>OW387134.1:20800634-23687027 GCA_936440205.1 Lepidonotus clava
CCTCATAATAAATGACGAAACGTACTACCGGTAGTACCGTTCAGCTGATCCTAACGTTTTGCAGCTTTTAATACCTATCAAACTTTGCTATTATCCCCATGAGTCGGGCATCACTGTTCTTGAAACAACAATGTGACAAGGGACCTGTGCAGTAAATTGAAATGTGTACACTCATTGTGATCGAGCATTTTGGTCGGTCAATCGTTGGTCCTCTGATAAAGCAACCCGTGTTTGAAAATCGGCACCGGGCACAGTAGTCAGTAGAACGTAAGGGTGTGCTAGCTCGAGTAACCAAACACGTTAAATTTTGTTTCCCTATTTCCATGAATGTGTGTCGTTTTTAAGGAAAATCGTTCAACTTGCCCATGACAATTTTCACTGACCCGAAATTCTTAGAATTATAGCCTCAGCCTTCAAGTCAAGCACAGAAGGGCCCCAGAACGTGTGTCCACAACTTTCACTTGATTGTTTTAACTCAACACAGAGTTGACTCGTATGGCAGGGTTCGAAACTGTAACGCTGGCCACTCGACTCATTCTCATAGCCGAAAGTTTGGGGTCTGGTACAACAAGCGTCGGGATATATGTAGACATACGTCAGGATAGCCAAACGATTGGTAATATAGAAGAAAAATTCGACTATTCGAGTTTGCTGGCCAGAGGCCAAAAAAGTAAGCCTCGAGCACTGCCTTATTTCGCAGAATTCAGCACTGATGCATGTGGGCGTTCTGGCCCTTGGTATATATACAGATGGTTCTGCAAGGATAACCTTTTTCATGCTCTAAATATTTAGGGTATCTTATGCTGTTTGTTTGTGGGTTAGTTTAATGTCCGGCCAACCGTTCAGGGTTCTTTCCAGACTGCACAAAGTAATGCTTTTCAGCTTGTTTTTCAGCTTGTGACTGAATCTATAAGATGAGGTGCCTATCTGTAGCTGTGGGCCTTGTGCCCTCTTTAGAGTGCTGCCTCACTGAGATATCATGTCATAGGCCCACATGATATCCCATCCAGTCACATTATACTGACTCCAGGCCAACCAATGATGTTTTGTGGTTCTAACTTCATACCAAGTGCCAGGCAAGCAGTAACCACTGCCATTTTTAAAGGCTTTGGTGTGACTCAAGGCTGGATTTGAATCCCTGATCTCCCGACAGGAAGTGGGCATGCTACCAACTGAGCTCCCGAGTCTGGTTTTCCCCCGGGGTTTTCCCCTTTTCGTCACCTCTTATGATCAGTGGGGATACTGAGGACCTAGATTCTTCCCAGGAAGTTCCTGAAGGTACTCCCACCCTTGGTCCCCACGGAGATCTCATGCAATTGCCGTTTGTATATCTATATGCCTCTGATTATAGGCACCCGGTTACATTTAAAGGTGTTTTCACCTGAAACATTTTGATGAAACGTCAGTTTAAACACATTGAATGCCTAAACGTACAAACCAGAAAGTAAGGGAGGAGGTGACTTGGGGCTCAAATAAATTGAGAACTAATAGCTCAGCTTGTGGTTTTAGGAAATACTAATATGTTGGTAAAATGGTTCAAATTGTTTTTTGTTTTGTTTTATTTCAAATTTAAAAAAAAAACAAAAAAACAAAAAAACATTTATTCTGGATACAATTGGGAAAAGTAATATCTCCCGGTCTTCCCTGTTGTCCAGGGCTTACATCAATATAGTATTGTAGAACAACATCTAGGCCCCTCATCGATTATACTATAAATCGGATGTGGTAGCTCTAAAGATAGATAGCATGAGTTGGAAAAGGCAAAGATAAGGAAAATCTATGTTTCTCTGATACATTTGGTGTAAGTAACATCAAACGTTGTCTAGACGAACCTCCCTGGGCCAAATAATGACCACAAATACCAGCACAACAGTCACCACCAATCAAAACCCACAGCCCCTCGACACACAAAGTCCTCTTTCTACCATCAGACACATTAGAAGGAAAGTGGGACTGGATAGTCCGTTCTGACCCAGATAACTTCTTCTGTTATGGGAAACAGTTTATCCCACTCTTCAGACTGGGGACTGGGACCTGCAGTGGTCATTGTAGCAGTCAAAGCAGTCAGTCAGGCGGACTAGTAGTGTTAAGATTGGCGTACTATGACTGGCATTTGTTAGGTAACTGACTCACGAAGTGACGCTAATCATGATTTAATGCCACTGGGCGATTATTTATAAAATCAAAGTAATAGAAAATAGATACCGCAAACCTAATCGAGGAGTGTATTGAGAGGTTTAAGTTCTATTTTAAAAACATGTTTCGACCTGTAAGGTCTTCTTCGGAGTTAATCGTAAATTAAACGAACATACTTACCAGTGATGTTTAATTAAGATTGGACGAAGGGGAGAAACGCTAAGGTGAAGGACAGATGAGATGGCGTTCCGCGCAGGCGTCAGGCACACTTTAAATTAAATAGCGGCGACCAAATAACTGAGAAACGCTAAGTTGTAAACTCAACTATTGTAAATGTAAATACAATAAAATTTAATATTAGTAATCGTCAGAAAGGGAGGGCTGAGGTGGGCTTTGTCCTTCATCTTATCGTTTCTCCCCTTCGTCCAATCTTAATTAAACATCACTGGTAAGTATGTTCGTTTAATTTACGATTGTACTTCATGTACGAAACGCCAGGTGGCGTACAGATGAGACTTTAAAGCCTGTCGTCGCTAAAGGAAAAAATCCATACAACACATGATAAACATGATTTCGATTTATTAACCCGAACAGAAACATGTGGGTTACAAAAAGTAACAGTTGTAGATACTTATAACCACCTTAACTTTGGTTTATAAAATTAACCAAAGTAGTATGCGTTACATCTTTAGGTAACAACGGTTTGCGGTAATATTTCTGGAACGTAGACTCGTTCTTCCAAGCCCCTTTGTTCATGATCTCTTGTACAGAAACATGAAGATCAGCTAGCTTTGATGTAGCAGCCCCACGAACACTGTGGGCCTTAAATAACTTAGTCTCTATGCCCGCATTTGACAGAGTCTCTTTTGTCCACCTTGCAATAGTAGACCTAGTCGCTTTGTTGAAAGGAGGTGTAGTAGTTATCAACAAGTTATCAGTTGATCGTGAATCATTTTCTCTGATTTCAGCGGTTATATCTATGTAACATTTCAGGGTATTGACAACACAAATTCTGGGGTCTTCCTTAAAGGAATTAAACGTTAAGACCCCTAATGAACCTTTCCTAGTATGTTTCAGAGTTTTTGACAGTCTGAAAACAGCAGTCTCTCGATTTTGAGACCACATCAAATCACTTAGCATTAACGTACTTAGAGTTTGCACTCTCTGACATGAAGTTAGTAAAAGTAACAAAACCAATTTATGTGTTAGCTCCCTCAGCGTTAACTTTTTGAGGGGAGAAAGTTCCCTGAGATAAGAGAGAACAATGTCCACATCCCACGTAGACACATATTTAGACCTTTGAGGCCTTTTATTATAAACACCTCGCATAATTCTGCATACAATGGGGTGTTTACCGAAATCTTCTCCATCAAACTTAGGAAGAATTGCTGATAAAGCACTTCGAGCAATGTTAATCGCACTATAAGATAATCCTTTCGTGAACAGGTCTGTAAGGAACCAGATTGCCTGATTTAGTTGAGGTGAATCTTTAGACCAACCCTTCAAAACACAGGTAGCGTACCATTTTCTAGTATACACCGCATACAAGCGTCTTGTTTTTGGGCGCCAAGAACTAAGATACAATTCTGTTGCTAATGGTGAAAGCTGAGCATTTTTCACTCTGCACAACAAAGCAGAATTGCCATTAGGGGTATGTTTTGTAGTGACCTGTCCATGTTTTGAAACTGATCGTCTCTGATTAAGTTCCCTGGATTCCTGGGGAACCTTAGAATTTGTGACGCTGCTTTTGTCAGTGACGAGAACCATGGCTGGCCTGGCCAGTCTGGTGCGATGATGATCATGTCCACTTTCTCCTGACGACCTTTCTGAAGGGTTCTTCCCAGTAACCTGAAAGGAGGAAAAGCGTATACATAATGAAAAGGATTCCAATTCTCTGAGAATGCATTCGTAAACAACGCAGACGGATCAGGACCCCAGCTGACATACGTATCTATTTGATTATTATGTCTTGAAGCGAACAGATCAATATTGGGACAACCCCAATTGTGTACGACCTCTGAAAAAATTGAAGGATTTAACTTCCATTCCGTATCTTCTGAGAAATGTCGACTTTCATAGTCTGCAACAACATTTTCAACACCAGGTATATGTGAAGCCTGCAACCAAATATGCCTGTCCTCACACCAACTCCAAATCTCCTTTGCTATCTTATTACATTTCGTGGACTTCGTTCCACCATCATGTGTGATATACGCTACTGTCGTAGTGTTATCAGACTTTATCATAACACCCGTGTTGGAAACGTTCTTGCAAAGACTTCTGAGACTCAAATCTACTGCCTTTAGTTCTAGAACATTAATATGATCTTCCAACTCCGAAAGAGACCATCTTCCCCCTGTTGTCTGATCATTACACCTGGCTCCCCAGCCAGCTTGAGAAGCATCTGTTTCCAAAATAATTCCCGGAGGAGAAATTTTTATTACTTTTTCGGCTGTTTGAATATTCTGAATCCACCATTGAATTTCCAACAGACAGTAGTGATTGAGACTCATTTTTGCATCGAAACCTTTGCTACCAGCATTTGCCAAAGCTCTGTTCTTTTGAATCTCCAAGGATTTCAAGTGAGCGTGACCGTATTCGGACCCTTTACACAAATCGTTAAGCGTACCGATGAGTGAAGCAACCTCCCTAATCTTTGGTCTATTTTTGTTCAACATTGAATGGAGGAAATCCGAAACTTTCTCTTTTTTGTTTTCTGTAGGATAGACAGACATGGTTTCTGAATTTAGTACATAACCCAGGAAAATTAACTCCTTTGTAGGTTTTAGAACAGACTTCTCTTCGTGAACTCTGAACCCTAGACTGCTGAATTTCTTTGTTAGAAATTCGACTGCCTCCTCACACTCTTCCTGAGATTCGGCTACAATGAACGTGTCATCAATATAGCCGAACCCCTGGTAACCTAGTTTATGAAACTCAGAAAAAATAGGTCTTAACGTCTTGGTGAAGATCCAAGGTGCTGAACACAGACCGAATGGCATGCAATTAAACATGTACACATTGTCATCCCAAACGAAACATAGGTATTTCCGATCATCTGGATGAATCGGAATGGCATAATATGCTTCTTTCAAGTCAATGGAAGCCATCCAAGCTTGAGGAAACAACATACGCGTAGCCACTTCTAGATTATCCATTTTGAAATGTTGATCTGTAACAAACTGGTTAAGATCACTTAAATCAATAATCATACGCAACTTGTCCCCCGGTTTCGGTCTAAGAAAAATGTTGGAAATGAAGAGATCATTAGATTTCTGCACTTTTACCACAACACCCTTCTCAAGAAGTTCGGACACCTCTTTATCAATAACTTGTGATTGCACTGAATTACATTTGTACGGTCTCGGAATCTCATCCTGAACAGGAAAGGAGTCAAATTGTAACCGAACACCAGATACATTTTGTAAAACTGTTGTATCAGACGTCAAAACGTGCCAATTCTCGAGATATTGCTTTGTGGTACCAGCAACAGAACTAGGAGGGCAGTCCTGTACCTCTATTTCTTGGTCTGTCCTCCCCTCTGAAAATTCGACCTGTTGTCAGAACGGTTGTAAGACTGTTGTCCTCCGTAAGATCTGCGTTGATTGGTGAATCTTCTGTTGAAGAACGAGCCCCTGTTGTTGTTGTTGTTGTAGGAAGAGGAGGAACTTGATCTGTCGTAAGGCTTTTTCTGGTGGTACGATTTCTTGCCCTTGTCTTTGTAGTTGGAACGTTTATCCATCTGCGCCGTAATCTTATCAGTTTCGGCGATTTTCTTGGTGTTCTCCGAAACATCACCCAAGACATTGGTAGGAGTAGGGGGACATTTGTCTGTAGCTAAGACTTTGTAGTCCTCTGGCAATTTAGGTTTAAGGAGAGAGCGTCTCTTGTCAGTGAGTCCGGTTCTGAAAACATAACCGAACCCAGCTAGCGTATCAGAAAGAATTTCCATCCCTCCGTTAAGATCTCCTGATCCCAACTTATCAAGTGCACAAACCAAAGAACTACCAACTGGAACCAGTTCATCCTGTACGTGTTTCAAGATTTTATCAGTGTTCTTGAACTCACTAGGAAGCCTCCTGTAGATATTGTAAGGTACATCTGGAGTACGAAGCCATTCCACATTTCCTGGTCTAGGATACTTCTCCTTCAGTTTCGACTTATATTGATCGTGAGACCAAGGCGACTTGAAAGACCTGTCCGTTATTTCAGCCAGATCTGCATCAATTTTATCCCCGACTTTCTCCGTAGGTGTAGGTTGATTCTTCTTTTTAAAGAAAGACTCACTTTTAGAACTAGAGTTCTCTGAAATCGCATGAGTGGACCTATGATCATCACGATCCTGAGAGCGTTCGGACTGAACCTCCCATTCTGATACCTTCTCCAACGTACTTTGATTACCTCCTGTAAGAATGTCTTCAAATCCTTCAGGAGGTTGGGCCAGTTCTGTCAACCTATCGTCTAACTTTTGATGTAACTCGTCCAAACCCACAGTAAACTTGTCTCCAACGCCATCTAGTTTGTCTGAGATAGTACGGGACACGGAGGAAAACCCCTGTTGAAGGATTTCGCCAAGTTGGTACCAGTCCTCTTTCTGTTTAGTTGCGTCATCCTCCGCAACTTTCGGTTGACCAGAACGTGAAGAACCCGACTCAGAAGACGAACCTTTGATGTTGTCCCGAGCAATATTTTGGTCGAACTTCTCCGAATCCCTCGTACTCTTCTTTTTCTTCTTATCACTTTTGTCGTCCACTCCCGTCATGATGGGAATGACACCGCACACCGGTGCAGGTTGACAGTGCTTTAGTGACAGCACGCGAGCCGAGCACAGCCTCGGATTTCGCTCAGTTCGAAACAAGTCCAAAACAAATGGACTGTCTGTAAGTGGTCTGTTTACAACACAGAATTCACTAAACAACGTTCACACTAAATAATGTCCTTATTGGTCAAAATTTTTTAGAAGCTCCTTTGTTCAACTTAAAGGAGGATTTCGCGTGTGCCTTCTTCCACATCCGGAATCACAGTGCCTGACGCCTGCGCGGAACGCCATCTCATCTGTACGCCACCTGGCGTTTCGTACATGAAGTACAATTATAGAATATACACAGATACTTTGACTCAATACACATCTTTTCTAAATTGGCTTCTATTCGTCTATTTTACCAAACTATAGTCCTGTCAGTCAGTAAATTCGAGAATATATGAATATGACTAGAATTTCTTCTCCATTAACTCTTTGCTCCCCGGGATCGTTTTTCTAGGTGCTCCCCAGGGCCTGGCATACCCCCTGCTCCCTTAGGGGGCCCCAAGCTAGGGGTGGGCTAATGTTTATATTGTTGGGTATTCAACTTTGTGTATTGTCTACTAATTACACACTAATGAGGAGGCAATCATTTGTGATGATAGCAGCAGATAATCATGTATAAGTAGGTACAGAATATACATGTCCAAGCCACAGCTATCATCACTCACACCTGCCATAACACCTCCAACAACACCTCTATTGTCTTGGCCCAGGGAGGTGCCGATCACTGAGTTGTTGGAACCTTAGACCCCACCTGTTGGCTTTGCAGTACTGCTGTCAAAATACTACCTGAGGGGTGCCCCATGGGTATTCTGTAAAATTACTAAATCTTTATAGTTAAATTCCGGCCACTAAAATAATCATAGAGTAATAATATTTACATATTTGAATTTCTCATTTCAGATAGATTCTATTAGAAGTTTGGATATCAAAATTTGCATAATTTTTACCTCCAACTCCTGAACTATATTGGGTACTTTCAGAGCGTATATAGACGCTCTGGGGGACAAGGGAGGGTCTGCCAACCCCGTATATAGACGGCCTGGGGGAGCAAAGGGTTTTAAGAGGTTTAACTTTATACAAAGAACTTGCCTAGAAATTTGGTACTGAATTCGATTATATTTTTCTCAAAAGCGGTGGCATCAGGGGCAGTGACACGTTTAAATCATCTTAGCCCCGTTCCTAGTATTTTCTTTTTCATTTCAACATGCTCTGCCAGTTTTCGAAATTAAGGGTGCACCCTGCACCCGGTGTGCACAATTTGTCACCAGGGTGCATACTTTTTTGGAGCTGTGCACCCGGTGTGTGCATGGTTTTTCCTTAGTTTTAATACCTTTATATAGTGGTGTACACATAAAGAAAATGCCGGGTGCACAATCCTGGAACCTTATGCACCCGGCGTGTGCACAAAATAATTCCTTAATTTCGAACACTGTCTGCTTTACGACGAGATTTTATATTAGTTATCAGTGTATATTCCAACATACAGTCTATAGATGTACACTGCATTTCGATATATCCAAACGCGCTACGCCTTCAGTCTATGTAATCTATGGTAGAATATAGCCTCGCTGAAAGTTTACACAGACTATAAGAGATACGTTAAGGTTTTGTATATTTGCTGTAAGGTTTTATGAATAATGTGTACTTAGAAAGGAGTCGTGCCAATTTTAACTGGAGCAGATTTTATTTAAATACAGGTAACTAAGGTTACTATTGGCCTGGATTACAGCAGGTTCAAACTGAGCCACTCAATTTCTCCTTATGAAAACTACCGAAAATTAAAGGTCGACATCAGGATTGACCAGTCAACAACAGATACAGTTGCATCTCCCTTCTTTGAACTCTCTTTACGTTAAATACCTCTATTGCCCAACCCTAACTTGTTCTACCTGTAACTTTATGCACAGTTAGGTATGATATAAAACTCTCAAAACAGTTTGGTTAATTCTTCTTTTAGAAGTCTACTTAAGACCTTTATTCAATAGTGGTACTTCCTGACCAAACCCAAGCGCAGAATATAAGATTGTTCATAGCAAAAGTTGGCCATATTGTCTTTTTCAGCCTCCACCTCCATCGTATTGATATTTCAAGGTGGCTCCCCTTCCAGATTTCATAGTTATGCCTCAGAGGTGCCTCATAATAAATTTGATGCTTTTATCCGCTCTGTAATGATTTCTCAAAAACATGACCTTAACAGACCCCACTAGTGAGGTTAGACAAAGAGAAGGGGATCGGAGTACTTGACCAAAGGTCAACCACGTATGTATATGCATATCAACAGTATCTCATTAATAGTTGGACATACTTCATTCTATATGGCATAGATGACGATGTCACTTATGAAAACATGGCAAATCTGCAATAGATCAGAGCACTATTAACCCGATTCTTTTTACAATTCGAATTTAAGTGTTTATAACGGAGGTTGACATCAGATTAAGGTAGAACATGGAGCGACCTGACAATGGTTTAGGATCTTCTTTACAGATTCATATATAAGTTATGGTAACGCACAGGGAAGATCATGGAGGATGTGTTTTGAGCAAAAAAAAAAAGGCCGAATATATGTTCGAAATAACAAGCAATCGGGAGGCGGCATTTGCAAGAGCTTAGTTCCTAGACCCCCCCAAAAAAGGCGCGCTGGTAAATAAATACCTCCTGTCAACGAGAGTAGAAGGGACGTCCCTTCGACTCTCGTTGTTCCTTTGAAGCAGCCACCTCGGAGGGAGCTGATCTCCCCCCCCCCAGCCCCCATGTATACGCTTTAGACTAAGTGGCCTTAATAATGTAGCCTCTTAATTTGATTCGTTCAAGTAGTGGAAAGGTGGAACAGATCAGGGGTCAGCTGATTGACCTTACGTAATTAAGAGTGTCGTTCTGAGTTGAGTACAACTGTACCACAGTTGTACTCTGCTCCACACCTAAACCATCAAAAAACCTTTATAAATATGACAGGTATCTGCGTACAGAAAAATAACCTTACTCAAAACCTCTGATCTCATAAGTGAAGTAATAATCATCTTTTGTCTCCAGTGCGCTAGAATATCTACGGAAACATTACATCACACTATACTATGTCACACATTGTCCATCGCTCTCAAAATCGTGCACCCGGCCACAATCCCCTGGTCTTTGCCTCAGGATGACATCTAATCTATATATTAAAAAGTCCCTGCACCACTGGGTGCATAGCAGTGACAAGTCGTGCACTATTAATTTTCGGACAATGCATTAATTTATTGCGTTATATAAAAGCTATAAAGACATGAACGTGTATGGCTGATTTCAATTCCAGCTGCAGACTGCCTGCACCCAGCCTGAGAGCCGGCGGCACTGTTGATAGAGCCCGCAGTGAAGAAGTTCAGGGCGGAGTTTATCACATCACATGAAATATAAACTTTGTGGATGGCGGGCTCCTTAAGAAAGGCGAGCTGACTGCAAATAGTCGTATCATTTAGTAATTTAAATTACCCGTGCATTTTAAATTCGGGTGTGTAATCCAGAGTTATTGAAAAGAACTGAAACCCCAGTACGAAAATGTGAAGTTATCTAAAATGCTATGAAACGTAATGCAGGAAATTGATTTTGACAATTGTTATCAGAGGTAAAGTCAGAGACCTTGAATATATATATAAGGTCTCTGGCAATGTCAAACGTGAAGAAATCAGACAAAAATCTGAAAACTTAAATTCTTGTTAAATACAAACTAATTTGTTAGTCTAAATATGATCAAGTTAAAGCACTTTCTGCAGTACCCATGACATTATTGATAGCAGTCCAACAGGCCAATTCAGGGTGGGCGTTTGGTTTTGCCCACCACCACCATGGGCATCACACATACACGAGGAGTACACGCTTTAGCCGCGAATGGACAGGGATGCGACAGATCTAGCCACCCTGACATATGAATAGACCCTTGGTAAGAACTCTATCCACTAACTCTAACAGTATTATGTCACACACCTCTGATACCTATTGCAGTGCCCTAAATGGAAAAAAAGATTTGTTTCATTCCAAACTCCAGAAACGTGTGTGCATGTCAGACGTTACAACTTACAAGCATACACCTCGGAATTATGGTCTAAATACAAACTATTGAGACATCCACACTATGTTCAAAGAATGGTCAACCAGTAATCTTATAGTTGATGAGAAAAACCTTGTTTAAAAATATGTAAAAAAGTGGTTTCAGTATCACAGAATGTTAATTTGCTTCCCATACATTACAGATGGATAGGAAACGAATAATAATTATAATATATATATCTTTCATCTAAGTCGTGGTATAACAAAATGTCACTTCGTTTTCGCTGATATTTTAAACTAAAGTTCTTTATCATCCTGGCTTGCCTTGGCGATGCTTGTTTTCTTAAATTCCTTTCAAGAGACTCCATGCGTACATAGATCTCGAATAACTATTCTTTTGGCAAGTACTTCTTGAACTTCAGACACTCAGTGAGACTGATACGATTATTATATCTGATCGTACCACTGTACGTGATTGTTTATGAGTGTTCTTGTGCACATGGTTTCGTGTACATTCGCACTGCATATCACTCACACGAATCTAGGTAAATTATTTTGAAAACTGACGACGCCGCTTATTTGGTGACTTAATTTGATCGTTTCTTTGATTGAACACAAGTAAAGCTAGAATATTGTATGACATATCAACATTTTAAAAAAGTTTTTTCTATCCAAATACGTATTTCATGTAGGGTCATTATACTGATAACATTAGATTCGAAAACTCTCAAGCAAGTACAAAAGATCATCAAGGGACGAGTTTGTGTTTTATTTGTACTAACGGACAAATCCGTGGTAGTTTTTTTGTCCCCCCTCCCCCGCCCTTATATTTCATGAAACAAAACGATGACAAGTTCAAATAATCTGAAACTTACTGCCCTATATCATAGTGATTTTTTTGTCCCATATGCAACCAAGATTTCAGGCAACTGAATTTGATATTAAGCGAGGTGTGTTAGCTGAAAAAAAAAGTGAAAAAACACTTACTGGTCTTCTCGTTTACTATCATAGCGATACTCGTGACAATATAATTCTTATTACCGGTAATAAATAAAGAGAATTTAATTTTCTATGATATAATGATAAGCTGGAGAGGAGAGAATCAGCGGCTATGTGGTGTTGTCTAGCCTTGAGTGAAACTGAAAGGTGTCTGCTCGTGTCGTATGATTCAACATAGCTTGGCATTGGCAAAAACTAGAAAAAGAAACTGCAAAATCTCAATGCCCCACTTATAGGGAAGAAACTCAATGTCTAACATTTAGCTACCGGATGCATATTTAGAATTTAACATGTGAATGTTGGTGAGATTAAGATATGAAAATTGCAAGAAAATTACGCCATAAATCTAGGTCAATATTTCCGATAGTGATCATACACAAGCATGGTTCAATAAGCTTCATTCCGGCTTTGATTATCGCTTTTACTTTGCTTTCCATTAAATAATACAACCGAGTTATAAGCCTAGATATAAATTTATATGATGAGCTGAGAGCATATTTTCACTCCTCCTTATGAACCTCTGATAACCTTGCAGTGACGTTTGATATTAAGAAGATAATTGAAAATCCTGATTTCATTGAGTGCTTATGAAATTATGGATGCACCTGTTCTTGGCATCGTGACACCGCCATTCATGTCTTGATATGTACAGTTTGATATACAAATATCATTCAAGGCTGTTCAACTACTCTCTCACTTCCTGGGGAAGTACTTCATGATAAAACACAGAAAACAGAGACGCACGACTTGGTCACGCCTGGTATAACACGTAAAACGTAGCAAAGAGCAGCCCACACATTAACGTTAAATAATAAATATGTATTGGATAACATTTCACGAGATCTCAAACGACACTGCGGTTTCTTGATATATCATGGATGTACCCTGCACCCGTGTAATGTGTGCCAGGGCTGAACATAACTGGTTTGAGGGTGACCTACCACTGGCAGGTGCATATAATTTTACTTTCCCAGCCTAGCAATTTACCTGCATGATGATCCAGTAATCATCTAATCAAATACAATACATGACGTACATAATTATATACAAATGTGTTTTATCAGACTAGATATCCCGAGAAGACTGAATATTCCGAGAAAAACATTTACCTGCCCATTCGGGTTGCGGCAGGAGATCTCAGATTTACCTGCCCCACCTCGTGTTTTACTTGCCCCGAGCCCTTTGTGCAATCGATGTTGGCATGATATTGAGAGAATAAAGAGCAATTCGATTTGTGCTTAGATAAATGGTCGGGTATATGATCAAACTGGATCATACTCGATATAATAATTATCACAGTCACATACAATTATGATATCAACTAAATTGTTGTATCCCCTTACCTTAATCCTATAATCAGTGCTAATGAATGAATATTGAAAGCAAACATAGGTCAACTAAAACCAAGTAATATAACATAAATAATGAACAATTAACGAAAAGAGAGATATAATGTACATTTCACTCACCGTTCTACTGAGTTATGATGCGTGCCTCCTTGCGAGCCACCTACTGCATACAATAGTCCATCCATAGCTGCTGCCCCGACCCGGTTTCGAGGGACTGACATATTTGCACATTTATGCCATGCATTGACGAACGGGTCGTAACAGTCCACGGCATTGGAGTCGACGTTACCGTCGGGCGAATTGTTCCTACCGCCAACGATGTAAAGCAAGCCATGAATCACACACGCCGCCACCCCACTGCGGGGCAGGGGCAAGTCGGTCAATTTGAGCCACTCTTTGGAATCGGGGTTATAGCATTCCACATTACTGAGTGAGTGTCTCAGGTAGCCCCCGGCCACGTAGATGACCGGTGGGGCTATTGGGTTCCGCCGTTTCTCCGGACAACGTCTGTGTAGGGTAAGGTCCTGGAAGATACGGCTCAAGTAGTCTCGGCACTGAGGTGTTTTCTGGAGAATATCACAATGTTTAAGTTGATCCTGGAGGAAGCATGGGGTGAGGAAGTGGCAGCGGACGGCGGAGAGCAGGTGTTCGAGCTTGGGGCGGCGGGTGTCCTCCTCGTGCCGCACCCAGAGCAGCACGGCCTGGTACACCTCCGACTCGCAGCGCACGTTCAGCTCGTCGCTCTTGATGACCTGCACGAGCTGGGTGGGCGACAGGTTCATGAACTCCTCCTGCTGGCACACGGCGCTGAAGTTCTGGTACACGTACTGACGGGCTTTTTGGTACAGGTCGTGGCAGCCGTGCACGTGGGCGAAGTCGGAGATGCCGATGCAGTTGGAAGGGTCGAGCTGGTGTTCGAGGAAGGTGCAGCAGGCCTCGATAACATGGGCCATCTGCAGCATGCAGGCGGCCGGCAGCAGGGCACACACGTTCATCTCGCTCACGTGGATCTCGGACGTGTAGGCGAACTCTATGAGCGTGGCCAGCACCCCCGGCTTGATGCTCTGCAGTGGGATGTCGCACATCTCGCACTCCTTCATGCCCGACGTGCAGAACATGGCCTTGAAGTAGGGGCTGGCGGCCGACAGCACCAGTTTGTGGGCGCGGTACGTCTCCGACTCGGCGTGCAGGGTCACGTCGCACAGCTTGCCGGCATGCCGCAGGTGGTTCATCACCTCGAAGGCCTCTTTGGGGTGCTTCATGATGGTGAAGTGCATGCTGCCATCGAGGGGCCGGTCAGCAGTCACCGGCTTGGGGCGGTAACACCCCGGCCCGCCGCCTCCACTGCCAGTCGCGGCCCCCGGCACTGGTGAATTCCCAGTGGTGCTCATACTGAGGCCCTCACTCCGCTGTACCATTCAATACCAAAGTCCTTGGCACGAGGCCGTGATTTGACGATAATGGGAGATATGATTGGTAAGGCAATATCAGGTCACGGTGGTATACAAAATCTCCATAAATATGTCAAGGAAAAATGTTCCAACTAGATAGGACATTTATGTGATCAACTAAATGAATGACTTGATTGTTTGATCCATTCTTGGGCGATATTCCAAACGAATCCTTCTGAGCGCCTGCAAAGAAATTAATAAAAACCAAATAGTCTTTCATGAATATATATAACATATACACGTAAGCATCCCTAATCCAGATAGCTCACTCTGAGAATGTTAAACTGCATTAGATTTAAATTCACACACATAGATAAATACAAAAGACTTTTGTTAGGATTGTGAATACACTCTCACAGCTTATCTCACAGGGCTGTGATGTCATCTAGGCTATCAGTCACAGGGGTCTGTGTGTGCAGTCACCCATAGCGAGATCCTTATCACCTTCCTTATCTGAAAGAGCCTAGATGACGTCACCTGCACTCAGTAGAAGCCACTCTACAATTTCATTTTTAAACATAAATTTCTCATGTATTAATGATATATTAGCAGTAATTTTTGCAGATACATTTAAAGAAATACATTTTCAACATTATACGAAAAATAAAATTGCCTTTGCGGTTCTCCTTTAACTTAAAGGAAACCTTGCACATAATTAAAGGGTTAAAATTTTCTATAGAAGTTCTAGACACCGCGTTTGTGTCTAGAACTAATAATGTTACTGTTAGAGATGCATTGACAACGTCCCAAGTGTAGACAGGTTATGAGACTTACATTACAATCTGTTGGCCAATGGTCGAAAATTTCAGAGCAGGGCCAAACAATTTCACCAAAAGTAGTATCAAATTGGCACTGATGGCCAACAGTGGTCCTGCTGTCATTTCCCTATATTTCCTGACCACATCTTGCATATTTTTCTTGGCCATTTATGACAGCAGTCATCTAAAAAGTATCAGGGCCAACAGAAAGCTGTCAGGGCCAGTATCAATATGGCAAAATCCGCTCTATCAGTAGCTCTGTTAGCTTTCCCTGTACCGTCAGGAAGGCTCTGAAGCTTACTTATCGATTCAGAGAAATAATGCATGATTGAGGGTGAAAGGAGGTGCCAATTTTGTTCCACAACTTCTGCCAAATATATTGAGGTCTTAAAAAAATAATCTTGGTTAAAACCAAATGTGTTGAACTATTGGTTTTTATTTTACAGTTAATGAGTTGTGTATTGGTGTGCCAGTAATCATTTATGCCATATTAGTTATTCCAGTGTGCTAGCTCATGTCTTCCCTCCTGTCTCCGCTGCAGGTCATCTCTGAATGTAGCTCGTAATTGAGAGGTGACAGAACACTCGTAAGAAAGGATGATGTTTATTCAGATCCAAACATGTGAGATACGTCACTGTACTCCTGTTGACAATTTACCAGTCCAGAGAGGCTGTCCACTTAACCCAAACAACCAATGCCCCTAGACTTCCAACCGATCAGCCCAGCTCATTCGCCCAATAGTAACCTGAGTTCACAGTGCTGCTTACTGAAGGAGGATTCACCTATCTGCTTTCATGTAACTCTGAACCTGCTGGCACTCATGCCTTCAGTAGTCTATACCTATGTCATAGCCTCCACGCTCTCCGCCCCTAGCAGAGAGCAACTCTTAGCCCTGAGTCTTACATACTTATAAGCTGGCTAAAAATTACACAATGGACAGACACCCGCGTCACTACAGTGTTGTACTAATAGCCTAGTACTTTTAATATATTATCATACTTTATAATTTAGTTAGGATCAGGCCTAACCATACTACTTCTGAGAAGAGACGTTTTACGCTCCTAGCGCCACCTGTTAACCAGTATAAAAGGTGTTGCAAGGTAGGGAGCGAGTCAGTTTAGTAAAAGAGTTAGTGGAGTTAGTAACTAGTAGAAAGTCAGCAACGTTAGCTGAGCTGCTCGGAGCTATGCCTACCAGCTCCTGCGTAGTATCCTGGAGTTTACCTATACCAACTACTTCGGACAAAGGATTGTGATAGAGCTAAGCGCTAGGGTGGTCTAGGATGTGCTGGAACAACTTGTATTCTAATGTGGTTGATCACTGAGTAGGAGATGGGAAGGTGGACTGATTGAGACTTATTCACTGTGGCTTTGACTCGGGATGAGATGTTTACTTGAATAAAAAACCCTTTCATTTTAAGAGCTCCCTCATCGTCCATTTCTTTTGAACTATTGGGGGATGGATGAATTAACTTTGAGCGCAGTCTGATTGGCTCAATAACTCGGATGAACGACTCATGGATAAATCAATTATACAAGCTACGCAGCGTCCGACAAGTCTTAAATCAAACATTAACAATAGTTCAGTGTCACCAAAATTGTTTTTTCGTGATTTGTTTCTTGGATATATGTATCACTTTTTGACACTATTGCATTAGGTCAAAAACTAGGGTTGTGTTCAGGTAACATAGGTAGATGAAAATAGGGTAGGTAGGTCGAATTTTTACTTACCAAAGAGACCCAGGCAGTGTTAGAAATATTAAGAAAATATTCGAAATATCCTTCAAAAAAATTTTTAGCATCTAAAATATGTCCCATGAGGCTGAGCATCTATGTGTTGTTTTATGGTTTTCCATGCTATTTTAGGTCAATTCTTTTGGATAAAAATAATTAAAAATTTTATTTAAAAAAAATTAGGGTAGGGCCAAAATTTGGAATAGGTAGGGTTCCGTGAACAATTTTTTTTTCTGCCTTAGCAGTGACTGTGGCGTTGATGGTTCGGTTATTGGCAGACATCCTAGCGGGCAAAGTGACGTTGAATCAACGTTAGATTTTGGTTGTATTTGTAAATTGAAATGACGTTGATTCAACCAATCAACATTGCTTCAATGTCTATTCAACATTGAATTTGTAAATCGAAGTGACGTTGAGAATCAACATTGATGCAACATCATCAACGTTGTTCCAACGTTTTATTTAGGTTGCAACCTAACGCAACCAATCAACGTTGGTTCAATGTCCTATGCCCACTGGCTAAGGCTAAGCATATCAAAATTATGCATTTTTGAAAATTAGGCTTCTTGGAGAATTTATTTCAGACATCATATGAAAATGTATAGGCCTACATATTACATTCAGACAGGAATATAATGTTACTTTAGTCTCTGAAATTGTCTGGTGGAGTTGTGTCTGTCACCGTGACTTGAGACTGAGTGTGTGAGGCTGTCCAACTCCAAGCCCGGACCAAGGTTAGACTCACTTGACTTTACTCGTTAGAGCATCTAGGCTTGCAGTAGACAGTGTCCTTGCCATAAAATCAGAAAGAGTGACATTTTAGTCAAAATTCTCTCCATTTTGATTCCTCTCTGTGCTTACTGCATTGGACACTGCAGTACGCCATCTCGCCCTCGACTAGAGTAGAGTCAGACTAAATCCGTAGACTAAGTTGAGGCTCGACGGTAGGCGTAATCAAACTAACAACAATGAAGTCAAACTGCAACTTACTTGTTATCTTTTGGGCTCAAATGTTCCATTGGCAATCCAGAGATGAACAGAAAGTATTAAAATATAGAGTAGCGGGCAGAGGATTGTACTTCTGATTGATTTAGTGGAAGAACTTTTCCTAACGTCCGAAAAGATAGCAGTAGGCAAGTGCAATACTGCCGGGGAAAATAATGCCAAATCATTTCGAACGCCGGAGATCAGCTACAGCCAACAACCGGAAGTAGAACTCTTTAAGGGAGCATGAATTTTAAATATGTGTAAATCAGAACTGTATCATTTTTATTTAAAAAGGACAAGAATATTCTGCATTTTTACCTATCACTATGGCATTTCAATATCTAAATAAGCTGAATATGTCATTGTGTTACACAGTATCGAAAGAAAAGACATAGTAAACTCAAACGAACATTCGATCATGATATTTATAATACACCCTCCCTAGCCTCGTTTTCGACAAATTCATGGCCGCCAAAACAGAACCTGTCAAAACAAAAGTTCACCTGATCATTTGAACATATTCCTTTTTATTCAATACATTGGTACATTTCAGACTGAAATCTATAGAAGAATCATGTGGAATTCTAACGTATTTTATGGTAAGTCCGTAGAAAAGGGTACCCTTTGGCTTTGCAACGAATATTGTTGATCGGTTAAACTGTCCCAAGTGACCCAACTGTGCCCGTACCGTAGCCTACAAAGTACAAGTTAGGCCTAGTACTAGACAAGCAGCGAAAATACGCGAAAATGGTTCAAGGGGCAGTCCTTTGATGTCTGTAATCAAATGAGAGGTGCTACTCCACTCAGGGTACCAACCAAGTTTCAAATTCCCTGTGTTTTCCCTGAGATTTCCTTGTCCCGCAGCAATTTTTCCCTGTGTCATATCCAGCAAGTTGTTAAATTTTAAAAGCCTCTGCGTGCAGATAAAATTTGGACAACCCAACAACAATTCGTTGAATCCCTGATATCTTGAGAATCAGGAATTTCAGAACCTGGCCAAATGAAATTCCCTGTGTTTTGGCAAAATTTGCAAATTGAAATTCCCTGTGTTTTCCCTGTCAGGGAATTTTCTTTGCCATTTTCCCTGTTTTCCCTGTGACTGTGTGGTTGTTACCCTGTCCACTGTATGTCCGCGAAAATGCTGTTGAAAGCCACAGGTTTTTGAAGTGTGACTTCGAAGCTAGTGGGTGAGAAATTTGTGGCTTTGAAGTTGACTTGATAACAAGATGTTCTGGGTCTATTAATTCCTATTAAACTATTATTAATGTGAGGGTGTGATCAGTCTAGCATAGGGGTGCCAACAGTCTAGGGGTGGTGCGATCAGTCTAGCTTGGGGGTGCCATCGGTCTAGGGTGGGTGCCATCGGTCTGCAGTGCCATCAGTCTGTGGTGCCATCGGTCTAGGAATCGATATAACTCACGAACTGCTGTGCTGTAGTAGTACTCATGAGCGGAACCAGGAATTGTGGGCGAATTTGTGGGCGGCACAGATGCCCAAGGGGAGGGTATAGGAGGGGTTCCCCCTCCCATTTGGGGGTAGACTGGGGTGTCACCCCCAGAATTTTTTTTGAAAAGATAACCTCTTATCATAGACATACATAACATAGATAGGACGCTTGTGTTGTTTCTAGCTTTTCCTTGTCTCGGGTAGCTCTCCAGGTATAGCCTTAAGGTAGGGATTTTCCCACACCTGCTGGGAGAGTGTGAGGTGTGAGACCAGTATTTCACACATTTTAGGCCCTGTGAATATATGTTGCTCAAATTCAATTTTCTTTATATCAAGATTTACTTTACAGGAACGGATAGATAATTAAAGGGAGGGGCCAGTGACTTTAGAATAATATATTGGTATGATCCCTAACACCCAGAGAGTTGTAATACCAAATTTTACATGTGTATCTATAATATTTTCATTTTTATTCATGTTTTTGTAAATTGTTTTGACTGGTTCCTTTGTGCAGCTTGTGCAGCTTGCACAGAGCATCTGTCTGTGTGTGACGTCACACACAGATCAGGTAAAATTTTTGA
Source organism: Lepidonotus clava (assembly GCA_936440205.1). Lineage (NCBI taxonomy): Eukaryota > Metazoa > Annelida > Polychaeta > Phyllodocida > Polynoidae > Lepidonotus > Lepidonotus clava. The sequence continues at coordinate 20,820,908 of OW387134.1, forward strand.
AATGCAGAAATGGCAGAATCTGATCACCATAAAAAAAAAATTTCAATCCTAAAACATTTAAAATTACAAAATGAAATAAGTTATGGCAAAAAAATTGCAAACCCAATGTTTTTTCAAAACTTTTTTTTTCAAAATTTGAAAATAACGTTTTTTGTGTGACGTCACACACAGATTTGTGATTTCCTGATGACAAGAGGAATTATAAGGTTATTGAAAGTTTAAGCCCATTTATTATATGAACAAGTCAATTATTTTCATTAAAACTTGGTATATTTCTCTATGAGCATTACATCTAACGTATTAACTGTAAAATAAGCAAAACTGAATTTTCACTGGCTCCTCTCTTTAAATTCTAAATCAAAAGATACCAAACATGACATATTTAAGTTAATAAGAAATAAATATATTGACTCACTGAAATGGAGGAAATTGAAGAAAATTATAATTGATCAAAGTTTGGGAATTAATTCTGAGATAACCACAGATTATAAAGACAAATCCAATACACCATTAGAAACGCCACAGTCTGTAGTATATGGAATAATTGGTTTAATGAATATGTGTTCTATTTTTCATTTGAGAATGTGGACTTGAAAATTATAGAATTATTTGGTATCATTTAAGCTTAAATTACTCTATGACCAATTTTGAGCAAAAGCAACATCAAATTAAGAAGAAACTGATACACTTTACATATTTTAGTGAGGACCAATATCCATTGAAATGATATTATAAGTATCAAAGGCATATCTAATCTATAAATAATGTTTTTATGATATAAGATATCATACCGTCGGCCAGTCAGTGCACACCGAGACATGACCTCGGAATAAAATCTTCAAAGTTTGGGAATTAATTTTGAGAAATCCACAACTCATACAGACTAATGTTATACCTCATTGGAAACGCCATAGCCTGTAGTATATGGAATAATTGATTTCATGAAGATGCATCTTATTTAGGATTTTGAAAAGTGACTTGCAAATTAGAGAATTATTAGCTTATTTATTCTAGCCAAAATCACTACATAACCTATTTTGACCCAAAAACGGCATCAAATTTTTAAAAACTGATATACTTTTTATATTTTAGAAAGGACTAGTATCTACTGAAATAATGTTATGAGTATCAAAGGTATATCAAAACTATAAATTATGTTTTTATGATATAAGATTTCCTACCCTCGGTTAGTCGGTGCCCACCGAAATATGACAAAGGGATAAAATCTTCAAAGTTTGGGAATTAATTTTGAGAAATCCACAACTCATACAGACTAATATCATACCCCATTGGAAACGCCATAGTCTGTAGTATATGGAATAATTGGATTTATGAATGTGTGTCTTATCTTTTTATTTGAAAATTTTGACTTGAAAATAACAGAATTATTAGGGTATCATTTTAGCTGTAACTGCTCTATGGCCAAATACGACCCAAAAAGGCTTCAAAAATAAGAAAATAGGCATAATTTTCACATTTTTATGAGGACAGATATCTATTCTAATGATTTGATGAGTATCAAAGATATGTCAAATCTCAAAATCAGTTTTTTATCTTGTAAGGTTTCCTAACCTCGGCCAGTCGGCACTGCCAGAGACCTGACCAAGTGATAAAATCTTCAAAGTTTGGGAATTAATTTTGAGGAAACCACATATCATACAGATTAATGCTATACCCCATCGGAAACGCCATAGCCTTGTGTACATGGAATAATTGGTTATATGTATGTGTGTTTTATTTATCATTTGAAAATTTTGACTCGAGAATTAGAGAATTATTTGGGTATAATTTTAGGCGAAATTACTTAATGACCAATTTTGACCCAAAACGGCTTCAAAAATAAAGAAAATAAGTACTATCAACAGGTCTTCATAAGGCTATTTACCTAATCTAATGATACTATGAGTATCAAAGATATATCAAAATTCAGATAGTGCTTTTTATATTGTAAGGTTCCCTACCCTCGGCTGGTCGGCCCCGCCAGAGACCTGACCAAGTGTTAAAATCTTCAAAGTTTGGGAATTAATTTTGAGAAAACCACATATCATACAGATTAATGCTATACCCCACTGGAAACGCCATAGCCTTGTGTACATGGAATAATTGGTTATATGTATGTGTGTTTTATTTATCATTTGAAAATTTTGACTTGAGAATTAGAGAATTATTTGGGTATAATTTTAGGCGAAATTACTCAATGACCAATTTTGACCAAAAATGGCTTCAAAAAATAAAGAAAATAAGTACTATCAACAGGTCTTCATAAGGGCAGATACCTAATCTAATGATACTATGAGTATGAAAGATATATCAAAATTCAGAGCATGCTTTTCATATTGTAAGGTTTCCTACCCTCGGCTGGTCGGCCCTGCCAGAGACCTGGCCAAGTGTTAAAATCTTCAAAGTTTGGGAATTAATTTTGAGAAAACCACATAGCATACAGACTAATGCTATATCCCATTGGAAACGCCATAGCCTTGTGTATATGGAATAATTGGTTATATGTATATCATTATCTGTTTGATTTATGTAATTTTAGCTTAAATATAACTTGACATATTTCCATGAATTTTGTCCTAAACTTCAAATATGTTGATAAATTCCAATCCTCTTGTCTCTAATATTCAATTGATGTATCATATATATAATTCCAATAGTTATTGCATATGCTACAGCCTTTTCTTGTACATGTATTCCTGTACTTTTGCAGTATAAATTATTCCCTGGCCCCCTAACACCCCTCCCATGCCTTATCAGGTGCTAATTTGCATATCAATACCGAGACACACATGCACCAGTCAGCATAGGCTTAGTTGCCTGTCTATGTTATGTATGTCTATGCTCTTATTCATGCAATTTGAATCATTCTGAGGTTAAATCTACCTTGCCTTGGACAATATTTTCTTCTTTTTTTTATATTTTTTTAATTTCAAATTTGCATATATCCATTCATCCAGAGAATGAGAGTGAGTGTGTGTTGGTGGGGAGGGTATGGGAGGGGTTCGAGAAAATCATGGGGGAATAAAGCAAGTTAAGAACAATTTTGATATGGTCTAAAAGATTAAGCAAATAGCAAGTGAACCAGATTTAGTCATCAGATTTATATCTTGTGTCAGTGTTTCATATTTTCATTTTATGTTGAATTGTTACATTTTATGATAGCTCATATTTACATTTTATGTTGACGTGATTTACCTTTTGTGTTAGATTTACATTTTATGTTGATTTCATTTACATTTTACGTTGATTTACATTTTATGTAAGGTTTACATTTTACGGTCTAGGTTTTACTTTCCTTGGGCCCACAGGGGTAGGAAAGGATCCGCAGGGATAGGGAAGGATCGGTAGGGGTAGGAGAGGGTCGGCAGGAGTAGGGGAGGGCTGGCAGGGGTAGTAGAGGATCAGTAGGGGTAGGAGAGGGCCGGCAGGGGTAGGAGATTTCCCCCCCTCCCTTTCTTTTCCCTCTTCTCCCCCTCCTTTTTTTTTTTTTTTTTTTTTTTTGGGGGGGGGGGGGGGGGGGCAAGGCCTCTCGCCCCACCCCCCTTGATCCGCGCATGGTACTTGCAGTGACACTCGTCTGTTGTTGATCTCACTCTGACCATCCTGTTATTTTATGTAATGGCTGGGGGCGCGTAGTGGTGGGTAATGTGACGTTTCGAATGAAATACCGTGCCCAAGGTAAATATATACCAGGATATATTTACCTTAGGCCGTTCCAAATCAAAATAACACTACGTGATCACCGTTGCCATGGGCCAATCGGCGTAGAGAAGTAGGTTAACAAACAAGATGACGGTGACGATTACAGCCAGATTATTCAATAAATTGATGATTGTCAGTGTTTTAGCCATCACACAAAATAAAAAGACACACTTATGTCATATTCTCTAAGACAGGTGTGTGTCATATCCTCATCTAGGTTAGGAAAGTCCTTAGTTACGGTCATGCATGGGTGACCGTAACTAAGGGCAGAGGGGGACAGCTCAGGTTAGAGATAAGGACTGACCAATCAGACCTAGATAAAACTGTCCCCCTTGGGGTTGCTAAGCAACTCTAGCTAGGGATTCCCCCTACCCTGTCCTTGAGAATTCAGTCTGATATATTTACCTCTGGGTCAATTTAGGCCCTTGCCCTACGGTGGCAGGGCTAAATGGACCCAGAGGTAAAAATATCCGACCTCATACTCCACAATTGTGTCTTCTTGTTGGGAGGCAGGCCTCTGGCTGCCAACCTTCTCTACATTTTTTTTTTTTGCGCTGGTTCCTGGCGATCACAACTATATTTTAACCAGCATGATGGGTACCAGCGAAGATTGTTACAATTTTGTGACAAATTTTTCGTTCCACCATTCTCAGTACTGGCAGCATTATTAGTATCAAATTATATGTATTTTGTTAGTTCTGTTTCTAGTATACAGTAGTTTGGTTCCAAACTTGTGAAATAGCATGTTGTTTTCCTGTAATATGGAGAAGAAACCATAATTTTTTTGGCCAAAACTGTGAATAGGCATTCACTATAGTAAAGGAACCAGCTCATCACTCTCCACGCACAGCAAATCTTTTTAGCATAGGATTGTATGGAGACGGGGAATGGAGATTTCACTTTGTCATATGTGACATTCTCCAAGCAGATATTTGGTATTTAAATAGGAAGTTGTTACAATGATTGCGCAATCACGTAGGCCCTACAGTTCTTGTTATGCAATATGCAATTCCTTCTATTTTCGCCCACCTCCTTTGGTACGGTAGTACCCGATAATCTTGTTATGATAGTGTTAAGAACTTCCTTGATTCACCTTCTGTAATGATTTTTAACACCTGTTATAGATAATTTGATATTGGAAGGCAATTTAATGTTCATTTGCTTATTCTAGGCGCATTTTATTCATAACTTGTTTGAATCATGCTCTCCATTAACCCTGGTTGCAGAGAAACTACTTGATGGCTGGGAGAGGTCTGAAACCACGAATGGGTTACCGTATTACATAAAGTAAGTATATATTGTATCATTCTCTGGTTATCATAGATCAACCCTGTTGTAACTCCAAGAAGGCCATAGAGTCTAGTAGGGAGTCAAGCGAAATTGTTGATATCTAATCTAATCTTCATTGTACAAGCTGTAGTCATTCTCATCCACCACGAATCTCACCCAGCATTTTACAAGTGAATTCCTATCTATAATCTCAATCAAGTTAATATATTTCAATTTTTCACTTCATATACAAGTATGGAGGTAAATTCAAGTAGATAAAATTTATTTCTTCAAAAATTATTTTGACAGCATTTTTAGGATGGCTTCCTTGGCGAAGTTTTCTCTATAATATAGAGGAAACTTCGCCGAGATACATCCGATTATTTTATAATCTGATGTATCTGGCCGAATTCTGCATATCTCCATAAATACTTGAAATTTAATTAAAACAAACCCCTTGAATCATTAAACGTAATGGACATTTCATTATTAGAAATCAAAGAGCATGCTCGCTTTAAAGCAGAAGAAATACTTATTGTTTAATGATCTTATTGGAATAAGAGGCAGTAAATAGGGTAAATGCCTTACACTAAGTTACAGAGACAAATCGAAATTGAGAAATCCGCAACTGCTGAATTTCGCTTCATAAGATAACACTTATTCCAATAGGATGGGGGGGGGGGGGAGACTAACGCCAAACTCTTCGAAAAATAAAAATCATCTCTAGCACTGATAAAAGTAATCAAGCTTTTCTTCAGTTTGCTGATAACTGAGAATCAACATAAAAATACTTTGTAAATTAAGTTGAAAACCTAAATCTAGATGATAATTAATAATCAAGACGGTTAGACCATTATATGTACCTTTGATCTGAGATGTTCTACCTCTGTGGTCACCAAACAGAGTCCCGCATATTATCATATATATATATGGCGAAGATTTTTTTTACCACTGGGCACCTTCACACACTATTATAGTCACGAACACTATCAAATGTAATATGACTTGTCTCTTTGACATTCAAAATGGTTTATTATTCATCTTCTTTTGTAGCCATAGTACAGAGCGCACACAATGGGACCACCCTTTGCTCACGAAGACATTTGAAGAATTAGGTGAGTAAAAAGGGCATGTATTAATTTATATTAGCCTTCATGTTGAACTTTTTATCAAACTGATATTCAATATAATGACCTTACGAAATCTGAATTGTATTCCTGGGCAGTCGGGTATATTATAATGATCATGTATAAATCTATAGCCTTCTCATCAGAATGCAAAATGACATGACCCTGGTTTCTCTTCTATAATTTAGTTGAAATGGACAGTATCAGATATGCCGCCTATCGAACTGCCATGAAACTGAGATTCATCCAGAAGCGCCTTGGATGTAAGTACATGTTAGGTGTTCTAAAATATTTGATCCCTTTAACCTTAAGACATCACTTTGCCTGTGTGCCTGTGCACAAATGCCATCCCAAACTAAGGAAATACGAAAATACTTTATTTCAAATAAACAAGACCCTTGTGCATCATCTGCTATGACCAAAGGCTCTCTTTCTATATCCTTTCGACTCTTAGTGAAGCCTAGCTACGATTTTTGTTACATATTACGGCAGCTCAGTGGAGCGGTCAAGTTAAAGTTTTTGGTAATACCATAGATCTAAAACACCAACTTTAAACTTTATACAAAAGCTGTGATCTTTTCTCATATGTGTTAACCTCTTGTATCCTCTATTCCATTCCCTTATGATATATTAATCTTTCTACCTCATTTTTTGCAGTTGACCAGGTTTCCTTGCATGCCCTACAAACGGTCCTGGACCGACGGGGCCTGGCTGGCGGCGTGGATACTGTCGTCGACTGTGTGGATCTATACGGCATCCTTATCGATGTTTTCCAAGTCGCAAGAAGCACAAGCCAGAGTTTCACTACTGAGCAGCAGGCAGAATTAGCCCTCAATTGGCTGCTTAACCTTTATGACGTGTAAGTGTTATTTTCTCCTTGCTACACTTGGACAATTAATATATAGTTTATGCTGGGAAAGAGGTACCTGGTACTACGAAAACATATATCCATAAATAGATCACTGCCACGTTATATTAAAGAATAATCTTTAAATCTTTGAATAAATAAGATGATAATGCCCAAATTGATCAAGTCCTTTTCCCCCCCTTAATTTTGTTAGTATTGAACATATTTGCTTCTCACCCTTTGGGTTAAGGTGAAAAAAATGCATCTTTATTTTCTCCAGGAATCGAACCGGCTGTATTCGCCTTGTTTCAGTCAAAACAGGAATTGCCGCAATTTGTTCTGCAAGACTTTCTGAAAAATACAGATGTAAGTATTCCCGTTTTTGACTGTTTTTGCTCGGTGCATACTCATCAGCATTTGGCAATATTCATCGGAAATATGGAAGGCTATATGAAAGGCAATATACTCTTTCATCAGGGATGCCATTTTTCCTACTTTTGTAGGATTTCATACTTTTTGGTGATTTTGGATTGCACAACAATTTTTTCCTATATTTTAATATCAGTTTTAGAGTATTCTTGGTCGTATCAATCTATTCTAATACAAATTAAATGTGAGGAATCGATTCCTTAAGGTTAGTTTGCTCATAGCTGCTTCTGGAACAAAAATAGGAAATACGTTTCCCACTTTTCCTACTTTTCCTCAGTCGGGAGTGGTATCTCAGTTTCTTATATGAAATAGATGATAAGAGCTAAAATTTTACAATGGTGAAATGTAGCCTAAAAGCTTTTCCGCGCGTCGGACATTTGTCTGATTTTCAGTACTTTTAATTTGAGGGAGCAACAGGTCAGACAATAGTCAATACACAGTTGATATGTCTGACGATTTTGGAGTCTTTGGGTTTTAATGCGGTATATATTTAAAAAGTTGAAGTTGTGGTGAATGGGTGAATGAAAAGATTTCATACATGGTAATTTTCAAACTGTATTTTGAAAGTCATGAGGATGAGTACAGTAATGTTTACAGTAGACAGGATCTCATGAAGGCGGTTCCTATAATCCAGGATTATATTGATAGACCCAGTCTAATTTTACCCTTGATTTACAGATTTCTTCAACCAGCTTGCTGACCATACGAACCATCTTACTCGTAAGCGATTAGGGTGTCTTCTTCACGATCTAATCCAGGTATTTGTTACACATTCAATTTCTAAAAGTAATTAAATCCTATGTGATCTAAGGTGACAATTCGCTACAAGGTTTTGGAAGATATGTATGTTAGTGGGTTACGTGTGCATGTTTACATTCATGTAATCATGCATCTATATTTGACAATTTGCGAAAATAAACGTGTGGGCGTGCATATGCACTCAATTGTATTTATGTATTTGTGTGATATAATTTCTGTATCCAATATTTCAGATTCCGGAGGTAATGAACGAAAGTCAGCCATTTGGAGGACTTGGTGTTAGCGGGGCCGTCGAAAGCTGCTTTTCTATGGTAAATTGACATATGTTCGAACCTGTTTCGCCAGTATAGGCCAATATGATTGGGAAAACCTTCCTACTGAAGTTGAGTTTTAGCCCGTATGCATGTAGCCTATAGTATTTATTCCTACTAAAGAATGCTTTCTTATTAAAGCTTGTGTGTGAGCGATAGTTTCTGACACGTAATACATCTTTTCGTACAACACATTTCCAGGTTTGGGGTTCAGTTGGTGCTACAGAAGATGTCTTCCTCTCATGGTTACTCCGTGAGCCTCAGACGCTTGTCTGGCTCCCAACAATGCATCGCCTAGCAGCTGCTGAGACAGGTATAGTTGAATCTTCGCTGTGTTCTTTTAAAGTATTGCTTTCCTGAAGATTACAGGTCAGAGTGGCAGTTACACGGGCACACATAAGTGTTGTATAATGCCCAACGAAAAGGTCATACATCTCTTTGATAAACTCACTTTTTAAAGTTTAATAACTTCCTGCAGGGCAAAGAAGCTGTTTCTTGATACTTTAATGAACAACCATATAAGCAAAATTTAAGTATCCCCGAGACCATAAATTGGATTAAGATTAAAATACACCAAGAAAAAGTTACTTTTACTCTCTATCACATAATGGAATAGTCTAGGACAAGATATATTTGACGAAATACAAGTTCGTGTCTGTTAACTGTGTAGAACCTCGCTAATGGCTTCATATGGTGCCATCTGCTAGTTCAGTATGTCACTGACAACTGAACTGGCATGCACCACCGCCACTCCATTTATAAACTGCATGCTATTGGCCAATGATTGATTTCCAAAATAGAATTTTGAAGATGAGAAAACCATTTTATCTTATTCCTATTTAAAACAGAACTTCATTGCTCGTAATGATTTGGTTTGTAATTAAGACTTCTTATTTACTTCCAGTGAAACACGAATCGAAGTGTAACGTTTGCAAGGCCTACCCAATAGTGGGTTTTCGCTACAAGTGTCTGAAGTGCTTCAACTATGACATGTGTCAACAGTGCTTTTTTACCGGTCGACTATCTAAAAGCCATAAACTGAAACATCCTACCCAAGAATATTGTATTACGGTAAGCAGCCCATAAAAACGAGAATTAATACAGAGGTATACAGTACATGTATATCACCTATATGTTTGAATTTGACGTTACAAAATTACATTCAGATTAGCAACCTCTAGAACAGCTTAGCAGCTTAGCAAGCTCTAGAACTGACAGAAAATAACCAAATGGTACGCACCAACTGTGATCGAAAGATTAAAATCTACGAAGTTTTAGACTGTTGCACTGGACATGGGTCGCAAGAGTCTCGAGGATACACTGCAACACATTTAACTTTTTTTTATTTCTATTTATTTATTAAACCATACTCAATTACATGAATTGATCTTCCGTATACTAAAGGTAGTTTTTAGGTGACAACAATTTCAACAATGCATATATTAATATGCAAATTAAGAGTAGTTGCCTCGAATTTTAAGCATCCAATTATAACATGACGCTAGTTTTAGCATAATAAACCCTCCCAATCTGCTTTCATGTTACAGACTACGTCCAAAGAGGACACCAAGGCATTCATGAAAACTATCAGAAATAATTTGAGCAAGAAACATCGAAACAAGCGGAAACTGCGCTATCTACCTATCTATGGCTCAGAGCTTGAAAGAGAACTCGATAAATCGTAAGTATCAAACCTTCAATTTGTCGTTTGATTGTTCGCATGAATTTACACCCGCCCAGGTGTTTGTGTTGCTTTCGTTTAACTTCCTTGACAAATTTTCCCCCAACATTCTTTTGTTTTACCATCACGATATTGGTCTGCTGGACGAGTATTATGTTTATTCAATAATGTTAGGATCCAAAGAAGTTATTTAATCAATCTTTTCCAAAATCGTGGTTCTAGGCTTGTGAAGATTTCAGTGATCGTATCGAACACACAAGTAAATCAGCTTCATTTCAAGTATAGAATGTATATACATGTATTTCAGGATACTCACATGAGGCTACGGCCGGATTTGGGCAATGGGTTTTTTAAAATTACATTAAGGGGACATTTAATTGCGCAATGTATACAGTAAAAACGTCCATCCTGTCCAATATCTCTTTGATACTTTACCCTAGATATTTTGATATTTATCGAGCGTTTTGTCATAAACCCTCTTTTGCCTACAGTGGTCTGGAGGACGTGCCGCCAGCAGACATGCATACCCTTATGTACAAGAAGGCCAATAAACTCTCTACAAATACTAACCTCGGACGAGCAGACTCTGACCCTCTGAAGGTCCCAGTCACCAGGGCCGATTCAGAGGTCGAGGAAACCAAGGTAAATAGTCCCTTCTATTTTGATAAATGTTACGTTGACTCCCGTGGCGATCCGGTATCCTCTAACATGGACAAGAAAGGAGTTCATATCATTAACTGATGTTAATAAAGAATTCACTTGGTAACAGTACTTGGGTAAAATGTTTTGGTAGTATATTTTTAAGTAGGTCATTGGGGGCCTTCATATTGTGGATTTTATGCTTGAATTATACAAAATTAGATACGTTCATTTTTCTTCAGAAAAGTATGTTGAACTTCGACTAGATTCACGTGAGACTCCCCAATTCTCCAAATCTCCCCAAATTTGTGACCATGTGGATAATCGTCTTTATCAGATCAGTTCAATCGAAACTAATTTGTGTAAGTACATAAGCTTTATTTCGGGGAATTTGCATTCTATGACATGGGGTTTAACCTGAGAAAAGAGCATTCACCTATTGCTGTCTTACTGTCATTTATTTTTTTAATCATAGGCCAAGAGTGGAATGAATGGTTTACAGATCGATGAACTGCAAAGGAGAGAATTAGAAAATGTCATTGAGCATCTGGAAAATGAAAACAGGTGAGAGTACATTGCAAATAATTTGATAACTTTTCGTGCAAGTTGTAATTCCTAGGAGTGCTGTCTTTTCCTCTTGCAGACTGTAACCCCAAAAAAAACTTTGGGCACACCACAATTCTGACAGATTGTTAATGGAATTAACACATATCAAATACCTTTGCTTTAAAAGCCTGCTGGCAGATTAATAAAGTTATATTAATCAGTACCTACTCTTAACTAGCCCTTTAGACTTTGTTTTGAACCAAAAAGGAGAATAAGCCAAATATTGATCAGTAGTCCAAATCAGTTAGGTGTCCCTTGATAACGTTAGTATATTTTAATGTTTAATGTATATTTTCTGTAACAGGGAGTTGATGTATGAAATTGAGCGGCTCCACCAGCGGCGTTATGAGAGCAGTTCTGAGCGCTCAGAAGAACCCCGTGACTGGCCGTCGGAGGAGGAGGACGAGGAGAAGGAGCCAAGAGGCCATGTAGACGCGGCTCACCGAGGTAGGAGAGTTAGTCCGAGGCAAGATCCCAACCAACCAGACATGCGCCAGGAGGTGCTCAAAGCTCACAATCAGCAACTGGAGGTACAGCTACAGAGACTGCGTTTTATCCTTAGCGAGGTAAGTGAATGAGGAGACATTTGTATTGATATTGGCTTGTGCTGTATTTATTGAAAAAATTGTGGAAGATGGCACTTATTCCCAAAGGCATGCTACACAATGTAATTAAGCATTAAAGTAATACATGTAAGTATTTTATACAAAAAAATGAAGTGGCCAAATGACTGCTAGTCCTATATATGTTGCCAAAAGATCGTGAAACAGAACTTGTAGATTAAATGCTAATACCCAAATAACTGCTGGGAAAAATGCTGATTGAGTGATACAATATTTTACAGCAGCGTGATTCCAACGAAGGGAACAGAGCACCTCTTCGATCAGTTTCTCCCAACGTGCCACTGCCAAGTCATCGCACTAAGCCTCTGGCCACTGCTGTCATGACCCCACCCCGTCTTCTCCAGCAGCCCCCGCCCTACAGCCGGTCCCGGTCACCGGCCGTACCCTCACCACGCTACCGTCCACCCACTGAACACACCAAAAACACGCTGGTGACGTCGTTCATCCAGTCACAGAGACACGTCACCCAAACCACTCCCTCCGTTGCCTCTCCATTGGCTTACGATGACCACCTGGACTCAGCCCTGACCGACCTGTCTCGCAGCTCGTCCCGGTCACGGGCTGACTACAGCCGACTGGCTATTGACACATCGTTCGGTTCAGCCACTGACGGTGCCCTCAGTCGGACCCACTTCTCGCTGCCGTCAGGTGGCCAGTCGCAGTACTTCCCCGATGAGGAGGCCGAGCTGGGTGAATTGATCGACCGCCTTGACCAGCTCTACCCAGCTGATATTTCCCAGTCACTGAATCAGTCAGGTAATTTTTTGTTTTTGTTTATTTCTTGCACCTCTTTTCCTAAACATAGCATTTTACCAAAGCTTTTACCATTGACTAGTGTATCACTTGTGACTTGTATGGTCGACCCAGATCTGGGGAGTTTTTAGGTTTCGATGTTCCATCCTTGATATGAATTGTGTTTGAGTAGTAGCACATATATGACATCCTTCCTTCTTTTTTAAGGCTTCGGTTATAGAGATTCTACTGCACGGGAGATGGGCCGAGCAGCCAATCAGATAGGAGAAGCGTTCGGACAACAGACCCTGGATATATCTGAAGGTGAATACGAGTTCCGTTTGAATTTCGATGTGATTGTGGACGTGCACACAGAGAGTGGTGCCTAAATCGTTAACGCCTATGAGAGAAAACCGTTATTTCGCTCTAACTTATAAAATACATTTATTGGTCCAATCTTTATACATTAAACAGGAAAATTGATTGGAATTGATGCTATACAAGAAGCTTAAAATATTGCTGATTTGTCTAATTTTTCACCGGGGATTTCCTTCTTCTTCATAGACTCCAATGCTTGAGAGGCCAGCTTTTGGCTAATCAATTCTCGCCACATCATATAAGATTTCCACTATAGGGACATTATTTTAGCATTCAATTCCTTTTCCCAGTGATATGGAAGATATATAGCACTGATCTTTAATGCTTTTGTAATTTATATTTGTTCCCACAGGCCACTGGCAGGAGAAAGGTTCTTTTACAGATGAAAAGGACTTCGAGACCAGCATAGAAAATCGTTTATTGACACAAGAAATCTATATTACCTAAAAGAACGTCGGGGATAATTACACACTACAAGAAAGCCGCGGTCTGCTACGGTTACTGCCTCTTCATTCAACGCTAAATGGAAAACCACCGACATCATCAGAAGTGAAATGTTGTCCAGACGCTAGAGTACCTTTTATTGCTAAGCAGGTCGTTTATGATATGCCCATTGTCATCGCCTATACCTAAAGATGTTTACGTGAGGTATTTCAGCAACTCCCCCTTTTAATATAAAGAATAAAAGAAAGCTTGTTTTTGAACGCAGATACCATTAGCTAAAGGTGCAACTTTACAACTTATAAATGTACGTCAAAATGTGTGAAATAGTTATGATTTTTTATTTTTTATGTTTTTTGCTATATATTACTTTGCTTTGATAAGTCCCCACAGCTGATATTCCCAACTTAAGCATAAATATTATTGGCATAATAGCTACTTATTGTAGAAGGTCAAGGTTGGTCCGCGCTTTTGTCTGTAAAATAAACCGTCCAGACTGTTATATATTGAATTATCCTACCATGGATCAAATAGAGGTCTCCGACTGTAAACTTAGTACACATCACTAGGTGGTTTGGGGATAGGGGCTGGCCAAATACGTAGACGGGTCGCGGGTTCAGAACCAATCCAAAGGTACCCATTTCATAAGTACAGTATTTTTGCCTTTCGAAAAATTAATATATTAACCATATCTTTCTTTGAAGATTCTGTTTTCATTTTCCCCAAGCTTTTTTGGGTGAGGGGAGAGGTACTATTTTAATGAATTTCAGCAGTTAGCGAGACCTTAATATAAAGTGTGTGATTCGAGCGGATCGTTTAAAATAATTCAACCATGTACTTAGGTTCGTAACAAAACACAAATTATTGTGTTCACTTGGTCTATCCCAAGATATTTGAAATATTGTCAATGGCCATAATTTGGCAACGAATCTCCTCCTTTTATAAGAGGACAGAGACAGGATTCAATATTTTTTATGTGGATAAAATCCAGTTGAGGTGTTGAGATTTTGTGCCGTAAGAGAGGGACAAATGTCCAAATAGATTGTGTATTCACAAATTTTAGAAATCGATCTTATACCCCAGTGCCTGATATACCATGTTAATGAAGTTTTGAGGCGGGGTTGTAGAGGTTCATATCTTTTTCAGCTTGACCTCACCAAGAAATCTAATTTTGTACAGATGCCTCCGAGGATTGCTAGTTTATATGAGGTCTTCTACACCTCGACAAGCTTTTAAGCATTTTACCTTTTGTATGGGGCAGCATGTATAGACCTGAAATTGTAATCTATGTAGGTTTCTAAACATTCCATCATTTGTGAAAATGTTTTCTATGTCTATTTGAAAATATGTACATATTTGTTGCGTATTACTAACAGCTGAAGAGCGGTTGCGTACGATGTATATTCATAACATAACAAAAATTTACCGCATGAGGAAAGTTTTTAGTATCGTAATGGAATGAGTGAAGCATTCGTCAATTACCATTTGTCGAAATGTCAAATACCCACTTTTCGCTTTGAAATTTCCTACCCCAAATGCCTTGTCGCCTTTCTCATTCACACGGGCCTTACCTTTATATAGGTGTTAGACCAGTGTGGTACCTCTGAGGTTTCACGATAGATCTCCATATAGCGGGCGGACCCACGACGGCTGGTATATATTTTGCGATAGCGTCGCATAAAACACTGATAATGATTATCATCTTCATCAGATATGGTAAAGGACTCGTACATAATGTTTGCCTGCTTGTCGCCTAACAGCATCTTTAGAATTTGGTTGTGGTTTGAAACGTATGTACACATGTATATTACTTGTTAAGAAGAATAAGTCCGCTCACGCAATGATTGACTTTGCATGTATGAAACTGAACGTATACAAGACAAAGCTCTTTAAAGCTAAGAGTGTTTCTTTAAATATTAAAGAGGCATTTTATTTGCGGAAATAATATCAATAAGATTGTACGGTTTTACATTAGCCTAACATTCCACTAAACCTCTTATAAAGGTCGGCACTCTTAATAGGGCATTAAGTTTGTCGAGATGCTCTACTATAGGCCGCGACCATTGTAAACGGATATGATTATGCACATTGGGTCACTGGACGCTAACTTTATAGTAGAGCAGTATTACATGTTGATAAAGTATCAGGGATTTTGAAAAGCAGGTGGTAATTGATATTCTTATATCAATGTTTTTAGATAACCTATTTATGAACAAGCGTTTTGTTTAACAGACAAGGTTGCTCAAACACACACACAGAGAAACATTTTCAGATTCTGCAAGGGAATTGTCTTGATATCCTATATAACCGGCGCCAATTTCAAACTGAGTATATAACCACTAACTATTGCAAATAAATTGAAACTATTACCCTTCAATTCAGTGCCATTCGTTTTAGTTTTGTCCGTTGTTTATTGTTTTACGATCAACAAAAAGGCATAGTTGATATACCAGTGCATGCCTAGATATTTCCTTGCTTAGACAAGCACTAGAAATAACTAAAGCGACCCTAAATACTGTCATATTATTGTACTACACCATCCTCTATATGTTAGTTTATTCAAAGCAAAATCCCTGTTTCTTACTGTTTCTAGCTAGGATCAAAAACCACTGTCAACCAATGACAATGTAATTGATTGACGAAAATGTTAATAATAATATATCTGTTTATGATGAGTCTTAGGTAACCTTTGATGAATTCGAGTCAATTGAAATGCAATCAATTCTTAACTTAGTTCGGCAAGTTCGGCTGGCGATAGATTGTAACAATTTTCGTTCATAAATATAGCAGTGTACACTGTAATGTTCAACAGATGTAGAATCAATGTTTGCACTTAATATCAGATCAAAAAACTTTTAATGTCAAAATCAAACTTTGACCCGAAAATAAATGTCTAGCTTATGTACATGTATGGCAAGCGCATGGATTGGCTCTTGGATGTATAACATATATATTCGTACGCCGGGTCACCGATTTTAGATTTCGTTTTCAACAAATTTGTCGTTTGTTGGTCTGTCTTCAAAATCGGTGGTGTTCTCTGGGGAAGGTCTCGACAATTTCATTGGGCGAATGACCCCTATGTATTCTTCTGTATAGGAGTGGTTGATTACCTCGGCGATGCAGCATAGGGCGTGGAAGTGATAAAGGATAAGAAGCGGTTGGCAGATGTTGGAAACCACTGCCCAGGTAACAATCCCGAAGGTCGTGTTGTGAACGCGCTTGGCATTTGGATGCTTCACCAAGAAGGTATTGGTGAGCCACAGTGCCAAGTTCCCAAAGCGCAGGACTTCTAGACCCTGACGACCAGGCTTCTCCTGCAGGTGTTCCTCTGTGGTGGCGCGTTTCTGCATGGCGTACCAGTTGATGAAGACTGTCTGCACACATACCATGATAACCGACACCAGACTGTTGGCGAATATGATGGCAGTCTTACTTTCTACGGCAGCTATCATCGACATGACGTGGAAGGCCATATGGGCGAGGTTGGTCGCCCCAAGAAGCTGGCGGTCGATGACCCGCTGAAGGTTCCCCCTTTTACTCAGTCTAGCCCCGCTATTTCTCATACCACTCATTGCGTCTTTGATTTTCTGCATTTCGTCATCTCTGAACGAGAGGCTCGACATCTTTACCATGGTGATAGGCACGGTGATAAGACAAACAGCTGATATGGCCATATTGGTGCTGTAGACGGCCATCTCCATTCTATACGTGTCGGGAGTGGCCCTGGTGGCCACCACATACAGATACAGAATTATAAGCACCATCGATATAATCACCATCACCCACCCGGCAAGGAACCCCAAATTACTGTTGTAATAGCGGATTTTTTTCTGGTCGCTGGGTGTTCTTGTTTCGCAGCGGAATTGTGGCGGAATACTCCAGGACGAGCTGGCCCCGTCGACTGCCATGAAGTCCGTGTCGGATGAGACCATTGAGGTGCATGAATCATGGTGCTGCCGCGGCCGCCTAGGCTCACCTGTCTCTACGTCCAGACCATGGCCACAATTCTCCCAAATAGCCATGAGACCAGTTGAGGAGACCACACAGAACTCAATGAGCAATGGCCAGGTGTACGGTTGAATCTGATGCCTCAGCTCTTCTGCATACTGGCATGGATCAGTGTCATTTGAATTTATCCATTCTTTCTGCGGGTGGTCTAGGTAATAATATGACATAGAACGGATTATATTCAAATTTATATTCTATTATGAATTCATCATAAGGTTTTTCACGATTAGGCCTTTTTGAAAGATTTATTGGAAAACCTCGATCTTCAAATTTCATCATACCGGTTTCTACTTCCGAAAACATGAGCTCCATGACGAATTACATCATTATGCAATAGGCAATGAAACTAACAATTTAATGACAAAATCCATGTGAGGCAGTTTTTGGGAAGGGAGGTCGGCGTTATTACGAAACCTAGGCCTATGTGTACCGATTTTAGGATGACCTTGCACATTGAGAAATTGGTTATAGGACTTGAAATAACACACTGGCCTAATCTCATCACTAAAATGAGTAATGCATACAACTTACCTGTGGCATTTATATCATGGTTTGGATCAGAACGATCAGATGAGGCATTTTTCTCGTAGTTTATCTCTTCTTGTGACTCTAAGACGACTGTTTTTACCCACACACACAGATTGGTAGCAATAACCAAAACAATCATAAAGCGACTGATGACGGATGTCCACAGGCTTTTATTTATTCGGATCTGTTAAAGAATAGATGTATCATTGCACACATTCCAATTGTTTACAAGTTTGTTTCCCCCTCAGAACAACGAACTTTATGATTATGGTCTATCCTCTTGCAAACAGTCACTTACGTAGCGTAGCGGTTTATATATAGTTTTTGCTTAAATGTTACACATGTAACGCGCTGCTACCATGCAGGCATGAAATCATCAGCAACTTACCTTGGAGTATTTCAAGATAAACGTCATTTCCGAACAGGTAAACACAATCGCAACAACAGGGTGTATGATTTCAGACAGGTCAAGACAGTGCGATGGTTCCAGGGCCACAGAGGTTCCCGATACGGCATAGTACATGATACCTCCCGTGCCCAAACCTATCAAATGAAAAAAAAAAACAGTGCGTCTAATTTTCCTAGATTTATTTTTTTTTAAGATTTCTATTCGGATGGTCCCCTGGGCTACTTGCAGTGCTACACATATTCACAGTAATACAACTAAACCTATCGGTATGAACCAAACTGGAGCAGAGTACATGTATATTTATAATATGACACCAAAAAAAGATAGGTTCATTGCAATTCAAGATCTAAATGTTTGTTTTCCCACTTTAGATAGCTGTGCTTCATATCTAGTAAAACGTTATAATCCTAAACGACGGGCGGTGTGTGTGTTTTTGGTTCTATACTCGAGTATATATACATGTAGTTCTTTTTTAGGCAATCCTTTTTAATATGCAGTAATATTAGTTACTTATTTTGGATGTAGGTTCTAAGTTCAATAGTTTTCCTTTTACATGGAATTTCAACTTAAAACTATTTACATATAATTCCTCCGCGTAGAAAGTTGGTTTCACTTTGATCACGGTATTGCCGGTCATTTGTAAGCTTCTTGGCTGATGCAAGCAAAAGCAATATCCATGTAACTGCGATGGATATACCGTACAGCGTGAGAAAGAATAACTGCAATCATAAGTATACTTATTGTTATAGAAACTATATTTTTAATGCCTACGAGGCCAATTACAAACCACATACTATAAGCCAAGGTTGGGCTCATTCGGTAATATACACAGACACATTTATAGCCAACCTATAATTGACACAAAAGAAATGTCCACGATCCTTGGGGCATTAGAAATGTGCATTAACAGAGCGGCTAGGATCATTATCTACACCACAGAGTTGACGATATGATGCGAAATTTCAGGAATCATTTCCCAGATTGTACACCAAAAATGTATAGCTTGAACGTCAATCAAAAGTCCTTTTATTTGAGATTATCCTTTAAAAAAGAGGACTATTAATGTTTGCTGGTTATACTTTTTGTCTTCGAAAGTTTACCTTACTACTGTTTTTCAAAAATTACTTTTATGCACTTTTGTATACATTTTAATTCAACAGACTGGAATTTTAATTCAACAGACTGGACATATGAAATAAATGAAATTATCATGATATAAGTTTGGCCATATCTGACTACAATTTCTAAAGCAAAAACATGATCAATCATACTTTCCAACCATCAGATTGACTCGGGGGTCATGCAAAACCTCGCCGTAAATGCAAATATCTTCTGGGAGGTCTACTGCATATAACCCTCTTACATTATTGACCGAAAGTGAGTCTGATATCTGAAATGTTGAGGAATAAAAATAAGACAAACTGAGCTTACTTTCAGTGTAGAACTATCGATGGTGGATGCACCAAACACATGAGAGAAAAGTACAGCAACACCAATCATTGTCAGGATTAGTACCAACACGGAGCAAAGAGCAATCGTTAAGTCATGCCCTTTCTGCGAGGCACTGAAAGAAAATTGCAGTTAATATATTACTCTGAATTTATAAAATGACAATTGTGTCCCATTGATATAACTATATAATTTTCTTAAAGAACTTTCTTAAATCAAAGAGGCCTAATAAGAAATCCCTTTAACTTCTCCAACTTCTTTGAAACCCCAAGATATACAACATGAATATTCAAAGAACAAAAAGTAATTCCGTCTCCAAGTTTATTGACTTACCAATAAGCAGTAAACTTGCCCGTCTTTATCCTTCCGAGAACCTCTGCTTCCCCCGACCGTTCAGCCGGCCGCCCCTCGGAAGGTTCAGCGCCCAGTGACTGCTCAATGAAACCCGCTCCGCATTGGTTTACAAAGACATTTTCATCACACAGTGCTTCGTCGGCCAGAGTTGACACGTTGAGGGGCTGAATGTCATGATTAGCATTATCTTTGTTCTTTTCTTTGCCCCCTAAAACAGTTATATCTTCGCTGAAGCTTGTGTTAGTCTCACCTTCGGAGACAAAATCCAGTGTCTTTATGGCGCTATTGACTCTGTACTACCTGAGGAGAAAACCAGCTACGATGATACTTTAGACATGCATTTGGAGAAAGACCTCAGTGGGAAGTGCTATTAGCAGCTTGACGGCTAAATACTAAATGGGAAGATTTTATACAGGAGGCGAACCCTCTTCGTTTTAAGACTGTCATTGTAAACCTAACTTCAGATAAGATTGTAAAAATTGTCCAGTTTCTGCTTCCTTGATTGTTTTGATAACATAAATCAATAATCTTACAGGCCTATTGAAAGATCGTTTGAGCATGTCATATTGCTTTCAGAGCTGTACAACCTATATGGTTTATCCTATCGTGGGGCTGCAAGCCCAACATCTTAAAAGATGCATAGGTTTGAACTTTGAATGATGACTAAAGAAAAATAAACTAGACAGCATATTCTTGCCGGATTATTGCTCATTGTGCAATTTACACACGAACCACTTTGCACGGAAAGGATTTGAGAACTGGTTTATCAGACTGCTTTTAGGGTTGGCTATCAGGTTATCTAATCCCTGAGTGTTTTGTGATATGTGCACCAAGATTTCATCATGTCACTTCACCTTAGTCACTAACTGGATATCAAAGCACACACGGGGATGGTCGCGTAACGCTCTGTAGTTTAAGCTGGCTTGAAAACGTGTAACTCTTAAATTGGAATGAGCTGCCAAAGACGACCATTTTACTTTCACAAGATCCTTGCCGAATTCACATATTCTGAGCATGCCATCATGCATTATCTACTATATATATTGGACGAATTGTAGTAAACTGGTAAAACTAGAAGTTAGAACAGATTAATTTGAAGTTCTGACCGTGAATTCCATTCAATGGTAATTCAGCATGACAACACTGGTTGTGATATGTACCAGTGATAACCGTTGAAATGCCAATTAAAAATGATATTTAAATCATACACTAAACTATGTTGTCTAACGTTTGACCATGTGACCCATACGGCATCTGAACTATGTAAGTCTGATTTTAGGCACTGGGATTGATGGTTAAACCACGCTATCATTTTCGGTGAATATTTCTGAGAAATCCCTCCGCCGTGTTTTACGTTTTATGTCGCTATCTAGCACAGGCCAACTTATACAAACACTTTAGATAGGAGATGTTTTACAAAGAAGTGCGATTGTATCACCCTATATTATGTGAAATAAAACAAGCCAATGGCGTTGCTACCATGCCTACACCAACTGACTAGGGCTATTTAATTTCAAGGCCACTGCAGTACTTCTGTGTATATAGTCAATGATTCAGACTCAGAGTACCTATATATATATTTGTCAGTGTCGCGAAATTGCCTTGCATCACAATACAGTTTTGGGAGAAAGTTTTCACCACTGCATGAACACACTGTAACCATAAAGCTAATACCATTCATGTACCCAAAAGAGGCAATGTATTAGAAAATATGATAAGACATTGTTCCATACATAGTTTGTCTTCATTCGAAAAGGATTCGAAAAAAGGAATGAACAATAAAAGTATTAATTGTACAGATAAATACCGGAAACATTGTTTGATTGATTTTACGTATAGGATACAAACACCTAAGAACAACCTACCTCAGTCTTCATTCAGAAATCACCACAGAATCTGACTGCAAGTGACACTTGCTGACTTTTATCTTTTTTAATCCCTTTATAGCGTACATACAAAGACTTAACATACGTACACTTGAAGTACCGGTCCGACTTTATCTGGACAAGAAAATTTACAACTCTGTGATTATTAAAAAATTGCGTTGTTAAAATGTCCTAGAATGTTGAGTAGCCTTTTATCATGATAAAAAACAACAAATCATATGCTCTGGTCACTCATAAGGAAATCCAGGACCACAGAAAAATATTTACTAGTATAATGGCCTTGTCCATTTGTCGTCAAAATTAAACAAAACTGAGAAAACCTACATAGCGTCGTGGTAGTTTTTTTCGGGGGAAGAATACTTAATAGGCGATGGAAATATATATCGACGTTTTTATGTATTTTTAGACTTGCCTTCACTAAAGGTCTACATTTACAAAGCCACGTTTTTTTTGGACGGCCCAACAGCCATATATCATCACAGTTGAAGAAGGCCGAGGAAGTACTTTTCTGGGCCACTGGGTAGCAACCATAGTTTATTAGTGCACCACGCCAAGAACTTCTCTGGGTCTGATTCCCGGCATGTCACACTGGGTACCTAGTACCAATGGCTGGTACCTAGTGGGCCAGAAACGTACTTCACTTTCATCAAATTCTTCCAAAGTTGGCGAGAGAGCCAACGTCAGTTCCCTCACCACAGGAATTTTATTACCATAGAAATATATATTTGGTATTTATTAAATGTATGATATGTATTAAATGAAAACGTTATAGAAGTCGTGTGTTAGGCATTTAAATATCAGAAATGAAACCCGTCACACTGATGAACATAATATTATGTCTGAATCCTCCTGAGTCAGTTATGCTATTTCGGTAATGTACATACTAATGTAGTGGGCGCCCAACGTATCAAATAAGAAGGGAAGAAGCTTTTCTTTCACAATACACAACTATCTAAAGAATACAAAGATGTAGTTATTTGGTGTTCACTCTCAATTTATTGTCACACAACGCTTTGATTGCAATTTCCAATTATTACTATTCTTTACATGTTTTTCTTTAGGTGGCAACACATAATCACATACGTAATTAAGTGCGTATTATTTCTTCTTGACATAAATACCGATTCTGAAAAATCACTGTTAATTCAATTAGTTCTTTTTTCCTTACATACGTTTTAACCTACGTAACATTTCACCTGATAAATGTACACATTTGTTAAACTGTTTTGTGCATAATGAACAATCATCAAAATTCATGATACAATTTCTACAGAATACATTCAAGGGTTATAAAAAAATCCAATCCACGAGGAGGATGTTAACAATATTTAATGTAACACGTAGATATCCAAAAAGTTTATATAACATATCTTAATTGGCGTGGTATTCGTCCATATTTGGCAATCAATTTGGCGTAAAACGTCATTTTATCTACCGGTAGTATCTTCAATGTAGTCAGATCCTGATACTACAAATCACTATTTAATAACAGCGTTACATGCTTCAACAATTAATGATTAACCTTATATCCATCTACTCTCGATTACGCTGTCTGCAGTTTGCTTACAGTAAATTATTTGGTCCACGCCAATTGATCAAACAACTATCACATCCGATACTATGACACACCATCATATTATCACAATGGACTTTTAAAACAGTCAAGGACCGGCCTGATAATGCCTGCAAGTTAGGCGAACTCTGAAAGGTCTCCCATTCAATTGTCATATGCAAGAGGAACTTCACTGAATAGTCACAATTCGTAGTCGATGACTATAACAAAAACCTTTCTGCTTTTAATTTCTCGACTTTCCTTTATTTCGTTTTATCATTTTTATGTAGCCCCAAGTTACAATAATGCCAAGGAAAAACATAAATCAATGATCAATAAAATGTTTTAAAAGTCTCCCAAAGCTTTCGTGTTAGCATGTAGCATGTTAATGTCGCTTGTATTTTATTTCCTGTTAGGTTTAGCTCAATTAAGTGAAAGATTTTCCAATTATGATAATTCTATCCTTTTTTTTCTCTACCCCAAAAAGGTCTTGAAAAAGGGCAAAAATTGTTCAGGTAAGTCGAGTTACTCGGACATAAGCAATTTTTCCCTTTGTCAATAAGCTCCCCTCGGTCTTAGATACCAATTTGATCGCTCCATTCACAACATAATACGTGCAGGCAGCTGCAGTAATCCTGTCTGTGATTCATGCACGGGAGGTAATTTCTTTTACAACAAAGTAAGGCTTTACAAAGATTACACGCAAAATGTAAATTATTTACGACATCCAACGTATATAGTGAATTATTGTATATCAATAATTATACAAAATTAGATATTGGCTGTTTGCTTGTATCATAGCGTAGTAATCTAGGATAACAACTTAATACCAAATTGATTAATACATTGACTGCAATCAAATCCTCGTTATGTTCAATCAGTCAGAGGTAACATTGAGCTATCATCAATGCATTACTCCTTGTGCACCGTTTACAGCCATTTCGTTAAAATGTAAATATTATTAGTATATTCTGGACACATTTTTATTGGAGTATATTAGAGAAAAAAAACATATTATTTGCTTATGTACATTTTCCCCGATATCAAGATTGAGCAAGTTCAATACAATCAAAGGTTTGAAACATCATCAAAACTGTTACAGTGGAAAAAAACCTTACAAAACAAAACATTGGATAATATATATGTATATATACCATAAAACTTGTCTTGATACATTAAATGGTCCCTACCTTATGTGTGGCTGGTTACACCTAAGATCTTAATCACAGTTTACTCCTTACCGTCAATATTTCTAAGGTTGAGAATAGAACAACGCCCATAGAAATAGAGATTTCGTGGATAAACCAGACACTGCTTATATTTGTATGATATCCTTGAAAAATACATCTATCGGTGGTACAAATTATGTCACGCTAGTATTTATTTCACAAGGCTATAGGTACATAATGCTGTACCATTTGAAGCAACGGCAAGAACATCCCTGCGTGGCTAGAATTGGTGTGCAGATTGAACGTGTGATAGAAATAAGACCGTAACCACGCAAGCGTCCAAACAAGGGTAGCAAATGCCCATCATGGAATATACAAATTAAAAAAAACAACAATGAAACTAAAAATTGAAGAATAAAGAAATATTTTAGATTGACATTAAAGATATACAAATAAAAGATAAAGGAATGCATTCCAAATAAAAGAAGAATCCATTTTAGGTTGATGGCGAATCCTGTGTTAAAATATATTTACATCGAGACTTACAAAAATACATTGTATTTCTAACCTTTACCTTCTTTCTTTTGGGTGATCCATAACACTCAAGTTAGAAGACGTATGTCTTGCCTACTCTTACAAAAGGCCATGTAAAGCGCATTCTAGCTTTGTTCATTCTTTACAATCTTGGTTATTTTGACCATGAACAAAAACTGCCTGTGGTAATATAGAGGAACACAAATCGTTTTTAGGAATGTGATATTTATAGCGCATCATGAAATGTTCTTTACTTGTTACAATGGGACCATATATGCATGTAAAACCTTTAAATACTCCTCAAGTATCTTCATAAGTGCCGAGAGGTACCACTGACCATGTGAAAAATGTATCAGAGTCAGATCTTATTTTATGTAATATCTATGAAACTGGATGTAACATAACCTGTTCGTAAAAATGTATCTTCTTACAGCAACTTAAAACATTGAAATCCACAAAATGAAGTGCCAATATCAATATCAAAAGAAATGACACCAAAGCTGTGATACTTACATCATTAGTACGCGGCATGGTATTAGGAGCGAGATCAAGGGTTGAGATCAAGCAGAGGTATAAATATACATGAGAAAGAATGCAAAATATGGTATGTCAATACCAGTAAAGTGCAAAATGAAACATGCCAGTGAAAAAGAATGGCTTATAAATGCTTACATTTTTCATTTTTTAATAAATGATAATCTTGAAGAGGTAAAGGGACTACGGAGGATAAGCAATAGTTGTGTTGGTGTTGGAAACGGGACGTTTTGTTGTAAGTTAAGTTAAATGGGAAGACTGTCCTTATATTATAATCAAAAGTAGAACAATATCTAATGGTCAGCTTTGCTAGATCATTAATTCTTTCAGCTTTGACATTCATCTTCTGTAATTAAGAGAGGTGTTTAGCAAAAGAAAGTCATTTCTGTATAAGTATTTTAGGATATCATTCCACACATTAAACACTTTGGTAATATGTCTGCATTTAAGGAAAGTCTCGGGCGTCTTGATAGACCAAACTTCTGGACAATCCAGTCTAACCCGCTCCAAAAGGAACCCCTGTGCGACAAACGTCGCGTTTTAATTATTTCCTCTCATTCATCTGAGTTTAACATGTCGCACAACGTTCAAAATACGTGTGTCTTGATCTTGGATTTGTTTTGTTTAATTAGTACTCACAGACACTGATATCATCACAAAGTTGTCAAAGTAGAACAACACAATATACATGATTAGTTATAGGGCGTAAAGAACCCGAGGTCTTCTATGAACAGTATGGGACCACAAATCCACCTGAGTATACCTAAGCAGTTTAGATTCCTAAGCTTAGGTAAAACTGCTCTATTTTGGGCGCTGAATTAAGTACTTTCCATCGTCTTATCACTTAAAAGGCAAATACGATCATACCTACAGTTGACACTTTAATGAATATGAGTAACAAAAATGACCGTATACTAATGTAATGTTCTTCACGCAACTATCCTGTTTTATGCACATGTATGTAATTTATCATAAGTGAGGGGTGACAATGTATGTTATCTAATTCTCGAGATTTCGACTGTGGTGTATTTTATATCCTACTTTTTTAAATGTGCTAAGATTATAGTTTTATACTAATTTGGTACAGGGATAAGACATAATTCAAATGTCAGATATATTCATGCAAATTGCATGCTATTCATATGCAATTCCATTTCTGGATATATAAAGGATCTTCAATGAATCACCTTTTCAAAGACGTACGTGATGTCTATATAAAATTGCTATCAAAACTGTTTCTTGGTCGACTAGGTTTCACCAAACAGATTGTTTAACATAATCGAATATAAAACTTACACGATCAAATGGATAAAACGTAATCATATGTAAGCTTATTAAAAAGAAAACGGTTGAAAAAATATTAAGTAAGCAGCTAGCATTGAACGCTATACCAACGACGTTGCTATTTAATTCGAATTGTGGTTAAACAAACTCCAAAGCTTTATAACCATTGTTTAAGAATCACCATTGTCAACATATACATGCTCATATGTATGTATGTATAATATATATCTGATTTGTCACTTCTATTCTGTTCACAATGCCCACTGATGATGCATTTCACACTTTATTAGGCTACACTAACATGACCTGATAACATTGGTGCGTGCTATCAAGATGAATCGCAACCTCCTGAGCTATTAATCGTACTACTCAATATCACTCTGTTTTGGTGCTTATCGTGTGCACAGCTTCAACACCATAAACATCTAATGCCAATTCTAATTTCATTATATCTACTTTGTCCTATCTTGCCTTCATTTCTGTTTACATTCATTTGACCTTTTTAGTCGACATAAGTTTCTTTTGAATATCTCTTCTGAATAGTAAAATGCAGATAATCTCGCTGAGTATGGTCAAAATAACCGGGCCAAAGGCGCTGAAAAAGGTCGGCGCCGGGCGGCTCAAGATCAGATCTTTTCGCATGGCGTAGTCAATGTAGACAGCGTCCATCTGTCGAAGTGTACAGATCATGATGCAAATGTGGAACAGTTGGTGACTGTGGAAGAAGAAGTCGCACATGCCGTGTTTCAGCCGCTGGGGGAAGTCTGACGCGAAGAAGGACCCGCTGAGTAGGAACCAGATGATCTGCTGGACGTGCAGGCTGATGGCTTCATTGCAGTCCGTGCCGTAGACGAAACAGTAGAAGAGGCGGTGGGCGATGGGCGAGATGAGCAGCACGTAGATGCCGGCCACGGGGGTGATCTGCCACAGCTTGCGGGTGAACGGGTACGGCCGGGTGTAGCGCACCTTGGATATGGTACAGCAGAAACAGATGGCAAAAGCCATGAGGCCGCCGACGGGAATGAACCACGAGTAGACGGCCTGGTAAAACACCTCTTCGCTGCAGTACTCGATGTGCACGATCACACTGCCCAGGCCGTAGATGCCGATGCCCGCGTAGTCAATCATGAAGGAAGTGTAGTGGAACATTTCTGATTTGGACTGCATGCAGTGGGCGCCTGTACTGAAGGCATATAGGAGAATGCCACAGATGAGCCCAGCCAGCATGGGCCAGGAGTAGGGGTCGTGGATGAAGTCAACCGTCTCCGTAAATTTTACCAGTTTGGCGGTCATCAGAATGACTGCTAGCATGTGGGTCCAGACGTTCATAGACTCATTGTGCAGCTGTAAAACACTGAGCACATAGCTGTACCAGGGGAAACCGAGTGAGCGGAAGCCGGTCTGAATGTGGGGTTCCTGGAAGAGAACCGGCACTCTGTCTCTGGTGGTCATGGGTACGAAGGGGAAGCTGGCCGACTTGTGGAGAGGCTTACTTTCTGAAAACAGAAAATACACCAGTTGATTGTCAAGTCCACACACATGGAACACTTTTTAAATGTAATATAAGTAGTTTTAATCAGAATGGAATTATTGAAACTCATTTAATCTTGTTGCAAATTGCTCTATGTATTTCTCTATGCCTGACGATCAAAGGCAGAATAAACGGGTAAAGCTAACGGGGACATGATTTGGAATCCACTAATCCGATTTACAATCAAATGTAAACGATCTAATCAAGAAAAGTTTTGTTTTTTTGTTTTTTTTGCGGTAGCATCGGAACTGGCCACGTTTTGCAAAGATTCGGAACATGATGCCTTTTTATCTTACCATCAAATCGACTAACAAACTTTACATTTTACTCTTCCATATGTTTGGAGATCATTGTTTAATGAAACCTGATAATATATCCTCAATTACCGTATGCAATAATTTCTGACTTCGGTGATAAACTTATTTTTTTTCATTTACACTTAATACACAGACGTACTCACCTGTTCCATTAGAAATCACACTTGTAGATTGAGCGGTTTTGGCATAAGTTTCAGGCATGGATGCACATCGGGACAACGAGCCATCTTTCGAGGCTGATCCCAGGTGACCTTTGACCTTCAGGTCATTTTCTACAGCTGGACCAACAACACTAGAATGTGCGAGGGACTCCATTGCAAGAGGAAGGTGGGACTATTGCAAATCTGAAATAATGAGCACAAATAAATAAAACCTATTTCAATAGCAATGCAATTTCGAGAAATCATAACTTTTTACGTCGTATACTTTCTTTATTACACCCCCCTTAACGCCATAGCATCTGAAACAAATGTCCTCTAGTCATATTGAATTGTAACAACATAAAAAATATTGCCTCCTAATTTATATGTCTGGGTCGTGAATGAGGAAGTATCATCAAACCAAAGGTTTACCTGGGGAATGGTGGGCGTTGATATTCACGTTTTCCTCTTCTATTGCTGCGTCAGCTCATCAATATCTGAAATTTGAAAGACTGATGGTGATTCAAGTGCACATAAGTAATAATTCCTTTTTACGGCTGCAGAGACCATAATTATAATAATATAAATAAGGCATCCAGTGATTTGTGTACTATACACACACCTATACCTGTAGGGGGTCAGGGTGGTCAACGTCGTCATTGGTACCACCTGTTGGTATTGTCACTGCATGGATTTGAGTCCCATGCAGTGCAGCATGGAAAAAAGGATATTTGATTGACCCCTGCAAGGATTGTGCCCAAATGGTCCACAGGATGGCAGCGGCAGAACATTTAATAAAGTGAACTCAGCCTGTTTACAAATCCAATTAAAAAAATGAATAAAAAATGCACAGAAACGAATTATAAACCAGATTATTTTACCCATAAGTTAGTAAATACCCTGTAAACTTATACTTGTACACTTGAGCGTTAAATATTCCACACTTAAACATGGTCGTGAATCTAAACTCCGCTCAACTGCCTGGTTGGGTATACTTCCGGGTACCTAGCACTGCATACATTGTCGGGAGTGAGCACCCGGTGTACGCAATGTTGTAATGTTTTGGGTAAAACCTTTGTGTTACACAACATGGCGAAAACAGCTAAAGAAAAAACCGGCAAAGAAGGATTGACCGGTTTATATTCTCTTCTATGATGGTCACAATTAAACATCATGAGGCGTTTATCAAAATACACGTCTGATTAGCATAATCATCCACACAAATAGTTGACGTCGCTTCATGTTATTTACATTTTGAAATACTGGTTTCGCTGGACTTACCCTTTTATTGAGGTTAAATAAGTGTCCAGTCAGAGTGAATATGTCTGGTCAGTTTGGCGTGGGCACTTGTGCCTGGTCAAAGGTGCTGATAGCTAAAGCCGAATATCAACAACAAGTCAAAGCCTATGGTCATGGATTGTTGAATAATCACACGCATTGACAATCAGGTCATCAATATCTGGGCTCCATCTCGGGGTCAATTCCCACAGGAGTAACGAGTTATACAATGTATCATGCGTTGTTGACTGAAAGAAAGAAAGGACCGAATTTGCCGTTTACAGCACACGAATTATGGATATATTTATATAGTTTTATATTCCCCCTTTATTTTTGTGGTATATATGGTAGTACTTAGCATTTATAACTATAATCTCAGTGACAGGGTTGCCACAAACCAGAGACGTCAAAATTCCCTGACTAGTTTAATTTTCCCTGACAAATGAGATAAGAATATCCTTTCCTTAAACAGCCTTGAACCAGTCCTCCCATTTAGGCCAGGACTTTCGAAACACAGGACGTCCCATGAAAACCATTTAGACCCCAAAATATTTTGAGGCCCATGAGTCCCATCCACTCCTTGTTTCCAAGTAACCCAGACAGCAGGCTAGGCATTTACGTACACTGATTTTGAGAGTGTCAAAGTTGACCAGTTCTTCATTTGAGGAATTCGAAACACCCATTTTCCCTGACTAGGATCAATTTGTAACGGGTTGTGTTTGTTGAGAGTGCCAGTTAAAATCCTAAGGGCAAAGCTATTGCACTGAATGGATGATTAGCTACTTAGTAGTTACCCACCGCTAATTTTGAAATCATACAAATGGTTATAAACGATTATTTGAAACAAGGTTGCTAAAGAAATCAATTAAAGATCTAGAGCTTTGAACGGTATGGAACGGTATTGGGGGTAAAATATCCAGGGTATACCTCACTTGGGAGTTTGTGTTTGCGCATGCATGTTCCTTTCCCGCCACTACCAGTCGGGGGTCAAGCGCAACTCCCAGCCAATGAAGAGTCTCCCCTTGTACCACGTATTACAACATGGCCGTGCCCAGTGCGTCCGAGCGTGAGTTGTACCAAGGAGGCCCCCATTATCGGGGGACAAAAGGGTCAAAGTGATTAGCAGCCAGATTCAATACACTTGTCAAAATCCAAGAAATGAAGTAAATAAATTCGAATTTGGCATGACGGTAGGGGACATAATCCTATGTTCATTTCACGTTTTTAATATTTTTCCTAACATAACATAAAATTTCCCCATTTCTTTAAAGTTTGATCTAGTTTAACAAGATTTTCAGTTGCGTTAGTTCCCCCAACTCCCCTACCTATTACATATGTCGCGCTACTTCTCCCCTAGTCACGGTAATAGGTCCTTAATAATCGTCCCTATTCCACACTTTATGGAGGGGGCACCTGTCGAGGCTATTCCTGGCATATTCAATGTAGATTATCAGTCAGATTCATTGTCTAGCTTAATATGCTTTTTGAATTTTATCTCTATCTGCATTGGTTCAAGAGTTACAGCCAATTATACATGGTACTCTGGTTTTGCCTGTCAAAAATGATGTGTATTTAGAAGGCTTGCTGTGTAGCTCGAGGGCAAATTACAAAGCAAAACTATGTTATTTTAAAGGGAAAATAATGTAGAGAATATTGTTGCAGGTTCACCAAATATTATCTAAAGCTTATATTTTCATTTTAAAAGTGAAAAACTCGGTCACACTCACAGCTTTTACCTCAAAAACAGGGGACACTTTTTGATGGGAAAACTTGGGAAAGTAATATTATTATACCTACTTTAGGTATGAATCTTAGTGAAGTAAAAGATGAAGAGGGATATATATTTAGTTTGCTACCCATTGAAGACACTCTTTTGGAGTCAAGACTTGAAGAGGGTCACTGCAAGAGACATTGGAGCATGGCTTGACTTGAGTTGGGTGGTAACATATCTCAGCCAGGCTCAGCCAGAACTCACTAGGACAGGTTGAGGCTGTAGTGTTAGGTGTTACTAGTCCGAGAGGCCCAGACCCAACGTTCACACTAGGGAATGTAACTGGGAACGTACAGTCTACAGACAGGGCCTCTCTAGACAAAGTATTCGTCCCTGGATATTCCCATTCCCGTACAGGAGGGCGAGGGGAGGGGCTTGCGGCGGAGCGCAGGCTAGGCCTCTCGTCTCGGTCTAGTTACGTCTGGATAAGTTACCGGTTACATAATAAGTATTTCGAAAGGGTAAAACGGGCCAAGTCCATGAATGGACCGAATTCACATGTAATCTATCAGTTCATTCCCGTCCACGAGAATCTATATAGTGTGCGGAGGGGTGTGGCAGATCGTACCTGCCGAAACCAAGTCAAGACAGATGCGAATCAATGTCAACACAGTCACAACTTCACAAGATCGTGACTGAAACTTACCATCACTTAGCGGAATGGTGTACTTGTTGAACGTGATATGATTCCCTATCCAAACCGGGTGAAATAGAAATTTGAACGAATGTAAGTTATGCCTAAAAGAACTGTTTCTTGCTTGGTAAATGACTTTTTAATTTTGTCGTCCGGCTGAATGGAACCCACTGGAGGCGGCCATTACGAGTTCGCGGTGCATTTCGGACTTCTTTCTTTTCTTTTTCTTTTTCTTTTTTTACGAAATTAAAAAAAAAATCGTCGTCCTTCATGACGAAATATTAGGCATCACCAAACTTCATTCGGAAAAATTGAAGGACATGATAAGATTTGGAAAAGGGATACCTTTCTCGTAGCTGCGGGATGTGACGTTCGCCATCTTGAAACAAGCGAGACGAGAGAGATCCTCATCAAATCACAATAAATAAATATAAAATCATATGGATTGTTTCATGCAACAGTTGTATACATAATGTAAGTAATTATATTTCTCTTTGGTGATGGTTTTTACTTCCCTCTGTTGTTCAGTAGATCTAAATGATATCTCAATTGACAGTTGTTTTACTTCTGAGTTTCGTCGGCTCGGTGTTGTGACTGGGTCTGCCGCTCAGTCACTGAGTCAGTCACTGTCTGTCATTCACTGACTCACATATCGAAATTGGCCTCTTGCCAGAGATGTCACTGCAACATTGAATATTGAAAAAAACTCGTGATAATACCAATAATGGTAGACTGGTGGTGGATTTATCTAATACGTTAAATCCACCACCAATTAATTTGAAGGCAGGCTGGTTTGAAGATCAACCAGGCCCCCAGTAGAGTAGAGGTGCCAGTTTTCGCGCACTAAGGACGTTATATTCAATATATAATGAATATAAATAGAAAAAATGAATCAATTTCACCTTTTGGTAGCTGTACTAAGTGAAAAAAAAGTTGGTGAACATGTCCATGAAAAAAAATATTAAAATTCATTTTTTTAAGGTGAAAATATGCTCATTTACTTTAGAAGGTTCTGTAGCCAGTTTTCGCGCATTTAATGAAAATTGGCATAAAAATTGGTAAAATACTGAAAAAATTGTAAAATATACCAATAGAACCCGAGGACATAATGTTCTCTTGCTTTCAACTATGTTACATTACTATAGAATACATATTTAGTTAACGATAAACGTTTAGGGTAATCTATGTTATCTCAGACATTTTCAACAAGCAGGCAACATGCTTTAAAGGGACGTTATCGTCCGTAAGACCGACGTAATTTGATAAGTTGTAACCCCCGTAAGGCCCGCCAATTTCGTTGCGTGACCGATGACGTTGCGTTATAACGTTCTGAAAGGGCAAAACACGCCACCAATGACGGCGTCGTTAGGCTAACGTCGGCGTACGTTAGCCTAACGATGGCAGGACGAGAACGTCCCTTTAAGTAAAGAATACGCATTTTTGTGCATTTTCAGACAGTGTAGTACTAAGTAATTCCATCAAAATTTAAAAAAGATATAGATGTATCAACTGCACAGTAACTCTATTTTCAGGAATGTGTCTCCACAGCATAGAAAAGCTTGTTTTATGACAATTTAAATTTTTTTTCAAGGAAAAAAAATCGGAAAATTCGGAGAAAAATGCACGAAAACTAACAATTCCCTTAATTTTTGTCATTGGTTTTCACGCAGGGGTCAATTTTCTAAGTTAGGCATGAAAACCCATGTTTCTGTTATTAAAATGATCATATATCACTTTAAACTAATATTTAGGATATTTCTAGTATGTAAATATTATGTTTTCTTTATCTAAATCATCTTATGCTCATTTATTCAGAAAATATTGATTTTTTAAGGGTCCCGCCAGATTCCCAAATAACTATGGATATCAAACATATTTCTGTCACTAGAGTACCTAAATATACTTGAAACATTATAAAAATTTCAATATCACACCATCACAATGTCCTGTCGGGCATGGAGGTACAAAAAAACATACTTGATACCTTTTGAAAAAATGCGTTCATAAAAATGCGTAAAATGCGCGAAAACTAGTGATGCGCGAAAACTGGCAACCCTACTCTAACTTATTGTATAGAATCTAAGTTAGCGGGGACCCAGCACTGACCAAGTAGTTCATTGGGTTTGATTCCCAGTTGATGTCTGGGTTCACTAAGGGATAAGGTACAGCAAAAATGATTTCCAGGTTTTGATCCCCTGCTGTTTGCCTGCCCTGTCACCTTCATCTAATAGATCTAGATACGATCAGAATTCATCCCAACTTGTTATCGCTGTGAAAATGACCCTGGCTGTCGGTATTATGTAAAACCTCCATTGCTCACTATTGCTCCAGGATGATTGAATCTATGTTTAGTGTCCCCTTTCTAAAATTGAACAACGTCAGGAGGATAGCAACAGGCCCCGCCTTCGTCACGAAGGGGAAAAAGATCAAAAGATAATCTTATGAATATGCATATTTCCCCTCCGCGACGGGTCGGAGCTACGGTTGCTAGGCTGCTGGTACCCTTTGTGTAGGGCTATTTCAAGCAAGCTGGAATCAGACGACCAGTTCTGCCCGTCTACGAGAATACTATAGCTAGATCTATACACAATTTCGATGATGATTGTTGGAGTTTAAGGTCTGCCCAGGAATTTTTCAATTATATCGAGACCAACCCCACTTTTTGACTTCACACAAGTGTATGGCCATATCTATGGGGGTGAGAACGACAACAAGGTAAGATGGTCTAACAGGAGCTCTGGGAAGTGAGTGCGATGCCAAGAAGCTAACTGCTAGACCACCCCACCCCCTGCACGATTTCGAACACTGGTAACAGATGCATTTGGACTGGTGATAGTTTGCATTGTATTGTGGGTTCAGGAGTGCAGCATCTCAGTAGCAGACATTGTTGCAAAGCAGACGATATGTATTCTTTCACTCATTTCCTGTCAAATGACTGGAAAACGGCACAGTGTAACTTCAGTTACTTCTGTCCATCAAATTCTGGTATGTAATTGGTATTACTGACTATGATGGTTGTAATATTATAAAGCTTTAGAAACTTTCATATTTTAAGTGAAAGTAGTTCAGAGTGCAACTTTGAAATATATGTCATTTCACTGAATGAAGAGTGCACCATTGTCGTATGCCACATTTTTCTGACATAATCGCTGGGAAGAGTAAGACAATTTTGCTTTGTTGGCCGGTTCTGTTGTAAGAGACAAAAAGCAGGGTCACCAAAGCTTTACCATTGGAGGTTTTGCATTGTATACATACACTGAACACATATAAAGCTGCATGACTAGAATTACAGAAAATACTGAAGGTAAATTGAGAACCTTTCGAACATTTAAAACTGACAACTGTATGGAAAATTACTTGCTACAACCAGGGAACCTCGAACATATGACAGCAGTTGCCCGTTTTAGAATGAGCTCACATTCCCTAGCTATAGAGACAGGGAGACATGCCAAACCAAAAGTAAACAAAGACAACATAATATGCACATATTGTAACACAGGCTTGATCTAAGATAAAAAAAACATTTCCTTTTAGAGTGCCCATTATATAATCAGGAACTAGAAACACTTTTGTTATCATTAATGTCGTCTGTTTCTCCACTACAAATGATGACCTCTTCATCACACCTTTGGAAAACAAAGATGCGAAAGTTGTGGTGGCTCTTGGTGCTTTTGTGTACACAGCCTTCAGAAAAAGAGAAACCCATATGCTACAAATTTTGACAATAGACTGTACAACACATAAACTAAGTCATTCTCATGGTGCTATTCCACACCAAAGATTGTGTATTCTAAGTCTTGTATATATTTTTGTAGATAGATCTGTGCCCTTAAAGGGACGTTCTCGTCCGTGTGACGGACGTATTTAGCTACGTTGTAACCCCCTGAGGGCCGCACCAAATTCACGACGTGACCAATAACGTTGCAGGATTACGTTCCAAAAGTGAGAAATCTGTCACCGGCCGTCGCGTCGTTAGGCTAACATCGGCGTACCTTAGACTAACGACGGGAGGACGAGAACGTCCCTTTAAGTGTTATTTTGCATTCCAATTTAGACATAGGTCCAGAGGTTTATAACCATTGGTGGCTTCTAAAAAAAACCAGGTCATATCTATTTGTGTTTGCTTGTATTTTGGGGAGTCCCTAGTTATATCTATATAGTATAGTAGCTATTGGTGGGGACTCCCTCAATCAGTCATGTCTTTAGTCATTTGATTCTCTTTGTTCTTAATGACCGGTTACACAATATCATGCTCAGCTGTTGAAGGGCATTGTCCTACAATGGTTGTTAAATGCAGGCAGTGTGAGAAGCCAGAAGTGGGTTACATAATCACTACTTGAAACAATCAACCCTCACCCCTCCACATAAGGACCTCCACTGTCACCTGCAGGTGGGCAGATCTAGGTGTTGAGTGATAGGTCACTCAGTACTGGGTGCATGGCAGTGCATGCAGTAGCAGCCCCTTTCCTAAACCCCTCCCTGAGTTGTGTGTGACAGCAGGAGTGGTGGTGGTGGTCAGTGCTCATAGCCCATATTATAGCCTTCTGGTTGTAGGAAGGCCTTAAGTTGACACCAACCTACCTCTTTAGTCATTTTAGAAGCTGAGATCTATGATTGCTCATAAGTTGTCCATATTGGTTTTTTGGTCCCCACTTCCATCCTAATCCATCCAGTGTCTGAAATTAAGCTGCGCCCTGCGCCCGGCACGCACATTTCTAAACTGTGCACCCCCGGAACGAAACTCAGTGGAAATACAGTGTGTTAGGAGTATAGAATCAGTGTCAACTTTCAGTAGCATTTCAGTGCCAAAACAGTGGAAATAAGTGTAAAAACAGTGGTTGAGCAGTGGTAAATTAGTATGTCCGAAATATTTAAATGAGCTGGCAGTAATAAGTCAGTGTAAAAACAGTAACATTTCAGTAACTCATTTAAATATTTCGGACATACTGATTCAGGAAGTGTATACTGCCGTTTGGTCCGGGCCCGAAGGGCGCGCATAATAAACACTTAATTTTGGACACTGTCCATCCTATTGATATTTCTAGGTGGCTCTTGTTCCAGATTTCATACTTATGCCTCAGAGGTGCTTCATACCAAATTTGGTGCTTTAATTTATACACTCTGTAACGATTTCTCGAAAAAATGACCCTAACAGTCCCCACTATAACAGAAATAAGAATATCCAACTGCATAATTACATTAACCAAGGCGACTCAGATCTGATATTGGACAGACAAAAAACAATTCCAAATAAAAGAAAACCCCTACCTACCCACCCTAATTTCGTCGGCCTATGTTATCTGAGTGCAACTATTACATTTTTCTTTGGGTGTATGGAAAATTCAGGAAACTTTTAAGCCTGAAACCAGTCAGTGTCGCATCTCAAGAAAAGCAAGTTGTTACGTTTAATT
This sequence comes from Lepidonotus clava, assembly GCA_936440205.1. Lineage (NCBI taxonomy): Eukaryota > Metazoa > Annelida > Polychaeta > Phyllodocida > Polynoidae > Lepidonotus > Lepidonotus clava. Next base: position 20,859,241 of record OW387134.1, read on the forward strand.
ATCCCAACCAAATTATTGTCAGCTGCTTACATTTTGTACGAATACGAACATAATTTGGAAGCAGAAGTGAGGGATTCAAATTTACTTTTGCATCGTTGCAGACAGATAATTGAAGAACCAGCTCGATCTGCGTTTGGGCTTCATTGAAAAAGGTATGTATGGTAACTATTCCATATAGTATATCTTTCCAAAATAATTTATAGTCTTCAACTTTCTCTTTAGCTAGCATCGGCTAGGATAACCTCTTAACTATTGGCTTTCATGGCCCCACTTTGCAAAGTATTTTAAGGTGCTTTAGGTTTTTAGATTGAATACAAGAGCATCATTATTGAGAGAAACTGTGGGAGGTTTTATTAAAACTTCTATCAAACAGCCAAGCTACCTGAAGATCAGGAAAAAAAAGATTTATCCTTTGATAGAAGTCGAATGTCGTTGGTTGGTTACGAATTCTCGCCCACCATAAAAGGTAAATGTATTTGTATTGAGATAGCGAAAGTAAAGAGCCGTCAGTCCCCTTGATTTGATTGTCTCTCAACAGCAGCCAGCCCTTTTGTAAAATAGGGATGGAGGAGAGGACAACCCTGTAATTGTGATGTTCATACGATCAGGCAAAATTGTTTTAAATTTCAAAAATAATTTTTGTTCCAAAAATAATTATGGCGTAGCCTTACCAAACCCTAAAAAAACAATCCCACTTCCGTCCACACTCGTCTTGTCAGGACTTGGCGACAGCAGGGACATCAACAACTGGACCTTCCCCCTTTAGTGTTTTACTTAGAAGACATGCTTAGTAGCAAGGGACTCGACAAGGGTGAAACCAGCCCAAAAGGCGGGGTCCGGAAGATCAGAAATTTCACTGAGGTCTTTGGAATTGTCAGATATTGTCAGCAGATAACACTAGGTAGCACTGCTTGTTGCGTTTGAGCCGTGAAGGAATCAGCCAAATGTGGAATGAAGTTCCTAAACAAAATCAGGAAGCAAGTGGCGCCGCCTAGTGTAACGAATAGACACTATAGACTAGGAGGCAATCTTCTGCAATTTTTGGAGGATAAATAATATGGGGGGGACTGCGGTAGTAGCTATATGTATTTTGTATATGGTGATGCCTCGGAAATTTGAGAGATTAACGCAACCCTGATCTACAGACGAAACATAATAAAACTAAATATATACATTCACATATATATATACCACCTCGCCTTGCCGTCATTTCCATCCCCATTGGAGGGGCGCGGGGTGGTGAAGTGGTTAGAGCGTTGGCTTGGACTGTGAGAGGTCCTGGGTTCTATTCTGGGCCAGGCTGGCTGCTACACCCCTCTGCGTTTCTCCCAGTGGCAACAACTGGGTTATCAAAGGTCCCTAGAGGACCACCGGCTGTTGTGTGTCTGGCCCTGTCTATGGGACCAGGCACATTAAAGAACACCTTCTTCGGTAAATGTGTAGGGGTATGGTCTCTACCTTCTCATAGATTCGATCACCATCACCGCCCTTGATATGACCCTGGCAGTTGATTAGGGCGTAAAGTAACCAATAACCAACCAACCAACCAACCATCCCCATTGGTACGATCATTGACCTTACAGTCACAAATCGGAGGTGGTCTCGATGTAGCTGAAAAATTGCTGAGTAGAACGCCAACACCACCACCGCATTCACATAGATGACTTGTTTAAGTGTCTGAAGTTTAGTCATTTAAGCGTTGGAAGAATAAGGAGGACAGACCTCAATTTAAGGTACCGTGTATTCCGTTTTAGTTTTAAGGGCGTAAGTTTTTGTGCACGCAATGTGTATAGATAAGGGGGCGTGGCCGGTGACGATGATCCAGTTTTGAGCGCACTGCTACCTGGAAGTAAGGGTATTATGACAGCCAGGCGGGGTTGTGATGTGGGCCTCCTCTAGGTCGTTGATCAGACTTACTCTGGAGTAGTAGCTACATGCCCCATCCCATCTTCTCCTATCTACAGATGGACACGGCCGAATTGCCACTGTTGAGTCAAGTGCCTGTGAGCACAAAGCACTGAAAGGTGTATGGTGGTGATATATCCCTTGATATAGAAAAGTACCACCCTCCTTTGAAATTAATTTCCCAGGACTTCAAATGTTGACATGTAGTCCATTGATTTACTCCTAACTCATGCAGCCTATTGGTTCGATATTTGACAGTATTTATGTCGGTAGCCACACAAGACGTGTAAGTAGTATAGTGAGATGGGACTTATTATATGGTGACTAAAAGTGGTAACATTGCTGCAAAACAGGTAGCATACTCTGAATGCCTCTTGGTCTACATTACCTTCATTTGCTTCACGCATGGTACCAACTGAGAATTCACATGCACTCGACATTGTCAGTTGCGATATGCATTGCATGCATGGCACGTGTTTTTAAACCTTATATTTTTATATCATATAATCAACTGCTGCACTATAATTGCTTACATGGGCTTAATATCTTTTACAAATCGACATATTCAATTCGTAATATTGCCATTTACCACTTTAGTTCAATTTTCCTTTTAGTAATATACTCCCAAACAATAAATTAATTATTCATCATAATACGGCACGTGCATAATGAGAGAGTTTGAATAGGACGCCAACATGAATGGCTCCACTATAAGCTATGTTTCCGTTCGGGACCATGATGTTGTGCCCCGACACATGCATCCTCTCCCGCTGCCGCCGCTGTCGCTGTCGCTGCTGCTGGCGCGGTGGCTGCTGCTGCTGCTGCGGCCACTGACGCTGCATGGTGCTGGTTGTACCCCGCCGCAGTGATCAGCCCACTGAACACGGCCCTCCCATTACTATACGGCCTGCAGCAGCACGGCACGAGTAGTCGCGGCAGGCTAGCCCGCGCCCATGTGATGTAGCCTGCACTTCGCCGTGTTCAGGCCACTGGATTATAGCAGTTCTATCAACCTGGACCTACCTGACTTCGGCAAGACCGCATGATGGCATCAGATCAGGCAAATAGCAACTGGATCTTAAACCCGACCGTACCCAAGGTAAATCAATAGAACTCTTCGATACGACTTTAATCAGCCAGAGCTTTCCCCTATGCGGTTAAGACCCACACAAATGACTGAAAGCAACGCCCTGAAAGGGGATTCGTTGTACATGGCATTACGTTTTGGTGTCCCATACCTGTTAGTGTTATAGCTGTTTATCTAGTTGGTCGGTTTTGAAAATTAGTGGTTTAAGTGAATACCACTGTCAATACAATCCACGTACTAAGTCGTTGTTAATACTAGCAGATTTTGGGTGAGATTCATACGTTAGCCTTAAGTGTATTTTACCTGGCACCAGAAAAAATAGTCAATAGTCAGAAATGAAACACTGATTACACATATATTCTACATACAATCATTCTGATAGGCTGTTGGTTCTACCCAAGACAGTTGATAGAAAGATAATGTTTGTATGAGACACAATGCTATTTGCTTGTAGCAATATCTCGGTCTTATAACACAGAGAGACGCTAAACTAATTTGTAAACTAAATAGAGGCGCTTGCGATAAGTTGCGATGCAAGATAGCTAATGCGGCCGTGTTTTTTTGTCATTACATCGCTGCAGTGGGATGCGGCCTCAACTGTCACTGTATCCGTTATAGTCACATGTATGTCAGTCTGGCTAGCACCATTGATATGAGTAGTAAATAGACTCAAAGCCTTGTGAAAGGAACGTTTCAGCGAAACGGTTAGGGAAATAAACCAACAAGTGTGAAAGTTTGCCTGCGTTCTACAATCAGACAAGAGAATCTATACCCACGTATATTCTCTCTGGTTGTCAAGCTATAATTCTAAGAGGCTCAAAGTCTTAAGTCTCTGCATTCACAGGTATTCAAACACCAGGATAAACAGTTAAGTTACTATACATGTATTTACTGCCTTCCCCATACTGCATGAACATACACGGAATTGCTTTAGAGTACTTTTTCTTACGGAAATACCTATAGTATAATAATACTTTTACCTATGCGAGACCCGTGGCAACACTGAGTAACTATCTCATCCTAGTAGTTTCATGCATATTTCATTTACACCAGAATTGAGAAAATGATATTAACAGTAAAAGATACAAGAATCAATACTGTTTATAAACACCAATTTTATAGTGATGACGTAGTATAGACAATTCAACAGTAGAGGAACTGTTAATAAACATGTCAGTGAACGTTCCACCAATTAATGAACTGCAAACTTAGAATTAAACTACATAACAGCACTATCGTGTAGTTTATGAGACTTTGAATTCATGGATGACAGGACTGTTAGCATACGACATGTACATTAACACTATCGCTTAGACGCCATAAAACAGGTCTCGCGGGGAGAGACATCTATCTCTCAGCCTATAAATATAGCAAGAGACCTAAACACGTAGATGTCATTGAAATAGATTTAAACGAAAGTCATCGATAACCGAAATAAAAGAGGCTATTCAATATTAAAAATTGCGTTTTTCTGCCATGCCTTATGTATTCAGGAATATCAACGTTTGAAATATTGTAGAAATATGAGGCTCATTCTTCATGCAGGCAGCCGTTGTTATCCATCGGTACGGCATTTGATCTACCGTTATGTTGCCTTTATGTGGGGAGAAAACGAATGGCCTCTGATTAAACAATCTAGAGCATTAATACTCGTCTCAATAAGTAGTGTCCCAGTAACTCGTGGGGAAAAAACAATGTTTATGAGGTCCATGTCCGATCCGTCATAATTGTTCATTGCTTATCAGACCAACTCAATTTATATTTGGAACAAGAAAAGCTTTTACCGTGAAGCTCGAAATACAAGGCTGTCATCCAAGGCCCAGCTGATAAATCAAGAGAGCTAGTGGGACTTGTAGAACCTAAAAGGTGGAAGGAATTGACGGGGAGTGGAGTGGATGGTATGCTGCTTTTGATAAATGTTTTTGGGACGCCAGGTCATGACAGAGTCCACTCTGTCTCTCTGTGCTCTATAGCGTTTAATGATAATGATAATGCATCGTTCCGCCTCGAATAGTAGGTCCATGCTTTCAAGGACCTTACAAAGTATCTAAACTTTTTTTTCAGACTCATCGCTTTCGAGAATTTTCAAAGAGTACTGTAAACGTATTACTGGTTAGTGTTACATTATACGTACGTTTTGGCATTCCGCGCCCTGACTGTGCATGGCGAAGCTATCATAAAAACGTAAGTTAGTCGCTAGAGCATACTCACTTTTTTGCAATATTTTAGATAGAATTTAATAATATGATTAGAATTGCGTGTACGCACTTACGTTTTTGTGTGATGATAGCTACACCAGTGACTAACATACATGCATAAAAGTGAGATATGAGTGAAGAAAATGAACTGTGATTTAAAATGTAATCATATTAAAAACCTCCTATGAGTTTTACCTATTCAATAGATTCTGCCGTTAATATTAAGCACACATGGATAATTGCTGTTATAAAAAATTATGTATTTTCGCTCCAGCGTTGATTAGTATTGCTATGGGCAAATAGAGAACAGCAAGGAAGCTAGGGCAATCTATTCGCAGCTTTAAGACAAACCAGGTGAAATACATCGGAAAAGCCTAGAGTGAACAAAATTGATATTGCCAAGACAACCGCATTAACATAGAGCTGGGGTGGAGGGGACGCTGATTGGGCGGGCCGTGAATGTAGGGTTTAGTGGTGTTTGTTGGCGGGACAGTATTGAAGGCCCGAGACCACCTGGCGCCAAGAGGCCGGCTTTGAGGGTTTCTGACAACCAGCTTCCCCCGTGCATTGATTCTGTAGTGTAAACAAGCCAACAACCACGCCTCGTCCAGCCTCTGTTAACCAGCACGATGGAGCAGCTCATTTCAGACCCTTTCATCCGAACGTGTTTAAACGTTACGAGTCGCATACACCGCTCACTGATTATCTCATAATATGAAAATATATTAATAGCTACAAAAATATTACTTTAAAAAAAAGAGTATTACAATGTGCACACTAGTTGGAAAATAGGTTTTGTAAAAATGCAGCTGTACAAATTTGCACTTTCCAGTAATAACCTTTGCGCGATTTTGCATTTCAATGGATTTAAATGCGGGCTGCGCGCCCACGCCATTTCAGTGCCATTTATTCATGGCTCCTTAGGATTATGAGCATAACATCAACATGTGGCCTCATTGAATAATCAAATGATTCTTAATTTTCGTTTTCCAGAGCAATCATTGACTTTAATTTAGGCATCTAGTGAAGAACATTATGTTCCAAGCAGAAAGGACCTGGCAACTGAATGTGGCTTCGTGAAATCAAATAGTTTTTAGCTGTTTGAATTTGAAAACACTTGTTTGCTTAAGCCAGTTATCCACGAGGCGACTATGGATTATCATTCTCCTGTCATACGTTTATCATCATATTTAAGCAATCAGTTTTTGGAAATAGTTTCTTTTGTATCGTAACAAAAGGTCAAACTCATGTTGTTAATTACGTTTAACGAAATTGATTTTTTTTTACCCTACTTTCAAAATGTGATCAGAATCTGGCAGTAATTACATCATGGAGCACTGCCCTCACATGGAAGGTTCTTACATCGCGGGTTATATGCCAGGGATGTAAGCCAGTGTACTATAGTTGCAGATTAAGAGGTCTGCCACGTACCAACTGATCCCACTTGAATTTCCTCATTAAAAAACAAAGTGTTGGGGGTGCTTATGCATGCGTTTGAATTATCGGTCTGTAAAGTTGACTGGTATCTAGTACTCAATTCTCATGCAATTCTTTTTGTTATATACATGTAATATATTAGGTTCGACTTAAATCGTGTATGGCCGCTAAGATGAATAGGACTTTACATCCCGTTTTCCTTTTTGAATTCGATGAATATTAACTCAGGTCCGATGACAATGAAACAAGCGAGCGCAGCTGCTACGCCCTGTCCGCTATGGATCGGCGGGGCTGATTGTTGACTTTGCTTGTTTTAATAAGGACATTGTTTACCACGCCATGGCGGACGGTCGCCGGCACGTCACGACCTATTTACACGTTTTCCCCAAGACCTGCGACCGGCCTAATCTTGGTGTCTGACGCCAGTCCCAGCGGAGGAACTATTGCCACTCGCTTGAGTAGAAGTGAGCAGTGTTGACATGACGATGGCTATTGATCAGATGGCCCCCGAGCTGCGACCAACGCCCCGCTCTGGCGTGTGGCCCGCTCTCCTAACACTAACCCATTACTAGGGGAGGAGAGATCAGTGTCTTCGGGCTGTAAGCTTTGCACTCACTGCCTCCCGCGATCAGTGGGGAGGCGGCGAACAGCACCGACTCCTGCATATTGTATGAGTTGGTCAGCAGTCCTACTAGGCTGACCAATCCAGCTGCCCCTTATGGCCAGGCCCTACCAAACGATACTTAACGTTAGCACGCCTGGAGTTGTTTATTGTCTGTCGTAACCAGCTATTAATAAGCAAGGTGGTTGATAGTTTATTGTTCACTTGGTAGGAAAGTACAATTTTTTCAACATTAGATTGTCATAATGATATCAGGCATTTATCATAGAACGAACCAACGTGGTGTTCTTCACATTGCCTTACTTCATGCCAAACAGTCCTCAGGAAGACTGAGTGTCCCGTTTTGAAATGGTATTCCTCCTTCTAAGTTCTATATCAATAGCACCACCACTTCTTGTCACATACATTTGTATCTGTTCCTTGACCACAATGAGCAGCTGGAGCAAAATAACCTCCAAGTCATTACACCTTCGTCGAATAACCGCATTCAAAGCATCCTCATATTCACTTGTTCAACGGCAGGACCCGTCTCAATAAGAATTCTCTCCATATTCCCTTCCCTAGTGGATGGATTAGCACGACTCGCTTCAGTCCCTCCATCCCTAAGTCCCATTACGTCTGCTATGAAACCAGGCGGCAAGAGGCCGGCTGGTGGGGCTTTGACGTGCGGACGGCGCCCTGTCCGACGGTCACACCGGGCTGGCATGTCCTTACACTGTAGTCGGGCCCTCTGTCTCGTCCCACACCCTCAACCCCTTCGCCACTATACCAAGGCACCGCTGGTACGCGGACAATGGAGGGTGCGGGCTATTTTCTGCATATTTATAGAGACAACCTCGTCCGGCATGAATCACCGGTGTCAGTGGGCAGATGAGGCCGGCGATTGTTTCTTAATTATGCGGCGTGAGGATGAGCAGGGTATGGCCGAACGTCCCTCGAGATGGGCGCTGCCGGGCGGCATAGGGGTGAATGGCGCCACGCACCCATGGGTTATAGGGGGTGGGTTAGGAGGGGTGTGGCTGATGATATGCAGTCGTTACGTTGGAAATATTTTGCTAAAGACGATCTGGTCAGCTAGAAACAGACCATTTGTATTTTTTCCTCGTGACATAGAAATATTTAGAGTTTTAGTTTGGTATATTTCGTTTCGTAGAAGTGTTTTACATTAACAGAACACATATTGTCAATATATTGTGCATATCCTATGAGAGTTGCAGTTTGTTAACCTTATATAGGACACGACGAACTATCAGGAGGTGACAGAAAAGCTTTAGCTCTTGGAGTGTTTTCTTTTGTGTTCCAGATCTATAGCAATCTTTAGTCTTCACACAATTCCCAGGGCCCCGTTTATGATCCTGTCATAATGTGTATGAACAATCACAGAGAAAGAAAAGTCCATCAGTTAACTAATAAACCACAATAGGTTGTGCAATGGTGTGTTGATGGGCATCCATATCTGCCCCTAGCACCAATTCATGCAAAAAGGCATGTAAACTCATATTCGCCAAAACAAACAGGCATTTTCATGGCAAGGTTTTTAACGTTTGATAATATTCCTTTCAAAATAATTATGCTGATTCTTGTCCGATTATGCATTGGTCATTTAAAAAAAAAGAGTTCCGATCATAGACAGTAGTCAGGTCGAGTGGTAGTCTGTTTACAATATGTACCATTGGTGGTATAATAAATAGGAACAATATAGCAGCGGATGGACTGTAATACAGTATCTGTGGTTTAGAGAGCATAGAAAAAGGTAATTCTAACGAAATATATTTAAGCACAGGTATTTGCTGTAATCAGCAAGGGGCACGGGCCTAGTACTTGTTGTAGATGACTCAGAAAATACCCAACCAGCGGACCGTGAACCCGTCATACCTAAGTGGTGCAATAGAGCCGTGAGAGCAGCTCGACACAGTCGGAGTTTTTTTTACATCAGCCGCTAAGGGGCGTTCCGTTAAGTAGTAGGCTATGTACGCACATTTTCAAAAGTTTCAATGATAGGCAACCTTCTTAAAGTAACCCTTTCCTTCCTTGACTGAGGTTTGACCTGTGATCTGTGTACAGTGGTGTCCACTACCAGACAACATCCACTGCACACTTATATCAAAACTGTAGTGGATATGAAAGTGTTGTGACAAGGCATAGGCATGTAGTACAATGATGTAAGTACTCAGATAATCTTTACTCCACCTGTCCCCACCCAACAACGTTTAAGTACCATATTTGAAAACCTTTATAGGTTGTGATCCATGAGGTATCTATGATGCAAAGCAATCTCAGAAATCCGTTTGAACACAAAACCGTTTGTCAAATAAAATCTATACACGCAAATGTACTTCTTAACAATAAAAAAAATCACGTTAAGAGAATCTCTATATCATGCTCACTATAGTTTAATTTCTGACTTTACGTTTGAAGTGACACTGACCTCTAGTAACCTACTTTCCCTGCACAGCATGGGGAACCCCTTCTGTACCATAACTCAGTCACGTGAACGTGGCTCTTCCGCCAAGGAACAAATTAGGCCGGAAATAAGCTGACTCATCGCTTTTCATTGCTGCAGAGGGAAGCACCTCTGAAAAGAAGTCATGACTCTTATATGATCATGGGGCCCTAGTCTCATGTTGCTAATTTATGAGACGTCTCAACAATAATAGAAAAACTACTTAGACCATCTGAAATAATTAGCCAAATGTTTCTCTTGGCGAGGGCAATTTTTTGTTTAACGACGACACTTTCCTATCACAGGCTGTCTGTTTTCAACAGTAACTCATGAATTCGCATGAAAAAAACCATGCAGAATATATGTATAAGTTCCAAAAAACACATTTTGTAATAACAGTATAAATGAATCACGAAAATATGTAGATTAGGGTCTGGTTTCAAACATTCCTTTGCAAGTTGACTGGCAGCAGGGACCATGGCAGGATGAGACCCAGTCAATACGCTGGTTGATAGTGGTGACTGCATGATGATCCGCGGCTGAGCAGGGGGCTGAACGGCTTCCTTACTCTCCCCATCTTTGAAATGTAGACCAGCGGGGTAGACGTACATGGGAGTAGGAGTAGGAGTGTTGGTCCTCTCAGCATGTATACATATTTAGTCTCACTCTGTGCCGCGCATCTCGGCGGGTTGAGCCCGGTCGGTGGGACCGGCCTCAGGCTGGAGGTGAGACCCTGGCCCAGAACCGGGATCAACCCCATCAACGGGCGCCCTTGGTGAAAGCCCCACCGACCCGCCGGGGCTTTCAGGGGTCAGGCGGAGGATGCGCCTAATGGTCTCAGTGTAATTTTAAGGTTCCTCTCCCACAAGCGGCCTCTGTCAGAGAGGTCACTGGGAGAGGGATATGCGGCCAAAACCTAGACACCAGGGGCTGAGTGGTGAAGGGAAAAGGCGACGGGAGGAGGGAATTGAGTTTGAGACCGTGAGACACGTGTCAAGCAAAGCCCTCAGCCAGGACTAATGATATCACTCATGTCGGCGAGGTGCGACACGTGAAGACGCCCCCGTCCGACATGGCCGCCGTGCATACGGCGAGCAGCTCATCTCGGCCCGTGATTGAGGAGCTGCTCCCGTCGTATACACCGCCAGTCGGGCTTTAGGGCGGGCTGCCCAGAATACTAATTACCAAGTTGGGGTTGGTAGGCTGTATTTGTGACTCTGCTACTAGTACCATTATGAATGGCAATTTACAAATGAATGATTTGAAAGAAGTACACTTCTTATTCGTTTGATAAAATGGGAAGTAAAGTATTATTAAATTGCTGTTCTATAAACACACACACACACACATGAATATTGTAGATAAAAGACGAACATAAACGACTGAAGCGTTCATCTCACTGACTGATGCAGTGGGAATTTTGTTGATTGCCCGAATTTAGAGGCTACAGGGAGTACCGCTTACTCTGGTCTTCCCTCGTCGACTTTTGCATTACCTCTTAGAGTAGCTCTCGGGGGTTGCAGATAACTTTTACATAAGCTCCTCTTGGCCATGGAAGGAAAAGTCGGTCGCCAGAGGGTCTTCAACCTAATTAGCATGTTGTGTATCTGGCCGCCGGAGGTAAGCCATGGAGGGGGATGGCGGCCTGGGGGAGCCTGGCGGCGGGTTAAAGTGAAAGCTACCATTGACCGGTTTGATGGAGGAGGTCCTTCTGGTCATCAGATCTGCTGGTAGCCGGTCAATACCCCACACAGCCATCGGCCAATGAAAAACCCTCCTACCCTTAAATGCCAGACAGGCTAAAATAGTACAGGCCCATTAGTGCTAAAGTGCCGGTTAATTTTGAGAGCATATAAAACCCAGCTGAATCGATAAATCCAAAATTGCCATCAACCCAGGTCTGGAAACGTTATGTGTACATGCGCTTGCTCTCAGATGGGTCATCACCAACCATAATGGTGGGAACTCACGAAAATCAACAAGTTATTAATCTTCATAGGCTCACGTGCAGCGATTAAATATAAAAGCTTTTAGGAGGAGTAGGGATGTCCCAGCTGATGTGCGAACACCTGCCTGGATGTGTGGCGCTCCTTTGCCCGTAATGGTTCATGGTGGTGCCGCAACCCACCGCCGCCTGTAGTATAGGTGGTGGTGCCCACCGCCGCCTATAGGCCTACTATAGGTCAGCGGACGTGGGCCCGCCAGGAAGTGCCACTCGGCCGGGACAGGGGCAGCGCAGCAGCACAGGAAATTGTGGGGCACAAGTGGTGCAGCTGAGAGCTAAGGGTGAGGGGCTGGGATCCGGCGAGCCCGAGAAGGTCTGCCGGACGAAGGTCTTCTGGGAGGGACAGGTGACACATCCCTGCCAAACAGGGCTAGTGCCCTAAAAGCCCTTCTCTCTTACACCATCACCATATTGGTTGCCTCTGCCCGTGCCTTTTAGCTTATTCCTTTGCAAAAGCTTCTGCAAGCTATACAAATCCCCATGATGGTAACGGCAGAGTTGGCTCAGAGACAGTATATTACTAGACTGTCTCTGGTTGGCTTAAGATTTTTCACTCCTCGTAAGTCATTTAACTACACTCTACACCAAATTCTTGACTTGTCTTGATTTTTCTTCGTAAACGAATTAATTATGTTGTTTTAGTTATCTTAGGTGTGTATTTGCAGTGTGACTGGATCCCATACAATTCACCAAGCTTTCAGTGCTCGTAACCATTCGGACTTTTCATAAGTAGTATATGGAAATGGACCAATGGGCGAGGCAACTATCCACAGTACACATGTAAACATACATTAATTCTATTAGCAGCAGACGCATTGGAGAAACTACCTTCATCATAATGACAAGACATGGAAGCAGAGGAGATACAGTCAAAGATTCCCTGACACCATCAGAGTAGATCTTGATTGGCTTCCGATGAGTGGGAGAGGCGCGTGGACCGGGGATGTGTATCCCAAACACCAGGCTCCTGGCCACCACTCGTTACCTTCATCTATCACACCACCTCCAGGGCGTGACAGAGGGAGGGTACTGGAGGCGGCTCCGTCCTCAATGTGGTCTGATAAGACTAATAGATTTGCGGCGAGTCTCAACCGGGGAAGGAGCTCCTGTAGGCTGGGCACGAGTGGAGGCGACATGGATGAATGTGGCGCTGTACTTCAGTGCGGACATTGATGATATATGGCGTCACGGTGTCTGCATTAAGACACGTAGTCTACCACTGCCCCCGTTAAATTCCCAGATGTCTTATACATCAAGGGACAGTCTCTGTATTGATTTTCATAAGAGTGATACCCAAAAGTTATTTAAGTGATAAATGATAGTTGGGGCCTCGGCAACAACTGAAAATTCCAGATGAATTAGTTTTTGCCCGACTTTTGATGAAACGAACATCTGATTTTAAGGATTTACAACACTGGAGAGAGGGGCATTTGGTTTAATGAGCAATGGCTTCTTAAGTATTCGTGTTTGAGGACATATTAGTTCTTCCGTCAAAATTGCTGAAAATGAGACAGGGACAATGTGCCATGGGACAAACAAAAACGGATTCGAAAAAGAAATTTGAGTGGCCACCCAGTATAAACACGTCATCGCAAGCTGCCAGGTGATATATACAGCAGTTATTTGATAATATGAGACATTCAGAGTCCTCATTCAATCTGCGAGACTTTTATTGTCCTGGAGGCGTGTAGGAAGTTCATGGTTATTTCATAGGTTTTACTAGGCCCCGATCCCGTAGGCAAAGAATGCACTCTCGCGACCTGGCAGCCTGTTACATATATGACTTTTATAGACATTCGGCCCAGTAGTAAGCGAACATTTATCCAACATGTCACAAAATAAGTGAGTTTTCTTAATATGCGTAATTTATTAAAAGTTATAACGGACCACAACTTAATGGCATTGAGGTGCAGTCGGTTAATGTCATCTGGGTTTAGTGGGGTGCTCGTCGCCCTCTGGCCCTGCTCCATTGATCAGTATAGCGGGATGTCCGGTCGGCCTCCCCGCGTGCCGCCAGCGGACCTAATCAACGTGATCAAAGGAAGCCCACTCATCAGCCAGCCCGCCGCCACCCCGCCCCTAGACTCTGCCCCTTGTGGCCACTTTGGTCTATCTCTTCAGCTCTTCGCCACTCCCGAATGTATCTCGCCAATCTGGCCACTTACAGCACCAGCCGAGCCGCAAATGAAAGCCTTAGTTGCCCACCTGTCCGTCGGCCACCAGGAACAAGGGTGGGAATGAAGACATATTAGGCGTTAGGGCAGCGGGTCACTAACGTCGACCCTTATCTGACCGGCCCTTGGGGGACGGTGCTTCTGGAAGAGAGGTCCGGCCGGGGTAATAAACTGTGTGGGTCTTGTTCATGCTCACGGGCTAGTTATTGTGAGTGCAGACGCGGTTTGGCCGAGCAGATGGCGAGCAGCTCGAGATAAAGCATCAGACTGGCGACATTCCCACACGTGGTGAGGTCACCGGGGCACCTGGACCCCGCCCGCAGTGTTCTCCAGCCCCCACCTCCAGCCTCCCCACTCAGACGGCAACCACCGCCCACCCCCTGAAGGACGGGGCCTCTAATTGTATTAACCACAAAGCACGCTCCATTTGAGGGATTAAAACATCCACTGGGAGCGCAAGTAAACCCGCTAGGGCAATTTGAGGAAGCGTTTCAGTGATTTAGGGCTAGCAATTCAGCTCACCGCATGTTTTTTCCCCTTAGGCTCAACCATTTGATTTACTAGTTTATTTATTCACGGAAATTAAATACCTTTTTGCATGTATGAATACGCTTGCTGTCTACCGAGACCAGAAAGCTATCCTCTCTTCTTTATATTTTTCCGGAGTAAATTTGACATACACATTACACAATGTTGCCGATTAGGTCATCCAATTTCTTCGTCGCTCTTAGAAATTTGTTTTCTGCAAAGTAGGTTTTTATAACCAGCCAGTCTGAATTGTATTTACTGTACGGGTATCTATGCAGTTATTCCGAGGCTTCGCATACCGTTTTATGATATATTGAATCGGTTCAAGCAGGGCACAGATGAAGTGGTGATTCTTTCTGTGATGTATGGGCGATGGGCCACGTTGGCTTCTTGCCGTACTATCTCTGGGGCCCAACAGGCGCTGCTGAAATGTGACCTCCTATGTCTAGACACAGTGTCTCCACCCGGCCAGGTCCTCTCCCCGACTGTAAGGATGCAGGACCCATCGGTGTTTGGGCCTCATTGATTTTTTAAACAAGGGGACTTTTTGTTATACTTGTTTCCAAATCTGAATCATCCACGAAATAGGAATGTTTTTTTGTATCAACAAATATAAGTGGGTGGTCGAAGTTGGCAAATAGAATAGTTCTAGACTCGATCTTTTTTATTACGTTGACCAAGCTACTAGATCGTTTGGGACAGTCAACATTTCTTGAGTCATTAATCTTATACAACACAGAGGATATAATCCAAGGATATTCAAGATATATCCAACCGGTTCCATACCTTTCCTTCAATACTATCATAGATTTGGAGGGAAGATAATATAAGACGTTCACTATAATAGGTTTAACGCGCCCGAGTGTGATGCTGTCTTGGAGCCCCAGGCGGGTTTAAAGCTTCATCAAACACTGTGCCCAGTGAAACGGTTTAGTGAGGGAAGCCACTGTGGAAGCCATATCCTACGTGCTCCCGACTGCTCGCTTTGGGCCTTCATCAAAGGCGTACTAGGAACCACCCACGCTTGGCCATGTGGCGATTGAGTGGCACCGACCTAGCCAAGCCTGATATAAAGGGAAGCTGGCTGTTAAGGTAACGGCAAGACCCCGGAGGGGCTAGAATATGGCAACCGGGACATATAAGAGAGTGCCCTTTAGCCACGCTGCTGATTAGCTGTAATCGAGTTTCCGCATACAGCAGTAACCACGGGCCATTAGCATTGGCGACTGGCGGGCAGGGGCCTGGGGCAACGACCGGACCTGTCATTCGGTTAGAGACTGGAGCCCTCCAGGACACAGAAAGCGGATACAAAATC
This sequence comes from Lepidonotus clava, assembly GCA_936440205.1. NCBI lineage: Eukaryota > Metazoa > Annelida > Polychaeta > Phyllodocida > Polynoidae > Lepidonotus > Lepidonotus clava. The sequence goes on from OW387134.1 coordinate 20,874,955, forward strand.
CCAAATCTCCGAGTGGCTTACTCTACCGTGCTCTACTTCCTTAGCCGCCAGCCTGGGTGGCTCAGGGTTACTGCTGGGGATTGCCTCAACGTGATTTGGCCTCTAGTTGTGGACACGATGTCGGCAGTGCCCGTCCCGCCCGCCGAGCTGTGTGACCAGGGGGATCTTTGATAGAATCAAACCTATTGTCCACCCAGCTTCTGGCAGCGCCCGGCTCAGAAAGTTATGATTGCTCCCGATGGATATTGAGCGCTGGATAGCCGTGGTCTAGGAGGTTGGCGACAGGATGTCTGCTGTCGAGGCTAAGACCAATGGCCCGGCCTATTGTCGGAGATGAGGGACGCAAGAAGCAGCGATTTAGTAATAACGCGGATTCCCATCGGGTTATTGGACCTTTGTAGACAAACTCAGATAAAGGTCCTACCTTATCTTGCCCTGATTGATAATTGGCCCGAGACTTATTCATTAACCTGTTTTACGGGAGGGTAAGGCGAGTCGTGGCAATTCAGACTCTCCTAGATACCCTCGAACAAAATGAAATATTTGCTTCAAACGTCTAAAGGGATTATTTTCGATAGTAATGTTGGCTAAACCTGAATACAACGGTGGACCTTACCTGCATCAGTGGAGTGGCGGTGTATATAGAAAGTGGTTAGAGAAATCTGTCATTGCATGCTTGCATTTTGTGACTGCAAAAAATGGTAAACGATAAATACCATACGTACTCCGATTCGCGAATCTTGAAAAATATGTCCAATCTATTCCCATCTCATGTGTTTCTTTGTTTCTATTTCAGGTAAGCCTTCTGTTACTTTTATGGGACGTCAGAAAACAAGTAGCGGTAAGTCGGTTGTGATACTAGCTACGTAACGGTAATATAGCATTAACAGATGATTTATGTGTAGAGTGGCCTACCCGCTGACATGTGAATGATTAACTAAAAAGGTTATACGTGTATTTCTGTATCTATCTATGAATATCGGACGATCTATCTAGCTATCTATGCCCGTCTCCCTGTCCATAGATCCATTTCATCCCACACTTTCAATACCCGGTGCCATGACATCTTATCCCGACCGGGGCAGTCCCATGATATCCACTCACATCCGACCAATCCACCCAACTGTCATTTCGTCTCCTTATGTATAAAACAGTCCATATTCCTCTAATATGCGACCCATTTGTTTATAAGTGTGTTAAAACTATTCCACTATTATAAGTGTATTCGAACTAATAATAATGTTTGACTTAAATAATATGGGCACGAAATGGCAGTGACTGTGTCATTTCAAATAGATTAGCTGAACATTTCTATGGATAGAAGTGCTATAAATCCCTGAATGTATTGCATTCATATATTCTATCCCTTCACTCTTGGATATAATATTGAATCTGTACGTACCACAATCGGCTGTATGCGGGATTCTGTGATGTACCTTGGTGGGTGTGAGCGCGTTAAAAACATCTGATCATCTGACAGAAACAACAGAATAATCTCATATATTTGCTGGCTCGGCCCCATGTGTATTAGGAGTCTCTATGAGATCACACAAAAACCATATTGTTTTATTACCTCCTGTGCCTGGATGTATGGCGGAAAGCACAGAATATTGATAAGATGAAAGCCCAGCCATACCCACTGTAGTTTGATCTCATCCAACTCGGACTGAATGCGTACTTATTCTACTGGATACAATCAAATGCTTAACTAATCCATTTTGTGTGTTTTCGATTGTATAATATGAGCTGTATTTATGCAAGTTTTAGCACCCTAACCGAGTTTAGGTCAGTGTATCATATTTAACTTTTACCGTACATGTACTAGACCTAAGTGCAGCTAGCATATGGGTAAACAATGAGCGTGTTGTACAAGCCCGTGAGACTTGGTTCATGGATGACCTCATCTGGGCCCGCCCACCCAGGCACCCAGGGTCTCGTGTCCTACAGGCCTCGACCACCCTGCTCTCGGAGGGTATGTATGGAGGGGCTCAACGGGCTCTGTGGGAAAAGCCTCCCACCACGCGCTCAGGTCATAATATGCGGGCCCGAGGGGCTCAGTATCCGCCGTGAGCAGCTCAGATAATAGCCTCTACCTAATAGCCTCAACCGGGTTCTGGGTCTCTGGATTACGTACTGCCACGCAGACCACCGTTCAGCTAAGTACACCATGAACATCGAATTCAAGGTAACTGGAAGGGAGCTTTCTTTTTTTTGTTATAGTGACAATATATACCTTTTACCGTAATGAGTACGCAGTCATATATAAACACATCTTTTGTCTTAAAGAATGAGAATGACTACACGTCGGTTGCCTAGCCGAGCACTCAGTGAGCTTTTGGATATGTCATGTACATGACCTATAACTAGCGAAATAGGGTGAATTTACTTAAATCTGTGTCCTTGAAAAAAGAGGGTCATTTCGACAAACGGGTTTTTCTAACAATCAACACTCGGAGCTGACTATTGTAACTCGGTATCTTATAGGAAACAAAATTCAACAAACGAACCTCATGAGGCAAGTTCAGGAAAACTGTTCCTTTAACGGGATAGAACCATTCTCAGCATTACCATAGAAAACAAAAGTGGCGATAAAAGTCATCCATATACGTGCCAAAGTTAACGTTTTACCAACGTTACACCGCATCGTTTTACCGTGGTCAGGCAACTTGATAATCTTTCGTTAAATGATTTAGGCGAGCTAGCTTGGCACCTCACATAAAGAGAAACTTAATATCAGTATCATCATAAATAAATCAGGTTCGCCTTGGCAAAGAAAAGGGATTGTATTTCTCCATGATTAAGTGCTATATAGAGGAAATAACTCGCCTGCTCTCTTTTCTTGTTTCTATAGACACACCATATACACGGATGAGATATTTGACCAGTGTATAATAATTCACATGTACTCTTTCAAGATATCCCCAAAACATGAATAAAGATGAAACAAAACCAACCTTTTAAGGCTTTATACTAAAAGTGGTTGTCATAATAGCAATAACAAGTGGTATACTGGTGCTCTTGTTGAAGGCAGGATTTTATCAATTCTGTTTGGAAGTAAACGTTCTACATGGCCTCCAGAGTCAGTGTGGGTAATTCCGTCCAGGAGGGTAATTCCCTGCCCAGCACTACCACACCAAGTGACAGTTGTCACTTAGAAGTTACAACAGTAACCTACGTAACAACCGCCGTCTGTGTAGCAACCAGAGTACTTTTAACTTAATACATTACCATTAAAGTGTTTTCCATTGTAATTCCATGTGAATTTTGGTTTTTGCAATTACTGTACTGAGAACCTACAGCAAAGCAGAATCCCAATGTTGTTTGGTTGGAAATGTCAAGGTCATTTCATCCTATACAAATCCTCTTCAGCAGCCATTTTGCTTTTAGATGACATGATTTGTAAAATTCAATCCAAAATGCTTCCCACAAATGTAAATCTAGTTTTCAGTAAATTTCAATAATCTACTTAGTCATTTGTGGTTGTAGAATATAGAATATAAGAGGTTAATTGTACAAAAGTTGTTGCTAGAAGATGTTTCAGAAAACTATTATGTTAACATTGAACAACGTTAACAACAGTTCTGAATGTAAATGTCTATATTGTATTGCTGATGCTTGTCACTATAAATACAGAAAATAAAGGGTCACCAAAACAAAGTTGGTGAAGAATCCTCAAAATATCTCTGGATATGAATAACTTATGCTCTTAATCTTATCATAATTGTTTTAATTGAATATGTAGATCCATAACTCATACTGTCAGAAAATCTTGTATTTTACATGTCTTTTACATAAAATATACCTACCAACCTGGCTCCCAAGGGCAATATGAACCAAAAGTGGATGGAATTTCCCACACTGACTCTAGTATGCTCGTCTGTGGGTTTGATTGGGTCCACGTGGTATGAATTGATTAGAAAACAACCTTGATCATCACATTAGTGTGAGTGTTGTTTCACGTTGCAATGCCATGCCAACCCCAACGGGGCTCACTGACCACCCCCGCGTCCCTCTGACCGCGCGCTCACCTCTGCCTGCCTCCAGCACCCACCTGACCTACTAAAGTCGCCCTGCCTCTGCGATTCCTACAGCCTGTGTTTCCAGACTCGATCCTCTCGCCTTTTTCTCATAGTGCACGTTGTATTGTAGTATACCACCATTACCGGTTAACTGAATACAAGAACATGTTAGAGTAAACTGAATTTCTCAAAAGGTAATGAGTTAACTTGTCCCACCGCTTCTTTATAGACGGCCAGCTCTTCCTTTGATGGCCAATCCAGACTGATATATTTCGTTATAAACAGTCAAAGGCAAATTCAACTTGTTGAATGAAACTAGAAGCAATACTTTGTTTAAACACTGGCCACAATTTGTACAATGAAAAAAGAACCTGTAGAAAAATACATTCCATACGTTTATGAGCAGGACTATAGACAAATGCAAACGACGATTAAGAAGGGCAATGTGTCAAAGGGCTCCAGGTTACTTTGTCTGTTTGTACCAAAAGCTTTTTTTTTTAACCGTGTTCTGTTGGGAAACGAACCACACCCCTTAAATCGCAAAGCTGCGAATGCATATAACAATTAAGGCTTAGCTCGCCTAATTGTAGGGAATGCCACCATTTACCTTCGGTCGACTAGGTTTTGAAATATCACGCTCGGTGGGCCGAAAAATCAGTTTTTATAACATTTAGTACTGGGTATTTGAAATAGACTTTATTTTTACTAGGGAAGGGGAGAACCAATCATTGATGAATAGGTGTTCGCTTCATATTGGAAGCCTTTGCATTTATTCTTTCCATCCCATTGGTCTGAGTGATTGCTATGCAATAGGGCCGCGACTTGACTGATTAGTTTAATCAACGGGGCCTTTCCTTGGACATTCTTCAGAAGACCGATCGATTTATATTAACTAAGTCGTTTCCACATGTAACAGGTGCGCCATTAGAATCGGACCGATTAACAGCAGAATCGTGGATCGACCACTCCAGACCGCTCCAGCTGTAACATTCCTTCGCCGTGAAGGGGGAGCACCGGGCTGGATTGAATGGTGCCATTTGTTGACGCGGGCCGTAGGACAGGGCCCGGCGCAGCTCGGCGTGAGTCAGTGTGAGCTGCTCCTGACCTCTGCTCAACTGGTGACCTTTGTGCGGCCGGGTTAAGCAGTGGCCGGAACCTTTCCATCTGCTGGGCTGTCGCCGCGCTTCTCGTGGACTAGGCGGGAGAGGACAGGGGTGTTGTCGGGAGGGGCGTGTAGTCCGGGTGTTCTTCACGGCCCACTCCGGCCCCAGGCTCATCAGGCACTGGCCGAGGACAATGAGCGGGGTGTCACGTATGAATCACGAGGTCACGGCCCAGCAGGCCCCGACCCACCTGATTTATGATGTTGTGAGGATCAAGGCGGAGGGAAGGCCCAGGCCCAAACCCACCGGCCGGGCTTTATCCCGCGCTCATGGCTTGTCACAAAGGAGGGTTGGGGGGTTGTAATGTGCATGTATACATGGGGTGTCTGTGACCTGCAAGTATGAATGGGAATGGGGCGAGGAGGTGCATGCCTGATCAGTTTGCTTTTGACTAATTTTATTCTCAAACAGTCAAATCTCCTCGTAGTATTTTTCGGTTCATTATACAAATAAAACATAGTAATGGGAAAGGTTTATTTTGCGTTAAGATTCCATGTAAATCCAATACCATTATGATCAGTTCAACATTAGTAGACTCTGAATCGGGTGTAATTCCAGTGGATCCCTGGGTGCTAAATATGCAAATAGAATGGAAAGAACACGATTAAGGGAAGTTGGAGGAAGTTAATGTCAGTAGAAATGAGGCTTTGGTCCCGAGTAAACCCATTTTTAGTGATTATCAATTCTCCACACGTCCGCCTGGTTCGTCTGTATGGGGCTTTTGTTCAAGTCAGAAGCGCTCTCTGCATCCTTTTTTCCTTCCAGCTCATTTGTTTGCTGTGAAATCGGAGGTATTTTGTCGTGTGTGATAACAATTGATGTCCTGGATTATCATAATTAAAGTATCATTAGTGAGATCTTAAAAAAGGCGCACTAGCATCAGCATGAACATCAGAGGAATTAGTTGATAATCCAATCGGGACGTTGGATTTCGTTCACAGAGCGGTGATTAGTTTGCTAGCACTTTCCGGCGTCTCTAAATAGTAATGTAATGCTAGAGCTGAGGAAGGAAGGAGGCGCGCTGTCGCTCATTAGAAGGGGATCCAGGAGGGGAAACCACGACACCATTAGAATTTATTCGGGGTCTTTGGCTTCCTCTGGCTTTGGATCGGATTTCTCGCGCGCCCGTCCGTGCGGAGTGAATCGATCTGAGGCCGTAATGCCCGAATCTGTATGTGGCAGCACGGGGCCGTCCTGCCGTCTGTGCCGGGCAATGTGGCAGGGTACACCCGGGCCGTGTTGCACGTCAGCCTGCGACAAAGCCTCCGATATCCGACACGAGGATTCTGGACGGGGCGGCCAATACTAAGGTCGTGCTGGTTTATATTACGACATGACTATTCGTGCGGTTGTCACTTTCAGCCTTCATGTGAAAACCCCAGCGGCAGATTCGTATATGACCCCAAAGTTGGAGTATGCAGCACCTGATACTTGTCTTGACATGTGCTTTGGAGAGGAGCGGTAAAGTGCATCCATATTCCTAGCTGAGGTAACTCAGTTGCACGTTCAAAGGTAAATTCCTGAATACTGTGAATTATTGTACAGGGATGTAAGTTTTCAGATTTTCGCCTGATTTCCTATTTTTAGAGAAAGTATGGAATCACAGTTAAAAGATACTAAAACTCAGCAAACAACAACTTATCAGCAGTCAGCCATGAATTAGTGAGCAACATTGCGTCATGAAGCGCCTGGCACATCAGAAGCTGTTTAGAACTTCAGATATATTTAAAAGTTCAGATCACATACAACATCTGAAAGCTGTTCTCAGTCTTCAAACATATAGTCTTTAGATTTTAGACTTTTAACCCAACCCTGATCTACGTCCCTGCATTGTTATATTAATGGTTCTCCAACTTTTGTTAACGAAATCACTCAATCAATTCCAGCAGATATTATTATCCACGTTTTCATAGTTTTCACATGTACGCAATAAAAAGCCCAGGTGTTATCAAGCAGGCCATATAAATCATGACTCGGTCCACAAAAACCTGTATGGGGCCTTTCGTGGCGGGGCGCTGCCACGAGCAGAGAGCCCGGCCGTCCTCCCATCGGCACTGGTCATTATTTAAGCAATCATCATCATTATATTAATGTGAGAGGCCTGTAGCGGCTGGGAGCTGTCCCCGCCGCATCAGCCTGACATGGGTCCTCCCCCGCCGATACTGATATGCATCGGGTCTTTATCGCCGGCTTTCACTGGGTCCTCCAACTGGCACCCTATCGGCCCCGGCGACGACTTATGAATGTATAACCGGCCCTTCGCGTCTCTTTTTGGCTGCTGACTCGGAAACATGGGGAGATTAATACTGGTTTGGAATACAGCACATTTCAGAAATGTCACTGAAAGGGTGCTTTGCGTGATTTCCCTGGTACCTATTTCCACATGTTTTATTATAGGGACCTAAGGCCCACAATGTTTAGTTCACTGGGGACAATGTCATTCAGTTCTGGAAATGCTATTTTTGATTAGATTTCATGCAACTGAACACCTATACTTTGGTTTAAACTTAATATTTAGTTCCACTTTTGCATTAACAGTTTTGATACACTCCCAGTAGCCGAGGACAGATCCCAGAAATTAGGCAAATCACAATGCATTTATCAATATCATCAATCCGCCTTGATGCAACACAGGTTGTGTATATCCTTGTCAAGCACACTCCTAAACATTCTAAGTGTAACTTCATAAAAGCAGTTAAGCTAGGAACATGTCTATCAACGAAGCTTATTTTGGATTGGGCAATCAATAATTCAATCATTCCGAGCCTGGTTAGAGTCCTGCCGAAGCCTTTATAGGCGGCGGCCATATTTATCGCGGCCATTAGCCAAAGGCCCGCCGCGCCGTGCCCGGTGCGCTGCCCACGTCCCTTCCGGCCACGCCCCGTGCCCACCCAGCCACGTCCACCAAAGTACAGGGGGAACTGACGGGCGGACGTTTACCGGCTGTAGGCTAATGTATGCACGCCAACTACAGCTGATGAGCTTATCGGGAGACGTGAGGGTGACTTACGTAAACCAGGGGGAATGACATCAAGTGCTGAAAGAAGGTCCGACCTGCTGCATGGGCATTTAGACCGGGAGTCTGGCATGTAAATTTCTTTTCAGCAACGATGATGTCAGGAATAATTCCCAGAGAAAATCGGGCGTTTTCCCTCAATTTGAATTTTAATGGGCGTTGGAGATTTGGTAGCATAGACTAAAGTTCCATATTCAACATGCGAATACAATATCATGCATTTCCACTAAGCGCTGAATGCGATTTTACATTTTGATAAGCTAAATTGCCCACTGCGCATCCCAAATCATATTACTGATTCATAAAGCAAATTAAAATGGAAGGTACTGCATGCGGTCAATAGCCGCCATTTTTCAGTTATTTTCCTTTTTGAGCTATTTACTAAAGAACATTTGATCTTGCTGCCACCATTTGCGGTTGTGGTCTGAGCAATACGACAGACTATATAGTCTCAAAATGCCATATTATGTTCTCTGTGTTAATTGTGGCAGTGCTGAAGTCAGATCCAATGGCCATAGTCCGAGAGTTTATGCCCCCATAGCATGTACGAGATAAGCACTATAGAGCAATCACATGGACATTTCGTTGGCTTGTATAGATAGGTTGCATGTTAACGATCTAACGGAGCGATTAACCTTTCTTTCCCGGTCAGCCGACTTGATGAAAACTCCCTTGGCGGGATATTAGATTGTGTTTATTTACACATATTACGCAGTTCTCGTGACATGGCCGAGCTGAAGTATCCTTCTTGGCAATTTAACACTGAAATGCACATTTTAATTCAAACGAGTGTAAGTATAAGATTTAACAGCATGCTGTGTGAGACGTGATATAAAAAGTACAGGCAGCTATCTTCCGAGGCATGCGGGATGCGGGATTCCCGCATCAGGAAAATGTAATAACTATAAAATACTTGTTGAGGGTTCCGTTTCATATCAGTCAAGGACATGGTAACATATATATTCTGAATTCTAGTCAAAACGCCGTTTCTCTGGCGACTGGGTAGGTCAAATAGCTTTGCCGGTCCACAATACAGACTTGATTATTTTTGTTTCTGAGGCTACAACCAAATATAGACATTTACTGGCCTGTGTACTACATGCAATATCAGTCATGATAGTGCAGTTAATCTGAACGGTTAGATGACCACTTCATTGAAATAGTCAAAGAAATATGAGCACAAGTAAAGGCAACATCTGTATGAGAAGAGAAGTTTAGTAGGTTTGACACCAGGTGGCAGCATGGCACTGACACTTTCATCAGGCACCATACCAATCATTCTGACTTCTTCGAGACGCTATTGCATTGAGGCCTTTTTTGTATCAATATATTGATATTATTATGAGCTATTAGTTAAATCACACAGGATAGGTTTAATTAGGGTCAAGAGAGGAGCACATAGCCTCATTGACGTCTTTATTATAAGTATGATAATAATTGTTTTGATTGAATTAGGAAGAATAACAGCTGAACTGGAAAACGTTTGATATGAAAGTCTCGATAGATAAAGATATATATAGAAAAAAATATACTGGATAATCGACCAACAAGGGAAAAGAATGTGCTTTACAATTCACCTTGAAAAAATCACCGCCCTTAGTGTAATGAATATCATGAGCTGGTGCATATGAGATTATTCCAATTCTGGAACAACTCCTAGGGCCTAAGCTGAACGTCCATTTATCGCAATTATAATGGCCAAGATGCATCGCATGCCTTTTTTTATTGCATTACAACCAAGTTGGTTGTAGAAAAGTTTGTCTTTTTTTCATAAGGAACAATCAGCCAATATTGCTGTATTTGTGTAAGACTAGGCTATGTTTGTCCTGTGCAGCAGCCGAATTGGAATTGATAGTTAAGACATTGTCACTACTTTTTGTGATGAAAAACAATCTATTGAATGACTTATGAGGTCAGATATATTTGCTGTAAAAATATCTCCAACTTCCTGTTGACCGAGGTGAGGAAGCTGGACATGTGGTGAATGGATTACATTTTATAACAGACAGCTTCTCATTCCATTTCTTTATTATCGTCCTTCATGTAAACAAGAGACATATCTGTTGTTCACCGTCGTCAGTGAGATACAGTTGCGCGCATTCCAGACCTGACTGTACACTTAGCAATGGCCATAGTATGCAATAGGCACGTATAGAAGCCAGCTCCCCGGCCCTTGTGTTCAGGACTCGTTTTGTGGGATGTGATCATATGTGTGTGGGTGTGGTAATGAATGCTTGTCCCAGGAGGGGCGGCTGGCCGAGCTGCTCCTGCCGTCTGCAGCATCCTGCAGGAGCAGATCAATACCAAATGTAGACAGTCCCGAGCAGGACAGAGCAGCCCATGCGAGCAGCTCCCCACTTGCCCCTCCCCTCCCGCCTCTCGGTGCCGCAGCCACTCGGCCAGTGCTTCAACTGCAGGTCTACTGGGAACGTGATATATTCAGGGTAAAGTAATCCTTATCTGCCTGATATCGAGTACAGAGATAATCGATAGAGGGCTGTGAGTAACTCAGCTCCGGCGCCTCTGTTTGCTGGTTGTCACGCGGAGAGGGTCAGTTGACATTCTAGGATTATCTCAGGTCTCTTTGGCGCGTCTGCCCTCGGCCACGGACAGCATACGTCATTGTCAGAAAGTAAGTCAAGAACCCCTGTTTTCTATAAACCTATGGGTGATGAGTATCATAATTCACAGTACATAAATCTGACAGTGGAGTGGGACACGAAGTTGTATTATGGTGCATGTGTACTGATGGGATTCAGGATCAATTTGTTCACTGGTCATAATGTTGCATCACAGTCATGACTGTAGTTTCCATTCTATAGTATTCCTATGCAGGCTGAATGGATTTTAATGGAATGTAGAACTCGTTAACTTAATTTGTAGACTGAATGTAATTATTCGGTTACCATTAAATTTACTAACTCAATTGAATCTCAAACATGACATTACAAAAAAAAAATCAAAAAATATTTCGGCTCCCCAGTTTTTCACATTTAAAAGAAAATCTATTTTGGCCCCAAAATGGGGGGGGGGGGGGGGGGACTGCTGTGCCCCCCTCCCCGGTCTTGAATAATGCTTGGGTGTGATGGATGGCATTGGAAAGTATTGCCTTGAACGTGTATTATTTACTGGCTATAGGGTTTTGTATACCATATAAACATAAAGGGGGGAATCAACAAAGCAGAACCATCACAGATCTGAGGATGCCTGAGGATGCCCCACAGCCTCCTCATAGTGGAACCCGATTAAAATTCTGCACCAAACATTTCTTGGACTATATGGTGCTTATTATCGATGTATCAGTGTACACAATAATGTCATCAGCAAGGCGGTTAGAAGCTGTAAATAGGATAGCGTTGCCATAGTGAAGGGAAATTACTGACCAATTAGGTGCCAGATGATCAAACTGCTGGCGGCAGTCAGGATGTGGAGCTGTCGTCGGCCGTGGGCCGTGGGCCGGCCCCACACAGGAGGAATTGACGTGACCGGAACCTGCGTCCCCGAGTTCACGTCCGTTTCCAAGGCCCACACGTATCACGTGATAGGGGTTTTAGAGCCCACCCTAGAAGCTCTAGACTCTGATGATGGAGGCAGAATTTGAATCAAGCTGCCAAGCTTAATGGATAAACTTCAACGCTTGGGTTTCTTGCGAGAAAGGGGCTCTGAGGAAAACGTAACACAAAAAGAATAGTTTAAGGTCAAAATGACTGGTGCACAGAGTTTTATTCTAAGGACTATGTGTTAAAAATCATATGTGAATAGGCCCTATTTCTTTGATCCTATATGGTATGTTTTCATATAATAATTGTATCTAACCGTGCATAATGATCAGTTTAAAAGAAAGATTGCAGTTTACATTCGGTTCTTTTGCTGGACACAATTTTATGCTAGTGCAGGACAATTAAGACAAGAAGTTGGGTGTATAATAATCAAGATTTTATGTTTCTTTTCCTTAAAAAGGGGAAAAGAAACTGGAAAATTGTCTCAAACAGAAAAAGCTCAAATGTTGAAAGTAAAATGGACCGGCCATCCGCAAATTTGGATCTGCTTATTTCTATAACAATGCACACTAGATTGTTTTGGTTAAACTTAACTACCTACCTCCCAAAGTATTGATGTTTTATGCATATAGAAAAACTTGCTAATTGCTAATTAACAAATATGTATTCGATGCGAATAATTTGTTTGAAAGAATATACGGGAAATGACGTGGTTACAATTTTGTGCAGAGAAACGTTTGTTATAGATACGGGGCCAGTCAGAAATTAATGGCGCCAGCCGGTCAAGTGATGACCACTTGCCTGGGCTTTACTTATTTATTAGAGACGCAGACTGCCTCAACAACAACGCTGGTATCAAGTGATTGGAGATGTATGGTCCCAGGAAGCACGCCTGGAATATTGCTATAGTGGGGGATACTGAGCAATTACCGCTACATTGATGCATTAAAGTTTAAAGCAATGCCGAACTAATGTAACATAAAATTTATCATTTGACGCTTGTACCAAGTTTTAGGCTATTTCAGTACTCGAGAAATGCATACCATTATTGAATGTACTGTTCAATAATGAAGGCGCATTATCGCCGAAATATTTGCATGGGTTGGGGACAAGGGGCTTTATATACCTATTCCATATATCTTCTTAATCATTAAATGTAATATCGGATGGGAGACAACAAGCGCGTATAACCGGTAATTCTGAGAGTTTTAAACAGCCGTGGGGCGAGGAAATAAGTTGAAATACACGAAACGCAATGGGTGCATGAGGCGGGTGGGGCATAGGGAGGAGACACGCAGGTCGACCCGCCGGTTCTCCCGGCCGTTATCAGGGGGTCACCTGCGGCCAGGTGAGTGACTCAACGGGCCTGTGATGATGACTCAGGACATGGGTGTGGGAAGTTCAGCCTAACCCGCCCCACACCTGGCCCACAGACCCCACTACTAGGATAGCCTTAGTACCTGGTGTTGGTGCCGGTCTTTGGAGTCGTCCAGAGTAAGGTATTCTCAATGCTAGCACGTGAGGCGGTATGATTAAATGATTTGCAGGGGATTTATTATGAAGGATTTACTGCGATAAGACATCACGTTTGAAAGGTGAGGTGATATGTGTTATCTAAAACTTACCATCGAAACATTCTACTCGTTCACACCAGACATTCAGGAATGGATCGAGCTTAAAAGCATCATTGAGTATCACTGTGAATTTGTCTCAAGTATCAAGATAATCTCAGGTTTGCATGTTTTGTTCTCGTTTTTTTCCCCTAATAGCTAAAAGATTAATATAACCAATTAAAAATGCTTTATAGTCATAACAAAGTCTCGAAAGGTACTGATCAATTTCTAACTGTTGTGTACCTAGACTTCCGTGTGTGTAGGGGCAAATTGACTCCATGATGAGAGAAACCCATGGCACATGGCCTGGTAGAAACTCATAACGCCACCCTGAAGGGCTTCCCTCCTATACGATGTAAAGCCCGGGGCAGCCCCTCCTATATCGCACACTCTTGTTCAGACGTACTAAGAACAATGCTCAAATAAATGCCTAATCTCACATAACACCATCGCCATTATTTGTCTAGGGTATGCATGTATTTGCGCCCATCGTGCCAATATTAGCTCGTATTACGACTGGCCACACGGGGATGCCGATGTATAATGCATAAGGAAGAGCCCCAGTATTTACCCAATTACTTGCAACTATAGGAAGAAGACATTATGTGTAAATCCCGCATTTACGAAAGGTTGTGTCAAGCTGTCTAGTGACTATTCAAGTTTGTACCACGAGATGAAATGTAGTGGTTGAATCTTGATTACATAATCGCTCTTCAATGTATTACTTTGAACAGCTATTCCGACAGATTCCGTTTTGTTGTACATGTATGTCAAATCTCAGTTCCACTTGTATAGTACCATTTATTCTATGATTTTTTCACGGATATTTCAATTTGATTCTTGTCTTAAATGTGAACATTCCTCCAAACCGTTTACATGATTAATGAAAGTACATATATAAACTTAAAGCAAACCACAACGCAAAATTATCAAAATTTAGTAAATTTTTTAAATTTTCAAAATCGATCCTGACATCTTCAACTACACTCATATAAATCATATTGCCAGTTAAAATCAGATATTGGTGGCTAGAAGTCAATAATTATGATCCTTGGAAAGAGGATCTGTTTGTTTTTGTTTTCTGGTCTGCAATCAACTTGTTGGGGAATCCCCCCACGTGACCCAACTGCCCCATAATCAGTGATGTCATCTTCAGGGTCAATAGGTCAATTCCTCCCCTTTCCTTTCTGTACTGAGCCAGGCTCATCCATGTTTGCCTCCTCTCAATTCCCACATCATTCTCCACCCAAAATAATACTCATTAGAGACTCTGCTAGCAGAGTGAAAATGCAGGGGGGATTCCGGAAATGCCATTTTGATGATGTCATCAGTTTTTGGGTAAACAATCTAGGTATTTGTGTGGACCACACAACAGACCAAAACAAGTCAGAAAATGAGTATTCATGACAGTCTAAATCTGTTTTTGAATAGAATTTTGCATACCATTCTGTTATCAGATGACACATGATCATACATGGTTTGTAAACAAACAAAGTTCACTGAAAATTTTATTTGACAATATATAACTGATTTGCGTTGTGGTTTGCTTTAATTCAAGTCGGCAGCAAAATCGGAATACAGCCTTAAGACTCTTTCCATCTTATCAGAGAAACGTCAACATAAATGTAAATTTTTCATATTTTTGTCGGATTTCAGGTTGTTCAAAAACAGTTATCTGCGATTTAGAATAAATTCATAATCCTTTATAAAACTTTCGTTTTTCTTTAAAATTTGACTTACATCAGTCTGTCCAAAATAATAATTATAGTTTTGCGGACTGCCCCTATGCATCTAGTGGTAAACTACAGTATATGTTGGAAAACATAGTGAACTGAATTTTAATTTGGTCTCAGCTTCACTACAAAATCTTCCAAACGCAACCGAGTTGGGTTTTTAGATAATAATTCCAAATCCCATCCAAGTAATTGCCTTGGATTATCTTTTTTTGCCAAAGCTTTGAAGGATCGGCTGGAAGGAGCCCACAGCCTGTAACGGGAAGGCATTAGAAAGTCTGAGCTCCCAGCAACGTCGGATTGGCATGGCACAGTGTCGCTGACGCAATGACAAACCTGGAAGTAGCAGGCACTTATTTTAATGTGCAGAATTCTCACCGGCGTTGCTTAACAACACAACCATCAACCAGCCTTAGGACCACACTCCATTTACCATGTGTAATTGTGCGGTGCATTTACTGGTTGCCGGTATTACCAGTTTAAAATGATATTAGGGTATGCATGAAAACCTGCTACCTTCATCACAGTTCTTAATAATAGTTGCATTGACTGAGAATTTTATATTGAAGGGAACTCATGGAGGGGTGGAAAAGGAGAGAAAATGTTTTACCGGTAGAGGAAAATGCATCATCCTTCATGTATGGGCTGTGTAAAAAAGAAAGTACGTCACGTACTATAATGCATCGAAAATGTAGTTCCTGTAAGTGAGCTTGACTCCATTTTTCAGTCCCATCCTGAAACTTCAACCCTCGACACCAACTTCTTCACATGTGCCATTTCCTGTTTTGCAGGAACATGAAATTGTGCCTCTGTGGTTTGGAAAAAAAACGCGGAATTGAGTTGTATTGACAATTATGCAAAACAAATTTAAATGGGGGTCATTTACTTGTTAGCGTTTGTCAACGAGTTGGATGGTTATATACATCCTACCTTTTCTGACGCGTACAATGGGGATGGAAGTAAGGAACCCATAGAAGAACCTTAAATTTGCGTTGATATGATGCAGTTTTACAAGCACGTCTGATGAAATCCGAAACGATTGGATTAAACTGAAAAGTTCATCCCCTTGAAGAGGATCATTAAAGTCTTTCTGAAGCAGGAAACAAAGTGGCCCTATCCATGGTTCCATTATTATTGGCTATTTGGGAGGTTCTTTGTTCGCGATGCTGGGGATGGTGGATGGAATTATGACGGAAATCACCCAATAGAAAAGTTTTCAAAAGTAAGGACTTCTCAGCGCTTCAGAACATTGGCGATGTATAATTTGCTTAACAGTGTTATACTTTAAAGGCAATGGGTTTTCTTTGACATTGGCAAGGACCCTGCAACTTGGAACGTTCCACATACATGGTAATAAGTAGGCTAGCTTTAATGGCCGTGCAGCTCCAAGAATTATTAGTCAGGCTGATCTGCGTGTCTTTTAAGTGACTTTCGTTTGGCTTTCCTGGTAATACCTAACAAGTTATAATAGCAGGTCAAACTGGTTGTATTCTGTGTTTCTGATGGCAGTGATATAGGGACTATACCAGGGGGCGGCTTGATGTGGGCAGCTGTCACTTTTAAACTGCCCGGTCTGCGTTGGATCAAATATCTCCATACTGCTATTGGGTCCCGAATACATGATGTGGAAAGAGAAACAGATCACCAATCAGAAATGAAATCGGCCGGAGTGGTCGTCAGAGGGTGAGAGGCTGCCTGTGCAGGCTGCCCACTGATTAGGTCGGCGCTATGAGAGGCCGAGTGTTTTACATAACTCAGACTTAAGTTGGTAAGTAAGATGTATCCATTTTCCATCCTCTGGTCAGCTGAGGGGCCATAGCGGAATCATGCAAGAAAAGGAATCGCAGCGGTTCTGGTGAATCATCGGAATATCTGATATACCCAAGACCTTTCGCGTATCATCAAACTCTGTTTTCAAAATTGTATTTCTGTACAAACATTTTGGATTACACAAGGGGCCGTCTATCAATACTGACAGAAAACTCTTGCGGAAATGACCAATCCATTGTTATTTACATATAACTGGTTTTCTGCCTACAAGCAACGAGGAAACTTATCAAAGAGGCAGTTTACAGTTTGTATCTAGAACTCTAAAGTCTTTGCATCAGTGCAAACTTCAATTTTTCTATGTGTCTGGTACATTGCCACCACCATTTACTGAATCTAGGTTCCAAATTATTACATTTATTATCGATCTCTCCTATATTTCATTTAAAATGTTAATATCTAGCGAGTAATAGCCGGCTGTTCAGAGGACCATGCTACCGACCTTGCTGGCAGGCTCCTGTCAGTCCCTGGCTGGTCCTGCCCCCGTCCGTCCTCTTTATCTGCCGTTTTCAGTTTGCTGGCCATGGCTCCAGTGTAATGGGCCCCGTGGTGCCTGAACTGATAGATTCTGTCCTCCAGGGCCGGCTTGCTGTGCCAGGAGTGCGTCGGAGGGGGGAAAGGGAATATTAGGGTAGGGGTATGAGACTCCGAACGTAAAGCACCGTTTAAAGTGTTGTTCACTCGAGTATTACCATAAATAGGTTGAAACCGTATTTTTTACCAGTCTGCGACGAAGTTTTGCTGGTGGCATGGAATCTTGTGAAATTAACCTAACTGAAAGTGGATTAGTAAGATAATCAATGATGGTAGACATACATGGAGGTACATATATTACCAGGGAGAAGTAGCCGAGATGTATTTCAGGAGTTAACGCTCAGTGTATAATAAGGGTAAGAGAGCCATTACATCAGGACCAGGAGGGTTAATGTTCTGACCCCCTGCTACCCGGGTCGGCCGGCACCCTGGAGGATCCCAGACATGGCATATGGCGAGTAGCATGGACAGATGGAAGCTGTCTCTGACCCTCGCTCCCCGCACCCAACAAACACGTCAACCCACACGGTCCGCCCCCACTGTCCTCACCATGGTCCTGGACAATATACCTCCCAACCCTACTATTGTACTGCCATTGTCCCCTGACCTCGCACCACTTCACCCCGAATTCTATCACTGGCACCGATGTATCAAGACATGATAACACTTTGGATACTGCGTCTTAATCAGACAATGTTCATTCGGTCTTTAAACTAACAAACATAAATAAAATATTTAGTGATACTGAGGTGATTCTGCATTTTATCAAGTTAATACCATTTCTTTTAACTGGTATCCTTAGCAGGAATACAATCAAACAATGGAGATAGAGTATATCAAAGTGCAGTTAATATAAAGGAATCTCGATTCATAACTATCTTATTGAACCCTCCTACCTGAGGTTGTTGAGTACTACCGTAGACTGTAGGTTTTATCATGGAAGCTTGAGAAACTAACCTTCGTAGTTATACAGCTGGTTGACAACCCTCCATTAATCACCAATTACTCCCCCTTGTCCGTTACTATTATTTACATGTTACAGTGGCTAATTGACCAGAGAGCCTCTCAGCAGCCATGCTCTGTTAATCCTGTATTTCTGATTATGTTTTTCGTATTCATATAATAACGTATATTCTATTTGTTTTCAGGTAAGCTACACCACTTTAAAAAAATCCTGATTTGCTGAAGGGTACGTTAACTTCTTGATTCAATTTTCCTGTTGAAACAAATATATATTCACACACCCAAACATTGGTTTTAAATGCCAAGTAATTGTTAAGAATTCTTGATATAAGATGACTTCTCAAGAATCAGACCAGAAGTCAGATATGCCTATCGTAAAAAAGTGTCGACTCAGCCTACAGGTAAGATGCTCACCTTGTGTCTCTTACACAACCCGCGGTACCTATTTTTCCTGTTTATCTTTGTCGGCTGCAGCAGCTTCTTGTCGGTGGTTTTGTATGACAAAATGTTTTATAGATATAGGCTATTATTGTTTTTGGCACACTAGGAGACATGTAAACACCTGGTCGACTATGCAATACGATTCAGTCCTGGGAGCTTCTTCTCATAATCTAATGCTTAAACGATTAGGATGCCTAGATGTCTAATAAGATGTACATAAATGAGAGATCTTGCGACTAGTGTCAAAGGTATCATTACTTCCATTAATTTGGGGAGGGATATGTTTGAATTATTTGTTGACAACAACATGACAAGCGTCATGTTGTCAGTGCATAGGCTATATAAAGAGTAGAAACAGCGTGACCTGACGCCAAGACGTTATGCATCATAACACATGACTACTAACCAGAGATTGTTCTAAGTAACCTGCCGGGGCTATATTATACGTAGAACAGGGTTATAATTGTGCTTCGCTATGCAGGTTAATAAGACTGTTGTCGGGAAGCAGCCAGGCGGAAAGGACGTATACAAGTACTCCTTTATTTCCATGTCACACGATTTCCGATTCGAGTGGTGAGAAAATAAACGACCTCCACGAAAAGTCGGGCAGTTAGGACCACGTTTTAAATCACTCACTCTGGACGTGTTCTTCACTTTGTTTGACGAAGTATATCTGGCCAGCAAGCCAGGACGATGGGTTTTCTTTTACTTATATATCCCATCTGTCTTATTTTCTACTTACCACATCGCAAACAGAAAGACTGCCATCTCAAAATACCATGGCAGTCTGGCGTATGTATTCATGGGGTGGCCTCATAGTAGGAAAAGTAACACGAGATGGTATTTCTGTGCTTGTGCACAGAACCTTTTTATTCATTTCCTCTATTTCGATGGGGAGCTTGATAAAACCACGACTGCACTGCTAAAAAAATGTACGGATGGGAAAATGATTATTTCCGGAGATACTTTTTTTTATATATTTTACTCGGTAATCTCTCTTCTATAGCTTCCTTCAGTGCAGCATGTAAAACCTTAAAGTCTTATTAGACTATAGAAAATTTTGAACTTGTTAAAAGTTGTTAGATTTATATAGCGAATATGTTAAGCTTATACATATATACACACTTCCTACAGTGTTTACAATAGATTTCATTTCTAAATTCCAACGCACACTCAATTTGATTATCAAAATTAAACGAATACCATGGGATAGAAATCAATCCGCACCAGTTCTTCTGTTCTCATTGATATTCTATTACGATGTGTATATTTACGTAGTGTCAAAATACACAGTACGCCCGTGCTCTTGTTCCCTATCCCATAAAGGCTTCACTTTGTAATGCCTGGGCTATTCCCAACCCACGTCGTTTGATTTGGGTATTTGATCTGGAACCAGGCCACAACTGGTGCCTTGCCTTGGTTGGTAATTATTGTCCCCAGTCAGGTGCGTCACCAAGCAACCCATACATATATATGTGTTAAACATACGTCTCGTACAATATACTCATAATAACCCATGTTTCGTGAGTTGATTGACTTACCAGATTCATCTTTCTCATAAGAGACAAAGGAAACATCACTGAGACGATATATTCATAACCATCCCCCTCCTCAACCCCGATTTATAACCACTGACTTTATCATAGGTCACGTGCGAAGTGGGAAAATCTGGACAGATTTAGTGCCACATACCCTATTGTGTCAGCCAAACTGGATCGTTTTTGACAAGAACGCACGTTGTTTCGTGTCTTTATGAACTCCATTCCACCAGAGAGACCTTATTTTGGAAGATAGCAAGCATATTGGGCGCAGCTGTTGGGGACATCCCCTGCCAAATAGAGCGCCCTCTATGCGAACTTCACATATTAAAGGCACCATCCAGGCACTGAAGAAGTAAGGGCCATTTCTCTTTTTGGTATTTTAGTGTTTGCCGAAAGAAAGACTGGTTATTGTTTTCAACTGAGAGGAGCAGAATACCAGACATATGGCTAATACAGCCATCCATACGACATCGGGGGAAAGGCGACAGCCAGTCTTTCAGTGGGGGGACGGTCGAAGTAGGCACAAGGCTGACCCGGTAACCCGGTAATGTTGTTAGGATCTGAGGGGGCTAAGCGCCAGTCAGCCTGTATATATGTGTATGGGTGTATATGTATATGTAAGACTGACAGTAGCCGCGCCAAGGCTCCCACTCTGAGGGTTTGCAGGAACAGCAAAGTGCTGATTTTCCCTATCGTTCCTGCTGCGGAGACTGAGAATGGACCTGGTTTAGTGCAGTGACTGAAGTAAAGGGCCAAAAAGGGGGTCAGAGGACGGATCTGCCCAGCTGGATGCCCCCTAGGCTACTGGGGCTGATGATGCCCGCCTGACAGATATTATACACCCTCTGAGAACTGGGCGCCTACAGGGGGAGTACCCTGACAACTAGCTAGCTGGATAGTACCCTCATTCCCTCCTCTGCGCCCCATCCTCGTATAAATGGGGCAGTAGGGAACCCCAACATCCTGTGCAGGTCTGCTGCTAACTGCAGGAGGAACCTCGATCATTTGGGTTAGGGGTACACCCTCCTGATACCCTGCACCCGGAGAGCAGTCGGACGATTTGGTTACACCTGGAGGCGGACAGAGGGGCTCGGGAGATTGAAGAGCAAGGGTCACACACTTAACGGGTGGGCGGCAGGGCGCCGGGACCAGGAGGAGCAGGAGGTAGGGGCTCCTGGAGGGGTGCGAGCAGACTTCTCCGTCCTACCCCACAGACACACCCTAAGCAGCGAGATAAGCACACAGTGCCATACGGAATTGTAAACCTACTAGCGCCCCCGGAGGAAGCCTCACTCCATTATCGCGCCCTTGACACCTGTGCCCAGAAGGATATAGATACTGGATCTGTTAGGGGGAAGCCCGTACGCCGAGGATGCTGTCAGATAAAACAGACGCGCCGGTCTAGAGGCGCAGTCAGCCGCAGCCTCCCTAATACTGCACCCCTCAGCCAGCAGCACGTGCCCGTTTGGCAATCACTTAGCACACAATCCTTGGATCTTTTCTTATCAAGATACACGTGTGAGGGATAATGGGATACATCGGAGTATAACACACAAGTCAATGATGCTGTTTGTCTAAAGTGATGCTTGCTACAGCTGTTTATGTCTGAGGAGGTTGGCGGAGTTTTTGAAGGATTATCAACAATGTTCCCGTTCAGTTTTCTGCGAAAGAAGCCTCCGCCGTCGGAGCGGGACAGGGGACAGCAGAGGCCTTGGAGTGTGATCGAGTTGAAACCCAGCAATCCCAACAGTGTTCTACATGACTGGGTAAGTCCGGATGCCTCCTTTGAGCAAGTATGACAATAAGCCTTTATTGATTTTCTAGTACTTTGAAGCAGCTTACTTTCGTGATAACTCATGTCAGTTTTGGTACTGACTCCCATTCCTTATCCAACCATCCTTCTTCGACCCACTTTGGCAGTGTTTTCTGACCCTTCACCTTTTTTTGAGTTTCAAAACTCGAAACACTTGTCAGGATATAAAAATAATGCTCCTGAGTTCCTGTTGAACTCGAATCTTTTTAAAGCTTTGCATAAATAATGGTACTTTAAACAGTAAGTGGGCCATGTCAAAATAATCAACTAAAAAAACAGAACCTGCCCCCAAACATGTGAGATGGCTGTGGTGTCATCGGCCCCTACTGTTATAGGGACCACACACCTGTCTATTACGGGCGTGACCACTAATGCGTTCCTTTATGGTCCAAACTGAAACGTGTACATATAGGAAGAATGTATAAGTGTATTGATGAAAATGTTCACTATTATGGTTTTACACAAAGCACATAACAACTTTTGATTAGCCAAGTACTACTACTACCAACCATTTGTGTATCAGGGTTGCCCGAGTGCCTCAGCAAGGCCTCAGTCTGCCAACGGTACAAAAATAGCCATAGGGCAAATCAAAAGGTGGCTTGCTTTGCGTCATTTGTTGGGACGAAGAGAAGCTCGGGCTGCCAAGCCTTGTTTAGCCCAATCTATTACCCCTGACATTGCCATACATTGTGAGAGAAACGCCAAGTGGCCGCCCCACTGAAAGCAAAGCCTTGTTTGTGGGCTGAGGCAAGAAATTGACGTCGGCTCTGTCATTTTTCGGTTTGTTGTGCCGGCTGCGTTCCCAAGTGGTTTGTCCTTGGTCAATTAACCCATGCTACACTAAAGGCTCGAGCTGGCTCTTCTATGTCTGGGGAAAAAGTGGCACGGGAGAAACGATCAGGGATAATGCCCATTTCAGACTCGGCCGCAGAATACGCATTGGGCCTGTAGTTAACAGTCATGGCACATTCTGTGATAAGTGTATAATGGGTATAACTATAAGGGAAGACTGCCCCATCCGCAAGAATCACACTCTTGTTCGGAGGGATTAACAGCTCAACCGACACTAGGTGGCGCCTTGGTAATAGGTCGGATTTATAAGTATAACGTTTGCTTGATATGACCAGACTAGAAAGAAAACTGGGGGCTAGAAAAAGAAATTGATTATTCATTGCCCCGGACCAAAACGCAGTGGAAATACAGTGTGTTAGGAGTATAGAATCATTGTGAGCGTTCAGTAGATTGTATGTGCCAAATCAGTGGAAATAAGTGGGAAAACAGTGGTTGAGCAGTGGTAAATCAGTATGTCCGAAATATTTTGAAAGGCTGTCAGTAACAAGTCAGTGTAGAAAGCTCAACTCTCTTCCATAATGTCATTATTTTTGTAGTGTTTTTAAAACATTATTATAATTATAATATTATGGACGTTTTACGGTAAGGAATGTCTCTATAGTAGATGAAGACCCCAACAGTAAATCTGGTAAACACGGTGTGGTCAAATGATACTACCCCCCATTGAGAGAGAGATAGGCACTTGTTTACGTATGTAGTTAATCATGGCCTTGCCTGGCCCGTGTGGTGCCAAACAAACCGAGCCCAGCCACGACTGTCCACAGAAGATTCTGTCGCCTGCGGGTCCACTTCAGTCATGTCGTTTAGTTTAATCTCGGAAATCGTCCGTCTGGCACAGCTACTGATATGAGTCTAGACTCCTAAAATCGACATGCGACATTGGGCTTAGTGAAGGTAACTGAAGCTTGTGAATAATAATAACAAGGGCCAAGGGTATTTCTTATACTCCGCGTTGAACGTTGACATTTACATGTATTTATAATATAAACGACGACGACGACCTGTCAAGGTCAACATAAAAGCGATACACATACAGAAAAATATCAAACTTAGATAGAAAATTATCATTTTTAATCTTTTTGCCTACTGGTGATCATTCGTCAAATGATCAAAACTACATGGCAAATGAAGGGGAGTCGGGAACGGCACCCTCAAAGTTCCTAAAACACGTAGCAGTTTCTAAGGCAGTGGGTCCTAAAGGGTTATCGGCCTAATCCGGACTGGCCAGCCGGTGGAGATGGACGTCGATAAAGCCAAGCTTTTCCCTGGGCGGTCTCAGACATTCCTCACTGGTTTACTTAGGTCCAGCTGGTATTTCAGCCCATTGGCATCTGTCGTGTCTTACTCAAAGACACAGTATTACGCTCAAGGCGAAAGGTCTGGCGTATTATTATTATGATAAACACGAAACAAATCTATTCAGGAAATTTCTAATATAAATATAAAATTATATTGAGTTGATATTAAAACCTACACCTGCATAATGGAAAACTTTTTGTAGTCATAAAAATGTTCAAAAATTAGTCTCCAGACCAATAACCTTGGCATGAATATTTTGAATTCGCTTTCCTCTATAGCGATGAGCCCATGTCTAGGGAGCGTCCGGACCCGACCCGTCATGTGGCTATTACATCTCGTTTTCCCTCCCCCGCTCCCACCCATACGTAGTCGACTGACCAGTAGCCTGCTAAAGTTATATAAAAACTCTGACTGAATGAAAAACATAAAAGGAAAAAAAAAGACCAGAGAGACTGGCTGGCGACAGAAAATCGCCTCCACCTTTGATCCGTTGTAAATTGACGTCATCAAAATCAACTATATTCAAGCCCGTCTGTTAACCATTTTGCGATGTTTGGTCCATGATGTTGATGCTTCCGGGGAGAGGGAGGCGGCTTGCATTTTCATTCCCGGATGTGTGTGTCGGGGCTTGAAGATGGACTCGTTTTGAAGGTTTTTGGCTTTTGAATATACCGATAAGTATGGAATCCCTAACACAATCTAAATAAGATGGATATATTAGGGATGAATCAATATTCCATTATTTTTTTCACTGTTTGTCTACTTAAAAGGGAATATGTTCAGTTATTGTCCTTTCTAAGCCGTTCTCCTTAAAATCTATCAATATTTCATCACCTTTATGGAGTGAAGCAGAATTTAGTTTCCGACCCATTTTCGCCGAAATTGTCTAACTCATTTCACTCACCTGAACTTTGAAGCTTAAAAAGGATGCAGGCCCTTAACTTTTCAACACAAAAATACGGGCATGGTTGAAGCTGGGTGCCACCCATCCCTGCCTCCTCGGGGTGCTGAAGCCAAAGTAAATGGTATGTATAAGGATTCAAAAATAGGGAAGGGGGTATCAATATGCAGCCTTGAACAAATAAATGCACATTCTGAAATCCTGGTCCAGAATATATGAGAATGAGTGGCCCATGAACGTCCCACGATGTAACCCTTCCGTGCCACTGGAGCGGACAGTAGTGAATAGACTGTCCAGTTCTCATCCGGTGACAGAGACATGTATAACCGACACGGGTTATCGGCTCGGCCCAGCCCCTGCCATACCCGGAACACTATTGTCATGCCTAAACATTAGTTTAAGTCAGATTTGCTCATGTGATACAGTTTTAACATTAAACTCTTCGCCTTTTGTTTTACCCTATTTTTTCTGCAATATGAGATGTTTCAGAATGCAAAAGTAGAGAAACCTTTCCCATAACCTGCTTTGTCTATATAGATACTATCACCAAGCATCCACGGAATGAATGTTAAGTCAAATAATTGGACTTCTCCTTAAACGTAGTGATCGATGGACATTTCAAAAATGTATTATTAATAGGACAGTCTGAGCTCATAGCCAACGCTCCACGTTCTATCCTACGACTCTTTTATGTTGGTGGTTATGTTAGTGCTTACAAATTACATCACTCTATTCGGGCCGTATAACAAACTGACTCTGTCATGACGAAACAGAGCGACCATCTCCCTTCTCCTTGGGTCAGATGGGTTTAGTAGGACACATCAGGTCGGGGCCGCAGACTCCCACCACCAGCAGCTCGTTGTCGGGCTAACGGCCTCTAAATTGGATCAGCATGTTACAGGTGCACGGGGTGGGATGGGCGTCAGTCACGCTGCGGCGTGGGGACTGTCAGCTACCTGCCTCCTCCACGGTGTGTTTGGTCCCGGAACCCTTCAGCTCGTCACTGAGCCCCATTACTGGTATTTATGCCATACTTCTCCTGACCGTGGATAGAAATGTTGGCCACATGGAGATCTAAGGCCGTTTGAATAGCAACTCACAGTCAGAGGTGTAGTTCTCTATAGTCTGTTATTATGGAATAAGAAGGAAATGACAATTATTGTTTATGTCACATTCGATACCGCTGGGGCTAAGATGGTTCCGTGTTTTCTATTAATCAAGGAACTGAAGTCGTCATGGCTTGTATCGAGAGATGTATGTACCTTCATTACCTAACGCAGTTTACCATGTCTGCACAACAAATAAAACATGGCAGATTCATAACGGGAAATTGGGTGGCAACGATTTTTCATGTAGATACAATTATCGAGGAAACTATAAGGTTCAAACAGACGTTTTTCAATAAGTGCACCATGCACGCATGATGGTACTAGAGAATCGCGTTATGCAAGACTTAACACTGTAATAAAAACTGCTTAAATGATTAAACGAGACTTGAAATGTAATTCATGAGCCATGGGAAATTGCTTCAGGAAATGCATAAAAATACTAGATAATTTATACTCGTTCCTGTATGTCCTATTCAGTCGGCTGAATATCCTTACACATCAGAATGTCCTGGTCTGAATAGGTCAGTGCACACCCGTCGCGGTGTCGGTTCACACATACATATAACGGAGACGCATTTATACAGGATTTTATACTATACGTTATCCTGGTCACAGACTGCGGACACGGATATGGTAAACTTAAGACGAAAGACTTCGGCTTACCAAGCAACTAAAAGAGTGTCACTTTTTACATGGGTAAGTTAAAATTTTACATTATAATATCTGGTTTAATCATATGAACCTAATAGCTATGTATTACACCGGGGAAGGGTTAAGAACAGGATATGGCAGAGGTTGCATCCATAAGATAATGGAAATCAGTATGATGTATTCGTTCTTAGGTAGCGAGCCTGGTAAACTATACATGTACATGTATAGTACCATACCGATACCTCCCACTAAGATAAAACTGCAACAGATTTAGAAAATAAGCTCAAATAGGGAATTGCTTGGATCAAACATTTATCATTCACGATTGATAAGGAAGTTAAAAACGGTACAAATCTGCTTCCTCATAGCTAAAATAATGAACTAACGATTCAGGATCAACAAAGTAGGTCGAATAGCATTTGTTTAGAGTTCTTTTTCGGGTAAACCCTATCAAGATATCCCCTGATCGCTAATAAAGAATTAACGAAGGCGTTAGAGTTTTTGTTGACCGCCTCTTGGACATAGTCAATCCATGGGATTGAGTTTGGGGATTAAACCTGTCGACTTCCATGTAGAGTATAGCGAGACTGCCTCCAAGTTGAATAATTCATAGTTCACTAAAACCCGCTCTCTAATACGGCGAAGCTCTGCATTCATGCAAGAACGGCACGCAATGTGACCATGGAAACAGCAGAGCACGTCCTGAGGTGGAGTGAGTTGATTATGGAGCAGTATATGGCTTTACGTCACACTAGGAGTGATCCCTCACCGCCCCGAAAGGCGGGTATCGGTCAACGTCAGGGTGTGTTGGAGACGATCGTCGACGGCCAGTGTGGGGTTTTAACGGCCGGAGACCTGCAGTGAAAACTGAAACAAGTTAGTCAGGTGCGTTAGGGGCACGTGCAAAGAGCAAAAGGGGAAACACCTTCTTTTGAACATATACGGCGATTACGTTCCAACCATCCTTTACACACTTTAGCAAATTATTTCAGTTCTTCGCTGGGTAATGGTTTTCTGAAATCAACTACATGAAAAACTTACTTTGTAAGATGTGGCTGTGGAAGAAAAATATCACAGGCCTACGTGTGTGGCTGCATATAATACAATTCAACCATTGGAATCTACCAGGAAGCCATAGCGAGTGTGTGCCTACTAGTCTGTTGATAGAAAGTAGGTTTCGCATAAGACCCATTATTTTTCAACCCTTCTGGAAATCTGCCATGTGCCTGCCAAAGTGCCATGTACACGACAAGTCTCTCTACGTCTAGGTGGCCCCACCGCTGGCACTGCTCCTGGCTTCACCTCCGGGGGCTGCAGCTGGGGAGGCCAGATTCAGCGTGTACCCGGCGGCACCCAGAAACTACCAACTTCCCCGCTCAGAAGACGGGGCGGGTGTAGGAGAGGGGAGCCTGCCGTCTCAGCACTTTACTATTAGGGTTTCTGGGTGTGGTCTGACCCAGAGACTCAGGGCTACAAATAGCAAGTGCGCGGTCACTCCAAAACATGAAATGTTACGGTAAATTGCCGAATCACTAAAATGTAGAACCTGCTACCGCCAGAAACCATAAGGCGAAAACATACCCCTGATCATTCATCGGTATCCGTGGTTAGAGACCACGCACGTCGTGGTTAGTTAAAAAGCTGGCCGTTGTCCTTGGGCGTGAGATTGTGTGACCTTAGGGCACCTGGTGACCTTCAGCGGTCATGACCTTCACCTGGGGCAACTGCAACGCGTTAAATGCCCAAAGGGGATGACTATACCGAATACAGTTCATCATTTCATTTAGAACCCCCCACCCCCCCTCTTCCTTGAAATTACTTTAAATTGTTTCTTTAAAAGATCATTTACATTGTGTGAATATAGTGCTCATTCACACTGACAGCTGCATAATGACATCTTGTTCTATGTGAGTGTTGAATATGAATCATTTCTCGTAAAGGGTAGTAAATCTTTTAATGCATATCCCTAAGTATTTGTGTGCATAAGACGTTTGCTACATGGACTTCTACTTTCCGTCTAATCCTACCCAAAAGGAAAGTGTAAATCAAGAAAGAAAGACTACGTGACGTGAAACTGAAAAAATAACTTCGAACACTGTCCTTGATTTGTTAGCGCCTATTGTGAGGTTAATCAGGCCACCATAGAAAGCCCTGGGTGTTGTAAAGGAGGCGGTCGGATGTGGCGGCAGTGGAGGGTGTTGAAAGGTGGGTAGGCCATAGACGGTTCACTGAAGGGGAAGGCAGCTGGTGGGGGACAGGGACAAACAGGTCGACAGCCCTCAGGTTAAAGGTCACTGTTCCAGTCAGAGAGCACGACATTTTCAAAGGGAGGGAGTTGTTGTATGAAACTTAAATTTTACCGTTAATGGGGCGGTACTGTTTCATGGCTAATTGGTGCCTAACCTTATACCAGTACACGCACAATGCTACTGAGCTCAATTGTCTATTAACGAGAGAGGAAGATCTGTTTCCGCTGCTTTCCCTTATGGGTGTGTATCTGCATATATGTTTTTGCCTGGCTTATGTCATACTTCCTGGACGGCATTTTCCCTCAATAACTAAGGCTTCCTGATATATTAATATTATACTCAACGTTATGAAATATACAGCGTGAAAGAGATTTCTTACTGTGTGGATTGGAGGCGATTACGCTCAAGAAATCAGTGCGTTCCCACGCACCGTGAAGGTTCCTCTAACCTCCATGCAAGCACCAACGTAAAGCTCTGGCTACAATACCATTACTCTATTATGCAGCCTTCCAAAGAAAAAGTATTCTTTAACATAACAACGACAATGAAATAGGTCTTCAGTCGTAATTATACCTATTTGGGCACTTACCCCAAATCATGTTGTTTGCTTGACCACAGAGGTTTACATGAATGACTTAGCGAAAGATTGGAAGTCCCTCACTCTTAACTGAAAATATTAGGCGATGTGTACATGTATATATGTGTTTGGTGAACAGGGGTGAGGTGTAATTATCAGATACCACCTGGCACAGGGACACGCATTGTCTGCTTTCAGGGCGCATGATATGAATAAATACTAGTGTCTAGTCACCGACCATGCTGAGGTTATTGTCAAGCGCCATTGGTTGGCCTTATGCTTTATAATTACTAAAAAAAAAACTACCAAAGGACTGCTACTTTGTGAACCAAATTGATAGGTATAATCTAGATAACCTTGTATTGTCTGGTTTGGGAATTTTATGATTTGGCAGTGTCATCGGGTGCTGTCTTTTTTTGTTTTGTGGTGATTAGTCATACTAGCTTTACGCTTATGCAGGCAATGTTCTTTAAACTATATCATCAGCTAGCGTGAAGTTCACTTTGGTCCGGTATCGTGGCGGGAGGTGGGTGCTCTAGACTGGGGAAGGTGCGAAGACAAAGCTCTCCAGGTCGTGGCTGCATGTACATGTGTGTAAGAAGTAGGGACAGTGCCCCGCTCTGTGGGGTAACAAGGGCCAGCGTCGGCAAGACGGGGAGGAGTATTGCCTGACTGGTCAACTGGATCCCCCTGGCCGCTAACTGATGGGGACCCGTCGGGAGCTGAGCGGGGTGCTCTGAGGCCAACCCCTCGACCTGACCCAGCTCACATCTTAGTTTCCCCAGCGAGCCGCACCTGGAGGTAGAGAGGCTGGGGATTTATTAGCAGCAGGAGGATCAAGAGGCTGGGACCGTTTGGATCCCTCCGGCAGGGACTGGGCAGGGGCAGGTCAGGGGAGGAGGAGGGGTGGAGGTGTTATAGGTCGGCATGCCTCCAGCAGATGGCCCCAACTGCCGCTCCCCACACAGACGGCTTCCTGGTCCGACCCTCCGCCAGACGTCGGGCCCGAGCTAACTGTCGGGGCCGTGGTATATTGGTGATGGTGGTAGTGGTGGGCCTGCCCTCCACTCCACTGACACGCAGCGTGCAGTTCCCTCTCGTCGTTTACTGCCTGCCTCTGGGCGTAGCGTGGCCTGCAGCAGCCAGCCGCTCGCCCATCAGCACGGTGAACCAGCCGTTACCACTACCAGGCTAGACTAGTAGTACAGTCTGCATGGCAGACTGCTGCCACGGTAGGACACCCGTACCTCCTCCCTGTGAGCACCGTCACTGAACGTTTTACTGCTGCGACCAGCAGTCTGCGGCCAAAGAGCAGGCAGTGGGCCTTATCCCCAGGGAACACCTACTTCTCCCGCCTGCTAAGACACCATCCCGAACCCAAACGGGCTGTGGGGACCGACTTAAGGAGCAGGAATGAGGATTACGTTTGCCAGGAGTACGTGTGTTCACAGTTAGCGCTTCATGGTTAGCGCTTCTACCAGTAGCGAGTCAACCCGTTTCCTAGAAATTCCCGGAAGGAGCCGTGTTTTCCGTCGGCGCCAGAGGCGAGGAAGGACCGAGCAGTCTGCCATGCCACATCCATGTGGTGGTTAACGATCAATAAGTGAGTGGAGACGTACTGTACGTACCTTCCCCCCTACCCGAAGCCTCGATCCTTTTAGCTCTTAACGTGTCTCAAATGGTCTCTGGTAGTCAGGAACTTCTGAACCATTACATTAAATGATTTTGTGTTGTTGACGAAACTCCCTAGTTTTGCTGAATGAGGATAAACAACGATCTACTATCTGTGATAACTATTACCTTAGATTAGACACTAATACGTATGTGTCACGTTAGGGTTGCTGAACAGAAAATGTCGTTCCAATACATTTAGATAGCTATCTCTGTTGGCCAATGCAAATAATACGTTTGTCAATTCGTGATGAATAAGGTCAATTCTAATGTAGTAATAACGTAACGCTAATAGCCAAATAGACCCGTTATCGTTTTATTCAACCACTGGCACAATCATTCTGCATGAATCTGATATAAAAACACAGAGAGGACGCATTTAACAAAATGGATGTGTCGATTGAATAAACAAAACAAAAGTGATAACCTCTGCTCCGACCAACTGAGGATGATAACTACCTTTATATTCCTTCATGATAACCTAAAATATTGTTCATTGGTGAATTCGCAATTTAGACTTTACCGAGTTAATGACAATTACATTCGATTGAGACTGCAGTTACGTCCATTGCTGTAGGTAGTGCGGAAAGCACCAAAATGATGTGGATTATTCCCTGGTGGTGCGATAATTCAGGTGGTAGCCGCTGAGTCCATCCATAAAATATGCCCGCAACAAGCGTCGGACGTTTATGTGTCGGTGGTCTGACGCTAAGAGACGTCATTAGAGCCAGTGTTAACGCTAATGACGTCATCTGTGTCATTATTGTCAGCGCTGGGCGGGCCCACGGGGTGGTAAGAGTGACTAGGTCGGAAAGTTTCAGCCGGCCTGGGCCGACCCCCATCTCTCATCCCCATGTCGGTCGAGTTGCATGCTTTGCCGCTATAACTAATGACCATCATTCATATGTAAACGCCGGCTGCGTGTCGCAGCAGGTGTTGACCTGTTCATGTATGCATCTCTACCTATAATTGACGCTGGGTTGGGGGGGGGGGGGGGGTTATTGTTGATATGACGAGGGGCGGGGCACTTGACAGTTCTGAGCAGAAGGAAAATATCGATTTGCAAGTATAACTTACTCGTGTATATACACCGTCAGCTGTTAATGTTTTACTCCTCTATTGAGTCATTCAGTGTTTTGCGGTGCATATCTTTTGTTTACAGTTATTTGTCCTTGATGTGTGGAGCAAATTCATCTACAGTGGCTGACCATTTTCAAAAAGATGAATATTATGACCTACAGGACAATGGTATTGGGGTTAGAAAGTGAGAAGGTTAACTAGCAGATGTACCCAAGTCTTTATTCCCAGGCAGCGCTATTTTTAGTGTGGCCCCATCATCCTCATTCTCTGGGTCTGAATCAACCTGTTCAAGTGGTACCAGGCTGACCCACCCTCTATATATACAGTCTCCAGTCACACACCATGCTATACCACACCGACCGTCGACTCGGGCACCTATACACTATGGGGCTGTCAGTGTGACCGCACAGAGTGATAGGTGGGCCCACGGACGGCTGACAACTGTCAACTCCCCCACTCTGCTCTAAGGCACACCTATATATTAGACCAAGCACGAACCTTTGATCCGCTCTTTGTTGACTCTGACACGGCGGTGTGTATACTGCTTTACGACAGGGCCGCTGAGATGTGGTCGATTTAAGTAGGAACATGTCAGGTAATTATTAAGTTATTCTGCTGAATGGGGTTTTATATTTTTGACAATTAATTGAACTAAAGGCAATCATCCACCAATCTACTTTATCAATGATGTTTCATGATAAATATGTATTTTATTCAGGTGCGACGTGTATACAGGGGGTTAAGTCGTAAGCTCAAGAGTCTGAGAAGAATACAGAATGAGATTCTTGTTAGTCAAGTATTAAGGGCAGGAAATTGTAACCGATTTAAAGCCCAGTGTCCCCGCGTCTGTTTGATGGTACAAAGAGAATCCATCAGCCTATTTGATGGAAAGCTGCGTTTGAAGTTAAGAAAAGTCACGTTCGAGTGCGTGGGAAGTGGCCCAAAAAGCGTGCCCTTTTGAGACACGTGTAGCTAGAGAGCCCTTCGGTGTTAATATCACCAGGTGAGTTTTTACCGCTATCTCTGTCGGCAAGGGGTGAGGGGAGTTGGCTGTGGAGGGGCCGGATCTCTGCCCCGGCCACCAGACGAGCTGTGCTCTCTGTTATAACGGCCGGGTTCTTCATATTACATCACCTTCGTAAAGCGTCATTCCTCCCAGCTGAAACACCACCCGGAAAGATCCGCTAGCCATAGAATAAATGGGTGCAGTTCTAACCACATCAAAGTTGGATGCACCTTGTGCTATCCCTCAAAATAATTATATCAGTGAGGATATGTTCCGGGGTGAATAATTGTTTGGTAATGTAACATTATGTCAATGTAATTTCCGATTTTTCCCCGACTTTTGAATTTAAACTTCCTCAATTTGGATCCCTAATGGATCTGATCTATAGTGTAATGACCCAGAGCAAGTCTGAAAATACCACTGTCTGTTAAGTTTACAGTTTGTCATAGGGACGTAACTCCTGATTTCACATAACAGTCTAGATCAAGTATAAGTATTCAAAAGTTAAATGAGTAAACATGGCCCATATAAAAACCCGGAAACTATATCTTCGTATGTATATTATATGCTTGGGATGGGAAATATTCTATTTTGGAAAGCTGCCTACATACATTTTGTTGATTTCTCGGAAGGCGAGCGCATGCAGAACATCATCATGACTAACTTCCGTCATAATAGAGCAGCTCACCTACGGGACCGAGTCACTCCCCTGCCTCCCCCAAACCATGTTTTTCCTGATCAGCTCGCCTTCCGACGTGTGTTGTTCCATCTGTGTGTTGGTCATGCAGAGCACCGTTTGGGTGGGCGCCTAGGGAGAAGTGGGTGGGCGGACTTGACCGGCTCGTGGCTGGGGTAAGACACGCGCTCCTACAGAAGGGGGAGGACAAGACATGGCACGGGGGTGGACGTTACTTCTGAACCGCGTGTTTCTTTGATCAAAGGCTGCAGTAGAAGCCGATATATGGACTGCTGGGTATGCAGACAGCAGATAAATACTGGGGCCTGGGAAATGGGAGTGGAGATCAAACGGTCGGTTAAGGTTGACTGTGTATTAATTTTGTTAGTTTGGATATTGATAGTCGTAGTAGTAACTTTTATTGACATTAAGAAAGCTTTAGCTGCCACAGAACGGGCAATATTGATGTATTAGGGAAATTGGAAAAGTGACCAAAACACTTGAAAAGAGAGAATTTCCTCATTCCATCTTCTGCCAGCACCATATAAAACCGATAGAATTACACTTTATATCCTGAATAGAGGTACTCTGTGTGTGCGTCATTCTAATATAATGTAATCAAACCATATGAAATAATACCCTATTGTGGAACAAGTGTATTTCACGTGTTCCCGAATCGGACGATTAGTATCACACCTGGGACTACAGCTGGCCGATGCCGTAATATAAATAAATTCCAGGTTCCCCATCTCAGGACATGTGACTCTTGGCACTACAGGTGGTGAAAGTCAGGTGTGGCCGCTCCCGATCCCACTATGCCACCTACAGAGCCGTTCTGGAGGGGGTGGGGGGGATGATCCTAAGATGATATTTAAGGTAGTGGCATGCAACAGTCTAGTAAAATCGAGAAGGAGCTACTCTTTAGAAGACTCATACAGTGAAAGACCTCCCAGGCAGCTGTACATCTAAACCACAAAGACAATATAGTACACGTATACCCTTTTTTTCTCAGATTTCCTTAGCAAGGACGCATTAGTAAAGAAGAGGAAAGTTCTTTTGAGAACATCGAAGGACTTGAGAAAGGAATAAAAGCATGCGTCCCATTCAGTTTCACGGACCTTCGAACTGGTGAAAGTCTATAGCATTCGGGCCCCAACCTCACCTGTGTGTATTACATATTCTTTTCACAACATGTACCGATGTATGGGATCCAGGAGGATAAACATGGCGCCCGATCTGGTTCTTTGATTAAGCCGACCGCCCGCGTTTTCCGTCCCTTCTGGTATGACCAGCAGGTCGGATCGTTGGGCAGAATACATGTCAAAATAGAGGAGTGAGAGAGGAGCCACTGCCGACTCCCAACAGGGCTTTGGTATAGGTTTGGATCTAAATTCTAGGCACATTTACGTCAAATAACGACCTCCGTATATCTTTATCAATGGACTGTCTCAGTGAAAAGTCTACAACCGGCGAGCCTATTAATTTTATGAACAGGTAAAAGTCAGATATCTTTGAAATTAAATCTATTCAACCGGTTCACAGCACGTATCACAAGAATTACCTTGCTTATTTGTCTGTTTTTGTTATTTTTTTCTTCGTTTAGTGTGTGGCTGTAATGAGAAACACGATTAGGTTTCAAATGAAAGGACATTTTAATATTTGTATTATGAAGACCGGGGTCAGTATACACCTCGTATTGGAGGGGATGCAGTACACTCGTACGCGTACTATCTGTGTAGCCCCTCGTGGTGGGTCTCCGGTCCGTGTATCCGGGCTGTGAGTGTGGACACTCCCGTCGTCTGTGTGCAGAACAGACCTATTAGTGCGGGCCGCTGGGCAGTGGGCCGCCATCAACTGTTACTTGGCGCCTCAACGGCCACTTGGCATCAGTCCTGTGAACGACGTGGCCCCAAAGAGCGAGACGATCACACCCTACCTGTAACAGTATTACGGCTGGCAGCCTGTGCTCCGCCCATCCTCTCCATCGTCCTGACAACTTGGATGTATGTACACTGTACAGCTGTTTGTCTGATGTGAATCATCTATGCTGGAACACACATGGCTCTATACCTTTAATTCAGTTGACTAACGAGGAGGAGAGAGTAAAGGCTTTGTTGACTACTATCTGTTTTTTACATCGGAGATTTGAGTGATTTGGGATTCGAAATAGGACTAAGAATAACAGTATTGTATTTTGGTGAGAGAGCCTTTTGGATCAAGTAAGTATTATCAGAGCGATGCATTTAAACTTGCTTGATTAGGCAAGAGAACGTCTTCTGATATGTACTTGTAAATGGCTGTATATAATACTTGGGTCCTCATGTTTTGTCGTTAATGCTGGTACGTTCCGTCATAAATGCACCGATTGTGATAGACCACCAAAACATTGCCGTGTAACATGTTAGCTTGACTTCAAGTGTATCAAAATATTTATGATGTTTGGTCAATGGTGACTGGTCTGACATGGAACTTATTCTTGACCAGCGGCGATCAGACTGGTCAGTGGCACCAGATCTAATGTGCTTGTCCAGAATGGTGTTTGTACGGCTCATTGTACAAGAGGCGGCCACATCTCGGTCCCTGAAGGCAGCCGGACACAGATAGGCGCGGGCCCTGACCAGTGTTTACTTGGCTGGGTGTATGGTTGTGGAACAAGTTCACACCGACCTCTTATCCTGTTCCCATATGACGCTGTAGTACAAAGCTGCAGGTGATAGTTACATTAACTAGAAAACGATAGAAACATATCTAGTATGAGATAATATAGCTATTCAACATATCTAGTATGAGATAATATAGCTATTCAAAAGCAGAATCTGTTATTCTGCAAACCATATTGTATATACAGTACAAAATGCCAGAATGTTTTGCGCTGCATGTGAAAACAGCTCACCATTACCCGGCCTTTTATTAAGGAATATATACCGTATTCGGAGGTGGCCATCTGTTTCCCCGAGATTCATTCTGCATGCTGAATCTATTAGACGGTGGCGGGGCACGGCGTCCCACCACTATGGAGGATTAATACCCCCAACCCCTGCCTGTTATTGCCCGCCACAGTCTGGTAATAGCCAAGCCGATGAAACAAGGCCAGACCCCATCAATTATTGTGCCAAAACAAATTGATATTCCAGCGTGAAGCGTGAAATCTATTTCATGTGGTGTCGGTAACATATCTGCCTAGTAATGAGGGTATGGTCACCGTAGAGCATTGGGAGGTAGACGAACGACAACACTAGGTCCATCCCTGGTAGTATGCCGGCCCCAGGGTCGCCCCACCCTTATCACGTATAGTGGCCAATGGAGACGTGTAATGGTCGCAGGTCGGGTGGTCTGGGTCGCTTCCAATCAGAAGGCAAACATGTTTGAGGCCATGAATGATGGCTACAGCGCACACTGTTGGTTTTTAATTAGTGGAAATCCAGGGAACAAATGGGTGGAGACGTTTTTCTTGGTCTCCCGTATTGAACTGACGGTGTGACCAGGAGTGTTTGGTTCTAGATTGATTAGACTGGGCTCAGATGGCTTTTGGTCTCACTCTGTTGGCTCATTATGATTATTAGAGTTCTTGCACAGATTATTCCATTGTGGTTACGCACTGGAGATGTCTGAGAAAATAAGGACCTGCTACTCAAAAGAGATGAAGCAAGGAGGAGGGGCCTATTCAATATAGCCAGCAATAAAACGGCCAGGTAGGGTTCGAATCCCAATATATAGGGGCTCAACCCCTACTGAATTCGAATGGGACATGAACTCGCGTTAAACGTTGCCATTATTTGCCGAAAGATATATCATGCCTGTTTAAGTTTCCTCCGTAAGATATATTGCACGACTCCATAACCTTCACACATAATGACCAAACATCTCTTTCCTCATATCCTCAAAATACTTTACGACTCAGTACGAATCTCATCTAGAAAGGTCGTTCACTGTTTGGACACATACACTGACATTGAGGTTGGTACGCACGGGAGGAGAGTTTCAGCGCCCGCCCGAGCCAAGAGGTGTTAGATAAGGATACATATAGGTGGGATGATGTATATATCTGGTCGCCCCTCACCCTGGGACCCGCTCGTCAGAAGTAGGTCGGTCAGGACGCAGGAGGAGGGCAAGGCTTCAGGAGCATCATCAGCAGTAGAATAGCAGATGGCTGCTCCGTGGTGGAGGGAGTTGTATAGTCACTCATACAGCCAATCCGACATTCATCTAAGGAGGACTGTACGGACACTGATTGACAAAAACTGGAGCACTTTACATGTATGCATGACCACCAGAGAGGAGATAGATATGCATGCTAAGATCCACTGTCGGAGATGATCATATACATGAAGCTTGATCTTGTTGCGAATATCAGATTTATACGGGCGAGGATCAGTGTATACATGATGTTTGCCCTGGATTACATGATATACTTTTCTATTTAAATGTTATTAGAGGTACCGTGTTTCGAAATATTACCGTTGTTCTATATGCCGTAGCCGGGGGGGGGGGGGGGGTTCCTGGGTGGAACCCCTTTTTACTTAGGGCTAGCTACGCCCCTGATTTTCACCAAGCAACGTGCATCATTCGAAGCTTCTTTGTTCTGTATTGTATTGCATATCTTATAACTAGAGTGGATTCAGTCGTTAAAGGAAAAGTTTATGAGAAGCCGGGTGAGAAGCAAAACCATTTCTGGCGCCATTTATAGGTGTTCCCAGCGGGTTCCTACTGTTTCTGTATAACACACGATGTAAAGATAGTCACAATTTCGTTTAATGATATATGCAGCTGCATCCTGATAATGTCAGACTAATGCTTTTGAATGAGGTACTTTTGAAACAAATCCTTGCCTGAGTGCGATTGTTAACTGAGGTGGAATACAACCAGCAAATACATGAAATTTGTACCATCGTCATTTGCTGAGTTTTCAAAGGTTTTTTAATTAGTCAAACCAGACTGGAAATCACTGAACTCTGTTCTTTCTTATAGATCATCAAATAATGCATGGGTCATTTGAATGAACATAAAGATAAATTATCCTTCATTTCTTTTAAAAAGATACTTGTCACGTAAAAAATGTTATAGTCTTTAAATCATTGAGGCCACGACATTTCTCGGTCGTACCTCTTCAGTTCAACATCTCCTTACTTCTTTTCACTCGCCAACACTGAGAGATTTCTCTTTGCCTCCCCAGGTGCCGCCATGGCGTGAGTCGTGGTCCCCGCGGACTCGCCGACAGACGGTCCATGTAGCCGGCCCCACCTTCGACTCGCAGGGCAACGCCAGCAGCACCGGAGGCGGCAGTGCACGCGGCAGTCCTGTGGCCCGTCGTCAGCGGACGGCCTCCGTCACCTCGGCCCCCGGCTCGGCCCCCGGCTCGGTCAGCTGCACGCCCCCGCCCCGGGCCCGCCGTGCCAACCCCTCCTTCGGGGACTATGAGTCGCTCGACCGGGACGACAACTACGTGATCATGGACAAGTCAATCCTAAAGGTCCACCTGCCCAACGCCGGCTTCAACGTCGTCAAGTGTGGAGATGCCACCGACGTCAAGGTAAGGCTGCACCTTTTTCTGGTTGTTTTTGGATATTTTTTTCTCTTTAATTCCAAAAATATTGATTTATCGCAAATGGACATGCATAGGGTCGTCTCAAATCTAAAAGTGTGTCGTATTTAGCATTTATCGATCTCATATCGTTTGGACTATATCCTTCACGAAGACCACACTGAGAAACTCCGAGTGAAATGCTAGCCCGTAATAAGATAGAGCTTTTATGCTGATTGCCAATCAGCAAGTTTAATACCATGGATCAAAATCTGATAAAATTATAGAA
Organism: Lepidonotus clava; assembly: GCA_936440205.1. Taxonomy (NCBI): domain Eukaryota; kingdom Metazoa; phylum Annelida; class Polychaeta; order Phyllodocida; family Polynoidae; genus Lepidonotus; species Lepidonotus clava. The sequence goes on from OW387134.1 coordinate 20,914,999, forward strand.
ATAAGAAAATCGCAAATGGGTTGTCGCACACGAGGGAGATATCTGTTTTCCAATGTCAAAGAGAGGTCCCGGCATTTAATTGTCAGAGAAAATCAAGATGTTTCACGAAACCTGAAATCAAATGCCTTAAAATACGTTGATATTTTTGAGCATTTAGTCAATTATAAAGTAGTAAATGAGACCTATATTACAACCGTTACATGGTCTGAAACTGGTGATGGCTAGAAAAGTTGAGGACAATTTAAAATTTCACCATGGAATGGCGAGAATTTTATATCCCTTTATTTGGCCACTCAGACTATGTTGAATGACATTTACATGTATAGTCGTTGGAGTTACGTGTCAGGCTCTCTAAATATTTTATCAATATAACGAAGCATGACATCCCACAGAGGCAAATTCGATTAGGTGCTCTCGAATTGGCAGCTAAGGCTAAATGGAATGCGTAATATGATATAACTGACCAGTCGGCGAAACGCGTCTGTAAAGGTAAAACCATCAATGATTAACCAGAGCCTGTTTGATTCTCAGTCTCTATATTTAGTGTGGTAAATTGAGTGGCTTCTAGAATTCTGTGGCCTCAACTAATAGGAGATGCCTACGGCCAGTTGAAAGAATGTATATAAATGTGACATCCAATTATGGGCAGTATGGACATTTTAAGTTGCACTTTATCACCATGAATACTCTCGATTCACAAGTTTACAAACACACATGCTGTATAACATCCCCTGTAGCTTATTGTGCACTGTGGCTGGTAGCAGTGGTTTTGTTTTGAAGGTAGAGGTGAGGATGGGCCGGGTCAGGCTAAGCCTGTTTATTCTGGCAGTTGATTGGGTCCAGTAATGTATATTGGAGAGGTGTAATCTCCGTTGGCTGCGTCTCCTCCCACCTTCATCAAACACGGGCCCTGTCCATGGCCCCTCACACCTCCACCTCTGTGCACTCACCCCTCAACCGCGCCCTACTAACCCAGTTGGGACGCTCACTGCCAAAATCCTCTTTTCCCATTACTCTTCTCCCTCCAAGTGTTTGGAGGATCATGTTGGCCCGGAGAGCCTTATTTGTTAAGCCATATTCTGTGCTTTAGAGAGAGGATTCAGGCACTAAGCCACTGCTCAATAGCTGTGTAATCGTCCTGAGCACCCTCATGCCTTAGGGACCACTGTTCTGGAACTATGGCCATTTGCCAATGGAAGCCACCGTGGAAGCCACCATAGAAGCCACTTGCATGGCGTATTGATGACGGTGGCGTGTAGCATTAATGGCCTGTTAAAGTGACAGCAAACAGTGGGCGCGCACTAAAATATCAGCCCACACCTGCACCTGGACCATCCACATGTAGCCCGGAGTCCGTGGACCATCAGCTGGGCCACCCCCAGCCCCCAGCCGGCCCGTTTAAATAATAGATGGCGGGTCAGCCGGGGGGTGGGCCAGGTGAGGTGTGCAGTGAGCCGGGCCGCTGGCCCTCTGCTGGCTGCCTCGTATGCCTCGTTCCACATGGATCACACTTTCCTGAAAAGCCAAAGCCTTTTGGAGAGCTGAACAGCCTGGGTTCAAGAAAGTGTCACTCCGCTGCATCAGTGATGTGTTATTTCTATTGAATTAATCGGTAAAGGGGTTTCTCTTCTCAAAGACCACATTCAAAGCGACCGATGCGAGGATATCAATAACTTGTATACGTTTAATACCAGACCACTGGTGCCCCTTTGCGTCAGGTTAGAAACAAAACAGTTCTACACATGTTTTGTAATTGTGAACTGACGTTATAACTCAAACCACATCAATATTGAGATGGGTGTCGGTTGGTGAGATCAGATCAGATATCGTCGAATGTACAGTCAAGCTGTTTAATTGTATATATTTAAGAAGACTGAATAGGTTAAGAGCCAATTACTAGAATAGATAGTGTAATTTTCAAGTGAGGTACATGGAATGCACTCGCAGTAATCAATTATAGCATAATTTCCCTGGGCAATCAACAATTAACGGCTTTGAAACTAGTCTTTGGGCTCATACAAAATTTCCGTTCGAGTCGCATTTTCTCTTTGAGAAAGAATGGTTACCTTTTAGAATATTTGATCCAGTTGTCATTATCAATTGTACACAGGTCAAGTAGGGACTGAGTGAAGCCCTGTTTACGGGAAGTCAGGGGCCCTCGTACATAATACGTCGTCTAATCAGTCACCCAAACCACAGCACACCCCGCCTCGTTAATGGCCACGATGCGATTAAGTCATTAGGGTGGGATAGAAACAATAGAGGTCCCCTCAGGCGCGCCTAATGCGATTAGCAGCTGTAATCGGCAATAAACCAGCGACCGGCCTTATTGGATCATGACACGTGCTGGAGATGGGCCTCTGTCGCCCTGGACGTTGGCGACGCGGAGACATTGTCACAGTTCTTGTACTTGATAGCGATGTTTCTCTATACTACAAAACGTCCTCACCATTGCGAAACCCCATAGAAGATAGGCACCTAAAGATAGAGAGATAGGCACCTAAAAGTTCATTAAGAGCAGTGCTTCGAGAGAGACCATATCATGATCTACATATACATGTATGTATCAGTAGAAAGTTACCTACTTATAGGTACCCTAATATGAGATGTAATCAGCTAATTCCCATAAGACACAATTGATTGTCAAATGTGATCAAGCTGCTATCAATCCATACAGAACGAACTACCATCTGTCGACGATGGTTTCCTCAGTTTCCAGCCGATAAAATAGTAAAAGCAATATAGATGGGAAATGTTGGGAGTCAATCTGACAGGTCTTCTCGTTGTCCCCCCCCCCCCTCCAAATCTGCCAATGCCGGGTACTGAATTGATTATATTATACCTTAACTAAGATATTAATCTTTTAGGCAGATTGTTATGATATTTTATGGTTGACTCCAATTTTGATTAAACTGATGACGTCCTGTTTTTTGGCCGTATTATGTCAGCTTCCGGCAGCATATAAGAGGGACAACTGCTGCCAATATTGTCCATAATAATATTATATGAAGAAAGAGACTACAACACATACAGACAGACGATATAATGTTACATTCATAACTGCATTCCTAGAGACCATTGATAAAATGACTATACTGAGTCATATTTCCCGAATGTCCAAGTGTGCTGAGTTTTGATGAGGGGAGCTTATCATGTAAGCTCGTTCTAAATACCATGTGAATTATTCATCAGTTTCAGAGCGTTAATGTAGTAATTAATCACTCCCATGTTTTGTGGAGAACTGCGGAGAGATAAATAGGCCACTCCGTTTCCGTATAGTTATGCTGGGCCGTTATTAGATATTTGGAATTTTCTTTTCACTGTCTTATATATTTAATTCAATAACAAGGCGTCCTATTGTGTGATGATAGGCTTGTTTTACCGTTCTGTTTTGATAAAACTCCAGAATATTTAAGTGGATAAATCTAATAAATATTAAGTCCTGTTTATTTCAACTACATTTGTTTTATGGTAATACAAACTTGACTAGATACGATTTCGTCACTATCAATCAAGAGTTTATTAAAATGTTTTAATGAAAAATGCACACATTGGTCTAACATGTAATGTCTATCAATATTGTATCGATGTATTTCTACCTGTCCCTGAGTGTGGCTATTACGACGTGTGTTTTACCTGTACCTTGGTGCCTTTCAGGAGATCGTGCGGCTGGTGGTGGGCCGGCTGGCTGAGGGCGAGCGCCAGTACCAGGAGGCCTACGCCCTGAGACTCACCCACGCCAAGTCAGACGAGTCCTTCTGGCTGCACTCGGACCTGTCCATGTACCAGGTCCGGCAGAAGTACGAGAGCCTCCACCCCCCGGATGAATGGAGGTATGCCCCACTTTGTCATGTGACTGTCTGATTCTGGCAGGGGGAATGGGACAAGAGTCATAGTAATCATCAGTGTTAGTACATTTACCATGAGTGCATGGCTGTTGGGCCCTCCTGTTTCTCTAGGTCCCTACATTGTCTTAAGAAAGTATTATGAACATACGTATATCATCGACCTGGAGATGTTGTGATGTTCTAGAATTTAACATGCCTACGCCATATTAAAAGAACACTGTCAAATGTATTGAATGTTTGCCTTTCTCTCCCGAAAGACGGTTTATATTACTTCCATTCTGTGTGTTTTGTAACGTGTGAAATTTAGGGATAAAAAACTGTTTTTCTAACTTCTCTTGAATTGCTGTGTCAAATTCAAAAGAGATGAGCTTCGTATTTGATTTTCAACCAGGGTTTAAAACTGTCAGAAAGTAGAATTATTCATATGGCAACGCGTATCAATGTCGTTATTTTTAGATTCCAGATATTTAATTGTTTCTAAATCAAGAGTCTGCCCGCTCGGTGTTCATGTGATAACCTGAACATTGGGAGGTTAATAAAGGAAAATGATGATGTCGCTGTTAAAGGGGAGACAGTGCTAATAGAGGGGAATTTGTCGGGGTTTAGTGGGGGCTTCCCCTGGAGAGGTGGCTGTAAGGGCATTAGGGGTGACAGCGCATTCCCCGGGGAGTAGTCAATGGGTGAATCAGACGCCGCCTCCAGGCCCGTGCCTGCTGCTACCCCTACAGCCAACACGCAGGTGGAAAGAGATGTACAGTAAACAGGGCCTTGTCTATCACTGTCTTTAAGGGGTTATCGCCTCTTTTCACCGAACGTTTGAGTTGTCGTTGAGAAATTTGCGATATGCTTGTTGCATTGATAAGTAAAGCTGCAAGTAGGTATTAATCTCCTAACAGTATTGAATATTCTCTTTAGGACGTTCTTCTTGAGATGATGACTCCTAATATCATACCAGATAACTTCTAATTCTACGGGTTCGAGACTGGCTTTCATCTCTTAGACCACCGTACATTATGTTTCCAAGTCCACAGAGTCCATCTCTCCTCTGTTGGTGCAAATTAAAACACTAGTTTTTCCTGATCTAGATGAAAAGCTTGCTGAATGGATATTTTACTTCCCGGGATTTTACTTCAACAATCGCCAACATCATCCAAATGATGAAAAGTAAATAAATCCCACTACCAATATACGCTCTGAATGGTACCCAGCTGTTCAATCAAAAAACACCTTGAGCATCTACCAATACCCGGTAAATGAAAAAAGGAACTTCGGTGAAATGGAGCGTAAACTCTTGAGTGAATTATCCTAAGCGGTTCCTGGTAGATCAAATGGGAAAGGGTATTTGGCGTGCTAAAATAGAAACGAGGGCGTCTTCAATTTCCGGGCTTTGATGTCTTTTGAAGGTGTTGGTAGCGGCGGTGGGAGATATCGTCGGGACGAACAGCTTCTCGGCCGGCTTTATTTGTTTAGGGTGACAATATCTTCTGAAGGCAGTAAGATTGGATCCCAGATTGGATCCAATGAAGAAGGGGATATTCAGGCAGTATGGATGGCGTCTTTGATAAAGACGGGGCGGCGGGGATCGCAGGCAGTGGGCAGCGCCCGTTATTGTATACAGCTGGGAGATGCAATCTCACCATTGCGAGATTCAACATGCAGGGTGAAAAAAATAAGGCTCCGTTGCCATGGTGACCGCCACCAGCGTCACCTGCCGCTGTGGCTGGTGGTAGTTGATTTGGTGTGGTGTGGTCAGATAGTAGCTTAAATAGAGTGTTGCGGGGATGGTTGGGCAGGCAGTGTATATTGGACTTTGCACATGACGTGGGAAGGGGTCAATTTGTGAACTGTATTCAATTTTAGAATTTTTATTTCCGATGAATAAACCGGTAGTCAAAACAAGGCAGGGACTATATATGTACGTTATCATTAGTACATAGTTGTCACACGTAGAGGGGAAAACTTTTTTCAATATCACATAATTAATTAATTTGTAAGAGAAAACAGATAATTTCAGGGAAAAGTGCAATTCTTTCACCTCGTTAAACCAACTGAAATGTTAGTGCTTAAACAAATATACAACTTAAGCTTCTAAATATTCGTAAAAGCGTTTTTTTTCTTGTTGGTTTGGTTAATGTATCTTTCTTTAAAACCTGAAAAAGTATCAGATGTCAACATACATATGTTTCATTAAGCTACTCAGAGGTCATGCCTCCATCTGCTCATTAATCAGCTGTATTGGACACGGATCCGAATCATTAATCAGCAGCACCTTTGGTAATAAAGTGTTTGATGTAAGAACTTTCAGACTAGTTTTGCAGTTAGTTGATACCTTTCTGATCGTACTGTGTGTAGTCAGTGATGTGCCCAATGGGTTCTAATCAGGGACTTATACTTTCTCTGCAACCTGCAATTTTTCAGTTTTTTCTTTTCTTTTCCAACTAACTGTATGAAGTGAGAATTAGATGTTGATGAATGCTAAAGTATTTACATGGAATGGTCCACTTTTTAAATAAATCAGAGAGAAACCTTTGTGAAAAAAATATTTCGTATATTTGGTAAACATAATTCATGAATAAACAATAAATGGAAGAATAACAATGAATTGAAGAAAGACAATCAGTGTTCGTGCTTTTTGTTAAGGAAATTTAAGTTCGTCCGAGAAAAGTCAGGGAAATGTCTGGAAATTCATATCAGGTACATCGAAAGCAGGCTTGTGATCTAGATCTTGCATTTACTTTCAACAAGAAAGCTCAAACTTAAAAGTGCGTCAGTATACCTAGATACCAAATGGTAGCCTTCCCGTGGCAGAAACCATAGATAACCTGACGTTTGTCTGACGCAACAAGTCTGTAAATGTCTTGTGTAAGATATTGACATGAACTGCATACTGCCAGTATAACCTTAATTACATTACTGCATGTAGTACTTTGACTTACCAGTCCCATTAAGATAGCCAATAATGCATTTGCCTTACGCAAGAGAGATGGCCGAAGGTTACATTTAGCACTACCTGGGTAGAGAGGCTGGCTGGGCCCGTGAGAGTGGGCGCAGTTGGTGAGCCCCAGGACCCCTCTCCCGGAGGACGCCTCCTGTGGCTAGGGGAGGGGGAGGGGGTACTTGTGATTGAAAAAAATACACCCAGCTAGGTTGTTTGGATGCCAGAGATGCCGTTTACCATACCTCTTTTTGGATATCCGAACTGAAAGTTATCTAAGTTTGGAGATGAAATAAAAGATAATTTTGGTATTCAAACTTTGGATATCAAATTCTAACTGAAGATAATGTCCAAGTTTCAGAAGCGAACCCTCTCTCTTCCCACTTTTCCTTGCTTTACCCGTATGGTGGCCGTGAGTGAGGACAGACTTACAGCCGATCAATAGTGTCCTTAACGAGGTGCTCCTGTGAGGGGCGGGCCGAGGACGGGCTGATTGAACCGGGCCGCCTGTAAGCCTGGCCACAGGCACGGCCAACTCCCACGGTACGCCGGCTTTACACTGCTGAGGGGGACCTCGGTACCGAGTGATGAGTGCCTCCCCAATAATCCAACCATTAGCCCAGGCTGCTAGACTGATAGAGGGCCGTGCTGATGCTAGCACTCTGGTGTTCTAATTATGTATAGGATACTTATCTCGGTCTTCTTGTCCAAAGACTGCCACTGGGAGTTTGCCTGGATAACATACTTTGCTTTTCTTTTGATAATGCATTGCAAACTTCTGATTCAATAGTATCAGTATCTTTGACTTTAAAAAGTTAGAAATATAAAACTTTAATCTATTTTGTTTTTCAGATATGAATTGCGGGTTCGCTATCTACCAAAGAGTTTCCATGATCTGTTGGCCAAAGATAAGGTCACATTCTACTATTTTTATGATCAGGTAAATATCAATATATAATACTTGGTTAAATGAGATGGAAAGTCTTCTTTCTTTATTCCATCGCTCTTAGTCGCTGTAATTTATTCAAGATATTCAACTTTGATTGTGACGTAGCTTTGATTAAAAAAAAAACAAAAAAAACTCGCCTTTACTCCGTATAGTGATGTAACAGACAACACTTACCTCCTTTATATCAAAAGATAATACTAAGAATAATTTTCTCTATTTTATCCGATCATCTGTGAATGTGTCATACCTATTGTTCATACACATTGTTCTTTTCCCAGGTACGGGGTGATTACATGGCCCAGGTGGCCGACCAGGTGGACCAGGACGTGGCCATCCGTCTCGGGTGTATGGAGATCAGGTCTGTGCTCGCCGGCCGCTCCAGGTGCTTTAAAACGCGACGACCACTTCAGTTGGCTTCCCGCTTCGCTTTCTGCTTTAAGTGTTGTACATAGGCTTAGATAGCACGTAGTAAACGATGTACAAGTAGTCCACCGGCGTAGAAACTCACTTTTGGTCAGAAATATTTCCACTTTTGCCTTTTTTTTCTATAATTAGTAAATGGTAAAAATACGGCACTGTTTGGCATGTGTAGAGAAAAAACACCTTTAATGTATATTTCTTCTTTTCCTTATTCAGAACCGTGTAAGTCTTTTTTCTTTATCCAAGTTACATCTATGAGAAAACACTTTACGTTTGTTTAGAGTGTTGGTAAAGCTTTACATCAGTTTCCTTAAAAAGTGGCTACTTTTTCTACCATGACTAATCCATAAGGTAATACCACACAATAACACTGATGCACTTTAGTATAGGAACCTCGTAATACTGTTAAAGTATATCTTAATAGAACTTACTAATTAATATGCAGATTGATAAACCCATAGTTTTGACAAGAGTTTAAACATTTTGTCAAACTGTTCCTGCCAGCATTTCTCCACATCTTGCATACCCTCCGCACCTGCCTCCGTTTTAACCCACATCTTAAAACACAACTTTCCTTAACAATAACATTTGTTTCACTACTACGGGAAACTGGTCTACTTACATTGATTATTGAAACTATCTGGTTGTAAAACCCCTCTTTATCAATGTACAGGGAGTTGAAGTGCTGACCTATGGTGCTTGTTACTATAAGTAAATAGTTTTTAAATTGAATATAAGTAGTCAAGAATACGAACATTTAAATTCTATTATATGCTAGTTTTCCAGAGTTGGCCATAAGCACATGATGAAACAGACATTTATAGATTCTATCGTACTTCTTTAGATTAAGGTGTCAACACTTTACCATATTATGATCTAAGGGAACCGGTGTTTAACATCTAAACTCATTATGCATTCCCAATTGTGACAGGCGGTTTTTCAAGGACATGCCTCAAGTAGCCTTGGATAAAAAGTCCAATATGGAATACCTGGAAAAAGAAATCGGCCTCAAGCGTTTCCTGCCAAAGTCCATTATAGACAACATGAAGGTGAGAAACAATTAAGTTAGTTGTACTGCAAGTGTTAACAGCCAGGATACTGACATGTTTTATAATGTATCTTTACGCGAACAGCGTGTTTTCATCTGCCATGTATCAAAAAGTGTATTTTAAATTAATAGTCATTATCTAAACAGACGTATAGATGATACGTGCTATCAGATTCTGTTGGACGTTGTATAATTGTTCACATCCCTTCAACTTGCTAGTTTTCGTTCCAATGTGTAGTCGTTTAAAGTGGGTTTTTTCCATGTGTATCTCCGTGAGGACGTTTATGCTGTAACTGAATCTTGTAATGGAATCATTGACTTCCTCAGAAAAAAAGATTAGATTCCATTTTAAACGTCAGTTTTTATTAAGTGAAGTCTGTTAGTTTTGGGGAATGTGAAAACGTGTCTTAGGTAATTAAATGTGTTTTGAATTCTAACCTATATAACTCACCTTCCCCCTTTCCTTATTTTTTCAGCCAAAGCATTTACGTAAACTGATACAACACACCTTCAAGCAGTACGCCTCGCTGTCAGAGGAGGAGTGTGTCTTCAAGTTCTTTGAAGTTCTCGCCAAAGTTTGGAGGTTCGACCAAGAACGGTTCAAGTGTGCGCTAGGGGTCAGTCTGCCATTCTGTGGCTCTAATCTAATGTAACGACCCTTTGGATAATTCTAATAATCACCTACTGATCTATCAATAGCTGATAGATACATTACCATTTCTAAAATTAAAAATTATAACTATTGTTTCTTTACTCTTATTTTGAAAGTAGATGCAATTTGACCCATTTCCTCCAAGAGACACAGACGTTTGGTTCAAGCAGTAGTAGAAGTTCATTAGGTCATACCTTAAAACTGTGTCCGTCTACATCTCCTTGAAGAGGAGCATTGTCAGCTCAAATTTAACTAATTGCCCCAGATGCTAGTATTATCGGATTGCTCTCAGACCCACGCATGGTCCGTACGTCCGTGGGCAGACGGGTCGATGTCCTCGGGGCCTCATCCATAGTTATCGAGTTACTTTAATCCACTTCAGCTGAGTCTTGTCCCGGACTCTTATTTTCTAACTTCAATGGTCTTATCGTGAACCATAACGTAGCGTCAGCATTTTCACCCTCGTATTGGTATTTACAAGAAGTTATATCAATATCGGTCGTTCCTGGAAGTGCTTGATTATTTTCTCCTTTTTTCCCGAGCTTATGAATTGGACATTATAAGACATTTTGTGGTGAAAATGAATAAATTATGCATTAACTACAGAAAACGCATACGTCTCCCATGTCATGCCTTACGACGAACAGTTTTATTTTCGATGATAAAACATTCTTCTGATCCATGTGTTCACTCGTAACTTGCAGTCGGAGTGGAGTATCTCAGTGGAGTTGGTGGTCGGCCCAGACGTCGGAATCAGCTACCTCACAGAAAAGGCATCCTCGGTGAGTCAGCCTGCATCCATGTGGCATAAAGGGCTTCATCTATAGTCCCTTGGACTCGCCATTACCAGACTACCAGTTTTACGAGATATGCTTCCTTCTCGATCCCAATTAATCTGATTCAAAGCGAAAACTTTTATAAGAAATAAATCGGTATTTCAAATAAATGTTTACACTCTAATAATCGTTTCCTCTTTCTTAATCTGTTTCATACAATAGAGATAAACAAGATGTTTCTATAAATCATTCCAACCGAATCAGTGGTTTTAAGATGGCCATAAAATATTTATTTCCATAACAGCCTACACATATGGCAGACTTCGATCAAGTCCAATCGATTCAGACGGCAGCGAGTGAGACCGATTTGAAAGGACTGTTGCAGTTAAAGATAGCGGGGACGACGGAGCCGCTGACCATCACGGCGCCCTCCCTGTCGGCCGTGGAGGACATGGCCGACCTGATAGACGGCTACTGCCGCCTGGTCAACAGCGGTAAGGAGTCCTGCTGGAACAGGAAAGGTGAGAGGCCAGGTACTGGTGGACACACCACTAGGGGGCAGCAGAGTGTAGGCCTGGGAGGGGAGGCCCCCTTCTGAGAAACAACCTGGGGAACAATCACTTTATGAACTAACTGACTTTGTTCCACTCAGCGCCGCCTGCATGACGAATTATTCACGTCAGAAATTCTTACACAGCATCCTATTCTAATTGCTAGAGTAGAACGTTAGTCCGTAAAGGTCTGAATTACGTGTGTACCATGCAAATTGGCTTATGCAATGGAATTTCCATGTGTCAAAAAAATGATTATTTCTGATTCCCTGCGCGGTTTCATAGATGCATGGTAAGAGAATGACACTTCTAATCAACGGACGATTGTACATCTAAATGGTTTTTACAACACATCCGACTATTATGGTACACAACATTCTATACATGCGTGTCCTCTACCCTGGATTTCCCAGCAATGCAGCTGAACATAACTAATACACCCTTACCAGAATTGATTACTAACTGCCTCCAAAGCTAATACCTACTCACACCTTTTCTCTTCATAGCCCATTAATAGATCAGTCTTATATAGCTAGTATAATTCAAAAATTTACAGAAGAGGTTTATTCCGAGATGCTGGTATTAATATTGATTTTATATGAATGATGTATTTCTAAAACGATTACTAAAATACTTTTATTTAAGTTGCTCTCAGATTATAAGATTAACAAATAATACTAACTTACAAACACAAATATTCATGGTTAGAATTTGCATGTTGATCTTACAAGTTCTGCTCCACGGCGTACCTTGACTGTTTCTGTTGACCTCCTTCATTTAGTATGACATCGGCAAGTAACTCATAGTTTTTATGGAGCTTCATTAACATACTAGCCTTAATTCTGTACTGTTTTATACAGTTCTTCTTGAATTATGTTCTCTGCTACTCATCACAAACTTTGTATTTGCCCTTCCATTAAAAAGCGTGCAATAAGAGGCAACACTCAGAAATGGAAGGTTTGTTCTTATTGTGTTGATTAAACGTGTCGTCGGCTTCTTTATTTACCTGCTTTCCTTTTGCTTCATTCAAACCTTACACTTTTAAGAGCTGCACCTAATACATTTATCACTTTCCATTGCTTTCTTACGAAACCATATGATTTTCCATTTCCCTCACATCATGTTTTGTCTGAATTCAAGTAGAACATGCATATCTTTATTTCACCTTTGTTATTAAGATTTATTGTGATAAAATGCATAAGTTATTTGTGACAAGGAAAATAATTTGTCTTCAATTGCATGGATGTCTTTGAAATTTATATTTTGCAACTGTTTTCTTCTTTTATTGGACGCATTCCTTAGAAACATTATCAATATATTTCCGAACATACTTGTCATATCATCATTGATTTAAATTTCTGTTGTTCTTTGCTCTGAGGTTGACATTACCGAATAGGAAAACATGTAATTTCTCAGTACAGTTGAAGTACTAATGTAAACAGGCTATTGGCAACCTCAATGTTATTGTATGTATATACATCTATCACCTTCCCCTTGCTACTTCCATTACTGCAGTAGGGAGCACTTAAGATATTAGGATAAGGGTACAGTAGAAAGCTAGATGTATTTGTGGTTAATACAGCATATATGCTAAAAGATTATTTGCCTTGTTGTTGAAGGTGAAAGTCTGCCAAGAACCCCTAGACAAAGGTAAGAAAACGTTTTGATTATCTAGTCTTTCTTTATAACTAATAGACTATTTCATATACTGTCGACTTATATCATGAAAAAGAGTCTGGAATTGTAATCAGTAAATCTAAGATCGAAAAGATGACGCGACGTCAAGTTATTGAAAGTGTATTTATGATGATACATTTTTTTCAGTTTGGCACAGTCTAGTGGCAGCCCAGATGGAAGTTCAAGCAGCAGCAAGCAAGGAGCACGTAAGTCGAATATTGTACAGTATGATGGCAATGCCGTATCTGAGTGAATGGTCAATTACAATTACACCTTAGTATTTATCTTATTATCAGCGGGAAGGTTAGAAATTAAAAGCGAGTACTGTATACAATATTATCATACTGGGTTAAGTAAGATTGTCCTCCTTAGCCGCAAGTGGAGTAGTAAGAATCTTGATCCTGTAGTTTAGGTTTCAAGTGGTGAATGTAATAATGCTGGGGTTTCCGATGGGTACGTCTGTATCTTGCTGACAGGTAATCAATCAGCTCATCTTGACACTACCCTGAATGTGCTGTTTGCCAACCCTATAACTGACCCGTCTATGTCCGGGTCTACCAGCAGAATCTAGGGCACACTCGGGCGGTCTGCTCATAAGACTGGACGTATCGGAGTAGGCCTTTATTTATACTAAAGCAGCCTTTATAGATACCCCATACAAATGACTGCTCTGTTTTTCGGTGATCCAGGGGTCTCTGACTATGCGGAAATCGTGGAGGATGAAGGGGACTACTCCACACCAGGAAGTATGTTTAACTTCTTCATGGTTTTGGCTCTTGCTGCCATATTATTCCGTTTTTTGTTTTCTTTTATAAATTAGACTAAGGAAAACTTTACCTGTTCAATATTAGAACTGTTTTACCGATGGATTTAGCCTAAATAATGTTTACTATGATAATGGATAATTTCTTTTAGATATATACCTGTAATTTTGGAAGCTGTGTTTGTATCATATGCTCATGACGAATCTGTCTTCCCTTCCAGCCAAAGACTACGAATTAAGTCGAGATCGTATCGAACTCGAGGATATTCTTGGCGAGGGACAGTTCGGTGACGTTCACAAAGGGATATACACGGATCATGTAAGTTTAAAGGCTATATTTCACAATTATTGTAAATGTTAAGCTACTGACACTCATTTATGAAAAACTATGCCGAAGTAAGATGAGTTTCATGTGGTAGCACATTATCTTGTTGGCTGTTTAGATCATCCAATCACCACCTATAATGGAAAAATCTATATGATCCATAATGTTATTTGTTAATATCAGGACGCATCTGAAATCGCGGTAGCTATCAAGACATGTAAAGAGGATACAGAAGATGGGATGGCCGAGAAATTCCTCGAAGAAGCATGTGAGTATTGACGAATGTATTTTAAAATGATTTGATCTCCGAAACGTACCAATTAAATTCATATATAGATATATACAACAGAACGAAAGATATCCTCGGCACAGTCATTTTGTGCGCGATATTCCACTTCACTGTCATGATTGTGTTTGTTCTCCATCATATGCAAGCAACATTTATCTTGTTAGCGTTTTTAAATCAAGTATTTGAAATGTGTTAATATATGGGCCAAACGATTGATGTAAGCATCGTGTCTAAACTTGCAGATATAATGCGTCAGTTTGATCATCCACACATCATCAAATTAATAGGAATATGTTCTGAATCACCTATATGGATCGTCATGGAGTTGGCAAAGCTCGGAGAGGTAGGAGATCAGCTACATTAAATTAAAAAAAAAAACAGATGCAATTCCTTACCCTAGAGAATTGCAAAACTTGAGAACATTATTGACCGGTATCAGTTGCCTATGTATTTTGAATGATGCGAGCATTTGCACACATCTTAATCCACGAAAGTATGCTAGTATTTGCAACCATCTTTATCCAAGACAGCACCTTAATTCTATATTTGATGTGATATATGTTCGCGCATTGTAAAATTTCAGAAAACATTAACGCTTCCCTATCTTACTTTCAGATGCGAGCATTTCTACAAAACAACAAAAGCCGGTTAAAGCTGGAGACCTTAATAATGTACAACTATCAGCTAAGCACAGCATTATCATACCTGGAAAGCAAGAAATTTGTACATAGGTGTGTTAAACATTCACTCCATATATTGTACATCATCCAAGCCTGTGTCACCTAGTTCAAATGCCTTAATCTAAGTTCTCTATCGGTAATCATTATCGGTAGAAAGATTTGATTGTTTGATATTTTAATATGCATTGATAAACAGTTGTAGGCACTTCACAGTTTGCTCAGCAGTTCAACTATTTCATTTGTTTTTTTCAGAGATATTGCTGCTAGGAATATATTGGTATCGTCTGAAGAGTGTGTTAAATTAGCCGACTTTGGTCTATCGAGATGGGTCGAAGAACAAAGTTATTATAAAGGTAGGACAGCCTTGTCGACTTGTTGTCCTGTATATTATACTTTTCCTTTAAGTCAGTGTTTTTAGCGTAGTACTAGTTTAAAAGAAAATGTAATTGATTAGAAAAACAGAAATAAAAAAAGAGAATATAATGTATTCATGTAACAAAGCTTTATCAAGTCTTTCTCATTTTGAAGCTACGAAAGGGAAGCTCCCTATAAAATGGATGGCACCGGAGTCCATCAACTTTAGAAGATTCACTACAGCTAGCGACGTATGGATGTTTGGTGAGTAGACCTAAGGATTCCCAAGTTGAAGTAATGGCCACTCAAATTAAAGGAAATCCCTTCTGATAGTTTGATCGAGTATTCTGCATCTTCCTGTGTGTATTATATGAATAAAACCAAGGGATTATACATTGAAACTGGAACAATTGCTGGTATCCGATTTCGCCCAGCTGTATAGGAACTTCGCAATATATTCCTTAAAAGTAAGGCACATTTGTATCGCTGATCCATTTAATTCCTTCTACTCCAGGTGTGTGCATGTGGGAAATCCTGATGTACGGAGTAAAGCCCTTCCAGGGCGTCAAGAACAATGACGTGATCGGTAAGATCGAGGCCGGGGAGCGTCTCCACCTGCCCCCTGGGTGTCCCCCAGCGCTCTACAACCTCATGTGTGCCTGCTGGGCCTACGAGCCCTCCAGGAGGCCCTGCTTCGCGGATATCAAGACGTACCTGAGTGAGATCCTCATGGACGAGAGGCAGCGAGCAGAGGACCAGCGCCAGTTCGAGAACCGTCGTATACAGGCCATGTCGTGGGGTAAGGGAGACACTTTGACAGTTTGTATTGGATGGGTCATAGGGAATGGGAGGAGGGAATGTTAGCTCTAGTGGAACTTAAACCAATTTTTTTCTTTAGCAATTTCATCTAGTGGTACTTTGGAACATGATATTACTTGTTTTCAGTTTGTAGATGTACAACGAGCTTTTTCTTTTCTGTCAAGGAGATGAATGCTATACATATACCTATATCTCTCTACCTAAATATAGGATCCAACGGATCTGATGAGGACATGCCGCCTCCGAAGCCTGCCCGCCCTGGCTACCCCGGCATGATGTCGCCGACTGGTTCTACCCCTAACCTAGCCTCCAGCAGCTTCTCCACGCTGCCCCCTCACTGGAGCGCCAGCACCACCCACCTACCGGGGCCGGGCGGCGGGCCAGGAGGCTCCCACCACGACTTTGGCCGGATGGGTTACAACACCATCGCCGGCCACCCTCACCACTGGGGCCAGCGGCACAGCCCTGGTCCCTATAGCCAAGGACAGTTCATGTACCCACCAAACAGCCACGTGCCTTCCAGTAGTATGTCCCACCTGCCCTCCAGTAGCTACTACGCCAGCGCCCCGCCGACCGACACGGGCCCTCCCACGCTGGGCTACATCGTAGCCTACACCCCGGAGCAGTTGGCCGATATCATGAGGGACCAGTACCCTGCCCAGCCCCCGGGCTCTGCTGCCTACAGCACCAGCGGCTATGGCTCCAACTGGTCCCCCGGTCAGTCGCCCAAGCGGCCGCTGAGCGTGGCCACCACCCACCCGGAGGACTCTCCGGAGCACGCTCGGCGCATGGAGGAGCTGCAGCAGAAGCTACTGCAGCAGAAGCTGCAACAGCAGCAGCGGCAGAGCGAGGCGGACGCCAAGTGGCTGCAGCGGGAGGAGGAGGCAATGGTGAGCAGTTCACTACTAACTCCTTTATACACTTATACACTTATACATGTAGCTGTATAAAATAGTATTAGAAAGAATAAGTTGGCTTTACCTTGTTATAGTTTGAAGTAGAATAATTAAGACGGAAATCTGGGTTTTTATATCGGCCTATTGGAAATGCATTTCAGGCAAGTATATCATAAAACCTTATTTCGCACACGCAATTCCCCTAATACTAGAAATACGCGTCTTTCGGGGAATATGAGATGGGTTTTACAAACCATCGACAGAAAGTTTACTTTTAATTGCACAAATACGAAACTGATACTTCAATTCTGAAATAACAGAGGTCGGTTATGGTTATACATATTTTAGTATGTTCTTACGTGCTCCTGGCGGCCATAACTTGCCGCTTACAGTTAGTTACATGTTTGTCGATTAATACATCCTTAGGGCCTCTGCATTTTTTTACCTCACGTCCAAATACTCAAGCAGGCCGAAGTCCTTCTAAATTTCCAATATACAAATGTCATTTTCTTTCTATATTTTATCAAGGCAGGAATAGGCCTTTAAATTTTGTAAGATTCGAACATTTGAAATCTAATCCCTGCCTGGCAAATTGCACTGCAGGGATTACTGCCCTCTCATCTTTCGTTCATCGAAGAGGAAGACGAGTTCTATTACGACGATGCAGATGAGCCATGTATACCTTTCCCCATTTATGAGGTATCAAAACGTGTTAGGTTGATGATGAGCGTTGGCTATTTACCCCAGCCTGGTTTGTGACTTACTGTACAAGCATTCATGAGCTTCCTAAGGCATGATGTTCACAACAGGCTCGGAGATGACAATCAAATAATGTTTTTGTCCCTTTGACCTGTTTAAAACAAATCGTTACAAACAAAGGCCATATCATACCGCGTTAACAGTGTTAAACAGGTTTAATTTATTTGAGATTTTGCCGCGCTTTTCGATAGTTATCTTTGCAACAACAACACGAGTTTCCTTTTTGTTGATGGAACATGTGAGTTTTAAGACACATGGGTTCATATCTAGACCCACCCATGAGATATAGATGTCCATGTTCAGTTTCCCCAGCCTTTTACCTGTTGAACAGATTTTAGCAATGCAAATATATCGACTAAGGCATGCCAAAAGGCATGATCTTTCATTGGAAAGTTCTGTGGAATCGTTAGGTGTGTTTCATTTGTTGACGGTGCCCATATTGACGCATTCATTCACCCTCTCCCGCACAGATGCATTGCCTCAACTGCAAAGTATGTACATGTTTACCTAGAGGTTGAGTCACCTTCAGAACCAACATGAAATTAATATCCACCTGTCTTATATTTATGCTCACAAAAGCCTGCACAGGTAAGTTTCTGGTCCACCAGGTATGCCCGGGTGCTGTGTAATGTTATTCCATGACATTGTATAGTGCCAAACCCAGGAGCGGTACAGCAGTGGTCATATGGTATAATTATGGTATGATACCACGCCCCGACGGATAAGTCGGGACATGCCTGTCCCTGACACAAAAGAAATAATATATTTGTTGTTCAAGCACACTTTTGATTTCAACATATGCATTATGAGTCCTTGTTATCCTCGTAATCGTACCCGTCTTGTGCCAGTTGTCGTACGTGCCCTGTGCACCGCTACCGTAAGCTTCCACGTCCAGTTAGTCGTCATGGTTAAGAAACGTCCACACAATAACAGCCGTTTTCACAATGATCATTGCACAACATTGAGACAATTTTGCTTTGTGTTTCTCGTTTTGATTTTGTCTGCGTTCATGTATATCTCAAATCATCGTCCAACCAAGAAACGTACATGTATGATTTTTTTTAATTTGTTTTTTTCTACATTTCCCATTACGACTTAAGTTAATCAAATATTTGGTTTTTGAGAACCAGCACATAATGCAGTTGCTCAGCCTTTTGAAGTCATATAGCAATTCTTTGTTATTATTTTTCAAATTGTTTGTCACCTCATTTTCATGAAACTAGATTTAAGGCATTTCAACAAATGAACTTGCGCATAAGATAAGCAATATAGATTTTCAGTAGATGAATATCAAATGGGGCAGGGAAACAACTAAATTTATCGATTTTGCTCATGAAATGCGTCCCAAGTGCACACACTTATTGATATCTATATGAATCACATGCAGCGTTTGTTACCATTCAGCTTCAGAGCACAATATCTCATAATCTCATTCAGTATATAACGGAATCAACGCACGTAGAATAGAAGTATTTAGATATGAGTGAGCAATTAGTGATTTTTATCTATCGCATTCTCGTGCATGTGGTTGTTCAGTGTTGTGGTGTTAACGATTTTTCTCATCATTCTATAGAAGGCAGAAAGGCGGTCAACCTCCACAATATCCACAGACGAAGATTCGTTAGGCAGTCTAAAGGAGGGGTCTCCTCCTCCGGGCTCCCCGCACCCACCCCCAGAGCCAGCCACTCCAGGTAAATACGTTATAAACACGATTACAAGTTCACTTTATTAGATAGGCGATCACTGTAAGTGATCGCCTTTCTTTTGTAATGGGGAGGAGCGTGAGGTCTGAGTCACCTTTATTTTGGGATGAGGTCAGCTGGGTGCCGGCGGCCACAGACTGTTGGTGACTAATGGAGGGGGGTGGTGTTTGTTCTAGGCTGGATATCAGCAGATTGCATGCTGAAAAAAGAGAAAGTTTGTAAGTGTTTGTTGCATTGGCATTATCAGTAGATTTTACTTTTTTTGGGTGATATGTATTGATAATGGTGAAGTGTAACCTGTAATAGAGCCAATAAGGTATGGTGTGAGTCATTGCTGAGAAATAGGCACAGAAAGTTGGGCACAGAAAGTGTTGTACTGACTACAGCATGCTGGGAGGCAATGTGTAGGGATATTGGATGGTGGTATTGCATCAGTGAGTGAAATGTTGGGTTTTTCACTGGTGGGTGGGGCAGCCTCACAGAATAGTTCCCAATGGATTGTGGGAGGCAATGTGGTAGGATTTCTGATTGTGGTCTTGCATCACCGGGGGAAATGTAGGGCTCTGCACTGGGGGTTGTTTGTTGATTGACAATTATTTATTGGAGACTCATTCAACCCTTTTTGATGCCTTGCGCTATGCAAAGAAATAATGATATAAATGTAGTCTAAGCAAGGCATCAAAGGAGGCCTACACTTACGCTTCCGGCGACGCTTCCGGCGACGCTTCCGGCAACGCTTCCGGCGACGCTTCCGGCGACGCTCCCGGTGGTTGCTTATTATTATGGAGGCCTATGGTGGCGCTTCCGGCGACGCTTCCGGCGACACTTTTTGATGCCTTGCGCTATGCAAAGATATAATGATTTAAATGTAGTGTAAGCAAGGCATCAAAGGAGGCCTACACTTACGCTTCCGGCGACGCTTCCGGCGACGCTTCCGGCGACGCTTCCGGCGACGCTTCCGGCGACGCTTCCGGCGACGCTTCCGGCGACGCTTCCGGCGACGCTTCCGGCGACGCTTCCGGCGACGCTTCCGGCGACGCTTCCGGCGACGCTTCCGGCGACGCTTCCGGCGACGCTTGGAGGCCTATGGTGGCGCTTCCGGCGACGCTTCCAGCGATGCTTCCGGCGACGCTTGGAGTCCACGCTTGGAGGCCACGCTTGGAGGCCTATGGTGGCGCTTCCGACGACGCTTCCGGCGACGCTTGGAGGCCACGCTTGGAGGCCACGCTTGGAGGCCACGCTTGGAGGCCTATGGTGGCGCTTCCGGCGACGCTTCCGGCGACGCTTCCGGCGACGCTTTCGGTGAAGGACATTACGCTTTCAGTTATGCTTTCGTTATGCTTGTGGTTATGCTTGCAGTTACACTGGTGGTCATCACCCAAAGACTCCCCTTTCAGGGATAATGAAGGACATTCAGACCGAATACTAATATTTTTGCTATACCTCGTCCTTTAGTGAGCCTAGCACCAACTAGGAATTGAATCCCAATAACTACTGTGTCAGTGCTGGCTCACTCATGTCATCGCCATATATGATCTACAGGGGCATCTACGATCGCGACAGTGACATTTGTTACCATGGTCATATACTGCGATCGCCTATTTTTGGAGCTGTGCTCTACAGCTCTATAGAGCCGTGACCGCTTAGCTTGTTACTAATGAAAGCTTTGCGTCAGTTAACATTATAGGATCTATTAAAATATGGCTCTGTATCATAAAACAGAATATCAAATCAATAATTGCTATGCGGAACCTTAGACAGAAAGAAAATCAATAAACAGCATTTTCATTATTTTGGCATTGGTTCTTTGCTTACAGGGGAGGGTGTGGGCAGCAGCGGGACGAGCAGCGGCGACTCGGGCGACGGGCAGCACGGTCCTCCGACCTGCACCACCCCAAAACCGGTGAGTGGCCGTACATCATGATAAAAGTCATGTGCTGTCAATCTTTCAACTGTCAACGACTATTTGAAATGTTTTTAGTTGTCATTGCAATATTTTCCCTTTTGGCAGTAATTAATATAACGCACATGCATTGATGTAATTTACATGATTATGAATCAAATTCTCGCTCGAGATTTCAATTAGGTATTTTCAACTAGATTTTTGATCCCACAACATTGCTATACACGAGTCTAACCACACGATGTGCTGTGTTTCAGTTGGAGTTGCCGAGTCAGGTGGAGTTGGACCGGGAGCGGGACCCGGTGTACACGGCGACGACGGACGTGGTGCGGGCCGTCATGGACATGACGCGCGGGGTGCAGCAGGCCAAGGCCGAGCAGTACGTCGACCTGGTCAAGGTATGCCACGAGTGGCGCGGTCAGGGATGGGCCACCGCCAGGAACACAAATATAGTCTCCCAAATAACCCCTAAAATAAGCCGCACCCCGACTTATGACTTTATTTGGGGAATTCGTTTACCGCGAAATTACACATGATACACATAAAATATCAAACAGATCGAATAGCCTTTGCTAAATGTTAGAAATGTTACATAATGTTTCTTGAGCCCTTCCTATAAATGAAGCTTACATTTTTTCTGTGATTTTAGACGCTTGTCTGTTTCAACCTTCCCCAGTTTTAAAGATATTTTCCCTCTGTTTGTTTTGCATTGTACCTTTACATTGTTCTTAATGAACTGAGACCTGCCACATATTCAGATTTTCGATCCGCAATTGTTTGAGTCAATTTCTAAATAAACACCAGTTAGTGTTCCCTTTCAATATATTTATTGACCGATGTTGCATGGATTTGTCGATGATTTGGATATTACGATAGTGGGACGGGAAATGTATTGAAGTCCTGTTGTCAATCAAACAAGGTTGTCATTCGAGACATTGTAAATGTCTCCGCCGGCCATCAGTCTTTGTAATATGCAAATTCTTTGTGTATTATGCAAATCTAATGGGCCCTTACAAAGTGCAGAGCTTCTTAAGATCATTTATGTAAATGGTTATCGGTAGCCCTGTCATTATGATGAAAGATAGATTCAAAGTCATAAATGTCAGTAAAAGAAACTGAAAGAAAAACAGAAAGACTCAACAAAATAAGGCTACTGTGAAGTTGTTTTTGCATGAACATACATGAGATGGTATGTATCTTTATGGTTTGTGGGAGGAGGGAGGGGATATCCCAACTTTTCAGACCACGCTGCTTTATAATTACTATAATAAGGAAGGGGAATACCACCTTACCGTGCTGATTGATTCGGTATGATTTTACCAAATGTTAACTACGAATTGTATGTATCTGTTCCAGAATGTTGGTGTAAAGTTAAAGGGTCTCCTCACTAGTGTGGACAACATTATGACTGAGCTGCCTGATAGTTACCATGCGGAGGTAAGATTCTTTCGTTTGAAAATATTATCTTCAAGAAAGAATGACATGCCAAATGAAATTATATCGCAAATGCATAGTTTATAATCAGCATTTATTTGCCAAAATCAACAACCAACTATAACTGTAAATGAAAATATTAGATAAAAGAGAAACATACGATTTTCGGAAATTTTGATGTAATGCCCAAATCTAATCTTAAATTACAAGTAACCTAAGGAGAAGATAAGCCATGGTACTAGTCAGTGTTGTCGGTGTGTATTTGTAGATCCAGATGGCCCACAAGGTGTTGAGTGCCGACATGGCCACCCTCATCTCCTCCATGCGGCTGGCCCAGCAGTACAGCACCACCCTGCTCGACGGCGAGTACCGAAAGGGCATGCTCAAGGCAGCCCACGTGCTCGCCATGGACTCGAAAAACCTCTTGGACGCAGTTGACAATGCGCGCAGACAGCACATTCTGGCCACATCCACCACCTCAACTGCTGACTCGACACATTCCTCCAATTGTTCCTCGCCAACGTTAGTCGCAGGCCAGGTGGCCAACACCAATGGTAACGCTAACCCGCCCTCAGTCAATGTGACCAACACAAATGCCAACACGAACGCCAACAATTCTGAGTGCTGACCGCTATGTGAAAGCAGGGTATTGCCTGATGTGTATGCAGAGATTGGCGCTGGTTGTACTTAATAAAGGCGGACCCAAGTCGTTGTTTGTATAGAATGGGGTAGTGAGGAATACTGTGGGGCTGGGTAGTTAGGTTTCAGGGATGTCTGGTCACAAATCTAGAAATGAAATACTATGGTGCAATTTGATAATGATGGAGATGTATATACATTTTAAGGTGAAGGCTCTGGCTGAAACCATGTACATAATTCTTAAGACAATCATCGTTAGGGTTGTTGAGATTGACGGTCGATAATCTTATACTGAATAGTGTTTCCTCTCTCGTAGATAAAAGATTTGTCTGAAAACATGGTCATGCGAGATTACGGACCGTTTAATGAACGGATGGGTGCTGAAAATCTAGAAACAGGGTTTTTCTAGAATGCCATTTTATATAAGCATTTGGTAAGGCATTTAGGTCAAGCCTTTGTGTTAAAGAAGTATTTTCCAATATTTACTTGATATTTCTTCTATTGACGTCAAACTGCTTTCTCAAGTCAAATTGGTTTAATGGCGGTTGAACTTTCGATGTGCTTGTATTTGGTCCCAAGTCCTTTACCTTATTTGGTTGGTGTACATTCCCATATAGGAGTGCAGGTATTTCATGTGCTACTTTGACTGCTCGCTGTCCCAAGCGGTTCGAAACAATTTGTATTTGCATTCCCAGAAGATGGTTCTGATTTTACCCCCAAGATATGTTTTTAAGATAAACCATATCAAAAACCATAGACATTAAGTGAGCCTAACATGAAATTCCATAACAGATTTAAGAACGAATCATATATATATAAATACGTCCAGCCGCGAGAAAGACCGTGAATGACGTGTGTTAGTTGTAGATGGTAGAATTGTAAGTTATTGGGTATAATCAAGAGGACATCAGTGAGATTTAACAATGTTGCCGTTGTAAATTATGAGCGTTTCGCTGAGCATTGAGTATTAGCCTTCATTGCTAGAGCAGGTGGTTACCATCTAGAAATGAGCAGTGGGTTTCTAATGGCAGAGCTTACTCCAATTCCCATGTTGTACATACAAGTAGTCGATGCAGGGGAGGTGAGCCCTGCCCTCCGTAACAGGCAGGTATTGTAACTCTGTGTGATGAGGACTCCAGCGATTAACTATCTTAAACAGGTACTGTTTTAGAGAGTCGTAGGTTTTAGCAGCTCTACACGAAGGACTTGTCTTATCCAACATTTAAGCATAAAGCAGTCAAATAAAGATACCAAATGGAAAAAATTGCATGCAATAGGTGTTACGAATACCGTAGTAATTTTACGTCTAAATATGTTCTATTTTAGTATTGTTTAGGAAATCTGATGTTTTTAGCAATAGGGATATTTTCCTGTAAACCTCAAGCTTCTATAGGTCGCTGCACCATAGATTCTCGTTCGTCAACCGGACCTTGTGATTGGTACTCTCTCAGTAGTATCACTCTGAACTGACTGACATTCACAGGGGTACGTGATGAATGGACAAATCATTTCCAGTTGGTCATTCCTTCAAATTGAAATTTGTCATTCATTTTGCTGAAATATTATATATGAGACTACTCAACAAGGCTGGAGACCTCATCCCTAAAAAGAGAGTAATAGCATCTCATATTTGTCTTAAATGGTTATTGTTTAGAGCGCTTACCTTTAACATTGTCATTCTACACTATATTACAATATGAAATGATAAAAGAAAATTGATCTCACATTAGATTTAGGTTTAATATACAAAAGGCTAGATGCATAAATTTGCAGTTATTGGTCCCAGCCTTGAAGTCTTGAGTTTAGTTTATTGAATTCAATGAGGTAATTTGCGTGCGAATCTTTGCTATCACTAGTGATTTACTTCCTTCTCTAATTGAGAACAGGGACAATAGACCAATACGTTATTTGTTACATCCTTTAGTGCAAGTCACAATAACCCTCTTGATACCTTGTGTTTCACATACACAAGGTTCATTAGCCAATGCCTCCTCGTTGTCCACGTTAATTATCAAATCCTTGACTGTGATTTAACTATATAAAACACTTGATGACAAACATTTAACTTACGTGATTTCATGTTACGTGTTTGATCGCGCTTTAATCGTTAAATATTCTGTTGCTTTGACAAATGTGCGTCCTCAGGTAAATTCTTCCAAGAAAATAATGAATAAATACCCCGCCTTCAAGTCAGCATATTCTCTTCTTGCTGCTTGCTTCCCAAATTCTAGTATTCCACACCAGTATTGCCATAGGTATAAACAAAGTATTTCCTAATTCTCAGTCGACTCAACTGAATGTAGTATTGTAATGTGCTGTGTCGAAGTGCTTCAGCTGCCCAAAGCTGTAGAAATGTGTAAGATGAAAAATAGGGCATTTTTCTAAACCTTAAGCCGGTCCATTTTTATCGTTTTAATAGAAACAGCAACAGATTATTAGGAAAGTTGCATTTTAGATATTACGAAATAGCTTGTTCAAAATAGCTATTTGATCATGTCCATTGTATACAGCTGAAATTAGAAATATACTTGAACCAAACCAGAGTTTTGCCTGGATGTGCAATTGTTCTAAAGTTCTCTTGTTATTTAGTTGTCATAGAATTGTCCCGTCTTCTGCACAAACCTAATTCTGTAATTGGCCTATAGAAACCAGTGGAGATCGCAAACAGCGATACTACTTGTAGTTTACCTTTTGTAATATACCTTGTAAGATACTGGTCATGTGTTTAGCATTGTCGTTTGTATATATATAACAGAAATGAACAGGCATACAGTCTATATATTTGTGAACATGAAAGTGCATTTACTACGAATAAATCTGCTATAAAGTGTTTTGTGTCCGTGTTTGTATACATGCAAATGCAAATATCTTAACTTAATCTAGAACAATAGAAATCTGTCAGTAGAATATGTTGTATACAAAAGAGGACTATAATGAAATGTCGCTGGCCCGTGTTATGATGCCCTCTGCAATTACGTCTGTCGTCATGAACTCCGAGAAGCCATGTAATTATACAAAATATTGGTTGACGCTAAGGATTTTCTAACATTGTTATACTGAGCAGTCTATGATTAATTTTGTTGCCATGCCTTACTTTATGCCACCTAGGTGAGAAAGTCAACATGCTATCCTAGGGAGCGCAGGTTGTATTTCTGGGGACTGGAGGGATTATTACATTGGCAGTCTACGATATCATCATTTGGGCATATCAATGTAGCCTACCAATATTTTGTTGGGGAGACGAATGGTAAATTTGCTTGTAAAGAACCTTGTGGTCAGGATGTATTCTAATCCGGGTGCTGGCAACTCGTTTTCCTATACCACAACAGAGTGCACACATGTACTTCTATAACAAATGTTGGATATAAATACATGTAAGTATCAACATATTAAATATTGAGCCAATCGTGATCAATTGTTAAGCATTACCTTTTGTAAAGCCGTACATCAATTATTTCTATTTAACTTAAGACGGTAACCAAGCGCCATACAAAAGCGTCATACAAATCCTAGGGGTAATCTACTAGATCATATGGATAAACGATGTATTTACTTCGGGGATATCATTCATTCTGACGACATCACAGCCTAGCGACAATTGACCTTTTAGTTTTATAATTATTTGCATAAACGTTCCAGACGAATCAGATTCCCAGACCCCAAGGGAGGCCCGGTGATCACTCAGGCTCTGCCCGTTCTACTGCTGGCCATCCTATCTAGGTTTCGCTGGCTTTTCAGTTATAGGCCTAGTCTTGCCATAGATATAATTAGCTTCTTTGCTCCTTGGTCTTGCACAGCCCTTTTTGTATTACGGCATACGCAACCATATTGTTAAATGTCTTATGATTATGGTAATTATTTCTACCAGATTTTCGCATGGGATCCATATGGTCGTGACATATCCTCATATCGTATTAGCAAATTAGTATGTACATACGCGCATGCACAGCCAAGGACATTTTTTCCATTATTGTTCGTTCTGCTCTTGTCTTTTTGTCACTATAATATCGAAATCCGCCACTAATCAAATTATGATTTGTAATCTGGTTATTACTTAATGACCTCCGAAAACCATTGAATTGTTTGGTAGGTTTTGTCCTGTTTCGAATTTTGTCTGTGCACGGTCACTCATGTTCCTACATACAAAACAAATGCATATGATGTCGGTGCTTCTGGTTCTGGTAGACCAATGCTTCACTTGCCCATGTTCTGTTTGCTCTTCTGTTCCCGGCTCCTGGCGTGGATAGGCCAGTCCGTGGATCGATCAGGGGCCCATACAGCCAATGTTGTTGAAGCAAACACCGGGTCCCTACAGTAAGGCACAACTATGGCCGAAATCACTACACTTTTAATGAATTTTTTTACGAATGTCATCCTCCAGACCATTACTCTCAGTCAAAGCAGGTTTACCCATACCCGAATCTCAGTAAGGCTATTATGCTGCACGCGACCGGAGATGCGATTTCTTCACGTGAAGAGACTCCCTTGGTGTTCTGTGCGTTTCTGTATTCCTGATGTGTTAATAAGCTGAGAGTGATGAAGTCCTACTCCATTAGCGGCACGTGTAAAACCTCGGCGGCCACTTCCCATCATGCATAACCACGGTCAGGTTTCCCCGGACATCACTTAGTGCAGCTGTGACAATAGCAACATGAACGTGGACCAGATCGCGTCAACCTCAAAAGGCAGCGAAATGAACCCATTTCCACACCTCGAGTGTTAAGGGAATAGTTTATTTTGTTTCATTCTGCCTTTTAAGCGTATCGACTGAAGCATTTGGAGTTATTGTGTGAGATGCGTTGATTAATTTCAGCATGGCTATCGTTAAGGAGACCCTTAAAAACTTCTGCATGACTTGCTCTCTCAAAGGTTTGCCCAAGTTACTGAAAGCAGAAGGCAAACTCCTCCGCCTGCTTTGGTTGTCGGGCATTCTGCTGGGGGTCGTCATAGGACTCTATCAGTCTATTGCCATTTTAAAGACATTCTTTGAGTTCCAAACCAACACTCACATTTCTCTTCGGCGGCCGACGGCAAGGACCTTTCCCGACGTAACTGTTTGCAAAGTGAATCCTTCGACCATACTAGGAGAAATGGGCAACATAACGTTTGAAAACTACAAGGATATGGTTGAACTTGCAGTAAACAACGCAGATGAACAAGATAAAGGCGCTTTGCAAAGTATTGACGGACTGTTCGGGTTCTACAGGAACATTGCCATTGGCAATGAGTCCATCAAGGCATCCTTGAAAGATTTCGTTTTGTACTGCAAGATACTGAAAGAATCAATCAGTGAAAATTGCCAAGATCCAGAATACATCTTTCTGACCCCAGGGTATCCATCCTGTGTCACATTTCGACAAGACAGTTATAGACACGAGGTTGGCACCTGGTCAGCAGTATTCTACCTGGATGATTTTGAGCCGGACTCAGACACCATGTTCTTCAAATATCCAACGGCCAAGTACCATACAGGAGTAGAGGTGTTTCTCCACCTCCCAGGAGCTTATCCCGACATGAGACGAGCCTACACTGCTGGCCCAGGCATGGAGACGTTTTTGGACGTGGTAGAGACTAATAGCTTGTACAAACCATCTCCTTATAGTGAGTGTTACGAGGACATTCTGATGGACAATAATGAGTTGAAATACACACGTAGTAACTGTTTGTACACATGTGGACAAGAAGAATTATTAGATAAATGTGGCTGTTTAGATCCTGATATACCTATACAAAAGCAGGATGAAAACGCACACTTCAACTTCTGTGGTTATCTTAATGTGGCTGATCCCGCAGAGTCGGCCAGGCAGGTACGATGCTGGGAAGAATCGGTTGTTGCCATCTCAAAGGAATGCAATAAAAAATGTAAACAGCCTTGTCATGAGCTGTCGTTTGATTCCCAGCTCGTCTCTGTGCAATGGCCCCATGTCTCAAGGCACCTTGCATTCTACAGAACATTCATGAAGGGCAATCCAACGTACAAAGACCGATTTGAGTTATATTCAAATATATCCAACTTGATGAGAGAAGATAAAAAATCTGCTTATGAAATGCTGCGAGGCACGGATCTTTTAAGTCGGAATTTTCTCAAATTAACAGTGTCCTTTGGGAGCGATCGAATGTGGACTTACCAAGAAATGCCGGACATCAGCACGTCGGCTATGACTGGGTCTTTGGGAGGCATCCTCAATCTATGGATGGGAGTAACATTCATGACGGCCATAGAGATCGTTGAGCTACTCATTAATTTGTTGCGGCCCAAGTCAGCTCTTAAGCAGTCGGACTCAAGAAATGAGCAACAAGTTGAAGATAGACAACCAGTCCCAACAGTAAACTAAAACGAACAGTATAGGATTTCATTACCAGTAGATACCTATTGATATGGAAGTTTCAGATAGTGTATGTTCAAAGTAATTATTAATAACAACAAAGAATTTGTCATAAAAGATTCTTTTCGAATTAGTGTGAGTGTAGCTACAGTAGCTCGTCCTAGAAGATAGTATTATACGTTTACTTGTTCATAGTGTTAAGCAGTTAAACAAAATTAATGTACAATTGTATTGAATACACTTGCAAATGGGAGATGCCATTTGAATCCGTTCGTGTCATAAAATAAACATCCGAATGAGTGAATAGGTTACATAAAGAAATGGAACATTCTTACAGTTATATCATTGCTTATCTTGCATGCATGTAATCGATCCGGTTTCCTCATGTTGAATTTAACACTTAGGGTAGGCCCACATTAAAGATAATATCATTCCTTGGCCCATATACACCAGTTTACCGTGTAATACGTGAATACACAAAACGGTTGGCCTCTCAAACAAGATAATGTTTACCTATATCATTGACCAGGTTAGATCGAAGAGGTGGTATCAATTTTCTTCGGTATACTGCTCCAGGGTGATATCAATTAGGCCGAAGGAACTAAAGATTAGTTATAAACCATCAGCCCCGGATAGGCCTTTTCGTAATTTGTATGAGCAAAATTGATTATTTTTCTTGTAATAACTTCCTGTCTATTTTCCTTCACACTTTTCCTTGGGGTAGGGGAGAAAAAACTTACCAGTTACTATTTACTTTGGCAGTAGTAAGGTACGGTGGGACAAGTTTTCATTTGAAGTTGCGTTAGGGTATAGTGCCTTGTATCGCGCACTAGGTACGCGATTCAACAACTATGGATCATACTACACAAAGAAACAAAGATTTAGAAGCAATTTTCTAAAAAATGAAAGTTATAAACTAAAAATTATAGATATCGAAAATTTACCTCCCATAGTACATTATTTGCATTTTTTCCTATTCACGAAATGAAAAGTAAATGCTTAATAGTGATCAAAGAAAATAATATATTTTTAGGCTACTAACGGCCCAGACTAATTGTTAAAGATAAGCCTTCAAATAATGAGCATATTGGTTGTAAAAAAAATGTCCAGTAAGATTCCATTAACCATAATGATTTATTACCCGAATCTCTGACAGTGAAGATTATTTTGTTAGAAAAGCCGATTTTCAAATACTGTAGATTTGAACTAGGCCTATAGAGGTTAATTATCTGTTATTTGTAGTATGCGTAAATTGTTGTAATTAGGTTATAGATAATAACTAGCTCCTTACGCAGTCTCCTTCTCGTCGACTACTGTTGTCCAATACATAATTATAGTTCCAACATCATGTAAGACATGAACACTCGTGTGAAAGGATATTGTTTGTTTATAATCCAGTATATAGTCGCTTTGTGACAAGAACTCGATTGACCATGATCAGTCCCGAGGGAGGAATCCCCTCAAACACATTCAGTCAATGCTCCTGTGCTCTTACACGATTTCTATGCCTCTATCCAGAACCAAGACTGCAGCTTAAAGGTCCAACCTTTCCAGGATGTTACTCACACAGTGTTACAGCGATCTCTGACTGACTGAGAGCAAACACACTCTTTTCGTATGGTATGTCTCACCGTGACTCCTCCCCCATTTCACTATTGACAAAGTGAAACATGGCTTGCACGTGCGCTTCTAAAGCTCACGCCGTAGTGCCTACAAACATGGACTGGCCATCCGCGTCAGTACAGATTCGTTTAATTGACATCCATTAGCATTTGATATATAAGTCAACTGATACTTAGAAATTTCTCAGACTTCATTTTTATATCATGGAGGGGACAGACGCGTTAATTATGAGAAAAAAAAACACTTCGAATGTTGATAAAGTACCAAGAATTAAGGGAAAGATAACATATTAGATATAATATACTATTGTGATCACACATCGCGATACAACATCCTCTATGTGAAACAATAACAAGAAATACTATATTTTAACTTGAAACTATCATTTGAAAAAAGTGTCATATTATGTTTATTTAACATGTATTAGTGCAATGATAACATTTCAGAAAAACTATATAGTCTTTATAGTTCATTTGCAGTCATTTTTCTGATAACGGGCATCATTATTTTAAAAGTAGCTAGAGTTCATTGGGAAAATAAACGGCAATAGGCCTAAGACTTTTTTATTTAAATATATTTAACATCAAAATGCATAGTTAGGTAATAATTAGAACCACAATGGTCCACAGCCACAAAATATTTATTATTTCTTTGAAATATACCTATAGGCCTATAGACGATATGCAGATGACGTCACAACATGCAAAATGATCTGGCCGCCATATTATATTGCATGGTGATTTTTTATTATCACTATTATCTGCAGTTTTAAAGCAAATAGAATCTATCAGTATATCAAATGTCTTTAGAATAACCTCATTGAATCATTAATCAACAGTCTTTGTGATTTAGAATTGATAAATTCTTGATATTATATTTCACAGTCACGTGGTCATGATCACCACGTGGTGATCACCAAAAAGTGATCACGTGACCAATTACAGCAGGTGCGCGATACAACACAGATGCGCGATAGGCATGCAAGGCACGTCCCCCTAAGTATCTACAGCCTATTATGATTTGACTAGTTGATGGGCACAGTGGGCACATCCAGCTTTTTTTGAAATATCTATAAAATTACACAAAAGAGGGCCAAAAGAAACACAATTAAATTTTAGTCCTGTGTATTCCTGTAGGCATAAGTATGTCCTGTGGCAGTGCAGGTCATTTATAAGTTGTAACGAAAAATCCACTGGCACGTAGATCTACAGTATGCAGACTTCTGCAGTGCATATGATTATCCACGGGTTCTCGCAAAGGTACTCTTCTCGCCATGATTTACAAATCTTGGCGGGAATGACCGGATAACCAACTAGACTAGAGTGACGTCTGGCGGATAATGTTGATAAAATTGGCATTAATTTTCCTGCGACACCAACGTATTTTCATACGGGGGTTTTCAAGATGGCAGGGTGAGGCATTCATTTGGACCTGTCAAAATGCCTTTGTTTGGAAAACATGCTATATAAAACTGTTTGCGATGATCGGCGTGTCACTATTGAAGTGACTATGTTAACCAGTCATGAGAGGAGAGGTTCTTTCAAGCGTGGAACTAGTCTTGCCGCCGGCTGTGGTTAAAACGTGTTACAATATCAAGCGAGATGGTCAAGCCCGGTTTCGTGCTGTCAACAACGAAGAGAAAACCAAGAGCGAAATCACAGTCGAGAAACAGGAGGACGATTCTGTAAAAATACAAGTTATTGGTGAGCTTACTTCACTTCAGCTAATATGAGATCATGTATATTACTTAATTCTGCAAATATTGACTCAATGAATGCAGGCTGCACTACCAGTACCACTGCCCCTGGCTTTGCCTTTGGCTTTGCCCGGCTTTAGCCATTGCATTGGCATTGCTGATTGCATGACTGGTGATTGGCACTCAAGCATTGAGTGGCAGTCTGAGTCATCTAACAGTTATCAGCCTCTGCTACATAATAAAAAGAAAAAATGTGACCCCAAACCACTAACAATAAATGGCAGCCTGGGTCTACAATATCTTTTCTAGATCGCACAACAGAGAGTCAACAGTTCCTCTGCTCTGGCCGAAACTAAAACTCAGCTAGCTAAAGGCCAAACATTGCCATGGCATTGGGCTAGGCACCTCCACCCCACCCCAACCCCACACTCAACTACCTGGGCCCATATCTTCGTAACTGATTTGGCTGATCAGGGAAAATTTGATTAGGGTCCCATGATGCAGTGATTTTGCTTTTTACCAAAATTTATAGTGTTATTGCAAAAAAGTGTCAAAGAGGAATTATTAGGTATAAAATTTATTCATGATAGACAGAATCTCTAATCATGGGACCCTAATCAAATTTTCCCTGATCAGCCAAATCAGTTACGAAGATATGGGCCCAGGACCACGAAGAGAAAAGAAAGTGTCAAAGATGGACTTTCATATGAAACCTTAAGTACTTTTGACATAAATTAGATCTATCAGATCTAAGTTATAACTTAACATCATTCAGGGACCAGATGGGCGGGATGGTGTAGTGGATAAGGTCCTCGCTTGGTTTGTGGGAGACCCGGGTTTGAGTCTCGATTGGCAGTGCCTGTTACACCACCTTGCCTTGCCGTTGTTTCCATCCCCATAGATTTGGTCATCCAACTGGTAAAACACAAACGTGAGTAGTCCTGATATAGCTGAAAAATTGCTGAGTGGACATGAAACTCCAACACATCATCATCAATACATCATCATCATTCAGTGATCATTCAGGGAATTAGTCTTAAAAAGTTAATTTCCCTACAAAGCCACAGGAACTCCGCAGCCATGGACTAGTTTAGAATTAGAATGCATCTATAAGTTAACTCGAATGAGAAAAAGAAAAACCCAAGAATATCCTTTCTCCTTACTAAAAAGAGAGCATACATGTACTTAAAGTAGGCCTATCTTGGGTTATTTTTATTGAGGCTAACTTGTATCGTATGCTTGAGTAGAGAATAAGGACCAAGTTATAATTTGTACCTTTTAAAGATTTCGTTTCAAGTTGCCATCAAACAAAACTGGACCCCATCAATGAAATTGGAGACCCTGTTCCCTCCAAACTACATTTCAATGATTAGAAACACGAGCTAAGGATTCGGCTCCTTATCCTTATAATGGGCATATTATATGTATACATGTCTTTTGTCCAAGAGCGGAACACAAGTTAAGGAATTGACTCCTGTTCCCTGGTTTCTCTTATTGCCCACCCAACAGTAGATCTAGTACTACTAGCAGCCTTGCCCCTCTGGAGAATTTTTTCTTGGTCAATCAGTCAGTTATCCCTGAACCTCCCAACAACCTTGGTAAATGTTGATATATTTTAGAAATGCAGGGTGATAGATCCAAAGCGAGGGGAAACAATTATCTTCAAAATTTTCTGTCTTTACATTTCTGACCCCTTCCCATAACATAACTTAAGATTCCTTTTGGTAAGAGTTTGACTACCGTACTTGTTATTCAATGGTATGATACCACATTGCTTTATCCCATGAAATGTCTCATTTTTTATTGACAGTCCTCAGCCTCACGTGCCTCACGGATGAAGAAATTGGTGAAGAGATCTCATTTGAGGCAACGGACAAGGAAAATGCTCGAGGTCCTGTTTCTAAGGGTAGAAGGGGCCCAAGAAGAAGAAAACGACTAGGGTTCGCACGCAAATTGAAGTCAGCAGGGAAAAAGTCACCTCTCAAAGTCAAACCGAATAAGGAGACATTACACAGCGTCGAAGCTGAGCCTCCATTAGATAATTCCACAGAGTTAGGTAACGAAGCGAAGAGCACTGACTGCGAGGTCGGTAACCAAAAGGAAGAAGAATCTCACATATTACCGATAGAGGAAACTGATCAGGGGAAGAAGGGAGAGGAAAACACACAAGAGAAAGAAAGGACTGCAGTCGGTGCTGTCCCAAAAAGAGGTGGACGCAAGTTTGCCCGGCGAGGAAGGGGTGGTGGCGTTCGGCGTAATGTAACCAAACTTGCTCGCCAAAAACCCAGCCAATTGGACGATTTGCCTAAACAAATTAATGATCATATCGAAGCGACAGACAAGCAAGAGTCGGTTGACTCAGTAGCAGATGAGTCTTCTAACTGTACCAAAGGTCCTGATGGTTCAAAGTCAGAGGATGCTATAGTGACCGATACTGCAATTGTTTCAGATGACACTGCTGTAGTTGTCACGGAATTTTCACACAATTCTGAAACTATCCAAAGGAGGGGAAAAAGAGTTCGAAGGAACACAGACAGAAGTAGCCAAGGCGACACTGACCAAGAAAGTAACTGCGTCAAGTCAGTTAGACCGCGAAGGAAGTTTGTGAAATCGGTAGAGGAGGACATCGATGCTGCAGAGTGTGCCTCTCCTTCTGGTAGGACCAGGAGGAAATCGTCTCTCAGTTCATTGGAGAATAAAGAAGTCACACCAGTTAACACTAAGCTAAACAAGGGGCCGAGTAGGGATTCCCTCCGAAAACGAAAGGCAGCCGCATTACCTGATACATCTGATCTCGGCGACCCGAGTCAGGAAGGTGCCACTCCTACAAACCAATCAGAGGAAACTTGCCAGAAGAATACTCAATCTGATCAGGAACACAATAATTCCTTAGGTGTAAGTTCGGAAAAAGGAGAGCAAATCAGTCCTCGGGTGAATAAAAAGTCCAAGGCAGCCAAGAACAGTGCGAAAGTAAAACGCATCGATAACACAAAGTCAATCAACTCTGTTGAAGAACCGCATAAAACTAAAGATGACGATGTCAGTATTCAAAGCCAAATTACAGAGGTTGTTCAGGCGCAAGATTTTGACAAAAGTACTAAAGATGTAAAAGCCAAAGTAGGAAAGAGAAGGGGGCGTCAGCCCGTATTCTCTGAGAGTGCTGAGGGTATTGGACAGCATGAACAGGAATTTACCCAACCGGAATTACCACCAGTCGATCCAGTCCTACCGCCTCCTCCACCTCGGGTAAAAACCAAGGCGCAACTAAAACAAAAACCGGTTGAGCTTGTAGATAGCGACGATATTGAATCTTTTTCAAATAAGAAACTTAAAGAAACAGACTCAACAACCACAAGTCAACAAAGTTCTTACTTTAAGCAATCAGGTAAAAAACCACCACAAAAACCAAAGACCCTCGCACGGATATGGCGAACCCGTAAAAAAAGTGGTTTCACACACCGCAAAAAATCAAAACCAAAGCCTGGAAAAGAGAGTTTCATAGTGCAAAATGAAAAAGACTTTGATGTAGAGGGAACAGAAAAAAATATTACTGAATCGACCGAGGATGTTGGACAAAACGAAGGGCAAAGTGATAGTCTAAAAACCGATCAGCATGAAAGTGATGTCAAACTAGATTGTGCGGAACTTGAAAAACCATCGACAATAAATAGGGAAGGGAAAATAGAAACTGGAGCAGCCGCTGAGTCTGTATCATTATTGGTCTCGCCTGAGAGAATAGAAAATCTGAAGCTTCCCCAAAAGAAGCGACACACTGCCAAACTAGCTGCCGAGAGACAGAAGGCAGCTGCTGACCAAGCTAATGCTACCAGTGAAACTTTGGTCGCTGACAACAATATCCCCTCTGGCAGTGTTTCTGTGGATGTCACCTTGGATCTAGCCAACACGTGCACAGATTTTAATGAAACGAGTGCCATCGAGTCGTTGATACAGCTGTCCAATGCTACAGAGGAACCCTACAATGGTCCGACGCTGGGAGGCGCGCAGTACGTGGGCCTGTCCAGCTCCGACCATGTGCCCCCGTCAGTTAACGGCGTGGCCGGCCTCAGCCCCCCGCCCGTCCCCCAGCCAGAGGTACGGCGGGAGGAGGTCACTTCTGTTGTCGAGTCCATCAGTCAGACGGAGACGGAGACGGCTATTGAAAACATCAACCACGTGCCGGTGGCCTCGCCTCAAGACGTTATTCAGGAGATGATGAAACTGGCTACAGGGTCCAAAGCAGAGGCGGGCGAGACCGACGATCTACAGAACCGGCAGGGAAAGCGCGCCTACAAAAGAGAGTTCAAAGTTCAGTGTCGCTTTTGCCAGGTGAAAGTGAAAGATTATGGCTACCTCTTCCGCCATGTGAAGAAACTGCATCGTGACAAAGGGACAGAAATGCAGAAACATCTTGAAGAAATCCGGCCTCTGATGCGCACCCCGTGTCCCATCTGTCACAAAATGGTTAGTTCCATAAGTAACATTAGCTCTCATATAAAGCAGTGCCACGCTTCCAAAGACTCTGCAGTTTTGTGCCCAATATGTAAAAAGACCTACAAAACCACGGTGTCTCTCAGACAACACCTTCGGCAGTGTCATCAGCCGCAGCAGCATCGCTTTTTCTGCCACTTGTGTGATGCCAACTTCACAGAAAAACGAAGTCTGAAAGAACACATAAACTGTTCCCACGAGACCACCCAGGTGTTCCACTGCGACGAATGCGGCAAGTCGTTCCTCACCAAGGGGCGGTTGCGGCGGCACAAATACATCCATGGGGACTTTAGGCATAAGTGCAACTACTGCGGCAAAGGTTTCCACCTGAAGGACAATATGAACAAGCACATTGAGATTGTCCATGAAAAGACCCAGGGAAAGCGTTTCGAGTGCCCGCACTGTGAGAAGAAGTTCACAGTGAAGGGCAACATGACCCAGCACGTGATGGGCGTGCACCTCAAACAGTTCCAGTACACCTGTCCCCAGTGCCAGACAGGCTTCAGGCGAAAGAAGGACATGTTGAGTCACATGCTGAAACATGGCGAGTCTTCAGCTCAGACTCCATATGCAGGGCTAAATGGCGACGAGGAGGAGGACGAGGAGGAGGAGGAAGACACGACGTGCAGTGAGCTGGAGGAGAAGAAGGCGGAGAGTCCATGGCACGGGCGGGGCGAGAAGACGGAGGTCATCACCGGGCTGGCGAGTGACAGCTCCAGCAGCGAAGGCAGCCAGGCCCAGCGGAAGACCGAGGTCATCGTCATCTCTCCGATAGCGGGGTACCCCTCACCATAAGAAAGGCTCCACGCTCCACTTTTGAGTATAGCACAAAACTAAGCCTGCCTGCAGACACATATTCAAGTGCAATGCTTCCCAATAATATAATAATGATCAATAATGTTTCCATCTTTCCTGTAAGCTACTGATAAGCTTACGAGCAGTGTCTTTTATTGAGAGCACGGGAATGAAGTTCTCTGATATTTTTGGCTCTATAAATAAATATCGTTTAGAGGGGGAAATATTCCTGTCCACAGAATTATGGAATCGGAGTTAAGATTAGAGTTCTGTTCCTTCCACGTTATCAAAACCAGCTGTCAAAAATGTTTGCCAAACTTAGCGATGAATAGTGATATTTTATTTTGATACACTTATTGCCTTCGATGAAGTGCATCCCAATCTTTAAAAATATATGATGCTGTAGAAGCCTAAGTACTGCTATTACCCCATGTCTGCTTTAATATAATGTAAAACATTGACGGTAAGTTGGTGATTAGTGTTCAAATGGCTGTAGTTATAAAACAGTGTTTATCACTCGTGCTATATAATGTATTTTATAGTTGTCTATCCAACACTTATTACGTTCAAATGCAATATTAAGCAGAGATGCCGTTATTCCTACTTTTTAGGATTTACTACTTTTCAGTGATTTGTGGATGGTGCAAGAGATTTTTCATACATTGCTTTAATGTATGTTTTAGAGTGTTTTAGACAATTAACGTTCAAATTAAACGTCAGAGCTACTTAGTTATTTTTCTCTACTTGGTTCTAGAGAAAAAGGTAGGCAGGGACGGATCCATAGATTTAAAAAATGGGGGCGCTCTTATGTACACATTTGAGGCGCCCCACCAATGGTCTAGAATTTTAAATTTAAAAAAAATCTAAATTTGGCAAAATTATTGGGGGGGGGGGGGGGGGCTCAGGGGTCCCCCTCTAGATCCGTCCCTGGTAAAATATACTTTTCCTACCTATCCGACTTTTTCTTCAGGCGGGAGGGGCATCTCTGTAAAAAAGTTGATTGAGGAAACTTCCAGACTCTTGAGGTCCTCGGCCAACCGGCCTAATCGGCCAAGAAGTGAGCAGCCATCCGGATGTCTTTTTTTAAAAATACAAATGTGTCCAAAATGGTCAGCCTGGAGTGACAGGTAGAGAGTATCGCCATTTATCCAAAAATCTATGAAGAACATGTTTCGAATCTGAATAGTATATTCACAGTTAAGAGCAAGTCAAACTGTGCGTTGTCAATATGTATAATGATATACTCACATAGTGCGTTGTCTTTAAAATATGCATATACATGTATAGAATGTAGTCGTGTATCGGTAGAAGCCTGCATGTATTATGTCTGCCTGAGATTGAAAAACTTGATTCAGTATTAATAATATAGGTATTTGTCATTTGTTTCTAACCATATTGTTGGTTCCAGAGACACAGTGTTATAACAGAATTGAGTTATCCGATTAGTTCATCAAATTTAAAGTCAGCATAATGAAAACTGTCAATATTTATTTGATTTGGCATTATACGTTGGCCAAAGTATGGATTTGGTCTTCCAATAAAACTGCATTGACAAAATGTTCGTTAAAGAAAAAAAAGGTATACATGTGGCATTTTGAAGCTCCAAAGTAACACCTGTCAATTAAAGCTTGATTTGTCAAATGGTTTTCTTTTAAAACCACCATCCTGAGATCAATTGTGTGCAACTGTTGGTACTTTTGACACAATTTTGGTAGAAAATAACACAATCTGGGTCCGTTCTCTTTGAATTTTGCTCTATAACTGAGGATGGTCAAAGAAAGTTGAAATTCCCGGAATCCCCTAGTATGATATTAGTTGTTTATACGGGCCATTATCCAGTTAGAATTTTACGATATAATGTAAATAGTTTTACGGAATAACACCCATTGTTTCGGATAGTTTTATGTAAAAATAGGACGGCCATAAGGACTGTAACCAATAAACTGGAAACAGTCCGATAGCCTTCCAAATAGTTTGATGCTCAGGACATTTTGCGACAGAGCATTTTTCATGGTGCTTTAATTTTTTATTGGTATGTTTTCTTAAGAAATGTTGCATTGTTTTCCATGTCATAATAGATTATATCAAAGAGATATTGAATCAGCTCATAGATATGAATTGCATTTTAACCTGAATTTCCATAAGTAATTCAGAAGTTATCCCTGGCATCTAACTATTGACTCAGTTTTGAACCCTCATACAAATTCTCTTGCCTTTGAAGAGTTCTAGAACAAATCTTATAAAACCAGAAGCGTCTTTTATGGTTTTGATAAACGGCATCCCATCTCTATTTATGTAGCGTCTCTTGAGCTACTGCGATACAACCAGGTTATTTTCATTGTACGTGTATGCTTGTTTTGAAACTACTGTTCGGGCATAACTTGTTTTCTTGTACTTAATCTTGAACCTTAATGAATGTCTACATTTTAGCCTCCATTTCCGCAGTAGTTTCATTCGCCAAGGTATACATTAGAACCTGGACATCCTAAACGTTCATTGTTATCCGTGTCTATTAATAAACAGTGTCTAGCAGAGAATATTGCCAATCTATTTCTATTTATTTTAGATAAATAGCGAAAAGTGCAGACCGTGTTTTCCGTATACTTGTAGCTAGAATACCAAACGTTATCGGTCAAATGTCTAATGATAATTTGAAAACATTTCCAGTGTCACTGTGGTTGCCCAGTCCCAAATCATCGGTTTCTCAATATTGTCATTAAGAAGGTCATATTCCTTTTTGAATATTTATAAAGGGTGTTTGTAAGCTTCAGGACCTGTCGATGACAATTTGACTGTCATAAAAATTTAAGAAAATGTTTGAAAATCAACACGTTCAAATGTGTCTTCATGTCACCCAACTGTGCTAGTTACTCCATAATGATTTAATGCATCTGTAAGACCTCGAACGTAGCACAATTAAAGGCCTTTCATTTAGAACAAAAAATCAATTTCTGACATTCTTAAGACCTTTATAAGCGACCTCTCATATTCTTCAGTTATGATATCCTGGAGGATGCTATTGCTATTAGCCAGCTTGTATCAAAATATGTTCAAATTCTTAACCGAATACAAAGTAAATGCACTCCGTTTGGCAATGCATATCTTAACTCTGTTTTTTCTCATCCCGAACTACTTTTATGTGTCAAAGGTCTTCGTGTTTCGATTTCTTAGATTGTCAAATAAGACACGGACATTACGTACCTATATGAATAAGAATAATGAAAAAACGTGCATCTGTGATGGTGTTCGAGTGAATCTCATGTAAATGCCTGAAGGCAAGTTGGGCTCCTTTTTGTTTTAGCCAACATGATACCAATACGTCAATATTTTGTGGCGTGTTATAGAAATTGCGTACAGAATGGAGTTTTAGGAATTTGCAAGTAACTGTTTGCCATTCTTCATGAATAATTATTCGATTATGAAAGAGTCGATTATGTTTATGTACTTAATATTGTATATGTACTTGATGACATACATTTTTGTCAATTATCTGAATAGCATTTGAATAGCAATCATGCATTTTGTCCAAGGTGCTAGAGTTTAGAAAGTGAAGTAGTTTTAAGATTGTGACGGTTATAACTTGAGGGACATTGTCAGAAAAGGTTTATAAAATAGTCTATAATGGCAAATACACTTTTACCGTTTTGTCAAAATGCATCTTTACATTAATTTCAGTTCGGAATATTATGAATAACCCATGATATCTTATATCCAGATGCGCTAACAGTAAAATAGACAAACCGTGATCTATATAGATTTTTCGAAGTTAACAATCTCTGACCGGTGATTTTATATCTTATTATCCAGGTAAATCCTTACAGTAGAAACTATTATAGGTACAGAAGACAGAATAAGATACTGGTTACAAAAACTAAATGATAGATGTTTTATGATATTACCTTCAGCTCAACATTTATTCGTTATGAAAAAATTGTCTTAGTTATTTCATAAACTAGTCACCAGGTTACTGTTTAAAACGTGCTGAATTGAGTCAAGCCAATTATAAATGAGGAATGGCCTCGTGTGAAAAAAGGAAGGTGCGAATCAAGTGAGTAGACTGGCAGGTACAAGTCCCTCTTGTTGTGTGACCAAATCATATCGGATCTTCCCATAATGTTGTCACGTGATTGTTAGACCATTAGGGTCAGCGTACCCTCCTCCACTGGGTACTTTTCGCGTTGTCAGTGTTAGCAAATTAGGCAAATAAACATGTACATCCTGAAAACTTGTGTTCAGGTTTTCTTGAATGATAGAAGAAAAACAGAAGTTTAGATGTGTTGCTGGATACGCGTTTATTTTAGGTTGGGATGAAAGTGAATACTGGCACTTTTGATACTACATTTAGTGCTTTCTCTTCGTAAAGTTTCATGAAATGACTTAACCACATTTATTTTAATGAGATGATCCGGTGTATATCATATTCTTCTGGAAGAAGATAAGGGGCAAGCCTTGTGAGACACCTTCGCAATGCTGGACCTGAAAAGAGAACGTCGCTATGTATTAAATCAGTCACAAAAAAAGCTAAAAATATTACATTTCCCTAAGTTTCAAATTGTAGAGCATTCACATTACTTCAAGTTAACAGCCATGTTCTTCGTATCATGAATTCGTCTAAGGTTATCGACTATGAATAGTCTGTACATAAGTTTCAGGTTAGCATACATTATTTCAAATCAAGTCCTCTTGTCCAAGTATTGTTGCCAGACCCCATTAGTACCACCTTATCGGGGTGCAGTGGTCGTTAGTGATCTTGGATAATATCAGTTTAGGTTTACTTCTACCAAAATGGAATTGATTTGTTGAATATACCTAGATCTAATTAACCTGTTAAAGGACGAGTTGAAAGAATATTTACCTGGTTGTACCATCGGGATAGGTGCATATACTTCTGCTTCTCGAAGAACGTTAGTTTATTCTGAAATTAAGAAAAAAAGGTCTACTATGTGTACTTTAAAAGTGATTGCTTAAAATAATGCCATACTGTATGGAGACCTCTTACATAAAATGCTACTCTTAAGACTGTTTTAATGAGTTAAATTTCAGATCATTTGGCGATTGCGAACCAAAGGACAAATTAAGATTTTTGTTTTAATTTCTAATAATTCTCCATTTGGATTTAACGTAATAATTGTTACAAAATTAAAAAGAAGTTGATAACGTAATCAACAGATGCAGTTTGTGACTTTCTATTTTCCACTCTGCTCGGTTGAAATGTGATTTACTTTGCAAATCGTCTGCCTTTGTGCAACTTTAAAGCTTCATCAAGGAGATATGTCTGTTATTTGTGTTATTGCGTTCTGTATTTTATCAGAGTATTTCTTCTTTGGAGTGATGTAAGATGTAATCATTTCATTGAACAAACATTTAAGATATCACGGGTTAAAGCAGGGTTAATTTCTCACTTTTATCTTATTTATTGAGCTATCTGAAATATCTAATAAAACTTAAAATAAATTTTCTTCGTTTTTTTTAATGATTTATTCAATACGTGACTCTAAGTAATCTTGGATAAATAATTATATGATCTTTTGGGTCATATTAACTTTAGAAGTTTATGAGATCTTGATTAACGTATACATCATAGATAATGCGATTGAAATTTAATAAGATAAAGACTGGCAATACCGCGAATCAGTCATCCAGATCCCGTATCACTCCGTTAACCTATGCTATTTTCAATCGGTTTAATACATGGTTTCCTACTTACAAACACTTTATGAAGAGCGTGGAATAACACCAGGTCGGCAAGTGTAATGTGGTGACCGACAAAGTAAACTTTATCACTCATATAGCTATTAAGCTCCTGAAAAGATAAGTGGAGTTACATATATACAATATATATATAATTACATAACATTTAATTAAAACACTTTTGAATAGTTTGTTTTCTGTGATTGAAAATTATATCAACACTACTCGTGAAACTACCCCGTTGTAAAGTAGGAATCATTCGTAAAAGAATTCAGTTTCAATTATCCTAAGCACCTATTTTGTCATTAACGTGGGTATCTAAACGGTATTATCATTAATTGAGACCATCAATTCTTTGAGAATGTTTTACCTTTACATATAGATATCAACAACTTGCCCACAGTGAAATATCCTCCATTACTCTAAACCTATTTATTGAAAGATGATATTGAACATCATTTCTTAGACATAGCTGCATAGGCCTAGCCTCACCTGTAAATTTTTCTCCAGATCCTTCAGATCGGCACATCGATCTATGTACGACACACGATATTCCAACCATTGGTTGATTATTGCCTCATCCTCAACTGAAGCTCCTGTGGTTAAAAGACAAAAGTAGTCAGTGTTGGTTTCATGACTAGGTATTGGTGTATCGCATACCTTAATCTATCATACTCAAATATATTTCAGTAAGATACTGAGCTGTTACAGCTTCACCACATAAACAAAAAGTTTAAATCCACAGCCACAGGACATTTTGAGGATTAGTTACGTTTTTTGGTCCAGGGGCCAGAGGCCCTTAAGAAGCAGGTCGGGCCCCTAGATTTTCTGGCCTAGAGGCCGCACTGGCCCCTAGAAAATCATGGAAAACAAAGGCTAGTATATGTGAGGGCCCCTAGATTTAGGT
This sequence comes from Lepidonotus clava, assembly GCA_936440205.1. Taxonomy (NCBI): domain Eukaryota; kingdom Metazoa; phylum Annelida; class Polychaeta; order Phyllodocida; family Polynoidae; genus Lepidonotus; species Lepidonotus clava. The sequence goes on from OW387134.1 coordinate 20,959,945, forward strand.
GAGGGCCCCTAGATTTCCAAATCTAGGGCCGAACTGGCCCCTGGAATTTTAAACTTACGTCCACCACTGTGTATTCATATTAGTCTGCAGAAATAATTTTTTTTACCACCTGATGGGGTTATAAAAAAGTAGTACCTATCCTTTAAGAAAACTTGTAGTACTCTTTCAATTATTAACTCATACACGTATCTGAATAAACCGTAACTGGAAGAACATTAACCAATGATATAAGTGAAGTTGTGTTATTAAAAAAAACGAAAAAAAAACTGGGAGCCAGCATTGTTATGTATTGTATTGTGATTTCACTAACATTTCCAAAATATATACGGATTTCATCTCTCAATCCCAATTAGGGGGCAACCGACCCTCAGGATTGAGGAGAATTCGCAGCAATTTCGGAAGCGAGCATCGAGAATCACGATGGGAATTGTTGCGTTCCTTTAGAAAGCCTATGGAGGAAAATGAAATCAGTGTGATTGTGAAAAGAAAGAACAAACCAGCAAACTATGGACTCCTCTATGGCTTGTATGGGACCGGATCAATGTCAACCTTTTTCTAGAATAAGTCTGATAACTGAAGTTTCGAGCAATTTAAAAATTGTTAGAACAAAGTAACAAAATGTCTGGATGGATGCCTAATACGACTTCCAAGGGCTATCACGACCACAATGACCAGGTTACGGTTACCCCATTAATATATCATGAAATCATGACACATGTGACCTGGTAGAGTCAGCAATGTTATTATTTCATCAAGGCAGCACTGCTCTGATTGGTCAACACTGGCTGCCAGTGCCAACCTAAGGTTTGTGGTCTCACTTGGGTGAGTTTCCTTTTTGATTTTTTGGTGGTTTTCACCACAAGTCTCGTCGGGTGATAATAAACTCCACTTTTTTAAGCAGATTTTGATTCGTCTATGCTGATCCGTGAACTGATTCTATAGTCTGTTTTTTCTTTGTGTATGCTTTTTCTGCTGGTCTTGTAGCTGGTCGGTTACTTACAGTGCTAGAACTCTTTTCAATTCATATATTAATTTATGCAAAGTTCGCAACTTTTACTAAGATAAGTTTTTCACACATAAAGCGTATGCTGAAGATACCCGACATTTCTGATCGCTACTTCAGGTATTCATGAGTGCACGGGTAGACCATCACACTCTGTAGACCTTATATCCAATATATTCTGAATATAGGTTTCGTTTATCTGTTGCCTAGACAAGCGGAGCTTTACCAAACGTTGAGGCAACCTTGACATTACTATATAGTTATTAATGTTACTTACCTAGTACACCTCGTTTACTTGTCTTTCTGGCCATATATTTGGCAATGCTGGCAAGTCCTTTTACTTGAGTTCCATTGTCATTCTTTAACACGGGAGTCTGGATTAAAAAATACATGACTGGTAGATTAAGATATAGATTTCAGGGCTTGACAAATCATTTCCCTGGTTGCCCATTGGGCAACCGCAATATATTAGATGGCTGCCTGACAGTTTGTAGTGGTAGCTCGGATTTAAAAAAAATGTTTTCTGGGTAGAATAAGGTATGTAAAACTTGCTAAATATCCTGCATTTTATTCAGAATTCTGTATTTCTGCTTGTTACGTGACACGATATTTTTTTGTACCGTTTTCCTTATATTTTCTTTACTCTGGTCACTGGTTGCCCACCGGGCAACTAGACTCTCATATTTGGTTGTCCGGCACCTTTTTCTGGTTGTCCTGGGCATCTGGACACTTGATTTGTCAAGCCCTGAATATCAAAGCTCAGAAGATATGAATAAGAGAAACAGTATGAAAACGACAGGTCTTTAATATAGAAGTACATCCAGACTGCTGGAAAGTAAGGGAAACAATCTGCCAACACGAAGATAAGATACTGCTCCTTTACCCGACATCCTCAAGGACAGGGTAGGGGAGATTCCTTTCAAGGGTTACTTGGCAACCCAAAGGGGGGCAGTTCTATCTAGCTCTGATTGGTCAGTCCTTATCTCTAACCTGATATGTCCCCCTCTGCCCTGGCCTTAGTTACAGTCTTGCATGAGTGACAATGCATGGCCGTTAACGAGGATTTTCCTGACCCAGATAGAGTTATGGCACCCATCTGGCTTCAAGAATGCTTAGATCACGGGTGGTAATGGGAATCTATCAGAAGGCGGACACCCTGCCCTGCATCGAGGAAAGCATGATTTTTCTCCCCATACTGCATAGGCCTAGACATAATATGAACACAGGCCTTAGATCTATGTCAACACTGCTTTGTAGTAAGGAAAACAAGCTGCCAGCACCAAGATTCTGACCAAACCCATACCAACCTCCAGGTCATAGTGCCTTAGATATTTTCTCCCCATCCCCCCCCCCCTCAAATTTAAAAAAAAAAACAAAAAAAAAAAACAACAACCCGGGAAGCAGGTTCCGGGAGACTGACAAAACTTGGAAACTTGTTGGAAAAATGTTCCCGTATATTGAGACAGAAAAGCTCACGTTTCAATCTACAAATGTCGGAGATCACAGCAGTGTGAGCAAGCAATGATATATTATAGGGTGATAATACACATGTCACGGTTGGACCATTTCTCATGAAACCTCTCTCATAACTTAACACATGACGTGATACCGGCCGGCATTAAAATCTGCAAAACACGCAATTGTTCCTCTTGTTCATAAATTCCAATAAACTATTATGAATGATAACATATCTGGTATTACTCAAATTACCTTCTCGGTGTCATTTTGTGTAATCTGTCCACATGAAACGCACAAATAAGATGCAATATTGCGGATCTCATGCTCCACGGCCGCCATGATGGATGTACCGAGTGTCGCGCGAAATATTTAGCCATATATTATTTTTATGATTTGTTGTATTTTCGTCAAAGTACGATGTACAATTACCGCCATACCATAAACATGTTATGTAAAACAATAATGTTTGGATTTTATCTGGGAAAGAATAAATATTTGATTTTAGAAATAATTTACATATTTTTGTACACAAATTTGCTATCGCGCAAACTGAGCTAACTTCCGCTTGCACGTGGGTTTGGTTTCGAACCGAGAATTTTCCATTTACTGTTCGTCTTTGAATACCATGTTATTTCCGTAAAATCGGTCAAATATGGAAGAAGGGATGGATTCAGATTTGTTTAGTGTCTTTGAAGACACACCAGCTGGAACGAAGAAAGATGTCTCGGGTGACACAGCCAACAAAGCCGGGAGTGAAAATGCCGCAGGAGCCACTACGAGCAGGTAGGGCCACTACTCCACAAGGGGCACCCATCGGAATCGCACTTTTGTTCGTGACAGTGGTGGACATAAGCCTTTGAATCCAGGGGCCAGCCGGGTCCCAAACTTTTGAAATCTAGGGGCCCTCACTGTGAATAAAGTAAAAACATCAAAATGTATTTCTAAAGAGATGGCAGTCATGTCATTTTCTTAACTAACAAATAATTATCTAAAAAAAATAATAACCCTAAGCCAGAAAACTTAAGGGCCCGACCCTCTTTTTTTGGCCCTCAGGCCCCCGGGCCCCTTGTTATGTCTACCCCTGCAAGGCTGCATAGTGAGGGCCCCTAAATTTTGCTGCAGGCCCCTAGATTTCAAAAGCTTGGGACCCGACTGGCCCCTGGAATGGATTTAAAGGCTTATGTCCACCACTGCTAGCCCTAGCTTAACAGTAGTTAACTAAATAGCTGTTTTACTTATGATATAAAGTGATGTTATATGTTAGGCCATAAGTTATTATAGCGTGAGATCACTGCGACTGGAGGTGTCGCTTCCCCGCTGGTGCACCATCCTGGCTGGCGTTTTTCTAGCCTCATAGGGAATTGTAAACTAAAGGGTATCAAGTTGTAACGGGTATCAAGTTGTAACGGGTAGTAAACTAATGATATATCCCTCACGTCTTTTACATATTTGGGATTCATACCTAAAAGGCTTACTCGTCCCTATGCCACATTTTGTGGAAGGGGCACCTGTCGAGGCTATCTCCGCTGGCCAATGGCATGCCAGTAGGCGCCAGGCGAGCCAGCCGAGATGGATGCTACAGGGGACAAGCTGCATGACACATTATGTAATAGGTAAATTGGATCAGGAGGAGTAGTGCGACGTACTGGGGCTCTTGGTTAAACAGGTCAAACAGGTCAAACTAAAAAAAAATCAGGAAATTTCATTTTTTGATGGGAAAATATGAAAAAATGTGAAATGAACAGAATATTACCTCCCCAATCCCCTACCCTCATGCAAAATTTGAATTTATTTCCTTCATTTAGTGCATTTTGACAAGTATCAATTACCTGGCTTCTTCTAACCTCGACCCTCTTGTCCCCCGATAATGACAGCTTCAATGAGGCAACTCACTCTTGACTATAGATCTAGGTCTCCTTTATTTTGGTCAAATTAGCTCAATAATAAGTCGGATGTTAAATTATTAGTCTGGGGTCAGAACTGGGGTTCAATTCCAGTACAGAAGGGGCAGTTGTGATTAGAGGTACATGTATATATGCTGTTTGTTCCTTCATATCGATATAGATCTAGTTACATGTTAATGTCTCCCTTCTCGCAACACTTAGATGAAATTCTGTGTGTCCACTCAGCCAGCATGCAGTTCCTACTATCTGTTCTGATATGACTAACGTGTACACCGTATTGCCACTGGCTGGCAGGTCGCGACTAACCATGCACTGCAAATAGTAATGTTACATATCCCTTACCTAGGCTAGTACAAGGATTAATTCACTTTGACTGTGATCAGGACTACACAGCATTTAGGTAGCAACTGCTGTGGTTACAATGATAGGTGGTGCATGGTTAACACCAACTAACCACTCCCACACACTAGTGCAGAAGCTTAAAATTTCTGACGCTGTAATTAAGTTATGCTCTAGACTAAAGCCCAACCACAAAAGTTTGAACCATTTTAAGTAGGCTTTAAGTTAGAGTTATCTATTCAAATTATTGAAAAGTCAATAGTTTTTTATCCATCGTTTTTCAGTGCGAAGAAATTTATAGAGAAGATTGAGAAAAAGTCGAAGAAACGGCAAGTACAAAATGAAGAATCGAAAGAAGAGGACTCAAAGAAATTCCGGGCGACAATCACAGAAGAGTTAAAGTAAGTATCTGCTTGCCATCATTTTAATTCGTAATTTTCAAATATTTTTTTTGTATAATTATTAGGCAAGTGCCCTGATTTATATTGAAGTTCTTTTTGGAACTAATGAAATCCCAATTTTCTATAGTGGCTTCACAAACTAGTTCCGATCTAAAGATTATATATTAGTTTTTTTCTGATTTACTGAATCTTGACCCACGTAGGATTTATAGCACATGTGGAATCGTTATGAAGCGAGTAGACATGGCCATTTTTAAGCCACATACGTTTCATTGGTCTAGAGCGGAATGCAGGTTTCAGTAAAGGCTGTGGGAATCATAAGAAGGTTTGATATTAAATCATTCAATATTTTTCTCTCTACAGTCTCACTGAAACTATGCCGAGAATTCAGGTTCACAAGTTGGATACGTTGGAAGCCTGCACACATGAGGTATGTAGTATGATTTGTAATTTTCATAGATGATATTGATAGTGCCAACTGCCTTTTGAATAAGGGTGACTATTGCGCAGGGAAAGGGCAAGGAAAAATCTATGTCTAGGAAAACATTCTTTCATCATCGTGGCTCTACTGCAAAACCTTTTTACCTAATGTAAACTCAAGACCAGCTTCACCTCTTTCTCTTTCTTTTTTGACCATGTGTCCTTGCCATCCTGTCTACCCTACATGATCAGACTTTGTCTATGATAAGCAGGGTCCCCACTGCACATGGAAAACAGGGAAAATGGCTCCAAAAGATCATGTCAGGGAAAACACAGGGAATTTGGAAATTTAATCGAACACAGGGGATATTGTTTGCCCAGTTTCTGGATTTTCTAATGTTTACTATTTAGAAGATTGAACTTTTCCGAGAGTAAAATTTAATTTCTTCCCCAGAAACTTCGTACATCTGTAATGGCAGTTATAATTTGAGCCCTTTGTGATCGAAATAATCAATGGAACCATGACAAGGAAGATTCACCATGGAAGAGGGAAAACATGGAATTCAATCGTGAGATTTGAGTGGGACCCTGAATAAGAGGTACTATTGAAATAACAAAGTTTTACGTTTTTGTTCTGTAGGTTGCCATTCCACCTGACACCGAGTATGTGCCGCTTCAGCCAGGGTCAACCGCACCGGCCAAAAGCTACCCCTTCATTCTGGATCCCTTCCAGAAAGAAGCAGTTCTGTGTCTTGAGAATCAACAGTCCGTTCTTGTATCAGCGCACACGTCAGCAGGAAAGACAGTTGTTGCGGAGTGAGTAATGCTTTTATCTAACCTTGAGCATTCAAACTACAGAAAACAAATTTATTTTTGTTCAAAAAGACGAGGATAATGATAGATGATTACCTTTTATGGATGCAAAAATGGGATAATCAAATAATGAGTACATCATGAGCACAATCGAGCGAAATGATAAAAAGACATTGATGAATATTGAAGTGTGGTACGTGTATTGTATAACGTGAATTGCTAGAAATGCAGACTTTTCAAATACATTTTCTCCTTTAGATACGCCATCGCCATGTCGTTGCGTGACAAACAGCGTGTCATCTACACTACACCCATCAAGGCCCTGAGTAATCAGAAGTACCGAGAGATGCTGGACGAGTTTCAAGACGTGGGCTTGATGACAGGAGATGTGACCATTAACCCAACCGCTTCCTGCTTAATTATGACAACAGAGGTAAGGTTCCAATGTTGTTTGACCGCGTTTAATTCTACCGTCTGATTCCATCATGTTTTCACCTCAGAGGGAACAGGATTAGGATTTAGGAAATATCCATTTTTTGTGTATGTTAATTACAGCATTATGGCAGTAATAAATAATTTGTTACTAAAGGTGTCATTTTTACAGGAATTCTTTTTAGAGAATGACCGCATTCAAACGACTTAGCGGCTACTCTTTTCTTTTTCCTAGATTTTGCGAAGCATGTTATACAGAGGATCTGAAGTCATGCGTGAAGTAGCTTGGGTCATCTTTGATGAAATCCATTATATGAGAGACAAAGGTAAGCATTTGAAATTTGCTTAGACCTAACAAAATATTACAGATGTCCAAAACATATATACTCCAAAAGCTAATTTGAAAAAAGATTTGTAACATGCCTTACGAATATTTGAAGAAATATTAACAAGGAGCACATAAGCACTAAAGACAACAGTTTGTATATCAAATTGTTGGTGCTGTACACATTTCAATAACCAGGGCTAAGAGTAGTAGTACCACAAAAGGGCTCTTGTGTGAAAGATTGTATCCTTGGGGGCTGTCTTCAGTTGCGTATTGTCAATTTCGGTAAAGTTGATTCTTGTCACTGAAACAATAACATGATCATGTTGTCTTTTGTTTTGTAGAAAGAGGCGTAGTTTGGGAAGAAACCATCATCCTTTTGCCGGACAACGTACACTATGTCTTCTTGTCTGCCACCATTCCAAATGCCAGACAGTTTGCAGAGTGGATTTGCCATCTTCATAAACAGGTATTGATACGAGTCACTTGGAAATTTTTCTTCTACTAGTATGAGCAAAGCAATTTGACATCTATACCTTGTTTTTCCAGATTTTTGTCATCATCAGGAAAGTGTTAGAATTAGGAGAGATACTATGTAAACAAAGACCTAAATAATAATTCTGTGTTGTTTTTTATCCCGATAATACAAAAATGCATGTGAACAATTCTTTGTGCAGCACAAATCAGAGGAATTTATCGCTAGCTATTCTTATTCCTGCTCATTTTACTATGTTTCCAGCCGTGTCACGTAGTTTACACTGACTACCGCCCAACTCCCCTGCAGCACTACATCTTCCCGGCCGGTGGCGATGGAATTCACATGGTCGTGGATGATAAGGTAAGCCTACATAGTTAAGAAATATTCAAATAATTATTTCGTTTATTTCAGTTTTCCTTCAATTAGCATATGAATTCATCCCGTCCTTTAGTCTTAGTCGATGTAAGTCTTGATTAATTCAACAGATTTGTGACTTCGTTTCTAGGGGGAATTCCGAGAAGAAAATTTCAACACAGCCATGAATGTCTTGCGAGATTCAGGCGATGCGGCCAAAGGTGACCAAAAAGGAAGGCGTGGTGGAACTAAAGGTCAGTTTTTATGTGTTTCTCTGTTTTAAGGTCAACAAGTATAGCTCGATTGCCACGTTATGAAAGTAGAACTAAAGTTAAGTTAAGGAATACCATTTTGTCTTCCTTTACCGGATTCTTTTTAATTGTACCACATTATAAAAACAAACCATATTTTCATAGTAACACATTGTATTCGGGTAACAGATATTGTTTTTTTGGATGTCAGAGCTTATGATACTATACTAAAGGAGGTTGTTCTTTAGTTCTTTCACTTTTAAATTTTTTAAATTGGTTTCACAGAATTCCGGATTTTGAACGTTCTTAAAAGAAGCGTCTCTGTAATTTAGAGGCATAGCCTCTATACTCGACTCAGATAGACTTTTTTGCGCTGGTATTGAGCCAACACTACCAAAATGCATATTGACAAAACGCAGATCGCCGGGAACAAGCTTCTTCCAAAAAAATCTTGATTTTGTTTTTGGCAAACACTTGGTGTCCGGCCATTTTCTCAGAATTCATACATGATAGGAGCATGAACCCAGTACAGTATGATGTCAAATGTATCAGGGAAGAATAGTTCATTTTGATTTTTACTCATTTGTTTGACACTTTTGCATGATAATCGAAAGTTTGACAACAAAATATTGTTCGCCAGATTTAGGAGCTGTACTACTCAGCCCAGCTCCTAAAGCACACTGTACGACAGGCGTGCGAGGATCGGCCGGGCACCTTTCCCACACTCAGTTTTCACGGGAAGTTTTGCGAGGGGGTTGGGGGGAGGGGAAGATTGCGTTGATAAGGTTGGGGTGGGGAAGGGTGGAGGGGGAGCTGGTGTTGATTTATCAGTCTGCCGAGTCAAACTAATTGGGACGTGATATTCATACCAAACACATGATTTATGGAAGATTTACACATTCTGGCACTTTCAGGACTCAGGCGTACAAGGTGGGTTCATAGCCTATATTTATATTGTATGCTTTCATCATAAATCTGTCTTTGGACCAAACAACAAAATGATCGACCAGGGCATATGGGCCATTAAATTCAGTCAAGGAGACACCTGGGCCCACGTGTTCGTAAACGATTAGGGTAATCGGGTATTTTGTGATTAGTGTCTCATACCTAGAAATCTGTCTATCATATGAAATATTGATGTCATTACAAAATATTATCAAAAAAGGGTTTTTTGGATGCAAATATTTTTTTGTCTCAGAAGTATAACTAAACTAGAAACACTAATCAAAAAATACCCGATTAGACTAATCGGTAACTAACATGTGGGTTGTACTGGCTACGGAAACTTGATGAAACGCCTCTCATCATGGAAGCTTTGCTCCAGGACTGACATTAAAACTAGTTTTTACGGGGGACGAGATGATGTTTGATTATCCAATGAATATTGTTTGGAGTAAGAAGGACTTCCGTCCGGTAATGAGAAGTTATTTAGTCAGTGCTAATATTTGTGATAACGCATCTATTTTTACTTCAGGCGAATCGAATTGCTTCAAAATCGTCAAGATGATTATGGAAAGGAACTTCGCACCAGTTATTGTGTTCAGCTTCAGCAAAAAAGATTGTGAGGCGTATGCCATGAGTATGTCCAAACTCGACTTCAATTCAGGTAAGATCTCTTTGTATGTGAAAAACTCGGAATTTGTTGTTAGATTATGAACTTCATAAAATGGACTTGAATTTACTTTTATCAATCACATATTAGATAAATTTATATATGAAAGAGTAGCCCTTAGCAGATATATCATATTTCTGATATTTGTTGCCATCAGATAAATATACATACGTTAACCATTGCAGATAAGGAGAAAAAGATGGTTGAAGAAGTTTTCAACAACGCCATAGACTCCCTATCCGATGATGACAAGCAGCTGCCCCAGGTTTGTTTATATTATGCCAATTTTCGTATGACATTGCAATTTTTCCAAACTCTTTGGGTACTGATTTCAGTAAATCTACACGGCCACATGAAAAGTTTAATGCCTAGGGACATATGGATTTGTGTCTCAGTGTTAAAACAGCCTTACAACTTCTCCTAACTCTTAAACAGCATTACTACAAACCTTTGAGACTTGATTACCCATTATTACTATTTTCACCTAAATATAATATGTTTTTTTTAAAGATTTGTTTTAGTATGTATTGACCTGGTCAAAGGTTTTTGTGACGAAATTAATGTTTAGTTACACATCAATTCGGCGAATTGAGGCCGAAAGAACTCCTTTTTGTATCTCTTGAACGGCCGTGCATCAAAAAAAAGTTTCTCAACAAAGAACGGACATTAAGATTATAAATGATGTTTTCAGGTAAAGCACGTGCTACCTCTTCTGAAGAAAGGCATAGGTATACATCACGGAGGTCTATTGCCACTTCTGAAGGAAACCATCGAAATCCTGTTCTCCGAAGGTCTGATAAAGGCCTTGTTTGCCACCGAGACGTTTGCCATGGGACTCAACATGCCCGCAAGAACCGTTCTCTTCACCAGCGGACGCAAGTTCGACGGCAAAGATTACCGCTGGGTAGGTGTGAAAATGGACTGCCATAGACCTATTTCAATAAAGTGGCGCCCTGCTAGCGGAATAGGCTTGAACAATCAGTTGGGTAATGGGTTTCAATGAGGATCGTTGGGTACAGGGCTCCTATGGGAAGGTCCACTGCGCAGGTTCATGGGAAATGTTAAATCAAATCATTCAAACTCATTTTTAGAAATGTGCATATAAAAAAAATAGGATTATTTTTGTAGGTTAGATTCGATCCTAGAATAAGAAGACAAGGTATATACAGAACTTACCTACAATTTCTTGTATTCTTTGAGGTAAGGTTGTAACTGAAATTCATCATTCTTCGCCTGCTATTTCTAGCTGTCTTCGGGTGAGTACATCCAAATGAGTGGTCGTGCTGGTCGGCGTGGGCTGGATGACAAGGGCATAGTCATTCTAATGGTCGACGAGAAAATGGGCCCAGCAGTTGGAAAAAATATCGTCAAGGTATTAAATCATTTACTGTTCCTTTCCAGTTAGATAAACTTCTTGCTATTGCCTACATCTGATCTTTAAACATCTAAGCTTATGAAAAACATCACTCATGTTCCAACAATTTACGGCAATATTTCAGTAATTCAATCATTTCATAATGAAATGATAGTTCTCGATTTCTCGTAATTGGTAAATTATTTCTCTTTGAAAGGGCTCTCCTGACCCCTTAAACAGTGCATTCCATCTGACGTACAACATGGTGCTGAACTTGCTCCGCGTCGAAGAAATCAACCCTGAATACATGCTGGAGAGGTCATTCTACCAGTTCCAGAATTATGCCAGTATCCCAGCTTTGTATGAGAGTAAGTTGATTTTATAAAGTGGACATTTCAGATTTTCTGGATAACTGAAAGTCGTATATATCTTAGAAAAGACAAAATAATTATGTTTTAGTAATGGAGGCAATTTTCCTCTTAATACTAGAAATAGTCACAGTTCGTTCAAATTATAGATCTAATACAAGCAGACTTCAGAGAGATACTCGATATGGATATCGTCTTATGACAATAGTTCTAAGTATCTTTAACCCTTTTAACCTAACAATCACACAATGTTGTCACAATCATAAGACTAAATGTATATGTACCTGTAACACCCCACTCTACCTCTAGTCAGTAAAGGATATGAATATTGTTTTCCCGTACCAGAATTGAAGAACCTGGAGGTGGATTACCACGGGATGAAGATTGAAGACGAGGAGAAGGTAGCGTCCTACTACAAGATCCGTCAACAGCTGGACCACCTGGCCAAAGAGGTGCAGGGATTTCTCACCAAGCCCCAGTATGTCCTGCCCTTCCTTCAGCCCGGCAGACTTGTCCATGTAAGTACATCGAATGTGAATTTTGACATTTATCTTGTTTAATTACCCTTAGAAAATATTGCCTGCCATCTGTATTTTAAGGCCATAACTAGAACACTGTCTCGTCTCAAGAGGACCGAATTATGCAAAATTTACATTGATAATCATTAGAGCTGGGTACAAGGACCCGACTTGGCTTTGTGGCTGAAAAAAATATTATCCAAAACAAATCCAGTCCCACAAAATCAGGGATGTAAGTTTTCAGATTTTTGTTTGATTTCAGATTTTTTTTCACTTTCACGTCTCCCATAATAACTTTAAAAAATAATTGCTTAGATCGCGTTTCATAGCATTTTAAAATAATTTCAGATTTTATTTATGCTGTTTCAGATTTTGTCTTTAACGTCCTACTATAAGATCCGTCAACAGCTGGACCAGCTGTAACTTACATCCTTGCAAAATCATAGCTGTGCCTTGAAACATGTCACAAACTATTTTTGAAATACTTTGATAATCATAATTATTTTGAACTTTAGGACATGAAAAATATTAATTTGATTGTATTGGCAGGTCGTGAATGGAGACAACGATTTCGGATGGGGAGTTGTCGTAAACTTCCAGAAGAAGGCGAATCAAACCAAGGTACGTGAGAGACAATGAGAGGCTGCTGAATTCTTCCCTGCAAGTTATAGATAATTATTTCCTCTTACTCGCTAGATCCTTACATAAGTCTGTTTACGAGAAGAAACCCTTACATATACCATTAGTCCCAAAACAACGACTGTCATGCCTCATTTTTGCCTGGTTTGTTGCAGAACCCAAGCGATACCGAGCCAGTGTTTGTCGCCGAGGTTTTACTACACCTCACTAAGGAAAGTGCACGAAATAGCAAAACCTCCGCCATCAAACCTTGCCCCAAAGGAGAAAAAGGAGAGATGCAGGTTTGTTTAGATATCCATCTCATAGTATAGGTGAAGTGGTTATAGTCAGTAATGAAAATATTGCCATAAGGAAACTATGGGCATATAGCTTAATCATGAGGATAATATATAATAAATATCATTGGAAAATCGGGAATTTTCTTACCAGTGAGAATGCTCTTATGGGCAGATAATCGTAATCGTAAACTATAATCGTAGACTACCAGTATATACTCAAGGATCTTTCGGCGCCAAAGGTTCCCGGTATGATATCCTAAGTAACTATGGTTGGTATCAAGAAACCCAAAAAAATCAGTGTTTTCGTTTTCATTCAGTAATTGAAAAATATTTTGCATTTGTGGATGCGTGTTCTGTGAAGAATCTTTTTTGGCTACTAGTTTCTGCAAACACTGTGTGGTTATACACTATTTAGCCGCAGAGAGAACCTGTTGAGTTACAAGCTTCCTTCTAACGTCCCATTTCTTCGTGCTTCAGGTCGTCCCAGTACTTCTCCACCTCATTCAGAACCTCAGTGCCATACGCATCTACTTCCCACAAGACTTGAGGCCTCTCGACAACCGGATGAGCGTCCTCAAATCAGTACAGGTTGGTTTCCCAGTCCATTTAGTACCAGTAAAATATTTAAATTCTTCATACATCTAAAACAAACTCACTGTAAGTAACTTACAGGACGGGTTATTAATTTTAACAAACCGCCGATTATAATTTGTAGGTAAATCTAAGTGAGGATGCCGATGATCCATAGTAGGTTCAAGATCCCCTTGAATGATAAACTGTTTTTGTTTGCAGGAGGTTGAGAAACGGTTCCCGGATGGCGTGCCTCTGCTTGACCCGATAGAAGACATGGGCATCAAGGACGGTAACTTGAAGCAAGTCATCAAGGTAAATAGCTGCCTCAACACTAATCATAAATAATCTGAGAAAGACCCAAGAGTCTATGGGGGCTATGGGCGCCCCTGTCCCCCCTACGGGGTTACAAAGGCCAGCTGCGTGATGCCCTTTCTATGGGACATTACACATCCATAATCCTTTGCCACTCTTCTAAAAAAAAAGTAGGATAGTGATCCTGGTACATGTAGTGGGTTTCTCCTAAATCATCTCAAAGATACGATCGCCCAAAGCTGAAAAGTATTACCTTGTGCAGTCTGATCAGAACCATGAAGGGTTGGCATGACTTAATAAACTACCCCAACAAACAAACAATAGCAGCTAAAAAAAATTGTTGTCTCTTATGCTACTTTGAAAAATAAATCAAGACGTTTTCAATATTCACCGTGGTTCCCGATTACAAACATTTTTATATGCGCCTATTTATCAAATCTTGCAGAAAACAGAAGCCTTTGAAAAGCGAATGTATTCCCACCCACTTCACGACTCTCCAGAGCTGTCGGAGCTGTATGCCCAGTATGAGAAGAAGGCCAAACTGGGGGCAGAAATCAAAGCTGCGAAAACCGAGCTGAAGAAGAAACGGTCTCTGCTACAGATGGACGAGCTTAAGTGTAGGAAGCGAGTATTACGGAGACTCGACTATTCAACAGCATCAGACGTCATCGAAATTAAAGGCAGAGTGGCCTGTGAAATTTCTAGGTACAGATTTCACAGTTTTCTGAGGCTGAAATCAAGTGTAATTCCAAAGAAACTCGTGATATGAATCTAGCAAATATCCCCCAGAAAAAAAAGACAATATGTTTTATGGAAACAGTGCAATACTATAAGAAGGATGAGAACGGTAATTTCACAGGAGTAGTCTTGGAGCACTGGATCGCCAGGAGAGTTAGCTGAGTGGTAGTATCTAATAAAACAAATGTACCTTGTTCTTCAGTTTCGTGCACATGTCTACCAAAGTTATTTTCTGCATTTGTTTCTCTAGTATGTGGATTAGAGACCGTGTTGTTTTTCTTACAGTTGTGACGAGCTTCTGGTGACAGAGCTGCTCTTCAATGGCGTCTTCAACAACCTGACCCCTCAGCAGTCGGCGGCTCTCTTCAGCTGCTTCGTGTTCGATGAGAAGGCCAAGGAGATGCCCAAGTTAACAGAGGAACTCTCCGGTCCGCTGAGACAAATGCAGGTAACGTATAAAACACAAAACCAAGACAGTTGATCACCCTAAGTATTATGCCGTACACTTTGATTTAAAGGGATAACGGACTGTTTAACCACAATTTAAAATCCATTACAGTGTCACCAAACCATAAATTAATATTAGACCTATGCAAGAGGGTCACATTTAATCCAAAAAAAATATATGTCACCATGCTTATTTTTGAGTGAGACCCTAAGAAAGATAATGTGCTTAATTATAGAAGGCTATGGGAAATACATATTTAGTCATATTCAACTGACCCTAGAACATTCAAAATCCATTACAGCCTCACCAAGTCTTAGGAATATGTAGCTTAGGTCTGTAGCAAATTTTTAAAGCCAAAAAAGATAGGGGTCACCGATGTTATTTAATAGCTGGAGGCTAATAAAACCTTAATAGCTGAGTATTACTGTATAATACACTATAATTATTTCTTTTTTTATTTCCCTAAGTTTTGTGGTTAAACAACCATTGTTTATTCATTTTATTTCAAATTCAAACCCTACTCATGTCTGGTGAAAAATTTCTAAATTTTGAGACATTTCATTTTTGGCACCAGGGGGCGCATGTGGGCCTGATTTATCTAATATTGACTACCCTTTTCATTATCATCCAAAATTTCTGATTTTCTTACATTTTTGTTTTAAATGAAATGCCACCAACTTAGGATATTAAATTTTAACCTCTGAGGATTTTGAAATTTTTCCACCAGGGGGCACATCTGTGGACAGTACGTTATCCCTTTAAGTTCCATTTTCTATATTTTAAACTACAATTGGTGCAGATATCAATTTTATTTTATGATAACGGACTCATGAGAAACTGCAGACGGATGGCAATGATATTGGTACAAAACCTGGCATTAGAATTTTGAGAAATCTTTTTTGTCGCATTTTTCCTTTCAATCAGTCCATCAAAACTCAAACACAGTTGGTAAGTGAAAAGGATAGATGAACCTGAGGGATAGCTTACTTCAGTGTAATAACGAAAACAGTGTAATGTGTCAGAGACATCTGGGGTGTTTACACGTATACTACTAAAACACATCTAGATCCCATCCATACTTCATAATTGTGATATTACATAAGAATACTCAATTGTTCTCAAAGTAACTCGTTACTCTCGGAAAAGTGCTGCTGCTTTACACTTGTATCACCAAAGAATGTTAAAATTCCACAGTTTGAGGAAATTATAGACCTACATAAATGCCACTCATTAATTCAATTCCCTTCCTATTCAGGACACTGCGCGGCGGATAGCTAAGGTGAGTGCCGAGGCCAAGCTGCCCCTGGACGAGGAGGAGTATGTGGAGAAGTTCAAGCCCCACATGATGGACGTGGTCAACGCCTGGTGCAACGGCTCCACCTTCCTCGACATCTGCAAAATGACCGACGTTTTTGAAGGTAAGGACTGTGTTGATGCCGAACTTTGGTGCACGTAACGTATCTGTTACCATCGCTTATATAATTGATTTAGAAAACGTTGTTAAGGGAAAAAATGTACTCAAAAATTATTATTTTTTATTTAAACAGAGAAGCTACTGTATTTGTGTTTCTAGACCATTTCAAAGTATGTCTGATGGTTACTATACCTGCTGTGACTGCGAACACTATTTCATCTGTAAATTGTTGCTTAATGTGAATGTAGGATGCCTGAGATATGAGATTTTTCGCCTAGGCTACATGCTTGAGAGGAAATAATCCTGTGCATTTAATCATTGAGTAATCTTGAAAACTGTATGTTCTGCAATATTTAGCCATCTTAAGGATAAAATCCTTCAAACATAACCGCGTTTGTCATGTTTATTACTTGTTATATTTAATAGGAAGTATCATTCGTTGTATGCGGAGGTTAGAAGAAACTTTGCGTCAGATGGTTCAAGCTGCCAAGGCCATCGGTAACACTGAGCTCGAAAACAAATTTTCAGAAGGTATGTATGTTTACTTACATGTTTCTTATTTTGTACCGTTCAATTGTTTATCAGTTTGAAGATTTACAGATTGAATTATTAAGTAGGGCCAATGTTAATTGCAAGTTGATAGCCTGTGATATAAATATGATCGTATTGATAAAAAAAATCGTTTAATTTTGATTACCTGATATGTTAAATCATGGCGCATATTATATATACATATTTTATTATGATTCCTTTTTTTCAGCTATACGAATGATAAAGAGGGATATCGTGTTCGCAGCAAGTTTATATTTGTGAGTCCGAGAACTGCCCAAGACGAATGCGACCTACATTTTGCGATTCTTTGATTTTACTTGTTTTCATCAAAACAAACTTAACCTTCATTTTCAAATTCATTAGCATGTCATATGTCATACAAAGCTGATATTGCTTAAGGAAAGTCATCATTCACATAAACCAATATAATACAAAGTAATTAAAGAGTAAATATAGCATTTACAAGATACGTAGCTGTTCTTTTGACGAAGGTTCAAGGAGCATAAGCAG
This sequence comes from Lepidonotus clava, assembly GCA_936440205.1. NCBI lineage: Eukaryota > Metazoa > Annelida > Polychaeta > Phyllodocida > Polynoidae > Lepidonotus > Lepidonotus clava. The sequence goes on from OW387134.1 coordinate 20,977,439, forward strand.
TGTTTTTACTAAGAGGCGGCCGAACTACGTTAATTTGAATTTTTTTTTTGTAAGAAATCTGTTTAAGCCCTCGTACTTCGTAGAAAGTGTAGATGAAAGTACATGTATGATAAACTGCAGATATTGTGTTCAGGCCTCCCTCATACTTTTCCATCCTGACAGTCATGTAATTCGCAAATGTACTGCTAAAAGAATATTTTTAAGATCTTTTGTAAACCTTTAACGCGATATTTGTGTATACAGTTAAATAAAGACCGTATTGGAAAACAATGGCTTGTTACTGTTTAGTAAAGTTTGAGTGTAAGATTTTTTTCTCACATAAGTATAAACCCATTAGTGGTTTCACGGTTTGCGTATTCTAATAAGATAACTTTATGTTCTGCCAAACCTGACCAACAAGTATTTTTTACCGAAATCTACATTAAGATATACACAAGTACATCGTTAAAGAACCTAAAGCCTCATACCCACTAAGCAACTTTTACAGTTGGAAAAACAGATCGGTGCTAAAATCGGCCGATTCTTATTATCACCTGTTAGTATGGTATATTGAATTGTGCATGTTTTATCTGAATCGGCTGATTCAAGGGGCACAATCGGCCGATTTTAGCACCAATACATTGCCCAACTATGTAAAAGTTGCTTAGTGGTTATGGGGCTTAAGGGTTAGACTGACTGGCACTCAGGGGTACGGTCTCAGGGTCTTGAGGTGTCAATTCAGCTTCAGGCAGGCTGGGACAACATTGCTAGAGGACCCTGCATGGCTCAGCAAATTCTCCCTCCTACCGTACCCTCTCATATCACTTTTTGGTTTTGTCAGAATCCAAAGAGAACGTTTCTGTATTCCTCTCCTAGAGCAATTTGACCCTCCATATGATACTTATCATCATTCTTTGTACCTATTGCTAAGGAAATCCAATCTTCCATGGAGGTGATGTTCTCCTTCAATGAACCCCTACTTAAATAAAAAAAGTAAAAAATATCTGACCATATTGACAAAGGCCTGCCCTTTTAAAGGAATATGTGAAAGTTCACACATGTACCGCCTAATTAGAAAATCACATTGACAATTAAAAATGTCTTAAAACACGAGGGTTTGGGTTTAATGTCAGCAGTCTAAACATTATTTGAACGGATAAAGGACATTTAATCTCCTCGCACAGGTACCCCCGGTTGGAAAATTGAAACAATTGAAAATGTAAAAATATGGTTTAAAACTTGACCAGTGGTTGAATTATATTCCAGAGTTTATGATTTGGAGAGAAATGTAGATCAAATTGCCAATGTACATACGTGACTTTGCTATATAGGCCTAGTCAATGTAACCTTGTACTTTAAAGCGGAAATATTTCTTAACGATATGGGACAAAATGTGGTATGTGACCAAACTACCTTTTGGTGAACAACTTCAGAAACTTGCTTTAGATGGTGTAATAAATATCAAAGCTACAGTAGTATGCCCATATTCAAATGATGAAGGTAAAGTTGAATCCAAAATAAACGGATTTCAGTGTGTCGATCTAATTGTTGAACTGAAACACTTCGTTTGATATCTCACCCATGGTTCTGAGATTTTGAACAGGATATAATTTATTATAATCATGTGTATTCATGTGAAGGGAGCAATTTCGCCCGGATCCAAATTAAAAATGATTGTGGCACGCATGCCAGGGGCGGATCAAGGGAGGTGAGGGGCGGGGGGGGGGGGGGGGGGGGGCGGATGGTCCTTGGCCAACCCCCTCCCCTGTTAAATCATGTTTGTGGGGATCCGTCCCTGGATGCCTCTATGTTTTCTGTTAGCCTGTTTGGAAAATCGACTGTTCGGCGAGGTATTTAATGATGCATGACTATACTTCGTCGCTCTCCGTCAGGTGGCGACACAGGTGAGAAGGCGGGTGAGCATGCGCAGTCAGTTGTTCGGGTTATTGCGCCAGCGATAACACGTAGTTTCAACTTCGATCGAAATTTTTCAGTTTCAACTGGATTATTTCAGGATTCTAGTTCTTTTTATCCTGCGTAAGGATTTACAGAACTATTGTGTGACAATTTTTGGTGCTTAACCAAAAAATTGGACTTGTTTCCAGTGTTTAACTGCGAAACGTGTTGCCGGTGGTCTTACTTACTGGTTCTCCAGTCACGGAGGTGCCTAACCTTGTTCGTGAAGTGTGGAGGGATTCATTCTTGAATGAACTTTCTTTGTGGTGGACTATAAGGTGTGTAACCATGGTCAAACAAAGCAGCAGGAAGGATTACGACGGAGGTGACCCGCCTAATTTGGTTCCTGTCAAAACCAATGACGGGGGGAAAGGTTCTGGATCTAACCCCCCACCTGCTACTCCATTGCCGCCTAGTACGCAGTCCGAAATGTTGTCGGCTCTTCAGGGGATAAGCGGTATACTTAAAATGGGTTTCGACTCATTGAAGGCGAAAGTGAGTGAAGTCAGTGTTAATATGAACAAACTTGACGAAAAACTGGATGGGAAGTTCGGTGAACTTCTTGACACCTCTCGGGATGAATCGGAAGGTGTTGTGTCCGATTCTGACGATCCTCTAGGCCGTCCTCCACCCAAAAAACGTAGGAGAATGGACGATCAGGAGTCGTTGGACGGGGATCAGTCTAAGGTGTTGTCTGAAGCTTCAAAAGATTTAGACACGGATGATCAGGTAGGACCTCCTGTCGATGAACAGGTGGCTACTTTTGTGAAGAAAGCGTTTGCTAAACCCTTGAAGGGGGACGCTTTGAAGAAGAAAAAGGATGGTATCTTCATTCCGGACAACATTGACTGTTTGGGTGTACCTCGTATTAATGAACCTATCTTCCTGAAGCTCTCGTCTCAAGCAAAAAATAAAGACAGAGCTATTCAAGACAATCAGTTGTCGTTCATGAAGGTAATGTCTTCGTTGGTCCTAATAACGGACTGCTTGTTGGATCATGAGAGTGAAGGAGAATGGATTACCAACACCATGAAGATAGCAACTGACGCGATTTCTGTAGGTGCTGCATTACAGAATGATTGGTTGAAGGCTCGTAGGGATGATGTTAAACCTTCTCTGCCAGACGACTTCAAAAGGTTAGCCTCAGTGGAGGTGCCACTCACATCAAAACATCTCTTCGGAGATGACTTGGAGGGATCCATTAAGTCGGTGGAGAACACTAACAAGATCGCCAAAAGGATGGATCCCATTAAGAAGAAACAGGGATACGAAAAATCTAACTCCAAGAACTTCTACAAGAAAAAACGGAATTACGGTCGTTATGACAAGAAGAACTACAACAACAACAACAACAACAACAACAACAACAGCAACAACAAGCGTGACTACGACAAGAAGGATTTTCGACGGAAGGGATCAAGGAACTAAACCAGGTATATGATCCCTTACCACCTATTCCTGGTAACGTGGCAAATTGTCTGCCAGCGTGGGAGTGCTTAACTTCCGATCCAGTGACTTTAGGTTATGTATCGGGCTATAAAATCGAATTTGATGAAAATCCTGTACAAGGTCATATTCCTAGAGAGTATGTCTCAAACGCTCATCAAAAATCTGTTCTTCAAAATCAAATTGATGATTTGGTTGAAAGATCCGTTGTTAAAGAAGTTATTTGGGAAAAGGATATGTTTGTGTCTAATGTTTTTGGCAGACCAAAACCTAATGGTGATATCAGAATGATTATAGATCTGTCTGACGTTAATGATTATGTCCAAAAATACCATTTTAAAATGGATCATCTCAATGTAGCGATTGATTTGTTGGACGAGGGGATGTTTATGACATCTATTGATCTGAAGGACGCATATTATTCCATTCCCATATGGGAGGCTCATAGGAAATTTCTATCTTTCCAATGGGAAGGTAGATTTTTCCAGTTTCAAGTACTTCCTTTTGGCCTGACTTCTGCTCCAAGAATTTTCACCAAGGTTCTGAAACCAATTTTCTCTAAACTACGAGAAGAGGGGTTTTCAGTATTAGGTTATATTGATGATAGCCTAATTTTGGCGGAATCGTATCAAGAATGTGTAATTGCTACCCAAAGGTTACAACAATTGTTTGTGGAGCTAGGCTTCACGATCAATTATCAAAAGTCGTCTTTGATCCCGACGCAGAAAATTACCTTTTTAGGTTATGTTCTGAATTCAGAGAATATGACAATTTCTCCAAATGAGAAGAAAAGGGATAAAGTTAATGATGTAATTCGAAAATTACAAGCTAAGAAATCTCATAAAATCAGATTTGTAGCTTCTGCCTTGGGGTTCATCATTGACTTGTGTAAAGGAGTGGAATACGGTGCAAATCACGTCAGGTTCCTAGAAAGAGATAAGATAATAGCTCTCAAAAGAGCAGGCAGAAGAGGTTATAATGCTTCTATGTGGCTTTCTGCTGAAGCAAAAGATGAACTACGATGGTGGAAAAGAAACGCTTGTTGGCGTTCAAAAAAGATCAGAGTAAATCCTCCTCATCTTGTTTTAACTTGTGATGCATCACAGTTAGGTTGGGGAGCAGTTTTCAGAGATCAAAACACCGGAGGTAGATGGTCTTTTGCTGAAGAGAAAGATCATATAAACACATTAGAACTGAAAGCGGTTTTGTTGGGGTTAAAGTCTTTCTTTAAGGATCAATCTCATTTGGAGATTCTTATCAAAACCGATAACACTACTGCCGTTTCTTACATCAATAAGATGGGTGGTTCGAAGTCATTCAGTTGTGAGTCCGTTACAAAACAGATTTGGAAGTTTTGTGAACATAGGGATATTTGGCTTGTAGCTACACACATTCCAGGTGTGGATAATAAAGAAGCAGATTTCTGTTCACGGAATTTTACGGAAAACACTGAATGGACTTTGAATCAAACCATTTTTCACAATATTTGTGAAAAATGGGGCGTTCCAGATATTGATTTGTTCGCCTCTAGACTTAATAATAAGGTACCTTTATTTGCCAGTTGGGGCAAAGATCCTGAGGCTGCTTTTGTTGATGCGTTTTCCGTAGACTGGAATAGATGGAATCTAATATATCTTTTTCCTCCTTTCAGTCTCATCAGCAAGTGCATACGCAGGATCAAGAGGTCCAAAACGACAGCGATTCTAGTGGTTCCCAGGTGGCCGGGTCAAACCTGGTTCGGACAGTTGAAAGAACCATTTGTGAAGGACAAAATAACTGTTCGTCCCAAGGAAGGGAATCTCTTGAATGTGGGGTCAATTCACGTGAAAAACCCCTTAAAACAAGTACCAATCTTAGTGGTGCTTTGTTAAACAAAGCGTGGGGGAAAAAGAATTTGCCTCCGAAAGTCTTGAGTCATGTATTAGATTCTTGGAGAGATAAAACCAAACTCCAATATGCTGTTTATCATAGGAGATGGAATACATTTTGTATTATAAGGAAAATTGATCCTTTGGATCCAAAATTGAATGATGCTTTGTCATTTCTAGTTCAAATGTTTGATTCGGGGCTAAGGTATAGTGCGCTCAATTCTGTTCGTAGTGCACTCTCGGTTATATTACCCAAGTTTGACAATCATACTTTTGGTAGTCATCCAGTTACTGTTAGATTGTTGAAATCGTTCTACAACAAAAGGCCACCTCAGGCTAGATACACAACAATGTGGAACCCGCAGATTGTAATTGATTATCTTAGAGAAATGATTCCTCTGAGTAAGTTGTCTGTGAAGAATTTAACACTGAAATTCTGTATGTTATTTCTGCTAGCTACATGCAGCAGACAGCAAAGACTGTGTTCAATCAAAAGATCCAACATCAAATTTCAAATGGACGGATCTGTGGAGATATTAACTGACACGTTGCAAAAACATTCGTCGAGAGGGAAAACTCTGGAAATCCTTACACTACAACCTTTTAAGGAGGATCGTAGTGTGTGTGTGGTGGAAAACCTCAAAGCATATCTGACTAAAACAGAGGACATTTCAAATGCAGGAGATGGACTATTGTGTAGCTTTACTCCTCCATATAAAGCGATAGGTACTCAAACCATAGGACGTTGGGTAAAAATGGTTATGACAGATGCTGGAATTGACACTGTCATGTTTAAACCTCATAGTACAAGGAGCGCCAGTGCGTCTGCTATGGCAAAAAGTGGGATACCACTTACGGACATTCTTAAGAAAGGTTGTTGGTCTAATGAAAGTACCTTCAAACAATTTTATCTAAGAGATTTGAAGTGAAATAATCTCTAATTATTATATGTTATTTGTTTGTTAACAAATTAAATTTATCAAATTAATTTGATACGGTGTTATTTTTCTGTTAAAATAACAATATGGAAATTTATAGGCTTTAAAGTCTCACCTGTGTCGCCACCTGACGGAGAGCGACGAAGTATAGTTCTAAACTTAGCTGAGACCTACCTTGGTAAAGGGTGAAAGATAAGTAGAACTATACGAGGAGATCCTAGTCAGGTGGTGCACAGGTGCCCACCCATTAGGTTCCTCCCTAATAAATTAAAGTTCTTTAAATTTATTACTATATTGAAAGTTTGGATAAACTTTTACAATTTTGATAAATTTCCATATAAGACTTTGAATGCTGACTGCGCATGCTCACCCGCCTTCTCACCTGTGCACCACCTGACTAGGATCTCCTCGTATAGTTCTACTTATCTTTCACCCTTTACCAAGGTAGGTCTCAGCTAAGTTTAGAATTTTACTTCAACGGAGAGCAAATTAATTCTAACGTTTTCTGAATGACACGAAATAGACACATATTACAGGCGTCTATCCCTAGTTCAAATGAGGTTATCGTTCATTCTCAACAGTTTGAAATCTCTGAATGCTTCAAAATCCAGTCGCAGAGGTACCAGCGTCTATAGCACTAGTCCTCGCGTAGTGTTTCTTAAATTCCTTGGCCAGCCGCTTATATTAATTTTGATGCTCGTTTTCCCACAATATCCTCCGCGTTTCCCCCTCCTACTTGTAGTACATTTGTATTGTTATTCGACGGTCCATGGCATGTCCTGCTAGATATACCCCTTGGTATCGAGAAGGTTGCAAGACGCCGACCGTACTGGTCCTTTCCCTATGCGGATTTCAGGGACTCTAGAGAAGGGATCCCTAAAACCTATGTTTATGTTCCAGAAAACACTTGTCGTCAAACCTCATTATCTTATATCTGTGTCATACATAAGCAGATCGAAATATCATATCCCAAGGATTTGATTAAACGGTATCATCTGTTGATTTTAAGAATAATCCAAGTTGTATGATATGAATTATTAATGCATGTGCCTATGTCCGGGATTTCCCATGTTGGCTTTAGAGGTTCATATCCAAAAAGCTGTGAGTATCTATAGGCTTAGTTGGCCGTGCTCATCTACGGAGGTCTATGGGACTTCAAGGTCCATTGCCCAACCGATGACCCCGCAGACCGCACGAGCCACTTCCCTAGGTAAATCAAACAGGGTTTAAAGTCCTCTATAATTTTGCATTGTAAAGAAATTAGACATTTCATAATTAGGCTACCTTTCCTTATTGACTAAGCCAGACCAATTCATTCGCAATTCATTCCTATTCGTATTACCAGGACCAACTATTTGGTTGTTCTAATGTAATTCCCCCCCCCCCCCCCTCTTTCGAAATGTTTGATCCGCCACTCGAAAGTCATTATCAAATTTGATTGAATCAGTGTTTATTAACTAAGGGAAGAGACCCCACCCAGCTATCCCAATACTCCCAGAACTAAGTTCTGTGCAGTACATGCTCCCTATTCCAGGCAGCGCATCTCATCAAATTCTTCTGGATAGGGGGGATGGCGGTATGTAGGCCAAATGTAAAACCTATTGTAGTGACGGACGTGGCCGTATCCTTAACTCAGTGCTGCATCCTCTTATTCGGCACTATCTACATCCCACCTACTGCCCTGCACTCGGTACGGCACGAACAGCGGGCGTCATGCCCAATAATCGATGAGGTTCAGTCTCTGGCAACAATCAATAACATTCATTTGGTGCTGGGGTCCGACTCGCACCCTCTTCAATAGTGTGTACCAGGAGGAGCTCCAGTAGTAAAAAGAAAAGCAGTGAACGGAGTACAGGGAGATGTAATAAAGATCTGCGTATATAACTCAGTTTCAAGTTCAGTTGAAAAGCTACTCAACTGAAAGAGGCCACGAGGACAGAGACAGTCCCAAAAGTGTACCAAGTAACGAGCTCTTGTGATACAAGTGAAACGGCGTTCTGGCCCGCATTGCCTTATGTGGAATTTATGCGCGTGCAGTAACAGGGATGGCATGACACGAAGCGTAAGTACAATTCAGTTGTCTTTGGCTGGGTCAACTGGGGTCGCTGTTAATATTGTAAGATCGTGTAAGAACACCCCGAAATGTTTTACATGTACAAACATATGTCATCCAGTGCCATTGTAAAACCGTTCTCAATATAGGTGGCGTCCAGCCAGCCGAGGGGTTCAGCAAAATAATACCAAAAGAAAGAGGTCCCTACTAGCTGGATCGTGGCCAACATGGACTTTGCCATGCCATCTCTCTTTATTAGTGAATCTGTATGTCGCATGTTTGTTTTTAATCACTATATTCCCTCTGCATAATTAACTTCCTACTCAAAAAGTATAATGACATTATAGCCATAATAATAGGTATGTTAAGACTAGCATGAGTTATATGATGAGTTATATGGACTAGGGCCGTGGGGCGGGGGAATAATATGTGGGGGGTGAGCAGAGAAAGAGAGAGAGAGTTCTATTACTGTCATTTACAAACCAACATTAACCATAGAATGAGTAGATCTATTTGGATTAATACATGTAGGCCATCTCCTATAATTGTTCCTCTTGTTTATGCCTTTTACTGGGTTTGCACTACGCATACACTTATTTTGATTACATTCATGTTACGCACTATTAACATCTAATGAAGATATGATGCATATATAAGTACATCAGGATTAATTGTCCAAAATATATATTGCTCATTCACAATCGTTTAATTTCAGAATAGATATATCAGTATTCCCTGTTGGCGCATCTTGCTGAGAGCCATGTGGCGAACACTCATACGAGACCTGAGACGTCCCTTTCTCTGTTACATTGGTTGTATATGTTTCACAACCCTTTACATCACTTTAGTAACCACAAGCTTCCACATCCAAATCTCCCCAACGACCAAAGAGTATTCTCACATAGAAATGGAGGAAGGTACGTCAAATGAAAATTGAGTAAGCCCTATGCCAATGTCCATTAGATTAGCTTCTGCCCATTAATTAGGCCAATACAAACTAATGACACTGCCATATTTTGTTGGTAAGCTCTAGCTTAATAATTCACATGATGCTTAGTTGATCGCGTTAAAATGTTTAGTGTGGTGCATCTCCGCCATGAACACTGGCATTCGGTATCGTTCTCCATGACCCCCTCACAGGATATACAGTCTTTGGGAATGGTGTAGGCAGCTGCGGATGGTCCTGTCCGAAGGGCAGGGGGAAATCTTCAGAATTGCACGCCCCCCTTTTGAAAATTCCTGGATCCGCCCCTGGTAGACCTATATATGTACATGGCATGATGCAGTTTGATCACAGTATATTCTGTTCTTCTAAATGGCGACAGTCGTCTTATTATCCGTAAGTATTTGGTAACTAATATATACGTACACTGACATTGCATATCAACAGTTTCCCTCATGGGTAACAATGGGTAAAACTAACTAGTTAAATAATGGTAGCTCTGAGACTATCTTCTGTTTAGATTCATTGTAAACATGCATAACTTTGATATAGCTGGTTGGCACCCTAATACTAAGGGCCTATATACTATGCGGATGAGTTATATTCCCTTTTTTGTTGAAAATATCATATATACCATTGCCAAGGTGATAGTCAAAATTAATTCATCATGAATACTTGCAGGCGATACATATGACGAGAGAGATGGTGATGATGTGGAAAGATGGTTAGGCTACCGAGGAAGAAATGTCTCGAGGATATTTTATAACCGGGTGCCTAAATGTGGTAGTGAGACGGTCCGCTACATTTTACTCAGACTTTCATGGTTTAATGACTTTGAATGGATTTCCTCAACAATTTACCTCAACTACACATTATCTATAGAGGAACAGGTAGGTACACATGTAATGGCAAAAATAGGAAATCGGGCACAAATGCAAGTAATATTGCCATTGATTTATCATCCAAATTCAATTCACAGACAGCCTTCCCTCAAAATGATGTCCCTGACCATCAAGCTCTTATCCAAATCTAAAGCTGTTTCTCTTTTGTCGAATGGGCCATGTGTTTTTCCTTCTAGCCTCGGGGCACCTAATTGATTCTCTTAGAGAGACATTTCCCTCTCGGTTTGGCCCTTTTTGTTTGGCACAAGCCATTTCAGAGACCAACCGAAATGTGGCTTAATGTATCAGAATAGTTATATCATCAAACAAGCTTAGGCTCCATTCTCAAGTTTTGTCCACCTGCCAGACGTTGACAAAATAATGTCGAGTACAAGTAGTTGTACTGTTGTACGGTATCAATTGTCACATTGTGCAGATGACGTCACAATGACCAGAAAGAGTCTGGTGCCATAGAGATGATTATTTTGAAAGTATCATTTTCCAAAATCTTGAAATGTCTAGAACAAATATTTTTGTTGAATTTATTTGGTAAAATCCATTAAGTCAAAATACACTATTTCTTTTATCCGGAAAGTATGAATAAAAACAAATTATGTTCTAGCCATGTGGATACGATGAGCACATGTATGTCATCACGTGACCACGTCTGCACAAGGTTTATAGCCCGTGGCTGATGAATGGAATTGGGGTTGGACAAGGGTTGGCCAAAATAATCGTATAAGCCATCCATTAAGTTTGTCTATATCCCCAAGTACTGTTCAAATATCATAATTTCTTAAATCTTATCAATTGGTAGAATCAAAATACTTTACTTCAAGGCAAAATAGGATTGAACATTATATGTTGAGCTGACAGGTATGAACATTGGTTCCTATGGGAAAAAGTCCATATTTTAGGAACAATCTGTCAACCAGATTTTTGTTTGTTTTGTATTATGCAAATGCTTCCAGAAACAAGCATGGAGGCAATTTTGAAAATATTAATTTTCATGGTAAACTTTAATGTTGGTGTAAACTCGGATGGGGTTAGTACCTTGTGGTCGGATTTGTGGAGGTTATTTCGAGTAGTGACTGGACATAAGCCAGCTTATAGATGGGGTTAAACTGCATGTAAACAAGCTCACTTTGTGGACCTCTTTGTTACTATCCATATAACTATAATAAAGTATGATATTGATATATGGCTACCCATAATCATGACTACATGTTTAGTAATTCGGTATTATAAACTACATTTATGTAGCGATATTGCTCCTATCTACAAGAAAATATCTTTTATTGTATTTTGTTACAATAGGCTATTCATAATAATTACTACCAATTGTGTCAATGATTGCAGGAAGAATTTGTACAAGATTTCTTCATTCCTAATGCCCCAGCTATACATGAACGTCATCTTCATTACATCGATTTTAGAAGGTAAGCTAACATTGTGAGTGATAAAGTATTCTTACTCAATATAGAATTCCCACTGGCGTCTGATGCAGATGCACAGTTGGACAGGCCCTATTACATGCTCAATAACATGGGAACCATTTTCAGAATTAAAAAAATATATATCAATTTCAATATTTTTCGACCGTAGGTAAAGTTGTAGTGGTTCATAGAGCCCTGGCTGCTCGCCGATCCAAGCCAAGGACTGACTGGAAATGTATATAGGCCTAGGGATCCCTTTTATTGGGATTGAGCAGTACGAAATATGAGGTGGGGGGCTGGGCTGGGGGCAGTCCTAATGACTCCTGCCACTTTATCCATTTCTTATCTTAGACCATTTCAAATATTCCCACATGAATGAATTGTTCCGCAAAATGAACATTCATGTCATTTGATGGTAAAGAAGGGAGAAATGCTTACTTATAATATTATCTCCACTGTCAGCTCCCAATGCATCTTGTGACTTCAGGTTTGCCGCCGAGCAGCCGCTATACACCAACCTAGTCCGTGAACCGGTGGACCGTCTCGTTTCCTGGTACTACTTCGTCAGATTTCAAAAAGGCCACATCCGCGACATGCCTGACTGGCGTAGGAATATGGTCAGTCTGAAATTTTTTTGTTGCTATCAAATATCATGATATCAAATGAGGATTTCCTTAATCTAATATACATTGTTTTGAGAAGACTTCTTAAAAAGTTAAAGGGGATGAGCAAGTAGGGGAGCTCAGTAAATTCAACCGTTTCCTCATTCCATATACATTCCTTTACATTGATATATAATCTATATTGTCTAAGATTAATTTGCACAGCCGGTGTTATTTTTTTCCGATGGTATGACACAACAGTTATGGGATGGATTTTGTTTGTTTGTTTGTTGGGTTAGTTTAATGTCCGGCCAACCCTTTAGGGTTCTTTAACCAGACTGCACAAGGTAAAGCTTTGCAACCTGCCATCGGGTTTGATACCCTACTCATTTCGAAGAGTGGTAAGGGGTCTTTAATGTGCAATGTCCCATAAAAAACACACACACCCGACCTTTGATGACCCTATTGGAGGCACAGGGTTCCCCTCTTAATCGCCTCCTATGACAAGCAGGGGATACTGAGGAAACATTCTTCCAAGGGAGCTCCAACAGGAGCTGGATGTGAAATCACAAGATACATTTTTTCATTTCTATGAGCACAAAGGAGGCTTCCGGAATCCAGATCTGACATGCAACGGCCCCGGCCCAGGTGAAATCACAAGATAAATTTTTCATTTCTATAAGCACAAAGGTCTCAAGCTTGAGATGAGCTTCGTTTGTTGTTGCTTTTAGTTTGACATATCAATAAAAAAACCTTATCTATTACAGACGTATGACGAATGTGTAGAGAATCACTATGCAGAGTGTGTTTCTGAACTGAATTACTTCCGCGTCATTCCATTTTTCTGTGGTCAGGATTATGAGTGCAGGTAGGGTTGTTTTAAGAATACAATTGCATTTTCAATAATTACAGATTTATACATGTACATTATACATTTTTTTCAGGTAAACCTGATCATCGTGCATTTTCGATCCATACCCGATCATTGAAACTATATTCACAGGCGCAGAAGACCACAAAATCATATTCGCAATTACCTTACATTACCTTTTTGCATCGTTTTCCTTTTCTATCCAGCAATGTCATATCGTCTTGGATGGATACACATTAAATCGAACATTACAGAAAATGTGAACTTATGCGTACTTACGTAGTTGAAAAACATTAATCCCAATAGAGCCCCTTTCCATGTGTTTTTATATATTTCATGTGCACTTTAACTGTTTTAGTTCATTGCTTGTCAAATAGGTTTCAAAGCCCATCATCACTTGCCCGAGCAAAGCGTCACTTAGATGAACATTACATAGTTGTTGGATTAGAAGAGGATATCAGGAACTACTTTGTGGTCATGGAATACTTACTACCTAGTTTCTTCAAAGATTCCGTCGAAATGTATGATATAGTGGGTAAGGTGACATAATATATACATTTACTCTGACCGATACATATTTGCCATTCCCCTAAAATACCCAACAGGCAGTTACTCTTAAAACATGCACCCTCCTGACATTTACACCCAACAATACATAAATTACCTATAAACCGCTTGAAGCTAGTTATTTTGTGGTAGAAGGGGGGAAGGTTGATTACAATGATGCTTTTCGTTAAATAGTTTGGATGGGTGTGAAACTCCATGTAGACATAACTATATTGTAATCGCGTCAAATAGAAATGATTATATCAGGGACTTTTTGTCTAAAAACGATTGGGCTATAACTATGAAAATATCTCAAAAATTGCATGTGAACTATTGAGATGATATATTTAATATGCATGTGGCTTGTGTAAAAGTTCTTATTATAGGTATTTGCCTCTTACGTGTCTAATTCTTTTTCCTGCAGCGGACGACCTGAAGAATGCAACTATGACAAAGAAGAAAAGATCAATTTCGCTCAAAACACGGTTGATTATGCAGAGCAATTTAAAAGAGGAATATGACTTTTATTATTTTGCTAAACAACGCTTTTATCGTTTGCTTTACCTCATAGAACAAGAAAAATATCTGAAATCTACCGGAAGTTGACATAAATAGATATAAATATCAAATGTTGCGTCATTGTTTGTATTTGATAGTTACTGTAGAAATAGTATTGTAATGTGAAAATAACGTATCACCTCTACAAGTTTCGTCATTGGTCAGGGGCGGATACAAGATTTCCAACGAGGGGTAAGTGCACAACTTAACTAAGATTCGATTATATCGCTTTTATTTCTAGCATAGATATTGCCTTTGATATCAGTTATGCTATATTACACCTACTTGACGATTCCAAATCTCTGCTTTTGCATTCTCCGCCTTATAACAACGAATATCATGCCCTAATTATATCTACAGTTGAAGAGATATGAGCACTATTAGTGGTATAGGCGATATATAGATCTGTGATGCTGTATAAATATGATCTCTCCGCATTTTATTTTCATTCATCCACCACTTCACAGTATTTCATATTCATTGAGCCAGCATAGAAAGACTGTGTTAGAAACAAGAGAAAACATGATGACAATGAAGGCGGTATGAGGTACGGAATATTCATTGAACCACATCATTAGTCACATCATGTGGGGACGTAGTGAGTAGAATCAAGGATGCTGAAGAAAAGTCGTACATTTCTATTGCAATGCTTTTCTTTTTTCTTGTCGTCCTTCTCAATCCCCCTATAGGCCTATCATAGGTCATATTCTAAAATGGCCTCCTGCTTTGTCCGACCACTACACCCCTTTGTGTTATTGGCCTTTGGGACCTCCTTCTCCCACTGCACACCCCTCAGTGTAAATGCTATGACATTCAGACAGCCTTTGTGATGGACGGAGAATGGGCCAGGTTATGGGTTTATGGGTAGCCACGGAAGAATGAACCATAGGCCTAATTTGCCCCTTGGGTGATGCAGTGGAAGGTAACAGAAGAAAACATGTTGGACATGTGCTGTGGGTTGTATGCTTATTATTTACTGATAGAGTTCAACATGGGTATTGGAGAGGCAGTATGATCACGATGCTTGCAGGCCCCTTGTTACCTAATGAGAGGCGATCATCACTCATGCATGACCGAAAGATTAAAAACCATTTTGCTTCTTATTTTCATTTTAAATCACCAAGCTTCATGATGCATATGACATATAAACAAGGCTATGTGGCTTCAGGGAGGTTTAGTGCACATTTTTGAAAAACAACATGAATATAGTCTTTTGGAACTCTTTTGATTATTATTCCAAAATGAACAAACTGCACGGCTTATCTAAAACAAGCGTTTTCCATGTTATAGCCTACACTAGAATACACCAGATGGCAGTGCCGTGACTGGGCCAGGGACGCAGACGGCACAAGTCTGGTCTTGGTAATTTCTTCATTTCTTCAGCGGCGTGTGGGAGGGGAAGTTTTCAGGGAAGGACTGCTCCTTGCACTAGTAGCAGATCCAGGATATGGAAAAGGAGGGGGCGCACTTACGTTTAGCAAATCCTTTTGGTCTTTAGATATAAATTATCTTAAATTTCCATGAAAAATAGGAGACCGCGCTCCCTTATACCCCTCATCCCCCATGCACCCTCCATCCGGATCCGCCCATGCTCTGGGCTAGCCATGTGTGTTAACCCTTTCACTGCTGAATATGTTATTCTACAGTTCATAATTACAGAGATATTGGCCAAAATATGAAAATTAGTCTTAAAAATGCATAAAACTCAAATTTTCTCTAGATGATTCTGGTACAATTAGTTTTTATGCAAGTTTGATGAAAACATTCCAAATGTTGGCACCCTGCCAATTTACGAGACATGTCTATGTTGATAATATCTGCATTATGTTCCAATCTTTGGTTTCCATGATAACCATTAATTGCTGAAATATTGATTTTATTTGTTTCAAAGAAAAAAAATTGGGATCTAAAGGTTTATTGTGTTCGAACAAAAAAAACAGTTTGTGATTATCTTAAATGAAACCAAAGTTATAACATTTTGAAAATTATATCATTTTTCAAAAACTAACAACTTTCTATCAATTTGAAAAAAGATGGCAAAATCATCTTTATGTATATTGTTACAAGGTTGCGCAATTGCAATTTTACTGTTTTCTCATGAATTGATGCTAGCCTATTCAAATGGCCATATCTCCGGTTCTAATAGGAATTTTTGAAAAATTCTTTCAGATTCTGAAAGCTTGATGTCTCCTCTATAAATATTCTTCCTCTGTGAATTTGCCATTGAGCCACTTTTGTGGCTTCCCGCGCTGAAAGGGTTAAACGTGCAGGCCAGCTGCCCAGGTCAGCATTGGCAGAGAGCTCCCATTCTCACGCACAATTTCATGTATATGGGATTGTGTTTATTCCCACCATCTGAGGCGATCCGTGCCCACGTCGCCCCACCACCATACGGGCCGCCGACCACAGCCAGGCCTCACCACGGATTGTGTTATAGAGGAAGTCCCTCCCCGACCTACCGCAGACCCAGGCAAAACCATGCCCCGGACAACACTGCCGGTCAATATGGTGCCAATAAGACGACGATCACATGATGGCATTCGTATGGTCTAGGGTGGGGAAGTTGTGTAGAGTCACAATACAGATACATCTTCGTGGCATCTCTGAACTTTTTACCATCAAAAACACAACCTGACGCAGTTATTGGTTGGGCCTCTTTATAGTCTTGCTTTGACTTTACATTATGGGGTCAATTTGACCAGTAATGTTGATGAGATACGGAATTGTGAACATACTGATCGTTTCATTGCCATTAAACACTTTCATAGAGGATAGGTTCACATCGATTAGTGGTAATGGTACGAGAGCTTATCGCGAGGGGGTTTATGTACATTTAGGTAGTGTCAGGACATTGAGGGACTCAGTGGTGTGACCAATTAATTCAATTCGACATAACTACAAGTCCAATTGTACACAATCCCAATACATACATCATTCGTAATTATAGCTCGAACAGTTTTCTTCATGGTATTTTGGTTAAATACAGCTTCCTTTTAGTGATAGGGACAATTGGTGGGCGTTTTGGTCTGGATATATATTGTTTTAGTGCTTGGAAAAGTAATATAACAATGAAGATTTTCCAATGGGACGTATGCATATACAGTTACCAAACTGACAACATGGGACTCATACAAATGGACGATAATATTATGTACCTAGCTGGTACAATACGAATTAGACGTAATTGAAGACTATCATTATTGTCATGACCGACAACATGGCTTCATGCAAATAGGAACATATTACTGTCTGCTAGGTTTATAAATACGAATGTATATAACAATGCACCACATTATCTTATATTAAAAAGAAATTGCAAACAAATCTTACCCCTATCCCCCAAGACCCTAAATCCGTTCCGATGTATAATCGTTCATGGACGAGTTAACCTCTGTGGGACCTAAATTGCTCAAATTGAATGTATATTGTTTAGATATTAGTCCATTTGTTGAATAAAAGGCATTCTGTGATTACAACTGTGTTGGTGTTTCATGTAATCAGAACAACATAGATTAGGTCTTACTTGAATGATAGTGCTACTACTTGTAACAATGTGCCCACATATCTACTGAAGCATATACATTGGACCCCCCTCCCCCCAATCCCCCAACGCCATCCCCAGCCCATTGATGAGCACGTCAGTAATGGAAATGCAATTTAATGAGGAGGATACACACACACACACACACATTCAATATGTTCTAGGTATTACAATAGACTATGATTTATCTGTATGTCCAACTTTTAATAATGTAAAGTGTATTGTAACTAATAAGGTATTTCCGTTGTCCAAAATTAGAAAATCAATTGATTGTTCAACCAGCATAACAATTTATAAGCAAACTATTCTACCGTATTTCGACTACTGTGGATTTATATTGATGTCATGTACACTTGAACAGAAGAGAGAGCTTCAGATACTGCAAAATAATGCAGCCAGGACCTGTCTTCGTGTCTCTCTCCATGACCATGTGACTATTGAATATCTACATTCTAAACTAAAATTGAGTAGTTTAGAGCAGAGAAGGCATAAACAACTTCTTCGTCTGATGTTCTTACACAGTGTTAAAGATGATGTGTTAACTATTCCAGTAAGAGAAACTAGATCGGCTAATAAAAAACAGTTTATTGTCCCAGCAAAAATGAACACAAAGTACCAGAATAGTGCATTTTATAAAGGGACAATCATTTGGGATGAACTATGCCATGATGTACAATTTGCAACCTGTATCAATGAATTTATGAATCTGATCAAACACAGATACTGTGCGTATATTGATCTACTTCATTAGGTCGAATATATATTGTTTTGATCTTGAGGTATTGTTATAATTTACATTTGAAAAGTTTATTTACTACGATTTTTCACTCATTGTAATAGCACTGAAAACCAGGGGCAACCCTGAAGTGATTTCCTTAATAATAATAAAAAAAAGTGCCTTCCAAATCCTCCTAATCAACCCCTCCGTATCTCGCTACTATCCGGGAGTTGTCTGCGATATTGGGCCCCGATTGGCAACTTGGGTGGCCAAACACTTCTTCCGCCCACTAATGTGCCCCACCATACCCCGCAGTTACAATCTGTCCCGTGAACATAGCAACAGCTTGTTTTGGGTTTGTATATCGAAAACGATATTGTCCTGAAATATTCAATCTGGCTGCAATTTCACTTAAGTGGTGCTACTTTCTTGTACATTTTACCAACCGTTTAAAGCTTGTTAAAGCCTGCTCTCAGTCCCATGAATTGACATGCATTATTGCACATCCCTTTCAATAACCCAACAAGTATAACCACCTTAGTCACCTACTCCATCCCTACAAGTTATATCTCAAAGCGTCGGTTATTTGTTAGATGTTCACCAGTATATCAATGTGTGTCAATTCCGCGACTGGTGTGATGTTGTTCAGGCTCAAAAGTTAGGTTACGCACTAAGAGAAAACATGGAAATATTAGATGTCTTCGCGTGTGATGCCTTAAAGCCATTATAATTGATGTGTTCATGTTTGAGCCTTATCCTAACTATCCATCGTGCTGCCAAGTGCAATTACGGAGTGGGGTCTAGCTCTTCATCACATACGCTAAGAGAATGGCTTGGATAAATTTGTTCATAGTTGTGAATAGTTAGGCCTACATTGCATCTAAAGGGAATATACTTGCTCTTTTGGTCACCCATTCCAAACATGGGTGTGGCAAGGAGTACTTACAATAATTACGTACCTCCCCTTGAGCAAGGTCTGCTGGGGATTTATGACTGTACTACTATTTTCATGAAAACAGCCAATGTAAAATTGGCTGGTGCGTTTAAGTAAATACTATCAACCATTTATTTGGCAGTATTTACCTAACAATTTCAGGCAAATTGTATAGGTCCTGTCTTGGGGCATTCCCCTCTTCACCCCTGCCCCTCCCACCCCCGTGTTTGGGCGAACAGACCACCCAAGTCGCGCCGGCTACTGACCATCACCGCGCCAGGTCTACATATCTCTCCTCTAAAGCTCTCCGGGCTCTCACCCCACACGGAATCCTCCAAGTATCCGTCTAAATCCCTGCCTGTCCTGTTGATGCGGAGGAAGCCCAGGATAGAGCTGAATGGGCCAAATATCTTGGATGCCCGGGCTTGGATGTAAGGGATCAAAGGAGACTGTTGACACGGGGGTACACGGCTTGGTTGACATTTTCTGTGGTCAAGGCACCGAGGACAGGGAGAGCGTCCACTACTGACCATCCCTCACCACCTGAAACCGGACCAGAGCGTTTCGCCGTTGTCAGCATAGGGTCAGATTCTAACACACATTCCCTTCCCATCTTATCAGAATTTGTACAGTTGCAGTGATTTTGCCTTTACTAAAGCCCTTGCAATAGAAAAAAAGCTACCTATAGAGGAACCCATGATGAAATCGGCAAAGCAGTAAAGTCACCTCAACAAGGCTCCCTGCGAGCTCTGATATATGTTAGGCATTGGTGGCATTACGACAATCAAAACCACGACGATGATACCCACACACAGCCTCTACGTATTTTGTAGCCATTTTCTTTTCTGCGCCAAGGCGGATTTATTCCATGCACTTGCCAGCTGGGGACCTCACGCGGCCCAAAATATATAGAGGGTGGAGGGCCGACCCTAGATCATACAAGTCTACCACCACAGGCCCGAGTCAGTCGACTTTATTCCTTTGATGGCAGTTACATTACCAACCTGAGATTTTCTATACTTATTGACCAATTATGCCTCGTCTCACAAGGCCCGATGTACTCGCCATCCGGATCCTGCAGTGGTTTCTAGCACCGTGGCCAAATCAACTCGGAAAGAAAGTAAGTTTTAAGTGTATGTCTATTTACTGAAGGGAGACGTCAACGTTCAATTAAGAGTTTCTAGGACCCAAGCTTGCAGCAGCAGGTTATGAACGGATGCGAGCAATCAACAAAATTTAATATATTAATCATGAATGAAGAACATCTGAATGAGTGCCACAAACATGCATAGAGTTACCATTTTATTCCTGCATGAGTATAAGATAGGTAGCCAGTTATCGTGAACTTGGATCCATTTTCTTCCCTAAAGGATTTGGTCGCAAATATCATTCTAACATAAGCTATTACGTGTTCTTCTTAAAAGAAAAAGGATCAACCAACTTATCGGTAGAAGAATGCGATCTTCAAAGCTTTGCATTAACAATGAATTTTATAAGTCAAAAAGCAAGAATGGCTTATAAGCTCCTGGCTCAAGTTTTCATATGGACAAAACAGTAGTAATCCCGGCTTTGTAATGCTAGACGAAGTTTCATTTAAAACCTTCGTTTTTTGCGTGAGGAGGCCAACTATGTAAATACACGCCCAACAAAAGTGATGAAAAGAGATCAAAGTCTTCCTTACAAATCCTTCCACAAAGAGGCCACCTTGGTTTCAATCTGTATGACATACAGGGAAATACGGGGATGGGGACGTGGTGGTCGTAGCTCTGGGCCGTGATTAGGACCACCCACAAGCCCACCTGCCCGGTCCCACACACGTTTGGATCATGTAGACACCTGGCCACAAAACATAGGTGACAAAATCTCAGTCCTAACCGCTGTGAGAAAAGACCTGTTGTCAGTGGGAGACCTTGTCGGTGTAATGAGCAATGGGCCTGGAGGGTGCAATGGACGATTGATGTAGATGGTGCTGGATAAAAACCAGTGGGGAAGTGTTTGGAAAACAGCTTTTCTTAAATAGTCCTCAAACATCAATTTGATGTTTGAGGACTATTTATGTTTTTTTTTATCTACTCAACACGAAGGGATTTATGTTACCCATTTATCATTGGTGCAGGTGATTGAAACACATTCCGGTACATATTTATAAGGATATGGGATCCTTTAGATTCATAGATTAGGCCTCAGGTAGAACCGTTGCTGGCATTATTTGAATTATGCAAGACCTTACATAAAAATAATTTAAACACAGAAATTTGGGCTGTCGATATCGATAAAATGATTTCAGTGACATAGTTTTATTGCGACATCCATATGTCCCCTAGCTGCATAAGTTTGGTTACCCATTTACTACCGCAGTATAAGCTGGTAAATGCATGAATACAATTAGAAGAGTGCGTCTGTAAATGTCTTTCATACATCAAATTAATTCAATAGGAAATAACATTGCATCATGTTATACTGGTGTTGTGTCATTATCTTAGTTAGGTTAACCATGAGTTTTTACATAGTAATAATACACACCTGTGTTAAATTGATAATTATCACATAAAGGATATGCTCATATACATCATTAAAAGTCTAATATTGTAATATTAGACTTTTCACCTTTTCACTGACAGATAATTAAGGGAAATTACATCTATTTAATGTGTCTTAATATCAGATGTACTACTATCTTATAAGCAAGTGTTTGAGGTTAATTGCTTAGAGTTATAGAAATCATGGAAGGTAGTTTTTCATTTTCCCTAAGTATTTGGGAAATCCTTGGATTTTGGTTGCCATGGTAACCAAATTTCCAATTTGAACAGATATTTGCTAATTTTTGCATATTTTTGTAAAATTTTTCATTGTTTTGCTAATATGCCTTGCAAAATGAACTAAACTGTAAGCATCAATAAGAACACATCCTATTCAACTCAAATAAACAAATGGAAATCAATGGAAATCTGTCAAATATGCCTAAATTGGTTGTTCATAGGTACTTTCCACTATATTTCTATTCATTTGTCTCATGATCTAATCTCCAAATATGTCACAATATCTTCAAATAGTTAAATTTGTTTAATTATAATAAATATATAAATGATCTAATTGAATGAGACACATTGTACTAATAAAAGCAACTGACACTTCATACCCTGATCAACTTATTCCATAAGGTAGACCCCTTCCACAAAGCGGAATATCGAATGCTTGTAGGTCTCAGTATGTGGTGTTTGCATCTTGAAAGTCATCTTAATGTCTCTTCGTGTATGTAACTCAGTGGGTATATTAATCAGATTCTCATTTGTTCTGCACTTGTACATTACAGTTTATGTACATTAATTGTAAGAGCATGATTTCGCCTTGTTAGGATGCACATTTACATTATTTGCAAATGATTAGCTTTTAATTTGTCAACAACAAACAGTCCATCATCAGACTCATGCTTAGTCAGACTACAAACTGATTGCTGCTGCTGAATAATAACTTCTTTATATTCACCGGTGTTTATTTGCCTGATCACTGAACCTGCCTGTAACTTCATTGCTAGCGTTATCCCTACATTCAAAGTGCAGCATATTGCTTTTTTGTTTGTTGAGGTAGCTTAAAATCTGTTCAATCCTTCAGGGTTCTTTCCAGTCTGCACAAGGTAATGCTTTTCAGCTAGTTTTATGCCACATGGGCGGTGACCAATCTATATGATAAAGTGCTCATTGGTAGCAGTGGGACCCAATGCCCTCTTTATAGTGCTGCCTCACTGAGAGATCACATCATAGGCCCACATGATATCATACCAAGTCACATACTTGTGATCGTTCAAGTTGTAGTGGCTGGTGCAGATATAAGTAATAATTATAAGTCCAGTAGTGAGAGGCACACACACAAAAACTTTTTCCAACCAGTAAGTCCAACAATCATAGTACAAGTCTAAGTCAGAGGTGAATCACTCGTAGTACAAGTACAATAGTTAGGAGGTAAATTACCTATCTGGTCAACTGCCTTATATATGAACTACCTATCTATGCTAACCGTGATAAGGTTGTATAGATTATGTAAATTGATGTTCCAACTATTTGTGATTTGATTGTTGGACCTTGAATACTTCGCTATACCTGGCCAGTGGACCTGATGAAATATTCAATATGAAAATACAGTGATATTCCTTCCACTCTTTCATCGCAGAAAGCCCGTGATTAAGTCCAACAATTACAATTTCTGGGATTATCCCTTAAACAAAATTAAAATTGGAGTCAGGAAATTCACCTCTCTTGGAAGCTCTGCTCCGGAACTGACATTAGGACTAGCATCTTACAGGACATACGACACCACATAAAATCCGCATCTGGCTTTTGATTTATCATCTATTTTCATTCTAGGGAGCCGAAATTTTCTTTTCACTATTGTAAATCTATTATGATGTCAGGATGCAAAATACATAAGACCCAAGATTATTTATTGCTATCAAAATGCACTCTTCAACCTATTTGGTTGCCCTTCCGTGCAATATACATGTAATAATCATAATACTTACATGTATACACATTTGTGTATTACAAGTTCCTCTTATATTACTCACTCTCACCATCGAGGAGGAAGATCAATCTCTTAGAATCTATGCCCCGTCATACACATCAGAATAGATCTGTTTCCATTAGGTTAACGTCGGCAAAACTGGTCACTTATTCCCTAGTCTCAAGATGGTAAATCAATGTTACCTGCTTGGAAGAATGACTAAAACTTCTTTTCTTCTGTCCATCATGAGACAACTCTTAAAATCGTACAACGAAAATCGATTAAAACAATATATATGTATGGTTATGTGTAACATACATGCAGCGTGGTCACCGCATGCACTGGTGGATCCAGGAGTTTGAAAAAAAAGGGGGGGACAGCGCGCTATTGGAAAAATGTTTCCTTAATTGCCTTTTGGCTGAGTTTTACATTAGAAAAATGCAAAACTTTCCAAAAAAGTAAGGGAGGGGCGCACGCCCCCCCGCCCCCCCTCTGGATCCGCCACTGGGCCATGGTCACATAAGTCATAACATTTAACATTAGCAAGTTTATTGGAAAGGTGTTATTAAAATGTCCAATGGGCAACCTTTTGCTTTCCTATGCATCGAAACATTTGTTGTTTAATATAACAAGACCAAACGACACATGATTTCCTATCAAAGGCAAAAGCATTTGATAGAGATAGGTCGGCCCATTTTAATCTTTATTGAGGTTATGAAGAATAATATTATGATTTATTGTGGTAGGTGTGAACTGGCACTATAGTGTGACAGTGTGACGCCTATGTTTCAATATTGAGAGGTAATGATTCTGACACTGACAGTGACTTAGGCCTAGATAGCTATTACTTTTTAGATAGGATATTTTGATGGTAGGTAGGGAAAAATGACACTATAGTGACAATTTCACAAATAATTTAATCTTCGAATCATTTAAATCTTAAATCTGTAAGACATGATCTGAAAATATTTGAATTGCAAACGTATATAGGCCTAAAATAATCAAACCATATGATATTTAGGATCCTGAGATATATTGGAACATAGATATTTAGATGATGTGCATTTTGATCAGCCTGATAGGGGTAAAATAATTATTTTTCAGATTGCCATTTTCCGACCAAACGCCAAACAAAGATATATGTACCTACTTGTATAGCCTGAGTCCTGAATGCTTCCGAATACTTAAATCCTCCACAATTATTGGGTTTAGTCCAATGTCATCCTGGTTTCCTGAGTTCAAAGTATCGATGCAGGTGTGCGGGGAGAGAACCCGGCGAAGGGTTGACGCCATGTTGACGGTCTGACAGCAGTGACAGTGTCCGATTGATCCAATGTTTTCCCTTCGATACGAACGCATGGATCACACATGACTTTTCAATGCGTTGTATGCGTTTAAGGGGGTCCAGACGTGCAAAAAATATATATTGAAAGCATCAGATACCGCCGTAATCCGGGTAAACAGGTAGAGAAGGTGCAGCCCCCGGTAACAACCGACCGGCTGGGACGACTGCGCCTGGCCGTGTGACAGTGTGAAGCGGTGGGGTGGAGACCGAAGGACCAAGAAAATGGCGCGATGCATTTACGCATTTAGACGCGTTATTTCGCATTATTTTCGATTCTGGAACAGTGGGATGCTTATCTATGGGTCGAAATCTATCTGTGTATACCAATAACTAAAGTTAGATCGACCGTTTTCATGGTGAAATAGGCCTGCATAGTTGATGAACTTTGACCCAGATCCCTTCTTCACCGATGAAAGCGAGGCTGCTGCGCGTTTACACGTTACAGCCATAACGCGGCGCCCGATGACCATAACAATCATAATTCCACGCTTGAATGTCTAATTTGCCCCTGTTTGGAAGTTTTAGACAATCACTATGTCTTCTATATATCAAAATCTCTGCGATGTAAGCCCAAATAAGCCCAAGAATATGGTTATTTTAGCTCAGAATCGATTTGGGACATCGTCACTTTGCCGCGTTACAGACATAACGCGCAGCAGCCGCGCGCTGGGACATGGTCACCGTAACAATTCCAGGCTTGAATGTCTAATTTGCCCCATTTTGGACGATTTAAACGATTTATTTGTATTCTGTATATCCAAATCTGTGCGATGTAAGCTCAAATAAGCTCCAAAATGTGACCATTTTAGCTCAGAATCGATTTGGGACATCGTCACTTTGCCGCGTTACAGACATAACGCGAGGTATAACGCGTAAACACCGTCACAGGTCTAAGAAAGATTGACCGAGAAGTAGAATAGGTCGCTACGGGATCAAAGACTTTATCGACTTAGGGACCGTAGCCGACCTATAATTATATCTTACTTACAATCATGCATTTTCACACTGTCTACCGAAATATTTGCTAGTTATGAATGGCAGATTTATGGCGTATAATGTATTTTACTTTGCAAACCAACGCTTTGATGTTCTCCAATAAAATCATAGACACCGCCCTCCACGAGGGTGGTCTCCTATTATGTCATCATATGAGTAGACGTCCAGGAAGTATCTTGACACGTCGCATGGAAGGGTAAAAGGTAAAATGGTGGAAAAAGTACATAATGTATGTATAGGTATAATGGAGATTGACTAGGCAGGGTTAAGGATAGAGCAGTTGATTATAAGATGTAGTAGCATCGGTATACCAATTTAGTTTTTGCATGTAACACTAGGTGCCTCTCGGGTGAGTTTCACACATGCACTCAACCGGTGTTATCATCAGCTTGGCTAGTTCTTCTTGAGGCTGTACAGAGGGCGCGAGAAGCTACATTGCCATGGAAAAGTGCATTCTGAAAAACACAGAATTTATCACAGAATCATTTCAGTACATCCTTTGGGCGAATTTCCAACCATTGCTTATATACTTCCAATAAGACGACATCCCATTAACCTCCCATTAACGTTTTGGAGATTAAGATGCGTTTTAGTTGAGGCTTGTTAGTGTTCTATAGATTCTTCCTGATTACACACACACCTTGGCTTAGTTGTGAGTGGGATTATTCAGTATCTTATTAAAAAAATGGATCCGCACGCTAAATAATTACGTGTGAAAAGGAACAAAATATACATTGCAATATATCATGATGACACTAGTAATTAATCAGAAAAAGCATGTTGAAATGAATAAAGAATGAAAGAAAAGTTACACTCCACATAAGCTAATACGAGTGATAGTCACTACGCACTCAACATTGGTTTCATGAAACCTAACGGATAACTAGAAAACTAAAGATAGAAGAGCAAGATGTGCCATAGGTCTGGTTCACAAAGAACATTATAGGGGGTCAATACAATATCTTATTATCATTATCGTCATTATTTTTTGTATATCCTATTTTTCTTACTGTCTCATATAGCTACACCTTGAAATTCTCTGCCATGAATCAACATTTTACACGGGTGTAACAGGGTACGACTTGACGTTATTAGGGGTGTAGATGGGGGGTCCCTATGTCACGTATCGAATTTGAATAATGGGCAAATCGCATGTCACTATATTTTCATTTTTTCAATGTCTCATCTCGAATTTAAGAAATCCCCTATCTCATTTAGTTTATTTTTAGTTTATCTCCTGTCAAAAAAGTCTATGTCGCAAATGTAAGTAATGGCCATGTCGCCCTGTCTATATTAAGTTTACACCCATGTTATTACAGCTTATTTTTAATTATTGTTTTTGTAAGTCTCATACAACCCCTCATTGTAATGTTTCAGTATGAAGAAAACCTTGTCGTTTGTGAAAAAGGATGCATCTAGAACAAAAGCTGTGTGTGTTTTATACATTTTTGCTGTTCCTTAACCTTTGGTGAACCCAGCACAAACCAGGAATTGAACCCTTGATACTACTAGGTTAATGTTGGGTTCCCCTTTCAATACTGCTACAATCAGCAGCCGATAATATAGACCTATTCTTTCCAGGATGTCCCAAAGGGTGGTCCCAGTAGGAGCTCTTACCCATTGGGGCATTTTTGTAACAATCATTGCAAATTCTTTTAATTGAATTGTTCACTTGGGACTCCAAATATCCTAGCAGATTCAACTCCATTCCCAGAGAATAGGATAAATATTTACTTTGGTGCAACCCCCTTATTTATTTTCAAAAGCCCAGTTCATGCCAGCATTTAAGAGATATATAGATAGGTTCAATCATTCTCCTTTTGATTTTAGGGGACAATTAAGACACCTAAGAACCCCATGGAGTTAACCTTTTGAAACAGCCTCGAACATTATGAAAATGATTGTAAGCTTCCCATTTCCCATCTCATACAAGAAGCAATTTATAAGGGTGAACAATGCCTCTAACATTAATCAAAGGGGATACCACAGGAAAAAGGAGATAATTATAAGTGTGTAGGGAATTCTGCCATGCATAAAGAAGCAATTGTATGTTATGATAGAAAAAAAAAAGTCCTTGATACTTAAATTGCCGAAAATGTAATAAGTGTCAATGTATTCAATTACACTCAGAGAATTGGAATAGATTTGTAAAGTGGCATTAAAATGAGATACAGCTGTAATGTACCATAGGTTCAGGTTCCACATTTGTACATTTCACTCAACCCAGTTTCATCCCAGTGTACATTGCACTCAACTCAAGACCTGCCCACTGAGGGAAGGGGAACATTATGTGTATCAATCTACTTCAATGTCACTGTTTCTTTAGTAATGCATGACTAAAATGCTTCATTCACTTTCAAAGTTATTTGGCGGAACAGCATATTGGATGGGTGCAAGAAATCTTCCAGAACTGTTGTAGAAATGTGCCTGGGATTTACAAAAATACATTGCACTATCCCCCTCAATTAGAACTAATTATGATCTGCAACCACTTTGACATCAACATTTTATTTCTTTGGGTATAGCTTGGTCATATGGGGTATTTCCAGGAAGGATGACTATTAGCCATTGAGCACATTCAAAATTAATTGTTTGGTTCAAAATGATTGCCTTCTTCTTACAACCATAGAAAAATGCATTCACTCTGTAATATTTTGAAGGTGTTACTAGGAATGCAGAAGCAAATTCAAATCACGTTGTTATATATCTTCCGTGTGACAAGGCAATTGGTTTTGAAAAGATTATGACATGATTTATTTCTTTTTTGAAGTCACAGTATGTTGCACTTATAATATTTCTGTGTGAACTACAATTTCAAAAGTTTCAGAAATATTGATCTCAAAAAGAATTTATCTTGCCACTATGAAATGAAAGTAAAGGCTGATTTACAAACACATTGAACCAGAATGCATTGCAGAGCTATGACATTACATTCTTCTTTTTTAAACAACTTTATTTGGCAACTTCATGTGATTACGTGTTCTTCCAGAAACACGACGATCTTTATGAAAAGGAACAAATGTGGGTCACCTATATGATGCAACCTTAAGTCATAATCATAACAACATTGCAAAAAAATCAAATAGGTTGGAAAATATTCTCAACTACTACTTTTACCTGGACAACCTTACACAAGGCTCAGAACTACCTAAAAATACATGGCCAGTCTAACCTTCTTATCCCTCTTATCATTTGAATATGACCTTAGTCAAAGAACCTAAGTTTCTAACCCAACGGGTGTAGTCAGAAAATGACCTCTCACATATATCCCTATAACTCTAACTTATTTTCTCGTTGAAATCGCTTGTAAATCATTACCCTGTTCCTGCCATACCCTTTACTTCGCTGTTCAAC
The DNA here is from genome assembly GCA_936440205.1 of Lepidonotus clava. Classification (NCBI taxonomy): domain Eukaryota; kingdom Metazoa; phylum Annelida; class Polychaeta; order Phyllodocida; family Polynoidae; genus Lepidonotus; species Lepidonotus clava. The sequence continues at coordinate 21,006,901 of OW387134.1, forward strand.
AATACGGCCTGGAAAGTATAGATGGGGGATTCCCATGTCACATATTATTGCAATTAAGAAAAGGCTATTATGGTCTGTTACTAAAACTATTTCCATTTTTTATGTCTATCTTAAACTCTGTCATGTCCTCTCTGAATCATAAAATCAAAAGCCCCTTTATATCTATTCGGTTATTCCTTCTACTCATCATGCCCAATAAGGCTGTTTTAAACTGTCAATGTACGGCATAGTTTATAAAGGGTCTCTCAGACTGTTAAATGTCGAATGCAAGAAATCTGGCCATGTCGTTCTGTCGAATGGCCTACATCCATAGCACACATGAACCAATAACCCCCCCCCCCCACCGCCTCCAATTCTAAAACTATGAGGCGTCTCACTCTCTGGACTATTCAGCACATATCCCCCAGGCCCGTCTTTCATTGGAAGACACAGAGGAGATGATGTGAATGATCCAATTGGATCAGGCAGGGTGAACCGTTCTTTGTGTCAGGTCAGAACCAAGGCTGCCTGCCTGCCCCCCTCCCGCCTCTTCTCCCTTGCCCGCCACCACCGCCCAACGGCCCTCTCTGCTCTCCCCTTACTGTGACCTCCCCTCCTCCTCCTCCCTGTCGGCCAACCTCGTGTTCCGACTGGGGGAGCACAGCCCCGACGTGTGTGGTCTCCAGCACTTGGGGCCCCCATAATCACCGTCAGGGGCGACGCTCCCCTGTTGGCGGTTTACGATGCAATATTATGGTGTTATACCATGTGCTTAATTATACGTTATGATAAGAGCCCTCAAACCAATATACGAAGTTTACAGAAAGCAATTTATCCAGGATATATACAGTTCCTTTGTTTCGACGTTTATCCAAGCTGTAACTATCCTCAAGAAGTAGGATGCTAGGGTTTGGTCTCGAATGGTGGATGAATAAAGAGCTTGGTAACTCTTCTCCCCTCTTGATTTACTGCCATACATACAGAAACGTTGTCAACAATGGCACTGAGCCAACTACCACCATTCTAAGTCGAATTAAGACATTTCTAGTAACTCTTTCTAATTCTGCTTCAACATCATATAATTTTTCTTTCTTTTAGCTTTAGCTCACAGCAACCTAGTAGGTTTTTTCTTTTGATATAATATGTATTAAGTAGCAATACATCCAGGTTTCGAATGAACTGATGAAGGCAAGAAAAGTCCACCCAACCATATCTTTGGATTAAGATTTTCCAACTTATCTATAAGCTAATCTATAAGCACATGCCATGAGGCTCATAGTACAACATGTTGTGTACCTATTCAGAAAAATATCTTCCATTAGACAATGATATAGGTTTAGCTAAACCTGCGCATATGTTACACACAATTTGTCATCTGCTGTCATATCACCATCCTTTAGCAGAGAACACCCTGCTTAATGTCAAACCGGAAGTCGTTCTTTGTGTATTAGAAGGCAACGCTCATCCTACAGAAAAGGCAGACTTTATCATTTTGTTATTCTGACAGAGTTATTCTATCTCGTTTTGCCTTTGCTTCGTTCTTTTGTAATATGTAGGCAAGCTGTTACTCGATTGCTTGGCAAGCCTCTTCAAGAATACATTCATCGTTCCGCAACGCACGCTCAATGTTTGTATAGCTGGAAACTGTTGTGCTCTTTTAGCAGGCCAAAAAAAACTTCACCACAACAAAGTTCTACATTTTGTCCAACACAAGGCTCTGTACGATATTCTCGTACAGTGCCTTGGTGGGAAGACAGGATGGGGGTACCCCACGTAAGGACCTCCATGATAACCTTTTACCCAAAAACTAAACCACTTCCAAGGCAGGATATTTTCGGCATTTATGATAGACAGAGTGTGGTGGCCTGGTTGTTTTCAAGAAAGATAGACCTATTTTCGAATGTTGATTCCTTTTTGATAAGACAAAGCTAATAAATATTAACTCAATATGACGATATCACATAGGCAGCAATTGCGTTACTATGTGATTCTGAAAGGGAGTGGCAATTTGGGGACATGGAAAGAGATATTGTCTGAGTGTCTTCCTAGATTTGTTGTGTTATTCAGAAAAGGGCTGGATTTGTAGGGCGATGCGTGTGGTAGAAGAGGAGGTGCGGGCCAGTGTTCTGGTATCGTTGGCGCCTGGCACTGACTGAAGCGACCGGAACCTCCCTCGGCCCGGTCCCCAAATACAGCAATTGCCCCCTACACCTCGCTGGAAGAATGCTGCTGGTTCGCCCGTGTCTCCCCCACCACTTGGGTGGTCCCTCCACTTTGGTGAGCTGTTGCTAGGCAACTAATGTCGGGCTGGTGTTACATGAGCAATCTGGGTGCCCGTCAGCCAATGGGAGACCGGCTTTCCACAGCATCAATCAGCAGACAGGCAGGCGCAGGGCGGGGCTTAGATGCAAATGCGACCCAGTTTGCAGTTCAACAGTGTAGCGTGAGTCTTACACATCGTACGCCAGTTGCCAGTACTTTTTTGTTGGAATTTGAAGTCCTAAATGGCGCTTAAAACATGGGATGGAAGATCTTATACGCATGTAACATGTTGGAATTACTCTGGATTGTCTACTTAGGTCGGATACCCCATCTGAGATGAATGGAGAGATGTATTCCAATGTGGGACACGGGTAGTGAGTGAGGAAACCACACACACTGTGGCTCCTGAGAGGGGCCAACCAACCCTACCCCTACAACATGGCCCAAATGCGGACCTTCAATGACAGGATTCACCCTGCTATCTCTTTGCAGGGCATGCCCAGGACAGCGGCTCTGAGGGATACGTGGATTACGGAGGACTCAGAGCTGCTGACACGGACTAGCTGGGTCGATGCTCGGGTGGGCTACCGCCAAATCAAAAAGGTGAGGGTTACATCTACCTAGACAGCATCCCGCCACCAGTGGATGTTGTGGGCCGGCCTGCCGGCCTCCTGCCGGCCTCCCCGGCACGGGCAGCGGCCCAGCCTGCAGGAGAGGCCGGGCAAAGAGGCCCCCAATGCCCGGCCTGACATCCCTCTTCTTTCCCTGACTGTGTTTACATTTCCTTCTCCAATGATGCAACATATATCGTAATTAAAAAAGGCTTAGGGCCTAATGGGTATCCCGATGACCAATCATACTGATGTCACCTCACTTATGGCTTATGTTTCATTATGTCGCTTGACAGTCATGGGCCTCTACCAGTGATACCTCTTGGGTGGTATTAAATGTGTGTCATAGGATGTCCTAGTATGCCAATTGGCATCTTATCTAATGGGATCTAATAGGACAGGCGTAACTCAAAAGATATAATTGGCCAACACTTGCAGATAAAAAGTATTTTGTAAATTACAATACTCCCCTCAGTCTGTTTCAATGGAAATAAGGAAGAAATAATTCAACTATTAATGATATTGTTTATGTTATCGATGGGATTATGCTATGATTTGTTATATCAAATGAGTGGATGGTGTAGGTAACTGTGTTTATAAACATCTTGACGAAATCATGACCTAGTGCTAAGACCATCTCTTTTTATTTTGCAGGGCAAGGCTCATGGAAATACTTGTGCACTGTGGTTACGAGGGCACCTACAAACTCACTTATTTAACCTTGGATGTTTCATCCAGAAACATTGTAGAAAGGTGCTCTTCCTTGGATTACTTGTGTTATCATTATGTTGTGTCGGCTTGAAAACAGCGACGATAGAGACAGATGTGGAAAAGCTATGGGTAGAAGGTGAGTACCATTATTTTATCTATATCATTTTCCTCAGCTACACACAAGATTGATAATGTTGAATAGTAAACAGATGCAGATTAGACTGTCTGGTTGGAATGTTAAACATCCTGGGAGTAATGAAAACGACAGCCATCTTGGTTCCTGACCCTGAAACATTGGTAAACCCGAAGCTGTGTGTGGTCCTTACTTTTGGAACGGTTTCAAGATTTAATTCCAACATTCATCCTCCCCGGTAAACTACCAAAAACACCACCAAACATCTCAAAACACAAAATACCAACAGTAGCTGCAAGATTCAGGTCTCCAACAAAAGTAGTTTAACGTAGTAGGAGGTGTACTCGAGGATGAAAAATGGGTGTTTTCGTGCTGTTTGTGGCGGGTGTTTTGGCCCGTGTGGTCCGCGCTGCAGTGACGTTTTTAGCACACGGCCTACATGTGAAGCCAGGGTGAACCCACGCAAGCGGGCTGCAGCGCGGAATTTAGAATCCTCTCCCGGCTAAGCCATGCCATGTGTTGGTACTCTGCTATGTCGTGTAGGGTCGGCGAATATATTCACTAGTTCACATCTCAGTCCTCAAGTAATGGTGTTATACATCCCCTTGAGATTACTGAATCTCTGATAATGTAGTTTTGGTTGTTTTGATCTCATCAATGATCACTTCAAAGGGCAAATGTTGTGTCTTACAAGTTACATATCAAAATGTGTTTACAAACCAGGTGAGAAGACGACGCTGGCATGATAACATAGATATTTGACTATATTAACCTAATTATGCCCTGACCCTGCACATCAATACTTTAGATTAATGTCCAGAGATCCCACTCGCACCTCTGTGAACCAAAGGGTCAAACCCGGGTACAGGAAAACCCCACAAGTCAGCAGAACGTCCGACGACGTGAGAACCCCTGGGAGGTACTGCATCCGCCATTTTTGAACTGCCCGGGTTACGTATTTATGCCATCAACCTGGCCTCATCTTCAACTTTACCCCAGCAAACCCTTAGCAAAGACCACCACCACCTGTGGTAGGATGTTTAGCCACCACAGTATGCAACGGCTGATGTATGAACCGCGGAGTAATCTAAGTGCAAGGGTGTCATGAAGTTGAATAAGGTAGAGCGGTCTTATATGTTTGGGTTGATGTGTGTCGGCCGGCTGGTACGCATGGTGATGTCTTCGGGCCGCTGGGCTACGTGTGGGCCTGAAACATATTGCCAAGCGGCGCTAACCTATTTCTTGGGGGGTCCACTGCAGCTTCTGGAAACCTTTTCTAACCATGCAAAGCCAAAGTAGGTCGACTCTGCGGAACCTCTCTCTGGCAACCGTAAAGAGAAAACACTCCATGCTATTCAGTGCCCTGTTTGAGAATGCACTGCAACAGTGACTATTATCGCTATATTTGTCTGATACTCAAGTTCACAGGTCAGCCCTCTGTGGATTATTTATTGCACTGATGTAGCGTTTTGTCGACCCTTGGCGTCCTACCATCAACGTTAGGATATTGTGAACGTGTGAATCCCTTTGAATTCACACCATAGCAATACCAGGCCCAGTTTGGTGGTCATGGAGTGTTGCCTCTCTGTGTTCACGTAAATAGGGCACAGCAGCAGAGGGAGGTATGCCCCGACACAAGGGTCGCTGAATGTTTTGCATTCCGTTTCATAAGGGGAGGTCAAAGGTAAAATTGCTATAAAAAGATTAGAAAAGGGTTTAACAAGTTGTAAGGTTTTCAAACACTATTCCCCCTGGCTTTAATCACCAGTTTGACCAACTAAGAGTTGTGCCAATCTTGACCTTGATTTCTAGCATAAAGCTAGAGAGTGCCATGCATTGCTACTTGTGTGGTCCTCCAATAGGAATAGACAGGAACATATGTTTGTACTCAGTATTTACCAAGATAAACACATGGAAAGGGTTTTTATCCCCATGACATCCTTCACAAAATTTTCTCTATGACAGAGGGTTCTTTTTAGATACTCTCAGGAATTAAGAAGACGGAATTACAACAACAAGATAAACAGTTATGTGACTGATCTCATCACATCGACTAGATTAAACAGTATGGCTGTGAGGTACAGTGTGTAACGCTCATAACAACTAGAGGTCTGAAATACCTCTGCATCCCTTCTGACACAAAGCATCATATAGCCAAATCTTCACGTTTTGGGATTCTCCTTCTTCCTTTTTTTTGCAATATAATTATGATACATACATAAGTCTTTATTCCCTAGCCAAAGACACCCGGGTGTTCGCGGAGAGCGGCTACCCTGGTGGTGGTTTACCTTGCTACGGCATCCCCTAGACAAGTCTGTTTGTTTGTAGAGGTGTCATCCCCGGAGGGATGCAGGGGGTCGGGTCCGTGGCCTGGTGGACAGGGTTACCATGCAAACTTAGTTTCCATAGAAACGGGGCCTCCTGCTCATCAGGCCCCATCGCCCTGTGAGCAGCTCGCGGGTACAGGAAAGTCAGTTGGGGCACTGGCTGCTGGGTGATCCTGAAACATGTGATCTACACGTGTATTGCTTAGGGCTCAGGTAGCGCCTCCAGGGTGTGGCCCTTTAATTACTTCTCCCGGTCTTGGAGGCCTCCCCCAAGCTATGGCAGCATCCTATATCCGCGGGTGAAAGTGGATGGGGGGGGGGGAATGGCTTGGTCATCATCTCTTTCTACCTCTATGTAGGACGCGGCGATTGGTGAGTAATGGGGATGAAACAATATCCCCCAGAATCAAGTCAGTCTGCGATTCACAGGGAAGCCACTCGGTGACCAATGGCTTCCCGGCTGTGGTCAGGGTGGCTTCTGGTCCATGTGAGGTCTGTCAGGATAATGCATGTGTTACAAACATAATACGAATGTCGGATAACATCCAAATTATAGAGTCATTATTCTGCACATAATTATGTCCATAAGGAATTTATTACATGTACAATCTTTGGAATACGACGTAGGCCCTTAACTGCACAGGTAGTCAAAATTTGGCAAAAAGCTGTTTTTTTTTTTAGAATAATGCTTCTGTTCTAAGAATAAAAGAAAAGACAAACGTTGAGCACATGGCCGATTGACAATAAATCGCCGCCTGCTCGGCCGGCTTCACTTACATTGATAAAGGCTGGGTTCAAGTTTTTATCGCTAAAAAAGGCAGTGTTGTTGAACAAGACAGGCCACTAGAGATTACTTTGGTGCAAAAAGTGGGTTTTGGTGCCGGGGCACGGATTCTGCCGCCGAGCTAGGCCACTCGTATCCTGACACAGGCGATAAGGACACTAGGTTGGACTTGGTGCTTCTGTTATCTCATTCAGTGAATTATAGGGCAGAGGATGGGAGGTCTTGGGTGGGATTTCTGGAGGGTTGGATGTAGTACTGTTTGCTCCCCTCTAGGTGGCAGTGTGCATGCCAGCCTCATGGTGAGATTCCGGTCCATGCCACACAAGTAAAGGGCTAACAGTGACAGGCGCGTACATTTTACACGTGTGATTTATTTGTTCGCCTCCCTCCCACCGCATTGTTTATATCCTCTCGCTGCGCCATCTGCTCGCCAGCCTGCTACTAGAGAAGCTCCGAGTTCTCATCGCCGCACAGGTCAGACCCAACTTGGTGCAGATATAGAGGCGTCGTTCTTCTCTATAAAATCTGCTTCTCTACTCTTTATAACATGGGTCTTTAACGTCAACTACTAAAAGGATTCGTTGTCTCGTGGATTAGCTCTCGAATAATTGAAGATACAATCCATCGTTAATTAGTCGTATACAGTTAACACGGAGAAATCTACGATCATGAAATAAAAGAATAACATTAAATAACCCACTATAATCTTAATCCAAAATGGTATTTTCACTATTGGTATCTCTATGCATGCGCATTAATAATATAACTGACCAATTATGTCGGTGATAACATGGGAAACCCCAACAATACCATATGTACGATGTGCTGCAGTGCTATATAAAATGGATACATGTATATGCAATTGGGAAACCCCAACAATATCATATGCACGATGTGCTGCTATATCAAAATGGATATTCTATATAGCAGCACATCGAACATATGATATTGTTGGGTTTCCCATGGCATGTAATTGTTATTACTGACATAATTGCTCAGTTTTAGCAAACACTACATGTACAAACTATATAGGGAACGCTGCATAGGTTTCGTAGGTTTTGCTGAGCCCACAGATATAGATCTACAATATAGTATATTGCTACCTGTCGATGCAGGACAGGTTTCTTTACACGACACATATGTAATAATTCACTGCCATAGAGTGCCTCTTTTCTTCTTAATCCAGGTGGCTTCCGATTATTGAATGCACATCGTTCAAACTTTACAGATGAGACAAACGTTCATTTGAAAACAACTGCATCTCCCAGCATTATTTTATGAGCGGAAGAATTAAAAAGAATATCTTTATAACATGGTAATGTGACAGAGTGAAACGCCAAAACGCGCATCAATGCCTTCATCTTTAGGAGCTGTACTATAACGAATAAGAGATACAATTCAAATATATAATAGCACCAACATTATAGCTTAAGAGCAATGCCAATGAAACCCTCTCATGTAGTGAGTGTACTAGGCCGTCTCATTTTTTTAATTGTTTAAGTGCGCAAGATTATGTTTTTAAACGAAATTTCAGAACTGCTGTGCCTTGGTGATTATTGTTTGGTATAATTGTTTCAGGACCACCCACGGGTATACCCACAGATAATGCATTATCGAAATTGATAACAGGAAAGGGACCCTCCAATTATAGAACTTAGACTAATTTAGTTGTAAAAACTTGTAACACAGAAAGCGGCATTTCTTTTTGTAGGACACACATGCCGTTTGTTTGCTGATAATTATTATGATGGCGCCAGTGATTTACCACATTAATTATATATTTAGTGATAAGGACAAAATATCTTGTTATGAGACATGATATGGTCATTACTCACTAATTATCGTACTTAGTGGGGCTCACATAGACAGGTGATATGGTCATGACACTCACATTCGAAACACATTATAATGTGAGCCCAATAGTAAACCTACATATACAATTTCTTTTATCCTCTTTTTCCTTACTACTGTCGGTTTTGTACGTTTCCATTGTAATATTATATAATATGTTGAATACAAATTTAGGCTTTAACAATCTTTTACTGGCTGAATATCTCGACGGAGTAAAATAACTTAAGGTAACCCATTTGACTCCTCTTTTTGATCACCTAGGATGTACTACAACTTATGAAATTGTGGGGAGGCTATTCGAGTAAAGGTGCACCAATCGTAAGCTGGTAATAGCCTATACACAGATATAATAACATATTTTTGGCAAATGAAAAAGGGCATAAGATTTGCTAAAGAGACACTATACAAAGAATAACTACATGACTCTCCCGAACATAGTAGATGAATCAGCTCCATTTAAAGCTTCTAAAGCAAACTGCAACAGTTCTAGTCGCTTGGCATCCAATAAATTATTTGTAATCATTACACCAATCTGAAACTTTGAATATCAAGTTGTTTGTTTTTGGCGTAGACGGCCGCGGCCCAAATCTCCGGTGGAGTTTCAGGTTACCGGTAAGCCTATTGAAGCAGATAGTATTGCATTCATCAAGTGATCCTGACAGACCTACCACCCAGAAGGCTGACAGAGAACAATACATTCAGGACACTCAAGAAAAATAGGGCGCAATCCACAGGCACATAGTGGCGGAAATATGTGACCGGGCGAGTTGGTTACCGACATGGGCACAATAGAACGCTGTCCAACCTTCATGGGTTTTGGGTTTCCTTATAGAACCCAAAGCGCTGTGCCTGTTCAGCCCTTTTCCCTTCCTTTATGGATCACCCCAGGTATTGGGGTCGACCGGGTTTGTAGGATTTGACATCATACACTGTTGTGTAAGTGTTGGTTTTTGCTGGAATGTAAGAAAGAAGACGGATTGGCCAGCTTTAGGCCGGAGATATCGGGTGGTGGGAAGGCGTGATGAGATTTGTTACGGCGTTGTTTGATGCTCAAACAGAAGGATGTTGACTCGTGGACCAAGGCATCTTGAGAGAGCTAGTCCGACCCAAACCCCGCCTTCCACCGTCTCTGGGTTGTGGACAACCCATTGGCGATGCAAACTCTCCTCTTCCCTTTCTTCAGTGTAAAATTATTAAACAGTATTGTGTCTAGAGGTGCACCACATGTTCAGATAACACCCCATGGAAAACATATTTCCCTCATGAGAAATACCTTTATCACTTCGCACTTTGCTGCTGTTGGATAGTTGGCCAACCATTAGGCTGTCCACCTCAGGTCAGGGACTGTCCATAAAAATCAGTCTGCCAAGCCATGACAAATGATGAAGCCATCAAACTTGGTTTCTGTGAAGGAATACTTTATATACACTACCTGACAAAGACCAACTCCCTTGGTGGGCTGTTTCGTGATTTATCCTAAGCTCTGCCCTGACAACCACCAATGTGGAGTGCAGTCAAGTATATTTGTGTGGTCGTCGAAGCAGGTGTGGTGGGGATGTACGCCGACCTTACTGGTTGGTGGCATTATTGGAGGTGGTAACGTTTTGCACCTGTAGTGTTTGTTCATACCCGAATGGCAGGCTCCCAAGAAGAACAGGTAGAGGAAGAAACGTTGTGTAACTAGCTTTTCTAACTCTCAGTCAGCACACCGACTTGGATTTTTTTTATGGAGTGTGGTCCCTCTTTTATCCGTTTAATGCTTACGCAGGAAGAACCCAACAGGAAAAGTAGATTAAACTGAATGAAAGTACTTCATAAGCATGAATGATATTACAAAGTTTGAATGTTTGTAAGGCATGAAAATATTTACTTTTGTCACTGGAAAGTTGTAAATATAAAAGCTGCTTAACCAAGCGAACCATTCTCAAATACAAATAACTACACAATAGCTATATATATATACTCAAGTTACATTGACTATATTGCGTATTTTGCGAAATGTTCTGAAGACGCTGTATCTCACTTTTAGAAAATGAAAACTTATTTTAGTCGCTGCAAGTTGTTTATGGCCGTGGAGATAAAACCAAGTTGAGAGCGATGATTTGTAGTCCCCTGTCAGTCCTGGCCTGCCCGTCTGGTCTAACCACTGATGGATCTTTGTGACACTGAATCCTTACACTACCCTGGTCCCTGATAACATTCACCACGTCACCATCCCACCCTCAACTCTGACAACAACAGATGAGCAAAAAGCCAATAGATAAAAAAAGAAAAGGAAGAATATAAGCAACCCCAACGGCATTGCTCATGTTGTGAGAGCATGTTTTGGCTGTGGTACATACTTGTAGCCCCTACCTCAGAAAAGATCCCGTGGCCCTCGCCCTGGTTTGACTTGGTTCAGCGTCTACGTAGAGAGGTCTAAAAAAGTGGGTTAACCCCTCAGGAGGAGGAGAAGTGGGAAAAAGACCAGATAAAAAAGTGGGCCAATTGAAGGTGGTAGGTAAGGAGGGAAGCTACCGCTGTGCCTCGCCTTTATCATCAGGCACCTCGACCAAGGATAATATATAAGGGGTGTAGGAGGAAGGGATCTGAAGAGAAACGAACAGAAAGACTTTTTAATAAGAGAGCAAGAGGGTCCAACATTCTCTGAATTAAAACAGGATCAATGGTGGCATCATTGATTTACTAATGTTATAGTAAATAAGGAATGTGCTCGTCACGTGCGTGGACCAAATGCATCGTCCTCTGCCTTCGAGAGATTGACCAGGCCTTCTTTATTAGACGGCTGGTATAGGTATTTTCCTCCAGTGTGAAATAGTACACGTGAAACATTAGTGTCTGTGCAGGTGGACCAGCACGTCCTCGCCGCAGGTAAGAGGTGGTGTCAAGATACCTGGGGATTCCTTGTTATTGGATAGTGGGAAAGGGAACACCATCTTGGATCCGAAAGGCGGAGAACTAGCCCCCTGCCACAAGGACGCCCTGGGGGGGCATGGCCCGGGCGGGGGGTGAGAGGCAGGATTGTGAGGCGCGACGGTCAGGGGGGTAATGAAAGAACCAACCCCCAGCTACTGAGACACCTGTCTCCCGTCCCTCCAAAGGCCTACCACGTGGGGTTAGGGGTCGACACAGTAATTCCTAAAAGTACGACTTGGGGTGAAACGAATTACTAGGAGTAACGGGGATCTCAGGGGCAGTCTTGACTCAATCTTGTGACCACAGGCGTATATAATAGAGAACAGCAGGGAATAGAGAATTATAACATCTCTGAAATTGGAATAGTTAACATGAAATAATATGTCAGGATTGGTCAGTTTCATGAATGCACAGGCTAACAAGATGTAAATTATATATTGAAGAGCCTCATCTGATATGATTTAAACCTATTTTTTTCGTCAGTAATAATGAGACTGTATAATGAAATGCAGTTGATATATGTGTTATAAGCTGTCACTCTGATTCTTTGGATAGTTCAATCATATACCTAGAACCATTCAATGCAGCTCTTCATCCAATGTTGAATGTGGCAAATATTGCAAAGGCTTCCCTTAACTATAATTAGTTTTACTTGCATGCCATTTGCCTTAGTACAAATTAAAATGATGTTAAATCATTACACTTGTATAATAAATACCAATTGGCATTGTTGGGACCTTAAATTTTCTATATTTTGCCTTTCATTGCGCATGAATATTGCTTTTGACAACGTGCCGGGGGCTCCTTACCTCAACTGCTCTAGCCTCATAGTATCCCCTACCTAGTTAAACGGATATTTTGTGAATGCGACTTTTATTTCCAAACCAGCGCCCATAATAAGACTGGTGCTGGGCACGAAATTGCTCATGATCCTTCAGGAGCAATGCTACAAGTTTCTGATTCTGGGGGAGCGCGAGGGTCCAGTTTACCAACAGCTGACTGAAATATAAGGCGTCGGTTATCGTGAATGTCAGCAGTGATGATGGAAGTGGCTTGTTGGGGTTGGTGAGGCGCAGGCACGAGGTCACTGCAGTGCACAGGTCCAACTCTGTCTCTAACTCTTTGTTTTGTCTGTTTCAGAGGGCGGCAGGCTGCAGCAGGAGCTAAGTTATACAAAAAAGACATTAGGGGAAGGGAGTGGGATAACGTTCGAACTTATAATACAGACACCAAAGAAAGGCAGTAACATATTGACGGGAGACTCTATGCTCCGACATCTTCAAGCAGTCCAAGCCGCCACGCGCATCAACGTTAACATGTTTGGATTGTAAGTATTCTTTATCCTTTCAAAGCTTTCATTGACTAGCTGGTAGAATTGACTAAACCATGCCTAAACTTTAGTAAAGTACTACAACAATCCAAAGCCAAAAGAAATTGACTTTTTTATTATCACATGTCTTGGACAAGCAGATTTTGGCAGCCAGAAGTTTTATAGTACCTCAGTATACTTTGCAGTTGTTCATTATTTTTTTGATGTAATATTGTTGTACTTACAAAACCGTTCTTATGATATTTATCATGTGTCATTTCACAACTAGACGTATATATCCGTAAGACGTAGGATTTAATAATCACTTGAATAAGGTTGTTCCTAACTTACTTTTGTCTTGTTAAGTTCTGATAAGACTCGTAGTCATTGTATTTCAAAAGGAATTTAGCAATGATCCTCGTCCCTATAGGAATATCGTACCTGTTTTAGTTGAGGACGTTGGGCCATCTGACTGTTACTATTCAAATGCATTTAAAAACGTTGACACCTTTCTGCATTATATTCTAGCAAGACATTACACTAGACATTGTTCATCTGGTCGACAATGGGAACATTAGCATTTAAAGCCATTACTACCAATAATCATCTACTGCAACGAAGGACATTTCGAACAGTGTATATGCACTTTATCTTACAGGGTCATTGATAAATGTATCATCAATTATAATGTATGACACAAGGTATCAGGTACTTGGGTCGGCTCTAGGCAGGTTCCTCGACATGTTTTCGTGATGAGTGGGGCATTAGAGAATAATGATGTAGAGAAGAGGGAGTTCCGCACCTTAGGTGATAGCCATCATGAAATACGGGAACACTTCGGGTAGTCGAGCATGCTGTAACTGCATAAGGTATTTAGGAAGTATATCAAGTCGGGCCGAAGTCCTACATGTCTTGTTTAAATACAACATAGAACATTATCCCTTGGTCTTCCATTCTAGGAAGATTCCCTTTTTTTTTTTTTAGATCTTCCAGTACTCTAAATTCTAAAGTAGCTCGTATCTCCCCACCCCTCCCACAAACCTACTGCCTGTTTCTTTTTTTTCAAGTTGCCCCGTTTACTAAGGTCACCGACCGAACAAACAGGCTGCAATGTACTTTGTACCGTGTATTATAAAGCTACCCCTGGAGAAATAGGCTGGAGGAGGGGGCACCGTGGCTAATTACACCAAGTCGGTCGACCCTTGGTGCGGTAATATTCAGAGTATGTTGAATATATGCTGTCATGTTTGATACATGGTAGCGACCACCAAGATGTTTATTACCGAGCACCAGTTGTCATGGAAGGTGCATGTCAAGCAGGGCCTACCCGACCATCAGGTGCGCGTATTAGGCTGCTTAGTTAGGCCGGTGGGCTGTATATCTTAGAATTCGACTGACACGATCAGGTGTAGGGGGCTGCAGGTGTGCAAATGACAAGTAAAAACTCCATTCATGCTCCAAGACGTCAGGTAGTTGGCTCGATTTAAGTAAGGGTCGACCCCCTCGCCGTGTTGGCTACTACCAGTACATTTCTGTCCATGTGTCCCTTTGGGCTGTCTATAAATTTCAGTATGATGTTATGTAATTGTGTTGATATACTATATGGCAACAGTTCATGTATCTTTTTTCCTTCTTTTGCAGAGAATGGAAATTCAAGGATCTTTGTTACCATTCTGATTTCCCTAGCTTCGATTATCCGTTTTTTGATGAGGTGAGTAATAATTTTATAATTTCTTCTTTCCGAGCCATTCTAATATCTCTTTAGGAAGTAGTGATAATATAACATACGGTAATGTGAACGGACGAACAAAAACAAAAATAAATGCTCTCCTACATATGATATAGCGTGACGAATGGTGCAGTAAATTGATGATGTGTTAGACAGGAAATATTTGGTACGGTATGGGGATAAGTGGTTTTGTAACTCCTTATTCATCTCTCGAATTACCGTTATTATGGTACATGTATGTCACATGTGTAACCGTATAATTATAAATCAGTCCATAGGAATGCCCCGACTAAATACACAGAATACGGGTTTATTATCGTGAGAGAATTGTATTTACTGACCACTTTGGGTGGGCACCGAAATTACCCGTGGATATAACCACAACTCAAAAACTAATGGGGATGACGGATGCCGTACCCTCTTTGTAATGTATTGTAGGATATTCGACGTGTGAGGGGTGTCTATAAATTTGTGGCAAATCACAAGTCTTTTATTGGATCAAATAATTATATGTCGTAGAAACCAGTGAACACAATAATCAAGGGGTTCTTACAGCTGTCAGAAAACCAGGATAAGGCACAACAAGAGTGGGAGCAAAAGCTACATCCGTTTATATTTTATATTATCCGTCTCTCTTGTGGTTGCCCATCTATAATCATATTGATAACCTTTAGGAAACTATAGAAAGAACAAAAAAAAAAAAATTCTCGGGGAATCATTATTAGAGCAAAACTTTGCTGCTGCCAAACGTTCCCCCAACATATGGACTTTGCAAAACATCTGAAACTGCTCACCCCCTAAACTTAGATGTTTGGAAGGGGGCAGTCAGCGGTCAGTGGCATATGATCACTGACCAGCCGTGGAGGGTCAGAGGCCATGGAGACGGGCCCCTTGCCGGGTCGGCTGGCTGACCGGTATGGGCGGGGGTCAGGGGCGATGGGCGTGGGCTGTCGATATCACCGGCGCCGCCAGCCTCAACCGGGTGGAATTCGTGCCGTGATACAAGATCCGGCCTCCATTTGTTGTCGATTTGCCCGGCGATAGCGTGGATGCGGCGCGGACCACCTACCACGCCGTATGGCCGGATGGTCACCGCCTCCAGCCCCACCTCCAGGCAGGCGAGAGAATAACACCCCTATCACTGCGCCCACCGCGGCCGCACTGCTCCAATTTCCAAGAAATTGTTTTTCTTGTCTCGTCAGTTTTGAACCATTTATACCTTTGCTGTAAGTAATTTGAAAGGAGTTGTATAAATGTCTCGTTTAAGTATAAATTTACAATACAGGCTCTAGAAACAGTGATTGTGATCATTATTAACTTATATTAACTTAAATGATTTATCCTCCTCGGAAATGTTTGCAATGGTATATAACGATAGCAAGATATAGGGCCTACGCGCTTTCAACTTGCCCTTTTAAAAGTTTACTCGGTTTTTGGTTCAGCACCCACCCCAAAGTCTTCCGAGCGTGTCCCGGTAAGTGCCCAGTTCAGAGAAGCCAGTTCTCGCAGCGTGTTGCGGGTCGGGGTCTAGGGGTCTAGGAGGGCTGTGTTGGTGGCCCCGGCCGTCTCCCCCACACCGTCTGGTTGTGGTTAGGAGCCATGTCAGCCTGTGCCAAGCCCAGTCCGGGTTGAGGTTGGGGTACAACTCCACCGCACCTATTTTAAGCAGCTTAGACTTTCCCTGACCTGAACTGCCAAGACCCTTATAACATTAGATGCTCCAATGAGATGCCAACCCGCGTTTATTCTTTCAGCGCTTGTGGCCTTGAGTTATGCACTGAGGACTCTTTTTTTCATTCTCGTCTCCCTGACGATAATGTGGTAGTTGGCAATCCTTCTTTGAGGGCGTATCAAGTACATGGGCCACGGCCTGAGTCATATTATAGAGGCCAACCCAAGGACGGAACGGCAGGGGTAGGGGTTAGGGGTGTGTGCGGCACTGTGTGGTTTTGCGTACTCTGTCAAATGTTAGTGGGGGTGGAAGGAAGTGTGAGCTCGTAGCGGTGGCCTGACCCCGTTCCCGAAGCCACCGCTGTGGGCACACGGAAGCCACCGACGGGGCTGGCGGGAGGTGCTCGCGGGGAGCTGGTGCTCACGGCACACACTCACGGCGAGCAACTCAGTCTGAGCAGGCCAGCACCAGGGAAAAAAGGGGAGGGTTCCGGCCCGATTACCAACCGACATGGGGGCCGCGATGCCGGGGGTCCACGGGGGAGCAGTGTAAGGGGGCGGGTGTGGTTCTAAGTGGCAAAGGTTGCCCTGGGCTGCAGGCTAGTTGAGGCCACTACGGTTTTATCATTTGTGTTGCCTGACCTCGTCAGCCCCAACGAGACGTAGGGTCAATGAGTACAGCACGCCCTTGACAGCTGACACATTTACAAAAACACATTGTTTTACCCCGACGGGGACATTCCTATGCACAAGCCGTTCCCCTCATTCCGCTCCCCTTTTTACAACCACCAACCAGATATCTCTCCAGTACACGCTGGGGGAGCCCTGACACGGGGCACCTGCCAGTCGGCCTCCATTCAGTGTATAACCACATGGAAACAGTGGCGTTCGGCGCGGTAAACCTGGGGAAACACTTTACAAATTGGTCCAGTTCCTGCATACGAATCAAAAACAAAAGGCCCAGATCCACCCAGGTCGGGCCTGAGGTCGGTACTCGCACTGTGTGGCCTCTATTCCAGTGTACAGTTTCTTTCACAGGAATGTAAATGTTATCCCGCAGCACCATGCCGTCCTGCCATATTGGCTTCTTTAAAGGCCCCTTCCAACACTTGTCGGTATCCTCCAATTCCATCAGGTGCTAGGACCCTCGCCATCCGTTTCACGTTGCACAAATTAACTTCAACACGACTCCGTGTAAAAAGTATTTATCAGAAAATGAGCGTTTAGAGGAAAATTCCCAGTAAGTTCGGTATAATCTTTTTTTTCTGGACGTGCACCTCTTGATGCTGCTTGGCCATTGGGGTAGGCTTACCATCATTAGTTTGAAAATAGGGTGTGTATGTTTATATATATAGGGTAACACCGGGGGCTATTAATAATGGTCTATACATACTGCGAACCCTGACCTAAAACTGACATAGGCACAAAAGTTACCCCTCGGCGTGCTGTGTTATTGTTCGCACAATGACACTAAACATAAAGTGTTCTTCTCTTGGCCGCTGTAAAACTGAAACCCTACACGGCCATACTCTGTACCCCTGGTCCTCGGGCCCTGCCCAAGAAAAAAGTACAGGAAGGACCACATAGAGCGAAGCGAGTAAAAGGAGGGTGTGTGCCAGCCGTCTGGGGTACGACCAACACCAACCGGCCCATTAGGAACCACACCTCCCGGCCACCCAACATAATTAACTCAACCATCTGAATTAGGTCCTTCATATAATCAGACCTGTTCCGCAAATTAGTTTCCAGCATTAAAGGTAATTTATCCTAGGGGTTGGCATCTAAGGAAGCTATGTTTATATATCCTCATTCAGAGGAAGGAGAGTATCCTGTATCTCACAGAAGGTGGTCTCTGCCACCCAGGTGTGCATTCAGCCTGCCATATAAGTTTACCCGATGGCCGGTCATGACCATCAAAACTTTGCAGACCCCTCGCACCCCCGACAAAACACTCCCAGCACCCCTCGCCCCAACTACTACCCTCCGGTCATGCCAGCCCCTACCCCAGAGTCAGGTGGACGTTTATGGGGTGGGTCGTATTCTTGTTTTTTTGTGCCCCTGTGAAATGTGTCGGGAGATGTGGGGCCTAAAGGTCAGTGAGTGCAAAGGTGAGGCCATACTCTGTAGGGGGTTTGGGGGCCGCCGCCCCCCACGTCGGTATACAAACCATAAGACGGGAATCCATAAAAACACGAATATGCTAATTTCGTGTTTCCGGTACCATCGTCGTTTATGGTATATTCTAAGAATTATCAATCCCTTCCCATGTACATCTGCACATCTCTCTACTTTCGGATTTTATATCAGAATACATGCATATAATCTCTTGATTACAGTAATTAGGATGATCATTCATGATTATAGTGTTTAGAATGGTGTGGTATCCTACAAATAGTCTACAGGCCATCAGTGGTTGAATATAGGATGTACATCCTATATTCAACCACTGATGGCCTGAAGACTATGTGTAGGTTAGGAACCATACGCAGATTTTCCATTAAGGATATTCGGATATTTGATGTTGAACTTTGTTGAAATGTTTGTGAACATTTGTAAAATCAATACTGAATATTCATGTGAGACCAACTGCAAAACATGATACCTAGAACAGTAGAACTGTCTTTTGTAATCTTGGTGATCGCATATTATATGTTTCGTAGGTGTGCCCGTTATGCTATGAGCAAAAGTTGCCATCCATCCAATTGATGTAACGTTTGACAGTTATGATAATGTCTATATTATTGTTTTCAGATGTTACAGAAAATCATGCCATGCATGATTATCACCCCGTTGGATTGTTTCTGGGAAGGCAGTAAATTACTGGGTCCAGAACATGGCCTTATTGTACCGTAAGTAATACATTCATCCTAATTATATTGATAATGAATATATGGAAAGCTATGTATTCCGCCGTGTGTCTTACCCGTCAATTGATTACAGTAAAACATAAAATTGTTCTCATGGTCTAGGCTCTGCTAATTGTAGTTTTGTACAATTAAAACGTTGAGAAAATGGGTGATAATGATATGACTAAATTTTCAGGGGGTCATTGGGAAATCATTGTGCAGCTAACGTTTTATCGATAACCCCTTCGCGCCCTTTTGTGTAATCATGGAGAGTAAAATACAGTAATCTATTTTACTCTCCATGGTGTAATTAGGCCGGATAAGAAGCCCGGCAGTAAAGCCTGTATTCCACTAGGCGATTCTAACTACTGAAAATTTAGTAATTTTTAAGATTTCATTAGAAATCCTTTCTAATGATATAACATGTGTGTACTTATATTTTTACTGGCGATTTTCAAAATCGGGAGTAAAATCGGCTAGTGGAATACAGCCTTTAGGCATCTTCCCACAACTGTCAGTACAGGGTGTCTCCATCCCACCTGGCTGACCACCTCACCTATACCCAAAGGGGTGTGACCACGCCCTCCAGCATCTGCCCTCCTCTCCCTGGCCCCTTCCACCAGGCTGTAGGCCCTTTTGTACCCCATTCCCCAAGACGGTTGCCTGGGGGATAGGAATCCACCGCTATATAACGGGGAGAATGATGAAGACGTCCCCTTGAAAGGACAACCCACGTGGGTCCTTCAAAGAGTCCACCTTAACTTGTATGACCGCCTTGGCCCCTTTGTATGGGGTCGGCGACCTTCTCGAGAGGGGAGCATCTGTCACCGTCAGTCCTGATGGCTTCATTAGCAGGTGAATGGAGGATAGCTGGGACCATAGGGGCCTTCTAGATTTAGGCAACTATTAAAACTAACCCACATGTCCGTTATATTAAAGGGTATAATACGACCATCCGTTAAAAGTTAAAGGGTATACGGCCACCCGTTAAAAGGTCCCATCGACGTATACATGCACATTCCTTGACCCCCTAATACTTTGTTTTGCCTCCCGCCCCCAGTCTGACATTCTGTTGTTATTGTTGTTGTTTGAAATAGCAGATTGTAGTTTGTTGAAAGTGTTAAATTGACCAGAACCTTGCGGGAGATGACTGGAGAACCGGGCCCTAGACATAACCGGAAACTCCCATATGATATGAGCTAGCCGGGGTAGGCTCATATTTTGATGCGTACCACACGGCGTGTATGATATGATCAATATGTATGGGTATCAGGTCGAGCTTTGGTTTGGGAGGCCGGTGCAGCCCAGCCCTTCTGCGGGCTGCAGGGTCGTTATCAGTACACGGTGTTGGGTTCGGCCTACCGGCCTACCTGACTGTGTTGGCATCAACAAACGTGGCCCTCCGTTGGGTCTCCTGGTGCTGAAGCCACTGCTGTCGAAGCCACTGAAGCTATTGTGGCTTCCTGGATGTTCCTTCACGGCCTGGCTTCTGCATGACCACGAGATCTATGTAAACAGGTGCATTTGGCCTCCCACCCGAAGGCCCAGGTCTGCGGAGGGAAGGGATGGGGGTAGGGTAGGTCCAGGAGCGACTGATATGTGTTTAGCACCAATCTAAACAAGGGTCTCGTATGACAGCGCACCAGTGCGGCAACCTCGTCTTGTTTGTACAGGCATAAACAAAAGCCATGCTTGGCCGTGGTGATATATTGGTAGGCAAGCCGTGGAGGTCCAGGCCGAGAACATAAGGGCTCAGCCCCTACCCCATAAAAGAGGGGAAGACTCACGTGGGGATCTCCCCTCCACCATGTGTGTATATCGTCGGTCTCACATGCCTGCCTTTCGCCAATCTGGTGACCAACCAGTAAATGAAAGCTGGTATTGTCTCTGAAGTACCGTGAGTCAGAAGTAATGAAAACAGGCTTTCCTATACAACTAGTTGGTCTGACAATATTCAAGTATTCCCCAGCTCCTTTTACCTACAACTGCCCAAAGTTAAATTCAGTATATTCTAAAACATATCAGATATAAACTTAAACATCTATGTACAAGAACAGGACGCATTAGGTAGCACATAGTAATTGGTTTGGTTCAGACTTGAGCCGTCCCAGCCCTCCACCCTGCTCCTCCTACGCCCTCAATGCAGCCAGCTGGACCACCCAAAGGCCCAGCCATAAGAAACTCACCGCAACATGTGACCTATCAATAGAACCCCGGCAAAACATATAACTCGGTTAGAGTTTTAAGACGTATTTGCCAAGAACATTCGGTCCTCGTTTACCTTTTATATAGAAGAATGTATATTCAGCGGTTCCTATTTTGCGACTTTTTTCAGATTTTTGGGGCATGATGTACGATGGACGAACCTCAATCCAAGAAAGCTTGTTGAGTCACTGAGAGGCTATAACGTATTTCCTGTTGACTATATTGAAGAACTATTAAACAGAGTAAGTATCCTCAGTGTTGAATATGGCGGTTTATTTTGCGTTTGAACAAATAGCCATAGTTACCAAAGACACATAACTCATGAGTCGCAGAGAAATTATATATGTATTGTGTTTATATAACCTTTGATAAGGAAAACATACAATTTTATACGTATATCAGGTGACATCGTAACTCCAGTTCTTCTTATAATATATGTCACAACTTTGAAAGCGGTTGTTTTTATTAACATATAAATAAATATCTGCCATACTTTTGTTTCAGGCTGGGATTACCAGTGCTTATCAAGAACGACCTTGTTTGAATCCCTACGACCCGGAATGTCCACTGGCCGCACCCAACAGACAGTCTAAACAGGTGAGCATTATACTTTGTCAGGGGGGTTGTCTTGGCTCTTGTCATCAGATCTCTGTCGTCACTGGATGCCTCCTTGGCGTCATGCGTCGTCTGTGCTCCCACTGATACGAACTTTGTCTGGGGTGGTGTGAGGCGGGTGATTTATGGGTTGGCTTTATTGTATCCGACGGCCTTTGGTGGGTGTTGGGCCTCAGTGGGATGGTGATGGCGGGCTTGGGTGGCGGCGAGCCTCTCCTTGCCGCCCAGGGACATAGCAGTTAATAGCTCAGGTGCAAAAGCAATGTGAAAAACAATCTCGTCGATCCCCTAGGGTCGGGGACATCCTGGTAGGCCAGTGGCGGCCCGCCGTGGAGGTAATGGGGGGCCTGGAGGTGTGTCGTTATGATAAGTGGTGTAACATGACCGTCACATCCTGTACACTGGTAGCATGGCTTTCTCCCATTAAAAGAAAATGCACCAACTCTTCATAGCTCAAGTGATAGAATTGATATCTGTAAGAACATTTTGGGAAGTAATCGAGGTCCCTAAATCACTGTGATCATGTTTATCCAATTTACGATAGGAATTTCTCTTCGGTGTCCATTTGACAATCTTACAAAAAACTTTCACTGGTAACCGGTTTTAAATTATTATTGTCTAGATAGCAGCCCTCCCAGGGTGGTCTTTACCCCCATGCACATTGGGATTCCGGCTTAACTCCAAAATTTGACCAATATCTATTTCAAAGGGAGGGATGTCAGTTTTCAGATTATTTGCATGCGATTTCAGATTTTCATTGGTCCTGTAATACATCCTTGAATCGGAAAGGAAGAGTATCATTTAATTAGACAATATCGTTTTTTTTTACCTCTCATCGTTATATTGGTATATCAGTACTATTGTATCTGTAATAAGACGATTTCTTTCCCTTTCAGTTACCAGATATTGGAGCCGAGCTGACAGGAGGTTGCCAAGGGTTTGCTACGAAGTACATGCAATGGGAAGAAGACCTAATCGTCGGCGGCGTCTACAAAAATAAGACCAACTTTATTACAAGGTAAACCACCACGACAGCTCTTTTTTTGAATCAATGATAAATTGCCTTTTCCCCAAGGATGGTTGACTTGTCGGGCGTTAAAGCATTCTCTTTAGAGATAGACCTAGGCGCACTATGCGTAAGGCAATTAAAGTGTTCCAAGTGGTATTGCCTGAAGTGCTTTTCAGAGTAGGAGGGGTCTGCCAGAATAGAGGGTGAGTTAGAGCTTCGGACTAAAGCATTTTAAAGCTGGGTGAGTTTCAGAGGCCGCTGGCTTAGAGGGGCTGCCAATGTAATGTTTGCATGCAGGCCAAGAGGCGGCTTAGCCGCTGGAGGCGTTTCAAGCAGAGAAACGCTTGCTTGTATAGATATACTCCCCTAGGCACTTATATATACCCCAGCCATCACCATGGCTCAGCAGAGTGTTAACTCTAAAAAACATTACAAATTTGCGAATTCCGCAAACATCCGCAGACATTATGATCGTACTATAAGATTGTCTTTCCATTGTCGGTTGGCCATTTCACTTTTTGATGATGAATTGTAACACAGTTTAAACAATAAATCGAATATTTTTTTTCTCAAATTGCTTAATGGGAAAATTGCAAAGGGAATGTCAGGTTGGGGTTGTAAACATGCCAACATAGTTAGTACTACCTGGTCACTGAGGACTAAATATAGTAGTGCCATTAAGTATCTCGGCATTCGTTACTTCACACTGAATGGTGGGTGCTTACATCTATCACTTTTTAAATGGTTCAAATGAAACGTCTAAACACACACCAGTTCTTTAATTGTCAGCTTATGAGAATGGCAAATAGTTTGAGCAGAGGATATTGCATGTACTAAAAGGCCGACGCAGAAAAGTGTTACAAGCAGACTATATACACTGTGGTTTGCTATTGTGTGTCTGTAAAGGAAAAAGTAGAGTGCGGATGATGTGTGTTATTTGTGACCCCGCGACCTGTGGCTAATCAGTTCCAGCGAGAGGCAGGGGCAGGTGAAGGCTTCGTGTGAGGAGATCCGCAGATGCCGCCCTACTTCAGACCACCCACCTCGTCCCCCAAAGTCGGCTCCCAGCCCACTGCGCCCCGACCGGCCGGTCAGGCCCAGCCACGGGGCCGTGAAGGCCGGGCCAAGGTGTGCTATTTTAGCTGAATGCTCCACTGGACAAAGAAAATGCTGTAGCTCAGTGAGCCTACTCCTTCTATTGTGTGGCGAAAATGGAATAAGAAACCGAGCCCGGTCGTTAATTCCTGCAATAAAAAGAAAATAGACATGGCAGCTGAAGGGGAGGTAATGTTTATCGACTGACGAGAGTTCATTGCCTGATACTTATCTCACTCTATTAACAAGTCGTCCTGATACATATTTTATGGATGTTTACAAAACACCCGGTATATGGAAGTTGCTATGACGAACGCATTTACAGGAAGTGAGTGCGCGGCAAGAAGTAGTGCCGACATACTTTGGGCCCGCGCGGATCGTTATAACCTCGGTGAGATCGGCAGCACCCTGCCCCCATCTCGCCCATTCTAAAGGTTCTATAGGGGGCGCGTCGAGCCGGCTGAAAAGGCAGGGGTTCTGGTGTCAGAGCCTATCGGGGGCAGATCTTTCATGATGTGCCCCATCTTCACTCATGCCTGTAAAGAATGACAAAACCGAGGCTGGGAAGATTTAATCAAATCCAAAATGTGTCAGCTCGCCCCGCAGCGCCTTGCCGGGGTTGTGAAAGCATGCTGAGATTTGTCGCTTCTTTAGAAGGGAAAATCGGCCGCGTCCTGGGGGACGGGGAGAACCACCCAAGTGTAGCAGGGTGCACACATAGCATCTGTTTAGGTTTGCCCGTATACCTCCCTCCACCCCACCGGCCTGCCATATTCAGCACCCTTGTCTTCAATTATCCTTGTCTTCAATTGTCCATGCTACCACCCATGCTGGGCCAAAGGGTTTATTATCCGACATTCTATGGAAATGAAACTATCCCAATTCGAACCAATCGTTTGTAAATGTAAAATTATTAGATAAGTGCAAATGATTGTTGTATTTACAAAATGATAATAAGCAGATAAGTGGGATATTTCATTAACTTCACGGTTGGACAAGTTCACCCCTTCCTTTTAGCTTTTATGCTCTGCTGCCCACACCTTGGGAAAAAAACTCAGTAAACTAGAATTACATACCGGAAAATCAAACAGCTATTTCAGAGGATTTAAGCTGCTTAGAAACATGTATGGTGAATTGCATGGCAGACTGCAAAATACTGTAGCAGAAGAGTAACAAGGGATTCATCGGGTATGTCCTAAACCCGGTCCTAAACGTGCAGCCTCTAACCGATACCTCTCCTCTCTCTTTGCTCTTAGTCTAACCACTCACTTCCCACCAATTGGTTTGCATATCCTGTTTCACCGGATGACTGACGCACACCTAATTAGCCCATGCCATCAATATAAATGTAAATAATCAAAATAAAAGATCGAAAACCAGTTTTAAGTGGGTTTGAGAAGGGCATCATGCACATCGCAATTGTTTAAGTTTTCCAGCGAAATAATGTGTCATATTATAGCCTCGACCTGGGTAACCTGTGTAGAGTAGACGGTCAGACCTCCCCTGGCGTTCCCGCCCGGCAGGCAGGTAGGGGGTTGGGGTGGTGGAGGGTGGGGTGGCGTGCTCGGGGTCACGGCAGGTCGGACGTTGGAAAAGGGGGTGACGGCTCGGCCTCAAAGCCTGCCGCACCCTACAAAATCAACGCCGTACCGTTTCTATTGGAGAAGGCATAATGTAACCCTTTCGGAAATAGGGGGAAAATCTAAACTGTACCTTGGTCTTGATTTCCAAAGGCAAGCATAAAATTATTTCCACTTTTGATGACTCGTATATTTTGCTTATGTTCATCGGTCATAGTCTTTATGGCGCTTCTTTGAGGGGTAGGTAGCTTTTTACAACTTATTGTATAAAAAAAACCCACATAATTTGTACCTACATAGCCAATCGAAATAAAAAATGAGGTAAGACAGCTGCTAATCAATGCCCCTCCTCTCTTCTCTTGTTGACAGGGCGGAGGCGCTGCAGTCCATCGTACAGCTGCTGGGTGAGAAGGAGCTGTACGAGGTGTACAGAGACCACAACAAGGTGATCAGCATCGACTGGACGCAGGCCAAGGCCAAGCAGGTGCTGGAGGCATGGCAGCGCCAGCTCAGCAAGGAGATCAACAGGGCCATCAACGAGTCGAGCCCGGACGACGTGCGGTCCTTCTCCTCCGTGTCCCTGTTGGACATCCTGGCCGAGTTCTCTCAAGTCAGCATGCTGCGGGTGGCGCTCGGCTACGTCCTCATGGTGAGTACTTAGCTAGGCTGCAATTTATATTTGTGTGTCCATGGATTCCTTTGTGGATTTGCGAATCGTTTGACATATAACTAAAATGGTTCAAATGAATCGGAGCATATTTAGCAGCATCGTTTTCGGTCATATTGCCCGAGCTGACAGCCCACTGACTCTATAATGGATAAAACTTGAATTAATAATTAATTTGGGTTCGTTTGTTTCAGTTGGTGTACGCCTGCATCTCGCTACTGAAGTGGACGGACGCCGTCCAGTCTCAGAGCGGTGTGGGGATCGCCGGGGTGTGCCTGGTGGCCCTGTCCGTGGCCGCCGGTCTTGGTATTTCCTCCGTCATCAGGGTCCACTTCAACGCCGCCACCACCCAGGTAGGTCCTCGCCCCATCCGGGCGCGTCCTTCTCCTCTACACACCTATCGCCGTAGGGGTTAAGGGATCAACGCTGGGGCGTTCCAGGGGCTCCCAGCATCATCAGAGTAGATCAGTCACCTGCCGAGTGGCCTTCAATCGAGGGGACCCTTAAGAGGGGAACCCCCTCTCTTACACAGAAAGACACTTAAGACCGTCTAGAACTAGGGAGTAACACCCTGTAATCAGGAGGGGTATTTCAGGGGCAGAATCTATTAGAGCACACCTGGATGGGTATGGTAGAGGCCAATGATATCCTCTAGACATAGGGCTAGACTCTGGGGGTAGGATGTTATGTAAGGAGATGAAAGGGGCGTCTCACTGTGGCCACCTGGAACGGCCACACACTGACGGACAGACTAGGGTCATTAACGTTCAGCGCCCGCCAGCTACTGTCATCTCCATATCCTCGAATAGTAACTTTTTAACTATAAAGAGAGACACCAGCGATAGGAATCAATTAACCGGTAGCAAAAGAATAATAAGCAGATGTAAATATCTATATGATCCTTGAAATAAACCGTGAAATACTGTAAGATAACGATGCGTTTTGTTTCTCATGTTTCAGATTATACCCTTCCTGGCCCTGGGCCTTGGTGTGGATGATATGTTCCTAATTGCCCATACCTTTGCGGAAAATGCCAAGCTGCGAAATATTGAGTACATGGTAAGTGAGAATGTCTACTATCCAATTGGTCTGTCGGGGAAATATATTATTAATAAAAAGTGTGAAAGGTAGATAAGAAGAAAAGTACAACTGAGAACATCAAAACCTAGTCGTATATCCGAAAGTTGCATAATCAAAAAATACATTTTAGATGTGGATGGAAATTTGTATTTATCTCTATTTTGTAATCTACAAAGATGTATTTTGAAGAAGACCATCCACGCCTGTACACCTCCCAGTGTAATGGAAAAAGGGTCTTTTTTAGCGATGGCTGTCGGAATTTGAAGCCAGGGGGCAGGCTTGTGGACAGGTATGCAGAAGCTAGAGGTGTGATTTATGTGGCCTCGTCACTGCAGCCTTATCCTATCTAGAGAGGCAGGTTTGAAGGGGAGGGGCGTAAATCTTACAGGGGTGGGGGTGGTGGCTGGAACTAGTTCAGCCTTGGGGGTAAGTGATGAAAGTGGGGAGAGAAGATAGTCTAGGCCCGGGTGTGTGGGAGGTAAGGAAAAGGGAAACTTGTCGGCACGATCGGGGGTGGTGGCGTCAATGGGGAGGGTTTGGGACTACCCCTGAGACGGGCAAGGGGACACTGTGGGGCCACCGCACTCCTCTCAGGTTGCGAGGGGGGAGACACACATCCTGAATGGGCGTGTGTGAATGTGTAATGTGTAGGGATCACGACCAGAGAAGCCCACGTATACAGGGCGGCCCGCCTGGTCTACTCGACCTGCGCCTACCCGGCCTGGCCGTTATAAGGAACACATGCAGCCTTTCCTCACCTGAGTGAGACCATCACGGGCGAGGGGAGGCCGCATCCCCCGGGTTGGGGTCAGGGGTCAGACAGCTCCTCACAGCCGGGCATCTCCCGTCGGGAGGTACACCTGAGGGGGGCTTCACCGCCCCATGAGGCCCCTATGGGGGATCGCTTAACTCGGGATCACTGGGCTTCACACACCAAGACACACCTTTGAGTGGGGGGTAGAAAAAAGTTGTACATTGGTAGCATGGGATGGGATGAGCATAGGTCTGGTCGTTGGTGAGGGCCCCACGGACTGCCGTGTTTATGGCTGGGGGAGGAGAAGCCTGACGGTGCCAACTGGACGTCAAAGAGCATGCTGCTTGTGGCCGTGATGGACCACCGAAGTCACAACTCATGACTAGCCCCAGTCTCAGCCACATACCCCCGGCCCACAGCCCGCGGCCCATCTCCCCTTCATGTCATATTGAACTGATTTGGTGGGGCTTTGGCCAGCTGCACACTGCTAATGATGAGTCTGAACACCCACGGCCGGCCGCCGCTAGTCCGTTTTGCCAGGCCACTGCCGACCCCCTAACACCTCTCGGCGCTCCGCCCTCCTCCACCCACCACTCAGACACACTCCCATTGTGACGGACTGGGGTTCTTTTTTTCTCATTGAGAACGGGTCCTTAAGGTAGAGATGGTGTGCAGTGATCCGGGGTGACCTCCCCCCTGCCAGGCGTGCTGCATGATCGACCAGGGCCCTTGGTAAAGTGGAGCTAAGTAACCTGCACTCCCCCTCGCACGGTGGGCCCCGCTCTCCCCGGCCCGCTACCAACTTGACAGGGGGTTATTTATCGGTCACAAGTACTGGCATGGTTGTAATCTGGAGACGGTTAATTTGTGGGTGCTGGTCTGTCATTTATAGTTTTGACCACTGGTCATCGGTCGTGTCCACCCGTGCTGATCGGTACCGCACCCTCCCCTCCTGGGCGGCCAGCGGTCAAGGTTCGCCAGGTGCAGCCGTCCGTCACCTTAATCTTTACCACAAGCCTACAATATGTTCTCACTAAACAATATGAAAATGTACAAAAATACTTGTATGAAATATAGTCGCTTTCCCAGTATTCACGGGGTCGATGGCCGATGGTAACGTGTGGGGTTCACAACGAGTGAACAAGTCACTGTAAATTAATTAGGCTAATAGCAAATTAAATGGCCTCGATTGTTTTTGTTTTAACAAGAAAACCAAAGCACGTCATCCCTGTTGAAATGATTACAGGGTCTGAGTTAATAGGTTCATAATAATTCTAGGTTAATAGGTTTATAATGTGGTTGGTGTAGGCCTATTTCAATGTTTCAAAAGTGTTGGAGAAACCGCTGGTTCTAATCGTTATGTCTATTCTACTCTTTCCTCAGGAGCAGACCGGAGAGTGCCTGAAGAAGACGGGAGTGAGTGTGATGCTCACCTCCCTCAGCAACATCTGTGCCTTCTTCATGGCCGCCATCATCCCCATCCCGGCACTGAGGGCCTTCTCCCTGCAGGTAAGGTCCACTTACAACATACAGCATGCTTATTGACCATAGCCTTGTTTAACGATATACTGATCTCTACAAAGAGCCCTGCTAGCCTATTAGTCGCTTGTGTTTGGGCTAGGTCGCATAAATATCAGAGAGGTTAGATAGTTATAGTTAAGATAGTTATAACTATCTAACCTCCCGGCACTGAGGGCCTTCTCAGAGAGGTTAGACAGTTATAACTATCTAACCTCTCTGTAAATAGGTATATATGTCTGAATGATGTATTATCTGTTCTCAGCCCCGCCCTCCAACCTATAATGTTGACACGATGAGAAATATGATCGGGATATTTTGGTATTACGATACGTGAAGCACTCTGTATTAACTGTCAGCAGACAGAAATCATTCTTTACGTTGCCATGGAAATGAGAGGGTACCACCCAGAAACTCGACATGTTGTCGCAAGCTGGTTGATTCTCAGGAGCTAAAAACAAGAGAGGCGCTCCAGTGAGACGAGAAAAAAAACCTCGCTTGAGTGAGGGCTAGGAGTGAGCGACGCCGCCGCAAAAATGCTGATGACGTGACCTTTAAGACATTGTTACATTGGTTCAAAGTCGCAGGGTGGTACCACGTGGTCAGGGATTATACAAACATAGATGTAATATATAGAAGGGCGATGTACAAGGTGAGGACTGAGTGTATGTGACAACACGAGAGCGATTACAGGGTCGGCGAGGGGTGCACGTGTCATTGGGCCTTTTGTTCGCTTCGACCTTGTGGTGTTGAGGCCAGGAACCACCCAGCCGGCGCCCAGAAAAAAAGGAACAGCGAGACCGTCTATTTCACAGCCCAGCATCACCTCAGATGGTGATTATCTGCAATCATAGCAGGTAATTAAAATGGAATGTACTATCAAAGACAACGATAACGTCCTAACATGGAGAGGTTGGTGTGTGTCTGTATGCCTCCAGTAGGCCTATCAGTCCCTTCTGATTCGTAAAGGTGTGGTGAAGGAATACGTTTCAAGTACTACAGAGGGGAGCAAAAGCAAGTAAAATGCGTCGCCTTTCTAGAAGAAGAAAAACAACTTGTAACTCGACCGATTCTTCATTTCATCCAATTTCAACGTTTAGCCTGTGGAATGTGCCTGCTTGTTACCTGCTTTGTCAGTGCCCAGTGTTTTTCCTTTGTTAAAATGCAACCAGTGTTTGTAGCTGGTTCGAGGCGGTTTTTGCCCCAGTTTGTGATCGACTGCAAAAATCTAAACTGTTGTTGTTGGTGGTATGTTCGTGTGCGGGAGGTAGGTGGCGTTTAGACTAGTAACACTAGATGATTGCCAGCAGCACCGAGCTATGCAGGTGAAACGACTCTGCCCGCCAGTGTTGTTGGCAAGAAATTACTGAAAACGATCCCAAGTATCAGTATATCACCGACCGCCCTGGTGGCTCCAAAGGTAGGGGGTGGGGGGTTGCCTGGGGCAGGTGTGCCTGCCTGGTCTCCCACGGGACAGGTATATAGGGGCGAGTCGAAAACCTATCCCCACCTACAGTATGGACCTGGTAATACACAGCCTGCCTACACACACCCCAACCCCATCCTCCATACACATCGACCCTGCCCCCCCTCATCCCCCCAAACCTATGTCAGGTTGACAAATGCTTTATCCGGCGTCTTTGGGGGTAAGGTTAAATGGTGCCGCTCGGTGACGGCAGCCGTTAGGTGGCGCGCGGGTTCCTACTGGTGCCCTTCGTGGGAGGAAAACGGCTTTAGATAGGAGCGCGCATCGCTGACCTGCCAGCCGTCGCCAGATGGCAGTAATGGCGGACTTCCCGTTGCGGGCAGCATACCTCCGCCTCCCGATATCTGCCGCCGCGCCGGCTGTGGGTAATGGGTTGATATTCCCCGGTATTTAGACCCTAATGAGATGCTTTCTCTATCAAAGTAACCCCGTCGCTCTGCTCCCGCCTAATATAAGCTGTGACATAGAGAAGAGCCCACCCAACCGCATGTTTAACCACATGTTTTTTTTTACTCTCGCCTACTCCCTGAGCCTGAAGCTCTGGGGTGGCCTGTTGTTGATCGGATGCGCTTTCCGCTGTTGTTTTGGACGCGGGCGGAGATAGCAATCCGGGAGGTGTAGGAGGCCGGGGCTGGGCGTAAAGCGCCGACTCGGATGGCGGCTCAAGCGGTCGGCCTAGCCAGGCCCGCCGGAACTGGAGCGCTGGTGGCGGGTGTGGTGAGCAGGCTTTTTTGTGGGGGCGGTGGCAACTGGCGGCGGAGGGTCAGGGCACCGCGTGGAGAGTGCGACCCCCCGCGCCGTCTCCCGTCTCCTAACCCTCCCTTTTAGTTTCGACTAGTCTAGACCCATGTACACCATACATACATGTATCAGTCAACAGAATGATGAATGGTGTTCACATCTGCAGAGACCATGAGCGGGCTGGGGGGAACTCGTTCTTGGGGGTCTGCCCCGGGTCATGTTCTCATCTAATGATAGGGGTGGACATGTACCCACATACCTCCCTCCGACATGCATATCATTGCGGCTCAACTTACACAGATCTATCAGAAACAGTAGCAGGTAAAGGAGGGCCAAGACGCCTTCTTGGACATTATGAGCAGGTATAGGTTTGGGTATGGGCTGCCATGCCGTGTGCATGTTTCTGAGACGCGGCGTTAGGTTCCAGACCACACAGATTGTGACAGAAAACGATGGTTTATTAGAGACCGTCTGACGCACAGGTCACAGCGTCCCACCCGAACCTTTTCTACTTAGGTTAATTATGGCAGTTCGACTCTTAGCCATTCATTCAGGGTTTGCTAATTATGGTAGCTAGACCATGGGTCTTGGTGCTTGTCTTGAGGATGCGAAGGGGCAGGCCTCCCACAGGGCCCACTGTGAGAGAGCACATGTTGATGGGTTGTTATCTGAACAGGCCGGGTCATGGAAAGAAGTTAGATCAAATGCTCACTTCTTATCTCCCTGGTGGAGCTTACGACTCGTTCTGAGGCGTAATATCGTGGTAGCCAGACAAAAATATAGGACCTCCCGTCGTTAAGCGGGCGGCACGGGAGCTAGCAGGCGAGTCGTTAGGGGAAAAAGTACAGGAAGATGTGGATATAATATTCAACCATTTGATATACGCTTGTCAAATGCGTAAAGATGATTTATCACAATTTTTAAGGACACTTGCCTCCATCTCTTCTGTAAATTTTGAGGGTTTATTATCATCTTGTAGATATCAAGAGTTATCTCCATTCCCACGATAAATACGTAAATCATAATAAACATCTGGATGGTGAGGTAGCAGAGCACTTCAAAGCCTGGATGTAGCTATGTTTACTGGGTGGTGTCAGTGTGTGGTCAGTGGACCAATCGGGCGGGGTAAGATCACAGAGTGAGGGGAAACTGCCTGACAGGCGGGAGGCCGGCCCTACAATCAGACCTACCTGGGCTAATTAAAAGCCCAGCGGTCACCGCCGGTAGGTGGGGCAGCCTCTGACAGTGACAGACAGCTAGGTCATATCCTGGCCTCACATACTGGTATCATTTTGGCGAGAAGGGCCGAGAGAGTGTCATCAGGCGTGTGACCCACACAATGTTTTACTCCCCTGCAAAGCATCTTGGAGGGTGAAGCGTCTTGGTAAACCGAGTCGTGGGGAATCATGCTGGAAACGAGGGTGATGGTTGTTAAGTTGAACGGGATTTCCCTTAGCCATTTGAACTGGATTTCTTTTAGCCATTGTGACCACACTATCACTGAGTAAAGGATAAGGGGTGTTCTTAGGCCAGACAGGATTGTGCATGCCCCAGTGGGTGCGATTCAGTGGCCGCCCATGAGGTTCCCGTTTTTGGAGGCCAGTAAAGGATCTGCTCAGGCGGGCCAGTCGTTACATTAGTCAGCCTGACAGAGAAGAAAGGCCGCATGCAGAGACAGATTCATGGCCGTGCACGACCCGTGTTTATTTTGCCCAGCACGCTGAAGGTGTGAGAGAAAAACGGCGTGTGAGGGGAGATGAAAGAGACGCCTGATGGCGGGGCGGGCGGCCAGGACCTCGGGTAGCCCTGATGGGAGGCAGCAGGCCCGAGCAGACCTGAGCAGGCCCTACACTGCCCCCGCACGTCGGGGCGTCTGCTCAGAGCTGCTCAGTCCAATAAGGCTGTCCGCTTCTCGTCCCTGTCTCTGAGAGTGAGATGGGCCGCTGTGTCCTGTCCATCCCCTATGATAGGCCGCAATTCCCTTTTAAGTAGCTTCAGATAGCGTTCCAGTATATTGACCAACATAACAATTTAATGGGATCTCTGAGCGATGGGGTGGTTTCTAGATTCTGTACATGATCTAGGCGTGTATAAATTTCAACAAGTATATTCTGTCTATACTCGTTGATGTAGTAAAGGACCATCCCTTTACCTGGCTTGGGTGAAACGAAGAGGAAGCGATTTGGTATATTCTATAAAATGATCAGAGTTGTAACTCAGTAATACTCCATCCTTATTTGTTTTATAATGCCCTCAAATTGACCAACGAACTAGTGGCCAGGAAACGAGAGGGTTTAGGACGTCTAGAAAACTTCTGAGTGCATCTCTGGACCTGAACATAGATTTTGGCTCTCCTCAGCAGGCTCAGAATCTAATGTCGTGCGAGATAGTCTGAAGCGACCGGTAGACGTGCCAGCGGTCGGGGGAGGCGGGAGGGGGACAAAGGCCTGTAGTTTGATACCCCTGACATAACTCAACCCTAACGGGGACCACTTTTTTCAGGCCACATCAAAGTACTTTGGGCCGACTATAACTAAAAGATATTGTTGTGTTGCCGGTAGTCGGGTTAATTCAAGGTCAGATTTCTCCTAGCTGGGTTCATGCTGTTCTTTAATGAAACGATAAGATTTTTTCGCTCTTCTGAGGGAGTGCAGGTTCTCTCTCTGAACCAAAAAGCGGTGATGAATTGCCTAGCCCACACAAGCCGCCACAGTTGATGAGTTTAGTTTT
Organism: Lepidonotus clava; assembly: GCA_936440205.1. Classification (NCBI taxonomy): domain Eukaryota; kingdom Metazoa; phylum Annelida; class Polychaeta; order Phyllodocida; family Polynoidae; genus Lepidonotus; species Lepidonotus clava. Next base: position 21,041,510 of record OW387134.1, read on the forward strand.
AAATTCAATGAAACTCTGCGTAAACATCCGACTTTTTCCATTCAGACTCCTTCTCCTTTCCAAAACATTTAATGTATACCACATAAAGTATTAAGAAGACCTGTGTTATCTCACCACCCAGGGTGGTGACGTTGGTTACAAATTGGTAGAGTTATGGCGCATCAAATATAGACCGTTTCTTCTGTTTTGCAGGCTGCCATCCTGGTCATCTTCAACCTGGGGACCATCATAGTCGTCTTCCCGGCCGTGGTTAGTTTGGATTTAATCCGGCGAGAGGAGAAAAAGGTGGACGTCTTCTGCTGCTTCAATGGGTAAGTATAGGACCGGGGTAGCTATAACGGTAACTGAGTGTGTCTCTGAAAAGGGCGTGTTAACAAAGATATATAAATTGATGGGCAAACACAGACATGGCCATAGGACAGAAGTAAATCAATTAAATTTGAGAAGAAAGCCCCTGAGGGTACGGTCAGTGCGAGCCATGTCCGTCAACGACCACCCGTTGAGAACAAGTCATTAGGCGTCACAAAACAAATGTCTACCTATCAGGGCAGCTTGGGGCCCCTGGCCACTGGTGACACCAACTGGTGCAGCAGCCGAGGTCCTCAGGTAGGAGAGGTCACGGCAGGGTCGGCCGGCCAGCAGCAGGTTGGCAGAGGGCGCCGGCAGGGTCAAGCAGCGGGGACAGTGCTCATTGTTTGAGGTGTCTTCATCAACTTGACCCGCCCCCAGCACCTTCCGGTAGGCGTCGCGTCACAAAGTCACGTGACGGGGGCACTGGGAGAGACGCCTGTCCACTTGACCCCCACTCTTGGTGATTTATTGGTCGTGAATGTCACTTTGTAGGTTTGGTTGGGCTCTAGTTTTAGTACATAGGTAATATAACTTAATCCAAAAAATTAAATTAAACATGGCCCATCTGGATAGTTAACTTTTCAATGAAATAACTTACAAAGATCCAATAAAGAGTTACTGAGGCCGAGGGGGGGGGGGGGACTCATGCTTTCTGGTGATATAAGTAAAAAAAAGAATAAGGTGTGGATGTCGGCACTCTTTTAATATTGATAACGCTGAATGCCTCTACTGAAAAAGTGTAGTCACTTAGGAGATGATTTTTATAATTTCAATATAACATTCATCAAAAAGTCAAGCTCGAGGCAAATACCCAGAGTCATTGTACTCTGGTTATCGGAACGCAACTTCGTCTACTTTTACCTTAGTTTAATGAATATTTTCTTCCGTCGCAACAGATCGAGCACTACCGAGGTGATGGAGTTGCAAGCTGGGGCGTTACCCCGCCACCCCCCGGAGTACAGCCGAGAGCCGAGCCCGCCCCCTCCGTACTCCCTGCCCTACAACCCGGCCAACGCCAACAACAGTAACAGCGGCTCCTACAGCAACGTGGTCGTGCACCAGGCCGTCACGCAGACGGAGCCGGACGGCACGCGGCCCGTCACCATGCTGGCCGCGCCCGACGTGGACCAGCCACCAACCCGCAACACGGCCTACTGCTCGCACGAGTCGCTGCCCCAGTCGGCCGCCTCCTCCAGGCAGTGCCTGACGGCCGAGGAGGGCACCTTCTCCTGCAGGGACCACTGCTCCCAGACCCAGAGGGAGTGCTGCAGCTGGTCACTCACCTGGTTCGCCAAGAGGATCTACGCGCCCCTCCTTCTGAAGACCTCCACAAAGGTACGCACAATGACCATGCTATCAGATAGCATCAAAAAAGTGTATTCGTTGGGTAAATATCGGATTGATCAAATTGTATAGTTATGATAATGCGCAACCATGACACATTATTACCGCTTTCAAAAATATTTTTTTAGAATTACTTTATGGACATCAGGCACACATATCATTTGCAGCTGTCCTTGAACCAAATCTATGCAAACCAACGTTCAACTGATTGACCCACATTGATCTTTACTTTCAGATCTTCGTCATCATTGGCTTTGTGGTGCTGCTCATTGTTGGCATCTTTGGCCTAGTTCAGGTGGAGGACGGCTTGGACATTACGGACATTATACCACGGGATACCAATGAATACAAGTTTCTGGACGCCCAGTCCAAGTACTTCGGGTTCTACAACATGTACCTTGTGACCCAGGAGGACTTTGACTACCCTAACAACCAGGAGATGCTGTACCAGTATCACCAGGCATTCCAACCTGTAAAGAGGATCATCAAGAAAGAGGGGGAGACATTGCCCAACTTCTGGCTCCACATGTTCCGAGATTGGCTACTCAGTAAGTTAGCACATTCCTTACACATTTCCTCATTTGGGAGTCTCAGGTCTGTGACACTTTGTTCACCTATTCAAAAGCATATGCATCATGGTAGGTGGAACGTGAGTTAATACATCAAAATATTGTTTTCTATTAAAGCTGACATAACTTCATAATGATATCTTTTGAAGATATGCCAGATATACTAGTAACGACTAGATTGGAATATTTTGTCAGACCTTGAACACGTTTACCTTCATTTTACAGACGTTCAAGGAAAGTTTGACCAGGACGTAGCCGCGGGAGCAATTGTAAAAGACACTTGGTATCAAAATGCGACCGAGGACGGAATCCTGGGCTACAAACTCATGGTGCAAACTGGGGACGTCAATGATAAGCCCATCGATAAAGACAGGGTAGGTCTGCGTGTGGCAATCACCTAGGGCTTTAAATCTAAACCATGAAAGAAACTTTAAAAAACTACCACGTGCCGTGGATGATAAAACATTTGCGAACATTTAGAAGGTCGAACTTTAAGTTGTTAATTTGACGATGTAATTGTATCTGTGACAGACATTTTTGTCCAACCGAAGGTGCTGCCTGTATTTAACATAAGGGCTGTGATATAATATCAGTAGGACGTGTGCCAGGATAGAGAGATAAAGCTTTTCTTTTTAGGATAAAATAGTGTACATTTAGTTGGTGATAAACAGGTGGGCGTAGGTCGTTGCGGTCCTTTTTGTTTTATGTGTGTCATTGGTAATTTAAAGTCGGGGCGACCTCCTATAGATCAGACCTACCACATACAGGATATGGGGGTTAAAGCAGCGAGACCTCGTTTATTTTGATGTCTGATCATGCAATCACTCTCCACGCTCACTTCCTATCCTTCAAAATTTCAACTTAACACTGTGCCTATCTCCCTCCACCTGATGGTATTAGAAAGACTGAATTAACTACAACTAGCTGGAGTAAATATTAGGTATTTTAAACAAACATATACATATTTATACGTGTGTGCTGTAAATAGAAACACCATCCCACATTTCTCTTGGTGTTGAACCTTTTCCCCTCGGTCTACATGAATGAAACTAAACAGACCCTTCCTTTATTTGATAGATCCTGACAGGTCGGCTGGTAAGGAAGGGGGCCGATGGCCAATATATCATAGACCCCAAGGCCTTCTATAACTACCTAACAGCCTGGACCTCCAATGATGCCATAGCCTATGTAGCTACTCAGGCTGACTTCCATCCGCTCCCCAGGGAGTGGTACCACGCTGATCACGACCGCGAACTGAAAAGTAAGCCATGTCTTCTATTGCTTATGTTTTTTGACCCTCGTCATTTTCTAAATGCCTCAGCGAATAATTTTAAAAAGGTGCTTTTGATTATCTTACTTGCAAACATATGTAGGCCTATATGCAAGTATGGGAAACAGGATAGTTTCATTTTGCATGTGTGCAAATTTATGCTCTCCTGCTGACTAGTTGGATCGTAGCCCATTTACCGGTAGGTCCATTACATCAAAAGAAGTCAATGGCCAAAACAATCAGTTCCAAAATTATTATGTTAACATGCATTTCATTGCTACCACAATTTTGTTCTTCCAGTTCCAAAGTCCCAACCCATCACCTTCGCCCAAATCTCCTTCTATCTGAACAACATGTCGACGACCAAGGACATCACGGACACGGTGGAGAAGATCCGTCAGATCTGTGACACCTTCAAAGAGAAGGGCCTGCCCAACTACCCGCGCGGCATCCCCTTCACCTTCTGGGAGCAGTACATCCACCTGCGCTTCTACCTGATGCTGTCCCTGATGTGTGTGCTTTGCGGCATCTTCGTGGTGCTGACGGTGACCCTGATGAACCCCTGGGCCGCCGTCATCGTCACGGCCGTGCTCGCCATGATGGTGGTCGAGCTGTTCGGCTTTATGGGACTGACGGGCATCAAGCTGAGCGCCGTGCCCGCCGTCATCCTCATCGTCTCTGTCGGTATCGGGGTCGAGTTTACCGTCCACGTCTGCCTGGTGAGCCCTCTCTCTTTGTGTTATGATAAGGATAACCAATGCATTGGATCGCCTATATATATTTGGTTATGGTTGAGGTATTTGGACAGGATGGAAAATTATACTAAAAATGCGATAAATTGGACAGAAATTAGTGAATATAGGATAGTCGGGAGTTTATGTTTGCGCATGCGTGGTCCTTTGGCGCCACTACCTGCCGGGGGTCAAGCGCAACTTTTCAGCCAATGAGGAGTGTCCTTTTGTACCACGTGATACAATATGGCCGCGCCTAGTGCGAAACTCCCGTGTATCCTATATAGCGCGTAGGAGATACAGGGATAATGTTCTTTTTCGTATATTGTACTTTAGTTCATAATAGCTCTTTCAGCAAACAGTTCTGACCGTATACTTCTAATTGGTTTCAGGGTTTCCTAACTGGAATCGGCAGCCGCGACCGGCGTGCGGCCATGGCCCTTGAGCACATGTTCGCGCCCGTCGTGCATGGCGCCGTGTCCACCCTGCTCGGCGTCATTATGCTCGTCGGCGCCGAGTTTGGCTTCATCGTCAAGTGAGTAGATTTTCTTTCCATTTTTGTCGTCAAATTGATATTCTGTATCTCGTATGGGCCCACTAGAGTGTTATGATGTTTAACGCTAGGAACAAGGTGACATATTAAATCAAAGATCATTTTCTATGTACTATTCTCGGTGTTGTTCCATTCTAGCAAAGAAACAATTGGCATCGGAACTGCCCTGTCGTAGACCGCATTTAGATAAGGCTGTGGTGACTTATAATTGGTCTTGAAAGCGTTCCCTGGCAGTTCAGGTCAGCTGACTGACTGACTGAACACAAAGCAAGCACCAGACCATCAAATGCAAAAAGGCAATTCACTCGACCAGAGTGCCTTAGCCGGCAGTCAGAAAACAGCCGGCTTTGATTACTTCGGGTCAAACCTAAAGGACCAGGTTGGGCGTCATTAACTAGTGGCAGCAGCCGTGTCAAGTCGGTAAGGTGGGCAGTGGGTTGCTGCCCACCCGACCCGCCCTAGTCCACTGGCCGTACAGTCCAGATAAACTAGACGGCGGCCAAACACAGTCATCAATGGGTAACTAGCCCCGCGTGAGTTTAGAGGGAGGGGCACGCCACCACGGGGGATGCTCTTTTGACCCAGGGGCTCCAATAATTTTGCCACCAAACGATGATTATCGGTCATCATTAGAGGAGGCGGTCGGCGGCACAAACTAATTTGGAACAAAACCAGTTGGCAGACACTGCTCAGGTAATCAAGCCTTTATTGGTTTCCATACACAACCATTCAGTTGTGTTTCACAATTTCCTGTGCACCCTCTTCTCACAACCTACTTAGCGTTCGTTTAAAAATACATTGCCAGCTTGAAAACAGATAGTCTGTGCGTTGGTGGTCGCAAGTATCTGAAATACTAGAGGCAATTTCACGAGGGAGCATCTGCGACGTTACTAGATGGTGCCGTAATGTATTTGGCCTTTTTTTCTCACAGCCCAGCCAGGTGTTGTCGTTTTCCCTCCTTAACTCTTTAGGTTCCTTGCCGCCGGTCTTTTAGATTTTGGTCACTTAAAAGTGTACATCAGTAGGATATGGTCGGAGCTAAATGCCCTGCAAGGGACACACGTCTTTGATGGGAGATGTTTGCAAATGCCATGCCGCAAGGTGTTTCCATAAGATCCTTTGTTGTTCAAATAACTTGTTCATGACTTTTCCATCAGGTTATAATTGCATTGGTGTTATTCATCACGTTGCAAGGGCCAGTAATTGCATTTACTTTGCGTTTTATGCGCTCTTCAGTGAGACCCGTTTGCTACGATTTTTCCTGCCTTGAAACAGTTTCTTTTACTGTCTGCATCACCAGTCACCTATTACTTTTACCTATAGGTGATCAGGCTTAAAATATGGGAACATTTTCAATCGACCTTAATACATTTGACGTTTAATTCTTGAGAGAGTTTCTTTAGATTGGATACACTTTTCAAGTCGCCATGATGAGACATCTGAAATATTAGTCTGGCAATGTTGGTTTATGTGTTTTAACACTGCAATCTGGATGTTAAAACCAAGTACCAGGATAACGAATGTGTTAGATAGTATTAGATGTATTAATTACTGTTAAAATTGAACACCTCCAGGGACAGGTGTCAGAAAACCCAGGTAAGCAATGCTCACCTTAATCTCTACTCTGGAGGTGGCAGGCAATGACACCTGGGTTTCTTGAGGAATATAAGGGGTGCTTGGATGTGCAGGAGGGGGTTGTAGGAATGGTAGAGGGCGCCCTCTGTCGTGAGGAGCCGGGGTCACCGCCTCAGAACTCACTCTATTAGGGCGCCAGCAGAGCGTGTAACGGCGTCCTTTGTTAGCGTCAGCTCCCCCCGACCCGCGCCCACCGCCACCATCCCGGCCCCCCTTTTTGGGCGGCCGAAATAAGAAGTTTGAGTGGAGGGTAATGACGGGTTGCTGCGAGGCTGTGTAATGAGTGGCAGACCACCCAGAAGCTCTGGCTGTTCCAAGGGTCTGGGCAGAGGGAGGGGGTGGGGTGAGTGGAAAGGGTGGGGAGAGATTGGGATGAGGTCGGGGATGGCGGTGGTGGGGGTCGGTCTAGGGGGTGGTTCAGCCCTACTGCCTGGTGGAGGCGGTTAGATTGGAAATGAGGGTCGGTGAGGGAGGGAGATGGCCCAGGGAATGGGAGAGTGTTTGAAGGTTGGTAGTATCAGCGACAAAGTTGGAAGAGGGAGTAGTCAGAAAAAAATAAAGAGTCGCCACGAGGCCCAATGACCTCGGTGCCCTCCCACGTCGTGTGACAGCGGTGGTGGTGACGACAAGGCCCCGGTCTGACGTTGGTGGGTGACGACGCAGACGTCGCCGGTATGGGGCGCCCCCGTCGCCTCCAGCGGTGCGGCCCACTGGCCTAGTTGGCGGGGTCCTAATAATGCCCCACTCGTCAGGCCCATCTTACCTGGGCCTGGCGTCGGGCGGCGCTTCCTGCCCGCCTCCAGCACCGCCTTGATGTGACCACCGCATGCACGTTGACGTGCCACGCACGGCCAGTCCGCGCCACGCACAGCCCAATCTACGCCCGGCTTCCCCATACTGCTTATGATTGTTTATTATCAGTAATACAGCCCTTAGTATCGAAAGAACATACGAGCGTCAGTCACTCTGTACTTTATCTGCACTTGTGTTAGAACCTAGGGCGGCACAGTTCGCAATTCCTTTTATAAAAACGAAGCTTTTAATCACTTGGATTTTTATAATCCTGGAAAGAAAATGCAAATGTCATCTCACTTCTCGTTTATCAGAGAAGAAATACTGGTATGTTGCGTCGGCTCGACTCTGCTGATGATCAAGGTCCTTGATATCAAGGTCTGAACTGTCATTGGCGGTTAGAAGGCGTAATCCGATCCTCATAGCAACTGTTTGATCTGAACAAGAAAACTGAGCCGCATCGAGACCTCAAGGCAAAGCTCAGGATCTTCGCATTCTGAAGTCAAATACAATACCTCAGCGTCATGTCAGCTGGAGTGTTTTCGTAGGTTAAAATTACTTATTTTTGTAGAGAAGGTGTTATTGTTCAGACCCAGTGAAGGGGGATATTTATAAGTTTAGAAGTGGTCTAGGGTAGGTTAGCCTCAAACGAACCAAGCAATTTCCCTGTAAGCGAAGTGCGTGCTATCTATTAATTGTTGAAAGTCATCACTGTTATCACAAAAAGAATATCATACATACTTGCCATGCAATATGAATATTGACAAACACAATCAAACTATGCCAACTATTACACTAGAAATTATTTCCTCGCTCAAGATTCAAGAAGTCACAACATACCATTTTGTTTGTGCAAAGCAAAACCCTAGAACTGCTTGAATAGGTTAGGTTTTGGCGCCGTGACCCCCGGGGTTGTCCCTGGGCGTGACAAACGTCGTGAGGGAGAGAAGGACCTATAGCGTGGGGGTGGGGGTGGGGTGGGGGTTAGAGGGAGGGGGGCTTCAGGTGGGGCCCCATCGCCGACAGCCCGACAGATAGGCATCGTCCTTGTCAGCAACATGCTCTTATCGTCCTCTCACCCCTTCCATATCACATAACCTGGCCTGGCCGGCCCGACAACCCCGGCGTGGTATGTGAGGACCTGTAGACCGTAACCAACCGGGCCACTTAATATGAAACAATGTCAGAATGGATGATAACCAGATAACGCATCCACAACGAGAGTCATCAATTTTACTCCTGCGATTATTTCTTTCGGAAGTTAAATGAAAAAGTGGCTCCCTGAATTGTCGAGGAGCAGCAATTGTGGTTCAATTCCCTGCTGATGCGCCCTCTCCCGGGTCCCTGTCCTGCCATTCCATCATATAGTAGATTCAATTACTTTAGGACCGAAACACCAATAACATGTAACATGGTTGTAAGGGACCCTCACTACAGTGAGTTTATAGTTTACAATTGACATGTAACCCTAACATAATTGGCAACCCAGAAATTTACTATGTATCTTAACAATGCGCATTATACTTTAGGATTTCACCGTGGAATATTGCGTATAATTGACCTTCACCGGAGTACTCTGAGCCAGAGTTTGGTCAGAGGGCATTGCTTCTTGAATGGAGAATGGAAGATGTATGGGCATTGGGAATGTGAATAGATTGAGTTGAGGGCAGATGCGGTCAATGAAGATCATGTGTAGGGCAGTATACTCTCGCACCAACCCACCCAGCAGCAGTCAGTGCTGGCATCACCACCACCACAGCAGCAGCAGGTCTAGAGGGGTGAGGGGGTGGCACAGAGGAGGTTGCTGGGGGGTGTGAGGGGAAGCACCCCAAGGGTAGCTTGGGTTCCTTCTGGTTTGAGTTGGCTCTTGGATTAGACATTCGGTGGTAGGGACCACCGTGGCCTCCACACAACAGCGCCACCGTTGGCACTTTCTCAAAACTAATACGGAAGTACCAGTCAATGCTTGAGCGGGCTGGCAGGGAAAGAAGTGGGGATTTCAATTCATATTAATGTAATCATATTAAGGGATAAAAAGGTGTGCGCAATCATACGTGGGGGGAATGAGTGTGAGGAGAATTACCGATGTTGGTAAGGATTAACGTTAAAAAAGGGAAAGTGGTAAGGGAGGATGTTTTAGCAGGGGCGTATGTCTACAGGTGTTCAAAAGGGTTCGTTGCTACTGATCCAAGCATGGCGCCGACGGCAGAGCCCCCTTCCGGTCGGCCCAGGAGGAGGAGGAGGAGGATGGGGGAGGGGGCATGTAGGAGGGTGCCGAGTACCAGGAGGGGCCGAGTGGTGAGTGTGGCGGGCAGGCGGCAGCGAGTCTTGGGTGGTCCTATCTGTGAAACGGGGCCAGCAGCCGAAGGGGAACGTGCCAAGACAGCTAGCACCGCCCGGCTATCTGCGGTGGCCGACTTGCCAGCACCAGCCGCAGCCGCAGCGGTCGGGTTTAGATGGGAGGGGGGAAGGCTGAGTCCCAGATAAATAAAGAAGAGAGGTGGAGGGGCAGTGCCTCATGGGATGGATCTCGTCACTGTTGTGTCTGTTTGTACAAGTGGTAGTGGCCGCTCCTCAAGGCGGGCTGAGACCACCACCACTGGCCCATATCTCTCCACATCTTCACCAGCCAACAATGGGCCGACAATCGCCAGTCGCCATCTCGGTAAAACAGCGCTATCATTCTGTTAGTCCCCCGCCGACATCCCCCCTCCGTCCGCCCTGATGTAATGTTTACAAACTGGTCGAACTTTATGATCAACCTGAAAAGCACAGACAGTAGGTCCGACAGGCGGCGTTTTCAGGAGACAACTGTCAATGTACAGTGTCTCCTTGTTCCAGATAGCACTAACAAACTGCCGCCCCGGACCACCTTTGAATAAGCCATCCACATAAACGATTTACAACAATTCCCTTGTAATATGTTTTGCTCCTAGCCATTTCAGCAGATGAAATAAGCATGGCACAGAGACATTGCCTCAGAATACAAATGCCTGTTGGGAATACTCCCATGTATGTAGGCTATTGGTCCGTTTGGGAGGTCCACTAAGGGGCTAAAGGGCATTACTTCGCGGAGTAAAGATTCAGTTTGACCCTGGCAAACCTCAACCAGTCGATAAGATGTCAGGGGAGGCCGAGTCCACGTTGTCTGCAAAGCGTTTGGAGCAATAAAATTAAAAGTAGTGGGTACATTATTTACAAACTGTTGATACTGCTAGTGCCCCAGAGGGAGTGTTCCTTCAAGCCCACAGACTGGCCACACCTTCCTTTGCTTGGAAGAGGCAGTTAGCTCGACCGCCAACCAACTTCATGAACTCTACACATACATGGAGTTCGTTGTCGGCGTGTTTAAACCATTAAGTGGACTGGGATGAAACAGGGCCTCGCTGGAGGGTCTCCTTGGAGCGGCCATGTGCCGAGCATGTGCGCCTGATCTGTTCTCGCCTGCCGATTGCGGACCGCGGGTCGGTCGGCCTGATGGCAGGCGGAATGCCCCTGACCCATCCGCCAAAAAATAACTGCAGTAAACAGGCAGCATTTTGTGAAGAGGCCATCTGAAGGGAGATAAGGACTGACAAAGTGACATTCCTTTCTCAGTACGGGAATCCAACTTCAAGGGAGTCCCTGCTTACGAGAACGGATCTGCCCCCTAGCGGTTTTCTTCCACACTAAACGGTTCTTGATGTGAAATGGCCTGTACTTCAGTGGTCTTCTAAGTTCATTCTAAAGGCATACCTTCTAATGCGGATAGTTAGAAATGAGGAGAGTCTATATCTGCTACATACAGTAGGCCGTTATTTCGAGGTCTATAGCTGTCTGTATATGAATTAACGTGACATGGAAATTGAGCGAGTACTCTAATAGATACTACATCATTCAACTGCTCCGAAATTCTGTTCAAGTTTCTTTTGTTTAAACATATCTGACGTAAGAGTGAGTGAGTGTTGGGCGTTTTACGCCGTACCGACAGCCAGGGTCATTTTCACGGCGAAAACCAGTTGGGATGAATTCTGTCTTTGGTGATCGAATCTATGAGATGAAGGTGACAGGGTGGGCAAACAGCAGGGGATCAAAACCCAGCGATCATTTTTGCTGTACCTCATCCCTTAGTGAACCAAGCACTGACCGGGAATTGAACCCAAAGAACCACTTGGTCAGTGCAGGGTCCCCCCTATCGTCGCCTCATACGATCAGCAGGGGCTACTGAGGGCCTATTCTTACCCGGACCCCCACGGGGCTCTGATGTAAGATCATTAATCTCTCCAGCGGGCGAGATGCTTCCTCGAGGAGAGATGGATAGCCTAGCTAGAGATGCCCCCGTCGAAAAATCAGAGAATTGTAAACTGGCAGTTGCATATAGGCCTAGGTCTTTCATTCTGGTTAGACACTGCATATCTTGGAAAAACAGTTTCCCCTGGCTTAATACTTCTTCTATATACATCCATTAATAACCCATATTACAAAGAAGGTATTTCAATAACATTTTCTTCTATAAGGCCTAAAGGGTCTTATAAGACTTGGTATCGAAGTTCAGCCCATGATTATTCTGTTTTGGGGGATGTAAAGCCGCCCAGATATCACTATTACGTTGTATGATAGATACTAATGGTACCTTTATGTTTCAGGTACTTTTTCGTGGTTCTGACAGCGCTGGTAATAATCGGAATGCTCAACGGCCTCATTCTCCTACCGGTACTGCTGGCTCTCATAGGCCCACGTGCCGAGGTAAGTTCACTTTATCAGCTAGCCCACACACCAACTCGACCAAACAAAAAAATAATGGAACCCACACCACAAATAAATACGCGCAAAACCTAGACCAACAATCGCTACAGGAAGCTCAGGAGAAATCCCCAGTAGTCTGGGCGGCGTATTCTTTTCAACCGTTGGGTAAATAGTCCAAAAATACTGAACGGAAACAAACATATGGAAATTATTTACAACATCAGCACTCAAAACAAACAATCGTTTTTATATGCATGGCCAAGCTGTGGCACCAGCTGATACAGATACAGTTTTTAATCCCTTTTCTTGTTGGTCGTTTTCCAGGTGGTCCCGCTCGACAATGGCGACCGGATATCGCCTCCTACACCGGAACCGTCGCCGGTTCCTTCGCGACCTGTCCGGTCGATAAGTCGGCGCATCTATCCCCGAATGCCGTCGGACATTTCGCTAACCACTATCTCAGAGGAGCCGACCCAATTCTCGTCCCACGAGATTGTGGTCACGCCGGAAGTCATAGTGGAGACGAGCTATCCAGGGGGCGCCACGTGTAACCATGCTACCAGCAGTAGTAGTAGAAATGTAAGTGGTTGCTCTTTGTCGAGACCTATTAATATCCGATAGCAGAACGTATACAGCTTCTATAGTATTAGCACTGCATATTAGGCCTAAATCATATGGTAATTTTCCTTGCATCTTGCTGTCATCGTTCAATATTCTGCCCTACCCCTTGTAAATCAGGGATGTAAGTCAAAGTAAATGAAAAAATCTGAAACTTCGGAGAGAAAATTTAGAATAGGCCTAATCTTAAAACGTTATAAAACGTCATGGGAGGAATTCAGTATAAAAATTATTATTTGAAGTGATGATGTGAAAAAATCTGAAATCAGATTAAAATCTGAAAACTTACATGCCTTTACTAAATATTACATTTTGATTAGTTATTTCCACGGATCAGAAATAAGAACCAAACGACTAATCGTGTGCCCTTTAATTTTCAGGCAAGTGAGCCCTCGTCTAGTTCGTCGACCCCGTCCTGTTCCAACCGCCACGTGACGACGGTGAAGGCCAAGGCCACAGTGACCGTGGAGGTCCACACACCACTACCAGGTGAGTCCACAGCCACTGCATAGCCAATAGCCCTCACTGCTCAGCAAGGTTCTAATCAACTGATGGCCCCCCTCCTCGCCCTCAGCCAATTACAGATATGAAGGTTCAAGGGGTCAACAACCCGTTCACGGACCCTACTTCCCGATCTAATGTATCAAGCTTGGAAACGAAGAACAATTGAAATTAAGAAAAGGGGCATACATTATTAGATACTGATATATGACCCGCGGACATAATACATTTCATATGCTAGACAGGTCCCAGTCAACATATCTATTTGTAAGAAAACTACCACTACCAGTCTTGTACACTTCGTTATATACAATGATTTTGATGTCTTGATTACTTGTGCTATTTTCAGGTTGCGTTGAACATGAACACAATTACAAGAGCAAAAAGAGGAAGTCTCGAGACGACCTATCAGACTCAGACAGTAGCAAGTGCTGACATGTAAGTATCTCTTGAGTTCTTGGCATTGAGATGTTCTGAACTGCGCATTGGAACAGTTGAATATTGCAATAGCACTCTAACGATGATCAAATCAATGTATCAATTTCAAAACTTGAATTAGTGAATGCAAAATACTTTAAGGCTATCGTAAATGTAGCAACTGTGTCATATAATTTTTACATGACTACACAATTAGCGAGTATAGGCTCATCAATTTTCTTCTTTCATTGCAGGTAACTTGATGAAAGACAGCGGAATCGTGATACTGGTGCTAGAATATATGTACAGTATGATATATATTATATATATAGTCCTAATTTAATTCCTATATATTTGTAAAGTAATGTCAGTCAGTGTATCGTGTGCAGCTTACAAACTAAACTTTCCCAGTGATAACCGTATTTAGTGAAAGACAGGTGTCAAGAGATTTCTTGAGGGTGATATTTAGTTTACAGAGGCATGTTGGCCTGACTGTCTACGGCCTGCATTCATTGGATTAGGGGGAAGTTATTTATTCTACATTCATAAAACAGGCTGTAAAACGCACAGTCTCATTCATAATACAGTATATTGTTCTATAGCACTGTATTCACCTATTCGGATAAAGAAAGACTAATTTGCCCGGACAAGTGAGAATGGAAACCCTTATTACATATTTAAAACCTTTTGAATAGGTTAACATTTGTAGAACATACATCACAGACTGACAGACCATGATGTAAATATTTATTTTTGTTATGTTGTAACATACCTTGTATATGATACACGTAGGGTACGGTAAATTGCAGTTAGAGGGTTTAAATAATGATAAATGTGTAATGTAGTGTGTTTCTTACTGGCAAGTTTGTATATTTGCGTTATAGAATGGACGGTAAAAGGACATTGAGAAATTATGTCACGAGATCCAAACTAGCTGGTTCCATTTTTACATCCAAAGAAAGTAACTCACTATGTTCCTGACTGTAGACCGGTTGCATATATACTAATGTCTAATGCCAACCTCAGTTTATATCTCAGGGCTAAAACATGTGTTCTCCAGTACAGCTTTTAACAGTACCTAGTTAAAAACGTCGAAGCACAACGTGTTTTGTTGTTTAACATCACACTTTATACTTTAGGAGGCGCGTCTAGTTGAATATTATAAACTGTTTTGTTTAATTATGACAGTATTCCTTGATTACTTGATGAGTATCAATCACATAGATCTGACTGCAGTTATATTCATTTTGATGTAACCAAGGTTTGGAAAAGAAAGCCCTGTGTAAAACCTTGATTAAACATTAGTAATAAGGATATAACCAAAATAAGAAGCACATTCAGGACATATCTGTGTGTTAGACATGCAATTGTAGAGGATTTAAATGATGAAAAACCTTATTATATCTTTTCCTCTGAGATTATGACATAGCAATGAATTGTACACTGCGATGCCAGTTTCAATTAATGGTATCTTTGTCTCCAGTATATGTACTTTGTTTATTCTTTACCACATCGCATAATTTTAATGGTTTAAAAACTTTCATGTGAACATATTTTCATAAGTACATTAATGTATTTGTTTATCATAAGATCTAGTATATCCAAAGTTAGGCCTAAATACTTTGCCGCCTCGCCTGGGTTTCAGTCGTGCCTAATCCCTTATAGATATCGTATCAGACCAACATTTGGTCGGTTAAAATAGTAAAATATCTCCTCCCCCCTTCAATATGTAACATACAGAGCTCTCGGAGTGCCACCTAAGAGTGATAAACGGGTAAATGAAGTAGTTATTACTTGTTTTTTTTCTGAATAATTCATCATAAACATTGTTTCCTGAAGAGAAAATCTGGGTCATTTACAGACGAGAGAGTGTAAATGTCTTGCCAGCTGCTGTGAAAGTCGATGTTTGTTGTTGAAATATTGCTTCTTTTTATGATTTTGCGTGAGAGCGATAACCTTTATGTAAATGTGATTGTTGTAAAATATCAGTATGAGTGTTGTTGACCGTTATTGTGGTGACGTATGGAATATGGATGGAAAGTGCCGTTCAAAAAAAAGTTGTTAACTGTAAGTTGATATCGACTTATACCGATTTCAAAGAAAGATTTTCTCACTTGCTACCTCAGCACTGAACCGCATTGGTTTTATGAATATGCCATTGTTAGAACAAAATGAACCAGATTATAAAAAGAAACACTGACATTAGGGTTTCCCAACAAAGATTATCTGTAGACAATAGTGGCATAATCTGCTACGTTGATGAACATGAGATGGTAACTGTGCACATTAGATTGTACTTTAGATGTATACTTATTCACATATGGCAGGCAGCTCCAATTGACAGGAATAAATCTCATTATATACCTCACGCACAACTGCAACATATTTTTCTAATATGACTGTATCATAATAAAAAATAACCCAGTTTAGGTTTATGTTTTTAATAAGATTTTTTTGTCACTATTGATCAGGTTTTGTGAACATTAAGTCCGTAATAAGATTGGGAAGTAGCCTACCAATAGAATAATTTATTCGTTGCTTGCCTGCCATATATCCAGGAATCTAGGTCGCCATGACCTATATAATACTCAATGGGCTGTGATAGAAGCAGGTCACGTGGGACTTGATTGTTTATTTCCCGAACTGATGTAGTATTCTGTAATATACTATTCTTGTTCATGATAACATGGAATATTGTCGATATATGTTTTATGAAAAATAAAGAAATCATAACTATGTAAATTACAATTGAGACGTGTAGTGTTTTATTTATGTGTTTATACAACGATGTCAAGGTGCTCTAAAATCGGTATACTGCACAATGATAGGCCCTATATATTTTAGGCCCTATCGTAGGAACGATAAAGCAAATGCCTTGTTGCATCAATAAGCAGTACATAATTGGTTAACAATAGTTATACACAGTTAATACAGTGAGTCTGTGATACACATTGGACAAAACCCCAACCGATTCTCTTCTCGGACATTTTTTATGCTTTTATAAAAACGTTTCTGGTTCAAAATTCTATGTGTACAATGACAATCATTTTATAGCGTCCGGTAAATGAAATGACTTTCAAGAATAACAAGTCCCTCCTGGATTCGAACCCACAACATAGGTGTTTAGAGGGGGTTGATAACCCTAACACTATGAAGCCACATAAAAGATGAGAATGGAACTAAATAATGGTGTCATGATCTTATTTGCTGGTTCCCACAGGTCCTTTAAAAAGCTGTTGAACAAATCAGCAACCAAATAGACTAGCTTGTAATGGCCTATTTTGCTGGTTCTTGGTATGGCCTGAAGTAAGTTCAGTGTGTAGACTCTAACATGCAAAAGGACATAATTTTAGAGGTAGTAGGGTAATAATCTTTTCTGGCTAGAGCATCATGGATCACCGCCGTTACATACAATCACGATTTGAAATGACTTACAAACATATAGCTTTTCAAAAACTATTCTTTCTTCAATTGATATCATTATTATTTTGAGTAAACAATAAAGGGAATTATATACTAAAGGTCTCTTATCATATTAGTAGCAACTTACCACATTATAATCAGAATCTACGATAGTGGTAATTAGCATGATACGAAGCAAACAATGTCTCATAGTTTTGATAACATTAATGTTAGTAAAAAATGTTAAACATATCAGGATAGGCACTTCATTGTGTGTTAAGGAAGATTCTCAGCGAGTTTTTAAACTCAAGTTTACAATCCCAATTTTGAATATGGACAGGCAATTGATTCCAAAGTCGGGCAACATTATGATATGGTGATTTTCGATAGACCTTCCCCCTTATCATATCCATTTCAAACAATAATTTATCAGCTTGTCTAGTTTCCTGAACAGGTCTAGCCAAACTGTTCACATTAAACCGATAATCAAGTTTACCCAGTTTTGATGATTCATGCAAATCATTCACAGGCATTTCCGAGGAGTCATGCACACTAAACACTGTAAAAAGTAAGTGCTGTAAATTTACAGTAAACTTTGCTGGCAACAAAGTTTCCAGTAAACTTTGCTGTACAATTACAGCAAATGATGTACTGTAATTTGTACAGTACATGATACTGTAGGTGTCTTACAGCAAAAAGTACTGTAATTTAACAGCAAACTAAGTGCTGTATTTGTACAGCAAAGTTTACTGGAAACTTTGTTGCCATCAAAGTTTACTGTAAATTTACAGTGTGCTGTTATTTTACAGTACTTCCAATTAAAAGACTTTTAACGTCAATTTAACATAGAATGTTCCCCATAAATCAAATAAAATATTAATTTCCAACCACAAACCAATGTATAGAGGTTGTGGGATGTAATTATACTAGATTTACTAGCACATACATGCATTGGGTGATGTTGCAGCAAGTTTAAGAGGTCATTACTTACCTATAAATTAAACTTTACACCAAAAAGGTGTCTATGTGTACAGATCATAATTATCTCATAATAATTACAATTATTTGTATGTATTTCAATAATCTGAAGTGTCAATTTATTTCATGTTCATGGGATTCACTTTTTGATATCATTAGATTTAATTAATTCATGCAGAAAAATGGTTTAAAGGTATTATGTCAAAAACGTTTTTCACTTTTTACTTTTGCACTCCTTGTGGTCACTGTATTTTACAGTAAGATGTACTGTAAAAATATATATCCATCATGTAATTTCAAATTTACAGTACAAATTTTGTAATCCTACAGTAAATTTAACTGTTTATTTTTCAACAGCAAACATTACTGTAAATGAAAAGTTCAGTTTGCTGTAGAATAACATTAACTTTTTACAGTGAAGCAAAGACGTAACGCCCTCTTCTGTAATTTTTAAAGGTTTTCCAAATCATGTTTCCTATACAATAATACAACTAGCATATTTAACTAATTGTAAGACTGTTTGTTTATATATACTATACGTCCAAGAATTGTCTTATCTTTCCAAACTGTAAGATTTTATAAGAAAGGTTTTTAAACAATTGGTTATAATAGGCATCAAGATTAAGACATACTAATGCATCGGGCAGCGTGATACAACGTTCTCTATTAGAAAACTACAGCTATATAGGCCAATTACTAAAGCGTCAGGTAACTTTGCACGGATTAAAAGGATGCATGTATATAGCCACACAAGATGACGGACTGGACAAAATATCTACAGTACACAGTAATCTCTACACACCATAAGTATGTGGGTCAAAGCTACGATCAAACATCTGCATATATATATATATATCTCATAGGTCGCTAGGTATATCACTGGAGACCATACTTTATCTACAACCAGGGTAAAATAATCTAGCTAGGTGTACTCAGATCTTTTGGCGGTTCATCTGTTCCCCCTAGAAACTCAAGTGCATCCGTGTTTTTGTATAAATTAGAAAGCTGTGATCTCGTATGTGGGCAGTGATGACTGGGTGGGTGAGGTTTCCTGCAGACAGCCAGGATCGTTTACCTTGGATTGGAGCACCCCTCCCCCATACCAGACTGATAGACCGCCGAGGACCACCCAAGTTGCGAGGGCGGTGGGAAGGGGTGTAAGTCGGGGGGACCCTGGTCACTACAAAACAGAAGAAGGGAGGTTTACTCACCTCAGGAGGTGTATTAGTCTATTGGAAATCCACGGTTCCCTTACTTTAAACGTATTACAGCCTGCTTTTATAACATATAGCTTGGGGGTAGAGGGAGGGGGTGGGGCGTTAAGAGCAAGGCGTATTTCATACACAAATTCCTTAAGAGTTAATACGGTCATGCTGTTTCATGTGGCGAGAAGACCTTCGGGACAACTGGGGTGCGGGCATCTGTCATTTGGGGACACTTCCATTGAGTGCTGACATTGAGGCCATTATGTCGTACATGCCTGGTGCTAACCAAACTTACTGTAGCTTGCAACTAAGTTTATAGATTCCGACCCGTATTGATGATTTGTATATCGCAAAGATATACCAAAGCAATTATGACTAAATATGAGTTGTAATTCCACTTTCAATGGCACGGACAGGAGGAAAAGGAAGAAAAGAAGTTGTTATTTTGTCTGCTTTTTCTGTAAAATTGTGATAATCAAAATCAACTTAACTTCAGTACAAGACAACAAAAAGCTGAACTGATTTGTAAATTGTGGTGACGGCCTATCAAAGGTCGGAAACTGCTGAAAGGGATATTAAACGGAGTATTAAACCAGAATTCTAAATCCTTTCCAGGTTGCTAAAACCAGGAATTTATATCAGACCTACCCAAGAAGGTACCTATTTTCTGAGTAAAAGGGTTTAGAAAGATAATGTTCTTAAAGGGTTTCCTACACACAAATTTACAAGTTTCCATTTTTTTTGTATTTCACTTCAGTTATGTATTACGCGTATAAAAATGTTACAATATAGCATGCTAAAATAATTTTATTTGAAAAATAATCATCCTTCAATTATGTGCAAGGTTTCCTTTAAAAATAGGAGTCCATGGAAATCTGTAGCATTATTCAAAAGCCTAAAAAGACATGGTTCACCAATGATATTAACCCTTTCATGACGCCAGTTGCATAAATACATCAAATATAATGTTGCATAAATGCAACTGGCATCATAAAGGGCAATATTGGGCGCAAAACTGGTGACAATTGGTAAAATTCATCAATATACCTGGCGTCAGGAAAGGGTCAAACTGCTGGAGGTTGATGAAACAACAACAGGTGATCATTTCTCTATAACCCTACATACAACTTTCATATGTGTTCCCCTAACGTTTGTTTTATTTGAACTACTTTATTTAATTTCATTCCAAATTCAAATCCTAATTATATTGATGAGAGATGTTTTAATGTTGAGACATTTTACTTTTGACACCAGGGGGCATTTATATGTGCCTGATTTGATAAACATAAATTACGTGTTTATAGCTAGCTCACCAATAACGTGTATGTTATCGTCCTTGCCCTTTAAGGTTTACTGTGTACATGTAATCACCCATCTTCTTGTCTACTGCCTTTTATTTGTCCTATAAGGTAGTTATCTTTGTCAAATCATCCCAATCCAAGGTCCAGATTTAATAGGGTATATTCTAGTTGTGCTCACACGGCCACGATCTCTGTTAGTCCAAGAGATGCGTCACTTTTACTTATGTGACTGAGGCCGAAAGGTTTAAAGGGATAACGGCTGTTTGACCATAATCATAAATCCATTACAGGCTCCCAAAACTAGAACTAAATATCAGACCTATGTAAGAAGAACATATAAAAGCAAAAACATATATATGTCACCATGCTTATTTCTGAGTGAGATGTTATGAAAGATAATGTCCTTAACTATAGAAGTCTATGGGGAATATGTACTTAGTGATATTCAACTGATCCTAGAATCTTCAAAATCCATTACAGCTTTACCAAGTCCTAGAAATATGTACCTTAGGTCTGTAGCAAGATTTTAAGGCTAAAAAATGTGGGGGTCACCGATGATATTAAAGAACTGGAGGTTGATAAAACTTTAGTTGGTGATTATTTCTGTATAATCCTTTATAATGCTTTCTTTTCTATTCCCCTAAATTTTCAATTTGAACAACTAGTATTTATTCATTTTATTTCAGATTCAAACCCTCCTTATGTCTAGAGAGAGATTTCAAAATTTTGAGTCAATCCATTTTTGTCACTAGGGGGCGCATGTGTGCCTTATTTTTTTAAAATCAAATACATCTTTGATTATTATTCCAAGTTTCTGATTTTCCTAACTTCTCATCATTGGTCTACTGCCATCAATGTAGATTGTGAAATTTTAAGATTTGATGATTCTAAAATTTTCCCACTAGGGGGCACAGTTGTGAACAGTACGTTATCCCTTTAACCCTTTAGCCCCCAATCCGGCCAAGGCCGCCCGAGGGTGTATTCCCCGATCCTGCCGTAGCCGCCCGGAAAAATGGGAATTTTTCCATTATTTTTCCATATTTTTCCAAGGAGAACACTATCATGAGTATTCAATGTACAAAATTGGCCAATAGTTTTAAAGCTGATTTAATTTCCTATCCAAGGCTACAAACCCCATGTTTATAACATCTATTGTTAGGGGTTGGTTAGCCTTTGAGCTTCCTTGATTAAAAGGAATTTAGGGAATTCTGGAGGGAAATCCATGGAAATCTTGGGGAAATCAAGCAATTCAGGAATACACCTTGTGGGGTCTAAAGGGTTAAAAGTGGTTTCCTAACCCAAATTTTCCATAGAATTCAAAACTCTATTTCTTAGTTGTCAAAGCGGCAGTTTTGGTGGATAATAGTCAAAAAATGATTAAATCTTTTTTTTCCATTACCTATGGTGACCACCAAATGCAAGTTTTCAGGCTAAATCTTCTTTGGCACATTCAATAGCATCCAAATCTAAATTAATATGGTAAAAATGATGAACTATATTGAAGAAATTGGGTTTAAATTGACGTAATCTGCGATAAGTGCCAATTTCATGAAAATTACAACATTGGTATATATTGACAAATTGATGGTTTAAGTCCATTTAAAAGCACCACAGTTACTTACTTATTAATTCTGAAATGGGAATTACATAGAAAAATCAATAGAAGCCAGGCAGGTATCAAAAAACAACGTGGCCGCCTTTTGATGGAAATTGGCTTGTATCTTATCTTCTAGAATGGATAGAAAGACATGGTTGGTGTCTATTTTAGGAGATTCTGGGAATTTTAATTTCATGTTTTGAGTCTGTGGCAGAAGCCAAAATCCAAGATTGCTGACCAGTTTTGAATATTACCACCAACTTGAATACATATAGTATGTACATGAATGGGAATTATTCTAGTATCTGTGGTTATCTGCAACTGTATGAATAGGATCCCAAGTAGTGAGACCTTGATCCTGTGTGAGTCTATAGAGTCGAAGATGGCCTATTTAAGATAATGCAAGATGGCTGTCATAATGTAAAGAAAGGTCTATATTCTTCAGTATTTCTACAATAAATTCAGTTTGGTGAAATTCATGAGATGAATATAATAAAAACAGTTTTGTGGAATTCATAAAAAGAATTCATAAGAATAATATAATAATGTTTACACAAAAAATTATCAATCATATTTTGTATGCATGGCTCTGCATAGATCATAGAGATAGTTACCTACACAAGTTTAAGTAACAGATACCTCCTTCTTTATTGAATTCACAGGTTATTTCCTAGATGGATCAAACATTATGGGCAGCAGTTGAATCTAGGTAAATGTCCAGAGAGTACCCTTCCCCTGCAATCCCAAGAACAGATTAGGAAAGGGGGAGAGCATTCCCATTTCAGCTACTGATTTACATGTGTATGTACTGTGTGCACACTTGTACTGTGTATGAATTGCGTATTATCCTTGGTAAAGCCATTATTGGTCCCAGTTTGGATTCTGCTATCTAGTTCTTATAAATGTGAGGTTGTTTTTCCTCTGAACCAGCCCATTCTGAGAGTCAACATAACTATCTTGGTAGACCTGTATGGAGCCAGTTTTTCAAATTTATAATAGAACCCAAGAATAGAATATGAAGAATGAAACACTTTGAAGGTATCTCAACAATCTCTTGATTAGTGGGGGACATTTTTTCGTGAAAAACATTAGAAAGTACTTCATAACTGTACTGCAGCAAGATTGTATGCCCATGTGCTTTGGCAACTTATGGTAGTAAGGAGACTATAGCCTAATGACAGATATTTACAGAAGATTAAGTTCCCAGTCCATCAGTTTAGGATAATGTGTAAATGATAGCAATTATATACCTTTATAGAGGTACAAGATGTCAAATGACTTGTAGAGAACTGACGAGTGATCAAGGTGAGAGTAGATTATTGAGATATGACCTGCTTGAGACAGTTATCATTATGTTGTGTCTACTCAAATTGGTAAGTTTATGATTCTTACTATAAATGCTAAAAGAATAAGCAGAACTGCCTGGGATCAATGTACAATTTAAGATAAGACTGTTTTTAGTTGTCATTTCAGCTGTTGTCCTACTGGTCTTGATGGTCCAAAATACATTAAAGAAGCAACCATCCTGAAGTTTGCATTCCCTAATTGAAGGTGTTTCCCTTTTCACATTTGGATACAACAGGGTCCACATCTATGAATCTATTAATCAATAAATCTGACTATTCTTTGTAATTATCATTATTATTCATGAATAATGAATCCATTGGGCCTATGACAGCCATACTGCACGATCTTATGCTAACTAAGTAGGACAGCTTGGGCTTTGTGAACTAACACAGGATCAAGGTCTCACTACTTGGGACCTTATTCATAAAGAAAACAACAGATACTAAAACTAATCCCATGTGTGTACATACCTTATGTGTTTACATTTGTGGTAATATTCAAAGTAGGTCAGCTATTATCCACCAAAACTGCCTCTTGTTACCATGGTAACCAACCAATTTTTTCAGTTTTGCTCATTCCCCATGTTCACTAGGTCCTATCCTTCCATTTGATTGCATACACAAGTTTCCAACATTGTTTTAAGGGTAGCTGGGGAGGAAATACCGGGATTATCTTTTTGCTAAGAAAATGCTATTTTTTCTCGGAAAACATCATTTTTCACCCAAAACCTGGAGGCTTTGACAACTAAGAAATGAATTTTTGAATTCTTTGGAAAATTTGGGTTAGGAAACCACCTTCAAACCTTTTGGCCTCAGTCACATAAATAAAAGTGCCGCATCTCTTGGACTATGTACTGAGGTGTTACATCACTGCAACACCCAGGGTACACTTTCCATGTGCTGTGATAAAGTATAGCATGAACTACGCCTCACTTATTATAAATCTTTTTTTTAAAAATATATTAACAGATGAGGTTCTGCTTATCCTTCCTCTCTTCAATTAAAATGAATGTTTTCATGATGTGCAAAGTTAATATTTAGACTTTATATAAAGAACTGTGTGAATCAAGAGGTGGGCCAAGAGAAATTGATCAGAATTGCCCAGTTTGAACAGATGTTTGAATTGGCCTAACTGAATCTCCCATCTGTGCACTACAAGGACACTTTGAAGGGTCAATAAATAGTCTATTGCATGATTACCATTCCCCTTTTTTTTGTTTAGATTTATAATTTATTATTCAGATAAATAAAGGTCAAAACCTTTTTCTTAATTTCAAGAGGTCAGTATCAACTACATATATATATGCAGGTTCGTCTATGTTACACTAAAGTTAGGCATCCACAGAATGCAGTCATATGATTTGCTGAGTTGCACTCCACTCCATTTTACTCCACCCAAATCAGCAGCACCAGCACCAGCACTAGCCTTTCGATTGGCTGATATGCCACTTCCGTCCAGCTATTTTCATGCCAGGGTCATGAATTTGAGGAACTGCTGGGAACCAGCAAAACATGTCATCACAGTAGCCACCATGTAGACATATGTCTGTCCAGTAACCACTGTGTTGACTTATACCTATGTCTGAAGACTATGAATCCTCATGAGGAAGGATCCATCAGAGAATTCATTAATTAATATATCTGTAGTCATCATAGCTAACGATTTTGTCAAATTTGCTGAAGGCACTTGTTCAATGTTAAAATTTTGTGGGAACCACATATTGCATGAAATGAAAACATAAAGTGTCTTGATCTTGATAACTATCTAACAGCAGTTCATTAAACCTCATGTCCAGGTTGTATTAGAAGTGGGATGTTGATTTTCTAGATTCTATCCCCAGATACTTTATGTTGGTGGTAAGTGTACCTACACAGTGAATGTGTCTCACTGGATGTTTGTCCACACTACATGGATCACTGCAGATTGTGATAACTGGAATATATTCCATTAGAAGGTAGTGATAATAGTTGCACTCAGTTAAAATGATACATAACTAATACAAATCAATAGTTAATGGGGAACACCAGTGATAAACTACAACAGCCTTAGTGGTGATGAGGATTTGATAACAATTTCCATCCTGATAAAGCAAAATTGCCATGGCAGCATTAGTTTATATAGCAACAAAATAATTAGTATAATTAGGCTGCTTATGAGGTTTCTAAACTCACTAAAACCATATACCATGAAGAAACAAGTCATAATGTCTGTCCTGGAGCGGAGCTTCCATGAGAGGCGAAATAGTCCTAGGAATTTGTAACTAAGTATGATTATAACTATGTAAAAAAGTCTATCAAATGTTGTTGTGTCTTTATATAAAAATACTAGATATAAGTGCTTTTTATATCATATTGTTAATATAATAAGACACTATTATGAAGTATGAGGTCGGATATATTTACCTCGGGGTCCATTGGACAGAGGCCGGTAGGCCAAGGTCTGAAATGGACCCAGGGGGCATTAGAAAAAGTTCAAGTTCAATGTATATATCACTGTTGCCGGGGGCCCCAATGTCCCAAAGACATCTCCAACCTTAAGTACACATGCACTTGTGCTGTTGCCGGGCACTAACTTAAAGCTCCCTAATTAATATTCAAAATCTATGCCACTGTTACCGACCACCGCCCTTTCCCCATCTACCACTGTTGTTAAGTACACATGCACTTACTTCTATCTTCCATATTTAGGTCATTTGAGAACGTCACTGTTTTTGCTTTTGCATCGGCGGTTTTTCACTGGTTACCTTTTCTTGTTGAAAGTCAGAAAAAAACTGAATGGACTATTCTTCCCCAGATATAAGTCTATCACCTTAATGTATTTGTTTATGTGTCAGAGTTCATATCTCTGAGAAAAAAGGGCGGACAGCACCAGTCAAATTCAATACTAACAATTTTTTTTGGTCATTATTAGAGTACAGAGGCAAAACATCATTTCGCCTCTAAATCATTATTTGAGTGAGGATGTGAACAAATCTGAAATCTGGCGCAAAATGCTGATGTCACCGGCGTGCAGCCTCACGGGAAACAGTTCAATGCATATGTCACTGTTGCCGGGCACCTCAAAGTCTCAAAGGCTATCTCCTACCTTTAGTACGCATGCACTTAAGCTGTTACCGGGCGCTGGGTGCCGGTATTTTTCAATTTGCACCGGTGGTTTTTGAAAGCACCATGACTTGTCAAAAAATAGAATTTCTCATCATTTTCAAACTTCAAAATGTGACTTTTATATTATGTTTTTTGGAAACAATGGAATGAACTATTCTTCCCCAGATCTGGAACTGTCACCAGGATGTATCGATTTCTTTGTAACAGTTCATATGTCTGAGAAAAAAGGGAGGACAGGACAAGTAAAATCTGAAAATAACATCTGAAAAATATCATTATTAGAGTACAGAGGCGAAATATCATTTCGCCTCTAAAATACAGCAGTATCAAATTAATGGTCAAGATTCAATTTTATAAAAACTCTTTGCATAGCAACCCACACTTTTTGATAATAAGTAACATACTGTGGACGTATTTATTTTCGTGCTGCATATATTTTTGCATAAGAGCCATTCTCCAGAAATCTCCTCAATTGATGAAAATGGCGTATATTAGTTAAATAAGTTAATTAATCAAGCCCGTAGCCAGGGGGGGCTAGGTCCACTTTTTCCCAAACTCCTGAAGGCCCTCTAAGATTGCCCCAAACAAAAAATAGAATCATAAAAAGAATAAAAAAAGAAAGACAATAAAGAAATGGAGGAAGGGGAAGGAAAGAGGAAGATGTTCCTCCCGGCCCTTTCTTTCCCTTCATGGCCCTGTGGGTCCCCTTCCGGCCCTTTCTTTCCCTTCCTGGCCCTGTTGGTTCTCTCCCGGCCCTTTCTTTCCCTTCCTGGCCCTGTGGGTCCCCTCCATGCCCTTTCTTTCCCATCCTGAACAGGTGGGCCCCATCCCAGCCCTAGGCCTTTCTTTGCCCTTCTCGCCCTATGGGTCCCCTCCTAGCCCAGTGTCTCTCTTCCTATCCCTTTCTTTCCCATCCTGGCCCTTTCTTTTCCCTAGGCCTTCTGGCCCTATGGGTCCCCTTCCTCGGTGAATACCTAAAAGGTTTTACGGGTTAATTTACACTATTTTTGCGACAATCCTTATGAGATTGTAAGTTAGCTATCCAATTCCTAATTGTAAGTGCAGTTTTGTGGATGGCAAAGATATCACTTGTAAGTTAGTAACACTGGTCCTTACACAATGAAAATAGAAAAAGAAAGTTTTTTTTCCTAATTTGGTACGTTACAATAATAGGCAACTTCTGAGATAGGAACATAGACCTCAAAATGGCCTACCTCAGGGGGCTTTGGGACAGGAAGGGAGGGCACATTCAGGCCTGGTTTGTGTGGGCAGATTTGGGAGTCCCTGGTATCAATTAAGAGACAAGGAGTGGGACAGTGTTTATTTGTCTCAAGTTATAAAAGTGTTATGTTATGTGTCCCCTACTGGTGCTAGTCCAAATCAAATGGTGCTCCTGGTTCCATAGATGGCCTGTGGTGGGACATTAATTAGTAAGGTATCCATGAAGTTAATTGATGTACATAGGGCCACCCCCTTCCAGCACAGCATGTCCGCAGGAGGTAGTCAGATCAAAGAAACAACTGCTCTGGAGGGCAGTTTCTTCGTAATAATATATTTTGCCATTTTACTTGGAATGATAGGGTATAGCTTAACATATTGTCAAAGTTTTGATAGGAATTGAGCATTTTAGATAGCTCTTATTATCTGAAACCCTCCTCCAGCTATACTAAACCTACCAGATCTGCCCCAACTTCCTGTCCCTGAACAGGCTAGGAACCAGCTCTAGCCCCCTAAGCCCCACCCACACTTACAAGGTTGGAAGAGCCGTAAGAATGTCACAATAACATTCTGTTTAGGTGTGGTTGAGACCTCACTGAATGAGGATGTCACAATAATATTCTGTTTAGGTTAGTTTGACACCTAACCTAATAAGATGGTCACTGTAACATTGTGACGGCCGCGCCAAATTGGCGACGTGACCAATGACGTTGCTGGATTACGTTTGAACAGTGCAAAACATGTCGCCGGCCATCCAGTTGCTAAGCTTACATCGGCAGACGTATCTCTTTGAACTCACAGAAGAGACAGTCCCTTTAAGTCAGCTCTAGACCTCACCTAATCGGAATGTCACAATGACATTCTACTTTAATTTGATCTTGACCTAACCTCTCCTGAACATTATGATAACATTCTGTTTTGGTTAGGTCTCAACCTCACAGACAAATAATGTGGTACTTACTTGACATTTTAGTAAGTAACAGCTAGACAAACCAAAAATGTATGGTCGCATAACATGACCATTACATCACACCTTGGCTGGGCTGGTACCCCTTTCAATCCTCCCATGCTGGAAATGTTGAAAAAATGTTGAATTTACCATTTTAGGAAAGTGAACCATGTAAAAGATATACAACAATGATAAAAAATTGACAATTCAGAAAATATATGGTTTTGTCAGCATGAAGTTTGGAAAAATGTTAGAAATGTAACAAATAATTATGTACAAAAGTACCAGAAATCTCCATGGTAAATGATTTTCTTAATCTAAATATTTTTGTACAAAAAAGCAATTCTGGAAAATATAATGTAGTTGCAGCATGCTTCAACATTTTCACTTAAAAAAATAATGTATACTTGATGTTTTGATGCATTATAAGTAGCAATGCTAGAGGAAAATTTTCATTAACCACCATCAGTTCCAGTCCAATATTTTCTGGAAGAACTCATGATTCTAAGATGCTGAGTTTTTATTGCATCAAAATCAGATTATTCGTTCAAAAGTTATAGGTAAATTTGTTATGGAAATTTGACCATATTTTCAGCGGATCACCAATGTTGAAATATAATGGTGAAAATACATGAAATTTAAAAGCAAATAACTTTTGATCGAATAGTCATAAAAAAATAATTCAAAAACTGTCATAAAGCTTAGATCTTGGGCTTTACAGATAATATTCAACTTAAAACACACCTTTAAGCTTTGAACCGCGGCTTTTTAATTGAAAATAAAAACTTATGGACCATTTGGGACTCCTGGATGATTTCATAAAAATTTAACACCAAGCTCTCTGGTATTTTTGGAAAAAAATATTGGTTTTGTCACAATTTAAAGCAATTATTCCAAAACTACAATACCTAAGCTTCAAAATGAGACTAAGCTCATCTATTTCTGATGGTAATAACTTGCAAAAATATCTACAACTTAAGCCCATGATAAAGTGCAAAAAGTGTAAAAAAACAAAGTTTTATAGGCGACACTTTGGCATTGCTATTATAAGCATAATTATTTTCTCATTTAGGAAAAAACAGCTATGGATAATAGCTAGCTCCTATCGCAGTCTCCTCCCCGTTCGACTGATGTCGTCCAATATGTAATCATAGTTCCTCATTATGTAAGATGTAACACTCGTGTGAAAGGATGTTCTTTATTTATTTTCTCCTGTATATAGTTGTGAACTATAGAGAGGTTAATTATCCATTTAAAGTTAGTGCGTGAAGTGGTATTTAGTTGTATAGATAATAGCTAGCTCCATTCGCAGTCTCCCTCCTCGTCGACTGCGGTTGTCCAATACATAATTATAGTTCCCTCATCATGTAAGACGTGAACACTCGTTGTGAAAGGATTTGTTGTTTATTATCCAATGTATAGTCGTTCCGTGACAAGAACTCGATTGACCATGATCAGTCCCAAGGTTAGAGTCCCCTCAAACACACTCAGTCAACGCTCCGCGCTCTAACACAATTTCTATATGCCTCTCTCCAGAACCTAGACTGCAGATTAAAGGTCCAACCTTCACAGGATGTTTACTCACACAGTGCATGCAGCTACTCTGGCTAGCTAAGAGCGGAACACATTATTATATGGTGGTACATCACACCGTGACTCCTCCCTAATTTCACTACTGTCAAAAGTGAAACATTGGCTTTATGCTGCCCAAACATGGACTGGCCACCCGCGTCAGTACAGTTGTTCCATGACAAGATCTCAATTGACAATGATCAGCTCCAAGGATGGAATCCTCTCCAACACACTCAGTCAATGCTCCTGCCTTTCTATACAGTCTCTCTGCTTCTATTCCAAATCCAGGACTCCGCTTTTAAGACTCAACCTTTCCAGGATGGTTACTCACAACAACGTTCAGCCAACTCTGACTGAGCTCGAATGCCAGGCGCCCCTGTAGTATGATACGTCACACATAGACTCTTCCTCTAACCCCCTCACATTGACGGAGTTATTGCTAAAGCGTGCGCTGATGTAAACCTAACGCTGCTAAGCCTAAAGAGCATGGACTGGCCATCTGCGTCAGTACAATAGTGTAACAACTACCCTTCTGTTTCTGTAATATGCCCCAGAGTACCCTTATGTGACCTAATGTGCCCTTGCGTGCCCAAATGTGCCTCAGCGTGCTTCGGCATGCACAATGCTCAAGCGTGCTCTAATGTGACCGAGTGTGCCCTAATGTGCCCAAGCATGCCCTAATGTACCCTGGCATGCCCAGATGTGGCCTGGCATGCCCAGATGTGGTCCAGCATGCCCCAGTGTGCACTGTGCTCCAGCGTGCTCTAATGTGCCCAAACGTGCCCTAATGTGCCCTGGCGTGCCCTAATGTGCCCCAGCGTGCTCTTATGTGCCCAAATGTGCCTCAGAGTGCTCCGGCGTGCACCTGCTCCAGCATGCTCTGTGCCCGTGCGTGCCCTAATGTGCTCCAGCATGCCCAGATGTGCTCCAGCGTGCACCATGCTCCAGCGTGCTCTAATGTGCCCGAGTGTGCTCTAATGTGCCCGAGCGTGCCCTAATGAGCCCGAGTGTGCCCTGGCGTGCCCAAATGTGCCTCAGCATGCTCCAGTGTGCTCTAATGTGCCCAAGTGTGCCATAATGTGCCCGAGTGTGCCCTAATGTGCCCTGGCATGTCCTAATGTGCTCCAGCAAGCACCATGTTCCAGCATGCGCTAATGTGCCCGAGCTTGCCCTAATGTGCCCGAGCGTGCCCTAATGTGCCTGAGCGTGCCCTAATGTGCCCGAGCGTGACCTAATGTGCCCGAGCATACCCTATTGTGCCCAAGCGTGCCCTAATGTGCCCAAATGTGCCTC
Source organism: Lepidonotus clava (assembly GCA_936440205.1). Lineage (NCBI taxonomy): Eukaryota > Metazoa > Annelida > Polychaeta > Phyllodocida > Polynoidae > Lepidonotus > Lepidonotus clava. Next base: position 21,072,982 of record OW387134.1, read on the forward strand.
AGCATGCTCCATGGTGCACTGTGTTCCAGCATGCCCTAATGTGCCTGAGCGTGCCCTAATGTGCCCGAGCGTGCCCTAATGTGCCCGAGTGTGCCCTAATGTGCCCGAGCATACCCTATTGTGCCCGAGCATGCCCTAATGTGCCCAAATGTGCCTCAGCGTGCTCCATGGTGCACTGTGTTCCAGCATGCCCTAATGTGCCTGAGTGTGCCCTGGCGTGCCCAAATGTGCCTCAGCGTGCTCCTGCGTGCTCTAAAGTGCCCGATCATGCCCTATTGTGCCCGAGTGTGCCCTGATGTGCTCCAGCGTGCCTGAGCTTGCTCTGGCATGCACTGTGCTCCAGCGTGCCCGAGCACGCCCTGATGTGCTCCAGTGTGCCCTGATGTGCCCGAGCATGCCCTGATGTGTGTTTCTAAGGCCAGACACTAGGTAGTACCATACCACGGGAATTCAATTCTGACAATTTCTTCATAGATTGTACTGACGCGGGTGGCCAGTCCATGTTTGGGCAGCATAAAGCCAATGTTTCACTTTGACAGTAGTGAAATGAGGGAGGAGTCACGGTGTGACGTACCACCTTATAATAATGTGTTCCGCTCTTAGCTAGCCAAAGTAGCTGTAAGCACTGTGTGAGTAAACATCCAGTGAAGGTTGGACCTTTAACCTGCAGTCTAGGTTCTGGAGTGAGGCATAGAAATTGTGTTAGAGCGCGGAGCGTTGACTGAATGTGTTTGAGGCGACTCTTACCTTGGGACTGATCATGGTCAATCGAGTTCTTGTCACGGAACGACTATACATTGGATAATAAACAAACAAATCTTTTCACATGAGTGTTCACGTCTTACATGATACGGGAACTATAATTATGTAGAGTAGAGGAGCCAGTTTCCGCGCAGCACTAGTTTTCGCGCATTTTACGCATTTTTAGCAACAGATTTTTACTAAAATAGTCTTAAACCCAAAATTTTGCTTTGGGATTGATCAGGATGTTATGATGAAATAAAAGTGCGATTTTTATGGTGATTTTCGAATTTTTAAGTATTCTAGCAGCAGAAACATGTACTAATGTTCCTATTGAATGGAAAATTGGCGTGATTCTAATAAAATCACAATTTCTCAAATTAACAAATAAAAGTGTGAATTCTTGAATAAATAAGAAATCTGTAGGCTCAAAATATTACAGAAATTAGTTTAGGGTAATGAGGCGTCATATTGATATCAGATATACAATTTTTTATCTATATTTGAGAAAATAGACCCCTGCGTGAAAACTAAAGACAAAAATTAAGGCAGTTGTCAGTTTTCGCGCATTTTTCACATATTTTTCCGAAATTTCCGAATTTTCACCCTTTTTTTTCATAGAAATACTTTGAGTTTTTAAAATTCAAGTGTACCTATATTTGTAATGTATTTTCTTACAACAATATCAATCAAAAAGTTGATGAATACTTTTTTTGTCTTTTATTTGGACGAATTAATGCCTTTGTCTATTACTACACGATAATGGACAAATATGTGCATATTTCTTACTTTTTTCTTACATCTCTAGTTAAGAATTTATTAGACAACATAGCATTCATGCTATGCATATTACGAACTTGTAAGAAGTCAGGAATTATTTTGCATTTTAGATATCCATAAATAATCATTTTCTGATGCTTCAAACGTGATATTTTCTTTCTATTGAATAATTTACTCATTTTACACTTTAAATACGCATTAATGCGTGAAAACTGACACCAAAATGCGCGAAATTAGGCTCCAGGTGCGCAAAAACTGAAGAATACTCCCTGTAAAGTAATATGTTAAGATTTTACAAAAATATTTTTAAATCTTAACATTTTTCAAAATTATTATGTTCCTAGGCGTAGTCCTCCTATGGTAAGATGAAAAAAGATGTATCTAATTCGTTTTTTCATTATATATTTTGTTATTACTTAATTTCCTGCCCTTAGTGCGCGGAAACTGGCTCCTCTACTCTATTGGACGACTGCAGTCGACGAGGAGGAGACTGTGAATGGAGCTAGCTATTATCTATAGAATTAAAAACCACGTACACGCACTAACATTAAATGGATAATTAACCTCCTTATAGTTCAAGATTATGCAATTTTTTGTGTGACCAAAATTGCACTAAAAAAAAAAATTCAGGTAGAAAGGTGTATCCGACAGTTAGATTATAACTTCGACATGTTCCCTGAAACCTTTTGAATAAGAAAAAAATATACTCAGAATAATCATAAAATACGCAAATATTCATTTAAAATGCGCAAAAATGTGTGTATTTTCATAAAAAACTGACAGAATTTATACCTCATTTTCACTATTATTTTTTTAAATATCTCTTGTTCTAGAAAACATAAAAACTTTTGGCAAAAAGCATGAGATTACAATTAAATGCAACACTCTTTCCATTGGAGTATAGTAAAGTGGAAAGGGAGAAAATTAAATTTTTATGTGGTAGTACCTACAGACACCCCCAAATAGACAAATATACACCAAACGATCGCCATCTTACGGAAAACAAGAGAACTAACACAAGACGCAAGTCCAAACCAAATGTACAATACCGTACACACGCTGCTAATTTTCAGCGTAAATCTAGCCAAAATTAAAACTTCACGTTCTTTTACAGATATCTATAAGGGGTTTTTATGAGTAGCGGATCCATGCAGGCCAAACGCCTAGATCTAGACAGGTGGCAATGTTTGTCGCAACAAGAAACTGCCTTCGCTTCAGCGCGACCGGCTGGGTTTCACTTCCCTCAGCCGAACCAACTTGTTATGATTAAAGATAATATAAGAAGACGAAGCAGAAGAAGACCCGCACAAGTAAATCACTTGAGGGTCTTACCCAACGAGTAAGAATTTATAAGACATAATTCATGCACAGTTTTGAGATGATGACTCACCTTTGTTGTCCGGTCAGTGTCGGTGTCTCACGACGCAACACGTGTCTAGGTGACGGAGTTGGTTACAAAGTTACAGTCGCATGGAAACAATGACGTAACAAATCTATGTAGGCCTATGTCACAATAAAGTTATGTTGATTTACAATCGACTCGCATATCGCGAAGCCAATTCGCTGCCAAATGTAGGTAAATCGTTTTTCTTTGGAATATCTATGGGAATAGACGTGGTATTATTTATTTCAATGTCAATTACGTCATCGCGGGTAGAAATGACAACGTAACTATGACCCAATTGAGGCCGTCGCGTAGCAACGGAAATGTTGATCAACAAAGCCAGCGCCGCACACAGGCAGGTAAGTTCACAATTGACACAAATCGACAAATTTCTTTGGTAAGACTTCCAATCATCCCATATTTTTCCAATCGAGGCACTCCCCTTTCTATAAATGTCCGTGAGAAACAGACAATTCAGTGTATTTTCAAGATATTGAAAATTTGATTGTATACGGAGTAAACGGGTCAGCGGTATCCTCGCGATTTCCGTCATCGCGCGGTGAAATTTTGGGCTCCAGAAGTGACCACGTTTAGCATTGGGGCCTATGGGGAAAATCGGAATTTTCCCAATAGTGCGGAAAATTGAGCTTTTGGGAAAATTTGAAGGATTTTATCGCATTCCTGGGATCAATTCTAAACTTTTTCTCATTTACTGTATGAAGATTGGAGCCAGATTTAAAAAGTTATCGCGGAATAACCTGTTTTCTCCCGTAGGATCCTATGTTAAACGCCCCCCCAACGTCCGTTCGCGATTTCCGCGAAATTTCGCCGCGCGATGTGCTTTTTTCAGACCCGCATCTTCCGTATACTTTTTGCCAGTGTCACTGTCTGTTGAAAAATAATTAAAATATCCATGACCTAGACAAAGTATTCGCTTCTGGATATTCCCACTCCGTAGCGGACATAGGGAGTGTGGGGAGGGGATGCGGCGCAGGCTATCCATGACCCAGGTAGCATACTGCACGTTCAAAAGACGTCAGGAACTGGTCAGTAATTTGGTCCGTAGGATCTTGAGGACCTTGGCTGCACATCCAAATGATGTCATTGGACATCTTTTGGTCCAAAATCGATCGGAAATGGTTTAATATTCATTTGTACATTTTCATAAAATTATATCTTTTTTGGGGGGGATAGCTGACCGTGCAGGGGCGGATCCAGGATTTTTCTATTAAAAAAAAAAAGAAAGAAAAAAAAAAAAAAAAGGGGGGGGGGGGGGGGCATGCTATAGCAAAATTTCCCTTCACACCCTCTGGGGGCAGGGATTTTACTTTTAAAAAAATGTAGAATATTTGGTCAAATATAGGGGGGCGCATGCCTGGCACGCCCCCCCTCCCCCCTCCCCCAAATCCGCGCCTGGCTGTAAAAGAGCAACAAATCTGAGTGTTTATGGATGTTACTGCATAGTCTATATCCAAATTTTAAATACATTTTCCAAGCGAATTAGAGTAGAGTAGCCAGTTTTTGCACTTCACTAGTTTTTGCGCATTTTAGAGTAGATCTAGGAACCAATTTCTGCACAGCACAAGTTTTCATGCATTTTACACATTTTTTTGAACACATGCACCTTAAATTATTGGCCCCTGATACACATCAGGGCATTATTTTATAATAAATTGGAGATTTTTTAATTGGACATCACAAATATTTTAGTAGAGTAGAGGAGCCACTTTCCGTGCACTAAGGGCAGCAAATTACATTGTGCCAGAATATATAACGAAAAAATTAATAAGATAAATCTCTTTTCATCTTTCCATAGTGGGACAATGTCTACTGACCTAATCATTCTGAAAAATATTACAATATGAAAACATTTTTGTAAGATCTTCACATATTACTTTCAGAGAATTATTCTTTAGTTTTCGCGTATTTGGAGCCTATTTTCGCGCATTTTGGTGCCAGTTTTCATGCATTTATGCTTATTTTAAGTATAAAATGAGTAAAATATTCAATAATTAAAAAAATCATATATGAAGCATCAGAAAAAGATTACCCATTGATATCTGTTAAATAAAATAATTGTTGACTTCCTAGTATTTCGTAATGTGCATACTAGTAATGCTATGTTTTCTAATAAATTATAAACAGGAGAAGGTTTGAAAAAAACAAGAAATATGCATATTTGTGCATTATCAATACCTGACAAACGCATTAAATCACCCAAGCAAAAGGCAAAACACTTATGCATCAACTTTTTTTATAGATATTGTTTTAGGAAAATACCTTATAAATATAGAGAAGCTTGATTGTTTTAAAAATTGAAATTTTTATATGAAGAAAAAGTGTAAAATTTCGGCTTTCTGTTGGTCCTGACTCTGGACTTCTTGCCTGGAATATTAAATCAAGAAGGTGTCTTGGGGAATTCAATACTGAAAAAAAATAGGTAAATATTCATATTAGAAAAAAAGTTATGCTAATTTGAAGACACAAAGGTCAGATATGCTAAATATGCTAAAACATACCAGCTTCTGGTATTTATAAAGATATAACTTATTTTTAAGCTAGGCCGAAAATTGAATTCCAAAATATGATTTTAGGAAATATACTGCCATTTCCTTTCTATTTATGATATTCAGAATCTGTTTTTTGCTGAATATAGCCAAACAGTCACGTGATTCAGAATTTCAAATTTCGAAAACTTAATTTTGTTCCATGGTTACCATGGAAACCATCATTTACTTAGCAGTAGTATCACCAGGTTTGGACATTCTATTAACATTCCGGTTGCCATGGCAACAAAATTTTAAAAAATCCAATTTTTTGCACCAGTAATAAAAACTATGAAAAATTTCATTTATTGCATTTATTTAGCTTATTTTTATGATTTCTAAGCTAAATAAAGGCTCTAGAGCCATGAATAGGCATATCCATAAGGCTGGAAATCCCAGAAACTGTCACATATTAAAATGCTTTAACTATTATTCAAAATTTTAGAATGAAAAATTTGGTAGAAAAATTTAGGAAAATATCAGTAATTTCCATGGGCCATCCGGGCCAATTCAACATCATTTCTGGTGAAAAATTTCGTCATGCTCTAATATTTTCGGCCATTGGCCGATTGGCCAGTGTTAGTTTCGAACACTGCGCTCAGTACTCCCCTTGCTACGTCACAGCTATAAGAATTCCTTCTAAAATTATTTTCCGATTCCCTGATTGATGAATGCTAGTAGATGAATAAATTCCACATTTAATAATAGGTTGTAAGGGGCCAAAATGTAAAAAAAAGGTGTGAGAGGCAGGGGCGGAACCAGAAATTGCTAGAGGGGGGGGCCCACAAACAAGAATGTATGGGGGGAGGGGGGCCCGTTAAACATGATTTCACATGGGAGCGAGGAGGGGCCAAGGCCCGTCTGTCCCCCCACCCGCCCCGCCACGGACCTGCCCCTGAGAGGGCATTTGTCTCAATACACACCCTATAGAGATGGGGATTCCCTTTCATGGGTGGAAAGGGTTTCCCAATAACTCCCTGTGTGAATTGAGGATTTTCCTCATAAAATAAAAAAAAATCAAAAGTTTTAAGGTCCCATCATTTTGTAAATGAGGAATATCCTTAAGATTCCTCACACACCATCAGGCCTTGACATAAACAACATGCCTAATCAGTTCCGTGCGTTGAAAAATAATCACCCAGTAATTATATGCAAGGTTTCCTTTAAATGGAAAAGTGCCAGGAAGTAAAACAATATTAACCTCGTGTGGGATCCTGTGCCTTGTATTTCAGAGTCTGGTTCATCCAGGGTCCGCTCTCAGGCCTGCGGCCCTCTGGCGGACCCTGGAGGAACTAAACCCCTCAATGAAACACAGCAGCCAGGATCCCAGCCCAGTTAGTATGGGGCCTACCATTAAGTATGTACGCACCAAGGGGGGGTGGGGGGTATGATATTTTAGGAATTTTGCGTTCATTCCTATACAAATCCAATGCGTATTTTAGCCTAAGGGGGGGGGGGGGGGGTCTAGAATTTGTGATATTTTGCGTACGTACTAAATAGAAGGCCCTTATTTGCTTAGCATCTATGACTGCTTCAAGCTCGCCAATAGGGGTGCCATCTAGTGGGTAACCTCGCCAGGTAATGTTTCCCACCACTGCCGTGAACACCACACACACAAGGTTGAATCAACATTGATTCTTTGTTGAATTTTGGTTGTGAGGTTGTCAACCAAGAATCAACGTTGATTCAACATTGAAATGAAAACTCATATAGCACATTTGCAAATAATTATGTGCCATATGATATATATATGTATGGTTTATTTATATAGAATGATACATTGAAATGATGTCATGGAATTTTTTAAGGATCAAAATGTGTAATGATACATTGAAATGATGTCATGGAATTTTTTAAGGATCAAAATTCATCCATCGTTATCAACCGATCTCTTTGACCTATATTTCACAATACACATCAATTGAATCCTACATGTATTGTCTGCATCATGTCAATAGAAACGTTTTCTCTAAAATCAATTTTTATCAATATATATAATCAAAAGTTTACTGAAAATAACATTAAAACCTAGATCATGTGACCTAGGTCACATGACAAATGATTTATGAAATTTAAAATTTACTTTTATAATATAAATCCTGAGAAACTGGGCTTTCAAATGATATATAGTTTGTCAATATTGTGAAGAAATTTGGTGCTTAAAACTATCCTCATCATATGTGAGTTCAGAAATGCCAGGGGGAAATTGCAAACTGAGGTTGGGGGTGCTTCTAACATAGCATCCTATGGGAGAAATGTGGTTATTTTGCTCTAACTTTTTAAATATTGCTCCAATCTTCATACAGTAAGCGAGACCAAGTTTGATTTTACCTCCTCAGTGCCATGCATGACTTGAAATTTTTCTTATGAGCCTAGTTTACACAAAATTGCAAAAATTCCAATTTCTTCATAGGCATCAATGCTAAACAGGGTGACTTCTGGAGCCCAATATTTCACCGTGAGATGATGAAATTGCCGCATATTCAGTCTCAAGCCACTAACCCATTAAATCTGTATGTATGAGACATTTATTTTATGGCAATGAATCAGAGGATTTAGATACATTTTATTTTAAAAAAATACTTGCTATTATAATAAGAAGACACTATTATGGAGTATGAGGTTAAATAAATTGACCTTTGGGCCTATTCGACCACGGCCACTAGGCCAAGGTTCGAAATGTATAAACACTATAAGCACTGTATCATTATAGAGAATATCAAAAACAGTAATTATTATGTTTAAAAAGTTATGTATCATCTACATACCAATATGATAATTTATAACAGTTGTATGCATATGGAAGTATGGTTCCATACAGATCTATAAAATAGCCAGAAATGATATATTTGATATATCATTTCTGGCTATTATTCTGAAAAGGGAGTGTGGTTTGTGACGATAGTCGACCAAGCGCAAATAGATAACTATAGAGAGTTAATTATCTGTTGTATATGATGTACGTAATTAGTCGTAATTAATTGTAGATAATGGCTAGCTTCAAACGCAGTCTCCTCCTCGTTCGACTGCTGTCGTCCAATACATAATTATAGTTCCCACATCATGTAATCCGTGCTATTTGTGACAAGATCTCAATTGACAATGATCAGTTCCAAGGAAGGAATCCCCTCAAACACATTCAGTCACCGCTCCCCCCTTCTAGCGCAGTCTGACTGCCTCTATTCCAAAGAACAGGACTCAGCTTCTAAGACCGAACCTTTCCAGGATGGTTACTCACTCAACGTTCAGCTGACTCTGACTGGCTAGAGCGGGGTACGCGCCTTTAGTATGATATGTCACACTTTGACTCCTCCTTCAACTCCCTACTTTGACAGAGAGTTATGGCTTTTGACACATGCACTGTTCTAATGCTAACGCTATCAAGCCTACACGAATATGGACTGGCCACCCGCGTCAATACATCAGGATGACAAGTAAAACAATTCCCAAAAGATGATGCTCCTTACTATAAAAATAGTAGTTGGTGAGTGGTAGGTTGATGGTGGATTTGGTAGAGAACAACTCTGCAGGCAGTGATACACAGTTATTCAAGGTTCCAAATCTGGCTCCTCCAGAGAGAGCTCCTGGGGGAGTTTGGATCCCCCCCAGATTATGAAGGAGGAATCTGATTGGCCGAGGCAGGGGTATGTACCTTCCCAGAATTACAGGGAAGGGCTCAACCACTCTGATTAACCATTCAGAGTGGGAGTCCAGACTCCCCGCCAGGATGGCTCTCAATCACTACCAAAAGGGGTGTGGCTTAGCACCAACTCCCCCTAAAGTAGTCTGACACAGCCATCCTCAGTCCAGTAAGCCACCCTTAGATTAAGGAGTGGTGGTGGGGAGGGGGGAACTCTACTGGGAGGCCAGGGCCTGCCCCATTCCTGTTACAAATCCATAATTTTCAAATAAATAATAATTACTCTGAAGTTGCGAAATATCTACTCTAATTCTATGGAATACGTTTGAGAAATATAATTCCATTAATCATTCCCTAGCTAAGCCTTTCGAAATATATAATTATGTTATAGACAAATTAGCCCATAATGATGTTCCAAACTAAACTATATAAAAAGTACATATACCAACTACTCCCAACTGCTCCAAACTTTATAAATTGATTTTGTAGTTCAAGTGTCTCCTCCATCTCTTACTATGATGGTTTACTTATTAAGCTTGACATACCCCTGACATAGAGTGATCTTGTTTTTGGCCTTCTCCTCATATCTGAAATCCATCTTCTACATACTTCCCTTTGTTTGCAATCCCATATACATTTCTATTTTATCAATTATCCACATCCCTGTTCTTCATTTCTGACTACGTCCTTAATATTATGCCAGCTAAATAAAACAATATATCTAGACTGCCACCTACTGTAAAGGAATACAACTGTGACGTTCCTCGGTGAATCGGGGTTTCCAAACTCTATGACGAAGAAACATTGGGACTGTGTAAGATTAAGAGGGTGAACGAATGGGACAGTTGGGGAGTCAGGGTTCTCGACGCTCAAGACAGGAGGGATTTTTGGGTATGGCATGTTCTGGACATCTGTGGAGGTGGTGTATAGTCCGGCTGGTCTGTCCAAGGGGTTGGGTAATCGCTCACCTAGAGATTGGTAGCGTGTAGCCGAGCTGGTCGCACCTTTGTCCCTGCTCACTATTTCAGGTTTCTGTACCTGGCCGGTCTTTCGGTTTCGGACCGCTCCTCGGGCTGATTCGGGTTTTCGTACCATCTTTGGGCTTCCCGGACCACCACCTAATTTACTTATAATTTATGTCTTTTAACTAAGTTTTACTGGTTTACTGGATTACTTACTTCTATTATGGCATATCTTTGGCTTAGGCCAATTCGGGGGCCAGACATCTTAAAGAAGAGACACGTGAACACAGTGAGTACACCATTACTCGATTCTGATTGGTCGATCTCAACCACGTTACCATTCTGATGTCACATCTGGTTACAACGTGCTTTTGTACCTTCATCAAGATTTTTTTACTATTGTTTGACATAATATGTTACACCATAATTCAATTATTTCACATAATTCATTCTAGTTTGTACCTCTAAAAATAGATGAATAGACAATTCATCACTCAACTAAACTTGATGTCTACGGTAAACATCTCCATGCATGAGCTAGCCTCAGTGTAATATTTTAGAAAAATTGTTAATCTTTAAAAAGCAAAATAGTTTGAGGGCAACCCTATTTAATATTTTCATAAGTTATTTTGCAAGATAGCTGCAAAAGACTCAAAAGTAAGGCATTTTGCTACCTGGGATAACCTCATATTTGGAAACATTTTTTTAGGAAAAAGGACCTATAAGCAACTGAAAATGTAATGAAATATGACATGATCAGAGGAGAACTACTCTTTCAAATGCTGCAAACCATTTTAAAATATTTCTGATAGAAGCTGAGATATCTCTGTATGGACCTTGCTACCTCTCATACATAAAGATTCCCAATTCCCATGTTATGGCAACTGAAAGTTGACTATGTCTTATCCAAAAAAGTAAATTTTCTAATTATCAGGTTCGGGACAAGCCTGAAACTGTCAAAGTTGTCATATCCTGGCCCGTTGCTAAATTTTGCAATGTAGGTGTATTTTCATATGACAACGTAAATTTTAGGACTATAGCTTAAGTATAAGAATATTTCGTAATGTGATAAAACAAGTAATCTCATTTGCCAAATTTAACTAATTATATGCAAGTGAGGAGTGGTATGATATGAATAACATTTCATAATTTGAAGACTTTTTACCATGTGGTTTCTTTGAAATCAACTTTGTTTACAATTTGCTTTTGACCGATAGGAGTTTAGCATTTTTACCACATGATGTAAAAAAATCAAAACAACATGGCATTCATTTTTGCCGATTCAGCACATATTTGTTCACACTTTAGAGTAATCAGTACTAATTGATTGTGTATAATAGGATATTTATGGGTGGATAGAATATATTTAGCATTTACGTACTCAAACTTAACTAATGATAAAGAAAGCATATGAGACTCGTTTTATGGAAAATAATGAGCGTTGTCATTTCTTGCAACAATGTAAAATGCTGCAACATTACAAGAATTATGCGAGGTCCCTAACCTGATTATCAAGAGTACCAAAAGTGCAATAACGTTTGGTAGGGGTGGTTGTTCCACTAACTGATTGCAATATTGAGAAGAGTAAAACATTTTCTACGCTAGATATGAAAAAATGTGCTTTTTATTCTTGATATTCTTTTTTCTGTAACCATGGCAACTTGCTAACCTCCATTATACTTAGAAAATTTTGAAAAAAAACATTCCATTTAGAATGTCCCATGATGCATTGATTATAAAAATTCTAACATTTTTGTAACTGTTAAGAAAATCTCTGCAAAATTTCATGTAATTCATAAGAAAATCTCTGCAAAATTTCATGTAATTCAGAATGTTATTTTAAGTCCTTAAACAATTTTGCTCCACTCCTCGATGTACCTAGTTTGTGTCGAATCCCCATGCCCCCGCTCACACAGCTCCTTGTCCAGTGCTGGTTTGGAGTCAGACGACGCAGATCATACACCACCCTGGTCAGCCACCACTACCCCTTCACTCAACCCCCTGCGGTCACCACGTGGAGCACACACCACATGGCTTGGACACTACATCCTCTTTTTCAGACTTTTGCATATAACTCTTTTAATATTCATCATAACTGTATATAGTAAGCAAGTAAAAAGAACTTTGTGGACATAATGAGTATCTCAAATAAATGATTTTTTTGAATTTTTTGATTTTTTTTTAAATGAAGAATTAAATGAAGAATTTAATGAAGAATTAAAATTGGCTGATTGCTGGTGTTCCTTGTATTTCATAAAGGCATGTATGAGTTGCCATACCAGCATTTATCTCAAGTGACATTCTGCCTCTGGCTCTGACTACTCTGTTTCCAATGGTTGTGTTATGAATTGTCTATTCATCTATTTTTAGAGGTATGAACTGGAATGAATTATGTGACATAATCGAATAATGGTGTAACAAATGTCAAACAAGAGTAAAGATGTAAGGTACGAATCAGGTATGAAAGTATATTGAGTCTTGCACGAAAGCACGAAAGTACAAAACCATGTTGTAACTGGATGTGAGGTCAGAATAGTCACATGATTGAAGTGAGTAATAGAGTATAAAAAACAGTCCCTTCTTTGTACTCACTGTGTCCACACATCTCTTGTTTAAGAAACCTAGCCCTTGAATTGGCCTAAGTCAAAGATATGCCTCAATATAAGTAAATGAGCCAGTAGAACTTAATTAAATGACATAAGTTATCAGTAAATTAGGTAGTGGTCCGGAAACTCGAAGACAAGGACCGACCCGAAGACCGGCCAGGTACAAAAGGCCGAAATAGTGAGCAGACAGCCTACCACCGGCCGGACAACACGCCTCCCTCTCCACAAATGTCTGGAACACGCCAGACCCGAAGACCCCTCCTGCCCCGAGCCCCGAGAACCCTAATTTCCCGACCGTCCCATTAGTTAATCCTCGTGCACAAGGCACGACTCTTAATCTTCCATCTCGTTTTCCTGCTCGAACTCTACATTCGGCTTGGGACCAAAACAACCCCAACGTCTCTTCGCCATAGAGATCGGAAACCCTGACTCACTGAGGAACGGCACAGTTCCTAGCATTCAACAGGTTGGGCTTGGGGAAGATTGGAAGCAATGGCAATGAACTTGAGGAAGGTAAATAACAAAAAAGTGTTATTGTTAATAAATTTCTTAATACATGTAGTGAAAAGGCTTATTTCTAGATACTGGTATTATTGGCAGATTGGAGCCTGACATGGACGTCACGGGTTGTATTGTACTTACAGTTATAAAGGAACAAGATATTGTGGAATAATAAGATAAAGAAGGAAAGAATCCCTGGGCCTTCAGGAACATCATAATAGTTAGCTTTTGGCAAATGTCAAATAATTATTTTAAAATTAGAACACAATGCCAGAATTGTTGGCTGTAAGGTGCCCCAGTATGATAATGATTACCTTTTCCCAAATAAGCTCCCTTTAGGCAAAAAGGCATTCAATTTTCTGAATGAATCAACTATGAAATAGTGTTTTCATGATATGTAATACTTTCAATAGCATTTAGAAGGGGATATTTGGTATTTTCAGTGATATCTCTTTCTCATGTGTATATACAACTTAACATATTTTGGTTGGCATTTGAACCTTGTTATTTGGATGGGCAGCTGACGTCCTGCTGACCACTTTTTGGACATCTAGAGGACATTGTTTTGCTACCAGAACCTGCATGTGAGCTATTTAACAAGTGAAGTGATAGCCCCCGCGAAGTCCCATGAATCCTGCAACTATAGGCAAAGGGCTTCCTGTGGCTTCCTGGAGGATATCACTTGTCAAATGTCTCCCTAAAGGGTGTTCTTTATTTAATCTCACCACTTATAGGCAAACATATTGTACTGATGCGGGTGGTCGAGTTTAGCCATCTTTGTGTTTATACTAAAGCAGGGCTAAAGTAATTACTCTTTGTCAAAGGCGAAGAGCAGGGGGAGGAGTCTAGCGACGACTGTTATTCCACCCATATATAAAGTGCTGCATGGGCAGCACTCAACAAGAGAGTTGATAATTGTTGTGAGTTTAACATCCTGGAAAGGTTGGTTCCAGAAGCTTGTTCCAGGAGTTGGAATTGAAGCTGATAGACTGTTTAGCTTGGCAGGAGCGTTGGCTGAGTGTGGTTTAGTGTATCCTACCCTTTAGAACTGTTCATTGTCATTGAGATCTTGTCAGTAAGTATACATATACAGAATATAATGAAGAACATCCTTTCACGCAAATGTTATGTCTTGCATAATACGGAACTATTATTATGTATTGGATGACTGCAGTAAGAAGAGGAAGACTGCGATAGGAGCTAGCTAATATCCGAGGCAATCATATTACTTAAAATAAGACCTTAACTTTAATGGATATTTAAGCTACTATAATTCAATATATAATTATGGTCAATTCTCATGAAATGTGCCCAATTGGCACCAAAATTGGGTCCAAAATATTTTTTTCTTCAGAATTAGATAAGTTGGTGTCAAATGTTACATGGTGTTAGAGAATAGTGTAACAAACAACTTGCGGATATTACCGCCCCTCAAAACAACTTGCGGATGTACCGCCCCTCAAATGACGTCTTTCCTATAACACTGAGATATATGTTTCCGGAATTAAACGCTTCAGTCGGAGTCGTACTCTCTCTCTTGTCACACACAACTTGAGCCATGGCGTCATGACTTGTTTGTTACGGCACTACATGAACCGCAAAATTAAACAGGTCTATGTGTAAATTCCAACATAGATTTATGGCGACCCACGGCGCGACCCTATTTGGAAATATATTTTGATTTTGACCTCGTGGTTTATGTGGTGACGGTGACGGATGAATCATGCCGTTATAGAGCAAAGAAGCGCTGCAATGCCAAGTCTGGCATTCTTCATGCTGACTATTCACCATGGCTGAGAGTGAGAATTTGGCCACTCACCTTGAAAGGAGAAAGATTGGTACAGGCAAGGAGAAGGAGGATCGATTAATTACTCGAGACCAGGAGGAGAAAGTAGCCAGCATCTCCGATAAGAAAAAGACGCTGCGGCTCCCACTCCCGGCCGTCCTCCCTCCAGCCCAACCACAAACCGACCCACATCCTGTAAGCGGTGAGTAAGAACGGGCTCTGCCTTGTATAAAGACACACGGGATATGTGGTCTAGGGGTTAGACTAAAGGTTAACAGTGGGATGGTAAGAGATCGATATATAACGTGATGAAAACTGTATAGAGAGTAAATTCTATTTTACGGAGATGGGTCCAGATGAGGATTACGTCCAGTCGGTTGCCGAAACACGCTTGAGGGCCCTTAGAACAATAAGTCACACCACTACCTATCCTCACTGGGAACAGATGTGGAGATCGCATCAGACTATCCTTAACTGGGGTAAAAGGCAACCACCGCTGAGACCTGAAATCTGGGTTCTCGGTCGTCACCCATATCCAAAGGAAAATGAATGGGATTAAGAGAAATATTCCGGACTCACTATAAGGTATGTGTGGGTAACCTAATGTGTGTAACCTATTGTGTGTGTCACGGGCAGGGCCTGGGTGCTCATAAGCTTCTAGAAAAAAGGGTGGCCTATATTATTTGTCGTGATGGCGCAGCCACAGCAAGCCGCTGCCCAGGCAGCTGCTCCGGCAGATGTAATTGCTCGTGAGCAGGTGGTGCGCAATATTGAAATCGCTTTATCGCAGCACGCGAAGCGAATAGGTGTCCAAGATGGCACGTCACGCACGGCCCTCCGCGAATGGGTAGACGAAATCTCGTCTGCCCAGGAGTGGACTCAGGCCAACGACCAACAGATTTTGCGAATGGTCGGATATTTGATCAAAGGGGATCTGGATTCCTCCATACGGGAGTTCCTCCGTAACCGTAATGCACAAGGTCAACCTACTGACTGGAACGCGGTTCGGACATATATTGTCCAAAATTTCTTAGATCAAGATGAGGAGGAGTATCTCCGAAAGAAGGTAGATCACCTTCAGCAGGAAGTAACCCAGGATGTGCGAGACTACAGTATCGTGTTTGATAAAAAGGTCAAGAAGGCGTACCAGCCAAATGAGAGGGCGGTCCCTCTCATCCAAGAACGACTCGTCCGTACCTTTATTGATGGTATTGCGAACCGCAGTACCAGAGCGCAAGTGTATGCCCGGCGACCAAATAACCTGCAGGTTGCCTATAATGCAGCCATTACCATCGACCGAGCCGAACAACTGGCCTCGGGAAGGTTCGAGGAACCGATGGAGGTGGCTATGTTAGGCCGCCCCCCTGCTCGACCTGAGGCACGTCCGCTTGTTTCCGCCCCTGCGCAAGTTACCCCCTTCGACACGCTGACTTCTGAACTGAAAGAGATGCGGGACGCTCTTGGGGAGATACAGAAACAGTTAGCGTATCGCAAACGAGGGCGAGGGAAAGGACCAAAAAAGATGAAAGACGCAAACAAGAATGCGTGGAATGAAGATGGAACCCCGAATTGCTACAGATGCCACGAAAAGGGCCATATCAGCCGCGAGTGCCCCAAGAAGCCTGCTCCAAAAAACTAGACATGGATGCAACCTGGGATGGGCGAGTACGAGCAACTGTGGAGGTGTGTGGATGTAACATGGAAGCGCTTATCGATACTGGCGCGGCTCGCTCGCTCATGAGCCGTACAGGTTGGGAACTTCTGTGCGAAAACGGCAAGCGCACGCCTGTCATTGAGAAAAGTTGTGAAAACCTATGCACTTTGTCAGGAGATCATATTCCGGTAGTTGGCAAAACGATAATAACTTTAAACAGAATTCGCATACCTGTATATGTGTTTGAAGATCTGCGCCATGAACTCTTATTGGGAAGTGATGCTCTTCATTTGCTGGAAGGGGCCATAGACATGAAAGAGGGATGGGTGAGATTGAATGATAGGTATTATGAATATAAGATTCCGCTAGCCGAAGACCTCGAGTGTGCCGAGCTTCTAGCAGACTCCTATCGTCACCAATTTCCCAATGTATTCTCCAATGAGGTCGGGGACGGGAAAGGGATTGATGTATCCATGAGAATAGATACTGGTGATAACCCTCCTACTAGGCAAAGGGCGTATAGAATTCCTCTCACCAAAAGGAAAGTGGTAGAACAGGAGATAGAGTATATGTTAGACAAAGGAATTATCAGACCGTCCAACTCTCCCTATGCCTCCCCCATTACCTTGGTCCCGAAGAAGGATGGTGGTGTCCGATTCTGTGTAGATTTTAGGGCTCTCAACAGCCAGACGGTGAGGGACAACTTTCCGATTCCATACATACAGGATATTTTTGATTCTTTAAATGGTGCCACGATTTTCACGACGTTAGATCTTAAGGCCGGGTACTGGCAGCTCAAAGTTGCTGAACAAGATATTGAGAAAACCGCTTTTATTACTCATACTGGTTTGTACGAGTTTGTGAGGGTCCCGTTTGGTTTGAAAAATGCCCCAAGTTTCTTTCAAAGGGCTATGCAAGGGGTCCTAGGAGCATCCCTCGGAAAATTTGCTATGGTATATCTTGATGATGTAGTGGTGTACAGCAAGAATGAGGAAGAACATCGTGAGCATGTAGCGTATGTCTTAAAGCAGTTTGAAAAGGCGGGGCTGACGATTAAGGAGGAAAAATGTACTTTCCATCATAGGGAACTTCCCCTTTTAGGCTATGTAGTGTCTGGAGAAGGTATCCAGGCTGATCCCAACAAAACCGGGGCAATAGACTCCATGCAACCGCCCACTGACGTGAAGGGCGTTCAACGGTTCTTGGGAATGATAAATTACTACCGACAACTTATTCCAAATTGTGCCAAACTCTCTGAACCTCTCACCCAATTGACACGGAAACACGAACCATTCATCTGGGGGGTTGAACAAGAAAAAGCCTTCAACATTCTGAAAGAAACACTGGTTTCGAGTACTGTTATGGCCCATCCAGATCTCAGTGAACCATATCGTCTCTACTGTGATGCTTCTGGCTATGCAGTGGGGGCTATATTGGTGCAACTAGACGAGAATGGTGTGGAAAGACCAATTCAATACATTTCCAAGAATCTGAGGGGTTCAGAAAGGAAATGGAGTACCATAGAGAAAGAGGCTTTTGCCATAGTGTATGCTTTAAAAAAACTGAGGCCATATTTATATGGCGCTGATTTTGTAATCCTGACAGATCACAAGCCCTTGAAAGCTCTTTTCCTAGGTGAGGTCAGAAATACCAAAATTCAAAGGTGGGCCTCCCTAATAGCTGAGTATGGGGCACCAATAGAACATCGATCGGGGAGAAACAATGTGCGGGCCGACATGTTATCGCGCATTCCCGAGCCGATGGAAATTGCCGAAGATACGGTAGAGTGGGTAGATGCAGCCGCAAGGCCTGGGGAAATACTTCCCTGGACCTGGGATAAATTAGATAGGAACGAAATAAGTAGACTACAGCGTCAGATGGGTGAATGGGAAGCCGCGGGAGAGGAGGACTCTCTGTATGAAATAAGTCAAGGCTTGTTATGGTCTGTGAAAGACCTTCCTCATCAAGAACCCTATCCCAGATTAGTTTTGCCGCTAGCCTTCAGAGATCGTGTCATAAGGCGAGCACACCATGAGGTGGGGCACCAAAGCGTTGAAAAAACTTTAAATAGGTTGCGAGAACTGTATGTCTGGCCCTGTCAACGTAAGGACGTTAAAAAATTCATCTCCAAGTGTCCTTCTTGTGAGGTGAACAAAGACAGATACGAAAAACCACGCCCCACTGGCATGCCAACAGCGCGCTATCCTGGTGAAATAGTAGGAATGGACACGGTAGGTCCCCTTCCTGTCGGTGTAGAGGGAAGCCGTTACTTGGTTACCTTTTTAGATCACGCGACAGGGTGGGCAGAAGCCTATCCTGTTAAAGCTAGAGACGCTGCTAGTGTGATCAAGGTCCTGGAGAGAGACTATATACCTCGCCATGGCCCCCCCGCCATTCTCGTTCATGATAATGGCAAGGAATTTTGTAATCGAGCAGTTCAAAAGTTTTGTGTAGATTGGTGTATCGAAACGAGAAAGACAACGACCTACCACCCACAAACCAACGGAAAAGTGGAAAGATTTCACCGGACTCTGAAGAACATTATTCGGAAACTTATCAATAACCGGCATAATCTGTGGGAAGCACATTTGGGTTCTGCTCTTTTGTCGTATCGACAGAGCGTATCCGACACTACGGGCTACTCTCCTGCCTTTTTACATTATGGAAGGAGACTAGGCTTTCCTGCCTGTGGCAAAGAGTTAGACTGCTCAGACCCCCGAGTACTGGGAGCCAGGTTGGAGAGTGCTAGTGAGGCATTGACGGACGCTATGAGAAACACCGCTCTGTCCAAACAAATCTATATGGAGAACCGGCAGCAGAAGGCTGACGCTAAGGATCTCCGGGTAGGTGATCGCGTGATTACCCGGGCGTACGAACGTGCGCCCCTGGATGCTCGATGGGATCTCCCAAAGGAGGTGACCCGGATTAGAGGCACTGTGGTTTGGTGTCGTCCGGTAACCGGAGAAGGTCCTGTCAAATCTTATAATCGAGCGCAACTGCGCAAAATCGATCCGGCTAGCGACTGGCGTGAAATGAGACCCCGTATAACGCGGAGGTATCGGACTGTGGCGGTACCACCCGCCCAGGCCAAGGGTGTTGCAGTAACCACAACTCCCCCCAGGGTACGTAATCCGCTATCTGAACAAGTTGACGTCAATCGCGGGATGCAGAGAAAACGGAGAAGGGACGATGATGACGACGTAACTGTCTCAGTTTCCCGGAGGGAACCCCCTCCCCCTGCAAACCGGATCATGACCCGCAGCATGACTGCACAGCAAGATCAGCCCATGGATATAAGCTCGTAGTTGCGTGAGGGAAGTGCACATTCGCGCAAGCTTAGTGGACTGAGGATCTTGTGGCTAGGGTACTGCAGAGAGATGATGTATTGTCTTCGTTTAGTGTTCGTTCTCCTAGCGTGCACTTCAATTGACGCCTTGGGAGCGGTCGAGAGAAGAGTAGTACCTGGAGGAATTCTCTTAGAAGAATCCAACACCGTCCATCCTGTCTCTGATATCTGGACTACAGTGGTCACGGCAAAGGGCCCAACCGCACCTAACGTTCGTAGGTGGCAAAGGGAGGTGTTACAAACACTACATTCCGTTTCATCGTACTACACCTACCGAGAAAGAACACAATTGGAACATCGTATTAATACCTGGCTCTACGAACCACCGCACTTGACCACCCTGACTATCTTCACTAATTCTCGGTTACGGCCGAAACGAGGACTGGTAAACATAGTCGGAAAAATCTCCTCGTTCCTTTTTGGTACGGCGACGAGTGAAGAAGTAAAAGTAATAAAGGAAGGACTGGTAGCAGCCCAAAAGAACGGCGCGATTCTCTATCATAATCAAAAAAGACTCCTGGCCGTTGTGAACAAAACACGGATGTATGTCCAAGAACTGTACCATAAGGAAGACCTTGTGACAGGTACACTTACCCAGGAAATAAAAAAGAGTTTTGCTGCTAGTAATGAACTCGGCCACCAGCTGAAAAGATTGAACACCCGGTATTCGATTGACTCTACAATTTCTCTAGTGGAACGAGCTCTGGGGCGCGCCCAGGAAGCTAGGCGCCGTTTCACTAAAATGGCAGAGGATGTCCAGCGAGGCTTCCTAACGGACAACCTGCTGCCTCCCTGGCAAGTCGAACAAATCCTAGGGATAATGCAGAACTCTCGATCAATGCCAACGCCCTGGTACTATGCTAATACCCCTGTGACTCTTGTAGAACAAAGTAACAACGAACTTATTTATAAAATTCAATTATGGGGCTATATTGACACTTCTTTTGTTAAATGGCAATTGCATTCTTTTCCAATCAACCATGGTACATTCGCAGCTTCCGCCAATGTCCGGCGTGAAGTAGTGGTAAATGATAAGCGGACCCTTCTGTTTGAACCTATTCAATGTAGAGGGATGGGTACCCAGTTGTGCATTGCGGCCAAATATGAAAAACATGCTTGTGAATTGGGAATCATCAACGGTGTGTCAACCTCATGTAAATTAGATTTACAGAAACCGGATCCTACATTACACATGTGGCTATATAGATCGAATGAATGGGTCCTGTTTCCTGGTAAACTGCCCCTTTCATTATATCTACAATGCCGAAACCGTCAACATAGAAAATTGATTTTAAACAGAACTGAATTGTGGAAAATTAATCCAAATTGCAGTATTGACACACAGGCATTTATGACCAAAGGTATTAATTCCTACAAACTGGATGTCTCGGTCAAATACAAACCTCCTGTTTTTCTGAATTTGACATTTTCCATTCCACCAGAGATTAAACTAGGTGTACCTGAACTACTCCGCTTCCACCCTCGTCTGCAGATCGACGCAGTCAGTCAGAATGTCCTAGAAAATATTCGACCTTGGACCTCTAATGGTGAGAGAAATACTCACTGGTTCTATGGAATCTTCTTCCTAATACTTCCTCTTATCGGTATTATAATAGCTTGCTATCGTCACAAAAAGAATAAAAATAAATCCCAAATTTATGGAAAAGTCATCCGACGACCTCGGGCTGGCCCTTCGGCGGCAGACGATCGTAACGTAGTTGAACTTAAGGCTACCCCTGCCCCTAGCGGATCGGCCTCACCTTGTGAGCCGACTCCACCAACACCACCTAGGCCAAATACAGAGAGATCTACGTTTGGCCATGAATATGAACTTCCTCTGCGCTAATATAATGAGTGCATGAATTCATTCATTCATAATGTGGATCCACATAAAATTAAGACACATAGTGTTAAGATATATACATAACCTGCATGAATATAATTTTTTAAGTTAGTAGTCCTTAAGCGTACAAATAACTTACCAATTAGACCAAGTCTGGTCGAACCTGTCTAGAGTTAAGTATTTGATGACGCTGATAGTGGTATGAATTGGATGAATAATTTACCACGATGACTATTACTTGATGTCTTTAGGACTACAAGATTTTATATAAAATGATGTGTTGTGTATACTATACGATACTTGTTTATTGACTGTTTTAATTGACCCGAATGAGTGGAGAAGATAATTATGTTCCACTAATGAATGTATATTAAGAATTACGATACCTTGTATTGTGGGAAATGTTCTGCACCTGTGCTAATGCTGCTTTATAAGTATCATATTTTGTTGTCTTGTTATGTGAATTGTTATATGATTTGTTCTATCAATAACGTACAATGTTCCACAGACACTTAAGTGATATCATACAATGTTATTAGCACACCTATTTGAAGATTTTTTATTCGGAAAATAGAAAACTAAAATAAATAATAAAAAATCTCAAAAAGGAGGGGAGGAATGTTAGAGAATAGTGTAACAAACAACTTGCGGATATTACCGCCCCTCAAAACAACTTGCGGATGTACCGCCCCTCAAATGACGTCTTTCCTATAACACTGAGATATATGTTTCCGGAATTAAACGCTTCAGTCGGAGTCGTACTCTCTCTCTTGTCACACACAACTTGAGCCATGGCGTCATGACTTGTTTGTTACGGCACTACATGAACCGCAAAATTAAACAGGTCTATGTGTAAATTCCAACAATGGGTACATGGAGTATCTATGTACGGAATTGGGAACTTTAATTTTGATTTTAAGAGTATCTGGGATGTCTATGTACATAAGGACCCCCACGGATGATGACTGTGCCCCCACAGACGATGACAGTGCCCTCACGGACATTGACAGCGCCCTCATGGACGTTGACAGTGCCCCCACGGACATTGACAGCGCCCCCACGGACGTTGACAATGCCCCCACGGACTATGACAATGCCCCCACGGACTATGACAATGCCCCCACGGACTATGACAATGCCCCCACGGACTATGACAATGCCCCCACGGACTATGACAGCCCCCACGAACTATGACAGTCTATTAAAACACTAAGAGATGTCAATATGTAATAAGATTAGGCTAAATCTTTATGATCAATAGCAAAATATGTAGCCTTCAATATTTAATCAGTATAATAATTCAACATTATCTACTACCAAAATTTTTGTATAGGATTATGAAATATATGCCCCCACGGACTATGACAATGACAGGACATTACAGCTAACAAAAATTATCAAAAATATGTTAAAATATTAATTATTTTTGGCTAGACATGAGCGCACAAACACAGATTGATAATTGGTGAAATATTATTCACTTATTCCTGATAATTTTTAATAAGGGTATGGAAACACTATTACACAAAAAGTACACCACATTTGAATTCCGAAAAATATCACAATATCTATCATAATTTTTAAAAATACAGAGAATAATTATAGGCAAAAGTGTGGTCAATATATAAGATAAAATATAGATAAATGCAAATCTGGCCAAAAAAATGAAATAGCTTTCATATTTTTTCAGTTATATCACAAAAACATGAAATTCGCCAATTGGGCACGTTTCGTGAGAATTGACCATATGTTGGCCACAACACACTGGCAGCTAAAATATTGAAGAACCATTTTTTCCCACTACATTTTGTTATACTTTTCTTGTAGAACAGGAGTTGGTCTTTCAAAAAAGCCTGTGTTCTCAAAAATTGATCTGCAGATGTGGAAGGTACAGCTAGTGCAAATATTACCATCTCTTGTGGCATTCTACTTCAGTTTGAGCTAGTTTTCACAGCTAATACTTTACCACTGACCTTAACTGGACCCATCTAACAAATTTCTATACTCATCTGATTTTTGAAAATTTTGTCAGTTATATTGGTTTTTGGCTCCCTTTAATAAGCATGATAGAGACACAATTCTCATCTCAAATAGAGGCATTCATAGAGTTCAATAGCAATTGGTTGCCTTGGTTACCTGGTCATCATGGTAACCAAAATTAACATAAAAATTGACCAAGAATGCTGTCTTCCTTTTGTATTTGTTACTACAGCAACCATATTTAAAGGTATTACAAAATGCAACCTGTCTTATCTGAAGTAGGTACACATGTAATTAACCAAAATTTAATCAGGAGGCCTAGTAAAAGAATGAAAAAAGAACAAAGAACCAACCAAGAATCTCCTTGACTATGCAAGATAGAAAGCCCAAAACATTGGAGGGCCTTGGAGGGTTCCTCTTATATCCACCCTTTCCTAGCCAGCACACATAAAGGTGAGTGCCAAAAGATTTGTTATAAAAGTCAGGTAAGATAGTAGATAGTGTACAACAGGCTGTGTTAACCCTTTAAGGACTCTAGTGTCTCTCAGGCATTACCACCGATTGACTCCTGTATCTTGCAGGCATCACCAGGCCTAGACACCAAATGCCTCAGAGATACATGGCAAATATGTTAAAATTTTGAATCTAATGTTCAATACCTATCAAACACAATTTTTGTTTGTTTCAAAATACTGAAATGATCCATATTATGCTTTGTCTAACAATTGATGTTAAATAATTATTTCCATACATGTTTTAGCTTGTAATTGGTCTGATTTAAAACTTTGTGCTATCACTGGAGTCTTTTGGGGACATTCCCTGAGTAGATTGGTGTCCATTTAATACTATATGAACATTTTGTGGCGTCTTGAAAGGTTAGGCTAGACCTTTGTTTGACAAAATTCTAAGAAATTAACAAAATAAATATGAGGTTCTGACTGGTCATTCTTATGAACTATAGAGGTTAATTATCTGTTATATGTGGTGTACGTGAATAGTCGTAATTAGTTCATAGATAATAACTAGCTCCGTACGCAGTCTCCTCCTCATCGCCTGCTGTCGTCCAATACATAATTATAGTTCCAACATCATGTAAGACATGAACACTCGCGAAAAATTACGAAAAATTGTTCATAACAAAAATGAACAATTTTTCGTAATTTTTCCCTTTTCTGTTACCAACAACCATGCATATGGAAACCATAATTTTCATGACTAATGCATCAAAAATAATATTTCTCTCTCTTACCATGTAACTTAGCATAAAAATAAGTACTTAAGTGCTTTTTTTTCTGAAAAATAAGGATGACATAATCTGATTTTTTAAAAATGTTTTTATCCTGTAATATTGATCAAAATAACTGCCAGGGAATATTTGTGACCAGTTGTGGGATATGGTAACCTAGAGGGATTTTGGGTAATTTGTGCTAAATTCATTATTAAGTAAGTTATTGATAAAAACAAGTTAACAATACATATTTTAGTGAAAATTTGTACCCAGGCAGAACGTTTTGGAGATTATAATTATGATCTCAAAAACGTTCTATCTCTTTATCACAAACATATCATAGGTAATATGGCAAGGGAAGTCCATTTCTTAAGGCGAATCAGAATAAGCAGCAAACCATGGCAACAACAAAAAAAGAATGTTTGGCTTTCTTAGACTATTTTTCTAAAGTATTCTGACAAAAGTGTTATTCTTTTCTATAGTGAAAACTGCTAGTTGATTGAAGATCTGTCTGATAAATTATTGTATTTTGAATAATTGTGATAATAAGAAAAACTTATATTTTCAATTAAATAGTGTTTGGCTTAACAAGGCTTATTGTTGAAGTGAAGCACATTAGCAAAACATTAATAAGAATATTAGGAATTTTTGAAAATGTTTTGCACCATTTAAAAAAGGAGATTGTGAATTCCTAAACAGGTTTTTTCATTTTCATAAGGCCACCATTTTCTTTGAGAATGTTCAATGGCTTATTCTATATTGTTTCCCAACTTATCAGACTGCATGTTTTGAAAAATTGAAACATTTCTGTGACTGGACGTAAACAGACTGTCAATATATGTCCAGCAGTGGAATTGTACTTATTAGTATCAGATTTGTCAAATATAAGACATTATATAGAAACTATACACTAAATATAAGAAACGACATGGCTATTGTCTCTACTGAACTATAGAGGTTTAATATCCAGTTAATGTTACATGTACTATCAGCTTCATTGTTATTTTTGTTCATGGATATTAGCTAGCTCTTTTTGCAGTCTATCTCTGACCAAACTGCATGTCCAATCCATAGCATAGTTCTGCATTATGAGAGACATAACACTCGCATCAAAGTTGAAGTTTATTTATCTCCAATGTGTGTATTCAATGTCCAAATCTCCCATTAACAATGAACAATCCAATTGGGTAACATTCACTCAACCACATCCAGCCAATGCTCCAGCCTAACAGTCTATCTGCTTTTCACCTCCAGAATCTGTCCAAAACAGTACTGATCTTTCCAGGATGTATGCCAACAACGGCGGGCAGCCCTCTGCTGGCTAGCGCACGGTCAGCGCCTTATGTATGAATGGTCTACCTACCTAATGTTCCATTTCCTACACTCTTCAGTCAATGTAGAGTTGCACTGAAGTCCAGTGCAAAAGAATTATTATATTCTTAAGAAATTAATATTAACTTTTGTAAACTTGTCGGTACTGGCAAGGGTACATAGTGAAACAAGTAACGCTAATATGTAAGCTGGACGCCAAGCAGCGCCACTGTCCTGTGGCCTAGGTATAGTGTATGGAGTTGTCGTGGATGAGGACGCCCTCACGCGGAAAAGATTGTAACTAAGTTGTTCATTCTTCTACAGGTACGCACAGGTACGAAAGGGACACTAGTACAATAGGAAAAACTGTTAGGGAGCATTATGAGTTCAGTGTACGAAATACCCAGTTTAAGAGAACACTATGGGATAAAGGGTCTTGTCATCTACGATAGCTTTTACGTAGAATTAGAAATAGAATTAGTTTAATGTAAGTAAGAATGAGAAATATGAAAGATAGAGAGAACACTGTTATAGGTAATAGAGTATATGCCTATAGCCCCAAGCCTTTGGCTGGCCCTATAATTATAAGCAGTATGAAACAGACCAAGATAAACTTCGATCAGAACACATGGGAGCAATAGTCTAACAAACGGATCATGACGGGTAGTGCTGAGACTGTAGTAACTGCTACGATAAGGTGATAGTAAGGATTGGAACAGCTTAGGCTTAGCCTTACGGGCGGAGTACTGGATGTGACGGAGACTCTTCCGATGGTCTCCGATACTGGTAGATGGGAGGTAGCCTAACTCTCCCAACAGTTGCTGAGTGTATAGACCTCGAAAAGGGGAAGCTTAACCATAGCTATACCTGGTTGGAACGCTACTGATGTTGTTAGCATTGTGAGATGGATGGCATGCATTGTATAGATGGAAGAACTATGTACTTGTATCTTCAGAATGTCTACATGGATATAATAAAATTACCTCTTGCCAAGTGTGTGTTCTTTGTATAGGAATGAGCCCCTTTACTTAGAATCTCTACCACTGAAGAACAAACGAATATCCAGGATAAAGAACTATCTGGAGTAAGAACGAAAGCTAGCTAATACGAAGAACAATAATGAAGATCTCCCCCTAACTTTTGACAGTGATCATTTATTTACATCTTTTAAGCAGTCACAATATAAATGACCTGTGATAAACACCACGCAGTCTGACGGATGACTCAACATCTCTAAATAAAATACGAACACATAAGAACGATATCAACGAAACATCATTGAAACTAACTAAAGATAAAGTAACACCAGTCAAGCTCAGAGTGTCACACTATTAGCCCTGATTCTTAGTTTACACTAGAATAGCTAAGTTCAAGTATGGACTGACTATCCGCGTCAATACACTAGTCCATCAGAGGTAAGTATCAGGATTGGGAGTTTTGCATCTAAGAGTGATCTAGGTACGTTCCCAGTAATTGGGCGGAAAGCATTTGTACCTAACATTCAATTATGTGAAATTAAACAATGGTGCTTATATTGTGCTAACGAAATACCATGCAACCAATAACATCAACAGCCAACTTATGCATTATTGAATAATACTTTATTGGATAAGTGGATTTGCCGAGGCGGTTATTAAAGACGTACTCCACCAGCGGTCCTTGGAGATACACTTGAAGTCATATTTCAATTTATATGAGGACCCATGACGTAAATGCCCGAGATCTGATTGCAGATCGAACATTTTCATACAAGTAATATATAATCGCAGCCGGCCATGTGAACCATTCCAATACACACCAGTTTCGCCTCTAATCCCTGGGGTGCACTAGGGTCAATTTCTGGCAGTCACCCAAAGCTTGACCATTGTCCCCTGCCCCCTCGTCTCGAGTCGCCACCATTGAGCCCTCACAGCTGCTCCCATTGGCGGTCTCTCCACGGCAGTATGCAGTAGTCGGAACCGGCCGGATTAGCACCACTGATTTGCATTGCTCAGCGGCCGCTAATCGCCTGGATCTCTTATTTAAAGACATGGTTACGATGCTGCCACAACAGCTGTAACGGCCCATACCTGGAGGTGGTCAATTGGCCTCCCCCCGCGCTGAGTCAGCCAAATCAGAGACGTGTACTTTACATGTGTGTTCGCGGATCATTACCAACTCCTGGCATATCGAGCATATGTAGTATAAGTCATCAACTTGCTGAGTCTCAACAGTTTATGCTTGCTGTCCATATCGAGAAGCAGACGTGTACAATACTAGGATTTATATGCGTCTTCACGTCTTTTCCCTGGAATTAACCTCTTCTACACTAGTTTCAAGCATACGAAATTGGACAATATTTAATTTTTGGATGTTTACATTTCAATTATGAATTGGTAAGTAAACTGTGTGTGTCGGTGTTTAGTTTCATTGGCATTTTTTCCTTCATGGGAAAGACATCCTTCCAATATAAACTGGGCAGGCTGTTGATCTTTGCAACCCGGAGTTTTCATTCCGGCTTTGTGAGGTGCCGTGGGCATGTTACACAGAATGCCTGCATGGCAATCTGGCCGAGTATTTGTTTGTATTCCGAGGGGAACAGCAGCCCATTTCTGTACGTGCACATTGATTATGTTGACGATCAACCGGCCTTTACAATACTCCCGGTCCTAGTGGGAAAAGATCAATGTATACAGCCAAGGCAATGGTCGGGACGTTGAAGCTATATAGTGCCCACTATAGGCCTATATGAAACATAAGGGCAACAGTCAGCTGCTTGCACACATGTATATATGCAGTAGTCCGGTCAGACGCTCGACAGCCTCGGATGCTTTTGCCCTTCTATCTGGAGTATAGGTTCTTTGGATATATCCATGGTTATACGTACCGTGTGGTAGTATGTTAATTGTGTTGATACAACCCATTTTGATGACGGTTCTCCATATTTACAACCAGAGGTTTTATTATTGTGACCTTCTGAAAGCACACATCGAACGAGGACTATGCAATTATATAAGTGTTTGAGAAATTCGCATGAGCTCGAATAAGATTCCAAAAGATGAAAACGGCAGATGTGTATATGTTTATAAGCACTCGTTCATAAAATTATTTGTCATACGTATTTATATTTCTGTTTGGTAATACGGTGATAAACAGTGCATAAAGTATTACACCCACGAATCTCATCACATTTCTTCATCCAAATCAATGGTCTACTTTCATGTAACTTATATATATATATAAGCGTATTTGTTTAGATTTCAGATCCAAAGCCGGATCGCGGTATTAACACAAGCCAACTTGGAAATTACACTTCCCGGATTCAAACTCCAACAAAATCGGACTGCAATAGGAGCGACTCAAAACAGACCATGAGGACAGAAATCGGACAAGTGACAATGGTTACTCCCACGACAGAACTGGAGGCACATAATATGAATAACCTCAACTGTCCGCCTCAACGATTGGCTCCCCCGGGTGAGTTTTACGCAATGATGTTTATAGGAAATTGATAGTATTCAATATACACATGTGCATGCACGCATATATATTGGAAAAAGGAAATTCGTACAATATTTCATTTGTTCTGCAGATTAGGCCATATACATTGATAATCATAAAACATCCCTGACGTTGATCATTGATCATCATGTTACCAAATAAATGCAACCAATTTGGGCTACTGCCTAGTTCCTACGCCAGACCATATTGATATTGAATAACTGCAGAAAAATGGGTTTGAATGGATCAACCAGCAGTTTCCAAGTTATGCACGTAATAAGTAGGTCATTGATCTTCAGTAAATAATTAATTAGCTATCTGTCACCACTGCCGTAGAAACAACGTAGGGGTGGGGGGATGGGGATTCATGCTGTTACCCAGCGGGACGGCATATGGGCCATATTGAACGTCCACGTGTTGCAATGCAAATAAACATGAGGGTGCATATATAGGCCTATAGCTATAGGCCTTATATTATGTACATGCGGGTTCATATTATGTGTCCAGCTTAATAGAAGTGAATGAGAGGTATGTAGAGGAGGGCCATTGCGACCCCAGCTCCCAGCAT
Source organism: Lepidonotus clava (assembly GCA_936440205.1). Lineage (NCBI taxonomy): Eukaryota > Metazoa > Annelida > Polychaeta > Phyllodocida > Polynoidae > Lepidonotus > Lepidonotus clava. The sequence continues at coordinate 21,103,338 of OW387134.1, forward strand.
TCTTCTATTCTAATTCATCATTCATATCGATTTATTCTCATTATTTAAAAAGATGTTAACTATTATGATAACTGTTTACCACCTATATCTACTATATATATATGAATAATATACTAGCCATATTTTGCACTTATTTATAACCAGAAGAACAACATTGAATGAAAGACAAATATCTAAAATTCGTAGATATAGAAAGAGAATGTGAATGACTATACTCAAGTAAATATACAGTACAGCCAAAAACATAAAGCACAAAAAAGCCATTCTCGGCAGTGGCTGACTAGGAGGTATAAAAGATTGGGTGGGTTTTCTCTGCTATACCCACCCGTGTTTATTGTTTATCAGACCCGGATTGGGGATATGTCTTAAAACCTCCATATTGTGCGCAGTGCGGGGCTTCTGGTGACCGACCAAATCGGCTTGAGAGGCTTGGATCTCCCACTAATTGCCTGGGTGGCTGTCAAAAGTTAGTGCCATTAAAGGCAGAGGCAGCAGAGCGAAACAAATAGTGGATTACGTGATGGCAAAGCCCTCTGTATACTATGACAAAGCTCCCGGTGAGTCCAGAGCCGAGTGACTGCTGTGCACTGCTCAGCACTCAGCTATTATGACGTGTGTTTTTATACAACCTGTTTGTGGAGATGGCAATCTACGCACTCACAAATTGTTCCACATGAACGGTTGGAGCCGGGTATCCACTTCAGCATGACATCTGGTATTGTATTTCTGGTGAAACATCCGCAGTTTTCTCTTGTTGACTATTCACATTATTCCTTATACAATCAAAGCTTTGTTATTTATCCTCCTGGGCAGTTAACTTGGATGAGCGGATTTGGGGCCAAATGCTGATAAAGAAACTGTAGAAGGGCTTAGTTCAACACTTATTGTACATTGCACATATTGAGTTCTTGCTCGCTTACATTATTCTATCTGGGGAAGTATATAGCAGCCAGTAGACTCCCAGCAGCCAATAGAATATATTCGATATTTCACAGATTTGTTGGACTATCAAAGAAATTAACACAATTTGTATATTCTGCCCGGGCAAAGGAATTACCTTTTTTTCAGTTGGCTTAACGTTAACTGCACAAGTTATGATGTCTGGTTCACAAAGTATTATGAGTACGTTTTCGTCAAATTCCTTTCCAGCTACAACTCTGTTAGTACATATATGATATGCTGACACGGTGACAGGACAACTACCCCTGGGACAACTACCCCTGGGACAATTACCCCTGGGACAACTACCCCTGGGACAACTACCCCCTAGGACAACTACCCCTTAGGACTATTACCCCCTAGGACTATTACCCCCATAGGACAACTACCCCTGGGACAACTACCCCTTAAGACAACTACCCCTATGGGTAGGACAATTACCCCCATAGGACAACTACCCCTATAGGACAACTACCCCTCCAGATAGGACAATTACCCCTTTAGAACAATTACCCCTATGATAGGACAACTACCCCTTTGATAGGACAACTATCCCAATTGGTAGGACAATTACCCCATTGGTAGGACAATTACCCCCATTGGTAGGACAATTACCCCCATTGGTAGGACAACTACCCCCATTGGTAGGACAACTACCCCCCTTGATAGGACAATTACCCCCTTTAGTAGGACAACTACCCCCATTGATAGGACAATTACCCCCTTTAGTAGGACAACTACCCCCATTGATAGAACAACTATACCTCCTTTGCCCGGCCCTGAACATCCAGGGCAGGCCCTACCAACGGGGTAGTTGTCCTACCGATGGGGGTAATTGTCCTATCAAGGGGGGTAGTTGTCCTACTAAGGGGTCCTAAGGGGTAGTTGTCCCAGGGGTAGTTGTCCTATGGGGGTAATAGTCCTAGGGGGTAATAGTCCTAGGGGGTAATAGTCCTAGGGGGTAGTTGTCCCAGGGGTAGTTGTCCCAGGGGTAGTTGTCCCAGGGGTAGTTGTCCCAGGGGTAGTTGTCCTAGAATCGCTGACACACGTCTAAATAGCCTAATTGTGATTGCTTTACACAACGATTAGTTCTTATATGATTGTTCTGCTGCATAAACGAGCGCAATTACCCCACTCTTTTACATCAGCTAAAGTAAAAATCAAAATCTTGTCACTTAGATGATGAATCTTAATTCAGTGCTTGTATTAACTTCTTATCCAACAGATTTATTGGAAAATGTTCTACGAAACCCTGACAGTGAAACAGCCTTGCGGAATCGCCTTGAGGCGGAAAAGATCACAGAAAAGGAAAAAAGGTGAGGTTAAGCACAAAAGCTGATCTCTAAAACTATTCTTTCTCTAAAGTTTTCTTATTCCAGTCATTTCATATGATTATATCGAATATAAGATCTTAGTTTTGTCATGGGGTGATCCTATTCAAGTCCTTCTAACTTCGGGAAATCGATTTTTACTGATTCTATTGGTATTGAACTGTTGAATAAGCAACTAGCTTAGCAGACTTCCGATAGCAATCTCCTTATCTGACAAGAAATAGGAAATGTCTCCCAAGACTTGCACATTTCATCTTGTCCATCGTAGGTGTAAAGAGGGGGAGGGGGCGATTGAGCGATGCGATTGACCTTCTGGTCGAATTAGAGGTCGTCAGCGCCCAGTATCTAACATTCTTAGATATTTCCCAAACAATTCACTTTTTTTAATTTTTTTTATAAGAGTTCTAGTTGGATCGCTCAATGGGATCGCACTCTTGTTGTTTTCGACTAGTTCTGGGTACCTCCCTTCAGGCTGACATTCATTAGAGTAGATTATGTCTGCATGTTAAGACAAGGCATTATTGGGAAAGATATGCATCGTTTTGTCTCGCCAGGAGTGCCCCGATGACGGACTTCCGGGACCAGTGCGGATGTAACGCCTGTAGGAAACCACGAAAGCCACGCTCCAAACACCACAGAAGAATAGTCCGAGGTAATCAATTATGTTTGCTTTCACTTTTCACTAAATATTTTTTTTTTTTTTTTTATATTTAACTGAATCATAACCAGCTATAGTTCTACAGCTGTGAATTTTCGCGAGAAGAGGGATATCAACAAGGAAGTTTGACCTAATTTTCACTATTTACAGTGTGAAGTGGCATGAATTGACAACATGACGAAAATAGAGTGTTTTCAAAGGCCACTGTCTAACTTAGTTTAAGGATATATTGATATTAAAAATCACTTGGAGTCAATGCGTTTGAGTAGTCCTATGTGAACGTTTCTGTAGAAAAAAATATTCTTGGAATAATTTACTAAGTCCACTGAATGAATGTACGATCTTACCCACATGGTTATCACTGGTTATGCTTTTACCTTGAGACTTTAGTTGTTTCTTTTTTTTTAATTTCAAATCAAACCGTGCGTATATATGATATATCCATTAACCTTTTTTATACAAGGGCTGTGCTGTCTGGGCTGGATCTTCTGCTGCCCTGTCTTCACAATGGGCTGGGCCCTGCGGACAGCTCCCATAGATAAACAGGACCTGCAGGAGGACGACTGTTACCCCTGCTTCACCATTCACAAGTGACCACCACCCCCGCCTTTATTGGGAGTCTCCACACTGCGCATTGTAATCATGAGATTATGAGATTATGAGATTATGCCCCTTTTCATTATGGCATGTTATATAATGTATACAGAATTCATTACTGCTGTCATTTTCATGATCTAAAGAGATACCTTTATATTTATATTTATTCACAAGTTATGTATGTTTTACTTATGCATGAGATTTGCATGTAGTAGGAGCTCAAGATGCCAGCTATATAATTATGTTCTCTGCTCTGCAGCTGGTTTGATTACATAGGGGATTTATGCGTAATGTTTATTCTACAACTATCATAAATATCCGCTTATAACTATTCTCTGCATTACTTTGGAGTATAATATATTCCATATAATACTGTAATAAGCCTACTCGCAAAAAGAGATCGTGAAATACACATACAATTACTTCAGGAACCAAATGAACTTGCACGACTTTGTTGAGATGGTACCTGCATCTGCTTCAACTATGTCAAACTCCATACAATAGGAGAAACCAGAGTGGTTACCAAATATATCGCATGTCAGTTGCTTTTAAATATTCACTTTCAAAGGAGAAATGTGCTATGTTTTTAAATTCTATACTCGATATCGTTGTTTATTCAAAGGTACATCATGTCTCTATTTCTTGTAAGATACTTTCCTTATCAATTTGTGTTTGAAAACCTGTTAGTACCACGAACAGAGCTTGTAAAACCCGCCTATAAGGTTGTGTGGCAGTGGTTACCTCTAAAGGGCTTATAGTGGGGATGCCAGCAATCAGGTTTATTTCACACCTTAATGGAATTCTTTATCCAAACAGCTTGCCTGTGCTACCGCCGTCTTTCCTCTATAACGGCCAGTTGACCTGGCCTAATACCCCTTTCCAAGACAGGATTAAGTGTAATGGAAGAGATACAGGCTGTGATTCAGAAGGAAAACCAGTGTTTGTGTGTTCGTATAACGTTAAGGGAATGAAAGAGAAGTTGTGAGGTCACATTGGCTGCAACTTGTAGGTAACTTGGCAGCAATAGGTCCAGCAATTGTGTAACGCCGCCAGAGGGGTAAGGGGTACGTGTATAGCTAATATTGTGTTAAGGCTGACTAGGTGGGTTAACACACAATATGATATGGAATTATTACGGCCAATGTAAATGCCGGTGTTTACTCGAGCCAGAAGTCAGTTTTCCACTTGAAAAAAACGCGGCGTCGTGCAAGCAATTGATTGTATGGATGTTACGTGACGACTTGACAAAAGACTTATGTGGTGTTTGCATAGGCTGCAAATGTATACTAGTTATGTGTGGTTTATACGCATGCAAGTGGTGCCAGGATTTGTTTGGCCAAGAATGATATTTATGATGGACAAAAGAGTCTCGGTCTATTGCTAAAATGTGAGTGGCACTAGCATTTGTACGCTATGCAGGTTGTTGACCTATGTCAAATCTGAAGGTCTAAGCGTATGATATTATGTTTTAAAAGCATAGGGAAAATGTTCAAATCACCCCAAGCAACACGAAATTTAAACAATGAACAGAAAACAGACAAGTTTAGTCATATATATCAATCTTTGTGCGAGACGGTAAAATGACCCCTCTTTGACAAGTTGTAGAAGTTAGGTATTTTAACATTGTTTTAAAACTATATTACCGAGCAAGTGGGGCTGCCATCCACTAGTCAACTTAACACAACACTCAGGGATTAGGGTCAGGTGGCAGTGCCGGGCAAAGTTTATACAAGAATTACAAAAATACTTTCCAGACAAGAATATTGATGTTATTATTGGGTTTGGTTGAATATTTGTTGTCAATATTGGTTAGAAATCGGGGGCTGTGCCTCCAAGCCCCCCTTTTTCTTTCATTTTTTCTATTTCTAAATTTTCTTATTAATTGCCCCATAAACAATGACCGACCTAAGACAAACAAGAGGGGATTATCTTCTATCAACACGTTGACTACTGAGGTGCACCCGCCAGTGGAACATGTATAGAGGCATTGGTACATAAAGACGTGGTAATCCTATTTTAACAAAGGTACAATGAGATGAGATCAGTCTTAGCCGATTACAACTAAGAAATTTAGACCTTAACACCAGCAAAGCATCTGTTGATTGTTTTCTGATTAGTCATCGAGTGCAAATCGATTTAACATAGAAGCCTCGCCTTTGCTCAGCTACTGAACAATCATGAGGGCTTACCATTAGAGAACGTTACATGCCGATTCAACACTAACAAATAATGGATCAAGAGGGTCGGAGGTTTGCTATGCTCTGCCCCGTAATATAAATGTATAGACTGTTTGATTAATTTAAACGACCCCCCTTCATAGCTTGGGATACGTTGTAAGTTCTCCGCGTTGAGATCGACCCGTGCCTATAAAGTATATTGATCAACATGTATTCTACCTAACGGTCATTGCTCTAACGACGTTATTCGCATCATGGGTCTTGAAAAACGGAATTATTGATCCAACTACACAGCAGATAGGCCTGCATTTCTGTCCCGATTGATTGTTTTTAACAGCAAAATGTAAATATAGTTTTACTACTAATCATACGACCTTTCAAATTGTTTTACAAACTAAACCACACACTTACTATATACATGAGGATAACGTGAATGCTATATAGGAGTTACCTTTACTGTAATGGGTACGTCCAAATGGACTGCAATAAATAGTTATTATACATTATTTCGTCATACATACCAGTATATTATATACACTTTTGTAGACCATTGTGTTTTGTCTTATTTGAATAAAGAATGCAATACAAAATCTACGTTCGTTGTTTCGTTTCTTTGATTAGACATAATTACACGCACCAAAATGCATCACTGGTACTAAGTAATTCATGTTGGTACTTTAATAGAATAACCAGATGTTATTTGTGCAGTTTCTAGAAACATTCGCTGGAAATCAAAGTTGCTTAATAGAGTAAAGAGAAACACGGGTCGTCCAATGGGACAATGTGAATAGATTGGAGTCTATAGACTTGTCATTTATTTTAGCAACGTAAGTGAATATCCACATACACCCTTCCTTTTTTACAACAAGATAATGAATGGTTGTCTGTTCTTATTCACTACTTTTAATCGGTGGGGAGAATAGGTCTACACTGTACCAAAGAGGAGCCCGCTCATCATGGGGGGGTGGCGAATCCTAGCGGGTTTACTCTGTCCACATCCATACTCATATTCAAAGTGCATAGGGCGTAAACTCAGATCATCCTTTTTGGAGATCCTGGCCGTGACGACTCAAAACTACTAATTTCATGGCACAAAAGAATAATTTTAATTGTCATTGGAACTTTATATCTATGACTCCTTTTACATGTTTAGTATTCGCCGACTGGGCTAACAGATTCCTTAAAGAATATCCATGCTTAAATCGCACTCATTCTTCATAGATGAAACCAACTAGCCATGTCATTACTGTGGGATAGTCTCAGCCTAGTTTAGGGGACTATAGTCATTGTAAAATATGTTAATGATCAATTACCTCAGCCAGTCCTTCAAATGAATGAGATTCAACTGGACACCACCTGGTGGCAGAAATAGGAGTCATGATAATATTGCTGGTTATATCCTAGTTGAAAATCACATTGGGGCAAAATACTTTGCCTTTTACCTACATGCTACGTATTTTTTCTTACGTTTCCCTTTTTGAGGTATACTAGTGATGTAGCGCCACAATAATCACATTTCAGGTCATTCTATCAAACTTGCAGTTTCATCAATACAGAATCATATCAACAGCAAGTTTTGATCAGTCTCAATGTCAGTTTACGTTCTAATTTTATTTCATATTTAGTTCTTTTTTTTCAAAATTAAGTACTGAGTATTTGGAATGTGAATGATATACATACTCTGTGTTATTCTAATATTGAGCATATAAATCCATATTTTCGTATGTTCATAATTACATGCCTTTGTTTCAGGCACATTGCGAGAGCAGAATTTTTCGCTCTATTTTCTTTTGGAGTCATCAGTTAGGGAAATGCAATCTTGATTGAATTATGAACTTAACTTAATCAGGTTGGGGATACTACTGAAAAACGGGACGTCCTGGAAAAACGGGACGTCCTGGAATAACAGGCAATTATGAAAAAATGTATTATCTAATTATCCTAGATGACATTATACATGAATAATACATAAGACAAACATGATATAAAACTTCTACATATACAAAATGCAAAAATTATGAAATTTTGCATTTAACATGAATTTTATGACACTTTCCAATTTGACAATTACATAAATAATAATTTCACAATTGATATTGTTACATAAATAAAAATGCTCAGAAAATGAGGAGTTTGCTAAATTCAAAAACTATTTGTTATGAAAGTACACATCTTTTGAATCAAAATGATCGTTGCATTTTCATATTCTATCGTTGCATTTTTTTTATATTAATTTTTGATTTTTAAAAGTTACAAAAATCATACCAAGAAAACGGCCCGTCCTGAAATAACGGGACGTTTTTGCGATCCGTTTTTACAGGACGTCTCGTTTTTTCAGGCAGACTTTTAAAAACCATTAATACAGTTATTTTAATGATGGGATTTGATTTTAATTTGACCAAATAATTGTTTGTTACATACAGTCAGATTTTGAAATTAAAAAAATGAAATTGGAATGTTTTGAAATGATTTAAAGGGTTGCGTCCTGAAAAAACGGGACGTCCCGTTTTTCCCGTCGTAGCCCCAACCTGTTAATCTAAATCTAACAGGTTTTATACACAGGCTCCTGGTAGTGGGTTGACTTCGGTGTGAGTTACATCTCTACTTCGCTCCGGCTCAAGCAACCAAAACGTCTTCATCTCGCCTTTACCCTACGTTAAAATAAAAATATATCCGGTAAATTGGTCATAACGAGAAATTTAATCGGGTACATATGAATGTGGTAAATAATGATAGTTCTGCTTACCGTATTCGAAGTGAAATAACGTTAGAAATAAAAGGACAAAAAAGCTAACTTTGACGAATCATTGTGGGGATTACCACGATGAGTGGATAGAGAACGCTATGAAGAAATTAAAGACAAAATAATGTCTTGATTATATTATGTCAAGCTGCACGTGTTGTGTATATTTTGTATCAAGGTAGCAACATTGTTCTTCTATTGAAGTTAAAAGAAGAGAAGTCTTTCTCCTGTAGGATGAGTGGAATATTCTGGGACAGCTAAGCCAGGGGCGGATCCAGACATTTTCAAAGGGGGGGGGGGCGCCCTAATGTAAAAATTTCCCCCGGACCATCCGGCTCCAAGAATGGAGGGAAGCTTCAGTAAGGGTGTTGATTAGATCACCTGATTAATGAAACTTTCCCATTCCGACCCAAACGACATTAAATCAATGAAGCAAATAACAGTGAAGACAGCACCACGATGACACACAAGGCAGTGGGGTAGCGAGGGTGATAAATGTTTAGTGGAGGAACTAAAGGTTAATGGTTGCTATAAAGCGGATATCAGCAGAGACGGACCTAGTATTTCGAAAAATGAGGGGAAGGGTTGTTTTGGAAGTTTGTCTCTATAATGGGTTGTTCTTTGTATTTCTGTTTTATGTCTCTATGTGAATACATAAAACATTACATTCATGAAGTGAAACTACAAACCCATCTGATAATTTGCATATTATGTTAACGTAAACATAATAGACATAATAATCTGATAATACACGTAAAAAATGCTCCGCCTTGATATCCCATGCAAAAGAGAAGTTTCGTCTTTTATGTATACAACCACATTATCTTACACTGTTACTATTATATATAAACTCACTTTAACAGCTACGGTGCCCCGGTGTTGAAGCTTAAATCCACCACCTCTTTCCAAATAGATTCGTGTGACGTCACTCACGTGGATTTTATAGGCTTAAGAAACCAAAAGAAAATACAACTATTAGAACACTATTTGGCTATGTATCTGCCTGCCTGTAGTTTAAAATTACGCTTTCGTTATAGCGTGATCATTAATCAACATTAAAAAGTTAAATAAAAAGATTTTTTTGAATTCACAAGACTCCTTGTTTTTTTTCCATATATTCCTACTTTGAACATGAACACCTGACTGTCAGACACTGACCTTCTCCATTGGACTCCATTCGTGAGGCGGTGTTGACCGTGTCCCCAAACAGACAGTAGCGGGGCATCTTGAGGCCCACCACCCCGGCACAAACTGACCCTGTGGGGGAAATGAAGCATTGGTCTATTATTCACATATTCTTTATCAATTTGGTAAATGATAGGTATAACATCTTGTAATTGGGTGTACTTCCTATAGCTGTCCATCCGGAAAAGAATAGTATGTTGTTCATGGATAATCATTACCTTTTTTCATTGTGTACACATTCGAGCATAGGGGATGGGAGGATGGATTATATACCTATATATACATATTTATGTGCATAACTTTTATTCAATCTAGACCTATAACTTGAATGCTTTCAAGAGGGAATTCTCAATTGACAGGTGTGTATAAAGTAAAATTTGGTTGACTCAATTAATTAAAGGTATTAATGCGAAGGAGGTGCATCAAATCCTTATTCATTTCCTTTTCACTTACCAGACTTTATAAGCAAAATAAAAATACCTTTATAAACAGAGGCATTTCATATATAGATCCCATTCAGTGAAAAAAATGTGGATGGAGAACAAAAATGAAAGAGGCAGTGCCACTTCTCGGGATCCATTCTGTAATTTGACCAACAGAAAAACCAATACATTGCCCTGAACAACAGTCAGCGAATATATAAATTGTTTTAAAGGCTTAAATGGTATGATCAACATAATCATAATAACCATAATATGCACTTTGATTAAGGTACACACACATTCAGAAGCAGAGAACCCTGCCCGGTTGGCCTGTCTGACCTGAGTGAATGCCGATCCTGATGCGCAGGGCGTAGTCCGGGACGTGCGGCACGACGAACGTCTCGGCCGCCCGCAGCAGGTCCAGCGACATGAGCGCGATCTGCCGGGCGTGGGCGTCGCCGTTAGGGCGGGGCACCCCTGAGACCACCATGTCTAAGGACAGAAAGAGTTTGACGAAATTGTTTTCTCCATGTAATAATAGGAACCTTTATCATCCTTAATACCTTACTCACTATCTTGATATATAGCTATCTATAACTATAAACCCCATTTGTATTGGTAAAAGAGACATGATTATCAATAACTTAAGGTATTCTATGTGCATCAAACTTTGAAGGCTAACATGAATAATCAGTTTGATTATTTAATATCATATTGAGGGTGGCAATGCTGGGTATTCTGAACGCTAAATATCAAAACCTGATTCCCATTTTCATACAGTTGCTATGCACAATAAAGACCATGGCTTACATGCGTCGCCAATGGTCTCGACCTTGTAGACGTCGTACTCGTCTATGACCGAGTCGAAGGTGGTGTAGAGCTTGTTGAGCAGGCCGACCACCTGGATGGGCGTGGACGCCGAGCAGAGCGTGGTAAAGCCCACGATGTCGGAGAAGTAGATGGAGCAGCTGTCGAACTCCTCGGCCGAGATGGTGTGGCCTAGGCGCAGCTCGTCGGCCACCTGGCGGGGGAGCATGCCTGCAGGGGGAAATCAGGGGTCAATCTTCTCAGCATATTATATTATCATACCTACTCCTCCTCCTTGTTCCAATCTGCTTTAGTCATTAGTAAAAGGAAGATTCACAGGCCTCTCTAAACACCATGAACGCATGGGTTGATCTACCTCAATAAACCCACCTTACTTTTTCCAATTATGCACCAGGGGGTAATCTTTGGCAAAATGGGTGGCTTTTCGACTATCTAGATAATAATTATGTCTAACCTCACTTACCAGCATATACCAATACAATATTATTAAGTTTTAGCGTATGACCTGGAAATTGAGTAAACTACAAGATTTGCCTTTTTTTTGTTGCTTTTATTTTTCTTTTGAATTCTATGATTCCACAAAACTGAAATCATGTTTGGTCAGATATTCTTCATGTGGTCAAATACTCAGCAACAAATGGCCAGCGCTTTTTGTTAAATCATCATAAGTATATGGGCAAGTCAATCTGCTATTGATACTTGATGAGTGTTTACATGAATTCGGCAGATTTTGGCTAGAATCAGAAAAGTCGACTACATCATAGTCCGTCCCGACTCTGTTACATAGTGGACCAGTGGGTTAGCTCTACAGACTACCTGCATCACCCCCAGACATGCGACTCTCTCTTATTCTAGGATTCGATTTTTCTTAGGTGGTTATTTCGATGTCTCGAACGAGAAAGGAGCGTGTGGAGTGGCCCATTGTGGAGTGGCTCACTGGTCAGCCTTCCTTTGACGTGTCCTTGCCCGAGCCTATTATCTCACTACTACAGGATACATACCTTTTCACCTGCTCAGGTCCATATTAAACGTCAACTTTTGGGAATGAAGGGAAACCTCACAGTCTAGTGCACCGGGGTAGTCTGATGACTTTGAATATTGAAGACAAGTTAACAATGATATTATCCTTCCTATAGGCCAGTGCGCGCTTTTGTTTACATTCATGATATATCCTCATCTCTCCAGTTAGCTTTTCACTCAGCTTAACTTTTTAAACTTTGACCAAACGTTTATGAATGTATCAAATGTATTATATTTACGCTACCTGTTATCCTAAATGAAATGGTCTTTAAATTCTGCCTAGGAGATCTACACTTACTGTAGAGGAGACGGTCTGTTTTCAGTTTCTCGGCCTCCAGGTCTGCCGTCCTCTCGGCCACCAGTACCTCAAGGTGAGACGAATATTTCTCCATCTACACGAGACACAAGTAGCGTCATAAGTGTTCCTGATTACTTGTGACATCGACAGTTGAAAAAGAGAGATCAATGAAATTGCCTCAGGAACATAGGCAACAGACACTAGTATAAGGAGATGCGTAATCAATAAGAGTACTTAGGCCTATTAGTCGTCAGATCTAAACTGTTGCATCGAATTAATGCTAACACATATATAGGATCTGGCATCTTCTATACAATAAACCTATATAATGATAAAAGAAGTTTATTAAACCATACTCAATTAGAAGAAGGCCTTTAAGTTTATTATTATAATGTCTATAATTATATGTCTAGAAACTGCGGATGTGTTTTTGCTTTCAAAGAAAGGTTGTTTTATAAAGTAATTTCCTTTGAAAATGGTAACCTATTTTACTATCAACCGTCTGTCGAAGTGTAAGCATCTAACACCTAAAGTTCCCATTAACCAACGATTCAAAGCTTGATCCCCCTACCATGGCCATCATCATGTCGACCGGGCTGCGGCGGTCAGGGTTGATCTTGGTGATGAGGCGCCGCACTGCCTCAAAGGTGGGCCGGGCCGCCGGCTGGTCCTCCCAGCACTTGGCGATTAACTATGGATGTATTCAGGTAATTAGGCAATAATATATAATCATTGACAGGGTCAAAAAAGGGTTGGCGTGAATCCCTATAGATATAAATAAACTAGTCAATTACGGCAAGGTCGTTAATTAGGCCAAGGACAAGTCAGCATGGAATTTGAGCATGCATATGACGATTAACTGTTATTTCACTGTGATTAACTCTGAAGGCTACTGTCGGCGTGGGATCCCATCATTCGGTTATTATGTATTTACTTTATATAAATATGTAGGCCTACGTATCGCTGTGAGGAAGGTGGCGGAAGCACCGATTTCTAGCATTTCGCATTTACGTGTCGGTTTTATTTGTGTTCTACACTGTAAAAAGTTAATGTTATTTTACAGTAAATTGTACAGTTCATTTACAGCAATGTTTGCTGTTGGAAAATAAACAGTTATACTTGCTGTTGGATTACAAGATATGTACTGTAAATTTGAAATTACATGATGAGAATATATTTTTACAGTACACCTTACTGTAAAATACAGTGACCACCAGGAGTGCAAGAGCAAAAAGTTAAAAAACGTTTTTGGTATATTATCTTTAAACCATATTTTCAGATGAATTAATAACATTTAATGCTGTCAAAGAGTGAATACCATACTCATAAAATGAACTGATATTTTAAATTATTGAAATACACATTGATAATTGTTATTATTACGAGATAATTATAAACTGCATGCATAGACACCTTTTTGGTGTAAAGTTTAATTTATAGGTAAGTAATCATCTCTCAAACTTGCTGCAACATCACCCAATGCATGTATGTGCTGGTAAATCTAGCATAATTACATCCCACAACCTCTATACAATGGTTTGTGGTTGGGAATTAACATTTTTGTTTGATTTATGGGGAATATTTTATGGTAAATTGATGTTAAAAGGCTTTTAATCTAAAGTGCTGTAAAATAACAGTGCACTGTAAATTTACAGTAAACTTTGCTGGAAACTTTGCTGCCAGCAAAGTTTACTGTAAATTTACAGTACTTTGTTTGCTGTTAATTTACAGTAATGGTTGCTGTAAACACCTACAGTATTATGCACTGTAAAATTTACAGTACAGTGTGTGCTGTAATTGTACAGCAAAGTTTACTGGAAACTTTGCTGCCAGCAAAGTTTACTGTAAATTTACAGCATTTACCTTTTACAGTGTACGACTCATTTGACTTACACAGCATCAATCAACATTTTGATAACATGGAAGGTGCCGCAGTTAACTTACCGCCACATATTGTTCGGGTCGGGGACAGGTGTTCTCGGTGCCGTCGGACGTCAGGTCCGGCAGGTCGGGCTTCCAGCCGGGTTTCACAAGTTGAGGGTCCTCCTCCTTAGTGGTGATAAAGTTGAACAAGTATCATAATTACAGGTTGTTGAGGGCTAGACCTAAAACTCTGAGTATTTTTTGTCTGTAGAAATACTTTTCCCATTTGCTCATATGCAAATAATCTGATTGCGGAATTTCATGTGAATCACCCTTCGCCTTTATGCGATATCAAATCTTGTCTAAAGACTTCCCCTAACGTAACTACTTGAGTAATTAAATTTAGTTTTTAAACATAAAAAAAACAATGGACGCCTTGATGTGACCCATTAAACTAATGACATTAATACGCTTCTTACCCCATAGGGCCCGGCGCGCGTGGCTATTTCTACCAGGATGATGGCGAAGGCGTAGACGTCGGCGGGCGGGGCGGGGGGCGGCGGAGGGCCCTTCTCCAGGGGCGCGCACTCCGGGGCCACGTACACCCTGCACGCGTCGGCCGCCCCCGACAGGGAATCCTCCTCCTCAGCATAGGCCTCTCCAGGGTCCTGGCACCGATACGTCCGCAGCCCGTAGTCTTATGGTCAAAGATTATAAATGTTGTATAAAATACAAGGGATTGTAATATCAGTAATATGTTATTGTTATTGTGGGTACCTTCGTATAAAGACCGACGCATAATGTTCAGCCGCATCGTGCTGGGGAAGTATGTGGAAATGAACGTGAAAATCAGGCCCATCTTGTATTTGAAGCCCCATACCCAATAGGCGATTTGGGCATCGACGGTCGCATTTTCCTCTAATCCCCTGTGATTACTTTTATGATATGAATCAACGGGGAAAACGCCGGACGATTCACCTGGCGGTTCTATCAAACATGTACATTTCAATATGGCATACTGACGGGCGACCAGTGTAAAATACGATCACCGAGGCCCAAATCGCCTAGTGGGTATGGGACTAAAGTAAATTTCAAGCGAGGTTTTTTAGACTCAAACTTATGATATTATATTATGGACAACCTAGCACGAAAATTTCATGACAGGGAGTGGGCCTATGTATGAATGCACAGGATTCGCTATACCTGATACTTTAACCGTCCAGCGGTCGTCGACAAGGCAGTTGCTCGACTTGAGTCGGCTATGGCAGATGCGGTTAGAGTGTAGGTATTCCAGGGCCTTACATATGTCGCTGGCGAAGGAGAATCGGAAGGACCAGTTAATGGGGATCTGGTCGTTCTCTAGCACGTCATTAAGGCCACCCTTTGGGCAGTACTCGGTGACAATAGCCACGTTGGGAATCTCCACACAACCTCCCACGAACCGGACCAATTGTGGGTGGTCCAGTTGTCTGCAACATGTTCGACAAGATTCTCACTCTTAGTAATTATACTTATCTCTGCATTCACAGTTAGTTCTAAGCACTTTTATTTTGATTTTCAGTTAATGGGTACGACATACTGCATTGTGAAATAGGGAAAATCAGTCTAGTTGATTATGTGCATTTTTTCTACTCTAGAAACATTTGGTACTTTCAGCAAAACATTATTATGTAGGCCCATATATATGCAACATAAAATGTCATCCTTACCTGACATCTCTGACCTCCCGCCTGATCTCCATAGTAAGAGAGAACTCTGTTTTATGTAAAACCTTCATTGCCACTACTCGTCCGTTACTGGGGAAAGAATGAAAAACTGTACGTGTATCACACCCGGTTATGTTATATAGTTTATCTCCTATAATGATTATTATGTATGAATCTAATTAGAGGAACACTCTATTGGGCACAGTCGAGAACAGATCTTATATTTAAAGAGGCACATCGATGAACCAATTCTATTTCTTGTTACTCACTATACTCCGGACATGGCGAACCGCTGCTTGCTGTTGAGTTTGCCCATATCTGAGTCTCCGGTGACCACGCTGATCCTACTCTGACTCATGAAACCCTTATTCGTTCCATCTAACAAATGGGTAATGGTTTGACAGAAATTGATGAACAGCTTTCATACACTCGTTAGTTCCTGACAAACACTTTATTTTACAAGTCAATTATTATCTCTATACATGAAACAAAGTAAATGAATTTTATACATCACAACTATCATAATTATAATGGGTAGTTCACGAGAATTATCCAATGTCCATTACTACAGACTATGGCTTTGAATAGTGCATTCATTGGGTTAAAAATGGACACGTTTCCAGCGTTTTTGATATGAATTATGGACATCACTGACCAGGCTTAATGTCATCCCAATCGATGATCCAACTTTCATCCCACAGAAGTCTCTGTTGTTTATATCTGAAATACTGAATTTCATATGGCATAGTTAACTACTTAGTTAATTGAACAGTTCGTGTCGTCAAAGCATTGTTGGAATATGACATTTGATAAACAATTGTTAACCATGCTTTGAATGTCTCATAAATGAAAGGACTTGGACTGATCAGGCGTGCTCAGAAGATCTATACGAATTATGTCTATATGAAACTTATGATGCACGAAAGTACCTAATTGTTATGAGTACAAGAGAATGTTCGATAGTTCTGCAAATAAATATAACTAGACAAGTGTATTAATTTTGATACGTCTAAAGACCCTCTGATGCTCATCAAATACACGTCCAATCAAGGGACTCTTTGAAGGAACTTTCTTGCAGAGGAGGACACTGCTTGTCCTTGGTAGCTGGTATCGGGTTCTGCACAAAAGGACTGTTCAACCCGTATCACATTTCATGCATATATAGTACAAAGTGCGGCTCACTAAGTTCATTACCTGCGGTTACACAAAACGTTTCTATTGTCTTCAAGGTCAGAGTCAAGTGGAAAGGAAGGCCTATTATATTTCAAAGTTTATGAAACATAGACACAATACCTGTAGGGTGCACAATGCTTACACTTTTGTGTGGTATTATAGATAGGTAGAATGGCTGTCCTTTGTAATACGAGTCCTTGCAGAGTTCCTGTGTGTGCCACAGGCGGAGATCATTATAGGATCTGAACTAATCAATTCATCTTTATACTGTTCAAACTGAGCGTTGATTGAAAAGTACTTCAAGAACATTTGTTAACCAAATGCTCAGACAAATGTTACCATGCAACCCCTGTTGGTTTCCCTGTCTTGCTTAATGGTGCTTTACCTTAAGCTTAGAGGTATATACCTTCCCATTTTCCTATCTTGTAGACATTGTGCAGATGTGGTCACCCTACCACTTTATTGTGATCACCGTGTGCTCTTGATAACCACATGGCCATTGAATAAATCTAGAATTTATTAATTCTGATAAGAAAAAAGTTTATTATGGAATAATATTCTCATTCAATATTAACTAAGCACAAATAGATATTTTAAGGAAAAGTACTGGTACATCATACCAACATCACTTTATGTATATCTTTATGCAGAAGGCTGTGCATGGCTGTTCCTCTGAATAACTATTTCTTCTAACTTTATCAATCATATCGTGTGGAACTGTATGAAAATGGGGGGAGAGATATTAAACCAGTCAATAACAGATTAAATATGAAGGTTCTAGTCCATCTACATAATTTCTCAGTTCATGGTTACCACATACATTTGAGGTCTACTTACAAGTATGACCCCGGCAAAGACGAGGACGACGAGGGCGGCTACGGCCCCTATAATGCCGATCTGCCAGGTGCGGAGGGGGCAGCGCCCACAGTCCCGGGGACACGTGTCGCACGCCTCGCCTTCCTCCGTCTCACACAGCCCGTCTCCACACTCTGCGGGGGAAAACAGTACGTTTGTCACTTCCTTTTAGGACGTTATTGTTCTATCATTAAATACTGTCATGCTATGATCAGAAATACATTGGAAATTGTAACACTGTGCAGTAGACGGGTGAACGACAAAGTATGTTTCCATGCTATGGCATTACAAAAGGGTGTTTCCTTAACAATAAGTATACTGAATTATAATGATGAAATCGTGACAGTGTGTCACTGTGAAGTTGTACAGGACATTGTATTACAGACACTGGTAGGCCTATGCATTTCCTTGATGCTTTTGCAAACATATAATCATGCTTGGAGCAGTTTGATAAATTGACCAATAAGTAGCTTGATATAACCATAGACATCTTATGTATCTCTATGATATAACTGAATCAATACATTATTGTTCATGTTCATGTTCCGCATTTGAAAAAAAGAGAATCATATGACTGCTGTGGTACGCTAACTATAATATTATGTAACACCTGAAATAGACAGTTTCGCCCTTACCTGTGCGAGGTTTGACCACAAATGACCGTTCCAGTGCAATGTGCATACCAGCCAGCTTAAAGTGGGCTATTATCGATGTGGGGCCCACTTGATATAGTCCTTCGACTGTACTGAGCCATTCGTCTACCTCTGAACTTCCCACCAAAACCTTAATAAGAAAGATATTGATTATTGCCTTTATGTCATCTGCTCGGAAAATACATAAAGAGGCATATTAAAGAAGCTCTGTATGGGAGTATACGAGTATATTGCAGAATACCTCAACACAACAGACACAAGCAATGAACCCTTGATCCACCTGAAATACTATGAGATTTTGCTGCATGATGAAGCATTATATAGCGAAACTATTAGTAGTATTGATGTGTAATTTCATAAATGAGCAAAGTGACACTTTGCCTCAGTAAAGCTCCTAAATCCTAAACTTTAGACTAGTTTTCTACGATCTGTCATGAATAATTTGGACGCCAGGTCACTGTTTTAGTATAGGCATAATAAACTTACAGATTGAGTCATTTCACTAAATGAGCTGCTCACCTTGGAGTGTGTGAAGATGGAGCCCTCTGCCGGGATCCAGGGCCCACACAGCCCGTTCTGCACCTCGGACAGCGGGCACGAGTGGACGTTCACATGGTGGATGCAGCAGTTGATCACCGTCGCCGCCTTCACGTCCGCCGGGCACACGGTAGTCTCACACCACTCTCTGGCCTTATTGGCGTCACTAATAAAACGTGTAATGAAATGAATGTAATTTAGAATTGACTTTATATTGACCCACATACATGTCAGGGACGAACGAATGATTTCAGAAAGGGTATTTCACATATCCCCTTGTTTTAGGGTGTGAGAGCTGATTCTCCAAATCTACACGACTTCCCACTCGTACTTGAAGACTATTTTGCATGCAGAGACATAAACTCTTACTGTGATAAGTATCATAGACCTAAGTGAATCGAAATATAGTATAATTACAATATATTTCAACTTGTTTTCATCGTCATAATTCTACTGTTTTGCATTTTTGATATGTACGAGTTATAGGAAGAATCTCAGTTTTTGTAAAGAGATGATGTAATGGGTGAATCAAGAAAAACTCACTTGATTCCTGTTCCATTTGCCCCGGCAAAGAAGTTGGGCTTGAAGGAGCCCTGGTCGGAGACGGCCCAGGGCCAGAAGTCGTTGGACAGAGTGAGCTGGTAGGACAGGTTAAAGTGCTCCTCAGCCTTGATCTCCTCGGGCGGCGGCAGGATCCACTCCACCTGGATCCCCGGGCACGCGGCGTAGGGCACGGGGTTGGCCGCCGTGGCCGAGAGCGGCCAGCAGTGGAAGTCAGCGTTCCCCAGGTCATGCCAGGCACAAGAGGGAGGGGCCAAACTCTGAGAGACAAATACAGGATATAGAAGAAAACACCTCACCCTTTACCCATACTCCAACAAGGACATAGCAGGTTCATTCAATTTTAGATTGCCTTTTGCAATTTCAAGCTGCTATAAAAAGATATTCATGCTTTCAATAGCACTTTCTATTGACGTTTGTTATTTCGAGTCAGAAAGGAAGTGCATGTATCTAAAGCGGCCATGCAGCCTGGCAGTTGAGTAACCATTCTAAAAGAAATTATGATTGAATAAGTAAGAAAATGTGGGGTAATTCAAGAGGGAATAGGTTACACATAAATTAAACTCCCTTCTAGATGGGAGAGAATATAATGTGTGAATAAGTTGTAATAACATTATGAGGGGCTAATCTATATAAAAGACTAGACGGGGGATGAGTAAAGACCCAGGAGTTAAACCAATAAAAACAATGCACGAGCAACTCCAGGTAGCCGTCACAAAACGGTGGAGTTTTACAGAAGAGGTATAGTCTGGAGAGGTAAGTGGGCAAATGTATAGACCGCAGTATGGAGACGCCCACCTGTCTCAACAGTTTGATGTGTGCAACGGGACTTGCAGACTAATACTTTATCAGGAAAGCTTGTCATTAGGGTAGCTTCATTACGGAATGGATGCTTTAAGCCCAGGGCCGTAGGGTACAACCGGACACAATGTTATACTGTTAGCTGGTTAGGACATGATCCGCTGCTTATGTTCATTAGTACTTGGATAGCTAATAGAGACACCTTTCACTATTGGCTTCATTAACCGGAGTATTTTATTACCAAACTAGAGGCCAAAACATCATTGAGGTTGGTATTTAGCTAAACTTAGTTGCTGAGAAGGAACTCATGCACATTAAACAAAAACTCATGAGGACATGAGGCAATGCAGCAGAGAAGTAACTAAAACACCCATAGTCCCATAACATTAATCCTCTACACCTAAACCCTGCGATAGTCTAATATGGACTTGATTCTAGCAGGCAGCAGTGAGAGAGTTCCAATCAATTGGTTCTGAAAAGGGCCTGCTAATCTAGGATTATTGGGAAGTTTGCATGGTGGCATATCCTGTAATAACATGTTTGGGAAATAAAATGTTATGTTGGGCCTCCAACATATATAATGTAGCTGGCTGTACTGACACAGATGGTCAGTCCATGCTCTGTAAGCTTAGCGTAGTGTTTACACCAGCGCACGCCTTAGCTATAACTCCTTGTCAAAATGTCTTGGAGTAAGGAGGAGTCTAGGTATGACGTGTATAGTATCACCATATATAAGAGGCTTTCATTGCCGGAGCTCAGTCAGAGCTAGCTGAATGTTGTTGGGAGTAAACATCCTGGAAAGGTTGAGTTCTAGAAGCTGAGTCCTGGAATTGGAATAGAAGCTGATAGACTGTTTAGTTGGCAGGAGTGTTGACTGAGTATGATTGAGGGGATTTCATCCTTGGAGCTGTTCATTGTCAACTGAGATCTTGTCATGGAAGTACAATAACACAGGAATAAATAAAGAACATCCTTTCATGTGAGTGTTACGTCTTACATAATACAGAACTATTATTATGTATTGGACGACAGGAGTCGTATGAGGCAGAGACTGCAATAGGAGCTAGCTATTATCCAAAACTAAAGCCACTGATAAAGTGAAACTAACATTAACGGATAATTAACCTACAATAGTTCATGGCCATGGAACCCTTTAAGCCCATATTCCACAAACCAAAAGTAGGGCCGACTTGTTCCCTATATTGAGCTCCATGCTAACGTTCTATAACGGCCATCTACTTTCTGAAATTGTGCAGATTCTGACTGCCACTGTTTGTTAGTGTCAAAATCAACAACTGGAGGAAAGTTTCACCAACATGTTGGCGATAGCACCAAATAAAAGGTATAACCTGAGGTTGGACAAGGATTGGACAAAATGACTGTACAAGCCATCTTTGTCTCCTAGAGTTGGGTTTACTGAAAGAAGAAAAAGTTGTTTTTTTCTGTATCCCCAAGTATTGCTATAACCTTATGATTCCTCAAAATTCAGGGTAAAATAGGGTTGGACATTATACGTTAAGTTGGCGGGCTTCGTCATTGGTTCCATCAATATGTAAAGCTGCAATTTACCAATTCTAGGAGCAATTTGTCAACTGTTTATTTTGTATTATGCAACTGTCTTCATGGAATAAGCATGGGAGCAATTTTGGAAATATTACATGGTATACTTTCATGTTGGTGTAAACTGGGATATAAGCAGATTGGATCTTTTTATTCCATTATTAGTAGATTTATAATATTTTGATAATTGGTCCATTATCGTTGACGTAAATAAGGTAAGATTCGAGAAGTTCAAGATTGTTCAAGAGTAAGAAAAGCCTTAAGAGTCTTAGTTAATTTTAAAGATCATTCCCGAACCGCTGTTCAAATGTTTGTGTGATATAATGTGGCCTTGACAGACTTATATATTACAACCAAAAAAGGATATACTCTTAGAACAGCTTAATACATCCTGTATAGACATCGATGTTAACAAAGTTATAATTATATGTAATGAATTTTTATCGTTAATTATCTATGTAACACTTTTTATTGATACTGTTCTGAACTTGATCTGGAAGACCAGGGAGGTTACCCCTGAAGATTGATTCAGAAATTAAAAAAAAAAATGTAATGGTGCTTTAAAGAGAATATGGCTCCGTGAAGCCTCTGGTCCTGGTAGACACGTGTGGAGAGGGAAATGTTGTAAAGGCTACTGGTCTTTGGTCTGCACCAGGTAATGGGGTTGTCATATCCACATCACACAGCAGCTGGGATCTAAACGTAGCATTTATCCTGACTAGGGGTCAGGTCAAATCTGCCTTTCTCCAATATAACCATAGCAGGCTAACTAGCATATCAGTTTAGATGACAAGGTTTGACGTAAATAAGATGCATTCTCTATGAATAGCTCTTTATATTTTGCTTATTTGATGATTTGATGATCCAAGGATGAGTCCATTGGGTCCTGCCCCCCCTCCTTTTTTTTCTCTCTTTTGGTTGGGACTTAAATTTGCCAAAGAGAAAAAACTTATCCCCTGCATACACGCAAATCTATGCACAACGTTTTAGTACTGAGCCTATATGTGGACCCCCCCCCCCCCTTCCGAAATCCTGTGTCCGCCCCTGTTTACCTTGGTAAATTACCCACAGTAGGCCTAATCAGTTTACAGAGATTAGGAAATTCTCACTATATATATATAAGTTTGGGGGAGGGCAGTGGGCCACTATTGCAATATGTATATATGCGAGACTGATATATGGCTACATTAAATGCATCGACATACTGTGCACACACTTCACTGCCGCCTTAGTTACATTGGACTTATCATAATTATTGTCCATAAAGCATGGGGTTGAAGCCGCTCCTCTGTCTTGGATGTATTATTGATCTAAGTCCTTGTTTAGACTTTTATATTGAACATTGTAATTTGGTAATCATGTACAATCGCTCTGAATAATCCAAAGGTTTAACGAGACCATTAGTTTATAAAGATACTTTGAATTTTAAAAGTATACCGATAATGTTATGTGCATATAAGTTTAATCTGTTTCGACATTCACTTTTTCAGGCTGTCTTGGTATAGTCAAATAGGTTTGACAATCAGACCCTCATCATTACATAAGTCATACATTACACTCAATACATGACTTTTGTCTAACGTCTCTATCTTACAAATATCATGAGTATAGCATTATTGCGGAAATCGTGAGGCCTCCTTATACATAGACATAATCTCACGGTCTCATTTTGGTAGCGTTGTAATGTAATCCACATCGAGTTGACGGCAAAAGGACAGCTACACATTTATATTCTACTGACGGAATGATGGTTTGTTAAAGGGAGATTTTCTTTCTTTTTCACATTAAATTTACGTTAATACGACTGTTGTTACACCATTCATGCATATTTTGTAGTCTAATTATAATAAACTCTCTTCCACAATTACCACAATAGATGACGATTATTTTTCATTATTGTGCCGTCTGCATCGTCTACCTCATCTATTTTGCAGGTCTTCAAACAACAACGTAATAACACTATACATTAATACCGAGTAATCCGCGGCTTAGACATATAGCCGCTGATGAGGAGACTGTTTGGTTTGGCCGCCGAGATGGGGCACCTGGTCAAACTGCTAACTTTCCCTAGACTACTCACACACTGGGCCAGGCAGGCACACAACGTGCGCACGTGAGATACGCATGACTTATAGGTAGGCGGTGTAGATATGGCCCAAGAATACCCCTAATTATTCGTATAATTATGTGTTACATTGAAATTTACTCATCGGCCTTAATTGCAATTGCGTACTGAAGTGCTCAATACAAAGGGAGATTTATGATTTCTCCGCAGACACCCATTGCTTTTACTAAACCAATAACACCCATGCACGGACCGTTATCCCCTCCTGTTTATGTAACTCTGTCTCTAAGCATAATTATTATCATTGGCATACATCACAACCAACTGGCTCATTGATTGACATCATATTTTCTATCGAAGCGTCTAATATGATTTTCACTTTTGTGCAATAGCATAGAAATAGAAGACTGCACCAACTACAAAGAATACACGTATCATGTGTTGAATATCCATTCCTATAGGCCTATCCAATCAATGTGCACGTGGACATCTTATGATTTGTCAACATTGCAATATACACTCAATGTTCAAGTGTAATGTGAACTTATAATATAATTCACTGACCATCAGCCCTAATGTCTCTGAAAGATTTATATTTAACAGAAGCACTTACCAGCAATATGAATACGAAGGTTTTCCCAGTCGTCGGAGACGGCATGCTCCTTATGTTCCTGTCATGTATGCATATGTTCCAGAGGGGTACCCACCTCAGAGTTTGAACCTTCAATTCACCCAACTGCTATCATACAACTCTCCTATGGCCGAAGATGATTAACACTTATACAGGAGCTGTTCCAGACCAGATTTATCACTGGCAGTAGTAAACCAGTGAGGAAGGGGGGGCAGCGACATGGATACATCGAGGTGTAGTCCTACCCCACCGACCATCGCCTCCCTATAGGTGGATATATGGGGATGCCTGCATCCAGGTGGGTGGTGGGTGGGGCGGGGTCTTCAATAAAGTGTCGTCATTAGTGGCGACTCTCTCTGAGTGGCTCGATCACGGAGAGGGTCCAACTGATGTCTGAGGACCACCTACAGATGCGTGTTTTGCGTCATCATACTTGGTGAATGAGAAAAGGAGAACAAAAGGAGTTAAGACCTAGACCTAATCATTTTTAGGGATTTTTCATACTCGCGGGGTTTCTAAATCAGAATCGAAATTAAGGACAATTAAAAGGGTTTAGGTCACTTGTTCAAAACATAGAAAATTTGCCCAGAATTGTCAGCTGGAACCACTTTCGATTTACTTGGAACTCCTTTGGGTTTAATCATATCTAGGCTTAAACGGGTAAGTCCTAATGAATTGAAAGAAGACGTCTGTCGGGAATTCAGCGAAACAAATAGAGGGTAGTTCAGATACGGGTATTACCTCACTGTAATAATTTAGGACCCTTAATATACAGTTATATTACTAAATATGCCATAATAAGTCTGCGTATTATATAAAAGCTGTAATACACCTTTCATGTAAATTGTATATATACGTACTATGATTGATACACACTCTTAAATCAGTAAATAAAATTAACCAATTTCCACCCAACTTGGAGTTTGGGTTTGATACAGTTCACGACCTATTATCATACTATATACATGTATATATGATCATATATCTATATATTTCTGGTAATCGTCTTGTTAGACGGTCAATTGCATTAACAATTGCATGTAACTAAAGCTATTGCCGTTAGTCGAATAATCTTATGATTATTCTTCATCTTATGATTATTGTTCAATAATCATCTTTACTATAACGAAAATCCATCTGTGCATGCCCAATGTAACCACAATATGATTTATATACAACTGTACCTCTCGCTATCTGATTGACCCGTAGTGCATGAGGCTGAGAATCGTCAGTGTTCTGGACCACATCAATGAGTTTGGGAAGCAGAAAGATAACCCTAATGTAGAATTCAACCACGGATAACGATCGGCACATAAACTTTATCGATTCCACATCCACTTTGCGCAGATGTTTTGACATCAACGACATGAAGACAGCTATGGCGATTAAAATGTATCATTCCAGAAAGACACCCTATCAAAACGCATTGTCAATAACTAGGTTTATCATATGGAGGAACCTGTCATTGTGTACAAGGAGCATCTGTGGGGTCCCACATATGAAAATTCAATACTATTTTTACCCGCTTCCTATGCTAAATATCACATGATTATAACGAGAAACTGATTGGATGGAATCTGTTGTATAGCAATCGTAAGAACAGGGTGCAGAGGTACAAGCCTTCAGTTAAAAGTCAAACTAATAACAATGGCACCTACATTATACCAAATTAATCGGGAATAAATGACCTAAAAGAAGTTTCAGTATGTATGCGTGTACATTTGATGTAACGTTGGGATTGGTGAAGTCCCTAGGCCTAATTTGCAAAATGTCACGAATGTCCTTCTTCCTGAAACAGCCTTCTATGCTACATTTCATGGATTCTTCCAAGCCTCAACCAGTCTAGGGTTACCCTACTTTATGTCCAATGAGAGATTTCTGAATTTTGAGATTTTATTTTTGACACCAGGGGGCGCGTGAGTGACTGGTGTGGTAAACTTAAATTTCTCTTTAATTAACTATTCAAAATGTCTTTTTCTTTTTCAAATTACCATTCTAAGTCAGCTAACATCAATTTCTGTTATGATATTTGAAAAATTTGATGGTTTTAAAATTTTCCCACTAGGGGGCACCGGTGTGAACAGTTCATTCGTATAATATACCTTTAAATAATCCACGACACTGACCAGTATAATACTTGGGCAGAATCGGAACCTGAAACCTGGAAGAGCATGACTCTGCAATTGAGCTATCTTTCCTTGTTAGAAACATAACTATGGTCTATACCTAAATGAAAAAAGCGATGAAGATTTTTTTTCCCAACAGCCCCCCCCCCCCCCCCCGTCCCTTATTTTGGACCAAATATTAACATTTTTATATAAGATTCTCGAACCTGGAGGGTCGATGGACCCTCCAGGTTCCAGTTTGTAACCCTAGACTGGTTGAAACAGTTTGACCTCACAAATTCCGAATGCACAAAAAAAAAGACGGCCTTTGAGTTTTGATATTCCGAATTGGGGAGAATGGTCGATCGCGAGCAGGGGAGCAGATTCATATTTATGTCACTGGTTCATATTTTGATTTTGCGTTAAATTGTTACATTTTTATGATAACTTATATTTGCATTTTGCGCCAGATTTGCACTTTACGTTGATTCCGCTTAGCCCACGTTTTATGGTGATTTATCAATTTTTGCGTCAAATTTACATTTTATGGTCAAACAGATATGTTTGTCCCTAAGGTCTCATTACCAGATCATTACATGCTGTTGTCAGTGCAAATGTTGATAAACTGTCAACATAATTATAATATTAATGCTTGCATCTGTTTAGGTCCTTCGTATGTTATACGATCCCATGTGAACAAACACATTGACTCACAGTAGCTGTAACTCGGTCAGTCGATACCCTTAAGGCCGTATTCCACATAGCGATTTTGCTGCCGATTTTAAAAATCGGCAGTTAGAATAAAAGCCATAGATAGATATATTATATATCATTAGAAAGGTCTTACGATTCTCTTTCAAATGATAAATAATATGTAAGGATTAATGCAATAGTCTCACAGAAAATCAACCAAATGCAAAATCGGCATGTGGAATACGGCCTTTAGAAAGTAAATAATGCCATGAAGTTAATCACCAGATCAATAAGCTGTGGACACTTTAAATGTGATAATTAGACGAGAATTTCGTAGAACATTTATTTCCGAAGTACAATATGGTTATATTTTCTCTTTTTTTTTCAGTGTGACACATATTTAAATTTTAAACATAACGAAAAATTGAATATATTGAATAACCAGATGTTGGTATGAAAATCCCAGCTTACATCTAATTAACAGTTTGTTGCAAACATCATTAAAATAACGTTTTCTCCAATAAGGTTTTGTCAATGATTTTTGTCTATGGATTAAGGATAGTGTGACGAACGTCCATTCATCTTTAGAAAGTAGCCAAGTATCGAAATAATGTAGTAAATAATGAGATGTGAAGAGGTGTATTGTGACAGCATGAAAGCCCGAAATCCCGAAAGCACGAATATATTGTAAACTGGATATGACATCAGAAAAAAAAAAGAAATTACCTTAAAATGCTATAGAACGTGATGTAAGAGGTTTATTTTGAAAAGAAAATTTTGAGGTGGTGATGCGAAAAAATCTGAAATCAGACAAAAATCTGAAAACTTACATCCCTGTTTATTAAACAGTTGATAACGTTCATATGCAGGGAAGAGTGTCTCAGAGTTTGTATTCATATTTGTGATTTTAGGTCAACAAATGGGCAACTTTTTTTCAATTTTTCTCAGCATTATTTTCTAGATTTTATAGAAAAAAAGAGAAGTAAGGTATAAATGAATAATCTGCGACAGTTCCCTGCGTATGAATGTTATCTACATGCTCTTAATGTCATGTCTATATGTGCTTTAGTGACCAAGATATCCTTGTTGAAAAAAGGTTAAAATTAGGTTTCGCATGTATCTACACTTTATAATATTGCTTATGAGTAGACAAGGTTATCAAAAGGATATCTGATGCTATCTGACCCATTCATATCTTTTACACACCAATGAATAGCATGGGCATTGAAAGGCAGTCTCGCAAATTGGCCGCTGAGAGGTGTAGTCTATCCTAATGGTTCGGTGAATATGAATATACAAGGTCGAATTTTGAAGTTTATGATAGAGAAGGAGTTGCAAGCTGCCTTTACTCGATCAGTTCCATGTATTTTTCTTTAATTGAATTATGAAGAACAAGTATTTATCGTAGGGGGGGGGGGGGGGGGCGATAGTGAAATACTTCTGCATTCCCCATCTACGGGGTGGATGCGGAGGTTTTAATTATATTTACCGGATAAAGGTCGTAATTAAATATAACAAGCATAATAGGAATAACAAGTAACAAGTGATTAGTTTGGACATATATAAATATGATAAATATTTATTAATCCTCCTATTACAATAAGCTAAAATTTAAAATTAGACGAAGTGAGCAGGTCGGTGGTGTGGGAGCAACTGAAATTCAACGGTTACGCTCCGAGTTTATATAGTAACATGTCAACGGATCCGCGTAACCACGGTGATGGAAGAGGTTACGTCACCGCCCTGCTCCCGGAAATAACAATTTTGAGGTCTCGGAACCCAAAATATTACATTTACCGGATAAAGGTCGTAATTAAATATAACAAGCATAATAGGAATAACAAGTAACAAGTGATTAGTTTGGACATATATAAATATGATAAATATTTATTAATCCCAACCCTCCAAACTAATCACCTAACGTAGTGAGTATAATTTTTGTTGTTTGGCCTTCTCACTTACTGAAGGCTTAATGTATTTATAAATACAATCTGAGGCCCAATTGCCTCGCTCCTTAATAAAAGTTATTGGAGCACCTGAGTTATATAAGTGTGTAGTACCACCCCTTCTTAGAGAATGGGTAGAAAAATTACCCTTAATTTTTGATTTGATTAAGAGTCTTTTAAATAACCTATTAAATTCTGAATAAGTTAGGTAACACACATTTTTTGTTGAGAAAAGAGGTGAACTCCCCTTCTCTGGATAGGTCTTATACAAGAACTCTAACCAATATACTGGGCACAAAGCCTTGTTACTACTCCTATTTACTGGAATAGTATGAGGTACATCTTTAGTAGTCTTTGAGGATATCACCTTGACAACCATCCCCCATTTATTAAATTTTACATGTTCTCTCAGTAACATGTGAGTGGATTTTACAGCATGGCCCACTCTCAAAAGTGTGTTAAACAAGAAGATAACTACTATCCAGACTAACAACCATTTTTCTGAATTAAATCTTACCTTCCTGTACATCGACTCTAAATGTGAACTTGTAATTGGATCCTTGATGTCCAATTTTACATTTTCAATATTTTTTATACCTTTTATTGTCATTTTAAGGTGCTTATTAGACCAATCCGGGACAGGAAGGCCTTTGACATTATGAAAGAAGATGACCGCCTGATAATAGTTAATAATTGAAGAGGATTTCATTTTAGATGAAAGAAAAGTTACATACCTGCAGGCTTGCTCAGGGTTAATATTATAGATAGGCCAATTAAATTTTTTACAGACCTTTTTGTAGCAAGCCCACTGTTTCCTCCTCAATTTTAAAGTGTTAGTTGACACGGCGGCTCTCCTCAGCACCTTTGCCCTCATTTTTAAGGCCCTTTTCTCTGCAAAATTTAAAAATTTTGTTAATGCAGCACAGATTTGAACCTTCAAGACATTTTCTGGCCTCCCCCTCAGATTTTAGATACAAAATTCTTGACAAAGTGTCGGCCACAAGGTTATTTTTTGTGTTTATGTAATGGGGGACTAGGCGAATTTGATATATTTTGCAGATCCAAAATAACTCCCTCAACCAGGCCATACAAGTTGGGTTTGAGCTCACCCCTTTTTTGATCATGTAAAATACTTGTGTGTTGTCAGTAAAAATATTTACACTATGGCCCCTTAGATCATCTACCCATGATTTTACCCCAACTAAAATAGGCCATAATTCCAGTTCGTTAATATTACTTTTATCATAGATATCACATTTCGGGGGACCCATTATATGAGGGCAGTTCACATCTTCTAGGTTAATTTGGTCATCCCAGGATCCTGCTATCCAATCCTGTCCCCTGTATATTGCATAGCCTTTGAGGGAAGAGTCTGACACTAGTGGAAGGTGATATTCTTCATAAACTATTTTTCTCCGACCATTAAAATTTTCGCAGAAATTTCTCCACCATTTCAGGTCGTCCCTAGCAGCCTGTCCTATTTTAATAGCCTTTAAATTATTATTTAGGAGGACTTTGTACAGGTTAAATATTCTTCTGCAGTATACGTTCCCCCCAGAGACTACATGAGCACAATGGGACAAAAGACCACCTAGGCTTTCTAACTCCTTTTTTGCAATTGTGGCCTTGCTTGAATATTTTTCTAACAAGCATTTAAGTTTTTCTAGCTTATCTGATGGTAATCTAAGCTCCATTTCTAATGAGTCGATATCTAAGCCTAGATACCTACAAACTTGGGAAGGCGGAGTGACTTTCCCCCATGAAATATAAAAACCTAAATATCTCAGTGTTTGAATTACCAATCTTTGAGCTATTTCTGCCTCTTCGTAAGTGGATGCTATTACAATGAAATCATCTAAATAATTTACCACCTGTAGATTATAAATATCTGTCAGTATGCCATAAACAAACTCTGATATTTGATTGAAGTACATTGGCCCCAGCCTTAATCCAAATGCTAGCCTTTGATCTTCAATATATACCTCTTGGCCATCCACCTCCCATCTTAAACCCATATATTTCCTATGTTCTGGACAAATGGGTACTGCTCGATATGCTGACTTAATATCCACTACGCCCATGTAATCTCCCTTCTGTAAAATTGCAAGTACATTTTCAACACTTTTATATTGGAATTCTTCTATTATATCATCACAAAAATTGTTAACTGATACATTTCTGGGCATACTACAATCTGTTATTGGTCTTACCCCCCCATCGGGTTTAGGGACTGCTCCCAGACTGTGTATGCAGTCTGGTTTTATATCAACTATTTTTAAATATCCTTCAGATAACTCCGTGTGAATTATTTTATCCATTTTGTTAAAGTTTGGCACTTCGTATACAGACTTATAGTTTTGACAGTCGTATATTAATTTAGTCTCTAGGGCGTCATCATCTATGATTTTAAAACCATCAGCTATTGAGTTAACCATAGGGCTGTATTTTTCTTTACATTCTGCAGACCCCAGAGATAAAACATATTGAAAGCGACATGGTTTAAGTTGGGCTATAGCATTGCCAATAAGAAATTCGCACCGGCAGATGCCTTGCGCGCATTCCTCATAGACTCGTACTACCCTTCCAGAAGGTGAAGTGGTTGAAAAAATTATTTTTTCTGAATAATTCTCGTAAACCAACTTTTCAAGCGAATTCCCAAATGAATCGCATACCGGCTTGTCCGGAATGATCTCGTCTACACGAACATCACTATTATAATCATGGATTTTAGCGAAATCCCTACCTTTTTCGCGAAAAGGACTGTTGCAAAATGAGTTTTTTCTCGCGCTGCCCGCATCCGCCTGTGTACTTTCTGCCCCGTTAACCGTGACGTCATCACTTTTTGTACCGGCATTCCCCGTGCAGACGGGGTCAGGCGGAGTACAGCAGGCGTTTACTGATGCGCATTCTGATGCGTTATCACGTGCATCTTCATCAAACTCCCGATTCACATTACTTATTTTACTATCAAGATCACCTAGGATTATCGTATCGGGACTACGGTGATGTACTTTCACCGTAGGAGAAGGAAAACTACGGTCAAGAAAGTCTGAACACGACTGGTTTGCTAACCCCCGGGGCGTGACGTCATCGCTTTCAGATAAGTTCCCTGTGTTACGCAGATTGTTACCAACGACAACTTGCAAACCAGATTTTGATTCCCCCTCCTATTTTTGATCTTTCTTTGGGCCATTACGGTAGCAATCCTTCTTTGCGTGACCAGATTTTTCACAAATGATGCAGATATGGGACATGTTACACTTTCCCTGGCAGCCCTGGTCTGAGTTAAACCTAAAACAGATTTTGTCGCCCCCGCCTGTACCGGCGTTACGACGATTCTTGTTTTCCCTGAAGGAAGACTTGCTGGTGCTCGCTTTGAAAGTATTCTCGAAGCTAAAATGAGAAAATATTTCCTCCTGATCTACAGCACCAAACTGTGTTACGCCTAGCCTGTTGGCCCTCTCCCTTACTGCTTTGTCGTATTTGTTAAAAGTATCAAACGTGTACATTTTCTTGGTCGCCTTCTCAGTTAATACTTTTAGATGCTTTACAACTGGCGATGGATCTGCCTTTTCGACGATTAATTTCTCTACCGTCTTAACTCCCAATAAGAGGATATCCTCTACACACCTAGGCTCATCGCCTTTAGCAAAATATTTTTTCTGGACAAATTTCTTTGTGTGCTTTTTACCTTCCTCAGGGGGAGCGTTGACCGAAGAGGATGAGGAGCTGGAGCTGCTGCTTGACGATGAGGACGAGCTTGAACTTCGTAACGGGGCCTTCTTCTTCGCCTGCCGTCTCTTCTGCCGTCTTGGTTTGACGTCTTCCCACTCCGAAGAAGACCCATCATCTGATGTAAGGGTGGCCGTCTTGCTGGCCGTCTTGCTGGCCGTCTTGACTTCTCCTCCCGCAGTTGCCACCTTGACAAGTATCTCCAGATTCTCCGCCATCCTCGTAACGGTCTTCTCCAACTTGCCGATACGGGCGCCTTGTTCGGCGAACATCTTTTCTCCCTTTAGACGTATCGAGGACACATCTTGGGCATTGCCCTGCTGCTCCTTCACTTGCACACCCGCAGATTGTGCAACCTTGCACTTTTTGCCCGTTGGAGCGGCGTGGCGAATTTTGCAAACTCGGCAAAAATTAAAACCAGCCATTCTCCTGGATTATACGGAACTGCGCACGAATCTTCGTAACCGTTCTGTCACAAGGTAAGCAGGAACCTTCCTACTAAATAACCGCTTTCCCCAGCCGGTCTTTACCTATTAGACGAAGTGAGCAGGTCGGTGGTGTGGGAGCAACTGAAATTCAACGGTTACGCTCCGAGTTTATATAGTAACATGTCAACGGATCCGCGTAACCACGGTGATGGAAGAGGTTACGTCACCGCCCTGCTCCCGGAAATAACAATTTTGAGGTCTCGGAACCCAAAATATTACATTTATATGTAATGTATATATTTTAATACTCTAAAGACATGGAAAATTTGATTATTAAGTTTATTGTGATACTCAATTTGACCACTGGCTGCTGCTCATTTCATGAGCCAAGAAGACATGATTAACGATCAAATATATGCATCAAGTGGTGTAAAAACCAAATTGTAACAGACTGGTCATAACATACATGCACTTATTAACTGATATGGTTCATATAATATACAATCCTGAGTTGACAAAACACGTGTCAATCTTTACATAATCCAATATGTGAACTTATTATCAATCACTTCAGAAATATATAAATCATGAAACGTATCAGGCTATCACATTTCACAGTCTTCAGATCAAAATTCTGAATCTTTACACCTTATACTGTGTGAGGCCTTTCGGATTAATGTATGGACTATACACTTAATTTACTGCGCAATTCTATTAGGCATAGATCCAGGAGAGGGGGGGGGGTAAAAAAAATTTATTGTAAAATTGGCGCCCTCAGAGGGGGCGCCGGGATCTGAGGGCGCCGGGACTTTTATATAGGCACCCCCCCTCCCTTTCTTGAACTCCTGGATCAGCCCCCGTCTATAATACCAGAATGGTGGCAAAAACGTAATGGACAAGCAAAGTGGTTGGAAGTTGTCACAATGCCAATGTTCTTAACAGTAAACGTTGTGAACGTTGAGTTTTAAACTGTTAATGATTGTTTTGTGGTCTTCAGTGCTTTTGGGGGTAGTACATTATCAATGGCACATTTGGTTTCTCTCTAGACCCATAGAAATCTCGTGTATCTCTATGATAGACCTTTCTGTTAATGTGTTTGTCTTATTTACAAACAAACAATACGGACTCATTGCCGTGTATTTTTTTGAATCACAGTTTCATAGTTTAGATCTTGACTTCCCCTACACCCACTAATGGTCGACCCTTCACGTCTGCTTCTTCTTGGTGTACCTGGAGTAGACCTGTTTGGGCGCAGGCCGAGGTGGCGCCACTGAGACGTCCACCCAAGTCACTTGGAGCCAGTGGAAGTAAATCAGGAAGAGGATGAAATGGGCGCAGCTGTAGACGGAGACCAGCACAGGGAACAGGTCGGGTAAGCTGGTAGGGGGAGTGACTGTTAGGGACGCTACGGTCAGCACCAAACAGCCCAACATGGACAGCGCAAACTGAAATGAAAACGTGTACACAATATAAGAATTAACAGATTATTCTGCATCAAAATATTCTGGCTATATGGGAATGGAAACAACAGCAAGGCGAGCTGGTGTAACAGGCAGTGCTTAGACTAGAGCCCGGTCCATCCCGTCCCCCCTAAAAGGACGTCATATCAGTATCAAAAGTGCTGCCACCCAGTGGATTAGACGCACATATTACCATCTATCTTCTAACTCGGGATGAAGGCTTTACTAGGCAACCGAACAGCTTTCAGACTAACCATTTCAATATAGAAATATAAATTTTACTGGAGCATCTAAAACATGATATGAAAGAGCGCTGCTATTTACTAAAATATAGGCACGTCAGTCATAAAAAGGCATAAGGTTACTAGTATTATAGTAGGCCCTATGGTTAAGTATCATGTATATTCCTTAGAACTTCGAAATAAATGTCTGATTTTATGGATGATACAAGCCCACAATCTAATATCAGTATAGCTTGACGTTATGGACATATCTAGGCTTTTACAGCAATAAAATGGCTATTACATTGTTGTGTGCTGAGATGAGTACTTGCGCTGGCTCACTCCTGCCCCCTGGTGTAAGCATAGGTTCCTCTAGGGGGCACTGTTACTGGACTAAACAGACATACAGCTACAGGTGTTGGGCTTCACTCTCATTTAGCTTGTAGATGTCAGAGCTTACTTACCAGTTGCTTCTTTCTTTTTTCCTTTCCTTATTGGACACTATCATGAGTGTCAATAAGCACTCATAGCCGTCCCTTACAGAATCCATATGTGACGAAATTGAAACCTAACCCCTTATAGAAAAAATATTTTCTCTTCAGATTTGCACTGATCTCAGAGATGATCTGAACAATATCCAAAAGTGTGGAATTCCGCACTTGTGCGTTAGTCTGGTATGCTTGCCTAAGTATTCCTAATTTATGAGATCGAAGTCGGGTATAAGTTGGCTTGGCTAAATAAAGAAAACACATGGAAACTTACCACAGTATTTGTCATTACGTCGGTGGGCATGTATTGACTTGGGGACTTGACGACAAAGGCTTTACTGGTAAAGCTGATACGGGCGTCCTGGGGTGGGGCTTCAAAGTTTAGGGACATAACCAGGAAAAACAGGATACATGACGCTACTGTTGGCAAGACGAGGCCGTCCTTTATGAGAAGAGGTAGCATACTGAAAGAGAATAGAGAATAGTTTCATGGTTTCTTGTGTACTCTTAAAACGTTTACCTAAGTTCAAATGCAACTCTGAGGAGGAAGGATCTTACGTATTCAACAAAACTAAGTTCAAATGCAAAGAGATTTGAAGTACATGATTCCCTTTATACTCATTTGATATTTTCTTTCTGTTACACTACATGCTCTTTTTGTGGTAGACTGTATAGTCACAGTAAGCAATCACTGTATAAAGACCAACCAACCTGAATGTGGAAATCAGCAGGAACCACATGCAGGCAAATGGACGGTGTGGAATGAAGGCACACGCAGGTCTGAAATCAAGATTTTCTTTCATAACTCTTCTAGAACATAGATTCCAATAAGATATCGGATGTTTAAAAAAAAATCACTATGTAATACTTGGCCCTATATAATTTCCTCCAGGCCAGTGATATCGGGCTGAACTAGTAGAAAGTTTATTATCATTATCATTAGTAGCAGCAACAGATGAACTACACTCCTCCGGCACGTGTAACAAACGCCAATTTCGAGGGCCGTGACACTAAAGACTGGGCATTCTCGCTTGGGATATTGTGAGTACATTAAATGTTTAGTTTGGTATTCCGTCAAGATGAAGAATAACTGTTTATTAGAAAAACGACAGTTAAAAAGTATCTAAATAAAACTATTATTCATTGTTCTAATTTAAGACACTCACAGTGCTGCAAGTAGAATGGACTTCTCGTGGACTTGGAATGAGAAGAGGAAAAATACTAAAGAAGAGTTGATCTGAAAATGAAAAAAACTAATGTTATTCAGATTCATTTAGCAAGGTAAAGAAAAGTATCGTTATTTCATCAAAATTCTAAAACTCTAAATATCAACGGAAGTACAATTTCACAACGACACCAACCATAATCAATAAAGCAAATAAAAGTTATAAAATTTCATACTTACCAACGCAATTTTAAATTTATTTTTTGTTGGACGAAGTAATAGTGACAGGGATGACGGGAGTAGCATGAAAAGCGTGGTCCCCAAACTGGATACAAAGATAAATATGTCAGGATATAATAAACGTCAATGAAGCAAGCTTCTATAGACAATTTCATCACGTGTTTTACGTCAACCGTATTTATTGACGAAAAGAGGTTTGAAGATTCAAATTAAGCATTCCTTTGTGTAAGGTTAGACAACGCTTCTCGTAGCGCTATTTGTGATAATCCACAGTGGTACTATTGGGTACACGTCTTGATTCTATTACAAGTACAGTCTTTACACACCAAAGTTCCGAAAAATAAGAGCTACTATAATGTATCACTTTCATTCTTTGAAAATGGATATCTTAGCTACTCCTCAATAGGGTGTTATAAGATGGTGGCTACTGGTAAAAAACACACGTTAGTTTTCAGGGACACGCGTCTTGTGTCCTAGCTTGTATTCATATCAAAATTTGGGAAACTCTTTATGAATTTTCAATCCATTATATCCTACATTATATGTAACAATATCTTGTACCTAATCACACTTTTCAGGTCTTGTTCCTATGAACGAATATTATAAATATGCTGTGAAAATCCATGTATTTAAGTGAGATAGCCTTGTTCAAAATACACAATTCAAAAATGTACATGTGTTTTTGAAGCCTATGCTCAGTCGCGCTTCAACATAATGTAATGTGATTTATAAGATTAGATGGGGTTATCCAAAGGTTATTTACTGAAGTAAGACTAATAATTCTGCCTATTTAACTGTCTGACCTTAAAATTT
The DNA here is from genome assembly GCA_936440205.1 of Lepidonotus clava. NCBI lineage: Eukaryota > Metazoa > Annelida > Polychaeta > Phyllodocida > Polynoidae > Lepidonotus > Lepidonotus clava. Next base: position 21,141,232 of record OW387134.1, read on the forward strand.
TCAACTGTTGCTTATGATAAATTAATATTATACAACAAAGGGGGAAAACACTTACCATAGTTTCACTATTTGGTCCACAGAAAAAATATTTTTTACTTTAATTATTACAGAAATGCTGCACCAAAAGTTCGATACTTTGTCCTACAAAAAGAGAAGATGAAAGCATGTACTACAATTTAAACTGTTTTACCTTATCAAGCTAAATAACAGGCCAATACATTTCATACATTTCGTTATTATGATTATGTAAAAATGTTCTGAATGTTCAACATCTCGATCAACTCGATTAAAAACGGTATGTTTGGCAATTATCAGAGCAAGTTCTACTGGTAATCCTTTTCGACATTCACATGGTAGTACAATAGGTACAGAAGCAAACTCTAACCTCATATAGTCCGCGTGAGAAAGGGAAGAGGCGGCTAAGAACTTGGAGCGCAACATCTTTGTCCTGCAGGAAAGGCCACCAGCAGGCCGCAAATGTCGCCACAACCACCACGCCGAGCTGCACTAGTTTGAAAAACCTGTTAACAACAAAATTGATATATGTATTTTTATTGTAATCTACGAAATAAGTCCTGTACTTCCCGTGATAGTTTCCCTAAGTGTTCCTCGGTCCCGCCACAGCCACCCGTAGTTTCCCCAATCTGGCCGCAGCCACCCAGAAAAATGGCAAAGGGGATCACTTTGTTATGCATTCAACATACAAAACGGCCATCGATTGAAAGCTAATTAATCGACCAAACCAGATTTCTATGGCTAATGTTGATACGGTTTGTAAGAATTCGAAATTCCTCAATTATAAGGAATTTAGGGAATTCCGGAGGGAAGCCCTTTGAAATACCGGGGGGTACTTGGGAAATCGAGCAATTTACGAAGGCAATCGGTTGGGACTAAAGGGCTATTAATTTTTTGATGGTTATAACTTTTCTTTTGAGGTTCGGGGACTTCGATAGAGAATAAGAGTGACATGAACACATACGTTTTAGAAATCACCTTCAGAAAATTAATGGTGGCAATGGACATTTTGTTTTAAGCTCAAATTGCCGCATTCCTGAACTGACCTTCCCTGCATTTGATCCCTCCTATCTGGCAACAACTGATTGTATGAAACTGAACAAAAGCTATGTCAATAAAATCTTCTCAAAAAGACCTTATTCTAGATTCCAATCAGTACTTTTAGTACTTAAGACCTACTCCTTCAATACTTGCTAAAACTCGAATGAACTAAATACACTTATATAGTCAGTCAACTAATTTGATTTTATCCTCTCTGGGAATCTCACCAGTTTTGTTTGCCGTTGAAGCAGGACCCGAGCAGGTAGCAGAAGAAGGGCAGGGCGTGGTAGAGCTCCATCTGTTTGTAGTTGAGGGCCAGGACAAAGGCCACGGAGGCCAGCAGGTCCCGGTCGGCGCAGACTAGGGCCAGGGCGAGCAGCACCAGACCCAAACTGACGCAGTTATACCTGACACTAGGTTAAGGAGCGTACAAACAGGTGATATGAAATATACTTAGCATTATTACTTAGTTTGTGTATTGATCGAGACTGCCTTTGTAAGGTATAGCTTTTTTTTTTAGCCATATAACATTACGTGGTGAAATACATATTTTAACTTGACATTCATGTTTCAAATAGGAGATGAGTTGGAACCCTAATAGCTTTTCGTATATTGTATTTCAAATGTAAACTTTATTGTGATAATTGTGCAAAGGATACTGGAAATGGCCATAATCAATAAGTATCAATCCTGGGTATGTTATCAAAGCAACGACAGCTCCAACCTGTAAATAACAAAAACACGTGAAATGAGTATGAAATGATATAATTTAGATAAGTACCATGTAGTTATATTAATTATTTTTGTGACGGAAAATCATGTAACATATTGACGACGATTAAAATGGCAAAACTGGTCTATCATCTGTATTTGTGAAAGAAAGAAGATTCCAATCACCTTTCGGAATAAACTTTTATTTCCTGCTTCATCTGAAATTATCTTTAGGTCACCGCCTCCCCTCCCCCTCGAAAAAAAATCTCTGAAAGGTCCTCTGCTCGAATAACTTAGTATATTGAAATATTACCTTATCCACCTCTGACATCAGATTCTGGTTGGCAGCATAGAGGAATGTAGCCGGGAAGTACACCAGCAGGTCAACAATGAGAACTGCAAAAATATTCAGCATCATGATTTATTCGAAGTTTTTAGAATATGTTTGTAATAGAAGTAATATAATAGTGATAGTAATAGTGTTTGTAATAGAATACAAACAAATATAAATTTCTTGGTTTATATTAGTCTATATATTTAAGCATTTTTAAACAGACCATAGACACAATTCTTGACTGACACTGTTCAAGATAGCTTACATTTAGAACAAATTATTTGCAGATAAGGTCTAAGAAAACTAGTCTTTTATTGTGAACAGAGGAAATCTGGTCACAGACTTACACTTTGAAGTAAGAAAATTAAGTTGTTACCTGAGTAACGCATGAAAAGTTTGTGCTGTGGACTTTCGACCCCTCGTGAAGTAAACAGCTCTACCCAAGAACTGTTTATTTTATTAGCCCTAAAGGAGACAATAATAAGCATAAATATTGCTCATTTGTATTACATTGGATTTCATTTTGTGATTATACTGAAAACAAAATGTAACCTACAAAATATCTGAAAGACCATGGACAGTTGTACAATACAGATTTTTATTAGGACAACAATATTTAACCAGCCGACACAGATTAACATACAAATAAAAGAAATACCAAAATCCAATATTCAATCTAAAGAGTCTCATGATAACATTATATAAGCCTTAAATAAAGTCGGGAAGTGCATTTTAAAGAGAAATACACTGACAGAAAACTGAACATTTACAGTAAATCATTCCAAAGTAAAGTACCCCGATAAAAAAAGATTATTTTCATACTTTCCACCATTATGTCTTTCAGTCCTAAAAATTTATTTTTCGACTTGCCTGGTCACATACTATATATAACAAACTTGTTTGGTACATTTTTCAATGTACTGAGAACAAGCATATACAAAACTTGTAAACTCCATCTTTATTCTAGGCTTAAAAGTTAAGCACGTAAAAGTAAATTCTCAAAACGAACATAGTCATCCCAATTTTTATAACATCCACGAATATATTCACATTATTCAAAACTTCCTCATGTTTAAAAGAACTCTGCTTTGGTATCATAAACCAATAGCTATATGTTTGAAAGGACTCTGTTTTTGGTATCTTAAACTAATAGCTGTAACAATCTGCTTACGCTGAACCGGCGAGCCAGCTGTGATATGCGGTGAGAGGAGGGTAGTCCAACCCCCAATACTGAAGGTCATTTTGGGAACTGTTCACATACCTGCCGAGAGAAATTGATTTTTCTTTCAAGTACAAACTACAATACTTTAAAAATGTAAAACACTTGTTAGGTTATACTTGTGAAATAGGATGAACGTGGCTAATACTTATATACAACGGTTAGGAAACTTTCTTTTGGGCCCCTGGGTGATTGACATCATAAGTGCTACTGGCCCGAATCAAAATCAATTGTATTTGAGTAACTCTGTGTGCATCATGCAATTTGAAGACTTTTATAAACTGATTACAGAAATATTAGGTTTTTAGTATTAATTTTTTTAAAGAAATATCATTGAAGCATACAAAAAGAACGTTTCCTGGAAAGGTACAAAAGAAGAAATATGCAATTCTACGATCATGAAATGTAAGGAATTCTATTGAACCACCTGAGCAGAAAATGAAATAGTACAATCAGCATCAGTAAACTATTGGTATATGTCTGGAAACTACGAAGATAGTGACGTTTCTGTATAATGCAAAATTGTTTGACAAAGCTCCAACGTTACCGTACCATTCTTTAATGGGAAGGTTAAATGTGATTTCCATCCAATGTCGTTGAGCTTCATAATCTCCAAACATCGGCGGCTTGTTGGCACCTAAAAAAATACGTAATACATTCTTAATGCCCGTAAAGCCCTTTTCTTATCTTAAGGATGGGTCCTGAGTCTAGACCATTACAAAATGGATGTACAGTTGTTTTATGCTAATATTTTGACATGTCTTTGACATGATTTTATTATTTTGGCGTTACACTGACGTAGGAAAATGCTTTTAAATAATACGGTGGTCAAAAACAAGTCATCTCCGGGGATTTAGACCCTCTCCCTGGGTCTGATGTTGACAGTGGCTGAAATTACTACTACAACAGAGAGGTAGGATTCAAACAAAGTACTAGTACTTCAATCTTAGTACACTGCCCCTCCCCAATACTGCTACTAATACTTAGTATAAGGGACAGGTAGGGTGGGGGCGGGTACAACTAATATGGGTACGTAGGCCCTGCCTACAGCAGTGCTTCTACTGCATTCGACCACAGGTTGACAGGGACTCAAGGGAGGGAAGGGGTACTGATCAATCAGGGTACATTGGCCCTGCCCACAGCCTTGATACCAGTGACCCTCACTTGTAGTCAGCCAAGGAGAAGGAAGATGACCAATTGTTGAATCGTAATAGTGATTGATAGGTGTCAAGGCCCCAGCCATACCAAGAAAATGTTTGAAATTAAAGTTATATTTCTTGCGTCCATCGGGTGCATACATTTTGAAACTATGCACCTGGGAATTTTATTGTTTGCATACTTCCAATTAAACATGTAAATACTGTCACAAAATGTGTTCCTGGCACCAAAGATCTGTGTAGATAAAGGCCTTTGGCAAAAATATAGGAAAATATAGGATGTTTTAGGGCAAAAATATAGGAATATTCAGCAAATCTTATTTCAAGATATTCTTCGATTATATAAGACGCAACCATTTCATAGGCATTTGGTCAGTTTACAGACTAACTTCAATTTAGAAATGAGTGTAATAACAAATAATATAGATATTTCAGAACAAGAACCTACTTTGCAATTATTTTTGTTCAATACACTACTTTGATCAATAAAATTCTTGGGAGGGCCCAGGAGATAGCGTAGGAGGGGTGGCCCCTCACACTTGGATGGAGGGGGAACCCCCAGGAAAATTTTAAAAAATTAACCCCGCAAATATGAAATCTTGGACCCTCTGAGTAAATACAGATATCTATAATCTGAGAAGAATAACGCCCATTTATGGAATTTTGGGCACTCTTAGCCAAGTAGGATACTGATTCTTTGAAGTTGAGGTTTATTTCTACTCTTTGAGAAAATCTGTTCACTTGGGGGTCTGGGGTGCGACCCCCCCAGGAAAATTTTGAAAAAGTAACTAATCAAATTTGAAAACTGGGAGACCCTCACCAGATGGCCCTTACCCTCGCTTCCTGCCCTGAGGGTCTCCTGAACACTGACCTGGTGACCCTTATCCTCCCCTCAAGCTCAGGCCCTGAGGATCTGCTGACCCTGACCTGACGGCCCTTATTCTCCCCTTATGCCCTGAAGGTCCCCTGACACTGACTTGGTGACCCTTACCCTCCCCTTAAGCTCATGCCCTGAGGATCTGCTGACCATGACCTGACGGCTCTTACTCTCCCCTTATGCCCTGAGGGACCCTGACCTGACAGCCCTTACCCCCCTTACTGCCCTGAGGGTCCCCTGACACTGACTTGGCGACCCTTACCCTCCCCTTAAGCTCATGCCCTGAGGATCCCCTGACCTGATGGCCCTTACTCTCCCCTCATGCCTTGAGGATCCCCTGACCCTGATCTTGGGATCATTATGCCTGTATTCCACTATGGAAAAAAAAAAAAAAAAATACCAAAGATCAGGACCAAACATTTTTGTGTGTCAATTTCGTTTTTACACCTCATGATTATTTTGGAGTTACTGACTGCTCATCTTTGGCATTTTTTGCCAAACATCAGCAGGATTTCCACAAAGTGGGCTTTTACCCTACTCTCATCCCCCCCCCCCCCCGTTATGGGGGTGGATGCCTAAAATCGACAGGGCGACAGGGGCATTTCTTAAATTCCACAGGGCGACATGGCTGTTTCTTAAAATCGACAGGCGACATGGCAATTTAGTGACAAATGACATGGCCCTTTTCTTAAATTCGACAGGGGACAGGAGCCTTAAAAAGATAGTGACATGGGACAGGGTTATTTCTTAAAGGGAGGAGCCAGTGCCTGTCAAAATGTATACTGTCGTGTTCCCCACCATACAGGGAATAAACATGCCAAATTTTATGGTTCTATCTCTAGTAGTTTTCGTTTTACATACATTTTTCTAAATGGAAATAAATTTCCCTGTTTGCACCTTGTGTAGCCTGCACAGTGCAATTGTCTGTGTGTGACGTCACAAGCAGAACAGTTGAAAAATGAGAAAAATGAGAAAAATGCAATAAGAAATTTATTAGATGTACTTTTTAAGTCTAAAATATATTAAAATGACCAAATTGAATTATTTATAAAAGAAAATGTGAAAAAATATAGCTTTTAAGGAATTTAGAAATTTGAAATTTGAATATAACTGTCATTTTGTGTGACGTCACACACAGACATGTATTTTGGTAAGAGTCAGAGGAATCAGGTGTTTCTTAAATTTAAATCCAACATATCACATTAAGAAGTTGATTATTGAAAATGGAACTTGGCATACTTCTATACAAGTATTTAATCTACCATATAAATTGAAAAAGAACCAAAATTGAAATTTCACTGGCCCCTCTCTTTAAATTCGACAGGGGACAGGCCTCTGAAGTCAAGTATAACGACAGGCGACACAGCCATTTTTTAAATTCGACACGGGACATGGGACCCCCCCATCTACACACACACCCCCCCCCCCCTTCCCCTAGGATTCTCTTGGGCCTCTTGAGAACAAAGCCTACTTCTCTCCCCCGTTTTCCCTTTAACCCTTTTCTTCCCGTTATTTTGCAAGGGGGGCGTCACAGTGCTGAGAGAGGGGCTGGGAGGGAATTAAAGCAAAGGGCTGGGAGGGAAAGCAGAGGTCCAGGAGGGGAGGCACAAGGCAGGGGGGGGGGGGAGGACAGGATTTCTCCATTTATTTTTTTCCTTTTCTCCCCTCTTTCTCTTTCTTTCTCATGAGATTTTGTGATATTCTGATTGACTTCTCAAAATATTGCAATTATGCATCATAAATCAGACTTTTCTGAGAAAAAGTTATGACCCCTGGATTTACAAGATTATCGGGTACTGCCGTACCGAAGGAGGCAGGCGAAAATAGAAGCAATTGCAAATTGCATAATAACTGTGCATGATTGCGCAATACCATTTCAATACTAAACATCTGCCTGGAGATTGTGAGAAGTTAGAGAGTGGAACCTTCTTTGTCAATCTCCATGTATCTCTATGGGGGGAAATATTTGCTGTGCTTGAAGAGTGATGACCTACTTCCTTAACTATAGGAATTTCCTATTTCAATTTTGTGACAAAAAAAATTATGGATTCTCTCTAAAATTACAACAAAATAACCAAATATTTCACAATTTTGGAACCAAACCACCATATACTAGAAACAGAACTACTGAAATACATATAGTTTGAAGATTATAATGCTGGCATTATTGAGAAAAGTGGAACGAAAAATTGGTCACAAAATTGTAACAACTTTTCTGATCCCCATTGAAATGCAGTGAATCAACCTGGTCAAAAAAGAGTGTAGAGAAGGTCCGCGGCCTAAGGCCCGCCTCCCAATACCAGCAGGTAATGTAAATGTATAGGCTGCCCCAGCGATTTTCCCCTTCTCTCTGCCGCCACCTTACAACTTCCCTTGTTTGGGGCCGTCCATAAATGACGTCATGCTATTTTTGACCATTTTTGACCCCCCCCCCTCCCCCCCTTCGTCATGCTTTTACTATTGGAATGTATAGTGGAATGGACCCCCCCCCCCCCCCGGCGCATGACGTCATTTATGGACGGCCCCTTTGCAACAGGTTAACACAAGTGTTAACCTGTTGCAAACAAGGGGTTTTACAACCTAGATCAGTGTTATCACTTATGACACAAGAATTGGAATAATGTATACAGAATAACAGTAATTGGTAACCTAATGAATGACAGTAAAGTAAAACCCTATAGTATAGTTCAACCCTTTATAAGCCCCTGCCGGCCCGGCCCCAGGCCTGGGGCCGGGACTAGGCTAGCTGTCACACAGGGCCAAGCCGGCCCGGCGCCAGCACCCAAAAGATAACAGTTGATGTACAACCTAGGGGGCCTACCTGAATAAGGATTTAGGGACACGGCCCATCTCAACAGTATTCCCAATGTCGTTATCCCTGCTACATAAGTTCCCCATGCCATCTTTCTATCTTTGCCGCAGCCAAAACTTGTCTGCTGCTAGTGTCTGCTGCCATCCACGTGTAAACCAGGTCAAGGCCGTTCGGGAAGTAGGTCATAGCAATCTCCAAGCACTTGTTCCATAAAATTTTCCAACTATAAATCTATGGCGGGCAAAGATACTTGTGCTTGGAGAAAACTGTTTAGCCACCTGCTGGAAACAATCAAAACTAAACATTACTTCTTTCCAGAAATTTTAGTTTTCTCAACATGTAAACGCCATCAAATGCATCTGCACAGTCAGAGTTCTATGTTTCTTTGTTATGCTACATTTTGGCTGATGCAATTGTTATTTGAAACTATAATTTTTATTTAGATCTAGGGTGGCTGGGGTTGGGGTGGCGCCATCTTCTGAATATTTGAGCCTACTTCGCGCCCCGAGCCACATACTCCCCCGTCGCTTCGGATTCCAAATGTAATACTCGCTCCGACTATAGCCTTTTTTCGTCATGCACTTTTACTGTAGTACTGCGCAACCGCATCACGTACGTGGCCCTCCGCGAAAAAGTAGTTCTTATAGAAACAGTAAAGTCAGGCAGGTAACCAGTTCCAGCGAAAAGTAGTCCCGGCACTGCCCAGAATGCTATAGTCGGAGCGATGATTACAAGGGAATCTGAAGCGAGAAAGGAGTTTGCCCGAGCCAATCCGAGGGATGTCACTCCCTCGGATTGGCTCGGCGGCACTATCCGCCGCGCCCCCTACTTCCTAACGTTATATTCTCCGTACAGAGATCGTTGAGGTAGCAGAGTGGGCTGGCGGCGGAGAGTACTGACTCTCCCTCGGAAATTCATAACAAGGAAAGGCATTGACTTGGTGGTCCGTACGTTTTACCTGTACGTTCCTGGGACCATAACAATAACAGCAGGTGAGCCATAGATTATGAATTATCGAATACTTTTTCATATTTCAAAGGTGTGCATTATTATACTGTAAAAAATGATGAATGTATGCCATAATTTGGCCATACGATGCCGGTGGTCAACAGGTCGGTGCGCCGGGGCCGTGGTCCTGCGGGGCGGGGCGGTGCTCGCCGGGGAGCGGCCCTGCCCTGGGCCGGGCCTGGAACAACTGCATCCCCTGCCGGGGCGGGGTCGCTCAGCTGATTATGGATGCGAATTAAGTAGTCTACAACCAGTGCCATATCGACCCCCGTGATAAAAACCTAGAATTTATCAGATGTTCAATCTTGATCACCACAGCCAGTGGACAGATCTAGATCTAGATTAGCCAAACGTTTGCTCTCTACTCCTACCTAAGCTGAGGCTAAGCCTAAGGTCGTACCCTGCTTGCCGTGAGAGAAGGGTCCACAGAGCTAGATCTAGTTGTAACACTGCATGCAGCTATAACTATTTTCACGCATTTTGTAGCCAGTTTTCGCGCATTTTATTACATCTATATTTTAGGTTTACAATGAGTATAGATCTAAGGGGCCGTCCATAAATGATGTCACGCACAGGGGGGTGGGTGGGTAGTTGGAAAAGTGTGACACTGCCTGGAATTGATAGGGGGGGTGTCTAGAGAAGCGTGACAGCCCGTCGATGTTGAACCTATTTGTTATTTTTTTCAATAAATGAAACATGAATTGTGTATAAATATCCTAAATATAGAGATCTTAACTTAGAATACAAATTAAATGTCATTATTTGCATAAATTTTACAAACACAAACCTTATTCTAATGAAATTGAGTGTTGTCCTCAGTTCCAGGGCAATTTTGGTTTGTTAAATTTGTCACATATCCTCTAAACATGAATCTGTGTTTCTGTTTCTGCAATATTACACAAATAACACTTGATGAAATAGAAGACAAGTGTGTTTTGTGTGTTTTAATATTGCAGCTAGATAATATTGATTGAATTGTGTCACTGTTTTCATTAGACCTGTCCACTTTTTTTGCAAAGTCAGGCACTGACACAAATCTGAGTGAATGAGTTAGTACTTGTGTTTCTAAGTCAATAAGGTGATGATAAATGAGGATGAATTTTTTTCTTCTCTCAATTTTACCTCCATTTTATTGAACCCAAAAAAGGTATGTTTTTGTGATTTTTGGTTGGACATTGTGAGCAAAGCTGAAGGGCTTTAACACTGTTCCCTACGGGAAAATGTCATTTTTGCTTTCCAGTTCTACAGCTACATATTGAAAGTAAAAGCTTATAAAGTTTAGTTTTGGGTAATTCTACTAGGAAAATTACTGTTAATCAAATATGATGAACATTTTTCTAAAAATGCTGATATCATAGAAATAAGGGGTGGGCTAGCTGGCAAAGTGGACAGGTCTATTAGATCTATGATTGAAGAAATAGTCATTTTTTTTAGAAGTGCATTCAACTGTGTAGAGAGAAGAATAGCTCCACTGAGCAGAGAGTTGTCAGGAGTTGTGTTGCCGCATGACCTCTATGGCTCCCATCTAAACTCACAAGGACATACCACAGATGAAAAATTAGAGGCAGCCAACTTCTCACATGCTGGTAAGGTTTTGGAAGATGTATGGTCATCTGTGGTAATTGATGGATATCCTGTGAAGGCAGAATACATCAAACCCACTGAAATTATCACAGAACTGGAGATCAAGTCAGCTGAATGGAAGAATGTCCATGTCAGAGAGAGTCAGTACATGTTGCAAGTGGTGAAGTGTAACAACAGAGAGTGCTGTCAACCACACAGAAGCTCATATCTCATGATCAATGAGGACATATTTCTTCCAGGCCCCTTGCCATTGAAACAAACAAAGGAAAATGGTCTGACTGTCTCTCTCAATGATCCAGTTGCCAGGTATCCATCTGTATTTGTGAGAAAGGCACTGATCAAAGACATCTTGCCAAGATCTGCAGCCAAATTCTCAGCTGGTCTGCCCTATGACTTTGTATGGGGCCTTCCATTAAGTATGTACGCATCAAGGGGGGATGGGGGGGTCTGAAATTTTTGAAAATTTGCGTACGTCCCTGTACAAATCTAATGTGTATTTTGGTCAAAGGGGGGGTGGGGGGGTCTAAAAATTTTGAAATTTTGCGTACGTACTAAATAGAAGGCCCCTATGCCCTACTGTACAGGACATGCTTCCATCAAGAATGTGCAAGATTTGCGTACTCTACCATGCATCCATCAGGTCTCTTAAGGATCACAAGAAATCATGCAAGGCCAAAGGCAGTGATCACAAGAAATCAGCAAAAGGAAGTGTTCAAAAAAAAAATCATCCACAACGAAAGGGAGCCAAGGAAAAGGCACGGAAGGGGTCCCTGACCGTGTCCATCCAATTAGGGTGGCTGTGAGACACCAACTGGAACTCATGTGTGTCATCAGATAGATGGAGATGGAGGAGATGGAGTGGCATGATGAGGAGAATGTACAGTTTAGTGGTATTGCCCCAAAACAGGCAGTGAAGCCAGGAACCCCAGTGGTTCCAATAAAAACGGTACAGGCTCCATGGAGTTGTGAAGAAGCAACGTCATAATACGAGGGTGTCATACAATGAAAATGGGCACATTGACACTTTTGAGACACTGAGCCATTCTGTGAACCTATCTGACCAATGTGCATAATACTTTTGTTCTTTCATATCAGTCTATACAAAGTGTCAGGATGGGTTATGTAAAATGTGCCATAGAATATTAGCAAGATTAATATTGTGCTTATGAGACATATCACATTGGACAGTTTCACAACATATCATTATCATTTATCTGCAACTTCAGGACCTTTTCATTCTTTGAAGCATTTCTGAGTGTCATATATTTTAAATTAACCTCGTACTTGGAAATTATCTTTTGACATCTATTACAGTACATTTAGAATAGATCTAAGCACCAAGAGCTTCAGCGTATTTTATTGGAATAGATATTTTTGTTAAAAGCATCATCACATGTTAAATGCTAATGTTAAATGCAACAAGGACTTTTCAGTATTCAGTCTATTAAAAAGGTATATCTAGTTTCACCTCTAAGTAAAATCTGTCATAGTTATAAGTCTGGGAAAGGCTTAATAAAGTTTGTGCTACGCTATGTCATCTAACTCTAGTAATTCCATCCTTTTATACATCTATTATAGTACATGAATAAATAATGTGATAATTTGAAGTAGAAACCATTGGAAAAAACATCAGTAGTGGAAAATCATAATTATTAAGAAGCCAAGGGTAAGATAAGTTGCATGCAGGTAACAACTTAGTGAAAAGGTAGGGTAGGTAGGTTTGGATCCATATTGAATTTTCGTTTCACAAAAAAGTAACCTACACCTTCCCACCAAATAACGCCTTTCTTAATAGAAAACAGCCTCATAGGCCTAGCAAAAACAGGGATATGTCTGGTTATCAGTATCTAATGAACATATTTTTGATACCACCAAATAGGCCTTGAAAAAATATTATTTATAGAAGAAAAGACAGGGGGGGGGGGGTTGTTCACAGAGTGTGACATCATATTTTGGGGGGGTGGTTCAAAATGTGTGACAAAACGTGACGGGGGGGTGGGGGGGTCCCAAAAATACCCCAAAAAAGCGTGACATCATTTATGGACGGCCCCTAAAATATTCAATTCTTAAATGTTTTTATAGATCTAGATCTCTCGTGACATGAAGAAAAATAGACATGACATGACAGGGGTGGACATAACAAGGCCTTAATTAGAAAGCAGGTCGGGCCCCTGGATTTTCTGGGCTAGGGGCCCAACTTGCTCCTAGAAAACGTCAAAGACTAGTATATGTGAGGGCCCCTAGATTTGGAAAGCCAGGGGCCTGGATTTTTAAATTTGCGTCCATCACTGCACGACATGGCCTATTTCTTAATATTTATAGTTAAATTCGACATAGGACATGAGGGTTTCTTAGAGGCGACATGGGACATAGAGCCATAAGTGGCAGTTGACATGTCCTTTTCTTAAATTTGATATTCGACATTTGGGATCCCCCAAGGGCCCCGTCAATGTAGGGAACCCCAAAACATAGACTATTTCTACCTCTAAAACACAACATTTTCAGTAAATCGCCAGTGTTTACCACTAACACTGGCCTGTAGGCCAATGGCTGACAATTTTCACCAAAATTAGGGCCAAATAGGCCCTGATGGCCGACAGGGAATTTCTGATGTTTTTTTTCCCTCTATTTTCTGATCATTTTAAGAGTTTAACCTATAAAATGGAGACTGACATATTTGGGACCCTATACTATGGAGTACAAATCAGTATTTTCAGGACCTGCAGGCAAATTGATTTTGTCGACAAAATCCCTGGAAAAACTAGAAAATAAATAGATAATTGTCATATAGCCATCTACAATATGGCTGACTTTTCAAACATCTCAGGAAATATCAAATGTAATTCAAAAAATAATGATGGCTAGTTTTTCACAATGGTAATCTACAAAATAATGATGCAATTCATGAAATTGTACATGTATTTACGAAAGCCGGGCAGGGGGGTTCCTGGGTGTCTGGAACCCCCTTAAATTTCCCAAAATATAAGTAAAATATAAGAAATCTTGCTTAATATGTAAGAGGATTTTCCTTAACTAATTTTGTCCACTAGTCCACTGGGCTTTTGTTCGTATCTTAGCACTAGCCCGGATCGAAGTTTCACTTGCCCATATGAAGATATCATTAAAGGGAAGGGCCAGTGCCCATAAAGTAGTATACTGCCGTGGTCTCTAACATCCAGGGAATAATCATACCAAATTTTATACTGTTATCTCCAATAGTTTTTGTTTTATAAACATTTGTCTATATCAAACTGAGTTCCCCTGCCTGCATCTGACACTGCTTGCACAGACCATTTATCTGTATGTGACGTCACAAGCAGAACAGTTGAAAAATAATAAAACTGAAAAAATAACAATATTCAATTTATCTAAGTGTTTTTTATGACCCTAAAAGTATTTAAAATTACCAAATAAATTGATTCATGAAAGAAAAAATTGAAAATATATTTTATTTTGGGATCTATAATTTTGAAATTTAAATATAACGGTTTTTTGTATGACGTCACACACAGACAGCCTATGTCAGGTTTACAGGTGGCTCAATATGTGGTCTGATAAACAGACACAGTTTTATTATTATAAGGGAACACTTCAAAGTTATAATAATGTCACATTCTCATAATTAGCACTATATGTACGGTATGATATGAGAATTTAACAATATTAAAATTTCACTGGCCCCTCTCTTTAAGAATTCTTTCAATTTTTACTGGTCCACAGGGCTACACAATGCACCTACTCCACATCCTAGATCTACATTTATCAGGCGAGCTTGTTACACATTCAGTCAGCCCTATTGCACACATCTAGGCCCTACCCATATGCCATAAACTGGGTCAGGCGGTGCTAAATCATACACGTCTGTCTCCTGTAGTGGTGCTGTATGGAAATTTGTCTGTGAAAATGTTTGAGGCACATGACCCCGTTACCAGAGACGGGGCACATCGTGTATGTACCAGGTTCTGTGGGGGTGCCATTTGTTTACTTGTTGGAAGAGTAGGCGGTGGGGAAGGGAAGCTCTCCATCCTTTGTTATGGTGTCATAGTCTAACTGTAGATTCTTCAGTTCTTGTCCTGTCTTCAATTGTCAACTTATTCATCTGGAGTGCTTTTATTTGGCACTAGTTTCACGAAACCTGTTAAGGATAGACAACTGTTGATGATGCCCGTTTCACAGAGTTTTAATTTTCTAACCGATTTTAGGAGGTACACTTTCATGCTGTACATCAAATGAAAGGTACATTTTTCCTCTGTCTAATGTAATCACTATGAATAATGGACATGAAGCCCCAGTGAAAGGTATACTAGGTACCTGGTACCAACAGAAAAAAATACTCTTATTTCTGTATTGAGAGAACGTTTCTTTTGCACTGCTATCTTCTACTTTGGTACTTAATTTAGACACGTTTCAGTTTAGCCTATGGTGCTAAGGTTAGGTTACAGCCTGAGTGGTCGCCGGTGAACACAGTCAGGCCAATTATTCCGCTGGTGACCTGAGCCCACAGGACTGTTGATGCAGGGTAAGGCAGGCTTATTTCACCACGCCGGTAATCAGCAGCGACTGGTGTGCCCTGGTGTCGCGGTTTCACTCGCCATTACCCTCAGATAGTTGGGCCTGGGCCAGGTCCATAACCAGGAAACCGGCCAGGGTTTGCTCTAACATACGGCATGTGGATCTTAAATACGGCATTGCAGTCGCGCTTCTTTTTATTAAAGTTTTAGTTTTCAGAGTGCTAGGGCAAAACGATATTGAATCTATCTTATTGTCACAGTTGCGCCATAACTAATTGCTAATAAGGTGAATTGTGACAAGTGTTTCCTAACAAGAATTTCGTTATACAGAAAAACAATTATTATTAAACACAATGATTCCTCTTTGATGTCATTTTACTATAACGTCATTACATTTTGTAACAAATACAAATTACAGTTCTTAATCATAATAGAGGCGCTAATCATAATGAAGCTGATACGCCAGTGGCGGATTTAGAGGGGGGTGCGGGCGCGCACCCCCCTCCCCCCCCTTTTTGTGTGTGTGTGTGTGTGTGTGGCCAATTTTACATTTTTTTAATGTAAAACTCGCCCAAAAGGTAATTAAAGGAAAACAATTTCCAATAGCGCCCCCCCCCCCCTTTTTCAAAAACCTGGATCTGCCACTGTATGCTCAATCAATTCTAAAATATAGGCATTGGAGACCTCAGCACCATCAAATGCCAGGCTTAAAAAACATCCAATACAATTGTGTATTACACTGTATTTGATCCAGACGACCAACTTTACCAGCCTGTTCTCAAAGCCGGTACTGTGTAGGTTACTGGGGTATACACTTATCATATATCACACATGAGATAAAGGAGAATTAGCATTAACTCCATCATACTCTCATACGGGCACAGCTCCAATAGAGACTTTGAACCCACCATTGTAGCCTGAAGTTCGGCTGTTATTGCCATTGGTTTTGTGACCATAGATCACATAATAGAAAAATGAAAGAAAGAATCTCATATATTTTTGTTGTAAAATTCCCAAAAGAATTGTAATGCAAGTCCGAATTTGCATGCATATATATGTATCTTTATATGGCCCTTATATACATACAATAACAAGACCTCTTTGCAAGTGTAACTGTTAGCTGGCGCGACCCTAAGCCTTGCCCTCCCTGCAACCCCTGGCATGCAATAGCCCACATACTAAGGGTTTGGGCTCTTTCTCACAGTCGGGTACGCACAGCACACGATTTTGGCACTCGTGTACCTTCAGATATTGGCATGTTGATCATGCTGTCGGTAGTACTTTTCTTGGCCCCCAAAACGGTTTCAGGTATTAATATGATATATCAATATTATATTGCCTTTATTGACCATACAGTATCAAAATTTGTTATACGTCACATTAATCATAAATGAGGACATGTCGAGAATAAAATACGACTTTGTGTTTGCATATATTCGATGGTGATTGCATAATGATAAGAATTTAGGCTGCTCTGCTGTTGTTATCAATATCCTAACCTCATGAGGAAATGATAAACATGCCTCTGACACACATACGGGATAAGGGTGATAACACACATAACAGGGGGGAATGTGTATGATGTATAAGGTACACTTTGTCGTGTGCTGTGTCAGGAAATGTAGCAATAATGACACTGATAGATGTTTGACATACGTCCACGACATTCCCGTTTCGGGCCTTCCATTATGGGTCGTATGCAAATTAAAAAAAAAAAAACAATCAGACCCACCTTCATCGCTTTGGGCCAACGTACACGTTAATTGGTTTTATACAAAAACGCATGCATATTGAAAAAAAAATCACCCCCGGCCCCCATCGTTTATGCGTCCATCTGCTTCATTAGACTTTTGATCCTAGAGATTATCAATTCAATATAATTATGTGAAGTAATTAAAGTTTAATGTGCTTCTGCAGAGATTGACAGCACAGTCACAAATAGAAGAAATTTTTTAACAGGTATATAGATGATAAAGAATAGAAACATTTTCTATCGTACACAAATGTAACTCATAAGTAATACATGCTCTCACCCTCTGTAAATATAGCTATACCTCGCCGCCTAGACTCTAGGTGGCGACAGGTGAGAAGGCGTTTGCGCATGCGCCGGCAGTGAAAGTTTGCAACTTCGAAGAAGGCAGTCAAGCTTCAGTTCGCGAGAGTAATTTGTCAGAATTTACTTCTTGCGTGTGGATTTACCAAATAAATTCTTGTTGAGAATTTGTGGTATACACTATAGCACGTTCCTAGCAGGCCGTGAACTGCGTTGAACTTGGTTTAACCCGAACAGTGCTCGTGTAATTTATCTTGGACGATCCACGTGGTGTGCTGGGAGCAGCCATATTGGATCTGATAGGCTTCATTACGGATAAGCCTAACGGTGACTTTTTTCTGAAGGAATTAGGTGACTGGTGGGAGCATATCATCATGCCTCCTAAGAAAACGAAGGAACCCGAAACGGAGCAAAAGACGGACTCGGATGGGTCGCCTGCTCCAAAGGCAAAAGAGCCTACGCCGGACGGGAACGTGATTGAAGCGTTGACCGCCATTGGAACTATTCTCAAAAGTGGTTTCGAGGATATGGGTTCAAAAATGAACAAAGTCAACAAGTCAGTCTTGTCAGTGAATGACAATGTGTGTACGCTTAGTCAGAACATGGACGACAGGTTTGACAGTCTCTCCAACAAAATGGACGAGGACGATAGGGACATGTCGGTACGTTCAGAGGATGAAAGTATCGATGGTGGTCCACCAAAACTGTCGAGAGTTTCTCCGCCCAGGAAACGACAAAGGGTGGAGTCGTCAGGAGAAGAGACGGAGGAAGCGGACGAATCAGCCGCGGAATTCCTGGATACACGTACTAAGGAGTTGGAACATGACCCGGCAGAAGGTGCGAAATTGAAACCAAAAGTTCAAAAGTACGTCGATTTGGTTTTCTCCAAAACTTTGTCAGAAGAGGAATTGAAGAAGTTACGAGCAAAGTATCCAAGACCAGCAGAATGTGAGGTAATTTCAACTCCGCGCATTAATGAGGTCATTTGGAACAAGTTGCCACAAACCGTGAAGAATAGAGATAGGGGTTGGCAGAACAATCACATCAATTTCATGAACGTCGTTACGGGAATAGTAAGAGTAACAGAGGTTATCAGTGTGCAAGACAAAACCGTTCCGTGGATCAAGGATGTTATGAACAATCTAGCGGACGTGATTTCTATGTCAGCGAATCTAAGCAAAGAATGGACCAAGTCGAGGAGAGAAGATTTAAGGCCGTCGCTACCTGAAGACTTCAGAAGATTGGCGAGTAACGATGTACCTGCATCTCTCAAGAACCTTTTCGGGGACGATCTCGAAGGATCGATCAAAGTGGTGGAAGGACATAACCGCTTAGCAAAGAAGATGGAGCCGAAGAAAGACATCAAGAAACCGGATAATCGTCAACAGGACAACAAGAGAACCAGGAGAGGCGGTGGAGGTCGTAGACGCTTCCACACGAAAAACAAGTACGACAGCTCAGAGAAGTCAGACAAGGACTACAACAAGAAAAGTGACCATCAGAAGGATTTTCGGAAGAAGGGGAACGGCAAATACTAGATGAGGTAAAGAGGTCAGTTTCCCCCGATAATTCTATACCAGGAAATCTCAAAAACTGTCTTGAAGAATGGGAAAATCTAACATTTGATCCAGTGATTTTAGATCATGTTTCAGGTTACAGATTAGACTTTGTGTCAGAACCATTCCAATTCGAAACTCCAAGACCGTACAGACAGAACAAAGCTCAAACGTCAATTCTACAGATTCAGATAGATGAATTAGTAGAGAGAGGTATAGTTGAAAATATTGTACCAGAAGAAGCAGCCTTTGTGTCTAATGTGTTTTTGAGACCAAAGCCAAACGGCAAGCATCGTATGATAATAGATCTATCAGAGTTAAATGAACATTTGGAAAAAGTTCATTTCAAAATGGATCATTTAGAAGCGGCCCTAGAATTAGTTTCTCCGGGCTCTTACTTTGCATCAGTAGATCTCAAAGACGCGTACTATTCGGTGCCTATTTGGGAACCTCATCAGAAATACCTAGCGTTTCAGTGGAAAGATGAAATGTACAAATTTAAGGTGTTGCCGTTTGGTCTGTCTCCGGCTCCTAGAATTTTCACGAAAATTCTAAAGCCTGTCTTCAGTACTCTCAGAGAAATGGGTATTTCTTGTTTAGGCTATATTGATGATTGCCTTATTGTCGCTGATTCTTTTGAAGAATGTAGTGAACATGTGGAAGTTCTACAGGAGATCCTCACCGATTTGGGTTTCAAAATTCACAAAGAGAAATCATCTCTACACCCGTCTCAAAGTATAACCTTTTTAGGATATATTATTGATTCGACAGACATGTTGGTCAGACCAACAGAAGACAAAATTGTTCGTACTGAACAAAAAATTCAGAAACTGTTAGCAGGGAATGAATTTTCTATCAGAGAGGTAGCGTCAGTTCTGGGTGTTCTGGTCGATCTTTGTAAAGGGGTTCAGTTCGGACCAAGTCACTATAGAGCACTAGAGCTAGACAAAATCTTCGCTCTAAAAAGAGCTGGTAATCTCGAGTATGAAGGGAAAATGAAAATTTCCAAGGCAGGCAAAACAGATTTAAGATGGTGGCTTAAAAATCTGAGATCGGGTGTCAAACAAATAAGATTCGAAATTTCGGATTTGGATCTCACTACGTATGCTTCCATGGAAGGCTGGGGTGCAGTCTTTGATGGAAATTCCACCGGTGGTAGGTGGAAAGGAAATGAGAAGGATTTGCATATTAATGTGCTAGAACTCAAAGCAGTAGAGTTAGGAGTTCAATCTTTCCTGAAAGGAAAGAGAAATGTAGAAATAGTTGTTAGATCAGATAACGCAACTACAGTTTCTTACATTAACAAAATGGGTGGTACCCATTCAAAGGAATGTAATGCAGTAGCTAAATCCATTTGGGATTTTTGTGAAAGGCGGAACATCTGGCTGTCGGCCTTTCACATTCCAGGTGAAAATAATCAGGAAGCTGATTTTTGCTCTAGGAATTTTACTGACAATACTGAATGGGAATTGAGTCAAGAAATCTTCGAGGATGTGTGCAAAACCTGGGGGTTTCCTACTATTGACCTCTTTGCGTCGAGGAACAATCATAAAGTAGATAAATATGTCAGCTGGGGGATTGATCCGTCGGCTTGTACTACGAATGCTTTCTCTGTCAAGTGGTCAAATTATAAAATGTGCTACATTTTTCCCCCATTCAGACTGATCGGACGGTGCGTCAGAAAGATCAGGATGGAGAAAGCGACAGCGATAGTGGTGGCGCCCAACTGGCCGGGCCAGGTGTGGTATGCGGAACTTCTCAAGAACACACGAGGAAGAACCCTGTTCTACAAAAGAGCAGAAGGGAACCTAGTTCCAGACAATCCTCGACTTCAAGGGAGTTCCCTGTCCAGGGTACCACTGGTAATGGTTCGCTTCTGAACAGATCCATGCAAAACTGTGGGTTGTCAACAAAAGTAATGAATCACATGGTTAAGGCATGGAGACCAAAAACTAGACTCCAATATCAGGTATACCATAGGAGATGGAATACGTATTGTGTAAAGAAGGGATTAGACCCACTTACTGCAGAGTTTAAACATGGTCTCAATTTCCTTTGTGAACTTTTCGACATGGGACTACGCTATAGCGCGTTGAATTCTGCTCGTAGCGCTTTGTCATGTGTTCTCAAAACTACGGAAGGGTTGAGTTTTGGTGCTCATCCTCTAACTATTCGATTATTGAAGAGCTTCTATAATCAAAGGCCACCTATGGCCAGATATTCCTCTATTTGGAATACCCAAGTAGTGTTGGACTATGTAAGGGAACTTACACCGTTACGATCTTTGTCGTTAAAAATGTTATCGTTGAAATTTGTTGTTATTTTCCTGTTGGCCACTTGTAGTAGGCAGCAGAGACTGTTATCGATCAAACGATCGAATGTTAAGATGGAGTTAGATGGTTCAGTCTCTATAAGACTGGATCAAGTCCAGAAACATTCCAGACAAGGCAGGAGTCTGGAAATCATCAGGGTTCCTCCTTTCCAGGAGGACAAGAGTTTATGTCTAGTTCATTGTTTGGTAACTTACTTGGAGAAGACCAAAGACTTAGTTAAGGACTCAGATTTCCTACTGTGTAGCTTCAAACCTCCTCACAAGAGGATCGGATCCCAGACGTTAGCTAGATGGGTAAAAGAAGTCATGAACAATGCGGGAATAGACACAAATGTGTTCAAAGCACATAGCACAAGGTGCGCAAGTGCATCATCTTTGTTGAACGCGGGTACTCCGCTGTTGGACATCATGAAACAGGGTGCGTGGTCGGATGAATCGACCTTCAGAAAATTTTATCTGAGAGAAATACCACCTTTGTAATTGTTAATTGTGATTAGCAATAAATGTTTTTGTTATTTACAATCGTGTGGCAGGAATTAATGCTTTAAAGTCTCACCTGTCGCCACCTAGAGTCTAGGCGGCGAGGTATAGTTCAACGGTTGGATTAGACTTACCTTAGTAAGGTGAAGTATAACCAGAACTATACCGAGTAGTCTAGACGACAGGTGGTGAACAGGTGCCCACCCTAAAAATTTCTTTAGGTAATTCTTTGTTGATTGTGTTAATAATCAATTCCCTCCCTAGTATAGTGGAGATTCCTGCCATCAAGCTTTCAAGACTGCCGGCGCATGCGCAAACGCCTTCTCACCTGTTCACCACCTGTCGTCTAGACTACTCGGTATAGTTCTGGTTATACTTCACCTTACTAAGGTAAGTCTAATCCAACCGTTGAATTATAAGTAACACTGAGGTAATAACAGGTTAAATGTCAGTGACTCTGTGGTCGAGCCAGAACATCCAGGATATGGACATGATACTTGGCCCCCAGTCATGAAGACCCAGCCATACTGTGTTGGACAAAAACCTAGCTGTCATATGTAAGTCAGTACATGTTATGCGATGGAGGGTGAAGAGTTTTAACGCCCTATCGGCATGGGAACATGTAGATCTACAACTATATCTGGTCGTTGATAACAATTTATATAGTTTGCGATGGACATATACTAGTACCCGCCTAGTACCGGTATGTGTTATAGTGCATATACACAACAAAATGCTTATTCCCATCGTCCCAACCTCAAGAGAAATGTAAGCGAGATTTTAGTGGTATCTCACAGCGAATAACATTTAAATGTCAAAATTGTATGTTAGACTGGATGCCTCCCTTCGTTAATACAAGGACAATGTAGTTTTGGAGCAGGAAATGTAAGCTGTAAGTAAATTACTAACTAAATGTGAACAAATTCATTAATAAATCCTTGCGAAGTATCCGTGTATACATGTTATCCAATGGTCGTAGATCTTAACTAAGTAAGCATTCAAAATCAGGCCAAGGAAAGGCTAAAGTTGGATAGCGTGTTATTCGTTTAATGTAATTTGGATATTTTGTGTGTCCTTAATGCTAACCAAGCCATATAATTATGTTTGTGCGTAATTATGTAAATACGTCGCTGGCGTGAAGGTATGTATATCAATCGTATAATGGAACAGTAATATTGTGCACCAGTCCGTGCCAATCCTTGACTAAACTATATATAGATCTATAGCCTCATGGAGGTCCTTGACAAGGCGGAGGAGGAGGATCCCAATTGAATGTTCCATGGCCTATTTTATTTACATATGTCTCATATCCCTTAATTTTTCAAGTCCATTTTAAGGAATATCAGTTGTGAAGTCATTATATTTTTTACCCCTGAGTCCGTTGATATCCACATCACCTAATCAAATGTACCGGTTTGCATTGTATTAGCACCATCCCACATCACAACAATAAAGTGGCTGCGGGTTCGGCGCTGACCCCATAGCGCACATCACAGTGCTCACCTAACGTGCCCTATATGTGTGGGCACTTAGACGTTACGTAGGTGGACGTAAGGCTTGGCCCGGAGAGACTGAGCGGACACTTCGGGTGATGACCCCACCCTGACCTCAGACAGGGGGCGCTACACGTCCTCTCAGAATATACTTTAGTCCTTTCATGACCTAGTTACCTCAAGCATACTAGTTTGAGCGACTAGCCGACCTGGGTGGAACTACAACCTATCTCTACTCCAACAGGGTGATATTTACTCGCGAGTATTTACTCAGCAAATCCCGGGAAGTCCCCGTGTGTAGCTAGGGTGAACTCCCTCTGACAGTGACTGCTGACGGAGTACAGACAGTTTACTGCCCCTGTTCCCATCCAGGAAAGATTTAATCTCAACACTGTCCGGAAGCAAACTGGTAATATTTTCAGTATTTTTTGCTATCAATGGTTTCTGGTGGAAGCTCACATGAGGATACATACCCCGGGATAAACTATATGATTACGTAATATTATTATAGTAGTAGTAGTAGTAGTAGTAGTAGTAGTAGTAGTGATTTTATTGACAACAAAGAGTCATACATTTGATCTCATGTGTCATACATAGTAAACTGATCGGGTATAAACACACACAAACACTACAATAGGTACGTACAACAGTAAAACAGATCTTTTCATTCGCTTTAGCACCAAACGAATTATAAAAAAACTAAGGTTAACATGTTTACTAGCAACATTTGCATATAAATGCTGGTTGGATGCATCATTAACTTACATAACATATATACAGCACCTTGTATAACATTTATACAGCACCAATGATAATACTTGTCTTACGACAGTGACTAGTTAGCAGTGCATGAGCATAGTATCGGGCTGGTAAATACTTTACAATGACTAGTCTTAAGGATTGGGTAGATAGATTCATAACATATATACAACTCCATAGCCTACATGGTGACACTTGTCATTACTAAAGTGAACATTTATTGTCGTAAATGCTCTTCCCTGAGCTTAAAGGCCGAGTACACATATAGGCATAGGGCACAATTATCGTGTGTACAAAAATATGTTTGTGAAAGGCTCAGAGCAGTTGCTGGGAAATTGACAACCCTTTTGTCAACTCTTTTTTATTCTACAGGATTCCTTAGCTTGAAAGTGGAGTAGGTATAATTAAGGTAAAACCTTTGGATTTTTTCAACCATGACCTCATGTTGCTCATGATAAAAATCAAGCTACATCTCATGATCTGTTACCAGCTTGAACAGGGACATAATTGCTCATTTCTTGTTGTAACCATGTGGGAAGTTTCCTGGGAAGTTTAGCTCTTACAAGCCCAGTCTACTTAAAAAATGTGTGTCCCTGCTTACATGTACCAAATGCATGTATCTAGTCTGGTTACAAGTTTGTGTTAGCTCATTTCCAAGTTCCAAGCCTGCGGCGGGCCTCCCACAAGTACATGTTTATGAGACTCTCATAAAATGGGTGCTGACCTATAAACAAGCTCAGCTGTTTTGGTCGGGCTTAAAATAAGATTGGTCATACTGACTGGTGAGGATTATGTGTTTACCCATAGACATGCACATAATCTCATGTAACTCTATGGTTTACCTGAAGTTGAACCACTGTTGACTTGAGCTAGATCTAGACGGGTTATTGGAAGTGCACATCGGAATACACCGATTATACATGATGATTAAAAATTAATGCAATTGATTTTATAAGTTATATTGTACTAACTATAATTGATGTGTTATGATCATGTTGATTTGACGAGAATCTATTGGCACACACATTCATATCATGCATCGCATTTTAAAGAATAAGTAAGATAACTAACTATACAGTTATGGAAACCTCACTCTAAGTTCTAACTCTGAAATGAATAACATAACTAACCTCCCATATTACGAACTTATTTCAACCTACTGACCCTAGGCCTAGACATGACAACACGTCTGGTAAACCATGTTACATTTTTAGAACAAAAATAGGCCAGTCTCTAAGACATCGTTTTCTTCTGCTTCTTGAGGGAAGGCCAATTCTGTCAGAGGTAGATCGAGGTCAACATTGGAGTTTACTACTGTGGTATGATACCGTATCTATGCACGTACACTCTCCCTCTATGTTTTTTGCATCCATCTCATTCCTGGTTTTTGTCCTCTGGTTTCCAAACGAACTTTCCACTGTCGAGTCTAGTGATTTGAACCGTGAATAATACTTAAATCTAAGAAAACAACAACTCAGTGAATGGTTATTATCATGAACATGGCAAAATACTTAGGACGCTCGTAAGCAAAGAGAGCGGTGAGTTGAGGAATAATATCAAGACTAGCTCTATATTCTAAGATATCTTAACCTAATAGCGAGATTTTTAACGGTTACCTCCTACCATAGTGACTTGTTAAAACACAGGACAGAGGGACTCAATGTGTAATTTATGTTAATTTAGAATCAAATCAAAACAATTAAGGTTCTTATCAATTAAGCCATCGGAAAGAGGGGAAAAGAGATCACAAATAAAAATTGTCTCAAAATGAATGTAAGGAATGTACACCTCCTTACCAATAGCATGGCATAGATTATTGAAGCTATTCCCGTGTATATGATCAGATCTATATATAGAAGCATGTCTCAGTATCTCGGTATAATCCCTTTAGTGTCATTGTGTTGTACCACGGAGACCACACCTGAACCCCTTATACCTGCTCCAAAAGCAACCCAGCGCCCTCTATCGTCGCCCAACCCGTACACAGGTGTGCTTAGCGCACATGACATTGCTGGGCTAATTATGTTAGAGACCTTCAACCTGAACCAGTTATAGGCGTGGCCATGGCAACTGCCTCCTTTGTTCGAGGACGTAGGGACTGTTGAATCAAGGCATCACCGCCAAATCCTTCCCGACAAACTTACATTAGATCCTGATTTGGTGAGACAATCTATATATGCATGATTCTCGGAGATCGACATAGTTTGGCAAACTGAAACGGCAAATAGTATCTCAGTCATCCCCCCCCCCCACTCCCTCCAATCCCCAACATTAAATATTGATAGTTTTATGGCAATAAAGTACACGTCATCTTGCATCTCCAGCTGGTGGTCATGAAATGTACATGTAACTTAAAGGTTTCTTATCTGCAGTAACAATATCTGGGACCCGTCACCCTGGTCCGCCGATTCCAAAGTCTATTTAGATCCCGGAACTTACAGATGCCCTGTTAGTTGGTTTCTATCGTTGCACAAAAATACACCAGATTCCGATTCAGAATAAAGCGACAGGGCACTCCTTGAAGTAGTAATTTATGGCTGAATATGTAGAATAAACCAAAGTCATTGGAAGTCAGGCGCTGATTTAAGGTGGGGTTAGGAGGGGGGGGGGGGGGGTCATGCAGGCGCACGACCCCTTCTATATTGGTTCAATAATTAATTTCTTTAATGTAAAATTCCCGGGCAAAACTTTTGCTAAAGCACGCCCCCCCCCCTTTTTTTTTTCTTCAAATTCCTGGATCCGCCCCTGGGAGGTTATGTATAAATTTGACTGTCAGATACAGTAAACATGATATAACAGAAGCTTGGTTTTTGTAATCAGATACAGTAAAGGGAAAGTTATATAAATTTTTATTGCCAGGCTACCAGAAACAATTTGCTAGGGTAGTGGTATGGCAGGACTATTGGGCTGGTGTCAGAATGATGGCAGTACTAATGGACGGCGATGTGTTAATTCTGTCACTTCCCACGCTCAGGGATATCTAGTGTTCCTGTTTACAGAAAAACGTTTCTTGCTCGACGCTTACACACAGTAGAGGCCACTTTAATGTGGATCCGATCTGTGATCAAATTAGTCAGCGAAAAGAACCGAATTAGGGATGCTGTTTCTGAGTTAGTGTGACTGTGCCATCTATAATGACATCGTTACGAGAAGGGGAATTGGCAATACACTGTTTTTTCTGCACAGCCTTGGTATTGTGATGAATGTCTATTCATCAAATGGTAAGGACCGAAATATGAAAAGTAAGATAATGTGACAGTAAAGTATGTTTTGTAACAGGCCCGAAAATGTAAAAACCCGAACGGCCCGAAAAGGCCCGAAATTGTAAAAGCCCGAAACCCGAAAGTCCCGAGAAATATGTAAACCGGAAGTGATAAAGTAAACCGGAAGTGACGTCATTTGTAACCACGTGATCAAAGACAGCCAATCAGGGCTGACCACTAGACTATAAAAGGGGCGGTGAGGCCCGAGAATAAATGAGTTCCTTTACAGTTCTCCTTGTGTCAACATGTGTCTTCTTCCTATGGTAACCGATAAGATGATCCAATAAGAGCTAATTAACTAGAAGTTTAAGTAAAATAGTAGAAGTTAGAAGAAACTAGGCGAAACTTAGGACGGGGTTCCGAAGGCCCGAAGGACCGAAACTGGGCACGAAGGCCCGAAACTGGCCCGGATGGAGTCCCGGAAACGAAGGACCGGAATGGCACGAGGGCCCGAAACAGGGGACGGAAACACAGGATCCGGGGGAACGACGGCGCGACCGGCTCGGCCCCACGCTACCAAACAATAGGCGACCGTCGGCCCGACATCCCCGCGGACCGAAAACGAGGGTGGATCGTCCGCAGGAGACCCCGAAGAGAGTACCGGCACTAGAGAGATAGAAACGGCTTCCTCCTGCCCCCCTACCACTTTTCCTCCCCCGCAGTCCTCCGCCCGTCAACGGAGGTGCCTGTACCCCGCCCGGTGGCTGGGGCCCCTCGGTCCAGCCCGGCTGATGCACCCCTTCCCCGTCGACGAATACCGATTTCCCGATCGATCCGCTCAAACCCCCCTCGTGCGCGAGGCACGACTCTAAATATCACATCTCGGTTTCTTGCCCGGATTCCCCGTCCGTCTGAGATCCGAAACAATCCCCACGTCCCTCTGTTGTAGAAATCGGAAAAACCCCGAACTACCAAGGAACGTCACAGTATAATATCGGTGGTTATTTCTATGCCCGCAACCATAGAGATACATATTGTGTATATCCATGCCGCAACCCAGAATCTGACCCCTTGAGTATATTTAATACTCTTATATGCAGGCTTTCTGATGGTTGAGTAGCTTTGCACACACCGGACAAAACTAGATTTTTATAGAATTTCAAACTGCACGCAGGGTATCCTATAGTTTTGACCAATGCACTGCTTTTGTTAAAACAATTAAGTATGTAACCAAAAAAAACAACACTTTCCTCGATCTCACCGCACATTGTCAAAAATAGTTCACGCGGTAGTAAAAATTTGCACTCCAGATGCGGATCGCACAATTAATAAACACTGGATATGTTTGATTCACTATTCATTCACATAAAGATATATTCAATTACATTTTTATTTGAGTCGATTCAGTGCCACTCTTACGTTACGAGCTTGAATATATCACATGATTATGTCTCTGTTACAAGTTAGCATAGTCATACACACCCAAATATTTGCATGAACATTCAGTGGGGACACTAGGCCAGTTTTTGTCTCCGGTGCCGTCCGTATCGATCATAGTGATGGCTGAGCAGGTCGTTTTTGTTCCACCCGTGTACTTGGTGATCTGCCAGCACAAACTGGGTCTTTCCCGGGGGCCGTTCGTCTGGGACTGAATAATTCACAACACCCACGGCCGTGGTGCATTACCCGAACACCTCGATCGTCACAGCCATTTGAATAAGCCATGGTTGTGGTGCCATATTGGTGACAATCTGCATTCGCTTGAGCAAAAGATGTGTATCAACGTAGAATAATATGGAACAGTGACATTGCATTAACTTCTAAATTTCCCAAACTGTTATCACCTTAGGATACGATAAAGGAAGACTTTTTCTTTTAATGAATGTTAGTATACTACCCCATTGCATACAGCATAGGACCGGTCGTCGGTCCAGTAAAAAATCTGAATATATTCTCGTCAGAACATCAGATTGTGAAGAGACGTGCCCTGGACTAGGAAGAAACTTTGGCAATTTCTTATATTGCTTTTGGCCAATATTTGAATAATCAGTCAGTGTCCGAAATTAGGAATATGTTCCTGGCCACATTGGCTGCAGAGCTTAAAGAACTTTGCAGCCGGCCACGCAAGTCTGTATCTTTCCATCAGTTAGACATCTATGTATAAGAAAATGCGTACACCGTCAGGTGCACAGCCCTAAATAAAATGCACCTCGGCTACAGATTGTACCTTTAATTTTGGAAAAAAATATGATTATTTTTCAATTACTAGTCCCTGCTGATTAGTAATACACTAATACCTGGTAGTCTTTATATTGCCACCCATAATCTTCTTTGAGCAGCTCATCCACAAAGAAAAGTACCCACGGGTGATAGATTCCTAAAACATGAGAAAAAAAAGTAATAGGTGTCAAATAGAGAGTCAGGTGAACAAGTAAAAACTATCTATTGAACGTACGACGTACAGTTTAACGGAGCTGACCATGCAGAGAAGCGCAGGTTCCTCAACACTATGGCTAGGACAGGGACATTACATTAACGTCTGTTTGAAGTGCCTCCCATAGATTTACCTCAGCACAGTTCAAGTAGGAAACAGACAGACATACTGCACTCGTGCTAGTCGGTTCAAGTCGGTTCATTTATACTTCCATTTTGTCTCAGCTATAAATTCGGTCCAGTTTGTTATGCCACTTATGGTAATAGGTCCCGGAGGGACTGTATTTTGCAATGGTAAGTTCGGTCTAAATGAATATGCCCTGAAAATCCTGAACCATGTATATATTACAAAAGCGTTTGGTCAAATGAAAGTTTGGTCACTTGCTCATTGATTATTGTTGTCTTCCTTCAATATATATTGTATTCATTATATCGACTCAGTCGTAAAATTTACCGTGATATTTTTATTCCGCAGTAGCAGCAATGGATCTTTCTAGCACTCAGCGAGTGAACCAAACTGATACCCTCCTGATATAATCAATCCCTCTAGTTTTTCACAACCAATCAATATCACTGCAGTGGTGTAATTTAAAAGTATCGTTTTGTAACAAACAACTAGGATCAGCGCCCTACAAAAAGTACCCATAGACCGAATTATAAATATAGCCTTGTGAATAATACATACTTCACCACCTGGAGTACCTCCAATTTTGTACTTAAAAACTAATAAATGTTACAGGGTAAGGCAGTAAGGCAGCACTGTCTCCGGGGATAAATCGTTGAACTGGGAGACAGCCTTTGTTAGCGGCAGACCTGATGTCGGCTGTTGTCCTGACGACTTGTCAATAGATGGGCGTTAACCCGTGTATGAAATAGGTCAATATTAATGCCAACGAGCCAGCGCATATGGCTCAGGGACAAGAGCAGCAGTATACTTACACGGCATAGGTACACGGTAGACGTACAATGTATACTTACACGGCACAAGGCCTACGGACAATAACATGGTGTACGGGCACGGATGTATACCTCTTATTTCCTAAGAGTAATGTCGTAGAACTATAGGTCTAGGGGCGTGAGGGAATGTATACAAACTGCTTACCATTGCCAAGTGAAAATGATTAAAGTCGTTAATTGAATCGTTTTAATTTTTTTTTATGGAAGCTTGGATTTGTTTTTAATACTGATCGAGTGCTGATTTATCGAAAAAAATCTCTCAGTTTAAATGTGTGATTAACAATTTGATAGCATCAATAATATAAATTGGATGACGCTCATCAGGTAGCTCTATATTCTAAGCCATGAATGTCAAACCGCGTTCAGGAAATAGAGTGTACAGTGGAACATCATCCGATGTCGTTGACTTAATTACTAAAGTATTTAGGCCAGCTGACCCTCAGCTATATTAGGTTCACATAAGCAGCGTAATAAAACTGGCATGGTCACGTAGACTAGTTTAGTGACTGTCTGACTGTCCTATACACCACCGAAACATGCCACGTCGAAATCAATAATATTGATAACAACTAATTAAACAACATGGCATTCAAAATGGTAGATAGAAGTCTAGATTTATTCATAAATCAGTCACGCGATGATGTCATATTTTTGTAATAAGCCAAAAAAAAAACCAGTAACATTTATATAGAACACCTATTGCATTGTACTGCATTATCTGATCGAAGCCTCGTTTCAAGAATTTCAAATCTTTAAATATAGTGTGATGTATCCACCTTTCCCATGAACCTGCGCGGTGAACCCTCCCATAGAATGCCTGTTCCCAACGATTTTCATTAAAACCCATACCCCAATGGATTGTTCAGGCCTATTCCGCTAGCAGGGCGCCGCTCTATTGAAATAGGTCTATAGTATTGTTCTTTGGATGCCCTTTGCAAAATCATACACGTATTGTCATTTTGAAAATCTATATTGGACTCGCGAGAGCTACCTGATCTAATTGGGCAGATTTAAGTTGAATTGAATTCCTTGACTTAAACCTGCCGGAAAGTATAGCACGGAATGTTCAAAATAACCTCAAGACTTTCACTTTACACTGGAGACTCAATAGCTTACACTGATGTTCAAGAATTCATTGACTGGAATCTGGAATCGTTTACCAAATTGGCAGTAATATAAATTATAATATGGTATGAAT
The DNA here is from genome assembly GCA_936440205.1 of Lepidonotus clava. NCBI lineage: Eukaryota > Metazoa > Annelida > Polychaeta > Phyllodocida > Polynoidae > Lepidonotus > Lepidonotus clava. The sequence continues at coordinate 21,172,965 of OW387134.1, forward strand.
GACCCTTAATATAGCTATGGCATTTTTAGGTTCATGTCTTCATTCTGGAAAATAAGGGGCTAGTACAACACCAAAGCAGTCCACCTGTTTGATATCCGAGTAGAATATCTAGGTAAATATTTGCCAGTCGCTGAACTTGCCAAGTCTTCAATGGTATAGTAGAATATGCGATGAGTGGAGTCAAGACGGAGTGCTGGTGAAGGCTTGATCATGTTTTGGCATGTCCACAGAAATAGAATGTAGTCTAGCCAATTCTTACGAATATACGAGGCCAGTCACTCACCTGTTATAATACGTGACACAGTTATAGGAAAGGGCCACGGTAGAGTTCAGACATGTATTGCATATATCACAGAAAGGAGTGATGTTCAATCCCGATTAAATAAAACATACATTAAAGCAAAACAAGAATAAAGTTTGAAGGTATTGCTATTTCACTTCCTAATATTTAAAAGGCATTGCATCTAATCTTTACCCATGCCCCACCTGTTAAGTTCTGACAATTTTGATATATACAAATCTTTAATGGCCAGAGACAGAATGCCAGTCAAGATAAGTGCTGATATAACAAAGTTCAAACCATACAATGTTAGTGTAAGGCGAGACGCAACGTGATTCCATAATCCGAATCTAGACTCATGATTTGTACCACATATTCAGCTAATAAACATAATTATGATATGCAGTGGCGGATCCAGGTTTTTGAAAAGGGGGGGGGGGGTATTGAATTTTTTTTCTTCTTAATTACCTTTTGGACGAGTTTTACATTAAAAAAAATGTAAAATTGGCCCCAAAAAAAGGGGGGGGGGGTGAGGGGGCGCACGCCCCCGCGCCCCCCTCTAAATCCGCCACTGATATGACACCTTCCTTCCCAACATGATAGCGTTTTAGTGTTCATAGAACTCAACAGTTGGCGACACCTGAAGTATAACAACTGAACTAAATTGCGTCCAACGGGATACATGCATCTTTATTCATTGTCAGCAAAGACTTGGGTGTTAAAGGCAGAAATTGGGAATCACAGAGCAATGTAAATGTGCCTTAGGATAGACTGCAAAATTAAGGATTTCTATGAACATATCAAACTTTGTATTTAGCATTCTTAGCTTAGCTGCAGTATTTTGGATCAACATAATGATATACATGTACACTCCTGAGTGTTGTGACTGAGGGATCAGATAGATTTTCACTTGAGTCGGGCTATTTTTCGGTACTTGATATCATGCTTGAAAATTATTGTGTTGCCAATGTTGAGTACAGGTAAAAACTTATGATACAAATTATATAAAACAATATGCACTAACCAGGAAATTGATAAACCTATTTTGTTTTTCCACTTATGCTTCATTAATCAAAGTCGATGGTTATCACAAGATATTCTACAGCAATGTTTTCTGTTTATTTTCAGAAGAACTGTAATTGACGGCCGGGTTCGGTAAACAGTGACCATGTCTTGCAGTCTTGGCTGTTGTTGCTGTGAGAAAGAATCTCCAGAGGTGAGAACTTTTATTTAATTTCTATTTGATTTTGATATAACTTGTAATATAGGTTTTCTAATTATAAGAATCGGAGGATGAGTCTGTGTATCGCAGGGAACAATAAGAGAGAATTTGTTGTCTGGGCAGAGTGAAAATAATAAGCAAACAGCAGTAGGGTTAGTTAGTTTTTGATTAACACGTCGCATATGCCATGCATTCCACTAATACTCGACGCGGTTTATAGTATCGGAGTATTGCTAGGTAACATTTCTAATTGAGAAAATTCCTGTCTAACCTCCTACTGAGAAACAGGATAGTGTTATGGCAGGATATGGTTAGTTTGAGAGACTTCATTTATACGTTCAGACATAGATAGATTTTCCCTTTTGATATGGTGGCTTTGAGCCTCAAAGATGTCCGCAGAGAGAGTAATTCTCGGATTATTCCCGTGCGTCCAATACCCCGTGACGTTAACGAGACTAACATGGAAGGATTTCGGTATTTCTTTCCACTCTTACAGGTAATTGTTTAAAGATATTGATCCTGACCGATGGTCACAGACAGCAAATTCAGCCAACATGTTTGCAATCTGTCTTGTATAATGATAGTTTTCCCTATGTTTTCATTATTTCAGGAGGCAAAGAGGCCTATGTCGGTCAATCCTCTCAAACGAAATGTTTGCTGCACGGATATTATTTTCCTCATCATCTTCATTGCATTCTGGGCTGGGATGGTAAGTGTTTCAACGGATCAAGCATTCTGTTATCCTTTTAACAACAGCACGTTCGATATTATTCACAAGGCGTCGCTCATGGTTGCCAGTATTGTGGACATTTTAGGTTTTCTGTTCTTTTGGTTGTAAAGACTTTAGATAGCCACCATTTCATACTAACCAAACTATTACATGTATTGAGAAATTTTAATATTTTTGAATAGTACAGATCTTTTTCTTCAGGCCTCGCTAGCATCGCTAAATGCCCACACATTTTTGAGTGTTGTATTTAACCTGTTAAGAGGAATACTATATATGACATAATACTACTAATAACGATATATCGCATATTAACTTATGTCATATCTGTCTATGAACGGTGTTCTAAATTACACGTACATGGAGAAATATTAGTTTTTGTCCACTTCATGTAAAGTAGCATATGGCTGGCCTTCCACTTAGTAAGCCAAGTATTGCCTAAAATCAGTCTAAATCCCGGGTGAACGTCTGAATGCTCAAGCCTACAAAATAAATAAATGAAATGAAACTTGAAAGGTAAATACATGCTTTATAGTTGATTATACCAGGTGGAACTTATAATTATATCGCTATTGAATTGACATCCCAAACCCTGAATCCATTTGTCACCAGAAATTTGACAAAATCGATAGGATTTCCTTCGATGTGTCCTTGGATAAAAACTGCCGATCTGATCATTAATGAACTTTAATAATATGATTTCAGATCTACGTGGCGGCCTTCTCAGTGATGCAGGGCGCCGCCCTACGCCTGGTGTATGGCTACGACAGCTTCGGCAACACGTGTAACAGTAACATGAACGTCAAGAACCAGAACGTTTCGCTGAGTGGTCAGAAAACCTACGGCATGTCGTAAGTGTCAGGTCGCCAAGGTCTTCTGTGACATTCCGAGTCCAAGAATGAATACCCGATTTCAGTAGGAGATTCGTGTAGCCATACACCCAAAGGAAATGATCGAATAGTACTTTCTTGAAAACCGGAACAAACGCTGTGTTTATTCACCTAGCACACTATGTCAAAGCGCATATCTCTGTCTATGTATTGATGTAAATTATTTGAAAATACATTTAGAATAAACCTCTTTTTTTAAACAAAGTTTTCATGAAATTAAAGATATTTCACTGTAAAATTTACTTTAATACTTCAGTTAAATTATCTGATTACTGACATTTGATTTAACTTAACCTTGAAATCTACATACTCGATATTACAGAGCCACTCATTTTGGTTTGAATTCCTATTGGTTTCTCTAAACTTCTTGTTGAAACGTAGGAACGTCCTGTTCTTCAAAGTGACTGACCCCTTCAAGAACGTCCAGCTGTGCGTGAGTAAGTGCCCGGACAGAGAGCTCAAGTCCCCGGCCGATGTTCAGAAGTTCTACGACGACACCGGCTCCCGGCTATGCTACTACTACATTGATCCCAAAAAGTATGGCAGTCTCTCCCCGGATTTGTTCAGCGGCAAGGGGCCCTGTCCCGAGCTGCCCATTCTCACTAGGTAGGTGCAACCCATCCAACTGTGGGACCATTTCACTGCCCAAAATAACGTATACTTATTTAGGAAGGATAAAGATATGTGTAAATGAACACTCTTCTTATGATACATTACCTTTAACAGGTACTATTTAGTACCGTAGTACTAATTACACGATCCGAAGTACTGACCGTGTTCCAAGCAAAAAATTAACATCAGTTGCATGGTTTGACTAATGTCAAACTATGCTGTAAAGCATTGCACGGGATTATTTGGATTTTTTCATTTTCTTATTAGAATAAACTTTCATTTCAGACATGCTGTAGCTGAAGAACGTTCAGTAGAAAAATGTTGAGATAAAAATATGCACTATGATACATGTAGAAGATGTGTTGTTGTCAGTATAATGTTGCCAAAATATAACGATTTCGTTGTGTACATACGACAATGTTAGATATAGTCTTTGGATGATAAAAAGCGAAGATATTTCTAGTACATTCGCGAATGATAACTGAATTTTCTTCCATCTTTCCCCTTACCCTGCAGCCTACGGTAAATTACGTACATATGTTTGCATGAAGACACTTTGGTTTTTGTATGAACAGCAGTATTAGCGAACAACAGTTTAGAAACCTCGAAAAATCATCCACACAAAAAGCAACAGTTGTAATACATTATGTTAGTGATGTTTAGATACATTTGACTTATTCCTTAATCTTTCTTGTAAGTGGCAAAGAAAAACTGTTTTTAATAAATATCGACTATTTTAATAAATATTGATTCGAAAAGAAGCGAGTTAGTTCTAACCCCCATACCTCAAACGACGGTCGCATAGGAATAGTACAACTAACATGTGTTCACCTTTCCATACGTTGTTTCCAGTGGTTACTATATACATTTACTATGGCATTGTAAGTATGATTAGAGGCCCATCTTTTGGTTTTCAAGGTAGCCATTTACCGTTTAATGTCCCTTGTTTTTACTTTTGTCGTCATAGATATCAGAGGTTGACCACATTTTCGATTTCAATGTTGGTTTGTCCAGTGCATATTTTCTTCCATATGCACAGGATTTATATATGCTGTTTGTATAGTCCAGAGACTTGAGGAAAATACGATAGAATGAGTATTGAGTATTAGTCTTTTCTGCATGCTTCTTATAGTATTGTAGGTCAAAATGCAGAAAAGTGTTTTGAATATGGGCATGGATTTCTGAGTTGCAATTCTAACTGACGAATTGCAACTCTTTTTTCAATAATTTTCATACATTGTGTTCAAATTGTCAATTCATATCAATGGGAAAATGGTAAATGTATCGTCCTTCATCGATGCCCCGTTTCAACTTTCTCCGATCAGGTATAACATGGTGCAAATATAAATAATAACCCATAAAGTTGAAAAGTTTTAGGATGAAAGTATTTACCATGCATCTTAATATTGAAATGCACCATTGTAGCAACCCAGTCCTGAATCGTTGCGTCCCAGACATCAGAAATACAACCACAAAGATCATTGACGCAATCAACAAAGATGACCTTGGTAGGAAAATCCTCAACGACCTTTTTGCCTCCTGGAAAGAAATGATTGCCCTGTGCTTCATCGCATTGGGTAAGTGGTAGCTAGACTGACTGCGCGTCTGCTGTATCAGGTTGTAAACATGATGGAGATTACAGTGTAATGGTTCAGAGCCCTGGCAATGCCCGTGGTATTTCCTTGATTTTTCTGATTATTCTTTACAAGAAATTAACATTGCCATTATATTATCTCCGTTGACTTTTATCGGAGCCATATTGCATAGCACAACAGAAGGCAGACTTTGCTTTCGGACAAGGCATGCGAGTTCATTACCACATAATGCTCAATTTCGTTTTACTCAACACCAACTCAAATAATTCCAACATGTTAATTTTCAATTCGCCACAGTATGATATTGCATGAAAGGAATATATCCTTTTGCCATAATAATGATTTTGTATCAAAGGAACGTTTCTTCAATGATCTATTTCTCAATTTCATTGTTTTCCTGTGCTTCATTTCAGGCATCGCCTTGATCATGGTGTTCCTGATCCGTTACCTGGCCACCTTCATTGTATGGATCATCGTCGGCCTCGCCATCATTGCATGCATTGGTGAGTCACATGCTGTCTACTATCTACATTAAAGTACACGTGGGGAATTGGTTAAATTCTCTACAGGAAAAATGTTACTCAGTAATCAAGTCCACTTCTCTCGCTAACCCAAGCAGGCCTAGGTGTGTTATTGATTGAAACAACTACAAGAGACACAGTGCTTCTCTGTTAGTTTGAAAACTTCGGAAACTTATGGACGTATTAGGTTAAGAGTTTCTTATAGACCTTGTGCAGACGTGGTCACGTGATCACTTTTTGGTGATCACCACCTGGTGATCCTGACCACGTGGCTTTTAAACTGATGAAGAATTTATTAATTCTTAGCAACAGAAATAGTTAAAGGAAAGCTTGCACATAAATTCACGATGTGCCATGTTTTGTGTAAAGAAATTGATTTAAGTATTCTAAAAATATTTCAAAAGTAAAAACTTGAAAATGTCAAGTTCTTAGGGAATTATTCAGGAAAGCAATTTAATTTTAGGAATTCCCACAATGCTGGGCTGCTGAGTACTCTCCTAGCTACGTCACACCTATGGGAATTCCTTCTCAAGTTATTTTGGGATTTCCTGATTAATGAGCAGTTGTAGATGGATACATATTTTAATTTATCATGAGTTGCATTAGGTCAAATATATATACTTTGGGTTAGAGAGCATAATTCTTATTACAAATTCTACAGGGACGGGGATTCCCTTCTAAGGGCAGATGGGATTCCCCAAGAACTCCCCTTGCTACGTCATAAATTGGAGGATTTCCCTTAAAAAATGTAATAAAATGCACGTTTTTAGTGTCCCATAACTATGTGTAAACTAAATATTTTCCTTCCATTTTGCATACATTGATAGTGGAAGTTGTAAATAACATGCTCAATTGAATTTATTGAAAAATGACTAGCCTGCAGTTATGTGCAAGGTTTCCTTTAATTATGACATATCATAATTATCTTGGCTAAATATAACATAAATATGTTCCTAGATCTTCGCTTAAATGTGAATAATATTAAGTGTCAATTGATCACCAATATGGCGCCATGTCCCATTCTGGACGTTATGACGTCATCTGCACAAGGTCTATAAAAAAAAAACACTAGCGTTTACAAGGTCAAGACATTTTGAGGGACGGGCATCATTCAGTTGGTATCTACAATTAGTCGATTGATAACCACATACATTGTGTAACTTTTCTGTCTATATTGAAAATAGAAATAATGCCCCTATACAACTTTCCGATCCCAGCGACGACGGCCTTCCTGTGGTGGACCTACGCCGACCTGAAGGGGGAGCGTGAGGGTAAGCAGAACTTCGAGATCCCCATCCCCGTGCTGGACATTGACGTGACTAACGAGAGGGCCTTCCTGGTCATGGCCATCGTGGCCACCGTGCTCACCGTCATCCTCCTGCTCGTCATCCTCGTCATGCGCAACCGGATCGCACTGGTGGTGGCGCTCTTCCACGAGGCCGGCAAGTGCCTCGCCAAGAATCCCACCCTGCTGATCCAACCCGTGTGGACCTTCCTCATCCTCATCATCTTCTTCGGCTACTGGGTCATCGTCCTCGGCTTCCTCGCCACCACAGGTCAGTGTTCCCGGCTGGAGTCAGGCCTGTGTATAAAGGGGTCTGGATTCAACTGTTCAGAAGACTAAATCTAGATAGTTTTAGTTCAGTTTTTTTTCTTCTTTTATCTTACACCCTAGACTCGCGCACCGTAATTTTAGATCAGATAGGTCTTATCAAGCAAACATCAGATTGGGAGCTCTCCAGTGAACACTATTATTTTCGTGAATGTGATTGAATAAGTGAAGGAGCGATAGACAAAGTCAAATAAAATTAAAAAAAAGATTGTTGATGATTCCCTCTTTGCCTATAATGTCTTTGGGTGAATACATTTTTGTTTTGGCAGGGTAATACTGGTGGGCACTGTAGTGCTTTTGAAGGGCCTGCCAAAACATAGGTATAGGTCGGTGTTGAATTGGGTCCATTGTAGGAGGGCAGCGGACCATGTAATTGTTTAATTGGTATGCCCTCTCTGACCCCCAGTGGTGGTGGACTGTGGGGCCTCCGCTCAGTCTCTTTTCATTGGTCACTGGTGGTAGAAGTAGGAGGGACAAATATCAGTGATTGACATCCACTGCACATGAGTCCTATATAAAGAGGTATGTCCAGTTTGAGAGACTGGAAAGCCCAGGTTGCCCTGAAAACAATATTAATTTGTTGTTTCCAATAAATGTACTCATGTATTTATATCTGACAAATACTTAAAGTATAAATGCTCTCTTTATTGATAAGCATCTGATTTATCATTACTTAATTATGTCATATATCTTCATTTTAAATTGATTGTAATTCCAATTTTAGTAAGGGCAAACAAAGAAACAGAAATCCAAATATCCTTTGGCCTTGACTGGCTCCTGTTTCAACCCTCCACCTCTTCCTTCCCCTTCCCCTCCCCTCCCCCCACCCCACCTTCCACCACCCTATATATAGTGGACACACAAGGGCCAGACCACCTGGCTGACACATAGGCCAAAGAGAAAAATTGTGGTGTTCAGATAACCAATTGGTAAGACATGGAATATATCCCTGTGGAATTTGTAAAAAAGAGATATGCCCTCTATCAAAAAGTATATATATCTGACTTGATGCAACTCATAATAAATCAAAATATATCTCCATCTACAAACATTTATTAATTAGGGAATCCCAAAATAACTGTAGAAGGAATTGCCATAACTGTGACGTAGCAAGGGGAGTAATGAGCAGCATAAGCATTCAGGGAATTCTCAAAATTAAATTCCTTTCCTCAATAATTCCCTAAGACCTCAATATTTTCAATCTTTTACTTTTGAAATATTTTTAGAATGCTTAAAGACAATCACTCCATTATAGTTCTAACGTTAAGACATGTTTAAAACTTTAGGAAATGAAAGATTAGGGTTTGTACATACCAGAAATGATGAAGAAACAGGGGGGTCACCATTGAAACTTTTGAATAAAATGAATAATAAAATTTGTTGAAATACTCAGAATTCAGTATTTCCATGAACATAAAGTATATTAGATATTTTCTAAAAACAATGACCAAACCCACTAAATATATTTTAAACCTTCTTGAATATAAAGCCAGTACATGAATCTTCAGTCTATCCGTAATTTCACATAAAAAAAAAAGGAAATGAAGTAATTTCATGACTTTTTGATTATTGAAATTTTTTAATAGAAAAATTGAATTTTTCATAAAACTAGTAATAACTAAAATTCCAACGTTAACAATTTCTTGAAAAGCCTTAATTTTATTGGGCTAAGTGTCAGCTATCATTTGTTGAAAAAAAGTTAGGGCGTCACCGAGTTAACTTTTTCAGGAAACTTAATTACCTATTTCAAGACTTTGCCCAAAATTTTGAAAATTTAAAAAAACAATATTAATAACACTGTATCCCACACACCATCCCAAACACACATAGCACATACCCCGATCATAGAACATGCTATTATCTTTATATATACCAATTTCTGTCAAGATCCATCCAGGAGAACCACTCCTTAAACCTTCCTAAAAGAGGTAGTAATTATTGCTAAAATACAAAGGTATGGCCGAAAATTTATATAACATTTATTACAAATAAAATCATAATTAATTCACAATTGAATACCTATCAATTTTGAGAAAATATATGGATTTGTGAGATTCTGGACTACAACTTTGCCACTTATTGTATCGCAATTGGATCAATATTAACAGAGACGTAGGCAAAAACGCATTTTCCCTCCATAGGATTCTATAGTAAAGCATTATTGCCAATCTTAGTAGGCTGCGCACTGAATGTGCACAAACAAATGGCGCAATTGCCTTTAAGTTAGTTGCACTACAAATAGCACTTCATGAATTTATGTGAAAGTTTTCCTAGCATAATCTTCATATAAATTTTATTTTAATTCCAATTTTAGTAAGGGCAAACAAAGAAACAAATCCAAATATTCTTTGGCCTTGACTGGCTCCTCTGTCACCCCTCTACCTCCCCCTTCCCCTCTCCTCCACCACCCCACCTTCCACCTCCCTATAGTGGACCATAGAACTGTATGGGAGGGGTGCCAAGTGGGAGGGTTGGTGGGGGGGTTGAGGCAGTGACTGGTGTGAGTGGCCATTGCAAGGGAGTTAAGGGGAGAGCAGAGGGGGTGTCAGTGTACAACCACCACCACCAGTTACCACTACACTCCCCCCCCCTTCCCCACTGTGGGGAGGGGTGGGGGGTGTAGTGGGGGGACCCTGGGTTTTTATTGTTAGAAAATTTTTCCCTCATGGGGTTGGTGTTTGAAGAGTCCCTCCCAAAACATCGGCCGGTCTCCGGTTGAAATCTTTAGATGTCTAGTTGAGGTGAACTGACGCCAGCAGTTGAATTTTTATATGTAGGTATAATCGACAACATAAACGGTGAAAGGAACAAAGAAAAGGAATCTAAATCATTCAAACTCTAACTAATGAATTGCAAAGTTTCTGTTCTTGTTCATTCTACTTCCTAATGTTATGTTTTTATTCCCAAAGGTTACACGGACACCCGTGACCGCGGCTTCTACAACAACGCAATGGCGGTGGTTTACAAGGACACGCCCACAGTGCGTGTCTTCTGGTGGTACCACCTGATCGGCCTCATCTGGACCTCCGAGTTCATCCTCGCCTGTCAGCAGATGGTCATCGCAGGCACAGTCGCCATGTGGTACTTCACCAGGTGAATTAAGCCTTAATATAGGTGACTTGTTGTAGTCGAAGGTACAGAAATGTACTTCTATCCTATTCAGCTTTAACATCTGTGTCCTGTTTTTGATTTCTTAAAAATATCTGAAATGATAACAATGCTGCTTATGAACGGTGTTTATATGTGTTAGTGAGGAAAGGTTTGAATGCAGTTTCTAATCGGGGTCGTATTTCGAATTATTTTGTAATAATCATCTTGAAAGTATTCAATAACATCAAAATAACACGCTTATTATTATTGGCTCCATTCAATACACAACATGAAATGTAGAAAACTATGAAATAGGCGAAGTTGCCCAGGTTCTCAGTTATGGATTGTTGTAATGTCAGTACTAGGACCAAATCATTCTGCACAAAAGTTTCTCTTTAAAAAAAACAAGCGGTATACTATACCGCGAAAGCGTGCACAGTTGGGGGTGTAGACAGGGGGTCCCGATGTTCCGTGTCGAATTTAAGAAAGGCCCATGTCCCCTGTTGTTGTCGCTAGCGAAATGCAATGTCCCATATCGAATTTAAGAAAAGCCCATGTCACCCTGTCGATTTTAAGAAATGCCAATGTCCCCTGTCATTGTCGCTAAGAAAGGGCCATGTCGCCCTGTCGAATTTAAGAAAAGCCCATGTCGCCCTGTCGATTTTAAGGGTCAACACCATACAGTTTATGACAGTGTACATGGTATTCAAAAGTAGTCCTTGTGTTTTGATGAAAATAATGAGGTTATTTCACACGACGTTATTTGAATTTCTTTACGTGGTCAATCATGTTTGGTTAACATCAGAACTTTAGTGAAATGTATAGGCTGATTGGTATCATCGCACCCAGATTTGGAAGTCAAAACTGCTTGAAAATAAGTGACCAAAGTGCTCATGTAAAGAATACAAGATGTGAAGAGGCTTTATAACTGAAATATATTTTCTTATAGTACGTATTAACTGTTTTAAGTCTTTATTATTGACGCATTTTTATCCTACAAAAAGGGACAAATCCACTCTGTCCTGCTCTGTTGGAAAGGCCACGTGTCGCGTCATCCTTCACCACTTGGGATCTGTGGCCTTTGGAGCCTTCATCATAACCCTCGTCAAGCTGCCTCGACTGATCCTCATGTACATCCAGAAAAAGTAGGACATATTTCAATTAAACTCTCATGTAATGTTTTTCATACTGAAAACTGAAAAAATAATTGAAGTGGAATATAGTTTTGGAGAAGCACCAAGAAGTTCTCAAACCAATAAATACACATTAACCCTAAGTCACTTTCAACTTACACTTTATATTTTACCGCATTTTGCCCTTATAAATTTATGTTAATAAAAAAAATCTATATAAATTGTAGATTAAACTATGTTCTGTTTGTAGGAGTAAGGGAAGTGAGAATCCGTGTGCACAGTTCTGTCTGAAGTGCTGTATCTGTTGCCTCTGGTGTCTGGAGAAGCTGCTCAAGTTCCTGAACCAGAATGCCTACACCATAGTCGGTATGTATGTCTTTGGGCGCAGTAACAACGTAATCATTCAGATGGTTTTGTCTCTTCACATTCAAATGATTTATTCAGATACTGCGCTGGTTCATACGTCCACCTAAACTTAGCTTTTGTATATGAACTAAGTGACCAATACAAGAAACATCTAAACCATTTGTATTACCATAGTTGTTATTCAGAAATGGGGAACTAAAAAACAAGCGCACTTTATGTGAAAGTTGATTAGAGAGACACTACTGGTATACTACTTTTCCGTTACTGTCCAGCGTTAGCTGAGCCAATGCTTCTGCTTCGGCTTAGACTGTGAAATATCCCCAATGTTTACGTTTTTTATTTTGCTAATGTTTCAGTCATTGAAGGGAAGAGCTTCTGTCCGGCAGCAAAGAAGGTATTTAAAAATATTAATTGATCAAATTTATTCCCTATGGATAACCCTGGGTGCGGCCTCAGGTTATACTGAAGGCAAAATAATATTATTTGAGTTACAGTTTCGTCTCTACACCTATTTTGAAATATTAATACACTTTTACAGTGATTGAATAACTCTTGAATATATCAAAATAAAACTTCTCCAGCTTTACTTAACTGTACAGTGCTGTTCTAAATGCTAAATGTGATATAAAACACATTGCAGGCTTTCATGATCATCACATCTAACGTGTTACGGGTGGCGGCCATAAACAGTGTGGGTGACTTCGTCCTGTTCCTGGGGAAGATCGGCGTCATGGCCGCCACCGCCGGCATCGGAGTCATCTGGCTGAAGGTAAGGCGTGCCTTGTCAGACAGGTATCGTGGCGTAAAGATCTTGCCATAGATTTTATTCAGAGAACGTGCACTATTTACCTATCACATAGGCAACATTTCTTAGAGTCTAGTACTGTATACATTACATCAGAACGGCTGGAAGTTAAAAAGAGAAGAACAATTACCCCTTTGTTTAATATTTGTTTGTTGGTAACTGAATCTTAGAGCTTCTTCTTGATATTCCAGTTCTGTCAAGACCAATTTTGACAAGTTTTCTTTTTTTAATTTGAGTCACTGGTAAGCAAACAGAACCCTGCTACATTGATTGTACTGTGGTATGAGAACTATCACACAAAGTACAGATTTAGCACTACGATCCTCTTTTTGTATTGATAAAGTGCATTTTTATTTAGGAACCTTGTGGGGAAATTGAATGATAAAGAACTGATGGGTACTTGTAATTTACACATTACCAAACATGTAAAAAGGTGTGAGTGTTTTTCATGTGTTTACAAAAAGCCCCGGCCAGACTGCCTAACTCAACTCAACTGGACGGTCGAGTTCACTCGGGTTGGTCATAGTCGTAAAATGTGGAGTTCAGTTGGGCAGTGTTGCCGGCCCTTTACAATGCCCAACAGTACAAATGTACAAAACAAAACTCCATTTAAAATCTGAACTTCAGGGAGTCATGATCTTCAAAATCATGAGCAGAGTAAAAACCCGTGCATTTTGTCTTCATCCTTAAATTGTGTAATTTCATCAATTACATAGTTGTGAGAAGTGAAAAAAAGGAAACAATCACTTAGTTTCAATAAAATGTACTTACATAATATTATATTGATAGGAGCATCAGCGAACACTGTATTGGAAAAAAACATATGTATTGTATATGATAATCCAGGTTTGAGTATTACAGGGGAAGCCTGGCCTACACTTCTACGCGCTGCCGGCGCTAATTGTGAGCGTGTTCGGGTACCTCGTAGCCCACTGTGTCCTTAGTATATACGAGGTGAGTCGGCCCCCACCCGCCCGCTGCCGGCATCACCTGCTGCTCCTCGTCGAGGATTCTTGAGATGCTACTCATGATTTAGTGACCTACTAATCCACTAATAGTCCTTTCTCAGCTTGCCATCCTGAGAGACCTACGTCCACGGGAATTAGATTGAGTTGAGAGTGGATGTACGCCTCTTTCCTCTGTCGCAACCTATTGCTCCAGTCTCACCAACGCATTCCTTCCCCCACCAATATCAAAACATCAAAGTCTAAAAAAACAGTGTTTTTAAGTTTTCAAAACATACACACACTTTGTTACTGGTGATGTTCAGAGTAATTTGACATTTCAAACTAAGCTGAATGCTTCACTACTAAACGTTTTATTTTTGAAAGATATACTTAAGCGTCTCGAGACTGGTGCGTTTGACTACTTTCTCAATACAGGATAATAATGAACGAGATAGTACTGGACCCGCCTGCCCCTACTGGCCTTTAGGAGATTGGGGATGGCCTGTTTCCCACTGAGAACCCCCAAATTACCGGTGTCCCAGGTTGTAGTCAAAGCATGCTGAATAGTGCCCCTGTTATTTCAGTACAAAGCGAACCTCCACTTCTGGGCCATCCCCGTGCTGCTCGTGTGCGTGTTTGCTTTCCTCATCGCTCATTGTTTCCTCTCCATCTACGAGGTAAGCCCCTCCTATGCCTGGAGGTGCTTGCCTGTCTAACAGCCCAGCCACCACACCGACTCATATGCATACACAATATTTGTAAATTACATCCGAAAATTATATTTCAAACACCTCAATAGGGGTTTAATTGAAGCCAAACTGACATCCTACGCTTGTATAGTCGCACTTCATTTACATCTGACTAAAGTGATAAGAAATTACATTTTCTTCTTAAGCCATACACAACACGTTCCTTTATACGACTTGGATTTTTTTTTTCAAACCATGACAGAAACTTGTAAAGCTACTGATAGTTCTAACATAGTTGTAATGATGTAAGATATGCCTTTTCATGTTCACGTTTTGACATGTTCTACACGAACTAACCCGTTTATATAGACTGCTATTGAGCTTAAAATAGTAGTATTTATGTACAGCAGGTTGTACGGCTGCAACTTGAAAAAAAAAAGAATAAAAATTTGTTAGATTGCCTAATAACGGCTTCTTAAATTATGACAAAGAGACGGTGTTATAAGCTGAGCTTGTAGATAGGCAAGGTTTTAGAGGCATGGATTTCCTTAGTATTACAAAGGTATAATAACATGTTTCTTCATCCCGTTCCGAATGTTCTTTCATGTTTAAATATGATTTCTAAATCTGCGCAGTTGTAGCATGGACCACTTTTGCTCGTAATTATTACTTTCACTTCGCTTTATGCTCGACAACGTACCGCAATTATTTAAGAGATCGCTGCACAATTTAAGCAAAATCTTGTATCAATGTAAAAAAAAATCACACTAAAATGTTACAAAATTGCTATCACGGTTGCTTTAGAAATACAAGGCACCTATTGTCATTAAAACACGGTCTGTTCCTTCCTTTTTAAACTCATCGGTATATTTCACAATTTTGTTTCACTGATCACATAATCCATTCAGTTAAAAACTGTTGAGAGACAATAGTGCCTTAACTCGACTCTCTGTGTGCAGATGGTGATCGACACATTGCTGTTGTGCTTCTGCGAGGACTGTCAGATGAACGATGGGTCGGAGGGCCGCGAGTACTTCATGAGCAAGTCCCTGATGGTGAGCAACTCGTTTGACTCTTTCTTTGAGTAAATCGGTCACTTATGTGGTTTTGTATTGATATGTATTCAGAAGTATTGTATGTTGACTACCGCAATCGTACACCTAAGGGAAGCTGCCAGCTCACTCAGACAGAACAGTTGTCGATGTTCAATTTTGTACATTCTGTAAAATGTACACAGATCCAAGTATTTCTCTGTAAGTCCATGATATCTAAGGATATTTCCCTTTCTTATGCCAATGATAAGTGATAGTTTTCCTGACGCAGTTTTAATACGTATATAAATGCAAATTATAGGAGACCTAGGCTGCGTAATGGTTTTTATATGCGATTCTCAAAAGACAATGTATTGCAAAATACATTTCAGGCTAAGTTTAGAGAGGGAGACATCTGACTGACGTTTGTATGTTTTTACAGACAGTACGATAATTATTTATGTAAGTAAGTGTGCTTGGGTGGAATCATAATAGATAACTTTCGAAAACGGGGAGCAATACCTTGACAATAGTTTATTCTAAAGACATAATATTAACGTGTTTTAGATATAGGTATATTGTGAAAGGGCAGTCAAAGAAATCATTCTCATTTACCTCTATAAAAATCAGAAAGCTGTTTTCGACACCTAACGCTACGAAGTTTTATTGATTCCAAATAGCACAGGTCTTGTCGATTATTACTATGAGGGGTATAAGGTGATAGAATATACATTTGTTAAGAATATACCAGCCATTATTTCACTTTTAAATATCAATTAGCCTGTATAATCTAGACCCAGTAGCAACCTCTAGTAGGTACAAGGGTTCATGTAAGAATTCGGTGGTGCCCTACACGTCGATTTAAGTCCCCATTCAGGTTAAGTCTCATTAGAAATGATATTCCTCAAGACAAGTTTATCCATGCGATCTCTCTTTTTGAAAAAGTGGTACCCATACTAATACTATTGCCTGCGAAAAAGGTGAGCCATTTACATTGTAACATTAAAAAGGATGATCATCTTATTTGTCTCTTTTCAAAGACTGATCGTTCTTGATAGAAACGGTCCATCCATTGAAGCGTTTCGAAATATTGCACTACGCTTAGTGGCCATTAAAAAAGGGCTGGACAATCCAATGTATCCTTTGCTGCGGCGGTTGGTTTTCAGGAGTTTGTAAAGACGACGAGCAGTCAGCTGGACGACGAGAAGAAGCCGGCGGGTGCCGAGGACGCGGTGGACGCGGGCGAGACGGAGAAGCTGCCCACGGCGCTGTAGACCAACGTAAAGCTGCCTCCCACTACCGTCACACGCCACAAAACACGTCCCTCACTCTGCACCCAGCCTAGCCCTGTCCTCTCTCACCCACTCGGATCGCAGTTGTAGTCCTTTTGTGTAGCTTCACGGTCTTTTACCGATGTGAAGATGATTCATAAGAGTGGCTACAGACTGAGACACCTGTGATTCAAATGGCTTTACAATTGGCGTGTCATTTTCTTGCAAAGTAGCTCTAAAATTATTTCACCCAATTTGATTATTTTTTCGCTGCATTTCTTAAAATGATTTTTTTTTTCGCCTTATCTACTTTTCCGTTTCTAAACAGTTATTTAAACACATAAATAACTAGATGTACCTTCATTAGGTATCTGCAAGTAAGGGACCTGTTTTGTATCCAGTTAATGAGGTGTTTTCTGCTCTGTCTTTTTTCCCGTGTGTTTGCCTTGTTACCAATACATACAGTGTGTTATAGGTGTTAGCTTGTAGGTTTGACATAAGAAAACCTGGCTATTTTCCTCGTGATTTAACCTGTTGTGTTAAGGGACATCGGTTACAGCTCAGCTTACGCCCACCGCTCAGTGTACCTATTAGTTGGCAGTACAAAAGAAAGGAACAGTCGCGGCTTTCTGAACCCCTTAAGTCTAAAAAGGAGTCTCCTGACATTAGCCTTTGTCTCAAAATAAGAGTAAGAGTATTCTTGTAAGGTTTAAATTGATAGTCTCATTCAAAAAAATATTCGCAAACATATAGATGTGATATCACTCTTGTGAAATTTTCTTTGGGTTAAAATAAGTTTCATGGTCATCTTCAAAATTACTGACGGTACACTCTTGAAATGCACATCTGTAGTCATTTGACCTTACAAAGGGTCACTTAAAAATAGTGTATTGCTTTGGGTTTCCTATAGTTCATAGTTCAAGCTATCTGTCAGCGGAGACTGCTCGGTGGGTGTGGGCGTCGCGGTGTCGTGAAGGACTCGAGGCTCGGTGTCAGTGGTTGCATCTGTGTCTGGGGTGCTCATGAAGAGCTAGCGGTTAACAAATGTGATTTTTGTATATAACATTTAAGTTTGCAAAAAGAACTAACACTCCTCTCTAATATTTGATCAATATCGTAACAAAGTTGTGATAATCTGCATATGATTCCATTATTTTCATCTGAAAGAAATAATTAATAACTGAAGCAGATCTCAATTTGTATTAACTCGTACACGTTTGGGAACAATTAAAAAAGATACTTGTCGATTATAAAACAGATCCAATATTTAATAGCTTGAATTGAAGATCAAACGTTTATAGTCTTAAACTCGTCGTCTTCAACAGAAAAGTAAAGAATCTTTCCTTTCTTGGTATGCACACTCAAACTCGGTCAAAAGCTATTCTTTTGGAATCTTTACTCTTTCAGGATGTGTTTTCTAGATACTGCCATAATTTCTCATTTTTCTGGTTGCACTTCAGATTGGCACATCTCTAATTCACAATTATTAGATTTATTTACAGCCACCGCTACTTTAACCGGAGGACAAATTAACACGTCGCCTTCATGCACACTCTTTACATTTTCAGTTCACAAATGCTTTTAGCATTGTAAGCTGTCCCCAGTGTATATTGTTCATGGCGTTTTACAATTCATCCTTGAAGATAATTTTGTTTGCCTTTTGCTTTTTAATTTAAATTGAGTCTTTACGTATGGATATTTCCACACCCTTCCCTTTATAAGCAATTTGCTTTAACGTAGTTATAGACCTCCTACCCGATCTTATCCTTCGTCGGAATTGAAACCCAATAGGCAATAACAATTTTGAATGTGCAGTTTATACGGAACATTGCTTTGTGAATTATTCTACCCCAAACCTGTTAACCCGAACTTTGATACCGTCCCATAGATTTACGCTTCCAATCCTTTCTTATAACACCATCTTTACATATGACAACATGGTCAATTAGTTCGTTACAGAAGTGATTACTAGTTTCACATTGAAACAAGTTTTCACAAAGCGTGAGAAATTTCTTTGATAATATTCAAGAAGTAGGATTGTATGAAAAAAACAAAAATATATTGACCCACGTTGGAACCAAGTACTTTACATTCTCTGTAAAAAAGAAAAAAAGTATGACTATTGTTCGTCAATGGATCAACATCCAAATGCTATCTTTTACCGAGAAACACCAACAGTACTTAACACCCCCACCCCCCGTTTTCCCAGAAGGTCCTAACTTGCGTGCTTTCTCCTAGGTGGCAGCAGCCTTGTTGATGATTTTATTATTTCTCCTCCTTCCTGCGGATTACGAATATATTATAAACGATCCCATGCTACTGAGCACGTGTATTTTCCGATTTATTCCAAACGCATGTTATCCATTCTCTTTTGGGAATTAGTGGAGTTTGCTCTTTGTATATTTTGAGCTTTAATCACTGAGACTGAAATTCCCATGGACAGATGGCATTTAATACCAGTAGCATTTCTCACATCCGTAATAGAGTTGCCGGAAACTAACACCAGTGGACTAGGTATAATTGTCATTAACATAAATGACCTGGTGTGGTACTAACACAACTATTGTACGAACTAACTTTTTTCCATACCTTCAATGAATCTTTGCATCGGTAAATTGAAAACGTAGTTTAAAAAAAGAGAGAAGAAGTAAGCAAACTTGATTCACTTACTTATCTTTCATTGTTTAATCAAAGGATGGATCTGTAACATTGCCAATTCGACGATCAACAATGTCTCATTGAACGTTATCGTATTTAATACTTGTCTTTGCCAGCCCCCCATAAAAGTATTTCGACGAAATATTTTTTTCTTATTGTAATTTTGCATTCTTTCTGACTGCAGAAATTTGTAAAGAACAGCGACACCGCCCTCAAGAACCAAGAAAAGGGGGAAAAGAAAGAAGGAGAGGAAATGGAGAGACGGAACTGAATCGGGAAATCCATGAAGCATACCGATAGTATACAAACATGGGACGTCATTTTCCATACCATCCACTCACCCATCGTTAAGAGGCGGTAAGATACTCTAGACTGATGGAAAAAGAATAATGAACCTAAACTTCCCTGTCAACGACGGTCAGCGCTCGGGGACTGAGTTAACTACAGGATCTGCAATATCCTGGTTGAGTTGTCATCTAGCTTTTATAAATGACTCCTTCTTAGATGGAGGGCAAGTTGGAATAGTAGAACAGAGCGTCTTAGTTATATCGGATGGATGGAAATACTGATGACGGAACGTTTACGTATAATATACACTTTTGTCATTGCATTTTCATTAACCCATACCTAGGTTCTGTTGGCCAACATTTTGAGAAAAAAAGTTTCTTATGAAATTGAAAAAGGAAAACCCTTCCTCTGCCCATCCATCCCATTTTCTTTCTTCCTATTCGGTGAATAAATTTGTCGATGGTTCAGTTCATCTGTTGTCTTTTGATGGAAAGATCCAATCCAGGTGTATGTTATTTACATACCATATACAAAACGGCCTCCCTTCATTCTGGCTCCCTTATTGGTCTAGGTACTGCCCCGGTTGACCCATATTTGATTTGGGATTTTCGTGGGGACTCAACATGGGCCAATGGTGTTAGCTTTAGTCTGGGGGCCCCCTCGAAACTGCAGGTTTCAAGGGTGCCCATCTCCAGGGTGTCCAGGAAATACTATAAAGGGTGCAGTGTCCAAGCCTTGGCACCGCATGGTGCCAGGGCCGGTGCAGATGCCAACCCCACACACTGGACGCCGAGAGGTCAGGGGTGTGTCTGTCTCTAGTCCCACACGCTAGGCCCCCCGCAGCTGGATGGGAGCGGTGGTCCAGTCTAGGACATAGGGTGGCGGAGCCACTTGTGTAAGAGCGAAAACAACCAAAGCGCCGTTTGGCATCAAATCACTTCACTAAACGTACTAAACCTGATTGTGTCAGGAGAGCACAACTTAATGTTGATTACTATATATTTAGTTCATATCCGAAAATAAGAAACTAAAAGTTGTAGCCCCTTTGGAAAAACGTTTGTTGTGAATGGTGTTATTATCAGTCCCTGGATATTACATTACCTCCTTGATGAAGTTAATACGATATAAGATGTTAGTGTGGACATACATAACCGTGCAGATCTGTGACGTACTGATGTAGTTACTTTGTTTCAATACTTGATGAATATGTATATGTGTATATATGTGACACGATGTAATTAAAATCCCTTTTGAGAGTTTAGTTCAAATTTAACTCATATAGCAGATATCTTATCAAAACATCACACACTCAAGTCTTGATTCATTCTGATAGAATAAAAGGTGCATTTGTCTTGGAAATGAATCTATGGAAATACGAATAAATACATCTTAGGTTTCACGAGATTACGTTTCATGAACATTTTCAATCAGTCAGTAGGTTATTATATTCTAGATTATTTTTGTCAATCGTGATTAATTTTATTATCCAAAGGAACTGTACATAGAGGAATAGGAAAGTCAAGAACTAGGTGAAGTCCCTCGACGACCTAGTTCGAGGTGTACATGTTCACATCATCGGAAGGACATGGGTTACCTGTGCTTATACTAAAACGTCTTTGAATATATCAACCAAAATGAAAACATAGTGCTTTACGATATCTTTTGCATTGCTCGTGATTTTCAGAAGTACTATAATGTTAACATTGTGGTACCCCATCTGAAGATGAAGTACTTCGCCTGTAAACATGTTAACAAGTTTATGGGTAGTGAATGTATATTGTCTGTGGTATGTGTACGATCACATAGGTAATCTAATATAGTTTTGTCCTACATAATGAAGGCAAACAATTCAGAATAGTGTTAAAACAAAGCAAAGAAATACATCGGCTTGAATACAATTTTGATGAGAAGTAAGAAAGATGTCTGTTAGAACGTTCACTCTTAATTAATTTCAGTCTGTATATTTGAGAAATTGTCCACAATTTTGTATTCTTTTTATAATGGCTGGTCTGTGTATCAATCATAGAATTAGCTTTAGTTGTTATTGCAAAGAAATATTCTTACCAAAGAAGGTCGCTTTCTAGTTCTTGTAGTAAGATATAGGTGTCTTTATAGTTACACATTAAAATGTAAAACCCTGTATATCCTTAAATGTTGCATTTGATAAGAAAAAAAACGGTATAGAATATTTCCTTCAGTGATACTCTTTTATATTATAAAGATGCTTTCCTTTCTGTCACTAGCATTTCTTTGTATGACTCCACCTAGTTTATTTTTGAATCTCGATGTTTGAGACATGTCAGTATGCATAAGTCCCTCGTATATGTTTAGGTGAAATTGACTCTTGAATAGGGTACACATAGATATAGTTAACACTTTAAGTGTATCATACAGTTAACTGGTCTATTGTATACATAATCTATAGTGATAGGCAACGCTAAGTGTTGATTGTACCAGTCTATATTATGCGGAATTATTTTCATTAGTATGTAATACTGTATGGTCCATCTTCAGAATACCACTATCATAGTGTTAAATGCACCTTCAAATAACTCGTAACAGATTAGGTTAATTAAGAAAAATGTTGATTAAGGTTTCAAGAATAACAATCCTGATATTAATAATGTTATTGAGAAATGTTCTCAAACAGGACTAATGGACTAATGTGTTTATCACAGACAGAATCTGTAATCATGAGACAGGAATCAAAATCCCCTCATTTCCCTAATTGGTTACGAAGATATGGGCCATTATGGAATGATAAACTTCGAATCCGTTTCCGAATAACGGAAATGGTACATTTGAAAGAACTAAAAGGTGAAGATTTAAATCGAAACAGGGTGCAACTTGTATCGAGACGTGTCTTTAGAAAAATCTCAGCGAGTTATATGATCCTTGTCAGGAACTAAACGTATCCAATGATCATTATGACATTTTTCATGGTCAGTTAGTGACAAATGCACTTTCATTGAACGTGTCGTGAATGCTTTGCTTGTGCCTTTCATAATGAATGTCATACATGCCATTTTTGGTAGACGTAAACGAATGATATTTGTACGCATTTGCATCTCCAACGTATTTTTGTAATTCCAATACTGACTGTGCAGATTTTGGTCACAACCCTTAATCTAATTTTCAGTTTAACAGAAACGGGATTATTTTCATATTCAACTATTTTCATATATATAACAAAACGCGTTTGTATACTAATAATTGTTGAAACAAAATATTTAGGATATGCTTAGTTATCTTGGTATCTGTGTGAACTGGTGTTTTTTTTAATCTTGAAGTCGAAGTTTAAAAGGCACGCCTAGATTTCATGTGTCAGAAAATTAAATCTCATATTCAAATAATCTAGATCTTTTTGAGGAGATGTTTGATGAGCTAGAGTCCTTTCGTCGTCTTTCATGGCTTCCACATATCCGTCCGCCTTCATTTGCCTTTTCAATAAGTCCTTTCTTCTAAGTACTTTTTGGAAATAAATAAGTCAAATAAGTTTGCAATAACTATGGCCACCTGGCTGGCTACCTTATTCTATATTTTTGTTCCAATATTTCTCCAATGTTTGATTGATAACGACACCCATCACAAATGTATGTGCACTGTGACCAGAGCACTGTAGTAATTGTGACCAATTGTAGGTATACAGTAATGACCACATTCAGACAAAGAGCTTGTTACACTTTCCTTGTATTTCGGTGCTGCTTCTGCTTGTGTGGAATACTTGAATGTTGTAAACATGGAAGTGTCAACCTAATTATACCAACTAGTCTTATCTGTTCACAAGGACATAATAAACTGTTTCAATCCACTTAAATTGTTGATCATTTCTGTTAAGTAGAAATTATAATAAGCATTTTATGTATTCAATCTGAGAACAGTCTGAAAAGGATTCACCTTTCGCTGCCATCAATATATATCATGTTAATTGTGACGCGAAATATTCAAAAGTTTTTCGGTAAGATAATATGGTATTTGGTACTCTGACATTAAAAAGCGATTGCACGAAGAAGTTATAAAGAGTTTCAAAGTAAAAACAATCAAAGAGGACATCGGGGGGGGGGGGGGGGGGGGGATATCTGATCCTACAAAGATAGTCGCTTTTTACCTCATGCTCTATCTTCTATGATATTCTTTTCTTCAAGCGTTCATGTTTTGGCTTGACGTCTGACGGCTTAGTCATTCCTTTTATTCATATTGACATAAGTTCTGTCTGACGTCGATGAGTTGCGATTGGTTGTTGGAAGTGGTCGTGATCCTCGTGACTTCTATTCTAATTGATTGCATGGCCATTAAGTACTTCGGGGGGACGATGGGATTCTATGCCCTCCAGATTCTGATGAGACATGTGCCTTTTTCTTTCCATATTTTGCACATCTGGTAAAACAAAGAACGTGCGCTATCACCAGATCTCTAGATAGTGACTAACTGTACCTTCCCAGCAAATGAGGGGCAGATGTATTTTGTATTTTGTTATTTTATCTTCATTATCTCTGAAACACATGAATGCATGGATAAAAATTAGTCCCTGAAATTCCCAGTTGTCAAAAATGCTGCAGAACATGTGCTTTTTCCTGATGCCCATAAGCAATACCTTGTCTGTGGGCACCATGTAATATTTGAACAATAGATATGCATCTATATACAGTGTACAGTCGAATTATTGATCTGCTTCAACAAACTGAATAAAATAGAATAGACATTTTGAAACACCGATACATAAGCAAGAATGCCACAGTAATATCTAAATTAAATTAGTGGGGGTTTTTTTCATGCATATTTTGTTGATATATTTGCTCTCAATACTTGCTTTCAGCAGAAATCTAAAGCTCTCTAATGGTCCATCCGAGTATAATTCAAAAATATCTTGACCTATAACTTCAGTGCCTTATCTCCAGTAATCAATACACTAAACTTCCTACCAACGCCCAACCAACGAGACCCTCCCAACTGATATTTCGCCACATGATATTGAAACAAGCAAATATAGGCCACGCGGAGCTTTTACGATTCACCAACTGCCTCATTGCACTTGTCTTAGCAACATAACGAAAGTTAACACGTGAAACCTGCCGCCTCCAGAGTTATTCTTTCAAAATACAACTACAGAGGAGGGTAGTTTTAGCGATCTGAAAGCTGTTTATAGGGACTGTTGCTTATCTTATCAGTTCTACCGAAGGTAAGTTGTATTGAGCTATCTTATCAACGCCCTGAATTACTTGTATTTCAGGTCAGAGGGTCCGTGCGCTTCTTTGAAGGATCAGATCCATCTTAACAATAGTAATTGTGTACATCTACATTCGTTATACATTGTATGTCTCTTAGTTGCAAAAATGATTAAATCATAACTTGAGTTCTTCGGTGTTGCCCCCGTCTATCTTTTTAATTCTTTGATTAAACACGATAGGCCTTACTTGTTAATATAAAGAACAACATGTTGGTGTTTTCGCATTTCAATTGAAAGACAGAAACACTTTCAAATTCTTTGATATAGTTAGACTGCTATTGGCATAGAATTTATGCGATTACTATCATTAGATAATTTAACAGAATATTAACAAAATATAATGACGAACATAATCAGATAATGTTCCTACCAGGGACGGATCAAGACTTGAAAAAAAAGCGGGGCGCCCTTATGTAGAAGGTTGAGTCGCCCCTTTGGAGGCTAGAACTTTACATTTAAAAAATATATAAATTTGGCACACAAAAAAAAGGGGGGGGGGGAGGCGCGCGCCTCAGACGCCCCCCTCTAAATCCGTCCCTGCCTACATTCCCAAACCTAAACATATTTCAGGACCTTTAGATCTCTCATTACTGCTAAATATGATAACTTAATGAATATCATCCAAAGGATTTACATAAGTTTGATCCTAAAAACAATTATTACACTTCTGATAATCAATGATGGCACATAATGAGTCGATCTGACTATAACTGTTTTCATGTGGGAATCGCAGGCTAAGAAATTTGTCCATTATTAGCACACACACAAAAAAAACTTTACCCGGTTACCTTATCTGTGAAAAAAAACTTATTTTGATTATCACCTTGACTTTTCTTTACAGAAGCATGTGCATACCTGCGTAAACATACTTTATAATCACATTGCTCTGACGCTAAGTTCAGTATCACCTTGCCTGCTAGCAGTTAATCTATTGCAACTAGGAAGGTAAGGTGTACTTGACCGTTGTACCACGTGAACACACAACTAGTGCTTTCTCTATTGGGCTTTGCTTACAGTGCCAGAGAGGGAGCCGCCATCATGGTCTGCGCACTGGGCTGCTGCTGCTGCGAGGAGGGAGAGAACCATCCGGTATACATCCACTGTTTTTCTGTTAATTTGTTGTTGTGCAGTCGTATCAACCAAAAATTACAAAATATAAGGTGGAACTACAAAAAGAAAGACTAATCTTTGAGTCTAAATAAGGTAACATTAATCTTATATTTAAGAGAATAAAACGTATTATTACGTATGTAAGAAAAAATATATAACCTTCAGATTATCATTGTTGCAATAAACATTTTCACCAGTGAAATGATTTATGATAGTTATATGGATTTCGAACGGATCATTAGGCCTATTTACGCAGCTTCTTAGTAATAGGAGCCAAAATAAAAGTATGATCAAAATACATGCAAATATACACACAGTACTTCTGCACATATTATCTGCACTTGAGACATTAGTTCCTATCCCTAAACACCCGATTTATTTTCTAACTGCAAGATGGATGCATATGTTGCATGTTTCTTACTGCCAGCTTTCTCATCTCATTCACTATCTAACGTTACTTTTCAGTCAATAAAGCCGATGTCCAAAAGTCCCATGAAAAGAAGTATTTGCTGTACAGACATTATATTTTTGATAATATTCATTGCATTCTGGATCGTCATGGTAAGTGTATTAAATATATTTTTCTTGTTATGATATATTGCTACATAACAACTGTATTGAATAACAGTGGGAGTTGGGAATGCAGCATAAAAAAAAGAGGGGAAAATGCTATTAAAACGTCGCACATTTACCATTTTCTGAAAGGTCGTGGTATTCTCTTGGATTCATAGTTGATTACTTTAAAATTTGATTAGTTACATGTACATGTACATGATAAGTGAAACCTTTATAAATAAAACTATAAGTGGCGAATTTAGGGGAGGCGCAGGTTATGTATTATGCCATTGCTTCCCTTCGGGAAAAAACATCCAGTCCTTACCGCAGATGGCTGATTTACAGTTTTTTATGGACATGCAGGCTGATTTTGACTGATTTTGTCGACGAAATCCCTGAAAAAAAACTATAGAAAATCAGCAATTAATTGTTATATATCCATCTACAATAAATGCACTTTCAAACAACTCAGGAAATATTAATGTATTTGGAAACTAATTTAAAAGATAATGATGGCAAGTTTTTCCAAATGTTAATCTACAAATAATGGTATAATTCATAAAAATGTATATACTAAAGCCATGAGTTTTGTCGACATAATTTTATTACCCAGCATGCATCTTGTTTGAGGCTAACCTGCAGGTGAAACTCACAAAAGTGGATATTCGTGGTTGGGAGAAACTATGTTATTCGTATAGTGGTGTTACCACCTAAATTATCTATCATGTGTTGAGTTCAGGAGATTTTGCAAATGAAAATATGAAATTAAATTGATTTTTTTAAAAGGTTTACATAGGTATTTTCGCCTTCCTTGACGGCGCCGCCCTTCGCCTGGTGTACGGCTATGACAGTTTTGGGAACACGTGTAACAGTGACAAAAACAGCCCAATAGAAAACGTCAACCTCAGTGGACAGGACACACGGAACAGAAGCATGACGTGAGTCCATAATGTACCAATTTGCCTTCATTCTGTATAAATTATGACTGTTTTGAAGCAATCGATGCGTTTCAGTTAAGAAAATATTGACTGGGCTATTCAAAAAACGTTACTACGCTGCTGACTTATCGATTAAAATTGATATGTTTGATGAGTCAAACACGCAAGTAAAAAAACACAAACCATTGAAATTACGTTGCACATAACTGATTTTATATGTACCGATTGTATATATATTAACATTACAGCTCAAATTTCTAAAAAGCACAAACGTCATACATAAATTCAATAATTGAATATAATTATCAATATTTCAGCAATAACTCTGTTGCTTTTTCTCACAGGAAGGTCTTCTTTTTTGACGTCTTCAATCCTAAGAAAAGTGTTCAACTCTGTGTAAAGCATTGCCCAAATGAAACCCTGATAACGAAGGACGACGTGATGAGGTTTGCCTTAGAAACCGGCAGCCAGTTGTGTTCCTACGGCATAGACCCAAATGACTACCCCTCGATGGAATTCAGTGGCAAAGGCCCCTGCCCAAGTCTACCAATACCTAAAAGGTGCAAAGTTTTTCAAAGACTAACACCCTAACATTTAAAAAAAATCAATTAATGTTCTTTTCAATTTCTTGGTGTATACGTTCGATGAGATAGTATCGCATGTGATATAGGTACCTGCCCGTTTAATCTACCAGTTGCAAACCATAGACGCTGAAGACATCTCGGCGAAAGGCATTCCAATAACTTTCATTGACATACCTATTTCACCTCTTAATCCCATCCTTTCATTACCGTTTACAGCAGTCCCATCATGAACCGATGTGTGCCGACCGCCCCTGACAATGCCACCGCTATCATTGATGAGATCAACCAGAACGGATGGGCAGACAAAATATTTCATGACATCATAGCAAGTTGGAAGCAAATGGTTTCTCTTTGCTTCGTAGCTGTTGGTAATATTATTTTCCAAGTGCTTACCTTTATGAGATTATGGGGGGTTTATAGGCCCTATACCAGTGGCTACCATAGTCTTTACGGTAATTACTCATTTTTCAAAGCAGATGTGGAGAAGGGGTTATAGCCTACATATTGCATATTATATATAAAAAGGAATCCAAAACCTTGTTTTATTGTATCAATGGATCAATGTTATTTTATTTAAGCAATTCTTGATTCACGAGCAAAGGTCAGATAATGTTTAGTATGTTTAATGGAAAATCATCCCTTTTTTCAGTTATTGCCCTAATTTTCGTGTTCGTGTTGCGATTCGTGGCCGGAATAATTGTGTGGCTGACAATATTGATCAGTGCAGTAGGAACTATTGGTAAGCAGGCAATTTTCTCTTTGTGCTATATAGGCCCAATGAAAAACATCAAAAGAGGTCCATCGTATCTAGCAATTAGAAGTGATAGTGGTTATAAGGTCATTGCAGAATTGGAATGAAAATCTAAGATTGTAAACTAATGAAGTTTCTATTATCAAGGTTTATTGTTTATCAGCTTTGAATTCCTGCCATCGGAACACACCAAAAATGACTGCCTGAGTAATTCTCAAAGTACATGTTTTTCGTGCATGCATTTTAATGTCCATAGGCTACACTAATCCATAACTTTACACCAACACTTCTCAGCGGCCACTATCTTTCTCTGGTGGTCATACGCTGACATGAAGAAGAAAAACGACGCAGCCAGCGGCGCGGTTCTGAAGGCGGACACTACCAACGAGAAGATCTTCCTGGGGCTGGCCATAGCATCCACTGTCATCACCGTCCTCCTTCTGCTCATTCTGCTCGTCATGCGCTCCCGCATTGCCCTGGTGGTCGCCCTCTTCAAGGAGGCGGGCAAGTGTATTGGTAAGATGCCGTCCCTGCTGCTGCAGCCCGTGTGGACGTTCGTCGTGCTGCTCGTCTTCTTAGCCTACTCCCTGGCCGTCCTCGCCTTCCTCACTGCCTCAGGTGTGTTTCTCTTTATGCATTTTCATTAGATTGCAAAAGACGTGAGCCACTTTAATGGCACAGATTTCAGGGTCTGAGGGTAAAAGAAAAACAGATAGACTTTCTGATTATGCTGAGATCAATCAGGACACTTTCAACCATGACTGCGCTGTGTACAACATACATTGACACAGCTTTTCTCTCAGAGCGTTCATGTTGAGCGTTTCATTAGCTAAAAAGGCTACTGTTATCATGAGCTCGTCACATCTTCAAGGTGATTAAATTATATTGGAACTTGTTTCATCTTAAATAAAACTTCTTTGGTTACCGAAACTAACATTTCTTATTATCATTTAGACATATGCT
Organism: Lepidonotus clava; assembly: GCA_936440205.1. Taxonomy (NCBI): domain Eukaryota; kingdom Metazoa; phylum Annelida; class Polychaeta; order Phyllodocida; family Polynoidae; genus Lepidonotus; species Lepidonotus clava. The sequence goes on from OW387134.1 coordinate 21,202,830, forward strand.
AATCTCATCATGAATATAATTGGTTGGTTGGTTGGTTGGTTGGTTGGTTGGTTGGTTATTGGGGTTTTACGCCGTATCAACATCTAAGGTTATATCACGGCGAGAACATGATTTTGACAATCCTGTCCTTGATGATCGTATCTATGGAATGATCAAATCTATGAGAAGATAGAGACGATACCCCTACACTTTTACCGAAGCAGGTGTTCTTTAATGTGCAGGGTCCCATAGGCAGGGCCCTACACACAACAGCCGGTGGTCTACTAGAAACCTTTGATAACCCAGTTGTTGCCACTGGGAGACAATGTAGAGGGGGGTAGCAGCCAGACCACCACAGTCCAGACTTGAACCCGGGCCGCCCGCGCAACAGACGGACACTCTAACCACTACTCCACCCCACACGCCTCATGAATATAATTATCTATACAAATGTTATAATACAGCATATGATCTTACTAAATATGGTGATAATTCCTTGGTCTATAAACCTCATACAGTTCAGATAAAATTCACATGGCCTTTATTTCATATCATGAGAGACAAACACTTTAATACCAATATTTTCTCTTCGACAGGCACCCCGGTCCCCGAGGACAGAGGTTTCTCTTCGTCCCAGGCTGTGAGTTATATCAAGACCCAGAAGGCACAGGTGTTCTGGTGGTATCAACTAGTCGGCATCGTATGGACCTCTGAGTTTATCCTAGCCTGTCAGCAAATGGTGGTTGCTGGGGCGGTAGCCCTTTGGTACTTCACCAGGTAATGAGTTTGCATACTTTAATCTTTGTGAAAAGGATAATTATGTGTGTAGGTCTAATGATATAATGGTGCGACCAGGCCTACTACATAAAGGATCTGTAATGGGGGATTGGCTCATGATTACACTGTTCTGAATAGTTGTTTTGGGATGGTGTATATATGGTACCACTGCCTCACCCCCTCTAAAAACGGAGGCCGACAGGGCACGGGAGGAGAGGCGGAAAGGTGATACAAAAAAGGAAGTACGCTTAAAGGAGCAAAATTGAATTTCAAGGAATTTCAAGGAAACCAATACAAAGCACAAATAGACATTTAAAAAAAAAATCGTGAATATTAGATCTAGATCTATAATTTTCAGAATTTTTACAGAAATAAAATTGGCCAAGTAGAAAAGCCACAATTCAACAACAAAGTCATCGTAGTAGCGATACCTATTATGTGACGGGCCACTGATCTTAACTGCTTAACACGCTTTTGAAACCCTCAACCCATTAGGAGTACAGCGATTGGTGCTTTTATTTATCATAGGGACAAATCTGAGTTGTGTTGTGCCGTTGGAAAGGCCACGTGTCGTGTCATTCTTCACCACTTGGGATCTGTGGCCTTTGGAGCCTTCATCATAACCCTCGTTAAGCTGCCTCGACTGATCCTCATGTACATCCAGAAACAGTGGGTTATTGTATTTGACCATTATTATTTCAATTGAAAAATCATAAAACATTATTTTTCTCACAATTACTTTCACTCCATTCATGCACACAAGTCACTCTTTTCCAGGTAACCAGAGACAGTAATGTTTTGCGAAAATGAAACATCCATCTGGAAAAAAAATGTTTCTCATTGATTTTTATCATCTATAACTTGTGTCACCGAGGTATCAAGGCTGTAAATTGCAGATTGAATGTTTTATGGCAATTAAGATGTATCTTTCAATATACATGATTATTATGCATATTGATACTAGTTGATTAAGTGTCATGGTACAAGAAATTTATTTCAGGGCATCTGGAGTCGAAAGTTGTTTAATGAAATTCATCTTGAAATGCTGCATGTGCTGCCTTTGGTGCCTAGAGAAGATTTTGAAGTACATCAACCAAAATGCCTACACCATTGTTGGTAGGTGTTTTATGATAGCAAAAACTGGTGAAATAACCATGAGACAACTGCTACTCTGTGGTAGCTGGAAGTCCAGCTATACTTTGACCTATATGCCCATTTGGGAGCCAATGAGCAATCAATGCGAATACTGCATACTGCATAATACCAATGCATATCTACGTCATGGCCACCATCCATTTAGACCCCCTATAGAATAAATATATTTCGAGTACAACAAAATATATATAGTACATTATACTAAAAAGTGTAGTGTCACATTTGCTGTATTATGGTTTCATTATTTCTTTTTCTAGTTATTGAGGGGAAAAGCTTCTGTCCTGCAGCGAAAACGGTGAGAGGCTTTCTTTGAATACAGAACAAACGACAATAGTATTTTTTGTATGGCGAGTACTGTTCTGTCTTGTATAAAAGTTTAAATGGGTTTTTAATATGTTGTTAAAACAACGCTTAGATATATTCTTTTACAAGACATAACACTATTGTTCACTCAACTATTTGCTTTTCAGGCATTATCCATCATTGTATCAAATGCCTTGAGAGTGGCAGCTATAAACAGTGTTGGGGATTTCGTACTTTTTCTTGCAAAAATTGCAGTCACAGCCTCAACAACAGCAATTGCAGTCATATGGTTGAAGGTAAGAAAATGGAACTATTGGTATTTAATCATTAAAATATGCAGAATAGGCCTACCTTTGAATAATCATTTACAAATTTTTAGGCCACCTGAGAAAATGATTTCTGAGGTTTACATTAAGTATTTTACCGAAATGTAGGGAATCACTCAACTGTGATGGATATTTAATGTGACGAGGTTTACTGTTTCAGCAAAACGAAGAACTCCACTTCTGGGCCATCCCTGTAATTTTTGTCTGTGGCTTTGCCTTCCTCATCGCCCATTGTTTCCTGTCCATCTATGAGGTAAGATGCAAAAATACCCTGCAAGTGCAATAGAAGGCTATACATAAAGTCTGTAAGTTGTATCAATTGACATCACCAGAAAAACTAGATAAGTGTGTACTGAATGTACGTTAGAGAAGGATAATCTTATCCGTAAACTTTTTATTATGCCCTATTGCCATTTTGCTAGACTTTTCATTCCTCTCATCCCATATGCAAAGGACCATATATCTGGTTCAATTGGAATTTCTGGGGGGGGGGAATCAGTTACTGACAGAATAAATCATTCCTTTGTTCCTGTGAGAATTCACAATAGAGCCACTTTATAGTCCAGGGGCTTATGTCAAAAAAAGAGCAAATGCATGTTTTTGTTCAAACTGATCTTAATTGTACCTAGATATATTCCTCTGACCCTCTAGTATTAGGAAAGTTTTGGTGGCATTTTTTCTTTTGAATATAAGTGTCAGATATTGAGGTCTCAAGGTCACAAGGTCAGAAATCCTCTATTTTCCTCTGTTTGTTGACCATGTCCGTGATATAGATTCAATCTTCAAGAAAACATACAGAAAGCAATATCTGAGGTCTATGATATTTTCTAGATACCTTTGATTAATGAAAGTCAAGGTCAAGGTCATTTGAAGAAGCTGTAAAGGGTGAAAAATGTTACAAGAGTGAACCTCATGTTACACTGTTCTCGTTTATTTCATATCTTTAAATGAATCATAGTGAATGATGAAGGAAAGTGATAGTCAACAATGTTTACACCATAAAAGAACAGCAATTTCAGATTAAAAGTAAACAGTTTTCTATTTATTGACAATTTAAGAAAAAAAGAAGAAATTATGGAAAATATCAGAAAATTCTTCAAGCTTTTAAATGTTGCTGTAATCTTGCATACCCAGCAAACAGGACACATGTATTTACCAGTTTTCCACGTGTTGAATTCATGTCATACTGGTGTTATGATAATCTCTGTCTAGTCTTAGTATCTTATTAGGTTTTACCCTGAGTTTTCACATAGTAAAACACCATCATGAATTTAATGAAAACTAAATTATTTGTATTAGTGCCATGGTCATATGCATCGTGGAAACTATAATTTTACATTTTCTAATGTTTCTTTATGATTTTACATTCTAGTGTCATTTTAGTTACATTCTGGTGTAGTGACAATCATAGAGTAAAACATGTGTATTACTCTAGTTTTAACACGTGTTATTTCCATGTAATACTGGTGTAATGTAAAACTAGAAGTTTTACATGGGAAAAATGTCTTTCTATGACACCAGTTTTCAACACATGTAATTTCTGTGTATAACATGTATTTTACATGAGTTTAACATGGGATTTCTCTGAGATTTCATTGAAGAAACACACAAATAACCTGTAGAAGTAATATACTTACACTAGAATTTCACTGAGTAAACTCTTGCAAAACTAGAATGATTTTCTTTTGTGTATGTTATTGATTTAAAAGTATTATCAAAAGGATGTATAGAACTAAATATTATTAATAGGGTATGTCATAAGAATGTTTTCCATGAATACCAATGTTCCATTTTATTCAAATACGATGTAATGGGCAGGAAACACAAGCTCATTCTGCATAGCTCAGGGGTAGAGCTCTGGCATTCTCTGTGAGAGGTCAAGGGTTTGAATACCCACATTTTATTTTTATCATAAGGCAAAACCTTAAAACTCGTGTCAAAAACTCGTGTTAAAAACACGTTGGAAACACCAGAAATGCGGTCCACAGAATCCCGAGCAGGACACGAGTTTAAAACACGTGATTTGCCTCCTAGATCCCGTGTTACCCACGTCCACATCACGGGTCCTTGTTAGCTGGGTAGGCATATCATTTCTTGATGTAATGACCTCCAAAAGGTCAAGGCCATTCATACATATGAAAAAAGTGAAACATTTTCAATAATACAGGTCACAAAAACTAAAATAATATTACATAGTCAACCTGCCAAGTCCCAAAAAGTAAACTACAAAGCCACTCAAAGTAACTTTTGTTCATGCCAATATATTTCCAAAAAAGAGGGTAGTTATCATCAAAACTAGGATTCTGATGGTTATACCTTATAATTTGACCTTCAAGGTCACCTACAAGGTCATCAAGGTCAAATTTGTAAAAATGTAGTGTCTATTCCTGGCTTTGAGGAAAAGTCAAGATAATTGAGTTGTGATATTCCAATTAAGTTCTACAAGCACTTTGGTCTTCAATTTAAACATGGACATAGAAGAAAACTGAATACAAATGTCTCATTTTTCTCAAATCTCCTGCATCATTTTTCTGATATACATATTGACCTTATAGATACTATTTTTATGCTTAAAAGTATTAAAACATGATGAATTAAGACACGAGTATAAGATATTTTATCATTTGACCTTGAAGATGGCCTTCAAGGTCACAAAAGCCAAATAAAGTTCCTGTTATATTCTAGATCCAAAACAAAGCTGTGCTCTGTGGAGTATGTGGTATAGTAGGCCATACAAAATGTGTTCTAAGTTACATAATACCTTATTTTATCATGTAGAGTAAGAGAAACAATGTTTATTTACTAAGGTTTTATGCTTATGATTTTTAAAACGTAAAATGTCTTTTGATCTTGTAAAAATGCAGATCAAAGCTAGTGTTTGCTTAATGTCAACACATAATTGTTGTATTCCAAACTTATCTACAATAAAACTGAACTTCTCAGCTTTTCATGACTATCACATGACCCATTAGGTTAATTATACAAGTGGCATCTTGCTATACTGGCTTGTAAACTAATTACCTATTGCCCAAATACATAAGGTTCATAGTTAAAGTATACTCTGAAAAAACAACCCTTTGCATCAGACTCTACTCTATAATAATGTTTAAATCACAATTTACAATGCATTGAGATAGACCTAAAGTCACCAGGAATGAATGAACTTTGATATTTCTTAGAGTAAATGCATAGGTAAGTTCAAATCTTTAAAAAATAGATTTGTCCTTGGTGACCTTGAAAGTCACTTTCAAGGACACAGCTCAGTATGGTATCCACAAAGGTCTTGTTCTATTCTCATTGCTTTGCTAATCTGATGAAAAAGGTATAAATTGGCCTAAAATGCATGATTGTACGAACCAATTTGGTATTGGCCTATATATTTTAAGGTTCGCTGAGAAAAGAGCAAAAACACTCTAGAGAGGCTGTACATTCATATTTAAATTGAAAGTTACAGTAGCTCCTGAAGAAAAACTATCAATCATAATATCACATACTTTAGATTTCTTTAAAGGTATTTGATTACAGATTTGAAATATGGGATAAAATATTTTTGATCTTTGTGACCTTGAAAGTGACTTTCAAGGTCAAATGTTTGTGGGGCTTTCACCCCTATCCTTTTACCTAGAATATTCTTGAAACCACTAGCTAGAATGATTGCCATTATCAAAAAATGCCTATAGATATTTCATTTATGGTTTTGCGGGTTGACTACAAGGCAAAAGGAGAGTCAACTTCTAAAGTGGCCTTTAGATGACCTTTTGCCCTTAATAAATTACCTTTGCATTACAGAATAAAAAAAAAGCATGTACCCTTTTACATTTAACTGATTTCATTTTGTACCCTTTACCAGTAATTTATGTTTTATGATTTTTTACTTTATTTTCATACTTTTTTTTCTTTGATGACCTTGAAATGTACTTCAAGGTCAAAAGAAAAAATGGCCACCAAAACTTTTTGTGATCAGAACAATCCATATATAAAAGATTATCTTGGTAGAAAGACCTTATAAACGAAACATAAAACTTTACATAAGCCCCTGGACTATTAGTGGCTTCCGGCACTGAAAGGGTTATTGTGTTTTCCAAAAATCATTGGCAACTCAATTGTTTTCCGCAGATGGTGATTGACACACTGCTGCTGTGTTTCTGTGAAGACTGCAAACTGCACGATGGGTCGGAGGGCAAAGAGTACTTCATGGGCCCAACACTGATGGTCAGCTCTTCTCCCTTTCATTCTAGATACGGTTTTCATTACATTTGTGAAGAATATTTCTCAATCATCGTACTATTTCAATAACAGTTCATACAATCATGTAGACACCTTTCTTGCCAAATGGGGTATGTGCACTTCTGCAATGACCCAGGGGTGCGTTCCAATGTGACATATGATAGTAGTAATAGGTCGTATCGTGGGTCGTATGTGATATATTCTATATTTACGACCATTTGGTTCCAAAGTATCAAATGAAGGGGTCGTCTTATGTCATCTGTTGGACCCCCTCCTGTACAATCTAATAATAAATCGTTGCAAGGTATCCGTGGGACAATCATAAAATTGCGTAGACAAGGTATTTATAATGAAAAGATATGACACCTCTATAGGTGATCGTAAGTGCAGAATGATACAGAAGTGATGGCTAATTTGACAAAGATATCTTAGAGGCATGTACACAAAACGTTTTGTGAATAAAACATAGATATTTTGCAACCTTTCCCAATTTTCCCAAATTATTTAGATTTTATGGTTTAACTTTCATGATGTTGGAAAGACATGCACATCATTTACTCCATGAACCAGAGGCCGTTTGCGTTTCTTGTCGTACCTATGGCGCCACTGACAATTAAGCCAATTGTAGGAGACAGACAGGATGGTTCCATGGATCGTTGGGGCCATAGGACAGAGGTCCTGAGAGAATTGTCATGCATGGTTACCCTCGATTCAGATATTCTGTGCTCTATTATGAAATAAATTGAACTGCATGGGTGATAAGTTATACATCTAGGTATAGCTAATATATTGACTTAATTTTGGATATTTGATTTCATGATATTCTTTCTTTGTAAATCAACAAAATATGCACAGACATGAGTTATCAATGTTGTAGGTGGTTGAATTTCTCTTCATGAAATATTGTACCCATGTGTATTTTTACCCTTAACAAGAAGCGACGTGGACCCCCTCCATAGGAGAGGAGTTGGCAACATCTACGAGTAAATGGACCCTCTGATCATAAGGGTTTGCGACCTGCAACGGCACAGACTTTGGAACGCACCCCAGAGTCGTAATAGTACAATGTATTAGGGTAAAAAGGGGGCAGATTTTCCATATTTTTCAACATTTTTCCATTCAGAACCCACAAAAGAGGAATAATCCCCAAAATCCATACATCAAATGCTGATCAAACAGCCTACACAACACAGAATGCATTATATCTCTATCATATCTTTACGGAATACTGTAGAGTTTTGAAATGTCTATTTTAACCTATATTTCAAGGAAATTCAATTGAAAATTGGGAAGATCATGGAGAGATCGACCACATTATGACATTGCATGTAAATTGTGAGATTTTAGCACCACCAGAAATTATGTCGTTTCACTGTTTGCAGATTTCTTTAGCTATAGGATTGTTTTGATATATTGTAGTATATGAGGTTACAGCTTAGCTCAAGGGCCTTTATTGCCACGAATGTATAGACCTACATATCGCACAGGGGTGCGTTCCAACCTCTTGGACGTTTCAACCTCTATATATTTGCGGAAGTGGGCAGGCCGTACGGGAAACCATTGCAAGGCCTATAGCTACAAGAAGACACAAGTCCATAACAATTTTTTGCCTAAAACACACGTGGGTTACACATCCACTGAGGGGGATGCCTACCACCTATGATCATAATAATACTAGTTTTTATTCATTTCACAGAAAATAGACAGTCAAATTGAACCTAGAGGTATATCCAAAATTAAATAATGCAATTACCCATCTTTAGGTGCATAATTTGTGAAGTACATTTGGTGTATATAGAGGAAAAAGTGCTTAGAAAAATCGAATTGAGGGTACTCATGCATGACCATGGCTCAGTACACTAGTACCTTGTGGTTCGCTTGGCAGACTATACCACTAGAATAACCTAAACGGCCGCCATCTTGGATTTTCATAACTTTTGAAAGTTTGTTTACATTCTGAGTTTTGATACTTCTAACGCCCCCATTTCTTAAAGATTTTACGAGGCTAATGATTGGTATCTAAATATGGAATGAACTCAAATTTAGAATTTTGCATATTAAGGTTATTCTGTTATTTGACATGAAACGTTTGGATGAGAACCGGATGTGCAAAGAACAGGTCAAGGACGCACAGTATCCACAGTTACAGCATTCTGCAGCGAGATCGCCCTCCGCATCAGAGACCTCAGAGAGCTCTGTGTTGCAGAGTGGTAGGCGCGGAAGAGGCTACAAATGCTCTTTTAAGTTTTGTTATATATCTTTCTGTTTACTGCCCATCTAACGTCTCATGTCCCCCAAAGCAGTTTGGTTAATGATATGTTATTATCCTAAATCGTCATGATATATTTCATTGTTTCTCTACGTGGTATGAGCTCAACAAATTGTTTGAGGGCCGCACGACCGCCATTACGGTATTACGCTGTTCTAGTGCTTATGTAGCCAGGCGAATTAGCGCGAGGTACTAGTGTAATGGCTCAGGAACTGCAGTGGACTTGACCCTGCAGGTGCCTGGTGCCCACCTGTCTGGGTCCTATAATTGGCTTAATTGGCACTGGCACCAGTCAGGACCAAGTGGGCCTGTCTGAGCACAATCTGCAACAGGGTCAACCTACAAAATAGTTCTCATGTTTACTGATCCATCAAACAATACTTCTTTAAGTTTGTTTCTTTTTTCTCTTTAACATAACATACACACATGTATTAACTAACTTATGTTTCTTTATTTAGTTTATATGGTTTTTATTAACACATACATTCATTATCACCTGAGGACATCCTAATAGTTGTGGACAGCTCAAATGGTCCCCATAACTTAACTTGCAGAATGTACTGTCTGCCACCTGTCTGGGTGTACACAACAAACACATTGGAACAGTTTATATATGTTAATGGTAGAACCAGTGGCCGTCATGGTCTCATAACCTTTCTATTTTTGGTCACCTTGGAACCACAAGTCCACAAGTTCGCCACAAACATACTTGTGGGAGCTACGTGATTCTATTTGTGTAGGTTGGAACGCACCCCTGGTAAATATTATTGAATGATTATATTCACCAAAAAATAATAACTTCGTAATTCAAAACATGTCATTTGTCCTTTCCAGGAGTTTGTGAGTAACGGTGATGAGGCTCTTAAGAATTTGAAGAAACGTCGATCTAAGGAAAGGAAGGCAAGGGAGAAAGCAGTACAGCCCATTTAACGTGTCCCATGTATTCCCTATATAATATAGGGTGAATCTATAAAACACAAATGAATCTGTCTTTATCACTGTTAAGCTTGTATTCCACATTCTGATTTTGATACTGCCAATTTCGTATTTGCTCGATTTTCTCTGAGAATACGGCATGAGCCACTATATCCAATTTATCATTCGAAAGAAAATTGTAATACCTTTCTGTTGATACACATCTATATTCGACCTGTATTCCCATTGCCGATTTTGAAATTGGCAGTAAAATCAGTATGTGGAATACAGGTTAAGTCTAACATTATGCTGTACAATAGATGACAATTGGTTTTATCTTTTAATTCACACATCGGATTCATCGCACGTACAGGCCTACTAAGTGAGCCTCACGTGTGTAAAAGTGACACACATCACACAGGAAACTAGATGAATGCATGAACCAATGTCTGCTTTTTTTTCAGTTTTTCACACCAATAGCAACATTTTTGCAATTGATATCAAATCGCGTTCAACATGGTATCTCTGTCCAGGACAAAACGTGTGCACATGAATCAGTATTCACTGCATCACATATATGCAATATCTGTGTGATATAAGGATGTGGCAACAAGCACATAATTATTAGTGATACAAGACTTAGTGTTTGTTGCATATCTTCAAGTTCAAACTATAAGCCAATCCCAGTTTACACCAACATTAAAGTTTATCATAAAATGTTTTTAACATTGCCTCGATGCTTATTCCCTGAAGACAGTTGCATAATACTTGATTGACCAAAGCGATTTGGTTGACAGATTTCCTCTAAAATTGGTAAACATTTATACAGCTTTTTAATTAATTAAATTGGCCTTTTCCCCATAGAAACCAATCTTAAATCCTGTCAGCCTAACTTTTATGTCCAACCAATGAGATTCTGTAGCTGTGTAGCTATAATATTTTTGGTCCAACCCTATATATTGCACTCAAATACAGTATTTCGATTCGCTGTCACACATGCAAATCTGTCAATTAATAAGATTTAAGAAACCATAATGACTGTTTTAGCAGTACTTAGGGATATAGAAAAGTATAATTTTGTCTATTTCAGTGAGACAACACGGTGAAGACAAACAGTAGGAGACAAGGATGGCTTATAGGCCTATGATTATTTTGTCCAACCTTTTTGTGTCTGCAATATTGTCACATTGCGCTGATTTTGTTTCTGTTTTGGGATTACCCGTCGTACACTTGGCGGTTGTATGCTTCGATCTTGTAGAAAATTGGTTACAAAATTGTGGATAATATTGCAAGGTCGCCAACCTGCAAGCGGATTGCACAGTGTGCAAACCAGTGATAATGTAATAAACATGCTTGATTGTTTTTACCGGATACCTACGATTTGAGCATCAGGCTGCATTTTCCAAGTTGCAAAGGATAACTAGTGCGCGAACATCTTGCTGTACTGCGATTTCTATTGGAATTATACTTTTGTAATTATTTATCCAGTCAAAGTATAGAAAAATGCAATTTTTACCCATTGCAATTGTGTTGCAAAATATGTAAAAATGTGTCGTAGGGATGGTTTTAGAGGGGGTGCATGGGGCCCAACTACATTTTCTCTTGACAAAGACATAATCTATTTTAGGTTTGGTTTTGAGAAGTATCTGTGGATCGAATCAGATAGTGACCTAAAGTTATGATGACATTATCTGCTGGTATAGTCTAAAGATCACCCTTTCATTATGTAAAGGCTTGTGACATTATGGAAAGGAATAAACAGAACATAATGCTATGGTCGCAAAATGTCACAGTTACGTGTCATGGTTTTACTATGCTGATTATAGAATTTCATTCACGCAAACATATTAAGATATATACTATAAAATATACTGGTAATATGTCTATTTTTTCACGTCATTTTATTATTTTCATTAGTACATTTTCCATTTTTCTTTTATCTTAACAGAAGGAAAATTTACTTGTTGATATATTCAACATCAAGAAAATGCTTTGCTAAAGCAGTGTATTCTATGAAGTGTTCTTAATACCAATTTTCACCTCTTTGATTGGGCTCTTTGATTTGAAATAGATCTATTGTGTAGGTTCAAAAGGCAAATAAATGAATTCCCTGTCCTCTAATCTCCCAATTTTAACACTAATGATTTGTTTCTCAGCATTTCATAAGCTGAGATTATATGATTTTTTTACTGAAAGTCTGCCATTTTGAAATTTTGGCCCCCATTGAGGTCAAGTTTTTTAACAAATTCAAAGAAGGGGCCCCAGGGGATCATCATATCAAATGAAATGGAGAAATTTTGTGACAAAAGAGTAAAGTCTTTATTCTTTTCTTTCGAATCATTTAGGAATTCAGTGGTCCTTGTCAAGGGTATATTATCATGCTAATAAATTGAGTTATATTGAAATTTGTAGTATTGTATTGGATGAATATCATTATCTATGGATCCCTCTACAGCTCTAGGTTATAAACAACTGATATTGGAACCATTTCCACTTGTCTAGATACCTTAGTAGCTGAAAATTATGGTATTTCTGCATTGACTTCAAATGCAAGATACTTGAATTTCCTGACTCATAATCTCTCAATTTTGACACCAACCATGTCTCTTTAGTCATTTTAGAAGCTTAGATACAAGATTGTTTATAGGAAAAGTCGCCCATATTGTTTTTTTTGCCCCAACATCTGTCTTATTGATATTTCAAGGTGGCACCTCTTCCAGACTTCATAGTTATGCCTCAGAGGTGCCTCATACCAAATTTGGTGCTTTTATCCACTTTGTAATGATTTCTCGAAAAAGCCAAAAAAGACAGGGGTCACCGATGACATTAAATTGCTGGAGGTTGATGAAACCATAACAGGTGATTATTTCTGTATATTCCTATACAACTTTCGTATCTGTTCCCCTTAATATACTTTATTTCACTTCTTCTATTTCAAATTCAAATCCTACTCATATCTAATGAGAGATTTTTGAATTTTGAGAAATTCAAATTTTGAAACAAGGGGCATATGTGTGCCTTGTTTGGGAATCATTGATTTCTCTTAAAAATTTTAATCAAAGTTTCTGATTCTTTCCAATTTTCATTCAAAAGCAGCTGTCATCAATCATTTATGATGGAAAATTTGATGGTTTTAAAATTTTCCCACCAAAGGACCGTACTGATGCGGATGGTCAGTCCAGACTTTAACTTATAGTGCTGCAGCAGCCAGCCTATAAGCCCTCTAAATTTCTGACCACCGATGAACCAAAATTAATAAAGGTTGACATATACCATCACGTTCGGGAGGTCCTACGCTTTTCAAAACTGCCTGATGCCAGACCGAACACGAATTACAAACTTCAAGGTCAAAGGTCAAAGGTCAAAGGTCACCAAAAAAAGTAAAAATCTGAAAAATATAAGTTTTTATCTTATAGCTCTGCATTCATAATAGATGGAGCTTAGTTATTTGGCAAATATTTAGCCACTTATGAGGCCTAACTGTGATTTTCATATTGGTGACCTTGCCCAAGGTCAAGGTCATTAATCTCAAGGTCAAACTTCAAAAATGAGCATGAAATGAGGATCTAACCTTTTATGAACTCTTATAAATGTTTTAATATAGCCAATATCAAGTGTTATCATTGAACTGTTTGACAGAGGAGATCATGAGCTTTCTTTTGATACCTCATTTGGTGTGATGGGGCTTAGGTTTCCATGGTAACAGAGCTATCATTTATCACAATCAGTTTCGTGGGAAGACATTAAAATAGGTAAAACATACCCAGAAAACCACAATTCTCTTGATAGTAGAGTCGTCATTCTCAAAAAGAGCCTTATTTAAGGAAAAAAGCAAAGCAAAGCATGCCATAAATGTTTCAAATTCAAAGGATGATAGTTTGTACTAAAAAGAAATTGCTCCAGCATTATAGTAAATGGTTGGTTTCCATGGCAACCACCCAAGATAAGGTATTCCGAAATCAATAGTTTTTTGGACATATTTTCCTTAATATTCAAGATAGAAGCACAAATGAGACATCAAAATTAAGCATTCCTAGAGTTCTATGGGAAAGAAAGCTGAAATGGGTTGTCTTGGTTACTGGGTTGCCATGGTTACCAAAAATATCCTAGAAATTGACCATAATTTCAGTTTCTCTTCTGTTCCTGTCACCATAGCATCCACAAATATGGGCCTAACAAGACACAACCTATCTATCTAATGAGTACATATACATGGAATCATGTGTTTTTGTCCAAACAATCATATGAAATGCAATAAATGAGTGGTTTCCCTGGAAAAATTCATGTTTTTTCCCCAAATTTGACAGTATTTGGGATGTATCTCTCTTATTACACATGGTAGAAACACAAATGATACATCATATTGATGCCTTCTGAGAGTTCTATTGGATAAGATACTAACATTGGTTGTTCCTCTTACTTAGTTGCCATGATAACCAAAAACAACTTCAAAATTGACAATTATTTCAGTTTCCCTCATATTTCAGTTACCATAGCAACAATAAACATGACTTTTAAGGTATAACAGAGTACAATCTCTTTCATAAAATAAACACTAGAATTGTTATAATTATCTTCCTCAATTTTCAAGATCGAAGCACAAGTGAAACATCAAATTGATGCACTTTGATAGTTCTATTGGATAGTCCTGGATAATCCATGCAAACCAACAAAGAAATCAGGTTATCTCAAATTCATTGATATTTGGGCTGGACCTTTCTTAATGGAAGATAGAAAGACAAATGAGACGTCAAAACCTTCCATGGCATACAAAACTAAAAGTGATTGTTTTCATTACCTAGTTGGCATAGAAACTAAAGGTGACTTCAAAATTGCTTAGAATTTAGGGTTTCCTTTTGTTTCTTTCCTATAAGTACTTACCATAAGATGAGCTTATGGTCCCTCAAATATGAACCTAAAACCCTCCTAAAATGCTATTAAGATACACCTAAGCACCTTAGATGCACCTAACATAACTTGAGGAGCACCTAAGATATTCCTATGATACTCATAAGATGCCCCAAAGATGCCCCAAAGATGTGCCTTAACCCTTTAGACACTACTAATTGAGTTGTATTGTATTACTGTATTGCTGGATTTCTCCAGGGTTTCCTTGTATTTCCCTAGGAAATTCCCTAAGTTTCTAGTCACTGAGAAACTTCAAAGGATAACCCATCCCTATCAATGAAAATTATTGATAACTAATTTGGAGTTTTGGCAAGGGAATTAAATAAGCTTTTATTAAACAATATATTTGCTGTTTTGTATGTTGAATACTCTTTAGAGTGTTCCCTTTTTCTGGGCAGCTAAGGCTGGATCCGGGAGTACACCCTTAGGCAGCTGTGGCCAGATTGGGATCTAAAGGGTTAACCTTTTGGACCCCAATCCGGCCGTAGCGGCCCGTTGGTGTGCTCCCCAATCCAGCTGCAGCTGCCCGGAATAATGTAAATTTTTTCATTATTTTTCCATATTTTTCCAAGGTGAATATGTGAATGAAAAGTCGGCCAATATAGCATTTAAAAGCTGATTTAATTTCCTATCTAATGCTTCAAACCTCATCTCCATAATGTTCATTCATAGGCGTTGGTTAGCCTTAGAGTCTGCTCAAGTACAAAGAAATTAAAGAATTCCGGAGGGAAATCCATGGATATCCTGGGGTAATCTTGCAATTTATGTATACAAAGTTTGGGATCTAAAGAGTTAATACCCCAAAGATCCTCCTAAATGCCCCTATGATGTGTTTAATATGCCACAACCATGTATCTGATATGTGCCTAAGACCCCCCTAGTGTTTGCCTAAGATGTACATAAGTCACCCCAATGATGCACCTAAGAGGTGCCTAAGGTGTGCGTAAGATGCAGTCCTCATAGGATTATATAATGATCTCTTAAAATGCCCAATAGATGCATCCAAGATGTACCTCAGCAGGCCTGTAGCCAGCTTTTATGAGAGGGGGGTTCGTTTTATGACTTTTTTTTTCCAGGGGGGGGTGTTCGTTTTCTAAATGAAAGAGCTAAAGTGCAACCCCCTGAACCCCCCTGGCTATGGGCCTGCTCAGATCCCTCAAAGATCCACAATAAGATAGTACTGTATAAAACATAGGCAAGGAGGCCTAAGACTTTGGAGGAAATTCATTTCATTTTTAATTATACCAATCAATTTGATGCAGATCAAGATCCTTTTTTTAAGATCTTGATAATGAAAGGATATTCGAATCCTCATAAAATATTGAATTAAATGTGTTCCCCCACCTCATAGTATTATAACCCTGTGGACCCTGTAGACCCCAATCTGGCCATACCTGCCTGAAATAGTTAATAGTTAATTTTTCCATATTTTTCCACATTTTTCTAATGATAACAAATCCAATAGAAATGTCAGAGTAACACTGAATGAGGCAAATACAAGCTGGTTGAAACACTTAAGCCCTAATTATACTACATGTCAGTTGCCTGATCGTGTTGGGTAATGTTGCCCAACGCAAAGGATTCACATTAGAGCCATTTTAAAGGGATTAAGAGGTGTTTGATGAAAAGTAGAAATCCATTACAGATTTCTGAATAAAGTTTAAATGGGTACAATAGACCAAGGAGAATATAATAAAACTAAAAAAAGCTTATTTCACCATGCTTATCTCTGAGTAAATGCCTAAGGAAGTGAGTGGCCTTAACTATAGAAGTCTATGGGAATTAAAAAATTTGCCACACTTACATGTCTCTATGAGACTCAATATCCATTAGAGCCCAACCAAAACTGGTCAGGATTTGCCTTGACACCTCCCCAAGATTTAGAGACCAGAAAAAGTATAGGTTACCGATGAGATAAAACAACCATAGCCTCTTGATTATTTATAACTGGTTAATTTCAGTACATTCAAGTATAAATCATTTCTTTCTGGCCTTGTTACCTTTTCATCAAGATGAGAGATGTTTCATACTTTGAGTGGACTTAGGCCCCTACCAATGCCTGATGGTCAGTTTTTAAATTTTGAGAAATTTTATTTTTCTAACCAGGTGGCGCTAATGGGCATAGACCAATATACCTTTCAATTTGATGTTTCATTGCTACATATGTTTGTTTTAACATTGACATAATTTATAATTGAACCAATGCTCATGCCTAAAAAATTATTTTGAAAATTTAAGGAATTAAAATTTTCACACCAGGGGGTGCTTGTGCAGTCACCTCTTAATCCCTTTAAGAGCATATCACACTACTTTGGGGACCCAATGCCATCCAACTCATATTATATTATACTATGCATTTGGCAAGCGTTGGGGGGTCGTGTTGGCATGTGTTGGGTCACATTGACATGTTGGTAAAATAACGTGAGTCAGACGGGCAATGGGCAATGGGACCCAATGCAACATGACCCGACGCATAGGTCGCAGTCGGAGGATGTAGGAGCTTTTCATTTACAACATGACCCAACGCATTGAGTAATATAGCCTTTACAAAAAGCAACAGACCTTATGTCCTAATCTTTTTATCATAGGGAACACAGGACACTTTGAAATGTGAAAAAATCATGCATTTTAAAGAAGTTTCCATGGAAACCAACTATGTGCTATAAAAACTCTGGGCCTAAAGGGTTAAATTGTCATTAATATACCTTTGAACGGGCAGTTAGGGCCACAGAGAGTAATGTTGTGACACAGTTTTGACAAAAGCCATACAGGTTTCTGCTAGGGGTAGTTCATGTACATAGTGGTAAGGGTGAAAAGGGGTAAAGGGATAGAGGGTATTTTAGGGGCATGTTTGGGGAATATTGGGGGCATTAGGCACATCTAAGGGAGATCTTTGTGGCATCTTTGTGTAATCTAAAGTGTTTCATTGGCACAATTTGGGTGCATCATAGCTGCATTTGAATACCAGTATAGATGATGATTTCCTTGATAACCGCCCAAGGTAAATAAAAAGGAAACTTCCACATAATTTTGAAATAACTATTTTTCAATGGAACTAGTTTAACATGGTATTAGAATCATGCTCTGACAATGTAAGGGACATGTCAAGAAAAATCTATTTGTGATTATCATGGCAGCTGAGTACCCAGGAAAACTAATTGTGATCTCCTATTTAATAAAACATTCAAAGTGTATCAATTTGATGTTTCACTTCTGCTTCAATCTTGAAAATTAAGGAAGATAATTATAACAATTTTAGTGTTTATTTCATGAAACACTTATTTCCTAAGGTGG
This sequence comes from Lepidonotus clava, assembly GCA_936440205.1. Taxonomy (NCBI): domain Eukaryota; kingdom Metazoa; phylum Annelida; class Polychaeta; order Phyllodocida; family Polynoidae; genus Lepidonotus; species Lepidonotus clava. The sequence goes on from OW387134.1 coordinate 21,220,983, forward strand.
TTGCCAGGGAAACTAGTCTTTTACTCTATTCCATACTCAAGATATTTCAGTACAAACCCCAAATCTACACATTAGAGACTAGTACACTTGGGATAAGTCTTAAAAGTACACTTGGGATATACCTTAAAAGCCATGTTCATTGTTGCTATGGTAACTGAAATATGAGGGAAACTGAAATAATTGTCAATTCTGAAGTTGTTTTTGGTTATCATGGCAACTAAGTAAGAGGAACAACCAATGTTAGTATCTTATCCAATAGAACTCTCAGAAGGCATCAATATGATGTATCATTTGTGTTTCTACCATGTGTATTAAGAGAGATACATCCCAAATACTGTCAAATTTGGGGAAAAAACATGAATTTTTCCAGGGAAACCACTCATTTATTGCATTTCATATGATTGTTTGGACAAAAACACATGATTCCATGTATATGTACTCATTAGATAGATAGGTTGTGTCTTGTTAGGCCCATATTTGTGGATGCTATGGTGACAGGAACAGAAGAGAAACTGAAATTATGGTCAATTTCTAGGATATTTTTGGTAACCATGGCAACCCAGTAACCAAGACAACCCATTTCAGCTTTCTTTCCCATAGAACTCTAGGAATGCTTAATTCTGATGTCTCATTTGTGCTTCTATCTTGAATATTAAGGAAAATATGTCAAAAAAACTATTGATTTCGGAATACCTTATCTTGGGTGGTTGCCATGGAAACCAGCCATTTACTATAATGCTGGAGCAATTTCCTTTTAGTACAAACTATCATCCTTTGAATTTGAGACATTTATGGCATGCTTTGTTTGGTGTTTTTCCGTAAATAAGGCTCTTTTTGAGAATGACCACTCTACTATCAAGAGAATTGTGGTTTTCTGGGTATGTTTCACCTATTTTAATGTCTTTCTGCGAAACTGGTTGTGATAAATGATAGCTCTGTTACCATGGAAACCTAAGCCCCATCACACCAAATGAGGTATCAAAAGAAAGCTCATGATCTCCTCTGTCAAACAGTTCAATGATAACACTTGATATTGGCTATATTAAAACATTTATAAGAGTTCATAAAAGGTTAGATCCTCATTTCATGCTCATTTTTGAAGTTTGACCTTGAGATTGATGACCTTGACCTTGGGCAAGGTCACCAATATGAAAATCACAGTTAGGCCCCATAAGTGGCTAAATATTTACCAAATAACTAAGCTCCATCTATTATGAATGCAGAGCTATAAGATAAAAACTTATATTTTTCAGATTTTTACTTTTTTTGGTGACCTTTGACCTTTGACCTTTGACCTTGAAGTTTGTAATTCGTGTTCGGTCTGGCATCAGGCAGTTTAAAAAAGCTTAGGACTTCCCGAACGCGATGATATATGTCAACCTTTATTAATTTCGGGTCATTGGTGGTCAGAAATTTTACCTCCCATGCTGCTGCACTATTAGCTGTTCTAGTGTAAACTAAGAATCAGGGCTAAGAGTATGACACTGTATGTGAATGAAGAGTGTAGGAGGGGACGTTAGGTAGGCAGAACCATTCATATATAAAGCGCAGTCCACGAACTAGCCAGCAGAGCGCTACCCACTGTTGTTGGATGTACATCCTAGAAAGATCGATACTGTTATAGTCAGATTCTGGAGTTGGGAGTGGAAGCAGATAGACTGTTAGTTGAGCTGGAGTGTTGGCTGAGTGTGATTGAGTGGACGTTACCCTATTGGATTGTTCATTGTCAACAGGAGATCCTGACACTAGCAACACTTATTGGAGATAAATAAACTTCAACCATTCATGCGAGTGTTATGTCTTTCATAATGTGGAACTATGTTATGAATTGGACATGCAGTCTGGTCTGCGAAAGGAGCTAGCTAATATCCACAGGCACAAACAATACAATATCTAAGGGCACCCATAATCTTTATCTGGATATTAAACCTCTCAAGTTCAGGACACACTTGTGAACAGCATGTTGTCCATTTAACACTAAGTGTTAAATCTCACATCTCACATTGAGACACATATTTTCTCCGTGTGATAACAAATGCTTAACACCTCAGAAATAATGCAAAACCTCTCTGTGAGCAGGGCAGACTTGAATTAGAAACATCGTACAATTGTATAATAAGGTCCAATGATATGTTTGAATGGAGAAATACACTAATAAGTAATGACATTGCATCAACATTCCGCCATTAGTGTAAAAGAGTGTCAGTACAATTATCAAGGGCTTTACAGTTTAGTATTTTAATAGTCCGTGGGGAGGGGGGGGGGGGCTTTCAGTGACGCAGTGGCTGGAGGCTGATTCAACGAGTCACAATATTTAGTGAACGCGCAGTAAATGTTCTTGTTTTTGTTGTTTTACAAAACCTACTTTGTATGTACAAGATAATTGTTTTCGGCTATAGTTATCGAGGTTAACAGTGGATTAAGTCTTAATCCACTGTTAACCTCGATAACTATAGCCGAAAACAATTATCTTGTACATACAAAGTAGGTTTTGTAAAACAACAAAAACAAGAACATTTACTGCGCGTTCACTAAATATTGTGACTCGTTGAATCAGCCTCCAGCCACTGCGTCACTGAAAGCCCCCCCCCCCCTCCCCACGGACTATTAAAATACTAAACTGTAAAGCCCTTGATAATTGTACTGACACTCTTTTACACTAATGGCGGAATGTTGATGCAATGTCATTACTTATTAGTGTATTTCTCCATTCAAACATATCATTGGACCTTATTATACAATTGTACGATGTTTCTAATTCAAGTCTGCCCTGCTCACAGAGAGGTTTTGCATTATTTCTGAGGTGTTAAGCATTTGTTATCACACGGAGAAAATATGTGTCTCAATGTGAGATATGTGTACAGTGGAACAAAAACGTTTACTGAGGTGCAAAAGTAGACAAGTACACCTTGAGATGTATAGGTCCACCGAGCAACCAGTCAGAATAAAAAAGGAGACGCCTCTCTTGGTCAGATGTCTGTCTATACCTTTAGAATGCACAAATATAAATATTTAAGTTCTCTCCTTTTCTACGTCTACCCCTAGATGTAGGCGCGACAGGTACAAGAGCCCCGTTCTGCACAGCATATTTGTCTTATACAACCTAACGGCATATCCTTCCTCCATATCAAATTACTAGATAAGCGTATGATTTCGGGAGAATTTACAAACACTTGTCTCACTGCAGTGACGCTCGGTATCAATGTGCATTATGATAACAGAATTTTCGAGTACATGGAAACTTAGAAAGAGTTTAGCTTCTCTTGGTAAGAAAATTCAAGTTCAGAAACAGCACCTGAGAGAGTGTGTGATATCCAACTTTGTATTACCCTTAAACACAGTTTATTAAATACAAAAGGTGTACTAGGGGGCCTATAGTCATGGACCTCTCGGCGCCCCATTTACAGTAATTTATATTGCGCTGTCTCTGATAAAGCTACAGTTATCTAGTGTGTATCAAATGATAGAATACATTTTTCTCCATCTTTTGATATAAGTTATATGGTTGTAATGTTAAAACTTTTATAATTAGAGGTGAAAAACACATTTTTTCACTTTTATTTTTTGAACATGGATATCTCTGTAACTGCTTGATGGAATGTCACAAAACTTGGAGAGCTCCTTAATAACATTTGTATGCAGGGAAGCGTGTCTCAGATTTTTAATTTAGGTCCTAGTTTTCATTTTATGTCAAAAAACGGGTAACTTTTTGTTTATTTTTACAGCATTATTTTCTAGATTTTATAAAACTAAAACTAAGACCTAAATAAAAAAAAGGGTATTTAACCCTTTAGCCCCCAATCCGGCCATAGCCGCCCGAGGGTGTACTACCCAATTCGGCTGTAGCCGCCCGGAAAAATGACAATTTTCCTTATTTTTTCCATAATTTTCCCAATGACAATACCTTAATAAGTTTTCAACCTACAAAAATGGCAAAGATATCGTTTCAAAGCTTATTTAATTCCCTATTCAATACTTCACACCAGGTTGTAATAATTCTTATTACAATTCGTGGGTGAGCATTAGAAGTTCCTCAATCAATTGAAATTAAAGGAATTCCTGAGGGAAATCCACGGAAATCCTGGGGAAATACAGCAATTCACAGTCACAATGTGTGGGGTCTAAAGGGTTAATGACATAACAATCATATTTATTCTAGAGGTATAGAAAAATATATGTCTATTTAAAGAGAGTCCCGTGAAGTTGCCGCTGATAGGTGTTGTCTATCCTTGAGATACTAACTCAGGATAATGCATAAGAAGGATATATCAAATGGAAGCTGAAGACATTTCCGTATCTTATTCACCTTCCTCTTCTCATTCATTTATGTTTGGGAGTCTGTTTGAAATTAATAATTTTCGTGAAAATAACCTTGGTGTTGCCTTGGCAATAGCATCAATGACGAACTGGGAAGAAACTCTTCCTATATTGAACAAAATAAAAACATGAACAAAAAATCTGAAGCTAAATATAAGTCAGCAGCTAACTCGGGCAGCAAGAGCAAACCACAATTAATCATGGAAAATACTCCAGAATTGCATTTAAATTTGGTGGTAGCAAGAATGTATAGGTCAAATGTTACTTTCGACAGTTGATTATGTATCCAAAAATAGTAGCCTATGTTAACGTGGTCCTTGGGAAACGGCTCTTTCCACTTCCCTACAGGACGTCCCTATAGCCCTGCAAGACATCTGCTTCAATTGGCACAATTGAGAAATGTTTGGAGGAAAAGAAGTGGACCCAAAAACGATTCAAGACTGCAATATCAGGTAACCTGTTGTGATAGCCATAGGTGGGATTTAAAAACAATGAAAAATGTTATGATTTAAATTATGTTGAGTAATTCATCTTGACAACAAATCTGTTTCCCCCACTTATTATATAAAGACAAAGGCTGCACTGTTTCCAGTATGACTTGACAAATGGTTTTCAATATAGTTTTGAAGGTTTGTTTATTTAAAGGATCAGTGTATTTATTAATAAAACATAAAACGTGTCATTTCTTTGCGCTGGCTCTACTGTGTTCCTCGGCACTCTAGTCCAATGCCTGGAAGAAAAATGGATCTGTAGTATTTTAATCCCATTCATATATAGGCACTTATCTAAAACAAACTTTACAGAAACATAATCTAGTTTTAATACGGCATATCGCTAAAATATAAGACCATCAATCAAGAAACATAAAACACGTTTCGGCTTAGTCAATTAATTAGTCTCCTTAAGTTTGTGAAGATAAAACAAATACAAATATTTCAATTAGAGAAATAAGGATATTTGATTCTATACCTATTTAGGTTACCCTTTTCTGTTCACCTTTTCCAGTCAAACATTTAAGTAAATAATACCTTGACTGCAAATAGGGAAACACAGCCATACTGTGAAATTATTTAAGAAAAGACTGAGCTGGTTGTCTATCTCCTTTTTCTTTGTTGTGTATGTAAACGCCCAGGGGGCTTAGTAATATATAGATATTGTGGAAAAAGACGCAACCTACTGGTCCGTCCTCTCAAATGCCTTTGTTTTTGTAGAGACTTTCATTACAATTGGGTCCTTATGGATAATTCTGACTTTAGACATTTAAGGCAAATGCCCAGCAGCAAGAAGTAAAGTGTCGTCTTTAATTCTCCTGTAATTCATTCAATTGTTCTTGTCAACCGTGGTTAAGACTATAGAATATAAATAATACTCATAGGAAAATGGTTAAGTAAGGAAAGCTAGATGATATCTTGATCATATCATTTACACCTTCAGCAGGTTACAATGGTTCAATAACATAATTTTTTATGGAGTGAATTAAGATATATAAATCATTATAGAAACTAGTACAGTTGTATATGCTTTGAGCTCTTAAGTATTTCCATGGCAATCAATCTCATGCAGTTGAAATGTTCCAGATGTGTTTTACGGATACAGTTATAACATCAATCATAATCCGGAAATAGGAAGTGCAACAGCTAAATAGATCAAAACTACCAAGAATTATTTTTTACTAAATGCTTCAGAGACATTTCTACTAGAATTTCGGGAATTCCCATGTTAACACAGCCTAAGGCACCTGTCAGGCTCGCAAAATGATCAATGGGGGCTTTTCAACATTGCAAAAAAAAGCTTTCCTAGCACAATGCTATACTGTCTGTCTGCTTTTACACCCACAGTTGATTTAAGCAGAAGAAATAGATTATTTAACCCTTCAGGTGACACATACTATTTGATTTATAATTGCTTGACTTTGTACAAAATTTCTAAAGTTAAAATCTAAATGTCAGAAAAGCCAACAGTTTCGACCCAGAGAGTGTAACAATGAGTTTAGATTTTAAACATATTTAGGGTATAAACAATTAAACACAAATTAAAAACTAAGCACTAAATTGTAACTTCTGGACATGTATTGAATTAGATATGTTTAGAATATAAACATGTGAAATTGCATGGGTTTAAAACCTAAACACTTGTAACTTCAAAACATTGTATTGGATTAGATATGTTTAGAATCTAAACACATAAAACCACGGAGAAAAAATACCACAAACAGAATCTCAACTGTTTTGACAAATATAAGCCTAATGGCGCTCTTAGTAAAGTTTGGTTTAAATGTCAATGCATGGATGAATTGATCTGAGGATGGGGAAATGTAACATTATGGCCTGAATATCAAAATTTCATCTTTTTTCCACCAGGTGACAGTGTATGCAAATTCTATGTAGTTCTTAGAGATTTCTTCTAAATGTTGATATAAATACATAATAAAATTTATAGAATTTTCTAGGCACTGTAGAGTGTCTAGAAATGTATATGGAATGCATTAGAATGTATTTTGAGTTTAAGACAAAATATATTGTATATTTTGTTATTGAAGAGGTTCTTTGTTTAGAAACCTTTTCGTATGCAGCTAGACATAGGCGATAGGATATGGGTCTCAAAGTTCTGGGACTCATTCTAGAGGCAGCTCAGCCCTACTTGGTCCTGGACCATGGATCAAGTCTGCATTTGCATATATGCATGATATTGAAAGAGTTTTGAATCTAGGAATGAACTTTACCTCTTGGTTGATTAATTGAGAACAGGAACAATTCCAGAACAACATCAGTGAAAATTACCAAAAAGAAGGAAAAATGTGCTATATAGTCTAAACACTTTGAAAGTGAAACATCGCTTTTCCCTAAATAATTATTATTTGATTAAACATCAAATAAATCCTAAGTATTTAGACCATAAACACCTTGAAGACCAAGGGTAAACACCTAAACATCATCCATTTCTAAACACTTAAGCCGGGGCCCCACTGAGAAAACCCACACCTCACATCTGGGAGCGACAAACAGGTATGGCACCACTTTGGCTGGCGACAAACCCCGTTTTTAGGGTGTTTGTCGGCCAACAAACCAATCAAAATATCAAACACGTTTGATTTTGGTTAGCATTTAGTCGGCCTGACGATTAACTTTGGTCACTAGCTGCCACCGACTTTCTACTTAAACGGCCAGCGACGTGACTCTCGACAGCCCAGTGGGGACCCGGCTTTGACCATAAACACCAAGAATTCTAAACATGTTTAGAGATGTTTCAAAGCCTGATGCAATGAAGTGTTTAGAAAAGTATTTAGATTCTAAACACCTGTTTTAATAGTGTATTCACCATCTTATAAATACAAGTTGCATTCATTTGATCTATACTGTTTGTGGCAGGGGCGCCCCCTCCATTTTTAGCTTTTTTTTTTAATGTAAAATTCTTTGCCCCGGAGGGTCCGGTGAACATTTCTGTTATAGGACGGCCCCCACTTTGAAAATCTTTAGATGCGCCCATGGTATATATCCCACATAAATAATTCTTAATATTATTATGTTTCATAACCTCCGCGCCGACACCATGCAGACAAAAGACCAGGCAACTTTAAAGACAAAGTAGCTATCATGTTGTCTGTATTGGGGAGGCAGCGAAGGGTGGATTGATATCTGGCTTTCATGACGTTAGGATAATCTGGTTATACTGGAAATCTGTCTGTTATATTAGGCCATGATAGTTCATCAACATGACCATGCAAAGTATATTATAAGATCTGTATGAATAACCCCATTTTCAATCACTGATAGTAGTTTTTTATTAGTTCTTTCGAAATTACCTGTTTAGATATTAGGAATTCGTGTAAGCTTTTGAGTGCTGCGCCACGTGGCGGATCGTTGAAATAGTCTGCAAGATTAGCAATAAAAAACAGAATTAAGTTAATTGAAAATTGAAAAATATATCATAATGTTTCCCTCCAATCGAGGAAAACAGTCTGGTCAGAATAATCCTGAAGGGGGGGGGGGGGGGCTGCTATTAGTGTAGTTAAGGAAACTGTTATTGAAACCAAACTAAAATATATGTTGTTGTTTAGCTGCTCGTTAGTAATACATGTATATACAATTAAGTAAAATGATCAGTTGTCTCTTGCCCAGTTGATCATGGGAGGTCTAGTTTTTTAATGATAATCAGTTGGGAACTCTCATTTTAATAGGATGACCCTGAAATCGTATTGCAACTTGCATGGTACAGTAACATTCCCATCAAACATCACCCATACAGGTAAACCTGCTCCACCAGTGTTCTCCTAACCCATTCTCGATATATATATTATCCAAGCTGTGGGACTACCCTTCATGGGTAAAAACCTACTGACAGGGTCTTAAAAGAAAGGGCAAATATTGGCAGACGGGGGAAAACAGGCTAGATCCCATGTAACTGTGAATATGGGGAAAAAAAGTAAAGAGAGAGGATATAGAGGGATCACACTTATGTTCCATATAACGATCGTCTGTCTCTCCAAACTGGTAGATCTGGTGTTCAAAGCAGTCCCCTTAACCGTTATGTGTAGACACGTGCACCAAGAGGCGGATGGTCTGGGGGTATGGCATCGAAAATATATATATTATGGTAAGAAAGGAATGAAATAACACAGGAGACGGGGAATATAATCTATATGGCTGAGTTTAAAGTGCTAAACCTAGCTGGCTCTTTCTTTTAGACTGTTGATAACGCAGACCTACATATCTGTATGTCAATGTATTTGTTTTAGTGAGAAAGTCAGGTAGGATCCAATGTAGCATGTAAATGCGCCCTTTCCAATTTAATGGAATGGTGATTTTATGCACGCGCAACAGATAATGTTCTCGGTCTACCTCGCATCAGTTTCCTTCTTTGTCCATGGGTAAAAAAAATCCTTCTATAAATCATTAAATACCATATGATAATTCATATATACGGGTGCATGAGAGGAGACTCTTTTGGAAAGGGTGTTTCTCATTAGCCATTCATCAATATACATGTAACTTGTTACTCATTAATGGCTCGTCAATAGGGCATCGATGTGTTACACCCAAAACTGGGTTGGTCCTCCAAAAACGTGCCAGTTCTCCCGGGCGTTGGCAGTCACACAACTATATGTCAACGACCTTGCCAGGCGTCTACCAATAGAGCCTTTTCCTGAAACACGTCGATAATCTCAGACAAGCGGAAAACTGTAGTACATAATTGGCTGGGCATATTTTACTGTTGAAACCATAATTATGAAAAAGTAATAGTATGTGCAAGGCATACTTGAATTGGTATATATACCATAGACAATATAGTATCTCTGTGTATATACAGGATACTAATTGTAAAAATTAGATTGTACTTTGCAATTATCTTCTGCAGTATAATAACGTAAAATAAATCCTGTCATGAGGAAGATGACACGGTTATTGCGTGCTTGTCTCTAGGTGGCCTTTTATAGTATGCATGCTGTCAGCAGGTCGCCGAAAATGGTCTATTACAAAAAGTGAGTCGTCGACTGGTCAGGATGTGGGTGTATAAAAGAGCGGTGCGCAAAGGTGGATCACACACCCCGAGCCCTGTCACCAGCGTCCTAACACGGGGTAACCGGAGCACACTTAACCTACTGTCCTTTACGAGGTAGGTAGGCCTACACCTGTAATTTAAGGGACGTATACCCTTAACCCTTTGCTGACGGTACAATATAGAGTTTTATCAAATGAAATGGGTAAAAGATTTTTCAGTTTCAAATTGTGATGTTCTGTGTTAGTGTTTGATGGTAAAATCATATATCATTGTGTAGCCCATTTTTGGAGGATTCAGAAAACAAATATATTTTTTTCATTTTGGTTGCCATGGTTACCATAGAATGTTTTCATGAGCAAATATTGATTTTAGAGAAAAAATTTGAATTTGAAATTTGTTCCTCGTGCAATTTTCCATAATTTACAACTGCAGTCCTTGCAATATTTGCATTCTTTGTGTATTTGCCATCAAGCAAATTATGGGGGCATTATGACCCCAGAATCATGAAATTTCCCTAATTTAAAGTAATTTATAACAATATATGTTATCATACTGTCAATTATTGATCAAAAATACAATTACAAAAAGGGGAATGATCATATAAATAATGTAAATGATAACACAAAACGTTTAGGGCATATCTAAGTGGTTTTAGGCAACATTGCAGAAGAAATACTTTAAAGAAATGATAAAAATTGTAAAACATTAGTTTTCAATGTCGGCCATCTTGGAAATGGCTCAAAATGGCTAATTGCATGATATAAATATGGCTGTAAGCTAAAGAAATGGATATCAAATTTATTCAAAAGTGAAAAGGTATGTAGTTATGATGGCGTTGTACATATTGAAATCTGTATAGGAGATAAAAAATATGAAATATAAACATTTTAGGGTTGAATTAAGAGGCCCTCATTAATTCTGGGCCCAGAGTGGCCCCGATGGTGAACCTTGTAAAAGTTATCATTTGGACCCAGATAGGAATGCGTTTTGAGATTGCTGATGTCAGCCTAAAACTGTCAAAGTGCTATGCATTAGCATGACTGTGGGAACCAGCTTTCAGAACATTTCTACTTCCGCTTCCAGTTCCTCCCAAAAGACAAAAGAAAATTGCATTGTAGGGGTGGAGGGGTGGAGGGGTGGAGGGGTGGAGGGGTGGAGGGGTGGAGGGGTGGAGGGGTGGAGGGGTGGAGGGGTGGAGGGGTGGAGGGGTGGAGGGGTGGAGGGGTGGAGGGGTGGAGGGGTGGAGGGGTGGAGGGGTGGAGGGGTGGAGGGGTGGAGGGGTGGAGGGGTGGAGGGGTGGAGGGGTGGAGGGGTGGAGGGGTGGAGGGGTGGAGGGGTGGAGGGGTGGAGGGGTGGAGGGGTGGAGGGGTGGAGGGGTGGAGGGGTGGAGGGGTGGAGGGGTGGAGGGGTGGAGGGGTGGAGGGGTGGAGGGGTGGAGGGGTGGAGGGGTGGAGGGGTGGAGGGGTGGAGGGGTGGAGGGGTGGAGGGGTGGAGGGGTGGAGGGGTGGAGGGGTGGAGGGGTGGAGGGGTGGAGGGGTGGAGGGGTGGAGGGGTGGAGGGGTGGAGGGGTGGAGGGGTGGAGGGGTGGAGGGGTGGAGGGGTGGAGGGGTGGAGGGGTGGAGGGGTGGAGGGGTGGAGGGGTGGAGGGGATGTCATGGGGATGTCATGGGGATGTCATGGGGATGTCATGGGGATGTCATGGGGATGTCATGGGGATGTCATGGGGATGTCATGGGGATGTCATGGGGATGTCATGGGGATGTCATGGGGATGTCATGGGGATGTCATGGGGATGTCATGGGGATGTCATGGGGATGTCATGGGGATGTCATGGGGATGTCATGGGGATGTCATGGGGATGTCATGGGGATGTCATGGGGATGTCATGGGGATGTCATGGGGATGTCATGGGGATGTCATGGGGATGTCATGGGGATGTCATGGGGATGTCATGGGGATGTCATGGGGATGTCATGGGGATGTCATGGGGATGTCATGGGGATGTCATGGGGATGTCATGGGGATGTCATGGGGATGTCATGGGGATGTCATGGGGATGTCATGGGGATGTCATGGGGATGTCATGGGGATGTCATGGGGATGTCATGGGGATGTCACGGGGATGTCACGGGGATGTCACGGGGATGTCACGGGGATGTCACGGGGATGTCACGGGGATGTCACGGGGATGTCACGGGGATGTCACGGGGATGTCACGGGGATGTCACGGGGATGTCACGGGGATGTCACGGGGATGTCACGGGGATGTCACGGGGATGTCACGGGGATGTCACGGGGATGTCACGGGGATGTCACGGGGATGTCACGGGGATGTCACGGGGATGTCACGGGGATGTCACGGGGATGTCACGGGGATGTCACGGGGATGTCACGGGGATGTCACGGGGATGTCACGGGGATGTCACGGGGATGTCACGGGGATGTCACGGGGATGTCACGGCGATGTCACGGCGATGTCACGGGGATGTCACGGCGATGTCACGGCGATGTCACGGCGATGTCACGGCGATGTCACGGCGATGTCACGGCGATGTCACGGCGATGTCACGGCGATGTCACGGCGATGTCACGGCGATGTCACGGCGATGTCACGGCGATGTCACGGCGATGTCACGGCGATGTCACGGCGATGTCACGGCGATGTCACGGCGATGTCACGGCGATGTCACGGCGATGTCACGGCGATGTCACGGCGATGTCACGGCGATGTCATGGCGATGACCCACAAGAGCCACATGACCCACATGACCCACATGACCCACATGACCCACATGACCCACATGACCCACATGACCCACATGACCCACATGACCCACATGACCCACATGACCCACATGACCCACATGACCCACATGACCCACATGACCCACATGACCCACAAAAACTTACTAAGAGGGACTAAGTCAGCAAACGTCAGTCACAAAAAGATAACTAGTAATGAATTAGTAGTTAAAGGAACACTGACATAATAATCAATTAATGATAAATAATTAGCAAATGAACGTCAATAATTTTTTCACTAAGTGCCTTTTTGTACTTAGTACTGTAACAAATGTCATGTCAACGTTATTGCATCGTCACAGCAATGTAACTTCATATTCACAATTAGCAAGATGTACAGGTATGAGTTTAACATCTTTAAATCTAAATTTTCCTCTCAAACTTTTTATTCTTTCATGATTAAGTAGGTCTCCAGGAATTAGTTACGAATTTCGAATCTTTAAACTTTGCAGAGATTTGTACTCATTTCTAGTCACTCAACTGAAAACTAGGATTTCTTTGAAATTTTCTATACTTCATCAGGGCTTTAATTATTGCAATAATTAACCTATTTACTAAGTTTGTATTTATTGCCTTTTTAACTTGTTAAGTACTGAAATTGCTGAGGGCATCCCTGAACAAGGCCTTACAAAATTGATATGCAGTATTCAATCGAAAAAAAACACATTTATGTAGGATCAGTACCTCAGCTCATACCACTATTTCAAAAATCATCAATGGGCTATGAAAATTATAGAAATTAGTACCCAATTAGTACCCATCGATCCTATGTGATCGATTTTCAATGGGGCCGTCAGGAAAGGGTTAAGGGCTAGGGACGACTTCAGGGTTTCAGGTAAGAGGAGAGGCGGCATACATGTAAAAATAAATGTTATACATCAGGATGGTACAAGGGACACCAATCATTAACGTATCTCGATAAGTCCATATATCTTACCTTTCAGGCTTTAATTAGAAGGGAATTTACTTTAAGAATTAGTAAAATTCGAATTGCTATCTTATCATTACATGTTCATAATACCAAACTCCTGATGAAACATTGTTGCAATTGTATAATAATAGCTGAGATGTTTACGTACGGTGATGCCTCGGGTTGGTTAACCTCTCAACTACCTCCATCACCCCATCTCTTTTCGAATGGAAGATCATTCCACCTAAATTTGTTTAATGTCACACAGCTTAAACCTTTGGATATCTGAAAGGGTTCCACGAGGCCTAGGATGCCTCTTGGTAGCTGACGGAGCAAAATATTGCAATGGGAATTCTTTTTATTAGGCTTGTTGATACACAGTGACCTAAAACAATATCAAACTCATTACAAAACAATACAAGAGCCAAAGGTAACATAAGTGTAAGTAGCTGCAGGCGATTCCGATTGTTACCAATGAGTCAGATGGACGGCTGATGGTAAACAATAGCTTCCTATTGTGTTTTCTTAAACATGTGAGACTGGCGCACATGTGCACGTGAATGTTTTGAGAGATGACATCTCTTCTGAGAATAAAAGCCCTTGATCATAGCATACTCAACTATGAGGCTGGCAACATTCTAGCTATTCTGTTAATAATATACATAATAATTATGTGAAGGTTAGAAATATAATATTCTATCTATATTTACTTTTGATAGGCCTGTGATTGTTATTGGTAGTTTTACAATGCGTACGTGTACTCGTAAGCATAATTGCCCCGGATATTTTTAGAACGCCAGCTTAAATCAACATAAATTCTAAAGACACCTAGATATTTTGTGTGAGTGAGAGTGTGGCTTGGATATTCTATCCAACACTATAACCATAATTTCAATGATCTCTAATCAGATGCATTTAGTTGTATCGGGTTTCCCTTATGTTTTAGACGAGTTCTGTGCGTGTTGGTATGCAGTGCTATAACAGGGAAATAACATTCCGCTTGCGGAAGAAAGTTAACTAATATACACATAAACGATAGGCCCCGATCCCCCACTCTCAAGTGATTCACATTAATTCGTTTATATTCTTTGCTATATTTCTATGTTAGTGATAATCTGATATATCCAGTCCTAGAGGTGACTGTATGATTAATCTAATCATGGACATAATATGGGTCTAGACCACTAAATTCGACGCGGTGACATGGCCAATTTTTAGCTTAACCCTTTCCACCTGCCAGATGCCTTGAGGCATCACCACCATATATATGCCAGATGCCTGGGGGCATCACCAGTGAAAACACGCCAGATGCTTTGAGGCATCTTTTCAATAGATCACATAATTGTGAATTTAATGATAAATATCCAAGGAAACATAAAATTTTCTGCTTCAGTAACATGAAATCATCTAAAATTGTATATATCTAACAACACAAATGATCAAAATGATTTGATTTACCTCAGAAAAAGCTTTGCTTGATCTAAATAAGGATATTGTGCTATATAGGTGGCGTATTTTGAGACTATGAACTATGGTTCATTGGCAATATTTTAAACCATGAATGAAATATTGGTGGCGGGTGGAAAGGGTTAATGACATGCGACAGGTCCTATTCTTAGATTCGACATGGCTTTAAGTTAAATTCAACAAGGCTTATTCTTAAACTCTACATGGCGACAGAGCCATTTCTTAAATTCGACACCCGACATGTCCACCCCCCATCAAGGGCCCCAATAATGGATTAAAAGCTTACCATCCACTGCAGTGGAAGCCCCGCCATCTTTGATCAGAATATTTGACCTATTCCGTTAAGGCCCACTGTATATCCTGATGGTCGTTTTGGCTGTAGACTAAATATTGCCTCAGGCTAACTTGGATGATAGTCACGCACGGGACTTTGGGACCAGCAGACCGACATGGTCACCCACCTCTGCCCCGTCCCTCATGTCCATACCTGTACCTGTCCTCACATTATACCCAGCGCCCAGTCAGCGTCAACTGTCACACACATACACAGACCATGACCGGTCGATTTGCACCGATTTTTACCCGCGCCCCTCACAGGTAGACCTGTCTGTTGTAGGTATGGAGCCGCCACCAGTCAAAATGTCCCAAGCCAAAGTCGACGCAGATGCCTATGTCATTCAAAATGGAGAGCTCGTTCGTACTGACAAAACCGGGAATCCGCCTCAACAAAAGGTAAGGTCAACCATTCGGAGTTTTTATCTCAAATTGAATTCAGGACACTCTTATTATCATGATTCTGGGTCATGAAAGAGGGTTGTTATTTGGTGGGGAAAGGCCTTCCTGACTGTCGTCAGTACAAGCTTATACTGTCCCCCTCAACAGTGGTCACCTCTTATGTGGCCCTCTTTTACGATTCCCATGCCCGTATCCAGAACATTTCATTGGGGGTGACCATTTCCAAAAAATGGACTTTCTAGAGGTGAAATAGCTTAAAGCCAGGGTATTGTCCATGGGTTGTGAAGGTTAGGGGCTCCACCCCTTAGTGTTGTGACATATAAGCTGCCGATGTATTTTTGAGCAAAACTCAGCAACATTATTGGTCACATCGTGAATCTGGCATGCTCTACTAGCTCTGTAAAGAACAAGAGACAGTTTTTACAGGGCTAGTAGAGCGCGAGCAGGGGTAGGAGAGGTTTTACAGAGGTAGCAGAGGGCCTATATAAGAGGGGAGGAAGGAAAACTAAAATATTGTTTTTTTAAAGAATGGACCTGGCCCAGCTTTGGGGGGGGGGAATGATCTATACCCTACGTCACCCCCCCCAGGATACGGGCTTGATTCCCATTGGGTGGTTGTATAAGAGGGGGACCAATACATATCCAGAAGCGGATGCAGGATTTTTGAAAGGGAGAGGAGGCAGCATAAATACTAAAACATCATGCATTCGCATGTACGCACGCGACATTTCCCCCTCTTTTTGTAGTTTAGAGGTCCACTAAAAAGGGGAGGGGTCAGGACCCCCTGGACCCCCTGGATGCGCCCCTTATATGGAATGACTATGAATTTCACTGATTTGATATACAAGATAAGTGACGTATATTTGGTATATCTTCATTATCTTACAAGTCCCTTGTTGCTCCACAAACCCAGCTTTATTCTTTCTATTCAGGCACATCTTCATCGCTTATAGCAATAATAATTATTTTCCACTAACATGCTATTTATTATACTGTTTTCTTTTAGTTTTCAACATAGGAAATGTATATATTGGAAACGGTAATTTAAGCTTTTCATATTCAGCTTCAGATGAAACATATTCATGAACTCAATATAATTTGCGTGTCAATGCGTATCATATCTATCGCACAGTGCGTTATACTGTAAAATCACATCATATTATCTGGTTGACACTACAATCTTCTAAATTAAAAGAAAATCCTTAACTTGATCCTCGCAGTATCAATAAATTGATAGTACTGTTAATCATATATTGATACTGATGAGATTAAATATATTAATGAAAGGGAGATGAAAGATACACCGTTCCCTACTGTTAGCCGCTTTTAGATATAACCGGGTATCCAACAACAGTTTAGAAATAATAGGCTCAGAAAATACATTTTTGTCAACAAATGTCTCTATGCCTTACGATGCTTTTGTGTATATAAGTCAACCCTGAAGAGATCACAGCAACCAGATTTTAATACTTGAGCCAAGAGCTAACAAAATTTTCTAGGAAACAGTTTATTTCATACACTAGTCTACGAAGGCAAACTTTTAAAATCAAGAGAATTGGAAGAAGGATATGGAGAATAAGCCTATATATGGCCAATTCTCTTGATTTTAAACTGTAGACGTTGTGCAGATGACATCACACCCAGTATGGGACTGGCCACCATATTGGTGATCAATTTATGATCATTAAGCTTATTCAATTTTCTGAATGATTCAAAATACTGTTCTATGCTGCAATTACAAGAAATATTATCATGTATTATCATGTATAACTAAATTTCTATATTTCAAAGTTTTCATATGTAGAATCGAGTTTAGTCTATAAAACAATTATACGGGATGTAATGTGCATATGCCGTGGCTCCCGTGGCACTTATTAAGATAGACTTAAAAAAATTCTTTTTTGTAGCATTTTAAAGTTTAAAAATCTCTGTGCTTTGCACTTTATGTAATGGCTGGCAGAGGATGGGTTAGTTAAAAGGGATTTGGAATGATTTAATTCACCTCTGCTAATGAAGTATATGGATGTGATCTTATACTAACCTCTACTGATTAACCAACTTGCAATTTGCAATTGACCTGCAGGTAAATATAACTGACCTCATACTCCATAATAGTGTCTTCTTACTATAGTATCTAACAGATACGTATGCGTAGAAATTGTCAACAACTTTTAACAATTTCAGGAGATTCGGGACAGTTAGTTTGAATTGTTATCATCTTTAGGGTGACAATGCCTTATTGTGTCATTAGAGATGAACCCGTTGACCTTATATCCCTAAATGTGAGGTGGGCTTTCTCTGTATTTATGAGAGGGTCGCATGATGACATGTCTTGGCCGGGGGCTATTTCATGATCGAGTTAACGGAAAGTTCTCAGAAGTTGACCTTCCGGGTAGAAAGTCCAAGTTTTATTTACAATTTAAAGGGGAAGTTTACGTGGGGGGGGGATCGGGACGGTGGACGTGGGCCTGCATATCGAACAGGCAAGGTATTTCAAAGATATTCCACTCTTCTTTTTGTGCAAATAAAAGGGGAAAGGGAGTGCTGACGTCCTGGACCCCCAGGGCCCCTCTCCACTCCCTCAACTCCAGTTAGCCTATTGGGTATGAATCCTAAAGATCTATCAGAAGAGAGGGATATATATTTAGTTTCCTCCCATTACATACTGTAGAATAGGGATGAGTTAGCCTTTTAGCTGTGAATCCTAGAGATCTATTAGAAGAGAGGGATATATATTTAGTTTCCTCCCCATTACAAACTGTGGAATAGGGATGAGTTAGCCTTTTAGGTATGAATCCTAAAGATCTATCAGAAGAGAGGGATATATATTTAGTTTTCTTCCCATTACAAACTGTGAGATAGGGACGAGTTAGCCTTTTAGGTATGAATCCTAAAGATCTATCATAAGAGAGGGATATATATTCAGTTTACAAACTGTGGAAGGGGGCCAGGTGGGACCCTCCCCGCAAGGGCCCCAATTAGGACTGGGGGCCACTGAACTGTCAGTCCAAAGCACTGAAACAACAGGATTAAAATTAAAATTAGGCCATTTGTCAGACAAATGACAGCCGATCTACTGAATCTCAATGCTTCAGTAATGTAAGCTAGCTTACAGTCGGCAGAGGGTTGGGTGAGTGCGCCTTTAGTCCATAAACTGTGGTCTTTTATGGACGCATTGCACATATCTACATATCCAACACGGGTCTGAGGCAACGTTAGGCAAACAACGTTTATAGGTCTCTCAATGATGAGCATGTGAACGTGATCCATAAGAGGTAGACATCAGCTTTGGTGTGTACACAAACAAGCATTTTGGGAACCACATGAAAGTAAAATTACTATTTACCTTGCCTCTATGATGCCCGGCCTGTCTATACTCTGTCTCCCTTAGTGTCCCACGGTGTAGGGTGGGCAAAGAGAAGAGAGGTGGAAAGGAAAGGAGGGCATTATACAAAAGGTAAGGGCAAATAAATAGAGATCTATCTTTGAGAACAGTTATTAAACGAGCGAACACACACCTTAATAGCATTGATACAAACACTATCCAACAAGCAGAATAGATACTGCAATGTACACAATCTAGAGACTATTAGGTCCTTGATCAGTCCTCCCAACATAATCCCCAACACCTGTCTGCGCTCGTTTGATGGGTTCAACAGAATGACATGACATTTTGACACAATTACAACCACAATTACCTATAAACTGTTATGATATTCAGGGGCGATTCATACCTGCCCTAAGTGAAAGATCTGGATACTGTAAGCAACTAGCTTGTGAGGCTCTTGGGGGTTCAGTAGGGACAAGGAGGGTGTCAGGCCTCGCACCTCGTCGGGCCCGATGCTCTCAGCGTGTTTATTTGAAGTAGGATAGCTTCAGAGTCTGGGGATGGGGGGATCAGGACGCTATCCTACAACAGCTGCTATCCAACAAAAAGTGTGTATTTGTCACTTAGCATCGCCCTAAAGACACTAGGGAGGTTAAGCAACCACGACGCACCAGCTAACGTAAACGTAACTTATCTCATACCTCAGCTGATATCACACACTTGAAAAATGTGAGATTATAAGTTTATTACTATGCGCCTGTAGTAATGAGATACCAGTTCAATTTTTAGAAACACTTTACCTACCATCCTGCAAACAGATGCTATCCCATAAGCCTTTTTTTGTTTTTTTTTATTGTATTTTTATACAGGCTAAATTCACTTGATTAAATATTCTTCCACTGTAGTCCTCTGGACCATTTGGGCATAATTCTGTGCAGGGGTGATCCAAATGTCCTATATTCTATGCTGCGCTGCATGGGACTCGGACCCATGCAGTGACAATGCCAACGAGTGGTCACGGGAAGAATTTGAACTCATACATTCGACAGGCTCGGGCTTGTCTGAAACCACTTCCTCTAAAACGTGTCAAGGAGTGTAAGTCTTACTCCACCATTATCCCTGAAAAATCATAGTATCATTATACTACCCATAGCAGTGGGCGTGTTAGGTAATACTTTTGCGCCCACCTCAAAGTTTCCCTTCCCCTTCTGGCGTGTATATAAGTGTAAGTCAGGGGGTGTTAACTATATTGTGTCACAATAGTCCCGTCCGCTCATAGTTCTCTTCACACGCCCAACCTTCTCGGCGTCTTAACGTACCTACCCTCCATTCAGGCACCAATATAATTGCCAGCAGTGGCGTACCCAGTCCCCCCCACTCACGATTGGATTAAGGAATTTGGCTCCACAATCTGAAAATTTCGTTTGGATTTTCTTATTATATTACTTCTCGTGTTCTATCAAAAATGAGCCTATAAAAATCCGCCATACAAAGTTTAAATGCGTGACATAACCACCGACCGTTCATTCTTATTCATTTACCTTTAAAAAGGGCCACTTCAGGGCTACACTGGCCTTCCCACATTTGTGCATATAATCTATAAACGCCGGTTGATATTGGTTTCCAAGCTCAACAAAAATAATACTCAGTTTCCTGACCTAATAAGAATAGATGAAGCGCAGAAGGAGTAGCCTATAGTGTGCACACAACTAGGGTAAAACAGGGTTGTATCGCTCACATTGGTAGGCCTATATCATTAGCGCATTTAGTTTTAATAGCCCTTACATATAGAAACAAAAGTTATATAAAATCAAAATAATTCATAATAATTAATCAAATGCGTAAAAACAGCGATAAAGCGTGATTTAACTTTATAACCTCTATGATTAATCAATAATGAAGCAATTGTCTCCCATGATGTTGGGTACAACCCTTATCATGAAATGAAAGTAATATTTTTGAGAAATCTTATCACATATATCATATCAATAATGGTTTTCCATCCCATGAAAGTGATGTCCAATAGGCCTATTTCTAAAAAAAAATAGGGTTAGTTCAACCAAACTTGTAGCTAAAAATTTTAAGGGCGTATTTCCAAAAAGCAAATATGGTTTAAGCCTGTTTTAAACCAGATTTCTTAAACTCGCTTGTGAGACTCGTGTAAGCATTATAAGGCATAAATAATTTGGTCCCAACGTTAACCTTTCCCAACCTAGCTACTGAACTCAGTAACAGAATAAAACACGCTAACTAATACAATTCACAAGTTATAGCCTCATAAACCTATTCTAAATTTGTATATTTCGCCCTATTTATTGTTTACCATTTCAACTAGAACTCTCCACCTAAACTTTGTTTTAAGGTCCTTCATGGGCAGATCCAGGGGGGGGGGACAGACGGGCTTTGCCCTCCCCCCCCCTCCCCTGTTAAATCATGTTTGATGGGGGGCCCATCCCCCCGTACATTCATGTTTTTGGCCCCCCCCCCCCCTCTACAAATTCCTGGGTCCACCCCTGTCCCTTATTATTAGATACAGTACTAGTTTAACTAAAACAGGTAGAAATATAGCATTTTTAAAACAGATTTTCTTGAAACACATTATTTAGGAGTTAAACCAGGCTGCCTAAACTCGATTCTTAAACTTCTTGGAAATACAGGGTGAAAGGCATGAAAGCGCAAATGGTCTTCACTGAAAATGATAATATTAAATAACCTTGACTACACATAAAACTATTATTTTGTGTGATTTCAAGTTTTTACCCTTATTTAACTCTCGACATAAGAAATGATAAATGCGCTATATTAGCCTGACGGGCCATGCCCCCCCCTTCCCCTGTTAAATCATGTTGTTTAAAAAGGGGCCCCTCCCATGTAGATTAATGCATTAGCCTCTCCCCCCCCCCTCCCCCCTAGAAATGCCTGGGTCCGCCCCTGCATCCCTCCGGACCGGCCCGTGGGCCATCTTTTCATTTCAATATCATTATTACAAATAAAACTTCCCAAAAAAAAATTTGGAGTGGCAGGTGGTAATCGAGTGCATGAGGTTCGATTAGCTCCTACCACCCAGGTCTGGCGAATTCATCTGTGCCATTATTCAGTTCATTTCATTTCATTAGTTTGCACAACCAGACCCAATTACGTATAGAGTTTGCGACATATATATACCGTGGGTGTAATCGGGGCAACGAGAAAGGTGTTTACCAAAAAGAGACACTTTGTAGTTTCGGTCCTTGTGTTTCAGTGGGTTTTCCGATTTTGAAAACAAGCAATACCACAAGTTATTAATTTTGATCGCCCTCAATTGTCACTGATGTGTCTCTTTCGGCGGAAAGGCAAGTTTATCAACTTCAATTTACATCGCCCATCATCGTTTTCCCCAACGTAGTTTCGACGTATTTGGTCCTGCGACCGGAAGGACCTCTAGACGGCTTTCGCTGGTTTGCGACGTCATCGTATTATTCGACCCAGTGGATCTTTGGGTACCAGCTAACTCGGTCGGACCCCGGTTCGAGTCCCTTTCATGCCCTACGTTTTTCGTTCATTTAATTTCAATTTTGCAATGACGATCATCAGGGTTTTTGCCGACGAGAGGGCCATGGACCTGCAGGCTCAGGTGGACAAGCTGAACCTTTCGGACTCGCAGATAGACGTGTCACACTTGCCGGATGCAACGGTAAATAACCTGGTTTCACTAGCGTGGATCCATGCAACCACCCACCCTCACGATCTAGTAGTAGTTATGGGAGGTCCGTTTGATTTCCTTCTTTGGGACAACATTGTCAAGAAGTATCACTTCACACGGGAGTCCGCCGATCAGGCTGTCGACCGTATCCTGGGACATTTAAACGACGCTGACATTGCCTTCCATAGGAACTTCCCGACAGCCAACATCTTGTTCGCGGACTTTACAGGGTGTAACCTGAGCCGTTGTCCGTTCGTCCAAGACACAGACCCACAACACCAGAGAACTCTTAACGCTGCCATTATAAAACTGAATCAGGAGATTACAGCCATCAACAAACGCAACTGGCTACCGTCCTTGTTCCTAGGAAAATGGGTTCACAAACTGAGGCGTACCAAACGTGGGCGGAGCCACTTTTGGTCGCACAGGTACCAGCTGCTAGCCGACGGCTTCCGTCCTAGTCCCCAACTCTTGGAAAAGTGGGCTAAGCAACTTTCCCACCTGGGCCACCAATGCTCGTAAACACCCCCACACAAGATCTTTTTCTTCTTATATTACTGACCTAATTACCTGTAACCTAATGTTTGAATGACCTAGGACAAGTTTTTGGGAACATTACAGTGGCTGCTGGGCCTGGTAAATTCCCCCTTTTAAGCGTTGACTAGCTTGTGATTTAAACACATAACTTATAGCCTCTGCTGGTATCTTGCAGACCTCCGGTTCTCCTAGTCAGTTCCAAAACTTTATATGGACCCTCTGATTAACGTTTGTTAAATCTAAACATAGCTCAGGTACTGCAATTCAGTGGTTTCAAAATTTTCTGTCTACCCCAAATATTAAAAAAACGTATGAGATTTGGAGATGTCACATAGAGATTTCCTTGATTTCCGGATGTCTTTATTTGGCTGTGGCTATGATATAGTACTTCAATACGGAGAAAATAATTAAGGTATAGGATGCAAGACTGACTCAAATAGTTTATAGAAATCATGTACTTTTTATTATTTCATTAGTTTGACCAATTTAAGAGGTTTGATTAAAATAACCCAAAACCACTCGGTCCCCTACGGGTCATCATTTATCAGGTATTGTAGCACAAGGCCAACCTAAAAAAAAAATTGTTTCCTGTCCAGCGGGTGACCAGATAAATACGCAGTCGGGAGGTCGGACAATCTGTTTTTTTTTCCAAATTTTCTTTTGTTGGTAAGGCTTTAACTGAAAACTTTGATAAAAAAAAAAAATCAAAAAATGATAAAAAAAAGTTTCCAGTCGGCCCTAAAATAGTCACTCGGGCGGTAAACAGGAAACAAACATTATTTCAAGGCTGGGCCAGGCCAAGTGCACTCAAGAACTGCAGCCTTAAGCTTACTATAGACCAGTACTAGTATAGGAACCTCATGAACATGTTTCAGTCCACTGATTCCTTGAGTTGAGAGTTAATACCGTTCTGTTCACATTGTTATTACATTGTTACTACCTCATGTAAATGTAATCTCATGTAGAATCATCTTGTGCCTTACTAGAGTTGACCTATGTTTATTTAAACATAATATATTGTGAATACTACTCAACATCGATGTAGAACACCGGGTATAGTGGCCAACAAATGCAATTTTTTTAGTTTCCTTGGCTTCTTGCGATGCCCTAACCATGCATCCTGCTATACGGAAGCCCTATAGCTAACCTGTTTCCTAGTTTGCCCAAGAAGTACGTACCTAGGCCTGTTATATTTCCTTCAGATAAATATACATTAGTTCATATCATTTGACTACCTTAGATAACTCAATAACATTAACTGTAACTGATGTATATTCAGCTAGTGTCTCATACTATGATGTTACCTGGCGGATTTGTTTAGGCTTTGTAAGCCCACAGTTTAGTGTCATACCTACCTAACCTATTATATCCCAGAATGATCTCACTACTATGTACAGAAAACTTGGATTTGTTAAATTATCCTGTAAGTGTCCCTCCGTACGTCTTGTTTCTTTTTAAGTATTCTTGAATTGCGCGAATGTTAATTCATCCATCTAGATCATGTTCATATGTTTAACTTTAATTAAAAGTGACTTTTTTTACCCGCACCCTATGAAGAAGCGTCTGTTGTATGTAACAGTATTCCCTCAATTTAATGATAAGGCTAGGACTACTCTGAACCCTAATCGTCATGTCAAGAGAGGAGGTTGATTGTTAACTTATTTTAAACAGGATCGGGACGTTACGCTTTTTAAAGGAGAACTCTCCATTTGTAATCAAAAAGTTGTTAAATCAAAAAGACCCTAAAAAAAATTGGCAAATTATAAAAAAAAAAAAAAAAACCTGCTCGAACCCGCCCTCTCCTCAACTACTACTTTTAAACATGATAGTCCTAATGGTAATGAGACTGATCCGGCTTAAATTCCGAATATTATAAATTTATTATATATACTTCTTGCAAACATTCTAAATAACCTTCTTTCCCGATCTTAGCATCTGAATAAACAGGAGACACTGGGCATCACACTTCATTTAAATTAATTGTCTCAGCTAAATATGACCATTAGTTAACAAGTTCCATGTACTTTTTAAGTAACATGACAGAAAGCATTTTGGCGATTCTGCAGCTATCCCTCGCTCCCCTGTTCCCTTGTGCATAACATTTCCTAATAAACCAGGTCCATTCCTAACGGCGGCAAAGTTTGGAAGCGTCCATCATGGCCGGCCTTAATCCATTAACACCCATAAGTACCCGGAAGCACCCCATCTAATCTGTACCCCCCTCTGACATCTGACAAGGGCAGGGGCACAATCTTGGTAATCACATAACTCACACCAAACCCACTCAAGAGCGACACAGGTATCATGCTGGGTGTCATCTGACGGACTCCCCGCCATTAATCAGGGGTTAGTTATCGAGTTAACACGGGCCAGAGTTGCCCCATGCAGGCTACTGCTGGGTCGGGCACTTCCATACCCAACCTACGTTCGCCTGCAGCTGCAAAGCACATGTAGCTAAATCTTTGACAGGCCTATTTCACCCTACCATCCATCGCCCCTCCCACCCGGAAAACCATTTACCCTTACCATCCATAGATGGAGTATTAAAAGTGTTTGAAATTAACTTCTTTTGAAGTCATCCGTGAGAGATGAGATTAATTAAAAATTCATTAAACATTTTCTGTATGGATAAAAGGTACCTCCCGGCCTATATAACTACCCTAAATAATTCACCTTAAACTGGGTCTAAGCTGGTTAGATATTTTTTTTTTTTTAATCAATTTTTATTATCCTGAGAAAGATACAAGTAGGCTAAAGCCTGTTTTCATTGCCTTCTCAGCATCTCATATCCATAATACATTAGTCTAATATCAAACAGTCATACAATTATATAACATAACAGTTGTAATAAGTAACCAAGGTCATACAAGAAACACAAGAAACACAATAAACAAAAATCCAAAGAATACATAGAGTTTTAACCATTGTTATAACCCACCCCTAATAAACAATGAGGCAGACATTGGGATTTGTGCAAGTACTCAACAGTAATATAAAGATAACACGTGCTGATACAAAGTAATATGTATGGTTCACACACGTCAATTCAACAAATTGGGGGTCATACAAACCATCAGAAAAAAAAGAAGTTAAGTTAATAGGTTCTAAGCGAGCATATTTTAGTAACACTAATGTCGAAAAAAGTTAACTCATGTAATGGGGAGCAACATAGCATGTTTAGACATGGTTTTAAATTTAGTAAAGGATTGTTCCATTCGTACATGCACCGGCATACTGTTCCAACATTTATACAAGAGTTCCCGCCACTCTTGTATAAAAGCAGGACATATCATCGTTCTTCAGAACAGAAAACACCCCCTTTCCACGAATTTTTACCTTGAAAAAATGACCCCTTTTTCTTTAAATCGCGGACATTTGACACCTGAAATTGACCCTTTTTTCTTATTTTTATCGAAAAATGACCCCTATTTTCCAAAACGCTGACACATTTTCAGAAAATGTACCCTTTTTTTCAAAAACAGGGACATGCAAAGTCTCTGAAAACAGACCCTTTATTCGCGTTTTTCAGAACGCTGATGCGTATCCTTTTATAATTAGAGTGGCGGGACCGGGGGTTTGAGACTAATTTCAGCCAGTCCAGACTTAAATCGGCCTGAACTCCATATAAACCACCTGCAAATAAAACCTATAAATATCAGGCAGTAATGGCATTTACAGGCTTTCTCACTTCTCATCCACAAGTTAAGGAACCCCATGCCAACAATTCATTTTGAAGTCTGCCTTCCAATTCAATTAGAACAAGCCGACACCCTAACCAACGAAAGCTTACTAGCAAGCATACGCCTAAGCTTATACTCTTCGCACGGCTTTTCTTTTGGCATTAACGTAAGGTTTCTGCACGGAGGTCAAAACCTTTAGATCCCAGGTGCACGTGGCGACTGTCTGTCTACTCCTTCCCGTGACTGGGAAAAAGTAATAAAAGACTAGAGCGGTCTCTAGCCTGCATCAGACATGGCTCCAACAGTATTCATACTCCTCCTTCGTGGACTCTTTATCCTGGGCACTGTCTCAGCTAAGCCATGCCTATGCACCAGTACGGTAAACCGTTTTCGTACCAACTATGGTGTAGTATTCGAGAGTAAACCGTCCATCCACATAGGTAATGAGTACTTCACTACCGAAGTCGATATCATTTTACCACTTCCTCCTTCTCCCAAACAGGCAGCCGCACTAAATTGTAGACACGGCGCTACCCTGGCAGCCGGTTCAATGGAACAGTGTCGAAAAATCCAACTTATGTTGAATAACATAACATCTATTGGGAAGACTATAGCAGCGAAGGTCACCAAAGGACTCCGGGAAGTGCAATCAATTTTGGAATCGACGGCCCAGCCAACACCTCCATCAGCAAAATCCAGGAAGCAGCGGGCTCTGATTCCAGAAATCGGCAAGTTCTCCGAGACTTTATTTGGAACGGCCACACTCGATGACTTGAAGCAACAGACTCGTGCTGACCAGGTAAATGCCGATGAAATTGGCTTCCTCGATGGCAAAATAAATGCAGTCCTAAAGGTAGTTGACTCCACTTTGGAAATCCAACTCCAGGCCATCATAGAGAACACTCATTCCATATACAATTTGTCCCGAGGACTCCAGGCTTACATTAGTAACCGGGAATTGATGGTCAGGTTGATGCAAGATTTGCAAGAATTGCGTCTACTGGATTTTAAACTGGACTATTCCCTTGATGTCTTGCTACAGGCTATTCGCGACCTAACGGAGAACAGGCTGAGTAACTCTTTGATATCGGAGACTGATATGAGGAAGATTCGGTACCTTTTCCTTTCCAAGTCCAATCGTTCAAATATTTATATTCCAAACACTCGCGACATGTATAGAAGTGTAACTGTTTTAGTCCCCCCGGTTTTACAGCGAAATGTTCTGAAAACAATTTTGAAGATTCCCGTTATTTCCTTAGACAAAATATTCAAGGTTCTAAAAGTAAACACCTTCCCTCTAGCCTTCCATGGGCATTATACTCGCCTCTCCAACACACCGGCTTATTTATTGGTGTCCGCAACCCAATACACGGTATCCTCCAACCCAGATCTGGATAATTGCCATTCTCAGTTTTGTCATTATGACCTACCAATTCGCAGGCTTTCTCCCTCGTCGTGCCTCATTTCTATCTATCTACGTGATCATGAGTCTGTCAAACTTTATTGTGATTTCAAAATACTCATTCAGTCTAATTTCAGAAGGTCGAACATCCAAGTCATTGCAACAGGGACCTATTTGTTCTCTCACATAGACGAGGTCGTTGTGCGCTGCCCCAACCGAACAACAACCCATCCTGGATGTGAATCGTGCGTTCGTGCCTTTGAATGTGGTTGTTCTGTGTCCGCCAAAGAATGGGAAATTCCAGTCTCAAGTGTTAACTGTTTGCCTTCTACAGCAGGCCCCTTAAGAACAGTTTTCCCCGTCAACCTTGCTAGTCTTCAACACCTCAACCTGTCACTTAGCCGACTTGTGAACCCGGATTTTTCGTACGATAAACCATTCCCAATTTTACCTCTTAGCCCGCAAATGCGAGTCCGCCAAGAGGATATTTTTAAGCGAGCAAAAGACAATTTCCTTTCCCTCCGTACATACATGAAAGAGATTCGACTGAATGAGGTCGAATACAAGAAACTTCGTGGTGACTTGCATCTTCCCCACGTACCATTCCTCCCCCCCAGTGTGCACGGTACTGTTTACCTGTTGAACATTGGACTTACTTT
Organism: Lepidonotus clava; assembly: GCA_936440205.1. Classification (NCBI taxonomy): domain Eukaryota; kingdom Metazoa; phylum Annelida; class Polychaeta; order Phyllodocida; family Polynoidae; genus Lepidonotus; species Lepidonotus clava. Next base: position 21,250,001 of record OW387134.1, read on the forward strand.
TATAATGATACCAGCACTTTTTGTTTTCATCTCAATTCTGTATTTCAGACAACGTAGGATTCAAAGCGCATGCAGACGCTTGACTTTAAATTGAGTTGGTTATATATACATTAGCTATTAACTCTTCCTTTTATTGCAGCTCAAAAGTTATCAGTTCTCATTCATGTTCGATTTTTGTTGTTTAGAATATATACTCGCCCTCATAATTTCGTCACACATGTACAGCTGCAATTCATTCACATTATCCTCATGAATTCCCATTTATAATTAGTCACAGCCACATAAGACTACACACGTTCATGATATCAAAATGTTTTATTGTTATGCATGCGGAAAAGGTTTTATGATGTCCACGTGTCAACGTTTCGCCTATTTTCCCATAATTGTATTTACTGACCATACACTAATGTACATATGTAACTCGAAAGCTTCGTGAACATATGCATTTCACAATTAAAATTTTGCCATATCTACTTCAAACATATCGTACACTTTTATATAACTGTTCATCACACCCAAGAGTCTACGTCAGGCATGCAGCCCAGTTTTTCGGCTGGGAGTAGTTCTTGGGCCATGTTGTTCCTGTTGTTTATCAGGCAAACGCTCGCTCTACAAAGTCTGTGCCTGAAAAATTTGTTCAGGCGCACGCGCTCCGTACGAGGAATCTTGACTTCTTGCGGGAGTTCCAACGTCAAGGGTTCGTCACTGCCATTCAGATGGACCGTGAGTGGGCCCGACCAGGCGACGGTCAGGGCCTTGGACAGGATGCTCGGTCTTTGGATGATCATTCGTGGGCAGGCAGCACTTCCTACGGCTTCCATTTCGGCGGGAATGGGAGCCAGTGGAAAAAGGAGCGTTTCCCATCGGCAGTAGATTCTCAGACAGCACTGCACTGTAGCCCTCCGACGTTGACCCTGCGCCAACGAGCGACAGCCTGCTGCCAATTTCCAGAAGATACCGATAAATTTCCACCCCAGGTATATCACTAACAAGAGAAGCAGCCACTGATGGTCGGATTGGTCCGCGGGTTGGAGGTGACTAGGTCTCAGCACTGGCCTTTCCTCCCGAACAAGACGCAGACGCAGACTTGCGTTTAACAGTCGCTCGATGTCCATGGCCATCAAGTGGCTGTTCTGAACCAGTGTATAGTACAGGCACATATTTATACCCCCCACCCCACACGACATCACAACTCCCCAGGTACTGTAAGGGCTTCGTCTAGTCTTTAGCGAAAAGTTAACCCTCGGTCGACAACTTAAACGCTAGGTAAGGTACAACTAAAACGACTTCTTCTAGCCGGGGGCTTCACAAGTTTTTACACTGGGTAGTGCGAAGCACGTCTAATAGGCCGCTATTTTCTTCAGAGAGCCGATCGACAGGGGGTTCATCTGAAATGACTTCTGTCGCGTTTGACACCGGGACACGCGTCTGTGATGACCGCGTCCACCTGTTGGCCATCTGAGGCGGCGCATGTCAACTAGCTTCTGTGTCAGGTCCCTCACAGGAGTACCGCGGCCCGCGGCCCGCGGGGTAGTCTTAACACTTCTTGACACGTAACAGGCCTCACAAGGGGCGGCGGTGAGGGTGTCGCTGATACCCCATGTACTCCCCGTCACGGCTAGCACGTAACTTATGGTAAAAGTCTCTCTTACCCCGTCCACACCCCGTCACGTCTACCACGTAACTTATGTTCAAAGTCTTGCCTCATCGATAAAAGATCGCTTTCACCAGATCATGTATCCACAGGGGGGCCTGCCCGGCATGTATAAATACGGCGTGGCATATGGCTATATAGATCACTTGAAAACTTGCTGCCACCATGAACGGGTCAACTGATTATAGTGACGCTGTTCTGTCAAACCCGTCTACGAGCTCATGCAGGATCTTGACCAGCAGCCCCAAACCGGGTGGCGAGAAAATAACCGATCATGATTCATCAGCAGGCGTAGGTACTCTGCTGTTGGATATGTCTGCGGATGCGCGTCAGTATGGGTCACAGAATGGGTTTCCGGATCTCTCTGCGGATCAGTCTCTTCACGACTCCCTGTACGCGGAAGAGGGATCCACCCTCAACGACGTGGACCTTAGCCTTGGTGGTTCCCAAGGCGGTACTCCATCCGCATCGTCGTCCACGCCCTCCACGCCCTCCACGCCCTCCACGCCCTCCGGATCCACGCCCTTGGGGATGACGCCCTCCTCGTCGCAATCCCATCCATGGTTCCCCAGCTCCACGTCCAGAACGTCGTCCACGCCCGGACCCTTGACATCGCAAGGGTCGTTCTCGTCGACGACGTCCCAAAGGTCGTTCACGCCCGGGCCCTTGACATCGCAAGGGTCGTTCTCGTCGACGACGTCCCAAAGGTCGTTCACGCCCGAATACTCGTCCTCGTCCGGCCCCTCCACGTCTACAGCTGAACCGTCCATGGCCCATTTGCTGGCCAGGATGGAGGAGCTGGAGAAGAAGTGCCGAAGGGCGGAGGCTGAAGCGGCTGCGGCAAAGGCCCAGGTGGAGGTGCTCGTGAACCAAGCGAAGCCAGCTGCAGCTGCCAAACCACCCAAACCACGCAATGAAATATGTGTAAGTTCTAAAGTTTGTTTTTACAGCTTATAATTAACTAATAATCTCACCTTGAAAACGTTACCGTTTGATATAGTTCTCGGTTTGTTTAGAAATGATCTCATTCCTAGTATAGCCCTGATGTTCTTCTCCGCCGCCAGGGAACATCCCGGAAAACAACGAAAATCCGTAATGATTTCGTACACTGACATATAGTTAGAAGTCCACTATTAATTATTGGCTTATTATATTGTTTGTAGGAACTCGTTCGTTCGGCCTACAAGGCCAAGAGAGGTGAGCCTGGTTGGGGATTCAACCTGAACCCTGGGTAAGTTGATTACGTCATAACAACATGAATAGTACAGAAAATAATATTGTTTTTAAGTAAGCAATGGGTAATGTGTTCCTGAACACCAGAAGCTGCAGCTGAATATAAGTTTTGCTGTTTTTTTTCATGTTAATAGAGTCATAGAGCACTTGACGTGATGCCGATGAATTGAACAATATAAATATATTCCAACATTCAGGGCGGGGATCAAACACCCGGATAACGCGCCGATCATCAAGGCCGTTGTTGACAACGTGTGCCTCGGGCCAGATACCCCCAGAGAAGAGGTGTTAGGTAAGTCCCATAGGTAGCAAGTTTCTTTGTTAACTAACCTGCAGCTGTACATTTCATGCATCTAATGTCCATGATTCCAAAGTATTGGTCCTTCAATTAACACAAATTTTAACATGCTTGAAATGCTGGAAATCTGTTTTTAGTGTCTAAATAGGCTCCACTTACATTGGAAATTGTTACTTTTATAATTTAAGTTATCCTCCCAGTCATCTGAAAAAAACGTAAGTTCTATTATCTGGACAAAGAAATATAATACCAGTGTAATGATGGTTTTAATTCGTGAATAATATGTTGACCCTCACTTTGCATTTTTAACATGTATTCCCTTGATTTATTGCCTTTATAGTGCCTTTGTCTACTTAATGGCTCCAGTTTTAAGCACACTTCATGTCCTTCCTCTTTTTCTAGCTTCTGCCAACACCTACTTCAAGACCCTCCAAAACAGGGCCAACAGAATGCGGAAGAACCGAATTAAGGCTGACAATGAAAAGGCTATCATCCGTCACCACGTGAACGAGGTAAATAAATTTTTGTTACAGACTTCCTCTATAGACCACAAAAGTCTGACGTCACGGACCCCTCCCGCAACACGTGTTGGGCCCTGTGTTGGGCCTAAACCTTTTACGACCGGCCCCGGTAACCCTACACCCCCGGTCACCGGCCCGGCCCGCCCTGGAGGGGGCACCGATAACACCCGGCTGGACCACGGTCACCCGTACACACAGACAATAACATTGCCTATAACTTTGCTATTTATTAACTCTTTTTCTTTTCAAGTATATCATAATGCACATTGATAATTCCCCTATGAAAATACATGTTTTCATAAGTTTGCGAGCATTATTAGTGGAAATAGCAAATCTGACAGCTGGGTCCTACTAAAGTTCATAGAGGGGACCCCCGGCCCAGCCCTGCCCATGTTTAGGCACGGGAGCAGCGTGCAGTGACCGTTAGGGGCCCGCCCGACGTCATGGCTTTTGCGGACTATTGTTCTCAACATTGTTTGACGTAGTTCGATTCAGGCAGGCCGAAATTTTACACCTTTCAAGTGCAAAGCCGAGGAGAAAGAGTAATGTCTATGGTCTATGCCCAGTCTGTCCACTCCTTGGGTGGAAGGATACGCATCATTGTTCTAAAAAACGCGAAGAAAGGGTCTAGTTTGACAACATTCACATGTCCTTGTTTCTAGAAAAAAGGTTACTTTTTCATCCCAAATATCCATGATATGAAAATAAGGGTCTTTTTTTTCCTGGGAAATATGAAATTTCACGAAAAAGGGTATTTCTTGGCCACTAAATGTCTGCGTTTTGAAGAATAAGGGGTCGATTTTTTGGTATAAATGTCAGTGGAAAGGGGTTGTTTTCTATTTTGAAGAACGATGATATGTCCTACTTTGATATCTGAGTAGACAGACTGGGGGTCTATGGTGTAGGGGGTGTGACTTCCCGGGGACCCACTCAGTTCAAAAAGGGGTATACGTACAAACTGCGGTCGGAACTATACCGGGGGCTGTAGCTGTGAATCGGCAATTTGGCTTAAAACAGGGGGCCCGGCTGTGAAATGATCTTATGGTTGTAACACTGAAACTTGGGAAACAATTATAATTTTTTTACATTATGAATTTTTATAGAGCACTGTAACCTTACTTGCTTCCTTGGACAATAATCTTGACATACAATTAGAATGGATATGACACAATTAATAAAAAGTGCCTGTATGTTATAGAGACCAAGGATAAAGCAACGCTTTTGAAATTAACTGCAGTGACCAGCTTTTAAATTAAGGCAACTGAAATATTGAAAAACTTGTTTGTGTTTATTGGATGTTCTTGACCAAGTATGTCGTAACTGTATTAAAATAAAAAAAGTGTCTTTTTAACTTTGCAGAAGCTCAGAAGACGGATAGTGGGGTTGGAAAATTTCGTCAAAACGTGGGACGAAGCTCGAAAGAATTCCGTGAGGCGCCTCCTCACCCCCGACTACACGAGCGACGAGGAGCGCGGACTTTATTATCCGGCCGCGGTCGACAAAGACGGGAAGACGAAAGAGCGATATCACCGCCGCGTCAAACCGCTCGTGTGGGAGAGCGATGAGCTGAGGGCCTACAAAGCCCACCTGGACGAAATTGAGTATGACGAAATTAGCGGCCGTCAGCGGGGCGTTAGAATGGAAAAGAAGCGGAACAATGTCCCCGACGATAATCCAAAACGCCAACAGCCTCCTCCCAACACCCCAGACTGGGCGGTGAAGCCCGGGTATCGGTCGGGTATCGCCGATGCACATGTACAGCCAATTTAACTTATTTCTAAAGGGTCTGTTTAAAGCTCTATTTTATGTGATGTTTATGTTTATCATCTTTATGTTTTCTTTATAATTACACTACGTTTAATTGTATGGTCTGTGTCACGCTGTATGTTAGGTCTTTGTACTTTCTTCAATTGTAAAGTCGTTTTATAAACTTTTATCAAAGAACTTTGCGCTTCTTGTTTTGATTGTGGCATGCTCGATAAGCAGGGAAGTATTTCTATAGATATGTTGGTAAGACTCGCCTTATATTAGTCTAAAACCGTACGCGTTATACAGGTCCTTCTCATAAGTGAATCGTAAATTCATGAATACTTTTTATTTACGATACGAAACGCATTTAACTATAATGACCTGTCATTTTGTTGAAAACCCGAATGTGCTATTTCTTGAAGATAGACCACGAACTTGAAATCGATTACAATACAACACTTTTTTGATGAGTGTTATGGTACAAGGTCTCTACCATTAGAAGAGCAATGGAATGACACCTAGGCCTGTTATCAATAATAACATAAATCAATCATAAAAAGTGTATTTTAAACAAACATAAGCTCGATATACGATTTTTAAAATGATGCGACATGAATCATCTCTTCGTACTTATTTCGCAGTCATGAAAAAATAATGTTGCATGAAGCCGGTTTTAATTAAGAACTGTTACTTCTTTTCAAGTGGATCCTTTTTAGTTCGATTCCATGCAGTAAGGTGCAAAAGTAATTTTTCAGAAATTTTATTATGATCAAATACATCGCTGCCAGTAGGACCTATCAAAATTTACAAGTGACCATGTAGTCTCCTGATGAACCCGAAATACTTTCTAGGATTTGTATGGCACGGTGACCTATATTCTTTCTGTGAGAGAATAAAAAAACCTCTTGCATATAGTGTAACCCTTTAAAGTGGGAGTTCTCCGGGAGTTATGTATAGGTAACTTGGAGCTTCTGTGACATTGCAAAATTAATAATTTAAAAAACAAACAAGTCAATTTAGGTGTCGAGATTTATTAAGGGACAATAGCTTAATTAGCTATAGCCATAATTTCGGTTGGAGCCCGATCGCCAGATTGTGGCGTTAACCACATTTAATTCCACTACTAGTTTTGGTTGCAGACCTAGTTTAGCCTCAGGCCCCTAAATTAGGGGCCTGTCTCGCAGATTACCTAAGGGGTCGACCCTAGCCCGAGCCAGAGTAAAAGCGCTCTTGTCAGCGTCATACTGCTCTTTCCAAAACCGAAATTTTATTTAGCTACAAATTCAATTTATAACCATAACACTTGTATCGATTGACGCACGTTCGGCAGCATATTGGTAGTAAACACACAAAAATACAACATTTTTCACACAAGACTTAATCAAGGTCAACACGGCTTAAGTCGACTGAAGTATTAGTACTAATTGCAAGCTCACCGGGCCGGTATTTCCCCAAAAGAACAGGCTCTCCTATGCCTATACCCATGGTAACCAACTGGTAGCGTATAATGTCCTTAGTCATCAATCTTGTCAACATGATGTCCTTCAGTTTATTAACCTTTAAATGTGTGGGCAGTCGTGTCGATGTGCCGGTATAGCAGTCGGTCATTTGGATGACACAGTTCAATGTGTATCGTGCGCCTAGGCATATATTTTCGGCTTTAGTCAGTGTGATAGGATCGTCTGTTTGAAAGATATAATCTCCAAAATGTCCAGGGAACGTGCCTATTTTAAGCCATACACTGTGATTGCCCGAGACAAGCAAGTATACACGAAAACGAGCATCTGCGAAGATGCGATTAATTCCGGAGCAAACAAAGAATATGCTAATAATTATGGCTACGGCGAGGATAAGAAGAAGAGTGTACGAAGAGAGAAGTACCACAGTTGGGAATTCTTTAATGTTTCCGTCTCCTGGGTTGGCTTCAGATCCAGTGTCAGTTACGGTATGGTCCTGGTCCAACAAGGCTTGCAGGGTGTCATGAAAGGTGAGGCCGGTCATCGCATCGTGTTTTGGTGGAGGGTGACCGGTAAATGGAGCAGTGAGGTTGACCAACCGGGTACGGGTTACTCCAGGCTTATTGTGAACGACCCTAGGCCAGTGTCCGCCACTGGCAGCTCGAACAAATTCCACGCATGATACAAGAACCAAGTACGCGGCAGCTATATATTGAAAAAAAAAGAAAGAAGAGAACATGAAGGTTGTCATCTCAACTTTAAACAAACACCTTCGTTCCAAATTACCATGGCCAGGCTATTCAAACAGACAGAATAAACTATAACTGCCATATGGCCACACCCTTGAATTCAGAAAACTGGCCATATTATTTAATTAGGAAGGGCGACCCCCAGAATGAATACATATGTTTTACCTATTTTGAATAATTTGGAAAGTCGGCCATCGACTCGTATCACTTGTACAACAAAAGTAATTAAGAAGATTCTCACCAAGGGTGGCACTCAGGATTTTGACACTCATGATATTCACGTAGCCGTACACCAAACGCACTATATAACGAAATAAGCTGACCCTAAGTAGTAGCAGAAAGCTTAAGGTTTGACCTTCGAGCTAAACTTCGAGCTCAGTTTTCAAGGCAGATGAAATCCTATGACCAGTCGACCTGACGGCAGCCGATGCGTTTCGGAAGCTGAGGAAACTTCACCGCCCTTTAATGGATAGACCCTAGGTTTTAATGGCAGGTGTCATGCCCTCACCAGTCCAGACGGCGGACGATGCGTTTCGAAAGCTGGAGAAACTTCACGCGCCCGACAAATCACGACAACGCGCTACCGTGACGGCCAGGCTGGAGGCGACATTAATCTCCTGGTAATACTGTGGCAGGCTGTTCTCGGCTTTAATTTCACACGGGTGTCTGAGGTTAGGAGCTCGGGTGCAACTACCCCTGGGTCGGGGCTGTGGCATGTCGCGGCAATTCGCGGCTTTCAGCTGGTGGGACCATAGGCGTCGGTCTGTACCATATATAAATACTTGTGTCGCGGTCGCAAATGGGGAAGGTTCATAGCCCTGAAGTGCTGCTGTCTAACTCAAGTTCGCCATGGCCTCGCGATCGTGGTGTTTCAAGGGTCTGACCAGTGACCAGGCAGAAACCAGAAGAAATATGGACACTAGCCGAAACCGATGGTGCGACACATGTAAACGTGCAGTTTCAAAAAGTACATATAACAGGAAGCATCTTAAGGAGCATGGTGAGTACCAGATAAATAGTATAACTAGGATAAAGTCACTTTCACCTGAAATCGATATCCTTCAAAACCTTCATAGCTAGCTTGCGCGCATAGATATTATTTTCAAATACCTACTATACTCTTAATGATCAGTTAGTGTTTGGAAAATTATCGCCAGCCTAAATCTTTTCTTGACAATTAAACAATTGTTCAAATAATGAATGACTTGAACAATGGACGTTATATATATGTATCCCTCCATGCATCTTTCCATCATAGCTTTTGAGTCAGAGAAACAACATTGGGTGGGAAAGTCTGTACTCTGAAACCCGACTGTACATTTGATTTATTATTATACATGTGTCTTGCAGAACCAATCCCATTTGGTTTACCTCAACGCGCTGGCAATCAGGCAGAAGTGGGTCTTGAGGCCGAAGCTGCAGATATTCAGGCTCAGGCAGGTAACCAGGCTGAAGCAGGTTTTCAGGCTGAGGCAGTTAACCAGGCTGAAGCAGGTTTTCAGGCTGAGGCAGGTAACCAGGCGGAAGCAGATATTCAGGCTCAGGCAGGTAACCAGGCTGAAGCAGGTTTTCAGGCTGAGGCAGTTAACCAGGCTGAAGCAGGTTTTCAGGCTGAGGCAGGTAACCAGGCGGAAGCAGGTTTTCAGGCTGAGGCAGGTAACCAGGCTGAAGCAGGTTTTCAGGCTGAGGCAGGTAACAAGGCTGAAGCGGGTGTTGAGGCTGAGGCAGGTAACCAGGCTGAAGCGGGTATTGAGGCTGAAGGTGGTATGCAGGTTGAAGCGGGAATTCGGGCTGAAGGTGGTATCCAGGTTGGAGCTGGTATTCGGGAAGAAGCTGCAGCTGCTAATCAGCGGCAGGCTGAAGTCGGCAATCCGGGAGAAGCAGACAGTCAGCCTGTGGGTCGCAATCAGCCTGTTGAAGAGGCGGTACCCATGGAAGCCGATGAGGAGTCACGTGATGATATGGAAGACTATTACGGTACCATGGAAGATTCCCAAGAAACGGAAGAAAATGATAAGCTTGATCCAGAGGCAGTCAAGATTCGCAACAGGGCCATCCGTCACTTAAAAGTGGTTTTCGGTGACGGGACGGGTCGTCCTAGCCCATTGGCAAGGCTTGTTAGTGGTACCCCTAATAAGAATATCCAAAGCCTATTTTCATGGGTTCTGTTCTTTCTTTTGCAGTGGCAGATCCACACCTTCACCAGTGATACGCAAATGGCTAAAGTTATGTGCTTCATTTGTGAATTATTGACGGTAGCAGGTAATGACCGGGTTTCACAAGCAGCGGAGGCAGTATTCCCCAAAACGATGCGGATGATGTACAAATGGTTGGGTACAGACCTAACGATGACTAATTACTCTATCAGTGTATGCTGCCCGGCCTGTTATACGTTGTCGCATTCTGTGTTGTCCACCACTGAGCGTGTGCGAGCTCGAGGCTTTTACACGGATCATAATGGTAATCAGCAACCCATTAGGTGTACTACCATCGGTGATGATTTAAAACGCTGCAACAGGAAATTGTTTTATGAGACCAAGATTGTGGGGGAAATTGCCTTCCTTCCAGTCAGGACATTCTGTTACCAGTCGCTCGAGAAGAGTTTGCAGGTTATGATGAAACGTCCAGGTTTTGAGCTGAAATGTAGAGAGTGGAAGGGCAGGAGGATACCCAAAGGAGTGTTTGCTGACATTTACGACGGTTCGGTATGGAAAGAATTTAACGCGAACAACGACGGCTTTCTTGATAATGAAAACAACTTGGCTCTTCAGATGAATATCGATTGGTTTCAACCATTCTCTCGGAAAGCTTCGATGTCAGTAGGGGGCATTTACCTAACAATACTTAACCTACCCAGAAATGAGCGGTACAGACTTGAGAACGTCATACTATACGGTATCATTCCAAACTTAAGTAAAGAACCTGCCGACCTTACCAGTTTTCTGAGGCCCCTAGTCAACGAACTCAAGGAATTCTGGCATCAGGGAAAAAGGCTTATAACCAACGTTTGCCCAAATGGCAAGACCGTTAAGTTGGCGCTTTTGAACGTTGCTGCCGACCTGCCTGCAGGGAGGAAGACCTGCGGTTTCCTGCTACCTAATGCTATCATGGGTTGTTCAAAATGTCTGAAGGAATTCAAGAATTCAAACCGTGGAGGATTCAACATGGCGAATTGGACTCCTCGTACTCTGGACCAACACAAGGAGAGAGTGAGTGAGATTACAGCTGCATCCACCCCGAGAGAGAAAAGTAAACTTGAGAAACAGTATGGAGCTCGTTCCTGTGTCCTCCTGGAATTGCCCTACTTCAATCCCATCAGGTAAGTTCAATCTCCAGGCCGAACAAATTTAAAGGCCAATCTTACACAGAATTATACCAAAATATTAACAATTTTAATTTGACATTTGAATAAACATTAATACAAATGTTTCCATTAGCAGTAACTGTATTATATGACATTCATTTCTTCAGGTTCCTCTCGATCGATGTGATGCATAATGTACTGTTGGGTAAGTGTTGAAGCTTGACCTAACGTTAATTAATGTTTAGCACTGATAATGTGTTTGAAATGGAAATTGCATTTGCCTTTAATTTGGACTATTAGTTCATTGGGGTTTCAATACCGATTTCACATATGTGCTTTTATTATTGGGATTCAGGGACTGCCAAGCGAATGTGGAAGAGGTGGACCGACAAAGAGTTGTCAAAGAAGAAGAAGAATTCAACAGATGACGTTGTACTAAGCGCTAATCAGGTGTTGACTATTGATACTCGTCTGAATCAGTTTAAAGAGGGACTACCGGATGACTGCGTGGTAACTAACATCAAATCGAACGCTGGGATGTGGACGGCAAAGGAGTGGAAGAATTGGGTTACAGTCTCGTCTGGATACTGCCTCCAGGGCCTTTTGCCGGAGAATATGCTTCATAGCTGGCAGCGTTTCGTAGAAGCCACTCGACTTCTGTGCAAGCCTTGTATTACACACCACGAGATAGAACAGGCACACAGGAAACTATTGCACTTTTGTAAGAGCACAGAGCTCCAGTTCGGTTCTGATTTCATTACCCCAAACATGCATCTACATCTCCATTTAAAGGAGTGTCTCCGGGAGTATGGTCCATCTCCCAGTACTTGGCTGTTCAGTTTTGAGCGGTATAATGGTTACTTGGGGGATGTGCCGACTAACAATCGCCAGATAGAGAAACAATTGTTTGAGAGGTTTCACAGGATGAGTCGTGTCAGTCAGGCGCGCGCCGAAATGCCGTCCAAACACGAGGGGAAATTTGGCAAACACTGCCAGCTGGGAGAAGGAGAGAAGAAAGCAAGAACGGTCCTGGAAACACTCGATGTACCCAATGAGCGAGATTTCGCGCAGTGCGAGAGCCTATGGAGTCTCCCCGACGGCTTCGAGACATTTAGAGGAGAAAATGTGTGGATCGACTCGGACGATCTTGAGCTGCTCAAAAAAACATACAAAAAGATGTACCCCACAGAACCGGAGATCCTAGAGAAGTCATTTCTGCCTTCAGTTTACGTGAAGTCTAAAGTCGCAAAATATGGCCCCATGACTTATTCCAGCACAAATTCCAGCAGTGGTAAAAAGTTGTCTAGACTAATGGCAAATTGGTACGACGACGGACAGACTGACCCCCGGGAGCGACCGTGCATCGCCACCCACTACATGAAACATTACATACAATGTAATGCAACCGGGCAGAAGAGGCAACATGTGTTTGCAGCTGTGAAGTGGTACCGACCCAGCACCGTCGATTCCAGATACATAAGTCCTTATACAATGTGGCACAAGGAAAAGTTCGAGCAACCTTCATGGGCATCTTTCCTGCCTGTTATGCGGATAAGTGGACATTTTGGATATGTGGTTGAACAAGAAAATATGATCGTATGTCCCCTTCGGCGCCACGACTTCTTGTAGATCTAGAGGACCTATAGATATATATAACGAACTCGTGCACGTAGTGTCCGAAATTAAGCTGAAAACGTATGCATCATTAATGAGATTGTGCACCACAAATATTGGATATGCACCCCCCGATATATGGGAATGAAAAAATTCCATGAGAAGTGTGCACATGTATAAAAAAATGTGCAAACCTTAAAAATAACGCACCTGGCAGTGAGTGTGCAGAATCACGAGTGTGAGTGTGCAGATCTAGACTCACGAGTGTGAGTGTGATCCCCGGGTGAAGGCCTATAGGCCCGGCCTATAGGGTGCAGCAGCTTAATTTCGGACAATGTCCGGTGTTTTATATGCATTGTTAGGATTATGTGATTTAGACGCTTTTGCCAACAAAAGCAACATTTTTTTATTAGGAATAATTATATTACGCCCTAAACCTTATAATGTGACTACTTTCAAATTTAAAATAAAAGGTAGGAAATTACTTCGCAAGGTTACGGTGCCAGGATGTGCGACTTTGAGGTACGTTTTCTGAAGTTATTTCACAGGCTGGGGGTGTGGGGCCGTGTGCATTTACGGGTGGTTTCTTGAGTCAGGTGTCAGGACGTGCACATCCAGCTGCCAGGGCTGCGCTGCGCGAGCGACACCTTATGTAACACCTGACACCGGTCGCTCAGGCTGCTCGGCTGACCTAGATGGCCCCTCATTACCCTGCCCCCCGGGGGGGTCGGGGGGGGGGGGGGGCACCAGCTTTATAAGGAGGTGCCCACCACGTGCACACACACAGTCCCGCGCCAGCCTCACGACCATAAAAGCCGTACGTACGCAGAAGTTTGCTGATATTAAACACAAGCACCACATTGTGAACAATGGCGACCGCGCAGAAAACCCGGTAGGTGAATCAGATAACTTGCCTATAATTTGATAAGATAACATGCCTATATAGAGAAGTAGTGTTTTTTCAGGCTTTGCGGGAGAATGACTTGGGGGTTACACTTCCATATATAGAGTGTTTGTTAACAAATGTATAATTGTGTGGATAATAGCTGTTACGTTTGGTAGATATTTTCCATTTTTTTTCGTTTTCTCCCCATACACGTAGATAACCAATTCCAGACACTTAAAGGTTGTTTTTTTTGGCTCATTCAAGCAACCATGTGCGGTCGGAGGAGGAAGAGGAATCCCAGGCATGGACACCGCGTGAGGAGAAAAATATTGAAGAGGAGGAAACGATCTGGACGGAACCCGAATGGACCGAGTGCGCGCCCCTGTTCACCCCTAAGTAGGTTTAAATTGTTCAACACTGTTGCAATTGATGGACAGGGATGGAAGAGAAGCATGGAAAGAAAATTATTAACTTACTATCTGGTAGGATGACTATCGTCATGCCAAATAATGCACACTGTCTAAAACCCGACGACGGACTCGCGGTCGGACATAGTTGTGGTCGCTCGAATTCATGTAACATGCTGAAACAACAGGCTCTTTTTTGGACATTTTAAAAATTGCAAATTTGTCAGACTGGCACAATAACATGAAATAGAGATTGGATGAGAAAAATTGAGATGCCGATGATTTGGTAGTTTCGACCACCTATGTTGAAATGATGGACGGTGTGATGATTTTTGAAATTTTTTCCAGGACGCACGACCAACAACAGCTCCCGGACGGCCCATCAGAGTGGACGTGCGTCTACTGTTCGGAGGATCCGACCCAGGTTGGTACATTTGTATTTACACGATGAAGCTAAGTGGGAAATAAAACATGTAAGCGTATGAAGGGAAATATGTATAAACAAAACAAAATGATGAGTGGGGCGATTTCACGAGTACAATTGTTCTGAAATTTGCCAATATTACGAGGGACACGCTGGTATGTAGTAAGTGCAAAATTGACTTTTGCACATTTAACTATAACCACACAATTTTTTTCAGGAGCAGGAGGAGTACTTAACGGACCAAAGGTGGAAGGCGATGAAAACGTTTGCCGAAGACCAACACGCCACACAACCGCAGGCCATATTCTTGGATGGCAACTACAGGTACGCCGGGGTTTTTTTTCATAATAAATAATATTATATAGCGACAATGATTTTCGATGATGCTACTAGGCAAAAAATAACGAGGGCATAGAATCTTGATGTTGACGTTGGAGTGAACGCCGAATTTCGTACGGTTACTAAAAATTGTGATTGATGATGGTCCGATTAGTTCGTGCACACAATTTAAAAAAATGTGTATTTAAACATGCCTCCGTAATATTTCAGAATGTACTTGGTCTGCAACTACTGCGGCCGGTGCTACCACGCCGACTGTGAGGGGGGCGAGCCTGCCAGCATCATGTGCTCCGAGGTGTTGTGCGAGTGGTGCGCCGAGGATAAAGATTAATAGAATCGATTCAGCAATAAAATAGTACACTAGATTTTAACTACACTTTGTGTCAAATGTCCTTTTATTTTTGTTTTTATATAGTAACACTAGCTATAGGTTAGAATTTACCTTAAATCACAGCTTCACGCTAAACTATGTTTTTTGTGTGTACCTGGCAGTCTACGGCCGATCGTACAGAGTATATTGAACAGATAATGTGAGTCATAATATATGTTTCATCTAAATTTACAAATATACTAGATCAGAGTGAAACACAGTCTTTTAATGCCTACTAACTTCTAAGTACAGTGAGAGTAGAACACTGGTAAAGCGCGGCCATCAAATACAACCCACATTCCCCGTATAGGTCTATAGGCATAGAAACTTTGCTAAATCTGAGGGGTTCCAGAGACCCCCTAATTTGGATAATTCCCTTTATTGGTAGTTTAATTGCGTAAAATTTGAGAAATCGGAGGGGGGTCAACCGAACATGGGACCCCCCCCCCCCCCTTCAATACATTCTGCTACAGACTGCAGGCTTTAAGCCGGATGGCAGGTGCACACCCCTGTAACGACCAACAGAGAGCTCCTCTCAGACTGGGGCAAATTAAACTCATGGGGCAAACTGCGACACAGCTCAGAATCCGTCCCAATCATCGGTTGAGACCGGGGTTTACCTACGCAGTGCAACGGGGCGTGGTGGGGCGTGGCCCGGTAAGGGTTACACCGTCAGGCGGTCTCTGGGTCGGGCACCCGGGTCGGGCCCTGGAGATTAATCCTCCATCACGCAGGGCTCTCTCCCTCACTCCCTCCCAGTCTATCCCGACAGATTACTAGTTTTAGCGGGGCAGGAGCCTTGATTTGTGAAGACGTGGAGAAATGGCAATGTTTGACCCCATCGTAAGGCCCGTGGAGGAACCTACCCGTCGGAAAATCAATCACCTGCAGCATCAAGTCGGCGGTAAAATGGATAAGTCATTTCACCGGCGACCTGATGTGTTTTCTCTGCACGGGTTCGAATCCTGTAAATGCCTGGGTTAACTTGACGTATCGTCCGTCATACGGCAATACGCCTTTTTTCTGTTCATAATTTTAAAGTGTCATTATTATTGTACTATTTTATATCAATATTATCTAATTCACGAAGATGTCTTGGTAGGGAAAACCAGTGTTTAGCACCCCTGTAATAAGCTAAGGGGATTTCCAGAGATGAAAGTGGTCCATGAGAAAAAAAAAGTGTAAATTCATCCTCCAAGAATTGCATGCATTTACGGGAGGGTCGAGTATTAACATATTATTATTTGTTTAATTCTCCGAATTTTGTATTTATCTTAATTATTGCTCATTTTTGACTTTAAACATATCAATTTGTTCACAATTATGTTAAAGAATGTTTTCCGTAGAAAAAATCCTACTTTGATTTATGATTTCAGACTTTTCTATCATCACTGTCGGAATAATTTAATGCTCCACAGGAAAGAGACCACATGCTGTGTCTAGCGCCCGACCCCCGTTCTTCCCCCACATCACATAACCATCTGCAGCTGGTCACCAGACACCCCTGACCACAGGGCTACCCATGACGGGGATAAGACTACAAATTCAGAATATAAAACTATAAATATTTCATATGGAAAAAAAAACAAAATACGTACATTTTCCTTGGTGTTAGGACTAAGAATGAACAATATATACAAATGCTCAGTACATTCTGATGTGAAATTAGTTTCTGAAATTAAAGTGTGAACAAAATGTTGCATAAATTTATATTTGCAATTCCAATGGGACTCCCCATATGAATCCGATCCTCCACTTTCTCCTTTTCCACTTCATACTGGGAAGGGGGCCCTTTCAAGGATACTACCCACTGCCAAACTACCGCCCGCCCCTTCTTTTTCTCACCGATCCCTCCTAAATTCTAGTTGACCACGTGCACCTCTTGTTTATGGCCCTAGACCCTTAAATTCGAGACGGCGACATGGCCCTTTTTGGGCTTAGTGACATGGGACAGGGCTAATTCTTAAATTCGACAGGGCGACATGGATGTTTCTTAAAATTGACATGCGACATTGGGACCCCCCCATCAAGGGCCCCTTGTTTGTCAGGGAAGACTCACATCACCGCCCCCAAAATTCTGGTTCTGTACATGTCAGTACCAGGAAATATGCCTAAAAACCCCAAACTGCTTAATCTAATAATACTGGGTATGCAGAAGGTTTAATTCAGTTTGGCAGGTATCCAAGTCTATCAATACTAGACTTTATCTCTTGATGGCTCCTGGTTGATATGTTTAAATCCATACAGTCAATTTCACTAAGCTACGATCTGTTCATACCGGTGGGTATTTGGATGGTCCCTAGCCCGGGTAAGTTAAGCAACATTGAGACCGGTTGTTACTTGGATGGTGGCCTGCCCGTGTTCGAATCCCCATTTGAATACATTTTTTTCGTTCATGGTCGTCCTGGTTTCAATTTAATCCACCAGGTGTCGCTGGAGGAAAGATCAGTCTACACTATCACTCTGCCACCTCGACGCTCGCTAACTGCGAATCATGGATGACGATTCTGGCGCGGAGGGGTCATTCGCCGCAGATTGTCTACACTATACTAGAAGTAGGACGCGGTGTATTGCATCAGTCCTGTGGTTCGGATATAAAAGGCCTCTATCGGCCACAACCGTCCGGCGAGCCGTGACGCTGGGCCACTAATGAATTATTCGAGCCCCTCGTGGGTTCGACCCCCACTAGATTCGTTAGGCCCGGCCTAACAAAACGATTGTCGTTTCCCCAGCGTCAACATGACACTCGCCACTTTTGTGAGTTTTTACTATAATATGTATTGAAACCAGATATATATATACGTTGATAAGTTTGAGACATAAATCTGTACGATTCAAAACATGCCAATATCCCACCCCCCCGCTTTCCTCCATTAATTACACTTAGGCCTACAGAATACCTTTGGATACAGGTTGTCAGATTAACTGTGAGAGGAAAGCGCATTAAGGGAATTAACACGTTGAAGCTGGAAAGGGGGGATTGTTTTGTTAAAGCTGCAACTACTGCAATGGAATAGATTTTCGATGATGCTACTAGGCAAAAAATAACGAGGGCATAGAATCTTATATGTGTACCTTTTGTGTGTACCTGGCAGTCTACGGCCGATCGTACAGAGTATATTGAACAGATAATGTGAGTCATAATATATGTTTCATCTAAATTTACAAATAGACTAGATCAGAGTGAAACACAGTCTTTTAATGCCTACTAACTTCTAAGTACAGTGAGAGTAGAACACTGGTAAAGCGCGGCCATCAAATACAACCCACATTCCCCGTATAGGTCTATAGGCATAGAAACTTTGCTAAATCTGAGGGGTTCCAGAGACCCCCTAATTTGGATAATTCCCTTTATTGGTAGTTTAATTGCGTAAAATTTGAGAAATCGGAGGGGGGTCAACCGAACATGGGGACCCCCCCCCCCCCCCCCCCACCCCCCCCCCGGGGGGGGGGGGGGGGGGGGGGGGGGGAACTGGATACGCCACTGCTGGCAATTATATTGGTGCCTGAATGGAGTGTGGGTACGTTAAGACGCCGAGAAGGTTGGGCGTGTGAAGAGAACTATGAGCGGATGGGACTATTGTGACACAATATAGTTAACACCCCCTGACTTACACTTATATACACGCCAGAAGGGGAAGGGAAACTTTGAGGTGGGCGCAAAAGTATTACCTAACACGCCCACTGCTATGGGTGGTATAATGATACTATGATTTTT
Organism: Lepidonotus clava; assembly: GCA_936440205.1. NCBI lineage: Eukaryota > Metazoa > Annelida > Polychaeta > Phyllodocida > Polynoidae > Lepidonotus > Lepidonotus clava. The sequence continues at coordinate 21,268,724 of OW387134.1, forward strand.
CAGGGATAATCGTGGAGTAAGACTTACACTCCTTGACACGTTTTAGAGGAAGTGGTTTCAGACAAGCCCGAGCCTGTCGAATGTATGAGTTCAAATTCTTCCCGTGGGTACCAATGCCTCAACAACGTTGGCCACCCCGACCCCCTTTGCCTCCTGATGCTTTTCTACGAAAGAATTGAAAGGGGAAAATTAATAATGAGTCAGGTTTAGTTTTGTATGGGGCTGAATGTATGGATATGGGTCTGGGGATACAACATAGCAGTCCCTGGGTCTGGAGATAGAGGGGGTAGCTAGGGGACACTAGGATTTCACTAATCTTCTGTGGAAACACAGGTGAAATATGGACTATATATCATTAAAAAAGTTTGATAATTATTTCAAATTTTATGAAGGATGCAGTTTCTCCCTGTAGGCCATATTATTGTTGACAATCTTGAATGACCAAATCAGTCAGAACTGCCCAGTGCAATAGTCGCTGATATGTCTAAATAGGTTGGATTAGTTTTGAAAAAACTGGTATGTTTAATGCATAATTGGTGGTAGGGTGGTAGGGGATGAGTATGTTGTGTCATTGTTACTTTGAGGCTCGTCCCCAGGCTATTCTATATAGTTCCCATCATGTTTGTTCCCCAAGTAAGACAACCAACAAGCAGGCGTTAACAGGAGAGCATCACATCAGGCGAGACACGTGACATTATTCAGCTAAACATCACTTTTTATCAGTTTATAATTATGTCCATCAACAAGGATACAGATTTTATGTTGGTCAATATGTGATGGGAAATGGGGTTTGGGTTTCCTTTTCCGTTTTTGGGGTCGACCTCAAGTCGTGGTCCAATCATTCTCTTTGGTAGGAGAGAACAAATTAGACAGTCAGTTCAGGCTCTCACTCGAATTCCGGTCTGGGTTGCAGGATTGCAGACCAGGTACGGGCAGTCGGGTGAGGGGGCTATGTGCCTCAGAGTCGTGCCTTGCGCACGTGGGTGGATGAAACTCGGGATAGCTCTAGGCACGGGTTCTCCAGTTCTGGGTTGTGACAAGGGTGGTCTGCTGCAAGGTCTCGTGTTATTGTGTCACTAGTTATTCAGGTCCCTATGCTGGGGTATGATGGTCGGGTCGTAGCCAAAAAATAAAGGGGTGGTAGCGCATTGGCCGGCTGCCCGTGACATTGTTCCTTGTGGTCACCCTACTCGTGTTCCCATTCTCGTGCCCCTGGGTTCCCATTCTCATGCCTTATACTGCCTATTTTCTTCTAAGTCCGTTAACCTTAACTTGGTCCTAATTCTGCTATTTGTGACTCGTGCACCATAGTTCTTTACCATCTAAGTCGAGAGGCTGTTCGTTCCCGTGAGAAAGAGATGTGAACACAGTGAGTACCATAAAGGGACTGTTTATTTTGTGCAACTTCATGCTTTATATGGCCTCAAGCGGCTTCCTATTGGTCAGTTACAATCACGTGACATCGTTGACCCTTACAGAGGTCATTTCTGGTTTCATACTTTCTTTACATTTTCGTGCTTTTGTGCTCAATTTCGTATGTCATTCCCACCAGGTAATTCGCTAAATCATTCACCTATTTGATCATAGGGATTAATTCTACATCTTTTAGCAATAATCATGGCCAACTTCTAGCCTTCTTATTTTTGTGCCTATAATCACGGAATGGTCTTCAATTCATCACAAATACTAGGTCAGGTCACTATGCATGCAAGACATAAACTCTAAACTTTATCAATATTGGATTTGTACATTCATGGTGCTAGTTTATCCGTATGTATATATTCGAGATGATGTCATTGCTTGTAATTGAGTTAACACTTTAATAATGATGATTATCAAAACCAATGCATATGTTTAGGAAGAGGAAGCAGATGCCCTCCGCAAACAATTAAGATACCTGTTAACTTACCACACAGAGTGTTTTCTTTGTATATATGTGACCAGTCACAGGATATGGTAACCTAGTCGGTTATCAGTCATTTTGCTCTGAGTCTAGATTATACTGAAGTCCTACTGGTAGGACGTTTTTCATAGGGTTTTAATTCCAGTGTCATTCATTCAATTTTTGAGAGAAGTGTTTGATTTTTTCACTAATAAATCTCTGATAGTCCTGGAAAAGGAATATTATATTTGTTTTCTTTTGGCCTACCCCTCCTATGAATGGTGGGCTCATGTCTATGGAATGTTGTCATGTTACCATGGCAACAGAAAAAGGAATGTTCAGATAGCATTAAGGATAGACACCAGTGGTTGAGGTGTGAATGGCGCATCTCTCTTTGATCAAAATCACAAGATTTGTTTAAAATAATATCACTTGATAGATAACATCATTCAATAGCCAATAATCAACCACATTTATTGATATAACTTATATAAGAATAGGCAGAAAAATGGCTATAGAATATGGAAGAAAACTTGAAAAACATAAATTTCAAATTTATTTTTTGAACATTGATATCTCACTTAATATTTAACCTAGGACTTTGAAATTTTTGGTACATCTTTTTGGCATATTAAGGGAGAGAAGCGTGTCTCAAAATTTTGATATAGGTCTTAGTTAGGTTTTTATGAAATGTAGAAAATGAAAATGCATAAAAATCTAAAAAAAGTTTCCCGTTTTTGGACATTTTTGACCATAAAATAAAATCTAAAGCCTAAATCAAAAATCTGAGACACGCTTCCCTGCATGTGATTGTTGTGAAGGTGTATGTGAAATCTTATTCCTGTAGGTTAAGTGGTAAACAAGATATCGATGTTCAAAAAATAAAAGTGAAATAATTAGTTTAAAATTGATGAAATCTCAATTTTACATTATTTTATAATCATTGTGTAATCAATAGATAGAGAAAAATGTGAGCTTTTAAATTATGTAAAGTTTGTTGGGATGAGATCAGTATTAAAGAATTCATTGTTGATTTCTTGAAATGGCCGTTGACCACTGGTGTCTATCCTTAAATATTTTTGACAATTTTGATAAAACTTTTCCACTTTTAAGAAAATTGTAATTTTTAACTGAATACTGTTAAGTTCAAGGAGCTATAACATGGAAATGGAGCACACATAGTAAAACAGGGGTGTGCCAGTATGAACCACATAGGGCCGGGGACTTCAAACTCAGCCTATAATGGGAACATTCAAAAATGGTTTGCATTGTCTGAAAGGTAGGATTGCAAATTCAAATTCATACTTTCCCCCTGTAGGACACCAATTCCTAAAAACAAATAAACAATGGTGCTCTAAACCACCTGGACACTGGTTTGACATGAGCTAAGATGTCTCCACCTGTCTCCTCTTGCAGCAAGGGCTGAGATGGCAGTCAGAGGGAGAATTGTCTAAATACGATAATATGTTATTATCGTATTTAGGCAATTCGATATGCCTTCCCCATCTCCAACCCAAACCCCTGTAATGAGAGGGCTAGGCAGGATTATGTAGATGGACCCCATAAGTATTTTATGGTGTTTTTTTTAGGAATTTTATTAAGTAATATACTTCAGGGGTTCCCCTGGTTTTCAGTAATATTACAAGAATGATATATATATAATATAGAGAGTGCGTGAGATATACAATCTTGAATGAGCAGTCAATATATTCACATACAATGTGGTAAATTACCATCTTAATACCTTAAATGCATAACAATTTGACAAAGCTATCTAGGGAAAGCACACCATATTCATCAGTTAAGTAGATCTACATACTCTCTGTGCATAATACTGATATGATTCTTAAAATTAAGTAGACACCCAGCACTTTGCACCTCTAATGGTAACTTGTCCCAAAATACAGTTCCCCTGTAAAAGGGACTGGTTTGGTATTTTGTACTCATTCTACTTGGTAATGAAAAGCTTTTCTTGGCAGCTAACCATGTCTCTCGAGTAGGCACAGCCAATACATTATCTTTTAAACTGTGGATGTACATCAATTGCAGTAGCTGAATTTGGCGTCTCTGTTCCAAACTACATAATTTTAGCTTCTTATGCAAGGATTCTATTGTCACGTGGTCATCTTGATGAATTCTTAGACAAGTTCTAGCTGCATTGTTTTGAAGAATCTGTAATTTCTTTTTTTGTTCCAAGGTACAAGAAAGGAGTATAAAACCACAGTGATCAAAAAAGGGTAAAACAGTTTGTTTGTAAATTGCTATACTGGTACTTGTATCAATTGACTTCCTGATTTTTAACAACTGGAATATCTTACTTGTTACCACACGCTTAACCTTGTTGAATGATAAATTTACAGACAGATCTTGTTGTATCATAGTACCAAGATATGAGTAGTGTTCAACAAAATCTATAATTATTGCTATTACCAGCATTAAAAGGGGGCGTGGCACCAATCACATTTCGCATAACATCTGGTGCAATGATCATTGCCTTTGTTTTATTTACATTCAGAGTTAAAGCATTTTTCATTCCCCAATTAACAAATCGTTGCAGATTATCCTGAAGAAGTTTACTAACAGTAATCCAACCATACGGATAACGGCCTTGTTTTTCCTAACTATGACTATCAGTACAAAAAAAAAGAAATATAATAATTATTTTATAAATATTAATGTTAGCCAAAAATGACTTGGTATCATGTCACCATACTGATTCGTTGGAAAATTACCTAGTGCACAAGTAGAAAGTTTTTAGATGAACTGGGAAATGTGTGTTTCATTGGTCTGGATTCTACTTATATATCTTATATATTTTATTCTCTTTGGGATATTGGTTTACTTGCAATGACTTGCAATGACTTTCATCTTAATTTGTTACTGTTGCTCAATGTGTTGCCATGGTAACATTGACCATGTCCTTTTACTATATTTGTAATATCGAACTTCCGATAGACTGTTAGAGAAAAGAGATAGATCAACCATATACCAGGAGTGATCTGACACCAAAAGTAGATACAGGTATGCGATTATAATATCAATAGGACTGACAGTTTATGGCTTACCTATCCTCGCAGAAACAGGGGCAAAGTGACTTTGAAAAAATATAGGCCTGAATTCTGTATCTATGCAAACCAATTGTAAACTTTAAATGTGCAACTTTGGAATGTTTTCAGGAGAGCAGTTGAAATCGTATTAAATTCACCATTACAAAATCATCACTCTAGAATAGCATGGATTTATAAATACAAATGTCTAATTACCCAAGAATAGGTTTGCTTCGAAATGCCCTTCTCCGTTATGCATTAGTATACTGTATACAAGAATCCATTATTGTATGTTTATGGTGCCAAATAACATTTGTAGCATGCCTATCAAGGTGGATGTTTACTTTTGTTATTTCATTTTTAGAACAAATATGTTTTGTGTTCATTTTCATATAAACGCAAACACAATTATCTTATATAGTACATAGCCTGGTAAATGAGGTTTGTTTGATTAAATTCTTATATTTATTTGGGGTTGGGTGTAAAAGCTATATCATGCAATAATGATATTATAGAAGTTTGCCTCAAGCTCTTTTACCATGTATTCATTCAACATACGGAGGAGTTTTGTTACAAATACCCTTCTGCAGTTTTTTAAAATAGGTCTATATTCAAGGATCATTATAATAACCAAGGGAAACCTTGGAGTTTAATTTTGACGAATTTGAAGCCTCTATAAAAGGATAGCTCTACTAGGACAATATAAATCTCAATCACTACCCATCTGGCACACGCATGTCGCCTGGCCATTTTTACCTACTGTTGGTCTTTTCCAATATGGCTAAGGCATAAGAATAGACAACACCTCAGAGTGGCTTCATTTGCGACAATGAACATTGTGCACTAACTAATAAGGTTAAAACAACATATTATACAATTATCAAATGAAAGAGCACATTTTTCTCTCTTTTAGAACACATTTTGTTATAAACATTCTCTATCTTTTGGAACACATTTTGTTATTAACACTTTAAAATTTGAGGAATTATCTACCAAAAACAATTTTTTTCACTTTTATTTTTTGAACATGGATATCTGGTAACCACTCAATAGGTTGTAATGAAATTTCTCGAGCATGTCAATAATGATCCTATGGAGGGAAGGGTGTCTCAGATTTTTGACTTAGGTCCTGATTTTCATTTTATGTCAAAAAACAGGAAACTTTTTGTTAATTTTTTCAACATTGTTTTCTAGATTTTATAAAACAAAAACTAAGAACTAAATAAGAAATCTGAGACACTTTTCCCTCCAAATGAATGTTCTCTATATGCTGTGAAAATTTCATGTCTTTCCATTAAATATTAAGCGAGATATTCATGTTCAAAAAAATAAAAGTTAAAAATGCATTTTTTTTAATTTCAGGCATGCTCAAAATATGAATTATCTGAGTAGATACGCTTATTAAAAGGGTATATAATGATATAACACCCATATCCATGCTATTAATTATTAAAACATATAAGCCTATTTAAAGAGAGTCCCGCAAATTGGCTGCCGAGAGGTGTTGTCTATCTTTAACAGAAAAGATGATAATATTATTGTTATTTTAGATGTCTGCATTGAACTTTCCATTCCCTTTCATATATTCGAAAAATTACGAACGCAGGTATACTGGTCCCATATATCTATGTCCTCTCATTCTTCAATATCTTCAATGTACAAAATGTAAACAGCATAAACATCATAAGGAATCTGGTATTTCTCTAATAATTTATTATATCTTTCCTCGCAAACAAAGTCAGTGTTGATTAATGGATAGCAATTGAAAGACAATCACCCAGGACTAAAGAACTGTAGCTATAAGTCAGGTGGGCAAATAGGGGACTTGGGTAGTTAGCTTTTTTTGTAGTTTCTTAATCCTGATCAATTGTTAAATAGGCATCATAACATTCCAACTTTACCTATAAGATGTGGAAAGATATTCCATTTTGGTTAATTATGTGCTACACCCCTAAAACAAGAAAATTCTTAGCTTTAAATTGATATATTATTCAACATTGTAGGCACATTTTAAGAAAAGTTTTTCCAAAATTAGTAAGGATGGTCCAGAAAAACTAGTTTTTAGTCAGCTATTTGCCCACCTGACCTATTCACCACTTTCACGGAGGTGGGGCGCCACCATCGTTCTCACCTCAGAATGAGGCGAACTGCTACAAACATTCCTTGACAGGTGTGAAAGCCAGTTTAAAGGGAACAAAAAGCAATGTAGGGTCAAAATTTTGCAAATTCTGTTTGCTATTGAAATATATTCTATGACCATAGCCTAGGCCTGTGGTAAAATATAAACTATGAATACACACTTAAACTGCATCAAAATACATTAAAACCCATCCCCAGTCAATTTTGGTGACCCACCAAAATTGGTTTGTTTACAAACATTGCTGTCTTCAGCCATAAATGACAGGAGTATCATGGAATTCAAGTGGAGTTATAGCTAGTTATCATGGTTTATACTGTACCAATGGCTAAAGTTAGACTCTTAGAATATATTTTCATAGTTATTTGATTTTGCAAAATTTGGTCATATTTTGACACAACATTGCTTTTGGCTCCCTTTAAATATACACATGTAAAGGTGCTAACATCTGCGAATTTCACTTCAGAGTGTTGGTGTGTTGCCAAAGACAAATTAGTAGGAACAAACAATTTAATAGTTGTATTAAAGCCAGAAAAGCAGGTAGTAACACACTTGATAGTGGCTTCAAACTATGCCTGTGTATCATGTATAACTTAATGTAACATAATCAACCATAATTCCTTTAATATAAAAGTATTTTGTAAAATTCTTTTAGAATATTGCCCTCTGATACAATTTCATTAATATCAGCATATAAAGGTTTGCATGTTTGGGTTTGTTTAAATCTGAAAAGAATTCTTGCCCAATTATCGCAGGTAGACATAGCATTGAGCAATCACCTGGTTAGCAGTTCACCTCGTTTTCACATAGGGAATTCCCGGGAATTCCCCAATATGGCGGATGCATGCAATGAATGTGATGGATATCAGATGACTCATTGTACTGATGTGGGTGTCAGTCCAATAAATAATTTAGCTAGCTTGCAGAGAAAGCAAGATTCAGGGGTAAGAGTGTCTCTTTGCAGAAGGTGGAGAGTGGGAGGCTACGTCATAGGTCTGGCTTTAAAGGGGGCTTGAATGTTGCCAGCACTAGAGTGTAATACAAAAGCCATAACTGGCACCTTGGATAAGTCAGTAGAGAAGCCAACTCTGGTTACTGTTGTGCGGGTTAGCAGACCAGTTAGCAAGAAGGCTAGGAGTGTTGGTTGTATTGGGCTGAGTGGATAAGGCCTCTTGGACTGGTGATTGTCAATGGGAGTGCAGCGATGTATATCATGTGTTTGGACAAATTAAAAACATCATCCTTTCATACAAGTGTTCTGTCACCTCTCAATGACGAACTATATTTTGAGAGTACTTGCAGCCGAGACAGTAAGGAAGACTGCGATTATTACGAGCTAGCATCTGGAATGTCTAGCAAGGCATAATGATTAAAGGCACCCCAACTTATAACATTAAAATAAAACCCCATAGTTCATCATGACTCATTCCGTTGATCAGTTGATGATCCTAAAAATATTGTCCAAATGCCCCCTCCCCGCCAATGTATTCTGTCTGATGTGTCCGGTTTATCAAATTCATTTCTATGAAAGACATCGATTTCAAGAGAACACAGTGTTTCCAGAACAATACGAGATTAAATTAACCCTTTAGACCCCAATCCGGCCATGGCCGCCCGAGGGTGTGCTCCCCAATCCGGCCATGGCCGCCCGGAAAAATAGTCATTTATCCATAATTTTTCCATATTTTTCAAAAGGGAACATTTTAATTTGTGTTCAGCTTACAGAAATTGCAAATATATAAGCTAATTTAATTCCTTATTCAATGCTTAAAACCAGATTTCAATAATTTTGATATTTAAGGGTGGGTTATCCTTTGAACTTTATCAATTAAAACAAATTTCAGGGTTTTCTGAGGAAAATCCAGGGAAATCCTGGGGAAATCCAGCAATTCATCCTCCTAATTGATGGGGTCTAAAAGGTTAAACAAATGATATATTGCTATTGAGGCTGACGTACTATAATAGACATTTTACCTAAATAACATTCCATTGACGTTTCCAGGTGAAAACTAAAACCAAACCCCGCAGGTCAACACCATGGAACATTGGGTGTAAGCCATGGTGTCGAAAATATTTCTGGGAAGGTAGGTTGGCTTCAGAATTGCAGTAAGGACCAAATAAATATATTTAATCATTTGGAGGCGTTGGAGAAATGTAAAAATAAAGAATCATTAGGTACAATCATAGAAAGATACCAATATATGAAATGCCAATCGGCCCTTTAACATTAAGTTTGCAGATACATGTAGATACTGTGAGGGTGGGGGGGGGGGGGATAACCCTGTAAAAGAGAGACATTCACCTGAGCTTGCGTAATTTCAGGCCAGGCCCTGATGAACGATGAGGCAACGATTGAGGAAGAGCTGAGTGGTCCGACATGGTTGGACAAGCTCATGAGCAAGTACCGTCGGCCAATGAGCACCATCATTCCTGCTTTGGTGTTCCACTTCGTTTGGTGGTGTGTGATGATCAGGTACAACCTGTGGCATCTGTTCCAGACTAGGTACCCTATGAGTATCACTATGGTCTTTGGGTCAATTATTGCAGGTGAGCAATCTTATAAATATTTCATACCATTGTCAGAAGTTTGAATATTTACACGAAAATTAGTATCACTGTTATTGTCTCCATGCTTAGTCCCTAAATACAGTAACACAACGAAATTATTCAACATGACTTTATCCCGAACCAATTGGAAGTTTTCGCAAAATCCCAAGCAATGTAGTAATCTATTGACCATGGATAACAATAACACAGCTTGTAATCGTAAATATCCTTCAATACAATATTGTCATCAAAACTCAGTAAAATATATATCTAGACAGGGTTTGTTGACCTTTACCTATTCCACTTATTTCAGTTATGGAATGCTATGTTAAATTGGTCTTTGAAAACTTTGAACATCCTGTGTATTTGTAGGCATGACCAGTGAAGGTGGTGGAGCTGTGGCGTTCCCGGTAATGACCCTAGCACTGGGCGTGACTCCAACTGTGGCCAGAGACTTCTCCATGTTCATACAAGCCTGTGGAATGTCCGCCGCAGCATTTGCCATCTTTTTCATGGGGGTACAGATCGAGTGGAACTCCCTGGTCCTCTGTTCCCTCGGGGGCGGCTTGGGCCTGATCCTTGGGCTTGAATATGTCGACCCACTTTTAACGCCGTCACAAAAGAAAATGGGCTTCGTCAGCCTGTGGTTCTCATTTGCATTTGCCCTCTTCTTACTAAATCGCTATCACAAGAGAAAAACATATAGGACCATTCCATATTTCAACTTCTGGAAAGCTTTGGTTCTTACACTAGCAGGTACTTTAGGTGGTATTTTCACGTCCTTTGCTGGGAGTGGTCTTGATATCTGTAGTTTCAGTGTTCTAACCTTGCTGTTCAGGGTATCGGAAAAGACGGCAACGCCAACCTCTGTCATTTTGATGGGCTTAAATTCGGTATTGGGGGCCTTTTGGAGGATAGTTATGATGGCAGACGTCTCGACAGAAACTTTCGAATATCTCACCGTGTGTGTTTCTATCGTTGTCATTGGTGCCCCCCTGGGCTCTGTTATTGGTTCCCACTTCCACCGCCAGGTGCTTGCCGCTTTAGTGTACATCTTGGATACTGTGTCTCTTATATCAGCTTTCATACTGGTCCACCAAACCCCGCTGTTAGCCGGGATGTCTGTTGGCATTATAATAGGGGGCGGCATCTTGTTCTTCATTCTTACCAAACTTGGCCATGTTTTGATGAATAGAATAGAAAAAAGAATGGAAAAGGAGAGCATAGCCGAAAATAAAGTCAAGTCAAGCGGAAATGGAATAAACAACCAAGCTTTTAATGCAATTGAACAGGGAGACATAAAAATTGCACATCTTTAGTTGGCCAAAAGTGAGAATTTAGATATCTTTTGTCATTGTTTCATATATTGATTCTCACGAAAGTGGAGCAGCGCAGAGGTTCCAAATCGATATAGGCCTATAGTGTATGCCTTAAATCCAAAGCGATGAACAGCTGATAAAAGCAAAAGCAACATATTTATGAGGAAATATCAGGCAGGTTGCGTCACTACAGTACCATTCTGTGACTTCTTGTACTTTTTTGTTATTCTGTTACTTACTAAAATGGCACGTAACAGTTACGTTCTTCACAGTATGCTTGAGACCTCACCAAATCATATCGTTATCATGATTTTATTTCGAGGGATGTAAAATCAAACTGAAACAGAACATTGGATCAAAATTCTGTTTTGTTTGAAGCATGTGACCAAAATGTTGAAATAACATCACAGTGCAACGTCACAACATAATGTTACTCCGGCGTTAACAGCTATTAAAACACCTACCCAAACTGAAACATGACGTCACTGCAGAGTTATAAAAACGTCACACCATGGGCTTGGATAAATCCTAGGTTAATTCCATAGTTATATAATAAAAACACAGTTGTAATTGGTAAAAACTCATGACAGCTATATGGCCGTCTACAGAAAATGCTTTTGAAAATTATTCTTTACACTTAGAAAAATATTCAGCACTACATTATCATCTAACTATATATGTTGTTTCTTCATGACAATTATATAACGTAAATGTAATGTGTTCAGCCTATTATGATAATGTTATATCCATATGTAAGTGCATAGAATTGTGGGAGTAAAGATATGTAAGTATGTCCATTTTTATTTGGAATCGTATTTTGTACCGATCTCTGAATCAGGCACCTATAGATAGAGCTATATTTCCCTGATTAATGAGTGAATTATATTTCACAATTTAGTAACTTTCTCCTTAGGGCACGTTATAATATTTGTCATGTCTTTGATAATGTTCGTTGAGTTTCTTTTATACCTCCATACGTTAGTAACAAAAGATGACAGTGAATATTGTATATGTTCTTCTCAAGGGCATTTCAGTTGCGCCACAACGTACTGTGATTGAAAAGTGCATAATTCTGAAGATTAGGTTGCCAAACTTTCATATTAGGTCATCAAGGGGCCCCCTTGATGACCTCACTTACATTTTCCACTCCTATAGGGTGGGGCAAGACGCCCAGGTGGGGTCAAAGGCCCACCCCCTCTAACTTTGCATAATGTACTATTATAATAAAAGTAAGATTGACAATTAACTTCATAGGGCTATATTACTTAAAAGATATTATATTTGAATGGATATATACATGATTAAAAGAATTATGATCATTTTTTTACAAGTCTTACACATTTCTAAATTGTGGGGCAAAAGGCCCACCCCAAAAATGGGCAAAATGGGGCAAGATGCCCATGGGCCTTTTGCCCCACATGGGGGCTTTTTGCCCCATATGGGCCTTTTGCCCCTCTTAGGATATAATATATCCTAAGAGGGGCAAAAGGCCCATATGTATACTATATTATAGTATTTTTATGTGGGCCTTTTGCCCCACACCCCCTGGGCATCTTACCCCACACCCCTGGGCATCTTACCCCATACACCCCACTTTTTAAAAATTTGCTTGTGTCATTTGACAAAAAGTCACTAGTTCTTTGATTTTATTTCTTTTCGTTTTTGATCCTACAGCTTAGAACAGAAATATTGGAATGCTTTCTTAAGGTGGGCGTCTTGTCCCACCCTACCCTACCACTTTCATGACATTTGACCCTTGTATTCTCCTTAAGCCCTGTTTCCACCAGCCGATTTGACCATCAAAATTTGTTGGTATTTTATTACTTTTATCTAGAAGTTATAAAAAAAGACTATATATACATTACATATCATTTGAAAGAGAATTAAAAACCCTTTTAGTGGCATATGAAATGCTCATGATTAACTAATATTTCCACTGCCGATTTTTGAAATCAGTTGTAAAATCCATTGGTGGAAACAGGGCTTAAGTCATTTGAAAGATCTCTAGATTCTTTTAACATTTTAATCGCGCATGCTTTTCCATATCATTTGTTTTGATCTTCAAGACTTGATATGTGTATATTTGCCGAGATGTGATAGTATGATTTACTTTGTATCGTATTATAACTGGCAATGTGGACACCCAGGCAAGCAGCAACGTAACAAGAACGTTCTGCGACTGTACTTTTTTAATTGGTCTGAGACCTGGCCGATTTTCATGTAACAATAACATTATTTTAGGTAAGGTTTAGACTTTCTGAAAAAGAACATTCTAATAACATTCTATTTTGGTAAAGTTGAGATCAAACTAATAAAGAATGTTATAATAACGTTATTGTAACGTGAAATAACATTACAAGAACGTCACAACAACGTTCTAGTGTGACGTCGCAACGTTAGGTTCTAAAGACGTTTTTGGGTGCCCTCAAAAGAACGTAACAATGACCAAACCAGGTCTAAACAGAACGTTGCTGCAACGTTATCATAACGTCATATTCTTGCTTGGGCAGATTCTTAAAATACGATTGTTTAAACGATATTTCTGTTCGCCTTTATGGCAACACATAAAGCAGCTGTTAAGTAACATGTACTCTCTTGGCCTTTATCAAAATACAACATCATGTGTGTAGACAATCCAAAAAAGGGTTTAATGCTTTTCGATGAGATGCAAAATAAGTATCAGAGTGGCATCACCTCAGTAGTCGATATGTTGCTGGAGGATAATCCCCTTTTGTTTATAGCCAGGTCCCCACTGAGCTCTGAAAGTGGGTTGGTCGGCCGCCAAAGGTAAAATGTTGTTGCCAGTGACTAAAATTGGTCGCCCAGGATGACTTTAACCCCCTAAAATCAAACATGTCTGATATTTTTGGGGGTTTGTCGGCTGACTAAACACCTAAAAACGGGTTTAATTGTTGGCCAGCCTGGTGTCAGACCATTTAATCGCTGACAGTTTAGTCGGCAAGGGATGGGTTTGCTCAGTGGGGGCCCTGCTTTAGTCAGGTAGGCCAGTCAAACAGCTGCAGCTTTCGTGGTCATTGTTTATAGAGCAATTTATAAGAAAAAAGGAAAAAAAGAAAAAAGAAAAGAAAAAAGGAGGAGGAATTTCTACCCAATATTGATGATTACAACAATTCAACAATGCATGGTAATCAAACCAATAATCCCGTCTTTAGAGTTTTCTTCTTATTCACGTACAAACATTGATCAGCACTTCCATCCGACCCTATTCCCTCTCTGACCAGCGAATGGCAGACTTAAGGGTACCTAAATTGTAATATATAACTACGAGTAAGTAACACTAATTATTGTCTGCTTTATAGCCTAAGTGAACTGAAGTTTGATAATTCTTGGGCTAGACATTGTTTGTCCACATAGAATAGAGGGGTGACTTACGTAACTGTTTTGTTTGCTTCGGAGGAGGAGTGTTCGCCGATCGATTATCCTATAGCGTCTGGGGGCTTTGTCTCTACTGCGGTCAAGAGACCTAGTAAGTAATGATAATGTAGTTTTGTGGAAAATAGTTTGGAATTACTGCCGGTTTGTTACCACTATAAAGTGCGTGATTGTAGATGGACCCTAACGGAAATAAGGATACAAAAATCATACAGACACGTGCAAGTCGTACAACCTGAGACATCTGACCAGATAAAGTTGACCACTTATCTCTAGAAAAGGTGCTTTTATGTTACTAACGATCGGGGAATATTATCAAGGCTAGTTAAAGGCACTTGAACCTATTCAGCAGGATTTTAACTTGTAGTGAAATATTTTCCATACCTCCTCAGAAGTTTCTTTAATACATCAGGAATACAAAGCTAGAGGGAAAACAAGTTTTACCGTTTGGTTTTTCAGTTAGAGGATTGTAAACATTTGAGGTATAGGTTTCTATGGGAAATACCTGAGGTTTTAAATTACAAAAATCCTAGAAAAAAATGCTGTAGTGTTTTTTTCATGAAATTCCTACAGATTTTATGTCTTGATCTTATTCATATCCTGTAACAAGAAAATGGGGCTATCACCCCGGAAATAATTTAATCACCCCTGAAAATGATTGTGAAAGTGTTTGATTGATTGTAGGCCTAGTACGAGAGGTGCCGGATGAAAATGCCTACAAAATGGGGGGCCAATGGGAGTCCTTCCAGTTTTGGCATTGCAAAACGGGAGTTTGAATTATAATGTTTAGACTACCATTTTTCAAAAAACAAAAATAAAAATAGAAAAAGAGAGGAAATGGTATAAACCTTATTGTTTTTCAGAGAAATGAATTTTAGAAACTAGGAACTGTCGTCACTATCTTTTCAATTTCCATGTCGAATTTAAGAACCTTCTATTTCGCATGTCGAATTTAAGAATTACCCTATGTCATCTCGTTTATTTTTTTCTTCATGTCACTAAGCTCCATGTCGCATGTCGAATTTAAGAAATGGCCATGTCGCCCTGTCGATTTTAAGGGTCTACACCCATACCTTTATAAACCCTTACGACGGCGATGTGGCTGTGACATAGACTAGTCCCTAATTATAATTATGGCAATTAAAGGATTTGTAATTGAGCAGTTTTCATAATGCAAGATATTTTCCTGTACTCTTGGGCTTGGCAGGGGGGAGGCCTAAGTAACAAATCTGGACTTTCCCAGGGCAGAGCTTCCAGTGGATGTGGTGTTTAGAATGTCATCAAATAACATCACTTGTCAAGTTCTGAATTTGGAGAGAGCTTTGAGCATTGCTACGTAGAATAAGACAACGGACTGGCAGACGAGATTGCGGCTTAAGACAAACACAATGCGTCTGCCAAAGGTTCAACGTCTCCATGATGTAGCCATGAACGCATTGTCATAGTTACGGTAGTGAAGGTGCTACCTTGGTGAAGTCTGCGGCGACCCGTCACAAATTATTTCATTACGCACTGACGTCCCTGTGCCGAAATTCGCTGAATCTGACATTTGGAACGTTGTTTTACAGCATAGAAATATGATAATTTTGAGAGGGTGTGCGAAACCTTTTGAATTTTAATGTAAGTATTGATCTAAACTTTATCTGATGTTATAGGTTATTCAAAAGTACTATCATGACTAAGTATTTGTAACAATTTTCCTGGCTCTTTCAACAAAGCTGTCGTAATCGACTATGGGATGCAATACTGAATTTTACTAAGGACATAATGGACGGATTGAACGATCATATTTATACTGGTGTGGTTTATCTTGATCTGGCTAAAGCATTTGATTGTGTGCACAACTCACTGTTAGTCTCAAAACTTGATGCACTAGGAATAGACAGAAAAATCATCAAATGGTTAGCTAGCTACCTTGGCAATCGTAAGATACGCACCAAATTTAATGGTATAACATCTTCTGAACATGAAATCAAAATCAGTGTTCCACAAGGATCGACCATTGGGCCACTGCTTTTTATCATCTATATTAATGACATAGCGAAAACTCTGACTAACTTAGATGTAAAAATACTGTTATATGCAGACGATTCAGCTATATACTGTACTCACAGAGATACCAGTTATATTGAAAACGTATTACAAGAATCAGTTAATGTCATCGCAAACTGGTGTAACCTTAAGGACAGACAGCAGTCGTAGAGGGCCTTTTTCATTTAAGTTTCATTACTTGCTCAAAAAACAAGATAGAGCATAATATCATATATCATATGAAAGGTATTTTCTTCCTCTATTGATTGCTTTATTTCATTTTGCAATGATTTTAGTTTTGTGGAAATTATATTAAGAAAACCTATTTTTTCACTTTTATTTTTTGAACATGGATTTCTTGCTAACTACTCAATGGACACATTTCACATTTCACATGGCTATTAAAAACAATGGTTTCTAGTGAACTGTGTCTTAGATTTTTTATTTAGACAATAGTTTGCATTTTATGTCAAAAAACGGGTACTTTTTATTCAATTTTTTTTCATTATTTTTCTAGATTTTATAAAACAAAAACTAAAATCTATATAAATAATCCGAGACACAGTTCACTAGATCTGAATATAAGGTACATGTTCCAAAAATTTCATAAGCATATCTTGTATATCAATTGAGATATCTGTGTTAGAAAAATAAAAGAGAAAATGTGTTTTTCTTTTTTTCTATCTCCTCAAACTAACATATTTTCTCCTATTTCTAAATGATTTATATCAATAGCTACACTGTTAAGTTGGTTATTTAATCATATATTTTGTATCTATATATCTGGAACAAAGGATAAGTATGCCAATGTTAAAGGGAGTGGTGTGAATTGGCCCTCTACGACTGCTGTCAATCCTTAATGGACTTGTCATAAATGAACGCAAATCTAAGACATCCATGTTTGGTACCCGACATATGTTGAATATGATGGAACGCCCTTTGAAAATTAATATAAATAACCTACCAATAGCCAGATGTGAAACATACAACTATCTCGGTGTCATATTTGACGAGTGTATGACCATGAAACAGCACTTCAATAATCAATGTCGGAAATTTGCTCAAAGTATATTCAAACTGAATAACTTACGAGACTATGTAGACATGAAAACTAGAATATATGGTCGATTCTCACGAAACGTGCCCAATTCATGGATTTCAACATTATTTCCTCATTACTAAGTTATTTAACCAAATTGATATCTGTTTTTTGTATTTGAGTATGAATACCTAATATGTCTACATTTTGCAACTTACATTTTCACCCTTAACTTAAATATTTTATGAATTTCCCCTAAAAATGTATGATTTCTGTCCCGTTTTCACTGTTTTTTCTTGTATACTCTAATTTAACGGCTTTTTTTGTAATGAATTAATTATACATACTTTCTGGTTTTTTTTTTTATCACTTTGTATACATTCTTTTATTTACTGTTCCATCAGTACATAAAGATATGAATAAAATATAATATTTATTCCAGTCTTTAATCACTTGTACATTTTTTTGGTCATAGTCCGTGGGGGCACTTAAAACCATTACTAACAGCACAGTACATTTTAAAAAATATCAATTTATTTCAATACTTACTTCTAAACAAATAGCTATACTTATATGCATATTATAGTACTTTAAAAGTTTATAAAATTATTCAATTTATCACCTAAATACCATAAAATACAAAAGTGGTGTACTTTACCCCTGTCATCATTCGTGGGGGCACAACCTTACACTATCAATTATATCTTACAAGTTATATATTATTATCAAATGATTTTTTCCAATTCATTAAGTATTAACCTTCCTAATGTCCCTGTGGTAAAAGTTGATTTGAATCAAAAGTATTTATTATTCATTTCACTCAATAAAGTCTATTGTCATCATTAGTGGGGGCTGTCATCATCCGTGGGGGCATTCTGTCATCATCCGTGGGGGCATTCTGTCATCATCCGTGGGGGCAATGATGGCTTATGGTGATATTCTATCATCATTAGTGGGGGCTATCATTGATTGTGGGGGCATTCTGTCATGGGGGCTATGATTGCTTGTGGGGGTATTCTGTCATCTTTGAAAAGAATGAAAATAGTATTAGAAATATTTCATAATACTAATGTATAAAGGTAAAGGGTTATAATAACATGATTAATTACATTTATTAGTACTATTTATTGAATATGTCTTTATAATTTAGGTAGGGTTATATGAATTAAAGAAATGTAGTTTGACCGGATTGTTCGTGTCATTGATCGTGGGGGCCCTGTCATGGATAGTGGGGGCGCTGTCATCATCCATGGGGGCATTCTGTCATAATTCGTGGGGGCATTCTGTCATCATCCATGGGGGCAATGATAGCCTGTGTTGATATTCTGTCATCATCCGGGGGGGCACTGTCATCATCTGTGGTGGCGTTCTGTCATCATCCATGGGGGCAATGATGGCCTGTAGTGATATTCTGTCATCATTAGTGGGGGCTGTCAAAATCCGTGGGGGCACTGTCATCATTCGTGGGGGCAATGATGGCCTGTAGTGATATTCTGTCATCATTAGTGGGGGCTGTCATCATCCGTGGGGGCACTTTCATCATCTGTGGTGGCATTCTGTCATCATCCGTGGGGGCAATGATGGCCTGTGGTGATATTCTGTCATCATTAGTGGGGGCTGTCATAATCCGTGGGGGCAGTGTCATCATCTGTGGTGGCATTCTGTCATCATCCGTGGGGGTAATGATGGCCTGTAGTGATATTCTGTCATCATTAGTGGGGGCTGTCATCATCATGGTGATATTCTGTCATCGTTCGTTTGGGCTGTCATCAATTGTGGGGCATTCTGTCATTCATCGTTAGGGCTATGATCGCTTGAACTATCTATTGAATATTTCTTTATAATTTAGGTAGGGTTATATAAATTAAAGAAATGGAGTTTGGCTAGATTGTTCATGTCATTGATCGTGGAGGCCCTGTCATGGATAGTGGGGGTGCTGTCATTGTTCGTGGGGGCCCTGTCATTGTCCGTTGGGGCACTGTCATCATCTGTGGCAGTGCTGTCATCATTCTTGGGGGTGCTGTCATCATCCGTGGGGGCACTGTCATCATTCGTGGGGGCACTGTCATCATTCGTGGGGGCACTGTCATCATCTGTGGGGCCATTCTGTCATCATCCGTGGGGGCACTGTCATCATCCGTGGGGGCATTCTGTCATCATCCGTGGGGGCAATGATGGTTTATGGTGATATTCTGTCCTCCTTATTAGTGGGGGCTATCATTGATTGTGGGGGCATTCTGTCATGGATCATGGGGGCCATGATCGCTTGTGGGGGTATTCTGTCATCTTTGAAAAGAATGAAAATAGTATTAGAAATTTTTCATGATACTAATATATAAAGGTAAAGGAATATCATAACATGATTAATTACATGTATTAATACTATTTATTGAATATTTCTTTATAATTTAGGTAGGGTTATTTTATAAATCAAAGAAATGTAGTTTGACTGGATTGTTCGTGTCATTGATCGTGGGGGCCCTGTCATGGATAGTGGGGGCGCTGTCATCATCCATGGGGGCATTCTGTCATCATCCGTGCGGGCATTCTGTCATCATCTGTGGGGGCACTGATGGATTGTGGTGATATTCTGTCATCATTCGTGGGGGCCCTGTCATAGTCCATGGGGGCCCTGTCATAGTCCGTGGGGGCGCTGTCATGGTCCGTGGGGGCGCTGTCATGGTCCATGGGGGCGCTGTCATGGTCCGTGGGGGCGCTGTCATGGTCCGTGGGGGCATTCTGTCATCATCCGTGGGGGCAATGATGGCCTGTGGTGATATTCTGTCATCATTCTTGGGCGCTGTCATCAATTGTGGGGGCATTCTGTCATGGATTGTGGAGGCTATGATCGCTTGAACTATCTATTGAATATTTCTTTAAAATTTAGGAAGGGTTATACAAATCAAAGAAATGTAGTTTGACTGGATTGTTCGTGTCATTGATCGTGAGGGCCCTGTCATGAATAGTGGGGGCGCTGTCATCATCCGTGCGGGCATTCTGTCATCATCCGTGCGGGCATTCTGTCATCATCTGTGGGGGCACTGATGGATTGTGGTGATATTCTGTCATCATTCGTGGGGGCAGTCATGGTCCGTGGGGGCCCTGTCATAGTCCGTGGGGGCGCTGTCATGGTCCGTGGGGGCACTGTCATGGTCCGTGGGGGCGCTGTCATGGTCCGTGGGGGCGCTGTCATGGTCCGTGGGGGCGCTGTCATGGTCCGTGGGGGCATTCTGTCATCATCCGTGGGGGCAATGATGGCCTGTGGTGATATTCTGTCATCATTCTTGGGCGCTGTCATCAATTGTGGGGGCATTCTGTCATGGATTGTGGAGGCTATGATCGCTTGAACTATCTATTGAATATTTCTTTATAATTTAGGTAGTTTTATATAGATTAAAGAAATGTAGTTTGGCTGGATTATTCATGTCATTGATCATGGAGGCCCTTTCATGGATAGTGGGGGTCTTGTCATTGTTCGTAGGGGCACTGTCATCATTCGTGGGGGCACTGTCATTATTCTTGGGGGCACTGTCATCATTCGTGGGGGCACTGTCATCATCCGTGGGGGCGCTGTCATCATCTGTGGGGGCATTCTGTCATCATCTGTGGGGGCAATAAGGGCCTGTGGTGATATTCTGTCATCATTCGTGGGGGCTGTCATCAATTGTTGGGCATTCTGTCATGTATCATGGGGGCTATGATCGCTTGAACTATCTATTGAATATTTCTTTATAATTTAGGAAGGGTTATATAAATTAAAGAAATGTAGTTTGACTGGATTGTTCGTGTCATTGATCGTGGGGGCCCTGTCATGGATAGTGGGGGCGCTGTCATCATCCATGGGGGCATTCTGTCATCATCCGTGGGGGCATTCTGTCATCATCTGTGGGGGCACTGATGGCTTGTGGTGATATTCTGTCATCATTTGTGGGGGCAGTCATGGTCCGTGGGGGCCCTGTCATAGTCCGTGGGGGCGCTGTCATGGTCCGTGGGGGCACTGTCCTGGTCCGTGGGGGCGCTGTCATGGTCCGTGGGGGTGCTGTCATGGTCCGTGGGGGCACTGTCATGGTCCGTGGGGGCACTGTCATGGTCCGTGGGGGCGCTGTCATGGTCCGTGGGGGCGCTGTCATGGTCCGTGGGGGCGTGTCATCATTCGTGGGGGCAAGGTCTAAAACAATGATATTAAAAACGTCATAGAATTCAGAAAAAGCAATATTAGTGTTCCCAAATTGGTATACATAGTGTCCAATACACCCTTTCAAGTATACCAGAAGATTGAAAGAATTTGAAAAAAAAAAAAAAAAATCACCCTGTAGACCCCTATTGCTGCGAATTGGGCACGTTTCGTGAGAATCGACCATATACTCATTTACAAACAATGTGTACTTCCAGTGATTGAATATGCAGATATAATGTACTACTTATGTACCAAACATATCTGTGATAAATTACAACGAATGCAAAATAAAATATTACGAATAGTTCTGAATACACTTTCTGTACAAGAAAAATCAATAGAGGAAATTCACAAAATTTGTAAGCTTGACTTACTGATAAAGCGACGTGAATTACATCTCCTAACAATAATGCACAAATATCGTCATAACACAGAGTGGCTGATAGCTGAAGGGCTGAGATCAACCAGATCTTCCAAAAAAATACAATTTCATGTTCAGATGGTTAATCTTGAGGTATATAGGAAGAGTCTTACTATACAGGTGCTAAAAAGTGGGACTGTCTCCCTAAAGAGATTCAATACATAGCCGATAAGGCCACCTTCCAGAAAGAGGTGAAATTATGGCAAAAGAATTCCTGATTTAACACCATATCCGTATTTACAAGCCATTATCTATTTGGTGCACTAGTATACCCCTATACCCCCCCCCCCCCCCTACGCAATCTCTTTTCTTGTAAATTAATTGTAACTATTAAATTAAATCCCTGAAGAAGACCGAATGTTAGGTCGAAACGTTGGATGAATTACAATAAAGCAACATCAAATTAAAACTGTCAGCCTCGTGGTTTTGATGTTATAATTCGCAGTTCCATTATTAAATTAAATGAATGTTTACTGACTCTATCAACCTACGGCTTAACTTAGCAAGGTTGATAATCACTTGATTATCCTAGGATTTATATGAATTGTACTATGCTCAAATCTACCTATGACTTAACTTAGTCTGGGTAGAGAGTGACTACTATTATGTCTATAATTATTACTACCTACATGGAAGAACATTTGTAAAAGTGAATGTGGTTAATAAAAAAAAATAAAAAAATAAAAAAAGTGACTACGGCACAACCACCCCACCCACGGCCCTGCGGGCCGTGGGCCGCTGTGCGGCGGGGTGATTAAAAAAAAATCAAAGGGTTTTACTGTTTTGATCATAGACTTCCCTATCATCCCTATAGTAATAATTGACATACTGTTTGTGTGTAGCAGCAGTATAACAGTAGCACATAGAGGGTTCACAGGTATGCACCAGTTGGCACTGCATGCTGGGATAGGTTGCAAGTACCTTTAAGTATCATCAACTAATCCGTATTTCAAAGAAGATAAATCGTATTATAGTTGGCTTTCATGCATGTGCAACCTATTTTTTAGATGCTTGGGCCCCACATAGCTAGGCCTCTTTGTTACCAGAAGGTGGCACAAGGTACACTTGTTTAACGACGTCACTGGTTCACTCATATCCTTTTCCTCAGCAACGTCTATCGTAGGGTCTTGCACATGAAATCAGACTGCTTCTGGTGGTGAGACAAAGGCATGCGCATCGGCACGAGCCCTTTTTCAGAAAAGTTGGCATCACAGATGGTAGATTTCTTTTAGGATTATCACACTATCATATCTTGAATGTAACTGTTAATGTATCTAAGCAACTGATATACCTTAGCTACATCAGAATACATATGAAAGATATTGTGCCAGGTGAAATGAATGTGTTCCTATCAAGCCTTGAAAGTCAAATATGGTAAAACGGTGTATATACTTTGTGTTGCTATCAAGTGTGGACTGCCAAGATACATTTAGTTGTATATTTTTGTATAGAAATAATGATGACATCTAATGTGGTAATTGAGAGAAAGGGGTTTTGCTTTTTATTCAATGAAAGATGTTTTGAGTATATTACCCTACAAGATCACAACACCTAAATGTCACAAGAAAACCTGTGTTGAAGTTAGTAATAACTTACAATTCATCAACTGATCAAAGTCACAATACACTTAAATATAGAATTGTATAGACTTCAAGAACAATGCCCATGACAGTGTTAAATTATGTTTATATTGCTCCACAATATATAATACTTGGCTATTGCTGTACATGATACCTTAAAAAGCCATTAGAAACAAGCTGATCTTTTCAGGAGTTCTAGTAATGCACCATACAAAAGGAACAAATAGAAGCGTGGATTCTTCATTTCCTTATGAAATTTAGAAAAACCTATTTGTACCTGACAGATTCAAAGATGTTTGAAATTTACTCTTGGAAGAAAATAAAAGCTTTTTACCCATGTATTAATGGATAAGCCATTTCATCCTCTCCATCAACCATTTCATTTTCCATTTGAGGAGTATCACTATCTCTGTCAGCAGCATTGAATGCATGATCTTCAGATGTTCCCATTTTATTCACAGGCAATGAATACTCTAGGTTATCCCAGAACACATGGGATTCACGTTCAATATATGTGTACCTTTTGAAGTAAGCTTGTAATGTTAGACTTAAGGAATCTATTACAATAACCTCATACTTGATGGCAACAAGACTGTGTGTCCCTACATTTCCATCCATTTCAAGGGCAACAGTAAACTCCCACATGCACCATTCACTTTCCATGAAGTTCTTAGAGAACAGAACAAGGGTTCGTTTACTTTTACGAATACATTCTTCAATACTCACAGTTATTGGCTTACCACCAGGGAAATGTACACGATGATAAGCCACCTTATATCCTTTTCTCTCCAAGTTTGGAATAAGATATTCACCTACGTATTCTTCATCATCATTTGATTATGATACAAATACATCAAATTCTTTATTTTCATTTTCACATTCATCCCAATCAAAAGGGTGCCAATTGAATCGTCTGTAAAACCAAACCCGCATATACCTTAGTATGACAAACAAACTAATGACGACCAGACAAATAAAAAGTGCAGAACCTCCTATCCCAAAATAACCATACAGTTCTTTGTTGGGTGGATCTCCACAAATCAGTTCATCTTCTGAGAGAAGAAGAAGATTTGAACCTTTAAGACGATGTTGCACAATATTTCTGCAGAATCTGATATGACCTTTCTGTTGTTTACCATCCACAATCTCGTCTCAATTGCATTACAGCCACTGATTTGATTCTAAATGAACATCAGTCTCACCTGACACTTGAACATTGCTTATATTTTTGGGTAAATAATGCAATTTGTTGTTATCCAAATGTATTGCTGTCGAATTACTGATCATGAGAGCATTAATTGTAGCAAGAGAGATGTTTCTGATTTGATTGTAACTGAAGAGAGCCTCACCTACTTGCCTGAAATATTGTCTATGATCCAAAAAGGTTATATTGTTGTTCAAGAAGTTTAACTTGTACTTGTAATTATGTTTTGATAGAAATGGCAACTGTACAGGAAGATAGTTTATGCCTTTCTCTTGACAACCAACAGACATGTTCATTTGGTTTGGTTGGTCAATGCAATCACATTTCTCTGGACAATCTTTCTTAACATGCACGGGAAATTTTTGATCTAATACACTAAAACACTTTGCCCTGGTTGAATTACTTTGCTATAAACCGTGTCAAGAAGTGTAAGGGATGTGTAAGAGCTCTTGCAGTGTAAATGGTATGGGCCATTACATAAGTGTCTCACAGGGGGTCCCCCCCCCACCTTGCCTGTAACCCTGGAGCTGCCACTAAACTTTCACCTCCTTAAGTTGACCCAATGACCTAGATAATATAGCAAAAAAATCCCGTGCATTGCTCTGTGGTGCTGACGGGATTAGGGGGAGTAGAGGGCCGGGAAGAGGTCAGGGGGACGGCCCTGGTCTCCCCGTGCGTTGCTCTGTGATGCTGACGGGGTTAGGGGGAGTAGGGGGCCGGGAAGAGGACAGGGGGACGGCCCTGGTCTCCCTGTGCGTTGCTCTGTGGTGCTGACGGGGTTAGGGGGAGTAGGGGGCCGGGAAGAGGACAGGGGGACGGCCCTGGTCTCCCCGTGCGTTGCTCTGTGGTGCTGACGGCATTAGGAGGGGTAGGGGGCCGGGGAGGGCTCAGGGGAATGGCCCTGGTCTCCCCGTGCGTTGCTCTGTGGTGCTGACGGCATTAGGAGGGGAAGGGGGCCGGGGAGGGCTCTGGGGAATGGCCCTGGTCTCCCCGTGCGTTGCTCTGTGGTGCTGACGGGGTTAGGAGGGGTAGGGGGCCGGGGAGGGCTCAGGGGAATGGCCCTGGTCTCCCCGTGCATTTCTCTGTGGTGCTGACGGGGTTAGGGGGAGTAGGGGGCCGGGAAGAGGACAGGGGGACGGCCCTGGTCTCCCCGTGCGTTGCTCTGTGGTGCTGACGGCATTAGGAGGGGTAGGGGGCCGGGGAGGGCTCAGGGGAATGGCCCTGGTCTCCCCGTGCGTTGCTCTGTGGTGCTGACGGCATTAGGAGGGGAAGGGGGCCGGGGAGGGCTCAGGGGAATGGCCCTGGTCTCCCCGTGCGTTGCTCTGTGGTGCTGACGGGGTTAGGAGGGGTTGGGATAGGTTCCCCTATTTCCCAGCCTTTACTCCATGTCCCTGGCCATTCCTCTATGAATAGCCACCCCTAGCCAATAATGTAACAGGCCGGGGGGGGTGCCAGGGGAAGGGTGTGTAGGCTGGGATATGACGGGGATATGTCCAGGTAGGTCCCAATAATGTAGCAGGCTCGGGGTGGGGTGGGGTGATGGTGCCAGGGGAAGGGTGTGGGGGCCGGGACATGCTATAAATAGTGTGGAAGAAAAGAATCATTTAGAAGGGTTTTAAGGCCGATTTGAGCACTTTGAAAAATTTCCAAATTCTAAATATTTATTGCTCCCATAAAAAGTGAACTATGGGTGAAAACTGACTTTGAGGTGGTAGCCCCAAGTGAGAGGGTCCATTCTATACATGTCAGGAAATTCTGTGACGATTACAACATTATCTAGAAAATCACAATGATTTTTACTGTTTTTTTCACACAGGAAAACTCAACCAGTAGATTTTGCTAAGACCTTCCAGGAATGATAATTAGGCCTTTCTAATACCAAAAATGTTGTTGAATTCATGGGCATCAAATTATCAGGGGACACCTCAGGGACCAAGCCCTCAGAGGCCAGGCTGAAGTCACTTTACTCATTTCCCGGCCCTAGCTCCTTGATAATCTTAGGATGAAAGGAGCAGATGACTTGTGGAGGAAAAGAATCATTTGGTAGGGTTTTTAGGCCGATTTGAGCAATTTAAAAAAATTTCAAATTTGAAATATTCATGACTCCCAGTAGGAGTCAACTATGGGTCAAATGTGACTCTAAGGTTGTAGCCCCAAGTGAGAGGGTCCATTCTATACACGTCAGGAAATTCTGTGACGATTACAACATTATCTGGAAAATCACAACGATTTTTACTGTTTTTTTCACACAGAAAAACTCAACCAGTAGATTTTGCTAAAACCTTCCAGGAATAATAATTAGGCCTATCTTATGCCAAAAATGTTGTTGAATTTACAGGCATTGAATTATCAGGGGCCCACCTCAGGGACCAAGGATAGGTGCAGGTACCTGGCCCATTACATTATAGTGGTGGTTGGTTACCAACCGTCCCCCCTCCTGTATTGTTTCTATCTTGATTTGAGGCTCAGGCCTACCAGAAGGACACATCCAATCCCACTATGATGTATTAGGCTGGCCACCTGCACCCATCCTTAACCCATGAGTTGTCCCTGAGAAAATTTGCTGCCCATATATCCGACAATATTGTTGGCATGAGATAGGCCTAGATATCATTTATGCAAGTTTTTAGCAAAATCCATTGATTGGGGTTTTCACTGTAAGAATTAAGGTAAAAATCTGTCTAAATTTCTAGAAAATGTTTTATTAGTCTCACAGTTTCCTGACTAGTTTATAATGGTCATTCTTAGTCGGGGCTACAAGCTCAGAGTCAGTTTTGACTCATAGTTGACTCATACTGGGAGTCAAAAATGTTTCAAATTTGGAAATTTTTCAAAGTGCTCAAATCGGCATGAAAACCCTATCAAAAGGTTCTTTTCTTCCACAAGTCATCAGCTCTTTGCAACCTGAGAATATCAGGAGGCTAGAGGTGGCTATTCATAGAGGGATGGTCAGGGACATGGAGTAAAGGCTGGGAAATATGTAAAAGGATTTCCATCAATTAGGGGACATTTTTGGCATAAGATGGGCCTAATTATCATTTATGAAAGATTTTAGCAAAATCCATTGGTTGAGTCTTTCAGTATAAATATAAGGTGAAAAATCTTTCTAAATTTCTAGATAATTTTGTAATCATCACAGAATTTTCTGGCATGTATAGAATTGTCCTTCTCACTCGGGGCTACAACCTAAGAGTCACATTTGACCCATAGTTGACTCCTACTGGGAGTCATAAATGTTTTAAATTTGGATTTTTTTCAAAGTGCTCAAATCGGCATGAAAACCCTATCAAAAGGTTCTTTTCTTCCACAAGTCATCAGCTCTTTGCAACCTGAGAATATCAGGAGGCTAGAGGTGGCTATTCATAGAGGGATGGTCAGGGACATGGAGTAAAGGCTGGGAAATATGTAAAAGGATTTCCATCAATTAGGGGACATTTTTGGCATAAGATGGGCCTAATTATCATTTATGAAAGATTTTAGCAAAATCCATTGGTTGAGTCTTTCAGTATAAAAATAAGGTGAAAAATCTTTCTAAATTTCTAGATAATTTTGTAATCATCACAGAATTTTCTGGCATGTATAGAATTGTCCTTCTCACTCGGGGCTACAACCTAAGAGTCACATTTGACCCATAGTTGACTCCTACTGGGAGTCATAAATGTTTTAAATTTGGATTTTTTTCAAAGTGCTCAAATCGGCATGAAAACCCTATCAAAAGGTTCTTTTCTTCCACAAGTCATCAGCCCCCGTGCGTTACTCTGTGGGACTGACGGGATTAGGATGGGTAGGGGGCCGGAAAGAGGTCAGGGGGATAGCCCTGCAGGTCTCCCCGTGGGTTGCTCTGCAGTCTAGGCCTTTACCAACACCTCTGGTCAGACATAGAAAGGGCTGGGAAATAACTAAAATGAGACAACCAAACATAGTGCTAATTATAGATGTCCCCAGCTGGGCGGGGGTGGGTGGGTGGGGGACCCCCTGTGAGACACTTATGTAATGGGCCATACCATTGACACTGCAAGAGTGTGAACACATCCCTTACACTTCTTGACACGGTTTATAGCAAAGTAATTCAACCAGGGCAAAGTGTTTTAGTGTATGAGATCAAAATCTTCCCGTGATGGCAAATGAAGTCATCTAATGGGAGTGATACAATTCTTTTACCATAAAGGTAATCTGGTTTATTACAGGTCATTTCCAGGATGTTTCCCTTTTTCACTAATTTAAAAAAATTATAAACCTCATAATCAATGCAGTCACAGACAAATGGATTTTCCGAGATATCAATACCTCCTTCTCCTGTGAGTGTACAAAGACGATCAACTTCATCAGTTATATTCCAGCCATTGAATAGGTCTGAAAAGTGAGTTATGTTATTTTCATTTAATACAACATTTGCTGGGGGTTCCGTTTTACTCTGACACTTAAAGTGCCAGTGTGCCCGGTTAGTGAATTCATGAATTTCATTGCCTCTTAAATTTATTGTTGGATTCTTATCCACGTACATGGCAGGCCAGGGATCAAGACTTTTAATGCTGTTGTAACTGAGATCAATTAGGTCAAATGACATGTGACTTTGTTGGATAAAAACATCAACATCAATTTGTGAGATACTATTATAAGCGATAAAAATCTTATTCAAGGCATGAAAATCATAAAACGATCCATTTTCAAGTTTTGAAATGTGATTTTCTGACACAACAATCTGTGATAGATACTTCAGTTTTTTTAGACATTCCCATGGTAAATTAGTAATTTTGTTACTAGAAACATCTATGCTATTAAGTTGAGCCATTTTGCAAACCATTAATGGAAGCCTACTCAAAGAAGAATTTTTTATTACTAAGCCTGAGGCATTTAAGTTTCTATTCAGTAAAGGATCAAGTACATCAACTGGATCTTGGCTACAGTTCACAATTTGCAAAGATGAGCCCTCTTGGCAATTACAGAAATCAGGGCAAAACTGCAGGCTGAGATTTATGATTTGTTTGTTTGAAGTGCCAGCTAGTTTACTATCTATAAATCAAGATTCTAGCGGTCGGTTCAAGTTGCATTGTTTGAGGGCAGACTGATTGAGAGCCAATGTAGTTTTGAAGTGTAGATGTGGCAGGAAAAGAGGGACAGCATTGTTGGATGTACAGAAAAGCCAAGTACAGATCATAAATATGTTGACCATTGTGTTAGCAGTACTATTTCTTTCGATGAATGCTTCCTGACACCAGTTTCTGGAAAATAGCATGCCATATTTGCACATAAATAGCATGCCATATTTGCACATATTTCGTCCACAATAGAAGTTAGAGGAAATATCTCTTTTTCAATACCTTAAATATTTTGCTAATTCAATGAATCAGCTGCAAATCACAAGACGTACCTTCCCAACCAAGAATGTGAGTGTTGTGTAGCTGCTTTGCTGGGTAATGGATAGAAGTTTACAACAGACACATGTGTCTCTACAATTTCGTCTACTATTTTTTAAATAAGGAGATCTCAACTAATAAGCCATAAGCATTTGGAAGGCTGAATTTGTGCATCATGGATTTGAGGAAAATGGTTCTGAAAAATAATGTTCCTGATTTTTTGCATGAAATATGAATAAGGGTTAAAGATCTAAGCCAGTTTTCTCTAAATAAAATCTTAAACATATCCTGAAGGTTCAATTGAATTCATAACATGCATCACTCTGACTTTCATTCTCTTGAACATTTCAATTTCATTTCAGTATCAATTATCTTCTTAGATAGCTGTGAGAAGGCATTTTGTTCAATGCATAATGTATACTAAATTATATCACATTTGACTCATCATGGCAGATATGTGTATAGTAGCTTTTTAAATGATTGAAGATGACAATTATCTTGATGTCCAAATTCCTTTCCTATTTCATTTTGAGTAATTAATAGGCTACCAGACATTATTATATGACAAATGTTATTATCTTAGGAGTTAGAATAAATAACTTACTCACAGATAGACAAATAACCCCTTGTATCCTGATTTGTATGGTTCCTCCAGGTAGTAACTGAAAAATAGAGAATCATAGTAAATCATGATTGGTAGAGGTAGACTTAAGAGAACAGTTGTTTGAATACCAGGTAATAAATAGATGTTTAAAGGTGTACATGGCTACACTTGTTCTCAACCAATGATGCATTTTTAAAATGTATAAAGTTTTGTCAAAAACCAGAAATTAGCAAGGAACCATTGATGATTGCCCAGAAACATAACTTAACCCTTTAAGGATACCAGGAGCCTAAAGGCTGTATTCCACTATGCGTTTCTGTCACTTGCGTCGTCATCTTGTGGCCAGGCAACCAGGCAACGCAAGTGATGAATGCAACTCGGCTAGAATGCAAGGTATATTCCAGGATGCGTTGTGCTTGCGTTCATGCAAAGCAAGTACAATGCAAGTACAACGCAAGTAAATTGCTTGCGGAAATTTTTAAAGATGTTTATAAATTTCCGCAAGCAAGCTTGCGTTTCCATGATTTAAGGAACGCAAGTGAGACTGAACGCATTGTGGAATATAGCCTATGTCTTCATAACTTGTTTGTTATAAACCCACAGATTACACCCATGAATTGCCGGATTTCCCCGGGATTTCTGTTGATTTCCCTCAGGAATTCCCTATTTTCATTGTCATCTCTGATGTTTAAAGTAAAACTGACCCCTACAAATCAAAGTTAAGGAAATCTGGTCTGTAGCATTAGTTAGGAAATTTAATAAGCTTTTAAACGATATATTGGCCGCCTTTGTACATTGAAAACCCATCAAGTTGTTCTCCTTGGAAAAATATGGAAAAATGGTGGGAAAATGACAATTTTTCCGGGCAGCTACAGCCGGATTGGGGAGTACACCCTCGGGCGGCTACGGCCGGATTGGGGTCTAAAGGGTTAAGCTAATCAGCTGAAATTTCACCAAAAAGTAGGGATGTCATTTCAAAATAACATTGAATGTGATCTTTTAGTGAAGTTACTTTGATTGAAAGACAGAATAGATATGAATGAGGGACTAATCAAAATTCATATGATAGCCTAATCATGGAAATCAGTTACGAAAATATGGCCCCAGTGATACATTTGAAAGGTTTTGATATACCCTTAAATTGGGCCCTTTAGGTAAATAATAATTAACATTAATGCCCCCTATTTGTTTTTGAATAATTGTAAAAAAAAGTTCATCTGTCACTTGTTACAATTATTTTAATTCTCTATACAAATTCTAAAGAATGTTAGAGGTATTTGAAAAGATTACATTTTACATAATTTTAGCCTTCTATTACCAATATTTAGTAGAGAAATAATGAAAAAAGGTTGGAAGGTCAAGCTGTGATGAAATTGTCGTTTGAACAATTTTTTGTACTGAATCAGATAATGTCAAATTATTCAAATATTTCCATTCTGAAAAACATTCCATATAGAATGATTTTGGAAGGTTTTTAAGCTTGCAACCAAGGTACCACATTTCCATGCTAACCAAGTAATCAAATAAAAGTAAATATCTCATAATAAAGATGAGGACAATTTCATTTGCTATATTTCAATCAAAACAAAATGAAAATATCTTAAAAAGAAGCATTGTTATAGCTGTTTATAGGTTTTTTTGTTTTTTTTTAAGTTATCATATAAATCAAGGTGGATGGGTATAATTAGCTGTAATTCTGTTATTAAGAAGAATAGGTTAAACTTCCCCATTTAACCTCTTTTACCCAATAAGCAGGTTGGGGATACCACTAAAAAACGGGACGTCCTGGAAAAACGGGACGGCCTGTAATAACAGGCAGTTATAAAAAAGTGTGTTATCTAAGCATTGTAGATGAATTTGTACATGAATAATATACAAGATACACATAAAAAAATTCTTCTGCAAATGCAAAATAGAAAAAAATATGAAATTCTGCATTTAACATGAATTACATAACATTTTCCATTTTGAAAATTTCATATATAATGATTCACAATTAATAATTGTACATAAATGAAAATGCTCAGAAATTCAGGAGTTTGCTAAACTCAAAAATTCTTTGTCATGAAAGTACACATCTTTTGCATCAAAATTATCATTGCATTTTCAAATTCTATCGTTGCATTTTTTTTCTATGAATTTTTATTTTTTGAAAGTTACAAAAATCATACCAAGAAAACGGACCTTCCTGAAAAAACGGGACGGTTTTGTGATCCGTTTTTACAGGACGTCCCATTTTTTCAGGCAGACTTTTAAAACCCATTTAAACCATTATTTTTAAAATGAAATCCTATTTTAATTTAACCAAATAATTATTTGTCATAAAGGGTCATATTCTGAAATTGAAAAAATAATAATGGAATGTTTTTAAAGGATCTACAGGATTGCGTCCTGAAAAAGCGGGACGTCCCGTTTTTCCCGTCGTAGCCCCAACCTGATAAGACCATATTTGGCCTCTCCAGAGGTGTATTCCATTTGGCTTAGCCTTTTTCTATGATAATTAATTTTGTTGATTGAAAAATAGATATTTGAATTAAGCTGTAAGGGAAAGGCCATAGTATTTTCCTACTTTTGGTTATATGATCTTATCTGAAATAGTCATTTTAGAATCAGTTGTTACAATGCAGGCCATGATAGCCATATTTGGCCATATTTAGCCATTCCTTGAAATCAGCCCCATAATTCTATTATTTAGGAAATTATTGTGAAAAAACACAATTAATATGTTATTTTGTGAAAAATTCTTATTCACATAAAATTTCTCAGAGAATTTAACGGTTTTCTGAAAAGATTAATTTTTTCAATACTTATTGCATTATGGGAAATTTACAAGTGAACGTTTTTTTCAGAGATACTCTGAGTATTTTCAGGGTTACCAGGTTACCATGGTTACAGATAAATGACTATATATATAAAGGGTTTTCCTTATTGTTAGCACTGGTCCAACGGGCTAGTGGTCCTGAGTTTGCACTAGTTTGGATCAAAGTACCACTAGTCCATATGAAGTTAATATTTGGAACTTTAATGATTTTCACTGGCCCATCGGGCTAGTTGCTAAGAAATTGCACTAGCCCAAGAGAGTTTTTACTTGTTATGGCATTATTTCTTTCTATCGATTTTTATTTTTTAAAAGTTACAAAAAACATACCAAGAAAACGGCCCATCCTGAAATAACGGGACAGTTTTGTGATGTGTTATTACAGGACGTCCCGTTTTTTCAGGCATTCTTTTAAAAATCATTAAAACTGTTATCGTAATGATGGAATTAGATTTTGATTTAACCAAATAATTGTATGTCATATAGGCTCATATTTTGAAATTAAAAAAATGAAAATTGAATGTTTTAAATAGATTTAAAGGGTTGTGACCTGAAAAAATGGCATGTTCCGATTTTACCATCATAGCCCCAACCAGATAACTGGGTCTTTATCGGTAAAGGTGAGCAAATTTCCACCTCATCTTATCACGTTTCCTTGATCCTATATTTGGCCTGTATTCATCTTAATTATTCTTATCGTAATTTAGTTTGCATTACAACATTTCTTCTATCAAATGACATTCGAAACTTAAACCTTTATGGCACTGTGATGAGGGTATGAAGTGTCAGTTGCTTTTCACTGTTTCCCTGTAACACTGTTTGCCTATTTTCCTTTTTTTTCCCTTCAACCATTTATCATAATCAAAATTAACTGTAATAACCATTTACCCTGCATTTTCTTTATTTTGCACCCCTCTCCTTACAAACATCAACATATATACACTAAATGAATATTCCATAAAATGCAGAAAGGGAAACAGTGAATGGAAACAAATAATTCAGCTTGTGATCTCATTTACATATCCTATCACTTCAGTGGCAAAAGACAAATAATGTTATGCAATTCCATATGTATCCCCCATTAACCCAACCAAAGAGGTGAAAATACACCCCCTGTTATGAAAGGTTATATAATCCCCCATGTCTGCTCCAGGGGGAGGCAAAGGGAGATTTGCATAAAATAATTTGTATTTATACAGCCTGTTTTGCTTTTAACTGTTACACTGTTTTGCTATTTGGGAAGGGGAGGTAAATAAGGAGTTAGGAAGTATTTGGAATGGTTTAAATGTTAAACATGAAGAGGATAATGCATTATATATAAAATCTAAGTATGATTACTCAAATCTTCAATGAATGATGTACATAGAATCTAGTATTGGCGTACTTCCTTGTTTGTACAATGAAATATATGTTCACTTATAAATGTAATTTCTAGTATTTGCATTTGCCCATTGAGTTTGGTTTTATCCTATTGCATGTCACCCCATACACCTAGACTCTTTCTCTTGATGGAGAAGAGAAAGGTTTCCCCTCTTCCTCTTTAAGAGCAAAGATTCTCCCTGTTATATCTCACATGAGGCTCATAAGGTGAGGTTTTCTTCTTGAGACATAGAGGTTTAGTATTGATGTATACCCCCAGGGAGTGCATGTAATGTCCTCTTTTTCTTGAAGCGAAATCCCTCACCAAATGAGCCAAACATAAGTATAATAGGGAGTGAAAGGTGTGCTTCAAGAGGATGAGGGGAAACCTTTCTCCTCTCCTTGAAGAGAAAGAGTCTAGGTGTATGGGGTGTGCATGTCATTTTCCCAGGGGGGTGACTTGGCTTAATCTTGCCCAGATGTGTGTACCAAAAATTTAAGGAAATGGGACATTTGACAGCCTGAAGTGAGTGGAATGAATGGATAAATTTCCACTCAAAATGGGTATCAAATTGAGGAGCCCACTCAAAATGGATATCAAATTGAGGAGCCCACTCAAAATGGACATCAAAGTGAGAAGCCCATTCAATGTAGTTACCTATTTTATGCCATCTTCCATTCAATATGGTCGAATAAGCAGCAAGAAAGTGGTTTCAGGGTGTTAAGTGTACACCTTAATTAGCCAAGCTGACACCAACACATGTTGTGAAACATAGTTATGGCAAGAACGCAAACAGAGTCTACCAACAGACGGATTTCTTTTAGGATCGAAGTCTATTTTTATTTACCTTATGCAAATCAGACATGATATGTACATTTTAAAGAGGATTCTATTTTACATGCCTTCAATGTACACTGTTAAAAAAACCCATTGAATTTACAGTAAACTACTGGCAACTATGTTGCCCAACTTATACCATAAATTTAACGAGTGACCGTAATACGGTGTGACCGTATTTTTTAAAGGTGAACCCCGTTTAAGTTCAACAGTAATATACCGTAATATGTACAGTGTACTTTCATTCTTATGGATGAAAACCATTTGAATTTAACAATAATATACCGTAATGTGTCAAAAAACCACATAGATTTTACGGTAAAACACTGCTATGGTACTATACAGATTACACTGAAAGTAATGTTAACAGCATTGAAAGTTTTATTTTTCCTGTAATCAGACTACATGATAATTTAGCCAATAACTAAGGATGTCCTTCTTTCTTGGTTTTCTCTTGCATGGGTTGTTTGATTGTTGGAGGTAAAACCTACAGGGCTATAGCTGATAAAGTTCTACATGTTAATCCTACTGAAAAGGTGTTTTAAGACATTTTGTAAATGTTTTAGGGGTTTTCAGGTTGGTTGGCCATACCAAAAATAGCAGGCAAATGAGGTGATTATAAGTATTAATGACGCTACAAAAACTTAAAAATCTAACAGTTTTAATAACAAAGTTCCAAGTTTCTAAGAGTATGAAAAAACCTTTTACTAATCATGGGCAAAAATATGGAGGACATGTTGCAAACTAATAGTACCAGTACTGCATAGTAGTAATTTGATAA
This sequence comes from Lepidonotus clava, assembly GCA_936440205.1. NCBI lineage: Eukaryota > Metazoa > Annelida > Polychaeta > Phyllodocida > Polynoidae > Lepidonotus > Lepidonotus clava. The sequence continues at coordinate 21,305,258 of OW387134.1, forward strand.
CTTGAATACTTGAGCCTTGAACCTGGGGCCCCTCACATATGAAGCCTGTGCTCTACCACTCAGCTATGGAGGCCTGTAGGGAGACAGAGCCCAGTTGTAGTACTCAACTGAATAAGCAGGGGTATGAGAGTACTGACGTAAAGTCTGTCTAATGTTGAACACCTATATAGTAATACTGATCCTGCTAATTGGTGCTGACTATGACAGTGTGCACTGCATGCAGTCTAAGATAGCTCAGTTGGTTAGGCTTCTACCCTGAATGTAGAGAATGTGGTTTCTAATCCCATAGTGTCTATTTTTCAATTCCATACCAGTATACAATTGATACATAGTATATTACTGCATATTACTGTGAGGCTTATTTCAGAAATAAAAACAGTTACATACTGTTAATTGCAATGATATTATGGTAGATATCCGTAAAATGAAATACGGCATTATACTGTTGAGGTTTATAGTATATAACTGTCAAAGTTACAGGTTTTTTTTTAACAGTGTATGTGTGTTTGATACATTATCTGCTCATTATGGGTACTTTTTTTTAAATATTGAAGAGCTTCAAAATTGTTCTCTTTGAAAACCACGTGTTAAGGGTTGTTGTGCTATCATATCTTCAATGTCACTATTAATGTATCTAAGCAACTGATATACTTACCTACATCAGAATACATATGATAGGTATTGTGCCAGGTTAAATAAATGTCTTATTAAGCTTTGAAAGTCAAACATGGTAAAAAAAATAGTGTATACTTTGTAGATAGTCTAAGCTATCAAGTGTGGACTACCAAGAGACAGTTAGTTGTATATTCTTGAAGAGAAATAATGAGAGCAACTAATGTGGTAATTGAGAGACAAGGTTTTGCTATTTATTCAATGAAAGATAAAAGTGTTTCAGTGCATTAACCTACACATTCACAACACCAAAATGACAAGAAAACCTATTTTAAAGGTAGTTATAACTTACATTTCATCAAAATCACAATACGCTTTAATATAGAATTGTATGAACTATTGATTTATATTTCTGTTACATTAAACAGTGAGGACTTCACAATATATAATACTTAACTATTGCTGTACATGATACCAAAAATTAGAAACAGGCTGACATTTTTGGGTTTTAGTAATGCAACATTCAAAATAAACAAAAGGAAGGAATACCAGCGAGGCTACTTCATTTCCTCATGAAATTTAGAAAAACCTATTTGTATATGACAGAATCAGGGACAGAATCAGAGATGTTTAATTGAAATTGGCTCTTGGAAGAAAATAAAAGCGTTATTACCTATGTATTAATGGATAAGCCATTTCATCCTCTCCATCAACCATTTCATTTTCCATTTGAGGATTATCATTATCTCTGTCAGCATTGAATGCATGATCTTCAGATGTTCCCATTTTATTCACAGGCAATGAATACTCTAGGTTATCCCAGAACACATGGGATTCCCGTTCAATATATGTATACCTTTTGAAATAAGCTTGTAATGTTAGATTTAATGAATCTATTACAATGTCCTCATACTTGATGGCAACAAGACGGTGTGTCCCTCCATTTCCATCCATTTCAAGGGCAACAGTAAACTCCCACATGCACCATTCACTTTCCATGAAGTTCTTAGAGAACAGAACAAGGGTTCGTTTACTTTTACGAATACATTCTTCAATACTCACAGTTATTGGCTGACCACCAGGGAAATGTACACGATGATAAGCCACTTTATATCCTTTCCTCTCCAAGTTTGGGATAAGATATTCACCTACATATTCTTCATCATCATTCGAATATGATTCAAATACATCAAATACTTTATTTTCATTTTCACATTCATCCCAATCAAAAGGATGCCAACTGAATCGTCTGTAAAACCAAACCCGCTTATACCTTAGTATGACAAACAAACTAATGACGACCAGACAAATAAAAAGTGCAGAACCTCCTATCCCAAAATAACCATACAGTTCTTTGTTGGGTGGATCTCCACAAATCAGTTCATCTTCTGAGAGAAGAAGAAGATTTGAACCTTTAAGATGATGTGGTAAATTGCACAATATTCCTGCAGAATCTGATATGACCTTTCTGTTGTTTACCATCCACAATCTCGTCTCAATTGCATTACAGTCACAGATCCACTCATTTGATGCTAAATGAACATCAGTCTCACCTGAGATATATACATTGCTTATATTTTTGGGTAAAAACTGTCATTTGTTGTTATCCAAATATATTGATGTTGCATTACTGAGAGCTTCAAGTGTAGCGAGAGAGATGTTTCTGATTTGATTGTAACTGAAGAGAACTTCATGAGCTCGTTTGAAATATTGTCTATGATCCAAAAAGGTTATATTGTTGTTCAAGAAGTTTAACTTGTACTTATAATTATGTTTTGGGAGAAATGGCAATTGTACAGGAAGATAGTTTATGCCTTTCTCTTGACAGCCAACAGACATGTTCATTTGGTTTGGTTGGTTAATGCAATCACATTTCTCTGGACAATCTTTCTGAACATGGCAAATGAAGTCATCTAAAGGAAGTGATACAATTCTTTTACCATACAGGTAATCTGGCTTGTTACAAGTCACTTCCAGTATGTTTCCCTTTTTCACTAATTTAAAGAATTTATAAACCTCATAATCAATGCAGTCACAGACAAATGGATTTTTTGTGATATCAAGACTTCCTTCTCCTGTAAGAGTACAATAACGATCAACTTCAGTTATATTCCAGCCATTAAATATGTCTGTAAAGTGAGTTATGTTATTTTCGTTTAATTTTATATTTACAGAGAGTCCTTTTTTACTCTGACACCTAAATTGCCAGTGTGCCCAGTTAGTGAATTTATGAATTTCATTGCCTCTTAAATCTATTGTTGGATTCTTATCCATGTACATGACAGGCCAGGGATCAAGACTTTTAATGTTGTTGTAACTAAGATCAATCAGGTCAAATGACATGCGACTTTGTTGGATAAAAACATCAACATCAATTTGTGAAATACTATTATAAGTGATTAAAATTGTATTCAAGGCAGGAAAATCATAAAACGATCCATTAACAAGTTTTGTCATGTGATTTTCTGATGCAACAATCCGTGTTAGATACTTCAGTTTTTTTAGACATTCCCATGGTAAATTAGTAATTTTGTTACTAGAAACATCTATCCTATTGAGCTGAGCCATTTTGCAAACCATTAATGGAAAGAAGAATTTTTTATTACTAAGCCTGAGGCATTTAGGTTTCTATTCAGTAAAGGATCAAGTACATCAACTGGATCTTTGCTACAGTTCACAATTTGCAAAGATGAGCCCTCTTGGCAATTACAGAAATCAGGGCAAAACTGCAGGCTGAGATTTACAATTTGTTTGTTTGAAGTGCCAGTTAGTTTACTGTCTATAAATCCAGTTTTTAGCAGTTGGTTCAAGTTGGATTGTTCAAGGGCAGACTGATTGAGAGCCAATGTAGTTTTGAAGTGTAAATATTGTGGCAGGGAAAGAGGAACAGCGTTGGTGGAAATACAGAAAAGCCAAGTACAGATCATGAATATGTTGACCATTGTGTTAGGACTACTATTTCTTTCGATGAATGTTTCCTGACACCAATTTCTGGAAAATAACATGCCATATTTGCATTTGGCCCACAATAGAAGTTAAAGGAAATATTTTTTTTTCAAATTATTCTCTTCATTGTAAAGATAATATTATCATACTGTCCCAAATATTTTTCTTTTCATACATCTCTTTCATTACAGAATTGTAGCTTTTATTTATATAATAACTTTAAAATTCATCTCTTAAATATTTTACTAATTCAATGAATCAGCTGCAAATCACAGGACGTACCTTCCGCACCAAGAATGTGATGTCACAGAATTTGAGTGTTGTGTTGCTGCTTGGCTGGGTAAAGGGTAGAAGTTTACAACGGTCACATGTGTCCCTACAATTCCTTCTTCTATTTTTATAGATAAGGACATCTCGACTAATAAGTCATAGGCATTTAAAGGATCTATGATTTGTGTGGTATGGATTTGCGGAAAATGGTTTTGAAAAATAATGTTCCTGTTTTTTCGCATGAAATATGAATAAGGGCTAAAAATATGAGCCACAGTTTTCCTGAAATAAAATCATAGACATGTTCTGAAAGTTCAATTGAATTCATATCATGCATTACACTGACTTTCATTCCCTTGAATATTTCAATTTCATTTCAATATTAATTATCTTCTTAGTTGCTGTGAGGAAGGCATTTTGTTCAATGCATGATGTATACAAAATTATATCATATTTGACTCATTATGGCAGATATGTATATAGTAGCTTTTAAAATTATTAAAAATGACAGCAATCTTTATTTCCAAAATCTTTTACTATTTTCTTTGAGTAATTCCAAACAGGCTGCTTGAGATTATAACATAGCATTATCGTCTTAGGAGGTAGAACGAATAACTAACTCACAGATAGACAAATATCCCCTTGTATCCTGATTTGTAAAGTTCCTCCAGGGCGTAACTGGAAAAGACAGTATTATAGTAAATTATGATTGGTAGAGATAAACTTTAGAGAAAAGCTGTTTGAATAACAGATACTAAATAGATGTTTTAAAGTTGTACATGGCAAGACTTATTTTTGACCAATGATGTACCTTTAAAATGTATAAAATGTCAAAACACAAAGGTCAGCTGCCACTAACAGGGTGATCACACCAATGGGCAGGTCAAGGTACTACGCTTGTGTGCATTCTGTTATGTGGTATCCCGCCAGTGTACACACAGCATAATACATGCAAGGCAAAGCTGCAAAACCTATCAGCGCATTTGCATATCCCCCCGTCTGCTGACGGTGACCCCACAGTGGAAGGTCTACCTCGAAGGTAACCAGGGACAGCACCAGCCATAAATCGGTCATGCGGTCAGGTCCCCCCGCTTCCACCACACAACCAAGTTGCTGATTACTCAACACCAGACAGACCCCAGATTCCTGAGTGTAGTTGCGGATCCGTATACCCTGTGGAAAACAGGTTTCCGAATTTTAAGCCCCCAAATTGTAAGAAAATGTGGAAATACAGTAATGTGATTTCTAACTTTACAAATTTGTTATAGCAAATGGAAAATGACGTCATTTTCCCATAAATTTACGGGATTCAATGGATTTGCCATAAAAGTGTCCCTAAGTAGGTGTTACCAAGTAAAATAATGTGGATTATGAACAAGGAGGGTAGGAGGTCCTGTATCTTTTATGGTATTGAATGATAGTACTTAATAATGAGAAATAACACTTAAACAGGTGATAATACATGATTATTTATTCATTACCATGTTTTTTAGAAATATATATATTCATGTTCCATACCTGTCAAAGGATGAAAATTCAAAGAATTTCCGTAAATCTCTTATAGTAAGACCAATTGTAAAAGTCACAAGTATAGGCTAGGAATGTTGGGAATGGCGAGTACTTGTGACAATTCCAAATTCAATGTTTTTAGAACAAAGTTTTTATTCGAACATCATGCAAAAACCAGCAGGCCTAATGGTTTAATTTTATATATTCATATTAATGTTAACATGAACTGATTGTATGATTGATTTCATCCAACTCTGGTTATTTTCACTGTCATAAGCATCTTGTCAAATTCGTAAATGTTGTGATAATGACTTACAAACCATTGACATGCTTTCCACTACTTACTGTAATTACTTAGGGATACTTTCTATTGCCTACGGATCAGTTGCACATCATCCACTGCAGATACGGGGAAAGTTTACGGATGTACTTCTAAAAGTTAGGAATCTGGGGAGAATGTGGCAGTGGGAGCTAGCATGTGGCCACCCCCCCCCCCCACCTCCACTGCCCACCATCAACATAGACAACTCGCCTACAGATGGACAGCATGCACCTGCAGGAGCTGGCACGTGGCCACCTCTCCCCGTCTCCGCCACCCCCAGTCATCTCAGATACCGACAAGAACGATGGCCGAGAGAAACTTGATCATCACATAGCTGGACAGTGGGTATAAGAAAGCCTACTGGCCCCGTCCAGTCCTGGGTGTAATAAAGATGACTTGTTGACTCAATTTTACTAACTTTTACTGACTTTAACTGTGACAAAGTTACATGCATGCTCAGGTCTCTGCTGTTTGCGCCCGACGAGTGGCCTCCAGTTTTATAATAATTATTACACCGGGTATGCTGCTGGACAAGCTGGCATATGTGCATATGACCAGTTACAGTCTAGGGGTCTTCCCAATGCTTTGTCTGAGCGCGCCCCTCCCTACCGACTTAAACTTGAGACCTGGGAATTTCACCTAAAAAGATTGGGGGAAGAGATCAGCTCCTTCCCCCCCCTTCCACCTTGGTGCCACATATCCCCTCTTAGGCATGCCCCCCCCCCTTCCACCATGGTGCCACATATCCCCTCTTATGTCATGGCCAAAGGATCAGGCACATGAAAGGAGGATTATTACTGATAGGACTTTCCCATCCGGGGTATCCGTTAACCCCTTCCACCCCATAAGGCCATATTTGGCCTCACCACTGGTGTAGCCCATGAATATTGGTCAATTTTTATGGTTTTTTGTTAATTACAAAACAGATATTTGACCTATAGCTTCAAGGGAAAGAATATTGCATTCCTTGAGTCCCAGGGATTTTCCTACCATTTGTTTCATCACATTATCTCATTTAGTTCTATTAGAATCTTGTGGCCAATGCAGGCCATTATGGCAAATTTTGGCCAGATTTGGCCATATCTCGAAATCAGCCCCATAATTCTATTATTTATGAAAATATTGTGAAAAAACTAAGTTTTTATGCTGTTTTATGAAAAAATCTTAATTAAATAGAATTTCTCAGAGATTTCAATGGTTTTATGACACATCAAATAGTTTTAGTAACTATTGCATTATGGGAAATTTGCAGTGGAACATTTTTTCAGGGAAAATCTTAGTATTTGGAAGGTTGCCAGGTTACCATGGTTACAGATGAAAGAATAAAGATATTGAAAATAATATGTTTCATGATTTCTTTAGAAGATGTCTTCTTCTTTTAAATACCACAAACATTTACTAAAATAAACAAAACTACATAAAGTTATTGCATTTTCAACATTTCTAATGATCAAAAGACTTAATTTTATGTTTAAGTATGTTTTAGTTCAAGCTGCAAATACATTGAGATATTGAAGATATATAGATTGAAGGGTTTCCTAGCATAATATCAAGTATGTAGCTTCATAAAGCGATATCTCAGGTTCTAACAGGAATATTACAAAACAGTTTGCAGTTTATAAAAGCTGAGAATGTTTACTATAAGACAAATTTTCATCTGATTTTCTCAGGAATGCAGGGTTGAACCCAGCAAACACACAACGTTCAGACAACGTTGTACAACATAACCTTTTTGCAACATTCTAAGGAAAACGTTGCAGCAACGTTGCTACAAAGTTATATTACAACGTTGGGTTGCAATGTTTCTACAACATTTTCCTAAAACATTGTAGAAATGTTGTATAAGACAACATTATTTCACAACGTTGCTGCAACGTTGTGGGAAAACCTAAAAGCAACATTGTAGGTGGCAGCACTGTTGAAAAAGCAACATATTTCCTCAACGTTTTTGGTAAATGTTATTTGTTATATTTGTTTATGTTTGATTTTTAGAAAATATGCATTAATAATGCATATTGTATCAGGGAATATTGTTCCCAGTCAAAATCTCGTAAAATAATAATATAAGAAGTGAATTTTTAAACCAATACTCAAGTTGGACACCTTTTTTGTATTTCTTTAACATGATACACTTTGGCATACATTTTAAAGGCTCAGTTGTAAATGCAACAGGTAATCAACCTGACATGATCTAACCTAAACAAACATGAGGTTAGTTTCTAGAAAATGAATAATGTGCATGAATAAAGCTATTTATTTCCTTAATTTATATGTTTGCAGGTAGTGTTGTACTAACAAAGACTGAACACTCATTAATACCAGGGTGGTGTTCATAAAAAAATATCTTTCTTTAATGAAATGAAAATGAATGATCAAGTGGAAAATATATTGCTTTAATTATTATAATTTCAAATCTACAGGTAAATATATACATATACTTTAAGGTTGCGAAAAGGTTGTATAAAGGTTACACTACAACGTTGTACACAACGTTGCTACAACCTTTCTGGGAGTCCACATTTTTACGTTGTAACAACGTAAATTTGCAACGTTATAACAACAAAAGTGCAACGTTGTAGCAACGTTGTAACAACGTGAAATTGTTAGCTGGGAAGGTATCCCACATCAGATAACTCACATGGATAAGAGCTACCAACCGAGGGCAAAACATCTGCTCCTGATGGACACTTTAAGGTCGGTGCTATTTACAATCCCAGACACACCAGTGGGTGTGGCGGCACATGCGGCCACACTCCTCATGTACTAAGGGGCACTAATGCAATAGGAGGTGGCCCCCAAGTAGACAATATGACTATAAGATATCTGATCTGTGATCTCTGACCAATTTTGGTTTAGTCTCATTATTATCAGGTTGAGGCTATGACGGGAAAATCGGGACGTCCCGTTTTTTTAAATATAACCCTACATGACAAGCAATTATTTGGTCAAATTAGAATCAAATCCCATCATTATAATAACTGTTATAATGGCTTTTAAAAGTCTGTATTCAGCTCAATAACAGCCCACAAAACCGTCCTTTTATTTCAGGACGGGCTGTTTTCTTGGTATGATTTTTGTAACTTTTAAAAGATAAAAATCAATATAAAAAAATGCAATGATAGAATGTGAGAATGCAACGATCATTTTAATGCAAAAGATGTGTACTTTAATTAAAAATAGTTTTTGAATTTAGCAAACTCTTCATTTTCTGAGCATTTTTATTTATGTAAAATTATTAATTGTGAAATTTTTATTTATGTAATCTTCAAAATGGCAAGTGTTATTAAATTCATGTTTAATGCAGAATTTTATAATTTTTGCTCTTTGCATATGTAGAAGTATTATATCATGTTTGTCTAATGTACAATTTATGTATAATTTCATCTAAGATAATTAGATATTACAATTTTTCATAATTGCCTGATTTTACAGGACGTCCTGTTTTTACAGGACGTCCTGTTTTTCAGTAGTATCCCCAACCTGATTATTGGCAGATGTTGTACTGTGCTACCAACTTAATTATAATGTCATAATTCATTACCATCTATCATCTCATCAACTTAATGAGTTTTCATGGGTGTATCTATTGGACATAGAAGATAACTACTTTAGATTAAATATTAAGACGCTCTATCTGTAAAGAAATATTGAATCACTTTGTAGTTTGATTGTAAACAAACTGATTCAGCAGGAGACCAAATACCTGTATTTGAGCTGTACAGTTTTAAAATAAATTGAATAATAATATAAAAAAAAGTCCACAAAATTATTTGACCCGACAAGACATCCAACGATGGGGGACCTACAATTCACTCGTCAGGAAGCGACACTAAAAAAAAAACGGTCCAAAAACATGCAGAAGGCGGGGTAGTATATAATAATATCAACAGTGCCGGAGGCCAGGTTGTGCCTGGTCCACATTTTGAGACAACATTTAGACCGCACCTCAACAGTCTCATCTTCAGACCCAGGCTACCATACCGCCAGTGGGAGCCGACACATCAAAACTGTCACTCCACAGTTTGAGGAAGGCGGCCGCCATGCAGGTCTACTTGGCTGGTTGCCAGGACACACAAAATCAGAGGATAAGGGGATGGAAATCTTCGGCCTTTAAGACTTACAAAGTGGCCCAGACCAACCCACATGTTAATCAAACTCTTAAAAACTCATTCTAATTCCTCATTTTCTGACCCACCACACCGCATTATCAACTTCGGCAGGTTAGGCATTAATTTTATACTTCTTATTATCACCATAAAGAAAATAATCGTCTTATACTAATAAATGTTATCAAATAAAATGTATTTAACCCAAGCCTGCCATTCTCACTTATCTGTTCACGGGGGTGGGCCATGCAACAATAGGGTTAGCAGGATGGGTCATTCAATACTACACCACGTTCCAATCCCCTACCCACAATCCTTCACTCCTACATCCTACAACCTTCTCCACCATCACCTCAACCACATCACATCTTTTACCCAGCCACACCTTCATTTCATTTCATTATTATAATGTCATTAATTTTATACTTGTTATTATATTATATTAACTTAAACAAAATAATCTCTACTTCACATAGGCCTATTTATAAGCTTCTTTGATGACTGGCTATAAGGAAATCACCCCATTGAAGAAAAAGCTATCCATTATAAATACGACACAGTGTACTAAAACAATAATTGACTGAATAAAGTTGGTGTTTTGTTATCATTTCAAGTAAACCAATGTGGATAGGTGGGAAATGTTTTGAATAATATCATGACAACGTACTTGGGAGTCTACAATTTTACATTTTGACAATGGGAAATGGTTATGTTATCACAACAGACCTTTGACAATGTTGTCACAATGTATCTGGGAGTCTACATTTTTACATTGTGACAACGGAAAATTGTGATGTTGCTACAACAAAAGCACAGTGTTGTCCCTACGTTATAGCAACGTAATTTTGTTTGCTTGGGAATGTATCTAAGCAACTGATGTACCTTACCTACATCAGAATACATATGATAGATCTTGTGTGTATGCTTTGTAGTTAGCCTGAGCTATCAATTGTGGACTACCGAGATACATTTAGCTTTATATTTTTGAACGGAAACAAGTGGCTTTTCACCAGGCTGAAAAACACTGGCAATGACTCCTTCAGGATTCGAACCCACAACCCTAGGGTTGGGAGGTGGCGGTCCTAACCATTACACCATGAAGTCACATAGAGGATGAAAGTGGAACTAAATGAAGAGGTCATGACCCAAATTGCTGGTTCCCACAGGTCCTTTGATAAGGAGCTTAACAAAACAACAACCATGAAGATGAACAGGCTGGTAGTAGCCTATTTAGCTGGTTCTTGATATGACTTGAAGTAAATTCAGTTTGTAGAATGCAAAAGGACATCATTTTAGAAGTAGTTGGGTAATGATGACAACAACTAATGTGATAATTGAGAGAAAGGGGTTTGCTTTTTATTCAATGAAAGATAAAAGTACACTTTAACATAGAATTGTATAAACTTAAAGAACGATGTCCATGAGTGTTTAATTTTATTTGCGACAATGAACAGCATTGACTTATATATAATGCTTAACTTTTGCTGTACATGATACCATAAATAGCCATTAGAAACAATCTGACTTTTTCAGGAGTTTTAGTAATGCACCATACAAAGAAACAAAAAGAATGAATACCAGTGTGGATACTTCATTTCCTTGTGAAACTTAGAAAAACATATTTGTACCTTACAGAATCAATGATGTTTAATTGAAATTGACTCTTGGAAGAAAAAAAAAGCTTTATTACCCATGTATTAATGGGTAAGCCATTTCATCCTCTCCATCAACCATTTCATTTTCCATTTGAGGATAATCATTATCTCTGTCAGCATTGAATGCATGATCTTCAGATGTTCCCATTTTATTCACGGGTAATGAATACTCTAGGTTATCCCAGAACACATGGGATTCCCGTTCAATATATGTATACCTTTTGAAATAAGCTTGTAATGTTAGATTTAATGAATCGATTACAATGTCCTCATACTTGATGGCAACAAGGCGGTGTGTCCCTCCATTTCCATCCATTTCAAGGGCAACAGTAAACTCCCACATACACCATTCACTTTCCATGAAGTTCTTTGAGAACAGAACAAGGGTTCGTTTACTTTTACGAATACATTCTTCAATACTCACAGTTATTGGCTGACCACCAGGGAAATGTACACGATGATAAGCCACTTTATATCCTTTCCTCTCCAAGTTTGGAATAAGATATTCACCTACATATTCTTCATCATCATTTGAATATGATACAAATACATCAAATACTTTATTTTCATTTTCACATTCATCCCAATCAAAAGGATGCCAACTGAATTGTCTGTAAAACCAAACCCGCTTATACCTTAGTATGACAAACAAACAAAATTAATGACAACCAAACAAATAAAAAGTGCAGAACCTCCTATCCCCAAATACCCATACAGTTCATTGTTGGGTGGATCTCCACAAATCAGTTCATCTTCTGAGAGAAGAAGAAGATTTGAACCTTTAAGATGATGTGGTGAATCGCACAATATTCCTGCAGTATCTGATATGACCTTTCTGTTGTTTACCATCCACAATCTCGTCTCAATTGCATTACAGTCACAGATCCACTCATTTGATTCTAAATGAACATCAGTCTCACCTGACACTTGAACATTGCTTATATTTTTGGGTAAATAATGCAATTTGTTGTTATCCAAATATATTGATGTTGAATTACTGAGAGCATTAATTGTAGCATGAGAGATGTTTCTGATTTGATTGTAACTGAAGAGAGCCTCACCTACTTGCCTGAGATATTGTCTATGATCCAAAAAGGTTATATTGTTGTTCAAGAAGTTTAACTTGTACTTGTAATTATGTTTTGATAGAAATGGCAACTGTACAGGAAGATAGTTTATGCCTTTCTCTTGACAACCAACAGACATGTTCATTTGGTTTGGTTGGTCAATGCAATCACATTTCTCTGGACAATCTTTCTTAACATGGCAAATGAAGTCATCTAATGGGAGTGATACAATTCTTTTACCATAAAGGTAATCTGGTTTATTACAGGCCATTTCCAGGATGTTTCCCTTTTTCACTAATTTAAAAAATTTATAAACCTCATAATCAATGCAGTCACAGACAAATGGATTTTCTGAAATGTCAATACCTCCTTCTCCTGTAAGCGTACAAAGACGATCAACTTCATCAGTTATATTCCAGCCATTGAATAGGTCTGAAAAGTGAGTTATGTTATTTTGATTTAATCTTATCTTTGCAGAGAGTTTCTTTTTACTCTGACACCTAAAGTGCCAGTGTGACCAGTTAGTGAATTCATGAATTTTGTTGCCTCTTAAATTTATCATTGGATTTTTATTGTCGAGCATGGCAGGCCAAGGATCAAGACTTTTAATATTGTTGTAGCTAAGGTCAATTTGGTCAAATGACATGCGACTTTGTTGGATAAAAACATCAACATCAATTTGTGAAATATTATTATTACTGATTAAAATCGTATTCAAGGCAGGAAAATCATAAAACGATCCATTTTCAAGTTTTGTCATGTGATTTTCTGATGCAACAATCTGTGTTAGATACTTCAATTTTTTTAGACACTCCCATGGTAAATTAGTAATTTTGTTACTAGAAACATCTATGCTATTAAGTCCAGCCATTTTGCAAACCAGTAATGGAAGCCTACTCAAAGAAGAATTTCTTATTACTAATCCTGAGGCATTTAGGTTTCTGTTAAGTAAAGGATCAAGAAGGTCAGCTGGATCTTTGCTACAGTTCACAATTTGCAAAGATGAGCCCTCTTGGCAATTACAGAAATCAGGGCAAAACTGCAGCCTCAGATTTACAATATTTTCTTTTGAAGCGCCAGCTAGTTTACTATCTATAAATCCAGTTTCCAGAGGTTGGTTCAAGTTGGATTGTTCGAGGGCGGACTGATTGAGAGCCAACATAGTTTTGAAGTGTAGATGTTGTGGCAGGAAAAGAGGGACAGCATTGGTGGAAGTACAGAAAAGCCAAGCACAGATTATAGATATGTTGATCATCGTGTTAGCAGTACTATTTATTTTGATGAATGCTTCCCGACACCAGTTTCTGGAAAATAACGTGCTATATTTGCATTTGTCTCACAAAAGAGGTTAGAGCAAATATCATATTTTTTCATTCTTCTCTTGATTGTAAAGATAATAATACATTATCTTATCATAAAGTCCAAGATATTTTGCTTTTCAGATTTCTCTTTCGTGACAGAATTTGTAGCTTTTATTTAGATAATAACTCTAAAATTCATCTCTTAAATATTTTGTTAATTTAATGAATCAGCTATAAAACACAGTAGCTACCTTCCAACCAAGAATGTGATGTCGCAGAATTTGAGTGCTGTGTCTCTGCTTGGCTGGGTCGAGGATAAAAGTTTATAATGGTCACATGTGTCTCTACAATTTGTTCTTCTATCTTTTAAATAATAATAACATATCAAGTAATAATCTATAGGCATTTATTTGGAGGGCTGAATTTGTGCGGTATGGATTTGAGAAAAATAGTTTTGGCAAATAATGTTTCTGTTTTTCACATAAAATATGAATTATAATGTTCCTGTTTTTTTTACATAAAATACGAATTATGACTAAAATCTGAGCCACAGTTCCCTCAAAATAAAATCATAGACATATCCTGAAGTTTAATTGAATCCATAACGTGCATCACTTTAAGATTCATTCCATTGAATATTTAAATATATAAATCACATTCTTAGATAGTGTGAGGAAGACATTTTGTTCGATGCATGATGTATACATATAAAATCATATCATATTTGACTCATTATGTACATAGTAGCTTGTAAAAATTATACTGTATCAAAAACTCACAGACATACAAAGATTCCCTTGTATCCTGATTTGTATGGTTCCTCCAGGACTGAAAAAGAGAGAATCATAGTGCATTATGATTGGTAGAGGTAGAGACAACAGCTCTTTGAATAACAGGTAAATATATGTTGGAAAAGAGTGCATGGCTCATTTAAGTCCAATCTTAATGGTTAACTGGCCTATCTCTTCTGTATAGGCATGTCACTTCATTCTTCCTGATCAGTTATTCCATGTTCCCTAGCCCCTTAAGAAATAGGACCCAAGAAGGAAGTCAGTGTTGACACATCTAGAACCAAGTAGGAACTGTTTATTTCATACTGGAACTCTGGCTTTTATACCTCTAAGACGCATAGGGATTGGTCAATACATGTCACATGATGGTCATGACACCTTATGACATCACTGCAGGTGCCACCTTTCTCATACTTAAATACCTGTGATCTTGCACACGTTCCTTGCTCTCATGCTGCATCACAAACACTCATTCCAAAAGGGAACCTTTGTGCTTTCATAGAATTGATGGTTAATATGATAAATTGACTGCAATTGACAGGACAAACCCATAGAGGTTCTTTCATCTACTCCACTGACAACTGGTGGTTTTGATCTTCTCTCTCCTGCCGGGCACCAGCTAACACTCCCCACTACTGTAAAAGGAGGATCCACTGCAGACGGCGACCCTCTCTAGATCTCCACGCTGCCGCCAACTACACACCACTGCTGATCCCACCCACCATGCCCTCAAAATGAACTCTCTTCATCACTAATGGCTCTATAGCCGACGCCCTGGGATTTATTATTATATTTAATTTGATGCTATGTCAGTTTTAATTTTCTTCTTTAATCACACTTATCTTATCAATTTTACCTACCATTTTATTTATTGTGTGATTAAAGTTTATCAATCCCCCTTTAAAATGTGTGTTTGTTAATCTGTCAATTATGCAGATAAATCACAGCTATGCAATCATTGGCAGTAAACAAACAACTTATTCAAGAATATAACATGCTATTGCTACATTAATTAATCCCCAAAAAAAGCTCATACATTGAGAACTACAGATCTCTGAACACTCATATTGCTAGATCACATTTCCAGTGTTTCTTTTTATCTGATGACATTTGACGATTAAACCTTTCTGTGGTTGTGTCATCTCTGCTGTAGTCATCCTATCATTCCGACATACAGCTAGTTGCCTTAATTACCCTCTTTTCTATATATATCATAAATACAACGTTGGCTTTTCGTTCCATTTTGGTAATGTTGTGAGAAATGTTGTGTACAACACTCCTACAACATTGTACTTCAATTTTGTAATGCAACATGAATACAACCACCTAATAGGATGTTGTACCGGTGTTGTATTCATTGGTAACTACTGTACTGATGCGGATGGTCAGTCCATGATCAGTGCATAGTGTGTTTACATCAGCGCACGCCTTAGCTATAACTCCTTGTCAAACTTCTTGGAGTAAAGGAGGAGTCTAGGTATGACATGTATACTACCACCATATATAAGCAGCATACACACCGGTGCTCAGTCAGAGTTAGCTGAAAGTTGTTGAGAGTAACCATCCTGGAAAGGCTGTGTTCTAGAAGCTTAGTCCTGGATTTGGAATAGAAGCTGATAGACTGTTTAGTTGGCAGGAGCATTGACTGAGTGTGATTGAGGAGATTCCATCCTAGGAACTGTTCATTGTCAATTGATATCTTGTCATGGAAGTACAATAGCACAGGAATAAATAAAGAACATCCTTTCACGCGAGTGTTATATCTTACATAATACAGAACTATTATTATGTATTGGACGACAGCAGTCGAACGAGGTGGAGACTGCTATAGGAGCTAGCTATTTTCCATAAGGCAACTCAACTAATATAGTACACCTCATATTAACGGATAGTTAACCTACTATAGTTCACTACAACGTAATTTTGCAACATTGTAGCATCATGGTAGCAGCGTTGTGGATCTACTGATGACTACAGGTGTGCAGAGTGAGCAAGCTGACCTACATAGCTAGCCTGTATCCATGACAACCATGGCCAGGTGGGCAAGAGGTGCAAGTACAACCAGTCTTACATGCCAGTTGACACCTCACTTTCAGAGGCCATGCAGGCTCTGGGCAAGCACTTAAGTATAAGATAAGTCTGTTTGGGTAAAGATACATGCTGTTAATATGTATATAATATGTAGAGGTCCATCATGGGAGTAAAGTAAAGGGAATGACAGGAACAACTTCAAGTTATTCCCGTTACCCCAGCAACGAGCATAAGGGCTAGTGGAAAGGTGTCAATGCACCCCTGCTAGCCTTCTAGACAGCCCTATTTCTACTGATTTATTGGACGTTGCTCCTCCTAATCATTAACTAATACCGATATTGCAGATATCACAAGGAAAAGTGTCATTTTCTAATTCGGTACAATCTGCATTTCAAAACACGTATTTTTTCGGTACCGTCTATTCGCACATCAACACATCTACACATCCACGGGAACCCACGCGTAATGACGGAAATCATTGCGCGTGGTTTACCTACCCAGCAAACACACAACGTAACTACAACGTTGCCTTTTGGTTGTATATTGGTTATGTTGTGTTAAAACGTTGTGACAACGTTGTTGCAACCTTCAGGTAAAACGTTGTGTCACAACGTGCCAACAACGTCCAAATTATATGTTGCATACACGTTGTGAAAGCAACATAACTATAGATACGTTGTATGCACGTTGCACATCCAACATTATTTTATGAGAGGAAATGATTACATAACTTCAGAGCCCATTCCTTTTGAAGGGACTGTGTTGGTTTACCACATTTTACATCAAGGGGATTAATTTAAAACTGAATTGCATAACACTGATAACAGGCTGGGGGAGACCCTTTGGTGACTGGACTAACCAAGTAGTAGGCCAGTTGCTTCAAAGCAGTACTACAGGAAGGACGTTTTGTCATAAAGGCAAGTATAATTCATATCTTTTCACTGTTATAACATTTATGTTATCATACATTTTTTGTTATTAGCAAGGTGTATGTAGAGCATACTTTATGTGAATCCTACATTTAATGTTGTTTAGTACTATTTATCAAACCTTTGGTAATACTGTCCAGCTTTGCATCTCGTTTTGCACTTAGAAATTCTTAGGTTATGTTTCAGAAACCTTTTGGGACGTTTACCATGGTACACAAATTTTATATTCATTTCATAACCATGTGGTTATGATAAGTAACCACGTGGTGATCATCAAAAAGTGATCACTTAACCAAACAAGTATAGACTATACTCCTTGCTTAACCACATCTGCACAAGGTCGAGTGGTAATTTTTACAATAGCCCCCGGGCCCCTCCCTTTCAAAATGTCTGCATTCGTCCCAGTAAACAGTAAAGACAATGTAGGAATATGTATCCGGTTAAAAGTCGAGAATATACACATGTTTTTATTTTTTCCATTAATTTTTATGTGACTGAGTATCAAATACTCACTTTTTTTTGTTTTTTTGTTTGTTTTATTTTATTAGGGTTTGGGGAATCGTCATTGACGATTTTATATCCCTTCCCTCTGTAAACAGTAAAGACAATGTAGGAATATGTATCCGGTTAAAAGTCGAGAATATACACATGTTTTTATTTTTTCCATTAATTTTTATGTGACTGAGTATCAAATACTCACTTTTTTTTGTTTTTTTGTTTGTTTTATTTTATTAGGGTTTGGGGAATCGTCATTGACGATTTTATATCCCTTCCCTCTTAAGCAACAAGAGTTTTAATAATCATTTACATATTTCGATCAGCATCTCTAGTTTAGATCACTTAGATACTCAATTAGTATAATTTAAAAATGTTCATCTGATTATTAGTATAGGCCTAACCATGTTTCTACAGTAAAATTGTCAAACCCTGTATTATTAATATATTCACTGTAACATAACTTTCCTTACTATTCTTTTTTTAGGTATCATCTACGTGGGACTAATGATGTTTAAGATGTGTGCAACAGAAGTTAACTCCTTATAAATAGAATAAAAGTCGACAAAAGTTGTACTAATAGCCTAGTACTTTTAATATATTATCATACTTTATAATTTAGTTAGGATCAGGCCTAACCATACTACTTCTGAGAAGAGACATTTTACGCTCCTAGCGCCACCTGTTAACCAGTATAAAAGGTGTTGCAAGGTAGGGAGCGAGTCAGTTTTAGTGAGAAAGTCAGTTGAGTGAGTTCAGCTAGCTGAGCTGCTCGGAGCTATGCCTACCAGCTCCTGCGGAGTATACTGGAGTTTACCTATACCAACTACCTCGGACAAAGGATTGTGATAGAGCTAAGCGCTAGGGTGGTCTAGGATGTGCTGGAACAACTTGTATTCTAATGTGGTTGATCACTGAGTAGGAGATGGGAAGGTGGACAGATTGAGACTTATTCACTGTGGCTTTGACTCGGGATGAGATGTTTACTTGAATAAAACCCTTTCACTTTAAGAGCTCCCTCATCGTCCATTTCTTTTGAACTATTGGGGGATGGATGAATTAACTTCGAGCGCAGTCTGATTGGCTCGATAACCTGGATGAACGACTCATGGATAAATCAATTATACACATCACGCAGTCTTAAATCAACACTAACAATAGTTCATTTGGTGGAGATTACCCGAAACATGACTTTTGTTGTTTTGCTCATCCTTGATGTCAGCCACCGGTGAATGTGAGGCTTCTTCTAACGCCCAGCCTTAATCTTTGCGGCCCGCAGGACACGATGTGTCAACATCATATACAGGAAATGTGGAAAACCGCCACCAGGTAGGTGATCCCTTAGACGGGGAGGCACAGAGACAGGAGGTATCAGCCAGACCCAAGCAGCTCTGCCCCGAAGGTGTTCATGATTACCAAACCCGTGGCAAAGGTAAACCATTTTCCTGGCACCTAGGGTCCAAAGATAGGCCGGTTCTTGACAAAGGACTTGAAACCCTAACACACTCGAGACGAGTTGAAGGGCGAAACCGTCTCAAAGACTACCAGCGATACTGGAATCCAGAGTATGTACCACCTACAGACCACGAACCTGGTGCTGGCTCTCATTCTACTTGTGAATCCGATGTGAACAATCTGTGGTGTAATCAAGGAGTTCCCTATCGTTTACTGCCTGCAGCAGGGGGTGAATGTGAACAAGAAACTTTCGATGAGGATTACTTATTTCCCTCAGGGAACAGGAAAAATCGACAAAACATCGCAGATAACTCCAGCCCATCAGGGAGGAGACGCCCCGCAAATCCGGTAATTCTACCTGATGGGAGCTCTCTCACCTATCCACCTCTCCAATGACTTGAGTCTATCAGTCACCCGCTGGTAACACCGACTCACCCCAACCCGGGGGCGTCCATTCCTTATCCCACTGTAGTTAAAGGAAAGACAGTAGGTAGGGACAGGGGAGTGGAAAGGGAAACAGAGGGAGACAGCGACAAAGTAGGCAACTTACAACCCTATCGGTTAACCTATGGTATTGGGGAGAGCTTAGATGACGCTGATGAAGGAGCAGAAGCTCGAGCTCTGAATCTGGAGTTGGATGGGGATGGTTCTAACCCAGCAGAGCTAATAAAGAAGTTAGCGGAATCAGGCCCCGAAGAGCGTGAGGAATTTGAGAGGTTTAGCGATCAGGATAAAGCAGAAAATGTAACGCTAGAGACCCAAAGTAACAGGGAAAGTGAAAATAGAGATGAGAAAGGCAGTACGGTAAAGAAAGCCTATCATATAGGGGAAGGAGACATTCAAGCCCGTGAACCGTATGATAAATACGAAAGCGAGGACGAGGAAGAAAATAGTGAAACAGAACAAACAGCCGCAAATGTCAGAGGGGGTAATCCTAATAGAAAATTAGCTAGAGGAGAGAAATCATCTTCGTCATCATTCGAACTTATTACCGAAGATGTTTTAGGTACAGATAAGAAAGCCAAACCGGTAAGCGAGGACGAGATCAGTGTAGAGGAAATCCCTGTGAGAGAACAGTGGGACAATAACGACATACAAAACCGCCACGAAAATAATATGGCGGAGGGAGGTGAACCATTGTTGGATCTATTGGGAGAAGGGCGTGACCAAAACCCATTTCAGCAACCCGGTGAAGGGGGAGCTAGGGGCATAAACCCAGGGGCACTACAACCTAATCGTGGGGTAAACCCTGGGGGGCCACAGCAAAATGATGGGGGTGGCCAACCGGGCCAACAGCCTGGCCGAGCCCCGCCAGTCGGAGGTGGGGCACAACAGGCGCAAATACTGTACCCTTTCATATTGCAGGCGTTAGCGATGGGAAACAATCCTAACGCAGGACAAGGAGGAGTGGGTAACCAACAGGGTCAGCAGGCTCTGGCGGGCCAAAATAATCAGGCGAATCCACCAGGGCCTAACCCTCCTCTAAACCAACCCAACAACCCTCCTCTAAACCAACCCAACAACCCTCCTCTAAACCAAACCAACAACCCTCCTCTAAACCAACCCAACAACCTTCCTCTAAACCAACCCAATAACCCTCCTCTGAACCAGCCCAACAATCCTCCTCTGAACCAACCCAATAACCCTCCTCTGAACCAGCCCAACAATCCTCCTCCGAACCAACCTAATCAACCCAACCCGCCGGGACCGCCAGGTCCGCCGGGCCCACAAGGACAGAACAATCCGCCAAACCCTCCAAATCCGCCGAACCCGCCGAACCCTCCGAATCCACCGAATCCGCCAAATCAGCCAAATATCTGGGACATCCTACCGCAGCTAGGTGTGGCACTGGGCCAAATGCCATCGCCAGTGCGGGAAACGACCCATAATGGTCACCAAAGAGGACCAAATATTAGGTTACCATGGTTTAGTGGAAAGGAAGATGAGCAGATAGAAAAGTATTTCAGAGAATTGAGGCGACTGAAAGCTATCTATGACTGGTCGGACGCCCATCTCCTGAACATGGCTCTGTTAGGCCTAAAAGGAAGGGCAGACGACTGGGCAGGAGCTTTAGCTGAAAGTGAGAAAGATACATTTGAGAAACTAGAAGCTCAGATGACAAAGATCTTCGGTGACCGAAGAGCTAAATGGCAGAAACACGCAGAGTTCTGTGCCCTTAAACAAGGAAAGGACCAGAGCGTGATTGAGTTTGCAGGTGTTTTGAAACAGAAGCAGGTTAAGGCAGAAGCGAGCGAAAGCATGATGTTAGCCGTGTTTTTAGAAGGGTTAAAATAGAGCATAGCCAGACAAGTAGCTATACTGGACCCTAAGTCGTTCACCAAAGCGGTGGATTGTGCAACGAGACTAGAATCGTTGGACAAAGGCAAAGGGGGAACTAAGATGTCCAATGCAGTAAGCGAGCTGGCTGGAGGCCAAGAATCAGAGGAGACCGCGGCCCTGAACTCCATCTCTGAGCGGTTTGGAGTGGTGCTGGCCCGACTGGAGGCCGCCCCATGGTTTCAGAAACCCAAACCGGGGCAAAGTGGGGATCTCCCCAGAGCAGTGGTGGTTATAAACAGCAAGGTTATGAAAGAAAAGATAGGTATGAAAGTCAGAAAGACGAAAGAAACTTAGACCAGAAGGCCAAAACCAATAAAACCCCGAGCAGGGAGGTAGACAAAGGAAAGAATGTGCAAACTCAGCAGAAAGGGGAGAGGCCTAGGTTACCGTTCGATGAAAGTAAGTTCTGTATCATTCACCAACAGCATGGCCACTCTACTGAGGCGTGCTTGTGGTTGAAGAATAGATTGAAAGAAAAACCACCACGAATGTATAAAGATGGAAAGCCTAGTGGTACCGAGCAAAAGGGCCAGGGAAACTAGAGGAAGGGTCCGTTCATTCATTCCACGATAGAATTAGGCGCAGTGGACGGACCGGCTAGAAGAGAGATAGGAGACGAAGCATTTTTCTTAACGCTAAGATTTAATGATCAGAAGGAGGTTAAGTCTTTGGTAGACACAGGGGCAAGCGATTGCTTCATGTCTACCTTTTGTAAGCAGCAGATCCCTAAACGATGTATTTTAGATGAGTGGAAAGTAACGAAAGGAGAAATTAGCTTGGCAGACAATTCGTCCCAAGTGATATTAGAACAAATCCGATGTAAGTTTTCAATCCAGGGATCAGTGGTTTGCTACGATTTCAACATAGTGGACGATCTATGCCACTCTATAGTAATAGGCAGAAATTTACTGACAGTGCTTCGTTCAGATCTATCTCTACCAGGCGCAAAAATAGAGGTGTTTTGTGGAAATCCCATAGTTAGCCAAGAAAAGGTGAAAATCCCGCCGGGAAATGAGTGTATCATACCGGTTACCACCCGAGAGCCGCTGGGGATGGACTCACCAGTAGCCTACTGCTCACCGGCAGTAACCGCACCGGTCCTAGTGGAGGGGTGCGTCAATACGGTGGGAAGTCAGTGGTGGATTAAAGTCATGAATCCGCTAGACGAAATGCAAATAACTACTCCACATGAAGTGTTAGCTTTTGCAGAAGAATGCGCAGTGCCTGAGGTAAATCAAGATCAGATAGAAGAGTTCCTAGACTTGTGTTATTTAACTAAAACAGAGACCCCAATGTCCATCTGTAGGATTTCTGTAGAAGTAATGAAAGACGCAGTGCAAATGGAGGGTAAATCCTCTGAGGAGGAACCTCGAAATGGAATGGACGAAAATGTAAGCAAAATAGACCTAACCGAATCGTGTTTAGATGAAGAACAAAAGGTAAGGTTCAAACAAATGCTTAATAATAACAGAAATGCGCTGGCGTTCTCAATGGAAGAGTTAGGTCAGTGTGAAATAGCGCCGATGAGAATTATTGTGGATGAGTCGCAGGGAGTAATAAGTTCTAGACCGTACCGATACTCCCCACAGAAAATGGATATCATCGATGAACAAGTTAGGCAACTCATAGATATAGGTGTGATAGAACCCAGCGAGTCGGCATGGCGAAGCCCGCTGGTGGTAGTGCAGAAGAAAGATGGCAAACCTAGGCTATGTACAGATTTCCGCATGCTTAATCAAGTCACTTTCAAAGATAAATTCCCAATGCCTACAGCTCGATCACTTTTCTTATATATGGCTTACAAGAAACCCACTATGTGGACAGCTCTAGATCTGTTGAGCGGCTATCACCAATGTGTAATCGAAGAAGACAGCAGAAAATATACTGCCTTCGAAACCCCGATGGGTGTATATCAGTATAAGCGCGTACCTTTCGGCTTAGTTGGCGCGCCTTGGCAGTTTACCAAGGTGATGGCCATTGCGCTAAAAGGCTTGATTCCTAGAACGTGCTTAGCATATTTGGATGATGTGATCGTCTACGACACCACCTTTGACGCACACTTGGCGAGTGTTGAAGTGGTTCTCCAAGCTTTAGCGAAAGCCAATCTCAAGCTGAAACCGTTTAAGTGTGAGTGGTGTCGTAGTGAGATTAACTTCCTCGGCCACGTAGTAAACGCAGAAGGGGTGGCTACACAAAAGGTTACCACAGAAAAGATCACAGCCTTTAACCGCCCGCATAATGTGAAA
This sequence comes from Lepidonotus clava, assembly GCA_936440205.1. Lineage (NCBI taxonomy): Eukaryota > Metazoa > Annelida > Polychaeta > Phyllodocida > Polynoidae > Lepidonotus > Lepidonotus clava. The sequence continues at coordinate 21,329,333 of OW387134.1, forward strand.
ACTATTAAATCCTTTCTGGGGCTATGTAACTACTATCGGCCGTTTGTCCCTAATTTCGCTGATTTAGCAAAACCTTTAAACCGGCTGCTAAAGAAAGAAGTCTCTTTTGAATGGACAGAGGCCTGCGAGGAGGCGTTTCAACAACTAAAGAAACTGCTGACCTCACCGCCCTTGCTAATTCATCCAGATATAGGAGGGCATTTTTATTTACTAACAGACGCATCAGACGCCGCGTGCGGTGCAGCGGTTTGTCACAAACTAGATGAAATCTATCGTCCGGTTGCTTTCTGGGGATGTACCCTCCGTGACGCCGAATTAAATTACTCGGTAACGGAAAAAGAAGCTCTGGCAGTGATTAAAAGTATTAAGAACTATGAGGACATGTTGCAGGGAGCCAAAATCACAATAGTGACAGATCACAAACCGTTGATTCCCCTGCTACAGAGTGCCTACAAAGCCCCTTCAGCTCGGCTGAGAAGGTGGGCCTTAGCGCTGTCAGACTTTGACTTTGAGATCATTTATGAGCCAGGAGCGACTCATTTTCTACCAGACTATTTGTCTAGGGTCTATCACGAACATGTCCCGGGTGAGGAATATGAGCCCGCTGTACTGTGGGATGTGAATTGTTTGAGGCCGAAATTCAAGACCGCGGCCAACTGTTTCCTAACCGGAATAGTGTGTCGGTATGGACGGGTAAACCGCCTGCACACTGACCAGGGAGCAGCCTTCATTTCGGGGCTGTTCCGGGAAATTACCACACGACTAGCGTGCAAGCAAACGTTCACCACAGGGCGAATGCCGACAGGTAACGCTCGAGTGGAAAGGTTACATAAAACAATTGAGAACCTGATCGCGTATTATATTCCTGACGATCACTGTAACTGGGTCGATCTGCTTCCCATTGCGTTGTGGACGGTTCGATCCACGATCAGTGTACGGTCGGGATACAGCCCACACACCCTACTGTTTGGCAGAGATCCAATCAGCATGGGGATGCCTGAGCAGGGAACAATTCCTGAAACGCTGAATGATTGCGAATTTTTCATGCAGACAAAGGACAACATTGCTATGTTTAGGAATATGGCAGAACGGGTAGTTCAAAACTATGAAAAAGACTTGAGGTTACGAATTGATGAGTGGGCGCGGCCTACTCAGATGTATGAAGGCGACATGGTGTACATGTACGATCCTTTAGCTAGCGAAAACAAAGCGTCTAAGTTCTCAAACAGGTACACTGGGCCCTACCGGGTGATTGAAACTAAGGGAGATCATCTCGTTAGACTAGTGTCGCTGAAAACTGGGAAACAAATACCACACTTAGTAAATATTTCGAAACTCAAGCCTGCACATGGGCCTTGGTCCCCCGCTGTCCCTCATATCATTCCCAAACTGGTGAGAGAAGCAATAACCACTAACTCAAAAGGGGCAGATCCTGACCGAAACCCCGAATTGCACCACCCCCCGACGGGTAAAATTGCTGAAAAGGAAGGCAAAACAGGGGGTGCTGAGCCTGAAAACTCAACGGGAACGGCCGGTCCCCGTGAGCATGGTGCAATTCCTATGGCCGGGGAGGTACCTACACAGAAACCTGGTCCAAGTCCCACTGATTTAGCAGAGTCAGATGGGCAATTCACTGATGGTCAGGGCGCCAGTGCGGACCCCGCACTGTTACCAAACTCATCCTTTGTTCCTAACAAAGCCGCCTGTGAACGGGGAGCAGCCGGCGCTAATGGACAGAGGAAACGCAAACGAGCTAAACGAAGGGGCAAAAGCCAGCCGCTGGTGGGGAGATCCCCTCCAGGCAACAATAAGCCCATAAAACTGCCATGTGGTGATGCACCGATCTTGGATACATCGGTGCTGAGCCCGGGAAAAACAGATGAGGGCCATGTCCCGACGAAAGGTGGCTATAACCTGCGTCGGAACCGTCGGCCTAACTACGCCGCTCTGTTCAACGACGGGGAAAGTGACGACATGGATGATTAATGCAGAAAACCATGCCGCCCTGTGAAAATAAAAGATTGGCGGAGCGGCACCGTTAGCAGCAGCGCTAATGGAACAGGTGGCCTACCTCACGGTCACCTTGCCACGCCCTGGGGCATGGTAGGGGGGTGCGCAGACCGAGGGAGATGCCAGTGGTTGGCGTCATCTCCTGGGACTGGACGCAAGCGTTCCCCCACCTGAAACAAAATGCGACTCCAAATTTGGAGGCGACACGAGCAGGCGGATCTGCTATAATTTCGTGGAATCCGCGCCGATCCAGCAGTCGGTCCGCAACTCTGCTCCTGTACGGTCACCATTACTTCAGGTGATTGCCTTGCCTAGCCCAACCACTGTAGGAAACGGAGATAGACATTGATTCTATCTCCAGGCAAAAGTTGGAGATAGACAGTTTTCGGTTTCCAACTTCTCCTGGGGCAGACAGGCGAAAACTCAAGCCAGAATACTGATCCCTCCGACTCATGGGGAACTGCCTGGCCCTCCGGCCCCACAGTAATCCAAAGGGGACTACAACTTTCCCTGAGGATCCGGAGGGGAGGATCATAGTCCCTCTGAGGAGGAAGCGAGTTAACCGTCCCTACCGGAGGGCGGTGCCCGCTAGAGGAACCTTCGTAGGACATTTCTTCTAAAAGCACGCCAAATGAAAGAAAAGGCAACTGAGAAGGAGGGTACCAAGAAGCGTCCACCCCAGAATCTTAGGCGGTGGAGCTGGCCAGGCCGGGGTGGTGTCCGCCCGGACTCTACCGACACCGGAGTTGCCCGAAAGAAGCCGAGGACACCGGCCCGACGGCCCACTAAGGCAACCACAGGAGGAGCTAAGAAATCTACCGGATTAGCAGCAGCCAAAAAGAAGACAGGGAACAAAGACTTTTACTGTCTATCTGAGGTGAGTGACTCGGAGCCCGAACCAAAGCTGACTGCAGTGGCAAAACCGGCCCAAAAGGGAGACGTCACCGCCAGGCCTGTACAGATCCAGGCCGGGTGGTTCTGGGATCTAACCCGACCACTGTTCCAACTATTTGAGACTGTCGATGAAATTAGGCGAACAGTGGGGCTGGAAGTGCCTAAATTGGACAAACAGTTGGCTGAGGTTAAGGCCCAGGTTGCTCCCTTTATACAAAAACCCATCCAAACTTCTAAATGCGTCGGGGAAGACGCCGGGCAGCGGGCAACACGGAGCGGTCTACCTCTGCCCATACAGGAAAAACAAGCGGGGCAAGAACAACTGGCCGCCGCCGCCCCGGGAACAAGGGTGGAGGCAGCGCGCGAACAACACGCACCGACCCCACCAGTGGGGGCCGAGCCAGTAACGACTCCCCTCCTCCACCACTTGCAGCCCGCGGACCCCGCCTGTTTGGACTTGAGCAGCTTGACGTCGAGCTGCAACGCAAATCCATCGCAACTGCTATGGAATCAGCAGCAGTGGGCACCAACCAACCCACCGGGGGGACCTCTGTGGCCGAATCAGCCCCTAACGACAAACCCTCCACAGGTGCCGCAACTGTTTCCACTGAATCAGCCATCATACGAACCAACGGGGGCCGCCCAGGACTGGAGCCTGTTGGCCCCAAACCCCTCAGAGCAATGCGCCCCTCGTCCTGCGAACGTGTAAGAAACCTAAGGATTATGGTTACGAAGGACGAGAACGGAACCATCAGGCGAGTTGTAAGTACCAGAGGACGGAGCCTCTACGAACATGTCCCAAACTAAGCGGACTAGAGGGCCTGAAAGGAGGGCGTACTTTGGCGCGTGGATGATTATTGTGCGAAGAGGAACAGTGGCGACTTAATTGTGGTAGTGTTCCTGGGTATTTTACGAACTTTGGCGTCCTCGGACTTGTGCTATAAACAGTGACAATGAAGTTAGTAATACTTTTCACCTTGGTAATCGTGGGAGGCATTGGGGGGCTTCATAATAGCTCCAGCCCAACTGACGGGCTAGCCCCTAATGCTGAAACCATAGCCTTAGAACAATATGGGGTGGTGTTGAAGCCGGGAAAACTAATGTCCACTGCGGACATCACCCATGTCCGACAGGGTTTTCTGATCACCATTCCCCGAAAACGCTCCTACATCAAGGCTACCTTTGGCCAGGTTTGTCATAGATACCCAGAGGGAGGAGACGCTCTTGACCGAGCCTGTTACTGTATCAGGTCGCTAGTGAATTGGATGGATCAAACATCGAAGGCGCTCAAAGGTCGGTATAGGGAAATTCTCAATGAAACTTTAAGCTCCTTAATTAAGAGTACCCGGCAGAGGTCTCAAGCCCAAGGTCCAGAATCAGATTGGGGCAGAAGGGTTAAAAGAATGAAGAAGCTACCCCTTATGATAGACGATCCGGGGTGGCCATCCTTCCAAATTCCAACCTCGTGGAACAGGGGGCTCTCTGCTGACATTAAGTACAACAGGGAACTAATCAGAGTGTTGCAGGAGTCCTCCGACCAGATGATCGAAGATCTGGCGCTCATGAACGATAAGCATGACGAGTCAATTGAAAGGGTTAACCACGTCGTGTTAGGCCTATTAGATAATATGAAGTCACTAAATCAGGCCAATAATGGAACTCGCCAGAGGATGAGGCTCATTCAACATAAAGTGGACTGGATTGAGTTATACCTTAACATGATACCAGTAGCTCTGGAAGACAAATTGGGAGAAATGGTCTATCTCCAGTCGTTAATTGAGCAAACGCGGGTGTTTAGGAAAGGTGTGCAGCATCTGACGCGGGGTCAGCTGACCATGGACTTAGTGCCTCGACAATATATGGAGGGAGCGGTCTTGGAGGTCAACAGATATCTAAAAGGAACCTACCCCAGGTTCCATGTGGCGTTCAAGGACCCCTCTTTCTATTATGAAAACAGCCAGCCATCATTTGAATTTGATGCAGTCACCCAGGAACTGATAGTGTATGTCCGTGTGCCAGTTGTGGCCGACGAACACTTGTTTAGGGTCTATGAGGTGCTGACCTTTCCTGTGCCGGTATCAGTGAGGGGGCGACGAGAGAAAGACGCTCTCCAAATTGTTAACCTGCCTAAAAGTGTGGCTATGTCTATGTCCCGCCAATACTATGCACCGCTGGCTAGCGGCAGTTGGTCAGGCTGTTATGGGCAAACTATCACACTCTGTAAGGACTTGCCCTACATGAAGAAGATCACGGACAATACATGTACCGCCGCTCTACTGAGGCGAGATGACGCAGCCATAAAAGGTAAATGCAAATTGGACTATCTCTTGGAGGCTGATTTTGGGGAGATGGCTGTGTATCTGGATGATGGAGACATGTTAGTGGTCAGTGCTGATACTCGGGGTCAGATGATCTGCCGAAATCAACCAGCAGTGGAAGTAAACATAGAAAATTATGCGCGTGTCCAGGTGGAATGTGACTGTGCCTTTCAGACGCAGGGGTCTTGGATCCCATATAGTCTGAGAAACTGTGACCGACACACAAGGATCACGACTGTCGTGTACCCTCATAATGACCTGCTGGAAGTGGCGAGTCATGTGAAAGGGTGGGACACGAACTTTACTAGGTCCGAGCATGAACCTACCACGCTAGAGTCAGACCCTATCCCTGAAATGATTAGAAAGGAACTGTTAGAAATCGAGGAGAATCTTAAGGTCAGGATACCTGTGCCCTCTCTAGCAAAGCGAATCCAGCAGCACCAAAAGGACTTGGCTAAGGGTATTAAGAAGGCTACTGACCGATATGAAGTGGCCAAAGACGCTCCATGGTTCTCTATAGGGAACTTTGGAGGCGGCTTCGGTCTTCTCACGATTTTCTGTATAGTAGTGGTAGTGACAATAGTTGGATGTGTCCTCTGGAAGTGCTGGAGGAGACACCAGGCTAAAGCAGCACTCTCTGGATTGGCCATGACTCTGCCGCGGGCCATGGCCCTAGAAACAGCCGATCCAAAAGAGTTGCTGACCCAGGAAAGAACGCTCACTGGATGCCCGGACACTACCGCCAATCCTACTGCGGTGGCCGTACTCGCTATACTGTTGGCTGTACTGGTCATCGCCATAGTGGTCCTCGTGTGGCGCAAGTGGAGGCACATCAGACGAAAAACTGTGGATGGATTATATGTGCAATTTGTCAACCCACATCTTATGGAGACAATCTTTCTGGGAGAATTGGCCATGCCTTCCGATCACACATACACAGAAGGCTATGTGCTTATCAAGGACGTGTTAGTCAACCAGCTATGCCTAAAGTACACCCTTACTGTTACCTGGGGAGCACAGCTGATGGGAGCGGCGACCAGACCGGGACAGCGACCATCTAATGTGCCGTTGCCAGACACCTTGAGAGTGTCCAAGAAATTGGCCGGCCTGATGATGAGTAACTTGAAATACAACACTAGGGCTAGACTCTTAAGGTATTCCTCTGGTTTAGCCACTCCTGTGCCTATGGGAGTACCACGCCTCGTCGACGCTGGCTGGTCTGATGTCGGAGCGGACTGGCCCCAGCAAGTGCTGAGACATGGTGCGGTCCCAAACGCCCCTCCTAGATCGACCCTGTCTACCGCCACTACAACTGGACCGGGCCTTGCTCAGAAGACTGTAAGACCAGGAACATCTGAAAAGGACTCAGGGACAGTCTATGAAGTTATTATATAAACAATATAACAAATGGTAATACTGATCTAATAATCTGTAGGAGTTATAACAGGGAGATCTAAAACCATCAGTAAGAACACTGAGCTGAGTTGTATCAAGGAACTCGATGGAGTCCTGTCAGCCTGTGTAGGCAGGACCCCTTCGACTAACCCATTCAATAATGAGTCATTAATCAGGAAAACCTGAGTCGGGTAGGCTGGTCCAACCATCTCTCTATGGACCCATGGGTTACCTAAATTTCTTTCAGATTGAGTGTCCCATGCCCGGTTGCCTAGCTCAATACCCTTATCACTAATTCGGCGACTCTTCTAGAGTAGGGATCTATTCGGAATCGATCCTAGTACCAGAAATTTTAGCACCAAAAGGAATCACAAAATTCTGTAAACCCACCTATGTGCGCTCAATGGAACCAGCGCTTCCAACGAGCGATGTGGATTTCCCCAGGTAAGTACCATCCATACTTGGCCCCTGTGCTGTGGTCGCCGCTAGGATCGGGCTGCGGTCCAGGAGTCACTTGGGGAATGCCACAGCCTCTTTCAATATGTATGTATACACTCCTCAAAGATGGGAGGGCCGCACGATTGGCAGGAGCCCGCCCACATGCCTGGTGTCGGTGGTGCCTGGCATGAGGCAGGTCGATTGGGGCTACGCGTCACCGACGCTCTGGGAGGCACTGGGGTGGGCGCCCGAACATGGCAGCCACTATGCCCCGGGTGGGACGACTCCTGACAGCGGTCCCCTCATCACAAAAAATATCAAAGTTTAGAAAGGAACTTACTAAAAACTTATATAAAGCAGCCCTATGTTTATTTAACTAAGAGCCCTTCCTCAGGGAATCCTGGGCAAGCTGTAGTAAAAACATGAAACGCCGTATACCTAGTGCCAAGCTGAGGGTGGAAAACTCCGTGACAGCACACGAGAGCAGAGCACCGATACGTGACATGTTTACATCTGATACACATAGATGGTATAACGAGATGTCACAAGGAAAAAGAGGTTACAGAACATATGCGGTGAACTGGCGACATTCACAGGGTGCTCAACTCTCCCCTTCATAAAGGCGACTTTCCCTGTGGGGGGGAGCTGTAGCTGAAACTCACAAGATGGTGGGACGTGGTGCTGTCCAGACAAGCAGTCCCATCACCTTGGTTATGTGTAATGGCCGCCGGGTCACCGTATCTCCCAGTCGTGGGACCTTTGATTTTACTATAAATCAGGGTCCAGCGAAAGGTGTAGATGAAAGACAGCTGCCCAAAGGCGTGAGACTAATCTATTTAGGCCATGTTTAGACCAATTCAACCGGGACAGAGGCAAAACAACAAGAAGCCAAGTTTCGACCCGGGTAAAATAATAATAATAAAATAATAAAGGGACGAGCGGCTTCAGAATTGACCGCCGTCGAGAGAAAAAAAAAATGAATGAAAAGGAAATTTTAGTCTCGACCGCCGTCGTGACTCAAGTAACCGGGTCCCCGCTCAACAGTTGAGCTGAGGAGGGGGGACACGGACTACTAATTCCCTGACGAACGGCTGCAAACTTGGTTAAAACCTCAGCAGATAGTCTACCCGTCCTATTAGTAAACAGTCAGAATCCTAAAATTGTCTTTAGCAGAAAATTCCTGCCCCTCGTGCGCATAGTTAAAATAGGCTGGGGGCGGAGTCCTTTCAGGAGTAGTATCGGCTCTCCACAAGAAAAAGACGGGCAAAGACCTTGACAGATAAGGGTTTAACCTTGAACTACACTTTGGTAAAAGGAGGCCTGACTTACTAGGTGCTGTCTGAAGTGATCTGGAGAAGTGCATTTACACATCTCTTGGTTGTAAAAAGGGGTAGAGTGCATATTGAAGGAAATGTGCATACTGCTCCTAATTATAACAATGTGAGACTCGGTACTCGACCCATTTAGTTCCACAGGGTGGGGGGTGCCGACGACCCACGTGTAGCTGATGAGGTTTGGTGTTCAGACCAGAAATTGACCTGGGTCTGAGCCCCGATCCTCTCAAGTGATAAATTAAGCAACGTATAATCAAAATACTCCCCTGTATAGTTAATACTCAATGTCATTTAACGGCATGTATACTTGCGGAATGAAAGACCCAAGTGTGTGTATTGTACAAATTTGAAATGATAAATTATTGCTGTAAAGGCAGGCAGAATAATTATCCAAGAAATTGTTGGGGTTAGGGATGCGCCTACCTGTCTAGAAAGGTGGGGCGTCAACTACCCAGTGTAAATGGTGGAGTTTGGCGCTCAACCCCAGACAAAAATTAAGAGGGTGAACGCCAAGCTACCACTCTGTAACTCAACAAAATGTACCCTGTCATATTTATTAATTAATGAAAATGTATTTAAGCAAGTGGTAGAGTAAGACAAGATTAATCAGAATAATCAGAAGACACACCGTTCAAGCAATGGCTCTTTAGAAACCCAAGAGTAGTCTCTCTATAAAACAACAATAGACCCAGTCCCAATCATCATTTCTCTCCCTCCTATCTGGACAACACTGCACAATAACATTAACTTTAACACTTATTCTAACACCACGGCATTGACAGTCTTGGTGTCGCACTAGAGACTAAACCGGTGTTTGTAGCCTTTGCTACGACCTCAAAACTTACCATGGAGTCGCCGACAGTCAGTCGGACGACTCTACCTGGGGTGACCACATGAAGCGCCTACGCCTTGTAGTCACCAGTGGATTGTTTCCATTACCTTGTAAGGGGAACGACGAATCAAAGAATTCTGTTGCAGCAAATCTAGCGCTGCTCAGACCAAGACCAGAATGCTTGGTCACATATAATTCCACTAGTGCAGTGTCAGTCAACTAGTAGATAATAATCATAAAATAATATTACGAAGCCGATACGGCAAACGATACCCGTACACTGAGAGCCTGCTTGAACTGGTAATGTCAACAAACCGCTAAGTCAAGTAAAATCCTCTATTATCGCCCAACCTGCACGCGAGATAAATAACACTTGATCATGCTCACCTAACAAACCCTCCCACTAAAGTATTCAGCCTGACGTCTCTCAGTGCCCAACACCGTCATCTTATTCCATCCGCATTATCCCAACCTACCACAGGACCTGGAAAAGACAAGAAGTTTAGTACGCGAGGCCCTAATCTCCGGCCCGCATCCACCATCTTGCACCCAAAGTAAACACCAGGTGGCCCCACCGTGATACCCGTTACAAACCCATCATTGTAATCACCAGCGAAACTCCACCTCCGGTTCCGGGAGTGACATCAACTTCCGGGACCCAACCGTGTGGAGGCGAACCGAAAACTGCTTCTTTTGGCCAACAATCTCCTTAAAATCAAAGGGTTAGTAACCTGCCTAACATGCTAAGAACGCTGGAAAAGGCTATACTCACCAGGGCCGAAGTGGCTGGCGAAGGAGGGCGACGTCCAGAAAACGGGCGAGTCCTCCGAAGATCCCGTGGAGAAAAACAATCTGGTAGGTCCCAATCTGGTAGGGAACAGCCGGCGATGGCCTCTTGGATAAAATGTTCTTATCTGGGGGTGCTAGAAGAATTAGTGGCCTGGGCCCCAACCAGGAATTGAGCCTGAAGAATTAATAAATCACTCCAAAATCACAAATCACTATTTACACAAAAGAAGAAAAAGGGGAGTGCCGACGGTCTACCGCGCAGCCAGCGGCAGGCGGGTGATCAGGCGTCCGAGAGTCCGGGCCCAGCGGCGAACAAGACGATCCGACGGCATGTAGCCGTCCACCAGTTCCCGGAAATCGTTGACGGTCATGCTGCCATCCGCCACTGTCTTGACCACATGGAGTACGCGCCCGGTGTCTGCTGTAGGGACTCCAAACCAGTCATTGGCGCGCCTCACCTCACGGCTGACCTTGGGGACGAGCCGGTTTACCCACTTCTGAAGTGACCCGTCGCTGTCGGTTAGCGGCCACCTTCGGACGTCAAAGCCTGAAGGGGTCGCCATAATGAGGGTGGCCGGTACCGGGTGCGACTGAATGTTTAAAAAGGCCCTGTTCAACGTCTCGGCGTAAAACTTCGCCACTGCCTCCGAGCTAATGAAAAGTGGTATGTACAAACTGAGTTCCTGGTCCCAGGTGAGCACATCAAGGAGGTTACAGACTACAATGAGGATGTCGTCTGGGAACATTACGTGGTGGGCAAAGGCATACCCGGCCAACTCTGCAGTTGTGGCGTCCACACAAGAAAATACTACACAGGTGTTTTCCGTCCCTCCTAGCAGTAAATCCGGGTACTCTTTGATGCCCCCTTCTCGATCGGAACAAAAGACTGCGATCCGAACCATCGTGGATGATGAAAAGAGTAAAGTAAAGGTTTAAAGGTGACAAGGAAAAAAAACACGTCCGCTCACTTCAAAAGGACCGCCGGCACTGATTAAAATGACGTCATATCGGGGCTAATTTGGGAAAACCCCCTATCGATCCGAAGGATCCAAATTATGTAATCGGCTAGCATGATCAAACCATCGTTTAATTTCTTTCAAAATCTGCACTAAACTAAAGTTTAGATCCCCAACCAACATAATTAGGTGATAAAGTTCAGTTATCTCGGCACAAAAAGTCACATCGAGCGTGCAAACCCGCCGAATTCATTCGAACCAGAAAATTGCCATCCGGGCACTTCACGCCTGGAGGAACCCAGACCGAGGTCGGGCCCTGGATGGGAACTCCAGTCAAGCGTCCTGCTAAGTACACATGTACTAAGGGTGGTTGATGGGCGCGCGTTGATTATAGTAATTTATATGTGTCAAACTGTTTGATGTTGACCGGTCTACCGCATGGACCTTGTATTCACTGTAAATAATGTTGTGTTAGTGAAAATTGTTCGAAAATCAACATACATTGTATAATGAAACCCGATCATTCAAGATGTCTGACTCCTCCGAAGTTATCTGTTATTATGTTGATTCGTTCTAAATTTGAAATTGTTGTTCATTTGTTAATACTAGATGATTAAGACAACTTCACTTTGTATATATGTTGAATTTTATTGATTTTCATACCAACTCGTTCACTTAGGAATCTGTACATGCATGTACTAAGTTAATACTGAAAGTGATACTGATCCTGAACGATGATCAGAAAATGGAATCTACAATTATATTGACAATGTGCTATATGTACCACGAGAGTCAAAGCCACTCAACATCGGTTTTCTTTACATTTAAAAAAAAAAAAAAATGTCCAATAATCCAAATTGGGAATACAATTACATCTGGCTGAATAATCTTTATTAGGTTTGAGCTATGTCGTCCACCTCCTTAATCTCAAACACCTGACCGCCGTCGAATGTACTAATAGCCTAGTACTTTTAATATATTATCATACTTTATAATTTAGTTAGGATCAGGCCTAACCATACTACTTCTGAGAAGAGACATTTTACGCTCCTAGCGCCACCTGTTAACCAGTATAAAAGGTGTTGCAAGGTAGGGAGCGAGTCAGTTTTAGTGAGAAAGTCAGTTGAGTGAGTTCAGCTAGCTGAGCTGCTCGGAGCTATGCCTACCAGCTCCTGCGGAGTATACTGGAGTTTACCTATACCAACTACCTCGGACAAAGGATTGTGATAGAGCTAAGCGCTAGGGTGGTCTAGGATGTGCTGGAACAACTTGTATTCTAATGTGGTTGATCACTGAGTAGGAGATGGGAAGGTGGACAGATTGAGACTTATTCACTGTGGCTTTGACTCGGGATGAGATGTTTACTTGAATAAAACCCTTTCACTTTAAGAGCTCCCTCATCGTCCATTTCTTTTGAACTATTGGGGGATGGATGAATTAACTTCGAGCGCAGTCTGATTGGCTCGATAACCTGGATGAACGACTCATGGATAAATCAATTATACACATCACGCAGTCTTAAATCAACACTAACAATAGTTCAAAGTATTCTTTGAATAAAGCGCATACTAATACTAATGCTATAGATAACGTTGTAGCAACGTTGCTGGGAGTCTACAAATTTACGTTGTCACAACGTAAATGAACAACGTTGTAGCAATGTTACCAGTACAACGTTGCTACAATGTTGTCAGAAGGTTGCACAATTCGTTGTGTACAACGTTGTGACAACGTTTCTGGGAGTCTACATTTTTCCGTTGTGACAACGAAAAACTGCAACGTTGTTGCAACTAAACTGCAACGTTGAGACAACGTTGTAGCAACGGGATTTTGTTTGCTGGGTACACATCCACAGGTAGGCTGGCGCGATTATTTGCGGCCCATGCGCGATGATTTATGGTCCACACGCGATGATTTTAAGGCCCATGCGCGATGATTCAAGGCCCATGCGCACATCCAAACATCAACACATCTATACTCACACGTAATGACGGGAATCAGTGCTCGTGGGTTCCCTACACATCCATGGGACCCACGCGTAATGACAGGAATCATTGCGCGTGGGTTCAAAGTCATTGCACGTGGGTTCAAAGTCATTGCACATGGGTTCAAAGTCATTGCGCATGGCCCCGTGGATGTGTGATGTTTTAGATGTGCGATTTTCTGCGGATGTGAGAAAAGAATCGGCCTATTTTTTCACGTGGTATGAGGTCTAAAGACTTAATAAAACTCACAGGATTCATCACTATTCATATTGTTCCCTTGCACTAGCTCCGAGTGCTCATACCAACAGGGACAAAAATAGTGGGATTAATAGTTAGGATTTCAGACTTAATTTGGGTATAGTTTCTTTTTTTTATACGTTTGATATTTCGTATGACACTTTGCATTTGAAGATTTCAAATCAGGATTAAGTGCGGACAATCATTAAGGGTAACTATGAAATGTCTATCTTTATAAAGATGCCATATTCAGAATCACGATTCTATTTTTATCTATATAAGGATTGATGAACTGAGAGCTAGCGCCAAAGAATTGTGTGGGTTATTCTCTTGTGGATTTTTGTGGTCCCATAAGCTTAGCATCGACACTGTGCTTATTTAATTTCAGATGTGCCAGTCAATACGACACATGGAGAAAACATTGGAGTTAAACCTCCTAAATGAAACATCAAATTAAGATATTATTTAACATTTTCCTGTATTAGAATTTTGTATGAACTTTGCAAATGCAATGTAGGAAATGTAACATTGTGGCAACGTACGTATCCGGGAGTTTACAATTTACGTAAAATTCTGATGTTGCTACAACGTAACTTTTGCAACACTGCTTTTTGGCTGTGAGAAGGTATCAGTATAACATAAATCACAACGTTGTAGCAACGGGAGTCTACATTTTTACAGAGTGACAATGTAAAACTGCAACGTTGTTGCAACGAAAACACAACATTGTCACAACGTTGTCACACCATAATTTCGTGTGCAGGGCATTGGTTTTAATTTCGTAATTTTCTTAAAATTACTCGCATCCTTTATCAAAGATTTAATTAGAACCTAGTATTGGCATAATTCCTTATTTGTACAATGAAATATAATATATTTCATTGTACAAATATGTTATATTTCCTTATCAATGTAATTTCTAGACCACCTCTATATGTATTCATCTTTTGTCTTTATTAATTGTATCTTATAGCAAACAGTTCTGACAATTCTTGCATTCGACGTTCAGTAATTAACGTTGCCATTGCTCCTTGATCACATGTTTAGACTCTAACTTGCATTTACCTTTCCAAAATTTTACCAAAACTGTGCAACTGCACGATAGGTTGTTGTATGACGCACCTAGTGTGTGATGACAGCATATAGGTAATATTGAAAGTAAACTGATGACGTGGCCATAATCTCTATTTCCCAGGTTCTTTTAATGTTGCAAAACATAAACATCCTTGTTAGTATAGAAATATCTCATCTGTTGTGAACAGGATAGGCATATTGTCTTGTGGGTTGGTGACATCCATGCATATAAAATATGTAACCTCGGAGATGGAAGTTTATCAATGTTTCGAAAGCAGAAACAAGAAGGAAAATATCAATGACTGATATGCTTACCAAACCAGACCTGATGACAATGTGACTGCTTGCTTTTTTCCATCAGAACTGATAATCAATATTGCAAAACGCTTAATAGTAATAAATTTCTCAGTACTAGTGTAGTACGTCGTAACAAAAAGTAGACCTACATCAATATTAGTCCATGGTTGTTTCACGTACTGTTTAGTAGGATGGAATCCTGTCCAGCTTCCATGATTTATTCCAAGTTCAACTACAGTGCGATTTATGTGCTCGTCACTGTTTGTGCAAGCTATAACTTTAATTATTTAACAATCGGTAGTAGCGGATTTAGGGGATGGCGCGGGGGCACCCCAACTGGACCGTGCCACCCCTTTAATTATTTCTTTAACCAAATTATTTTTTATGATGTAAAATACTGTTAAAAAGGGGGGTTCACCTCCCCATTCCTAGTATATAGCGTCCTATGTTAGACCTAAAATGTAAATCTGACGCAAGATGTAAATCAATGTAAAATGTAAATGAAATCAACATAAATGTAAACCTAATGCAAAACGTCATTCATATCAATGTGACATGTAAATTCTAGCTTTCATAATATGTAACGATTTGACGTAAAATGAAAACATGAGACAGTTGCATAAAATGCAAATCTGTGCACTAAATATGGGTCTCTTCCTCTTGTAACTTAAGGAAATACTGAGACCCCTCACTCCCCAATTCATTTTCTCTTAAAACTAACACTCTTTTATTTTTCTGCGTTTGATATTCATATTTTGAAACAGGCTCAAATGGAGAAAAAATATTAATATCCAGACAGAAATTCGGCTACTGGAAGAACATTGAACAATAGAGGTTTAATATCTTATTCCTATATCAGCTTAGTATTATTAGATATTTGCTAGCTCTCTTTGCAGCATATCTCCAACCAGACTGCATGTCCAATCCATAATGTAGTTCCACATTATGAAAGACATAACACTCGGGTGAAAGGCAAAGTTTATTAAGCTCCAATGTGTGCATTCAATGTCCAGATCACCCGTTAACAATGAACAATCCAATTAGGTAACATCCACTCAACCACACCCAGCCAACACTCCAGCCTAACATCCACTCAACAACACCCAGCCAACACTCCAGCCTAACTAACAGTCTATCTGCTTCTCACTTCCAACTCCAGAATCTGTCCATAAGCAGTACCGATCTTTCCAGGATGTACGCCCAACAACGGCAGGCAGTGCTCTGCTGGCTAACGCACGGGCAGTGCCTTATATATGAATGGTCTATGTACCTAACATTCCCTTCACTACACTCTTCAATCATCATAGAGTGTCACATTCTTAGCACAGATTCTTAGTTTACACTAGAATAGCTAAGTTAAAGTCTGGTCTGACCATCCACGTCAGTACAACATGTATCAACATGATGAAGTCAGTAAACACAATTTTTCAACAACAAAAAGTTAACATCCCCACCCGGGGTCCCCCCACCCACCCACCTTTTAAAAAGCCGGATCAGCAACTGGTTAAGGATTAATACTAGTTTCCGCACTGACTGATATTGTTTACCCCATTACCAACACCAGACCAAGCGCCCCGGTATCCCATGACGTCTTCTAGTGTCGCAGTCTTCCATCCACATAATATTATCATGGTCATGGCTGAAGTCATGCGGTAACTATCATATGACAACCAAGTACATACAGAATAACAAAATAAGGCCATGCTGATCTACATACCTGTTGGACTGATGGTAGTGTGGTTGAATATCTTGGGGTTGAATAGGGATGACCACACGGCCGGTGGACAGCGCTGCTCTGGGTAGATCTTCACGTCAATGGCGGTGGGTTCTGATCCTTTGTGGCCCTGGTAGGCTCTAGTCTGGGCCTTTTATCACTAGTGGTAGCAGATAGCAGCAGGCAGCACTGCTATTACCAGACAGACAGGATGGGGGACGTATTGGAGGGGAGGGGGCCAGGGAGATGCTATATGCATCACATGCACGCCCCCCCCCCCCCTACCGATCTGTACAGTATGCAGATTCCTAAGGCTAGACTGTCACCGCCAGTCTCAGAATGTATTATACATATTGAGACTGGCGGTGTATACTATACATGTAGGCCGTGACGCTTTCGAAGCTTAAATAACAATAATAAACAAACCCGTCATCCACCAGTCTCAGGACTTTCGTTCCCACAACTAGCCCTATTGACACACTGACTGTCTCCCCGATTGACCGCTTGGTTTCCTCCACAAACCGATTGACGTCTTCTGCTGAGCGACACCTGTCCCTGTCCAACCGCCGATTATTGATCTGGACACTGGGAGGGCATTCCCTAGTCGGTTCCTGGTGGGTAAATTTACTGCGCACGAGTCAGCTGAAAGAGGGTCCCGTGTGGTCCCAGTACTGGAGGTGGTAGCAGCCTGTCGTGGGCTGGGGAGGACGACAGTACGGTCAGCCGGGGTGGCTGGGCATACATTAGAACCAAACGAGGATGTGGTGGCCGTCAGGGGTCATCTACTGAGGGGGTTTCTGCACTGATTCCAATGCCCAAATTCTGATGCGTATCTCAGGAGCTATAAAAGAGAGGCTTCTACTAGAATCTGCATGTGTTTTTTTTTGTGTGTTTTATTTTTTATCTAAAGGAGCCTTTCTGTTTGTATTCTGCGTGCCTCAGTTCGCAAGAAAATTTCGGTAATTAGTCTTTCAGATTTTTTTTTCAAGAACAAGCAAATATGGTGGTGCAGTCAGAATGATAAATAAAGAGAAGGCTGTCGATCTTCTTTGTCCATACCAACCTTCCTATCAGTGTATGCAAAGTCAGCGCTGTTCCCTCTAAACGTGTATGCATGGCAGGTCATGTTCGGGGGTCATGGTCCACTGCCCCACCTCCACTGAACACGACCAGGCAGGCCACACGTGTACATTCAAAGCACATTATAATTGTTTGTTCGAATAGTATCATTTATTTTCAATTGTCAATAGCTAGGCTTGATCAGGCTTTGTGATATGCCAAATGTTGTATATTGCTTATATATAACAATTCTTAGAAGGTATATTCTTTAAAATGCACCCGGAGAGGCCATATTGATATTAATATTGTTTTATTTAGTAAGTTGGGAACTCCCATTCATACAAAGAGAAAATTCCTATTCTTTTGAAGTTACAATTTAGGGGATTGTTGATAAGCCTATTTGTTTTTATTTGAGATACACTGAGAATAACAAATAATTTATGAAATACATATAAAATGGTAAATTGTAAAGCCAGTTGTTAGGAACTCGTTAAGATTATCACGGGGGCCTACCATACTACGGTTATAATTATTATGTGTTCCACTGTTTTAACAGAACCCGTGACGGACAACTTCAGACTATAGCCTTTCATTTAGTACATATGCATATTTAAAAAAATGTCAGACCCCTCACCCCCATAGAGTTGAAGTATACATTGAATTTGTACAGGAACGTAAGCACATTTTCAAAAGTTTCAGAACCCCCCTCCCCCACTGATGCCCCTTATCGGAGCGGCGGATACACATTTCATATACAAGGGTCAAGTAAACACTAGGACTTTTATTGGAACCTTAAAGGCCACGTGAGGTATCGAAACTGGTCTGTAAGCGTATTCGTCCCACATGACAACATACTGAATCTCATATAAATAGGTTACATTGTACAACTGGCCCAAACGGATCTGGCACTGAGTATTCACAACTAAAAGATACCAAGAGAGTATACCTCAATTATTTGGATTATTGACATAACCACCTTACATATCTGAAAAAAACAGCATTGTTCCTCCCTCTGTATGATAATATCATACTTCTATCATTATTATGATATGATCTATGAGGAACTTTATTAGGTCTTATAATGTTTAATCCAGAATTGATATTCCATCTGTTAATTGTTTTCTCCCTTAATCTAAATCATGTGAGTCCTTTTGATCAATGTTCCACTAAAATTGTAATCCATAACAGCTATTGGACATTTTGTAGCATAATACTTTATTTTAAAAAATCAGTGTCGAAAAGAACGAGAGGAGTGTGCTTCCGCGACCTACTTCCTCTAAATTTATCCGCCACTGGTCATTCAACACATACTAAATGATATTGAAGCTTTATTCTTTACAAAAGGTTAGTTTAATTTGAGATAAAGCGGACGCTATTTTTTACAATTCTGTCACCAAACAGCCTAAAGCATAGTTCTGAGGTAAGCATTTCAGTTAGATAGGCCTATCCGGTTAGATATAGAAACCATGAGCTTTGTCCGTCCACTCAAAAAAAAATTCCTCTCATAAGGAACATTTGGCCCAGTTTCATATCCCCTGTATTACCGGCCATGGCAAACGACTCTTCTTTTTAGGGACCTTGTTCCGGCACACGATGTGACTGGTATATTTCCTATATTCTATATCCCTCTCCATCATAGACATATATATACTTCTTTTGGGGCAGAATCAACAATTACTTCATATAGAAACACTATATGAATTAGCGTTTTGTGTGGTAAATTATGTTAAATACATTCTTTTTTTTTTTTTTTTTTTACACAAATTGATTGTATTTCCGATATTCTGTATTTTGAATTTTATCTTGCTGATACTAAACATTTACAATATTTTAATCGACAAGTTGGAAATTTGGGGGTTCATTGATCAAGATATTGGTTTAGTTGTGACAATGAGTTGGGTGACATACACCAGGGCCTGATCCAGGATTTTGAAAAAGCTGCGTTTGGGAGGAGGGCAGGGATACAAATTTAGACTAAGTAGGCCTACAGAAACATCATACCTCCGTGTATGTCGATGTCTATCCAAACAGTCCCTCGGGGTTCTAGGCCCATTGCTGTTTACATTATATAAATGATCTAGTTAGAAGCAGATTGGGGTATCAGCACATTTGGCACTTTGCTGATGGTGCAGTATTATATTATGATGCAAGAAGGAATGTATCCAAATAAGAAACCTTCCTGCAGGGTCTTCTGAATACAACTCAAGCCCGGTGTACAGAAAATGGCATAGATACTGAGAAAACAAAATTTTAAATTTTCAACCAGAATCAATGTGATCTCTTTAATCTATTCAATGAAGGCCAAAAATCGGAACAAACCAATTTCTATTATCTTGTTGTTGGTGTTTGGTTAGATGGTGCCAAGATGGTGCCTCCAAGCATCTCCACCATGGTTATAAAATGATTAATTAGCTTACCAATAAAAGTGCAAACAGTACGACAGAGACACTTTCCGCTCCAGTCTGACTACCGTGAATTCGTGGCAATCAGAAGCAATGTACGGGTAGTGTGATAAAAGTGCATACTTTGAAGAATTAAGAAACTGCCTGACAACCAAAACAATCCTCTTGGTGTATGATCTATCCCTACTACCTTAACTTAAATATTGTGATTTCCTTATTTACTGTTTCGCAAAGCATGATGTAGACAAGTTAGGAAAGCTGCAATATAGAGCTCTAAGAATTGTACATAAGATAAGAAACCTGAGAGATATCAGCAGGAAAGAATATTTAAAGAAATATAAAATAGGAAATAAGAAGAAATTAAATGTCACCTTCTAAGACTCTTGTACACTTGATAGGAAAAGGATGTTTGGCTCAAGATACAGGAGAGTGTATCAATCAATGGAAACAGCAGTTCTTTATGTGAAGAGACCCATAACTGAAGGAAACAAAAGTGTGTCTTTCACTGATATTGCAACCAAGTACGAAGAGCATGGATACTGTTTATTCACTCAAAGAAGGAAATTACAATACATTTAATGGCTAGCCTCATAGCCGTAGTTACATGTATCTTAAAGCAAGATATTTGAGAATGTTGAATCTGATTTTATCTACATAGATATTTACTAGAATAATATTATGCGACATTCCATTTCAATTTCAATGGGATATGAAATAACGTACAAAAATACAAGAACACCTACTTGGTTATCTGGTATTACTACTTACCATCTCACCATTAAGATGATTACATAAAAATAGGAATACTATCACATAATATTTGGAGCCAGAGTAGTCTGAAGATATGTAATAAACATATTGAAAAAATACGATGGGTGGTCGGATGGATGAATGGTATCGGTCGACCACCGTGCGCCCATAGACGTGTACCTATACGGGTCTTGTGTCACCACCTGGTGTAAAACAGAATAAAAGCTACTTCGTGCACATGCCCTTGGTGTTTACTAATTTGTGGAGTGTAAGAGTATCCTTAAAGTATTTAAAACCACTGGTTAAAAACGTTAGAGTACCGCCACTCTGATAGAAATTGATTTGTTTTTGTATTAATTTACAAAAATACTATCAGGGGAAAGCCCAGGTCCTTCCGACAAAACAAGATAATTATGCAAATGAAACTAACTTAAGTACAATATGGCTGGGGGAAAAGCATAGATCAAACCTTCTAATAGAGCAGGTGTTTGTATCCACCCTTGCCAGAAATGAAGAACATGATAGTATGAAAGTTCTAAAATGTGATAACCGTGTAGTAGATTAGTGAATACATTTTCTTGTTCGTGTTGAATATAATCATAAGCAGATAAGTTGACAATCAAGGACACGATTATTCTTTAATAGATGCATTCAAACATAATTATGTTGATCTTCCAGGTAGACTGGAAATTCGGCAGTACACGAATAGACTGGAAAGTCGACAGTAATTTCACATGAATCCGTCTAGAAAGTACAATTCCTCTAAAGAATAATTGTAGAGCTTAAGCCACAGAGATAACGCATAAAAATAAAGTTACGATGGTGAAATATTAGTGAGTTCGATACGATGAAATCGATGGAAAATGAACTTATGTGACACTGATGGATCTAGTATTTTGAAAAGGAGAGGGTACCTTATTTTTTAAAATATCCTGATTATGTCAACTTAACTTCATGTTTTCCATATGAGTTGCATGAACCAAGGTTTGATAGAAATATATTATGTTAATGATTCTAGAAAAAAATACACAATTTAAGTTTTTCATTGTTAAACTTATTCCATGAGCAATGCCCCAATGACCTCTGGGTTGTCCGGGGTTTTAGTTATCACACGCAGGTTGAGAGGCCATTCATGTGACTACCTGCCACCCGTGCCATATGCAGAAATATACAATTTAAGATTCCAGTTCCTGTAGACCTGTGTGCTGAACACACCCAGCTCCCATTTCGATGCTGCTTGGGGCCGCTAGTCGGCTGTTGGGCGTTCGATTATTGACCTGTAAAGTTGACATAGCCTTGGCCATTTGTTGGTACATCAGAGATGGATTTCACCAGCTGCGCGGCTTCTCAGTCTCTCTTAACGAATGCCCGACGGAGGACGTTTCCGGGTGGATATAAGAAGTCATAGCAAAGTCTATATGAGACATACATAACATGTAAGTAAGGCCTTAAAATCACTGTCACTTTAATAGGATTCAGATTTGTAAGTAACAATCCATAATTGAATTATTGCACTGTGGATAATAAGTTATTTTACAATAATGAATATCTCCTTACCGTGAAATGTCGTGCGAACTAACTTTGTTTTGGGAATTGCACTCTAGGGGTTGTTTATGGACTCTCATACAAAATGAAAAACTTCTTTTTGTAATCACGCACCGTACTTCACGCACCGTTGAAGACAACTATACTTGTACCTTGAGCACATACCTCTAGAGAATTATGAGTTGTTTAGAGTTTCACGGCGATGCATAACAATCATAGATGTTGTTCTGTTGTAACTACATTGCCAGGTACTGATGTACCTGAGCTGCCGACCAATTTCCCTTTACAAATATATTGGTCAAGATTCCAAAATATGGAATTGTGAGGTAACAGGATAGGAAAAGTGACGGCTTTGTGATTTCTTTTGTTTCCAAACTATTTCACTACATTGAAATGGTGTTGCAACAGATATAAGGTACTATTGATTATATATATATATATTTGATGACAAACTCAATGGTTATAAAAGGATAGCAACAGGTGACAATGGATATTTTGATATGGTCACATTAAAGGTACTTGGGGGTGTTTGGCTTAAATTCTTATTACCAATGCAATCTGCTGTAAATTTGTAGGAGCTGTAGCTTCTATATAGAACAATATATAGTAACAATATAAACAATTTTCACCGTTTCTGATAAGAGTTACAGCTTGATAAAGAATTTGATCTCATTGATTTCAATGGGAAATATCAGTTTTTTTTCTCTGTGAAAAATACTACCAATGGAATTCTCATGAAACTTCTGAAATATTTAGCATTTACCTATGAGTAAACATCTAAACCGAAAAATTTAATATTCACCGTTTGTGAGAAAAATTATACTGAAAAACATTGAAAAATTGAGGTATTTTGGGTATTTATAGTATGGTTATTTGATACCCTGCTATTCTAATTGAGCAAAAACACCCTAACTTTACTTCTCTTAGCATTACTAGACATGTGAGATGTTTAAAGTACCTTAAACAAAATATCTTTTTTGTAGTTCTCAATCTATGACCCAGGTGGCACCCTGAACAGCATCAAGTACCTTTAATCAGTTATTATTGCCATGCTCACTAGTTTGATTGTCTACAACTAGCATAGATAGGAAAACTGCTGTGATATCTATAAATCATAAACCTATTGTTAACGGGCCGT
The DNA here is from genome assembly GCA_936440205.1 of Lepidonotus clava. Taxonomy (NCBI): domain Eukaryota; kingdom Metazoa; phylum Annelida; class Polychaeta; order Phyllodocida; family Polynoidae; genus Lepidonotus; species Lepidonotus clava. Next base: position 21,352,500 of record OW387134.1, read on the forward strand.
TGAACATCAGTACATGGTCGTAGTTATAAAACATTGAAATGTTGCTTAAAAAATCACAAAGAATTTCTCGTTTTTTCAATTAGATAAAAACGAAGGCCTAAAAAGAAAGTCTGAACAACTTCTCCCCTAAAGAAACGTTCTAAGGTTAAGGGGAAATTCTAAATTTGTTTGCTTGTTGTGTTTTATTTTTATTTCACCAATCGTATATACATAATTTCTTCTTTGGTATAGTTATACATAATGAAATGGAAATGAGTGACTACATGAGTAGGATGATTTACAGTACACTATAATGAATAGATTTGTGTCACACATTTTTTGAATTCAATCTTATGTACATCAGCAGGTCATGGAGTATATCCGTGTTTGAAAATAAGTTTAAAAAACTGTTTTTATAGACTAAAGATTTTAATTTGCCTGGTCTTTTATTTATAATATAGATTCAGAAAAAGAAACTTTCATTGGATTATGCAATTTGGATGAGCGTCATATAGTATGGAAATAACGCAAATCACACTGCACCCCCTTTTCCTCCTGTTGTCTACAATCCTTGCCTCGTCTTCCTGTTGACAGACCATGGACGACCAGCAGACACGGTTGGCTCGGTATGAATCAATGAGGAAGGGCAACAATGGGCGGTACTTTTCTGAGAACAAGAAGCTCTTCCTGGTGCACATGGACCTCCGGAAGCAGTGCGAGAGGAGTGTGCGGGGCTACGCCAGGGACACCCAGATGGCGGTGCGCGAAATCACACGTCAGCAGAAACTGATTCAAGAAAAGAAAGAACACCTGGAGAAAGAAATGGAAAGGTTTAAGGTGACTTTTCTTGTGTCTCCAACGTAAACATAAACAGCCTTTCTGACATAACCTAAAAATGATCATTTCCTTTCAGTTGTCATTTTGTAAGATTTTTGTGTCTAATGTCACACACAGAACTGATATGCCTTAATGAAATTGGTAAACTCCATCGGTTTTGAAGATGAGATTGCTAGTAAATATATAACTGTCCTCTATTTTATTGCCGGATATAATATTATAACATATAATTGCTGACACATCTAATATTACTAGATGTGTCAGCAATTTTATTGTATAAATCCTAAGATGATTATGATGTTCTTCAATAGTGTAATCACAACAAATAAGTTTTGTTCACATTTATGTTCCTAAATTTATAGTAATCATGATTTCTTCTATTTTGTAATTCATGCAGAAACAAAGTGATACAATAAGCATACCCAGAATTGAACCTCCAAGACTTCGTTCCGACTGCACCGAAGATACAGGCGCCACGCAGCACATGCCACCTGGCGACATCAGACCGAACAAGACCACAGAAATCGACATTGGGAAATCATGGGGGTTGAGCCACACTATACCCAAAAGTGACCAATATCGAATACAAGTTCAAAAACCTTTACGATTAAAGTTTAGATAATACTGGTGATTCTATAGATATACCAACAATACTTAGGACGAATTAATATGTTTCACCAAGGTAAATCCCGTAGGCCATACATTATTGAAAGTTCCAATACAAAAATGTACTGAAGATTCTTGCATCTCTGTTTTTCAACTGCTATCCTTGAATCAACATCATTTAACTAAAAATATATAGAGTACAATTTGGTTATAAAATCTATGTTAAATGGATCGTCTAAATTGCGTGCCACATATATAATTTATTATGTTCTTTTTTAATTCAACAATGGCTTCACATTAATATATGTTTTTCTAGACAACACTGGTGACATTTAAGGTGATATAAAACGACAAAATGTGAGACTGGACGCATGGTGATGCCGGGGGGGGGGGGGGGGTGACTTCATACCAAGTCTGCCCGGATGTGTGTGTCCAAAAGTGAAGGACATGGGTGCTTTTTCAGCTTTAACAGAGTGAAATGAGTGGCTATACTTTCACTTGCAATGGATGTCACTCTGTATGAGTGTATTTAGGGGTACTTCCAGTACTATACCTGGATGTCTCACACTAACCCTAGCAGTTCAAAGTCAGACTGTACTCCATGTATTACTATAAGCATCACAAGCACTATCAGAACTGTAGCTCAACTGTTCTATGTTCAAGAAATGAAGTATATAGCCCTTCCCTAATGGTATCTTTGAAGTAAGATCCCTTCATTATGGATATGTTTTTGCATTGACAAGGTCCTTCCAAATGGGTCCATTTTTTGAAACCCCAATACATACATCCGGGCATAATATGTAAGTCAAGTCGCCCCCCCCCCCCCCCCCCCCCAGGGTGACGATTACGGTAAAGGGATGCCGATTTTACAATTCAGGATACCGTGCAATAAAACATATGCTTGAACAATTGCATATATATAACGATTCTAGATTATTTCTACACGTATATATGATTATGTCATAAAAAGGAAGGGGATTAGTTAATCTTAGTAAGAATAAATTGCTTAAGCCTATATTCCACTTGCTGATTTTGCTTCCAAAGCCTATATTCCACATGCCGATTTTGCTTCCAATTTCAAAAATTGGAAAGGGAAATAGTTGTTAAATATTGACATGTCACAAATCATTAGAAAGGTTTTATAATGTCCTTTCAAATGATATAGGCCTATAGTACGTATGAGAACATGTCATATTTACGGAGAAAATAAAACAATTACAAAATCGCCAGCATCAAAATCGGTCTCTGGAATGCAGGCTTTACTATATACAAATACAAACGGCTAATAGTTTATTTTGTATTACTTTCCTTAGTGTTTTTATTGATTCAATCACTTCTTACATGAGTAAGTTTTTGCATTAATGGTGAATACAAAGACATTTGGGAGCTTCAGATAATCTGAGTAATGTAATCTTTTATCATCAGGTTTTACATTGTATTTCAAAATATTCTATTGACAGTAGACTTCTTTACCTCTATCTAAATAAATATCTAATTAACCTCACCTAATTTTGCACTTATGGTCTTAAATAATTATGATTGGTTAGATTTGAGATATATTGACGTATCGAGATGCGTTGTGGGATTTGAAACTCGCCTATCAAGAGCTCTATCTTTATGCGGTGATATGTAATTTTTAGTGAAGAATACCAGCCTTTATATCAAGGAATGAATATAAATATTTGCACATAATTATATATATGAAGGGGCGTTTACACAAGCTAACAGTACCATATTAAGATGTATTGCCGATAGTGGTACTTAACCCTTTCACTGCCAGAGGCCGCATATGCGGCCCTATAGTAAAATCCCATAAGAACACCATTGAAAGAGGGTGAACTCAGCTTTCAGAATCTGAAAGAATTTTTGAAAAATTCCAATAAGAACCAGAGATACAGCTATTTGAACACCAGACCATCAAGTCACCAAAAAATATTAGAATTGCAATTAGAGTAACCATTAATAATGTACTTACACTTGAACTTACCACACCCATCAGAAATCATGAAGAATAGGTAAATTTATGTAAATGACATGATTTTCAATTGGCTATAACTTAGCTTTCAATTATAATAATTACAAACTCTCTTTGGCATGAAAAAGATAACGTTTACATGTTATCCTCATAAAAAGTGAAATAGTTATTTTATGAATTATCGGTTACCATGGAAACCGGTAAAAAGCATATGGTAGGCATATGTTACCTGATAAGATATTTGCCTTATTGGCACAGTGCCAACATTTGGAACATTTTCATCAAAATTATTGAAAAATGCTTTCCACCTGAAGAATCTAAATTAAATTTGAGTTTTAGGTATTTTGTAGACTAATTTTCTTATTTTGGGCAATATTTCAGTAAATATCAGTTATATCATGACATATCTGGCAGTGAAAGGGTTAAAGCCTAACCCCGACAATTAAGAAAGCCCTATTATAGCCCCAACAAAGTGTAAACTGATTGTATCTATATTATACGAAAATAATCATTGTAAGGTTGTCCTGAAGTTGTCTTAGTGTTATCCTAAGGCTGCTGAGAGATTGTCGGGAGTATTGGAGTAATATGTATTGGGCTAAAAGGTGAAGGATTTCTGTTATGATCTGTGAAGATAATGACTATGTTGACCTATTTTTGTTCAGTATCCTAATGTAACGTTCCTCGGTAGTTCGGGGTTTCCGATTTCTACAGCAGTAGGACGTGGGGATTATTTTGGTTCTCAGTCGGGCGAGGGGTCTGAGCAGGAAGCCAAGATGTAAGATCAAGAGTCGTGCCTCGTGCACGAGGGTGAATGAGCGGGTCGATCGGGAAATCGGCATTCATTGAGGGGGGTGGTGTGTACCAGTTGACCGTAACGGAGGTGTTTCGGACAGCGGGTACGGGGGACCAGGGGCTTCTGTCAGCAGCGCAGAGGACAGTGGGAAAAATGATGGGGGTAGGTCTGTGGTAACCGGATGATGGACACCCTCTTGCTCGCCTATTGGATGGGCCAGTCCTTCAAAGCTTCGGGGATGTTGGGCCGACGCTCGCCTACAGGGTGGTAGCGTGGGGCCAAGCCGGTCCCGCCTTCGTACCCCCGGTCGCAGGGGGACTGCTCACTATTTCGGGCTTTCGTACTTGTCCGGTCTTCCGGTCTCAGGTCATCTCCCGGGCTATTTCGGGCCTTCAGGCCATATTTCGGTCCTTCGGATTGTCAGACCCTGCACTACTTCTCACTCTATTTTCAATGAACTTTACTTATATTACTTTATGTTCGTTAAGTCACTTAGTTAGTTTCGGATCATCTCATCGACTTAGACCCCATTCAGGGTAATACTAGAGGAAGATGACACATGTGGACACAAGGAGTACCAAGATGGAATTGTTTATTTCGGGCCTCACCACCCCTTTTTATAGTCTACTGCTCCGCCCTGATTGGCCATTAGAGGTCACGTGGTCATTATGACGTCATATCCGGTTTACAACACTTTTGGGTTTCGGGTTTCCTGGGTTTCGGGTTTCGGGTTTTCGGTCCCTTAAAAATACACTTTTAACTTATAACATTCTATCGTTTTTTGATACTTAACTCTGATATTGATGAATGGATTTTCATCACACTAAGGTTATCTTAAAACATTGTCCTGATGACACGTAGTCGGCTGTGTAAACCCGCCATTAGATCCACTACTTGTCCCTGTAAAATGTTTGTGGCCAACGGCAAAAGAAGGGGTCGCCCCGGGTCACGACGTCATTGGCGACTTGTCAGCAACTAAGGAGCGCTGACAAATGATATGACATTAATGTGAGCCCTGAAACCGACAGCAACCTCGGGTATAGCCCTACCACCATCATTCTCTACCTATGCCCTCTCTCCACCCTACCGGCAAAATGGTGATAGGAAAGTGAGCTGTTTCAGAATGTCCCACCATGGGTTACAAGCATTACGCGCTGGGATCACGTGACCTTAGGCTATCCCGTCATTTGTCTTAGGGACTCAATTGCCAGCTGTCATGGCGGTCAGCAGGGTCGTTTCCGCTACCAACTATGCTTCATGGTCGTGGTATAGGGCGGGCTACGTGATGTATGGCCTATTCCTGAATGGTATTCATTGTTATTTAGGGGATATTCATCATTTACATAGACACGAGTAGTTTAGGTGTATAGTTCAACGTATTATGATATAGGGCCTAACCAATATTTATAGAGCTGCAGCTCGGGGCCATGCAGAATTATGACACTATATATACAGAATATTCAACCCAGGACCTTCCTAGACAAACCTACACTGAAAACACAAAGTCGTCAGAGAGCCACTTTAAAGTTGTCAGAGGGTTGTCATAGGTCACTTTTGGGTTGTCATAGGTGACTTTTGGAGGCAGAGCAGGGCTGATTACAGGCCATTGATGCTGTGTGACGACCTTGTGACAATCCTATGACAATTCGGGGGTGGTCAGAGGGTTGTCATTGTGAATTTTGAGGCTGGATGACAACCCAAAGGTTGTCACTTTCTCCCGACTACTTTGGGCCAAAAAGGTCATCAGAGAAGCAAAAATGACAATTTGGTTGTCATAGGGTTGTCACAGAAGAAAATGAGAGTCAAAAGTCCTGCCTGACAACCCTAGGGATGTAAGTGAATGGTGCCTAAAATGACAGCCCAAGGTTGTCATGGCCTCTGTCTATAACAAAGTGTTGTAAGTGAATGGTGTCAAACAACATACAACTCATAGGCCTCCTATGTTTAATGGCCGTACCTAATAACTATAGGTCTGCAGGGCAAGAAAGGACTTAAAAACTTGAAATATCTGGTCCTTCTAACTGTCTTAAAAACGTAGCGCTGTTAATAATGTTATGATAAAAATAAAAGTGGTATATTTAGATTCAGCATATATTTTTCTATCATTCAATACCAAAATGGTTTGTCAGGCAAAATTATTTTGATAAAGAAATGGGAGTAGAATCTGACAAAGACGGCACAAGTTTTCAAAATATGAGCATCCTCCCATGTGACATTGCTAATGAATATAATGATTAATGGGAACAAGGGGAAAAATATAAAATACGTTCCGATGATAAATGGCCACAAATGACATGCAAAATATGTTTAGAAAATTCAAAAAGTCATCAATAGTGTACTCCCCCACCAGTAAACTTATGTGACTGATATAAAAAAAACTTACTACAAATCTTTGGAAAGTAGAACTCAAAATAGAACTGAAAAACAAAACCAGCCCTTTCTTGCCCTGCAGACCTATAGTAATAACATAATAGGAAGCCATCGTTATGGACTATGATATCTACAACATGAAACTATTCATAAATAATATTTTTTGTATAAAAGACACAGAAACCCTGGGTTGTCGTTTTTGGCACCACTTTTGACAACTCTGTGTTTTCAGTGTATGCAGGACATCTTTCTCTAGGTGACAATTATTGATGTTGGCAGGTTGTATCGATGGGAATCGAACCCATGTTTTTAGTATTACCCAGCGCTCCCCCCCCCCCCCATAATATATCCCAACATTGAACAGCATGCCAAACCCTCAACCAAATCAACTGGCTGGTTATGCTTTTTTTCACTGGTTGTTGGTATGAGCTGACATTTTCTCAGCTAGTAGAGTATAGCATACAAGTGGATATCCTTGTAGAAGCAGTATTTAAATATGTTATCATTGTTATTTTCCCAGTGAGAACGCTATACTGTTGAGCGCCTAGTGGACCTATCTCGTACCACCATGCACACAGACGCCCCCCTCGGATCTTGGAAAACCCCAATCCCAACTGCAGGGGGAGAGAGAGTATGGTTTTAGACGTAGTGATGTGCTTAGCATATTTAACGCTACACTGAAAACACAAAGTCGTCAGAGAGCCACTTTAAAGTTGTCAGAGGGTTGTCATAGGTGACTTTTGGGTTGTCATAGGTGACTTTTGGGTTGTCATAGGTGACTTGTCGGGACAGAGCAGGGCTCATTTGAGGCCATTGATGCTGTATGACAACCTTGTGACAATCCTTCGACAATTTGGGGGTGGTCAGAGGGTTCTCATTGTGAATTTTGAGGCTGGATGACAACCCAAAGGTTGTCATTTTCTCCCGACTACTTTGGCCAAAAAGGTTGTCAGAGAAGCAAAAACTGAGAATCGGGTTGTCATAGGGTTGTTACAGAACAAAATGAGAGTCAAAAGTGCTGCCTGACGACCCTAGGGTTGTAAGTGAATGGTGCCTAAAATGACAACCCAAGGTTGTCATGGCCTGTGTCTATGATAAAGTATTGTAAGTGAATGGTATCAAAAACATACAACTCATAGGCCTCCTATGTGTAATGGCCATACCTAATAAATTATTGTAATAAGATAATAGGAAGCCATTATTATGGACTATGATATCTACAACATGAAACTATTCATAAATAGGATTTTTTGTATAAAAAACACAGACAACATTGGGTTGTCGTTTTTGGCACCATATTGACAACTTTGTGTTTTCAGTGCACTGAAAACACAGAGTTGTCAAAAGTGGTGCCAAAAACGACAACCCAAGGTTGTCACAGGCTGTGTCTGTGTCTGTTAGACAAAAAATCTTATTTATGAATATTTTCATGTTGTAGATATCATAGTCATTATAATGACATCCTATTATGTTATTACTAGTTATTAGGTGTGGCCATTACACATAGGAGGCCTATGAGTTGTATGGTTTTGACATCATTCACTTACAACACTGGGTTGATATAGACAGAGGCCATGACAACCCTGGGCTGTCACTTTAGGCACCATTCACCTACAACCCTAGGGTAGTCAGGCAGGACTTTTGACTTCTCATTTTCTTCTGTGACAACCCTATGACAACCCATTCTTCATTTTTGCTTCTCTGACGACCTTTTTGGCCTAAAGCAGTCGAGAGAAAATGACTACCTTTGGGTTGTCATACAGCCTCAAAATTCACAATGACAACCCTCTGACCACCCCAAAGTTGTCAAAGGATTGTCACAAGGTAGTCACACAGCATTGATGGCCCGAAATGAGCCCTGTGATAACCCAAAAGTCACATATGTGAGCCCAGAAGTGACCTGTGACAACCCTTTGACAACCTTGCAGTGGCTCTCTGACGACTTTGTGTTTTCAGTGCATCTATGTGAGGGAGAATTCTCTCCCCCAGCCTGGTTGGAGCTCGATCCTTATCGATACCTCGAGGCTATAGCATGCTCTGTTGCCATCTCTCAGGGCGGGCAGTCGTCTGGTTGGGTTAGTCCTCCATTCGGTCCGATCCCCTCCACGTGCAGGGATCAGATGGCCATGCTCCTTGGCCGTCTGGTCCTAATGACACAGTATCCCAGGCCGAGACTGGTCCTACGCCCTCCCCACTCACTTGTTACTCCATGTCAAGACGACAACAGCACGCATTCTGCTGGTTACACAACGCAAAAGCTTCAGCCAAGACTGATCGATACGTCTTAGTGGTGTATACACAACACCAACTGGGGGACCCTCAGGCGGATTTTGCTTATATACCAATCACCCTATAGCTTGCTTAGTTTGGTCGATAGAATGTAGGTTAGAAATCCTGCATATCATGTACTTATTGATCAAGCCCCCTCTTGAATCAAGGGAATGTGTGCATGGGTGTGCGTGTGTGTGTGCACGTGGTGGTGGTGTTGAACAGGGCTTTTTGGCGCCTTTTAGAATGCTATGCCGAGCCATGACCACTTGACATGTGTCTGGTGAAAGGTATAATGGCAATCTATAGCCTGGGCCAGTCGGGCATTTGCCGGTGACACGGTGAAAGTGGGCTAACGCCCGAGGCAATGGCATGTCGGCGCCCCGCAGCAAAGGTGTGTGCTTTTAATCCGTATTGGGCGTCACGGCCCTCCCCGCCCCACCGCAAACAAGGCCTCCAGTGGTACCACGCCTGGAGCCGGCGAACGGCACACAGGAGGAGGCGGCACGGTGTCAGCGGCGTCACCAGAGGGGCTGACACCCAGACACACTGCAGGGATCAGCCGGCCACCACCTCTGCTGGAGGCAGTGCTACATACACCAAGAGACAGACGCCACAGACCAGAACATTCTACAAAGTCCCACCATCTCATTCAGAATACGTGAGAAGATTGTATCTTGCCAAGATAGGGTCACTGGACCTGAATACCAGAGTGTGCAGGGCGTGTGATCACGTCGACACTTATTAACTTACTGCTCGGGCCTCCTCATTATCTCACCACTGACTCGCTGCCCCTATACCACTACCACTACCACTACCCCCTCCCTCACGTGGCTTTACTCAGTTCAGATAGGACCCTCGGCTGTTGCTGCTGGTGCTGGTGCTGCTGTGGCCGCTGCTCGGTCCCGCCGAGATCAGCTCGTTTAGGCCGGCGTGAGCAGCTCGAGGGTTCACATGACCATGCCCTGCAGCGCCACGAGCAACTCACTCACTCACTGACTGGGCCGCGAGTCTGAGAGAGCCACTGACAGACACCACACACTACCACTTGTTGGTGGCCTTCCCGCCGGAGTCACGTGCGCCTATCACGGAGTCAGTAATTACACCCAATCTCCAATTATCTACAAGGATTCAATAATGGGAGTAGTATATAATTCTGATAAGTGATCTACACACAGACAACTAATACCGCATACCTCAGAGGAACACCTCCATGGAAGTATCCCCAGTAGTCTTATAGGAGTGGAATGTGTAAAGGATTTTCTATGTAGACAAATGGAGACAGGACTTCGAAATATTCCCATGAGATTGAGGATTACGTGTAGAGTCATTTCACATGTTTCCTGAACGGAGCAGGAAGGACCCCGGACTAACCATAAAGCCGCCTACTGGCCGACCTTGCCGACAAAAAATTGATGGATATATCGGGTAGACAGCGCCACAAATATACAAAGTGACCATACTTTGTCCATGCGTATTTCTGTTATTTATGTTCAGTCCAGTGTTTTGACGAGCCAAATCCTATCTTGTGAGGCTGCAGCACTCCCTGACCTCGCTTTTCCACTCGATAACGTCGCCAGAAGTAGTCCTGTCCGGCCTCGAGCAATAGATCCGGTGTTTTGGAAATTACTAGCATGGCATCGGGAAGGTCGGGTCGATCCAACTCCAAAAGCACAGGTGCCTTGGCCGAGCTTGAGGTATGTATACGTAACTAGTAGTCCTACCGAGTTGCTCGGAAAGAGTTACCTGGCTAAACAGTCTTAAACACCCATTCCACATAACCTCGGTGCTTTTTTATTCGAGACCGCATACCAATAATGAACCGGGTATTCACTTAGTCCAGAAGACGCAACAGATGTAGAGATATATCAGTTTTGTACTATCTAGACTACCAAGATAAGGTATCCAAGAAATGCCTCTCTTAATTTTTTTTTTTTTTTTTTTTTTTTTTTTATTTCGCAAAAGAACAGTTTGACAATTCTCAACGCTAAGCGCTGCTTTTCAGAATCGTACACTGAATTATATCCATGTACAACTCTCTTCGATTAATATTACAAGATGAACGAACTATTCTATCTTACACAACATCACTCATTGTGCTCACTACTCACACAAACTGTTAATTGTATCATTGAACATAATTAACCAGATAATGTTGCAAATTTTATAATTTCTACAAATTGGCGGTACAGGGTGAGGGAGATAAGATATACATATATATAAGGGAAAACAAAGGGGAAATATAAATAAATATGAGTCAAATCCCAACAGAGTCAGCCACTGTTACACTGTTGTCATTAATTAAGCTAATTAAGCTAAAATTTATAAAGCATTTAAGCATGATTTTCAAAGAACTACTTAGCATGAACGGATGCAAACAATATCTAATGGAAGGTCGTCTTCTTTCTTGAGATGATCAAATGGTAAATGTTATGTATGGTGCATGCCACGCATATCATATTCCTTTTGAATCCAATGTATGATGAACCTTAGAACACACTCGAAATGAATGTTGTTACTGTAGGTTTGCAGTATTTACTGTAAATTTGCAATTAAGGTCTTAATACTGTATATACGACATTCACTTCTCAAAGCGTGATTCGAAATTATCAAAGATTACTTAAGATTTTCTTTAACGTTGAATTTGACGTCGAATAATTACAACTGGTCATCTGGTAACGATAGGAAATTACATAGTTTCCATAGTAATTCACCATAAGGAGTTCCAATTTCACGTAGGGTGGGGCAATTGAAACCTGAGAATACCGAAAGGCCACTGTGAGGAAGTATACAATTTTCTTTATATACATATATAGATGTACATAATTGGTAGTTTCATCAAATAGACTGTCTAAGGTTAATATGATTGGAAAGTGCCTTTCGACCATCAGAATGATTACCCCTTCACTGACTGTGGTCCCTGATCAGATCACGCGTTAGTTACCACATCTTTTGAACTGAGACACAGTTTACTCCATGCTGGGTTATTCATGTGGTTCTGGGCGAATGTTGCTGCACACCGCCATTTCCCCAGCGATAAGGCACGGAACTGCTTTGATAGGTTCAAAGACAATGGGCGCTGACTGAGTTACTAGCTCACATACGCTGGCTGTTAAATGTAGGATTTTGTGGTGGGGGTATCCCTTGGTGAGTCAGAATACTACAATAACTCCAGAGGCTTTTTCTCGAAAGCATTAGATATAGAAAATGGCACTCAATAATGTGTTCCGTATCAGTTCCAGTTTGTGATATACGTGTTTCAATTATTGATATAGGCTCAGTCTGTAGCTAGGTCCCCTTAACAGTCATGTCTATATTTTATGGGCATCTATAGGACGGCTATGGAACTACATTCATTGTATCGTTAAATGTATTTTATGTACACCATTAGAGCAGAGCCTGGACCTGGACCAATAGACCTGATTCGTATTGTTCTTCGATTACGGCCAAATGGGAGCCTATCCCGTTTGGGGATCACCTGGGATCTGTTTCAGTCGGCCTGGGTCTGGATTTACCCATTTGCGTACACAGAGGCCCACCTTAGCCATCCATTGTCCCCTACCATCAGGCTGTCGACGGCGATAAAGATGGGCGGCAGAGTGAGATGGAGAGCTAGGCCTACCAACAACGCACTGACACCCGACAGACCTACAGACCGAGCGGCCATTTGGCATCAACACTCGCACTCATAGTTGTTCAGTGGGTCACTTATGATTCATTTTTTGTTACGTTATCCATCAATCCGAGGGTTCATTAATTATAATCCTCCGGTAATGAATAATGATTTGGATTAGTGGACAAAACAAAATCAAAGACATATAGGCCTACCGTCAACTATACTGCCCTTTGCCGCAACAAAGTATATTTAAGGCCTATAGACCTACGTGTAAGTTTGAGAAGGCCCATGGATGTAGAGTAACAGAGTAACCACGCAACAATCTGTTTATCTCCTTCCGGTGTCCCGACTAGTGGTTTTATTCAACATGTTTATCTACATTCTCTTCCTCCAATTGAATGTCTTCTATCTCTCTTGCCCAGCAAAAAGTCTGCCATGCTTTTCGTATTTACTGCTGTGGATCAGAAGGCCATAACGTAGTTTGTAATACTTAAGCTAGATTTTAAAAACATATTATAAAATACACAGAATATGTCCTCAAGAACCGATCAATCCCCAAATGACGAGTAAGAGTGACCTCTAACGTCGCACAGCAGAGGTGTCTTGGCGTATAGAGAAGGACACTCGGGACCGGAAATGAATGTCCCTTCCTGCGGGGGGCGCCGTAGTGGCTGCTGTGTATCACGTGATGTACACGGGAAGACGACCGTGTCACTCCGATAACCAGTTAACACCGGCCACATGGCCACGTCCGCAGGGACCTTCTCGTCTCTGTATATAGAGTCCAAGGAGGTATATTATTATGTCATGACATCTCATTGGTTAGAGTCGACCTTCCAAGGAAGCTGCCATCCCTCAGCACAAAGAAAACCCTACTCGCAGGTTAAAGATCCATAAAATATATGCGTTTACTATAGGCCTATAGGCCTAGTGGAATATGACTCACAGTTCCAACCAACTAATTATGGAATTTCACTGTAAATACCATCTTTACTAAATGGTAATACTGATTTTATTATTGTAATGTCTGGAAGAAGAGATGTATCTGAAGACAACAAATGAAATATTATCAAAATAAGAAAAAAAGTATCTACTCTCCTCAGACGTAGGGAATGATAGGGAATTTCGGGCCAAATATCGGTCTAATGTGGATGTCCCTGTACTTGTCTACGTCCTACACTTTGTTGGCAATTTGTATCAGCTTCACCAAGCTGCCGTCTGGCTCCCTGTTTGTCCGGTTCGGCAATTACCTTCAAACCAGGCACATTCCGCCGCCTCGCTGTAAGAAATGGGCATTCTGACTTTTGGTCCGGGTGGTCAGGCGTTCGGCAGAGGGCGTTGTAGTGGCAAAGGGTCGATATTAACCTCATATGGAAAGAGAATTCCTTGGAATTCGTGACAAGCTGCAAATGGGTTAACGTCGAATGTGCTTTGCTTTTTCCTAACAACTCGGAAAAAGAATGTCCTGCTATTAACCTATGCGCTGTCAAGTTATATTCTCATAATTAAATGGCTTGGGGATGTTTTTACCTGTGGCTGTCACATTCTGATACTGAGGTGGCTACTTTTGTTATATAGTGTGTTATTTATTAACCAGAGGTGGAGCGGGTGAGTATATACATTAGCACCAAATCCTAGTTGTCTCTCGTACTATAATTGGCCCAGGGGCGGATCAGTGGGGGTGAGAGTCTAGGGGGTCCTGACCCCCACTTTTGGTGGACCCCTAAACTACAAAAAGAGGAGGGAATGTGATGCGTGTATCTGCGGATGCATGCCATTTTAGTACTTACCCTGTATCCTCCCCTGTGGCCATATTGTCAAAGTAATCCTAGCTGTCAACTATGAAACATGTCAGCGATAGGGGCAATATGCCTAAGCCAGAACTGTACGCATAGTGTCTGACACAAGGGCTCAATTCCAGATAGCTTAGTTCGATATGTGCATAGAGTGTTTCATTTCGCCCTGACGTATTGGAACAACCCCATGTTACACAAATGAAATAGCTTGTAATAGGAATTTACATTTATACTGTGATCGCGTTGTTATAATACCAACGTATAAATGAGACTTTTATTAAAGTCAACGTGAAATTTCCTACTTTAGAACACAAGTCCCATGCAAAATACTATGGGTCGAACCTCAATCCCAGCTAGGAAAAGATGTAACGTTGAAGTTCTGCAACTTCAATAGTTCTGTCTTCCATAGTTCTGTAAAGAATCCCATAGTTCGCTAAAGAATCCCATGGGATGTCTTCCATAGTTCTGGAAAGAAAACTTGAGTTCTTATACCTTAAACTAACTTTTTTTTTAATCTTCTAATAAAATATTAACACTGAACCAACCTGCATTAGTCAATGGCGTGACCTTATTATCTTAGCTTGTTTCGAAATGTGTTTGTCAAGGTTGGTAAATGACGAAGTGTCCTTGGCGTGATAGCAGATTTGTATGCATTGTATGCATTAACAATTGAAAGTGGTCAGATTTCTGTAGTGCCATAGAATACACATGACTCAATCCTTTCAATATTCCATTGGTTCCACCCTCCCCTCCCCTCCCCCCTCCACACACACACACGTATGTAATTTTTTAAAACTTTGTTATCATTATTAATGACTTCACGCAATTACATATTTTTCCAGTCACATTAACAATGGGGGTGAAAGAAACTATAATATATCATATAATATATAAATTTATACATGTCGTCAACGTGTCACATAAAGCACTTCTGGGAACTATTTCATTAATTAGGCCACGACGTATTTTTGTTACCTGTAATTCAGTGATGTCAGTCAGTCTAATGAACACATGTACATGAGCAATAAAGCAATTAGGATATTACACGGTCATATATTTAACGCCCAAGAAGAAGGACAGGCCCGACGAGAACCACACCCATTTAGTAACGGTCGTACACGCCGAGGTATCTTTGTGAGTCACACGGCCCTCAGGTATTCCGTCTGATCTCAACCAGACCGAGATAAATATGTTCTGGGGACATATCAGCGAGGCCGGTAGACGCAGGGGATTATCAGCAGGCCCATCAACCCTCTCAGTTTCATTAATACTTCAAAGTATGGACAGAATGTTTTAGCCAACCCTTATAGAATATTGAAGTGCTCATCATGTAGTATGATGAATGAATCTTACCATACAACATGTATAATCGCAGAGCAATCCCAATTTGTATAACGTAATAGAACGTTAAGTCCTACTTGCCCTTTGCTTGCCCTCTTGTTTAGATGAAATTGCAATATTGATTAACGTAAATCAACTGCAAACAGTGTAGAGTATGGACGTCCTAAGCTGCGTAAGAAGTCAAATATTTAACGTCGGAATGCATATGATAAACAGTGCTTGCACAGTCTTCGCATGGATGAGATGCACTCTGCGGGCCCGCCAGGTCTGTATGGAGGGAAATGAGATCACAGTCTGGTGGGAAATCACATCAGGGAACATGCAGCCCACCCCCACATGACTGCTTGCTGTGTCAACTCGGCCGTCACGGGCTCTGCGTTAAGAGATGGCAGCAAGACGTTGGCACTACTAAGAAATACGCGCACCCTTTAGGATAGGGTTAGTAGACGTTTTTGATGTTGTCAAGGGGAATCTAAGATACACATTGGCTACTTGCATTGATATTAAGTGTTTAATGTTATGATTTTAAAGTATGCGTTTTTCTGGAATGGTATTAATTGATGCATGGATGGGCTATGTTTGTCCTAATGTAATTGCTATCCGTCTGAATATCACAATGTATAGGGTAGGCCTATTGATGCATAGCTATAGAGAATTCCACCTCATCCGTTACTACAATCTAACGGTAAGACCGATCTTGTATTTATGTGTGAACACTGTAATAACTTATAGTATTGAAATTATATCAGATAAGCATGATCTCTGACCAGATCAATCCCCTTTGATACCATTAACATACTTGTCAAATCCACTTGTAAATAACACTCCTCAAATACACTATCTTTCATAGTTAATTGTAAAACTAGATACACGTAAAGAAATAAACACTTACTTCTGAATTTTCCAAAGGACGGGTTTTACACAAGCAATATCATGAGGGCATTTGTCACATTTGAAATTTTAACAGTTTTTCATGTCTCAGCTGTAACCGTATTGAAAACACCCCCGCAGTTCCATGGTTTTATAATTTATAACATTATTTCTTATCTTTGACAACAGAAAGATACGATTTTAAGTCAAGAACATCACATATTTTAACTAAGATCTGTGTGCAATACCCCTGAACTATTGTTAATGTTAGATTTAAGACTGCGTAAGATTCGTGTATATCCAAGTCTTCATGAGTTGCTTTTCCAGAATGCCTGAGTAATTCAGACTGCGTTTAAAGTTTGTCCATTCACTTCCCAATAGTTCAAAAGAAATGAACGATGAGGGAGCTTCTTAATATGAAAGGGTTTTTATTCAGTAAACATCTCATCCCGAGTCAAAGCCACCATGTATAAGTCTTCATCAGTCCACCTCCCATCTCCTATCAGCAATCAACCACATTTAGAACACGAGTTGCTCCAACACCTTCTAGACCATTCTAGTATTCAGCTCTAACACAATCCTATGTCCGAGGTAGTGGGTATTGGTAAACTCCAGTCTGTTACACGGAGCCGATGTACTTACTCCCAGTATAACTCCTTGGCTAAACATGTTTAGCTGATGTTCTCACTAAACTAAGTGACTACTAACTTCTCACCAACTAACTAACTCCCGCTCCCTACCTTGCAGCGCCTTTTATACTGGTTAACAGGTGGCGCTAGGAGCGTAAGATATTTCTCCTAGAAGTAGACTAGAAGTAGACTTGCTAAGCCTGATCCTTGTTGGATTATATATCATGACAATATATTAAAAGTACTAAGCCATTAGTACATTCGACGGCGGTCAGGTGTTTGAGTTTAAGGAGGTGGACGACATAGCTCAAACCAAATGGATATAATGAACTCCCAATTTTGATGATTGGATATATTTGTTAAACCATGGTGGGGTGGCCTTGACTCTCGTGGTACATTCAGCACAGTGTCAATAAATTCAGAAGTTCTTTCAAGAACTGTAAACAAAGTTACATTCATATGTCCAGTTTTACCTAATACACAAGTACATTTCCAGTAGTCCATGCTAAGACTCGAGATCATGTTGAAAAGGTTCATAAACATGAAGTTTTCAGGAAGAGTTCCTAGTATTGTTAGTCCATATTATGGCTTAAGAATAGCGGAACAGGTTCATAATGTAACAAGGTAAGTTTTAGTGAATCATGATCATTGTATGATAAGTAAATGATGACATAATCATGTTGATAAACAGGCGTACTCAGTTTTAGAGGATGAAGATTTATGACACTCGTGCTTAAAGTGATAGAGTTGGGTTTTTCCTTAGTACATACGTGTACAGATTCTGACATTTGTAATTTGAAACACAAGTCGACAGAACTCAACATATATACAGTGTAGGGTTGTCTTAAACTTCTAAGAGTAACAAGTGTACATCAAATCCAATTTCAGAACAAATTAACACAACATAAGTCAATACAGAGAATTCGGACATTTTGAACGAACGACTTTCATGATACAATGCGTGTCAAATTTCAACCAAACTTCAATCATAACAACATTATTTACAATAAATACAAGGTCTCTGTATCAGGTTTAGTAATACCGAGCAGTTGGAACCAGAAAATACCACCATTCCTGTCACGCGTCCGCCAGCTATACTTAGTACACGTGTACTTAGCGGGACGCTTGACTGGAGTTCCCCCCAGGGTTTGACCTCGATATGATTCCTTCAGGTGCGAAGCGCCCGGATGGCAAATTTCTGCTTCGATCAAACTTTCAAGTTTGAAGGCTCGACCTGACATTTTGAGCCGATATGAATTAATTCTGGCGCTTGATTACGTTGGTTGGGGACCTAAACTTTAGTTTAGCACAGATTTTATAAGAAATTATACGATGTATTGATCATGCTAGCCGATTTCAGAATTTGGATCTTTTGGATCAAAAAGGGGTTTCCCAAATTAGCCTCGTTTTGACGTCATTTTAATCAGTGCCGATTATTATTTTGTTTGGTGCGGACGTACCTCAGTTTTGTCTCAGCCAAATTTTAACTTTTATTCTTTTACGCCTCACCATGGTCAAGTTTGTGGTTTTCGGAGACGAGAGGGTCGCCGGCCTCACAGACTTTCTCCCATTAATTGAGGCGGATGGTGCGGAGGCGGAGATTGTCAGCACCGAAGAGGCCACCACCGCCGACCTCGGAGGTCAAGCCTTTGCCCACCATACCGTGTGGCCCAAGGATGTCCTCGTCATTGTCCCGTCGATCTACGACCTTTTTACCTGGGACGAGGACCTGGAGCTTTGGTTACCACGCTTTTCCAAGGTGGACACGGCGGCGGCACACTACGTGCAAGTATTAAATGACATTGTGACCAAACTCCAGTGTCATCCGGCCTCCTGTCAATTCACCATCGCGCAACTGACCGGGATTAATTGCCTGGAATGGGAACGACTTTGCAATGATTCGGCCATCCAGCGATGGATGAACAAAGCCGTCCCGAGGATAAATATCGAGCTGGGTGCCATCAACGCGTGGAACCGGACCCCCAGCGTTAACTTGGCCCGGTTCACGCACGTCACGCGGAAGACCACAGACGGGACGATCACGGTCCACGACTACCGGGAGTTCATCGATGGGATCCTCCCGAGTCGCCGACAGCTACGCCGTTGGGCCCGGTGCGTTGGTGAACTGGCGCGGTACTACCCAGCCCAGTAGCCTGCTTCGTAATTTTTTCTCTGTATATACTTAATTCTAGTGATTTTAAACAAGTAATTTTCTGGATCCAATTCCCGGCCTGTGATTGGAACACTTAATTCCGGGTCGTTTTCACCGAGTGATTCTGGTGATTTAATTCCCGATCAGCACCTAGTCCACTTAAGTTCATATATCCAAGAGGAGCAGATCACACTTTTGATGGAGCTCCGGACTGTTCTTATGGGATGACACGGACACTTTCACCGCCCTGCTGGCTTGTCGTCGGACACCGCCCTCCTCGTAGAGACGGCCCCTCGTCCAGCCCGCTCCGAGACTTGGTGAGTACAGCCTTCTTTCTATTGTTCTTTGCATGTTAGGCAGGCTACTAACCCGTAGGGTTTAAGGAGATTGTTGGCCAAATTCTTCTTGGTGGTTCTCGGCTCGCCTTCACGTGGTTGTATTCCGGAAGCTGATGTCACTCCCGGAACCAGAAACTGTGTTTCGCTGGTGATTTTAGTAACGGGTAGCGTGGGTGGCCACCTAGTGTTTACTTTTGGTTTCAAGATGGTGGACGCGGGCTGAGAACTAGGATCTTGCGTACTAAACTTATTATCTTTTCCAGGTCCTGTGGTATGTTAGGGCGATGTAAATGAAATGAGGTGACACGGCTGGCACTGAAAAGCGTCAGGCTATATAATTTTAGTGGGCGGATTGTTTAGGCTAATATGATCAAGCATTTTACCTCGCGCGTGGTTGGGCGATAATAGGGGGTTTTCTGACTAGCGGTTTGTTGACATTGCCGATCTAAGCAGGCTCTCAGTGTGTGTGGGTAGTTTGCGCCGTGTTGGCTTTAAATGTTATTGTATTACGATTACTTGTTAATTTGATGGCACTGCCCCAATAGATTTATAGAGATGACCGGACATTTTGGTCTATATTCATACAGTGTTATCTTTGTCATAACAGAATTCTTAGTTTAGTCGTTATTCGTGCAGGACATTAGTGTAAATGTCTACATTGGAAACAATTCACATGGGGTGCCCTAGGTAACAAGCGCTTCCTAGGGTGTTTTACCCTGGTAAGTTTAGGTGACAGTAGGTGACCAAGTATTTTGGTCCAGACTTCCCAGCATTAGATTGGCTGTGGCAGAATTCTTTGATGAGTAGTTCCCCCTTACAGGTTACAGGAAATATTGACGTGTCGGCCACGTGAGGCGACACCATAGGTGGAGCTGTCCAACGAGTTGTTGGCGACTCCCATGTAAGTTTGAGAGGTAGTGGCTAAGGCCACAAATACCCATCCCATGTTTTAGTCTAACAGCAAGACTTCGTCAGTGTCATCGTGTTAGAATAAGTTTTAGAGTGAGTATTAATGTTCAGAGTCGTCTCGAAGAGGAAAAAATACTACTGTGAGGAGACCGAGATGAAGTCTCTAAGACACTGAATGAACTCCCAGATGAAGATTCTGTATGTGTCATTGTGAAAGAAGGAATGGTATCCTTATTTAGAGCTAGAAGGGCATCAACACCACAAAGATTACCAAGCGTCCCAAGCAGAGATACATGTGTGAACACTGCGGGAGTTCGTACGTTCATAGATCAGGCCTTAGTAGGCGCCGTTCCATTGAACGCAGAAGCCACGCTTATCAGTACCTGAGATTGCCAAACATCTCAGACAGTGATATCCTTGCGATGAATGTGTGGAAGCCTATGCCCACAGGTCGGGGCTGAGCCGTCACAAGAACATCCATCTGCAAAGGCCTCATGAGTGCCCGAGATGTGATGCAAAACTGTCCCGCTCAGATTCCCTAACCGACCTTATGGGGAGATAAGAATAATGATAGGAATTGGATCCCTGGTGGTTTACCTTAAGAGGTCATTTTTTTTTTTTTTACAAGAGTCAATACTCTTGATAACACTCTTTCTGTACAGTGTGGTAGAATAACTACCCAATACACTCCAAGGATTTATTCGTAAACAAGTTAACACCCCCTTCAAGGGTGACAACTGTTCTAACATATTTGACTCCTTTTTGTGAAGCATCCGCTTTAAAACCACAGTTTGTTCTTATTGAATGATTATGTTACGACAAAATCCCTTCTCTCTTTGCTAGTTACAGGTGGTAGCTCGGCGTTCACCCCCTACATTCAGCCTGGGGTTTGAAGACCGAGTTCCACTTTATATTGGGTAGTGGCGCCCTTCTGATAATGCAAACGGGTGCGCCACCAACTCCAAACGGTTCACTGAATAGATATTATACCTATGTCAACAGTAACATCTCACTGTCTACCCTATACTCTACAACACATGGGAAAAACCAACATGACAAGCGGTGGGGGTAGCGTTTTCATTCCGTGAGGTATAAATGTTATTAAAGGACATTAAGTACTAACTGTACAAAGGAGGTTGAGATTATTCGTTCCTCATTAGTTATCACCAGAGGATCGGGTCTCAGATTCAGGTTCATTTCTGATCCGATTCCCGGTCCTCATTAGTTACACGTGGTTTGTCGGTACTCTCCCATTCATAGGACCAGAATGGGTAGCACCGAGTTTCCATTGTTATAATTGGGAGCAGACTGCATATATTTTTTTTTTTTTTAATATGCAGCCTACACCCCCTTTAAATTATAGAGATGTGTAAATGCATCTCCTTAGATCACTTACTTCCAGACAGCACCTAGTAAGTCGGGCCTTTACCGAAGTACAGTACAAGGTTAAACCCGTTTTCTTGTTCAGGTCTATGCCCGTTTTTCTTGTGGAGAGTCAAGACTACTCCTGAAAAGACTCCGCCCCCAGCTTATCCTAACTATGCGCATGCAGGGCAGGGATAGGTAGTGCTAAAGACAGAGTTAGAATTTTTTAGCTCCTTTCTAATAGATCGGGTAAACTTATTAGCTCTGGGTGTCAACCAAGTTTATTGTAGCTTGTTCATCAGGGAATCAGTAGTCCATGTCCCCCCTCTTCAGCTCAACTGTTGAGCGGAGACCTGGATACTTTTAGCGCCACGACGGCGGTCAAGACTAATTTTCATTCATTTATTTTTTTTTTTTTTCTCTCGACGGCGGTCAGCTCTGAAGCCGCTCATTTCCTTTATTAATTTTAATTATTTCTAATTTTTACCCGGGTCGAAACTTGACTTCTTGCCGTTTTGTCTCTGTCCCGATTAAAACTGGTCTAAAAGTGGTCTAAATAACTTAGTCTTGAATTATGGGCAGTTGTTCATTATTTTCTTTCTTCTTGATACTAGTTGTCGTTGGATCCTGACTTTTTATGTTAAAGTCAGGATCCTTTGACCTAAGACATACGGTGATCCAGTGGTCATTTACACATAACCAAGACGACGGGGCTATTAATAAGGACAGCACCTCGCTCCACCGCCTTGTGAGTTTTCGCTACAGCTTCTCCCCCCCCAGGGATGGCTTGTCCCGTCTGAGGGAGTCGCGATATAGTGAGAGAGAGCCGAGCACCCTGTGAATGTCACCAATTCGCTGTTGTCCCGTAACTTCATTTCCTTGTGACCTCCGTTATAGCTCCCAAATATAGCACGCCTTGTCAGGATTTGCACATATCCTTGCCGCTGCAGCGTGTCTATACCAGGAGCAAACGAGCCACATCTAAGGTACTCTCGTGTGCTGTCACAGAGCGTTCCCCCCGAGAATGTTACTAGCTGTTCTGCGTTCATATGTTCTTATCACAACTTGCCCAGAATTCCCTGAGGAAGGGCTCTTAGTTAAATGAGTATTGGGTTGCTTTATCTATTCAGTTTTTAGGTAAATTTCTTTCTACTCGTCGATTTTTTTTGTGATGAGGAGACCGCTTGTCAGGAGCCAATCCACCCGGGGCATAGTGACTGCCATGGTCGGGCGTCCACCCCAGTGCCCTTCGCAGCGTCAGTGACGCGTAACCCCAACGTCCTGCCTCCTGTCAGGCACCACTGACACCAGGCATGTGGGCAGGCTCCTGCTGCTTGTGCAGCCCCCTCATCTTTGAGAAGATTATATATGTAAGCATGCTAAAGAATAGACAGTGGTGTTCCCCAAGTGACTCCTGTACTGCAGCCCGATCCTAGCGGTAACAACAGCACAGGGGTCAGGTGTAGATGGTACTTGCTTGGGGAAGTTCACTTCGCTCGTTGGGAGCCTTGGTCCCGTTGAGCGCTCTTAGGTTTTATACAGAATTTTGAGTTTCTTTTTAAATGCTAAAATTTCGCGACACTAGGATCGGTTCCAAATGGTTCCCTACTTTAAAAGCGTTGCCAAATCGTTAACAATGAGAGTGTTGAGCTAGGCTACCGGGCATGGGACACTCGACTCGAGAGAAATTTAGATAACCCATGGGTCCATAGAGAGACGGTTGGACCAGCCTACCCGACCCAGGTTTCCCTGACTGGTGAATCCTTATTGATCAGGTTAGTCAACAGAACTCTACCTACCCAAACAGGTATTGCCCAGCGAACTTCCTGTAACATTTTAGTTTTAGTATTTGTACCTTTGTGTTATTAATTCACCAATTTTACCTGTACAGCTCTAGGTCAGGTTTTAACACTCGTTACATTGTCATATGATAACTTCATAAACCGTTCCTGGATCTACTTCGGATGCCCCTGGCCTTATTGTCTTTCGGGCAGATCCTGTTCTGGTCGCTGTTGATGTGGGCGTGGTCGATCTAGGAGGAGCGTTAGGCATTGTTCCATGTCCCAACACCGGTTGAGGCCAGTCCGCTCCGACATCGGACCAGCCTGCGTCGATGAGGCGAGGTACTCCCATGGGTACAGGAGTGGCTAGCCCCGAGGAATATCTCAGTAGTCTGGCCCTGGTATTGTATTTTAAGTTACTCATCATCAGACGGGCTAGTTTTTTAGACACTCTCAGGGTGTCGGGTAGTGGCACCTTAGATGGATGTTGTCCAGGCCTAGTCGCTGCTCCCATCAGTTGCGCCCCCCAGGTTACTGTCAGAGTATATTTCAGACACAGCTGGGTCACCAGTAGATCCCTAATGAGCACATAGCCCTCCGTATAAGTGTGGTCTGAAGGCATAGCCAGTTCGCCTAGGAAGATTGTTTCTATCATATGTGGATTGGCAAATTGTACGTACAACCCATCCACAGTCTTTCTTCTAATATTTCTCCACTTTCGCCACACGAGGACCACTATAGCGATGACTAGAACTGCTAATAATATAGCCAGCACTGCCACTGCAGTGGGGTTGGCGGTCGGGTCTGGACACCCAGTTAGTGCCTTTTCATGGTGCAACAGTTTCTCCGGGTCCGCCGTCTCCAAGGCCATGGCCCGAGGTAAGGTCATGGTTAGTCCGGCTAGGGCAGCCTTACCTTGGTGGTTCCGCCAGCATTTCCAGAGGACACATCCAATAATTGTCACAGCCACCACTATGCAGAAGATGGTGAGGAGACCAAACCCACCTCCGAAGTTACCTATAGAGAACCACGGGGCGTGTTTCTCTACCTCGTAACGGTCAGTCGCTTTCTTGATACCCTTGGCCAAGTCTTTACGGTGTTTTTGTATTCGTTTGGCCAAGGAGGTCACAGGTATTTTGACCTTCAGGCTTTCCTCGATTTCCAGCAGGTCTTTCCTAATTGTTTCAGGGATAGGGTCTGATTCCAACATAGTGGGTTCGTTTTTGGACGTTGTGAAATTCATGTCCCACCCCTTCACACGACTTGCTGCTTCCAACAGGTCATTATGTGGGTACACAACCGTGGTGATCCTGGTGTGCCGGTCACAATTTCGCAAGCTATACGGTATCCACGCTCCTTGTGTTTGGAATGCACAGTCGCATTCCACCTGAACCCTTGCGTAATTTTCTATGTTCACTCCGACCGCAGGCTGGTTTCTGCAAATCATTTGGCCTCTGGTGTCGGCGCTGACCACTAGCATATCTCCGTCGTCTAGGTACACTGCCATCTCTCCGAAGTCTGCTTCCAGTAGATAGTCCAGCTCACATTTTTCTCGGATCGCTAGGTCGTCGCGCCTCAGTAGCGCAGCAGTGCAGGTGTTGTCTGTAATCTTTTTCATATAGGGTAGGTCCTTACAGAGCGTGATGGTCTGTCCATAACAACCTGACCAACTGCCACTAGCCAATGGTACGTAATACTGGCGGGACATGGACATGGCGACACTTTTGGGTAGATTAACAATTTGGAGAGCGTCCTTCTTAAGTCGCCCCCTAACCGTCACTGGCACAGGAAAAGTTAGTACTTCGTAGACCCTGAACAAATGTTCATCAGCCACCACAGGCACCCTTACATACACTACTAATTCCTGAGTGGTTTCATTGAACTTGAACGAAGGTTGACTGTTCTCGTAATAGAAAGAAGGATCTGTGAACGCGACATGGAACCTGGGGTGGATCCCCTTCAGATATCTGTTCACTTCCTGGACCGCTCCGACCATATATTGGCGGGGTACCAAGTCCATAGTCAGCTGGCCCCGCGTCAGGCGCTGTACACCTTTCCTGAACACGCGAGTTTGCTCTACCATTAGCTGAAGATACACCATCTCTCCTAACTTGTCTTCCAGAGCGACCGGTATCATATTCAGGTACAGTTCCATCCAATCCACCTTATGTTGCACTAGTTTCATCCTCCGGCGAGTCGTGTTGTGTGCCTTATTTAGTGATCTTAGATTGTCCAGTAGGCCTATCACGACATGGTTAATCTTTTCGACAGCCTCGTCATGTTTTTCATTCATCAGAGCCAAGTCTTCGATCATTTGGTTCGAAGATTCTTGCAATACTCTAATCAATTCTCTGTTATATTTGACATCAGCTGCCAGCCCTTGATTCCAAGAGGTTGGAAGAGGAAAGGTCGGCCATCCTGGATCGTCCAGCATTGTGGGCAACTTCTTCATTCTTTTGACCCTTCCACCTGATTTTAACTCCGACTCTTGATTTTGAAGGTCTTGTTGAGTGTTCTTTATTAGGGAACTTAAGGTTTCATTAAGAACTTCTCGGTACCGACCCTTAAGCGCCTGCGACGTCTGATCCATCCAATTAACCAGCGACCTGATATGGTAGCAGGCCCGATCGAGGGCGTCTCCTCCCTGTAGATATCGGTGACAGACCTGGCCAAAGGTAGCCTTGTTGAAGGAGCGCCTCCTTGGAATAGTGATTAGGAAGCCTTGTCGGACGTGTGTTATATCCGCGGTGGACATTAACTTCCCTGGTTTTAACACTACTCCATATTGTTCTAAAGCTATCACTTCAGCGTTAGGGGCTAGCCCCTCAGGTGGGTTGGAGTCATTATGCACTCCCCTAATGCCCCCTATTATAGCTAATACGAACAGCACTAGCCACTTCATTGTCTTTGTTCTGGCCTTAGCGATAGTTTGAGAGAGTTAATTTTGCAGTTTATCTACAACATGTTCACAGCAAAGTTACCTTATTTTCCTGCGCACTACTATCATTCATGCGCCGAAATATGCTCTCCTCCCGGATCCTCTGGTCTGTTTAGTTTGGGACATGCTCGTAGAGGTTTTGCCCGTTGTCATTTACCACTCGCCTGATGATCCCGCTCTCGTCCTTGGTGACCGTGATTCTCAAGCCTCTCATACGTTCGCAGGACGAGGGGCGCATTGCTCTGAGGGGTCTTGGCCTAGTAGGTTCCAGTCCGAAACGGCCCCCGTTGGATCGTACGACGGTTGGCTCGAGGGGTATGGGTTCGGTACCTGTGGTTGGTTTGTCGCTGGGAGTGGGCTCGGCCACAGTGGGCCCCCCGGCTGGCTGGTTGGCGTCCACTGCTGCTGGTTCCATAGCAGTGGTGAGGGATTGGCGTTGCAGCTCGTTGTCAAGCTGCTCAAGTCTAAACAAGCGGGGTCCGCAGGCTGTAAGTGGTGGAGGAGGGGAGCTCCCGCTGGCCCGTTCCCCACCGGTGGGGTTGGCGCGTGTTGAACGGGTGCTACCTCCACTTTTAGTCCTGGAGCGGCGACGGTTAGCTGTTCCCCTCCCGATCGCCTTTCCAGAGTGGGCAGAGGTCGGCCGCCTCGTGTTGTTCGTAGGCTGGTACTTTCCTTGACGCATTTAGAGTTTTGTGTGGTCCTTTGAATGAAAGGAGCTACCTGAGTTTTAATCTCAGCTAACTGTTTGTTTGATTTTGGCACATCCAGTCCTACTGTCCTTCTAATTTCGTCAACAGTCTCAAATAGTTGGAACAGTGGTTGCGTAAGGTCCCAGAACCAGCCGGCCTGAATCTGCACCGGTTGGTTGGCCGCTTCCTCCTTCTGAACCGGCTTGGCCAACGCCGTTAGCCTTGGCTCGGGCTCCGAGTCACTCACCTCAGATAAATTGTAGAAGTCTTTATCTGCTGTCTTCTTTTTGGCTGGAGCCGATTTGGCGGACCTCTTGGCTCCGCCTGTGGTCGTTCTGGTGGGCCGCCGGGCTGGTGTCCTTGGCTTCTTCCGGGCAATCCCGGCGTCGGTCGAGTCCGGACGGACACCGCCCCGGCCCGGCCAACTCCACCGCCTAAGGGTCTGAGCCGGTTGTTTCTTAGTACTCTCCTTCTCGACTGCCTTTTCTTTCATTTGGTAAAATCCTAAAAGAATGGCCCAACGAACCTTCCCTTGGTAGGCAGCGCCCTCTGGTGGGGCCGGCTAATCCGTTTCCTTCTCAGGGGGACGATGATCCTTCCCTCCGTGTCCGCAGGGAAAGTAGTGGTTCCCTTTGGATTGCTATGTGGCCGGAGGGCTAGACAGTTCCCCATGAGTCGGTGGATCAGTGTCCCAGCTAAGTTCTCTTTCTGCTCCTTCCAGGAGAAGTCGGAAGTTGAACAATTTCTATCTCCAACTTCTGTTCAGAGATAGAATCAATATCTATCTCCGTTTCCTCTCGGGCTGGGTTGCGCGCACAATCACCTGCAGCAGAGGTGACCGTCTAGGAGCAGAGTTGCGGACCGACTGGTGGATCGGCGCGGATCCCACGAAATTATAACCGATCCGCTTGTCCATGCCGTCTCCATATTTGGAGCTATATCTTGTTTCAGGCGGGGGGGGAACGCTTGCATCCGGTCCCAAGAGATGACGCCAAACCACTGGCATCTCTCTTGGCGTGCGCACCCTCCCTTTCTGCCACGCCCCTGGGCGCGGCGAGGTGGCCGTGAGGTAGACCACCTGTTCCATTAGCGCTGATGCTAACGGTGCCGCTCCGCCGAACCTTTATTTTCACAGGGCGGCTAAATTTCCTGCATTAATCATCCATGTCGTCGCTTTCCCCACCGTTGGACAGAGCGACGTAGTTAGGGCGGCGGTTCCGACGTAGGTTATAGCCACCTTTCGTCGGGACATGGTCCTTTACTGTTTTTTCTGGGCTCTGTTCCGATGTATCCAAGGTCGGTACATCACCGCAGGGTAGTTTTATGGGCTTGTTGTTGCCTGGAGGGGATCTCCCCTCCAACGGCTGTCTTTTGCCCCTTCGTTTAGCTCGTTTGCGTTTCCTCTGTCCATTAGCGCCAGCTGTTCCCCGTTCACAGGCGGCTTTATTAGGAACAAAGGATAAGTTTGTGGACAGCGCGGTGTCCGTACTGGTGCCCTGACCATCAGTGATTTGCCCATCTGTTTCTGCTAAATCAGTGGGACTTGGACCAGGTTTTTGTGTAGGTACCTTCCTGGTCATAGGAACTGCATCATGCTCACGGGGACCGGTCGTTCCCGTTGAGTTTTCAGTCTCAGCACCCCTTATTTCGCCATCTTCCTCAGCGATTTCACCCGTCGGAGTGTGATGCAATTCAGGGTTTCGGTCAGGATCTGCCCCTTTTGAGTTAGTGATTTTCGCTTCTCTCACCATTTTGGGAATATTATGAGGGACAGCGGGGGACCAAGGCCCATGTGCAGGTTTAAGTTTTGAAATGTTTACTAGATGTGGGACCTGTTTTCCAGTTTTTAAAGACACTAGTCTAACAAGGTGGTCTCCTTTTGTTTCAATTACCCTGAATGGCCCAGTATACCTGTTTGAGAACTTAGACGCTTTATTTTCACTAGCTAAAGGGTCGTACATGTATACCATATCACCTTCGTACATCTGAGTGGGCCGCGCCCGCTCATCAATTCGCAGCCTCAGATCTTTTTCGTAGTTTTGAACTACCCTTTCAGCCATATTCCTAAACATAGCAATATTATCCTTGGTTTGCATGAAAAACTCGCAGTCGTTCAGCGTTTCAGGGATTGTTCCCTGCTCAGGCATTCCCATACTGATTGGATCTCTGCCAAACAGCAGGGTGTGCGGGCTGTATCCCGACCGTACACTGATTGTGGATCTAACTGTCCATAATGCAATGGGAAGTAGATCGATCCAGTTACAGTGGTCGTCAGGGATATAATAAGCAATCAGGTTTTCAATGGTTTTATGTAGTCTTTCTACTCGAGCGTTGCCAGTCGGCATTCGCCCGGTAGTGAACGTTTGTTTGCACGCTAGTCGTGTGGTGATTTCCCTGAATAGCCCTGAGAGGAAGGCCGCCCCCCGGTCTGTGTGCAGACGGTTTACCCGTCCATACCGACACACTATCCCGGTTAGGAAACAGTTGGCTGCGGTTTGCGCAGTGGAGTCTTTCGTGGTGAAAGCCTCCGGCCAACCTGTTAGTAGGTCTATGAAGGTCATGATATATTTTGACCCATCCCTAGCCCTCTTTAGTGGCCCGATGAAATCACACTGTACCACCTCAAAGGGTCGGGTTGGTCTCTCCCAAGACTTAGCTAAGGCCTTGAAATGCGGAGCCCGTCTCCTCAGAGAGCAGGTCTCACAAGCTTTCACATAGTCTACTATGTCGGCGTTCATGTTCCGCCAGTAGAATTTATCAGAGATTTTGGTAGTGAGGTTACTGATCCCTACATGTCCCCCAGCCAAGATGTCATTATGTAATAGTCTCAGGACTTTGGGAATTAACTTTCCTGGAACTATCATACGGGGTTTTAGTCTGACCAGTTGGTCTTGGTGTTTGTTATACCTTTTGACGTTGAACCTACATAGTACCCCCGGTGCTACCATTCCTACAAAATCAGCTTGGTCCATTATTCGCCTAGCTTCAAGGGGATCTGTCGGTAGGTCTCCGTCCTGCAGGTAGTCTATCAATTGTGCATCTTGGAGTTGCGCGTTTAATACCGTAGCCACAGAAAGCTCTTCATCCTGAACTTCGGCCTCAAATAACTCACATCCCACAGCGGGCTCATATTCCTCACCTGGGACATGCTCATGATAGACTCTAGACAAATAGTCCGGTAGAAAATGAGTCGCTCCTGGCTCATATATGATTTCAAAATCAAAATCTGATAACGCTAAAGCCCACCGTCTCAGCCGGGCTGACGGGGCTTTGTAGGCACTCTGTAGCAGGGGAATCAACGGTTTGTGATCAGTCACTATTGTGATTTTAGCTCCCTGCAACATGTCCTCATAGTTCTTAATGCCTTTAATTACTGCCAGAGCCTCCTTTTCTGTTACCGAATAATTTAATTCAGCGTCCCGGAGAGTACATCCCCAGAAAGCAACCGGACGGTAGATTTCATCTAGTTTGTGACAAACCGCTGCACCGCACGCGGCGTCTGATGCATCAGTTAGTAGATAGAAATGCCCTCCTATATCTGGATGAATTAGTAAGGGTGGCGAGGTCAGCAATTTCTTTAACTGTTGAAACGCTTCCTCGCAGGCCTCTGTCCACTCAAAATAGACTTCTTTCTTTAGCAGCCGGTTTAAAGGCTTTGCTAGATCAGCGAAATTAGGGACAAACGATCGGTAGTAGTTACACAGTCCCAGAAAGGATTTAATAGTTTTCACATTATGTGGACGGTTAAAGGCTGTAATCTTTTCTGTGGTTACCCTTTGTGTAGCCACCCCTTCCGCGTTTACTACGTGGCCGAGGAAATTGATTTCACTGCGGCACCACTCACACTTTGACGGTTTCAGTTTAAGATTAGCTCTCGCCAAAGCTTGGAGAACCACCTCAACGCTCGCCAGGTGTTCTTCAAATGTAGTGTCGTAGACAATTACGTCGTCTAAATATGCTAAGCATGTTCTAGGAATCAATCCCTTTAGCGCTATGGCCATTACCTTGGTAAACTGCCAAGGTGCGCCAACTAAGCCAAATGGTACACGCTTATACTGATACACACCCATCGGGGTTTCAAAAGCGGTATATTTTCTACTGTCTTCTTCGATTACACACTGATGATAGCCGCTCAACAGATCTAAAGCTGTCCACATAGTGGGTTTCTTGTAAGCCATATATAAGAAAAGCGAGCGAGCCGTGGGCATGGGGAATTTATCTTTAAAAGTGACTTGATTAAGCATGCGAAAGTCTGTACAGAGCCTAGGTTTGCCATCTTTTTTCTGCACTACCACCAGCGGGCTTCGCCAAGCCGATTCGCTGGGTTCTATGACACCTATATCTATGAGTTGCCTAACCTGTTCATCGATGATATCCATTTTCTGTGGAGAGTATCGGTATGGTCTAGAACTGATGACTCCCTGCGACTCATCCACAATGATTCTCATCGGCGCTATTTCACAATGACCTAACTCTTCCATTGAGAACGCTAGTGCATTTCTATTGTTATTAAGCATTTTCCTAAACCTTACCTGTTGTTCTTTGTTTAAGCACGACTCGGTCAGATCTATTTTACTTACATTTTCATCCATTTTACCTCGGGATTTCTCCTCAGAGGTTTGGCTTTCCATTTGCACTGCGTCTTTCATTACTTCTACAGAAATCCTACAGATGGACATTGGGGTCTCTGTTTTAGTTAGATAACACAAGTCTAGGAACTCCTCTATCTGATTTTGGTTTACCTCAGGCGCTGCGCATTCTTCCGCAAAAGCTAATACTTCCTGGGGAGTGATTTCTTGCATTTCATCTAGCGGATTCATGACTTTGATCCACCACTGGCTTCCCACCGTATTCACGCACCCCTCCACTAGGACTGGTGCGGTCACCGCCGGTGCGCAGTAAGCTACCGGTGAGTCTAATCCCAGCGGCTCTCGAGTGGTTACCGGTATGATGCATTCATTTCCCGGCGGAATTTTCACTGTTTCTTTGCTAACTATAGGGTTTCCACAAAACACTTCTATCTTTGCGCCTGGTAGAGATAAATCTGATCGAAGCACTGTTAATAAGTTTCTCCCGATTACTATTAGGTAGCATAGATCGTCCACTATGTTGAAATCATAGCAGACGATCGATCCCTGGATTGAAAACTTACATCTAATTTGTTCTAGTATTACTTGAGACGAGTTGTCTGCCAAACTGATGTTTCCCTTCGATACCTTCCATTCATCTAAAATGCATTGTTTAGGGATCTGTCGTTTACAATGGGTGGACATGAAGCAATCGCTCGCTCCTGTGTCTACTAAAGATCTAACCTCCTTCTGATCATCAAATCTTAACGTTAAGAAAAATGCTTCGTCTCCTATCTCTCTCCTAGCCGGTCCGTCCACTGCGCCTAATTCTATCGTGGAATGAACGGACCCTTCCTCTAGTTTCCCTGATTCTTTTGTTCGGTACCACTGGCTTTGCTATCTTTGTAGATCCGCGGGGGTTTTTCCCTCAACCTATTCTTCAACCACAAGCACGCTTCTGTAGAGTGACCATGCTGTTGGTGAATGATACAAAACTTACTTTCATCAAAAGGCAACCTGGGTCTCTCTACTTTCTGTTGAGTTGGCAGATTCTTTCCCTTATCTGCCTCTCTGTTCGGGGCGATATTGGATTTAGGCTTCTGATCTGAATTTCTTTCACCTTTCTGGTTTTCGTACCTATCTTTTCTCTCATAACCTTGCTGTTTAAAGTTACCACCACTCTGGGGAGTCCCGCTTTGCCCTGGCTTTGGTTTCTGGAACCATGGAGCGGCCTCCAGTCGGGCCAGCACCACTCCAAATCGTTCGGAGATGGAGTTTAGGGCCGCGGTCTCCTCTGATTCTTGGCTTCCAGCCAGTTCGCTCACTGCATTAGATATTTTAGTTCCCCCTTTGCCTTTGTCCAACGATTCTAGTCTCGTTGCACAATCCACCGCTTCGGTGAACGACTTAGGGTCCAATATGGCTACTTGCCTGGCTACGCCCTGTTTTAATCCTTCTAAAAACACAGCTAACATCATGCTTTCACTCGCCTCTGCTTTAACTTGCTTTTGTTTCAGAACACCTGCAAATTCGATCACGCTCTGGTCTTTTCCTTGTTTAAGGCCACAGAACTCTGCGTGTTTCTGCCACTTAGCTCTTCGATCACCGAAGATCTTGGTCATTTGGGCTTCTAGCTTCTCAAATGAGTCTTTCTCACTTTCAGCTAACGCTCCTGCCCAGTCGTCGGCCCTTCCCTTTAGGCCTAACAGCGCCATATTCAGGAGGTGGGCGTCCGACCAGTCATAGATAGCTTTCAGTCGTTTTAATTCCCTGAAATACTTTTCTATTTGCTCGTCTTCTTTTCCACTAAACCACGGTAACCTAATGTTTGGTCCCCTTTGGTGACCACTGTGAGTCGTTTCACGCACTGGCGCTGGTGTTTGCCCCAGTGCCAGACCCAATTGCGGTAGAATTTCCCAAATATTTGGTTGATTCGGTGGGTTTGGAGGGTTGTTCTGACCTGGTGGGCCCGGCGGACCTGGTGGTCCGGGCGGTGGAGGATTCGGTGGGTTTGGGGGGTTGTTGAGTTGGTTAAGGAAAGGATTGTTGTTCTGGTTCGGGGGAGGGTTATTAGGTCCTGGAGGATTTGCTTGATTATTCTGGCCTGCTGGGGCTTGCTGACCCTGCTGGTTATCCGCTCTTCCTCGGCCTGCGTTAAGATTGGCTGCGAGTGCCATCGCCTGCAGTAGGTGAGGGAGCAGGTTTTGATCGGCCCCACCTCCTGCTGGCACGGCCCGGCCGGGCTGTTGGCCTGGTTGGCCTCCCCCATCATTTTGTTGCAGTCCCCCAAGGTTTACCCCAGGATTAGGCTGCTGTATTCCCGGATTCGCACCACCATTTCCCCCTGCACCGGGTTGCTGGAGTCCCCCAGGGTTTATCCCCAGATTGGGCTGATTCGGAGGGGGATTATTAATAAGGTTTTGGGGAGGGTTGTTGAGAAGGTTTTGAGGAGGGTTGTTGAGAAGGTTTTGAGGAGGGTTGTTGAGAAGGTTTTGAGGAGGGTTGTTGAGAAGGTTTTGAGGAGGGTTATTGAGAAGGTTTTGAGGAGGGTTATTGAGAAGGTTTTGAGGAGGGTTAGGCCCTTGTGGGTTGGCCTGATTATCCTGGCCTCCCTGGACCTGCTGATTAAGAGGAGGAATAAGTCCTTGAGGGTTGGCCTGATCGTTCTGGCCCCCTTGAACTTGTTGATTAAGGGGAGGATTGGCCTGATTACCTTGGCCTCCTTGGGCCTGTTGATTAAGAGGAGGAATAAGTCCTGCCTGCACGCCTCGGTCCGGCTGCTGGATTAGGATCTGGCCATTCCCATTGTTTTGTTGAGGTCCCCCAGGGTCCATCCCACGGTTAGGATGCCATGCCCCCAGATCTACACCCCCAGCTCCCCCTTCATCGGGTTGCTGGCGTTGATCTCTATCCTCTCTTTCTTCTACTAGATCCATCAAAGGAACGCCTCCTTCCGCCATATTATTTTCGTGGAGGTTTTGTATATCGTGATCGTCCCACTGTTCTTTCACAGGTATTTCCTCTACACTAATTTCGTCCTCACTCTCTAGTTTAGCTTTCTTACCTGTGTCTAAAACATCCTCGGTAATAAGTTCGTATGAAGACGAGGTTGATTTATCTTCTCTAGCTAATTTTCTATCAGGACTACCCCCTCTGACATCTGCGGCTGCTTGTTCTGTCTCGCTATTTTCTTCCTCGTACTCGTCCTCGTATTCTTCATACAATTCATGAGTTAGAGTGTTAAAATCTTGTGCTTTAAGCGTTACATTTTCTTCACTATCCTGATCGCTTAGCCTCTCTAAATCTATGTGCTTTTCGGGGCTTGAGTCTGCCCACTGCTTTAATATTTCGGCTGGATCAAAGGCCTGAGCTTCCGCTCTTTTACCAGCTTGGTCTAAGTTCGTTTCTACACCGTAAGTTAATCGATAGGGTTGTAAATTGCCTACTTTCTCGCTGTTTCCCTCTGCTTCCCTTCCCACTCCCCTATCCCCTCCCACTGTTTTTCCTTTAGCTACAGTGGAATAAGGAATGGACGCCCCCGGGTTGGGGTGAGTTGGTGTTACCAGTGGGTGACTGATAAACTCAAGTCGTTGGGGTAATGGATAGGTGAGAGAGCTCCCATCAGGTAGGATTACCGGATTTTCGGGGCGTTTTCCCCCTGATGGGCTGGAGTTATCCGCGGTGTTTTGTCGTTGTTTTAGGTTTCCTGAAGAAAATAGGTTATCTCCATTGGAAACTTCCTGTTCGCCTTCACCTCCCGCTGCGGGTAGTAAACGATAAGGAACACTTTGGTTACACCACGGATTGTTCACATCAGATTCACAGGTGGAGCGAGAGCTAGTACCAGTTTCGTGGTCCGTAGGTGGTACGTACCCTGGGTTCCAATATTGCTGATATTCCGTGAGACGGTTCTTCCCTTCAACTCGTCCCGAGTATGTTAGGGTTTCAAGTCCTTCGTCAAGAACCGGCCTATCTTTGGACCCTAGGTGCCAGGGAAATGGTTTACCTTTGCCACTGGTTTGGTAATTTTGTGCACCTTCGGGGCAGAGCTGCTTGGGTCTGGCTGCGACCTCCTGTCTCTGTGCCTCCCCGTCTAAGGGATTACCTACCAGGTGGCGGTTTTCCACATTCCCTGTATATGATGTTGACACATCGTGTCCTGCGGGCCGCAAAGATTGAGGCTTGGGGTTAGAGGAAGCCTCAAAGTCACCGGTGGCTGACATCAAGGATGAGCAAAACGGCACAAGTCATGTTTCGGGTAATCTCCACCAAATGAACTATTGTTAATGTTAGATTTAAGACTGCGTAAGATTCGTGTATATCCAAGTCTTCATGAGTTGCTTTTCCAGAATGCCTGAGTAATTCAGACTGCGTTTAAAGTTTGTCCATTCACTTCCCAATAGTTCAAAAGAAATGAACGATGAGGGAGCTTCTTAATATGAAAGGGTTTTTATTCAGTAAACATCTCATCCCGAGTCAAAGCCACCATGTATAAGTCTTCATCAGTCCACCTCCCATCTCCTATCAGCAATCAACCACATTTAGAACACGAGTTGCTCCAACACCTTCTAGACCATTCTAGTATTCAGCTCTAACACAATCCTATGTCCGAGGTAGTGGGTATTGGTAAACTCCAGTCTGTTACACGGAGCCGATGTACTTACTCCCAGTATAACTCCTTGGCTAAACATGTTTAGCTGATGTTCTCACTAAACTAAGTGACTACTAACTTCTCACCAACTAACTAACTCCCGCTCCCTACCTTGCAGCGCCTTTTATACTGGTTAACAGGTGGCGCTAGGAGCGTAAGATATTTCTCCTAGAAGTAGACTAGAAGTAGACTTGCTAAGCCTGATCCTTGTTGGATTATATATCATGACAATATATTAAAAGTACTAAGCCATTAGTACACCCCTAACACACTGATAATCTCTTGGTGCAGTTGACATAGTCACT
The DNA here is from genome assembly GCA_936440205.1 of Lepidonotus clava. Lineage (NCBI taxonomy): Eukaryota > Metazoa > Annelida > Polychaeta > Phyllodocida > Polynoidae > Lepidonotus > Lepidonotus clava. Next base: position 21,389,276 of record OW387134.1, read on the forward strand.
TATGGCTATGTTACTATAGCCAAATTGTGTTAGTCAACCTGGCTAGTGTGAATTCTGGCAAAGTCATCGAGATTGACTAACAATGATCTTCAAATAGACAGAAAACAGCCATTTGGCAATACCTGATTTGTTGTAAACAATCTCTTTTAATCCCAGTCCTCTGCATGTGGTTGTGTTGTATATGAATATGGTGCATGGTACATTACTGGAACCTGTCTTACAGCTTAGTAATTTGTATTTTACATGTGAATGGGGTTTCAAGAAAATGAGTGTAAATTTCAGAATACAAAATCAAACCTTAGTCAAATGTGACTATCTCTGTGAATCACCTTAGTCACTACCAACTAAGAAGGTTGATTTAGGGCCCACCAATTTGACTAACAAAGTTAGTCACACATGACTAACATTTAGACCCATAAGGTTGTCAGTGATATACGGTCAATGCATTAGAGACAAGGCTAGAATCAGATAATAGGGTTACTATTATTCAACAGTTGAACCTCCCGAAGCTTCAGCGAGTTATTCTACGGGCAGACATACAACACATTGGCCACGCCTGTAGAAATCGGAAGGCAAGCATTGCGTGCTCACTAGTAATAATCAGGTTAAAATAAGTACGGCTCATTGGTGATAATCCCGATTAAGGCCATAGCAGACTAATCAATACTCCGCCGATATCCAAGGTTTCAACAATACTAACGAGGGCGTGCTTAGTCTCCGCGGCACGTTACTGACATTGTAATTATAGACACCCATACCTTGAGTTATCAGATCTGCTCAAATTATCCATGCTTACCTGGCGAAGCGGTTAACATCAATTTGCCAGTAAGATGACTTTTCAGGTTTCTATGAAAATAAAATTCATGGTTGGTTCTCCTTAATAATTCTTATCAAATGTCTGAAAACTAAAAAGAACCAAGTGGGAGTTGATATTTTGGATCCTGATAAAACATTCAATTTTATCCTTTATTAGGACTATGATAAAACATTCAGTCTTATCCCCTATTAAAGCAATAGTTAGTATCGAACTCTCCCTTTGGTGTGAGCCTTTAAGCTGCAATAACTAGAGCTACATGATATGGATGAGAGGACCAGCAGAATCTTCTTGATCTTCTCGTAGCCTGCACAGCTAAGCTCTCACTAATTAACCAGGATGCTATTATCAAAGGATGCCCGGTTACAGTCGTAGCCGTTTTTCATGAGAGCGAGCCTGCCTCTTTTTATGAAGCTTAAAAGTGAGATTTGGCTTGGAACATGCTCCGGTGCCGACTGGATTTCCTGGCGAAATGTTGCTTCATAGGACAACTTAATCGTTGTAGGCACGCCGAATATACCCTCATCCAGCCGTATCCAAAAGTAAATTGCCTCGTAGAACAGAGATGACAGAAAGCTAACAGGCCATACCAACTTTGTAACTGACATGGCTGTGACGCTATGACACCTCCGTTTTTCTCCTGTGGGCAATCGGCATATTCTGGGTCATGAACAGAACACGGCCATTCGTCTGCAAGCTTTCTGATATGCTGTGCGTGACAAGGAATCTGTGAGGTCTAATCTGTGGGAGCTGAATGGTGAGTCATACTAGGTCACCACTCTTCCGGGTGGAGAAAGGGGTCGATGAGAAACCGATTACAGTAAAAGAAAAGATAACTAAAGTCTTTTAGAATATCTTCTGGGAATCAATAATTTTTGCTATTCAAACTGTCTATAATAAACACGATTCTCTTTTCATGAAAACGATATATTTCCTTAACAAAATATTTACATTATTATATAGCAATGGCGCCTTACCTTTTTCCATTGATTTCCAATATGCGCCGTATGTCTCTTTTTAAGCATTTTTTCGTCTGGTAATTGACGAGGGTGTGTACTATTGGCTGCCTTTGAAGGCTGAGTGATTAAGTGAATCCTCACTATGTAAACATATCCTGGTCTGTTTTGCTTCAAACGTTCAGTTTTATGAAGGCACTGATATGGACTATTGATTTTTTTTTAAAGATTTACTTACATATAAAGCCCCTTACAATATTAGTGCTAGGGCTTTGAAAATGGTATTATTCTTTCACGGTATGTTAATAAGCATGAATCAAATAATTTATCTTGTTAGTTATCTTTAATAGGCAAAAGAAATATGTCGTTATACTTTGAAGGGTCTATATATACCCATGTTGATGATTTGTCTAGTTAGGTAGGCAACTTTGCTATGAATATTTTGGTGTCTGTTTTCTATGACTATGTGGACGGAGGCCTACACTGCTGGACGTGCTTTCCTTTGAAAAGAAAAAGACAAACACAAAGAAGCATATAGGCCTATACATACAGTATGCACCCAGACACACTGTGTCCACTTCATTGTTAAGCATAATAAGAAAGATCCCATATTGATAGCCCTCTTGTGAACCCCACCCCTGAATGTATGTGGACGGTCTCGGACCGTTCATCTCCCAGCTGCCCGCTGTCGCACGGCTCGTCCAGGGAGAGACAAGTACATGGCCTTTCCCGTCCGAGTATAATGCCCTCCTGCAAGTTTATCTTTTCCCGTCTTGGACGTACTACCCATTATCTTGACAACCCGACTGTTTTCCACCTGCTTGTAGCTAGTGTGATGAACGGCTATTCAGCCAAAATACATAGAGGTTAAAATAATAGAAATAAGGTAATAATAGAAATAGATGTAAAGAACGAATATGTAAAGAACGAAGAACGAAATAGATGTAAAAGAACGAATATGTAAAGAACGAATAACGAATATGTAAAGAACGAATAACGAAAACGTAATGGAACGAAACCCGGAAATATGTAAACCGGAAGTGAAATGTAAACCGGAAACGGAATATATAAACCGGAAGTGACGTCAGTTGTAGGTCACGTGACCGAAGGCAGCCAATCAGGGCTGACCTCTCTAGTATATAAAGGGGCGGTGAGGCCCGAATAAACAGAGTTCTTTAACAGTTCTCCTGGTGTCCAGACGTGTCCTCTTTCCTGAAACAACCGCTAAAGATGAGCCGAACAGAGTAATTAAGCTGAAGTTAGGACAAAACAGTCGAAGTCCGAGATAGGTAGTCGAAACATAGGGTAAGGGGCCCGATGGCCCGAAGAACGAGGAACGAGGGAACGGAGTAGGGCACGAAGGCCCGAAGTAGTACCGGAAACCGAGGCGTAGTATGGTACGAAGACATGGGGAGCGGAACGAGGGAGCGAAGTCCGCGGGGACGAGGGCGCGGCATGCTCGGCCCCACGCTACCAAACAATAGGCGACCGTCGGCCCGTCGCCCCCGCGGACCGGAACTCAGGGGTGGACCGCCCCCCGGCCGACCCGTACCCCTACCATAATTTCCCTCCCCCGCAGTCCTCCGTCGACATCTAGTGCCGATTCCCGATCGATTCGCTCAGCCCCCCCTCGTGCGCGAGGCACGACTCTAGAAACACATCTCGGTTCTTGGCCCGGATTCCCCGTCCGCCCCGAGACCCGAACAACCCCCACGTTCCTCTGTCGTAAGAATCGGCAACCCCGACTTACCAGAGAACGTCACACTGGTGGCAGCGGTGGTGCTGAAATAGGCACATACGGACTTGTGGATCTTGGGTGTTTCATCGGTATTGGATACTCATGGCGACTGCGGCAGTCTTCGAGCAGATGGATTCTGACGTCGCCTTCAAGGAAGGTAGGGAGGAGAAAGGAGGTGCGAAAACCGAGACCAAAGGGGAGGACACGACCATCATGGGTAGGCAGTTTAATTTTATGGGAACGTCCACCCCGACGGATGAGCAGAATGTGCGGGCTCAACAACAACAGACCGGTCAGGAAGGAGCGAGTTTGAAGAAGTTCAGTTTACGACCAAAGAAGTATGACGGTAAACCGGATTTCGAGGGATGGATCAACCAGTTTGAGGAGTACGCAACATTGGGACGCTGGACGGCCGAGGAAAAAGCGGCGATGCTTTTTCTCTCGCTGACGGGAACGTCACGAATGTACTTTGTCGGACTCCCGGACAGGGAACGACTCCGTTACTCGGCGAGGGTGGATGCGTTGCGCCGGAGGTTCGGTCAGGAGAAGGACACGTGTAATGCTCTGCAAGAGTTGGCGGGCTTGAAACGTGTAAAGAACCAGACAGCGAAGGAGTTGGCTGATAATGCCCGGCGACTGGCATCGAGAGCCTACTTCTCCAACGACTACGCTAGCCAGGAAAAAGCAGCATTACATGCGTTCCAGGCTGCAGTTGGGGAAGACCTTCAGCTGAAGTGTGCAGAGAAAGGATGCAAGACACTAGAGGAGGCGGTAGAGGTGGTAGAAATACAGGAACGATACTCACGCCGCCTCCTGCGGGCAGTGAAGCCCGAGGAGGACGCCAATACACAGATCATGGCCTTGAACGGTAAGTTGGAGGAGATGATGAAAGAATTGGCAGAAGAACGGGAAGCTAGAAGACAAGCAACGGCCCGGAGGGAGGCGTTTAAGAAGCGAAAAGAAGATTTAGAGTGTCATCACTGTCACCAGAAGGGCCATTTCGCAAGAGAGTGTTCTCAGCGTCAGGGAAACGGACAGTCGCCGTCGCAGTAAGCGCGGGGCCCCCTTCGGGCGCGGCGAGAGAAGTAGTAGGCATGGGAGAATGTGGACTTTATGTGGCCGGGACGGTGGGAGAGAGTGTCGTCCGTTTTTTGGTTGATACCGGATCTATGATCAGTCTGCTGTCGGAACGCCTCTGGAGAGAGTGGGGACGAAAAAGGGAAGAACTGGATGGATATGAAGGACGTCTCTGCTCGGTAGATGGTAGTCCGTTGCGGTGCTACGGATGCACGAACTTGCCAGTGAAATTGGGAACACGCGTGTTGAAGTGGACGTTCATGGTGGCAGACATCGGTAGAGATGAAGGGATCCTGGGAAACGACTTCGCGGTGAAATACCGGCTGACAGTTAAGCCCCACGCGAGTGCCATCTTCCTGCCCGCCGAGGGGGAGGGAGAGGGGGAACGAATCCCGGGAGTAGAACAGAGAACGGATGGGATTCGGGCAGTTACCGTCGGAGGACAGGTCGTGCGAATCGAGAAAACGACGGAAATACCCCCACTCCAAGTGACCCGAGTAACAGTAGTAGCGAGAATGGACATAAGACAGGGTGGACAGCTGGCTGTCATCACCGGCGCTGGATTACCTATGGGACTGGAGGTGATCCCAGGAACGGTGACATTGGGAGAAGAAAATGAAGTTTGGGTGGCCAACCGAGGGACCGAGAGCGCGAAATTGGAAACCGGCGGGGTACTCGGAGAAGCCACCTTCGTACAAGAGGTACGAGGAGTAGGAAGTGAAGCAAAGGAACCCCCAGGAGCGCTCGTTGAAATGATAGGAGAAGCTAAGAAAGACCTGACCACGAAGGAGGGCGAAGAGCTGGAGAAAGCCATCATGGCCCGGGAACAAATGTTTGCGACCTCGAAACATGAGTTAGGACGGACAGATTTAGTACAACATCGAATTAAAACGGGGGATCAGATGCCGATCAAGCAGAGGGTCAGACGGTATCCGGCCACCAGGAGGGAGGAAGAACGAGCACTGGTGGAGGATATGTTAAATTTAGGGATTATCCAGGAGAGCGGGAGTGCGTGGAGTAGCCCGACCGTTCTAGTCAAAAAGAAGGACGGAGGAACGAGGTTCTGTATTGACTACCGAAAACTGAACCAGGCTACGAAAGTGGACGCCTATCCGCTCCCGCGGATAGAGGACAGCCTCAACACTTTGGGAGGAAGCCTATTCTTCTGCAGTCTGGATCTCGCAAGCGGATATTGGCAGGTGGAGATGGCACCGGAGGACCAAGAAAAGACGGCCTTCGTGACTCAAGGAGGATTGTATGAGTTTAAAGTGATGCCATTCGGGCTAGTGAACGCCCCAGCCACCTTCGAGAGACTGATGGAAAGAATCCTCAGAGGAATCGTGTGGGAGGAGTGTCTGGTATACTTGGATGACATACTGGTCTTTGGACCAACGTTCAAAGTGACTCTGGAAAGATTGGTACGGGTTCTGGACCGACTGAACGCTGCAGGACTGAAGTTAAAGGCGCGAAAATGTAAGCTGTTCCAGAAGAAGATTCCGTTCTTGGGGCACGTTGTCTCATTCAACGGGATCGAACCCGACCCCGAAAAGTGTCGGCAAGTAACCGAGTGGCCGGTCCCGCGGGATCTCCACGAGGTACGAGCCTTCGTGGGATTATGTTCGTACTACAGAAGGCATATAAACGGCTTCACGGAGTTGGCTGCCCCCTTGTATGAATTGGCAACGAAGGAGGAACCATTCGTGTGGAGCGCGAGACGACAAGAGGCATTTGATGCGATGAAGAAGGCGCTAACGGAGGCCCCGGTGTTGGGATTCCCGGAGGAAGAAGGACAATGGTGGCTTGACACAGACGCCAGTGACGTGGGACCGGGAGCCGTGCTATCACAAGAGCAGAGAGGGGAGGAACGGGTGATAGCTTACACGAGCAAAACCCTGGAGTCAAACGAACGAAAGTATTGCACCACGCGGAAAGAACTGTTGGCGGTGGTGCGAGCTTTGAAGCATTTTCGGTGCTACATCTATGGTCAACGCGTGATAGTCCGGACGGATAACAGCGCGGTCAGTTGGCTGCAGAGAAGTAAGGAACCGATGGGGCAGGCTGCTCGGTGGATTGAGATTATCGACTCGCATGATGTGTCGTTCCAACACCGACCGGGCAGGAAGCATGGGAACGCTGACGCGTTGTCCCGGTATCCGTGCAAACAATGTGGAGAGGAGCACGAGAATACCGAACAAGTGAGAGTAGTGACGCGGGCCCGGGGGTACGAGCCCGGATGGTCCCCGCAGGAGATGAGAGCAGCGCAGAGGAGGGATCGAGATATAGGGCCGATTGTCGCACGGATGGAAAAAGATGCGGACCGGCCAGGTTGGGAGGCCATATCTCCGGAATCCCGGGAAACAAAGATCCTATGGAGGCAATGGGAACGATTAAGCCTCAGGGATGGCGTGCTGCATCGGAAGTACTGGGAACTAGAAGGGCATGGTTGGAGGAACCAGTTGGTCGTTCCCCGAGGGGAACGGGCCAAGTTGGTAAGGGAATACCATGGAGGCGCGGCAGGAGCGCATTTAGGAGTCGCCAGGACGACGGCCCTGTTGGAACAAGGGTTTTACTGGCCGGGACTCCGGGAAGACGTGCGGAAGGAATGTCGAGAATGTGATTGCGCGTTGCTGAAAAAGGGAAGAGGAAGACGGGAGCCGCTACATCAGTACATAGTGGGGGAGCCGATGGAACGGCTGGCCATGGATGTTTCGGGCCCGTACCCAGTCACCAAACGAGGAAATAAGTATTGCCTGATGGTGGGATGCTATTTCACCAAATGGTTGGAGTGTTTCCCGATCCCGGATCAAAAGGCAACGACAGTGGCGAACAAACTGGTTGAAGAAGTAGTAGCACGGTACGGCGCGTTTCGGGAACTACACTCGGATCAAGGCACGAATTTCGAATCCGAGGTGGTGGCTCAGGTCTGTGCACTATTCGGGATACACAAAACAAGAACGACGCCGTACCACCCCAGGAGTGACGGGTACATAGAACGAAGTTTCCGTACTTTGGGGTGTTGTTTGAAAGCCAGCTGCCGAGCGACGGGTCGGGAATGGGACGAGATGGTCCCGCTCGTGATGATGAGTTATAGAGCAACGCCGCAAGCCAGCACGGGAGTGACACCGAATATGATGATGCTGGGCCGACAGACCATGATGCCGCGACAGGCGATTTATGGGAGACCTCTAGGACCAGAGGAGGAACCCCGACGGGTAAGCGACTATGTGGAAAGCCTGGAGGAAGGGCTAGTCGCGGCCTATCGGGAGGCCCGGACGGGGCTGAAACGAGCCGCCATCCATCAGAAACACGAGTACGATGGGAAGGTGACTCGGCGGGAATACCACGCCGGAGAGCTGGTCTGGGTGCACGATACGGTAGTGGATAGGGACAAAGGAACGAAGTTGCGATTTCCATGGATAGGCCCTGCACTGATCGTCAAGGTGCTTGACCGAGGACGGGTGGTAGTACGGAAGAAACGAGGGAAACCGGGGGGGGTGGTCCATGTGGACCGCCTGGAACCCTACCGAGGACACGCTGCGCCAGCTTGGATGGTAGCTGACCAGCAAGGATACGAGGCTGCACAGTAAATGCTTGGGGTGGGGCGCGCTAGGGCACGTAAGGAAACGGGGCACCCCCTTTTTGTGATGAAGTCGTTTTCGTGTCTCGATTCCGCAGGTAGAAGAGGACCAAGGGAACGACCAAATCGGCGCTACACAAAAAGGCTTTGGCCAAAAAGGACTGATCAACCTGGGGCCATTGAGTCGGGGCGGTGCGTTGACCACTACAGTAGGAGTGCAGGTCGTTAGGCTGTAGAGATTTGCTACCTAGCTGAAGATTGGTTCTCTTGCGGATGTAATATAGGTGGGAAATGCGGGGTTGGAACGAAAAACGGCGTTCGGGAGCCACGACGGCCCGAATGTCTAAAGTAGTCCCACGGAGCCGCTTTCCGGTCAGTTCGGAGGAACCACAGCGTGGAAAAGATGGTTGGATTACAACAGAAGACAGACCCGGTGGCAAGCTGGTGAAGACTTCTGAAGTAATGCCGACTTGGTAATACCGCTTTACAGCGTCTAGGAGACCGGAGGAGAGTAGATGCGGCACTCTCGGGAACGCCGGAGGAACGAACGGACGGCTGTAAAAGGCGAGGCCTGAAACGAGGACGGGCTTTAAAGTAGGTCGTAAAAGGAGTAAAAGAGGATAAAGAGAACGGGGCGGCGGCGAGGAGATGATAACGCCGAGCCCCTGTGTTCTCCGGGAAGTGTGCGGAAGCACTGTGAGGGCCGAGATGAAAAAGGCAAGAGAAGGCGACGAGGGATGAAAGGACCGAGGGCGTCCGGTGGGGCAATAAAAGGCCTAGGAAAAACGCGTGGACGGGCGAAGGGCCGCGAGGTAAAGAAAGCAGGCGAGGCGGTGACCAGCGGCGGGCCCCGGGGACCGGAAAATAGTAGGGGGCGCCACCGTAGAAGTGGATGGTGAGTCTGACGCTAGGGGTCGCTAGTGCAGGCCACGCCCACTTCCGCCTGCGGCGGCTATAAAAGGCAGAGCGCTCGCCGGAGCAGGTCATTCTGGTCAGCCGATCAGGATTCATCGAATCGCAGACGAGCAGACTGAGCTAAGGAGAAGAAAACAAGAGGAAAAGCAGAGAAGCGAGACGAGCAGCATCACCACGAGACAAAAACGGAAACGGCTGACGGGACGAGCTTCAGGATTGGAACGAGCCCCGAAAGCCCGGAAAACAGACACGATGAGCGGACAGTGCTGGGAAGGACATTGTCACGGAAAAGAGTTTAAGCACTTGGCCAAGCATATTAAAGGCCAGCACGATGGATTACGGAAGCAGTACTACATGTGCCCGGTGTGTTCGAGTCGAGCCTATTCGACACACCAGGACTGGAGGAAGCACATGACGGACTCACACGAAGGGAACCTGCAGAGGGGGATGCCGAAGCAAGACCCCCTTCTGAGGCTGGAGTATGCTGCGGCGTTCGCCTTGGACCCGAAAGGACGACCGCCGTACACCAGTTTCGCTACTGGGGATGAAACGGCGGCCCGGGTAGCCAACATGGAACGGGACTACGCGGTGCGCCATCCGGAGGGGTTTCAACCCCCTGAGAGGGCGGTGGATAAGGAGGCACCGGAGAGGCCGCGACGGCATATCCGCATACCTTACTACCCGAGGGCGTCGAGAGGATCCGAGGACAGCGACGCCGAGCAGCTGGAGCACGTAGCAACCGAAGAAGGATCAGAGGCCGACGAGGCCGGCGAGGGAGCCCAAGCAGCCAAAGCAGCAGGGAAGGGACCCCTGGCCGAGGTGGCGGAACGATCGACACCCACGCGTCGTTCCCCTCGGAGGGCCGCGAAAGGAGTACGGAAGGAAGACACCGAGTCACCGCGAAGCGCGAGCCGGGCCGTGGTCAACCCGAAACCACTCCTGACACCAGACCAAATATCAGGGTTAGTACAGAGCCGAATTAAGAAGTTAAACGCCCAGGGAGAACCACGGGAACCGAGAGGACGAGGACTCCCAGGCAGAGGAAAAGGACGGACATCCACACCCACCCCGAAGCCGGGTTGCTCAGGAATACCACCGGGGGCTGAGGTGGTGGAATTGGTGAGCTCGTCCGACGACCAACGACCGAAAGTCAAAGAAGAAGAGGAGCCGCTCGCTTTCAAGAGGCCCCCGACGCAGGGATGCCCGGCGGAGGAGCCGTCGCGAAAGAAGAAGTGGAAAAAGGTCAAGAAAGTCCCGAGAGAATTGGAGGAGGGAACGAGTTCGGACCAGTCGGAGTCAGGCAGGAGTATGTCGGCCCGAAGCGATCGGTCTTTGATTATCGCTGAGTCTAGTAGCACGGGAGAGCTGGGACCATCGCAGCCTGAGACCTCGACAGGAGTCAGACGGACCACGGGACTAGAACCACCTTGTAGCGACGCACAATTTACTATGATGACAGTTCATAAGAAATCGGTGATATACGAATCACGACACCCGAGGTACCCCGGGTATTTAAAAGGAACAATGAACCGGGAGGGATCGTTCAGGGGTTACCACGAGGCGAGATCCGACCGGGAGCTGGAGGACAGCATTCGGGAAGCACAGGGAGGCCGGCTGGTGGAAAGAGAAGCATTGTACCTAGGGAGGTTTCTACGCGAGATGGCAGAAAGGCAGGGACTCAAACCGACGGGGCGAGTGGAGAAAGTAAAGTATGTTCGGCATGCGGCCAGGCCGGAGGACACGGCGTCGACGGCCTCGACACAGCCGCTGTTCTCTACCCCTACCCCGACGAAAGCAGATTCACCCCTGGAGAAGATGGTATGTAAGCAGCCGATAGTGCCGCCCCCAGGATTGAAACGAATGAGAGACATTACGGTAGCACCAGACACGCCAGAGACACGGGCGGCGGTTGACAACCTGACTCGAGCCAGTTTGGGGAGCTCGTTTTTCGGGTCGCAAGGATCGGAGGAGACCCCGGGACCACCGTCGCCCGAACGTATGGGATCGCCGCCAGGACCGGATACCCCACTCAAGGACGAGGATAAACACGGGCGGGCGCTACAACCGCGGGTTGTGATACACAGATTACAAATACCGGCTGCCCAGTCCATGGACGCGGAGGTGGAAGACTCAGAGGACATGGAGTTGGGGCAGACCGAGACCAGAGGATACGAGCCGGAGAAACAAGAATTGGACGAGTCGGGAGCGGATTCAGTGTTCGGGTCTATAGGAACGGAGATGCAGACGGCAGGACCATCTAGGGAAACACCGAGACTCAAGTTATTACGGACACAGGCCGTTCACCAGGTCTTACAGGGACACTTTCCGGTGACGGCGCGAGCGGTACGAGACTGGGACGCGGAAAAGGCCATTCGGGTGCAACTGACGTGGCCCCCGAGGGAGGTGCGAGGAATGACGGCCAAGACAAGAGCAATGGCTTCGGCGTCTATGGCGTTCCTGATGGCACTAGAAACGGGCCGCAAGCCAGAGACATTTGAAGAAGCGATGGCGCAGTTCCCGACGGCGGCACTGGGGCCGTTGACCAGGGAGTTCCCGGGGGTCGACCAGCTAGTTAACGAACACAACCGGACCGTCCAATTGGCTCAGACCCTAGTGATGCACAAAAACGAGGATCAACTGGATGACTTGTTGAAGGCGACAAGAGAGGCGGAAAAACAGAGCGGAATGGTGGATCAGCTTCTCGAGCTCCCCGCTAGGGAGGAGAGACTGTTGCTGCCGATCCGGCGCCAAGAAGAAGGGTGAAGTAGATGCTGCTCGAGGTCTTGCACGGAAGAAAAACAGCGCGACGGAACCAGAGGCGGAAGATGGCGCGTCGCGAGTCGGGTGGGGAGGGATTACGGGGCGTTGGCTCCTCACCCATAGTGTCAAACCCCCAGGGAGAGAACCGGGCCGAGGCGGAGGTACCTGAGCCGCACAGGAGGCCGAAGCCTGGATAAAAGACTCTCCTGGAGACCGCTGGACGGGCCCGAAAACTTTACTTAAACTCATCGGGAACGGACTGGCGGGCTCGAACATTCTTATCTTAATTTATTCTTATTAGTTTCTTTATGAGAACCTTCTTGCGGAAGTGAACGAAACCACATGTGTTAGGAGGTGTTGAGTGTAATCAGCGAGCTGGAGGGTCCATGACTGGAATGAACTTACCAAGCCTGCGGGGCGAATACGGGACAGAAGGAGGCGCTAGGAGGAAAAACAAGTTTGTAGCTGTTCCTCTTCTTCCCTGGAGCCCGCTGCGTTGGTTGGGACCGAGCAGGTGGAACGGGATCGTCCGGTCGCGGAAATGGATAGCGGGCCGGGCGGCCCGGGAGCGAGAGTGAAAGTTGGGAGGCGGAATCGAGGAAAGGAAATCAGAATGGACGGATAGTGTTGTCATTGTAGTCTTTGAGTCGACGGTCGTGCCGGGGTAAAAAAGGTACCGGTGGGCCGGCGACTCGCCGCTGGAGGAAAGGCTGGCGCGGGCCAAGACTGAAAACCCTTCTCCCGCGCTGCCTTGAGCGATCTGGAGGCGAGGAAGAGACGACCTCTGTCCTCTAGCGGCACTTCTACTTCCTGCAACTTTGTCTTCTTGATTTTGGATGGATCGATCAGAATGTGGATGAACCCGGATTCATGTACCATCATCTTCTGAGTTTCCTTGTCTTCAGCCTCTTACCGCATACGAAGAGCGGCAAAATGGAATTTTTCGACCTGAATGCTGGTTTTATCGTGCCAGAGTTGATGCAGCGAGTCGTGAAAGGATTGCGGCGAGTCGTAGATGTCTCCCGGAGGAGGTGGAATTGGTGAGCTCGTCCGACGACCAACGACCGAAAGTCAAAGAAGAAGAGGAGCCGCTCGCTTTCAAGAGGCCCCCGACGCAGGGATGCCCGGCGGAGGAGCCGTCGCGAAAGAAGAAGTGGAAAAAGGTCAAGAAAGTCCCGAGAGAATTGGAGGAGGGAACGAGTTCGGACCAGTCGGAGTCAGGCAGGAGTATGTCGGCCCGAAGCGATCGGTCTTTGATTATCGCTGAGTCTAGTAGCACGGGAGAGCTGGGACCATCGCAGCCTGAGACCTCGACAGGAGTCAGACGGACCACGGGACTAGAACCACCTTGTAGCGACGCACAATTTACTATGATGACAGTTCATAAGAAATCGGTGATATACGAATCACGACACCCGAGGTACCCCGGGTATTTAAAAGGAACAATGAACCGGGAGGGATCGTTCAGGGGTTACCACGAGGCGAGATCCGACCGGGAGCTGGAGGACAGCATTCGGGAAGCACAGGGAGGCCGGCTGGTGGAAAGAGAAGCATTGTACCTAGGGAGGTTTCTACGCGAGATGGCAGAAAGGCAGGGACTCAAACCGACGGGGCGAGTGGAGAAAGTAAAGTATGTTCGGCATGCGGCCAGGCCGGAGGACACGGCGTCGACGGCCTCGACACAGCCGCTGTTCTCTACCCCTACCCCGACGAAAGCAGATTCACCCCTGGAGAAGATGGTATGTAAGCAGCCGATAGTGCCGCCCCCAGGATTGAAACGAATGAGAGACATTACGGTAGCACCAGACACGCCAGAGACACGGGCGGCGGTTGACAACCTGACTCGAGCCAGTTTGGGGAGCTCGTTTTTCGGGTCGCAAGGATCGGAGGAGACCCCGGGACCACCGTCGCCCGAACGTATGGGATCGCCGCCAGGACCGGATACCCCACTCAAGGACGAGGATAAACACGGGCGGGCGCTACAACCGCGGGTTGTGATACACAGATTACAAATACCGGCTGCCCAGTCCATGGACGCGGAGGTGGAAGACTCAGAGGACATGGAGTTGGGGCAGACCGAGACCAGAGGATACGAGCCGGAGAAACAAGAATTGGACGAGTCGGGAGCGGATTCAGTGTTCGGGTCTATAGGAACGGAGATGCAGACGGCAGGACCATCTAGGGAAACACCGAGACTCAAGTTATTACGGACACAGGCCGTTCACCAGGTCTTACAGGGACACTTTCCGGTGACGGCGCGAGCGGTACGAGACTGGGACGCGGAAAAGGCCATTCGGGTGCAACTGACGTGGCCCCCGAGGGAGGTGCGAGGAATGACGGCCAAGACAAGAGCAATGGCTTCGGCGTCTATGGCGTTCCTGATGGCACTAGAAACGGGCCGCAAGCCAGAGACATTTGAAGAAGCGATGGCGCAGTTCCCGACGGCGGCACTGGGGCCGTTGACCAGGGAGTTCCCGGGGGTCGACCAGCTAGTTAACGAACACAACCGGACCGTCCAATTGGCTCAGACCCTAGTGATGCACAAAAACGAGGATCAACTGGATGACTTGTTGAAGGCGACAAGAGAGGCGGAAAAACAGAGCGGAATGGTGGATCAGCTTCTCGAGCTCCCCGCTAGGGAGGAGAGACTGTTGCTGCCGATCCGGCGCCAAGAAGAAGGGTGAAGTAGATGCTGCTCGAGGTCTTGCACGGAAGAAAAACAGCGCGACGGAACCAGAGGCGGAAGATGGCGCGTCGCGAGTCGGGTGGGGAGGGATTACGGGGCGTTGGCTCCTCACCCATAGTGTCAAACCCCCAGGGAGAGAACCGGGCCGAGGCGGAGGTACCTGAGCCGCACAGGAGGCCGAAGCCTGGATAAAAGACTCTCCTGGAGACCGCTGGACGGGCCCGAAAACTTTACTTAAACTCATCGGGAACGGACTGGCGGGCTCGAACATTCTTATCTTAATTTATTCTTATTAGTTTCTTTATGAGAACCTTCTTGCGGAAGTGAACGAAACCACATGTGTTAGGAGGTGTTGAGTGTAATCAGCGAGCTGGAGGGTCCATGACTGGAATGAACTTACCAAGCCTGCGGGGCGAATACGGGACAGAAGGAGGCGCTAGGAGGAAAAACAAGTTTGTAGCTGTTCCTCTTCTTCCCTGGAGCCCGCTGCGTTGGTTGGGACCGAGCAGGTGGAACGGGATCGTCCGGTCGCGGAAATGGATAGCGGGCCGGGCGGCCCGGGAGCGAGAGTGAAAGTTGGGAGGCGGAATCGAGGAAAGGAAATCACAATGGACGGATAGTGTTGTCATTGTAGTCTTTGAGTCGACGGTCGTGCCGGGGTAAAAAAGGTACCGGTGGGCCGGCGACTCGCCGCTGGAGGAAAGGCTGGCGCGGGCCAAGACTGAAAACCCTTCTCCCGCGCTGCCTTGAGCGATCTGGAGGCGAGGAAGAGACGACCTCTGTCCTCTAGCGGCACTTCTACTTCCTGCAACTTTGTCTTCTTGATTTTGGATGGATCGATCAGAATGTGGATGAACCCGGATTCATGTACCATCATCTTCTGAGTTTCCTTGTCTTCAGCCTCTTACCGCATACGAAGAGCGGCAAAATGGAATTTTTCGACCTGAATGCTGGTTTTATCGTGCCAGAGTTGATGCAGCGAGTCGTGAAAGGATTGCGGCGAGTCATAGATGTCTCCCGGAGGACCAAGGCACGAGCAGGGACGATAACTTAGGGGCCCTGGCTCGTGACCGACCGTAATATATAGTAAAAACAATACATGAACGAGAAACGAAAAAAAATTAATAGACTTACTAAAACTTATATTAATCTCTTACCTGCAGTAACGACAGAGACTCCTTCCATGTCGTATTTCCTGATGTCTTCTTCTCGAGGAACGAAACAAAATAGTCTTTGAAACATATAGGGAAGTAATCTTTGCAATATACAGGGAGGTGGTGCTTGGAACGTCGGCCGCGGATGCCTCGATAGACAAATCAAGAGGTCTGCAAAGAGCGACGAGGAGCG
Source organism: Lepidonotus clava (assembly GCA_936440205.1). Lineage (NCBI taxonomy): Eukaryota > Metazoa > Annelida > Polychaeta > Phyllodocida > Polynoidae > Lepidonotus > Lepidonotus clava. Next base: position 21,405,146 of record OW387134.1, read on the forward strand.
ACCCTTCTTGGAGTTCGACATCGGATGAGTTCTCTATACATGCTATTTTATTGAGAATGGGCCCGTTCCGGATCTCAGAGGTTGACGTTGGGTGCAGGTCCCAGTTGATGTCGTCCATCTTCACTTTCTACGGCTTCTTCTTCTCCTTCTCACTAATATCTTCAACTTACCAACTTCGAACCGTCGTACCTAGGAGCAGCCCGGAACGGCTCGGAGCTGTTGTCTCGGCGTTCGTCATAGGCATAGTGTCTCCATGCAATGTGACATGGCACCGTGGACGACTGTGGCCTTACTCCAAAATCAAACCAGACCGGATCTTAAACTTACTTCTATTAACGAACTATTTGTTGGTATTACAGTCTTACGAAAATCGTCTATAAGCACGGTCCTCCGGGAGGACGAAGAGAAAAACTTAGTAAAAAGAGCGAGGCCCGAGAGCCTAGGAAACGAACGAGGGCCCGAGTGCCCGAAACAGGAATCCTCTTCTTAGGAAAATCATCTCATCAGTAGAACGAAGGAGCCTCCCTCTCGCCCCAAAGAGGACTGTCTTCCTGCCGTTGCTTACGGGGGGGGGGAGGGATGAGAGGCACCGGCTCCTGTCATCCAAAAGAAACTTCATCAAAATTATCTTCTTAATCAGGTCTCCGTTCCGGTTGTTGTCATGCCACTTGGGCCCGGAACGGTGATGGAAATACTTTACTATGGTGGACTCTCTCCGACATCTCTTTCTGAAATCCTGAAATCTTCAAATGTGTCGACGTGGTCGAGGACGGAACATCTTGATGCTGGGTTAACCACGAGGACATGTGTCGTAAAAGTCAAACTTCAGTTCCTGTACGGAAAACGGACACTTCATCGATAATTAATGATTCTAATCTTCTCAGTCTCACCTTCACCCGAACTCCATCTCAAAGCTTCACCGTGACAAGTAGCACGAAACCCGCGACGTCGTCTGCTGAAGCTTCCACTCTAAGCTTTAATGCATGAAGTTAAGTTCCTTTCCACATACAACGCCATCTTCTTCTTTGGGTACCTTGGCCTTTGGCTCGAACATGTTGTCCTTGCCAAACGTGAAAAAGTCACTGGAGGGCTCTGAATGCCGAGGCGACCGAGGGTGCGAAGTCCAAAAAGAACATTCTATCCACAAAAGCTTCAGTCTTTCTTCTTCAACTCATCCTTAAAATCATCATCATCACCTAAGAGAACGCAGAGAAGAGTAATAGTTACGGAAGAACGAGGGGTCACGACCGACCGGGTAGGAGAATCACGACCGATTCTCTACCCAAAAACAACGGAGAACGTCTGAACGACGGAAGAACGGATCAAGGGTCGAGAGGACTAAGGGTCACGACCGGCCCTGGCCTCTGGGTGGGAGAGTCGCGACCGATTCTCCACCCGAACTAGGGGAGAACGTCTGGACGACGGAAAACGAAGGGAACGGGGGCACTGCGGGTCACGACCGACCCATGGCCCCGGGCAGGAGGACCACGACCGGTCCCTCTGTCCTAATGAGGGTAAAAAGGCGAGGAAAAACGTGCCGAGGGGCTAAGTAAATAGAGCCCAGAGGAGAGGAGCGGGGGCGACGGGGTCACGACCGATCCCCAGTCCCGGGTGGGAGAGCCACGACCGGCTCGCTCATCCTAAAGACGAGAAAAAGAGGAGGTGTAAAAAAATAAAAAACGGGTCCTAAATAGATCAAGGATAAGAGAACTCTGACGAAGATAAAAAGAGACTAAGATATATAAAAACGAATTATATGAACTTTTATTAAGAAGAGAGAAAAACGAAGAGAAAAAAACGAAGAAAGAAGAGAAATAATAATTAGCCGGATAGGCCCCGGGGGCCCTCCGAAGTAGACCGGGGAGGACAGAGGGTGACACCTCCTCCTCTGCCGATAAGGAGCGTAGGATTGAAATGTTTCTGGTTCTAGAGTATGTTCTGTTGTCGTTGCTGTATGAACTGTGTTGAAATTTTGTATAACGTGTTTTCCCACCTTTCAAGAAGGTGCGGGAGGGTGTGATGAACGGCTATTCAGCCAAAATACATAGAGGTTAAAATAATAGAAATAAGGTAATAATAGAAATAGATGTAAAGAACGAATATGTAAAGAACGAAGAACGAAATAGATGTAAAAGAACGAATATGTAAAGAACGAATAACGAATATGTAAAGAACGAATAACGAAAACGTAATGGAACGAAACCAGGAAATATGTAAACCGGAAGTGAAATGTAAACCGGAAACGGAATATATAAACCGGAAGTGACGTCAGTTGTAGGTCACGTGACCGAAGGCAGCCAATCAGGGCTGACCTCTCTAGTATATAAAGGGGCGGTGAGGCCCGAATAAACAGAGTTCTTTAACAGTTCTCCTGGTGTCCAGACGTGTCCTCTTTCCTGAAACAACCGCTAAAGATGAGCCGAACAGAGTAATTAAGCTGAAGTTAGGACAAAACAGTCGAAGTCCGAGATAGGTAGTCGAAACATAGGGTAAGGGGCCCGATGGCCCGAAGAACGAGGAACGAGGGAACGGAGTAGGGCACGAAGGCCCGAAGTAGTACCGGAAACCGAGGCGTAGTATGGTACGAAGACATGGGGAGCGGAACGAGGGAGCGAAGTCCGCGGGGACGAGGGCGCGGCATGCTCGGCCCCACGCTACCAAACAATAGGCGACCGTCGGCCCGTCGCCCCCGCGGACCGGAACTCAGGGGTGGACCGCCCCCCGGCCGACCCGTACCCCTACCATAATTTCCCTCCCCCGCAGTCCTCCGTCGACATCTAGTGCCGATTCCCGATCGATTCGCTCAGCCCCCCCTCGTGCGCGAGGCACGACTCTAGAAACACATCTCGGTTCTTGGCCCGGATTCCCCGTCCGCCCCGAGACCCGAACAACCCCCACGTTCCTCTGTCGTAAGAATCGGCAACCCCGACTTACCAGAGAACGTCACACTAGTGTATTGTCGACATAAAGACAGTAAATGTATTCAGTTTAAATTTGACGACTTTCTTAAGATTTGACTGTAAATGTATATAGCCACACAAGTGCAATAATGAACAATTAACCTATAGGCACATGTTTCTTTTTTCAACATTGTTTTCTAGTCTTGCATAACGTTGAACGATTAGAGCGAAATAGAGCTAACACGGCCTCTTGGTTCGGGGTATAGGCCTACTCTTTTCACCTTCTAGAAGTATTTGGTAAATGGTGTCTACTCCATACAGTACGTGAAACGACGTATATGTTTCGAACTGATAGAAGAGAGATGGTAATAAAACTGTAGCTTTACTCAATGACCAGACGGAAAGTGCACATAGTTTAATGTAATGTATGATCATAAACCACATACACACACAGGTGTCAAATAACCAAAATGAGGTAAAAAGGCTGGTAAGTGGGGCAATAAAAACTTACTAAAATGTACATGGCTATTACTATTAGTTATCGTTTGAAAATCATTGATTTATAGGGGTTATTTGGGTGACATTGATATGTTGACTTTTTAACCCTTAGACATAGGTCTCGATGTCCTCTGTCAGCGGCATTAATAGCATATTGTGTAATCATGATTACCATCAGTTACATTTCAGTTCCACAGAATATCTTATTCCCCTGCCGATGTGCATTAGGGCTACCATCACGCTGGCGACTCAGCCGTTGACATAATGTTGCCGTTGCTCATTACTGGCGCCTGCTGTTTCCAGAGTGGATGTTGCAGAGTCCATCAGGCCGCTGGCAGGTTGGGATTCGGTGATAGGACGATGTCCAGTAGGACCATATAGCTAATGATAGAGACTCCATCGTCCCACTGCGGGGCCTTATTCACCGGTAAACACATGGGTCAATACACTGACCACTGCCCAAGCCAGGGGCTGACCGCATTCCCATACAAACCCAGGAGGGCTGGACCAGGCCTGGGTTCTGGTCAACCCCTATTCTTTTCTGACGGCCTCGTGGTAGCTGGATCAGGAGCAAAGCATGACAAACAAGCAATATTATATGCACATGTGGGTCTTTTATGCATGCCGTGGCCACCCTCAATGTTCACCAGCGCTCTATGGGAGCTGCATCTACACAATAGGCTCTGCCAAGAAGTAAGCCGCCAAAAATATTCTGCCACAGTGTTCTTGTATTGATCTGTCCACAACAACTCTCTTTTGTTGGATGTAGGGCATTTTAGACGGTTTTATGAAGCCAAGATCTCTTTATGATAGTGACATATCCACTGCGGCAGCTCTGGGTCTTTCCTCGTACCAGGTACCGCTTACGGTCTTGGTACAGTCTGATTGGAAACTTTATACAAATATTCGAGTTTATAAACACCAGATATTCCATCATTATGAACAGATTAAGAGTACCTGAATCTTTCTCCACTATGACGATGTATTTTGTAAGCCCAAGACTCTAAACCAAACTTTTAAATTGATTGCATTTTATGAAATCCGCATCAGAGAAATGCTCATGCTTTTAATAATTTTATCTTCTGGGCGTTATGGCAGCAAAGGATAGAGCTGATTGGATATTTATAAACCATCCTTGATATTTCTGTCTTATCAAATAGAGAAGAGACTGGATAAATGTGCAGCTTAATCTTAATGTAGGCTTACCTTCTCAAAAGGGTATTCCTAATCATATAGTTCGCTACTGATGTTGAAAACCTGAATGTTTGAACACAAATGTTTAACAAAGTAGAAATTAAAGATTAATTACCTACGAAAAGCCGCAATATAATAATTATTGTGTATTGCACGTTCCCCTTAAAGATAAGTTATATAAAGTCCGTTTACAGATTGGATATACTCATTGACTAGCCACCTATAGAGACAGACAATCCTTATTGTCCTTTCAAAAACCAGCAAAGAATAACAAGTACTTTGTCGTGTGCTGCCTGTATACATGGAGGTGATGCAGGTCAGGGTTAACAATGGTAACTAATATACCTTTACACATTATGGCTGAACATCAAATGACAATCATGCCAACATGAGGCTGGAGACTGCAGTTTTACTGGCAGTTGTAAGGTTAAAACGTATATTTTTACCTTTGGCCCGGGAATGGCAATGTGCACAGGTGCAATGGGGGTTCCTTTCATCCACCGGCCACACCTGTCTGTATACACAATCTACCTTGTGTGAATTGTATTAACACAATCAGTAAATCTGTGTTGTTATTACACGAAAACCTGTTTGGCATTTCTAAAAAAAAAAGCCACCTTATATCAGATTAATTCTTAATGCATAACAGGAGTAAAAGACCTAAACGAATAAGAATGAAAGTCCCCCAAATTAAATTAGGTTTTAATGTTTTTGTGTCTATATCTATGGCAATCTATGCAATTTATCTTTAATGTCATCACCGTCTTTAGGCGGAGCTACCAGTCCTGGACTAAAAGACATTCCATTGACTATTATACACGAAGGGGGAGATGGCAAAGGGGAGTGTAGTGTGAAACTCCTGGAATTCAGCAAAAAGTGCGTATGTAAATGTAAGTTGACATGTGATCAAACGTAAGACCCTTTTTACAGAACAAAAACATTTCGATATCGCTCTATAAAGATGTAAACATTATATGTGTGAAAAGGTTTTGTTGCATTCATGTACCATAAAATGCCACAGTTTGTTTTTGGATACCTTAGCACAATAGCTTCTTTACTCTTTGGTATCGATAAAGGGTCATTTCAACAGGTGCAAGGTTTATGCTAATAGCAAGGTGGATTAGTAAACCCAGAGCATTACATGCGCAGTTAATATTTACGTGCAAACAAGTGGAATAGCAGTTTGTATCTTAATAGTATATGGAAGAAGGAGAATATAAGATTAGATATTACCCAAACAGGTCACGAATGCAGCTTCTATCGTATTAAGAGAGGAGGTAGCGAACATCTCTGTGTGGAACTGAAATAATATGGTATAATCCCACGGACTCTCATTGTAAAATGAAGGAACACGTTCTATGCCTACATTATTAAAGAAAGGATAAATCTGAAATCCTCTCTCCCGTTTACCAGCCTCTGGATTTCTTTCTTCAATTATCAAATCTATAAGAGTATCAGTAAATGTGAGAAGACCAGATCTCTAGTCTTCATGCATGTATAGGATGTTAAATGAAAAAGTAGGATATGCCTCCGATCCATCCAGCCCGGTTACCCCTGACCTTGCAAGGTTTTATACACAATCATAATGTTCTTACAATATGTGCTCAAATAACATAGACGTGGTATGTGTTATAGAATAATCTATGAAGTATCGAGTATCAAATATATATATAGATATATATGTCATTTCACTCTGACGCTAGTCAACCGTGAGAACAACTGAGGGCTTTCATGTATACGATTTACATTCGTTGCATACTTAATATTGTCCCCATCCATGTGGCCTTGTAATTCTAGTTCGCGGGCGCATGTTCTGGTTTGTTTGCACTGCTGGAGGCACTGCAAACATTTGGCCGTAGTACAAAGCACACTATGACCAAAAGGAACTCAAGGATTTGTCGCCACCACAAAGCTTTTTCTTTTTAAATAGCAGAATAATCTTTTGAATTAATGTGGTTCATATGGACTGAAAATTACAATAAATCTCCTGGTTTTCCTAATGTTATTTTGATTTATTGGGTCAATGTTCCGGAGGGGAAGCTGGAAAAGACCTTCCTTCTGTTTCCAAACAACATTGACAAAGGCATCAATTAGGAGGATCCTTCGCGTCGCCCTCTTTACAGTAAAAAATAATGAGTTGATTCACAAATACAACGTTTGATTTGCACTTCGCTGAAGGCGCCTTCAATGGGCGTCCGGTACGCCAGGTAACTAGGTTCAATCCTCGTCGGATGGCAACCTTTATGGCTGTTCTACTTTGACCCTTGTCCAGTTAGGCTGGATGTCCCTGGAAAGTCATCTTATAGGGCATCATATGGGCCGCTGGCGGGCCCGATGAGGGGACGGATGGCAGCCGTGGGAATTCAGCGGCTGGCCGGGCTCATTGGCGGCAATTGCCTGGTGGACGATAAGGACAAAGACGCCGGCGCCCGCCCGCAGGGTAATACCTCGTTAAGGCCAGAGGTGGTGGCCCGAATGGACCACAAACATAGCCCGACCCCGGCCGGGGAAAGTGGTCAGGGCGGTGGTGGGGTACCACCAAGGTAGGGTAGTCATCAGCCGAGTACAGGGGGAGAATCGATCTGCAGGTTATAAGAGGAAAGTACCTTGGGAGCCTTTAATACCTCGACTGGTAATTGCTGTGCGCCCAGACGGATCGCTCGTGCTCTTCTCAGTAGCTGCACACCTGTTGTTGTCAGAAAACACGATCTGAGGATCAGGTTCTAACTGCCATCTAATCATGTAGAGAGCACGCCTACGTTTTTTCTTATTAGGTTGAGGACTAAAGGATATGGCAGACCTGCAGCTGCGTTGTTATGATCCGCAATATGAGAAAACTTGGTAATTGGTATATTATGCACGATCACCGCTAATTTCCATTATGTAAATTATCCTCGGCACGCGATTCTGTGCTTAATTCAACAAAATGTCTCACGTGCGTCATTTCGCCCATTGGTAAAAGCAGGAAATGGATTGTCCTGGGAGTAGAGCCAGTGAACTGCGGATGAGAATCACTGGCCGCCACTCTTCATGTTACCAAGCCTCTGAGAGACGAAGCTCCATGGGGAATCTTCAAAGTTTGAAAAAGCTTCACTGTAATGACACTGTGTTTCCTTTTCATTCTTTGCCATATTTAATTTGTCACCTTGATTAGCTCGCCATAAGAAAGCAGTGGGCAGCTTTTGTGCAAGCCGAACGCTACATTAGGCGCTAATAAACTTGTAAGCGTCCTGCATGGGGCCTGACAGGTGAGTCGGGACTCCCGCCCTTTGTTGTAGATGTATGGGGAGGTGAGGCAGGCTATGACATGAGCAGCTCCAACGATACAACCTGAGCATCTCCAGCCCTATATGACCAAGAGGAGGAATAAAAATCAAGTCTGCTTTTGCATGTTCTTATTTCAGCTTCTCTCTAATTACTCCACATTGCAAAACTTTATATTTCAAGGGATAATGATACATTTAAATATTTTGGAGGACGGGGCTGGCACGTGCTCAGTTAAGCGGCAGCATTCAAAGTGGCCAGTTGAGAGTCAGTAACTTCATTCTATACTAGATCAGTGGTGCCAATAGTTACAAGGATGATACATAACTATGTTGTATGGTAACTTGTTGTGTCTCAGCGGAATGACATGTGACATCAACAATGTTTGTGATGGGGGTGTCAGTAATGTGCAATATCCCTCACAGTCTGATAATGTGGTTTCATCTTAAAAATTAATGACCGTGTTCAAACTGTGAAATAATAATTAATCTGATTTTGATCAGAGTGTTTGTGGACACTCATCTTAAGTAATCAAAAAGTGGCTTCCAATTATCAGATAACTAGAATTTCAAAATTTTACCTGGTAACCAAGGGTTTGCAAGGGTTGGCAATAATTTGAGACTTGTCCATGGGCAAGGTTTTTGAAATAGTTTGTGAAGTGGATCAACAAATAGTTATAGAGCATAATGTTTTGATTGTATTTTATATTTTCTGATCTGTTTACCCCATTTAATTGAAACTGCTCCAAACTTGAGAATTAGATAGAAATAAAGAAAAACATGATAATGATACATTTAAGAGCAATAATCAACATTTTAGGTGACTTATACCAGACACCAAATATTATGTCAGTCACTGCTCTATATATCTGCTTCCCTTGAGCTATCGGCTATTTCAATCTGCAGCTAAGTAGGTAAGTATGTTTTCCAACATTGCCTCATCTGCTGGTTGGGATGTGGACCAGATCACACTCTACACCCTGACCACTCCAACTGTTGGCAAGATGGCTCCCACGGGCCCCAGGTTGGCGGCAGAGAGTGGGGATCGGCGGACAAGGCCGGCCCGACGTTCGCGCCGCTTCCTGCCGCCCAGGGTAGGTTGGGAAATAGCCTCCTCCCCTACCACCGGGCTTACTGAGCAGTCCCAGCCTCCTGGGTGCATACTGATGAGATGCCGCGCATATTTCGGAATTTACCCAAAGTACACTGACCCCCACTTACCGGACAGCTTTTGTCTGCCCGAGTAGTTCGGAATTAGGATTCCTTGGTTTGGAAAGCAACAGGGCGTTTTGATAATGGATCCGGTAGTGTGGTTCAGGGGTTGATTTGAAAGAAAGGTAATAGAATAAATGCTTGGGAACTTAGAACTTAGATCTGCCAATTGTCCAAATGATTACAGGATTAACCATAAAGATAACAGTATGATAAATTCCTAACATATGTTACGATCGTATGCAGTAGGCCTATAATGCACACATGCGAGTCAAATGATAAAAAGTACCCATACTTTCTGAGATTTCCCATGAACGCAGTTAATGATATACTAATATCTATTTTGATTATCCTCAAACCATCATTCATCGAGTTCCCAATCTTCCGTGCTATACAGCTATAACAGAAGCAGTGTAAACAGGTGCAAGCTTCCCAAGGCACACGTCTTTAATGACCTGCGGGGTCAGGCTTAGAGCAAGGAGAATGGAATTTTAATGTTAGAGTTCCTTTGTCAAGATTGGGATGATGAATGCCTGCATGGTATCAGTGCGAACATTAACTCGCATTGATGGCGTATCCCCCTTTTCATTGCGAGGGAGATAATCGCTTTTGAACAATTAGAATCGGTTTCTGAGGGTGTGGAGATTGTACAAATCAGTCAACGTGATTACATTTTACTATTCACGAGCTGAATACGATTATACCGAGAGACGATGAATTCAACAGAAATGGAAAGCTCTGTTAGACTAGAATAACTGTCAAAGGAGCCCATCCAGAATGTTCTATTGAATTACACTCCCGCTTTCGCACTCTTTCACATTGGCTGTGCATGAAACCCCTCCGGGAACCCAGTCATCAATCTGAAGTGTTAGCTTCCTAAATAGAAAAATCGAGATCGTTTAACTGAAACGTGTTCATCGGGCAAAGACAACACCTGCGTTCAGGAAAGGACAAAAACCGCGATGGGCGTCTCGTGGGACAGCTAGCGTATTCCAGATAGACTGTGGTTGGCCTGCCAATCCACACTGCCTCCCCCCACTATGTCTGTCAGTCCGGAACTCAGCGATCCACGATCTGACAAAACGCCAAGCGATTTCCCTCTTATATAGCTCTTTTGTCTGTTTGCAATTATAACTTTCAGTCAACACTAACTTCTAGACAAAAGGATCGTTTAGAATTCAACGATTCATACTCATAGGAATAACAGTTCATTAACAAACCTATTTTTTAAATCGGTTTAAAATCGGCACAGAATCGCACCGTAGACCACCCCTAGACGAGTAGATAAGTGTCGGAGTGTGCTTTTGCACTACCCCGCTGCTTGTCCCAAACTGTCAATTAATTGCCTTTTACTGTTACGGATTGTGTTTCGCCAGTCTCCCCAGTCGGTTGATGTTTTTTCTTTGTTTCGACAAACATCACTTGGGTTCACTGGTAAAACTTTGATCTCCACGTTTCGCCACCTGACCTGAACAAACTCCACTATTTACGCAACAATATCGCTTGAATTTACTTGATTGTAAACGCGACAATTTATACTGGTGTAAGTAGTATATACAAATAGTGATTTGAAGCTGGTCGCGTACATTGTTCATCTAATTCAGGTGACGTCGTTTTTTTTTCGAAAATCAACTTTTATTAACTCCTTCACGTGAGTACATGTTCTTCAACATCTTTTAAGGTGATATTTGAATAGTTATATAGTCGTGTATACACTCTTCCGCGTGCTCTCTATATACGCGACGGCGCTTATATTTGTTTCGCAATGTTCGCAAAATTGTCGTAGTAGTATATTGAAATGGGAATTTATAGGTGGTCGCGTTGTTTGCATATGACCCACTGTTACAAGTTAAGTGACAGTCTATGATACCTTAAGTAGTACAAGGAAATTGGAATTTGGTGCTTGTCGCGTGCATTTTACTACGATCAGTATTCTACATGCGCGATGTCGCATGAGCAGCATCCACAATTTAGGCAACAATACAAGATAAATCAATTAAGATATATACACGACAAGGCATCATGTTGTAAGAAGTGTATGGAAGTGTTGCGTACATGGTCAAGCTGAGTAGTATATGAAAAGATAATCTTGTCGCCTTATACAGGCTACAAAGTGGATACACTGCATCTAGTAAAAAGGACGTCGCATACACGACGTCGCGTACATATTAGGACGAGCTATTCCACTGTTGGGTAAGAGAGCACGATTGCACTCCTCCAAAATACTGCAAGAGTCTAAGCAAAAGGCCAGAGTCTTCGGAGAAGATATGATACAAAATTACAACGGCATAAAATGCCTAATCTCTCAAAAGAAATTTTTACAAAGTCGGATTATATTTTTTGCTACGTTAATGTGGTGTTTAATCCTCCCATGTGATGTAATGTAAATGAAGTAATGTGCAAATTACACTTTATGGAACAAAAGTATGTTCAAGCTGCTTCGACTTTTTACACGCGTTAATTTCCCATTCGGGCGTTGGTCAACATTTGTGTTTACCTGGATCTCTCGTTTGCATTGTGAATTAAATCCAAATAGTTGTTTTAGCACGAAAATTGATTAAAGTAAATTCAGTGTTCTTATGAAAACCTGTTCAAACATGAGAGCCAGGAGAACTTGCTTTCGTTCATCCACGTGGATATAGGCTGTTTGGTCGTTGTTGGGACTAAATGCGGCATCTTTGCGAAAGCTAGTCCTCTCTTCATTATGTGACTAATGGTGTTATTAAAGATGCAGTAGCATATCCGTCGCAGACTAACTCTATCGGGGATTTGTCCAACATCCATTATACATTATCAAGAAATTGGGGCAGAATGACAATGAATAGAGTTAACGAGACCCTTTCTTTAGCAAAATGCACTTTGGTGTATCATTCCAGACCTATCAAAGCAAAAGTATAATAGTGGGGACTGTTAACAAAATTTCCATTACAGAGCGGATAAAGGCATCACATTTGGTATGAGGCACCTCTGAGGTATAACTATCAAATCTGGAAGGGGAAGGGGAGTTCTTAATACGTTTTGTAGTGTTTGAAATTTTGAGATGAGGGAATTGAGGCATTGAAGTTCTGTTATTTCCTATTATATATATTCCACATACTGGCTATGACGTCACATACTGACTGATGTACTGTGCTAGGTGAAAGGTGCAGCAGGTAGTGACCAGTTATAATGGTCCTGGTTGGGGATGGGATATCATACAAATGAAACTGTTATAGATTCAGGTTTGAAAATTTGCATGATGACTTCGCAGGTGGTTCTAGGTCACGACAATATGGTATTCTAAATCCATTGGCCTCTCTCCTTAAGAATACGTCTAACATATAAACTAAAATTTTTACAGTTAAAATGTACGACACGTCACAGGGGTTAGTACTAGATCCAAATTTGATTTTGTCTTAACCTGGATAGATAACAATGTAAACGGTGTAAGCAAAGTCCTTATTCTAAAATATGTGATGGGATAAAGGCACCAGTTTTGAAAGGCCTTAGAACTTGTTCAACACATTAACGATATTTCTGAGTGCAAGTTGCATACCTGTTGAATATATACTCAGTTCTTTGATGCCCCAGATCACAACATGATCATCTAAGAAAGTGGAATAGTATGGCCTCAGTTCTTTCCTTTTACACCGTATCCGAATGACACTTGTCTACCTCGCCCATTCTGGAGCCATATTTTCGTAACAGATTTCAGTTATTAGGCTAATCAGGTGAATTTTGATTTGTGTCTCAATCATATTTATTCTGTCTTTCAATCAAAGTTAGTAGGCTACGTCTGACAATTCCCTTTCAAGGTTATTTTGAAATGACATCACTTCTTTTGGTGAAAGACATAACCAGGTACTATGAGACACTAATTAAATTTCATCTGATTATACTAATCACACAAATCAGTTATGAAGTTTTGGGCCCTAGTCCTAAGAAACAGGACTCGTGCCTTTATCACGTAAGCAGGGTTTTATTCGTTTTGTACTAGTTCAATGAACATAACCCAAAGATATACTCTGGAAACCACGTATTTAAGGTTAGAGTAGGGTGATCAGGGTCCAATCTGAGACAGTTGTGCGTGTTTACTTATAACTCTGCTATTTCTCTGTCCTTTTACATATATTATACATCAAATAAATGCTGAATATCTCAGCTATCGAATGGTATAAGTAATATTTCATTTAATCTAAAAATACAAAGTGAAAAGGATGAATACAATTTAAAAAGGAATATTTTAACTTTTATTTTTTGAACAAGGATTTTTCACTTCATAATGGGTCAATCATTACAAAACCTCTCATATACATCAAAAACATTCTACTTGAGGGAAGCGTATCTCAAAATTTTGATTTAGGCTTTAGTTTTTTTTTCTGATTGAAATGCAAAAAATGTATTAAAAAAATCAAATTATTTTCTAAATGACATAAAAATTTATCTAGGACCTTAATCAAAGTTTTGAGACACGCTTCCCTTGGGAAGAATGTTCTTAACATATTTGAGAAGTTTTAAAGCAATTCATGCATTATGAAGTGAGAAATCCATGTTCAAAAAATAAAAGTATCAAAATATAAACTTCAAATATCATATGCCGTTTCACACATAATTCTTATTCAATATTTTCATAGTTAATATGGTTATATGGATATGACAAACGGCTATTTTTTGGTGTATAATGTGTGAAGATATCTCATATATTAAGAGAGTTATGAGCATTTTAGTGCACCTAACATACAAAGAGCGTTCATCCCCCTACTCTATCCTTAAAACACGAGTTTGGGTCAGTGGTTAACTTATACTGCTTACAAGCTTATGGGGAGTTTTATACTCTAAAAGCTTACCGAAAACTTGAGATTCATAGAATCACATGGGAAACACGAAATACCGGCCTGCAGAATCTCGTGAATACCTCTCCTTTTGACCCTAAGAGAATTATGTGTCTATACGTGATATTTCTTCTAAGGAGAGGAAACTTAAGACCCGACTACGACAACAGATACTTTTGAGTCATTCACGGAGATAGACTTTGAGAATGGGGATACAAAGACCAGATTAATATATTTTTCCCAACAAACATTTAATCTCAATCCCAGTCTGGATTCTCGCATCACCAGATTACGACTCATTGTTGTGAAGCAATATTTTTTATATATTCCTGATTGGTAGGGTGTCAAAAACAGTCTTCAAGTTTTTTTAATAATATGAATATCCCTATGTCTTACATAAATATAGGATTTTGGAATAGTATAGAGCTTGGATTTTTGTTCAAAAGTCTCTCAGTCAATATCAATATGGTTAACCCTAATTTGCACAGAAACCAATATCCTTGCCAAGTATTTGCATCACAATAGCGTATGAATCAGAGAACCTATCTGCATTAAACAATCATCACATCATACTAAAAACCTCCTGCGTAGGTGGACATTAGTCTGTGTCGCCAAGCACAGGATCACAGTTACATCCTTCCTTTTTGAAGCACGCTTGTTAGGGTCCATTGTTATATGTCATTAAGAACAGTGGGATGAAGGCCAGATGTGGGCTGACTTACAACAAAAGAGTCCTGTCCATGGTTGTACCTGCCTTCCTGGGTAACCTTTCCCATGATGGAGAGAATCCTCTTCTCTCCCCAAAGCCCTCCGTCACTCTCCTAACATCATCTATTTATAGTGTGTTTGGTATTCATGTACTGCAGGAAAACTATAGGGTGAATCACCGGTAGTATTAAAGGTTATATATTCAAATAGGGTCCATGTGCAATGTACTTCTTATTCAACTTCCGACGTTCTGTGATAACACTCCATAAAAGATATCTGTATAACGTTTATGTGATGACACTATGATATACGAATGTAATATGAAACTCAATTGAATAGCACTGCCGACTATTTGACAGTCAATATTTGTTGGTAGCAGGAAAGGTTTGTTGAGATTCCTAGAAAGCATTGCCTTTCAGGGACCTTTCCGTAATTTTGTAGAGACCTTTAAATCTTAGAATGTCTTGAAAGGGTCTTGGGAACGTGTTGTTTTAGCGTCTTTTAATAAACCATAATGATCGCCTTCCAGATCTACTTTCTTGAAATGTAATAGCTCTAGGCTTTTTTTAATGTGATTAATACCATTTTTTTCTGTGCACATTCTGCGCTCTAAACACAACCTTGCCTGATTTCAGTTCGTAAATCTGCTTTCTGACAACTGAACGATGGAATGGATTGAAATGGAACCCTCCCCAAGAGATAAGCTATCAGTGCAAGACTTCTGCATTTGCCGCAATGAATTACTAATGTGTTGAGACCAATCTTGTTCTGCACTCTTCATCCTTTCACAAATATGAGAAACGGGCCGTGCAGTGGTTGCTGTTTTGAAGTGTTGTGTGGCAACTAGAAACCTCTGGCATAGACACAGGTTAAAAGTTAAAAATCAGACAGGGTAGATATAGGGAAGGAGTGGTTAGTTTAATACCTCTCGATTTTACTGTACATGTGCCAAATGTTTAAACAAAAATGGCTTCTTATGCCACATGCAATGGCTGTATCGGGTTGCGATAATTGAGAGTACGGCTACACTATTTCTGTCTCTGTTCAAGCACAGAACTCGACGTTTTCTCCTCTCAAAGCCAATATGGAGCACGTTCTCGAGGGTGCTCTCACACATCAGGGCGGAGGGTGAAAAACATAGCTGGCAATCAGAAGTGGATAGAAGTGCCCGTTTGGCAGCATAACTTGTAGGCTGGCCCCAGCCCAGTTGGCTATAGGTTAAAGGTGAGGTGTGACCAACCCCTCGGGTCCCCTAACCCGATCACGTCCTGGCTCCTTTTCTCTGTAAATATCAGAGGTTCAGCGCGTTATTGCTCCCAGTAATTGAGACCAATGGCTTGTTCGCTGGTATCCAACCTCTCTGGTGTCATATAGAGGTAGTCACGCGGGGGACCAGTCCACAGAAGCACCCACATATTGGCTAGGATCGGTTTAATCGCCCCCCTTATTTGTAAGTCCGCCCGTCGGAGGGTTTGGTCAGGCCCCACATGCCAATGTGCCGATGGGGATTAAGTGATCGTGTTCCACCTAGGGCGTTATGTGATAGGGGTTTATTAGCAAAGCCTGGCCGACTTCTTCAATTTCCATCAGATCTCGATGATGCTATTAACATAGGCTATAGCAAGAACTAGGACGGTAATAAAAGGTCCGAGACACAGCTTTTTCCGAATGGCATGTAGGCCTACATGTATTTTCAAATGTACGTGTAATTACGAGTTATTGACCGAAATATCATTGTTAAAAACATCCATTGTCAAAAAATACATTTTGACTTTCACAGCAACCACTCAGACGTGTATTGATAAGCAATTTAATGTTATATTGGCAAATGCCACTTTCGGCTTTTTTGTTTTTTACCATTATCATTTTTTGACCCAAGCAAAGCCATATGGGAGCGAACTTATAATAAGTATCTTATTAGCCTTTGGATATTGCTTCCTATTATAAATGCATGAAAGGGTTGTCAGGAAGCACGTGGGTTGCATAAAATGAAGAATCGTAAAAGAAGGATTAAACAGCAGGCTATTAGAATGGGCTTCTCATAGTGTTTTTTATTTGGCATCTTATGCATTTAGATTCTCTACGATGTTACGATGGTACGTGTTATAATTCCTTAACTTGTTTTTACTTTCGTCTGCATTGAAAGGGCCTGCCATTATCACACTTTTCTCACTGCATATATATTATGCAGATATACCCATTGGAAATATTTGCAGATATAGGTATAGCATTCTTAAAAGCAGCAGGGGGAATATGCCCACATGCATGCTTTGCGTCGGGCCAATACGGTAAAAGCATTCCTTATTTATCCGCGGTTAGCCCTGGAGCCTACATGTTCACAGTGCCATTGCGTGGGGTATGAAGGGCCTTAGGGGTAGTTTCCAGCGGCTAACTCCGGTAAATACCCCCGTCAGACAAGTCTGATCCCAGGGCGCCTTCAGGCAGGCCGGTATTTTAGCAGTATCCCTAGGTTACGCTGGAGTCAGTGGGAAAACCTTGTCTAGGTCCCATCCGTGTTGACCTTCGAGTCTGAGTCAATACTGATCCTGATCCCAAACTAAACGAGGCCTGCCTCCAT
Organism: Lepidonotus clava; assembly: GCA_936440205.1. NCBI lineage: Eukaryota > Metazoa > Annelida > Polychaeta > Phyllodocida > Polynoidae > Lepidonotus > Lepidonotus clava. The sequence goes on from OW387134.1 coordinate 21,422,310, forward strand.
TCTCAGAGTCAACTCCCTTAGTTAAGAAAATCAAAATTGTAGGTTTTTTCCTCAAAATTAACTTTGTCTGGGCCGAAGCAGCTGTCGACTCTATTATGTCGACGCGTGAATGGCTTTAAAAGCTCCACAAGAACGGATACAAGATTTCCAGAGGGAAGTAGTACTACCTGTATGATAATGATACTCTGATACATTGGGAGGTTCTACTTGTTTTGGCTTTCGGTTACGGCTAACTGGTGACAGTGTATACACGACGTCGCCTGAATACGATGAACAATATATGCGACAATAAGCCATCTATAAATTCCCATCCGTATACTACTTACATACCACGTGTACAATAGATTCAGTCCACACGACAATGTCATGTATATTGTGAATCCAAAATAAGCAATATCACATTTATATGTATGTAGGCAGCATACCATACGCAATATTGCTAGTATAACTCACACAATATAATTGACATCATGTGTACTGGATGTGTTATTATGTGGCTTGATTTATATTCCTATGTCTCTATACTACTTACACCATCGTCGTGGAAATGTTCGGCTATGTTTGTATGTCCTACGCACGCTACGTCGTGTATGTGGCGTCGTTTGAACCATAGACAGTATATCCAAGACGTCACCTGTATACGACAACAATCAAAGTATCTGTAAATTCCCAATTCCATATACTACTAATTTGTCTTACGCATGGTTGAACTAATACACGCTACAACGTTGCGTAAATAGTGAAGCCTATCGATGCGACGCCCACGTATAGGCAACACCAACATACGGCATTACCTAATACAGGAGCAGATACAGGATTTTGAAAAAGGAGGGGGCCACATATAGGCTAAGTACTGAAATGTTGTGCATTCGCGCATACACAAGCGACGCTTTTTCTCTTTGTTAAGTTTAAGTGTGTATAATCAAACCTTGGCAAACTTTGTGTATCTGCAGCAAGTTTTACTGAGAACCCTCTTCAAGTGCAATTGACAAGTGATCAAAAGACCTATATAAACTAAGAGAACCTTTGTGTTGATCATTTGGAATTCAATAAAACTCTTATGTTAAGCAAATGGAATTAGATTTCTTCTCCTAAACGTATCTCTGGATTTGAACACTCAGCAGGTATACAGTATTTACTCTGGTGTGAAGACTCTGGAGGACAACTCCAGCGGAGGTGCTGGAAGAGCGGTCAGCACAGACAAATTACATTCTAACCATTTACATAAGCAAATTTACACATAATGCAATAAGAAACAACGCATAATCTTCTTCTAGTACTTTATAACAGTATGTGACTTGCAATAGTCCAAAGTATTGAGAAGGGACTAACATTTCAACAGACGTTTTGAGAAAAGGTTGTTGGAAATGACTATTTTCCTATACTCGGAATGTTACTGGAAGGTGTTCCATTGCTAATTTCTCATGAAAATTATATGAACAACATTTTCAAACGAATGACATTATTATGTAAGAAAGAAGTTGTTATATTTTAATGTCAAATTATGGCGTCAAGATCGATATTATACATTGTCTCTCAAAAAATGTACTTGAACACGACAACTTACAGTGTTTTAGATAGTATTCACAATGATAAAAATAACCAAAATGGAAAATTTTCAAAAATAGAAAAAACTGTTGTCTTTGTTCCCAACACAGGTAACCTCCCCTAATTGGTATCTCAATATATTTGTGAAAATGTTAATAGGAAGTTAGGAAACAAATTTATTAAAACGAGGTATACTCGCAGTTTTATGGCGGGGGCATTGCATTGTCGCTAAGACATCTGCAACTCTCAGCTGCTACGTTTTCTCTATACTGCATATTTGCCATTTTTTCTGGCTGCTCACACTTTCACCGGTGTTTTATAATATCACTGCCCAAGATAGATATCTTCCCTATTTGAAAGATGAAGTGGGAGTCCTTACCGAACAAAAAATTGCATACAATTTAAATATATCATCATTTGGTCGTATGGTATCTATCAAGTGAATTTGACTCCATATTCCGGCCTTTGACAACCAAAAGCCGGAGAAGGCCTTCTACATCACAGCAGGCAGGTGACAGCTGAATCGATGGGTATCCTATACAGCTAGTTCTAACTGGCCACCCAGCCGATGGAGATCTCACCTACTCCTGACTTGCAGTCTCAGTAGCAGCAGCAGCAGTAGTCTTGCTTGCTTAGACGGGTAGATCAGTGGGTGGCTCACTTTAGCAGTTCTCGGACCCTCACCTTGCCATCCCCCAAACAGGCCCACCACCCCATTTCACCAGCAGTCCTTGTATCCTGCCGGCCGCCGTCACTCCCCTGGGCCGGAACCGGGCCAGCTAATTGTCACTTGGCCGGGCTGAGTCTCAGCCGTCGGTAAAAGGTGACACGCTAATTAGGGACCCTCTTCACGTTTCGTGCCGCCGAGGTGGGAGGATGACGGAGCGGCCGGCTGACGTGACGCGGGTGGCAGGGGATTGCCGCCTAAGTCCGAGGCCGTTTACACTCTTTTTGCACTCTTTTCACGAAAGGGAGACTTTTTCAGATTCTGTTTGAAATTGCTCGAATAAATTATATCCGCTCATATTTTGTACTTTTACCTTTTACTTTTGCAGTTTTGAACTGATTTTGCAATGCTGATCTTGGGCAAACGTCCGATTTCGCGAATGAGCAGAAGCCCCAATCTGTCGCTCCATTGGAGATCACTCACCCCTTGTTAACATCTAAATGAAGGTCCGTAGAGTGAAGCCCGACTCAGACATCCTCTACGTGAGAGTAATTAGGGGTAATAACAAGAGTAAATGACTGAGACGTCACGGTAAAAGCAGGAAACTCAGAGCCGTATCCGTAAAGAAGACGGTACTGCCGTGTTTCCCCAAGTTCCCCCGCAGAGGCTTTGAGTCGCCGCCCGAGTTGCCTTGATCTGCCCGTGGCTTGCCTGGTTTATTCATCCATCCCCCCGCTATCAAGAAGGCCCGATGTCGGTGAGCGCAGCATTTACGACTGGGAAAACAGATCTCATGGATGTAGTAGAGAAGACGCTTCTGGGTCACCTAGATTTTGACTGTCACCCAACAATCTTCCTTTTTTCGGCCACACGTTCAGTGTACCCCAGGGAATCCAACACACGGCGGTGCGGCGAGAAAACGGACTCTTTTGGGCACGTGCCCGTTGTGTAAGCTATATGCGAGAGCCATTGGCTGTCAGTGGCGGCGGGCGGTATAAGGGATGAGTTATTTGATCTCTGATGGGACAAGACATGACATGGATGCGCCCGGCCCGGCGCCCTGTTAGCGGTGGCGGCAGACGGGGCGAAGAGATGACCGCCGACCGGTACGGAGAGCCCTTGGGGGCGGGGGGGCGGCCACTCGGCCAGCTGCCGTGGTTTACATGAAGAACTCCGTCTCATTTGTCAAACCCAGCGCTGCCATGTTTGATAGATTAGTTTCCACCAGTTACCTTCATCTTAGCGTCCCTATGAGGAAACCGTATAAAGGAATAATATTTAACGTTCTTTGTAAGATGAGACGTAATAGGCATAGCGTCGAAAGCAATGTTTGCATATAAAGATAAATACAATCTGAGAGTAATTTCCATAAAAAACGTACTAGATTATTACCATACATAAGAGGGTCTCTTTTTTAAGCCTGAAGAATGGAAACTCAATCATACCATAGCCTATCCAGGTCCATTCTCATAAATATGCTAATAGTATTACTTTCAGATGGCTTCTTTCTTCCAATCTGACACCCAAAGGACACTGTCCGTATATAGCAGTGGTACATTTATTAATGTAATTGGTTTACATTAATTCCCCTGTAATTTGATTAATGTAGTTCAGATGACATCATGCATAACTGTCTTAGCAAACCCTTACTTAATTTCCCCAGTGGTGTTTAATCCAGAATACAATAATAACATTATGGTAATCTTAACAAGGGATCATATATTTTGCATTACTTGCAAAGTATCTGTCTGCATTGTAGTAGTACCCGGAAATTGGGAATTTCCTCGGGCGTCCCCTACTGAGAACATCCCCCTCCCACTCTAACCCATGGTGTACAAGGACAGTGGGGAATTAGGCAGGAGACCTAGATCAATAAAGGGTGCCCCCGGATTGTACGTTACGGCGCATGTGGGTATAATGTAATCTTATATGAATGCGATCGTTAATACATTAGCCATGTTCGGGGAAATAACTTGGTGTATTGTATGCTCGGTAACTGCGGCGTTGGCAGTGTTAAGTCAACGACGTCCGTGCTAGACTAGTGAACCGTCCGCCGATACCGCCCCACTGGCACCCCTCAGTCAGGCGCGGGACTGTTTGAACAGAACTTGGCCGGCCTTCTCGTACCACCAGTTACGACTCCATAATACTGTCAGTGAGACTGAGAACAAATAAACTGCAAAACTAGCCCTGCATCTGATTGGAAACCTGAGAGGCAGTAACCACTACTCGTACGCGGTGGGCAGGGAGAGTGGACTGGCTGTGTGACTCGGTCTCCTTGTGTGGAAGGGTTCAGACTAAAAAAAACGGGATATGAGAAAAAAAAAGTGCCACAACGGGATGATTGGCGTACACGCCAGGCTCGTGTGGCAGCGCATTTGTAGGCCTGCTGGGAGCAAAGGGTGCCTTGTTTTACTTTTTACCGCTTCGATAATATGATATTTTGATTGGATATTATAATGCAAATTCTGACTACAGGCTTTCGTTTAAAGTAAGGTATTCTGATTCACGCCAAAACAAGCACCAACGTGCTCTAGGTATCACAACTTGGACTACATCGGCACATTGACGTGTTTGTGTAGGTAATTTAGATATTAATTAACATAATAACATGAAATCTGAAACTGAGTCAGGCAATAAAGCTATTTTCACTGGGAACTTTTTATTAAATTGGGGAGGTTAGCTAGTTCTGCCTGCTTAGTTCTACGTACACGTATGTAAGTGGCATATCTAGGGCGATTGCGTTTGGCAATATATCAATAAACATTGTATTTTTGAATGGGAAGGACAAGCAACATATTAACACATTGACATTAATATTGAATTTGAATGTACCTTTTGCATCCCATGGCCGGCCATAGGCCCTTTGTGTTGAGATTCATGGTTAACTGAATCTTTTTTTTAGCGTCCAATGTGTTATTTCACAACTTTTATATCAATGAAATTGACGTAGAGTTTAATTAACCTTTGGAGCCGCAGTCGAATGACCGCTTACATTTGGGCACGTCTGAGAAATTAACGAAAACTTTGCTTCCCTCAGATTAAGCCATACAGATTTAACGGACTTTTCCAAAGATTCCATTGACCAACTGCAAGTATTGGTACCTAAAAGAACACAGTATACTATGAACTCAATTATATAGAGTGTCACCTAAGTATCTAAGTAACTGCACAATTGTCCCTCCTAAGAAAAATACGCTTAATCTTAATCTTAAAGCAAAAGCAGAACACTGTCCTTTAAAAAGTGCCATTGCCTCAGGGACCACTCGATAACAACAGGCGTCATTCCCCAAAAGAAAAATAACATTTCAAAGCATGCAGGTTTTTGGTAAGGATGAAGAAGTCAAAGGCCTTAGGGATTGTAAGTGCTTGTAAAAAGCAAAGGTTGGTTTTGCGTTCGGCCCAACTCACCAATCATGTCTTAGTGCGTGAGACGCGCAGCTGTCGCCACAGACTCCCTTAATGGGCGCAGATTGGCGCCACCGTGACGCCGACGGCCTACTGCCATCTACTGCTTCTCCCGGGTATTACGGGCGCCCCTTAAGTCCCGTCGATGGCGGCCACTTGTGGCTCTCCCCAGAGGGATGGTCTGTGGGCTTTGGGGCTGAGGGCACCTCCTGTTGGTCATGTGGGCATTATTAGCCGCCTCCCCGGAGCAGGTTCCCACCCGGCCAGCCGTGGTCCAGATAGTGTCTTATCGGCGTGGCCTGGTGACCAGCACGCTCTATGCAGAGTATGAGTAGATCTGCTGGTGACCTGTTCACCTAAATTGACCATTGCCATCGGGGCTGCATACACGTTTCTGCACAACGGCAAAATGTAAATGTATAGTGGTGGATTTGAAGGGCCAATTTTAGTTTTTTTTCAAATGTAAAATTCTGAAAAATAGGGGACGCCTCCTTCCTAATAGCATCCCCCCCCCCCCCCCCCACACACACGTTTTCAAAATGCTGTATCCGCCACTGAAATGGTCCTCGCATTGTCTTGACGTTAAGCAGATGACGTCCAATTTCTTTGAAATTGGCTAACGCAATATCGGCGATCGTATGATTCCTACACAAATTGTAATTTTGAAAAGCATTTAGATCCATTTGTAGTGTCTTCAATTCCTTAAAATGTCTTCAAAATTTGTAGGGTTATCATCATGCTTGGTTCATGTATGGTAATCACACAAGTCTACTCTCCCTGATTGGTCCTTTATATGATTATAGGCGTATGTCACTATATATAAGTTAAATCTAATTATGATGACCATGATTGCTCCATGATGCAGTTTCTAATTATGACAAGTTGCAATGATTTTTCAATCTCAAATTACCCCTTTAAACGTTTTTCACTGTAATGTTGGGAGATTCGATGACATGGCCATTCTCAATGGGTTAAGCATTGTACCTAATCATATTGTTCAAAACATTGATAGTTATCAAAGGAATTAGATATAAAAAATATTTGAATTTTTATATATGTATATCATATCATACATGTATTTCTCCCCTTGTCTCAGATCTAAAACAAAAAACTTAATCGATTTTGTTTTCTTCTTTGTCATGACAGAAGGTACGTATAATGGGGTCAAACTACGCAATGACATGTTTTTTAAATTGTCACACATTGTAGAATGATTTTCATTTATAAGTATTTAGAATGGGCACGTCACTAGCATGAATAAATGTGTTCGTTGCCTGTTTTACTAATATAGGCATGTTTACGGTGTTGCAGAATTGTATGTTCAAAGTATTTAGGGTGATTTAGGAGAAAATACTAGGGTTTTATTTCAAATGCTCATTTTATTTCACTGAATTGTATTTCGATGTCGTAAACCTTGTAAATTAGATATCTATATCTAGACTTTGCTGAGGGTGTGACGTAACAAAATTAATCACATCGCAGTAGCGACCAAGTCTTAGGATTAAATGGGCATATTAGGCCTACGTCCATATGAAACATAATTGGCTATATATAATGCCCCACATTACGGCATTTTGAAATTACTTCGTTACCTTTTTATAGACAACAATGTATCTGTATAGTATGTGACTTTTCCCTTTCTAATCATTGATACAATTTCCTATTGTCCTATTAGGAAAATAATCATGCGTTGTTGACATTCCTCTTGCTTTTCTTAGAATTATGCACTTGTTTAGTTGGTAGACGTATGAATAATTATTTTATGCACTTTCTCTCTTCGTGCATTCAAGATGAGACAGGTAAGTCTTTTTTCTTATACGTGGCCTGTACACTTCCTCTGAGAAGTATAGGCCTATTGCATGTTGATGGTTTCCAAGGAGTTCTGTCATTCTGATTCAATTGTCCATATGTGATGAATTAGGCCACACTATAGGTCATATCTTTACTTTGAAGGCCTATTTAGTTATGAAAGCTACTTTCGGTCTGAAAACAATTCACGTCCTAAACAATCATGGGAATCTACATGCACTGATCAGCAATCAAAGAACGTGAATTTAGTTGGATATCTAAAAACGATTATGTCGAAGTAAACGACACGGAAGTAGCTGTGTTCGGGACCAGGCCAATCTTTATGAGGACTTTAATGTAGTATGGTAGAGTAGGTTCACTGCGTGTTGATGTGTTAGATCTTAAGAAACACATAACCAGTATATAAACCTTGTGCCTTGTTACCCTCATTGCATGAAGAGGTGAGTACTGACGGGCCGTAGCACCCCCCCCCCCCCCCCCTCTATTTCAGCAAAATTTCCAAAGATTTTAGAGAGTGTGTGGGTAATAAGAAGCACCTTGTAGGGTGTGTACTAGGGTGATGCACGGCCCTTAATTAACCTTGGGTTGTGCGGCCACCCTCGGACGCACCCTACGGTGTTTCCTCTATTATCATTGTATAAACTGCATAAACTTTTTTTTCCAGTAATATTGACAGTGAGTTGTACACATACCATAGGCCTATACGATGAGACTAGAATATGCTAAAAATATAAGTTGTATAAACATATGTATGTAAGCCCTACACAAATAGAGCCCATAAAAAGAAGAAACAACGATAGAGGCCTATTTCATAAAAATGAAAAGTGTCATATCTATCTCGAAAATAGCTTCAAAATCAGGCCATAATTGGAATGTATTCAATTTTTTTTTTAAATGTCATGTACCAGGTACATGTTTTCCAAGAAATTACGAAATAATGGTGCCTAGATAGTTTTTTTATATACATGCCCCTTGACACCTGTCTTACACACATGACAACTTGACATCGAGCTGGACACGAATATAGGGCATAATTAGATAAACATAACCGACTTATGGAAATTACAAATATTTGATTAAGCATTTTGCACTATTTGAAGATATGACGCATGTCGATATATGAGTAGTATACGAAAATGTTACTTTGATTCATGTCACACACATCTTAAACAGGCGATGCCATACTCTTGATAATATATACGTTGGCAGGTGGCCAGGTAGTATAGTCCTATGAAATTAGGACTTTAAGAGCCCTGTAAAGCTAATAGGAGCGTACTGTACAGTTTAATGAGGCTCTCGTAACGGACATATCGATATATAAGCTGAGGCGGCAGCGATTGTTAATTGCCTTTTCCATAGAAAGCAAAGAGAATTGGTTAAACATGTAAAGTTACACACCGCCTTTCCAGAGTAAGTGAATGTATGAATGAGTCGCTGTTACTAGTAACACGCCGCCATCTGTAGTCGGAGCTGAACGTTAAGGCTCCTCCAGGGGGTAACGCACATCTCAGTAGGTGGCGGGGTTGAGCTCAGCCACCGAGGCTCGCCTCCTCCTGCCAGTCGTTGTGTAAATGTGTTCACAGTCCACAGTGCCTCTTCTTCAGGCAATAATAACATGATGGTAATGGTTTATCCAAAGCATGATAGTTAATTGAAATGTTATTAAACGTAGAAAGTTACGTGTCTGTTATTGAAGGATTTGTCAAATTAACAAATTAAAAGTTTAGATTCAGTCTTCTTTCTGGCTGGAGGCCCGAACCCTTTTTGGGGTATAATACCGTCACGCTATTCTTATAGCTCAAATACGAGTATTAATATGAGTTTTTAAGGTTTTATGACGAAATCATCTTTTAGGTCGTGACTGGTCTCCGAATATTAGGCCTATGCTTACGTTATTTATGGGGGTGGGATGGTATAGTGGCTTGGGTTCTCGCTCGCATGTGGCCCGACCGCGTTCGAGGCTGGGCCTGGGCCTGCTACACCACCTCACCTTACCGTCGTTCCTATGCCCATAGATACGATCACAGTACTTGGTACAAAGACACAAACGTGAGTTGGTGCTGATATAGCTGAAAAAAATTATGAATACACCTTATAAACTCCAACAATCGTCATCACCTTACGTGTTTTTTTTCAAGTTACATAGTTTTCCCTATTATAATTATAAAGAACACGATGTAAATAGTTCTCACCATAATAACAATCTTTCATTAGAAAAGACCTACATCAGAAATATGTATATATGCCTAAATGCCTGCGAATCAAAATTTCTAGCGCTTACCCTCCATTTAGAAAAAGTCCTATAAGCAAGGCCTTGCATACCTGCCTGGGTAGTACCTGAGAAATTACGTCAAGAACAAAAAACAGCACTACTATCAGTTAAACCAAACAAAAAGCTGCCTTCGTTCACATATTCCACCCAGTTTGTAACTTCCTTAATCCTTATAAATAGCCAGTAGTGGCGTCAAAAGATAAAGGTTGATTGTCTCTTTTTTGTTTATTACCCTGATTAAGACCGCTTAAGTGCCTCAATCAGACTGCCAATCAGGCCAACGTCGTAAACATTGACAATCGGCGACCGGATATGCCACTTTGCCCTCCGTAGTAAGAAAGGGGGAGGGGAGAGGGGAAATTAAAGACGTTGTCCATGGTATCAGCTGGGGTCGGTGCAAAGAAGAAGTGAAAGCAAAGTGAGTAGGCCTATATTGTTGTGTTGAAGTCAAGAACACTATTACGTCCCGACAACAGTACTATAAACTATGTTAGCGTAGGCGGCAGAGACGTTAATAAGGATTTGTTAGTGCCTAAGATTACATGGAAGCAGCCTCATGAAAGTCTGAAATCACGGCTGGCATATCGATTGTGACCATCTTCCGGGGGTGATTGTTGGCGCTTGGGTGGCCCTCCCGACCTGCACGCGCAACGTTCAACGTCATTTCCGCCCCGTTATGTCCCCATGTTTTTCGACGGCATCCGCTAGGCGTGAGGTAACTATTGCGCGCAGTTGAGCGTGCTCCCTCGCTTGGAAAGCCTGGAAAAGATTTTATCAGCGATATTGGCAGATTGTACCATTTGTCAGCCTTAGCGACAAGCCACTGCACCCTTGTATCGATGTGCGGCTGCTCTCCCTGATCGCAGGAGATTGGTTTTCACCCTCACCCTGAAAAGCCCCATGTATGCCCCAATGACCCTTATGAGTCGCCCCTGTGTGGTTTTTGACATGAAGGAACGACATTTCATATATCAAAGTTATTCCGCTTTCGTGGCTTTATTTCGTTTGGTCCATATGGTATTAGGATCACCATTCTAGAATTCAATACATTCAACAGAAGTGGTACTAGTAGGCCCATAAAGATATATAGAGATATATACGAGTCATCTTTATTTCCGAATTTGGTGTGAGATGTCAAGCTTCAATTTGTCTTATTGGTCAAATTCGGGCCCTGGGGATACAGAACAGCAGTTCAATTGCGGGAATATCAGCAGTACATATTATTTCAAAGTCTAAAATATAAGCCTTCTATGCAAATCTTCGTTCTTTCCAACGAATATTTAAGGAGGGAGGCTGTAAACAGTTAGAAAGTGTCTAAGGGTTAAGTGACGGCTAGAATGTAGTAACCAACACAATTAAGTGAAATAGTTGACATGTAGGCTTATAGGCTTATAGGCTTTCTATTCCAATCCACTTAGGTTGTATTGTTTCCTATGCACAGTTATCAACTTACCTTCGTCCATTTATCTTAGTACAGGATATCTTATAAGACCCTACCTATAAAATCGTGAGTAGTATAGGAAAAGTGTTAAGTGTTATATGAGTACAGTTTTACAGCAACCCCGGAAGTAGTACATGGAAAGTGGTTTTGGATGGCTAAGTTTAGGATTTAAGCGGCCTGTTGTGATAAGTATTAAAAGGAACGCTAATGTGCAATTATCAGCTGATTATATGACTAGTTTTCAGACTGAGATATGAAATGAACACAATACTAAAATTATCAATTGTCTACAGGTCCGTCGAGTTGATAACCAAGGGGATTCTGTGTTTCGAACAGAATGACCAGCGTGACAAAAGTATTGTTAACAGGGCAAAAGGTGAAATGGTTTTGGCCTACATTGTATTATATTATTAAGCCCACACTAAGCGTTTTTGTGTTCGCGACGGCTTTCGCGTACTTTTAATACAATAATTTGCGATAGACTAAAGCAATCGCAACGCAACACAATGACAATATGTAACATAGGAAGAAAATTATTGTTGGTTAAAACGTTGGTGTTCAAGTTCCAATTCGCTTTGTTATCAACATGCTAGTAAGGAACAGCGTGAATGTTTGTGTTGTTTAAATATATATGAAGACGCAAAGGCGCAGTACTGCATAGTCTTTAGGGGGTGTTTTAAATGGGCATCATTTGTGTTGGGTGAATAGAAAATAGGTGGGATGTATGTCAAGTTATCTTGTTGTGCAGGCAAACGTGGGGAAATTAGTGAGAATCAGCATCATTTGTCATAAAACGCATATGGCATACAATGTTGTAAAGAAGAAACGTGCCAACTGGTTATAGGCCTATATTGGTTCTTAGTGGATGCAATCAATCATGAATGTGCTGTTTACGAAAACGTTATCGATCATGTCATCGAAAAGGTTGTCCGTGACTTTGAAATGGGTATTTCTTTACTTTCAATTTATCTATAAAAAACGAATATCTATTCTCCCTTTCATCTCCAACCTACCTACAGCATGAGGTCAAAGAAGGATGCAGTTAACTCATGGAACTGGGCTGTGCCTGCTTTCTCTTATCTCTCCCCGCGGGGGTTTGGATGAATCCATCGTGGGATTATCAGTTCGGACAGGCATCGGGGACAGATTGTCATCATCAGGCCTCCCCTGACAGAGATCTGTCACATGGGGTTCCCCCCGAACAGGTTCTATATTAACTCCCGCTATCTCTAGGCGACAGGAAGCTCGTCATCTCATTCCCACAGACTAGTCCAGGTAGGGATTGTCTTTGAGTAAACGCAGTTAATCAACGATGGGTGGGCCATAGGGAATTAGTGAGTGAGAGCGTGCGTTATAAGAGGTCGTGGGGTGACGAGGGGAGGCGGTGAGACGTCGGCGGTATTTCAGCCGGGTGGGACGGAAGGGACAACCGCCGTCTGGCAGGCAGGACGGGCTGTTATGGATGGGAAAACAGTAGCTTAGTATGCATCAGGCTGAGCAGGCGAATCGAGCGGAGCAAGCAGCTCTAAGTGCAGGCGTCGGAGCCGATGCCGAGCCGCTCTGTTTTGTCGGCTAGTGGGATAAGTGTGTGGGAGGAGGCGGCAGGGGGAGGTGGGCGGCAGGGGGAGCACTGCACGAAAAAAGACCTTTTAGGACCTTTAAGTTTCTGTAAATGGAGCCATTGAGGTGTGCTAAAGGTTATGGAAAGGTCACCTTTACAAGACCTTTCCAACACTTTTTCAGGTGACCTTTAAAATTTCATCAAAGATCTTGCAAAGGTATTGGAAAGGTGACATTTCCTATGCCTTTAATGAACCTCAATGGCTCCCTTTACAAAATTAAAGGTCACTAAAGGTCTTATTTCGTGCAGTGGAGGCGGCAGGGGGAGGCGGGTGGCAGGGGGAGGCGGCAGTGGGAGGAACAGAAGCGGGAAGAGAAGGAGCAACAGGAGCGGCAGAAGGATGAAAATGAATGGGAGGTAACCATGTGGGATAGACCATAAAGTCTAATATCACCTTATGACTGCAATGACAGAAGACGATTAAACAGGACGATGTCATCTATACCCCTGTATATCAGTCGACCTACTAAATGATAATAATCGGGAAGCAATAAAAACGAAAAATCGACCCCCGCCCTTTCCGTACTCAGTAGGCTTATAAGAGGGATACGTTTTGGTGGGTAGGTTTTTTGACAAGTCTCGGTGGTGGCGGGATGGGAGTGTCCGTGGCCAGCCAGCGTTATTGACGCGGCCCGTGGAGCAGTGCACGTAGTGATGTGGTACTGGTAGCGGCCCGTGGAGCAGTATTGATCGCCTCTACCTCATTATGCGGCACCAAGTCTTGCGTACAGCGCCATGCTGCAGATACAAGTGGAACTACCACTCACTCCAGCGTCTCTCATCATCAGCAACAGCAGCAGCAGCAAAGCGAGTATTCCGCCTGTATCCCAGTCTTGGATGGCACGCCCTCTTGCGGGTGCGGGCAGAGGCAGGCAGGCAGAGCTGGTGTCGGCAGTGTGACCTGGCTGTATAGAGCAGAAGGAGGAGTTGGAGGCAAGCGCCACCAGCACCACCAACCACCACCAGCAGCAGTAGGCACCATCACCACCAAGCTCCACCACGACAGTAGGCCACCACCACCACCACCACCACCACCAAGGAGGGAACCTTCGGTTGGGTGTACCCAGGAACAGAGCAGACACGGACGTACGCCCGCTGCCACCCAGTCATACACCCAACGCTTAGCCGGAGAGCTGCTCGCCAAGCAACATGAAGACCCCTCAGCGAGCGTATCCCTGGCCCCACCTTCTCTGAAGCCTGGAGGCTACTGACTGACTGCCCGACTGACTGCTGGCAGACTGACTGACTGACTGACCGACTGTCAGACGGCGATTGAATCAAGGTGGCTCTCTGGGATTACCACTACACACTGATTGGGATCTGAAGGCTATAATCTAGGTGACACGGCGTGCTAGATTCAGTCAATGGGGGCCTGTTAATGCAGTGTCAGTCTATGTGTGGAGCCGCCATAGCGCCAAACAGCCAGCGTACGCTCAACCAAGGAGCTTTCCTCTAGTATCCGTCACCGCCGAGAGATATATAGGAGCTGTATATGTTTGCCACAAAGGCCACAGTACAAAGGACGTCCACGTATTCATAAACCCAGCCGCATACCCACGCCCATTGTCGGGGAGCAGAGGAACGGGGATAAAAGGTCGTGGAAGCGTGGGCAGGCGAATATCTCACGCTAATCTCCCTCGGTGATTAGTCCATCATATAGCCAGGTAATTACCACCCCGTGACTCTCCCTCTCATCATCAATAGGTTTATAATAATTGGGAAATACCAAGAATTCAATCAGAATTCAACGACTGAAACCAAAGTCAGTTATCATAGAACGGTTTGTTTTTAAAAGTGGTAATTAATCAACTGTTCTATCAATTGATCTAGTACCTTTAGCCCATGTAAATCTCACCTATCTCAACTCGCACTTGTTAATTCAAGATTTAATGTAAAACAGTGTAATTCCTACGGAACACTTCGAATGCTTAGACTTGTATAAATGAAATGTACGTCTGTGAAAGAAAAGCTTACAGCTATGTAACAATGACTTATACAGATACAGATATTTGGGTAGGCTATAACAACTTGTTAGAGGAGACTCGCATATAATCCTCTTCATCTCTTTCAGATGGATGGCACAGCGACACACTCAGTGAGCATCCCCTTTTAATCTCTTATAGGCCGTATTTATAGCTTGTCTTGATTGGTAGTACCTCTGTCTGTAATCATGCCACCTCTTTGGGCTGTGTAACGGAGGAGGTTCACAGGTGTGCCTAGAGTCAGTGATAACGGTACAGGTGCGAGAGAAACTACATGAAAGTCGGCACATTGATTGATCGCGTCCGGCTAGGTGTGTCACTTTGATGTCTTCCCTTTATGTCTCACTCAGACAGGTAAACGCTGTATTCATGCTTAATAAAAGGCACTCACATAGGCCACCTACAGTGTGTAGGTCAGTCGTTGTCAACGAGAGAGGTGATTATGTCAATAAGTGGATCTGTGAGAAAAGCTAATTTATTTTCTAAGAATATTAATATTTGGCACAATTTTCTTTTAGATTAAAAAATGCAGGTGGTATGTAAAGGTAGAATGTATTTCTTATAAAGATATTTGTCCCAAAGTACGCTGTCGATCGATATAGACTGGCATTTCAAAGCACCCGTAAATGCCTTTCAAAGCCATTCAAGGACTTTGACAACTATGAAGAGTAGGCCTACCTTTGACCATCAAAATTCATTATCTCTAAAAGAGATTGTTTTGTTGAGAGTTCCTAAAGGTATTTGTCTCCTGTTAAATCCCCTAAAGTAAAGGTAAGGCCTATAGCGAAATACAGCGAATAAGTATGGATTTTGTAACAGCACTATTGTTTGGTATCTGAATTTCCGTTGCAACAAGTCAGCAGCCATATATGTAGAGAGAGACAAAGCCGGCCTTTTTACCCTATTAACAATGCCATTCAGAGGCTGAGAGGCCCTGAATTGTTTATTTGCTCCATAGAATTTCCAATAATGCCTGCCCCTAGTCACCAATCGATCGTGCTTCTGTTAGGACAACAGTCCAACAAAGAAAACGTTCATTGAAGTTAGCCTTGCTCTGTTAGTGCTGCCTCGGGTTTCCTAATTAACTATTCAACTGCTAACACGAAAAAATCTTTCTTCGAGGATTGCAAGCGATAGGTTCCTGTTTTTACTCAGAAACTGAGCGAATACTTCAATAGTCCACAAGTGCGTCTTTTGTGAGGCACCCAATCCAATTGCCTTTTATCGTAACTGCAACCTCACCTCTTCTTTCCATCCAATCTTTTTGATTGATTAAGTGGCTTCTAAAGATTTAAGAAATTTAATCCGGGTTAGCTAAAATTACTTTCTTGTTCGACCTAACTGGCTTTCAGTCTGAGGGTGGCGCCACATATAGAGGCGGAGGGTGGAGCCAGACTCCTGTAGCCAGAAATAGCGCCACGTTGCCTACCTCACCCCATCCCTCTCCCTCCTGTCTCCCCTCTACCTCCTCCAGTGTCCCGAATCGGGTCAGCGCCCGTCTGCCTACACCCTGTAACCAAGGTATCGATTTTCTAGGGCCTGCAAAGCTGCGCCCATGAAAAATACCAACCCGCTGTAGTGGAGGGGTGAGAAAGCACTCGTGTGTTGGTGCATGGAATCTATTCCCCTGACCACCTTACAACTGCGTCTTACACCCCTGCAAATACTACATTTGACGAGCACCAAAGGGGACCAGGGTCAGGCCCCGCGGTCTGTTAAACTCTATATACCGCCTCCTAATGCTCCCATTCCCTAGAGAAAACGACGCCAGTATTGACAAGCGACGTTGGCAAATATGACAACCCACTGTTTATTATGTTTCCTCGTTCATGACCAGTGCAGGCCGGGATGTTATTGCCACAGCAATAATAGATCAGGCAAAGGCAATTTTGATGGTTAGTAGTATTGATGGCGCGCGTGGGGTGATCTGTTGGTGGCTAGAGACCTCCATCATGATTCGGTTGACGGTGAGGCCGAGACGGGTCACAACATAAGACTGGGTAATATCATTCACGTCCGTCGGCCTCCATCGAACGGGAAAGATGAGCCTAACGAAGGGAGCTATACTACCGACAATGAGCTGACCTTGTCCTGACAATCGGAATATGAATCATACATTATATACGCCCCAGGGGTCGACTAGAGAGACATCGCATGATGCCTAACGCTAGTTCGGGAGAAGATAGAGGAAATCGTGGTTGGGGCAGTCTACGTACGTGATAACACGAACGATCGTGATGATATAGAATATAGGCGTCACGTCCATGGATGACGTCGAATGGGCTCGCGAATGAAAAGAAAATTCCTCATCTTATCTGTGTGGCCAGTTAAAGTGAAAGGAGAAAATACCTTAGGATATTTGGAAATGTCAGAAAATGCAAAATGACATACACGATGCATTTTTATTTTATTTTTACTGGGGACAGTGGTATAGTTCCACCGATATTTTTGAGCAATTAGCGAACAGCTGAATATCAAAAATAACATTGAACTTTATTACCAAGTCTCGTTCTACTCCCATTAAAAAACGAAGCTGATATCATAGCCTCCCAAGCCCGTATCAGTAACATTTTGACGACTGTTGAACCTTTCGAGGAGCTTTTAAACTGGAAAAATGTTGACAGTCGTATAAATCCATATTATTGTCATGCTTTTGATATGACTAGACTAATGTTTCAGTTTGTGGTCTCAGCAACAACTGTTGCTGTTTCTATAGGCCTTGAGGGATCTTCAGCTATTTTCCCTATCGACCCATGATCTAGTAAAAGGCTACGAATGAAGGACAATGTTTCTTGTTAACTGTTTGGGTATGTTTGCTTGTGGTCTTGTCTGTGGGGGAAGCTTTTTTCCCGGAGCAATTACACAAATTTTAATAGTAATCATTCTTTATTCCCCATCGCTAAAACATATATCATGATCAATCCAAATATCAACCATGACAATGCAAAATATGCCTGACTAATGCTGTTCTAAGGTATATGGTTACAGTTACCTTGTTGATAATTTCAGTAAACAAACAGAACAAAAGGTGAAGCGTGGTTTTCCCCAAGAAAACGAAGAAGATCATGTATGCATACACAAGATATACTCTCATGTCATGTGCGTGAAAAGTTATATCTCTATACGTGGCCGGGAAGTCCGGAGGTGAAGGGGCAGGGGTAGTGAAAGGATCAAATAATAAAGTAGAGAAGTGCAGAAATAGCTTCGAAGACTCAAATTACTCTTTGATCTTCCTCCTGTGTACCCCTCCCTCAATTGATTCAGGGTCCAAGAAAACACTGTCATACGGAAAACACTAGCAAATGCATTCAATCAGAGTCCCAAGTCTGACATTTCTTCTCACTCACTTACATACTCCCTCTGCACTATAGACGCAGTATTCGGGTTTTTTAAACCTCTTGCCTGACCGTTACAAATATCCCCAGTTGTTTGAGTCTTATTGCAGTTGTAGCTTGTGCAACCGTATGACCCGTCAAATATACCAGTTGGCTCTCCTATTACGACATACAACTTTACTGACTATGTAATATGCTCCTCCCGTCCCACTCCCTGGTTTGGGAGTAGTTACGTCACTCCTTTATATTCAGACCACATGAGAAGCCTTAGAGGGAAGTTAATCAATACAGTCTATTAGGCCTGCATTGATCAGAAGAAAGCAGGGTGAAACTCCAAGCCCTGTCTTGATACATCTTGGGTATCAAGTCTGCTAACATAAATGAATACACATTGAGCAGTTGAGTGCTCGCGACGCTCTTAAATATTGTAAAACTTTCCAGTGGTTGGTAATGCTTACTTATGGATTTGTAGAGATGCAGTAGGTCATAAATCTAACAAACGCGTGCTTTGTATCTTGCTAGTTAGGGGTTAATAGAAGCCGTCCGGCGAACAAATGTAAAACACCAGTTTTGACTTGTCACATGATCCTTTGATCTACACTCCTTAATGTGATAACCATGAGAAGAACACCGCTGAGCACAGTTATGTCGGACCTGCTACCAAACGCTTCCCACATATGATCTCTTTGCCCAAACCCCGCCCCACCTTCCTTTGTACCATAATCACACGTTTGCATGGCAAACTGGGGGTAGCCTTGGAAACAAATTGCACGATAAACTGCTGTTCGGTATACAATGGTTGGGATTTATAATAAAGGACAGCCTCAGACTAAAACAGGCTTTGTCCTTGATGCTTGTAGACCGTTGAATTATCACATCTATTCAGATTTATGAATCTCAGAAAATCTTAGATATATTGTCTTGGTGATACAATTCCCATCTTAATTCTAAGTAGAAATCATATTTTTGTCTGTTCTGGATGAACCCGGATATCGGTAATCAAGGAGGGCAAATATTTCTTCCTTTTTCTCTTTCTTCTTTCTGGTCATTGACCTCCACATAGTTGATACAATTAGGATGAGAAATACCTTTGCTATCAAATATCCATGGCAAACTACTTGAGTAATTTAGTTAATGAAACCGTCAATGTTTCCATCCGACGTCAAATCAAACGACAGTGAATTAAACGATTGATATGTAGTACACATGCCCATAAAACTAGGAAATAGGAAGAGCAATGACAACGTTTAGGAAAAGTCCTTCCCCTCAGATCGGACCTAGGCCTATCTATTCAAGATCATAATCCAATATCAGACATGTAACATGGATGCCACACAATAGCCGTGAACACGTTTGCACATTTTGTGCCAAATTGTCCGTTTTACTAATTGTCTAAGCGTCGCGGCGTACCCCGATCAAGAGCCCACCGGAGGGTAGGCCTGAGAGGGTCCACAGTGATGCCTCCTGTGTGGGAGGGGACCGAGCCTCCAGTACCCGCCGCTCCCCCTCCCCCCTCCCCCTCCTCCTCCGGCAGGCTACTTGTCACGGGCTGTCTGCCGTCTGTGTGCCTCCACGGTGCTCAGACCTCCACGGGATGCCTCCTCAAGCAGCATCCTCCTGCTAGAGGGGACAGGTGCCCCTGCCTGCTACTGCTGCACCTGTCGCCCTGTCTAGGTCTGGTTTGGGTTACTTGGCACTGTTGTTCAATATAAGCCTAATACCCTCTCTGCTACATTTTTTGTTATTGCATACCTATACTGAACAGTTTGGTCGTGAAATATACATTCCGGGATTGAGGCTAATTGCCAAAATCATGAGCTGTCACTGTAACTTACTCTTAATTTTGGAACGGCGGGAATCGGGGAGAAGGAGGAGGGCTAGCTTTGTCAAAATAAGGAAGAAAAGGAAGAAAACAATCCCTATCTGTAACTGGTGAACATGTATGATGACCGTCTGGTGCAAATACATGGAGTTCGGCCGTTTAATATTTAGCTTCCTTCTATAGCTACTCTGATACCTCTGCGGCCTAATCCTGCCTGTGTGCATAGCTTTCTATCTGGCTGTGTCTGTGTCCCTTTGTGTATGGAGAGCCCCGGGCTGCCACCTCTATACAACTTTGGCTGCCCGCCCCTGATCTATATAACCAGCCATCGAACACGCGATGCCACCTAATAATAGGCCCTTTCCACAAATAAATCATATTCAAGGATAAATCCAGGATCCCAAACGGGTTTTCGCGTTATGCTGAGTACAATACTGCTCATGAGTGCATAGGCACAAGGCCTATTCTATCTCTTTTTCTTTTATGGTTCTCTCTTTATCTCTTTTTTAAAAGGTTTTGGATCCATAAGGGGAGAGAGGTTAAGATAACATGGACCTCACACTCTGGTTGTAACTCTTGACATATTACACCTGAATAGGCAAGTACATTGGTCCTACAATCGTGATTTTCCCACGTAGGCGCTGGCTTTTTTCCTGTTACCAAACAGAGACTAGGAAAACATCAGAGCTCTTTGCTTCATCTGCAGATGCATTAGACCAGCGGTATGTTTGTACAGCCCTGACGTACGAGTGGGCACTCTAGATCTAATCTGACAGTTTATTCTGAGGTGGCTGGATACGTATTGGCAGTTGGAGCTGTAGGGGAATCAGTCGATTCCACTCCGTTAGTACGCCCAAATAAACCGACGTCGCCGGGGAGGCGGAAGTCGGGTCTGCCAATGTGATGGAGGGCCCTCCGAGAAGCAGAGTTTAGGCATTGGCCAGGTCGAAATAGTCAGTGAAACAAAAAGTAAATTTATATGAATTTAGGTCATATCATGTGTGCTATGAGATGATTATGCATGCACACGTCGAATTTTCATGGGACCATGGGGGGAGTAAGTGGCTGCATAACCCTGCAGTAATAGCAACTAATTGACATTACCATAACATGTGGAAAAATTTCAAATACAGCGTACCAACTGATCCGCTATGGAAATACGTAAATTGCTTTACTAAAGGAAAGCGTATAGATACTATCCTTATCTAACACAATTAGTTCTTCGTAAATTCGCTTTGGTAATTATCGCTTCTCCCAGACTCAGGCAGAGTGAGTCTGAAACTTGATCCCACCACGCTTCAGTCGAGTATTGATTTTGCCAATGAGAGGTCTAGCTCCATGGATTCTGTTTGATCCAATGACGTCACGGATAATGTCCACTCTCCGCATGATGGATATGCTATATTTTCCCACGCATTTGATATGGCGAACCAGGAAGCCATGAGTCGATGATATCAATCGACTTCCACTTCCGTTATGAGGGAACCCCCGTTATCTAATACATCAGCTTGTTTGAAAGATTTATTAAAATTGATCGCAAACCTGGTCAAAGAGACGTGTCCTGGCACATGCGTCATACGAGTTTCTAGGATATTAATTTCAATGAGCCCATAACATTTATGCAGTGGCAGCGGCAGCGTCACGCTATACATAGCAAATTGCCAATTAGGTCCACATTTTGATTAGTGCCGCGTAGTGATTGCCTTGTCAATTATGGGGACGTGGAGAGAGTTGGCTAAGTGATGTTTACAACTTTGAGCCAGAGAACCAACCTTTGCATGACCACACATGTTCCTGTCCAACTACACCTTAAATTTTGGGTTCTTATTGATAACATTGGTACAAAGAATATATACGCAATATAGAAATTACAAGGAGTAATGACGGGCAATGCACAGATTCTTATAGCATTAAATTGGGAAGCTATTCTATAGTATCATTATTCTGTTTTCGAAGATAGATATGGATTTATCGCGCTGGAAAATTCAGGATCAATTGCATACAAGAATGTGCGTGCGTTGGAAATGCTCTGCACTAGAGCTATTCAATGGAGTAGCACAGGCCGTATTTCTACTGAACAACTCTCGCCACTCAAATCCGAATTTCTAATCACCGAAGCGTCTAATTTGAGATGGATGTTGGAATGTCGGCAGAGGTAATGAGATCCGTTATCCCAAAGGTACCTATTTCCTCTACATCGAAGCGCTAAACCAATTTGTGGGTGACAGGTCCACAGTTAGAGAATCAAATCACTGCAATAGCGAGGGGCGCTGCAGCGTCGGAGCTTTCCTCCAATGATAGGGTTTGGTAGATGGATGTATACTCAACCTGGATATTTTACCAGCGCTGTCTAATTCAGAGATCACCTTGGTTATTGGATTGCCTGGGTGGTGGACTCCATCCCAGCCTCGTAGAGTAATCTAGAGCCCCCACAAGGCGCTTGATCAAGATTCTTCATTACCGGTAATGATTCTTAACCTGAGACACCCCTTACACTGCAATGCTATTGTCTGTACGTACGGGATTTGTCCATTCTGAAGCCCCATTATTCGAAATTCCTGGCTTGTTTGCAATGTAGAATGTCCAAAATATTCGGAACTCCTACCGATGTAGATTCACTGTAGGTAAATATCTTAGGAGATGTTTTCATGCTTAATGATTTTATCAAATAAAGCGTATGACCACGAAAAGCTCCCACCCCAGCCATGCGAATCTACGACATCCAACATACTTATTGAAACGTAAGACTATAATATTATGTCAAAGACTGGATTGCAGTTCTGACCACCGCCGGTCACATAATCTTCTGGGTCTAACCTTATATATTATGACGTTAACCCAATACCTTCAAGGGTTGCCCATAATCTCCTTCATGTGCCGGTTCAATGCCAATACTTGATATGAATCGATAAGGAGGCAAGCTCAACCAAGAGGGTCCTTCCCTTGAGTCAGAAAAATCAATCGTCGCCTACAAGGCCCAGCTCGTGTGCCGACGGTAATGGGGGGTCTCCCCCACCCCTCCGGTATTGAGCGCCGACGGGGGAGGCTTGGGGGTGACTGGTGTTTGCGGACACTTAGTAATGATATAAAGATGCCAATCAGAGTTCTGCGAGTAGCTGTCAGTCTGAGTAGGGCAGGGAAGAGTTGCTCCCACTGCAGGCACGTCGCTGATAACATATCAGCACCTGGCAAATCCCCTCTGTTGGGACGAAGCGCGGACTGGGCCCCACTTACTGGCAATCTCTTACCCAAGGTCCCTTGGGCTAGACAGTCAGTAGGAAGTGTCAGGTGCGCGTGCGTCGTCAAGATGTTATAGGCCCAGTCCTGACCGTCGGCATGAAAAGATGGTAAATGCGGAGCTCCGTTAGTGGGACGTGGCGGTTCCCTTTACCTCCCCCGCACACGGAGGGATTTGACTTAGTTCTCTCCACCCACAGCCCACCGCAAGCAGGATGAGAGGGCTATTTCTTTCTAAAGATGGAAGGAAGTTCCTTGCAAGGCCAGACTGATAGTGTTGCTGCTCAAAATGTGCCCATAGTACATGAATAAAAACTAAGCTTAAGGGAAATGAGAGATTATGCAGCCTTTTTATTCCTCTGGGGTACATGTCTAAGGGATGTTTGCACACTTCCGGAGATTGGTGTCTGAGGGATATGTGAGAAACACATTAGCTAGATTTTTGGCGTATTGGGATTATCACGATAGGATGTCGTTCACGAGAGTAAGGTAATAAGTTTGTTATCACGGTAACAGAAAAAAGGACATAATGATCATATTCGACCGGGAAAATAAAGGAAAACTTAGCCTCCTTATGACTGCAAATGCTGGTGAGATGAATATCCGAAAGATATTGCATTATCAACTGATTATATCAATTATTGATTATAAATGACTTCTAGCCAGTTTCTAATATCTAAATTAAGTGCACTTATATAGCAATTCTCCTCACAAGTAAGACATCTACCTCAAAGCGTCATGAATTAATGGTTGGTAGGGGATCACCTGCAGTAGTCAACCCGGATTAAAGGGAGCCAAAGGCAATATTTGGTCAAAATATGACAAAATTTTGCAAACTCAAATAACTATGAAAAGAGTCTAACTTAAGCCATTGGTACAGTACAAATCATGATAACTAGCTATAACGTCAGTTAAATTCCATAATACTCATGCCATCTATGCCTGAAAACAGCAATGTTTGTAAACAAAACCAATTTTGGTGGGTCTCCAAAATTGACCTGGAATGAGTTTCTATGTATTTTATTGTAGTTTAAGTCTGTATTCACAGTTTATATTTCACCAGAGGCCTAGGCTATGGCCATAGAATATATTTCAATAGTTAACAGAATTTGCAAATTTTTTATCCTGCATTGCTTTTGGCTCCCTTTAAGGCCCCTTGTGTTGATATAAGGGTTGGGATACTACTTTGCCAATGGGTCAGTGTTGATAGAACAATTGTCAAGATTTAAAAGAAAAAAACAAAAGGAAAAGCAAAGGGGATACGGGACATATTTATATGCACTTTGTAAATCAATTATTCAAAACAACTAAAATAAAATGACATTTGTCTCTAAAAGCATTAAATTATTGTACAAACTGTGACTGATGGGGCCGTGACCCCTACTAATCCCCTCAGGTTATGATAGGTTGACCAGTGAATGGCACCCATTGGCAGGGTTGTGTTCTATTTCGTGTACAGGACAATCACATATAAGCAGGTCAAATACGCATAAAGAAAACAAAAACCACTGAATAATATCAGCAAGACTATTTTGATATTTGCAGTACCCTTATGGAGCTGTTTTTCCTGCAGCTAAGGACCACCTGTGTGCGCTACATTTCCCCTAACATCAAAGTGATCTTGACGCTGTGACATCTTTGATGACACATGAGACTTTTAGCCCTGCTCTCTCCTTTTGTGGCTCTGCCCACGCCGGCCTTAAGGGATTGCCGGCTTGATTGCCGACCAGCATTAGATACCAGACGTCCGGCCCAAGGTGTGCAGCCGGCGAGTGGGGCAGACAATGCCACTGGACAGGGCGCTGAGCTGCTCTTTGGCCAACGTGAGCAGCTTGTGAATGGATACCCTTAGGTGAACTACTCCTAAGCCCTCACGTGTATGCGCCTGGTGCTGCTGGTCCACGTGTCAAAGTGGTGCGACTTTATGTCGGTGAAGGTTTTGTGTGAGAGACATCTCCCATAGTTAAAAGATGCTGTAACTTAGATGGCTAAATATAATATTAACTGAGAGTACAATCAATGTACTTACATTGTATATTTCCTATACTGTAATTTGATAACGCTCTAGTAAATTGTTCAATGACGTTGTTCATATGACATAACCTATGCTGAAGATCATAACACAAATCGTGTGTTTAAGAATTATGGAAAATAATTGCTCAGATTGAGTAATTCTTTTTTCTTAACAGGAACGTTAAACCTTTATTAGATATATAAAATATAAAGAGGACGATATCAAATAAATATTTTGCGTGAAAGACTTTGTCGATGTTACCTAATCCGCATGCAAAGGAATAAAAACAAGGGCCGTTCGCATTCATAACACGTAACGCTCTTTTGAACCCCGATGGAACAGATCACAGCATCTATGCTTCGAATGAGAAATCGAATCGATGTTGTTTTATTTGGTTGTCGACCCTTATTATTTCAAATAAGAAATTCTATATATATTGGACTTTCTATAAATCTAATCGAAATAAGACAACACGTTTAAGCACAGTGCTCTGACAACGTTACCACATTGGCAATCAAGCATCCATTGGTCACAACAATACGATGATTCATATAACACTGCAATATAACTACCCTCTGGGGGACGCTGTCCATCGCATTATTAAGCGAATGGCGTATATAACTGACGGTGGGAAGTCCCTAGGTAATGTCGACCACCCCGTGGTACCCTCAGGTCGTGTTAGTGGGCAGAGTAGTAGTATACAAAAAGTACCACCTTTCTCGGGCTCACTGCAGCACGCTGACTAATGGCTCCAATATCGGTATTGTGCGTCCAGTCCAAGTTGGTGCAATATATATTAGGGTCTATTCCTATTGTGTAGACCTACTATGATTGATTCCATGGATGGTGTTCAAATATATATGAAAAGATTTAAATGATACAGTTCACATGAGTTATGGAACCCTCGAGGTGGTTTTGTGTTAGCTTGATCTAAGCGGTTACGGTCTTATTACATGGCATTAAAGAAGACTTAGCTAAATATAATTATTTGCTGGTAATGTTTTGACCATGCCAAACCCAGTAAATCCAATAAAGTCAGTTTTTATGCTTTCCTTGACTAGTAAATCAAGTTAATAATTGCACTTTAAGCGGAGGGTTTTATTTATTATTCATTTCCCCGATACAAGCAATGTACTCTATACCAAGAAAGTCATATCAACATAAAGACATGAGAACAGTTTTCTATTTAATGAGTACATGAAACCTCCTTCCTTCTACGAATGGGAACCTAAAAAGACCCTAACGCTGAGCAATAGCCACACATCATCCCAAAGCCTACTTGTTTATCATGGACCGGAGGGTAAGTAGATGGCGAACACCTAAACCCTGTAATTATCCCGTATTACAAAGTCGATTTCCTTGGCTCCCACAGTGCCATAAACACACGTTAGTCTGGCGTCGGCACGGCCGGCCATGGCGTGGAGGCCGATATGGCTCCATGTCAAAAGATGGACTCCAAGCCCGACGGTTTGATCATAAAGCGAGCACGGACATTTTGGCCAGGTGTGAAAAATTCATGGCCCCCCAATCAGGAAGCTTCTCCACGTCAGTGCCAATTACAATCACCTGAGGCATTTACGTCGGGGTGTCGTCCCCGCGGTGCATGGGGCCCTCGGCGTGTAAGGGTATAGTGCTGCTGGCCGGGCTATGTCAGTGGATAAACATAGTGTCTCCACCCAAACCTACCAGAGCTTCACCAACCTTCCCACGCCCCCGACAAGTTGGCTTCGTGCCAGCTTGTCTCAGGTGCCTCAGTGCAGATCGAAAACCCGATGCAAAATATCAACGTACAAAAAAGACGGTTACAATACTAGTTAATGCATAAAAACAAAATGGTTCAAGCCACAGTGAGGCCTCTCTTTTTATACATACAGCCCTCAATTAGTTTAGTGCATCGTTAGGCGTATGTCATATATAATGTGACCATATCGGATTACACGAGATCGGTCACTATAGGCCTAGAGATAATGGTATGGTATATACATATTGATATGCATCGACATCCAGGCCCTACATTAGACCTATATGAATGAAAACCATTGTTTAGGAAGCAATTAACTGCATATAGATAGGCAACAGACTTAGTCCTAAACGTCGGTGGGTAAATTATTTCATAAATATTTAGCTACAGGCCTAACAGATAGGCCTACCCGTAATTGGTGGTTTACATACCGAGATTTTGTTGTATGGTTAAATCGTTGGTAGATTTTATGGTTAGGCATACATTTAATCGTCGGTAGATTTTAATGAATGAGGTCACTGATGTCAACGATATCAGAGATATCAGTGATAACCTAATTGATGCTCAATGCATGTGAGTCCATGATATGGACTATGGTAAAACGTAGGTCTATTCGAAAAGGGGTTTAGACATTCACGGATCCCTCTTGTATCTGACCATGAGCCATGTCAAACCTTTACCATTGATAGAAACCATCAGGGGAGCCCTAAATGGAATATCTGGAATAGGCTCTTAAGCAGTTAAGTGTATGGATGGGCTTTGTTTTAGGATGATCCCGGGCACCTAGATGGAATCTAAACTCATCCCCATAGAATGATAGGCCTACAGATAGACGAACTATTCTTATCCATTCTTGGCAGCCCTGATGAAAGTGTGCTTCTCTCTGAAGCCAGACAAATATGACTTGTCTATTCACGAAGAATATAATAGAATAAGAAACATTATTGATCGAGTAGCTTAACCCATTAATAACCATATTAGCATCGGGTAGCCAGGGAGGACCTAGCTTCTCCAGCATCCTCCCTCACCACAGACAGGCCTAGCGGTTCCTCTTATGTCATTTCTCGGCCGATTACTCCAAGTCGGAGGTCCGGGCCGGGCCAGTCGATGCCGCTGACTGCATGGCGGGCTGCTGAGTGCTGGTCTCAGAGCAGGAAACGGTTTCTGGCAAGCACTATTCAATCTCTGAAGCACCCGCCTCCCCCTCCACCTTGTCTGTCCAGCCAGGCCTGTCTGAAATGTGGCGAAGTAGAGTGCGATGGGCGATAATGCAGGCCAGTCATTGACGTACGGCCCCATTCGGCACGGCTTAATGACCTCAGCCATATAGTCAGACTCCACCTCTGAGTGGCGACTGTCTGAGGTGGTCGTTAGTGGGATTATGCCGTGAGAATAGCATACATCAATGTGAGCTTGGGGCAATATTGGTCTGGTATTTCTTTTCTTTTTTTTACAAAACAATAGCTTATAGATAGCCTAGTTGATTCAAAACTGTTCAATAGCCTATAGCCGGGGCGGATGCTTGATTTCTGAAAGGGGGGTCAGCATATATAGCCTAAGTACTAAAACGGCAAGTATTCATGCGCATACACGTGGCAATAGTTTAGGGGTCCACCAAAAGGGGGGGTCTAGACCCCCTGAACCCCCTCCCACTGGATCTACCCCGGATTAATGACCTACCCCTTTATGAATATGACCGTGGCATAGGCCTATAGATAAGATATTGTATTATCTTAATTAACTGTTTGATATGACTATTATAGCCTATATAATAGTTTATATGTATTTCTATCAGCGTAAACCATATTGCTGTACTTTAGGCCTATAACCGCACCAATCACATCATATCCCCCTATCTATAGATGTCACACTGGGGAGCAACGAAAAATGGCCTGTTGTTGGCTAAATTTTAATTCCCAGTATAAATAAAATATCTAAAAGAAAATCCATATCATAGTAGACCCTGACCCTCTAGTACTTTCTTACAAAGAGTTAATAAAGTAATTGCGATTTCAGATAGTCTTGGATTGATATATTCTCTAAAAAAAAAAGTATACCTAAAGCTACTCTTATTCTGTCAAGACCTACAGGAGTAGTCTACAGCAATCTTGGATATAGCCTATCTCCTCGGCTAACTTTGCAATAGCAAGCAGAAATCCCGCATGTTCAGTTGTTCTAGTGTTGTTTCAAGGTGTTGTAGGACCCGACCATTGATATCAGATGTGTAAAGGTCGAGCAGGAACGAATTGCATTGCGACCGTCGTTTTAGTGGGGATTCATTGACATTTGGTGTGACCTATACTCCCATTCAGTCTATATTTGGCAGAGTGCGTCCACAATAGGCACAAATCGTCCTCTGTTATTGGCTGCAAATAGAGTACAGATCCAAGAGTCATACATTCATAAAGTTTCTAGAAGAGGACTAAATTGTTGACTTATGCCCGTAACTAGAAAGGAAAGGGATAGGCCTATTTTGTCTTATTCTCAACCGCATAGAAAAAGCTGAACAACTAAACTTTTCCCTTTGATATAGGCCCATCCATTCCTTTTCCCAGTGCCCATTCCTATTTGGTCTACTGACAAAATGGCACTTTCTGGGTTCATTGCAGCGGGCTCGGGAGAGCCGAATACATGCACACTTTCGTTTATACGGCTGGGTGGACGTGGATGGACGTGATTAAATATGTAATTCTGTAAGCGGGGATTATCGTAGCGGACCGTGGAGGTTCAGCGTCCGGGGTAAGCCGGTCTAGTGTAAGCCGATCACTAGACCAGCACCTTCCCCATAGATCACCCAGGCCTGTGGCTGGCCTGATCCCCTGTAGCCTCGCGGTACCCACTTCTGCACTGGACGATTGATTGATCGTAATTCGTGGAGGGATACACAAGTACTGTAATGAACATGGTTCAATTCGTTGGTACAACCCGCAATTCATTTGGGCAGACGTCCAAAGTAACTGAACTGAGCGACTTATCTTGGATAAAAAAGAAAAGGCCTGCTGGCATGAACTTTATAAGCCCGTATTTCACTTCCATGGTCTTTGGCTCAAGAATTTTATTCAACCATATTGCCACCGATGGCTGGTGAGAAAAACGAAAATCCCTAGGCCTATCGTTATCAACATACCTATAAATGCTTCCTATTCCACTGTGTGCATCAACATGAGCGTACAATCTTCATATCCTTTTCCCAATAAGATTTAGTGGAATATAGATGCGAAATATTTCCATGCACAACAAACTATCATGTGCTTATGGTAAGATCAGGAACCTTTGTTCAAAGATTTAAGACAATTACAAGAGTATTCATGCGTGTCGTATGCCCGATAAAACATAATTTCAAGGTGTATCTGAGTATGCAAACAGGATTCCAGTAGAAACCATACTTATGGAAGTACGACCAAAACATCTTGAGGTATCTTCCCAATGTTACCCATTACGTTATTAAAGCTTGTGGTAACTATTTTGGGAAAGATTTCCAATATTCAGGACTTGAGATTGTTCGTCGTTTGAACATATATCCTACCTATATGTATCATGCAGTACCTTATAACCATTCATTCCACTATAGTCGAGGTTTTA
This sequence comes from Lepidonotus clava, assembly GCA_936440205.1. Classification (NCBI taxonomy): domain Eukaryota; kingdom Metazoa; phylum Annelida; class Polychaeta; order Phyllodocida; family Polynoidae; genus Lepidonotus; species Lepidonotus clava. The sequence goes on from OW387134.1 coordinate 21,452,789, forward strand.
GTTCTCTAAGATACCGATCTATTGCACCAGGACACATAATCTGATGATATACTGGAATAGATCCTTTAAAAAGACCGCCAAAGTATTAACGATGAGAACTTGATTAACACCTATTAGAATTACATTTGAATCTCGTAAACAAATTAGCTTATCTTTAGATTCACTCTAGTTATCTGGTTATAGTGGATAATTAGGAATATCCCAAATAATGTTTAAACTATTATTTCAAAAATAGTATGTAGGCCCTATATCTTTTGCGATCTGAGTTGGTAGAATTAAGTTCATTTGAGGGCTATGATGAGATTGCCTGTGGCTCCCTTTTAATCACTCTCTAATGAAAAGAGTATTGGAAACTATTTCAATTTGTCTTTAGATACATGAAATGTAATAGCAAATATGAATACCAAACTTCACCCCATAGCGGTAGCTGTTGATTATTCGCCATATAAAAAACACGGTGTATTGCATGCGGAACGAGCATGCGGCAAGTAATTGAAAATAATCCCCATTAATTCAATCGTCAGTGAACCATTTCCAAATTTAGTCCGGTTGTTGTACAAATGTAATAAATGAATGGCCCTCCCCTTGATTAATTTCATCAGTCAATTTCATCAAAAGGGTCATTAAATTAAATGAGTCAATAAAACAGCATGGTGAAATGGATTTAATCAACCAAAATACCAACAGTGAATACAGACTGCTGCAAGTGCCTGGATGCCATATGGTTTCAAAACAAAAGATGTTATTAAAACTGGACTTACACATTGAATAGATAATCTGCACATTTAGTCTCAGGTTACACTATGTTACACTATGTTACACACACACATATGTATATATATATATATATATATATATATATATATATGAGATATTCCAAAGCCTTCATTCACATAATCGCACTACCTTAGCTAATATCTTATATAAAATGGATGAATACCATGTAGTACAGTTCAAACGTGTAGCATCCATTATTGTTTTGGTTTAATCCACCAACATTCGGAAGTTGCACTCGATGTGAACGTCTTCCTTGTGAACCGAAATAGCTGCACAGACTCGCGTAATTTAACGTTTCTTTTAGCGGTATCAGCATATTTTGCTATGAAGAATTATGGCATATCACATTCCACCAATCCCGAAACGCCCCCAACCAGTCTTCCCACACCTGCTGACCCCACGAGTGAGTTCTACCTCGGCAAATATTGATGAATGTCAGAGGCTGCAGATTCCGGATGATATTCAATGCCACTTTCAGCGGGCAGGTGTCACTTTATCCGATATCCAACCTGCTACGAGACTTCCGGCCGCAGGCCACATGCGACTATTCCACTTTGCAATGTGCGTTAATTTTAACCTGTGCAACTGACAACCTAAGCGTGGCTTTTTAGACTATGGGTACAGGCTACAGATTTCCTGTCTTACATAGAGACATGCTAATAGTGTAAATGTAAACAGAACCAAGTAGGAATAGTCCTACGCTGCTTGGTAAAACTAAAGAAAAGTGAACAAAAAGGAATAGATCATGTGAAGTATTGACGATTTCCCTAGGATGTCCCTTATCTTCCCTGTACACTTCCATAAAATGTATGATAGTAGAACCTTTCTGAAGTGTAGTCCTACTGTGTTTCCCGAAAAAATGGTTTTAAAGTTTTTTTCGGTGTTTTGTATATAATTCCATCAGCTTTTATTTCATGAGCGGAGCGTCATTTCTATATAATTATGTCGTACTGGGGTCTGCTAAGAATTGGAAGATCTGTAGTTTTTCCTGTAGCATCGACGGATTTGGGACCACACCAAACGCAGGGCATAGCTGGATTGGGGGCTAAAGGGTTAAGAAGCCGCCTATCCTCAAATGACTTATTGGAAGTCATGCAGATTGAGGGACTATGCCGTGTTATCCTCCGACATCCTGACCATTTAAAGGGACGCTGCCAGTCTGGCTGTCACATTTCATATGCAGCAAGGGAAAACAGTAAAAAGGTCAACAATACCCAGGAGGCTTGTCAGCTAAGATCAGCGTCTTTAGGAGTGGGCATCAGCGGGTGGAGGCGTCAGTAGCAGGCGCCGGACCAGGAGTCATCTCCCCCCTGGAGGAGACAAAGCCGCCCGACAACAAGTGAGTGGATAGGGGTGTGCCTGTACGCCTGGCTCTGCGGCGTAAAGTGCTTAGTATGGGGAATGCGTCCTCGCCCGAGGCAGAGGAACCTGCAACCCATTCTGAGAATGACTCCGTTTAGGGTTGACTAAAACTGTAGCCCTCTAAATGACCTTAAGAACATGACCAATGTGAGGTCACGGTTGTTCAAAATTGGACATTGCAAGCACGCCCGTTTGCTATATAAATACCAAGAAATATCTATTGATACCTTTGATAAAGGACGCGATATTGCTAACATAGTATCACGTTCCAATTATATGACACTTGGCACACAGTCTTTTAAAGAGGCCCGGTTGTGACAGCGTTGTACAATGTAGTGTATACAATGTGTACATATTGATTTGTCGTGATGTAATTTTCCATACACAGTGACCCTCATCATATGCGGCCGCGCCCTGAGAATCAGAAGTATATATAATTATGTGGCTGAAATAGAGAGGTTCACGCTCATCGGTGGACAATTAAATGCAATGACATTCTTGAAGATTATTGTCGCGTAAGCTCTTCTTTGGCAAAACAGCCTATCCTTAGAAAAGCCCTGAACAATTTAAAAGATCTTTGGAAAGATGAAGGGAATGCAACATGAATATGTTTACTTATTTGCGGGTTAATTGAAAATGTCTGAAAAGCTTATAATATTTATAATACGACCCCTCTATCTGACATGTGGCTTTCCCAACTCTATGTAGACGACACTAGAGTCATTAACACCAGTTTTATGATAAACGAAAGCAGTATCTGCGAATTTCGAATTACATCCATAGATACAAACAACAAAGTGCATGGCCGTTTGTATTCACAACTGAGCAAGGAGTGAATTGCTAATCTATAGGCTTGAATAGTGCAATTACGTCTAATTGGACGTTGACTGTTTAGTTAATTTGGTGCTGCGTATTCGAAGTGGCGTAATTGAAGCTGGAATTGCATTAGTTCATTGATTGATTTTTTTCTTTTTCTTTCTGCTTTCTTTCAATTTCTTTTAAAATGTGCACATATTGTAATTTGGCTACAAATTGTAAAATCAGCAAAGTAACATCATATGCAAGTGTATGTAGCTTAGATTCCAATTCATTTATAGAAACTAAAGTAGCCATTCCCCATGACAGTTTCTGATTCACATTATACCTGAAACCTATCACATTGCCAGTCCTTTACCTCTAGCATATCGATTTCGGGTTAATGAGGTTATTTTACCGGACGGCTGACTCTGTCTAGGAGTTCACCGAGTCTGCAGTAGATCAGTTTAGCCCGTTAGCCCAGTTCAAAAGTACCATGGCGTCCTCTGCGGCTGGCTTCAGATTGAGGCCACTTAAGAGGGATTGCTGCACTTTCTGGACATCGTCACACAGTGAAGCCATACTCATGTCTACTTCTAACGGAGGGTGGGGCGCGCAGTAGGTACTATCATTCTATACAGTATAGATACGTCAGTCTTACGTGTAGTTAAACAGTTACCATCCACCATCTAGTTATTGCGTTGTTGTTCCTGGTGTTTTACATAGTGTATTTGAATTCAGTTGCACATTCCGATTGGACAGATTTAAAAAGATATTTCCAGCACTTATAGGCCTTATACCAAGTTCACATCTCATGGAGTGTACAAGAACTGCATGCTTACTAAGAGACGTGGCACTTGCAGGTTTCTCAAACTATTAATATGCATGCAAAAATCTCTTTGTGACATTATGCCAAAGGTTATTTAAAGGAAAATACATTAAAAAAATCTATACGTGCATTGCACGCAAAGGGGACTATATTTATAGAGAAGCGTTAGCATTGCATGTAAAACGTGCACATGACGGTCGTAGGCACAGTTGGCATAGCGTATGGTTTTGATTGGGCAAATGGCATTCCTTTCTACGCCGATCCATGCACGCATGTAATATAGGAAGTTGTTTAAGATATCTGAGTGGCATTTGAGTATTTGTATCCATAGGTCCGTCTGCATTTCTTTGCTTGAAAGCATTGACCATCAATTACAGCACTCCTCGTGTTCCAGTAAAAGATTATGACTTTTAGCTGCATCAAAACAACTAAATGTCTTGCTCCTTTTTGATTCACAAAACAAAAATCCTAGAAAGAATAGAGTTAAGTAGGACTTATTTATACGTAATAATTATACACTGCACATTCATTAGTGAACGTTCACTTTACTGTAAGAACAATTGAATAGCATCCACAGGTTTTACATTAAATAATTTGACTATATCATAGAAATGTACCTGGTCCGATTAATTGGTTCAAAAATAACGAGTTAATGTCAGAAAGACAAAAGAATGATCTTTGGAGTTCCCACTAAAAAGTGAAATCCAATCCTGACGACAAACAACAGCGACATCTGAGTCGATCCTTAATAAAAACTGTCACGATCACCACTAGGATACGGAAAACATTTTAAAGATGAAAACCTTTAGCTTTTAAAATAGGCCTCGGGGCCTATATCACACGACAGCTCACTGGTTAATGCAATTCTGTAGATTTCTGGAGGAAATAAGATATAGGCCTATGCATTATTAAGATCAAATAAAGTATGACCATTCGTATTGCATGAAAATAAGGCTCGGGTGAAATTCGTTTGCATGGCCTGATACAATCCATTTTATCATATTCATGTTTTTCGACATTTGAAAAACATTACATGTTAATGAGGTAATTTGCCCAATATGAAAAAAGAAAACTAATAACTAATACCAATAACAACGATGAAATAGTTTGAACAGTCACAGAATAAGGTAAAACTGTTTTCTTATTAACAGGCGTGCATGCAGCCCAGTGTGGCAGGAAGGTTATGACGATAAAAGGCCATCCGTCCACTCTTATTTTAAGGGTATATTACGGAATTTTACGTACCTTCTGCCCACTTGTGGACCGAAAATGCTTATCAAGCGGAACATGTACAACTGAATTACATGACATTACTCAAGAAACTGCATCTGCATGGTCCGGTCATATTTTCACAGTCTACTCAGAACGTTTACTTTGAATCCATCATAGACTATACATAGATCTAGTTAGGTCTACATATAAAATCAAAAATAAATAGAGCAGGTTCAGGGCGCTTGGGATTCGCTAATGGGCCATTCACGACTGTCAAGAGTGGGATGAGGAAAAAGGTATACATTCAACATAACACCCTACTGTATAGTTAATGGGTTGATGTTCGTCATATTAATGAGCGCTAGTATACAATGTGCTCCCCGTAATGGCTGCGTCCTCCCTGTATAGGCCTATATATATAGGGGGGGCATCTGTGAGGTGAGGCAATGTTGGTCCTTTAAGAAGTGGTGGTAAAGCAATGGTGGTATAGTAGTGGTAGGAATAGGCGCAGGGCCAAGGACGCAGACGGTCACCTAGGTGACCAAATAACGGTATAGGCCTATGTGGGGTCGAACAGCCTCCTTCATAAAAGATGAAGCCGACACGCGCCCTGCCCGTGCACAGGCCACACGTGCCACCGACCATCGATCCTTTATTGGCTCTAAGACATGGACATTTCGCCACCAGAGAGCATTTAACGTCATGAGCAAGGGAGTTCAATCCGTGATTCACTCTGTTTACCGGCTTTTGAGAATTCCCAATGCATTTCTATGGTTAATTAGTTATGCTATGTAAAATTCAAAAGGTTCGTGTCTTAGCTATTCGGTAGTTTAAAACAGGCATATGTGTAGGCCCACATATACAATGAAGATTAGCGAAAAGACAGACTGGTCAGTAAAATAAAAGTGTTTTTTTCCTCACTTCTTCATACTGGCGTAAGGGCATCTCAGTTACTAATGAACACAAAAGAAGAAGTTTAAGAACATGTATCCAAGAATCCGGCCCATTTACTCCAAAAAGATATTTGCGTCATGAATGGTTCGTTTTTATTGGTACACTGTTAAAACAAGTGTTTAGAACCTAAACACTTTCCTAAACACTTCGGCGCATCCAGTTTTGGAACACTTTATTTCCCTAAACATGTTTAGAATTATTGGTGTTTAGGGTTAAGTGTTTAGAAATGTGTGATGTTTAGATGTTTACCAATGAAGTGTTAATGTCCTCAAGGTGTTTAGAATCAAAATGCTTATGATTTTTTTTTGTTTAGCTGTTAAGTGTTTATAAATCTATGATGTTTAGGTGTTTATCTATGAAGCATTTAGGTCTTCAAGGTGTTTAGGGTTAGGTGTTAAGTTAAACAGTAATATACCATAATATGTGCAGTGTTCTTTCATTCTTAAGAATGAAAACCATTTTAAATTTAACAATAATATACCATAGTGTGTAAAAAAAATCCCATAGATTTTAAATGTAAAACGCTGCTATGGTACTATGCCATACAGTTTACACCAGATGTAATGTTAACAGCATTTCAAGTTTTATTACTACAGGATCATTGAGCCAATAGCCAATTACGTCCTTCCTTCTTGGTTTAGCCTTGCATGGGTTGTTTGATTGTTGGAGGTAAAACCTTCAGGGTATAGCTAATAAAGTTCTTGAACTAAAAAGGTGTCTACATGTTAATCCTACTGAAAAGGTGTTTTAAAACATTTTGTAAATGTTTTAGGGGTGTTCTGGTTGGTTGACCGTACCTAGAATAGCAGGCCAATGAAGTGATTATCTTAGTGACGCTACACAAACGTAAAAATCTAACATTTTTCATCACAAAGTTCCAAATTCCTAAGTGTATGAAAAAAACATTTTACTAATCTTGGCCAAAACTATGGATGGCATGTTGCAAACCACTAATAGTACAACTATTTCAAAGTAGTAATTTGATAACTTCAGTAGCCGAGATTTGAACCCGGGGCCCCTCACATATGAAGCCTATGCTCTACCACTGAGCTATGGAGGCCTGTAGGTAGACACAGCCCAGCTTTGCTACTTAACTGAATAAGGAGGGGTATGAGAGTATTGGACTATTGTCTGTCTAATGTTGAATACCTGTATAGTAGTACAGATCCTACTCATTGGTGCTGACTCTGCCAGTGTGCACTGCATGCAGTCCAAGTTAGCTCAGTTGGTTAGGCTTCTACCTTGAATGTAGAGAATGTGGGTTCTAATCCCAAAGTGTCCATTTTTCTTTTCCATAGTATACAATTGATATTATGTGTTTAGATTCTAAACATGTCCCATTCAAAACATGGTTAGAGGTTACAAGTGTCTAGCTTTTAAACACAACTGATGTTATGCGTTTAGATTTTAAGCATAGTTAACCCAACACATATTTAGAAGTTACAAGTGTTTAGGTTTTAAACAGATATGGTTTAATGTATTTAGATTATAAACATGTTTATACCCTAAACATATTTAAATTCTAAACACCATTTTAACAGTGTAAGTTACTGCCTATCCGTATGTTGTATACTGTCCCATTGTAAGTCTTTGTAAGTCATATATATACATGTGCCCGAATGAAGAAGGGAAGAGCACCTACAACCCAATGATGCAGAAGCCAATTGATAGTTTAAGCAGTTAAATTCCAGATCTACTAAACAATGGCCGGCTAGTTACTCTCCATTGACAGACACCAAATCACTCATTTAAGAGTAACGTCTTCCAAAAACCGATTGTATTTTGGCCCCTGTATGTCATATTCTTGGATATATAAGGAATTCAGCAAAAGGATTGCTGAATTCGCCACCCTTATCGACATAGTAGTTAAGGCAAATGGGCTTTAGAAATTCAATAGGGACTGGATGTCGTAAAATGGGCGGGTGAAGTTAAATACTTTTCCCATGCAGTGTAGTTATTATTGCACAGATTGCTTTTATTCAAAACACGTGCAAGGTATGAGATGTTCCTACCAGGCCAAAAATAGTTTAAAGTCGGTTAAGGATATTTACACCAGCAGAATGATGTGTTTTTTTTGTGGGGCCTGTTAAACATACGGCCTGGTGCCTGTTCTTTGTCACCAAACCTCTGTTTAAATTATGACACATAACGTGAAGGTATGAGTAACGCGAAGGGAAGGGACAGTAAATCAAGAGAGATTTCCATTTACAGATAATAATCTCGAGGTCAAAATCTTCAAGATATGTGTTATCTGTTAAAAAGCAGCATCCATGACTCATTCATACAAATAGTAGCAAGAGCAAGATGTAATTATCTACTTGGGGCATTTAAAGATGTTCAAAAAAACTTAAAGATGAAGTACGTCGAGGTTATAGTGTGCAATGAATAGGTAGCGGTATGTATACTTTCTCTATAAAAGTAAATTGTCTGGACAAATCCAGCTTGCAGTCAAGGGTCATGTGATGCAATATTGTATTAATCCCAAAATGTCAGACACTGGCAAGCGTGTCTTTTGCAGCAAATCTCCACTAACATTGTTATTGTCTATAAGCAAGACGGTGTGGGGTCTTTAGGGAGTTCATTGCCGAGGTCGTTTGTATAGGGATCCTAGATAAACATCAATCCGTAAGGGTGTAAAACAATACACAAACTGCAACACGCAAAGCCGATGCCCTGTTTCGTTTTGAACATTTCTTTGGGAATATTCAGCCATCTTCCGAAATGCGAAATGGTAAAGCAAAGCATCCAATTAGGCGGGACGAAAAGCTTAGTAACTCGACCTTTGTTTAAAGAATCTGGCCGAGGGGGCAGAAGGAGCTTTTGAAAGTGATAGAACTAAGACGTTTACTTAATGCCAGCCAAACTTCAAACATGTATCTTGTTTCCAATACCTCTTTGGTGATAGGAGTCTCTTGGTGAGTGACCTTCTCTAATGACCGCCGGTTGTGGGGCCAGCAGGGCAGAGGCTGACCCTCCAGACTTCCTCATTACCACCCCTACCGGCGATGTTCCGTCCTGAGGCGGCCGACTCTCCTCCATAAAAGGCAGAGCAGATCGCTGAAACAGCAGTTTTGACCGAGCTGGGATGGTCTCATTTGGGGGAAGCGTGTTGACGGCAGCAGTGGAGCGCTGATTGGGTTAGAGAGGGCGGGAAAAGGGACGACTTGCTCACTCACTCATAGCAGACTCATATCCCGGCGCAATCATGGAAGAGATTACATACACAGGTAGCTGAAGGCCTCCTGCCGACTTCATCAGAGCTTTGGTCAGGCCCAGCCTGGAGTTTCAGTCGCACCGGCGGATGTATATGATTATAATGCCCCTAATTACATGGCGGCCAACACCCTCTGTTTAATTAAATCAGCTTGATCACCATATTGATTGGACTGCTATGTATGCCTCTGGCCCTCGCAGTATTAGATTAGGCTATGCTATACGCCTTCTAGAACGGCGGTATGGGGATTTTCATGTTATATCCTTGTCTCCTTACTCTATTTAAAGTATTCAACTTACTTCCTTCTTACATGTACGTCCAAAGTATATGTGACATTGTGAAATATTTGCCTATTTTCATGCATTAATGAGTACTTCATGGTCAACGATTCAGGACGTCAGTACTGCTATTTCTATACTAACTATGACAAATGGAAATTTGATCACAACGCATGTAAGAGAATTATGTTCATACCATTCTTGATATAGACCGCGCGCATAAAAACTATATTGGGCTGCTAAAATATAGATCACACAAAGAAGAAAAGTTGATTATAAACCAATAGATTTATTCTTTGTTTCAAACCTATTATTTTCCCGAAGCATTGTCATTGGGGAAAAAGCTGAGAGCTATTGTTATTTCTTAACGCATAGGCCTATATGAAAATTATTTTCTTTCATGGTGAGTGAAGATAACGATAGACAATTAAGTCCGGTTGACTTATTGAAGGGGTTATAAGCTTGAAAATACACAGCTAATCCGTGGTTAAACCGAACATCAGTAAACGATTGCTGTTCTGACAGGAGATCAATTACAAAAAATTGTCATTTTATTCATGGTCAAATTTATATAATCCCGCTTGTAAAATATGTTTATTTGTGAATATTTTATCCTTTCTACAAAACATAGCCTTTTATAATTAGCTTTTAAAATTTGTTATTACCTCAATTAACAATTTTAAGTGTGTCCATCGACAGTTGCTTAAACGTTTGTGAATTATTCACCTTCACTTAATAACATGCTCTTCCAGGTGACATAAATAATTTAGCTAATGAAATATAATCATTTATGGATAAGAGATTACAAAGCACTATGATAATAGTTTATGCAGATGAAGCAGAGATCAGACTAAGATAAACAATCATTATTTGTCACATAAGGGATGGTCTAGTCCTCTTGTAACCTGTTCCCTTTGAAGGATATTAAGTTCACTTTGGTTGTGGTATCTTGTTGCCCTGGCAGTCGGTCCTTCCGTTATGAAATTCCTCTTCGAAATGATCTTCACGCGATCTTTTCATGTTTACCAGTTCATGTTTCATGCTTTTTCATTTCATTTTGTTGTCTGGTTCTCTTTTAGTTTATTTGGTTTTTACTGATTAGAAGTACATGTCGACGTAAAGCTTTTACTCTGTCCTGCTATGTGTGAATGAGACTGACAATGGCTTAGGGCTAAAATCATATCCTTCGTGACCAGTTTGATAAGGTATGCACTGCCGCAAAAATAATTAATGCGCCTGCTTGATAATCACTGTGATAATACTGTGACACAACATTTGTCATACAAACGTTATATAAAATGATGTCTCATTAATGTGACTTTAGCGAGGTTACATTGACTTATGCTTATGTACTTTACTCTGTCTATATACTGATGTTTCACGACTGTTAAAGCAATGGTCCAAGAGATCAAGAGGGTAATACTTGGAACAACTTGGCGCATGGTACAGAGAGAACACTATCCGACAAGAAATATGGCAATGGAGGCTGATCACACGCTTCTTTTCGTACCAAATGCTGGGTCAGATAACGGAAGATGTCTAGATATGCAATTCTCTGCCATTTCTTTATTAGGCCTATGCCTCATTTGCCGCACCCAGAATTTTAAAACGCTTTGGACTCTCGGGGAGCAGATAGATTAGACTCGTTGTGCTTCATTTTTCGGTAGCATATTTTTGGTCAAGAGGGGACGTGCACTCTGCCTCAGAGTCCAGAATCGATTGACCAGGTGCAAAGTTGTGTGTCCGAGCTGGCCCCACACCAGCAGATCAATGGCAGGGCTCAATACCTGCCCTGCCTCCAGGGTCTAGTGCAGGTGTGCCCCAATGCACCCTGCTCGACCCCTGCGCCTTCATGACCTGACCAGCAACCTCTTTGAGATGAACGGAAGGGCTTTAGATAAATGACAATTTTACCTGTACAGAAGCGCATTCTTTTCCCCCCACGCATTGCTATACAATACATTGTCATACAAAGTTGTGTGGTTCATTCCCACAACTATTACTTGTATCAGTTCACTTTTTTCTAGCACAGGCTATATGCAGAAGGTGCATGTTATGTACACAAATACACATAAGGGCTTTTAACTACACCCGTGCAATCATAGTCAAATACAATACAGGAATCACGACCCCAAAACAGCCCTTGACGGCCCTTCCATGCTATTCTCCAATTTTTAAATTTTCCTGGGCGTACATATATATCTATATATATACTCCACCAAGAGGTCTGAATGTCTGATCGGAATGTTGCGTGTGGTTGCAAATGTGCTTAAGTACTTACATAAAAAATAAAACGAATAGAGTGTTCTTAATTTACCCCATTTAAGAAATAACTAAAATAACCTTAAATAATAGAGGGTCAAATTTCACAACCTTAAGTAACAGTAGTAATACAGTGCATAAGCCTAATAATCCAATCCCATATATTTTATGTCGTGGTGTCAAGACAATGTTTCATGACAGAAAATATCACATGAGCCATTCAAGTATGCACAAGTTATGTCGTTGCAACAGGCAAGAATACTTACCTATGTTCTTCTATAATACGCAATAAATCCTTAACTTCCTGACTATGACTATATCCTTTGTGGTTTTGTTCTTCCTGATTCATACCATACTCTCAACTCCCTATTATAATGTCTATACACATATATACATGTGTATGAAATACAAGTTCATGATATGCCCATATGTATATGCCCCAAGGTCTGCCATGTCCAACTCCCTGATGGTGTAACCCTTTAACCCTCTGACGTCAGCAGACGGCCATAGTTCATTGCCCGCGGGCTGGGCATCACCCCAGGCTTGAATCTATCACCCCCTTTTCCAGAGGCCGATCGCCTGACCCACCTACTTCCCCTGCCTGACCAGCTTCCTTCAACTCTCAGTCATAGCTTTGAGTGGCCCCGGACACAATCATTAGTCTTGGAGAAATCAGCGTCTTGAGGTGCAGAGCATGCCTGGGTTGCCCTCTGGTCGATTTTTCATGACAGCAAGCCCAAAGCGGACACGTTTCATCTTCAAAATCAATTACAGTTATTGCCAGTGGCTCTCATCTATCCTTAGGCGCCGTAGGAGAAGACAGTGCAAATAAGGTTCGTTTGAAGATGGGGATGATGTATCAGATGGCGTCTTTCTTTAAATATGAATTTACTTTCAGGCGCCACCGTGCAGTTTAACCAAAGTCATCAACACTATCGAGTTTACTATAGCCAGTGGGATCCATCTCTGGCCCTTTCACCATATTGGCTAAATTTATAGTAGGATTGGCGGATGTTGGGCGGAGTGGTAGATATCAAGGGCCACTGGATCCCCCTTTTCCACAATACATTGCATGTTATAGTCAAATTAAATATTCAAAGTTCACATTTCTTGAATTCTAAAAGATAAAGGAATGCGCTCCAAGAGTGTAAATCATGCCAATTATAATGTACATTAGCCATGAAAACCAACTGAAACCATTCGTATTTCATAAAGAGTCTGCCAATTTCTTTCATTTGTAAACAAACTGGAATAGGGTCCGCATTAACGAAAATGAAAAATACCAAAGGTAGGGCATATTTCAATCATGCAAGCGTTAGTTTTCCCAGCTAAAAATATCTTAACATATCGTCGCGGAATGTATTTTTATAGTTATTTGCTTCGATAACGCTTTGACTCTTTAGCACTGCATTGCTCTTCTCTCCCTTTAACCATTAGAAAGCAATTTCATAACTAGGGGTGTGAAAAATAATCTAAGAAGCATCGGAATCCATTAGTGATAAAAGTGTTAAATCTATGTGACCCATTTATTCATTGTTATGAGAAATAACAGCAACCACAGCATTGTGCCTAGCGATCATAAAATGATTATTCTGCCACCGTGTGTGTAATGAGAATGACAGGGAGGAGAAAATGGCAGCCGGCTGCATTGGAGGCATGTTCGGTCGCTTTGTGTTGTGTCTCTACATAAATGATGTATAGGCTTTCCCATATCACTGCATCAACTGCAGGCCACCTTCCTAGAACACTTTCATGGGCACCCAATAACAACACAGTGCACTCTCGTTACACGGAATCTGCTTCCTTGAATTCCCTTCTCTCTGTCCTCTGTCTCTGTCTACAAGGATGAGCATGACATGGGCATGGAGAGGGACTCATGTTTTGATAGCTGTGGGTCTTCCTTAAAGAATATGCATAGCTGCGTAGACATGATTCGCACAGTCATGTAGTATACCTATTCTTATATCCGTAAAGAGTGCATGCATGTATACATCCATTCATGCGTATACGTGCAGACGAACATACATGTACGCACATACATACATACACCAACGATGCATTGTACATATACATATTATATGTATACCTTTGTATGTGTTGCTTATAAACTATAATATGGGCAGGAAGTGGCGGTTACATTAAGCACCTCCTGTGCATATATTGTCATGGCGTTAGGTATACCATAATTATTGATGAGCGAAATAAGCTAGGTTAACGTTGCCTTCCGCTCTTCAAATGTGATGTATAATTGTAAAATCCCTATCATATAGATAAGTAAATAAAAAGGGAATAAAGGCCTAGACTATGAATAATTTAGTATGTTGATTCCTTTGTGACTCATTATTTTGATAAATGCATGTAATCAATCCTCATATCATAATTCCGGCTGGATTATTTCTCTATTAGACCTTTGTGAAATCAGGGTTTTTGGCTTCCTGTTGATCGTTCGCAAGGGGGAGCGCCAGTTCTCCATCGTGGTATAGCAGCCAAACCCGATCGATTCTCCGGGAGAAAAATCGAACCAATTCCCAGATGGCATTCCCCTTGCATGGACCGCCTATGCTGCAGCAGTGACTAGCAATCCATCCAAGGCCTAATCCTGCACCTTATCCAGCCTAAACCAGCATAGTCACTCCCAAATGTCCGCCTTATCCACACCCTCAAATACCGAACCCAGGGGCATAGGCAGTCCTAATATTTGGGAGGGTTCAAATCGCAATGGGAGTTTCCCTGTTAATTGAAGTGGGTTTCATTTTAGGTTTTTGACAAAAGTCTTTATATCTAACAATAACTTTAAATAAAAGAAGGTTTTCAGAGAGCCAATGACCCACACCCAACCCCGCCCCTCTAGTTTCGCCATTAGTTCAACATCAGGTCCTTATACCGAAGGTGCATGCTAGTTTAAACCCAGGCGCCATTCATGGTTTCCCCCCCCCCCCCCCCCCGGTTTTCCATGTATTTTTACCTGCATGCTTTATGATATGGACAATTCTAGTCAACAAAAAGATGACAAAGCCACTACATATTAATCAGTTACACGTATATTTGCCATAGGACATGTTTAATGATCCAATTAAGATATATTCAAACCAACTTCAGAAATGAAAGGCCTACATGCCTACTGATACAAAACCAAAAAATGTACATTTCTGTATAAAAAAAAAGTCGATTAATAATAGGTCCCATGCAGATTAAGCATTGTGCTAGAAATAGACTCTCTGAAATATAGCCCTTAGGGCCCATAATGCAAAATGATAAGTCTTCAGGTAAAACTCAAGATACCAAGGAATCAACTCTATTGAAAAATAAATCTGTATCCCCACTTCGCCAACAAAGACCGGTGAAAAAAGGTGCTAACCCTTCTGCTAGCCAGACATAGAGACTATTTCGCAATGCAGAAGTTAAAGTGAGCCCTGAAATGTAGGGGTTCCGTAATAGCGGAATATGGATGAAGATACCATTACCCTATTTACAGATATAGCAATGACGAACCAGATCAGCTATAGTGTCATTTATAACAAAGGGTATTTTCACATACAATAGAATACAATAGAACAGACTCGCTTGTTGTAACAACGACATAATTATATACATTTTAATAAGGAGGCTGTTGTCCACAAAAAAATGAAATGGCCTGCTTGCTATTTGATACTATTACAATGGGATATGTACAGTGACATTTTGTAGTCTATATATGTATCATCTATGTCGACCTGTATTTTCATGTAACTATTACTATAAGCTACATCTGATGTCCTTCAAAAAACCTATAATAAAACATCAAAACATGCTGGCATAAATTCAAGCCCTTGTGCAGATAATGAATAAAAATTACATAATAACACTGGTGATGACTATTTAATATGGCTGGTTAATGATTACATTATGTTTTGGGCTCAGTTCGTGGTGCTGGTGTCATGTACCATGGTTGTTGACTTAATTGGTTACACCTGTTGATCCAGGTATCATAGGCGTGACACCCACCTGCGTGACGTCGTGACGGCTTGCCAGGGTTACACCTGCCAAGCCCGGTTCACATTCACAATAAAAGGTTCTGATTACTTGTTTTCGGAACCTGACCCAAGAAAACTTCAATGATGATCATTGTTTGCCAGTTTGGAGCAATTCAAACAACACAGTTATCAAGCATACAGTATAAACGTTACTACAAATGATTATCTGACCCCCGGCCTTGGTTTAGAAAATTGAATTTCTCATGATCGCATCGAGTCCCCCCATGAGGTCGTTCAGTGTGAACCAGTTTGTAACTACAATATTGTCATTCGACACGCGCATTATGTAACACACTATGTGGAATGACGCCATGTGCATCTATTTGCGAGCAGCTTGCTGCTGCATGTTGGCTCAGTTTTCACCTGTAAGGGGATGTGTGAACATGCACGCTTAAAGGACTTACCATATAGTGCATCAACAGAGTATTTCCAGTAATAGGCGTTTTGCATTTTGGGATCAAAATCGAGGTGAGTGATTTGTGTGACAGTATTTGAACCTGCATAGGTAAAATGATTGTTGTAGCACACTGGGGTCCATAGTTGAAATAGGTGTTTACCGGAGAAAAAAGGGTTTTGTCCTCGTTAGGTTCATTACTTTCCTCACCCGGTGGGTAATATATACGAGCGTAAAATTAAACGAGCAATATTCGTGTGTGCTATTTATGTATAGAAGGCTTATCTAGTTGATATTGTTGAAGTTTGCCGAATACTTTCTACTTAATTACCATCTACAGTATCCAAAACGTTTGAGAACAGGTGTTGTTTTACACAAAGCTGAAGGGGATTCTACAAGCAATGTCATCATGCTGAATCCCTACCTGTCAAAATATATGTTGTTCCTTGGAACGATAGAAATCGGGTAAAAGTGCGAGGATGAATGGTGATTTGGTGCCGGATAAATTAGTTTGATAAAATACGAATGTCAGGATTCAGAACTCTCTCAGGGAGCGAGGATCAATTCTTAAAATGTGTCTCATAAATATGCAGTCCCCAGTCTCGCGGCATGTCGGGTATTGCAATGCACGCGGCAAAGTCTGTCCCAACACGGACCCAGCGGGTGAGCCTATCCCCACGGGCCTACTTCGCGTGTCGTTTTCCCTGGAGGCCCCTTCCTACCGAAGGAAACACCTTAAAGTCTACCGATCTGATCATGCTTGTTAGAGAGAAGGTACAGTTACACCTTTAGGTATTGTAGTCGTTCTGCTATCACGCCTCAGCTCGAAGTTGTAAAATACAATGATCAAGCAAGGTATAGCGGGAGATTCCGTATGGTGGAGCGAAGCCATATTTTCTCAAGGCGCCCACCATTCATACAAATTTAATCAACTTTCAAACCATATTGCGTTCAAATGCATTTCACACAAATTTCTCAAAATAAACTTTGCAAAATTTGAAGATGAAGCATTACGATACGTGAGGATGAGCGGTATAGATTGTTTATAGATAATAATATTACCCCTCTAAATTAGTCTATTAGTGAGAGGAAATTAGGATTCAAGTTCCAGAGTTAACAACTGGCCTTCATCAATAAGATTCGTGAAGCCTCGTTCATACCTTACCATTTGTCCTGTTTAGTTGATATAGCCTATATAGAAATCGTGTACGATGAGGTGCAGTGAGAGACCTCACGATGTATCCTACTTTTAGGTCATGCCTTTTAATAACATCGTTCTGTAAGGACACTTATGGATTTGATTCGACTTTTAATAGGCATTTTAAACCGCAAGTTACAAGCACTGTTTTTTCCCCTTTTGTATTGTCAATTTTGCTTCGCTTATCATGTTTTTCCTGCTGCCAGGAATACGCATGCAGTGGCCTCCCTGCTGCTACCCTTTGATCTCGTTGTTTGTTTCTTTGTCTGGATATAAAATAATCCTGCAATAAAAGACGTCAGCAGTTGGCCATAAAAAGGTGCATCGACCGGGAGACAAAAAGGGAGCTGGTAAATTCGGACATGCGAGACACACCGTCCAATATCATAACGTTGACAGCTCCTCTTCCCACGCGTCCCGGGTCCGAGCCGAGCCGAATTTAACAGTGGAAAACATGTCTGTGACTCAGGCCCAAGGCTATGCCAGCTAGAAAACCATTTAATGTCAATCCGTGCTTTTAACGCATGAACTACCATCCGCTTTCCTCTTCCAGGAACCACCATATGCTCATCCCTCTTAAATAATCCGCAGAACACTGTGAGGCGATGTGGTCCCTACATGCTCAACGTCCGGGAAAAATGCGGGACAATGTTCCATGGATGGCTATCTATAGACATGATTATTGTAAAAAGTAGACCATTGAATTAGGTTAAAGCCTTATGGTAAAGGCCGGCTATATATGGCAGTTGATTTGGGAAGAATGTTGGCATAATTATAATGTTGCAGGGAGCCACGGACACCTTGCAAATTCACAGGTGTATTTGCAATAGTAGATAACCGTTCAGCTTATTCAATTAAACATGCACCTGTCCCTTTATTAATGTACAATCATCAGTATTTTAAATTATTATCAAGAAAACACTCGTTTCTGTATGATTTGAGAATGAGGCTATGGTATCATGCATGGCTGCTTCCAATCGTAAGTCGCGTGCTATTTTCCTTGTTTAATTTATAGCCTAGTTATCAAGTTACGAGAGAGTAGACTGATGTAACACATTTAATAACGAATAACGGATCTAAAATAACCAAGTTGGACCACACGTTCATAGATAAGGGGGCAATCAATTTTAAATCCCTGCACTCGACCACATTACATTAGAGGATAGATAAGCTGATCTTTCATCTTAACACAATGAAGCACCTCAATCCATAATGACTAATTAAGTTAAATGAGCCCACGTGTCTGCCTGAGGTTAATTAATGCTACTTCGTCGAAAGCAGCAAAAAGGAAAAAGGTCACATTTAGTGGAGGAACTCTCCGCCATTCTGAAGTATGATATCAATATGAACTGAATGTACATCAAGTTAACCCGTTACATTTGGGATCATACATTTTCACTTAAACCTCAGCACAGAGTATAGCCATGCCAGCAATTATAAGTATGTGAAGACCATGCGTTATATATTAATGTCGTTTGCAAAATAAAAAAAAGCGCCTGATCCAATAAAGCGGTAAAGTATCATAGAGGAAATACAATGGTAATCCAATCAAAGCCGGAAGACAAAAAGATTGAGCTCGCTTGCAGTGACTGTGTATATAATTATGTTTAAACTATGCATGGTATTGGTCATAGTTTATGTATCAGTAGAAAACTGAAATTTGCAACCACAACTTCTCTGATTGTCGGATGATTTTTTTTAAAAAGTACTCTATATGCCTATACTAAAACTATATTCATGAATGTAAAAATGTGTTTTGTGTGGGACATTTGGAAAAACATGCACGATGTGTTTTTATTCTGCTCAGCCCATGCATGTATTACAAAAGTATTGTTGCTATTTTTGTTGTCGTGTCTCCTTTCACTAAGGAGTATCCATGGCCAAGCCTATGAATACGCGTGCCTGGATAAAAATATAATTAAGCGAGGACTAAGGCCACTACGCCAAACATGTTTCTCCAATACACGCCCACTCATTCATGCTACAGCTTCATGTTGCACCCAATGGTGTTTTTCAGAGAAATGCATAGGGGTTTTTACATAAAATGTAATGGTCTTACCAATACTAAAATAATGAATGCAGTGTAGAAATAATGTCCTGCATGCAATTGAAACTAGTTTAATTCGATCTTTAAAGCGAACTTTCAACAGCAGGCCTCTCATTAATTGTACGCGATGTCACCATGCTGTCTCACCTTCAAAGCATTGGTTCTCATTTGTGCTTACTCTTGTCATTTCAGAAGGACCGGTCCGTCCGGTTGCGGGTCATGCCGGAGACGAGTAACGACTACCGCGTGGTCGTCTTCGGCGCCGGCGGCGTGGGCAAGAGTTCACTGGTGCTTCGCTTTGTGCGGGGCACCTTCAGAGAGAGCTACATCCCGACGATAGAGGACACCTACCGCCAGGTGATCAGCTGCAACAAGCAGGTGTGCACGCTGCAAATCACCGACACGACGGGCAGCCACCAGTTCCCGGCCATGCAAAGACTGTCCATCTCCAAGGGCCACGCCTTTATTATGGTCTACTCCATAACCAGCCTGCAGTCGCTACAGGAGCTCAAGCCCATCTTCATGGAGATCTGTCAGATTAAGGGCGACATCACCAACATTCCCATCATGCTGGTGGGCAACAAATGCGACGAGACGGCCAGAGAAATCACCACCAAAGAAGGGGAGCAGATCGCCAAGAACTGGAAGATCTCCTTTATGGAGACGTCGGCCAAGACGAATTACAACGTGAAGGAACTGTTTCAGGAGCTCTTGCAGCTGGAGAAACGAAGGACAATGTCTCTGCAGCTGGACCCCAAAAAGTCCAAGGCTCAGAAACGCAAGGAAAAGTTAAAGGGGAAGTGTCTGTTAATGTGATCAGATTCTAAGGAATCTGGTATACTATAAATAGAAGTGATGGGACATATCTACAATACAGGTCCTAGCCCATTGCACCCAACGTGAGTGTTTATTGTAATATACACTTTCTTAGGTATTTAGAGGAAAAAGCCACTTGTAAATAGACTCCGTTGAACACTTTCACTACACAATGTGGTTAGGTATTAATCATTGCGAGTATCGAATGACTGACAAAATGTGATCGGGTTGAGACCCAAGAGAATGTGACAATACCACAAGAGGAGAGAGAGGCAGATGGTTTATATTGGATTTACATTGTGACAGGACATTATATTAGACTGTAAATGTATAAAATGAAAGAGAGCAATCCATGTATGTTTTGCTGGGGTTAATAGTATAGTCCTTCCAGACCCTTGTGGACAGCAAACTCCTCCAGGGATATATACCTTTCTGCAGTGTCAGAAACCAGCACTACCATTGCCGTCTTGACCAAACTACATACCGGACCAAGGGAGGATTACTTAGTGATCACGCTTAGATCTTAACAATTTACCAACTATAAACTCCTTTCTTTAGCGGGATATATCTTTCTTGTTCTACGATCTTTCTCACATTCTTTCTAGTATTCCTATATCTCTCAACATATATAATCTATCCACCCTGATTCAAAATGGCTCAGAAAGAGTTTATAGTTTTCTCTGGGTATCGATTTGCGTGAGATTTATTTGATATTACTTTGGCGACACGTTAGCAATTCAAAAATCAGTGTATTGGTAGTTAGACTAATCTACATTTGTGAGATTCAATGGTGCGCGTTGCTTTAGCAACAGTAGGCTGTGTACGATATTGATAAATGCCTTTTGAGATGGTTATATTTTGGAGGGACTACTAAGTGCAAGTGATTGATGTAATATAGGTTTGACAATGTAAGTATGCTACCTAACTTAAGTAAGATGCTGTTGTAAATTATAAGCGCTTGAAGTAGGTCGAGACTCTCACAGAAACAATACCATATCATGTCTGAGAAATTCGAGGGTCCATCAACTCACATAAGTATATATGGGGCTGGTCTCAAAGGGAAGGGACTTAAGGGAAATAACTGTAAGGGACAAACCCAGCTCTTTATGTAGCCGCCTTCACCATGTTACATAATAATTATGCATCATTTCTGTTACTACATTGATGCCTGACAATGTATTCAGATCGCAAAGATGCGAGGAAACTTCACAATTACTTCGGCAGAGGAAGAAGGTGCATAGTCTAAACTAATGCATGTTCGTAGCCACTAGGATATCGTCAATGCTGTTGTTCCTTACTCATAAGAATGAGTGACAATAATTAATTAGTAAGCAGGACAAGTATCTATATCATACATTGTGCTAGACCCAATTCTTGTAGAATTGTCATTTTCTGAACAGTGTAAATAGCGACGAAGAGGATTCACATGATATAGGCATGTTATAGGCATCTATACATAGGCTAACTTTGAAAAAAGATTGATCTCAAAAATACACTTTTGAGTTGGGGCACATAAAGAATGCTGTTCAAGGCATTTGGAATTATCAGTGTGTATTGAACTAATCACATAACAATATGGTCTCATGCTTATTTCTCAAACAACCTCTTATGGTGCTGTTACTACTTCGATATAATTTAGATTTGTCGAGGCGCCTATTTTCTTTTGTTCGTTATACCTTTCGCGTCCTTTTAATAAAATAAAGGTTTTTAGAAACCGTTTATCTCCTTACGCCGTTTGCTGAAGTCAAAACAGTACCATTGATCTTGATATCTCAAAGTTAACAGAGGATGTAACTCCGCTATCACTTTATCTAATATCCACTATTCATAAAGCCATCGGTAAGCATATATATATTGGAGGTGTGATCAGAAAGGTGTTATTATAATCAAAACGATTATGTCGCGATCACTTATTTTAAAACAAATGTTTAATGTTCGATCCTCTGAACAAAACTCATTTAAAGACTGCTGTTACACATGTGCACAGTAACAACACCTTTCTTGTGGATTTAGCAGATAATTGCCTGAGCGCTGAATGTATTCACTGTTTTAAAGTAGTTACCCCTAACAGGTATTGGTCCATCGGGTACGTAGTAATCGTTCAGTTTCGCCTCAATTCATGTAGTGATTAGCATGTTGTGTTCATCTTGCATCAACGAAATCATAAAGGGCTTATGTGTTAGGAAAATAGAAGTCCTAACCCTGAGGAATAAATTCACTCTTTGCTAGTGAAGGATACAATTACTTACACCTGTTAAAGCTTGAAAGAAAGACATTTCACTAACTCAACCATCTATAGACAAAACCGGTAAACATTTTGTGATGAGCTATAATTTGAAAATTATAGAATTGAAAACCCTGCTAACACATGAATCTCTGTAAGAGTAGCAATAGGTCTATACATGTATCGTTACGTCGGAAATATAGACATTACTAATAAAGGGTTCGAGATGTACAATATTATCGGTGAACTTATATGAAAATGTAGATATAAAAAGTTGTTGAGAATATTTCTAAGGTGGGGGGACGGTTAATCCCTTGCACAGGTAGACCTTGATTAATGTTTATACCGTTACGAGTTAAATTATATTTTACACTGGTTATTGCATTGTTGCAGAATTATAAAGAAACGCACCGAGTGACTGTATCCCGTATTGTTTTAGTCAACGACAAGTTTCCTTTATTAAGTGAACACATCTAATAAAATCATTTTAAAAAACCATACTCTGCCTTTTTCCTGGTGACATAAACCCCCGGCATAAACCAAAGAAAATAGCAACCAATGATATTTCTATCAATAACATTTAAATGCAAAACAAGTGACCGATTATTCTATACTTACATAACTGCTCTTATTCTGACGTGAATAGATAAAGATTAAAGAATGGTAATGAAACCTGACTAATGTGGATATTTCCATATACTACTACCCATTCAACTAAACACGCGGGATGTCTTCGACTAGACCTCAGCTAATCCCCTCATGTTTACTTAGGGACGCTCGACTGACCGGCCCCATTCTAATCCCCCCCCCCCCCCCCAAGCAATGTTTGTGTTTGTGAGGTCTACTTGCCAATCCTTTTCCCCGGGAAATGTAGGTTCCTTGGAGAATGTAGGAATGGGGAAGAAATAGCCTTTTAGGTACGAATCCTAAAGATCTATCAGAAGAGAGGGATATATATTTAGTTCCCTCCCCATTAAAAACTGTGGAATAGGGACGATTTAGCCTCAATTAGCAGATTAGGTATGATTCCTAAAAACCTATCAGAAGAGAGGGATATATAATTAGTTCCCTCCTCAGGTTCTGTGGTTCTGCCCAGGGAGTATAGTGTCCCCTTCCCCGGGAAACTACATTCTTCAAGGCAAAGACTGGGCAAGTAGACCTCAGCTACCCCCCCCCCCCCCCAAACATTCCAATGGACGAGGGTCCCCGTCCTAATCGGATTAAAATTAGCCTGAGGTCTAGACGAGTGCAAGCCGAACACCCACATCAATAAGTGTGTATAAGTACAAATCTTAATTCACGGAGGGTTTTTGCAGGGAACATTTAGGCCCGTGCGTTAAAGAAATAACAATTTTAATATCTAGTTATACAAACGAAATCGAACTTTTACATGTCTGCAAATAATCTCATGTATTGTTTTGAATGTGAAACTGTAAAACATGTAACAAAATATATAAAGACCCTATGTTTGAATACGACCTTTCCAAATATTTGCTTAGGCCTAATTGGTCCTATCAAATATGTTCATACAAAATATACAATATATGATTCATCACAACACGAAGGGGCCCCAGCTCGTTCAAATGCTAAAATAAACCATAGACCTATATCGCGCAGATTATATGAATGACCTCAAAATAGATAAATGTCTTGATATAATTCGTCATTAGTTTAGTTAAAATATGCCGTGACGTTATCAGACTTTTCATTTATCAGTAATATCCCTGGCAAATCCAGCCCATATGGTTCTCATAACATAAAAGAGGGGAGTCACCTGGCAAATACAGATCGGGGTACCAAACCAAATTCCATTTTCAAATTCTCCGT
The DNA here is from genome assembly GCA_936440205.1 of Lepidonotus clava. Classification (NCBI taxonomy): domain Eukaryota; kingdom Metazoa; phylum Annelida; class Polychaeta; order Phyllodocida; family Polynoidae; genus Lepidonotus; species Lepidonotus clava. Next base: position 21,476,991 of record OW387134.1, read on the forward strand.
GTTTGCCCTGAGATTTCCCTGTCCCACAGCATTTTTTCCCTGTGCCATGTCCAGCAAGTTGTTCAAATTTAAAAGCCTCTGCATGCAGAAAAAAATTGGACAACCCAACCACAAAAAGTTGAATCCCTAATATCTTGAAAATCAGGAATCTGGCCAAACGAAATTCCCTATGTTTTCCCTGTGTTTTTGGTAAAATTTGCAAAATCACTGTGTTTTCCATGTCAGGGATTTTTTTTGCCATTTTGCCTGTTTTCCCTGTGCTGTTGGTACCCTGACAGATATAGATATCACTGTAAGGCGCGATATACCCATTTTTACTAGAAGGGCCTATGCCTTCTGTCTTAGACAATACAGGTTACAGGATGAGAACAGGCCTAATTGCAAGCAGATACAGTTTTCGGTGACAATTGAGACCCACTATCTAATGGGTTCGTTCTAGGCATTGATCATCCTTCTATAGAGATAGACTGGACAATACACAGCCACGGCTCAGGCCGTTACCATAGCGACCAAAACGGTCGCGACTACTGTGACAATGCCGCTGTAGGTGGGCTATGTGCGTAGAGCTACTATGTAGCGTGTGTGGGGGCGTGCATGGGCTCACATGGTCCTCAACGTGGGTGTTGCGAGTAATGGGAATTCGACTATAGACCAGCATCAAAAAGGTACGCCTGCAGGAAAATATTCAATGTAGAGACCAATAACCGAGATAAAGTGGAGATACACACCAAATGACTTCCAAAAATGGATATCATAGGAATTATTGAAGCATTTCAGGAGCTAAAAATGTTAAAATCGATCAGCCATAGGCGACATGCTACTGGTTGATATTATCCGATACTAAAACCATGTATTTAATCTCTTTAGAGTGCATTGGCCTATAGGGTGGCCTAAAGTCAAATGTGAGCTAGCTACAAGATGATGATTGATGGAGCTTATGGTCTGCTCAGCAATTTTTCAGCTATATCGAGACCAACTCTGGTTTTTGGATTTTACACAAGTGTATGATCGAATGTATGTGGCAAATGAGTTCTACATGACAAAGGGAGCCAGCCCATCTATTAACAGGACACCAACCCAAATTCGATTTTCAAATTCCCAGTTTTCGACGAGATTTCCCTGTCCTGCAGCAATTTTTCCCTGTGTCATATCCAGCATTATTCGAATTTAAAAGTCTCTGCATGCAGAAAATATTTGGACGATCCATCAACAAAAGTCAAACCCTAAGTAGATCTATCTTGAGAATCAGGAATTTCTATTTATAGAGAAAGAGAAAAAAAGAACGGGGGCCTGGAGAGAGGAAGCAAGACTTATGAATGAATTTTTGAAAGTTGTAATGCGTTGACCAGACATTTAGTCTCTAAGATATACTTCGGAAGAACCATCTTATGATTAAACCAAATAAAAACCAATAAATAGGAGAAAAATGCAAGTAACTAAATTTCAGAAAGGGCAAGTGTTACAACAGACTGCAAAACTAAATATTCCAAAACTTCAAGGTTCTTATTTTGTCAAAATGTATCACAATATTGAAAGATGTTAATTGATATTTTCAAATATTTGATGTTTCTTTCATTGACGATGTTTTCGGGACTAAAACGGTTTGCTGTAACCGAATCCTCGTTCAAACACTCACACTGTGGATGTGTATGCCAAATGTCCTTCAAGCCAGCAGCCCAATGAGCCGGAGGGTCACTCAGGCGTCCCCATCTTTTAACCCAAGGATCTTTGGGCAAGCACCAACAAAAGCGCTAAATCCACTCCCGCCCGAGCCAAGTGCTCGCTCCGAAAGTGGTGCGTTTGACCCGGGGCAGTTCCACTGACCCCTGGTCATTTATCATGCTGCCGGCATTCGCCAGCGGAAACCAAGGCCCACTTTAGAAAAAAAAAACTAGGTCGGACGCTGGGAACCAATGTTGTGGGACAAGGCGGTTTTTAATTTCTCAAACGACAAATATGGAGAAGTTTTTTTGGGGGGTTTTGTGATCACATCTCTTTTATTTAAACGTGATTGATAGGCGCATGTCTATGGTGTTTTTTTCCTGCGTTACAGAACAAATAATATCAAATTGTCTTAAATAATCTCAGTAAAATTGGGATTCCTGTGCATAATATAATTATGAGCTGATCTGAGCAATACGGCCGCTAGAAGTAAGTTTGCATGTAGAATATACTATGAGGAATAGAGAAGTTTCCATCCCCTGACTGTATGGACAATACATTTTAAAAAAAATTGTTAAATGATAAAAGAATTATTTTGCCCACTACAGTGGGCATCCCAATGACGCTTTATCAGAATTAAATGATAAGGCGCAGTCTCAAAAACACTCCCATCCCGAGCCTACGTGGATGCTGTTTGTCCGTAGATCATTTATTTGAAGCGTGACAGATAGTGGAAGACTCTATTCAGTGGCGAATTAGGAGAAGAGGGTGCAGGTCGTGCGCCCCCTCTTTTTTTGGGGGCCAAATTTGGATTTCTTAATGAAAATTATTGTAAAATGGGGGTTGCGCCGCCCCCCCGCTCCCCCCCTTTTCAAAAAGCTGGATCCGCCACTGCTACTGATTGTTTCCTTAGAAACTATGTGCTTGCGGCCATGGTTCTTTGCGGCACGTTCAGTAGCAGTTAGAGCGAGTGTAAATATTATGCGCCAATATGTTCCCAGGATAGTCCCCGAAATCATGGAAAGTGGAAAGGGGTGCGTCCACTTGTAGAACTTTTCGGCGTCCCCTCTGGGTGCCTTTTTTCTTAGATCATAAAAAAGAGCATTAATTTTGTGTTGGGCTGGTGATAGCTCATAAGCTGACCAGGGACAGGGACTCTAGTGTAAATGGATGGACGAATGCTGCCACCTAGTGTATCCCCTGAGTCAGTTGAGTAAACCTCCTTGAGCAAATGTCCTTTTAAAAGGTCTGATTTTGAAAATTAAAGACAAATCCACATTTTCAGGCCCGTATTGTTTGACATCAAATACTAGGTTCTACATGGATACATGATCTTTAATACATGATCCAACAATCTATCTCCAAAAATTGGGCGAGACTGCCAGTCTCTTCAACTAGCTAACTTATATCTACAACATGACTGAGTAATTTAATATTTTAGTAAATGTCGATGGGTGCACTTAACACTGAAAGTAATTCAAATCTTTAATCTTACTGAGCGATTCCATGTTGATCCAACAAGTAGGGAGTAATTATCCTATCTTAATTATTATCATTATTTTATATGCAGATGATGTAATTGTATAAGACCATAATGTAATTACATTATCACATTCCTTGGGAATAATAAGTGTATGGTTCCGTAAAAATTTGTTAAATCTTAATAAGACCAAAACTAAATGGATGTATTATGACCCATTAAGGAATGGGACAGGGCTGGAGGGTCTAATTTTAACAATTGATAATGTACCAAAAGATAGAGTATATAGCTTTAACTACCTGGGGATTGTCTTAGACTCAGAATTAGACTTTGGGATGCACAGGAAGAAAATTACCTCTCAGGTTCAGCAAAAATTAAAATTCTTAAGGAAAATTCGATATTTTGTAACGGAAAAAGCTGCACTAACAATTTATAAATCAATGATACTACCGCTCTTTGATTATGCTGACTTTATTTACGACCAGAATATTGTGTACTTGGACAATCTATTACAGAAATTACAAAATGATGCTTTGAGAATTGTATATAACCAGTATACTGTACCCTATCGTCAACACCTACGAACAGAACATCTTCATAGGAATGCAGAATTGTTTACTCTTAAATATAGGAGAATTTTACATTTGAATTTATATGCTTACACACTTACTGTTATCCCTGACTATGTAGATGATAGACAGATCATAACAAGGAATCATGACGGCATTTTGTTAATAGTGCCAAGGATAATTAATAAGAGATGCTACAGGAGTACTATCTAAAGAGCAGTTAAGTAGTGGAAAGCTCTACCTCCCATTTTGAAAAAAAATCGCACCAGATTAACATTAATACTAGGTATTGTGTCCACACCCTTATTTGTTCATCTTACTCATTTTCATTTATGTCATACTAATGGTTTTCATAATGAGCTTTCACCAGTATGTAGGAATTGTAACTTACACGAACGAACGGATTGATGAACTGTAAATCATGTATTGTATTGATTCAAAGGGAGGGGAATGAAAATCATCAATGATGATTCCCTAAACCCTAAATAAAAATCAATCAAAAAATTAATAGGAGCAAATAGGAGGAAGATAAGCTATATGAATAGAACCCTATATAAAATTGGCATTTCATCGACATTCAACTTAACAAAATATGCTCTTTCTGGATGTTTGAGAGTTGCAGGAATAGTCCTCTGCAATCTGAAGTAACTATAAAGTAGGAGTAAAAATGTTTAGAAAGAAATCTTTCACAACATACTATAAATCCTCTAATTACTCGGATAAGGTAGCTGTAGTAAATGTAAGTCAATGATGGAATGCAAAATTCAGTAAAACAATATTTATCTTTATATACTTTTATAACATTCATATTTGCAATTTGACAACTGTATATTAATAAACTGTAACAATAGATTACAAAGCGTACTTATATACAAGGCACAAAATTACACGTATAATAATAATTTCTGCTAGGAACATATAATATATAGCAGAATTATGAATAATACCCAATATCTGGAATTACTGGTACCATAACAAATATACTGAAAAACCTGTAATATATGATTTCGTTGTAATCTAGTACATGTACTTGCAGACTGATTATAAAGATTTAGTTTGAAAGAAACCTTTGTCTAAAAATCTATTTCCTTAACAATTATTAAACAACAGGCTGTTTATTGGTTATGATAATCTCCGCAGTCAAATTTTTTTCATTTGAACGAAAGACTAACATTAATAAGTAAAGGAATTCGAATCTGGTAGGACAACTCAGATATCACGACGACTTATAGTCAACATGTTACGACAATAGGCCTATTACAAGTACTAACCTCAACTATCAACTTCTGTAGGCCTATACAGTAAATGTCGTTGTCAAGATCCAAAGTTAATAAGAATTATCAGATAATTCTATTTTCGTTCAAAAACTGACACATGGGTAAATAAGCAATTTTCAGCACCAACATTTCTGTAAGGCGGGACATTTTTTTCCCCTTTTCTCAAAATTCTGAATTCATATGATATTGCACTACATCCTAGATAAATATATGTACTCCATGTAGTTTAACAAACATAACATTCATCAACATTTCCGCAAGGCGGGAGATTCTTTTTCCTTTTTTGAAATTCCGATTCACACAGTTCTTCCCTGTATTCAAGATATTGAGGGTTCGAGAGATAGTCGGAGAAATACATATCAGATGGATGTAAATTTCAAAGTAAAGAAATGAGCATCAGAAATATGCTAAATATCAAAAGCCAAAAGGCGTAATTTTAGGTTTGTACGTTTCCATAGGCGGAATATTCACCATCTTTGGGGTAAAACGTGAGACCAGTACCACGTTGAGTTAAAGTATGTTCATTCCGTTTATCACTGATTCGATATGTACGGCAAAAGTAAAGGACCAATTCCCCGGTGGAGATCATTATGAAAACGCCCAATGCTACGAAAAGAGGAAAGCAGAGCATGATTGAATTGTACTCAGTCACAATGGTAATGTTGTTCAACAATGAAACCAAAATTTCTAACTTCATCAATTATATCTAATCAACTATGTATTGCCAAGTATTACGCATGAAAAGAGTGTTGAAAGACACACAAAAGAAAGTTTTTTTCTTTCTTTTTACAAACGATATATCAAGACATTATAGATTTCACAAAGATTCTTTTAAGATGATTTTAGAAATCCAATACCAAATTTGTTAAGTGTAGCTGTAACGTTTACTTACCAAGGCAAACCCACCAAGACCAACTGTCTGGCAAAGAAAGCATCACTGAAAGAAAAACACAAGAGTTAAGTTTCAGGTCCATATTGTATTCAAAGGTCAGAAGCCTTTCAGAACCATGGAGTCCCAATGCAAAAATATTCTCATTTGGTTTCAAATATGTATTCGTGGTAGCTTAATGAGGGCGAGGGCAGACATAGTAGTAAGAATTTGCCATCATATAATTGTTTTTTTTATTATTGTGAAATTTTATAAATACAACTGCAATGGTCCTTTAAATTTCGATATAAACGGATAAATCCGTTCGGGTATCCTTACCTATGCATGATAATGCGACGTGGATTACAGTAACTGTAAGGACATAATCCCAGAATCGTCTAGATAGTATTATAAGAAAAATCCAGGTTGAAAAGAAGCAGGTTGTCTCCATTGCCACCAGGTTTGCTGAAATAAGAAAATAGCAGACTGAAATATAATCCGAGATTTTACTTGACAATTTTTGTTCGTATTTCTTACATGTGCAAGCCGCCGTTTTCAAAATTCAAATCGATTCAATATCCAAAAGTTCTATTCTCACTGATTGATGTTAAATATGCAATTGACATAATTAAACAATTATTTTTATACACAGAATAGAGATCCCATGCTGCTTGAGAACTTTAGATGCGATCTATATAATATAATACCTTATAGCAGCTTATTTTACATAGGGAAAAAAAGACCCTTTCAATTTTCCATAAAGGTCAAGGATAGCTCATGAAGTGCTTCTATCTTACCTATTTCAAGCCTGGAGTAGGAAACACAACAATTTCGCAAGTTTATCCAACGCTTGAAGTCAAACGGCATTCTTCCATCGAATACCTCTAACCTGTATAATTATAAGAGTAGACGTCCATAATTTGTCAATAGCTTCATGATACGGACCTAACCTCATGACAAGTGGGGATTAGGGTTTCATCGAGACCATCCAGGTTGAAACTTTCAACCTGGATGGTCTCAATGTGACCTCCAAATTCCAACGGGCTCCATGGGAAATTATCTTTTATCTTAGGCCGTCTTGTGATTGAGTTGTTTCCAAAATAGTCACCAGTTATTAAACAGGGATCTTCCTAGGCCTGCGGTATGGGCCATTCCCGGATCAGGAATTCTATTTTCGCATAGGATAACCTTTGAAGGGGTCATTCCCGCATTTATATTTTTCAAGATAAATAAAATGATGTATCAAATCCCTACAAATTTCCTGAAACTGGCACAATGAAAACTTGCCCAACGGGGCTTCTAATAGTTGAAATATATATCTATGACTATCCCTGCAGTTATGGTGATTGTCTTTATTCGGCAGCTATTTATAGGATTAAGGAGAGGTACAATAGACATATTTAGAGGGGAATATCAATTTACAATTGACAATGTTTTGAGTGGATATGTCAATGATTATAAGATCCGGATAAGAAGGTTACAAGTTGGAGAATAAGATAACTCAAATGAATTACATGGTGTGAAATTCCAATGAAAAAGTTCTCTAAGGTGATGATGCAACAGTGATATACAAGATCCATTACTTACTCGAATGCACCAAAGCAGATACTGGATATAATGTAGTATACACTGTAGAACGTAACAAGGCACTTTCCAATGTTGACTGCGATATCCTGAAAAGAAATAGCAAAGTCATACAGCAAACATACTGTTAAAAACTTAAATAAACTAAAAGATGAAGTCTTTGGTGTGACTCGACCAGGGATAAATCCCAAGACCTCCCATACACAAAACGGGCACTCTTCCAATTGAGCTACCAAGTCTGATCTCCCCATTTGTCGCCTTTTACGAACAGCAAGGGGCTGCTGGGGTCACATTCTTCCCAGGAGGCTCCTGCAGGAACCCCCACCCCAGATCCCCATGGGGGTGTAGCCATAGAGCCAGACCCCATCAGTGAAATGTACATGGTACTGTGGTCAACCATGTACATTTCACTTGACCCAGTTCTGGCTCAGTGCACATTCCGATTAACTCAGGACCAGTCCATTGATGGCAGAGGAGCACTCATGTATCACTCCATGTGAGTGGCCCTGTTTCTTTAGTATCATTGAAATGCTTTATTCACTTTAATAGTTTTTTTTCTGGAATATGCTGTAATTATGGGATGGAAAAAGTCTTCCAAATTGTATAAGTTATGTAAACCATATTTAATAAATGCAACCCAGTAGGCCTACCCCTTTCTATTAAAATGAGTATGTTCTGCAGGTACTTTGTCAAATGACATCATTATTTCTTGGGTATAACTTGGTCACATGGGGTATTTCCCAGAGGTATTTTACAGAGATGCCACTCCATGAGCATGAAAAATCTGGAAAACTGTTGAAACAGGCTTTCCGGATTTTAGGCAGGAAAATCTGGAATTAAAGCAGGAAGACATAAAAGGTACATTATTACTTTAAAAAGATCTTTTAGCAATACTGTATGTTGTCTATGAATACAAATGTAATGTTTTTTCCCTAAAATTATTGATGTCTGAAAAGTTTGCTGCTATCAAAAATCCGGAAATCCAGAAAAAGAAGGAAGAGTGGCATCTCTGATTTTAGTCATTGAGCAAACCAAAACAAACCCAAAACTTTGAAAGCATTTTTATCCATCACAATGTGTCTTATGGCACATGAATGATTGAACTATTGTTGATGTTTGATTTAAGACTGCGTAATGCTCGTGTATATCCAAGTCTTCATGAGTCGTTTATCCAGAATGCCTGAGTAATTCAGACTGCGTTTAAAGTTTGTCCGTTCACTTCCCAATAGTTCAAAAGAAATGAACGATGAGGGAGCTTCTTAATATGAAAGGGTTTTTATTCAATAAACATCTCATCCCGAGTCAAAGCCACCATGTATAAGTCTTCATCAGTCCACCTCCCATCTCCTATCAGCAATCAACCACATTTAGAACACGAGTTGCTCCAACACCTTCTAGACCATTCTAGTACTCAGCTCTATCACAAATCCTATGTCCGAGGTAGTGGGTATTGGTAAACTCCAGTCTGTTACACGGAGCCGATGTACTTACTCCAGGTATAACTCCTTGGTTAAACATATTTAGCTGATGTTCTCACTAAACTAAGTGACTACTAACTTCTAACCAACTAACTGCTCGCTCCCTACCTTGCAGCGCCTTTTATACTGGTTAACAGGTGGCGCTAGGAGCGTAAGATATTTCTCCTAGAAGTAGACTAGAAGTAGACTTGCTAAGCCTGATCCTTGATGGATTATATAACACGAGAATATATTAAAAGTGCTAAGCTATTAGTACATTCGACGGCGGTCAGGTGTTTGAGTTTAAGGAGGTGGACGACATAGCTCAAACCAAATGAATATAATGAACTCCCAATTTTGATGATTGGATATATTTGTTAAACCATGGTGGGTGGCCTTGACTCTCGTGGTACATTCAACACAGTATCAATAGATTTGTAGATCCGGTTTCAATACAAATTCACAGTGAAATTATTCATTGAGTTGATTTCCACATCTTGAAGATCAAAGTTAGCAGAACCCGTTCATAAAATGACAAGGTAAGTGTTAAAAATTGATAACATGATTATTTGGATAACAACGTAAATGATGACATAATCATGGTTACAAAATGACAAAGTCAACTTTAGAGGATGAAGTATTCGTCATCTTAGGTATTCACTTAGTACGTGCCTTGTACATAAAGTAAGTTCTCAGCATCGTTAGCTTATTTTAAGATTCAAAGATTGCGACACCCGTGCATAAGGTGACAAAGTGAGTTCACAGAATTGTCAGCCCATATTAAGGCCTAGGGATAACGACACCCGTGCATAAGGTGACCAATTCAGTTTTGACTTAGTACATGCATGTACAGTTTCTGATATTTATGATTTGTAACACAAGTCAACAGAACTCAACATATATACAGTGTAAAGTTGTCTTAACCTTTTAAGAGTAACAAGTACACATCAAATCTAATTTCAGAACAAGTTAACACAACATAAGTCAATACAGATGATTCGGACATTTTTGAACGAACGAATTTCATTATACAATGCGTGTCAAATTTCAATCAAACTTCAACCATAACAACATTATTTACAATAAATACAAGGTCCCTGCATCTGATCTAGCAACATTATGCAGTTAGATCTAGTAAATATTACCATCCGCGTCGCGCGCCCACCAGTCATGCTTAGTACATGTGTACTTAGCGGGACGCTTGACTAGAGTTCCCTTCCAAGGTTTGACCTCGATTTGGATCTTCCAGGCGCGAAGCGCCCGGATGGCAAATTTCTGTTTCGAACAAATCTGCAAGTTTGATGGTTCGACCTGATATTTTGGGCCGATATGAATTAATTCTGTCGCTTGATTATGTTGGTTGGGGACCTAAACTTTAGTTTAGCACAGATTTTATAAGAAATTATACGATGTATTGATCATGCTAGCCGATTTCAGAATTTGGATCTTTTGGATCAAAAAGGGGTTTCCCAAATTAGCCTCGTTTTGACGTCATTTTAATCAGTGCCGGCGGTATTTTTACAGAGTCAAGACGTGTTTTTTATATCTTCGTTCATTTTACTCTATCCTCCACAAGTTCACCATGGTCCGAGTGGCTATTTTTTCTTCAAACCGGGAGGCCGGACTCCAGGATTATCCTGATCTAATCCGGAGCAGCACCGACCATTACTTTGTAACTTTTCCGAGCGAGGACGCAACGACAGCGGAGTTGGCGGGGCACGCCTTCGCCCATCACATGCTCTACCCGGAAGACGTGCTAATAGTTATGACTAACCTCCTCGACATTTTGACTTGGGACAGTGAATTGGAGCTTTACCTGCCACTATTCATTAACCCGGATGGCGTAGTGAACTTTTATGCGGAACTATTTAACCAGGCGTTCCTGAACCTGCGAGCCCATCCCATCCCAGCCACCCTGATCTTGGCCACTCCCTCCGGTTTTGATGCCCGGAGTTGGGAGTTCACTGACAGTGATGGCTCGTTACAAAAGTGGATTAACCGGATCATCCCGCGAGTCAGCAGAGAGGTCAGAAGAGCTAACGAGTGGTATGCGGTTCCGACGGTTGACACTGGTCACGCACTCCACCGGCCCAAGGTAGTCGCAGACGGGGTAATGACGGTCAACGATTTCCGCGAGCTGACAGATGGCTACATGCCGTCCACCCGGTTGCTTCGTCGTTGGGCCCGGGCTTTAGGCCGAGTTTTTGTCAGACTGCCTCTTCAGCAGTAGGCCGCCGGCACTCTTTTGTATATATTAATTTTCATTGATTTTCCCAAGTGATTTTATGATTTAATTCCCGGCCTATGCCTAGAACACTTAATTTTCCGGGTTGGTTCCGCCAAGTAATTCTGCCGGTCCAATTCCCGGCCAGTGATTGGTACACTTAAGTTCATATATCCAAGAGGAGCAGATCACACTTTTGATGGAGCTCCAGACTGTTCTTATGGGATGACACAGACACTTTCACCGCCCTGCTGGCTTGTCGTCGGACACCGCCCTCCTCGTAGAGACGGCCCCTCGTCCAGACCGCTCCGAGACTTGGTGAGTACAGCCTTCTTTCTATTGTTCTTAGCATGTTAGGCAGGCTACTAACCCGTAGGGTTTAAGGAGATTGTTGGCCAAATTCTTCTTGGTGGTTCTCGGCTCGCCTTCACGTGGTTGTATTCCGGAAGCTGATGTCACTCCCGGAACCAGAAACTGTGTTTCGCTGGTGATTTTAGTAACGGGTAGCGTGGGTGGCCACCTAGTGTTTACTTTTGGTTCCAAGATGGTGGACGCGGGCCGAGAGTCAGGGCCTTGCGTACTAAACTTATTATCTCTTCCAGGTCCTGTACAGCACTAGGTCAGTTAGAACGATGTAAATGAAACGAGGTGACACGGCTGGACACTGAACAGCGTTCGGCTTACTATTTTAGTGGGAAGGATTGCTTAGGCGAACATGATCAAACATTTTACTTCGCGCGTAGTTGGGCGATAATAGGAGGTTTTCCTAACTAGTGGTTTGTTGACATTACCGATTCAAGCAGGCTCTCAGTGTGTGTGGGTAGTTTTGCGCCGTGTTGGCTTTAAATGTTATTGTATTACGATTACCTGTTAATTTGGGCACTGCCCCAATAGATTTATAGAGATGACCGGACATTCTGGTCGATATTCGTACAGTGCTATCTTTGTCATAACAGAATTCTTAGTCTTATCGTTCCCGTGCAGGACATTAATGTAAATGTCTACATTGGAAACAATTCACATGGGGTGCCCTAGGTAACAAGCGCTTCCTAGGGTGTTCACCCTGGTAAGTTTAGGTGACAGTAGGTGACCAAGTATTTTGGTCCAGATCTCCCAGCATTAGATTGGCTGTGACAGAATTCTTTGATGAGTAGTTCCCCTTACCGGGTACAGGAAATATTGACGTGTCGGCCACGTGAGGCGACACCATAGGTGGAGCCGTCCAACGAGTTGTTGGCGACTCCCATGGTAAGTTTGAGATGTAGTGGCGAAGGCCACAGATACCCATCCCATGTTTTAGTCTAACATCAAGACTGCGTCAGTGTCATTGTGTTAGAATAAGTTTTAGAGTGAGTATTATTGTCCAGAGTCGTCTCGAAGAGGAAAAAATACTACTGTGAGGAGACCGAGATGAAGTCTCTAAGACACTGAATGAATTCCCAGATGAAGATTCTGTATGTGTCCTTGTGAAAGAAGGAATGGTATCCTTATTAAGAGCTAGAAAGGCACCAACACCACAAAGATTATCAAGCGTCCCAAGCAGAGATACATGTGTGAACACTGCGGGAGTTCGTACGTTCATAGATCAGGCCTTAGTAGGCGCCGTTCCATTGAACGCAGAAGCCACGCTTATCAGTGCCCGAGATTGCCAAACATCTCAGACAGTGATATCTTTGCGATGAATGTGTGGAAGCCTATGCCCACAGGTCGGGACTGAGCCGTCACAAGAACATCCATCTGCAAAGGCTTCATGAGTGCCCGAGATGTGATGCAAAACTGTCCCGCTCAGATTCCCTAACCGACCTCCTGGGGAGATAAGAATAATGATAGGAATTGGATCCCTGGTGGTTTACCTTAAGAGGTCATTTTTTTTTTTTTACAAGAGTCAATACTCTTGATAACACTCTTTCTGTACAGCGTGTTAGAATAATTACCCAATACACTTCAAGGATTTGTACGTAAACAAGTTAACACCCCCTTCAAGGGTGACAACTGTTCTAACATATTTGACTCCATTTTGTGAAGCATCCGCTTTAAAACCACAGTTTGTTCTTATTGAATGATTATGTTACGACAAAATCCCTTCTCTCTTTGCTAGTTACAGGTGGTAGCTCGGCGTTCACCCCCTACATTCAGCCTGGGGTTTGAAGACCGAGTTCCACTTTATATTGGGTAGTGGCGCCCTTCTGATAATGCAAACGGGTGCGCCACCAACTCCAAACGGTTCACTGAATCGATATTATACCTATGTTAACAGTAACATCTCACTGTCTACCCTATACTCTACATCACATGGGAAAAACCAACATGACAAGCGGTGGGGGTAGCGTTTTCATTCCGTGAGGTATAAATGTCATTAAAGGACATTAAGTACTAACTGTACAAAGGAGGTTGAGATTATTCGTTCCTCATTAGTTATCACTAGAGGATCGGGTCTCAGATTCAGGTTCACTTCTGATCTGATTCCCGGTCCTCATTAGTTACATGTGGTTTGTCGGTACTCTCCCATTCATAGGACCAGAATGGGTAGCACCGAGTTTCCCATTGTTATAATTGGGAGCAGACTGCATATATTTTTTTTTTTTTAATATGCAGCCTACACCCCCTTTAAATTATAGAGATGTGTAAATGCATCTCCTTAGATCACTTACTTCCAGACAGCACCTAGTAAGTCGGGCCTTTACCGAAGTACAGTACAAGGTTAAACCCGTTTTCTTGTTCAGGTCTATGCCCGTTTTTCTTGTGGAGAGTCAAGACTACTCCTGAAAAGACTCCGCCCCCAGCTTATCCTAACTATGCGCACGCAGGGCAGGGATAGGTAGTGCTAAAGACAGAGTTAGAACTTTTATCTCCTTTCTAATAGATCGGGTAAACTTATTAGCTCTGGGTGTCAACCAAGTTTATTGTAGCTTTTTCATCAGGGAATCAGTAGTCCATGTCCCCCCTCTTCAGCTCAACTGTTGAGCGGAGACCTGGATACTTTTAGCGCCACGACGGCGGTCAAGACTAATTTTCATTAATTTATTTTCTTTTCCTCGACGGCGGTCAGCTCTGAAGCCGCTCATTTCCTTTATTAATTTTAATTATTTCTAATTTTTTACCCGGGTCGAAACTTGACTTCTTGCCGTTTTGTCTCTGTCCCGATTAAACTGGTCTAAAAGTGGTCTAAATAACTTAGTCTTGAATTATGGGCAGTTGTTCATTATTTTCTTTCTTCTTGATACTAGTTGTCGTTGGATCCTGACTTTATGTTAAAGTCAGGATCCTTTGACCTAAGACATACGGTGATCCGGTGGTCATTTACACATAACCAAGACGACGGGGCTATTAATAAGGACAGCACCTCGCTCCACCGCCTTGTGAGTTTTCGCTACAGCTTCTCCCCCCCCCAGGGATGGCTTGTCCAGTTTGATGGAGTCGCAATATGGTGAGAGAGAGCCGAGCACCCTGTGAATGTCACCAATTCGCCGTTGTCCCGTAACTACATTTCCTTGTGACCTCCGCTATAGCTCCCAAATATAGCACGCCTTGTCAGGATTTGCACATATCCTTGCCGCTGCAGCGTGTCTATACTAGGAGCAAACGAGCCACGTCTAAGGTACTCTCGTGTGCTGTCACAGAGCGTTCCCCCCGAGAATGTTACTAGCTGTTCTGCGTTCATATGTTCTTATCACAACTTGCCCAGAATTCCCTGAGGAAGGGCTCTTAGTTAAATGAGTATTGGGTTGCTTTATCTATTCAGTTTTTAGGTAAATTTCTTTCTACTCGTCGATTTTTTTGTGATGAGGAGACCGCTTGTCAGGAGCCAATCCACCCGGGGCATAGTGACTGCCATGGTCGGGCGTCCACCCCAGTGCCCTTCGCAGCGTCAGTGACGCGTAACCCCAACGTCCTGCCTCCTGTCAGGCACCACTGACACCAGGCATGTGGGCAGGCTCCTGCTGCTTGTGCAGCCCCCTCATCTTTGAGAAGATTATATATGTAAGCATGCTAAAGAATAGACAGTGGCGTTCCCCAAGTGACTCCTGTACTGCAGCCCGATCCTAGCGGTAACAACAGCACAGGGGTCAGGTGTAGATGGTACTTGCTTGGGGAAGTTCACTTCGCTCGTTGGGAGCATTAGTCCCGTTGAGCGCTCTTAGGTTTTATACAGAATTTTGAGTATCTTTTTAAATGCTAAAATTTCGCGACACTAGGATCGGTTCCAAATGGTTCCCTACTTTAAAAGCGTTGCCAAATCGTTAACAATGAGAGTGTTGAGCTAGGCTACCGGGCATGGGACACTCGACTTGAGAGAAATTTAGATAACCCATGGGTCCATAGAGAGACAGTTGGACCAGCCTACCCGACCCAGGTTTCCCTGACCGGTGAATCCTTATTGATCAGGTTAGTTAACAGAACCCTACCTACCCAAACAGGTATTGGCCAGCGAACTTCCTGTAACATTTTAGTTTTAGTATTCGTACCTTTGTGTTATTAATTCACCAATTTTACCAGCCCAGCACTAGGTCAGGTTTTAACACTCGTTACATTGTCATATGATAACTTCATAAACCGTTCCTGGATCTATTTCGGATGTTCCTGGCCTTATTGTCTTTCGGGCAGATCCTGTTCCGGTCGCTGTTGAGGTGGGCGTGGTCGATCTAGGAGGAGCGTTAGGCATTGTTCCATGTCCCATCACCGGTTGAGGCCAGTCCGCTCCGACATCGGACCAGCCTGCGTCGATGAGGCGAGGTACTCCCATGGGTACAGGAGTGGCTAGCCCCGAGGAATATCTCAGTAGTCTGGCCCTGGTATTGTATTTTAAGTTACTCATCATCAGACGGGCTAGTTTTTTAGACACTCTCAGGGTGTCGGGTAGTGGCACCTTAGATGGGTGTTGTCCAGGTCTAGTCGCTGCTCCCATCAGCTGCGCCCCCCAGGTTACTGTTAGAGTATATTTCAGACACAGCTGGGTCACCAGTAGATCCCTAATGAGCACATAGCCCTCCGTATAAGTGTGGTCTGAAGGCATAGCCAGTTCGCCTAGGAAGATTGTTTCTATCATATGTGGATTGGCAAATTGTACGTACAACCCATCCACAGTCTTTCTTCTAATATTTCTCCACTTTCGCCACACGAGGACCACTATAGCGATGACTAGTACTGCTAATAAGATAGCCAGTACTGCCACTGCAGTGGGGTTGGCGGTCGCGTCTGGACACCCAGTTAGTGCCTTTTCATGGTGCAACAGTTTCTCCGGGTCCGCCGTCTCCAAGGCCATGGCCCGAGGTAAGGTCATGGTTAGTCCGGCTAGGGCAGCCTTACCTTGATGGTTCCGCCAGCATTTCCAGAGGACACATCCAATAATTGTTACAGCAACCACTATGCAGAAGATGGTGAGGAGACCAAAACCGCCTCCGAAGTTACCTATAGAGAACCACGGGGCGTGTTTCTCTACCTCGTAACGGTCAGTCGCTTTCTTGATACCCTTGGCCAAGTCTTTACGGTGTTTTTGTATTCGTTTGGCCAAGGAGGTCACAGGTATCTTGACTTTCAGGCTTTCCTCGATTTCCAGTAGGTCTTTCCTAATTGTTTCAGGGATAGGGTCTGACTCTAACATAGTGGGTTCGTTTTTGGACGTTGTGAAATTCATGTCCCACCCCTTCACACGACTTGCTGCTTCCAACAGGTCATTATGTGGGTACACAACCGTGGTGATCCTGGTGTGCCGGTCACAATTTCGCAAGCTATACGGTATCCACGCTCCTTGTGTTTGGAATGCACAGTCGCATTCCACCTGAACCCTTGCGTAATTTTCTATGTTCACTCCGACCGCAGGCTGGTTTCTGCAAATCATTTGGCCTCTGGTGTCGGCGCTGACCACTAGCATATCTCCGTCGTCTAGGTACACTGCCATCTCTCCAAAGTCTGCTTCCAGTAGATAGTCCAGCTCACATTTTTCTTGGATCGCTAGGTCGTCGCGCCTCAGCAGTGCAGCAGTGCAGGTGTTGTCTGTAATCTTTTTCATATAGGGTAGATCCTTACAGAGCGTGATGGTTTGTCCATAACAACCTGACCAACTGCCACTAGCCAATGGTACGTAATACTGGCGGGACATGGACATGGCGACACTTTTGGGTAGATTAACAATTTGGAGAGCGTCTTTCTTAAGTCGCCCCCTAACCGTCACTGGCACCGGAAAAGTTAGTACTTCGTAGACCCTGAACAAATGTTCGTCAGCCACCACAGGCACCCTTACATACACAATTAATTCCTGAGTGGTTTCATTGAATTTGAACGAGGGTTGACTGTTCTCGTAATAGAAGGAAGGATCTGTGAACGCGACATGGAACCTGGGGTGGATCCCCTTCAGATATCTGTTCACCTCCTGGACCGCTCCGACCATATATTGGCGGGGTACCAAGTCCATAGTCAGCTGGCCCCGCGTCAGGCGCTGTACACCTTTCCTGAACACGCGAGTTTGCTCTACCATTAGTTGAAGATACACCATCTCTCCTAACTTGTCTTCCAGAGCGACCGGTATCATATTCAGGTACAGTTCCATCCAATCCACCTTATGTTGCACGAGTTTCATCCTCCGGCGAGCCGTGTTGTGTGCCTTATTTAGTGATCTTAGATTGTCCAGTAGGCCTATCACGACATGGTTAACCCTTTCGACAGCCTCGTCATGTTTTTCATTCATCAGAGCCAAGTCTTCGATCATTTGGTTCGAAGACTCTTGTAATACTCTAATCAATTCTCTGTTATATTTGACATCAGCTGCCAGCCCTTGATTCCAAGAGGTGGGAAGAGGAAAGGTCGGCCACCCTGGATCGTCCAGCATTGTGGGCAACTTCTTCATTCTCTTAACCCTTCCACCTGGATTTAATTCCGACTCTTGATTTTGAAGGTCTTGTTGAGTGTTCTTTATTAGGGAACTTAAGGTTTCATTAAGAACTTCTCGGTACCGACCCTTAAGCGCTTGCGACGTCTGATCCATCCAATTGACCAGCGACCTGATATGGTAGCAGGCCCGATCGAGGGCGTCTCCTCCCTGTAGATATCGGTGACAGACCTGGCCAAAGGTAGCTTTGTTGAAGGAGCGCCTCCTTGGAATAGTGATTAGGAAGCCTTGTCGGACGTGTGTTATATCCGCGGTGGACATTAACTTCCCTGGTTTTAACACTACTCCATATTGTTCTAAAGCTATCACTTCAGCGTTAGGGGCTAGCCCCTCAGGTGGGCTGGAGTCGTTATGCACTCCCCTAATGCCCCCTATTATAGCTAATACGAACAGCACTAGCCACTTCATTGTCTTTGTTTTGGCCTTAGCGATAGTTTGAGAAAGTTAATTTTGCAGTTCATCTAAAACATGTTCACAGCAAAGTTACCTTATTTTCCTGCGCACTACTATCATCCATGCGCCGAAAAATGCTCTCCTCCCGGGTCCTCTGGTCTGTTTAGTTTGGGACATGCTCGTAGAGGTTTTGCCCGTTGTCATTTACCACTCGCCTGATGATCCCGCTCTCGTCCTTGGTGACCGTGATCCTCAAGCCTCTCATACGTTCGCAGGACGAGGGGCGCATTGCTCTGAGGGGTCTTGGCCTAGTAGGTTCCAGTCCGAAACGGCCCCCGTTGGATCGTACGACGGTTGGCTCGAGGGGTATGGGTTCGGTACCTGCGGTGGGTTTGTCGCTGGGAGTGGGCTCGGCCACAGTGGGCCCCCCGGCTGGCTGGTTGGCGTCCACTGCTGCTGGTTCCATAGCAGTGGTGATGGATTGGCGTTGCAGCTCGTTGTCAAGCTGCTCAAGTCTAAACAAGCGGGGTCCGCAGGCTGTAAGTGGTGGAGGAGGGGAGCTCCCGCCGGCCCATTCCCCACCGGTGGGGTTGGCGCGTGTTGGACGGGTGCTACCTCCACTTTTAGTCCTGGAGCGGCGACGGTTAGCTGTTCCCCTCCCGATCGCCTTTCCAGAAGGGGTAGACGTTGGCCGCCTCGTGTTGTTTGTAGGCTGGTACTTTCCTTGACGCATTTAGAGTTTTGTGTGGTCCTTTGAATGAAAGGAGCTACTTGAGTTTTAATCTCAGCTAATTGTTTGTTTGATTTTGGCACATCCAGTCCTACTGTCCTTCTAATTTCGTCAACAGTCTCAAATAGTTGGAACAGTGGTTGCGTAAGGTCCCAGAACCAGCCGGCCTGAATCTGCACCGGTTGGTTGGCCGCTTCCTCCTTCTGAACCGGCTTGGCCAACGCCGTTAGCCTTGGCTCGGGCTCCACGTCACTCACCTCAGATAAATTGTAGAAGTCTTTATCTGCTGTCTTCTTTTTGGCTGGAGCCGATTTAGCGGACCTCTTGGCTCCGCCTGTGGTCGTTCTGGGGGGCCGCCGGGCTGGTGTCCTTGGCATCTTCCGGGCAATCCCGGCGTCGGTTGAGTCCGGACGGACACCCCCCCGGCCCGGCCAACTCCACCGCCTAAGGGTCTGAGCCGGTTGTTTCCTAGCACTCTCCTTTTCGACTGTCTTTTCTTTCATTTGGTAAAATCCTAAAAGAATGGTCCAACGAACCTTCCCTTGGTAGGCAGCGCCCTCTGGTGGGGCCGGCTAATCCGTTTCCTTCTCAGGGGGACGATGATCCTTCCCTCCGTGTCCGCAGGGAAAGTAGTGGTTCCCTTTGGATTGCTATGTGGCCGGAGGGCTAGACAGTTCCCCATGAGTCGGTGGATCAGTGTCCCAGCTAAGTTCTCTTTCTGCTCCTTCCAGGAGAAGTCGGAAGTTGAACAATTTCTATCTCCAACTTCTGTTCAGAGATAGAATCAATATCTATCTCCGTTTCCTCCCGGGCTGGGTTGTGCGCACAATCACCTGTAGCAGAGGTGACCGTCTAGGAGCAGAGTTGCGGACCGACTGGTGGATCGGCGCGGATCCCACGAAATTATAACCGATCCGCTTGTCCATGCCGTCTCCATATTTGGAGCTGTATCTTGTTTCAGGTGGGGGGGAACGCTTGCATCCGGTCCCAAGAGATGACGCCAAACCACTGGCATCTCTCTTGGTGTGCGCACCCTCCCTTTCTACCACGCCCCTGGGCGCGGCGAGGTGGCCGTGAGGTAGACCACCTGTTCCATTAGCGCTGATGCTAACGGTGCCGCTCCGCCGAACCTTTATTTTCACAGAGCGGCTAAATTTCCTGCATTAATCATCCATGTCGTCGCTTTCCCCGCCGTTGGACAGAGCGACGTAGTTAGGGCGGCGGTTCCGACGTAGGTTATAGCCACCTTTCGTCGGGACATAGTCCTTTACTGTTTTTTCTGGGCTCTGTTCCGATGTATCCAAGATCGGCACATCACCGCAGGGTAGTTTTATGGGCTTGTTGTTGCCTGGAGGGGATCTCCCCTCCAACGGCTGGCTTTTGCCCCTTCGTTTAGCTCGTTTGCGTTTCCTCTGTCCATTAGCGCCAGCTGTTCCCCGTTCACAGGCGGCTTTATTAGGAACAAAGGATAAGTTTGTGGACAGCGCGGTGTCCGTACTGGTGCCCTGACCATCAGTGATTTGCCCATCTGTTTCTGCTAAATCAGTGGGACTTGGACCGGGTTTTTGTGTAGGTACCTTCCTGGTCATAGGAACTGCATCATGCTCACGGGGACCGGTCGTTCCCGTTGAGTTTTCAGTCTCAGCACCCCTTATTTCGCCATCTTCCTCAGCGATTTCACCCGTCGGAGTGTGATGCAATTCAGGGTTTCGGTCAGGATCTGCCCCTTTTGAGTTAGTGATTTTCGCTTCTCTCACCAGTTTGGGAATGTTATGAGGGATGGCGGGAGACCAAGGCCCATGTGCAGGTTTGAGTTTCGAAATGTTTACTAGATGTGGGACCTGTCTTCCAGTTTTTAAAGACACTAGTCTAACAAGGTGGTCTCCTTTTGTTTCAATTACCCTGAATGGCCCAGTATACCTGTTTGAGAACTTAGACGCTTTATTTTCACTAGCTAAAGGGTCGTACATGTATACCATATCACCTTCGTACATCTGAGTGGGCCGCGCTCGCTCATCAATTCGCAGCCTCAGATCTTTTTCGTAGTTTTGAACTACCCTTTCAGCCATATTCCTAAACATAGCAATATTATCCTTGGTTTGCATGAAAAACTCGCAGTCGTTCAGCGTTTCAGGAATTGTTCCCTGCTCAGGCATTCCCATACTGATTGGATCTCTGCCAAACAGCAGGGTGTGCGGGCTGTATCCCGACCGTACACTGATTGTGGATCTAACTGTCCATAATGCAATGGGAAGTAGATCGATCCAGTTACAGTGGTCGTCAGGGATATAATAAGCAATCAGGTTTTCAATGGTTTTATGTAGTCTTTCTACTCGAGCGTTGCCAGTCGGCATTCGCCCGGTAGTGAACGTTTGTTTGCACGCTAGTCGGGTGGTGATTTCCCTGAATAGCCCTGAGAGGAAGGCCGCCCCTCGGTCTGTGTGCAGACGGTTTACCCGCCCATACCGACACACTATCCCGGTTAGGAAACAGTTGGCCGCGGTTTGCGCAGTGGAGTCTTTCGTGGTGAAAGCCTCCGGCCAACCTGTTAGTAGGTCTATGAAGGTCATGATATATTTTGACCCATCCCTAGCCCTCTTTAGTGGCCCGATGAAATCACACTGTACCACCTCAAAGGGTCGGGTTGGTCTCTCCCAAGACTTAGCTAAGGCCTTGAAATGCGGAGCCCGTCTCCTCAGAGAGCAGGTCTCACAAGCTTTCACATAGTCTACTATATCGGCGTTCATGTTCCGCCAGTAGAATTTATCAGAGATTTTGGTAGTGAGGTTACTGATCCCTACATGTCCCCCAGCTAATATGTCATTATGTAACAGTCTCAGGACTTTGGGAATTAACCTTCCCGGAACTATCATTCCGCTTGATCCCTTCGGTTTTCCCTTATGTCATTAGACATAGTGGATTGCAACCTGAGCTGGGATCCTTTCCAGCCATAAGGCTCTCTCTGCTTCCCAGAATGTTCTTTTCAAACCAGATCTTTTCTGATCACAGAGAGCATGGCTCAACCAAACCCACAACGTCCAAGAAATAAGATCTTGAACGTGTAGTGTTCAGCTTTACCATGGCCTGACTGTACATTGAGCCCTCTCCGATACCGGTAGGTTGCGGTAAACTCTACCAGTCTAACAGAGACGACCGGCCAGTGACCCAGTCGATAGCGATTACCGGTCCCAAGTCACCCTGGGTGGTCACCGACGGTCTGATCCAGGTGAATCGTGCAAACCCACACTGAACTTTGACCGTTTTCACTGGCCTTGCCTGTTCACTCCTGAGTGATGGAACTACTGTCAGGAGCTAGGTGGGGCCCGTCGACCCCGTACCACGCACATACCACTTACAGGTGGGGGGATGTACGAAACCACCCGCAGCCCGATATGTGCGCCGACTAGACGGTACCACAGTAGGATGTTGATTCATCCTTCGCTAGACACGGGGGCCTTCAGTAGTTCTCTCCCCTGCACTATAAGCTAAGTTTAACGTGTCCCCGGACTCTCGCGAGCCCACTGCCGCCTGTTAACCACTACCCTTCGAGGAGCTCATCCCTCTCGGTACTGGTTTTAGCCTTACCAATTGGTCTTGGTGTTTGTTATACCTTTTGACGTTGAACCTACAGAGTACTCCCGGTGCCACCATTCCCACAAAATCGGCTTGGTCCATTATTCGCCTAGCTTCAAGGGGATCTGTCGGTAGGTCTCCGTCCTGCAGGTAGTCTATCAATTGCGCGCACTCTGCATCTTGGAGTTGCGCGTTTATTACCGTAGCCACAGAGAGCTCTTCATCCTGAACTTCGGCCTCAAATAACTCACATCCCACAGCGGGCTCATATTCTTCACCTGGGACATGCTCATGATAGACTCTAGACAAATAGTCCGGTAGAAAATGAGTCGCTCCTGGCTCATATATGATTTCAAAATCAAAATCTGATAACGCTATAGCCCACCGTCTCAGCCGGGCTGACGGGGCTTTGTAGGCACTCTGTAGCAGGGGAATCAACGGTTTGTGATCAGTCACTATTGTGATTTTAGCTCCCTGCAACATGTCCTCATAGTTCTTAATACCTTTAATTACTGCCAGAGCCTCCTTTTCTGTTACCGAATAATTTAATTCGGCGTCTCGGAGAGTACATCCCCAGAAAGCAACCGGACGGTAGATTTCATCTAGTTTATGACAGACCGCTGCACCGCACGCTGCGTCTGATGCGTCAGTTAGTAGATAGAAATGCCCTCCTATATCTGGATGAATTAGTAAGGGTGGCGAGGTCAGCAATTTCTTTAACTGTTGAAACGCTTCCTCGCAGGCCTCTGTCCACTCAAAATAGACTTCTTTCTTTAGCAGCCGGTTTAAAGGCTTTGCTAGATCAGCGAAATTAGGGACAAACGATCGGTAGTAGTTACACAGTCCCAGAAAGGATTTAATAGTTTTCACATTATGTGGACGGTTAAAGGCTGTAATCTTTTCTGTGGTTACCCTTTGTGTAGCCACCCCTTCCGCGTTTACTACGTGGCCGAGGAAATTGATTTCACTGCGGCACCACTCACACTTTGACGGTTTCAGTTTAAGATTAGCTCTCGCCAAAGCTTGGAGAACCACCTCAACGCTCGCCAGGTGTTCTTCAAATGTAGTGTCGTAGACAATTACGTCGTCTAAATATGCTAAGCATGTTCTAGGAATCAATCCCTTTAGCGCTATGGCCATTACCTTGGTAAACTGCCAAGGTGCGCCAACTAAGCCGAACGGTACACGCTTATACTGATATACACCCATTGGGGTTTCAAAGGCAGTATATTTTCTACTGTCTTCTTCGATTACACACTGATGATAGCCGCTCAACAGATCTAAAGCTGTCCACATAGTGGGTTTCTTGTAAGCCATATATAAGAAGAGTGATCGCGCTGTAGGCATGGGGAATTTATCTTTAAAAGTGACTTGATTAAGCATGCGAAAGTCTGTACAGAGCCTAGGTTTGCCATCTTTCTTCTGCACTACCACCAGCGGGCTTCGCCAAGCCGATTCGCTGGGTTCTATGACACCTATATCTATGAGTTGCCTAACCTGTTCATCGATGATATCCATTTTCTGTGGAGAGTATCGGTATGGTCTAGAACTTATGACTCCCTGCGACTCATCCACAATGATTCTCATCGGCGCTATTTCACAGTGACCTAACTCTTCCATTGAGAACGCTAGTGCATTTCTGTTGTTATTAAGCATTTGTCTAAACCTTACCTGTTGTTCTTTGTTTAAGCACGACTCGGTTAGATCTATTTTACTTACATTTTCATCCATTTTACCTCGGGATTTCTCCTCAGAGGTTTGGCTTTCCATTTGCACTGCGTCTTTCATTACTTCTACAGAAATCCTACAGATGGACATTGGGGTCTCTGTTTTAGTTAGATAACACAAGTCTAGGAACTCCTCTATCTGATTTTGGTTTACCTCAGGCACTGCGCATTCTTCCGCAAAAGCTAATACTTCCTGGGGAGTGATTTCTTGCATTTCATCTAGCGGATTCATGACTTTGATCCACCACTGGCTTCCCACCGTATTCACGCACCCCTCCACTAGGACTGGTGCGGTTACCGCCGGTGCGCAGTAAGCTACCGGTGAGTCTAATCCCAGCGGCTCTCGAGTGGTTACCGGTATGATGCATTCATTTCCCGGCGGAATTTTCACTGTTTCTTTGCTAACTATAGGGTTTCCACAAAACACTTCTATCTTTGCGCCTGGTAGAGATAAATCTGATCGAAGCACTGTTAATAAGTTTCTACCGATTACTATTAGGTGGCATAGATCGTCCACTATGTTGAAATCATAGCAGACCACCGATCCCTGGATTGAAAACTTACATCTAATTTGTTCTAGTATTACTTGAGACGAGTTGTCTGCTAGACTGATGTTTCCTTTCGATACCTTCCATTCATCTAAAATGCATTGTTTAGGGATCTGCCGTTTACAATGGGTGGACATGAAGCAGTCGCTCGCTCCTGTGTCTACTAAAGATCTAACCTCCTTCTGATCATCAAATCTTAACGTTAAGAAAAATGCTTCGTCTCCTATCTCTCTCCTAGCCGGTCCGTCCACTGCGCCTAATTCTATCGTGGAATGAACGGACCCTTTCTCTAGTTTCCCTGATTCTTTTGTTCGGTACCACTGGCTTTGCTATCTTTGTAGATCCGCGGGGGTTTTTCCCTCAACCTATTCTTCAACCACAAGCACGCTTCTGTAGAGTGACCATGCTGTTGGTGAATGATACAAAACTTACTTTCATCAAAAGGCAACCTGGGTCTCTCTACTTTCTGTTGAGTTGGCAGATTCTTTCCCTTATCTGCCTCTCTGTTCGGGGCGATATTGGATTTAGGCTTCTGATCTGAATTTCTTTCACCTTTCTGGTTTTCGTACCTATCTTTTCTCTCATAACCTTGCTGTTTAAAGTTACCACCACTCTGGGGAGTCCCGCTTTGCCCTGGCTTTGGTTTCTGGAACCATGGAGCGGCCTCCAGTCGGGCCAGCACCACTCCAAATCGTTCGGAGATGGAGTTTAGGGCCGCGGTCTCCTCTGATTCTTGGCTTCCAGCCAGTTCGCTCACTGCATTAGATATTTTAGTTCCCCCTTTGCCTTTGTCCAACGATTCTAGTCTCGTTGCACAATCCACCGCTTCGGTGAACGACTTAGGGTCCAGTATGGCTACTTGCCTGGCTACGCCCTGTTTTAATCCTTCTAAAAACACAGCTAACATCATGCTTTCACTCGCCTCTGCCTTAACTTGCTTTTGTTTCAGAACACCTGCAAATTCGATCACGCTCTGGTCTTTTCCTTGTTTAAGGCCACAGAACTCTGCGTGTTTCTGCCACTTAGCTCTTCGATCGCCGAAGATCTTTGTCATTTGAGTTTCTAATTTCTCAAATGTATTTTTCTCGCTTTCAGCTAAGGCTCCTGCCCAGTCATCTGCCCGTCCCTTCAGGCCTAATAGCGTCATATTCAGGAGATGGGCGTCCGACCAATCATAGATAGCTTTCAGTCGCTTCAGTTCCCTGAAATACTTTTCTATCTGCTCATCCTCCTTCCCACTAAACCATGGTAATCTAATATTTGGTCCCCTTTGGTGACCACTGTGAGTCGTTTCACGCACTGGCGCTGGTGTTTGCCCCAGTGCCAGACCCAACTGTGGTAGAATTTCCCAAATATTTGGTTGATTCGGTGGGTTTGGAGGGTTGTTCTGACCTGGTGGGCCCGGCGGACCTGGTGGTCCGGGCGGTGGAGGATTCGGTGGGTTTGGGGGGTTGTTGAGTTGGTTAAGGAAAGGATTGTTGTTCTGGTTCGGGGGAGGGTTATTGGGTCCTGGTGGATTCGCTTGATTATTCTGGCCTGCTGGGGCTTGCTGACCCTGCTGGTTATCCGCTCTTCCTCGGCCTGCGTTAAGATTGGCTGCGAGTGCCATCGCCTGCAATAGGTGAGGGAGCAGGTTTTGATCGACCCCACCTCCTGCTGGCACGGCCCGGCCGGGCTGTTGGCCTGGTTGGCCTCCCCCATCATTTTGTTGCAGTCCCCCAAGGTTTACCCCAGGATTAGGCTGCTGTATTCCCGGATTCGCACCACCATTTCCCCCTGCACCGGGTTGCTGGAGTCCCCCAGGGTTTATCCCCAGATTGGGCTGATTCGGAGGGGGATTATTAATAAGGTTTTGGGGAGGGTTGTTGAGAAGGTTTTGAGGAGGGTTGTTGAGAAGGTTTTGAGGAGGGTTAGGCCCTTGTGGGTTGGCCTGATTATCCTGGCCTCCCTGGACCTGCTGGTTAAGAGGAGGAATAAGTCCTTGAGGGTTGGCCTGATCGTTCTGGCCCCCTTGAACTTGTTGATTAAGGGGAGGATTGGCCTGATTACCTTGGCCTCCTGCCTGCACGCCTCGGCCCGGCTGCTGGATTAGGATCTGGCCATTCCCATTGTTTTGCTGAGGTCCCCCAGGGTCCATCCCACGGTCAGGATGCCATGCCCCCAGATCTACACCCCCAGCTCCCCTTTCACCGGGTTGCTGGCGTTGATCTCTATCCTCTCTTTCTTCTACTAGATCCATCAAAGGAACGCCTCCTTCCGCCATATTATTTTCGTGGAGGTTTTGTATATCGTGATCGTCCCACTGTTCTTTCACAGGTATTTCCTCTACACTAATTTCGTCCTCACTTTCTAGTTTAGCTTTCTTACCTGTGTCTAAAACATCCTCGGTAATAAGTTCGTATGAAGACGAGGTTGATTTATCTTCTCTAGCTAATTTTCTATCAGGACTACCCCCTCTGACATCTGCGGCTGCTTGTTCTGTCTCGCTATTTTCTTCCTCGTACTCGTCCTCGTATTCTTCATACAATTCATGAGTTAAAGTGTTAAAATCTTGTGCTTTAAGCGTTACATTTTCCTCACTATCCTGATCGCTTAGCCTCTCTAAATCTATGTGCTTTTCGGGGCTTGAGTCTGCCCACTGCTTTAATATTTCGGCTGGATCAAAGGCCCGAGCTTCCGCTCTTTTACCAGCTTGGTCTAAGTTCGTTTCTACACCGTAAGTTAATCGATAGGGTTGTAAATTGCCTACTTTCTCGCTGTTTCCCTCTGCTTCCCTTCCCACTCCCCTATCCCCTCCCACTGTTTTTCCTTTAGCTACAGTGGAATAAGGAATGGACGCCCCCGGGTTGGGGTGAGTTGGTGTTACCAGTGGGTGACTGATAAACTCAAGTCGTTGGGGTAATGGATAGGTGAGAGAGCTCCCATCAGGTAGGATTACCGGATTTTCGGGGCGTTTTCCCCCTGATGGGCTGGAGTTATCCGCGGTGTTTTGTCGTTGTTTTAGGTTTCCTGAAGAAAATAGGTTATCTTCATTGGAAACTTCCTGTTCGCTTTCACCTCCCGCTGCGGGTAGTAAACGATAAGGAACACTTTGGTTACACCACGGATTGTTCACATCAGATTCACAGGTGGAGCGAGAGCTAGTACCAGTTTCGTGGTCCGTAGGTGGTACGTACCCTGGGTTCCAATATTGCTGATATTCCGTGAGACGGTTCTTCCCTTCAACTCGTCCCGAGTGTGTTAGGGTTTCAAGTCCTTCGTCAAGAACCGGCCTATCTTTGGACCCTAGGTGCCAGGGAAATGGTTTACCTTTGCCACGGGTTTGGTAATTTTGTGCACCTTCGGGGCAGAGCTGCTTGGGTCTGGCTGCGACCTCCTGTCTCTGTGCCTCCCCGTCTAAGGGATTACCTACCAGGTGGCGGTTTTCCACATTCCCTGTATATGATGTTGACACATCGTGTCCTGCGGGCCGCAAAGATTGAGGCTTGGGGTTAGAGGAAGCCTCAAAGTCACCGGTGGCTGACATCAAGGATGAGCAAAACGGCACAAGTCATGTTTCGGGTAATCTCCACCAAATGAACTATTGTTGATGTTTGATTTAAGACTGCGTAATGCTCGTGTATATCCAAGTCTTCATGAGTCGTTTATCCAGAATGCCTGAGTAATTCAGACTGCGTTTAAAGTTTGTCCGTTCACTTCCCAATAGTTCAAAAGAAATGAACGATGAGGGAGCTTCTTAATATGAAAGGGTTTTTATTCAATAAACATCTCATCCCGAGTCAAAGCCACCATGTATAAGTCTTCATCAGTCCACCTCCCATCTCCTATCAGCAATCAACCACATTTAGAACACGAGTTGCTCCAACACCTTCTAGACCATTCTAGTACTCAGCTCTATCACAAATCCTATGTCCGAGGTAGTGGGTATTGGTAAACTCCAGTCTGTTACACGGAGCCGATGTACTTACTCCAGGTATAACTCCTTGGTTAAACATATTTAGCTGATGTTCTCACTAAACTAAGTGACTACTAACTTCTAACCAACTAACTGCTCGCTCCCTACCTTGCAGCGCCTTTTATACTGGTTAACAGGTGGCGCTAGGAGCGTAAGATATTTCTCCTAGAAGTAGACTAGAAGTAGACTTGCTAAGCCTGATCCTTGATGGATTATATAACACGAGAATATATTAAAAGTGCTAAGCTATTAGTACATGATTATGCAGGACACTTTAGAATCAAGGATCATATGAAATCATGCTTTTTATCCATTTTAACTGTCTGAATATAGTGTCTCAGAATTTTGATTAAGGTCTTATTTTTTTGTTTTATGAAATGTAGAAAATAATGTTGACAAAAAAAAAAAAATCTTCCCGTTTTTTGTCATAAAATGAAAACTAGGCCCTAAATAAGAAATCTGAGACACACTTCCCTCTACACTAGTACCCCGTGGTTCGCTTGGCAGACTATACCACTAGAATCGCCTAATCGCGTAATGACGGCTGTGCTAATCTCAGAAAATTTGCTGACCTTGTACTCACATTTTCACCCCAATTACTTGACATTTGATAACCACAAAAGTAAGAATATTAATAAAGATAACTATTGAACACATTCATTAGCAACATACCTAGGAAATCGCTGTTTAGGTTGGCAAAAGATGTAAGGAAACATCTAGCCTAGTCCGCGCCTACCACTCTGCAACACAACATTCTCTCTACAGACAATGGGAGGCGGATCTCGATGCAGAATGTCGTAACTGTAGATACCCACACGACCTTGACCTTGTAGCATAACTGGAGTTCCGTGCTGAATGAGAGTTCCCGACGCATTTGACTGGTCGGCTGCACATAGCCTTGACCCCAGCTGGACAGGTGCCCCCTCCACAGACTAGGAGTAGGGACGAGTTAGCCTTTTTGGTCTGAATCCTAGTGATGTAAAAGATGTGAGGGATATATATTTAGTTTGCTACCCATTACAACTTTGATTGGCATCTTTGACATGACATGCATCTAGACTATCTCAGGCTGGGATCTACCCCAGTGCGCATGCGCAAGGGACCGGAAGGAACCTGCATTCAGGTCGGAACTCCGGTCATGTTACAGACCTCACGTTTGCACATCCGGTACCCATTCAAGGGTTTCATGTCAAATTTAAGAATATGTGGGTAATGCAAAATTCTGAGTTTTTGTATAATCCATATCTATATATTAAGCAATAACCTCATAAAGTGATTAGGAAATTGGTACGTTATAAGTACCAGAACTCACAATGTAAACAAACTTTCAAAAGTTACGAAAATCCAAGATGGCGGACATTTAGGAGATTCTAGTGCCTATGTAGCTAAGCGGAGTTGGCGCTGGCGTCTAGTGTAACTTCCCTCCAGTGGATCATCATGAACATTCCCAAAAAAAATCATTAGAATCCATCAAGTGGTTACCGAGATATCCATGTTCAAAAAATAGAAGTGAAAAAATTATAACTTTGCAGATAATTTCTAGAATTTTAAAATTGTAATAACAAAATGTATCCTAAAAGATGGAGAAAAATGTGCTCCTTCATTTGATATCCAATATGCTGCTTTAGCCTGCCTAGTTACTGCACAATCTCCATTCTTGCAGGTGAAGCCACTCTGAGGTGTTGTCTATCCAATTTGGCTTTTGCATGTGTGATGACTGATGTAGACTTTGAGTTGTCAATAAAATATATTATTATAAAAAGAAATTAATTACCAAGGTAGATAATGGCTTCTCCATTGGCAGAGGGCAATTTCTCTATTTATCCACATATTCGATAACATGTGCCCTTATTTTCCTTGGAATGACAGGTGCGCTGACACCACGCGCCGCTCCAACTGTTTTGTTTTGTTTTTACCGGATGGAGGGTCAATCATGCAGACAGTGCTTCCGGGGACAAACTTACGAACTCCCCGTCGGAGCGCCGTCTGCACCTCAAAAAACAAGAAAACTCTCGACGTGTACGTCATGTCCGAATAATTCTCATTGACCCTGTTTTCTTGTACTCACGACGTGTCAGGAACTTAATTTGGGTCAGTGCAATGCACGTTCAACCAAAATAGAAGGCACAAAGTTTGGCGGAATTTTTGAAGTCATGATTCCCGCCATGAAAACAACCGCATCACTTGCTGTCTGGAATATATATCAATGGGCATCACCAAGCGAAAAGCAGATGAATAGTGAGGAAACATTTAGTTTTCGGGTAAATACTGAATATTAAAGTTTATGTAATTGAATTATCACGATTAAATAGTATATTCGTGTATAAAATCGAATGACCTCCAACGGTCTATTTTGTCGCGGAGTGACCTACCTGAGTTGAAAGACCCATGATGGTGGAACCGGAAAGTTAGTGGATCGACAGGTGCCCGAAAATGGTGAAAACTCGACATCGTGCGGATCCAAACGATGGACAATTTAGCGACTTTATAAGCCTTCAGTCAAAGTCAACTAGGAAACGTCAGAATGCAAAGCACGAAGCAAACGTAAGTCAAATTACATTAGTATTTATGGACCATGACTCGCGTCCCTTGACGTCCAGTCCTAGGCACTGACACCCCACTGGTTTGGCCTCTACCAGTGCCAAAGAAAGTGCAGTAAAAGTTTCAATCTCTTACTTTGAGTCTGTCTACTGTCATTTCATCAACCGCTTTCAACCTTCCAATGTTAAAAATTGAGTCATTATCTGGTTTGTTCATCATGCTTTTGTTTACTGTCACTTCTCTTCTGACACTGTCACAACCTCTTATTTCATCATTGTATTTGTAACTGTAGTCTAAGTTGTAGCCTAAAAGATGAAACATTACAGTAACCCCTCCTCCCCAACCCGCATATCATACCAATATAAATATAATATTATATACACATCTGTTCCATCACCATGAGTATATGTCAAATACTGTCACTGTCACTGAATACGGTTTTATTTAATTTATTTTGACAGATTAACCTTGTATTGTCTACTATTGGATAAATCCATGCCCTATCTTTTTCTTTTCATTCTGCAAGATTGATTGGTTATTTGAAAAAAATATGATATAATTCAAATAATAAATATTAGGCCTTGGCCTATGGTACCAGAAGGTGACATCATAAAGGGCTCATGAGCATCTGTGCCCTGGGGTCTTGCAGCTCGAAGACCCCTGGTATATACTAAAGGTCTGCTGACCAAGAAAGGACTGAAAACTTTAGAACTTAAAATGTGTTATGCCCTACAATAAAAGCTGATTGCAATGTCATTATATGTTTCTGTGAATGTCTAATCTATATTTAAAAAAATTCAAATATATTTTCCTTGTGACATTTTGTTCTGGTGGTATATTTAAGCGCTGATAGTTTTATAATCAGATCCCTTTGATTATTTATAGAATAAATTCCCATGGACAAAATTGGCCCTTTCTTAACCAGCGGACCTTATAATACCTAAGTATTTTATTGAAAACAGAGAAGTCATCGTACAAACTTTTGTCAGACAGTCAGTAGATCACAAACTAGACAAATAAGCTACAGATAACTACAGCTACACTATAAGTATAACTAGACATTTATGACTAGACAGGACTAGACTAGCACAGTTCAGTGCAGTGAGGCGTGTCACTACATTGTCTCGGATGGTTGGCATACAGTTTGCCTCTTTAGATAAAACGGTTACTCTAATTCTATAATTAGATTAATAGAACTATAATTCTGCTAGAACTAAGACATATTGACAACAGCGAAGTCATTATAAACCTATGTGTCATAAAAGAAACCACTTTAAAACATAGATCTAAACATTCAGTGTTCGAACTAGATCTATATAACTATTTTTGGTTTCGGCCATCAGGGCCAACAATGTCATAGTTTTTAGTTGGCCCAGAAAAATAGTGTAACATTATAGCGTTAATGTTAATGATGGCCGAAAAAATCATAAATATGGCAGCCGAAAAATAGCATCAATGAAGGCAAAGTGGTCGAGACTACATTTAAAGGGTGTCCATAGTTTTGGTAATATATAGAAGCCCAAAAGATAAACATTGTTGTGTTCAGAAACCCTACCTACCCTAAATTTTTGGCCCTACCCTAAATTTTGTAAAGGAAGTTTTTACTTTTTTGTTTTTCAAAATCCAAAAGAATTGGCCTAAAATAGCATGGAAAACCATAAAACAGCACATAGATGCTCAGGGCATATATTTTAGATGCTAGAAATGTTTTTAGAGGATATTTGGAATATTTTTTTATTTCCAACACAGCCTGGGTCTCTTTGGTAAGTAAAAGCCAAAAAAAAAAATAAAGAAAAAAAAAGTTTCAACCTACCTACCCTATTTTTTTCAACCTAGATCTATGTTACCTGAACACAACTTTTTTCTTTTTTTTTTGCCGAAATAAAACTTTCAAGGGTGTCAGCCATCAGGGCTATTCACTAGGGGTCAGTTTTGTAAACTGCACCTAGAAGCCTTTCCATGAACACTTTAAGTAATAAAAAGCTATTTATTCTGTCAAAAGTGTGTATCTGCCGGTAGCACACTTTAAAAAAAAGCATGTTATTGTACCTAGTGTAATCATGGCCAAAACGGACACCGCCGATATATTGATATAATACTGCATTATACCTGTGTTTACAACTTAACTAACATACTTACTAGGTCGTTTGTTTTCATGTTTCAGGGATTTGATTCATCTTACACCGATGGCCCAGGAAAATCTCCAAATTCGCCCCCTGATTACCATGAACGGTAAGCAAAAGTTTCCAATAATGTTTAGCCCCTTTAAAGTAACCCAGTGATACGATCAGCATCTGGCCCCGTCGGCTCGTAACTTTTAGACTGGATTACAGCAGATTTAGCCTGTGTTGTCGTAGCAACGTTCTTATCAGGTTAAACTAAAGGGATCGGAACTCCTAATCCAGTCTAATCCACCCTTAATCTAACCCCACTAGTTAAATTAAATATCTCGGCCCTAATTAGGTTTTCAGAGGATCGGATTAAGGTTAGACCAATCATAATTTCTGTAACAAATCTAGTTAGGGTACTTACGAGACGTTCCCCCTAATCCCGTTTTTTGCCTAATCCTGTCTAATTCAGTCTAATCCAATCTCGGAGATTACGGCGGATTTGCTTTTTTACGAGACGGCGGGCCCTGGACTTCACCGAGCGCACATCACGCAAAAAATTGGCACATTAATTAGGCAAATTTGCAAGCCTTTGAAATGCATTTTAAATTGAGTCAAAGTTGTAAAGTTAGATCAATCTGGTCTAGGCCACCTCGTTTAATCTAACCCTAGGGTAAGATTAAATATCTAGTACATAATCAGGTTTTCATGGGATCGGATTAAGGCTAGACCAATCATATTTGTTGTTACAAAGTCAGTTGTGGGTGCTACGAGCCGTTCTCCATAATCCCGTTTTTTTCCTAATCCAGTGTAATCCACTCTAATCCAATCCCATAGATTACAGCGGGTTAGGGGAGTTACGAGACGTCGGGTCCTGATATGTAGAAGAAACAAATTTTGATGACTGACGGGAGCCATAGACTAAGCTAGCTACTACACAGTTTCCGAAATTATGGGTGCACCCTGTATCCCAGATGCACATTTTATCTGCTGGGTGCCTGATTTTTAAAAGTATTCACCCGACTTAATGTCTTTCCTCAAACCGGGCTCAAAATAACAGAGAGATGCCAGTTGTCAGTTTTTTTCAGGTTTTCAGGCATTTTCAAAAAACTATATAATATAGTATATTTTCAAATAATCGATACAAATTCTTTAGAATATCATCCTAATAAGAATCATGAGGCGAAAGGTATCCAAACAGCCGAAAAAATGGTCTCCAGAGCCTGACCCAGAGGCCACCTGCTGGAGTATCACCTACTGGGGCCTGCCCCACATGTTCCCACCAGGCACGGTGGTCTCTGGGTGTCATTCCAGGGTGTGCAGCCGCCGGCCTAAAGCTGGCACCCTATACTAGAGCATACAGAGGGGTTGAGGCTCAATCCGGCCCAACCAATATACTGTGCTTTTATGTGATATATCAGCTCTTTTTTTAAATGACTGAGGAAATACCATACAGAATTACACACATTATATCTATATTCGAAGTTATTAAGGGAAATTTTCAAGTTTTTGGGTGATGGTACGCTGGCATCTCTGATAACAAATGACCCTCTGCTCGGTGCAAGTAAAACTTTCTATGACTATGAGGCAGGTAAATCCAGAGATCCACCTCCCTAAATGGGCAGGTAAAATTGTTATAAAATTAAGTCTACATGATAACATCTATTTGATATTATTGTAAACTCAAAATAGGATAAATCTCATTGTTTGGCAAGTTTAATTCGAGATGCAGTTCCCCAAAGTAGTTAATTACATTTAATTAAGGGCAGGTATCCTTATAACAGGGGTGGACATAACCAGGGGCCCGGGGGTCCGAAGCCCCGATGAAATTAGTTAAAACTTATTTTAAATGACTTTTTTCCTCTCATGCAACTTTTACTTTCTAAATTGCGGTCTTTTAAGGGGACTTTCTATCTTTTTTCATGATCCCTGCTTTGAGGCCTGTAGTAAAGACATTCTTGGAGGCCTGTAGTTAAAAAATTCTTGGAGGCCTGTAATCCGCTATCCGTATTCCTAATTGTCGGCCAAAAGTCAACCATAGTCCAAATACTAGTATTACTTAAAAAGTTTTTTCTGTTTAGCTCGCTAGCTGTTAGGGCCCGACATGCGCTCTTGGCACAATAACATTTTAAATGTCACATTAATTTTGAGATCAATGTGCCCATGGAACGATAGGAATTTTAATTCAAGCAAAAAGTACCAAAAATGGCGCAATAGACTGAAAATATATCTCAGAAAATTTGATAGGAAGTGCACCATTGTCGCATGCAAAGTTTTCTAACATTATCACTGCACGTCTCCTAAAATTACTCAGGTATCTGTTGTTCGTTTCAGGAGACTGCGAACTCGGAGGCATGTGCAAATAGTGGATCAAGGTGAGAAAAGCCCACGTGTGTCGAGATGAATATTGTTAGAGATTGCGCGTTACTGTTTTACAAATGTGGTCGTTCTATCAGTGATGACAGCTCCAATGAACAGGATTTCCCGAAAATTTGAGGGGGTGGGGTGATCTGTAGGATGTACGTTTTCATTGTGTTGATCTAGGGTTTAAAAACAAAAGGGTTCCGAGTGGACTTTTGAAATTGTACGACCTTCATGAGTTTTCTATTAGACAGCTTGGAATATCCCGTCGGACTTTTTTTGTTCTATTTTCAAACTTTTGGATAAATTGATGTCTGTCGACTATTTACACCCAATGTCGTAGGGCCAAAAACAAGTTGTGTCCAGGTTTCACGACCAACCCTATTATTTTGCCCCGACCCTAAAGTTTAAGTATAAGGAAAATTCATTAGAATATGGCTAAAATTAGCACTCAGGCTATCATTGAAGTTTAAAAATAGATAAATTAAATAAAAAAGATGCACCCTACCGACCCTATTTTATTTTAGGCATGAAACCTGAACGCGACTATTTTTTTCTTTTTTTGGCCTAGGCTTTCAAATAGGGAAAACGTTGTAAGTCAAAAGATTGAAAGAATACTACAATATGAGAAACGTACTATATCTAATTTCGTGTGGCTAGTTCGTATTACAACCGGTTATTATTTTTATTAGATACAAGTGATTCTGATGCAAGTCCACCAGACTACAGACAGCCTACAAGGAGATTGCAACTGAGAAACCGACAATCTTCTCCCGATGAGGAAAGATACCCAGACAGGTGGGTCGATGTGAGGTCTGTGACAGCAGGAGTACTGACACACGAAGATATCTTTTAAACAACCACATAGCTATATAATCGGAAGCAAGTTCATTTTTGTGTCATAATAATAGATTATTAGATAGGAAATAATCAAAAGATTGTCTTCCGGTCATCAGTCAGATATGTTCAAGTTAAACTAAATGTTTAAAGCATTGCTGTTATGCTAAGCATAATATCTAGATACATGTATTTCATTTGTGTGAAAATCAATGTGAGGGTTCAAAATTGGCAGCACAATTATTTCTTCAATTTTTTCCGCACAGGAGAACCCGTAGGTCTCGCCAGCCCCCAATTCAGTTAGAGGAGGACCCATCAGAAGAGGAAGGTTAGTCTTATAATATGCGTAGCATTGTTTCTTAGCACGTGATATATAAATGTCTTATCTAATTAACAAATCTTGCTCATAACTTAGTTTTAGAAAGATCTTGTATTGATTTTTAAAAAAAAAACAAAAAAAAACGCGGTCATCCTGAAATAAAATAAGAGCAAAATATACAAATCTAGATACTGTTAAATGAAATTCTTGTTTCTTTTCGAAGTAAGTAGGCCGAATGTGTTAACTAGCTTGCTTTTCCCCTCGTATACCATCAGAAGAGATACATGAAGAACCAATGGAAAGACCTCGCCGCTTCAGAAGGTCACAACATGATCTTCAGGATGAGGAGCCCCGGGAACTTCCCAGGTACATTTATCTTTAAAACCTAGCCTTACAAACAGTGGTATCTAATGAAGAGTAAGATAGATTGACTGTATGTTAACTTTGGACAAAATAAAGTCTGAAGTAGTTCCTGACTAATTCATTGCTCGCCAAAACAACGCTCTGTTCCTCTGACTACTTCTGTCCGTGATGACATGATGTCATCAAAAATATTAATTTATAGCTCGCTTCACAAAAACATTTATCTGGCATTGTTCATTGCATTTCTTTCAGGAGAAGGCAGAGGCCTCGAATCA
The DNA here is from genome assembly GCA_936440205.1 of Lepidonotus clava. Lineage (NCBI taxonomy): Eukaryota > Metazoa > Annelida > Polychaeta > Phyllodocida > Polynoidae > Lepidonotus > Lepidonotus clava. The sequence continues at coordinate 21,514,728 of OW387134.1, forward strand.
TTGAGGCAGTGGAGGATGATACAGAAGACGATGAAGAAGAAGGTGCGGTCATGTTATTTTTTGTTTGACCGTAAAAGAAACCGATTCTTTACCAAATATGTGTCTGTCTTTGTAGCGCCATTAAGATTTGCCTCCTAGAAATGACGTAAAATTAAACACAATGTGCTCCAATGAATATAAAACAAAACGCAAAATTCCTGTAGCGTTATTAGTTCTGGTCTTATTTTTGCAGTGGCGGCCTATTCTGTAATAAGAGATTAGACCAAAGCTTTTCTGTCGGATGTTTTGCATTGTATCAAATCAGGAAGCATACAATTTGTCTTTTGTATGGCCTTGTTCATAATTTAGATCCAATTTGTGGCAATTATGCCTTGATGGGTCCAGCAGGGGTCTTGATACCTCTCAGTCACGGTTACTGCCAGACAATTGGTCACCTGCCCTCTATATATTCCTGTCTACTCGTGGGAGTCGGTGGCACCAAGGCCTGTGGGGAGGGCCCATGTACCGTGACTGACGAGTCCTTTAGCCTACCCCTACCTTTCTGTTCTAGTGGTCAGCCAGACCCGGAGACGAGGGCTGGCCCTTCAGAGATTACTTTAGAATTGCCTTACCACCTTTTTTATTTCAGCTCCCAGCCGGAGACTTAGAAAATATACGTCCTCGAGGTCACCCCGGGGTAAATCAAGCTCTACACCTGGACATTTAAACCGTCAACTCGACTCCGGGTCAATCCGCCGCAGTACACGACAGAAAAAACTACTGTACGGCACATTCAACCAAAGCTTGATAGAGAAGCACGTGATGCTGATGGGAGAGGACGGAGAAGAGGCGGACGAGGAGGAGCAGCCTGGAGAGGGGATGGTTAGACGCAGGAAGAGGAAGAACAGCGAAGTGGAGCCCCCAAATGAAGAGGTGAATTATATACAGCTGTCATAATTATTGGTACCATTATATAACTCACAAGTCTTCGTCTCAGATGTTCCGACTTTCCTGGTTTTAGAGGGAAGAAATTTATTATGATCCTAGCACTGCAAATTAGGAATTCAATTCTGAATTGCCATAGTCTCATTTTGATATAGCTAAGGATCTTTCAGTAAGAATATTTGAAGTTTCATTGTTCAATTTCGCGGGGTATTTTGTATATATTGCAAAGCAAAACAAATGAAGATAGAAAAACATAAATGATGTCTTTCCTTCAGGACAATATGGACATGTACTCGCGAGTAAAAAGAACCAGACGTCAAGTAAAGCGTGACATGTATGGCATACCTGTAAACGAAGAGGATGACCAACAGGAGGAGAGCGGGAGTGCCTCAGGTATTTACTTATATATAGCAACAGTTTTTCCCTCAAAAGATAATGGGTAGATGCATTATGACCTGTTCATGACGAGTTGTAGGTTTCAATACTGTAATTAATCGCGTTTTCCAAAGGGTCATACTATCGAAAGAACCAAAGGATGTAGATGGTAATGCTCATAAAAGATACTACCGTTGATGCGTATATATTAAGTTAATTGGCATACGTGGTCAGTTGGACTGGTAGACTGAAAACTAAATATGCAGATACTGCAGCAGGAGTTAATTTATAAAAGGGCTTGTTGGTTGACCAGAGATTCTACATTTGACAACTATTTTATCACCACCATACTCAGATACGAGCGAAGAGGAAGAGGACGAAGAAAATGAAGAAGTGGAGGACAAGAAAGAGGGAAGACAATATTACTTGCGTCAGCACAAGCCCCGCACTAATCTCTATGAAGCTCCACCCATTGGTTAGTAACGACAGTTTCATTAATTTTCAGTAAATTTTGTATCAGGGATGTCAGTTTTCAGACTTTAGTCTGATTTCAGATTTTTTTCAGACTTAAGGAAACTGGCATAAAATTGACCAAATATGGTCTAAACATGGATAAAATCTCTATAGTATCCAAGACATCTTTGACAGTGGCAATGGGCTTGATAATCCACTTCTGAATACAGTTTCTGAACATCAAAACCAGTTCAGACTTTATTCAGACTAATTTCAGATTATCAGAATAGTCTGAAACCTTTCTGAGCAGTGAATAAATACTGGCCTCTGATTGGTTGATATTAATGCAATTCCAAGTATGACTCCTAAAATTTCTGATAAAAAAATCTTATAAGAGCAAGAGTTATAGGTTATAATTTTATCATTTATTATGTTGTTTGAATTTTATCATTTGGTCACTTAACTGTGAATATGCTCCACTCCACTCTCAAAGCACAAGCACCACTCCAAGCAGAGATTTGCACACTCATAATCATATAGTTTGGCATTAACTGGAAGGTTTCAGACTTTTTCATCAGGCCTGACTTACATCCCTGTTGTATGATAGTTTTTGGAAAAGGGAGAACCTGTCCGTCAGGTGTTTGTTGTTATGTATCTTAAATGCGTAATTGCCTAACCAGTTGAATTAAATCACGGGTTTCATATCGGTCTTTGAAATAAGAAATGTTGGCGTAATAAAGTGTATAAATGCTACAATCCATACAAGGAACTGTATTTCAAGAAATATTATTTTCATTTGATCCAGTTAGTATGCCATGTATTTGTTGATATCAAAGTTTTCTCTGTCAAATGATTTAATGACCCCTGCTTATTCTTTTTTTCCCTGAAACTAATAGAACCTCAAAAACGTACAAGAGGTATATTCCGCAATGACACTCCACCGAGGACGTTTAAACGGACGACGACCTATAGGTCACCAGCACACAAAAGTCCACGTTTCAGAAGGTAAGTTGCACAAATCATGTACGCCATATATATAAGTGTTCAATTGTCATCACGTTTGTTTCCTTTGTTAACAGTTAAATATACCTGATTACTAGTCATAATTAATGGCAATGAAGCCTGCAGGTGGAGAACCCTGTATGGCAACAGAGGCAAAAGCGTTCATGTTACACTCATGTGGCGTGATGACTTTTGCCCGCAGACAAAAGCGGGAAGTGAAAAAACCTGCATCTGTGGATAAGAAACCAGTTGAGAAAAAGAAAAGTGTCGAAAAAAAGAAGCCAGAACCAACAAGGTCTGTACCATGTTTTGGTTCGTGCATTCAGTTGAGACATTGCATAAGTTACCTTTTCACTATTTGTTATGGTCCGTAATTAATTTGATTTGAACTGATTTGATTCACGTTCCTTCTTTTCAATATCTATTTCCATAACACCGACTTTACACTTTTTAAAAATCCAAAACGAAAATCCTTAATTTTCCAATAAGACATCAGCTAATCCGGGTTTTATTGTGTAATTTTCTGTCTCTGGTATATGTTCATAATTAGCCAGCAAAATAAACCATTTATAAGCGGTCAATCTTTATTTCTCATGTTTGAAGTGCAGCGTCAATTGCAACATGGTGATGGAGTTTGGTTCAGTTTCTGATATACTGTTTTTCAATGATGAGCGGTACTTAAGTCTGGTGAACTTATAATCTTAACTTACGAGGCAATACTCACTTCTTTCAAACTGAACCACTTCCGATTCTATTTCATATAACTGAGTGCTCGCCTGAAACTAAAATAACTTGATAAGTCAGAATAATTTTGAAAGTAAGGCAAGGATATATAAATTATAGACCATAGAAAAATCAGTGTCATTCAACGGTGGACTGGATGAACTTCTCAAGATGACAAAAACCGTTAATTGTACCGATGGTTGCGATAGGGTTTGTGTCAAAAATCACCTTCCCCTATTGTACTGGACAGGACCCCTTTTAACTGATGTTTTTCTCTGCAGGAGACGCCCGGCGTTCCATGGCAGTAGTTCAACGTCTAGCTCCAGCAGCAGTGACTCGGACGACGAGCGTCGCTTTGAACGGCGGAAGGCTAAGAGTATGGCAAGAAACAGAAATAGGTGAGTTTCATAAGGATGTACCACTCAAGTTTACCTTTAACCATGTTACTTAATTTCTTAAAAACATGGATCTCAACGTGAATCCCAGGATGAATATCTGACATCTTACCTCCCAAACACAATCCAAAAAGACGAACAGTGTGTTGAGGAATTTTGAATTAAAATATCTGTTGATATGTATTTAACATCTTAAATTGGTATAGACTGTAAGGAAATAGATAATCAATGTGAAAATGTCTACAACTGCAGGTGTTTACCCATGAATTTCACGGGTGACGAAGTCAACAAAGGCGTGCTTAGGGACCGCACTAAGGTGGGAACCAGTCTAGCAGATATCGACCCCATGAGTGTCGATAGAAACGTGAGTGTTATTTCCGGATATTAAGACTGCTTACATTTACATGTACCTCTTAAATTCTTCGAGCCACCGATTTCAGTAATAGTATATTCATGCAATACCTAGACATTTTGTACCAGCCAATTCCTACGTGTTTACTCCCTTAACTGTATTACATAGGTAAATGAACTCTTCCAGGTAACGTTTGACAGCGTTGGAGGCCTTGGAAAGCACATCAGATCGCTGAAGGAAATGATCGTCTTCCCTCTCCTCTACCCTGAAGTCTTTGAACGCTTCAAGATCTCTCCACCCCGTGGTGTTCTGTTTTATGGCCCTCCAGGTGAGCAGGCAATTTGATAACGGTTAAAGTACTGTGTTGGACTAAATATAGTATAATATACTATACTATCGCGTTATCAATCATGGTGAGTGTATGATATTATTTCAGCACCTTAGAACTATAAACCATCTCTATTAATTGTTAAAATTTCTAAATGAAGAAAAGAATACATCGTTTGCTCTTGAAAATTTCAGGTACCGGCAAAACATTGGTTGCCAGAGCCTTAGCCAATGAGTGCAGCACGGGAGAGCGAAAGGTGGCATTCTTCATGCGCAAAGGCGCTGACTGTTTGTCCAAGTGGGTCGGTGAATCGGAGCGCCAACTGAGGTTACTCTTTGACCAAGCCTATCAGATGCGCCCGTCCATTATCTTCTTCGACGAAATCGATGGTCTTGCTCCAGTGAGATCAAGCCGGCAGGACCAGATTCACAGCTCCATTGTCTCCACTCTGCTTGCCTTGATGGATGGTCTCGACAACCGGGGAGAGATTGTTGTCATTGGAGCGACAAACCGGCTCGATTCCATAGACCCTGCTCTGAGAAGGCCTGGCCGCTTTGACAGAGAATTCCTGTTTCCCCTGCCCACTGTGGAGGTAGGTCTTTCTTATATTAATGAAAGCATGTTTTCCGTATACAACATCAATGGAGGTCCTTCCGATGTGCATGAAACTACTCTGTTAATTTACAACTATTCAAGATGACTTAGTTCCAAGGGTTTTCTTGTCAACGTTTAACCATGGGTAATGTTAATGGTGCTAGCGGTACATAGAGTGAAAGTAAAGGATAAATCGAAAGCAATATCTTTCAACTTCGGGTGAATGTATCTGGAAAAACATGTGATTATCTCTCAAAAATATGTGCATTGCTTTTTGTTTTCAGGCGCGAAAGCAAATACTTCAAATACATACCAAAGAATGGAATCCGAAACTCTGTGACAGTTTCCTCTTTGAACTAGCGGAAAATTGTGTCGGTAAGTGATTTCTTACCTTGAAATTATTTCTTTTTACAGTGAATGTGTAATAGTTGATGATAAAGATTTCCAAGTGTTGAGAAAGTGAAATGTATACATGTAGTTATTTATTATTTTCCAAACACTTAAATATACCTTTTCTGCTGTAAACTATAGTGAGCGTTGATCTGCCCCCTACTGTTTGATTCTGTTACATTGAAAATAGATATGACATGAATTGGTTCTTTGCCGAATATCAAAGCAGATTTTTGCCATCCACATATATACCCAACTAAATTTGTTCACAATCCCTTCAGAAAACCTTGTATATCCTAAATTATTTTTCCGGTTTTTGCAGGGTACTGCGGAGCAGACCTTAAGGCCTTGTGCACAGAAGGAGCGCTTCATGCACTGCGACGAAGGTACCCACAGATCTACACGTCAGAGGACAAACTGGAGCTGGACGTGTCGGCCATCAGAGTCAACGCCCGTGACTTCCACAAAGCAATGCAGATCATTGTGCCCGCCTCACAACGTTCAGTTACCTCACCGGGCAGAGCATTAGACAGAATGATCAAACCATTGCTGTCCAACGTCTTCCAAAAGATTCTCTACAAAATGCAGTCCATCTTCCCCACTGCCATCGCCATGTCCAACAGCTTGGACGCTCCAGGTAGAAACTGATAGCTTTGGTGATTAAATGAGAGATACTGGAGAGTCAGAAAGAGTTCAGGCTTACATAATTGGAAAATGGGACAAAAAATGTCATAAGGCGTATTGAAAGCACCCAATTCAAGGAATTGTCATTACCACAGTAGTTCAGAAAGTGTATTTCATCGCTGAAAAACCTCAAAATGTAGATATGACAAAATTTGCATGGAAAAAATTAAAATTTACCTTTAGAATCATGGACATGAGAAATATGTCCCTTGTCTTTAGGAACGCTCAAAATAGTTAAAACAAAGATCAGATATTTCTTAGGAGTTTTTTTATATTTTTATTTTAAAGAATGAGTCAACTACTTAGAGTCTACTTATAAAAGTGTTTAAGAGAAAACAAATATCAAATTTTCAGCGACTGCAGACAGTGCGTCAACTCAGGGAATGCACGTGGAATTGTGCAGCGACGACGAGGAAGACGATGATTCTCATCCCATCTATGAGGCCACTGGTCGCAACGGACGGAAAAAACGAAACGGGGTGAACAACGGAAATGGCACCAACCCTAGATCATTCCTCAGCTTCACACAGTACGTAATGAATTGAAAATGCTGTCATTGCTAAAGTAATCATTTACAAAAGGCCACCCATCCTGTCCATATTATTGGGGCAAGCTTTATGCTTTTAGCCCTAAAGCATTACTGTCCGACTTAAAGTCTCACTGAAAGTAAATTGAGTGTGTAATTGGTTATGAAATTTGTTTTGTGAAGGCCCATATTCTTCATTTGTAACAATTACCTCATACTCTATTCTCATCCCCTTGCCCCCACCCACTTCTAAGAGGGGATGTGACTTGGGTATTGGTGGCTCCTGAGTAGATGCACGTTCCAATGATTAACCTGAATACCAGTCATAGAAGAAACAGTGCACATAGGTCCTGTATACAGAGGTGCGCTTCATTCCAGGTCGGCATCCCAGCACCCATTCACCTATCGCCCTCGCCTACTTCTTGCCGGAGAGAGGGGTCAGGGGCAAAGCACCCATCTGGGGCCGGCCCTACTTCACCAGTTGGAGCGGCTCCCCGTCCACGTGCTCGACCTACCCACTGTGTATGCCGTCAGTGCCCACACCCCTGAGGAGGCATGCGCCCAGGTAAGACATTCACAATTTCCATTTTTGCTTTTGGGGCACCATCTAGTGGTTATTGGTATAGTCCGCCCCAAAAGCCTTACTGTCGGATGTTTTTCTATTGTGTAGAGTCAAGAGGCGTGAAATTGGTGCTAATTGGACCCTGCCCCTGCCCCTGCCCCTCATTGGTCCCCCTGGCCTGTCAATCACCCCTGTAGCTACACCCCCGGCATGGACAGTCCAGTCTGAGTCAGCTGTGTCATGTCGTACTCCTGCCCCATTATGTAATAGTTGAGACCGCAGTCGGAGCGGAGAGGGACAGGGGCGGGAACCAGCCTATGAGTCCGTTATCCTACACAAGTGCCGCTGTTCATAGTAGGGAGTTTCAGATCCCAAAACGCATCTCGACACGTCAACGTATCTCAAATCTACCTAATTATATCTAAGGCTTAGCGTGCAAAATTTGATAATTGTAATTAGATCATCATGTATGACTGAGAAATAAGTGTACAGTTGTAATGAATTTTGGAACACTTTATGATAACCAAGATAAAAGATACGTTACGTTTGCTTTACGTCACGGTTTGTAGGATCTGTCTACCTTTCTGACCCCTTCCACCGTAGTTTTAGATGATTATTTTTCGCCACAAAAGCAAGGTTTTTCAGTCCAAAGGACTGGAAAAAAAAGTTTTCTCTTGTTCTTTTCTAAGAGATGATGGGACATTTCGATGCTTGACGGTTTTATTTCCCATTCTAGTGGATAAGGAAGAAGGGGAATGTGGGAAAGGTAACCTGTGCCACATAGTGCTATTGTTCATGAAGCTCGAGCGTGAATATTGATAGTTGAAAGATTAACCATAAGTGAACTGAAATTCAAAACTATTTTCCTGGCAAGCCCATGAAGCCCCTTACATTGGAGATTCGTTTTCAGCCATGCCATGTATTTAAACGACAAAAACTAAACAATTTATATTGGTTCAGATTTTCCGGGAGGCACGGCGAACGAGTCCGAGCATTGTGTACATGCCGCACATCGGCGAGTGGTGGGATGTGATCAACCACACGCTGCAGGCCACCTTCATCGCCCTGCTCTACGACCTGGACCCCACCGTGCCCATTCTACTGGTGGCCACCTGTGAAACCAAGTATGCAGAACTACCCACGCAGGTGAGTGCTAGCGTATTCTGGAAGTGCAGAATCTCTGTCGCAATTATTCAAAGAATTTCCGAGTCACTATTACAGTTCTAAAATCGATTTTTTTTTTCTTTAAAACTTTGGAAATCAAATATATATGTACGTACATACTAGAAATTCTTTTTTTTTTTTTTTTTTTTTTTTTTTTAATTAAAAGTATGATAAAAAGGAAAATGATCACGTAAGGGGACTTGAGAATTTGGCAAGGTTATCGAATTAATACGGACATAAAAGTAAGGTTGTCATAAATAAACCAAAGCTATTTATACAACAGGTGAAGGCATTGTTCTGCAACGAAGAGGTCATCACGATGGAGAATCCAAACGAGAATGAGAGGAGGGAATTCTTTGAAGATCTCCTTGTCAACCAGGTCAAGAAACCTCCATCAACGCGAAAACAAGCAGGTAAGAATGTACACTATTTTTGTTTCAAATGTGAATTAGGCGGTGTCAGATTTCTCTATAAATTGGTTTCGTTTGGTTGGTGAGTAATATAATGGAAACAGGTTTTGTGGATTCAGATTAAATTTTTGTGTCTTTAATAGAGAAGCTAAATTTGAAAAACGTCTGTCATATCCTTAAGGAGATATAACTGGAGTGTGGTCAGGTTTGCTTGACACATAAGCCCCTCTTAAGTTAAACAAAAAGGATTCCGGTTTTCTGTCCACCTGGGATTAATTCTTGACGCCATTTTTCACCACAACTGACCGTGAACATATTGATCATCTTTTCTCAGCTGCCCGTGTACTTGAGGTCCTACCCAAAGCCAAGCCAGCAGAGCCTCGCAAGTTGACAGAGGCAGAGCTGAAGCGGGTGCAGAAACAGGAGGAAAAACACCTTCGGGAACTACGGCTCTTCCTCCGCGACATCCTCAACAAGCTGGGACGTGATCGCAAGTTTGGCATTTTTGCCAAACCTGTGGACACAGAGGATGTAAGTTAATCAAAAAAAACTTTCATTTTCTTTTTTCTTTTCCTCAAAAAAGTAAATCAGATTAATTTAGAGAAACTATTTCTTTGGCATGTTTAATGATGATAATTTTGACCGGATTTAATTTCCAGATTTGCTCAATACTAGAGTCCACTGTTTAGTATTGTTTAATAATTTTCAAAAGAACGCAAATGATTTTATGTGTTGCTAGATGAAGAACTGACTTAATGACTCACTCTAAACTTGCACGAACTTGCAGGTCCCTGATTATTATGACATCATCAAGAATCCGATGGACTTGTCTTCAATGATGACCAAGATCGACCTCCACCAGTACGATGCCGTCAAACAGTTCCTGGACGACATCAACCTAATATGTAGTAACGCCCTCGAGTACAACCCAGATCGGGACCCCTCAGGTGAGACTCGAAGAATGTTTGTTGTATTGAAAGGGACTGGAGAGAGTGTAGAGCGAGGAGTAAATACACATGTTTATTTTTCCACGCTAAAGCACTAGTAGTTGTAAGATAAAACAATATGTAGCTTAGACATGGCTATAGGCTCGGCAATTAAAACAATGCTGACGCTTTTATACATATTACTTTGACTTCGTTGAGCAACGTATGATATTGTCAGATACTCTTTGTAAAGTGCATTTATGGGTTAACAGAACACATTGAACACTGAGATAGACAAAATGCTGTTGTATATTATTCCATAGGTAACAAATATTCCGACATCTGTAAGGTATCTAGATTTCAATTTGTAAAAAAAAAAAAGAAAAAAAGGGCTGCAATAAGTTACCGAGCTTTTCTCTTCAGATAGGGCCATCAGGCATAGAGCCTGCGCGCTGCGGGACACCTGCAATGCTCTCATCGAGGCCGAACTGGACCCCGAGTTTGAGAAGCTGTGCGAGGAGATCAAGCAGGCACGAGAACGGCGAGGGGAGGATTCGGCCACCTCCGTACCCTCCTACTACTACACCAAACCAATCCACTCACCCCGAATGGGTTCTCTCAGTTCCTCGCCTTCTAAGTACCCGAGCAGGTTCAGTCGGCGAACACGGGGCATGGACACAGCGGACTTGGACGAGTTGGCCAAGAACAGGGACTGCAGTGTTCAAGAGCAAAATCCACCTCAAGATAACGGACCAAAAATACGGGCCATAGTGAAGAAAGTAGCCATCAGGGCCAAGTTTCCGAAGGCCAAGTCGCCCTGGTGCAGGCCTTCAAAGAAGAGGTTCAGGAAGGTTATTATATACGTGGACGAGTATGGCAACCAGGTGGCCCCTCCAGGGGGTGCTGGGGGAGACAACGACAAGCCCCAGGGTGGGGAGGAGGACATTGAGCAGGAGGTTTCACTCAAAGAGAAACCAGACAAGGATGAACCAAAACCAGAGGACGACGACGACGAAGCCACCCAGGCCTCCTCAGAAGCCACCATTGTGCAGGACCTGGAACCGAACGATGAGAAGGAGAATAAACCAGTGGCCAATGTTCAGAATAGTCCTCACCGGTCACAGCCAGCTAGTCCAAACGTCACTCCGCCCAGCCTGCGGTCCGCCACGCGATCTGGCCGGTCGCCTTCATCTTTGGGGATTTTCACCCGAAGCACGAGTCCACGCTCACTAAGTCCACGTGGGGCACGTGCTGACCTATCCACGGACACCCCGCGTCGCTCTACCCAGGACATTAGCCCTAAAGCGTATATCATAACGGGAGACAGCCTACCGAGGTCCCTCAGCCCTACAGTTCGACTTCGAAGAGTAAGTATCCCTTTCACTGTTGGAATATTTACTTAAACTTAGTAATGGCAAATTATTAGAGGCGACCATTCGGAAAGCTCCCCTAATCTTTCCTGATTCCCCTAACCTTTCCTGATTCCGAGTTCTTCTTCCTTGGAACTAAAGATAATGTGTCCCTGTCCACATTCTCAGTCCTGAAGGGGTCGGGGGTGGGGGGGGAGAGATATAATTGGTTGAGTTTGCTTGATACATTATCACTGAAGACAACATAACAGTTCTGCCGTGTTTGTGGTTCTTGTTTGTTTTTTTGCGGCCCTGCCATATTGTTTTGTAAGGAGAGCGTGGTAACCAAAGCTATAGCAATGGATGTTTCTCAAAATCCGAGGTAGAAAATCAATCAGCCATAGGATTGAACTGGATATTATTTTCTAGTTCAAAAGGTAATGCTTTGTTTAAGTAATTTAGTTCCTTTAATGGATAAAGGGAATGGAGTGATGATAATTATAATTAAGTATTAAGACGTGCTTCATTGATAACATACAACAAAAATACTTGAACTTAGTATTTGAATTCAACTTTTGCTTACATTTTAGGTGATTCATGTATGTATGAGCCACAATATATGATAACTTCTTTTTGTTGCTACCTGCTTAGTCTCCATTGAAATGTGAAAGTATCAAGTCTGATCCCACTAAATGGCAGACTGCAAGAAGCTTCGGATTACTACCTCCTTTCCTGATTTCAGCCTTATCGACACCCTCCTTCTTATGATTTCTTCTTAATTTATGCTTTTTGATATTACATTTGAAATAAAATGATTTAATGGGTACATGCTACTGCAAATTATTATAAGTCGCATGTCTATGGAGCTTAGGTTAAAAAGAATACCGCTTCTAACTATTCACTAATACTTGTATGATTAAACAGATTGACTTTATCATATCGAAGTCATAATTAAACTTCAACTGTGTTCTACAGATCTGATATTGATACTGCTAAAAGAACATTTCCTCGTTTAAATCTGTATGTACGCAAAAAAAATATTTTCACTCTTAACTAAATCTTAAATATTGTTCACTTAAAATCGAGATTTAGAAAATTTAACAAAATTATACCAAAATGAAATTATCATCAATCCAGTAATGGCACAAGGAATAAAGATTTAACAAATTTCCCCAATCATATGGCACTCATGACATGATTATTTCTTGTGAACAGAGTAGCCGAAGTAGTGGTCCAGAAACTATGGATACGAGCCCTTCGCGACCATCCGATCAGCAGACTTCAGAGGTGTCTGCACACGCCAACCCGGCTACGTCACCCAAGTCTAACCCGAGCTCCCCGTCGGCTGCAGTGGCCACTCCCAACAGCCCTCCGTCCACCCCACCTAAACGTTCCCCAAGTGCCCCTTCAACGTCGGCTGCGACTACACAAAGTCCGGAGACGTCGCAGCCGAGTGAAGAATCGCAGTCTACAGCCAAAGAAGCTGCAGATGAAGACACAACAGAGAAAGAGGAAGAGAAAAAATGTACGTTTACTTGTAGGGGGCATGTTTAGTCAACTAGGTATTTCAATACTATACTGTAATGGACCCTGTAGTTTACCGATATGGTTCGGTCCAATCTCTCCGTAGGATTTGCAATGTTGATCGTTGATTTGGTACCAAGTCCCTGAATCATACTTTCTGTTTTGGTCTTACTCTTGTGCATTTGTTAAACCTTATACTCTCAGTCTGTAGCATATCTCCGTATTCTATACAAAAAAAATTATTCACAATATATTGGGTTAAGATACCCAACATTCTATGTGAAAAAATTATTAAAATATTTTCGTATTCTAAATAAGAATATTCCTCATGTTCACGACCCATGAGTTGGTCATATTTCATTATGGTGAAGCTCACCTGCCCTGATTACCTTTGCAGCGAGTCCTCAGGTGCGGATGACCCGCTCCCGATCTCAAGTGCCGGCAGCAGTGGAGGCATTGGCCAAACGTGTCTTGGAGACAGAGACTCCACAAACCGTCATCGTCGACGACGATACACTCCGCTTTCTTCTTGCCAAGGTCGTCAACGTGACCAAGAATGCTACAGTAGAGCAGCTAGAGAAGCTGTACTGTCATTTATCACAAGCCGTCTTCACCCATCGCCAAAATATTGATAAAACCGAACTAGTTCAGGTATGTATTGAAGGATACCTTTCAGATGGTTGGTAAAATTTTCATATAGTGGTACTATGATAATCATTGTACAGTCGGTCAAACACTTTGCAGCATTGTCCCTTGACAGATTTTCATTTTCGTCATATCTATTTGCTTGATAATAGAAAAGAGATATTAGAGCTTAGGTCGCATATCTCCAGCAATATTGGAAAACGATTTCTTCGTAGACGCGTTTTTGCGTCACTGTTATGATTCGGAGTAACAAGAAATTACAAAATGCGCGTAGCCTTAAAGTGTGAGCGTCACACGGATTTAGGGATAAATGGCAAAATTTTTGTTTAAAGGTACTTGGGTGTGTTCAGGGCGCCACCTGGGAGGTGTATTAAGAACTAGAAAAAAAATCTTATTTTAAGCCAACTTCAATGCTATCTTAGGTATGTTGACACTTAAAAAATACAATGCACATAATTTGTCTTTGAATAAAGTAATGTTTCCTAGTATAATCCAAGCAAATAGTGCTCAAATACTCACATTTTTAAGTTTATTCACTATAACTAATCTCACAAACGGTAAATGTTCTTTATTTTTTTCTAAAATTTGTGTAATTGCCTATTCTTGTTGTACACTGAGTTTGGTGGGAATTGCACTGGTAGTTTTTTTGTGATTTTACAAAAACTCATTTTTCCCATAGAAACCAATGGTAAAGGCAATTTTCTTAATAAGGCTGTAACTTCTTTCGCAAACGGTAAAAGATCAAAATTTCAGTTTCTATTTACTCCTATAGATATAAGCTTTGAGTAAAAAAATTATCTAAGAAATTTGACTGGTCAATAAAAATCAGGTTGAACACACCCAAGTACCTTTAATGGTTTGATAACGTTAAATGACAAATGCATTAAGGGCAATCGCGCCATTTGTTAATACGCACACATACTGCGCAGCCTGGCTCCATGGGTGTGCAGTGGAGCGTGACAAGGGTGAAAATGCTTAACTATAGAAGTCTATGGAGGGAAAATACGTTTTTGCTCATATCTCTGTTCCTGTGCATCCAATTACAACACTGTAAGCGACAAAGATGAAGCCCAGAACCTCAGGAATCCATATATTTTCTTAGATTTGAGAGGCATTCATTTTTGAATTAATTATGAATTTATTTGTAATAAAAGTGTTATTTTCGACCCTACCCTCCCATTTAGCAACAATTGATGCACTTCTTTAAGGTGATGTGGCATGGTTTCTGCTCAATATATACTAATAAAATTAATTCATTTACATAAAGGGACATGTATGTAGGTCATGGTAGGTGCTATATGTCTGAGGAATAATGTAAGTGCATACAGTATAATCAATGAATTTTCACAAAAATCTTAGAATTTTATATAAACCTTAAGGTACTTAATTCCATTTTCTGAAAAAGTTAGGTCGGTGACCCCCCCTTTTTGTTTCACTAAATGATAGACAACACTTATTCCAATCAAATGTAAGGATTTCAAGTAATTTTCAACGTTGATAATTTTTTTATTACCATTTTAATAAGAATTTTTTTTTTTTAATCACCAGATTCATCAGATTTAATTTCCCCAAAATAAGTTTATTTTTGCATTTTTGGCAAATAATGCATTATGTATAAAGATTAACATATCTACTTCATATCCAAATGAGTTAAGAACATAATCAATGATTTTCATGAATGCAATTATGGAATCTCTTTAAGTTATTTTGATTTGTGAAAATACTGAAATTTTAGTTTTTTGCTAATTTTGTGATGTTTTTAATTCAAAAGTTAGCATGGTGACCCCCTATTTTTTCTTCATTTTTGGAATTTATAGACCCTAAACCTGTATTTCCCAAAATTAAAAGTAAATGTCAACGTTAGAACTATAATGGAGCGATTGTCTTTAATTGAGATTTATTCCTTTTTGCAGGAACTTGGAATGATCGCCTCAAGATTTGCCGTGCACAATCCTTCATCAAGGTGAATGTGAAAGCAGCAGCTGACTTGTTATCAAATCATTCCATGATCTGTAATCGTAATATCACGCTGTATTCTGGAAAAGGGAAAAAGTATTCAAGGATGTGTTGTTAAACTCCAGTCCTGGGGTGACTTCACTATTTTGATGCCATATTATACCTCAGGGTGTTTTTGTGGATTTCTTTTCACGTTTAAAATGATTCCTGCTGTATATTCGTCAGAGTCGAGAGTTTTGTGTCTGTCTAACATGAACCCGATGTATTTTATACCTAAGATATTCAGGAGTATTTATATGGGCTGTTTTATTTTGTAACCTATTCAACTTATCAGATTCGTCAGAAATCGACCATGCTCAGGGAACCTGGAATGCAAAAAGCACGCAGGTGACCATATACACCACCAGTATATTATTCGAGGGGAAATCAGGGAAATCTCATGAGTATCACCCGGTACGGAACCGTGCATACATGGGGAAAATGTTTGGTATGAAAAGTTGCACAAGTACAAATCTGGTTGTGTTTTAAAACTGGCCGAAAAGGTCTTCAACAAAGCTTTAATTTGAACGATCAAGTAATGCTTTATAAAGAAATGCTCAGAATGATACCCCCAAGATTAACAATGTGTGATTATAGGTAACAGTGTAGGTGGCTATATGCTAAGATACTCCACTAATATCGTAAAGACGAAATTGGTAATTGATCAATATCTTTTTCACTAATTATTTTGGGCCCAGTTCTTACTACTTCTTATTGTATTTCTAACAAGTAAGCGCTGAATGTTAAATTAAGGTATGTACATAACTCATTCAAAAAACTTGAGAATAATTTATACACTAAAGTATGTATACATTTATTAAGCCCATTTGTTTCGGGCAACATATTGGCATATAAATTTCTATCCGAGTAAGTCGTTTAATCTACGAATAAGGTCTTAGAAAATAAATGTTATAACACTCAAATGAATAGATTCCCTCGATTAGACCGCATACAAACATGCATCTTTAAAATTTGAGAAATGACGTCCTCGTAATTTGTGGATTGATTCATATTTCATTGTTCAGATTGGAATGTAAATCTTTAAAATTACTAGTCACAAATAAACTTGAGAAGGCTGTTATTCTTTTACGGAGACCTTTGTAGAAACTGAATATCGGTAACTGCTGAGATCTACATTTGCTTGAGTATAGTGTGAATGGTTAGACATAGACATATTGCAACTTTTCATTATCTAATTTAGAACGTAGCCGACCAGACAAACTGTATTTTTAATTATTGTACAGTATATTTATTCAGACAACAGTTAAGATCGGCTCTAACTTTTTTGTAACTAAAATCCTTATCAAGACAGCTCGATCAAAATCTCCATCATTCTACCTCAGCCTTGCAAACATACACGGTGGTCATTTATATTACATTTATATCACTTTTTTCGAAGAACCTGAACTTGAGGTGTCTTCTTAGCGCTTTCTTAACACGCAATTTTGACAGCCTGTTCAATTAAGAAAAGCGTCTAAATCACCGAGATAGTAACATTGCTGAACCCCAGCCCTTTTCTTACATATTCATAGAGTATTATTATTATGTTGGACACTTGATTTTATTATCAGTGCATGTATAAGTGACGGTTTTCTATTTAAGTATATCATGTCGGTTAATCATTTACATTTTTTTTATATGATTTGCATGTGTAAGTCTGACAGACGTTCTAGCGCTGATGACTGTATAAAGCATGTGTTCTATTGTGTGTAAGCCTGAATGTTATCTTTGCCCTTGTGACGGGGACAGTACGTCCTGTTATCTAAAAGATCGTTGTACAGTATTTCCCGGGTGTGAAACCAGTTCAGTTATTTTGTGTATCATGTATTGGCGGTGTCGGCGGATTTGAAAGCAATGGCGTGGGAGTGGTTTTGTTGTAGATGGGGTTGAAAGGAGGATGAACGGACATCACATGAAATTCAATAAAGTTTCTATGCAAAAGGTTTGTCTGTGTTCAATTATCAGGTTGGGGATCTGATTTGCTGTGCCTCGTCAATGTAACTTGGTAACGGGAAAATGGTAAAAACTTATTTTTGCTATGGGATTCCTTTTGCTCTCACGCTCTTTACCCAATTATTGTCCATTTCAAGTGATAAACAGTAATGAAGATAATCCATGATACGATTTTGGCCTGAATATGGACCGATTTTATAAACGGTTTGGCAAATTATAACCATTCTTGAAACTTATCAACTAAATATGATGAAATAAAAACCATTCCTGAATTGCTATGACATCAAGGAATATTTATTGATATATTTCTGAATATGTGAGAAATGCATGTGAAGAAATCGATTGGTATAGTGGATCATTAGTTCAAGGGTTAAAATGATTGTTGGAGTTTAATGTCCGCTCTGCAATTTTTCAGCTATATCAGGACCAACTCACAGTTTATTGGGTTGTGCAGTACACTATGACCGTATCTATGGGCCATTGGGGGTAGAAACGATGGCAAGGTGAGGTGGTGTAAGTCAGCACCCGGGATCGAACCCGGGCATGGTTAAAATGGGTATAAAGTGTAAAAGGTAATCCAGTATCAGGATGGAATGGAGGAAATTTCAGCTTTTAACATCAGAATTTGCGTGGTTGCCGGGCCATATAAGGTTCTTTAGAAATGAGAAGTCTTTTGGGGATAGAGCTTCTAAGATGGGTTGTTGCTGACCTTGTTTAAGGAAAAAATAAGGTTAAGTGCCATTTCTGAGGTTCTCCCTCCATTTCTAACTACATGGTGCTGATGACCAAAAGAATTCGAGGTAAGAAAACCATACCGACACTTCACTAGAGAGTCCTGGACAGGAATCCAATATATATGTACATTTTGTCTTATTATGAGGCGGCAAGGCTTTAAGATCAAATAAAGTCTTAGGTCACCTTAAGATCTTAGCCGCCGAATTCCCCTTTCGTCTATACGACAATCGGTGACGCGTTTATGTGTAACACCCGATGAGACGATCACTCCTGGGCTTAAATAACCACATATTTGGGCTTATTTGGCCTTACATCGCAGAGATTTTGATATATAGAAGACATAGGAATCGTTAAAATCGTCCAAAACGGTCAAAATTAGACATTCAAGCGCGGAATCCAAACCGTTATATCAGTACGATCGCCGGGCTTGCCCGCCATCTTACTTGGTCACGTGACCCTTTCTTCTCCGATTTGGGGCGCTGGAATCGGGTCAATCTCTGAATATTCATTAATCTATGCAGGCCTATTTTACCATGAAATCGGTCATTCTTACGGGTCAAATATATATACAGAGGTAGATTTGGATACATAGATGATCATGTCAAAGTCCAGGAGAAGATATTTTGCGAAATAATGCGTCAAATTGCGCGAAATCATCGCACTATTTTCTTGGTATTCCATCGCGGCGACCCGGTGAAAAATCCAGGTCAGACCTCACATCGGCCGGTGCAAGTGCCCCGGTCGGACGTTATGGCGTGGGGCTCCTCTTTCGCCGCCTGGATACCTGGATTACGGCGGTATCTGATGCTTTCAATATATATATATTGGAGTCTGGACCCCCTTAAACGCATACAACGCATTGACAATTCATGCGGGAACCATGCGTTCGTATCGAAGGGAAAACATTGGATCGATCGGACACGTGGAGTCACTGTCAACATGGCGCCGTCAACCCTTCGCCGGGTTCTCTCCCCGCACGCCTGCATTGATACATTGAACTCAGGAAACCAGGATGACATTAAACGCATCAATTGTGGAGGATATACGCATTGAAACGCATTGAGGACTCCAGCATAGGCCTTAACGGTTAGTTTATATCTTTTTCCCAGCATTTGGAATGATACCGTTGAAATCTAGGCCTAAACTCGGCTCGAGGCCTAACACGCAGTGGTCGGACACTGGCAATCTGAAAAATAATTATTTTAGGCCTTATTACCCCTACCAAAATGAAATCCATGTATATATCTATGCTCTCCTATATCTCAGGGTCCTATTTATCATATAGTTTGATCATTTTAGGCCTGGAAACGCTTGCAATAATATTTTACAGATGGTATGAAAAAATTACTGGACTCAGATAGGCCTAAGCGCCCTCCGACACTGTCAATGTATTATGGCGGCTCTGACAGCAATTATTTCTGATCAAAAGATTAAATTATTTGTTGAATTGTCACTATAGTGTCATTCTTTCAGACCTACCATCAAAATATTAAATCTCAGTTCTAATATGTCTAGGCCTAAGTCACTGTCACTGTCTGAATCATTCCCATTCAATGTTAAAACATAGGCGTCACACTGTCAATAAGTTCTTCGGTGCTGTCAGTGTCTGACACAGATTCAAAGATCAATGTCTTACCTTGAAAGAAAATATTTTTTCAGATTGACACTATAGTGTCAGTTCAGACCTACCACAATAAATCATTAATATTATCAGGCCTAGTACCGCCGCCTCATGTGTATCAAAGCTGGAAGCTTTGATACTGTATAAAACATTTTTTACTATATATTACATTAAGACATTAAAACATTAAAACATGCCGCCGAATTGATCAGTATGGCTAGACGTTTGGACTTGTTTTCAGTATGGAATTGGTAAAAATTCTGTTTTTCATATTATCTTTTTGTTTAAGTCTGACCTTTAATTTTTTGATTTGCAACCTTTTAAATGAACTTTTTTCTCAGATCCACACTTTGAGACCTTTTGATATTAAAAGCCACACATTTTTAATATATGAGAAGAGGAAACACATTAAGTGTGTGAAATACAATTGAATATTAGTCCCCCTGCCCCCGGGCCTAGCTTTAACTGGGTTTTGGTCTTCACTTGTTTCTGTAGGCCACTTCGATTCCTCTCGGCGGCTAACCAGCATGCATTTCGCGGCCATACAATAGCATTGAATTCCGGCAGGTGAATCAAATTTGCAGTTTTCGTAATTTTTATAGCGAATGGGTGAGTCACTGGTCATTCAGCATGTCAATATACACACATGACCATCATGTGAGTAACGAAAGAACCCGTGGGCCAGCACATGCAGGCGGTGTCCTGAGGGAGAACGCTGTCCACCTGCATTGATCCAAAACATTGTTTAACCAACAATCCACAATGTGTGCATCATTAGGGATGTGAAACACTTTCTTGTAGGGGAAAAAAGCAGGGATGGTGGTTTTCAGATGTCTGATTTCTGAATTTCTTCTGATCTTTTTTTCCAAGTGAAAGGTTACAGAACATATTATATCTTAGGTTAATAATTGACGCTTACATAGTTTACTTTGCGGCAATATTACCCAAATGTTTAACAAGACAATCACTCAATATCTTTACAATAGATTGGTTAGGTTTATCTAGGTCTGCACTGAGAAGTTTGGTAGTGAATAATTTCTTATGGATGATAGGATCTAATTTCTCTGTATACAAGGTGACTTTGGCGGTCTTGAGGATGAGCATATCATTACGTCTTCCGTTCTTCAATGGAAAAAAAAGAAGTAACGGTTGCCTCTTCATTGTCTAGAGACTACCAGACAGATGCCAATCATTATGTGAAAGGGATTTTGGCCGGAAATGCAACTTCTTCTCACCTGCTGAAATCAACTTTAGGCCTATATCAAAATTCTAGATCCCATCATAATTATTTCGAAAAGTAGTAGTTTCAGTATTATATACATATATACCTAATCAATAGCTATTTACGATATTTCAAGAATTTTTCCATCCCTGGTAAAAAATGTCCATCTCTTTGGATGTTCATTTTTCCTCACCAGGCCGCGCTCGTGTGCCTTGCCCAATATCCCTGGTTTTCCTAATTTCACCTTCACTTGAGTTTGAATAACCTAAAGCCCTTACTTTAACCACCAATAAGCCCCATGAAAACGAGTCACACTAGATAAAGATCAAAAACACCTGTTTGCATTTACATTTTTTATTTCATCAACAGTTCACGATGTTGCAATGGCACTTTCTGACTCGAGAGAAAATGGCTGGTATCCTGCGTCTGACGATTTTGTTTGAAAATAAATAAAATATTGTTGGAATGATATACCACTTAGAATAGTAGCTACGAAGGAACTTGTTCTCTGTACATACATTTTTCAAAAGTATTGCAGTTTATACAAAACTAAGATATTATTGAGTATACATTTATATTTCACATCCATAAGGGAGTCAGCATGCAGCAAACCAATAAGCCTTTTGCATGCGTCACATAGAACTAGAAACAAATAATAGAATCCGGCAAAGTAGACGGTAATCTCAAGCACCTCAGTATCCTGGGTAGCGTTCCACAAGCATGGCATGGCCCTGTCAAAAGACAAATACACGAACTTAGAAATAGGGACCACTGATACATGTATTTCACATTGAAGGAGCTATCTCCAGAAAGGATATCGTAAGTAAAAAAGAAAAAAAAGAGTCAACGCATTGGAAAACTTGTGAATCATTCTTCTTTAAAAAATAACCAAAATACTCCTGTAATATTTGTGTTAATACATTATGAAGCCTACAAGTCTACCTGTGTGAAACAATGAATGCCTTCTCATTGGTTACACCGCTTGAAGGTTTCAGACCGACAGCTAACCCTTAGGTGTAATTTGATAGGGTAATAAATGACCAGGGGTTGTGGACAAACAGTAGTTTAACTACTTTGAGTCAGACCTTCGCCCACTTAATTTTACTCTAGAATGGTGGATCAAACATGTTTGAACTTACCTGTCCACCAGCGGCACAAGCAGCAAGTAGTGCGAACTGACCATCCTCGTGCTTCAGTCTGTTGGCGGCGGTGGTGACGAGGCGCACACCAGTGGCTCCGAATGGATGACCAATGGAGAGGGAACCTCCCCAGTTGTTGAACTTTTCCATGGCAGGGGTACCAACCTGGCGAGAAACATTTGTGTTAAATGATTTGTTCATTCCGTGACTATAAACGCCCTCTCCAGGGTGTACTGATATTGAAGGTTTCATGATTGCACGTGTATATCATTTGTTACCAATTGGCTTCTCAGTGTTTGCTAAATCAATGACATTAATTCCAAAGTACTTACCTTTGCTTTCCTTCCCATATGGTTTACGGCAAACCAATCTGAATCGAGAGCCTTCAGGTTTGCAAGGATTTGACCCTGAAAATAAAAGCCAGAGACATTGATTAATGCATAAATTTTCAGCTTACATTATCTCTTAATATAAACTTTAAACGCAACTTCATTAACAATTCATTATTAGCAACGTTTGTAATAGAAAAATACCGTTATTCTATTTGGTCAATATTTCTCAAAGAATGGAAAAGTGAGATATTCATCTAGTGAAATCCGAATATACCATTTAATCAACATATTTAAAAACTCACGGCAAAAGCTTCATGGTACTCGAAAACATCGATGTCACTGAGAGAAAGGCCGGCCTTCTCCAGGATACGTGGAGTAGCATAGGCAGGTCTGTCAAGAAATGGTGAAAATGCTATGAGTAAAACTGGAACAGTAAAGCTATGACCAAATTAAGAAAAGTATGAATTGTTAGGGTAGCTAGTAGACTTTTAATGGCCAAGTCAAATAACGGGGCGTATTTCCAGTGAAAGTACATCACATAGAACCGTCAAATATTGTTTCTTTGACAGCTGTTTAGCTGTTTCGTGTTATTGCAAACATGTTTTTTGTTCCTCATAAGATGTTCTTTATATTTTTATTATAATTAAACAAATATAGGGCTTGGTCGTTTGATCTAAGGAAACCAAACTGAGCCTTACCCGAGAAGGAGCTGATCCTTGGGGTCCTGGGAGACGTAGAGGAAGTCCCGCAGGTAGGCTTTGGGCTTCAGTCCCATGGCCAAGGCCTTCTCCTCCGTCATAATGAGACAGGCCGAGGCACCGTCAGTCTGAAAAGAGTTAAGCACTTCACTTAAGTCTGTGAACTACAGAAGAAACTCTCCAATACGACCACCTCAGGGACTGAGGCAAGAGTGGTGTTAAGTCGGATGGTCGTCTAATTGAAAGGGGGGGAGGTTGAGAAGTTGGTTCAGCAGTTTCAGAATGATTGTTTCAAGATCGATTTATGTAGTGTCCTTCATAAATAAAACAAGTATCTATTATATCTTTTTGGAAAATATCTGAATATCCCAATTCATTTTTACCATATTTTTTATAGGCCCTTCTTATTCATTGTACTCTGAACAGATGTAGCGTTTACTGTTGTTCTTTTTATCCTATCTATAAGCATTGTGTCTAAACAGAATTTATTCTTGTGAGGTAGGAGCTTTGACTGGAACTACGTCTTCCAGCAACTACATTAGTTGATATTTTGATTGTAGATCTTATTAGTCAAACAGTAAGTCTGTTATGTAAATATTGGATTCCTATACCAGGAACTCACCAGGAAAGAAGCATTGGCAGCAGTGATGGTGCCGTGTGGTTTAATGAAGGCTGGCTTCAAACTGGACATCTTTTGCATAGTTGAGACACGAATGCCGTTGTCACGATCAACTGTTGTGGACTTGCCTACAAAGAATTACATGTAATATAAATCTAAGTCTATCTGATTTTGCTTTGTTGTCGTTTTCAAGTAAATTTATTAAAAACTTTGTTTTCATGATTTATTTTCGTTATGAATAAATGAAACGTTTTGATAAACAACTCAAATTGGGTTCATACTACTCACCTGGCACCTTGTAGGTGAGGATGTCCGTGAGATACCCGGCATCTGCGGCCTTTTTGGCCAAAGTGTGTGAACGGACAGCAAACTCGTCCTGTTCTTGACGGGTCACACCAAAGGCAGCGCACAGTCGGTCGGCGGAGTGTCCCATCGTCTCTCCTGTCGAGAACTCTGCGACTGCTGGCAGCTTAGAGAGAAAAACAATTTTTTTTATGTTTTCCTCTAAACACCGAGACACAAAAAACACATTTTTCAATTATCAGTAAACAGGTTTTTCATGCGAATAAAAATCATGCCTACATCCACTTTTATAAACTGAAAAAATTATTCAAATACTCTTTATAAATAAAACAAAAAACAAGTATACAATTTTTAAATAAGAGTATGGATTTGGTGGATTAATCCGTGCATGATTTACCTCTGGGGTCCACACTTTAGGGGAAAGCATTTGAGAGACGATTCCAAACTTGGCACCAGGCGTCTTGGCTTTGTTGATGGACAGCATAAGTTGCCTCATCTTACGGCTGTGACGGATTGGCACATCCGACATGAACTCCACGCCCCCAGCCACTATCGTGTCACAGTAGCCAGAGTAGATGTAGCCCATACCTAAAGATAGAAGAGAATCGCAATTCAGATTACAATTTGGTATTTTATGCAGCTATCAAAGCTATGAAGTAGTAAGCTAAATGCAGGGATGTAAGTTAGGGACAGTGAACAAATCGGAAATAGCATTAAGGAATTCTGAATGTATCCTAAAATGTTGTAAAACATTATCTAAATATCAAATTTTGAAACTGACTTTTGGGGGTGCTGGGGAGGGAAAAAATCGGAAAACTTACATCCCTGTAAATGAGCGAGCCAAAATAAAATTATGATCCATAAAGAAGGAAAAAATTGATGTCCAAAATATATTGAAACTGTTACAACAATTGAGCCTCAGAGCCAAAATAGTCAGCTGCATGATTTTGATGTCCTTTAATTTACACCCATAACAACATTCCCTGTTCTGCGACAATTTTTCCCTGTGTCATATCCAGCAGGTTGTTCAAAATTAAAAGCCTCTGTGTGCAGAAAAATTTGGACAACCCAACAACAAAAAGTCGAATCCCTAATATCTTGAGAATCAGGAATTTCAGAACCTGGCCAAATGAAATTCCCTGCATTTTCCATGTGTTTTGGTAAAATTTCCAAATTCTCTGTGTTTTCCCTTCAAGGAACTTTTTTTTCCCATTTTCCCTGTTTTCCCTGTGTGGTTGGCACCCTGAACATTATTCAAATTCGTGATGAATGCTCCACTGCAGTATTTGAAAATTTGCAGGTTATCTGCTTGAAAACATGCTGTTAAATGGTTAATATGATTGTATTCTAATAACTTTCCCCATCCTGTTTCTCTTGTCTTGTCCTTTATTCAATTCCACATCTTTAATGGTGATATGATCATGTTCTATACCTCTATACCTACGTTAAAGATCAAAGCTTTGTTGCCGCTATCGTATAAATAAGTTATTTACAAAAGATGGTCTAGAGAGGGTTTTGATAAGGCAGGTAGGTAAGCTTACATTTGTGATTTATAAACTTCTGTGGCAAACTGTGAAAGTCGATGGGCAACAAAACGTACGAAATATTTACACATACTACCGATAAGGGAATGCTTGTTTTGTAATACAGATAAGATATAATTACCTGTGGTGATAGCCTGGTTGGACGAAATGCAGGCTTGTGTCACGGTATGTGCTGGCACTTTGTCGGAGAACCCTGCGCCAAGGGCGGCCTAGGTGACAAAGCATTTCATTAGTACAAAATTATAGCAGGTTGTGTACGGTTTAGCAGCTTTAATGTAACTTGTGATAGGTGTTTGCTAAAACGAGAAATTATTAAAGTTAGGACAATCTGATAACTTCTATTACATTAAGTGGTGAGTAAAATACTTTGAATATGGATTCTTACCTCCCGGGCAATGTTGCTCGTTTTGACCTCTTGGATGACAGTGCCATAGATGATGTGACCAACGTCATCTAAAAAACAATACAATAAAACAAAATTGCATTTGTAAGTCTTTTTTATAAATAAAGAATTGTCGTAAATCAGAAACTTCTCTTCATCCGAGTCTAACGATTACATACACGTCTTATACCAATATGAATAGACTGATCTAAAAGAAGAAAGCAAACAAGAGTTATTCTTTCTTAATAGATTATAAAACTCCTTACCTTTGGGAATTCCAGTGCGCTTGAGGAGCCCCCTGTGTAAAAAGAAATGTAAAGTTATGTTTAAGAAAAAATGCAAACATTTTTTATAATTTTTAGGCCATTTTCTTTTCATTCTTTTTTTTTTTTTTTTTGGAAAATCATCTTACGAGTGCATTTCAATAGTTCTTACGTATTTTCAACTGACTATGGTGAACTATTGAGGGCCTGAAGGGAACAACGAGTTACTGTAAGTTATATTCAAGAATTGCCCTTTGAGCAAGGTTATCGGATTATCAGATGAAATGTAACATTGATTGGCCAAAGTCCTCTCTATCAAGGACACTCACTGCAGAGATCCACGGGCGAGGTCATGGGGCATTAGGCTCTTGTAGTCTGTGCCGGACATCAAGAATGGCGTTCGCACACCCTCAACCAAAACGATGTTCTTCATATTTGGCTTCGCCAGGCTCTTTTTGCCTAAATAATAATAATTATACGAGTTCATAAATCATCTTCAAATGGCATTGGACAAATATAGTTACATTTCCATGCATGTATACACTTTATTCCTATTCGTCAAGTTTATCAATTTTCGTAGTATATGCTATACTTTTTTCTTCTTTGATCAGATAAGTTTTTAAAGTTATAAACCTAAATCGATTCCTAGTATTGTTTTTTTTCCCCTTTTTATGATAATCCTTTGCATTGTTTTGATCATAATATTGTTTATTTTGTCGTGATAATCAAATTATATGGAACATGTCAACATTTCAGAGTATTGCACTTAAATCGATTGCAAAATGCACAGGTATTTGGCAACTCCTGATAAGTACACCAAATATTATGTGTTATCTTTATGGTGTATCAAAACTGGTTATCAAGGAGTGGTCTGTCTCGACAGAGCAAAGTTCATAGTCTAGATCATAGTTCTCTTGTCCCTGATAACAAAATACACTTTGGACTACTTCAGGTGACAAAATAATCCCCACGTGGTTTCATGCGTTGAAAACGTACAATCTAAAAGCAGTTTCCGAAAGGTTCACCCTTATTCTGGTCACAGGGAATGTGGACAGGGAAGTTACATGTATTTCCCGAATTTATCCAAACAATCGAGTGCATGAATTTCTGAGGGTCTTCACATGGAGGATACATAAAGAAAATCTTGAATTTCGTGTTACAAATATGAACTTGTGTGTTAATTTCAGTTATTTCTATATAATTGTAACAGATTTAAATGCGGGTAGTAAGATAAAAGAAGAAAATATATTCTATGCTGTGCATCATAATCATGCGGGCGACAGAAATTACCTGTGGAAGCTTTGGCTGCAGCTGCCGTGGCGAGACATCTTGTGCACTCTAAAATAATAAAAGTGGATAAATGAGAAGAGATACAAACACCATTACATAAAATGGCCTTTTTTTAATTCACATGTCGAACAAAAGTACCGGTGTTTCCCATCATGTGGCCACTTGCATAGGCAACAGATTTGTACACTCGAGAGAGATATTGTTATTTATATAAATGAATTGCTATAGTGCACTTATCCTCGAGAAAAAATGGTTTCACTTCTCCACAATACGGGTATGTTTATTCGCCTTCTCCTATTGTAAGGCATGTATATAAACCGTCGTCTAGAAATGGCTACCAGCATGGGGGTAACATATGCGTCGCCCGTTTTTGAGACCTTCATACTTTGTGTACATTTTCAATATTTTTCTGAATTGAAGATAATAATCTAACCAAGCTCACAGGGCAGTCAATCCCACTCCCATACACCTCCTTTAAATGAAAAAAGTATATACGTTGAGCCTTAAAAAAAAATTTGCGTTAACTTGCAGTGTCAGAAATTAAGGGTGTACCCTGCACCTGAGATGCATGTTTTCGCATCAGAGTGCATGGTCCGTTTTCAAAAGTGTGCACCCAGTAGATGCACATTTTCCAGATCAAATTAATAGCCTTATATCCCCGAGGGTGTATGAAGAGGCTCCTGGGTGCGTAATTTCAAAGCTTTGCATCTGGCGTGTGCGTATATTATACCCATGCTGGTAGCCATTCCATGTGTGCCACCAGAAAAAAGGATGTGTAGCCTTATTAGGCCTAGTTAGTAACTTGCAATTTATCACCTAAATCTAGGTACCCTCACATATACTAGTCATGATTTTCCAGGGGCCAGTCGGGCCCCTAGACCAGAAAATCTAGGGCCCGACCTGCTTTTTATTTTAAGGGCCTTGGGCCCCTGGTTATGTCCATCCCTGCTTAGAAATAGAACGGGGGAGATATTATAATCCATGTGTGCCACCAGAAAAAAGGATATGTAAAATATGTAAGTTGCAACCTGAAACAGAACAGCGTTTTATACTCTTCTACCTATTGTATACTGAACCTCACAGAGAAATGTTTAAAATCATAAGTACTGAAGAACCAGATGCATTGTCAATAGAAACTGAAAAATTGTGTATTTACTGAGTAGTACAATGACAAATACCAAGGTTTTCACAGGCCCTTACAGCCAACTCTGCTGACCAGCTATGAATTAGGAATGGGATCGACCAGCTTTAGGTACCTGAAGGTGGTCAAAAATATATCAAAATATGACAAGTATTCATTCAAAAATTGATGCCTGACCAACGTTTAGATCTTTGGATCATAAATAGCTGGCTTTACTTCTGTCCTGGGGAAAACTCTGAATATTTTTATCATAACAGCAGTGATGAACGTCCTATACGGAGTAAACGGGTCAGCGGTATTCCCGTCATTTTCGGCATCACGCGGTGAATTAATGGGCTCCAGAAGTGACCACGTTTAGCATTGGCGCCTATGGAGAAAATTCGAATTTTCGCAATAGTGCGGAAAATTGACCTTTTAGGAAAATTTGAAAGCTTGTATGGGGTGCCTGGGATTAATTCCAAACTTTAATTAATTTACGGTATAAAGATTGGACCAATATTTGAAAAGTTATCCCGAAATAACATGTTTTCTCCCATAGGATCCTATGTTAAACGTCCACCCAACCTCCGTTCGCGATTTCCGCAAAATTTCGCCGCGCGATGCGTTATTTTTAGACCCGCATACGGTGTATACAAAGCAAATTCCTTACGCAAACTTCAAATTATCAGGAATAGCTGATTATGGCCGATCTCTGTCCTCAACCTTGCACTTGGGAATATTAACTTACCTACTGACAGTAGGTAAGTTAATATTCCCAAGAATAGTATTATATTACTGTATAGTATTGTATTACTGTATGTAGTGCACTGTATTTTGGTGTCAAAACATTTCTGTTTGACAAAGTCTTAGTATGTAAGAACCAATGCTCGTGTATTTCTTTCTTGTCTTGCCATATATTAATAGTATATATTGTCTTGGCAATATTGTGCAATAAAGAAATATTTTGGGGCCCTTGCCTTGGCCACAACTTCAACTTGGTATAAGTTAGGTATATTACATTCCAGCATCTGGCGGCCATGTTGGATGTTTTTGGCATGCTGGTTCCCTGTTTTGACACCAGGTGTCAGGCAGGCAGGTAGCAGCACCAAAAGGAATCCTCCTCCCTGATTGGCTAAAAATGACAAACTCACAAACTCTCTACAAAACACCCTGAAAAATCTAAAAACTTATGATAAAAATTAAAGGGGTCCCTGGGACCTCTGAGGGCAACCCTGGGGTCGCCACAGAGATAAAATTCAAAAAAGCATATTAAACTAGATGCTGAATCTGGCTGATAATATGTTCCTCAATATTTTTTGAGCATTTTTCAATTTTTATGTAATATAGTCTACCTAGACAAGACTTTGCAAACTTGTCACAAGTTTGCAAAGAACTGTCAATCATGTCTTTCTGAAATCCAATGTCTCATGTCATTAACATTGATACTAAAATAACTCATTGTTGCCCTGTCAGTTAGAGCCATCTTTTTCTTTCTCTTTGAAGGAAACCCTTTTTTCAGGAGCTAGAGCCTAGGCGGCAGGCTTAATAGACAAACTTAGTAGAAGATCTAGATTCTGACTGAGGGTGAGCCACCGTGAGGCGGGGCCGACCAATGTTGGAATGAAGTCATACCTGCCGTTTGTCCCGATTTGGTCGGGACAGTCCCGAATTTAGTCCCTTGTCCCGATTGTCAAGTCGGGACAGTGTTTGTCCCGATTTCAGGACACTGTCCCGATTTTTGGAGATGTTCTAAGGATCTGATGTGTTATAATTATTCTAGAATCAATGTATTCTAATAGGAAATGCAACTTTCCTGTATTTTTGATAAGAAATGTCCCGATTTTGGCCATTCATGCAGGACATATGATTTATGAAAATCTGGTAAATATGAGTGATGTATTTAAAAATTGTGTATGGAAAACCCCATTATAGATGGTAAAATTTGGTTGTCCCGATTTTTGGTGAGTTTGAAACGGCAGGTATGATGAAGTCAGAGCAGTCAACTTTCAGAACTGCACAAAACATAAATTTGTCAGTGTATTTCAGTATAACCTGAGATAATTGAGTTAACAAATAAGGATAGATACTTTTACATTTATCAAAATGAGAAATCAAGTTCCTGAATTGATAAAAACTCACGCAATTTGGTTTGCAGTGCCAGCGACGGCAGCACAGCAGTCTTCCTGAGGGTCGCCATTTTATCGTCTGTCACTAGGTCATGTGACTTCTGTCAAACTAACTTTTTTATAGTTTCATTTTGAAAACTTTTAGTAACTGATGACATGAACTGATTGAAAATAGTATTTGACCATTCAACATACTCATTACCGAAAAAAATATCTTGTTTATAAACAGAAAATAACAATTTTCTTAAAAGAAATAGCTGAAATCTCGCGAGAAATCTCGAGATGAGCAAAGTCCAACAGCCGGCTTCTGCTGTCTGACCTTTCAGCAGATCAACAAGGATGGCAAGTGTACGGATTTTGAGTGGCTTTGGCAGGATAGCTCGCCGTTCTTCTTTGTCCTTACGAGGTAAGGCATCAAGAAACAATTGAGCCTGTTTGATGATGTAGATACATCTTAAAGTTAATGCAATTTGTACAAATTCGTACCGAACGTACAGCGTCTGTGACACTGTGTGCAATGCAGACGAGATGTCAGCAAAAACGCGGCCGGCAGCTCTGTGCCTTACTCCTGGGGAAGAGTTAGGTCTACCAGAGTATCAGGTTCAATTCTAGAGAGAAGAGTGTGGCTACGACTTTACGGTCACGAAGTGTCAGTGTGTCACAGTGTAGAGTATTAAAGACCCCCCCCCCCCCCCCACCCACCCACCCCTGCATTTGCCTACTGGCCCGAAAACCTTAGAGTTAGAATGAATTCGCTGGTCAGGCTCTGCCTCAGGCCAGGCCAAAGCCAGGGGAATGGGCGGGGTTGAGGCTTCAGTTCAGGGGCGGTACCCTCTTTCAAAAGTTTTTCGGCATTTTTTCAAGAGACTGTTCTTCAAACATAACAGTATCAATAATCATCAAGTCAAGATAAGACAAAAAAAATAGGGGCCTAGCTGTGTTCAGGTTTCACTTTCAGTTTCAGACATTCAGTCCTCCAAAAAAGGAGGGTCGGTAACAGTTAGGTCTGGATTTTATTTTATTTTTACATATTTCTTTTTAACGTAATGATAGATTCATACAGGTTAGAAATAAAAGACTTCCTTATTTCATCCTCTGTCATGCTTTTGAACATCTAAAATACATATTTTGTTTATGTAAAAATGTTTTAGGTGATATTTGGAATATTTTTTTATTTTCAACACTGGCCGGATCTCTTTGACTTTGGTAAGTCAAAACAAAGAGCAAAAAAAAATAAAAAAAATATTCGACCTACATAATCAGTACATACCCTATTTTTTTCAACCCATGTAACCTGAACACAACTATTGTTCTTATTGGCCTAATGTTAATGGCTGTTATGTATTGTTATAATTATACAGCTAAATCCATAAAAATTTATAATGGTCAAAAAGTGCTAAAATTTATGATTTAAGTAGGTATCCCAACAGGCAGTGTTTGAGTGGGGTCCACCCCAGAAAAGTAATAATGCCAGGAATTTGTGCAAATCTAGGGTTTATTGGGTGGTTTAAAATGGAACAATAACTATATTCTCATATATTTTTGACCAAAATAGTGAGAATTATCATGGCAGGTCAGAATTAGAACTAGTTAACCCAGCCAACTACACGGGTGTGAGAAAAATCAAAATTTGCCCTTTTTCATCTTAAATTTTAAGGTATTTGTAATCACAAATATAAACATTTTTGGTGTCAAATTGTAGCTCTAACTATGAACTTTCAGGCCATATGGGTTACATGTAAGTATCATGCATGGGGAAATAGCGCAAAGGGAAGTAAAAAGGGTTAAAATGGCATAAAAATCTACATTTTCTGGAAATTGTCCCATTTTTTACCTTAAATTTGCATTTTTAAGGCATTTCTGAGCAATTTACCTATATACATGTCTGGTAACAAATGAAAGCTTTTATGGTGACCTATCCTGCTAGATGCTTTCCATGTTTCTTAACTTAATGGGGAAATAGCGCAAGGGAAAAGTAAGAATTTTCTACCCTGTCATTTTTTTGGACCTAAAACAATTGATAGAGTAATCTAAAAATCTGATATTTTCTTCAATCAAAGTGGTTTTCACGTTTTCTTGAACTGTTCTATCAATAACTTTTTTCAAAAAAGTCCTAAACACATTTTGAAAAAATCATCTGTGATACCTAATTTAAGATATTCCTTTTGGAGATTTATTATGGGATGTGGTTGTTAAATGTGCTAATTCATTATTTGAAAGGTCTTTTGAGCATCAAATCATGAAAAATTGGCCTATAATGTTCTATAAGTATAACCATTCAAAGAAAGTCTGTGATATCTTCTACATCCTCAGTCATCCAATTAATGAATTTAGAGTTCCTATGATGTGTTTTACAATAAATGGCTGTAACAGGATGAAATAGTAAATCTTTCTTAGTGCAGCATAGGTCGATCTGAAGTGGGAATGCTTAAGATCTGTGTGGTCACCACCCCTGTGGCGTAAAACTAGCTGCAAAGCTTTACCTTGTGCAGTCTGGTAAAAGAACCCTAAAGGGTTGGCTGGAACTAACCTAACAAACAAACAAACTGAGATTGTGATAGCTAATCTACCTTTGTCTGGCAGTGGAATATTAGGTCTGAGGGCGTGATTAGCAAATTTATGAAATGCATACATTTTATTATTCTTTTATGTCAATCATCCATAAAAGCTAAGTTGAGCTTGAGTTGAACTTCAAATCTGATATATCAAAGTCGTTTTGGTAAGTATATTTGTGTGTAATTACACGTGAAGGTATCTGAAAATAGGTGCGCTTCCTTTAAGTTTAATACTAGCATTCCCTTGACGACAGACAAGAATGAAGTGGTTTACCGTTTTGTACAAATATGCCAGACGTTGTGATAAAAACTAAAGATATCACAAGTTGTCGAACGACTTTTCATTTTTACTAGGACCAACACTGTTGTGTGAATGCCTCACTAAATTGGCTTACTTTGTCTAAGGTTATGGAACACTTCTTGGGAAATGTAATTTCAGATTTCAGCCATTTGAATTGGCCTATTTCTTATATTCCATTCCCAGCACACTTCTTGAGAAATGTAATTTTAGTCACTTAAATTGGTCTATTTTTTATTATGTCCGTTTTCACAGCATATTGATAAAAACTGTTCTTTTGTTTCATAGGATGTTATCCACGGAATGCCTTCTCCACTTCATCTGTAATGCCTGGTAAGTATTGCGTTTAAGAAATGAGTACATGTAGATTATAGTGATTGACAACTGATAATACGTATTCTTGATGCCCTATTTTTGTCTGTCCTACCCCGCTATTAATTATTTCTCATCTCTCTTTTGCTAATTCACAGTTTATAGGACAGATATTATTATTTATGTGACTTTACCGCAGATCTTTGCTATAATCCTTTGAAATAGAATGTTCAGTGACGACATTTCGCTGACTTTTTCATCCCCCCCCCGGATATTTCCTGAGTGTCATCTCTGAATGCTATCGAGGGTAACTGTATCACTAGGAAAACAGAAATTGGAGGAAAACAAAGTGAATTTAAAAGTTTTCTCGAATACAGGAATTATTTTTTCTAAGGTTCTGGATTTTATAGAACAATTTTCCAATCTTTTTGAGACTCTTTGAATGATTTTTTATTTTTTTTAAAGAGTTTTAGCTGTTGGTCAGGGGAGCAAATAATTAGTAATTTCAAGCTCTACTAAATGTTCTTTGATAGTTCTACAAGACAAAACTAGCGCCCGTCGTGTACCCGCGGATGTAATCTTAAAAAATGACACAATCTCAACTTTCAATGATAAAGAGTATTACGCGATTTCTTTGCAGTTCACCTGAAGTATGAAGTCAAGGATGGGGTTGGACTCGTCACCTTTGATTCCCCTGGAAAGGTGAGAATAAAGCTGATTTAAAGTTTTCATTAGATAATGTTCATATTGTATCAAATTGATGATCGATAATATCCAGGGAATATCGAGCGCCAGAATTTAAACCTCATTGAATCTTGTATTTGTAGGCATCATTTACCTGATTTCTTTGTTCTCTGATTATTTAGAGTAGGGAATAGATTGAATTCTCTGAATTCATTTCGGAAACTGAAATCCCACTCGATGCAATATGCACCATACTATCATCATTTCCAAAAACACGTAAGATTTATTGATATTTCAACTAGAGTTTGATGTTATGTTCAATACTTTTAAATTTGCATCTTTCGCAGGTCAATACACTTACCCGAGAGGTTCTGGGAGAGTTTGATGAAATTCTGGGAAAGATTCATGCAGATCCAGCAGTGAAGAGCGCAGTGCTCGTTTCAGGAAAGCCTGACTGTTTCATTGCTGGAGCAGACATTGCGTAAGTATTTTATGAAAAATGATATTTGTTTTAATTAAAACTTGACAGTTCATTTAAAAAAAAATCAAAAAAAAATCTATATACTTGTAGCAAAGGCATGACGAGTTGCATCTCAGCAATGCCAAACCATCAGTACATGCAGGGACCTAGCGCTAACATCTTTGTAAGACATCATAGAGTTCTTTATCATTTCGATGTTGTTGTTCTTTTTTTTGTTTTGTTTTTTATGTTCAGGTTTGAACGAAAGATCTGTTTTTTACTTATTCAACCACAGTATGCTTCAAGCATGTGAATCTGCAGAAGAAGTGGAAGCCTTATCCAAGAGTGGACAAGCCCTGCTCCAGAGGTTAGAAGACAGCAAAAAGCCAGTTGTTGCTGCAATCATGGGGTCCTGTCTTGGAGGCGGCCTAGAGGTGAGGCAAGCTGCGTTAGATAGGACAAGAATTAAACAGATTAAAAAAATCAATCACCATATCATCTGCTTATGATATTCATAAGTGTAAGAGATATTTCAGGGAAATTTATCAAAATGTACTTTTTTAAAGCTTAGGATATGTGGTACTTTTCTCACGCAAATAACTATATTTTTTCTCGGTACGAGTCCTATAGCAACAATGATATCCTTTCTCTTTTTTTTAAGTCGACTTTAAAATTAAAGGACAGTTAGCTTGACTGCGATGCCTTTCCTCCTGGAATTTGAACTACATATACCAATACCATTATGTCATGTTAGGTACAATCTTTCTACATGTCTCTCGCAGGTTGCCTTGGCTTGTCACTACCGTGTTGCTGCAAAGTCTCCCAAGACGGCACTTGGCACCCCAGAAGTCCTGTTGGGACTGCTGCCAGGTAGTGGTGGAACCCAAAGACTACCACCATTGGTAGGTTTCTAATGTTGATCATCCATCAATCCACCCATTCTGCTTCAAGTTGAAAAGAACAGGAACATAGGCGAATAGAACGTCTTCCTGTGTCTATTAATATTTGGAATTGTGGGATTACACCAATATATAAATAGATGATATAGTTGTCTTTTCTTGTACATTCATATCGTGGCTTTTCTTTTTCATAGGTCTCTGTCCCAGCAGCTTTTGACATGATGCTTACCGGTCGTAACATTCGTCCAGACAAAGCAAAGAAGATGGGTTTAGTGGATCAGCTAGTGGACCCTCTTGGTAAGGAAACTCATGGCTTTACTAAGTTTCTTAATTGTAATCTCTGTTATCAGTAGTCAATGTGTCTAGAGGATGTTGCCCAAGTCGCTGTAGTATCAAGATTTTATCAAGTGTTAATTTGAGGTTAATGATCCATTTCTGAGGGTCCTTTACTCTCTAGCTGTTTCTGATGCAAGGAAAATTGTCTGAATGCCAAAGTTAGCGCTAATGCCCAGCGCTGGAGAAAGAATGTTAGGGTTTTCTGTATCACTGTAGACATTGACTTTTAAGTCTTTATGCATGTTGTTTCTATTTATAGGTCCAGGGCTTGATAGTCCATCCAACCAGACCAGGGACTACCTGCAGAACGTAGCCATAGGAATCGCCAAGTAAGCTATCGGCGATGTTTTTAACCATTCTATCACGTTTTCTTTTTTTATGTAAAAGAAAATGTTGATTAAGATGGTGGTAGGTGTTTGTTAAGGCGTTGCTTACTGACCATTCAAAGCTATTTCCTTAGACAAAAAGCCCAGTGGATCAAACGTGATTTACATTTCAACAAAAAATCAGTTGTGGCGTTGTAAGGACATGCAAGTCAATCTCGATTTCGAGACTGTCAATAAAAGATCCACTACTGTTAGTGTTACACTACTTTAATGAGGCTACTTTCATGTGGAACCAGCTAGTGCAGATAGTTAGCCACTGGTCAAGTCGACCAGTTAGGGAAAGGAAAAAAATTGACGTTCTTTGTTTTGATTTCACAAAAAGCAAATCATCAATTTATATGCTTTGTGTTTTGGTTTTAAATTCTCATTAGTTTGCATGTTTTACCACTTACTCGTGATCAGCATAATTGTTTAACCACACAGTCATGGGGTAGTGTACTATCATATCTTGTTGAGAAAAACAATATCCTAGGGGTCGCCCTCTACTCTTATTAATTTGAATCAGAATCTGGGATCTTTTTGGGCATAGGGAACAGAATCCTCCCCACCCAAGTCCTTCGGTGAGTTGTGAACGAGTCAAGGAGTAAGGTGCAGGAAACATGCCTTATCATAATCCGGTGAGAAACTGGACTGAACCTGGGACCTACGAATCCGCACACTATTGAGCTAACCCCGTCTTAATTATTGACAGGCGTGCCAGCCGGCCACCTGTCTATGCTAACCACTTCAGACCTACCCTGTGACGTCAGCCTCCCCAGTTTTCTCTGTTAGTCACCGTAGTGAAGACCTGTGAGAAAGGCCATGTTTCATGCAATTCAGAGAGTGGTTCCCAAGACCTTATATCCTCAAAAATGCCCTTTATACATGTGAAAACCCCTGAATGGTAATAATTTAGCGTACCTACACTCAAATACTAGTATTAATATGTGATTTAGCCATGTTTGTGAATGGTATTTTCAATAATACAAGCACAAGCCTCCCATGCTAACTTGTAAACACTGAGAATATCCACTCCTTAAACTATATCCTGTCAAATGTTTTTTTGTTAATACTGAAATGTGAATTTAGCTTAGCTAAAGAAAATCTAAAATGCTAGACGTGTCACATGTATTTGCATCTGTCATGCAATTCATTTTCGAATTTACAGAGGGAAACAAAGGAATTTTAATTTTTAATTTCGAAAAACCAAGTGTTTCACACATGGGTCCCCAACTCTATGTTCCCACTGTGCCCTGCATCCTTGTAAAGCAGGTCAGGAGGCCCCCCTCCCCACTGACCTTGCACCCCCCTGACCCTATTCTGTTACCATAGTAACAGACCCAAGGTCCAGGCCCTGTTGGGTACTGGAGTAAGTGTCAACAGGGTCATTAAGGGGTGACCACAAGCCTTATCTGAAGATCTCTGTGAAGAAATGAGAACATACAGAGGGAGGGGACCCTGCATGCATAAATATTAAATCTGTAAGCCTTGACCTGGTTGCCTGTCAATTAGGGGGCTTAGCTCTCTAAATGCGGGGATGGTCTGCTTGTATATTTGCGTATCTTTTCTAAATGATGTGTGTACAACTACAAATCTCTTACAGGGGTCTTGCCAATGGATCTGTGAAGAAAACACCCAAAAAGAAGGGCCTTATGGACAGTAAGCATGATTCTATTTTATCATTGGTATATATTGTAGTTATTGTAATAAACTTTGTAATTGATAGGGTACTACTGTTGTCGCAGACTAATCGCCCAGCCAATGCAATTTAGCAGTCTGGATAACTATCTGTATCGATTTTGAGCCTGATGAATAACCATAACATGTTGACATGTGCTATACTATTGCAATACAAATACCAAAAGCGAGTTTGCTGTTTAACAATTTCCTACCCGGTAGTGAAATTATATTGACAATTAGTGAAGTTTGACTATACCTTGCTACAGAGCTACATGCGCTGTCAAAATCAATATGGTAAATTTTGTTTTCTTTATTTGCTTACAGAGGTTATGGGTTACATGCTGTCCAATGACACGGGCAGAAACTACATCATCAATCAGGTGAAGAGCAAAGTTATGAAACAAAGTCAAGGAAACTACCCGGCTCCACTCAAGATCATTGATGTACGTACTGAATTTTTGAACTCGAAAACTCACACTATTCACTACCTGAATTGATACTGCTGTTACTGCATCCCCTTGATATAATTCAAGTTCTCAAGTCTCTCATTTTCCATTCCAGGTCGTTAAAACGCATTTGGAGAAAGGAAAAACAGCTGGTTACGAAGCGGAAGCAAAGGTGAACATTGAATACTTGTTTTGTAAAGCTCGAATTTTTCATTCTCAACAGATTTCAGGGCTGCCAAATGCCCTACAATAGTAACATTCCCGTGCATATTTAAGCTTACTCCATATTTCCCCATAATTTGACAAATGTTCCCTCTATAACCGATGTCGCTTAAGATAAGTGGGTGAAATCTTAAGTGAAATAACCAGAAAGTCCGTAGAAATCTTCATGTACACAATTAAGGACTTGGTGCTTTGTTTGTAGGGCTTCGGTGAACTAGCAATGACCACCGAATCCAATGCACTAATGGGCCTGTTCCACGGACAAACCGCCTGCAAGAAAAATCCCTATGGAGTTCCCCAGAAGAAAGTCGAGTAAGTCTTAGCTTCGAACTTGGAAAGTTAAATGAAATAAGCAAGAACGTACGAATTGGCAAAGTTAATTGAAGTCTATTAGATTTGATAAGCGTCTCTAGGGATACAAAAGAAATTATTTTTGCCATTTCTTTTTTGTTTTTGTTCCGATTTCATTGAATATTCTTTTGGCACTATGAGTTAGATAAATGTATTCATATAATAACAACAACAACAGCTGTATAGTAGTAGTTTATCAACAACCACCAGTATAGCTATCGACTGTTTTTCACTAAAACTTATGATTTAATATAAAAAAAAGATATTGTTTTCAATTTTAAAATAAACAATTTGTGAAATACAGTTTGATCTCTTCTTCCATATTTTAGTACCGTGGCCGTTTTGGGAGCTGGACTGATGGGTGCGGGCATTGCTCACGTCAGTGTGGACAAGGGAATGAATGTTATTCTGAAAGACATGTCCCAGCAGGGCATCACAAGGGGACAACAACAAATCGAAAAGGGTTTCAAGGATGCCGTGAAAAAGAAGAAAATGTCGAGGTAACTAGAATAAGCATCATTCGACCATAACCGTAAAGTACTGCCTCCTCTACATGATTCAATGAACATTTCTCGTTAGGACTTTAGCGTATTGGTCTCATAAGCTACAAAAATCGTTTACAAATTAGAGAAATTTAAGAAATTTAACGGTTGATATCATCCCATATTTCATAATGAGAAAATAATTCAAACTCATATATGTAATACACTCTTCGTGTGGCACCCTTTTGTGTACTTATGTTTTCTGAGACAGCAGATGAGAACGGAAAGCGACATTCAATGTGCTACAGTATTTATATTGTGCTTTTCTTTAAGTTTCCAAGCTGACACGATTCTATCCAACCTTGACTGCACCCTGTCCTATGAACACTTCAAGAACGTGGATATGGTCATTGAAGCTGTCTTCGAGGATATTAATATCAAACACAAAGTCATCAAAGAAGTAGAAGCGGTAAGAATAACTTTCCCTGGAACTTTTTGGAATATAGAAAATCTATCCTAGTCATATACTTACACAGTGACTCTTTTTCATCAATGTAGTTTTAACTTAAAAAGAGAGTAAACCACGGTCGTTAACTACTTTTTACAGCATTCGACAACCCTATGAATATTCGTGCATACTTTGAAGTTTGCCTCATTTACAGATTCCATACCTGTTACGCTGTTGTGTAAAATAGCATAAGAATAAGACCTGGCGTTAACCGCGTACAAGATGCTTTGCTTTTCCCGTTAGATAAATATGTAAAGAGCAATTACGTATCCATGTTAGAATTCTGCATTGGTACCCTTGCTTCATACCGTTAACTGGTACGTTTGAGTATATCGGCAAATTAGGTGATGCAGCCCCCTGTCCTATGGGCAGTTCACCTGCTAGACAGTTCAGTTTGATTGAGAAATAACATATATATCTCATTTATTATGCTTTATATTTGGAAAACATATTCTTAAGGAATCTATTTTAGATGCCTTTGTTCAGGTCTGAAATCTATTAAATGTAATGTCGAAAATAATTATCTTAAATAGATCCTTTTCAGACTAGGTCATAATGTTGACAGTTCAATTTCATCTCTAGTCTGTAAAGAGTATTAGATTTAAATAAACACACACACGTGTATAAAGAAGCATGATAATCAAAGTTGATATCAAATCATAATATTACTTAATGAGATACTATGTTGGTAAAAATAGGT
Source organism: Lepidonotus clava (assembly GCA_936440205.1). Lineage (NCBI taxonomy): Eukaryota > Metazoa > Annelida > Polychaeta > Phyllodocida > Polynoidae > Lepidonotus > Lepidonotus clava. The sequence continues at coordinate 21,555,694 of OW387134.1, forward strand.
CCGACTCAATCCATTTCCAACAAAAGTCAAGATAACATAATTATTGTTACTGTGAACTGAAAATTGTTTTCACAGTAGAGCCTAAAAACATGAAGCGCATGAAGATAACTTCATAATAATACTGCAGCTAGCTATTTATTGTGAAATTAGAATACTTCTTTTGCGGAAGACATTAATTCGCGAGATTCTAATTTCCGCAATCTAAGCGAAAATGTGTACAACGCCTAATAAAGTACGTTTACAGTAACAATGCTGCGCTATTTTGGAAGTTTCTTCAACCCCAGCTGTAAATAGTCAAGAGAAGAAACCTGCTTGGTAAGTAAAGTAAAGCTACCTTGAAATAGTGCTTAAAGGCCCGGATGCTTTATACTGTAAAATATTCGTCCAATCTATTGATGTGTCATATATCTTTTATGGTAGTAGGGTTCATAATGTAAAACTAGTCTTATGATAGAAGTAAAATAGATACATAGTGGATAAGGACATCCTACGGAATAATGGAGTGTGGTTGACCATCCACATTTACCAGAAATCGCGATTGGACCTTTTCTAGATGTGAGCTACCAATGAATTATCAGTTTACATATCATGAAAGACTATGTCAAGGTCCTTGCAATATCATTGGATATTGTTGTTTGAATAAGTTCAGAAGGAAAAATACTGAATACTTCTATTTTGCCCCTTAGACTTTTCGTTATTGTACAGTTGTTATAATTTGGTTTCTCGCCCAGTCGTTTCCCCTTTTTTCTGTTACAATTTATTACAAATCCAACCGTCTTACCGATACAGTAGCTATATAATGTGAGTGAATGATTTCAATCTTCGTTATTCATGTCAAAAAGCAGAAGAAAAAATCTCAGATTTCTATCTAGGTGGTTCCAGAGCATTGTGTCATAGCTTCCAACACATCAGCTATACCAATCCAAAAAATTGCTGAGGCGAGCAAGAATCCAGAAAAGGTAAATTGTTATTAAGAAATTTCTATTTATCAGGCAATCCAAGAGATGTGAAACATTTAGGAAAAGTATGAAGAGAGTTTCCATGTATAATATTTAAGAATATAAGCGACAGTAATAAATACCTAACTATCATAAAATATAATCAATATTAAAAAAACACACATTATCTTACAGGTAATGGGCAGTCATTACTTTCTCGTGTGGAAACTGGACAATACGAACAAAATTTCCCTCTGAACAATTTTTCAAATATGAACAATAGAAATAGATACCGAACTATCATATTAAGATATTAGCAATATCTGAAAATTCAAATTTTAATGTTCTATTCATCCTATAGGTAATAGGAATCCATTACTTCTCTCCTGTGGAAAAGATGGACCTTGTGGAAGTCATTACCACAGAAAAAACAAGTAAAGATACCATAGGTAAGTGGATCAATTGTACTTATGTTTATGTAGGGGGGTTCATGGCAATTTCCAGTTAGAACCCTGAAGGGTTGGCCGGAGGTTAAACTACCCAAACAACCAAATCAGTTATACAGTTACCACTCAATGAGTCAGCTGCAGCAGTTGACATTATTATGGCCAAGTCCATTTTCGCCTTGGTTTGAGGCCCTTATTTACCCTATCCAGGCGTATTATGCTTGGTCTGCCCTGTCAACATATATATCGTGTGTGTGTGCACTTGGAAGCTAGTCTGTAAAGGAAATGATAAAGACAAATTTACAATAGTATGCTTTTGTGAGATATGTTCCCTTCTCTTGTAGATAACATATTGCTAAAATGCCGAAAATTTATAGAGTAATGGCCAAAATATGAAGTTTTGTTTGTATGAACATTAGTGGAAAGGAGGCCCAGAAATCTAGGGTCCAGTCGAGCCCCTAGTAAATAAAGCATTGGGCATATTGTGTTTCTGTTCTTTCATTTTCTGTATTGTATTTTCTTCTGGCAGCCACGTCTGTAGACTTTTGTCTACGTCAGGGAAAAACTGTCATTGTGGTGAATGACTCGCCCGGATTTTACACTTCAAGATGTATATCATCCTACATGTCCCAAGGAGGCCATCTCATGATGGTACGTTACACATGTCATATTCATAACAACGTTGAACGATTTTTTATTTAAGTTTACCAGATTATTAAGTTTAGGCAAATGATAATTTAGGAACTGTTAAACATTGAAATGAAACACTTTTTTTGGTGAATAAACAAAAGGCCTTTATGTGAAAATATATATTATTATTTAATTATTCGTGTACTTATCAGCTTATGTTTTCCTTTACTTTTATTTCGTAGTTGGGCGTCGGTCCTGAGAGATTGGCACAAGTCTGTAAGAAAGCTGGTTTCCCAGTTGATGTGATTTCACTCTATGATGAGGTGGGATTGGATGTTGCGCTTCATGTCGTTTCATACCTGACAGATACGTTTGGAGAACGCCTTGGCAGTAAAGAAGGCGTTGCTATACTAAAAGAAACTCTTGCAGAAAATATGATGGGTAAGATTGAATTAAAAAGTTCACTTTGTTATTTTGGTGTTATTTTTCGCCATTGGAAACCAAAGCGATCAAAGGAGTATGAAAGCAAATCAAAGCGTATCAGGCGGAATTCTCTAAAGGACGGCAATCGGACTTGGGCGTAAGACGACAAGCAATAAACTAGAATGAGTGACATTTTGCAGTCTCGCCGAGAACATTCAGAAATTTAGCATAAAGCTGGTGCCTCCTTACCTGCCATACAACTTTCTATATATTTCTATGATTGCGGGAACCAGCTACCCATGTCTTATTTACCGATACATCCGGTAAACAGGTCGTGGCGCGACCCGCCATTGGCAAAATGCGACTGCATAACCTGGCAAAACCTCCGAAAACCCGCCGTCCCGCTCGTCACGTGACAGCTGATGGCCCTACTCATCTCAGAAAACATATAGAATCCGATAGAATTGATCGTTTTCCTGTCTGATATGAAGCCTACATAATGTTTGAGGTGCTATAACACCATAACTTTATCATTTATATCAATATTTGAGCAAATAAGACCAGAATTCCGATCGTCTCCCGACGCCGTGTTAACCGGGTCAAGTTACGCCCACCAGCCTCGTTTTCGATCCGAGAAGAAGGTATCTGGGTCAATCTCTGAATATTCATCACATTTGCAGGCCTATTTCACCATGAAAACGGTCGTTCTTTCTGCCAAAATATATATACAGGGGTAGATTTGGATACATAGATGAACAAGTCAAAGTCCAGGAGGACATATTTTGCGAAATAAAGCGTCTAAACGCGTAAATGCATCGCGCTATTTTTTGGGGGTAATCCTTCGGCCTCCGCCCGGCCGCCTCACATTCTGTCAGACCGCCGGGCGCAGTCGTCCCGAGCGGACCGTTGCGGGGAAGGCTCTCTCTTTCTAGCCTGGATTAACGCGGTATCTGATGCTTTCAATATATATATTTCGGATGAATGGACACCCTTAAACGCATACAACGCATTGACAATTCATGCGTGAATCATGCGTTCGTATCGAAGGGAAAACATTGGATCGGTCGGACACGTGGAGGCACTGTCACTGCTGTCAGACCACTGGGGACAGGCAGACGGCTGGGAGCAGTCGTCCCAGCCGGTCGGTTGTTACCGGGGGCTGCGCCTTCTCCGCCTGGATTACGCCGGTATCTGATGCTTTCAATATATATATTTTGGATGAATGGACACCCTTAAACGCATACAACGCATTGACAATTCATGCGTGAATCATGCGTTCGTATCGAAGGGAAAACATTGGATCGGTCGGACACGAGGAAGGCTTGACACTGTCAGACCCATCATGGCGTCATCCTGGCCGGGTTTTCTCCCCTCACGCCTGCACCGATACATTGAACTCAGGAAACCAGGATGACATATGGACTAAATATCTTATTGTGATCGATTCTGGATGATATACCCATTCGGAAGCATTCATTACTTAGGCTGTACAGGTAGGTTAATATCTATTTCCAGCATTTGAAATGATACCGTTGAAATCTAGGCCTAAACTCGGCTAGAGGCCTAACGCGGATTGGTCTGACACTGGCAATCTGAAAAATAATTATTTAGACCTTATTAGGCCTATCAAAATGAAATTCATGTATATATCTATGTTCTCATATATGTGAGGGTCCTAAATATCAAATGGTCTGATTATTTTAGGCCTGGATACGTTTGCAAGAATATTTTACAGATGGTTACAGTCTTAGGCCTAGATGCTGACAGCTGGATGTCAAAGCAACTCGGGCATTTGGTCGGACACTGGCAATTTGAAAAATAATTATTTAGACCTTATTAGGCCTATCAAAATGAAATCCATGCATATATCTATGTTGTCCTATATCTCAGGGTCCTATATATCATTATAGTTTGATCATTTTAGGCCTGAAAACGCTTGCAATAATATTTTACAGATGGTATGAAAAAATGACTGGACTCAAGACTCAGATAGGCTAGGCCTAAGCCCCCTCCGACACTGTCAATGTATTATGGAGGCTCCGAAAGCAATTATTTATGATCCAAAGATTAAAAGATTTGAGAAATTGTCACTATAGTGTCACTTTTCCCTACCTACCATCAAAATATTAAATCTGAGTTCTAATATGTCTAGGCCTAAGTCACTGTCAGTGTCATTCCCATTCAGTGTTAAAACATAGGCGTCACACTGTCAATAAGTTTTCTGGTGCTGTCAGGGTCAGTGTCTGACACACATTCAAAGATGAAATGATTTGAGAAATTGTCACTATAGTGTCATTTTTTCTGACCTACTATCAAAATATTTTATTGATTAATATCTCTGCTTAGCATCCTACGTTAATTCCAATCGGGCGAAATTCTCATTTCATCAAATGATCAATCCTTTCAATCCCCTCAATCGGCCAACTTGTGTAGATCTCTGCTTAAACTTTGAATTTGCACAATAATTACTGCAGGAGATGATTTAACAGTAGATTCTTTTTTTAGGCTGTCACATAGAGAAAAGTCATAAGCTGACGAGATCTGTTCCGTTTTCTCTCTCTTTTTTTAATAGTTTACTTAAATAATCATTTGAAAGTTCAAACATATAGAGTATATGGGCAGATCTGTGAAAATATAGGGAAAACTCTAAATACAGGAAAATAGATGGAATATAGTGCCAGTGGCAGTGGCAGTCCAGTCAAACTGCATGTAAAATTGTCAGTGATTAAGTAACGGTGCATTATTTCTTTTTCAGGTCGCAAAGTTGGAAAAGGATTTTATTTGTATGAAAATGGGAAGAAAGCAGGCCACAACCCTAGAGCGCAGGAAATAATAAAGAAATATCAGATCGCGCCGCAGATAGAGTAAGTTTCTTTGATACCCTGTGCTATGTGAAAGTCTCAAGCCCCGGCTACACTGACCAACTGATGCAATAGAGTCTAGTAAGCCATGCATTTAAAAGTTTGAAGTTGTGCATGGATGGTCAAGGGAAAAACTATTCACTTGTGATTTTGAAATACAACAGTAAAATGAGACAATTATTAATATTATGTAGATATAAAGCTATGACCTTTATATAACTAAGTCAGGTCGGATCAGACCCCTTGCTGTTCTTGGGGTGGACCCCAGAGTCGGGGCACTACTCTAGTCAAGGGAGTCTTTTGTGTGACAGCATGTTATGAGTGCTTTACATCCGAAATTTGCTTTTTGGTGGTTGGTTTTAAGTAGTAGAGTCTTGACAATTATCCATGGTTACACAAGGAACCCTTTGGAGTTGTTGATGGTTTAGGTGAACATCTCATGGTTATCCTGGAAGAAACCAGTATCTTCCAACACAGAGAACACTTATGCTCTGGAGCTGCTCTTCACATAGCCTCCTAAGCTTGACGGGTTTTCATTTCATTATGTGGGGGGAAAAACCCAGAAGGGTTGGCCGGACGTTAAATTACTCGAACAATCAAGATACTTATTTATTTTTCAAAATTTCAGAATTCACTCTAGATGTGCTACTACATTGTAAAATATAGTAGAGACTGTACATATTTAAATGTTTTCTGGTACTCTAAATTTAGTGTCTAAATTTCATAATGATTTTAATCTAGTTCAATTTATTGTCAGGGCATATTTAGGTAAATCCTTCATATTCATGTAAGTCAGTAGACCCTCGATATTTATCAACATGTTTTCATATTGCAGAATGACAGATGAAGTTATCAAGAATCATCTGATTATGAAGTTTGTCGACGAAGCTGCTCGGTGCCTTGAAGAAGGTGTCATCTCTTCACCGGTAAAGACTAAATATCTATTTCTACTCAAGACTCCTGCTACATGCATTTTTCAGCAATCATAGACGTATTTCTCTTTTCATGTATAAGTTCTCCAAAATAGAAAATCATCAACTGTATCGAAATGACAAGTTTAAGATCAAAGCTGAGCCCTCTTAGAAATCTCAACTGGCAGGAGTGCCCACTTAAAGATAGATTTTCAGGTAACAATTTGATTGATTTATTTATGTAACTGTAAAATATCATAATAAAGCATCATTAAAGAAAAAAAGACTAGAGATCTTCCATTGGCAGACTGAAGGAAAACAACCTCCACTGTTGGGAGAAGTCATTTCCTGTAAGTCATTACCGTGTTTTCAATGTTGTAAAGTAATGAATTTTCTTTTTCACAATAGGTTGACGGCGATGTGGGTTTGGTCTTCGGCACTGGATTTCCGCCCCACCTTGGAGGTATGTTCGTGCACTTATTTCACATCATGACAGGTAACATAAGTAGTAAATGAATATTACAATGACAGATACGAACATGTTGGAAGAACATTTACTTCGAATGTGAAATCTATTATACTCTTTTCCTCACATTTCTGCCAGGTCCATTCCGTTATCTTGACCATGTTGGAGCTGCAAAGGTCGTGGCGTGTCTGCAGGAAATGGAGGCTCTTTATGGTGAAATGTTTACACCATGCCAGCTGCTGGTTGATATGGCCAAGGACCCCAGCAAGAAATTCCACAAACGTTGAGCAACATTTGGAAACTCAGAACTGAACAAACTGCTACATGTATATCAAATGAGAGTGCTTGATGCCTATGAAATATGATTAATATTTATTACAACAAAATCTAGACAACCTTTAATTGTTTATCATAATCGAGGGACCTTTCATAAAGGATGTCGCCATGATTCAGGGTGCCCACTCAGGTATTGAAAGGTCTTACTTTGGTTTTGCCAATTATAAGACTTATCAGAAAGGTCTTATTTTAGGCCCAGAGGTTTGATAACGGTTTTATTTTAGATCATTCTGAAATTATATCAAGATTTATCTTTTGTTTCTGTCATTGTTATTTTTACTTTTGTCGGTTCAATGTATAAAAGTCTTTTTAATGACTTCTTAAATTCTCTAAAGTCAAATTATATATGGGTCGTCCCCACAAAAGAAACCTCAAAAACATCAAGAAACAAGGTGGGAGCTAATCCTCTACCATTCGTTGATGAAGCCATTGGTCACTGATGACTTAGTGTGAGGAGCCGTGCAATTCGGCTGATTGTGCTGTGGCCGTATTTAAGTAGTAGCTGTAACGAGATGATGTGGTTTGTCAGCCGAACGTCCTTGCAGTTGTAATTCTCGTTTTCAGCCCGACACATTTTCTGGGGTGTCTGAAACATGCCCATCTGTAATTTAAAGTCATAATATTTTCAGATTGAATAATGTGTCGTTTCCTCTGCATCGCCACTTTCGATATATATATCATCTAAAAGTCTATCCAACCTTCATAACCAAATTCATACTAAAGCGTGGAAGTTTGGAAACTTAAATTTGAAATGTAGTCCCCAAACACATTTTGACTCAGTTGTCGGGCTTCTGAAGGGAAGTTAAGATGAAGGAAGTGGGGACAATGTTATCTCTCCTGGGGTGACCCTTAAACTACAGGTTTTCAGCTATTTTTTCCACTGACATATCTTTTTTAAGATGTGGTATGAATGTAAGGATGATGCTGTATGAAGGCCTTCTCAGCAATGTTTCAGATATAACTTAAGTTTTTGCTTTGTACTACGACAAGGAGAAAAGTCAGATTGTTCTTCCCAATATTATGCTTTATGTTGAACAACGATCATGTATCTGTGTGTCAATATTTTTTGCCATATAAATATGGTTGATTCAGAGCATACAGAAGAAAATGTAGGATGTGTATTGCAATAAAATTTGAAACCACCTGGTATGTGACTTGTTTTTCTTTTAAATCTAGGAAAGGTGGAAATGAAGAGGTAAGTTTCAGAATGTACCATAACGCAGATCATGTTTGGACTGGGGTTAGCATATAGCAACGATATGGTCATCTGTAATTCCTTAGGTTCTATTGCAAAAGAAAACAAAGAACTTCAGGGTCTGCGCTGCATTCTTTTGGTGTAACAGAGAAATAGTTTGATTTTTCTTTCGTATTTGGGACATTGGTGAGTTAATTATTCATTTGAATCTTATGTTCTCATCCTATAGGTCATACCTGACCACTGCATCATGGCCTCCAATACTTCAGCACTCCCCATCACAAAGATTGCAGAGGGCAGCAAGCGCCCAGAAAAGGTAAATGCATAGTTACAACACACATTATCCAAGTCCATGTAGGCAGACACAACCGTTTTCGTGCTTTCATCAATTTTTTTTTTTTTTTTTTTAATCAATCTTCAGGGGTAACCCCCCTGGTCTTCCAGATCAAGTTTAGAACAGTAATAACAAAATGTGTTATATAGAACATTGACGAAAAAATGCCCTAGATATAATCAAATCATTCCTTCATTAAAATAACTTGTATGGTCTATTGATTTGCAATTTAAATTCAAATTTGTTGTTACAATTCTGGGTTTCAACAGGTAGATTATTCCACAACATAGTACCTTTATAAAATGGACTAGTTTCATATTTACCACCTTTATATTTCTCGGTTTTGAAGGTACGTTTTGCAGTTCCCCTAGTCTGTCTTATATTACATTTAATTAAAAATAAATTTATAAAATGTAGATGTTCCAATAATTAAATGAAGGTTCACTCATTTTTAGGTAATTGGCATGCACTACTTCTCACCGGTAGACAAGATGCAGCTTCTTGAAATTATCACGACAGACAAGACTTCACAGGATACAATTGGTAGGTATAGCCCAGCGGCCAGAATCAATATTCTTACTAATGGGTATGGAGCCTATTGTATTGATGGTAGTTTTTATAAGTAATCAAAGCAACGTGATTGTCCCTGCCGGACCCCTAACGTTCAGCTTGTTTTTGGAGGTCCCTCAGTTTTTCATCCTATCCTCCCCTAAAGCAAAATATACTAATGTATACACCTAGTAGCTCTTTAGATGGTTACCCTTCTCCCTTCTTCAAATCTTGAGATCCAGAGCATACCCGGTTCAAATTGATTACATACGATGAAAGCATTCTCAAGTTATTTATACTAGATATTATAGATATCAGGCGTGAAAGGGGGGTTAATCACTATTATGAATTTTTTTATAGCATCTGCCGTAGATGTCTCCTTGAGGCAAGGTAAAACTGTGATCGTCGTCAAAGACGGGCCCGGCTTCTACACTACACGAGCTTTGGCTGCGCTCTATGCCGAGGTCTTCAAACTTTTCCAGGTAAGTTCAAGCCCTATAGATGACTAAACGAATGAATTGCACTACTTTGCAAGTTCAGTATTAAAACAGATTAACATTTCTCTTGAGACATATACCAAAGTCACCTATTTTGCTTTTAAAATAATTCGTATCCAAGCCACTTCAGCCATGAAATTTATAATATGTACCATTTGAATTTGGAATTTATAAATCTAAAAATATCCTCACTTTTACGGATAAACGGACACTTGTTTATTTAGCAGGTTAATTTTTTTTATACATTCTAGTACATATAAGTACAAAGATAGGAACTTAAATAATCCAATGTGAGTTATTTAAATGCAATTGGTTTTGTCCGCTATTCTTCAAGGAAGGGGTAATGCCCAAAGAGATGGACCGCATGACCAAGAAGATCGGCTTCCCTGTCGGTTCGGCCACGTTGTTCGACGAGGTGGGCATTGACGTGGGCGCTCACATTGGAGAGTACCTTGGAGGGGTCTTCGGGGAGCGTATTGGTGACTCCCAGTCCATGGTGGCCATTCTGAAGGAGATGGTCGCTGCTGGCATGCTGGGTAAGCTGTCTTAGTCACTAGTGAGAATTTTTTTTTTTTTTTTTTCTTAATGAGAACTCTGTGGAAGAAGTTACTTATTTTGATATTGTTATTGAAACTGTTTACCTACAGAGCCCAAAAATTGGAGCAGAAGGAAGACTTTTATGTTTTATTGTGAAATAAAATGAGCACTGCTCTTTATTTAAAAAAAAAAAAAAAAAAAAAAAAACTGTGAGAAAACGCAGTGCCATTCTAGAATTTTTCCCATAGCACAACCTTCATCACAGGGCATCTGCTTTAGCATTATATATTTTGAATTACTTTCAGGTGTTTTAAGGCTCTTAGACCAAATATGTCTATGTTCGTAGTGATTTTTACTTTCAAAATTAATCCAAAAACCATGCATTTCGTTTCAGTAAAAATCTGTACATTGAAACCCTCGTCTAATTCATCCTTATTTTTGCAGGGCGTAAGGGTGGAAAGGGAGTCTTCGTCTACGAGGAAGGAGTAAAGGATAGACCCGAAAACCCACAAGCTATAGAGCTGCTTAAAAAGTATCATGTGGAACCCAAACTTGAGTAAGTAGTTAATTGTTAACACAATTTCTAATGTAAAGGAATGCTAATGTAAAGGAATGCTGTATGAACAAGTAGAAAAGAAAAAAATGTATTGGTGACCACCAAGGTTTATGAAAAAAAAAATTACGCATTTATTCGATTTTTCCTATTTAACAGCTTGAAAAGAATCTTAATTTACGGAAAATCGGAAGACACCGTCAACCAGTATGACCCTCCCTTATAGAAAGTAGCTTATAATGTCATACACACATGACTAATTCTATCCAGCTCAAATATCTCCTCTAACAAGTAATGTTTTGTATCTTACTCTTTCAGACTGTCATACGACAACATCCGTATGAGACTTCTATCCCGTTTCGTAAATGAATCTGTTATGTGCTTACAAGAGGGTATCTTGAGAAACCCGGTGAGTATCCTTTTTTAAAGAAAAATAGTGGTGCTTATTCTTGCAAGTATAAGTGCAGTCGTTCTTTCCAGTAGCTGCCAGACGTATAATGGCATTAACAGTTTAATGTTACATATGCTTCTACATTATATTTTGACCTAAGAATTATTGTCTGCGTTACTTTCAAGATTTGAAGTTTTAGGTATGAATATTAAGATATCCTTATTCTTTCATAGTTATTCTAAGCTTGTGAATTATCAACAATTTGCTGATAAAATCTATTATTTCATGGTAAGGTAAACTTAGTTTCTGAGCCTATCTTTTCTTTATTTTTAGATTGAAGGTGATATCGGCCTTGTCTTTGGCCTTGGTTTCCCGCCATTCCTTGGAGGTAAGTTTGGTTCCATAAAATTGTAACGGTTTGCCCTTTTGATGTTAGAAACATTGAGACAAATACTTCAATATTTCAAACAAACAATTTGACGATGCTGACGCTTTCTCTGATTAGAAAAACGTAATTGTCCTCAAACCTATGCACTTGATTCAGACTACTAATTTGCGGACAGGCCATATCATAACCTAAAATGAACGGACAGGTCATGAAATTAGTGAAATCAATGAGATCGTATGTAAACGTGGAGTCGTTTCTTCCTAGGTCCATTCCGTTTCGTGGATCACTACGGAGCCGATAAACTTGTGGCCAAGATGGAGGAACTGCGGGCCGTGTACGGTACTCCATTCACCCCCTGCCAACTCCTCCTCGACCACGCCAAGGACCCTACCAAACGCTTCCATTCTGTTTAATGCTAAGTGCCATACAGTTAAAGAGTCGTGAGACTGCCGTATGTACATAAACAGGGCCCACGATCAGAAGTATATCCTATTTTTTGGGTAACAGAAAACTTGTATCTGAAGTCAAAAGATGAACCTCAAAACTCGAAGAGATTATAATAGGTTTTGTATGATACTGTAGATTGTATTACAGGATGTATGAAGTATAGTTGTGGGCGTTTTCCCGTTTCTTTACAAAGTAAAAGAACACGTTTCAGGGCCGTAAACCCAGAATTGAATGCATGGTTCAGGATTATTTCGTGCTTACTTCGTGAAACCGTGAATATGGAAGGACATATATGTTGAGACTTGAAATGCTACAAAGTTAGCTCTTGCTTGTGTTTTAAATCTAGTTTAAATATTTGTCTTTCTCATTGCTTGCGATGAGGTATTTGGAACGTTTTTCTTTTCAAATATGTTCCGCAATGATAAGAGGCGATAGCAAACGTGTTGGTTTCTCTTCTGTTATATTCTTTATGCCTTGAAATATATTTCACCAAATTGTATTGAACTATACTTTATTTATTTAAAGCAATCATTCCTAATATTGTAAAGTTTGTTAGAAATTTATAATAAATCTATCTAGAAGAAAAGTGTGTCCATTTAATTCATGTATTCGCCCGTGATCGTTTCTTAGACAAATCGACAAACTAATTTCATTTTCTTTTCGGGAAGGAGAAAAACGTGTATTTTTTCAGTAAAATCTCGTTGCCCACACTATAGAGGTCGTATTTATATTTTAGGATCGGTAAGAGATCAAATGATATAGGACAATCGTCATTAGAACGTACAATACTGAATACTTTTCGATTTTCGTTTTTTTTCTTCTTCATTTAGCGGAATTGCTTAGGTAAGGCCTGGGCATTGAAGTTTGAAACAAACGTGCATTCAATTTAAGTGATTTGTTTTTTTAATTCTTTTCAAATGCTGAAAACCTTGTGTCCAGAACTGAACACTAATTAACGAAATGAAAGTTTGAAAGAAGGCTTCGGAAAAAAAGAGATTATTCAAACTACTGCTGGGAATATGTGCATGAACTGTACGCAAATATGCAGCACCTGATCCTGCATACATAAAATATGAAAACATCACATATTCAATGATAATTATAAGAACATTTATACGATTCATTATTTTACAAAAAACGATTCAGATCACACGGCTTCTAACGTTGCAGCCTTGATTTTCATAGAACGTCTTAGTGATTAGAATAAATATGGCACCGGCACAAATTTTTTCTACATTAAAACTTTTACATCAAACAAAAGTGACATTTTGTAGAGTCAAAAAAATAAATGAAAAACTTGGCCAGCTGTAAAAAGAAATTAACACTTCATAACAGAGATGGAGCTTTTCAGATTTTAGTCTGATTTTAGATCCTTTTTTTTTTTGTATTATTATTATTATCATTATTATTATTTAATTCACTTCTGATGAGAGATGAGAACTGGTTATGCCAAGGTGAGCCAGGCATATAGCATTTCTTTTTAAATTCAGGCATGCTAGTTATTGAAAGTAATTTGTGCGGAAATAGAAAAATCAATGAGAAACTTATATGAACCATATTTTTATAAGGGACATATTATTTAAGGCAGTGTTGACCAATATTATAATAAAGCCCTCAATGGTATCGACAATCATTTTTTTTAAATTGCTTTATTTTTCCGGTGGAAAATTCATTGCAGCCCAATTCGACCCCCGTCCCCTACAGAAAAAGGTTCCCTCCTCGAATTTTGACTGAGCACATAGATCACCTGAGTATCTGCAAAATGTACAGAATTCCAAATTTGTGTTGACTGGTAACCCTGCCAAATAGATTGTGAACTACACCACTTTTGGCTTTTATGAAATTCGCTAGGTCTCGTTACGTGATACCAGTTAGCTGTATATATGCTAAGTTATACCACTAGGGGGCGACGGTGCAGCTGCCCAGGCCCTCCATTGAGACTATAAACTCACGGTGTCGCATTCATAGCCATAGGTCGGTTAATCCTCCTACAAATAATCCGATTCCCTCACGGTAACATTAATAACTGGGTCGTCAGTATTTTTATTTTCGCTCACTTTTGAAGGCAATGAACTGGATAGAGACAAGAAGGGTCGGTGTAGTGTGAAACCTCGGCGCTTCCATAAGAAACTGAATTTTACCCAAATGGCACAGGGACTAAAGTAATTTGATAGGAATTGTATGCATACTATATTTGATATAATAATGATTATTACTGAATATTTAATATTCTTTTTGAGGTATCATATAGCTATTTTATATTCTTTAGGAGTAATGCAATATATTGTTCCAGTAGGACCCCCTCTAGAGTGTTTTTCCCCAAATCAATGTAACATAAAAGGTTACCCAAATATTCCAGATCTAATAAGCGAAGAAAGGAAATAGTCATTCAAGAACAACATACAAGATCAGTCTTTTGCAATAAAACTATATTTACCCTTAGGGCATTTAAATACAATGTATGTCTGTGCTGTGATTACACTGACATGAATGTACATGAATTTCTGTAAACGATATACCGTCCTCCAACGTACATCAGCACCTTTGTCTCGGACACTCGCATTGAGCCGTCTCAGACAAACTCAGAATCTCGGAACTCTTACACATCATCTTCCAAAACGTCTTTATATAGTTCAAAAACCACATAAAAATAAACGGTTTCATTCAATCCTCAATCCGGGTTAACTTCCTCACTCATTGTTTTCACTTACTCCATGATAAAAAATACATTAAAATAGGAATGTTACCACCATACTCAAGTCTCAGAATCCCACACGCCATCATCTACATTATCCTCATACAAATCGTCATCCAACACAACTAAAACATACTACAATGTACAACGAACCAAAGTATGACAAAATATGTACATGAGTTTAAATGCGACTCTTATATCAAAATATATAATTTGGTAGAGTAGAATACGAGTTAGAATGTCTAATTCGTGTAAGAAATGATTACATATGAAAGGAAATATGTACAAATCATAAAAGCAATGAATGAAAACTAAGATTAAGAACAAAAGAATCTATGCTAAGTATACAGCTTATATGCAGGTAATACATTTTTCTGCTAAATAAACACTCCGCTTGTAACCAAAATGGTTAAACATCTTATTGTGGACCTTTTTACACCATCACCACACTATTACCTGTTTTGGAAACGTTAAAGTCTTTTTCAATAAACAATCTCTGATACTGTACAGTACAACTTCCCTGATCCGAAATCGGAAGGGAAAACAATCAGTTTTTAAGGCACACGAGTGTGAGTTGGAAGCACTGGGCATCTGCGAGAATGGATGTGAATTTCAAATAAACCATTGAAGTAACATGTGGTTAATGGAGAAAATAATGCTTTTTGATTTACATGTTAAACTATATTTTAACGTATGTTTTAAAATATGTATATAAATAATATTATGAACACAGACTACACGCTACGTGGCATGCACATGCCTGCATGTGTACTGGGTATGTCAGATCGAATCAATCGAACTCACGGTAATTCTGCAAACCTCACACTAAATGAGCATTATCCTCAACTCCGTTTTTGCTTAAGTGACATTTTATGTCGTACAGAGTAGATGGATCGCAGAAAAAACTTTCACTACTTCCTACCAACCTTACTCAAATAAATCTAACCTAAGTCGTCAAGACTTTGTTGCGACTGTTCAAACGTCTTCATATAATACATACAACTCTCTACGTGGGTTTACATGGTAATAATCTACGCGAATCTTACATTGGTAATACTTCTGTGTGAGAACAAATACAGCATGTTCAACGCTACACAACGTCTCATTATGGACATGCATAGTTCAAGTATGCTAATTCGATCCTTTATGATAATCTGTACTCTGTACACTCTCTGAACACATCTGTCTACTCGCAACAAAACATGTGTGCAAATCAATTTACAAGTGACAAAAAATATGAGGAAATTCCCTCCATATATGACTTTTGAGAATCTAAAATTAAAAGCATGTCGCGAACACGAAATGGGAGGCAATGAGCAAATTTTGTTGTATAGCTGCCGAATAAAGGTAACAAACTTGCCACGTTCGCGTCACTGCAGCTGGTGGAAAGTACACGAATTCTTAAATCTGACAAAATGTGAACGCAAATAAACGAAAAGCAAACACTAGCACATGCGTGCTGGAAACTATCAAATTGCACTTTCGGAGGTATGTTTTTATGGGCGTTTTGTGCCTTTGTTTTTCATAAAAATCAATCATCACAAAGGTGCATACGTGGGGTGCAACTCTCTGTTTTTCCAATTACATGTAAATCTTTATCACAACTCTACTAGCTATCAGTTTTATTTACACTCCTTGTTATAAGGATGGCTATTTCAAGTTCGGCATTGACTAAGGTTAGTCAATTTCATGTCTGAACACTCTGGGAATATAACTTTTTTACTGCTAACCGTGTAGGTAGCATCGTGGGACGCACCCACCCGGGGTACTTCTGAACAAGTCGTCGAACCTCCAGGTCAAATCTACAGGTCACAGCCCCTCCCCCTCTTCCCAACAAACTCCCCCAAACTATACAGGACCACTTCTGGGACGCCTGTCAAGCTCGACCGACTTAACTGGCACATCACGTGACCACACAGACGTCTCCGCTGTCAAACTTACCAGGGAGAGGTACTGGTGGGGGATTTTATAAAGGCCTATCACAAGTAGGAAACTCCAAATTATAGTTCAAGCAGCGCAAATTTACATGAAAAGGAAGCATTATTATATCATATTTGGCACGATTATCTGCACATTAACATTTAAAACGCTGACCTGCATTCGAGTGATTCCATGCGTGACATAACTGGGCTACTTTTCTACTTTTCAACACCCCGATATGCACACACTAAAGAGTTAACCCCATTCATTGTGGCATACAAAGGGTGACAAAAGAAGGGCTGACCGGCAAACCAACAGAGCGCGTCCCCAGTCACAGGGTAAGCTTTGAAGCATGTGAGTGGAGGTGGACGGGGAGGGGAGGGTGGGGGGGCTAAGGAGTCGGAGGGATGAGGGCAAGTCGGCCTGCCAGGGTAGCGGGTGGGAGGGGGGGGGGGCGGTGGAGGGTTTTTTCATTGTAACTGCTACGCCGATGCAGGAATGGGGGTTGTTAGAGGCAGTGATGCTGGGGGTTGGCAGGTGGGTGGGGGGCGACTGGGGCCAGCAGAACCACATGATAGATGCGGGATGCTTGTTGGTAAACTAAGCCGGGCGGTCAGTGTTATCATACCACGCACTGGCGACCTCGCACTGGTGGCGACCTCAGGGCTTGCCCGACCACTCGAGGCCAAGTGCAGTTGGGGCTGACCGCAAACAAATAAAGTACCGCTGTATCTGTCACCAGCCAGGTCAGGGAAACCTCACACTGCCCGCCACTTACCAGCGCGTATCCCGAGGGTGACCCAGATACCAAAGCCTTGTTCACATTCCTCTACATTTCTCATGCGACAGACTAGACGACCCCCGTCTGGCAGTCGTGATTCTTGTGCTTTCGACCCTTTTCTGATCACCTAGCCAACCGCACAACGAACGGTCGCACAAAAAGAATCACGAGTTTGACTTGTCCATTGTTACTTACACTGATATCATGATGTTCACCACTAGAATTACTTATTAAACTATCCTATCTCTCTATTTCAAAGCTTGACTAGCTCTATTATTGCAATTCCCACAGTCACAGTAATTTGTATCTTGGGTATTATCTATGTTAGTTAAGGCATTTTTAAAGGTTAAATCGTTGCTACGTGATCGATCCAATGGGCTCATGATTAATTATTTTCCAAATTCCGTGTAAAACTAAACAAATCTGGTGCTTACGAATCTGGTTAGGCAAGTTGTTAGAAGTGGTGATATTCTACCCTTTACTATTTAGTTACCGAATTGCTATTAGGGCTTGGTACTTAAATAATTTACAATTATAGTTTCACATAACATCTTCTGTCATCTCATGAATCATACATGACATGGAAAATTGACAGTATATCAAAAGAGTAATACAAAGTTTCGCTTGTCCGCACCTATTTCCGTACATGTCCGTTAGTGCATTATCCTGTGAGCTGATATCAAACATCTATTTTTAAAAAAACAAACCAATGAGTTCACCCTTGCATTTTTCGGTATAGCATTAACAATAGCAATTCCACCACACTACAACTTAGGTGGGTAAAATTATTCTTGCAGACGGGCGGCAGTGATGGGCATAAACCAGTGAAATAGAGTACACACTGCTCGCGGGAACCGATTTGAGGAAAAGGAGACACTTTCGGTTTCCCCTCCATCGGTGCATGCAAGCAGTGTTGCTGGTTTCGGCTCATCACTCCCACCCAACCCTAGCAAAAGAACTGAATATCTGTACAATCAAACCACTCTTATCAGTTAAGTATTGACTGCCTCTGTCCCACAGAAATTGAATATATCAGTCCATTCAATTTTCTTCTCACTAGGATTCCTGGAAATAACTTTGTGTTGTACGGTGTTGTTTTGAAGCAAAAGTTTGTATTGAGAAATGGAAGCGTATGAACTGGCAGCACCTTTCCTTCCTACATAAAACCTAAAGGCAAGTCACAGAATCAGTCACAGGCGACCGCTCGGTAGGCCAACTCCCTCAGGAGTGTCCATTTTGCCTGTTGTGTACGGCTGGTGCAACGCGCCGACCCCTGCTGTGGAGTTATCCATTGTATGGTCGGGGATTGGGAGGTCCAAAGTCCGGTCAGCGCGACTCCACGGGAGCCACTTGGCCCCTGCCCGCCGCCGCAGCTGCCGACCGTAGCGTTTGTATCCATACCCCCCGCCCCCAGCCAGACCCCCGCCTGGCCGCCGCGTCAGCTGAGACCGGCAGACGGGGATCCCAGACGGGGCTCAACCAAGGGGGGAGGGGGGCCAGGGAAGGGGTTCTACCACTTGTTGAACAACAAACTGTGGACTGGGGGGGCGATCAGACTCAACACTTTGGTGGCCCAGCTAGGGCTGGCAGCTGCTGCTTTCACATGGACTTATTGTCTATCTGGAACAATCCATTGTCGGGCCACACTGGCTTAACGTGACAATCAGAAAAGTAATGAAAAACGTATGAATTCTTGCATTCCTCCACACAAAATTAACTGTTCACATTCGTTCATCGCGACATTCACTTCTGGATGAAATGACACAAAAATGCAGGGTCTGTCCCCAAAACTGTCAGGTAAAAAAAGATAAAACCGGGCACAAGGTGCGAGGTTTATCATGACGTTGTGTACTGGTTTCAAGAGTTTATCATGTAGACTGAACGTTCATGTTTTGGTGGTGATCATTGTGGAAGGAGACATTCCCTGTCGGTTTCTGATCTTCAAGTTCACGCAGCTGGGCGATGGCGACATCCACAAGCATGTGGAAACAGCTGAATACAGGCCTGCTTTCTTTCTTGATGGTTTGTGTGTTGATATTTGACTGGTAGCGGGATGGTGTGGTGATCAGTGGGTTGGTGACAATGCCCTGATCTCCAATAACAGCAACAGGGGATCTGTCAATGGCAATGTTGACTTTAGTGTCCTCTGAGGGAAGGAAGTTATAGGGGTCTTGCTTGTGGAAAACCTGACTTTCATTCACGGTCACAGGCTCATGTGAAAGGGACCTGTCGCTGTGAGTGGAATCGCTGTCGTTGTCAAAATCGCCATCTCTGGAATCGTTGTCGGAATCAGTGTCCATGGTGGCAGGAGACCCTCCACCTGAGGAATCATGAGAGGGGGAGAATCCTCCAGAAGGGTAGAGCCTTTTCACCCCCTCCCCCTGCTTGTGTTTCCTCGTGATGGTGTAATGAAGGGGATCCTGTCCTTCACGTTTGATCATCTCTGGAAGGATCCTTCGGCGGGCGTTAATAAACCAGTTACAGACTTGCAGCACGGTGAGGTCGGCCTCCTTGGACAGCTCCAGCTTCTCCTGGTCCGTCGGGTAGGCGTTGTAGCGGTGTTCGTAGAGCCAGCCTTTCAAAATTCTCACCGCCTCCTTGGGAAGGTTTCCTCGGCGTTTCTTGCTCAGGCTGCCGCCGAGGAGTCCCCCATCGCCGGAGCCAGACCGGTCCTCGCCGTCCTCAAAGTCGTCCAACCAGCGCATCGCCTTCTCACGCACTGTAAACACAGAGAACACGTTCAAACGTCAAACATGGCGAACACAGCATCCATGACACCCAACGGCCGACCTGCCCGGCCCCCCTGTGCTCCCTTCCCAGCTCCCTTACCCACCCGTACAGTCCTTATAACGCTACCAAACTTTACAATAATCTTCAGACAGTATTCAAGATAACTGATGTAAGTTTCAGAAGAACTTGGGTTAGGTTTGAATAGTTTTCATGGTGAAATTCGCGGTTACTCGCATCCCAAGAAGGTGGGTCAGTTAAAGGTACGCCGACATGGTTGGCTGCTCCGATGGCCCACTTTCGTGTCAACAGACAACACTGATGTTTCGAAAATCTGTCAGCTGTTAGTCACTAAACAATACGAAAGTCACCCAAAACACATGTAACAGGTCAATAACGGTGAAAAGTTTACATGATTGGTGGCAAATTGGACAACTTTCACAGGAGTTATGAAACTGAAAATGGACAGAAAACCACTTGTTGCCAAACTTCTGTCACCCCTCCCAGTTGGGAGTTTGCTGTCCCCATCACCCCTGTTTGTTATGCTTTCAAAAGTGAATAAAACCAACTGAGTACATACCTCTTTTCGGTCGCATCATCTTGAATCACAACAGTGTAGTTTTTCCAGGCTCTTCAATGTGGAATCCGTAGAGAAGAAGACGCAAAAGTCCGTGAAGTCTTTCAAGAACTTTCAAAACGTCGGGCTGTCGAAAGTAGGGCGATGGTAAGCTATTTGACATTCACAGGCCACGTGTCCCGTTTATGCATAAATTAGACCGGGTCCATTTGAAAAGGGGTGGCAGGTTCCGACTGTCACCACTATGACGGATTGAAATACCGATCTTTAACCGAAAAAACTGACCACATTAGTTCAAACAGTTCAATATAATTAACAGGCAGTATTTCCTGCGATAAATTTCATGTTAATTGCTTAAAATTGTTCATTGTGTAGCCTAACACCCCTACCGAAAAGGCCCAGTTTTGAAGTTGGAACAAATGGTTTCGTCGTTAGCCAATCAGCGTTGAGCTAACATGAATAGTAATGAGAAACATGGCCGACATACAAACTTCGCCGTTTGACAATTCCAAGTAAACAGCAGCTGTCACGAGCATGGTTGGTTTGTGTAAATGATTGAAGTTATCAACTTCGCATTTAAGTGAAGTAGCATACTTGTTTAATGCGTCAGTAACATTAAATAGGCCTAAGTTTGTTCGATTGAGCGTTGGTTTTACGCCGGCCGGTCGCAGGGTTCTTGGCCCGCGTGGGTGATTGGGCAATCCGACGTTGACGGTTCGCACGTACAAACATGGAGGTTTGTGAAACTAGGTCACAAGTGTCAAAACTTTGGGTGACGATTCTGTGGAGTAAATCATGCCACACATTCACATTCAGGGTCGCCTTTCCCACCATATTTTGACCGCTGATTTTAAATCAAGTTAAAACGGAATTAAGTGAATTGCAGATAATTTCTGTCAGAAAATAAAGCCTAGACTAAAGGCGCCTGACGCAAATTATGGTTCAACAAGTTGACCTAGATTTCCAGATGATTAAAATAGGGGCGTGGGCATAATTCAACAGGGCAGTGTTTGTGTGTACTACGCAAGAGAGCACTCAGCCTTACACATTTTACTGTGTCCATGCCCAAAGATTTGTAACATCTATTGAAATTATATTCAAGTATTCCATTGGATAAAAAGTTTTCTAAAAGTTTATGCTTTTTCTTTGTTAAATAAAAGTGTTGACACCCAACATAAAACTAAAAGAGTTAGATCTAGATCTAGGAGAAATTCTTACTTTTCATACCCACTTTTTGACTTGATCAGGCTTTGGTGATTGTAGACCTCTACCTATGAGATGGGGGTGACAGGGCAGGCAAACAGCAGGGAATCAAAACCTGGAAATCATTTTTGCTGACATAATTTCTTATTGAACCCAGACATCAACTGGGAATCGAACCCAATGAACCACTTGGTCTGTGCTGGGTCCGCTTATCAACACCTTTTACGATCAGCAGGGGCTATTGGGGGCTTATATATATTCTTCCCAGGAGCAGACGTGTTACCTTGGTACCCCCACATGGGCCAACGGAATGAAATGAGGTCAAAATGCATGTAGATCTAGTTGTGAATAAATCATGTTAAGGACAATTGCGCCATTTTCCAGACATCCCAAAAATCAAAGTTCTCCAATCTTTTTCATATTTTGCAGAAATATTCAATAATGTAATTCAGAAATTAAATAAATTGATTTACAAAATAAAAAGTTTTGGTGCTAGAAATGGTTAGATACAAGTAATTTTGTGGAAATTCTGCAAACACTGAAAAATGATTTGGGCATTAAAAATTATATTTTCTCCTGTAGATCTATATCTTTAAAGGGGCTGTATCACGCAAAAGATTCCCCTAGTGTATGTCTCTGGAACCACTGACCACTCACTCTCCCCCCCCCCCCCCCCCAACCTTCCCCCCACACCAACTCGGTCCTCCAGGGGGGCAGGTTGTAAATGCATTAGGCCCAACACAGTGGGGGGGTGCCAGTGATGACAGACTGATGTGAAGTTTGGGGGTTCTCACCCCCTCCCTTACTCCTCTTCCTGGTCAGTAGGTGAGAGGAATCAGGTTCAGGGTCTCAATTCCTTATGCGCCGGGACCCAGAGACCAAATGTCGTTTATGACTATGACATTATGTACCCCTTATTAGCAGAAAGGGGACATGGTCATAGAACTATAGCTTGGCCTAGGGGGTTGGGAAGGTTTTGGCTGCTAGAATACAAAATAACCCAGTACACACACCAGCAATACCTCTAACAAGAAACATATTTTCAAATCAAATATCATATATTAATTGGTATACCATACATCCAAATAATTGTGAGGATCTTGTGAATAACATAGAATATTCAAAATAATTTTAAAGCGATTATTTCAGTGAATTTATGAAAAAACAAATAAATAACCATTTTCAGTCATTTTTGGCTTTTAAAAGGGATATTCAGCTCTGCTGACTAAATCAACACAGTGACCCCCCATTTTTTTGGCTTTATACTATAGCCTATATCCATATGCATATGGTATAAAGTGTTGGAGCCATTTTCAATGTCAGATATTTTTGTGTGGAACTTTATTTTCAGAATTTTGTATTTTTTAAATGATTTATTTTGCAGATTTTCAATTTAAAAACATATATAACCCCATCTAATTTTACAAAAATCTTTCTCTCTCACTTAAAAAAACCTGGACTTATTCATTAAAAACATTAGGCTGGTCGCTGTATCATTCATATCAAAATAATTAGCAAATAAAATCAAATTTCTGAATTTATCTTGAAAGTCATTTTTTGAATAATCATCATATCTTTAGACTACTATGACTAAAAAGTTTCCACGGTGACCTATGATTTTTTTTTCATTTTTGTAAACTATACAGGTATAAGTTTCACTGTGAGAGTTTTTAAGCAAATGTCAATGGTACTTCTATAATGGCGCGATTGTCCTTAAGTAAGAATGAAAAGTGGAATATATTGCTGTATATTTCTCTCTGAATCATGATTATTCTTAAATGAGTCATTACTGTTTTTGGGGGGAGTCCCTAGTTATATCTATATAGTATCATAGCTAATGGTGGGGATCGATTCCCTCAATCAGTCATGTCTTTAGCCATTTAATTCTCATTTTTCTCAATGCTGGTTACACAATCTCATGTTCAGCAGTTGAGAGGCATTGTCCTCCAAATGTTGTTAGAATCAGGCAGTGTGAGAAGCTAGAAGTAGGTTACATAACCAATGCCTGAGCAGGACCTCACCCCTTCATATTAGGGGCCCTTGATGGGGGGTGCCGATGTCGCATGTCTGAGATAAGAAAAGGCTCGTAGTGTCGAATTTAAGAATGGGCCCTGTCGATTGTCACTATTAGCTATGTCACATGTTGATTATAAGAATTGGCTATGTCACTGTGTCGGATTTAAGAATAGACCCAGTCGCATGTTGGTAAGCAGAAAATTGGCCATGTCGCCGTGTCGAATTTAGTGGTCCAGATCCATATATTAGGACCACCGCTCTCACCTGCAGGTGGACAGTCCTAGGTGGGTGACTGAGTGATCACTCAGTACTTGGTGTATGGCAGTGCATGCATGAACCTAGTAGTAGCCCTTTCTTAAACCCCTCCCTGAGCTGTGTGTGACAGCAGGAGTGGTGGTGGTGGTGGTCAGCACCTATAGCCCATATTACACATAGCCTTCTGGTATTAGGAGGGCCTTCAGTTTACTGAGGGATGACCATTGCTCATGCATGAGCGAAACTCATTTTGTGTCAAATCTACTATTGGGTATAAAGCATATTCTGCCCATAAATCGTAATTTTAGGCTGATCTAATTTCAGTTACAAAGAAAGAAGGGGTTTGTCTATTTAGTTTTATATCAAGGATCTGAAAATGTAGGAAAGTCATACTAAAAATAATGGTACAGAAGAGCTACCAGAAGGTAATGTTGATCTACAGGGTGTTGTAGGCCTTTTTATTTATTTCCCCCCAGATCGTCACATTGCAATAGATATAGGCATATAAGATTTTCATGGAAATGCCTGGTCTGAAAAATACTGTATTGGCTAGAATTAGATAACAACTTTTTATATTGTGAAATGTTTAGCCTATACTCTCAGTTATTATCTATACAGTGGCGGATTTACAGGGAGGCGCCCCATCTTTTTTGGGGGGCAAAATTTAGACTTTTTTTAATGTAAAATTCGGCTAAAAAGTAATTAGGGATTTTTTTAGCATGCCCCCCCCCCTTTCAAAATTGTGCATCCGCCATTTACCTTAACTACTTTTTTTGGCAGAATTTTATATTGAAAAAGTCTAAATTCTGCCCCCCCCCCCCCCCCCCCCCAAAAAAAAAAAAAAAAAAAAAAAAAAAATCCGCCACTGTAGGCAATTTACATGTGCCCTAAGAGAAAAAACTTACAAATCTGGGCCTCAGTATCGCAATAAGTGGCATTGTCTGTAATCTCATTTTAAAATACCTACATAAGTAATCACCCTCTGATCACACTTGATTGGTTGTCTCCATACCAGGTACAAGGGGAACTGATCACATAAAGAACGGGTCTAAAGTATTAGAATCAACACGGCGAGCAGGCCAAGTTTCTGCTTAGCAACATGTGACAGGGCCTAGTAATAAATTTGACATGGCGATAGAACCATTTTACTTTAAATTCGACACCCCAGTCGGATCATGTGACCGCCAACCAGAGCCCCCATAGAAGTGTCCAGTCGTGAAAACTGAAATGGACGCAAACTCAACTTTGGAGTATGTATTATTGGGAGGCGGGCCTTAGGCCGCCGACCTTCTCTAGACTCCTTCTACACCAGGTTGTGTCAATGCATTTCAATGGGGCTCAAAACAGTTGTTACAATTTTGTGACAAATTTTTCGTTCCACTTTTCTCAGTAATGCCAGCATTATAATCTTCAAACTATATGTATTTCTGTAGTTCTGTTTCTAGTATATGGTTGTTTGGTTCTAAAATTCTGAAATATTTGGTTGTTTTCTTGTAATTTGGGAGACAATCCATAAGGTTTTTGTTACAAAATTGAAATAGGAATTTCCTATAGTAAAAAAAGTAGGTCATCACTGCCATTAAAATATATATTATATTCCCGCCCTTACCTTTCAAAACAATATAAGAAATGATTAGGCATCTGTATCAACTTGTAAATAGTTTGTAATATAGATAATGCACCACGGATTGTTTGTCAGACTCTTGAATCACATGAACTCTAACCTGAGGCACAAAAGTTTGTCAAAATTAAATTAACGTGAAAGATATTTCCATACAGCGTATCAATATAAGCAGGGGGTCTGGGGGCCAGCTAGGCCCCCAGAAGCTCTAGCTTTTTAGGGAAATTCTGAGCCATACTTCAATGGTTTGGTGCTATTTATGTTATAGGTCTGCTGGTTAAGAAAGGACATATTTTGTTCACTTGACTTTATTTTGATAAAGAATCAAGGGGATCTGATTATGAAACTTTGACTGCTTGAATATACCATGAGGATAAAATCTCACGAGGAAAATATATTTGAAAATTCTCAGCTATAGAATAGATATTCATAGAAACATATCATGACATGGCAATCAACTTGTGTTATATATAGGGCATAACACATTTTCAGTTTTCAGTTTTTCACTCCTTTCTTGGTCAGCAGATCTAACTTAGGCTTTTATGTGATGAACAGTCAGGAATTATATTCTTGCAATGTGGAAAAATCGATGGGTCACTACATGTATAATGTAGACGTTCTTTGAAAATATACACATCAGTGTCCAAAATTAAATATTCCTTTTATGCGCACAACCCCTAACCCATGTATATCTCATCAAACATTGATATATATATATACATAATATATATATAATGCTTGGACTCTTCACCCCATCGATGCATATGTCATGGAAACATTCAGACATTACTGACATGAAAACAAGAAAGTGTGAAGAATGCTATCAAATGATTTCTTTTTTGTTAAATTTCACATTGTCACATCCTCCACTATACGTATGCATTTTTACCTGTGCTGGGAGTGGGATCTACCCCCTCATATCATTATTTTGTGTTGTATTTGTAGCAGGCTTTTGGGTTATAAATCTATCAAATATCACTTTAGTAAGAAAACTCCTGTTGCACAATTTAAGGCCTCTGTCGCATTTTTGTGTGACAATGCGACAGGATTCCCACCCCTGAATTATCGGCAACCATCGAAATTTTAAACGGACGTTCTCGTCCGTGAGGCGGACCTATTTTGATGCGTTGTTACCCTCTTACGGCCGCGCCAATTTCGCGACATGACCAATAATGTCTCCGGATTACGTTTCAAAAGTGAAAAACACGTCGCCGGCTGTCGCCTTGCTAGGCTTACGTCGGCGGATGTATCCCATTCAGGTCAAGGACAAGAACATTCCTTTAATTTTGCCCACTGCCCGCCTCCTTCGGTACGGCAGTACCCGAAATCTAGTAAAGGGTTGTTGTTGGTGTCAGACTTTGTGAAGGAAAATGCCTATATTATTCATTATGATTCTAATACTGCCTCATGCACACCTTCTAAAGGGCGGATCTGTAAAATTTGGCCCAAAATTGAATTGATGAAAACCTCCCCCCCACCCACCCACACACAACCTGTTTCAAATTGCTCAATCTTCCAGCGTTCTTGTCTGGAGACGTAGTAAAAGTTCTAGTGACTAGGCCTACTAGACAAAAAGTACAACTACAGAGTTACTGAATCTCCTTTATGCCAGGAGATCTCCTGTTTTTTGGGTTATTTCAGGAAGAGCTCCTTTTCTCTTTTTCTGGACCCGGAGTGGCCCCGATTATGAATTTTGTAAATGTTATGAACAGGACCAGATAGGAATGCAGTTTTCTCTGCTGGTGACAAGCATGTTTTGGCCTCAGGGCATTGCAGTAGTGGACATTTTAGGAACATATCTACTTTCGCTTACTCTTCCTGTCAAAGTCTGGGATATGGTGAGGACTGTGGCCATGTTGGATTTTACTGAATCAAGGAAGTTTTGTCCGTTAATACGAAGAATGGAGAAGAAATATATGAAATATGGATAGTGGTTTATGAAAGAAATGTTGATATACACATTATAGTACAGTTTATTAATATTTTCAACATTATGAATGCCTCAATGCATGCTGGGTGATCTCACTCAACTTTTTTTATTTTCACATGGGGGTAAGAGGGTAAAGGGCTAAAGGGCAAGGGCTAATGGTTAGTAAAGGGGTAAAGGGTGGTAACACAGTTACCACGATGGTTACTACCATGGTTATAACCATGGTAACCATCATGGTAACCACCATGGTTACCATCATGATAACCACTTTGGTAAATTCCATGGTTACCATCATGGTTACCACCATGGTAATCACCATGGTTACCAACATGATACTTACCATGGTAACCACCATGGAAACCATCATGGTAATCATCATGGTAATCACCATGGTTGCCACCATGGTAACCACCATGGTTACTAACATTGTTACCACCTTGATAACAACCATGGTTACCACCATGGTAACGATCATGGTAACCACCATGGTTACCATCATGGTAACTAATATGGTAACTACCATGGTTGCCATCATGGTAATCATGGTAACCACCATGGTAACCACCATGGTTACTACCATGATAACTGCCATGGTTACCATCATGGTAACCACCATGGTTACCACCATGGTAACCACTATGGTTAACACCATTGTAACCTTCATGGTAACCAATATGGTTACCAACATGGTAACAACCATGTTTACCACCATGTTTACTACCATGGTTACCACCATGGTAACCATCATGGTAACCAGCATGGTAACCAAAGGCCTAACTTTATTTAACAATTATCAATAATGTCAGTGTCCTTTAAAGTATAAATTCTTTACTAAATATATTTTTCTGATCATGTATGACCGTGGAGGGTATCATGGTGGTTACCATGGCGGTTACCATGGCAGTTACCATGGTGGTAACCATGGTTGTAACACATTGTAACCATCATGGTTACCACCATGATAACCACCATGGTTACCATCATGGTTATCACCATGGTAACAACCATGGTTACCACCATGGTAATCACCATGGTAACCACCATGATTATCACCATGGTAACCACCATGGTTATCAACATGGCAACAACCATGGTTACCACCATGGTAACCACCATGATAACCACCATGGTAACCACCATGGTAACCGCCATGGTAACCACCATGGCCATACATGGTCAGAAAAAGATATTTAGTAAAGAATATATACTTTAAAGAACACTGACATTATAGATAATTTTTAAATAAAGATAACAATAATAAATAAGTAACAATGAATAGATGAAATGTATTGTGTGATTAATTGACTATTTCATGTTAATATTGGGGTTCAACTTTTGATACACCTCATATCCCTCTGACCATCAGGAAAACACACATCCATAAAAACTTTTTTTTTTTCACAATTTCTTCTATAAAACTTTTAATTTTGTGATTTTAATCTGTTTTAGATTTATAAAGAACATCTAACATATTTCTCATTGCATTTATTTCAGTTTTATAATTTTTCAACTGTTCTGCTTGTGACGTCACATACAGATAATTGGTCTGTGCAGGCAGTGTCAGATGCAGACAGGGAAACTCATTTTGATGGTGACAAATGTGAATAAAACAAAAACTATTAGAGATAAAGGCATAAGATTTGGTATGGTTATTCCCTTGATGGTGAAGATCACGGCAGTATACTAATTTATGGTCACTGGCCCCTCCCTTTAAAAATACAAAATACATATTCAAAGTAATGGTCTATATATCAATAAAGAGAAGAAGTTCTGAACTATGCGACAATTTTTTCAGCATTCTTGAACTATGGTTATGTAGGAAGTTATAGGGTGGGGGTATAGAGCGGCCAATTCAATTTTGAGCAATATTTGGCCGCTTTTTGATTTTCAAATTCGTAATTTTGACCAATATATGCACATGGCCTGCATTGTAACAACTGATTCTAAAATGACTATTACAGATAAGATCATATAACCAAAAGTAGGAAAATGCTATGGCCTTTCCCTTACAGCTTAATTCAAATATCTATTTTTCAATCAACAAAATTAATTATCATAGAAAAAGGCTAATCCAAATGGAATACACCTCTGGAGAGGCCAAATATGGTCTTATTGGGTAAAAGAGGTTAAATGGGGAAGTTTAACCTATTCATCTTAATAACAGAATTACAGCTAATTATACCTATCCACCTTGATTTATATGATAATTTAAAAAAACAATATATAAACAGCTATAACAATGCTTCTTTTTAAGATATTTTCATTTTGTTTTGATTGAAATATAGCAAATGAAATTGTCCTCATCTTTATTATGAGATATTTACTTTTATTTGATTACTTGGTTAGCATGGAAATGTGGTACCTTGGTTGCAAACTTAAAAACCTTCCAAAATTATTCTATTTGGAATGTTTTTCAGAATGGAAATATTTGAAAAAATATGACATTATCTGATTCAGTACAAAAAATTGTTCAAACGATAATTTCATCACAGCTTGACCTTCCAACCTTTTTTCATCATTTCTCTACTAAATATTGGTAATAGAAGGCTAAAATTATGTAAAATGTAATCTTTTCAAATACCTCTAACATTCTTTAGAATTTGTATAGAGAATTAAAATAATTGTAACAAGTGACAGATGAACTTTTTTTTACAATTATTCAAAAACAAATAGGGGGCATTAATCTAAATTATTATCTACCTAAAGGGCCCAATTTAAGGGTATATTAAAACCTTTCAAATGTATCCCTGGGGCCATACTTTCGTAACTGATTTCCATGATTAGTCCCTCATTCATATCTATTCTGTCTTTCAATCAAGGTAACTTCACTAAAAGATCACTTTTCAATGTTATTTTGAAATGACATCCCTACTTTTTGGTGAAATTTCAGCTGATTAGCTTAACCCTTTAGACCCCGATCCGGCCGTAGCCGCCCGAGGGTGTACTCCCCAATCCGGCCGTAGCCGCCCGGAAAAATTGTCATTTTCCCACAATTTTTCCATAATGATGGGTTTTTCAATGTACAAAGGCGGCCAATATATCGTTTTAAAGCTTATTAAATTTCCTAACTAATGCTACAGACCAGATTTCCTTAACTTTGATTTGTAGGGGTCGGTTTTACTTTAAACATCAGAGATGACAATGAAAATAGGGAATTCCTGAGGGAAATTAACAGAAATCCCGGGGAAATCCAGCAATTCATGGGTGTAATCTGTGGGTTTATAACAAACAAGTTATGAAGATATAGGCTATATTGCACAATGCGTTCAGTCTCACTTGCGTTCCTTAAATCATGGAAACGCAAGCTTGCTTACAGAAATTTATAAACATCTTTATAAATTTCTGCAAGCAATTTACTTGCGTTGTACTTGCTTTGCATGAACGCAAGCACAACACATCTTGGAATATACCTTGCATTCTAGCCAAGTTGCATTCATCACTTGTGTTGCCTGGTTGCCTGGCCGCAAGGTGACGACGCAAGTGACAGAAACGCTTAGTGGAATACAGCCTTTAGGCTCCTGGTATCCTTATAGGGTTAAGTTATGTTTCTGGGCAATCATCAATGGTTCTTTTGCTAATTTCTGGTTTTTGACAAAACTTTATACATTTTAAAAATGCATCATTGGTTGAGAACAAGTTTAGCCATGTACACCTTTAAACATGTATTTATTACCTGTTATTCAAACAACTATTCTCTTAAGTCTACCACTACCAATCATAATTTACTATGATTCTCTATTTTTCAGTTACTACCTTGAGGAACCATACAAATCAGGATACAAGGGGTTATTTGTCTATCTGTGAGTAAGTTATTTATTCTAACTCCTAAGATAATAACATTTGTCATATCATAATGTCTAGTAGCCTATTAATTACTCAAAATGAAATAGGAAAAGATTTTGGACATCAAGATAATTGTCATCTTCAATCATCTAAAAAGCTACTATACACATATCTGCCATGATTAGTCAAATGTGATATAATTTAGTATACATTATGCATTGAACAAAATGCCTTCTCAAAGCTATCTAAGAAGATAATTGATACTGAAATGAAATTGAAATGTTCAAGGGAATGAAAGTCAGAGTGATGCATGTTATGAATTCAATTGAACCTTCAAGATATGTTTAAGATTTTGTTTAGAGAAAACTGTGGCTTAGATCTTTAACCCTTATTCATATTTCATGCAAAAAATCAGGAACATTATTTTTCAGAACCATTTTCCTCAAATCCATGATGCACAAATTCATCCTCCAAATGCTTATGGCTTATTAGTTGAGATCTCCTTATTTAAAAAATAGTAGATGAAATTGTAGAGACACATGTGTCCGTTGTAAACTTCTATCCTTTACCCAGCAAAGCAGCTACACAACACTCAAATTCTGTGACATCACATTCTTGGTTGGGAAGGTACGTCTTGTGATTTGCAGCTGATTCATTGAATTAGCAAAATATTTAAGATATTGAAAACGAGATATTTCCTCTAACTTCTATTGTGGACGAAATGCAAATATGGCATGCTATTTTCCAGAAACTGGTGTCAGGAAGCACTCATCGAAAGAAATAGTACTGCTAACACAATGGTCAACATATTTATGATCTGTACTTGGATTTTCTGTACATCCACCAATGCTGTCCCTCTTTTCCTGCCACATCTACACTTCAAAACTACATTGGCTCTCAATCAGTCTGCCCTCAAACAATCCAACTTGAACCAACCGCTAGAATCTGGATTTATAGATAGTAAACTAGCTGGCACTTCAAACAAACAAATCATAAATCTCAGCCTGCAGTTTTGCCCTGATTTCTGTAATTGCCAAGAGGGCTCATCTTTGCAAATTGTGAACTGTAGCAAAGATCCAGTTGATGTACTTGATCCTTTACTGACTAGAAACTTAAATGCCTCAGGCTTAGTAATAAAAAATTCTTCTTTGAGTAGACTTCCATTACTGGTTTGCAAAATGGCTCAACTTAATAGCATAGATGTTTCTAGTAACAAAATTACTAATTTACCATGGGAATGTCTAAAAAAACTGAAGTATCTATCACAGATTGTTGCGTCAGAAAATCACATATCAAAACTTGAAAATGGATCATTTTATGATTTTCATGCCTTGAATAAGATTTTAATCGCTTATAATAGTATCTCACAAATTGATGTTGATATTTTTATCCAACAAAGTCGCATGTCATTTGACCTAATTGATCTCAGTTACAACAACATTAAAAGTCTTGATCCCTGGCCTGCCATGTACGTGAATAAGAATCCAACAATAAATTTAAGAGGCAATAAAATTCATGAATTCACTAACCGCGCACACTGGCACTTTAAGTGTCAGAGTAAAACGGAACCCTCAGCAAATGTTGTATTAAATGAAAATAACATAACTCACTTTTCAAACCTATTTAATGGCTGGAATATAACTGATGAAGTTGATCGTCTTTGTACACTCACAGGAGAAGGAGGAATTGATATCTCGGAAAATCCATTTGTCTGTGACTGCATTGATTATGAGGTTTATAAATTCTTTAAATTAGTGAAAAAGGGAAAGATCCTGGAAATGACCTGTTACAAACCAGATTACCTTTATGGTAAAAGAATTGTATCACTTCCTTTAGATGACTTCATTTGCCATGTTCAGAAAGATTGTCCAGAGAAATGTGATTGCATTAACCAACCAAACCAAATGAACATGTCTGTTGGCTGTCAAGAGAAAGGCATAAACTATCTTCCTGTACAATTGCCATTTCTCCCAAAACATAATTATAAGTACAAGCTAAACTTCTTGAACAACAATATAACCATTTTGGATCATAGACAATATTTCAAACGAGCTCATGAAGTTCTCTTCAGTTACAATCAAATCAGAAACGTCTCTCTCACTACACTTAAAGCTCTCAGTAATGCAACATCAATATATTTGGATAACAACAAATTACAGTTTTTACCCAAAAATATAAGCAATGTATATATCTCAGGTGAGACTGATGTTCATTTAGCATCAAATGAGTGGATCTGTGACTGTAATGCAATTGAGACGAGATTGTGGATGGTAAACAACAGAAAGGTCATATCAGATTCTGCAGGAATATTGTGCAATTCACCACATCGTCTTAAAGGTTCAAATCTTCTTCTTCTCTCAGAAGATGAACTGATTTGTGGAGATCCACCCAACAAAGAGCTGTATGGGTATTTTGGGATAGGAGGTTCTGCACTTTTTATTTGTCTGGTCGTCATTAGTTTGTTTGTCATACTAAGGTATAAGCGGGTTTGGTTTTACAGACAATTCAATTGGCACCCTTTTGATTGGGATGAATGTAAAAATGAAAATAAAGAATTTGATGTATTTGTATCATATTCAAATGATGATGAAGAATACGTAGGTGAATATCTTATTCCAAACTTGGAGAGAAAAGGATATAAGGTGGCTTATCATCGTGTACATTTCCCTGGTGGTAAGCCGATAACTGTGAGTATTGAAGAATGTATTCGTAAAAGTAAACGAACCCTTGTTCTGTTCTCTAAGAACTTCATGGAAAGTGAATGGTGCATGTGGGAGTTTACTGTTGCCCTTGAAATGGATGGAAATGCAGGGACGCACCGTCTTGTTGCCATCAAGTATGAGGACATTGTAATAGATTCCTTAAGTCTAACATTACAAGCTTACTTCAAAAGGTATACATATATTGAACGTGAATCCCATGTGTTCTGGGATAACCTAGAGTATTCATTGCCTGTGAATAAAATGGGAACATCTGAAGATCATGCATTCAATGCTGCTGACAGAGATAGTGATACTCCTCAAATGGAAAATGAAATGGTTGATGGAGAGGATGAAATGGCTTATCCATTAATACATGGGTAAAAAGCTTTTATTTTCTTCCAAGAGTAAATTTCAAACATCTTTGAATCTGTCAGGTACAAATAGGTTTTTCTAAATTTCATAAGGAAATGAAGTATCCACGCTTGTATTTGTTCCTTTTGTATGGTGCATTACTAGAACTCCTGAAAAGATCAGCTTGTTTCTAATGGCTTTTTAAGGTATCATGTACAGCAATAGCCAAGTATTATATATTGTGGAGCAATATAAACATAATTTAACACTGTCATGGGCATTGTTCTTGAAGTCTATACAATTCTATATTTAAGTGTATTGTGACTTTGATCAGTTGATGAATTATAGGTTATTACTAACTTCAACGCAGGTTTTCTTGTGACATTTAGGTGTTGTGATCTTGTAGGGTAATATACTCGAAACACTTTTATCTTTCATTGAATAAAAAGCAAAACCCCTTTCTCTCAATTACCACATTAGGTGTCATCATTATTTCTATACAAAAATATACAACTAAATGTATCTTGGCAGTCCACACTTGATAGCAACACAAAGTATATACACAGTTTTGCCATATTTGACTTTCAAGGCTTGATAGGAACACATTCATTTCACCTGGCACAATATCTTTCATATGTATTCTGATGTAAGCAAGGTATAATTACATATCAGTTGCTTAGATACATTAACAGATACATTAAAGATATGATAGTGTAATAATCCTAAAAGAAATCTACCATCTGTGATGCCAACTTTTCTGAAAAAAGGCTCGTGCCGATGCGCATGCCTTTGTCTCACCACCAGAAGCAGTCTGATTTCATGTGCAAGACCCTACGATAGACGTTGCTGAGGAAAAGGATATGAGTGAACCAGTGACGTCGTTAAACAAGTGTACCTTGTGCCATCTTCTGATAACAAAGAGGCCTAGCTATGTAGGGCCCAAGCATCTAAAAAATAGGTTGCACATGCATGAAAGCCAACTGTAATACGATTTTACCTTCTTTGAAATACGGATTAGTTGATGATACTTAAAGGTACTTGCAACCTATCCCAGCAGTGCCAACTGGTGCATACCTGTGGAACCCTCTATGTGCTACTGTTATACTGCTGCTACACACAAACAGTATGTCAATTATTACTATAGGGATGATAGGGAAGTCTATGATCAAAACGGTAAATCCCTTTGATTTTTTTTACAGGATATGAATAAGATCAAGACACTACAGCATTTTTTTCTAGGATTTTTGTAATTTAAAACCTTTCTCATAGAAACCTATACCTCAAATGTTTACAATCCTCTAACTGAAAAACCAAACGGTAAAACTTGTTTTCCCTCTGGCTTTGTATTCCTGATGTATTAAAGAAACTTCTGAGGAGGTATGGAAAATATTTCACTACAAATTAAAATCCTGCTGAATAGGTTCAAGTGCCTTTAACTAGCCTTGATAATATTCCCCAATCGTTAGTTACATAAAAGTACCTTGTCTAGAGATAAGTGGTCAACTTTATCTGGTCAGATGTCTCAGGTTGTACGACTTGCACGTGTCTGTATGATTTTTGTGAGCCCTTAATTATAGTTTTTAGTATTGTAGCTTATGGGAAGGGCTCACTCAATCAGTCATGTCTTTTGTAGGTATTTGGGCTTTGATCTGATTGCCCGGTTACACAATCTTACATACAAGTAGCTACAGGCCTTTGTCCACCGGCATGCATTTGTAAGCAAGGACAATTAGTGTGCATCAAGTGTTATTGAGTGGGCAGGCCTCTCCCCTGCACCCTCCCCCACCCCCACTCCTTGAACTCAGTTCAAGGAGTGGGGGTGGGGGAGGGTGCGGTTTGAGAAGCCAGAAGTGGGTTACATAACCTCACCCCTCCACATTAGGACCTCCACTGTCACCTGCAGGTAGGCAGGTCTAGGGGGGTGGGTGCAGGGACCTAGCCCCTCCCTGAGTAGTGTGTGACAGCAGTAGTGGTGGTGGTGATCACTACTCATAGCCCATATAGCCTTCAGGTTGTAGGAAGGCCTTCAGTGTATTGAGGGACCTACATTGCTATAGATTACATACATTAGATATATTGACATTTAGTTCAATTACCTTTCAAACATAATGAAATGTCCATTGTTATGTTAAGGGCGAACATCGATCGTTCCAATGATCGGAACTTTGATAGTCATTTGCTTCTTGTTGTATCCTTATTTCCGTTAGGGTCCATCTACAATCACACACTTTATAGTGGTAACAAACCGGCAGTAATTCCAAAGTATTTTCCACACAATTACATCACCCTTACTTACTAGGTCTCTTGACCGCAGTAGAGACAAAGCCCCCAGACGCTATAGGATAATTGATCGGCGAACAATCCTCCTCCGAAGCAAACAAAACAGTTACGTAAGTCACCCCTCTATTCTATGTGGACAAACAATGTCTAGCCCAAGAATTATCAAACTTCAGTTCACTTAGGCTATAAAGCAGACAATAATTAGTGTTACTTACTCGTAGTTATATATTACAATTTAGGTACTCTTAAGTCTGCCATTCGCTGGTCAGAGAGGGAATAGGGTCGGATGTATGAAAGTTTGGCAACCTAATCTTCAGAATTATGCGCTTTTCAATCACAGTACGTTGTGGCGCAACTGAAATGCCCAGGAGAAGAGCGTATACAATATTCACTGTTATCTTTTGTTACTAACGTAGGCCTATGGAGGTATAAAAGAAACTCTCAACGAACATTATCAAAGACATGATAAATATTATAACGTGCCCTAAGGAGAAATATATCCAAATTGTGAAGTATAATTCATTCATAAATCAGGGAAATATAGCTCTATCTATAAATGCCTGATTCAGAGATCGGTATAAAATGTGATTCCAAATACAAATAGACATAATTACAGATCTTTACTCCCACAATTCTATGCACTTACATATGAATATGATAGCATATTAGGCTTTACACAATACATTTACGTTATTCAAATGTCATGAAAAATTGAAACTACATAGAAGTTACATGAAAATGTGGTACTGAATATTTTTCAAAGTGTAAAGAACAATTTTCAAAAGTATGTTCTGTAGACGGCCATACAGCTATCACGATTTTTAACCAATTACAACTGTGTTATTATAACTATGGAAATAAACTAGGATTTATCCCAGCCTATTGTGTGATTTTATCATTTTAACACTGCAGTGATGTTATGTTCCAGCTCTAGGTAGGTGTTCTAATAGCTCTTAACCCTTTCACTGCCAGATATATCACAATGCAACTGATATTTACTGAAATATTGCCCATAATACAAAAATTAGTGCTTAAATTCCCTAAAACTGAAATTTAGTTTAGATTCTTCAGATAAAAAGCTTTTTTCAATAATTTTGATAAAAATGTTCCAAATGTTGGCACTGTGCCAATAAGGCGAATTTCTTGCATGGAGTTATTGTTCACACTATCATAATTTGCAGGTTACCATGGTAACCGATGATTCATAAGATAACTATGACACTCTTTATAAAAATAACATGAAAACATTATCTTTTTTGTGCAAAAGACAGTTTGTGATTATCATGAATGAAAGAAAAGTTAGAGCAAATTAAAAATCATGTCATTTACATAAATTCACCCATTTTTCATGATTTTTTAATCAAATTCAAAATGTAAATACATGTACATTGTTTATGGTTTCTCGAATCGCAATTCTATCATTTTTGGGTGACTTGATAGTCCGATGTTCAAATACATGTATCTCTGGTTCTAATTGGAATATCTGAAAAATTCTTTCAGATTCTGAAAGCATTATTTGCATTCTTTCAATGGTGTTCCTATGGGATTTTACTATAGGGCCCCATATGAGGCCTCTGGCAGTGTAAGGGTTAATAACACCGGAGCAAAATTCTGTTGTGACGTTGCACTGTGATGTTATTTTGGTCACATTCTTCAATCGAGACAGAATATTATCCTACTATTCTGTTTTATTTGGTTTTACCATCACTCAAAATAACATAATGATAACGATCTGATTGGGTTAGGTCTCAACCACACTATGAAGAACGTAACCGTTATGTGCCATTTAAGTTAGCAACAGAATAACAAAAAAAAGTACAAGAAGTCTCAGAATGGTACTGTAGTGA
Source organism: Lepidonotus clava (assembly GCA_936440205.1). Classification (NCBI taxonomy): domain Eukaryota; kingdom Metazoa; phylum Annelida; class Polychaeta; order Phyllodocida; family Polynoidae; genus Lepidonotus; species Lepidonotus clava. Next base: position 21,594,284 of record OW387134.1, read on the forward strand.
CGCAACCTGGCTGATTATGTCCTAATAGATCTGTTGCTTTTGCTTTTATCAGCTGTTCATCGCCTTGGTTTTAGGGCGCACACTATAGGCCTATATCAAATTGGAACCTCCGCCCTGCTCCACTTTCGTGAGAATCAATATATGAAACAATGACACAAGATATCTAAATTCTCAATTTTGGTCAACTAAAGATGTGCAATTTTTATGTCTCCCTGTTCAATTGCATTAAAAGCTTGGTTGTTTATTCCATTTCCGCTTGACTTGACTTTATTTTCGGCTATGCTCTCCTTTTCCATTCTTTTTTCTATTCTATTCATCAAAACGTGGCCAAGTTTGGTAAGAATGAAGAACAAGATGCCGCCCCCTATTATAATGCCAACAGACATCCCGGCTAACAGCGGGGTTTGGTGGACCAGTATGAAAGCTGATATAAGAGACACAGTATCCAAGATGTACACTAAAGCGGCAAGCACCTGGCGGTGGAAGTGGGAACCGATAACAGAGCCCAGGGGGGCACCAATGACAACGATAGAAACACACACGGTGAGATATTCGAAAGTTTCTGTTGAGACGTCTGCCATCATAACTATCCTCCAAAAGGCCCCCAATACCGAATTTAAGCCCATCAAAATGACAGAGGTTGGCGTTGCCGTCTTTTCCGATACCCTGAACAGCAAGGTTAGAACACCGAAACTACAAATATCAAGACCACTCCCAGCAAAGGACGTGAAAATGCCACCTAAAGTACCTGCCAGTGTAAGAACCAAAGCTTTCCAGAAGCTGAAATATGGAATGGTCCTATAGGTTTTTCTCTTGTGATAGCGATTTAGTAAGAAGAGGGCAAATGCAAATGAGAACCACAGGCTGACGAAGCCCATTTTCTTTTGTGACGACGTTAAAAGCGGGTCGACATACTCAAGCCCAAGGATCAGGCCCAAGCCACCCCCGAGGGAACAGAGGACCAGGGAGTTCCACTCGATCTGTACCCCCATGAAAAAGATGGCAAATGCTGCGGCGGACATTCCACAGGCTTGTATGAACATGGAGAAGTCTCTGGCCACAGTTGGGTCGACGCGTAGTGCTAGGGTCATTACTGGGAAGGCCACAGCGCCACCGCCCTCACTGGTCATGCCTACAAATACAGGGGAAGTTCAGAGCTTTCAAAGATAAATTTAACATAATCATTTCATAACCGAAATAAGTGGAATAGCAAAAAATCAACAAATTCTACCCAAATGTATTTCATTGAGTTTTGATGAAAAAATTGTTTTGTATAGTCTATTCATAGTAGTATCACATTGCATTAAAGGAGTTACATGCTGTGTTAATGTTTTCTATGGTCAGTAGGTTACTACCTTTCCTTTCTTGGGATTTTGCGAAACCTTGCAGTTGTCTTGGGATAAAATCACATTGAATAATTTTGTGAAGTTACAGTATTTAGCAACTAAGCATGGATACAGTTGTAGTGATACTATACTTCCGTGTAAATATTCAAACTTCCCACAATAATATGAAATATCTACAATTATGTTGATCATAATAAGAAAATTGCTCACCTGCAATAATTGACCCAAAGACCATAGTAATACTCATAGGGTACCTCGTCTGGAACAGGTGCCACAGATTGTACCTAATCATCACACACCACCAAACGAAGTGGAATACCAAAGCAGGGATGATGGTGCTCATTGGCCGACGGTACTTGCTCATCAGCTTGTCCAACCATGTCGGACCACTCAGCTCTTCCTCAATCGTGGCCTCATCGTTCATCAGGGCCTGGCCTGAAAATGTGCAAGCTCATATCAATGTCTCTTTTTTACAGTGTTATCCCCCCACCGTATAGTATCTACATGTATCTGCAAGTTTAATGTTAAAGGGCCGATTGGGATTTTCATATATTGGTAGCTTTCTATGATTGTACGTAATGATTCTTTATTTCTACATTTCTCCGACGCCTCCAAATGATTAAAATATATTTATTTGGTCCTTACTGCAATTCTGAAGCCAACCTACCTTCCCAGAAATATTTTCGACACCATGGCTTACACCCAACGTTCCATGGTGTTGACCTGCGGGGTTTGGTTTTAGTTTTCACCTGGAAACGTCAATGGAATGTTATTTAGGTAAAATGTCTATTATGTGATAGTAAACCGCCTTGGAGGGGGAGTTTATGGTATATAACCTCCGAAGCTTATACTACGCCCCAAATCACTAAAAGGAACATTTTTGGTAGATTATATGTTTGGATATTACCTAAAACAATATTTACATTTTCTTTTATTATATACATAATATTTATTATATAAATATTTGAAATGTGATGATTAAAATTCGTTAGTGCTGTGTGCCTCTAACTGCCTCTGTGGCCTAACTGATAGAGCATGGGACTCCCATGCAAAGGGTCCAGGGATCGAACCCCATAGTAACCATGTATTCCTTTTCTTTTTCTTATATTTTGGAAAAGAACATAGACAACTTTGTTAACTATTTTTTACACACCCATCATTTCTTTTTTCTTTAAACAATGTGTGTTATGTAAAAAATAGAAATGTTTAGTGAAATAAGCCATATTTTCCAGTCTGATAAAAGTAAACACACATATATATGTCACATCAGGGGTAAACACCTGCCTGAATAGGGTAGTGGTAAGCCTCTGGGATTCTATATCAGAGGTTCAATGGTTCGATCCTTGACTTTGCCAAACTAGAAATGAAACTTTTCAAAAATTCAAAATTGGTAATTAGAAATGTCATAGGATTTCTGATAACCTCCTCAGGAGGTTATCTGGATAACCTCCTCCGGAGGTTAACCAAATAAACCTCCACTGGAGCCTAGAACCAGTCACAACTGTAGGTTACGGCCAGAAACCTCCTCTGAGAACAATGGAGGGACGGACTGGGAGTAGTATAAAGTGGGTCAGCCTCAATACCATTGTATCATTTCTTTAATTTAATTTTGTATTGTTCTGGAAACATTGTGTTCTCTTAAAATCGAGAATCTTTCATAGAAATGAATTTGATAAACCGGACACATCCGACATAATACATTGGCGGGGAGGAGGCATTTGGACAATAATATAAGGATCATCAACTGATCAACGGAACGAGTCATGATGAACTATGGGGTTTTATTTGATGTTATAAGTTGGGGTGCCTTTAATCATTATGCCTTGTTAGATATTCCAGTATGCTAGTTTGTAATAATGACTTCCTGTCTCGGCTGTAAGTCATCTCAAAATTATAGTTTGTCATGGAGAGTTGACAGAACACACGTATGAAAGGATGATGTTTTTAATTTGTCCAAACACATGATATACATCGCTGCACTCCCATTGACAATCACCAGTCCAAGAGGCCTTATCCACTCTACCGAATACAACAAATGCTCATAGCCTTCCTGCTTACCGTCTGCTAACCCACATAACAGAAACCAGAGTTGGCAGCTCTGCTGACTTATCTGAGGTGCTAGTTATCGGCTTTCGAGTTACACTCTAGTGCTGGCGACGTTCAAGCCCCCTTTAAAGCCAGACCTATGACGTAGCCTCCCACTCTCCACCTTCTGCAGAGAGACACTCTTAGCCCTGAATCTTGCTTTCTCCGCAAGCTAGCTAAATTATCTAATGGCCATGGATTGACACCTGCGTCAGTAAAATGAGTCATCTGATATCCCTCACATCATTCTCATCTTGGACACTATAGGTCAGGTGAGCAAATAGCTGACTAAAAACTAGTTTTCTGGACCATCCTTACTAATTTTGGAAAAACTTTTCTTAAAATGTGCCTACAATGTTGAATAATATATCAATTTAAAACTAAGAAATTTCTTGTTTTAGGGGTGTAGCACATAATTAAACAAAATGGAATATTTCCCCACATAATATAGGTGAAGTTGGAATGCTATCATGCCTATTTATCAATTTGATCAGGATTAAGAAACTACAAAAAAGGTAACTACCCAAGCCCCCTATTTGCCCACCTGACCTATAGCTACAGTTCTTTGATCCTGGCTGATTGTCTTTCAATTGCTTGTCATTAATCAATACTGACTTTCTTTGCGAGGAAAGATACAAAAAATTATTAGAGAAATACCAGATTCCTTATTATGTAGTTCAACTGGATTCATCGCCTTCGTAGTCAAATCCCGAAGGGACTGAACTCATTAGACAACATGCCCCACCACATATCGGAGAGTTTAGTTTGTAAATGACCTATTCACTGCCCCCATCATTGCACCGACTGATTGCCATTGCCAAGTGCAAAATATACGGCAAGTCCCCACCAGATCATGTAATGCCAGGAGATATTTGACAATGTTCAAAAAATCTTAAGATCCCCAAAGAGTGGACACCGCGCTCCAATTAATTCGGCCTGATGAGGTATTACACCGAAACCGTGCCCACGACCACAGCCGGTTTAGTCTCAAGAAAGTTGACAATACTTACATTATCAACTAATCAAACAAAAGTTCCAAAAAAAAATTTTGTATCTGGAGACTATACCACATTACAAACAAGTCAGTGACCCCGTCAATGTAAGTCACTATATGGACCTGCTTCCTAGAGTAACACCAGGGGGCATGACCAGCCGCCACTTTTGTAACACATTGGGATCCAGCCTACTGCAGTGCAACAGACTGAGTGCCACTGACCAATCACCATCCAGTATGGTAATTAGGCAGTGAGGTCAGAGAGTAACTTTGGGTGAATGACCCATAGTCGCGGTAGCCGATGGACAGTGAGGACCACCCCCACGTCTTTGCCAATAACTGGAATTTAAATCAATATAGTAGTTGCGTATATGTCGACTATGCCAAAGCTTTTGATACAATAGACCATTCAATTATGTTAAAAAGATTAAAATATTATGGTTTTGATGAAATTTTGTTACAATGGTTAGAATCATATTTTGGTTGAAGGAAAAAATACGTTAAAGTTAAAAAAAAATGTCATCTAGTGAAAATCAAATTTCTTTGGGTGTTCCACAGGGCTCGGTTTTAGGCCCTTTGTTATTTTATAATTCAAACCAAAGACATCTTTGCCTTGATTCCTTCGGAAACTAATATATATATACATGCTGATGATACATTGCTGATTTCAAATGATGATACACATGTTATGTCTGTAAATAACAGTACTCATGCTATGGAAATTGTACATAAATGTTGTTATGAAAATAAGTTATTGATGAATATAGGTAAGACAAAACACATAACGGTGACGAATAAATAATTTGAGATAGAGAGTTATCAAATATATTGAATTTTAAATGTTTGGGAATATTGATTGATAATAAATTGAACATGCACTCACAAGTGGATAATATTATTCGGATTATTAATTTGAAATTGCGTGCATTTAGTGTTGTACGAAGATACCTCAGTGAAAGAACTGTTGCATCACTGTTTAAAACTATGATATTGCCACCTTTTGATTATGTTGGTTTTGTTATTGAGTCCTCTGTACAAGTTAAAGTAAATAAAATATATAGATTGTATTGGCGCTGACTGAGGAAAATTGAAAATTGTATTGATCATGACTATAGAATGAATAGAAATGAACTATTGATAAAATACAATGTTATGTCACCTGAAAATCAGAGGAAAGAACACTTATTGATGTATATGTTTCAATTTAGTAAACAGGAAAAAATCTAGATGTACATAGACCAAAAATTGAATTGCGTAGTCGAAGTAATGTGAAATTTAAGTTGATGCACACTACTTTGACTAAGGTACAGAAAAGTTCATATTATAGAGGTGTATTTCTATGAAATAAGTTATCAAATGAGGTTCAACAATTAACTGAAAACACTAAATTTAAATCTGTCATAAGGAGGTTATTGTTAGAAGGAATTTTGTAGATTTTTGTTTTAGTGATGTGATGACTATTAGAGACTACATTTGTTTATGTTAAGATAATTTATGAAGATAAGTATGCTACGCTTGCTGCAACTTGGTGTTTTCAATTATGTGAAAGTATCTAATTGGTATTGATATGGCTCCTTTTCTCTGACTTTATTTTTTTGCTACAGTACCACTTGTTGGCATTGTCACTGCATGGGTTTGAGTCCCATGCAGCGCAGCATAGAATATAGGACATTTGGATCACCCCTGCACAGAATTGTGCCCAAATGGTCCACAGGACTACAATGGAAGAACATTAATTTTAATCTAGTGAATTTAGCCTGTATAAAAATCCATCCTACTGAACCCCCAAGAGCCTCACAAGCTAGTGACAGTATCCAAATCCTTAAGTTAGGGCAGGTATGAATCGCCCCTGGATATCATAACAGTTTATAGGTAATTGTGGTTGTAATTGTGTCAAAATGTCATGTCATTCTGTTGAACCATCAAACGAGCGCAGACAGGTGTTGGGGATTATCTTGGGAGGACTGATCAAGGACCTAATAGTCTCTAGATTGTGTACATCGCAGTATCTATTCGGTTTGTTGGATAGTGTTTATATCAATGCTATTAAGGTGTGTGTACGCTCGTTTAATAACTGTTCTCAAAGATAGATCTCTATTTATTTGCCCTTACCTTTTGTATAATGCCCTCCTTTCCTTTTCCACCACTCGTCTCTCTGCCCACCCTATACCGTGGGACACTAAGGCAGACAGGCCGGGCATCATAGAGGCAAGGTAAATAGTAATCTTAATGGTTCCCAAAATGCTTGTTCGTGTACACACCAAAGCTGATGTCTACCTCTTATGGATCACGTTCACATGCTCATCATTGAGAGACCTATAAACGTTGTTTGCCTGACGTTGCCTCAGGCCCGTTTTGGATATATAGATATGTGCAATGCGTTCATAAAAGACCACAGTTTATGGACTAAAGGCGCACTCACCCAACCCTCTGCGGACTGTAAGCTAGCTTACATTACTCAAGCAGTAAGATTTAATCGATCCTACCAACTGCAAATGCATACAGTTCTATGTCATGGAAAATAAGAAAAATTAACAACACAAACAAGGCAATTTGGAGAAAGAATATTTACAACATGACCTGATATTATCTCTGAAACATTATAAAAATTTCTATAATGTTTCAGAAATATGATAATATCAGGTTATTTATACATTTGAAATGTACAGGTCAGGTGGTGGACTGAAAGGGTAGTTTATATGGTATATTGACGATTGTGTGTTTCTTCGTCACTCAGAGGTTTATGTGATAAAGTTTACGCGATGAAGGTGGCATATAATATCACAGAATTCACGCTGGTTATATTTCTGCTTCTGTGCCGCTGTAATCCTTGTAAGAAGAGATACGATTGGAATGAGAAAAGAAGGTTCTAGCTGGGTTTACTTAGGCTTGGTTCTGAATCAGCAGAGAGATGCCCATTATTGACTTACAAAGAGTACAACATCATGTTCCGCTTTTATGGACGCATCCACAGATCTTCTGCAAACTGAACGTAATTGGAAGGGATTATCAGAATATCAGTCTTGTCGTACTGCATGTGTTATTGAGAGGTCAGTACGAACCCGAGGGTTCTATGAAAACTCCTCGCCAGGAAAAGATGGACGTATATCACTACTATATAACCTCATTTGCTGCTACTGCTATACATAATTGTATTGAGGTTTCAGTGTTTTTCTCTAAGTTAAAATAGTGATAGCTAATATGGGCATAGATATTATACTTGATATTATTGGCCGGTAGTCTATAATGTCCTTGACGACCAATGGAAGAGAGAAGCAGCCATATATAGTCTGACTCTGCTCTACTCTGCTACTGTGCACGGAGTGGGGGGGGGGGGGGTGCTTAGAGATTCTGGCACAATTGGCTATATACCTAACCTTGTACATTTCACTGGGTAGTTAAAAACATGTCTACAGATCATCGGAATGGTATAAAATAACGTTCTCCGATCTGTTTTTGTTTAAAAAATATTCTTTCCTTGTCATGTTTTCTTTTTATATCGATGCAATCTTATAAATGTACATACTTTCTTCCTTTGACTTTTGATGATCGATGCATGTAATGAGTGAATGAGTACACATGATACAATAATCATATATATAGCAACACTTCAGCTGCACTTTTAAATGCAGACTTATTCTCGATTAACTGTATTTAAATAGGTAACTTACTCCACAAATCAACCCCTTTGTACTGTCTCTTTGTACCCCATATCTGATTAACAACAGTTGTATATTTCTTCGCAAATATATTAATGATTCATGCACTAGATCTGTTATATGCATCCTGTATATCTATATTTTGGGTACAAATTGTGTCTGTATTACTAAATTTCTAGTATACATAATTATATACTGATATAGAATTGAGTTTAGTCTTAAATACTTTAGGCCTATAAATCAATTAGGTCTATATGGGCTGTTATGTGCATGCCGTGGCTCCCGTGACACTTATTCGAATGGACTTCGAAACATTATTTTTGTAGCATTTTTAAGTTTAGAAATGTGGTACTTTGAACTTTATGTAATGGCTGGCAGAGGATAGGTTAGTAAAAGGCATTTAGAATGATTTATTCACCTCTGCTAATGGAGTAAATGGATGTGATCTTATACTAACCTCTACTGATTAACCAATCAGCATCCACTATTAGGTAAACAAACAAGATGTAAGCATCAAATGTTTCGTACAAAATATCATTTGATTATTTAATTATTTTGAGGCTTCAATCCATCACATAAAATAAGAAAACACATTTATGTCATGTTTGTTCATTTATATTAACCTTTAGCTGTTTAGGTTAATTTCGGCCCTTGCCCCAACAGGCATCCATGGGCCAATTGACACGCAGGTAACTATAACTGACATTGTACTCCATAATAGTGTCTTCTTACTATAGTATCTAACAGATACGTATGCGTGGAAATTGTCAATGATTTGTTGTTTTGGCTTTTTATAACTAGGAATGCTGATGTTGAATGGATAGCGTATTAACCCATAATTATTGCGCTGCTTAGAAATCAAGATAAATCCAGCCTTGGTTTTACTTATAAATCGCCTTTCTTATTGTTGAAACAAGTACCTTTCAAAAAAATTTCAGGAGATCTCGGGACAGTTAGTTTGAATTGTTATCATCTTTAGGGTGACAATGCCTTATTGTGTCGTTAGAGATGAACCCGCTGACCTTATATCCTAAGGTGTGAGGTGGGCTTTCTCTGTATTTATGAGAGCATGATGACATGTCTTAACCGGGGGCTATTTCGCGATCGAGTTAACGGAAAGTTCTCAGAACAGGTGGAAACACGCATACTAAGTTGACCTTCCGGGTAGAAAGTCCAAGTTTTATTTTTACAAATTAAAGGGGAAGTTTACGTGGGGGGGGGGGGGGGATCGGGCCGGTGGACGTGGGCCTGCATATCGCACAGGCAAGGTATTTCAAAGATATTTCACTCTTCTTTTTGTGCAAATAAAAGAGGAAAGGGAGTGCTGACATCCTGGAGCCCCAGGGCCCCCCTCCACTCCCTCCACTCCATATATAGGCTTATTCTCCATATCCTTCTTCCAATTCTCTTGATTTTAAAAGTTTGCCTTCGTGGACTAGTGTATGAAATAAACTATTTCCTAGATAATTTTGTTAGCTCTTGACTCAAGTATTAAAATCTGGTTGCTGTGATCTCTTCGAGGTTGTCTTATATACACAAAAGCATCATATGGCATAGAGACATTTGTTGACAAAAATGTATTTTCTGAGCCTATTATTTCTAAACTGTTGTAGGATACCCGTTTATATCTAAAAGCGGCTAGCAGTAGGGAACGGTGTATCTTTCATCTCCCTTTCCATTAATCTCAAATTATATTGAATTCATGAATATGCTTCATCTGAAGCTGAATAAGAAAAGCTTAAATTACCGTTTCCAATATATACATTTCCTATGTTAAAAACTAAAAGAAAACAGTATAATAAATAGCATGTTAGAAGAAAATTATTGCTATAAGCGATGAAGATGTGCCTGAATAGAAAGAATAAAGCTGGGTTTGTGGAGCAACAAGGGACTTGTAAGATCATGAAGATATACCAAATATACGTCACTTATCTTGTATATCAAATCAGTGAAATTCATAGTCATTCCATATAAGGGGCGCATCCAGGGGGTCCAGGGGGTCCTGACCCCTCCCCTTCTTAGTGGACCTCTAAACTACAAAAAGAGGGGGAAATGTCGCGTGCATACATGCAAATGCATGCTGTTTTAGTATTTAGCCATTATGCTGCCTCCTCTCCCTTTTAAAAATCCTGTATCCGCTTCTGGATATGTATTGATCCCCCTCTTATACAACCACCCAATGGGAATCAAGCCCGTATCCTGGGGGGTGACATGGGGTATGGGTCACTCCCCCCCCCCAAGCTGGGTCAGGTCCACTCTTTGAAAAAACAATATTTTAGTTTTCCTTCCTCCCCTCTTATATAGGCCCTCTGCTACCTCTGTAAAACCTCTCCTACCCCTGTTAGCGCTCTACTAGCCCTGTAAAAACTCTCTTGACCTTTACAGAGCTAGTAGAGCATGTCAGATTCACGATGTGACCAATGATGTTGCTGGATTTTGCTCAAACATTGTAAAATACATCGGCAGCTAATATGTCACTACACTAAGGAGTGTAGCCCCTAACCTTCACAACCCATGGATAATACCCTGGCTTTAAGCTATTTTACCTCTAGAAAGTCCACTTTTGGGAAATGGTCAACCCCAATGAAATGTTCTTGATACAGGCCTGGGAATCGTAAAAGAGGGCCGCATAAGAGGTGACCAATGTTGAGGGGACAGTATAAGCTTGTACTGACGACAGTCAGGAGGGCCTTTCCCCACCAAATACCAACCCTCTTTCATGACCCAGAATCATGGTAATAAGAGTGTCCTGAATTCAATTTGATATAAAAACTCCAAATGGTTGACCTTACCTTTTGTTGAGGCGGATTCCCATTTTTGTCAGCACGAACGAGCTCTCCATTTTGAATGACATAGGCATCTGCGTCGACTTTGGCTTGGGACATTAGGATGGATGGCAGCTCCACACCTACAACAGACAGGTCTACCTGTGAGGGGCGCGGGTAAAAATCGGTGCAAATCGACCGGTCATGGTCCGTGTATATGTGTGACAGTTGATGCTGACTGGGTGCTGGGTATAATATGTGAACAGGTACAGGTATGGACATGAAGGACGGGGCAGAGGTGGGTGACCATGTCGGTCTGCTGGTCCCAAAGTCCCGTGCGTGACTATCATCCAAGTTAGCCTGAGGCAATATTTAGTCTACAGCCAAAACGACCATCAGGATATACAGTGGGCCTTAATGGAAGAGGTCAAATATTCTGATCAAAGATGGCGGGGCAGTGGATGGTAAGCTTTTAATCTATTATTGGGGCCCTTGATGGGGGGGGGTGTCATGTCGGATTCGAATTTAAGAAATGGCTTTGTCGCCATGTAGAATTTAAGAATAAGCCCTGTTGAATTTAACTTAAAGCCATGTCGAATCTAAGAATAGGACCTGTTGCATGTCATTAAGCTAAAAATTGGCCATTTCACCGCGTCGAAATTAGTGGTCTAGACCCATATTATGTCCATGATTAGATTAATCATACAGTCACCTCTAGGACTGGATATATCAGAATATCACTAACATAGAAATATAGCAACGAATATAAACAAATTAATGTGAATCACTTGAGAGTGGGGGATAGGAGCCTATTGTTTATGTGTATATTAGTTAACTTTCTTCCGCAAATGAAATGTCATTTCCCTGTTATAGCACTGCATACCAACACGCACAGAACTCGTCTAAAACATAAGGGAAAGCCGGTACAACTAAATGCATCTAATGAGAAATCTTTGAAATAATATTATGGTTATAGTACTGGATAGAATATCCAAACCATACTCACACACACAAAATATCTAGGTGTCTTGTAGACAGACATTTCTTTATAGAATGTATGTTGATTCAACCTGAATGTCTCACTAAATACAAACAAACATATCCCGGGCAATTATGCTTATGAGTACATGTACACATTGTAAAGCTACAATGCATATGAGTACACGTACATATTGTAAAGCTACCGACAACAAACCTATTCCTAATAAATGCAAATATCGATGGAATACAATAGGTTTCACCTTCACATAATAGTATTAACAGAATACCTAGAATGTTGTTGCGGGAAAATTGTTCACCGCTAGAAGTTGCCTTGCCAGCCCTATAGTTGAGTATGCTATATCTATGATCAAGGGCTTTTATTTTCAGAGATGTCATCTCTCAAAACATCCACGTGCACGTGTGCGCCAGTCTCCCATGTTTAAGAAAACACATTAGGAAGCTATTGTTTACCATCAGCCGTCCATCTGACTCGTCGGTAACAATCAGAATTGCCTGCAGCTACTTACACTTATGTTACCTTTGGCTCTCGTATTGTTTTGTAATGAGTTTGATATGTCAGGTCACTGTGTATCAACAAGCTTAAGAAAAAGAATTGTCGTTGCAATATTTGGCTCCGTCAGCTACCAGGAGGCATCCTAGGCCATGTGGAACCCTTTAAGATATCCAGAGGTTTAAGCTGTGTGACATAAAACAAATTTTGTTGGAACGATCTTTCATCCAAAAAGAGATAGGGGATGGAGCTGCACGGGAGGTTAACCAACCCGAGGCATCACCTTTAGCAAACATCTCAGCTATTATTATACAATTGCAAAAATGTTTCATCAGGAGTTTAGTGTTATGAACATGTTGTGATAAGATGCCATTTCCAATTTTACTAATTTACTTTTGAAGTAAATTCCCTTCTAAACCCTGAAAGGTAAGATATATGGACTTATCGAGATACGTTAATGATTGGTGCCCCTTAACACCCTGCTGTATAACATTTATGTATGTTTGCATGTATGCCGCCTCTCCTCTCACCTGAAACCCTGAAGTCGTCCCTTGCCCTTAAGCGTATATGTCCCTTAGATTACAGGTGTAGGCCTACCTACCTCGTAAAGGACGGTAGTTTAAGAGAGCTCCGGTTACCCCGTGTTAGGACGCTGGTGACAGGACTCGGGGTGTGTGATCCACCGTCGCGCACCGCTCTTTTATACACCCACATCCTGACCAGTCGGCGACTCACTTTTTGTAATAGACCATTTTTGGCGACCTGCTGACAGCATGCATACTATAAAAGGCCACCTAGAGACAAGCACGCAATAACCGTGTCATCTTCATGTATATTTATTGCTTCCAAATTTTCACAGAAACCATTGTAAATTTTCAAATTTGATTAGTGACTAAGTAAAAAGAAAATTAAATCAACTTAACTTAACTTCCTTAATTTCCTCGACCAACGACAACTTTCCCAAAAAATACAACTTAAAAATAACCTCTCAGAAATCATTTATGCCCTTTCCTTGGCACCAAAATCAACCCAAAAACACTCCTGATATGGCTCAAATCAGGAGATCTCCTTTTTTTCAAACCTCTGCAACTAGGGAAAGTGTGTGGAACGAACTAGCTCAGAACGCAGCGCAGTGTCTTTCATTTTCATTTTCATGGGGGGGGGGGGGGGGCATGTCCTACGGTATTTCCTTTTGTTACCTGATAAAGGCTATATCATATAAGCAGTCTATCATTTCGAATCCTATATGTACGATTCCTATATAAAATCGAATCGTATATAGGCTAGACTTAAATATTTGCAAACTTCATCAGGCTCTGATATCTGGCCATTGCCACTGAGAGCATAAGTAGGCTTGGATAGGCTTGTAAGATCATGGGGTGCGAATTTAGGGGGGGGGGGGCATGCAGGGCACGCACCCCCCCCCCCCCCTTTTTTCCCCCCATATATATCTATTTTTTTAATGTAAAAATCTTTCGCCCAGAGGACACACGAAAAATTGTGTTATGGCATCCCCCCCCCTTTTTATCCCTTCAAATTCCTGGATCCGCCCCTGAAGATGAAAACAGATCCACACATTATTTTCTCATTATTCCAATTTACAGGGTAACACCATTCATCACATACGTATTAACAGATACCTATACAATATGGTCACAGGTAATGCAAGCCAACATATAGCTCAAAGCTGCGCGCGGCATTGCACGTCCACAAAGGGCGCCCAGGTGTGTTGTGACGGCCACAGGTCCACCCGGCGCACACAGGTGCATGTGCTGGTGTCCGGTCTATTTTTAGAACGCTAGGGTTGAACTTCAAGTAACCCGCTGAGGGCAGCCGGGCGGGGGGGGGGGGGGGGGGGGGGGTTGAATACGGTACCCCACCTGACGGTCCTGTCGTCAAGGATAGACATTAAGCCCATCCCACATTGGGTATTTTCCAGGGGGGACAAGGGTTGGACAAAATAGACAAATAAGCAATCCTTGTCTCCTAGAGTTGGGGTTACTCAAATAAGAAAGAATTATATTTTCCTATGTCCCCAAGTGCTGATAAAACATTATCATTTCTTAAATTTTATCTATTGACAGTTTTGCAGGTTTGCCAGCCAATCAAAATGCTATATTTCAGGGCAAAATAAGGTTGGACATAATAGGTTGGGCTCAGTGGCGGATCCAGGGGGGGGCAAAAGGGGCAATTGCCCCCCCTAGACCAAAAATGGACTCTCGTAGTTTTGACAAATCCGAGGAGAAATTTTGCAAGCAAAAATAGGAGGGTAGGGGGTGGGTATCTTGCCCCCCCTAGAAGCCAGAGTCTGGATCCGCCCCTGGGGCTGACAGGTTTTACCATTGGTTCCTATGGGGAAAAGTCCAAAATACAAGGTCGCATTTTAGAAATTGTAGGAGCAATCTGTCAATCAAATTGCTTTGGTTGATTTTGTATTATGCAACTGTCTTCAGGGAATACGCAAGGAGATAATTTCGAGACTATTTTATGGCAAACTTTATTGTTGGTGTAAACTGGGATGGGCTCATTCAGAGGGGTATGCAAACGCTCGCAAATTTACGCAAATATGCGAATTTGGTCACAGAATGTGCGAATTTTGCCTTCAAGTTTATATAAGAAGGTGAAAATGTTTTGCCATCATGTGTGAACTTGTGACTTAACTGTGCGAATTTTACTGTACATTTTGCGAAAAATAAATTAGGAAGGAATTAAGGATAGATAGGGGGTCTTGGAGCCATAAACTGCATTGCGACTTATACACGTACATTTTCTATTGATAGATCACATACAAGGTCATATTTCCATTATCTAATGATCCCAATAAGACCCATTCCCGTCTACAAGGAATCTAATAATTTATTACCTGAAATCTTTTTTTCTACTATTGGGGTAACTGGGGTATTAAAGAGCAGCAAAGTTCTGGGTGTTCAGTTTTAATTTGATCTTTTATATACCAGATCAGGGTATAGCCATAAAGTAGAAGCGAAACGGCATTTTCATGGATCAAGTTTAAATTTAGTAAAATGTTAGAGTAAATGAATCTTACTGAAAATTTAACGAAAATAAATAAATTTAGAATTGTATCGATCACTATGCACACTTCTTTCTTTTGCAACTCACGGAACGCCTGACTCGGCAGGTGCTGCCACCTGACGGAGATTCGTAAAACTACTGACTACAGTGGTTAGTAGTGGTTGGGCATATTAAAATAAATATAATTATTATATTTATTGTACCAATAGAACAATCTACCTTCTTTTTTTAAGTAGAATAAAACCACTAAATAATATTTGTCCATTAAACTAATATTGGAAATTCAGTATGCAGATGTTGCCAGTCTACTGTTGCCTCAGACACCCATAGGCAGAATAACATTAGTTTCTGTCTTTAGGTGACATCAGACAATGCTACGGGGCCTGCCATTTTTTTTTTTTTTTTTTTATTAACATTTGTTTATACTGGTCAACGCTCGGGTAAGTCCGGTTTTCGTTGCTGCACCAGTGGGCTTACATGAATTTCCAAATTGAACAATTTAACTTTTAAACATAATTACATATATTTTACATTCATTTGCACAATTGTACCTTTAATGATTAAAAGAATACAATTCTGTAATCTTAACTGTAAAACTAAATTATTATTTAAACTGAATAACATAAATAATCTTGAGTTCATATTTACATATACATTCCAGTTTTTCAATCATTCACATCCAGAACTATAGTTTGTTTATATCTAATGATAATACAATCAATATAATATAACCATGCACAAATAAATTCAGTAATATTTTCAAGCTGTTAGATTTGTTACTGTACAGTCTTTAAAGAATCACCAACATTTTGACTTTTTGACTCTTATTATTACGAGCATTGTACAATTTACAAATTATACATTGATACAAAATTATAACTTTATAACTTTTTGTTTAAAATTTACATGTAAGACTTAATCATTAATGACTTCTGGCAATTTTTAAACTCTGTTTTACTTTGTATATTCCTGATATAGGGACTCAAGTTGTTCCATTGTAATGAACCTGAGTAAATAATGCTTCTTCTATATGATTCATATTTAGGTTTATACAACTTAAATAGTGGACCGTCATGCGATCTAGTAATACAATTATCATTAATCTCTAAAGCATCAGGATTTTTTGTTTTTCTAGCATACATATAATTCATAAGATGATTGTTTCTTCTAACATCCAAGCTTGATATTCTACATTTTTTATAAAGAGTAATATTTTCACATTTTCCTTGAGTTTTCAAACATATTCTTAATCCTCTAGTGTGTAACCTTTCTAACTTATACATATCTTTTTTGTTTGAGAACATATAGATAATGTCACAATAATCATAGAATGGCACAACCATTGATTTATAAATTTGAATTGCACCTTTTTCATGAATATATTTTCTTATCTTACTAAAAAGCAACAATTTGTAAGAAATTGCACTGATTACTTTAGATAAATGATTTTTAAGATTCAATGTTTGGTCCAAAGTCACTCCTAGGTATTTGAAAGATGGTACATTTTGTAAACATTTTTGGTTAATTTTTAGATTAATATTTGAAGCTTTTTTAACTTTTTGTCTACTTCCGAAAGTCATGAATTTGGTTTTTTTAGTGTTTATAGTCAGTGCATTTTCTAAACACCATTTTGAAAAAATATTTAGTAAATCTTGTAACTCATTTGTCGCATATTCGTAATTATGATTTGAACAATAAATGACTGTATCATCAGCGTACAATTGGAAGTTATTATCATTTATCAGATAATGTATATCATTTATATAAATCAAGAAAAAGAGTGGCCCTAAGATAGAACCTTGTGGTACTCCACAGGTTATTTGTCAAGGTATCAAAGTGTCTTTTAAATTTTGCGTACGTTCCTGCCCAAATACAATTAATACTTTAGCACAATGGGGGTTGGGGGTTCTGACACTTTGAAAATGTGTGTACGTACTTAATAGAATACCCTAAAACGACCAAAATATTCAGTTAGGTTAGGTATACTTGTAATTTTGCGTCAATTTCATAGATACTAGACTACCTCTTTTGGTATACATATTCACATAATAATATCGTATGGCGAAAAGTGTTGATGACGTTACTATGTAAATCGCATTTATTTCAACTGTCAAATTAATTATACGAGATGAAAAACAAGAACAATCAGATTAGCATTTTTTTTCCATAAATTTATTTCTCACAGGAAGAGCTATTCCTGTTTATAACAAAATACCTATTTGTTTAGGCTTCGATACATGGTTTCAGTGTTTTATATCGGACAAGAAAAATATTCCAAGATATAATTTACCACCTACTTTTTTACATTATCTAGATATTGTTGTTTATTTCTTATCAGAAATATCTTTCTTGGCACCGTACTCTCCAATCTTAATTAATTCTCCGTTAAAATCGTTTATCACATTACATTTCTACCAATACTGACGTTGGTATCTCAACAGATTCATGATCTTAAACCATCCACTGGAGAATCGTACACCCATATCTGTACCCTTTGTTTATCACAACCATTTTCATCACATTCATTCGTCAAAGTTCACATAAAACCACTTTTATACGATTATTCATACTTTTGTGTCTGGAATATGTACACCCATGGATTTTACAAGAAAGAATGATCTTACTATCGTATCATAATGGCAGTTCCATGCACATTATAGACATCAAAGTCACTCTTTAATCCGATTCAATTCATTGCTTACTGGACATAAATTAAAAATCAATAAATAATATTGAATTTAAATACTTAAGTAATATAAGCCGGGTCTCATACTCCGTGAGCTCCTTAACGAAAACCAGTTTCGTTTACATGAATAATATTTTCTCCGAGCATTTCATTGATGAGAAAACACTGATGATAACATCAAAACGACTAAATCGTGCAGTTTGTTTAGAACTGCTACCACTATCAACTCAATAAAACTACGATACTGGTAAAGGAGTAGAGATAAAGACATTTACTAGAACAAGACTGTACAAAGACATGTAAGAATTCAAAAGTTAGGAAGCATGCACATTTCAACATTTTTGTGCTTTTATTCTTAATATACCACAGGCCTCTTTAACTTGGGCTTCTACTTTATAATTATACCATACATTTCGCTTCCCTGATTATATAAGACTGAGCAAGACAATGGAAACGCACACATATTTCTCAGTGATAAATCTGTACCGCTTAAAGTTTGGTACATTGTCAGAAAAACAGAAGTCGTGTTCTGATCCTTAATAAATAACATGATTTAATTGTGGTGTATGCCAAGATCAAATGACTTCAGATAACGATGTAGACGAGGTAATATTCGTATTGCGGAGGACGATTGAATACACCTTCCACACAAAAAAACATGCATGATCTTATGAATTATGTAGCAATCAATGACAGTTCTGTTACATGCTTGCAGGTCTTTCACAACAAGTGTAATGGCTACAGATTCAGTGTCCATATTCATCAATGTCCATTAACATTCTAATTATTATTTCATATCGAATACCGGTATATGAATAATAATGAACAAAAAAAAACAATTCTTTTGACACTATCTAGTCTACGAAAGGTAGACATCAATTGTTTGTAAATTAGAGACCATCAATGAATATCAAACGGCAATGCTTGAGACAAAGTACTCTAATGACACTTTACTTTTCATAAAGTTTTTTTAATTTACTTATAGGTAAAAAGTAAATACCAAATTAAGCCATGGTCACATTAATAGAAAGTTTACTATATAAACGCGCATAGCTGTTAATAGCCTATAGCTGCGTAGCTTATATCCTCTCACCTTCCACAAAATAAAACAAATACATTATGATATCTTGGCTAATAAATAAAGGCATCCCGCTCCTTTCGAGTAATGAAGTCTTAGTTAGCTAACAAACCAAACTGTGCCTTTGCACAGGGGAGTAAATCTACCATGGCAACTTCACAATACACCGTACACGAATATGATCATGTTCTACAACTGGATGCATGATAAAGCATTCTGCATACTAATACGCCTGCTTACCCTGCGTCTATGACTGAGCACAGGACAGCTAACCCTCAATAAAGCAGCGGTTATTTGGGCGCCTCATACGCGTCAAAGGGTGGCTCGTAAAATGATCCCACGTACAAGTTCATTTCATAAACATGTTTATGGTGAAAAAGAAGTGTGGTTGTATCGAACCAGTCACTCCTCGAGTCGTGGAGGTGTCTGACGTCATCGTGACGTAGACAGGGCCTTGTGTCCACATCCGTCGCCGTGAGATGAGTCGCTCCACCAGTCTGGTCACTTGATGACCAATGCAAGGCCCAGGTCGTTTTTCACCGCCCCACCAAGGGGGTCAGTTCCAACGACCTGGGCCGCGGTCAGTGCAGTCTTAGTGGTAGAGTGCCCAGTGGGCTTCAGCAACAACAGCAGTACACTGCCAAATGTCTGTGACATTAGGATATGGTCTGGACGCTTAGTGACGATACGTGCCACCAGATGGGGCGACGTCGGTTTCAGCATTCAGCAGCCTGTGGAGGGTGGGGCGGGAGTAGGGTGGAGTGCGGCCTGCGCTCCTTCTCTGCCAGATCTATGGACGTGGCTCTTTACAGAGCATATATACTGTCCTAAGTAACACACGGATATACAGCGCCGACAACCCATGCAGCTCTCCCAGTCCCTCCAAGGACTTGAGACTTTGATAACCCTAGTGGCGGACGTTCTTCACGAGACCACACGGTAGAGACGCTCGGTAGGACGGGTACAAAGTACGACGGTCTACTGGCACTCTACCGTTACCGGTCCACGTTCCAACTCCGCCGTCTCGCATCTGTAAGGGAAAAAAGAGCATTTTAGTTTTATTTTCCTTTTTCAACATTATTCCATTCGCAAATCAGTTGCTAATCAATTTGGGATAATATCTCAGGCTAGAACAATCTGCGTGTCCACGACGACCAGAAAATAGATTTTGGGCGTCCTAAAGACGACCAAATATTTAGAAGAAATTACTTAAAATCTCCACCTAAAAATCTTATAATTTATGTGTCCCAATAATGTGGACAACCTATAATGATTATGGACGACCAGATTTCTTTATTGTGGTCATCATTCTTTTTTTAAATGATGATGATTCCACTGTAAAAATAGTTTTCATTTAAGGGCTCTGATCTGTTGATAGGAATAATAATATTGACCTATTACTCACCTAGGGACTCATACTGCCAGCTCGACGACCGGCGGTTGAGGCAGGTCTGAGGTGGCTTTACAGAATGCCATGACGTCCTCCTCGTCTTCAGAACACTCCTCACTGGGGTACTAAACATGGGAATAAACAGAACTAGTATTAGAACAAGAAACAGATTCTTACATTGTATAGAAGACCTAGGCAAATTGAGACACAGACAATTGACGAAATTAGGGGATTCAGTTTTACATTTCTTTTTGTATGATTCCATGACCAATGTGTACCATTTGTAATTTACTAGCACAGGTATTGGAATTGGGAAATAACCCAGGATAAATGAATACTTTACCTAATTAATAACAATTATGCAAAAATTGCCTACCTGTACGACCACGCAGTTGAAGTCCTCGGACCGGACAGGACGTCCTGTTGTGATGTCGTTGTCATTGACAACTGTCGGCCTCCTGTCTACGAGGAGCTTGGCCAACTTCTCACAGCTGTCCACCTGCAAGAACAACCATGGCCAAGGTCAGCAAAACATATCAACGCACACTATGCAACAGCGATGTACTATATATAGACCGTAATAACACACACGACAGAGTTAAGGGTTCAAAGACATTCCCTATACATGGTTACAACATTGGTAGGGGGTACATGGTAGCAATTTTCGTTTTGATATTATTTTATACGAATGTCATAACGATAACTATCGATATGTTTGCACTTATTGTTTTCTTTTAACTTCACATGTTGATGTCAGCGCAGAAGGCACGTGGCCCCGGCCTTAAGAGTCATGTGTTGACGCGAGGTTGTTGTGGTGGTTACTAATCAACAGAGACCCTGGACGTCGTCGCAATCCCCTCCTTCAAAATTACTCACATAACCTTGGCTCAACTCCCTAGTCAAATTCTTTTTATATACCGACATATGGGGATATGTAATTCTCATGCCAATTTCATACCAGAGAACTAGTCTATGGTTATACAAGTTCCCCCGTCACCCTTGGGTGAACCAAGTATTTAGTGTTTTTTTCTTAAACTGTGTCACGTATGGGGTGAGCGGTATATCACCTGTGACGACAGTGTGAGACCACCGGAGGGTTGGGGGTCCACCGGAGGGTTGGGGGTACCGTCCGGTAGACTACCTGTTTATTGCCTCCTGAGTACGGGCCTTCATTCCGAGAGCCACTTTTATGATATTCTGGATACAACAAGATGGTACAAATTGATATACTACGCTCTTAAACCCGGCTCATATTCAACTACATGTACCATTAAATATGACTATGCGATCAACTTTTATTACTTCTTCTATATCCTACTTTTGAGAACTAGAGTCTTTATTAGTGCGTACTTGGAATCCATGTTCTTTGCACTTAGATATTTAGAAAACCACACTAAATTAAAGGCTCTGGCCGAGTAAAATCAATAAAATAACGATTGTTTTAATTACAGCGACCGATTTATGGCACCCCACAGCCAGATCCTACCAAAACAAAAACAGACTCAAGTGTCTCGAGTGCAGTTGTAAGTGCCGATATCACTTCGCAGAAACATTCACTTGTAAGCTCTTCAATTTCACTAGACTGCGAGCAACAACACGGTCCGTAGACCTTCAAAACAAGTCATGTGATGATGAAGTGCTTCCTTCTCGGTATTACCAAACATGGGCATTCCTACTACGCCGGGCCGATTCATGGGATTTCCCGGCCTGGTGGCACCATATAAGGCCAGGCCTGCCCACCCTCTGGTGATCAGGGGTAACGCCCCCAGTCAATGGTACCACTCAAACATTATGATGATGTCTTCCCGCTCTATACATTATGCTTATTCCCAGTCACGAGGATGGCGTAGCCTTGGCTGACCCGACCCTGACCTCTCGGCTTTGTTTACCAAGTACCTCTCGCGACCGTACAACTCGATTAATCTGGTCATTACTGCGGTAATCTAGGCAGGTCAAGGTTAGCATCCAGCTTAATAATGCGACGCTTGCTACTGGGTTTATGGACACAAGTCTGATATTGTGTTTACTAGCAACACAATTACCCTACAGTACAGATGTTTCATTTCAAATTTAAAAAAAAGACATTGACTTGTTTGGCCAAATATTAACACCCTTGCCCCTCTTTCCATATCTCTCTCAGTTTACATTGGAAACAATTTGGTAATTCTCCGCCGAGAAACCAAAGTGTCCGTTGACAGGGGATCTCGTCTGGATCAGAAGGCTGGAGCAATTCCTAGAAAAATCGATATCCCCGGCGTTTCCAAGGAAACCCAGGAGACACTGAAATGTCACTAGGTACACTCCGGCTGCAGTCCTTAGGGGCTGGAGGACTGCAGAGATCCGGGAGAGTAAAAGCTATTCACCTCATTAACTGAAACATTAACTGCCCCGTTATGGGATAAAATGCAGTACCGACTGTGCTGCAGCGCACTCGGTGACATGGTACAAATCATGGAGGTCCCAGTGCAATGTCACTGTCAACAGGGTACTTGTCACATTTACAATACACGCTGTGATTGACATACCTATCTGGTTATACAAGCCGTTTATCTAGACCTGCGTATTTACAGGCACAGGCTGGACAATCGTCCCGTATATAACCAAGTTCAAAGTACAGACGACGCGGTTGCGTGTAACCAGCGTATGTCAAAATATAGGACACATCAGTCATTATATTCTCGCCTAAGGTATTGAAACTTGTGTTCCCAATCCAAGGTTATGTAAAAGGTGTTTACAATATTTGGCTTTCCAAAACGGTGGCTGGGCTTATGAAATAGTCAGACTTTTCTGGTCCAGGCCGGCCTGGTTCACAGTGACCTAGAAGTCTGATGCAATCTTTCTACATCCCAATCATCGTCGTTGCAAAATCAGGAGATGTGTTCGTCAATACATTGCCACTACGTGGTTATCGATAGCCTAAACACAAGCATATATTTATTATTATAATGCGCATCATCTGACCAGTCGTTGTGTAACCACCAGACGTCACATGATGGCCATCTTTACACCAAACTTCACCCCTGAACGCTACCCCACCCTGATTGGTCAGACCTCGTTACTTCTGCTTACAACCATCAGGAGACCAGGGTGGTGCCACACCTACGTCACCCAAGACACCCCTCCCACACGGCTCTTAGTCACGAGCGCGTGATCTATGGGTGATTCTGCAGCAGCAGCAGCAGTTTCCCGAACACTGCAAACCCACAGGCACTGGATATGTCTGAATTATTTTGAACAATTTTCGGGTTGAAAAATAGAGATATATAAGTGCTGTACATCGGTTACATGTTCGACTTTGTGCGATACACTAATTTGACTAAAGCAGGAGATGGTGCAGATGATCGTATTGGGGTAGCTCAAATAGGGGGGAGCCTTGTGAAAGCTCGCGAGGCACCTCCAGCGTCTGACTCATCAACCCTAGATGACGGGAGTTGCTCCTACCCAGCCTCCCCCTCTCCACATCTCCCACCTCCCTACACCCCCCCCCCCCCCCCCCCCCCCGGCTGCAGGATCCCCCAGTCACCTGGTCGGGACTCCACCCTGGTAACCAGGCCTAATCCAGGCAAGTCCCCTGCCCCCACCCTCTGTTTGTAAGCGGGGAAAAACACCAACAATTATTGTTCCCCCACCCCTCCGCAAGAGCAAGCCGATAGTGCCCAGTTACTTGAGGTTTTCCCTTTGTCACGCAATTATACTGACGCGCTGGCAGCCCCGGCATTTTGATGACATAAAAAGTACTTTCGCTTAAAAAGATTCTGTAGTGTAGTGAGCCCCGTATCCAAAGCTCATACTATCCATATTTGAAAGATAAAGAAAGCAAACTCTGCGTCCTACTTGCGAGTAGGTGCACAAAAGAACATTATGTTGGACCTCGACATAGTCAGTGATAATATCGGAAAAACTTAGCATGTGACAATGGCGCACTCCTTATCAAAATTATTGAGACATACTTTCACTGTAGTGCGTTGTTTTTTTCAATCAAATTAAAATTCCTAAGGTTCCATGGGCGCATTAATCTCAAAATTAATGTGCCATTTAAAATTGTAATGCGCCCAGGGCGCATGGCGTGGCCCTAACATTGTCAGTGCATAGTTTTCAAGATGGTGCATAGCTCACACATGCCTTCAGTAGTGCTCGGATGGCATGCCATTTGCACATACACCCACATATGTGTGGCTGGGCACGTGTAAATTAGCGTCAGGAATCTCGACACCTGTCAGATCCTTTGTATTTACGGATTCGAGTTCCACCTGTTGCTGGATACTAACACGGCTCTCCTGGGTCTTATTACCTTTGTCAGGTGGGCTAGATCCCGACCACACGAGGCCTGGCCCGACCTTTGGCCCCCAGTCTTCACAATCATTTCATTCTCTGGGCCAGATGGCTCAGCGTGGCACGTGCGATTGTAGATCTTTGGGATGAGGACCACAGAACGATTCATCCATCCAGATACCATGTGCACATTGACCCCTGCTTATCGTCCGCCCTCAGCACGAGACCAGATGCTTCAGGGTCATGGTTATAAAGATACAAAGGGACAAAGACGACCACCTGTATGACAGGCACATATATACGTTGGCTCATCATTTTTGCCACTTTTTGAGTGCGTTCCATTTTTAAATATGTAAGGTGTTCATAAGATTTAAAAGGTTTAATAGAGATGAGTCGTTCTGCTTTCAAGCTGATATATGTAAAAAGAATAGTTTCCGTAGCACCCTTTATTTGTATGACAGAAGTACCTTTTAAAAAAGTAATTGCATTGTGCCGCTCTAAAACATATGGGGCAAATAAGGTAGTACCAGATAAATCTGTTGCAATTAGAACAATTGAACAATTCATGTTCCAATGCCTTAGTTCTTGAAGTAATCAACAATAATTAAGGTTTGGTTAGTCACGAGTCAACTTATCAATGCGTTAAGATGTCGCTCTATCCCACGCTCTTTGCCATGCTTTCTGGTCTCACATGTTAATGTTTGTGAAAGGTAGTTCTATATTGGGACCATATGTATCGGATTTTGCCACGGGGATTATGGTCATTACTTGTGATATAACTATAAATGTGTTGTGTCGCACACGGGTCAGTTACATAAGGACCCAAAGGTCAACATTAAAGGCTAACCTGTCAGATTAAGTGGGAAGACAATGTGTGGGTCGCCACGTGTGGCGTTCACAATGGGATGAGGCAATTAAGCCATGTAGCATGTGTACTGCACGCGGCCTGCTGGACGGGGCAATTAAGGCGGGGCTATTTTATATTGTATAAACATGATATCATATTTCGTTTAACACACCATTAACCTATCCTAATGTACACCATATTGCCTGGTGACTGAAAAGATAGCAGGAGTTGTTTCATACATAAAACTATTTTGGACATTGTCCCAAGATCTTTCTCTTTTATGAGCGTCTACGTTCTTTGTCCATGTTCATGCCCCTTCGCCTTTCTTCCCACGACAGCACCATCTGCTACACCCTGGGCGGAGGATATGTACCCAGTTCACCCTTTGCACCCTAATGGTAAGCCTTATGCAAAATGTCAGATTAGAATAAATTTCAGCCTTCAGACGCAGTTCTGAACTCCCCTGACCCTGGCTCCAGGGCAACCCGGATCCGGCCATAGCTTGAATGCTGTGGGACGGTGTATCAAACTTAAAAGGCGGCGAGGTCAACTCGTCGGTTAGCAGAAGGCCTGCCCGCCCCCGGCCCAGATAACGGGGGTAAGTCCCGGGACACGTCTAGGCACCCCCAGCCGCCCTGACCTGGGCTCCCCCGGTGCAGGGGGCGGAGACAACAAAGGCCCGCATGGCGCTACGCCTGCTGCTCCCCTATGCACGTCGGGGCAGGTCTACAGCTACCAAGTGCCATTTAAGGCTGTCAGAAATTATACCAGCTGTCCGTGTTATAATTTTGCAATTATAGGTCATGTCTTCATGTTTGGAAGGCGAATTTGTATATGACTAAATCATATTTTTAATGTAATATGAATAAATGTTCCCTTATAAAATCTGATATCCAGGATTTTTTAAATAAAGGTTTTTTTGTGCATCCATTCATCTCTTTAGCTCTAAATAACCATGGAATCCATCATTTTTGTGCAAATTGCTACAACAAAAAGTGCAATATTGAGCGTATACATTTGCGAGATGACACATCAAACTTGTCATCAGCCACTAATTAATGGGACCAATACACAGATATACATCGATGGAATTTGCACTCGGAGAAGCATAGACCTACTATGGTACCAATAAAAGTTAATAAACATCTAAAGCTGTTTATAAATAACGTAGTAAACCCTTGGTTCTTTATTGTAGTCATCCTGGAGTAATTAATGTGACACCCACACCTGGGTTTACGACCACGTGAGGTCTGGGAATTTACACCCCCCATCTACTCCCCCCCCCCCCCCCCCCCCAGCACCCTATAACCCATTGTGTAGAAAGTGGATCCCCACGAAGGATGTGGGTGTGAGACTGTCTTTGTGTGGCCTGACCATGTGGTCAGTGACCCCGGGTTTCTGCCACCGACTTGACTTACAGTTACACACCGGCAGTGCGCTGACCGGGAGGTCGGAGAATAATGAATTGAGCCCCCAGGAGGTGCGAGAACAACAACACCCCAAGCCGTCATTGCTAAGTACCCATTGTCTTATTGTATAAAAGAGGCAAAGGTAAGACATGGGTTTACACAAAAGAAAAATAAGGAGATTAATAATTTCAAATCAAATAAGGCGCATACCACTGAACAACAATTTTATAACGTAATTTTCTAATAATATTAATAGGTATACTGCCTACCTTCATAATGCTGATTTCGTTTTCCCAGCAGAAGGCTTCGATGAGTTTAAAGTGAATATGTAACGTGACGTCTTCTTCTACAGTTGTTGGGAGTATACATAGCATGATTCCATCTGGGTTGCTGGAAAGAAATAAAGAAAAAAATATTGTAGTCAACATACCACGATCATTTCTTGGAAGGCATTCAGAACACCTTTAAATCGAGGGCGGGTATATGGGGAGCACGAGTTCTACTTTACTGGGCCATGTGACAGTTTTCTTATTGGTCTTTGTGTTTTGAGATGACGACAGTACAGTCCATGTGATAGAGCGAGTTCCACGTCA
Organism: Lepidonotus clava; assembly: GCA_936440205.1. Taxonomy (NCBI): domain Eukaryota; kingdom Metazoa; phylum Annelida; class Polychaeta; order Phyllodocida; family Polynoidae; genus Lepidonotus; species Lepidonotus clava. The sequence goes on from OW387134.1 coordinate 21,621,933, forward strand.
GCCGTGGCTACGTACTCACAGCCATGTGGCCTAGAATATGACCCCAGGATAGGTACTCTGTGCTAACAACTGTTTTTCTCAAGAGCAAGACCTGTATCCCTTACTCACAACACTCGCCCAGTGCCATGAATTCAGAGAAATCCTGTTCCCACAAATAACTCACTTCTAAGAATCTATATATGAAAATAAGTCAACTTATTTTCAGCACTTTCAGGTTTCCAAGAAATGTATGAGAAAAAAGGTGTTTTCTTATAGTTTTAATCGTTTTTCTTAGGACAATCATGTATGCCTTAATGTCTTAAATACAAATCAATACTTACATTTCCAACATCTTCCCAGACTCGTATACTCCACAGGTCAGCCTCCCTTGCTCCTTGGCATGTAGTAACGCACTTCTAAGTGCTGCTCCAACATCCATTTTGTTGCTGCAACAAAAGAAAAACAGCGATTAGAATAAGTACCACTTACAGGACCTCTATACAATTCTCTATCAAAAGACCTCATTAGAATGTATTCCAAAAATAAACCAAATTCATATAATCCTGCGGCAATAGGATTAGTGTCCAGTCATATACAAGTGCTAACTAAGCTAATCGCCCTATGTATAAACCATAGTGCCTGCAGTAGTTCCATGTAGTCTACCGACCTGTTAACAATTCTCAATCTCAAATCCGGGAAGTTTTTCATTGTACAGGTGGACGATGTTGTCTGAGTGGAAAGCAGAAACCAAATGGTAAATCCTTGTGTCTGGGCCAGGTCTAATACTCCCAGCTAGGTTGGTGCACGTGGCAAGGGTCTTTGTTTTTCCCAGCACAAAGACACAAGGAGCAAGTTCCAACACTACACCACCGATCCAACCTGTCTCTGCTGGCTTTGTCCGATCCACTAACATATGCAACCCGGCCCAGTTAGCTTATATCTAGGACTGCAGCACCACCTGGCTTCACACAAACACTTATCTGGGTCAGAGTTCTACAAATCAGGTCATTCATGTGACCTTTGACCTAGTTAGACCCGGAGTGAGGCTCACTCGTCAGGTTTCACTCTCCAAGCTGATGTTTGGCCGGTGGTGCTCCCGGTTTGTGCTTGGAGAGGAGTGTGTTGCACCATCTAGTCTAGACTGTAGTAACGTCCTAGTCTGTTAGGTACTAAACTGGTATGTAAGAGGTACATAGGTCAAGGAAGGACTACACCGGTCCAGCCTGTAGGGCGAGTTAGACCCGGCGGATTGCACAATCCTTACCTCGCCGACCCTCACCAAAACCAGTAGACCAAGAAATTGGTTATTCAAGCCACACACTCAAAAGTTATGATACATTATTGGTAAAATCATAATAGGGGAAGTTGAAAGTGGGGACGGCCTGGGATGCAGTCGGGAATTTTTGTAGTCTACAAGAAATTCACTTCCAGTCACGAGACCCAGCCACGGTGGTTGTAACTTGAGGCCCCAAAATGTCTATGACTCAGATTGTTGGTGATCTCATCATCACCACCAGCTGAGCTGCTGCAGAAACACACCCACTTCCAACTGCTCATGTTCATTCTGGACATGTTGATGATTATTTCCCCATTGACAAGTTTAAAGCTTCATTCCATCTGGGCCCTGAGAAGCATTGCTCAACTCGTGTTGTGGCGACTGACGTCCGCACAACGACAGTAACCAGCCCGCCAAAATGTCAAACAAACAACTGCTAAAAAGGTAAAATTTCCCATGCATACACCGAAATAATGCTTCTACTTACCCGTTATTATATGCTTTCATCCTGATATCGTCTTCTAATGTCATAGTGTATCCAAAAGTCCGTATTTAGCGTGTTAATGTAGCAGACGATCAGGCACGTCTCTTCTCTCCGTCAGGCCGGGGTCGACTGGCCGCCTCCCAGTCACACGTGGGCCTCCCGTGCGGCCTCATGAATATTAATTTTTATGTTAATGACAGGGGAATCCCCAGGCTGCAGTGAAAGAGGTAGGGTATATAAACGAACGGGAGTCAATGTGTCAGTTGATAATCTGTCACTTGATTATCCATGGAATGTTTCCTGAGTAATTTCCATCTTTTTCGGAGTCGTGGTCAATGGTGGTCAAAACTGGTGAAGATTAGTAAAGTGCCACGCCCCCTTCACGGGCACCTGCTAGGAAAAGCGGCGGAGGAGGGAGGGGCGGACCGTCATTCTTGAGATATAGGCTTATCAAAATGTCACATCATTATGGTACACAATACTTCCGACTCAAATTGATATATTTATACCGGGCCTAAGCAAGATATTTGCAATCATATATACATAGGGCCTATAGGCCTATAATAGACTAGGCCTATGTCATAGTGGATCAGGGGCAGATCCAGAATTTCCCAAAGGAGGGGGGGGGGGGGGGGGGCACTCTATTGTTTAAAATTTCAATTGGTCCATCAGGGTCTGAGAATTTTGTCCAAAAATGTTGTGTGTATGTGCCACGCCCCCTCTAAATCTGTTTCAATATGTAGAGGTTTAGGGAAATCCAAGAAGGAGTCATAAAGTGACTTGGAAACTGGAGTTTTATTAACACTGTGTCTGCGCGGGAAGCGCGTCCGAGAAACTCGGCGTTACAGGGAAAAGTTGGATTCATAGCGGTGCAGCCGAAACGGAACGACGCGTAAAATATGGAATCGCGTTACATCCCCAATGGACTTAGAAAAAGCTTACAATCATACATAGCTTATTACAAGTCAGAGTAATTATTACAAGATAATTACATGATGTAGTTGACACTAAACTTTAGTTTGACAATTACTAGAAAATATGTGTCGGATACATAATACACATAACTAGTCGGTATGTAGTACAAATACAAATATGCAATTCTTAAGTCACATAAGAAGCAAGATGACTAGTTGCTCTGGTATTCCGTATCGAGAGAAATGAGCCTTCAGCTTCTGGATAACTGTCTTCGACGTGACGTCGTACAGTCTATCGATTTCCCAGAAGTTGGAATAATAATCGACTGTCACGAGATAGTCTTTATCATTTAAAGTAAATAGGTCTGCGCCTACTTTCTGCCATGGACGAGAAGGCAGTTCGTGACTCATGAGAGGTTCTTTCGCTTGTGACTGTTCAAACTCTCGACAGGTCTCGCACTTCTGCGTATATTCACGTACGTCATTTGTCATGCCGGGCCAATAAACCATTTCACGGGCTCTACGGAGCGAGCCTTCAATGCCCGTATGACCCGTATGTAACTCACTAAGGATACTTTTTCGGTTTCCTTTCGGTATGACCAGACGCTCACCTCTGAATACTAAACCATCGGTGACAGCTAGTTCGTCGCGTTGGGCATAAAATTCACGGATCTGATGCGGGACTTGGTCTTTCTCGGGCCATCCCTGTTGGATCGTCGTTTTAAGCAAAGACAAAATCGGGTCTTCGTGAGTTTTCGCACGGATGTCCATGATCCTTTCTTCGCGCATCGGCAGGTAACTCACTACATTTACGGACTCGAACTCGCTCTCTCGATGCTGGTTATTGCTGATAAACGCACGGCTCAGCGTGTCCGCGAGTAGCATTTTCTTGCCTTCAAGGTATTCGACCGTGATGTCGTAGGCAAGTGCGCGAATAAGCATACTTTGAAGCCTTTTCGGGGCTCTGTCTAAGGGCTTTTTGGTTATAGCGTGAAGTGGCTTGTGATCGGAATGTACCGTCACGGGTCGGCCGTATGTGAATTGATGCCACTTTTCGAGCGAGAAAACGATCGCCAGCATTTCTTTTTCAATAATCGCATAGCGCGACTCTGTGTCGGTCAGAGCACGACTGGCATAGGCAATCGGCTTGCCATTCTGCATAAGAGCAGCGCCTATTCCAAACTGACTAGCGTCGCACTGAATAATCAGTTCGCTCGTTGGGTTGTAATACGCAAGAATGGGGGATTCGGTCAATAGCTTTTTAAGCTTTTTGAACGCTTTGTCTTGTGGTTCACCCCATGACCACTCAACGTCTTTGTGTGTGAGGACCGAGATCGGCCTCATGACTTCAGATAATTTCGGCACGTACCTAGCGAGGTATGTCACAGTGCCTCGGAGACGCTCTACCGCAGCGACGTCGGTCGGCGCTTCCATTTTCACAATCGCTTCAATTTTCGCAGGATCTGCTTTCAGACCAGAGGCAGATACGATATGGCCAAGAAAAGTTATTTCTGGCACGTTGAACTTACATTTATCGGGATTAAGTTTAATACCGTGCTCGTCACAACGAACGAGAAGATTCCGCAGGTTTGCGTCGTGTTCCGCGACATCTTTACCGTACACGATTACGTCATCGGCTACGCATTGAACACCGTCGAGGCCTTCAAGGGCCATACAGAGACGCTTTTGGAAGATTTCCGAACTAACTTTTAGGCCAAAAGGGAGTCGGAGCCATCGATAACGGCCAAAAGGAGTAGCGAAGGTAGTGAGAAAACTTGATTCCTCGTCAAGTTCCACATGATGATATCCCTGCTTTAGGTCGCAAGTGGAAAATACCTTAGCACCAGAGAGTTTTGGAAGAACGTCATCTAGGACAGGTAACATGAAATGTTCACGTTTAAGGACCAGGTTAAGGGGCCTAGGATCAACGCAGATACGAATAGCGCCAGACTTTTTCTTTACGACTGACATTTGATTTACCCAATCAGTAGGGCGATCTACTTTACACAAAGTTTTTTCTGCGATATGTCGATTAAGTTCACTAAGGACAGAATCTTTCAGGGACTCAGGGAGAGTACGAGGAGGTCGTACAACAGGTTCGGCACCCTCCTCCAGGGTGAGGTGCGCAGGACCGCCAGGTAGGGTACCTAGTTTTTCGTCAAAAACATGAGGAAATTCACATTTCATGTCATCAGATTTGACAGAACAAACATCGAAGGCATTATAATTAACAGTGATAAGACCCATGCTTTCAGCTGCTTTACGAGAGAGTAAAGGTACGCAGTTGTTATTTTCTACGACAACATAATCTACATTCCATTTTTTCTCAGTTTTGACATTAGTAACTTTGATTTTAACTTTACCGAGAGCAGTCTCACTGGAACCATTCCACATTTTTAGAGTTACAGGTTCATCGCGAATCGTCCTATTACCAACATGCTTTACAGGTAAAATACATACAGTAGCACCAGGATCAATTTGGTGGACAATTTCAGAGTCGTCGATTTTCATTTTGCAATACAAAGGTCGGGCCTTAGGATCAGAAATAGCAGACACGTCATTTACAACACTTACAGAACCTTCGGTAGAATCGTCACTGGACTCGTCATCATTTACAGCGTGTACTTTTCTTTTAGGATAAAAACTACGCTTGGACGATTTAGAATAACCTTTAGAACTTGAAGAAGTTTTAGGCTTATGATCAGGTTTGGCATCAGATTTACCATTTTGACATGTGTCAGAACCAGGAAAGTGGTTAGGCTGTTGACAAGAATAACATGTTTTACCCCAGGCTGGGCAAGCAGATTTGACCATACGATGAGTCTTAGAACAAAATTTGCAACGCTTATCTTCAGACTTTTTGCTAGGATAGTGAGAAACTTTGCTAACTTCCCCTTCAGATTTGTTCATTACAACTTTCTTGTTTTCGTCGTTAAGCTCCATAGATCTACAGATGTTTAGAGTGGTTTTAAAATCTAGCTTAGCTGAACGAGTTAATTTCTCTTTAACTGTATCACTCTTGTGACCGTCCAGAATACGGTCCATAATACGAGCATCACGACAGGCAGGGGTACAAAAGTTACAAGTACTCGCTAGAAATCTAAGGTCAGAAAGGTATTGTTCGAATGTTTCATGCGGTTGTTGTACTCGTCGTGAGAATTTGAGTCTTTCGATGAAGTCACGCGTTTCACTAAGGAAATACTCGTCATACTTTTTAATCAGTGTTCTAGGATTGTCTTTCGTCTCACCGTCACCAAATACGAACCCTTTGTATATTTTACGAGCTTCAACACCAATCGACTGTAGGAGGATCGCCGCTTGGAAGTTATGGGGCTGACCATGGGCGCCCAATAGTAGGAGATACCGCTCGTAGGCTTCTTTCCAGTCGAGCCAACGTTCACGTTTACCAGGTGAGTCGACGTCCAGCTCGCCAGGAGGTTGTAGGTTGGGTAGAGTAATTGGCACAGGTGGCACAGGAGCACCACCACCAGCACCGCCAGCGCCAGCACGGTCATCGTCAGAGTCGGCCATAGCGGTAGATCAGAGGGGTCGACAGCACTGGACTGCAGACAGGGGTGAGACAGTTCAGGTGAATTAATCAGGTCAGGCAACAGGATGACACTAATAAAATACCAGTTCAGCAGGGTGTCACAATAAAATACCAGGACAGCAGGACGGCGAATTAACACCGCGTAGAGTAGGTTGGTACGTAGTGACAAAGGTTGTGACAGTAGAGGAGGTGTACGGCGCGCACAGCACCACAGGAGTTGACACCACAGGTCTAGGAGAGTAGTCACAGGAGGTTGACAGGAGTCAATGTCAGGTTGACACTAACTGACAGCAAGTACAATTACTATTTCTCAGGTAGTAATGTAAAATTCATGAGTTCTCAGACTAAATGACACAGGCAGGTTGAACTATGGTCCAGTTCAGAGTTACAGGAGCAGTTCATTTCTTCAGATTACTTGAGTAGATTCAGACTCAGAGTTACACAGGCTTGTTGACAGGACCACATGCTGAGGGAGGTGGTTGACAGCAGACTCAACCCAGAGAAATGTCCTCAGAAATGCAGTTTACTCACAGTCTCCATTCCCAAAAGTTGTCCAAAGATGATCACTCCACTGCTAGCCACCATGTTTCAATATGTAGAGGTTTAGGGAAATCCAAGAAGGAGTCATAAAGTGACTTGGAAACTGGAGTTTTATTAACACTGTGTCTGCGCGGGAAGCGCGTCCGAGAAACTCGGCGTTACAGGGAAAAGTTGGATTCATAGCGGTGCAGCCGAAACGGAACGACGCGTAAAATATGGAATCGCGTTACAAAATCCGCCACAGATCATATTCAAATTCAACCTCCACCACCCGCTCCACCCTAACCTCCAGACTGTTCTATTGGATCAATCTGGTAGACCTACATAATCCAAGAGAGCATTGCAGCATACTGGCTGCTTCTCCACAAACCTCCACGCTGGCAGGGTACGTAACCTACACGTCGACATAACCATGCAGCAAATCATTAAGTGTCTACTTAGAAATGAGTATATTACCATATCCTGTGAACCTCAATGCATGTTTTTAAAACCATCCTATCAATTTCCAAATCAAATATCATACGCTACATAACCAGTGCTTTTGTTTTTTGTTTTTGTGTTTTTAACAAACATAGAAAAGAGTATTCCTTGTTGCATATCAGTACCTAGGATCCATGGGCCCTAAATATAGGCCTATGCTTATGTAGGCCTAGGCCTATGCATATCTTTAGGCCTACTTAGAATGTATTTTAGCTTATTAAGCTACAATAGCCTAGCTGCTAGGCTATGCCATTAACGTTATTGCCCTATGATCTTGATGCAGAATGAATGTAATCTATTTCGGCCTAATTAGGCCTACTAAAATTTGATCCTTAATTATTTGTTCGATCTTTAATTAGGGGCCCTACTAAGTCAATCTTTTATTTGCCTCGTTAGAAAGATAATACTTAAAGCATTTAGACCTAGATGTGGATAAGTGCATGATATAAAAATATCGCTGATGCAGATCGATGATAAACCCAAGAGAATTCATTTTGATATAATGCTTATTATGATTAGGAGATAGGGAACAGGGGAAGATGGGTGCCGTCTGTGCAGTGTTACATGCATAAGACGTAGGTCAATAGACGCGTTTATATGTAGGCCTATACGTAGGCCTATACTAAACTTGGGATCTAGGCTTATAGGCTTAGTGAATCATCGCCAGGTATGGGCTTCTTGTCAGAAGGTATGGAAGACTGCTTATAGATCTGCTTATATTGATGTGGGTATACCAGGCCCGTATACAGGAAAAGTTCCACTGAGGGAACCTCGCCACCCCCACAGCAGACCATGTATACGGGCCTGTATACAGCGGTAGGCCTAATTGTATAATTGCTCCTATGCCATTAATGTCAAACTTAAAACCAAAAGGCTCTAAATTGGAATGGATTTGCAATATAATGTTTTAGTGACGGTGAATATAAGATGAAAATAGAAATATCTATAAGTAAACCACAAGGTATATCACTCTTGAGGCAACACCAATGCAAATAACATTATTGCACGTTTTCACTTTAGATTATAGGCAATATCACAACAGTCACCTAAATAGCAGAAACCTGAAAGATGAACACACAATTCAATAATTCCTTAGAAAAATGTGCCTTAAATTCTAACAGAAACCCGAAAGATGAATACACACTTCAGCAGAGACGGATCCAGACCTTTCACACACACACACACACACACACACACACACACACATACACACACACACACACACACACACACACACACACACACACACACACACACACACAAGGGGGGGGGGGGGGGGCGCCCTTATGTATGAATTTGAGGCGCCTGGAGGCTAGAATTTTACATCAAAAAAATTAAAATTTTGCAAGAATTAGAGTAGGCCCCTCTAAATCCACCCCTGACTTCAACGTCTCCTTTGAGATATGTGCATATAACATTCATTATGCAGCTGTCTGTCACTAGATGGCATCACTTGGTATCTGCAATTTGTTTGTTTTCAGGAGAATTCATTAAAAAAAATTGCAAGTGTGACAACATTGAGCTTTTTCAATATGCTTCCCATGTTTTGTCAATTCCAATAAAGATTTGGGAATGGATATATTGATTGAATATTTAGGATTTTATAATTGATACATTGACTTAAAGATATAGGCCTATGTATAATGAATTCATTTAAAAAATGGTCGATTTAGAACTATTTTCTATGTTATAGTTCTTTATAATGATGAAACGATATCGAAAAAGGGGTATTTGGAGATTTTTCATATTTTAGTTATCTATCTATACTTAATTATCATGGCTGGATAGTCGGACAGACAAGGAAATCGCCTTACCACACCGAGGACAAATACAATATAAAAAAACACAGAAATACCTATTCCAGGAGGAAGGAAACAATGTCAATTGCATGTAAATACGTTATAACTGTTACGTCGATGGCCCAATTCCCACCCTGTACTCTGAGTTAGTATTAATATGTTTGCTCTAGTTCAGCTCATCGTGCTCCAAATAGGCTCTAGTTCAGCTCATTATAATTATTTGCTCTAGTTCAGCTCATCATGCTCAAGATGGGCTCTAATTCAGCTCATAAAATCTTATTTCGACCTTTCATCATGTGGCCTTCATCTAATATTTGAAATTAAGTACTTCACTTCGAGTTTTTGTCATCTACTAGTAATATGCCGCTTTCTTCAAATATTTGAAACTAACTACTACACTATGAGTTTATTGATATCTAGCAGTAATTCATACAGGTATTATAAACACTATAGGCTATAGAACATAACCACACCACGATGCATGGGTTAACTGTACATTTGCTTTGAATAAATGAGATGGGTAGTAAGGAATACATGTCTAGTTCTCCTCCTCAGCGCAAGAAGCAGGTCTTGATCAGCTCGCTGTGAACTTATATTTTCTGTGCAAGAATTAGCCTTATTCAAAGAGATTTTCCAAATCAATATTTATGAAAAGCGAGCTGACCATCCAAGACCTGCTTCTTGCGTATATTTCTAAAAGAAATTCTTGTGTTTTTGTCTTCAAAATTGGTCTAAATTAAGGTGAAGGTGTTTATAATACTGAAAATCGTATTACCATGGCAGGGAGAATTGACTGTATATAACCACAGGTATAGTTAAACCTCAATTGTGCATTCCGCATGCCATGTGTTAAACAAATCACAAACCTTTTCTGTTGCTCTTTGCACTGACCCTTGGCCCTGATTCTGAAATCAATAAAAGAATAACCCCTGACCCATGCAGGGCAAGGTCCATCTTTTGGTACGTGTACCCTGTTATCAGGTGGACTCTATACATGTACTCCCATTGCAGGACTGCCATCCGAGGTCGAAGTCAGGAACTAGTCCTTGGCGCCGTCCGATATTTAGGAGAAAAGGTGTTGGGGTTATAATTAATGTAAGTCTGAGGTCCCTCTTGGGGTTTGGAAGGAGGTATACTGTTATCTATCTATATCTATCTATCTATCTATCTATCTATCTATCTATCTATCTATCTATCTATCTATCTATCTATCTATCTATCTATATATACATGCAATATATATATATATGTATATATATATACATATATATATTTGCATGTCTTTTCTTTTCTTCCGGTGTGGTTTGTAAAATGTATATATTTAATCACGGCAGCTGGTGAAGATCTTCATTTTAGGTTTACTCACTACTGACTACTGCAATCAACTATTTGAAATTTAAGACCGGGTAAATAAAAATATATTACGTATGATACGCTTACGGATATATATGATAGGTCTGATATGACAAAGAGAGGTCAATTATGTTGGAATTAGTATAGCTTATAAAATAATATACAGATGCCAGCTGTCCCAAACTTTTGCTTATCTGACAAAGGTTTCATTCCTCTTACATGCACGGGTATCAGATCACGTGAGAATTAAGTAGCGTGCCCATGCTTCAATTATAGATTCCAACATCCTTATACAAGTATATTATCTCATTGCATGGAGTGCACTTGACTTCTGCATCGATAAAATAACCATATCGGCGATATGTATTATGCATGCATGCATGAATGCATTGTAGCCAATATATATATATAGGATATATATGGGTGCATGTATGCATATAACGTCTATATATCAATTGCTAATCAGCTAATGCACACATGCACGCACGCACGCACGCATGCACGCGCAGGCAATTACTATCATTATTTTTTTTTATATTTATATAAACTTTCCATTTGCTCTTATCATAGCAGTCACGAGTGCACCCTTTGACTTCTGAACACAAATGCAGTCCGTACTGCCAAACTGTAACACGTTACTCAAACAAAAAAAATATCGCCTTTTCCTTGTCATCGTATATATACCGGATCCCAGCTCCTGCGTGTACATCCCTCATCACATGGTGTGCGTCACCCCCATGCAGTCTACCCCCCCCCCCCCCCCCCCCCCCGGGCAACCACACCCATATATGGTAGGGCGGGCCGCGGTGATCACTGCCCGATCAGGTCCGCGTTCAAACCCATCACTGATTGGCCGTCCAGGGTCCGCATCCTGGAAACCGGCGGGGGTCTCATGACAAGTGGCAATTTAAAGAAATTGCTATTTTATGATTGCCTGAATTTTATTTCCTCATGTATGTTTCTTTATGTAGATATTACTTATAGCTATTACATTCTGCATGTCAATATCAATGTAGCCTTTATATATATTCTGATGCATGCGCATCTGACAGACCCTAGGCCTATATTATGTCATGGGACACCTTTATGATATTAATCTATCATGTCATGGGACACCTTTATATTATATTCATTTCATGAATAGCCATGCATATCGGACGATATCTTCTTCTGACTGGCCAAAGGCGTAATGCCCCCTCCTTCCCCTTTTTCTCTTTGTTAATCCTTTTCCTTTATCTACATCATAATCATATCAATTTTAGCTTCAGAATATTATCTTCCTATAATTATGTAAGTGGATGATGCATGGGTATAGAAAGAACAAACTTAAAATGTGTTATCAAGGAGGAATTATTACTTGTGGGTGTTTGCGGGTTGAGTGGTGGGAGGAGGCAGCCGTCCTGGGAGGGAGCTAGGAGAGGCATCCAGACCCCGACCGGCGATGACGGGGTCATCTGGTGCACCGCTCCACCTCAGCCTGCCCAGTCACCGTTATTGTAATGACCTCATCTTTGATCATGGGTAGATTAATAGCATATAGGTCTACTTTATTGCATGGTTACACCTATATTGATGAGTCGTTTTTGTTTTTACATAAGGGGGGGGGGGGGTGGCCGGGCCCCTCCGCCCCCGCCCCCCTAGATCCGCCACTGTGCAAAAAGGCCTATGGCCAAATTAGAAAAAAAAGAAAGATGATGCATGGATAAGAACTCTTAAAGAAGGGGAATGAAATCAGGGGTTTAGCAGTTTTCCACTTTAACCTCATCGAAATTATTACTATTAGTCTGATTAAAAGTTAAAAACACCAGGTTTTGACATGTAGGCCTACAGGCATGTATGAATCAACATTCACGATTGTTTTAACACAGATCATAGATTTAATTCTAAATGATATATCTTTCCCATCATAACTATTATAACGGCATTATCTTGGAAGAAGGAATGCAGGTCTATCAAGAATAGCCTACAACAGATACCGTGGTTTTCAATAATCAAATTAAAACAACATCTCGTTATGAATTCTACTAAAATGAACCAAAATATATTGAGTTTTTTTTCTAGTCTATCCTATGTTCTTTGAACAGAACGAGTCAAGACAATTAAAAATTAGTTTCCATGGCAACTAATTATAGAAAATAGGTCGCGGATCTCATGCTATACCTTCAAGGTGACTTTATCCATGATTTACCCTAGAAGTAACATGGGAAAGCCCCTTTCAATATTCCTTCTGCTACTTCCGGGTTTCCACGGAAACACCTCTACAATCTAGTAGGTGAGGCTGAGCTGCACAGAGGTCGGCCCTTGGATGTTTTTGTACCTAACGACCCCCGGGCATGTCTTGCCCTCTATATAGAGCGACAGCCTAGAGCCTGGAGGGGCTCAGCTGATGGCACTCCTGTAACAAATGGGTTAGGCCCGAGACGCCTACCCTTGCTCCCGCTGCCAGGAGCACAGCCAGTGGTTGCCATGGCAAATTGGGTTAGGTATGTGAGGAGATCAATAGTTAATGACAGGCAGTTGATAGCCGCAGCGCCGGCGGCACGGCAGCCCAAAAAGGTCGAGTGGCAAAGTCGTCTGCTTCCTGCTTCCGCGTTCCTGTTGCTGTAGCAACGGGTCGATGTTTACCAAGATTACCACGGCAACCAACCCATATACCCCAAAACAAAGACTTCTTACTGAATTTATAGGATAAATACTTGTCTCATCTCTGGAAAGGCATTTTAGATTTGTTGTGGGAATAGAATGAAAACTCAGAGTATTAGACAGGGTTTTTTGTGATGAGGTATTTATTATAGGCCCTACATGTATTTCGTAAGCGACAGATAATCATGCGAAGCCCAAGACTTAGATATGATAAGGACTAGGCCTATACTCTATAGTCCATTTTGTCTCCCTGAATATCCAAATCCAGACCACGTCTACATTCGTAGACTATTGGCCACTATTAATTATGTGGTGTTACTGTAGTCTAACACCCTGTATTCATAGGCTAATATCCCTTACAGATTAGTCCCAGAAAGCACATTAATTAAGAAGCAATATTAAGGGCAATTGCTGATCAACAGTCACGAGAAATTGGATAAGTATGGTATATAATTCATTTGTAATGGATTGAATACATGAGTAAATCAGAGTTGTCTGAATATCATTATTCAAAAGATATGATCACATCAATGCGGAAAATAGGAAATGGCGGCGATGACCACATATTACATGAAATATCATAAGGCCCATCGTAGTAGCCTATTACCTGGTTTTTATTCTGGATGTCTGCCATATCGAGAAGAGGTATGTTGCAGATAATCATTGCCACTTCCGGATGACCCATGAACCAGGAAGCAGGTGATGAAGTAGGCAACACCTTGGCTTCGGGGAAAGCTATCTAGATACATGGGAAAGGGGGTATTCTTCAGAGTAGCCTACTCATAGGCAACCGTTTATAGTAACCAGGTAACACCTGGGAAGAAGAGCGGCATGATATTATATTAAGTGCACAGACACTGTACTTTTAATACATATCATGTATACATACAGGTGAAAAAACAGGAGTTCCCATTGTAATATATTTTGTAACAGGTATTTCAAAATTAAGTTTCGATTTTCTGAATTTTGTTCATAAAAAAAGCTATAGGGGCCTAGCTCTAACAGCTCTCTCTTTTATTATTTTTTTATTGAACAATCATCATCACAGACAGTTGTGTGCTTTTCATGATGACATATAAAGCACAAGTAGAGTTATGAACTTTACGTTCGACATTTTGCATAATTTATTGTCTTCATATATTTGATAGTGCAGCAACTAATAAGATGTGGCCTCAATGCTAATTGGATAATCATTTATGGTTATTATTAGTGGATATAGCCGAATATGGAACTTGTGTATTTGAATAGGCCACGCAATTCACAGTATGATAGGGTTTCATCTGCCTGTGCCTTGTACATGTGTTCTCCTATATCTTTAGTATAAGTATATCGGTGGACGCATGATTAATGACTCAATCCTGTAAGATGTTGAATGGTACGGTGGCTGCCGGGCGGCTGTCAACCGGGTGTCCTCTGAACACCGTCATGCGTTGTCCCACAATGTCGAACACAACTACAAAGAGGCGAAACTATTAGTAATTTCATAGTGTTACCCTGTCTACTTGAAATTTCCAAGGCTTTATTAGCAATAATCTTCAAGGTTACCGTTGGTTTTAAGGTTAGAGTAAGGTGATCAGCCTCCAATTTGCAACAGTTGTGCGTGTGAATTATTACATTACATTTGTTGAAGGAGGAGTAAGTATTGATGGTACCAATGTCTATGTCCAAAATTTGGAAAACTATTTCCAGTATAGCTCGTGAGAATATACATAAGAATACAGAGAGAAACCCTTATTTACTACAAGTTTATAATAGGCCTATAGGGCATTGGCTGCTCTAAATAATGAAGTAATAAATTATCAAAAGCAATAGCCTTGCCTGTGGTGGTTTCAATCAAATCTCATCAGGAACATTATTATGGGTATTTAAAGCAATACTATGAGAAGCCATAATAATTAAAGAGGTTTTCAAAATTACTTTTTGTGAGGTACTGAGGACTACTTTTATTTTGAAACCCATTTTACATGATGTCATGGATATTTATCAAATGATGAGATTATATACTGTCGAACCGTGTTTCTGTATACAAGGTAATTTCAGAGATGATAGCTGTTTTTTTTATGTAGACTTCTACTATTATCACGTATAAACCTAAACCCCCTTATATATGAGGTTATTATAAAAGGATTACGGTATACAGATCAATGCTCCAATACCCCTCACTTCTGCAGCATAGACCTACAATTTCCTCATATTCCTTTCGTCCTCGGTTCCAACTATAGTCCCTCCTCACCAGGGTTAGAGACACGCCATAATATAGGATGGACGATAGCCCTACTGTGATTATCAAAGTCACAAATTATGATACAGGCCTATTAAACACTCCAAAAAAAAGACGCCCACATGCCTATACGGTCATGCCTCACCAGTTTCCTTCATTTGGAGACTGATCACTTGGCAGCAGGCTAGTGGGCTCTAACTTAGACCATGTATACCTTTTATTTACTGAACATATATAGGTTGCTTGTCACCCATGATATAATCTAGACTCAAAACAATGCATTCACTCCGTGAATTGTATATGGCCAATCTAATGTATAAATGTAGGAATTGTTAAACTAATACAGCCGTCTGATATGTTCATTTACAGCTATTGAATTTCATGATGACTAAAATTCATATACTTATATTTACCAGATGCTACTGTTGCCCAGTCTATGTCCTTATCCACTTCCTGGTAGATTGCGTATTTGAATACACTGGTGTTGTGGTCACCTATGAATTGTAAAAGAAATTGGAATGATAAGCTACGGGAATACAACACAACTACCTATTTTCACAACGTTAACAGTGTACCTTCAATATCTGCATAATCAAATATATTTGACATCAAAAATTATTAGCATACATTGGTCGTGGTCTTTGCTTACCCAGCATCGAGCAAACGGTGGCGAAATCAGTTGGCGGAGGGAGAGAGTTAAATCGTCCCTTTCTGCTTACAGACATGTCCAGCACCTGAGCAGATGTTTCCAGGTGTTCATAACTAAAAGAAATCAAAACGCGTATGGGCACTTGAGAAAACCATCCAAAACTAAGAAAGAAATTAGCTTTGCTAACCATACCATTTCTAGATCTTCTTTTTATACATTGTGATGGATTGCGATCAAAATGAAAAAAAAACCATGTCATCATACACAATATATACATTGTCATTGAACACTTGAAAATGATTAATTCTTTTTAGAAAATGCAATTTTCAATAAAGAAAGTATTTGAATGAAAATCATCTTTCTTTACTACTCAATCAAGTGGTTGATATTCATATATACAAAGAATGAGTTTTAAAAAAAAGTTTGATTATGATGATAACAAATGTGGCATCATAATTATATATATATATATATATATTTATATATGTAATATATGTAAATGTGAGAACCAACCATGCACCAATGGCTCATAAAGGAAAGGATACATGTATATCCCTCTCCTATGCAAAGTTTTATCAAGGAAAAAAGGTCAAAATGCAATATTAAAAAGGGCCAGGCGTTACTCTGATTAAGATGGGTGACTGCCGGCCCCTGCCTTGTACAGGTAGACACTCATAAAGTGTATCCTATCCTAAATAAAGACATGTCTTTTAAAGCCAGATGCATATGAAAGAAATGGGATAACATTAAGCTATACTTGTGCTGTTCAACTTCAAACTCACTTGTTGAAATGGCCATACGATCCAGTAGTTTTCCCTTCTGTTGTCTTTTTAACAATTTCAATCTTGTCTACCAGAGACCGTGGTTTCCCAGTAGATGCCGCCACCTCCACATTCCACAGTTTGTCCTTCCCTACAAACCCTATATTTGCGCTGGTCGAAAAAAGATTAAATCGGTGATAATAAAGGCAGAATGTGCCCTATTTTAGCGCTCATATAATATTATGCAGTTTAACTGAGAATGCACTGAAAACATTGAATCGTTAAATACCTTTATGTATGTGGACACAATTATTGATCATTTGATGAATAGGATAACGACGGATTTAGAGCGGGGTCCACTTTTTTGAAATAAAACTTTTTTTTTCTAATCTAAAATTCAAGCCCCCTTATTACATCAGGGCGTCCCCTCTTTCGAAAATATCTAGATCCGCACCTGCTGTAATATAGCAAGTGAAGATATTTATATTCTCGCGACATAGATGAAATAACAAATTGATTCAAGGGCGCGAAAAACCATAAATTCAATGAAATCTTCCAAACTCAAAAAACCATGGAAATTCATTCCATGAGGTCTAGTCTATGTTAAAATCTAAACCATGAAATATGACAGACAAATAATTAAGATTGTTAGACCCTGCAAATGTAAGAACTGGTTGATGAAATAGAAATGAAAAGAAATCACCTGAAGCCTGTGGCAGCACCAGATCCCTCATCCGTCAGAATCTTCCCAACATCATCAATATCTTTGGCAGTGAGTAGATTCCGGGACAGAAAGAGATCAGCTGTAAATGAAGTTTTTTTAAAAAGTTTTTAAAATTAGCAATACATCTAGATAGATATGTCAGTTTAGGCTAACAGTGTAATGATTTCCCGTTCAGGCTACACCCATTACAATCAGCAGGGGATACTGAGGACCTAGATTCTTCCCAGAAAGTTCTCAAAGGAACTTCCACCCCGGATCCCCATGGGGGCTTTCTATGCATATCTATATCATTTGATAGCTAACTGGTTCCCATTACATAGCAAAGTGTCCCTGCAATGTTATTAGGTTTTTATTGAAGTAATCTGGTAATAAAAAGTCCTTAGATCAAAATTTATTACTTTGTAAGTGTGAATTCGAAGAAG
The DNA here is from genome assembly GCA_936440205.1 of Lepidonotus clava. Classification (NCBI taxonomy): domain Eukaryota; kingdom Metazoa; phylum Annelida; class Polychaeta; order Phyllodocida; family Polynoidae; genus Lepidonotus; species Lepidonotus clava. Next base: position 21,639,728 of record OW387134.1, read on the forward strand.
TTAATATAGGGCCTATGTTGAGAAGGTTACTTAGTTACATATCAACATCTAAGGTTATATCACGGCGAGATGGTTAGACAATTCTGTCATTTTTGATGATCGTATCTAAGAAATTATTGTGACAACGACGGGGATATTAAAGGCCATCAAAGGCCTTGTGCCAGCGGCTGTTGTATGTGTGGCCCTGTCTATGGGACCATGCACATTAAAGAACACCTGCCTCGGTAAATGTGTAGGGGTATGGTCTCTATCTTCTCATAGATTCGATCAATTCATATATTCAATCATCAAAGACAGAATTGTCAAACTTGTTCTCAATGTGATATGACCTTAGATGTCGATACGGTGTAAAACCCCAATAACCAACCAACCTATAGCTTTGCAAAATGCAATTTAAGGATAAATTTGATTAATGATATAAACACATTTTGACAAATTTCATGCATATTTCTATGACAACCTTTTTGGCCCAAAGTTGTCACTCAGTTGTGACTAGGTTCGTAAAACATGCCATAAAGACCTTGTGACAACATTCCAGGGTTGTCATAGGGTGGTCACTTACCACTGATGAGATGAAATGATGACAATATAGAAATATCATAACAAGCCAAAAGTGGTCATTTTGACCTGTATGACAACTATATGACAACCTTTTTGGGGCTACCTAATGACTTTGTGTTTTCAGTGTAATTATTTTGACAAAATCCGATTTAAATCAAATTGTTGCATAAGGGGAATCAAGGAAGTTCCTAATTTTTAAACACTATTACAAAAACTCAAGAACGTTTTTTTGTGGACTATACATCTTTTTCATTAAGGTGGCGCCCCCCCCCCCCCCCGTGGCTTCAAATTGAAACACTTTTTTTAGGTCTTTCCCATAGTTAAGGTATAGGAAGTGTAAAAGCCCCAAAAGTCGATAGAGTGGGGTACTGCGCAGGGTCCTGGTAAAGGTGTATAATCCCAGACATCTACGTAGCTCCCGCCATCTCAGTTTTCCCTCTGGTATTTTTCATTATGAATGTAAAACGAATTGTACTGACACGGGTGGCCAGTCCATGTTTAGGCAGTACTTAAGGCGTGAGCTTTAGAAGCACACATGTAAGCCGTGTTTCACTTTGACAGTAGTGAAATGGGGGAGGAGTCACGGTGTGACGCACCACCTTATAATAATGTGTTCCGCTCTCAGCCAGCCAGAGTTAGCTGTAAACGCTGTGTGAGTAACATCCAGGGAAGGTTGGACCTTTAACCTGCAGTCTTGGTTCTGGATTGAGGCATAGAAATTGTGTAAGAGCGCGGGAGCGTTGGCTGAATGTGTTTGAGGGGATTCCTACCTCGGGACTGATCATGGTCAATCGAGTTCTCGTCACAGAGCGACTATACACTGTATAATAAACAACAATATCCTTTCATGCGAGTGTTCATGTCTTACATGATATTGAACTATGATTATGTATTGGACAACAGCGGTCGACAGTAAGGAGACTGCGTACGGAGCTAGTTATTATCTACAACTTAATTACAATTACTAAAGCACACTGTGAATAACAAGATAATTAACCTCGATAGTTCAGAATGTCGGAAAAGCAAAATGACAATTGATTACCTGTCCGCCCCGTTTCCACAGTTTTGGGGTACAGATGGTTGATAGAGAACACCATACCATGGTGGTTGAATCCAGAGTTCATGCCTGCCAGCAGACCTATGGAATGTTGATTTATACAAAATAAGTTTTCATTTCATAAAATTTCTTTTAGGTCTTTTAGACTGAAAGTGAAAACTAGTATCTTAATAGAAATTTCAGAAGTCCTCGATAAGAAACATAGATAGTCGCTGAAACACTTAATTTCAAAAGTCAATTAATTAATTAAAGCTTCATAATTTAGGTAACTGTTGACCAATTATGCCTACGCATTATACTCATTGATCAGAGAAGATCAATTGACCAGTTCGTCAGATGTCTATTTCAGTAAAACCCAATAATGCTAAAATCGATGGATAGGTCCGACGTCTTACGTCTGACTCATTGTATTTTCATATTCGATAGAAAACTACATAGTCTGACATGAGGGAATTTCATTGAGCATTATTCTTTTTTTTGTCAGGAACACATCGAGCTTTTTGTTTCAACTGTTTAGGGATAGACAACATTAAACATCATATTCCATTTTTCATCATCAAGTCTGGGACTCCTCATATAAGGCCCTACTGTGAGAGTATACCTGGCCAGGTGTGCACGACGAATTTCTCCGCCTCAAACCGCCTGCCGTCGGAGGAGGTGTAGGGGTCGATCCTGGCACACAGGAGCACGTCCTGCCCCGCCGTCTCCCACTCCCAGTCCTCGTTGTGGCCGATGAGGGTCTGACCAAAGTGAACAGAGCGTACCATGATGAATGAGTTTTAGTACTGCTTTCTCGAAGCAGCTGATCAAAACAAATTCGCCAACCCTCTTGTGTTTTTTTTTCGACTCTGGTAATCCAGAGGTAGAATCTACGAAAGAAATGAATTGTATATATTCTATTTAAATGGCAATATGATTATGTATCCCATCAACAAATTTATTGTTCTTTGTCGAAAAAATTATTTAACCCATTCATTCATTTAAGATTAATGATTTTTATGCTTTATGCGGGACAAAGCCTTTGACCTTGGACGATATTTTCCGCATGGGACGCTCTATCTCTAAAGGAACACATTTAAAAAAAATAATAATAAAAAAAAAAATTAAAAAAAAGGTGAGGGGGATTTTTTTTTTTTGGAGTTTTTTTGGTTTCTGTCCCCAGGGGAACAGTGGAGCCCTGGGATGGGTATCCCTGGCTCCTGAAAGTGGTGTGAGAGAAGAGCTCCCCTGTGAGTTGTGAGGGGGAGCCATATGGCGAGCCTTTGTACGCAAATGTGACGTCACTCTCGTCTAACCTCTTTTTCAGTATTGACGTGGAAGTCGGAGCAACCTGTAGGAAGGGGATTTTCTTCGGAGTTCTTGCCGTAGCTTTGTAGGTGGATGGACAACTCCCTGTCCAGGTGAACCAGCTTGACCTAAAAAAGAGAGCAAAGAATTCAGATTGCTTGTATCGATTTCTGCTTGTTTATCAATACTTTTCAATCATGTGCACCAGTAAGCAGGAACATAAATCTTTCTTGTGATAATGAATTTGATCAAATCTTATAGAGATTATTTAACCCTTTCCACCCTCCAGATGCTTTGAGGCATCACCAGCGAAAACACACCAGATGCATTGAGGCATCGCCAGCGAAAACATGCCAGATGCATTGAGGCATCTTTTCAATGAATCCCAAAATAGTGAATTTAAAGCTACATATTAAGGGAAAATACCAGTTGCTGTCCAAAACGCTGAAAACATTCATAACATAGCATATCTTAACTATAGGAAGGTTAAAAATAAGTTTTTATACGTCATAAGAAGCTTATATAAGGCCTAGATAGGCTCATGTGTGCTATATGTGGCGTATTTTGAGGCTGTTTACTAGAGTACCTTGGCAGTCTTTTAAAACAGGAATGAAATGTTGGTGGCATGTGGAAAGGGTTAATCTTATCAGATTTTAAGAGAATACAATGCATGCTTTTAAGTAAACTTAAGAACAATTTTGTAGGATGGGAAGGTTCTAAAACGTTTGGCCCAGAATCGTGAAGAGTATACATTAAAGTTGAAAAAAGTATATTGTCCAGATAACAGACACCATGGGTGCAGGCAACATGCACATTCCCCTCAGTTTATTTCTACCTTTCAGACTATTTAAATGTGAGATTCACTGCATGGTAAATGATTGCAAGTCTCAATACACAAACAAACAACAAATCTTCTATATCAAAGAATCATGAAAATAATTGTTCCCAACTTCGGCATTTTATTTTGATATATGTACCCCTTATTGAAAACAAAATTCATTAAAAAAATAGAAAATAGATTTTCTTGACCACATATACATCCCTGTGGGAACCAACCAATTAAGGTAACCACAGCATTTAAACTATATTCCATGGAAGTTATACCTCAAAATTCATGATAATTTGCTTAAGAGAGTTGCAAATTCACAAAAAAAGGGATTAAGGGAAAGGGGGGGGGGGGTGCACATACCACACGCCGCACGCCACCCCCTTTAAACCGTCACTGATCTACAGCCGCATATATAACATATTGCTTATCCATGTGATGTAATGTAAATTACACTCATATAAATTTGTGTCAGTCGTTACCTTCAGCAGATCTATACCGGAGCCGTCGGAGATGCCCTTCAGTTCCTCCATGAAGTGCGGGAAGCGGGCCTGGGCCTTGTCCAGAAGCCCGTCACAAAACGATTTGCCATCTTTGGTGGCGTAGAAAGCCTCATATTTGGTGAGCTGCGCCGCCAGGTGGTCATAGTAGTGGAGAACCTGGCTGCGATATGTCCGAGCCTATTCTTACAGGGAGAGATAGTCAAATATTATCATCTTGAATGATCTTCTTTAGCGCAGGAGCAGATGCGTTTATACAATGAAAAAATATTACAGCTTGATTTGATTTATAACCAATAAGTATTATTATATTATTTCATGCTATTGATGAATATGAGATATATTCAAGTAACTGTATTACATTTGTATGCATCAAATGGAAATTGTAAAAATGAAAGTTAAAATATTGCTCATTTGACCTTAACCCCTTTTTTCAGTTTTGATATCTAAATAACGCTGATTATTAATGATGCCATTTGATAGCTTGAGGTACTCAGGTTCTATTTGATGTACAATAATTATTATGTATAACAAGACAAAAAGAATAATAGAGTTATGAGGAAACTTTCATAACTGATGCAGATTGGACGATGATCCCCCTACTTTCTCCTTAAAATACTGCAATATTCTAATGTTTGGTGCGTCTAGTCTACTCAGCTTCTTGAGAATTGTGCTACATTGTGATTTAGATTCTACGATCCATATCCATGGACACCTTTATAAGAGACAGTCCGATGTCAGGGCTTATTGGCTCAGACACAATCTTTTTTCTGTATTTTAGTCAAATTATACCCTTTCATAAGTGACAGTTACTCTGAATATATTGGACGGTTTTAGTACATATCTACACCGAAATCATAATATAATTCATAAACGTTTTCACTCTTGTACCTTTCCTATATCATTGCAGCAAATTGCAATAAAAAACATTAAGTTGCCCTAGCCTTTTTTTTATTTTTTATAGAAACCCTCATATAATTATGCCAAGTCCTAGTCTATCATCTTAGTTTTGCTTTAAAGCTAGGAATATGTAGAATATGATCTGGACAAATTGTCTTCCAATAGAATATTCCAAAAAGTTTGGAATGTCTTCCAAAAGTAGCTGAAATGTTGTATTTTTCGTGACTTCTAACCCCTTAATTCTGCATAGAATCTTTGATTTTGATCAATCCTGTTGCACATGTGTTACAAGAATGAAATTTGGAATCTAATGACGGGTCATTTTTTCTATGTGCTTATCTGATTGCCATATGCTGCAAATGTGAACAAAGAGAAGGCTGAAGCGAATTTATGAATTATTACCATTTTTGGTTGTTTTTTTCTCATGTGCTATCTGGATGGCAAGCCGCAATCTAAATTCTATCATAGAATGTTTGCTTTTTTGTTCCCCATTCTTATAATAAGTTTATAATAAAAAACCTATAAAACTTATCTAACAAGTTTTCTGATTAGAAAGTAGAAAAATATTAGAAAACAGAACAGTTTGTGGGAGTTACATGCAATTATAAATGATAATATTTAACTATGTGCTTGTGCCTTACCAGAGAAGGCATAATTGTCATGTTTTGCATGTACGCAGAGATCAAGGTTTGCTTTTTTCCCATCACTTTTACATGTTTTATTTAATCAAAGTCAAAGGTTTCAGTAAGATATGAATGGAATATGCTAAAGTTGCCTATATCCTATAAAAAAAAATCCCCATTACTATTCTTTAGATCCATCAATCAGGCTTTGCGAGGGAAAATATTTATCTGAAACTCATTAGAAGGTTCCTTATGTTTTCCCCTCATAAGAATATAACATGAATTGGTCTTACTTGCTTCTATCACACTTTAAAACCTTGGAAGATCATAATTATTATGTTGATTGATTTCTAATTGCTGCAAACGTCTATATAACTACACTTAATTTCTCAGATATTTTGGTTTCTCCTCTTGAAAAGCTTTAATGAAAATATCATAAGTGTAACAAAACAGGTATCAATCACGAAGTCCTCTTATAGAAACGTTTTAATAATTCCCAGCATAGTGCTCTCAAAGAGCTACTTAGTCCTTTGTGCACTATATTGCAGGTTCATCTTAGCTTTACATGGCGCAGATGTATCGTCTATCTGTAAGTGCAATAGACCATGCAATGTGCCCCCATTTATAATGTAGCAACTGAGACGAAGTCTCCAGTGTAGTTGATGTTGTTACAAATATATCCTTCCAAAACTTATACATTGATAGTTGCCAAATGAACAATTCAAGGAGTATGGACATACCGTCTGGTAACCAATGTCATAATGACTGCCGGTGACGAAGATCAGGGGTATGTTAGACATACTGGTTAAAATCCTCCCTCTTACAGCGCAAAAGACCTCTTGTTAACCAACGGATTCGGGGACTGGGGACCGATTGACTCGTCACAATAGCCTGGCTTATGTCAATCTGGTGTGGCCCCTGGACCTGCCAATTATCATGCCACTCAACATATATATTTTAACCCCCTAACACACAATGTGATATTACACACACAGATATATATATATATATATATATATATATATATTTATTTATATATATATATTATCATGTGTCTGTATGACTATAATGAACCAGCATAAAACCTTAATCAATAGGCCTAAAAGCAGATTAGAGAAACATTCTAGGTCTTATACTACGGTGGCCCAAAAGTACCAAAACAAATCTTAATGGTAAACATGATTTATTTTTAATTTGTGTTATTTCAACTTTCAGTTTATACTATCATTGCTAAGTTTTATAATTTCACTTCTTAGTTTTATGTATTCAAAATGAAAAGAGTAAAAAAATGTGAATAACATTTTCACACACAAAATAAATAGAATGCCCAACAGAAATGACTTTACTTTAAAAAAATATGAAAGTGTTAAACTAAAACAAAGAAAGAATAAATAATTATGGTTTGGTTAAAATAGATATAATATGGAAATGAAACACAAAAGGTAAACTGGGGTGTGCAAAGCAGCATTTCAAAATACCATATCTCAGTTTATAAATAGGAATATTGAAATGGTTTGCATCATTTGAAAGATAGGAATGTGTGATGTTCTCAGGGGAAAGAAGCAGGTACGAGCGGATGGCTCTTCCACAGTTTCTCTGCTTTTAATATTCGAACCCTTGACGGATCTTGGCTTGGTCACGCTTGGTATTTCGAGGGTTCGGAATCCTGTACAGGGCTTCTAGCAGTCTTATGTAACTGACCATTTTAGGCACAAGACGGGGACAATGTCCAAAAAATTAAAAAGGGTGGTAGCATGTAGGCCGATCTACCATTTTCTCATCCCTATTGTCAGTTCTTGGCTTAACTCGTGTCTTCAGTCGTCTCGTACCCATTCTCAGGCATACGGGTTCATCCCACATGTCTACTCCTATTTCTTTTAAGTCCAACTTCCCCTTTTTGGGCTAACTTCAGTCTAATTCTACTTCTCGGACCCTTATCTCTAACCTCTTTAGTCTTCTAAGTCTTCTGGTTGCCCATTCCCCAGAAGAAAGTAGGTGCAAACACAATGAATACCAAGATGGAACTGTTTGTTCTCGTGAAATCACTCTCCTATATAGCTATGACCTGGCTTCTGATTGGCTAATCAACATCACGTGGTCACTTAGACCTTTTGCTGGGGTCACTTCCAGTTATTAGAATCTCGAGGATTACAGATTTCGTGCACTTCTTACTTCGTGCTTCTCATACATTTCATGTATTTCGTGACATGCATTTTCGTACCATTCACGTACTTCCTGACATACTTTTCCTTACAATTCGTGATAACACATTTTACATTAACATTTTACTTTGACTTCTCATAACGTCTACTTGGCTTACTCTTTATAATTTGGTCACACGGACTTGTGCTAAAATACTGAATTGATTACTATAATTCATCACAAATGTTGATATAAATTCATACTTTTCTCCTGTAGGTCACCAAATCCCATGATTCTACTAAAGTGCAGATCGAACTACATCGCATTTGTTTAAAGAATGATATTAGATGCATTAGTATCACTATATACAGAAAACCAACTATATTGTGCGTATTGTACAGAAAGATGCAATCTATTCTTGGTAGGTGAGATAATCTCAAACTCCATATAAGTGAAGCTAATGCATGTGCCCAGGTGCAGACAGGCTGACTTCTCCAAGATACCAATATAGTGATGGTTCTGATTTAGGGTGTATTCTGTTGCGGATTCGAATAGGAAACAACCATGTTACTGATTTTACGAGGAGCCTGATGTTACTGTATCCAGTGGAATATTTACCATCTGTTGAGATTACCCGAGTGATGCCATGACTGTCAAACCTTGGATATAGAAATTAATGTTTAAAGAAAGGAGATGAAGATTGAAACTATACTTATTTACTGAGAACCAACATCTGGAATAATGAATTGTTGAGCTTATATTGATAACCCCACTATAGTTCAATTGCACATAAATAATTATCAAAAGTAAAATATTGAAAACATTAGAATTAAACTTACGATTTTTTTCAGGCTATATTATACAGACATTACTAGTTGGACTCTAATTCAACATACTATTTACTCCTATTCAACAGACACTAATTAATCAAGCTATTTCATCTTTCTATTATTATAAAGTTAATATCAATATTGTCAACTTAAAATAAAAAAAAAGTAAAATTATGTATTTTTGGACCATTTCAACCCGGTTGATAATCAATGGTTAAATTTTCTACCGTCGCCTAGACGACCATATATTTACCTTTTCAGCAGTGTTAAAAGTTTATGTTACTTGTGAATCTGAGTATGTTTCAATCCTAATGAAGACCATAAACGGTCGAAACATGCCGATTGCCCGATTATCTCTCCACTACAAACATCGTCCAACAAACTACTGTGGTCGGGTTTGGAATGATAAACTTAATTTATAATTATATTTCAAAGGGAAAAAATGATGTACAAACAAAAGCTTTCTAAATGGCTTAAAGGGAGCTAAAAGCAATGTTTTGCTAAAATGTGACAAACTGTTGCAAACTTAAATAACTAGAAATACATTCTGTGAGCCTAGACTTAGCTAGTGGTACAGTTTAAACTATTAAAACTAACTTGAATTTAACTTGAATTCAATATAACCCCTGTCCATTCTGCCTTTAGACAACAATGTTTGTATACAAACCAATTTTGGCGGATCACCCAAATTTACCAGGGACATGTTTTATTGTATTTTGAAGTTAACGCCTGCTTTCAACATCTGTATCGTAATATGGGCCTCAGTTATGGTCATAGAATGTATTTCAATAGTTAATACATTTTGCTGAATGTTGACCCGATATTGCTTTTGGGTCCCTTTAAGTTTGAATTTAAAGTAAGAAATAAAGTCAATGGTGGATCCGGGGGATGAGGGGGCGGACGAGCCTTGCCCCCCCCCCTCCCCTGTTATATAAAATAAATCCAATACAACAATTTGAAATAACTAAACAAAGACTGGTAGTTGAAAAAACTGACATTTGAAAGTAAAAAACTAAGTGAAAATAAGTTACCATTAGGATTTCATTAGTTTGTACTTAAGGGCCACAGTATCAAAACGCCCCCTTAATCAAACAGCAGTGTCAACAGACAAAATTATTGATAAATACAAGGTTCAAGTACGCCCTTTCATTTGCTAATATTGATTAGACAGACAGTTTGTATCATAGGCTTTGATTTTCTGTCTCAAAGACGATAACTTATATTTTTGATATCAGTTATAAAATTTATAAAACGAGGAATGTGTAAATGATCTATTGGTTGAAAGCACCGCTCATTAAAGACTTTTATACGCACAAAATGTTGATACTCATGTGCCCATACATACCGAAACATAGCGTTTATACCATTACTAAGAGTAAAGGCTATATTCCACTATGTGTTCTTTTACTTGCGTTGGTCATTTAACTTGCGTTTATTGGTAGGAACGCAAGGAAACAAGCAATTTTAAAGAACGCATAATGGAATATGGAATTTGCTTGCGTTCATGCTTGCCTTGGGATAAAGCAAGTTTGTAGTATTCTATGGAGTACTTGAGTACGGATACCAACATGTTGGTATCTGAAACGCAAGTTACTTGCGTCAGTACCTAAAAACGAACACAAATGCTAACGTACACATAGTGGAATATGGCCCTAAAGGTCTCTTACACACCCAAAGTTACCCTTAAAACTGCCCTAAACTAATAACTTACTCTTCCTTACTGTAAAGCCCCGGCTCCACTGCCCGACAATCGAGTTGAGTTGAGTTGAGTTGAGCTTAGTCCTACAGTGGAGCCGGGGTTGCGACTAGAGTCGTAGCCTTTTGCTACGACTAGATCGTCGGGTCGTACATCTTGATTTGTTGAAGATGTAGGACTGGATCGTCGGGTCTTAGGGGGGTGTACCATAGATTATATATACACATAAAATGGCCAAGGCTACGACAGTTGAGTTGTAACCTATGGCCAGGTACATTTTCGCAACTAAGACCAGACAGTCGGGGGCACTGGCGTCACTGGAAGCTACGACCATCGAGTTGAGTTGAGTTGGGCAGTGGAGCCGGGCCTTTACTCTACCTCTCCATAGAACTGGATCAGCCCTATTGGGGAAACGGGAAACATTGTGCACCTAGAAAGAATTTATGAAAAACATAAAATCGCAATCCATTGGTAGTATTGATTGCATATAGTATTGTATTTATTAACGCAGGGCATCACTTCATCAGTATAATGAATATTGAATAATGAAAACAATATTCATAATGGGATTTACTGGAATGTATTAGAGTTTGTCCTATGCTTGATAGATGTAGGTCTTCATCACATTGTTAGCTTCATAATGATCTCTGAATAGACGGTTATGGTCATCTACTTCAAATCGAAATTCAATGCAAAATGCCTCATGGGTTCCTTACTGCAACAAGTAACTTGTTTGAAAGAGGATTGTAAGGTATTCTGTTCTCATTGTCAAAGAATTGTCACAATGCCCGTCCTGGTTCAAGTACAATGTTTCCAAAAGTTCCACTCGTACACACCATAGAAACTCTCCATACCAATGTTCACAAGATAGATAATTCCACAGTCCTGGGCCAAACTACCCTTAACTTTACTAACTTATGTATTATGACTACACAATGAGCCTGGCACTGTGCTAGAATACACTCTGCTGAGTCGTCTGAGTAAGACTGGCTGGTTGGCATTGTTCTTGAACGATCTGTCGGGTCTGTAGGGATTATCCCATTACTTGTTTTCGTGTCCGTTACTAATATATCTGAATGTATCACAAAATTAGCTTCCAAATGATATTATTGCTTGCCTTTGTACCACAATTTTTTCATATCAGGAAACAGCATAAATATTTTCTCCTCTGTAATAAACAGGGATGCAAGTAGGGACAGTGAAAAAAATCGGAAATTGCATGATAATAAAAATCTGAATGTATCCTAAAATGCGATAAAACTTGTTCTAAACATCAAATTTTGAAACTGATTTGTGGGGGTGACGGTGGGAAAAAAATCCGAAATCCGACAAAAATCGGAAAACTGACATCCCTGCATTAAAATTGGACCAACTTCCTATGACCAATTATGTGGCACCCCCAGCCACATTCCCACGACTGCTCACTGCTCAACGACCGGGTCTTAGGCACTCACGACAATCGAGTTGCTGTTTCCGGGCCTGGAGTTCATAACTTGGATAATCGATGGTTAGTGCCCGTGGTCTGGATCTCCTTACTCAATTCAAACAATTCTACAGCACATTATGTTACGATATACCTTCATAATTAATTCATGTCGTCATTATCATTCACAAATGATCAAACACGTTATTCACTTCATCAAATTCTATTTATTCTAAAATATTTAGGAATACATTTTTAAAATTTTCATACATTTCACTGTTATATAAAACATACAATTAATTCAAAAATATCAAGATAGAGAAAGAGCTGCACCGACACACTTCTGCACTCAAAAAGGCTATGGACATAAAATCACCTTTTCCTTCATTACAAAGACCAATTTTGATTTTCCATTTTGTTATTACATCCATTTTCCTGCACTTTTAGTTTCTGATATTTCTTATATTTTTGCTGCCTAATGGTTAAGGATGAGTACATTAAAAGAGTCCGAATGGTATCATATACACCTGTGGTCCTTTTTGGTTGTAGACGGAGTCGGTTTGTGCTAAGCTCTCGTATAGTGCCCCAGCCTGAGAAGACACGTGTAGAACAAGCACTGCCGCATGTCCTCCCCCTGTACATCCCCACTGAGCCCTAAGCCGCTGAGGCCCTGCCTGTCCAACGTCCTACCCTGGCCTTCCGACCGGTCCCAAACATGCCCTGTACATAGGTTAGCGAACACGGACCCTATACCTTGTCTTTACTGGCAGTATGTTACATCAAAGACTGGTAACGTTACCACACCGCCATTTCACACTTCAGTCCCTCCACTCGCTTAGGTATCATTGCTTTATCTAGAGTTCCCCTTCTTCGTCATGTGTATATTTCAGGACGTAGGCTTCAAAAAGGTTAAGAAATTACAAACCTACACTATATTCAGTCGAGTTTTTATCGTTGGTGTTTTTGCTATATCCAGTCTACTCCATGATGGCTACGTGGATGATTCTCTTCGGTTTGGACATGATCAAGGGGGCGAACAATCAGGTAGGTTATACAGGGTTGGAAAACAACTTTTTTATTGGTCAGCTTTTCGGGCCGATAGTGCCAAATTATTGTAGGAAATTAATGGTTTGTCAAAAATTGTTTCAATCTGAAATATTCTAATTTCGTCTTTGTTATTGCTGATTTATGAGCTGATTTGGTAAAGTTTTGTCAAGATTATGAGCAATTCTCATCAGAATCTAATCAAGCCAAAATTTTGGCCAAAATATGTCAGTCATTGGCAGGCGAACGGACTGACGTTGATTTCCAACCCCGTTACATATAGTGATGCTCTTTGCAAATATACATGGAGCGTGTACAGATTTAACGAGGCGAAAAGGACAGGGTCATTCATGGGCCAGCCTCTGGTCTACAACACGGTGCCTACACCAAGTCTAGGTATGACAACAAACATGGTAAGTGCGGCGTGGTTCGTTAATAGGTGACTTATGGAGTATGGGATTCACAGACAAGCGGGGTAGGTGTGTATGTATGTGTGTGGAGGGCATAGTAACCTGCGCCCCAACTCCCTGAAGAGGGACGTATACAGACTCCACCCCTGCAGCCCGCCCTGGTTCAACCGTCGTCTACGTGTCTAAGGTAGTTTTATGGGACTACGACCTGCTTTTTGCGTTTTATGGCTCTATAGGTAGAAGACTACTTCATGTTATTACCATCCTCTCTTCCAAATCTCCAAGATTACAAATATAGGAATATAAATGTATAGGCGTTATTTACATGTCAATGTACATACATATATGCACATGCACATCCGCGTTCCGTTTTATTCCAGTCCCAGTTTGGTTAAACGAGGGCTTAACGAACTTTAGTGCATGTACGTACATATACACTTACAGAGTAATCGTTTCAACAAGACAACTATCTATCAAACGTACGACCAAAACAGCCAACTCGATCCGCATACCTTTCCCCATCAATCCCTACGTATTTGCTTCATAAAGTAATGTTAAATTCGGTTCAGAACTTCCATAAAATTTACAAAGTTCTTTTCAAAACATTAAAGTGACATGATCAGTAACCAGTTCTAATACTTGCATGTAAATGCCCTTCGTTCTGAGCTTCACTTACCCAACCCTTCCTTGGATAAAACTACCAACCTTTGACAACGTTTTCCCGATTATTCTGTATCTTCAGCCAAAAACAGCTATCACCTAACAGGGTAATAAGTAATACAGAAAACAAAGGCTTTGGGAACCACAGCTTGACAGCTATTTCAACAAGGATCACTACCTTTTTTTACTACAGAAAACGCTCAGTAATAAAAAATAACCCTTCGTCAATGATGTACGTACAGAAACCTTCTACAAAGTCTTTGTATTCTACTCGCCTTTTGTACAGAGGGCAACATTACTCTTTTTCTGTTGTAATCAGGATCATGATCAGTGTGGCCTGCTGTCCGTTTGTCTCAAAGGGTCAATGTTTTAAGGCAGTAGTATTAGTAGTAGAATGGTAATAATGGTTGTAGCCTGGTGTTGACAGGGAGGTAGGCTAAGTACCTTACACGTACAAGTCACCATAGTATAGGTGGGGGCCACCCAACACTGTGTGGGCAACCTACTGATACAGCACTGGTACCAGTCCGCATCTTACTGATACAGCACTGGTACCAGTCAGCCACCTAGGAGACAACTGTTCTCGGCCACCCAGTAGTTAAAAGCTAAATACTGTTTCATTACATAGGGAAACTTCATGATTCTGTTGTCTTTCTAAACAAGAATTTTACAATTCATAACTTTGTCTTTCTAAATCAGTATTTTACAATTCATAACTTTACCATTTTCTTTTCCAACGCTCAACATATAAATGCATTTCTTCAACATGACAGGCGTTAACAGTTATTGTCATAATGGCAGATGCCTTGGACATCTGCAGGTAACAGGGGAATACAGACATTTTTTTCAACGTTTCCAAATCATTGAATAACATGCGAATTGATAATATTAAAACGTTTTTCAACCTAAACTCCAGAATATTATGGCAACAAAATATCAGTGACCATCCTCAGTAAACTTTGCCCGGTGACAAAACTCTATGCAAAGTATCTATCAACACGCGAACGATAGACTTGGGCGAGGATAATGTAGCACTTCAAACTGTCCAGCGCATTGACTACAACGCAGATAAGAAGCTATGATACAGTATTTAGACGAAGGGGGTCACACGATGCAGTTATCGCACGGATACGGAACAGTTAACCGAGCACAAAATTGCAATTATTTACAAAATTTTCTGAATAACACAGCTAGAACGACGTCCTATAGTACTAATAGGCATGGGTAAGTCTGGTTACGGACATGTTAGGTTTTAAGCATCATAAGGGTGATTTCTCGTGCTTCCAAACACTTTTTCTTATAAGAAATATTGCAGTTGCACACATTTCACGCAAATTCCGTGACAGCAAAAATAAAACCGTGGTAGTGCTGACTGGAAATGATTGATGTGCAAATATATAACCACGTTACAAAAATATATTGGCAATATCTCACGTTTTAGTAGTTTTGCAATTGGAAGGATATTTCCATTGTTTGGAAAATTTCTCGTCGCTATATCTTCTCATATTAGGATCACTACGGTGAAGCAACGGATAATCCATTTTACATACGTCTATAATATTGAAAAGTCCAACCTTTTGTGAAAGGTACAGGGAAAGTCAAGTGTTTCACCTAATGGATGAAAAACGACTTATTTCAGGCTACATCGTTGCATTCTGACAGCACTAACAAGAATATCATGTACCTTTACACAACAGAATTTAACAGGGATTAGGGTTATGTAACTGTAGTATTAGTGATCTGATATTCTAGAGTAAGTGAACTACTATCAGTAACTGACAATCTTTGCCTGATAAACACAGACAAGTGGTCAAACTTATTCACATTTAAAAAAAGAAGCAAAGCAATAGCTAACGATTATCAATGATAAAAATATACTTTCAACGGTAAGAGACATAAGACCATTGGTTGTTTTAGTGTTACATACATTTGAAGGTGTATAAAAAAAAAAAAAAAAAAAAAAAAAACGTACATTAATGCAACACGTAACAAACGGGATTTGACGTTAACAAGTAAAGGATACACCTATTATACAACCCATGTTGAAAATCGCCCAGTAAAAAGAAGTTAAAATTCTGTGTGGTTAAACCTACATAGATTTTACATCACCTCTCTTCCAATGTTTTATATACACGGTAGAAGTTAATGGCATTTTCTTTTAATGAGCGTTCATTTTTTTGTAAAATAAATTGTATACACACATGCTGCCTTCTACTATCAACTACTACAAAGAATAAAATGGTGTAGACCAATTAAAAGAATCATAACAAGATTAAGTACGTCACACGGTAGGTAAATAGTCGTTATTTTTTTAAAAAAGAGACCTTTAACAAGAACTTTGTGCGATTATTAAACAGTGTAGCCCAATTTGAAAAGTATGGACTTCTTGTTAGTTTATTTGTGCCGAATGAGAGAAGAAATGGGCTGGAGTCAACATGGCGAGCTATATGGTGGTTACAATCCAGGTTTCACCTTTGCTGAGAACACAGTTGACCTAACTATGAGGACAGAGTGTTTGGTTTCTAAATTCATCTTTTACACATAAAAAGTGAAATTAAAAACAAATATCTAACTCTGTACATAAGGAATAATAGATGTGTTTTCATGGTCTTTGTGTTTCCTTTTATCCTGATATACTATCATTAGTGTGTTGAACAGGACATCCACACTCCCTACACACATCACGAATACAAAGCAGTATGCGAGGTGACTACAGTGGGTGTTGTCTACGCTGGAGGTGCATAATCTTCTGCTGCTGTGTTGTGGAGGAGACGGGAAGCGTGTTATATCTATATATACCGGAACGGCTGCCTACGTTCAACTATACAAAGACCAAAGTAACATATATCATGTATACGTATATATACAGATTATTATGTATGATAATAGTAAGGAGAGTCAGCGCTCAGGGCAGGCTCACTCGGCCATCTGACACCAGACGGCGGTGTGAGCAGCACCTGCCACTGACCCTGCGCCCTGAACACTCGCCAGAGGGCACCACTTACAACAAGCGTCACCCTATGGGGGCCAGGTGGAGCTAACCTTGATTTCTTTTTCTCTCCTAGCTTCTGCTGTTTTTGAATTCCCTTTCTGTCTTACTCTCACCGGGTGATGATCTGAAGCCGTCGTTAGTTGGATCCAACCCGCCTGCTGCCATGTAGAATTAAGTGCCGTCTTCGCAGGAGGCTCCGTCTCACTTGCTCGCCGAGGTCCACAATGAGGGATGACATCGCGAACCCAATTCCCTCCGACGAACACGGCACTTGGGTGATAAGTGTATCATCGAACAAAATATTGGCGACAACGATTATGTTTACCGACTGTTCATTATTTTTTGAAGGGCCGATTCAGCCGGGGGCTGAGTTGACACGTCAGTTATGTGACTCAAATAACAGAAGAATGATTGTAATTTTGCTGTACTAGTAATTGTACTATTTGCCACTGTGTGTCTTTGGAGACGACCACCCGGGGCCGCCGCCACAGCAGAGACGGAGAGCAGAACAGTAGTGAGCGGCCGCTGGTCAGTTTACAGTGGGGAGGATATTACGGACAAAATTGACCGATGTATATCTCGACCATCAGTGGCAGTGGCGACCTCTATGTATGAACACAAACCTACTCTGGGTATTAAAACAAAGCTGCAAACTTGCATAAAACCTGCTTATAAATGTATAAATGCAATAGATTTTCTTTCCCACAATATGGAAATTCTAAAAATATTATTCTTTCGTATACACATTAAAACCGACAAACAAAACATACTGTGGGCACCAAAAAGCAACACGCCTAAATTTGGAATGGTCTTTTGGACGAATTCTGCGTAAATTGAAAAAAAAAATGAAAAAAAGATTTTGGGGGTATGGAAGGGGGTGGTATAAAAGGGAACCCGCTCAAACTGCTCCACTGCCGTGCGGCGGTCCGCTGTTTGGGTCACACACTATTGCTCGGGGGCCACCCATAGCTGGGAGTCATTAGTCGGGAGGCAGGAGCTCGTGCAGACGCCAATGTTGTCGGATCTGGGGCCGCACGTCTTGACGCTGGAAATACAGAGAAACAATCCATGGGTCTTCTTAATTTTCTACCAAAGAATACATCAGCAAGGTTTCCCTCAACATATTTTCTTTTGCCATCTACTTGCCGATTCTGAAATAACTGTATTTGGTAAGGCACGTATATATATAAGCCATAGTGGTTTCCCTCAACATATTTTCTTTTGCCATCTACTTGCCGATTCTGAAATAACTGTATTTGGTAAGGCACGTATATATATAAGCCATAGTATTATGGCTATAAAAAATCTTGCATAGCTCCGGGGAATGGATGGACAGTTCTTACTTCGCTATTGACAGTTATCATGAAACGATGAGGAATAAAAGTACTGTCGAACACATGCTCAATGTCCAGAAGGAAACACAAGAGCTATTTTATATCTGATTGAATTGATAACCTTATCTGAAAACTACTTACATTTTGGACTAATGTTAGGAGGAAAGGGACCAGCTTCAGAAGTTCTCTGTCCTCGCAATCCTTGAACCAACTTTCGATGGGGATACCATTGTCCAGCTGTAAATGCAAATACAGGCAAAATTGCAAATAATGAGTAACAAAGTTTTCGAATACAACAATACAACTATTCAAACATTAACATCTTTATTGTAATATGACTCAAAACTAGGGGAAACCCTGAAGTATATTACTCAATAAAATCCTTTAAAAAAAGAGAAAGAATTCAAGAAAACCACACCAAGAAATTTAGATTTCTATAGTCTCAATTATGCAAATATTTAATCAGGCGAATGGAATGAATTCAAGAAAACCAACCTGGTAGCCAAACGCTTGGGGCGAGTTGTCCACGATGATGGTTTTGGACAGATCACGGCCAAGAATGGAGAGATCCTTGATGTAGTTGCCGTTCACGCACACACAGTGTTCACGGAACAAACGATGTCTGCAGAGAGAATCAAAGTGTTAGCATGATGCATCCGGATATAAACAGTGTATGACTTTAGTGGTGCATGTTCAAACTTCTTCTCTCTTGCTATTTTGATGCATTCATTGCGATCCATCAAAAATATATCAAAATGCATAAAGACAAACATAAAGAAAGTTAACCCTCTGAACTTGCGGTATTCATTTAGTGCATCCCCTGCTATTCCTAAACTCTCTTAGGTCTTGGCATCCCCTACATTCAGTGACCCTTTGGATCCCCCGTCAGCCCGGTGACACTACCTGCCCCCCACCCCTCGACATCCCTGTCCCTGACTCACTTGATCAGCTTCTTCTCAGGGTCGAGCAGATTCATCAGTTTGTCAGCGTACACCTTCTTGGAGGCGGTGAAAACAATCACCTCGTACAGGGGGGCAACCCGCTCAAGGAACTCACGGAAAAATGGCCGTGTTCTGACGTACACCTAAAACATAAAGCACGATGTATGTGAGAAATGATCGGCAGAAACATATCTGGTTAAGTGAAGCAGGATAAATGGCCAGTTGATTATGGGGAGATAACGTCTATTGTTATGTCATAATAAACCTTTTAGAGAATACGTCTGCTAGACCATAAGTAACAAAGTATACAGGTATTTATATGGTTGACTGTATTATCATACTGATGTACAGTATAGACATCAAGCTGAAATAAGTTTAAAGTTCATCTTTGAGAAGAAAGAAATTTCTAAAAAATTATTTTTTCCTAGATATTTTTTTCTGTAACTAATTAGTCTTTGTGACATGGTTAACCTGACCTACCTGGTACGTCACATCCTGGAAGAGTACAGGGAAGGAGAATGCTGCATCTTCCAACTCCATCAGGCTACAGTGGACTAACGTCTCGTCCTGTCAGGGTCAATGGTGCACAGCTTTAGCGTGACATGTGAATGTTTAAATCGTTTGCCTTAATCGAGAAATGCATTTAAAAACATGTATTTTCTGGCTTTAACATTCCAAACGTCAGATGCAATTAACTACTCTACTATGTATAATCATCTAGGGGGTATGACAAAAAACACACACAAAAAAAACAACATATGGGTGACCGGTTTGATATAAAAAGGTACTCACCAAGTCGAGCACTAGAGAGAACTCGGGTGAGCTCCTCGTTTTGAGGGGCAGCGCGGGCTGCTGGGCCCGCATCTCGTCTGTCAGTGGTGGCAGGTGTTTGATGAAGTAGTACCTGCAGTAAAGGCATATTACAGTTAGAATCGGACTAATGTACTTATGTTCTAATCAGAAGAATACAGTTATCTATATCTGTATAATGCCGCTATTCATACCATTTAGGGGTTTTCTAATGGTTTTGTTTTTTATCTAAAAGAAAACAATTAAAATGTACTTGAATATGACTTAATTTTGAAGTATCATTCATTTCCAAGAGTAGGATTAGTTTTAAAACTAATCAATTGATTCAGCCACAATATAATCAGAATAATTTGTAAATCCAAAATCAAATGTTCGTCAGTTAATTCAACTTCCTTTATTCTTTTCTTTTTTGTTGAAATATAATTTCCAATCCAAATATTTCTTAACTTTTAAAACCTGAAATCCAGACAAACGGACTATATCATAAACTTACGGATCAAACTCTGTGACCCAGTCCTCCATGTTGTCGACCTCTTCCTCCTGTGGGGCGTAGGTGACGTCGACACAGCCCACCTCGGCCGTGCCCACCTGCTCCTCCTCCGGGGCGGGGGGTGCGGGCAGCGCCGGCACCGGCACCACCACGCCCTGACCCATCGGGGCCAGGCTCGCCACGCCCGCCTCGGGCGCCGTCGTCTCCACGTTACCGGGCGCTACATTCTCCTTACCTAAATACACAAGGATGTACGTTAGGATTAAAGAAAAAAATCTGAAACAGCATAAACAAAATCTGAAATAATCTTATAATGCTATGAAACGTGATCTAAGCAATTATTTTTAAAGTTAGTATTGGAGATATCGAAGTGACAAATCTGAAATCAGACACAAATCTGAAAACTTACATCCCTGAATACAGGTATGTGTAGACGTTTACTTGATTTCACTGTATGAAACGCTTTTTACTGTAACTGTTTGTACATTTAGTTAAACTAAAGTAGGAAAGATATCCAGATTAACAATTCTATATTTTTAAATGGAATCGTTAAAAAGAAACTCGTTGATAAGCATATACATGTGTTTTACATGGAGTACTTTAAGCATTCCTTTAAACCCAACCGAGAAAGTTGTAATTATCATAGTATGAAGGTAGCAGCAACAGGCGAGTGAAAACTAATTTTTCTTTAAAATGAAAACTTAAATCTTTTCCGCTATAAACCTTATTGTCGAGCAGGTTACAGGTACATACTTGAAGAGGATGTGGAGGATGCTGTGTCCGATTCGCTCTCTGACTGGTCAGCGGTCGCTTCAGCGTCACACCTTTTCGTCAGGTTATCATTCGAATCCACTGGAGGAAGCAAGATTAAACGGGAATGAAACTAATTTTCAAATTTCCCTCAATACGGTGTAAAAGTGTTAGCCTCAATTAAACCATTCCTTACCTAGAACCATGGGGTAAATCATAGAGCAACCGTTTTCTTTTAATGTTATATTCATCATGTTAGCATTTTTACTTACAAATTCAAATATTACCTGAAATAGATCACGACGTGCATATTCTCTTTGTGGGACTACAGTATTAGTTGACTTACCATTGTTGTTCTCATAGGCGTCAAAGACGGGAGAGAAGAGAGTGCCAAGGTAGGCTTTACGGGGTGGGCTGCCATCTGGACAGGAGGTGTCCGCCTTACGTCGTTGTCTTGTACCTAAAACAGAGAGGGACAGCATAAGGAATTAAGTTTAAACATTGTAACCAAACAAGTTATAACCTACGAAAAGTTACTTAATATAGCGATTCCATTTCTTCATTGCTCAGGTGGTGCAATTTGCAATCGTGAAAACAACCCAATTATTAAGCATCATGTGAAGTGTCGAGAAAACTTTTTGATGAAATAAAAGTACAATATTGCGACTTTTTGGGTATAGCTGTTCTGTTGGTGATCCTCAACTGGGTAAATCCCTGTTCTTCCAGACGATTCATTATCATTAAATAGTACAAACAAGTTTATGCGTGTCCCTGATTGGTGCTGCCACCTGGAGGTTAATCTGAGCAGACATGGGGCATAAGATTAGTGTTTGTGGATTCTAGATGCCTAGAGATTCAACATTCCCCACTACAATTACACTCGATACATGTATCACATGCAACTTTTTCTTTTTAGTTTGCAATTCCCCCGAAAAATTCAATGTTATTTCCTAGCACCGATGTGAAACCTTGGCGTGTTGCTGTTTGGGTGTTTGTGGGGTTCCACCTGTTACACGTAGTCATAGATGAGTCATGTCTTAAAGCGGGACCAGACCAACCATACTCGGTACTGAAGGGGAGGCTATGGCATCCTGCATCGGGGTCAGTTGGTACTTTCAGCGACCCGTTAATAATGGACAGGGGCATACATAGCCTCAGCGTTTTGTTAATTACATACATACTGATACGTCAATCTTGGTAAAATTATTGGTAAAAGATACTACACAAACACTTTGGAAAACTTGACCCTTGAAAAACGTGCCGCCTACCTTTTCAATGGTTCCTTACGTTTTGCTTATTACAGAATTGATTGAGAAACCAGCAATCTACATTATGTTAAGAGAATGTATTCTCCTGTGAAGATACGTTAATGTATACTTCACATTATGATGAACATAACACACTAAATCGGTCCGTTGCTTAAGATACCAGAAGAGGGTGCTTACCCTTGGGCGGCCGTCCCCGTCGCCGTTTGGCCGGACAGGGGGACTTGACCTCGGCGTCGGTGCCGGCCGGGCGGCGGGAGGTGGGCCGACCGTCCCCGTACGGCGTGGACGTGATCAGTTCGCTGCCTGCTGACGGCCGCTTATCGGGGGTCGCCTTCTTCTGTAGGAAAACAGGCAAAATGGCAACCTTCATTTCAACTTCAACATAATTAACAAATGTTGATCCAAATTAAAGGGTTGGGCGAAATCAGAACAATAATGGCTAGGTCTTGTATTGGAAAAAAAAGAAATGAAAAAAAAAGAAGCTACTAATAATATTTTGTTCCACTAGTACCTGTGACACAACACGTCTTTTAAGCCGTTTGTAATATGGTAGTTTAGTAGCACTCTTTTAGGTCAGCAATGGACCAGATCTATCGTCTTTCTCATATCTTAGATCAGAGATCAACAGCTGCTAATGATCAGCACAGGCAAAATCTAGATAATTATCTATTCAACTTTTTGTCATCAAAAGGACGTGATCAAAGAATGTGTGATACAATCTTAATCACGATACAGTGACTGTTCAGCACAGATAATAGCTACATAAATTATGCTCTCCTGGGGCCTGTTTAAAACCAAGTAGAAAACGACAGCGGAGCAAACTGGTCTATATACGCTCTCCTCATTGATTGGTGTGTGAGATTAGAGTCTGCAGGTTGGGGAGCGCGTGTTACACTTACTGCTAGACCGGGAATTGCCGATACGGCCCGCCGTCTACCAGCTTTATGCACAGATAATCAATATCATCTCCTCAGCTACACAGGTAAAACTGAGCGGCGCAGGTGGCTCCACCTACCAGCAACAGACTGTAGTATTCAGGGAACTGTTGGTTGTACCCTCTAGTCGTGAGCTAGGGGCAATGACCTGTGGCTTACTTTATATGAAGCATACTCAGGTGCTTTGAATGTGGAGAGGAATCTCATGGTTAGCCCTTTTTTTAATGTTATGTTTAATCAAAAGAACATGTCGAATCACAAATGAAATTTCGAAAAACCCCAATTATTGATGAGAATGGATAGAAACTGTACACGTTACTAGTCACTGAGACACATTCAAAATAGACCAGTAATGCTTTCTTCTGATATGGTCCTGACTGTTAAAATTGGCTGTTTGAATAGTAAACTTAAGGATTTACAACGGCTTAACACTAAAAAAAAATCAATAACTGAGAGTAATTCAAAGTCAATAACTCTCCCCGATTGTCGTAGGTTAGTAGGGTGGCGACGTACCTGGGAGACTGGAGGGGGCGTGGGAGTGGCGTTCTTGCGCTTCCTGCCCCGGTGTGAGGAGCCGACCCGGCCGCGGGTCATGGCTGGTCGAGTGGGGCTCCGCCCCGTCCGCCCTGCACCACTAGCGCCTTCTCGGTGGCGCAGCTGCATTACAGTCCACACATAGACAACTCTGGAAGACACGAGACAGAAACCACAGTCAGCAACACGGTCAGACCAGGCACTGATGGCACAAGCTGAATCAGCATTCACATAGTAAGGGAATCGATATGGTAATAGGGGTTTGTATTTCTGACCTGGACCACTGATTTTTAGATCATGGTCAGTATCCTCATTCAAAAAGCGCCCTGCTCCCTGAATATTTCAAACTTAATTCATATATGAAAAAGATGTACACCGTTACTAAGCAGAAAGCCATGTCATTAAGTCCAGCTGTCGAATCAACACGGTGCCCTTTATATACCACCAACTTTGACAAAACTGAAGAAGCACCCCACTCTCGCTGTTACTTTTTAAGGTAACACACTTCTGAAGGTTAATTACACATATAATAACCACAAGCCTATTATTCCAAGACGCCAAGGAATGACTTAAGCCACGGCCACACTTACCAACTGAACTCAACTCGACTGTCATAGGTTCTGACGGCACCAGGGCCTACGACAGTCTGGTCTTAGCAACAAAAAAACTCTACCCAGCCATAGATTACAACTCGACTGTCGCAGCCTTGATCACTTTATGGGTATGGCTAATCTACGGCACACCCCCCTACGACCCGATGATCCAGTCGTACATCGTTGTCTTCTCAACATGTAGGACTTAACTCAACTGTTGTGGTAAACCAGTCGTAGAGGCATGCCACACTACAGGACTGAACCCAACTCAACTAAACTCGACTGTCGAGTTGAGTTGAGTTGGTCAGTGTGGTCGGGCCTTTATATAGTCCAAGCGTGAGATGCACCATGTGCGCCGCCATTATGATTATCGGGGGACATAAGGGTCGAGGTGACAAGAAACCAGACTTTTAGCAATTGTCAAAATATATTGAATGGAAGAATTCATTTCAAATTTGTCATGATGGTAGAAAAGGTAAAAGTCCAATGAATTCTGAATTTTTCAGAATTTTCCTGTTATAAAATGAATTTTCCTGAATTTTCAAAGTTTGACCCCAGTCGCGCAAGTCACCTTCCCTGTTACATAATGAGTCGCGCAGTTTGTCCCCCAGTCGCGGTAAACTCACGCACGGCCTATTGCAAGGTATATCTCACAATCCCAATCTCCTGATACGTATCTCCTGATACCAGCTTATCAGTGAAACATTTGTTGTTGTTTCCCACTCTTCCATTGGTATTGTCTCCGAACCTATCAAGTACAACGTAATCCGGTAAACTGTACGATATACACCGGTTACTAATGACTAAACCATGAGCTATAAACCCTTCAGTAATTACCATCTGATTATACATCGCTAACCACAAGCAAGTAAAACTAGTAGTTTTGTAAAATTCTCTCAAAAGTCATTAAGGAATTTTTATTTCCAATACCCCCCTCCCCAACTTTCAAAATCCTGGATCCGCCACTGAAAGCACCACTTCGTGTTAAGCATCTCACCAAATACCATCGATCATACCAATCAGCCATACGGGCCTACGTCCATATCGACCGGTAACTACGCTTCAGTCGCCATAGGGCGTAAGACCCTGGGTAACTTGCTATCATGCAGCCCATTAGTCACTCTCCAGCCCTCTCCGCCACACCTGTTGTTGGGTCCTCCAACAAAGCCCAGTTCTGGCCGTAGTATTGAATCATGGAGATAGGTGTATTCTTAGCTCGCTGGCCAAACACAGGCCGCTGTACTTTGGCCGTGGTTTTAGGCAGTATCAGTGCCCCAGAAAAATAGCCTCCTTGTCTTGACAAAAGACAAAGGAGACAACATCAACGGGGATCATCTACGTATTTCATCCGGATCCAAAGGGACAGCTGGTCTACACATACTGGAAATTGATTCTATTTGACGCTCTCTCTCTCTTTTTTTAAACCTTATTGTGCAATAATTATCAGTTTTTCTACTGGTTTTCAGATGTCTGTATAAGCCATTCTTGGGAAATTTGAATCCGCGTATTTATTTACCGTCGAACACATCTTCTTTTGCTGTTGCCACAAACACTTACATGTATATAATATATACAGGTGTAACCATCGACATTAAGGGTATATGGCTGATGTCTGATGTATCAAGAAGGTCTCAAGTAGTTAGCAATCATTATACCGGAAGGATTACTTTATCGTGAACATAGAACTTAGAAGAAAGATAAAGGAAAACAAATCATTTCTCTTATCAGATAGAAAATGTGAATCAATGATATAGCCGCGCTTCGATGATAACTATTTATTTCAACTGCGTTTTGTGGCTTGAATTTCTCTACCACGGGGCTTGAAGAAATGGTATCAGTTTTCTTTATCTGACACGACCAAAAAAACGTCTATTTTACTTTTACCTATGAGGTATAAAACAGCGAATCTCATCCCAGTGTCTGGTCGTCTACTGTTGGCTAACCTGACCCGAATCAAACTAGTGGTTTTGGACTTCGAGCCCTCCTCATTGACTTGTGTTTATCCCCATAAGAGACCCTCGCCATTCTGTTTTATCAGATAAAAGCTCTACTATTGACGTTCACTACGTCGAGAGTGTGATGCGAGATCTTTACTGCATAAAACCATCCGAGATGTGATTGGATCAGCTGTTCCAAACTAATTACTTTCTAAATGTGAAACTCGTCGGCTAAACATGTCAGTGTCCACTGTATTCTATCTCAAGTTTACGGCTATACCAAATCTAGTGACTGTGTCAAGAAACAAAATCTTCAAAGGGTGATGGGAAAAAAAGAATGTTTTGTCATATAGTACAGAGATGCCACTCCTCAACCATCAAAATGTAGGAAATATGTAAATGTTTGAATTTGCAGAAGTTAATAACTTAAAACCACATTATATATGCCTCTGGTGGTTGGCAGTTCAGTTGGAGGCAAAATATTGTCTGAACAAATACAATCTCAAGTGTCCTACTTTTGTGTAGGAACTGTGAATATGGCCATGCTGTTTTCCTAATCAGAGTAGTCCTCTATTTTGCAATTAGGGGTATACTAGAGACTTAGATTTCTGTATCCCTGGTGGCATAAAGGCTGAACTAATTCCTACTTTTCTAGTAGGAAGATCATATCATACTGCGTACAGGAGAGTTCCTACAAAAAGTAGGAAATGGAGGAATACCATTCTAATCCATTCCAGATTAAAATTTTAAGCTTATAATTGACTAGAGCAATAGGGCAATGAGTATTTAATAGAAGAATGTAAGGATTTTAACAATTTTTCCCTTTTTTTTGAAAAAGTAGGAAATCCTACAAAAGTAGGAAAAATGGCATCTCTGATAGTATCTAGTTAGTAGTAACGACAATGCCTTTCTTCTAGTAACCGCAGCCTCGGGTGCTTCCTACTACAATAACCCACCTGACTATGATATATCCCCCTAAGCCAACTCCGACTTTTGTGTTTGTGTTTAAATCTCTCGACTTCTCGCCTAACCACAGACCACAGCACAGCTCCCCACTACCCCTCCCCCACTACCTCCCGTGCGCTCGTCACCGCCCCTATCTCGTCAGGTTTGTTTTCCTCCCTCTGCCCTCCCCGTTGTATTTTTTTCCCGGGAGCAGCCTTTCCCCGGGCTGACTCCCTGACTCTACCCTAAGATCTGGGTGGCTCCTCCGGGGCCACGTTCTCTGCAACAAGATAGTAAACAATCTTCGCTGTACCTCGACACACGTGATAAGACCGCTAACTAACTTGTAGGAGCGAACTGCACTGGTATGAATAGATGTACATGTCTTTCATGACAAATACATTTTATATTCTTTGCGTAAAAAAACAAATTTCAAATTTATCTAATCGGAAAATCAGAATTTATCTAATCGGAAAATCAGATATTAAAAGCCTTCCGGATACACCCTGGGTGTTCACAGTCCGCTGTTCATGACCATTTTACCAGGTTATTTTGCCCATGATGAAATATTCAGGATGTGATTTACTTGAGCGGGGGCCCTGCCTCATGCCGGCCGTAGTAAACAGGGGAGACGAGGCGCACCGGGACTAAACATGTCGGCCGCTGATAGCTGCGAGGAGGCGGGGCCCAGAAACAGGGGTCATAGATTCTAGCCGGGTTTTATTCCCACCATTGATGCCGGCCGCTCTCTGGGGACCTCTTACTTGTGTACGGCTGCCGCCAACAGGCGGGGGCCAGATACCAAGGTGTGTGGGGCACCCCAGTGATAGTGGGCGTTGTGGAGGGGGGCAGTAGCAGTTACCGGTAGGCAGTGCAGGCCTAGAAGCCCGGATCCAGACCTGCTAGGCCCGGGCTGGTTAGTACTAAGGCCTCTGCCACTGCTGCCTGCTGCCCTGGCCGCCTCCCCCCTCCTCCTCCTCCCGGTGGGCCAGCACGGCACAGACAGAGGCGGGACTACCTGGCCCACTAGCCTACTTCCTATTTTAGATCACACCGCTTGGTACGACGCATCTACCGCCATAATACCTTTCCGTTCTCGTCTTCACACTTTTCCCATAGCGCTCTGTCTCCACCTTTGTTGCCCGATCGTAGCCCCCTGTCCATTAAATCAAACTCGCCTACTCTTCTGTTCTACTCTTCAGCTCTGGGCAACCTTCGCCTATCGATCCCTATCTGTTGGGCTGCTGAAGCTGGCAGTCCCTCACAAAATCTTAGTGCGAAGAATTATTAAGGAGTGAGAAGGAATACCTGCCTTGAATGATCAGCGACAGGTTATGGTGCCTTCGTCTAGACATTATGAACGGGAAAAAAATCTACAGCTGAAAATACATGCGCGGTGAAGCTAGTCGTGATTATTCTCAATCTAGCTTAGATGACTCCATCTACACCAGATCCTCTGGTCTATGGCGCCATTAATAGTTATTTACTTGCTCTATTCTGGCCAAACAAATTCCTGTCAGTAATTCCTCTCAGTATGAGTCGCATACACGTCCTGGACTAGGGTTATCCCCGGAGTAACCTATTTTCCTGTTTGATATTCTATCAAAGAATTCCATCTAACTACCGGTGATTCTAATTTTAACAGGAGATTATTATATCAGGTAACATAGTCGCAAGTGCGATATGTTCTAGACTGATTGATACCTGATCAGATAGGCCCACACTCGATCTTTATCTCAAAAGTCTTGTTGAATGTTGTTTATCAGTATTTGCCCTACACTAATATCAGGGTACCAACCGAACATCCATTTTCAAATTCCCTGTGTTTTCCCTGAGATTTCCCTGTCCCGCGACAATTTTTCCCTGTGTCATATCTAGCAAGATTTTCAGATAAAGCCTCTGCAGGCAGAAAGAATTTGGACAACCCAACAACTAAAATTCGCATCCCTAATATCTTGAGAATCAGGAATTTCAGAACTTGGCCAAATGAAATTCCCTGTGTTTTCCCTGTGTTGTGTAAATGAAATTCCCTGTGTTTTCCCTGTGTTTTGACAAAATTTGCAAATTCCCTGTGTTTTCCCTGTCAGGGAATTTTTTTGGTCATTTTCCCTGTTTTCCCTGTGTGGTTGGTACCCTGTAATATGGATCAGCTTAGTTACCACGTTATCTTGAGTTTACTATGTGACAAGTATATGTTTTCACAAACAGCTGAGTGCGTTCCAGCACTCCAGTACATAACACAGATCCTGATTTCTTATATCCCGCTAATATAAACTTATTAAACTCTTGAAAGGGGAAATCTGTAACGTTCCAGACAGTAAACCCGAGGATGCGACAAGAATACACATGCCAACGTGCGTCGGATCCCAGGCATCACCCTGGCCATATTGTCCCTTAGGCCTTACCGCAGTTCTAGGCCACGACGTGTCTCCAGGACCCTGAGCCCCTTCATTTAGCATTCTAACCACGACCATCGCTGTAAAAGGTCGTTCCGCACCTGTGAACAGGGCTCAGCGCCCAACGCCAAGCATGGCACATATCTCGTCTGGGACCGATGGGCCAATAAACGACTGACATACACACATACAACCTGCTTCGGCGTAGCGCATTTCCAAGGTGTTGCGTTAATCGTGATGAATCACAGATTGACGACTACTGACATGTATTTGATCTGCAACGAATTTCCAGAGTTTCCCCCCCCCCCCCTTTTTTTCCATTTAAAAAAAAAAAAGTAATTCTAAATTCAACAGAATTGTGAATCAATTGAGAGCGAAGGTCTGTATGCGGTGGTATATGCCGTCTGCCAGACCAAGGTGTTTGAGTGTTAGAGGTGTGCCTTATGTCGAAAGGTATTTTCCCTTCTCTTTAAATCTATCACTGTGTGATTGTGTATGGCACGTGGAGAGGCATAATGATCGATTACAAGGCTGGCTGGGATGAGGGTGTTGGTTTATGTATGGTGTTGTATGGCGTTTGGTGTGGTGCACCATGCTGGCTGGGATGAGGGTTTGGGTCTATGTGTGGTGGTGTGTGAAATTTGGTATGGTGCTCCAGACTGGGTGGGATGATGTGGGCTTATGTGTGGTGATGTATGTCATTTGGTGTGGTGCACTAGACTGGGTGTGATGAAGGTGTGGATCTATGTGTAGTGGGGTATGACATTTGGTGTGGTCAGGTGAAGGTGTGACTATGTACAGCTATGTGTGACGGTTGGTATAATGGTGGATCAGGCTGGGTGAGATGAGGGTGTAGGTCTTATTGCGGTAATGTGTGATGTTTGGTATGGTGGATCAGGCTGGGAGAGATGAGGGTGTGGTCTATAATGTAACGGATTGATGTTTGGTATATGGTGCACCAGGCGGAGGGAGAGGAGGGTGTGGGCCTACATTTTGTGATGTGTGACATTTGGTATGGAGCTCCAGGTTGGGTGGGATGAGGGTGTGGGTCTATGTGTAGTGATGAGTGATGTTTGGTATGGTACATCAGGCTGGGTGAGGTGAGGGTGCAGGCACAAGTGAAGGGTGTATGTATGGTGTGTGGTATGTAGTAAGGTGCACCAGGCTGGGTGAGACAAGGGTATGGGTCTGTGTGTGGTGTGTAGTAAGGTGCACCAGGCTGGGTGAGACAAGGGTATGGGTCTGTGTGTGGTGTGTAGTAAGGTGCACCAGGCTGGGTGAGACAAGGGTATGGGTCTGTGTGTGGTGTGTAGTAAGGTGCACCAGGCTGGGTGAGACAAGGGTATGGGTCTGTGTGTGGTGTGTAGTAAGGTGCACCAGGCTGGGTGAGACAAGGGTATGGGTCTGTGTGTGGTGTGTAGTAAGGTGCACCAGGCTGGATGAGACAAGGGTGTAGGTCTGTGTGTGGTGTGCAGTAAGGTGCACCAGGCTGGGTGAGACAAGGGTGTAGGTCTGTGTGTGGTGTGCAGTAAGGTGCACCAGGCTGGGTGAGACTGCTGGCTGCCTACACTATGGACTGTCGGCGTGTCCCGACTGGTGCAATACTCTACATTAATATTGATCTCCCCAACCAGTCAGCGAGTGGGACAGCGAGCTGCTCGACTGGCCCACTGATGGCGAGTCGCTACCTCTCTCCAAGTCACGAGGTAGTCGTAAATTTGTGAATGTAGTGTGGTAGTCTGAAGCCACCCTGAGTTTTCTTCGGACTCGTGTGTGTCTTAATCTTATCAACGTTCATGTCACACTTATGTCCTTCACAATGTATTAGAATTATCTACAGCTTGTCGACATTAACAACTTTTTTTTTAATTTCTGAAAGGATATGCTCTAACTACACAGGAGCCTCGTCGGTCCATACTAAACAACAAATCCTATATACCATTTAATATGCATAAGTATCCATGTGGTCTGTGCATCATTGTTGCCATTAAAGGATAAGTATTGTAACGCAGAGAATAAGGTATGGCATGCCCCCTTTGTAAGTGTGGAATTGAATATTCTTATGGTTGAAACCCAATATTCAACAATGTTATGGATTTACCGCAAAATATCAGAGACAAAATGTAAAAGAAAGTACAGTTATTAGATTTGTATAACACATCCTACAAATCAATAGAAAGTTGACATCGTGCCTTACGACCTATATCTATGTATGCATTCTCTTCAGCACCTTATATCTGAACTTTGTATCATCGAGAGTTCCTTGTTTGTTTTCCTCGCGCCCAGTCCTCTGTCGAGTCATGCCACCTCCACCCACGTATACCTGGGCATCTGACCTGACCGCTCACCCACACAGGGGACCCGTTCCTAAATATACTTTTAACTGCGATTGAGAGGATCTGACAGTGATTTAGGTGATGCCCACTGGCAGTGCCGGCCGGCGGGCAGCATACCTCAGACAGATACATCACCTGCCCTCGGTGGGCAGGACTTGGTTACAACGGAGATACATCAGCTGCCTTTCGGGGGTTTTATCTGCTATAACGGCATTTCTAAACCGAATGGATATTGACTTTTTGGTTATTCGGAGCCGATTTGAACAGAAAAAGCATTCCGAGTAAGCTGGCTGTCTATCTTAGGATGCTCGGCAGCATGTAAGTTGTGTGTTGTTTTTTTTTAAATGGAATTAAAATATTGCTAGAAAACAAACAGGGTTTGTTGAAAAACTAACATTTCCGTAATTTCCATTTTCATTCTCTGATTTGGAATGCTCTTTTTTGAAACACCACAACGTTCCTCTTTAGAGTTTCGCCCACGCATGGCAAATTTCAGAGTCAATTTGTAGACATGAAATTGCTCAATTTTCCTTGAATAACAGACTAAATGAGGAATATCCGTCAACATCTCTGTTGAGCAGATGTGGAGAGCGGATCTGAGCGGAGCTTGCCACTCGGAATATGCCGACCCTTTCCCAAACCTGGCCTGCCTGATGCACGGCACTGTCAGCGTCTACATGACTCATTACAAAGGTAACAAGAGGTGCCGAGTCAGCACTTATTTTGCCCATTAGCCATGACCACCCAGCACATGATATCCAACCCGCCGGGGAACAAATTAAACCTGATAAATCAGCGCAATTCGGGGGTGGTCTAGCAACGACGTCGGCCTGTCACTAGCTGCTAGAAGTAGTGCCTCTGGGATCTGGTGTAAACTAATTAATTAATGGCGCGCGGCGCATATGGTGGTGTTGGTGGCCTGGTGGTTGGGGGGGGGGGGGGGGAGTGGTTTGTACAATGGGTCATTATCTGTCTGAGGTCAACACCCCGGTGCTTCTCCTCCTACTGCTGCTGCTAACAGCAATCGGAGACCTGGGTCTGGGAGGGGTTGGGTGGGTGTGGGGAGGAGAGAAGAAGGCGAGCTGTTCACCTCGTCGTGTGGGAGCGGCGGCCTCGGCTGTACATCGATCAGCGCCGTGCTAATGTTATGAAGCGCCGACGGGGCGGCCTGGCCGGGTCGCCATGCAATCAGAGCAATGCTTCCCCCGCCCCCCCACCACACACGTCTCCCCAACCCACCCTCCATCGCCGAGCCGATGAAAAGGTGGACTGGAGCGAGAGAACCCCCCTGTACCCACCCCACCCCTCTCCCCCACGCCACGTCCCCACGTCCTGGTAGCAGCGCTCCATGGAGTGGGGTTCACGTGGTTTTTTTTCTGTTCTCCTCAATATGTTCTGTAAATGACGCCCACGTCGGGCTGGCTGGTTGATATGGATCAGAGCAGGCAGTGACGGACAAAGCAGGCAGGCCAACTGCTGCTACTGCTGCTGCCTGCCGCCTGCTACGTCCGGACCTGTACTGAATCCATGGCCGCAGACACGGGCTGCACACCCAAGTGACTGGAGTATAGTCTCCTACCCCGCCACCAACCAGAACCTGGCCCTCGGCCAATATATTAGCCGCCCGTGCGCCCTCAACCAGAACAACTTCCATTGGGCCATTATGGATTTGAAAAACGGCAGTAAAAGTTTAAATTGACGCATTACGGCTGATCCTTCTGTTATATGATTCTTTTAACTCCGTTCATTCTTTTCACGAACTTGGGGAACTCTGATCATCTTTGTTACGCCGTAATCATAATATATGTTGTCCAATGGAACATACAGTATCGCCCCACCCCCATTT
The DNA here is from genome assembly GCA_936440205.1 of Lepidonotus clava. Lineage (NCBI taxonomy): Eukaryota > Metazoa > Annelida > Polychaeta > Phyllodocida > Polynoidae > Lepidonotus > Lepidonotus clava. The sequence goes on from OW387134.1 coordinate 21,673,794, forward strand.
CCTAAAAGTCTGTAAACTGCAAGATTGTTTTTTTCTTTAAACAAAAATATGCAGAAGTGCACTACAGACACAACGGGAGTTGGGTCAGGTCACTGATATATATTCCCCATTGCCCTTTTCACACCGATTCACTATCATTTGCAAAGTGCAGACATATCGATATTTTTCGTATTATTTACTCAGACCACATAAACACCGTCCATACTGCCTACTGCATGGAGATTCGCCATCAGGATGCAGGGTGAGAGGCTGCCCCCTTGATCCGCGTCTCTCTATCACACCAAATTGACGCTCAGTACTGTAGGTAAGAAGCAGCGCTCAGATCATGAAATGGGATTCTCTCCCCGCACCCCTCGGCTGACGGTCAGACACCCTCAGAGAGTGTTTGACGTTGTTTTAGCCGACATGCCCGCCTGGCCTGCTGCCACCGGCCCACCGCCGGCTTTGTATGTGCCCTGTACTGCCGGGAATGAGCAGAGAGATCCAATTTTAGCCTCGTTAACTGGGGCTGGGATGAGAGAACCTTATACAGCATTTACTGCAGAAACCTCACTCTGCAGTCTCCCTGCTCGGCCGTATTAAACAGTACCTTAAATTGAGCTCCATTCTAACTCTATTTGAAAATGGGTTGTCTTATAGGGCTGCCTAGTTCAAGATATCGGATTTTGGAAGAGGCGGACTTAATTTTGGTGAAACACCACATGAGTAGAAGGAATATAGTCCTGGCCTGCTGTACCTTGCATACCCTTAATTGACAGACTAGGCCTAACATGCGACGTATTCCTCTTTTGAACTGTCAACATATCATTATGCACATTGCGGGATATACTAAGCTTGTAAAGTCACGAATCTCACCGTTGGTACATTTTCTTGATAAACCCTCTACTTCTGACGTTACCCTGCTTAATTGGACTGAACCCTTCCATTCCCCGTTTAATTCACCGACACCGTCGTGGTCACTGGTGCGGTAACTATGTTCCCTGTTTGCTGTACCGTGTCTTGGAGACGGCCACAGGTGCCTAGTAGGTCGGCGGTACGCCGGGCTGGCAGAGTCTGATCTCCACCCCCCACCACCCTCTTCCAGGGTCGTAACACACCTACAGACAGCCCGGGAAGCAGTGTTAACTTGGCGCTGAGGTCGGTGACCAACTTCATTAGTGGCCATCAACGCGTGGCTGGCGGAGAAGACTACCACCCTCTAGAATTCCAAAGTGTAAAAACTATGTCCGGTTGTGGTTTTTGCTTCAAACTGAGACATTAATTATGTCATTAAAATAAATGGCAATTATTGTTTTACACAATATGCACATCAGTTTAAGACCACATCACACTAAGAACTTTGAAAAAGCAGTCAACGAATCTGTCGAGAAGTGAATAGACAGACCTTGTAGTAGAGAATCGAAATATGAGTCAGAGTTAAAAAAGAGAAGGCCATACCAGGCTAAGACTGAATAGGGCATAGGCCACACGGTAAAGATAACGCCAATTAGTCCCAAGATCTGAGGAGCAGTAATCTAACATGAACGATAAGCTAACTGTTAAAATAAAAATATTTTTAGGCATCGACCTTTTTGAAGCACGAACGTGTTTCTCGTGCCCATAATCGCGTCGATTTAAACTTCTCTTTGCGTTTTGCACTTTATATATAAATGTATAATCTCGAGACTAGGAGAAGCTGTTTAAAAAACAACTACCGACAGAAGAGACGGTCCACCTAGAACGCCTTGCTCTATTTCACAACTACAGACAGAGGGAAATGTTCTTTTTCTTATGCGAGGTAAAACATGCATGCCTCTCAGTCTGATATATAGCCTTCTACCGCCTGAATATTCAGGGAAAGAGTGAAAGTTCTGGTTCCAGAAATTGAAGGACCTCTCCATCACTTTTTTTTTTTTTATTGGACTACCATAGGAAACCTAAGCTAATTGGTTTGCCAAGTCGCATACTGAGTCAATCTCGTCAGAACTGAATGAATATTATTCGAAAGTTAAGCTCTAGGACAATTATTTTCAGATAAAATTATCATCTTAACTGAAATCTTGTTAAACTTTCATACTTAAACTTATCACTTTCTTGAGGATTTTGCGGAGAGTTGACGGTTTGTAGGTAATAGCGCATAGACTTACGGCAGAGTTACAAATAGCCACCTGAAATTGAACTTCCAATATTTCTTTTTCCTCAGGTGATGTTGGCAGGGGGGCCAAGTAAACTCTAGCTAACTCCCAGAACTGACCCCTTAGCAGAGCATTCAGTGATGCGTAATAAGCCCATTACCTCACGTGGGCTAAAAATACGGGACGCTCCCATCGAGGCGAGGGATCACAACAAAGGTCTGCAGCGACCCGGGGCCGTGGTTCCATTCATTGGACACACCCACTGTTGGTGTGCCAGATTTCTCCACGGTCAATATGCCCACTGGTCACCATGACATGACGTAATGTGCAGGTGAATGGACTACATGCCCGTTCCCCACGCCGACCAGGGAACACGGAACCAGTTGATCAAACTGCAACACTACAAAGGTGCAGATTATTAATGTATTAACCTAAACTAGACAACTGGTTTCACATGTCATGTCCTAGAATATATTATGCACATATTCATATTTTGCACATATTTAAACAACGAATGAGGTCATCGTTATTTTTCGATATTTTCTTATGAAGGTTTGACTTTATACAACATCTACATGTACTTGAATCTTCAGTTTCCCTATTGTATGCAATTTTCTTTACTGGGACGATAATAATTTATTTTGCTTTAGCACACATAATCTTGTAAGAAACTGTTATTCCCCGAAGAAGATGCGTATTGCTTTAGTGCACAGTGCTGCATACTGTACGTGAACTGTGCATCAGATTTCCTTCTGATACCCTGTGAGAGGGCGGCCCTCGCCAGGGCTCCATCGACTCGGGGCTGTGGGAGGGCCGTGTTGTAATCTCCCCCCGACACAGGCCGCCGTGCCCATCAGAGGAGACGCACTTGGAGGTTGGCGTGTGTCGCCTTACCTTCCTGGCACACCTTTCCCACCGACACGCACACTGCAGGCCGCCCACAGCCTGCTACGACGGCCAGTAGTAAGGGTGGGTTGGGCGGAGTGGGGAGGGGGAGGGGGAGGGCTGATATTCCGAGCATGGTGAATATACCTATGCAGGATGAACCTAGGTGTGGATCAATAGACGTCCTAATGGGACAATGAGTGAGTGAGTGAGTGAGTGAGTGAGTGAGTGAGTGAGTGAGTGAGTGAGTGAGTGAGTGAGTGAGTGAGTGAGTGAGTGAGGGTGAATGTGAGAATGAGAGATAAAAATACGTGTGTCAGGAGGTGAGAAAGTGGGAGGGACTCCAAGAGACGAATAACAAGAAGCAAATGACTATCAAAGTTCCGATCGTTGGAACGATCGATGTTCGCCCTTAACATAACAATGGACATTTCATTGTGTTTGAAAGGTAATTGAACGAAATGTCAATATATCTAATGTATGTAATCTATAGCAATGGTTGTCCCTCAATAAACTGAAGGCCTTCCTACAACCTGAAGGCTATGGGCTATGAGTAGTGATCACCACCACCACTACTGCTGTCACACACAACTCAGGGAGGGGCTTAGGAAAGGGGCTCCCACCTCGACCTGCCCACCTGCAGGTGACAGTGGAGGTCCTAATGTGGAGGGGTGATTGGCTCAAGTAGGCCTACTGGTTATGTAACCCACTTCTGGCTTCTCAAACTGCACCCTCCCCCACCCCCACTCCTTGAACTGAGTTCAAGGAGTGGGGGTGGGGGAGGGTGCAGTTTGAGAAGCCTGCCCACTCAATAACACTTGATGCACACTAATTGTCCTTGCTTACAAATGCATGCCGGTGGACAAAGGCCTGTAGCTACTTGTATGTAAGATTGTGTAACCGGGCAATCAGATCAAAGCCCAAATACCTACAAAAGACATGACTGATTGAGTGAGCCCTTCCCATAAGCTACAATACTAAAAACTATAATTAAGGGCTCACAACAAAAAGCCATCCGACATGAAAACAGCAAACTGCCGAGTTCCACAGATTCTATTTCTAAGCAGACTGCCTCTCTAGTTCCGTCAGTGCCTGTTGGACAGGGCTTTATAAAAGACCGGGCTACACGGACGCCACAAAAAGGCGCATCCTCTCAATGAAATTATGTCGATTCAGCGTGTTTTTTTGGCCTGTGAGAATCAGCCAACTTTCATCATGCCTTTTGTAATAAAAGAAAAAAAGCAGCAGCAAAAAAACCCGGCGATTTCCGCGAGTCCAGTTATCTACAGCACTCAGAGGAAAAGGCCAAGTGTCCTGGGTGGCAGCTACATGGTGTCTACCGATATGCGTTACTGAGGACAGTCTGTCCGACGGGGCTGCATACTGAACTACATCCAATACTACATACAGTGCATAGAGAGTATACGTTGTAGATACAGACAGAAACACCGCAGGGAGAAACCTGTTTGTTGGTCAGCAAGGAATACCTCACTCTGTGGTACCGGTCTACAAACGATATCTATGAATAACGAACAAGCACTTAACATCTTTCCAGTGTTCAAGGTGGATAGTATGTTCTCAGGATTTCGGAGAGCAGAGGTAAATGATATCCTCATCAGTAAGTTGTGTACAGGAGAGGGACGGATACCAATGCGATGTAAACAAAATCAATAACGTATTTCCCACGTGTTTACCCTAACTATTTTGCTTCTGGTGGTGGGTCGAAAAATGACAAACGTCTCTATTAATGTATATTGAATGTGCTGCTTACAAAGTGTCTCTTATGACTTTGCTCATATCGACACTTACGGTTTTATCAGACCTATCAGTGCTATAGTGCCGACTGCAGGCATCGACCCGGGGTAACAGGTGAAAGACAAGGTATCAGCCTCGTGTCTGTGTGCTTCTCATTTCACGCGAACAATGTTATTTCCGTACTCTAAGCCCTGGATAGGAAATTGAAATGAGCAAGAAGGTAGATAGGGTATCACTGAAACAGCTAGAGTATAGGAGGCTACCTCTTCATGGAATGGGTCCTGCTAATTTTAACTCTGTGGTCGAATTTCCCAGGTTCAATTCTCAATAGTTTCGCACCTGAATCTCAAGGCTTATGACCACTGAAACAGCTAGAGTATAGGAGGCTACCTCTTCATGGAATGGGTACTGCTAATTTTAACTCTGTGGTCGAATTTCCCAGGTTCAATTCTCAATAGTTTCGCACCTGAATCTCAAGGCTTATGACCATGTAATTCATGCATCTAATTCTTGAATTGGTCTACAACTCACCAGACATCGTGGCTATGTAGGATATTCACAAACAGATCCTAGATTCGATTTTCAATTTCAGAAAACAAACAAACACTAGCTTCTTCCAATGTGTACTTTAGACTACAGCAGCCCAACATGTGTGAAATAGAGGTATGTCTTTTACTACAAGTGTACCGAATATTGATTTCTGTTTATTCTTATACGCAGTGTATATTATCTTTCCAGGCATGTTCACATTAAGCTGATCACTCGATAACGGTCGTATTCTCATCAGGACAGACTCACTGTAATCATGGGCCTAGACTACCAGTAAGTGGTGAGACAACGATCCGTCACCGTCACAAGGTCGACATGCACCACCCGTCAACATTACCCAGTAACGCGTGTCGCCTGACCTCCTCTACTGCCAAACACACACCAACTACGACGCCCAGACTTGGCAACTTTCGAATTTCAATGTGTCGCAGTTAACTAAGTTAATACCGTATTAGACTCAGGTGTGTTCAGATCAGATTCACTCAAGACTTTTTCAACGCACTCTTTGGACATGAATTACCTAGCAGAAAATAATTATTTTTTACTTACCTAACAATCAATTAATATATATGAAACTGTTTCCTAGATTCTTAACCTAAGATCTATGGGGAACATCAGAGGTCCCAGGTGAATTCCTAGACACAATAGTCGTTCAATAAAAGACCATGCTAAAACTTCCTTGTAGAGTGTGTAGTACAAGTCGGGTCTACCAATAGGGGCCGTGCTGACCAAAGCAGGACCCATCGACCTACTTTCCCCCGATCCCCGGCCGAGACCGCCGACCGCCGCGTGTCGATGACTAACGCTGGCCTCATTCAGCGCCAACATTTTCTACTTTTCCCCCCATTATCCCCGTTTGATTTCCAAGACCGACCCTTCTGTGACAGTATGACGCTCTACAGTGTTGGTGCCCCCAACGACCTTGTCCCCAAGCAGGTTGGGCTGGTAGGGGTACTGATTAACATTTGGCAGAAGACGGTGTGATGGGATTAGTCTTACTCAGGGGGGCTGTCTCTCCAGGTGTTCAGGTGTACACAGGGAGTACACACCCCGCCTGGTGCTGTCAGTAATCCCCACCCTGAGTACGAGCAGTACGGTCAGCCCTGATCCCTGCCGCCCCAGCTGGGGGTGACTGACCCACGGCTGGGAGGTGAGTAGCGGGGTAGGAGGGGAGGGCGGTATGCCACACCCCCTCCCCCGCCACGCCCACCCCTCTCCTCCCACTCTCATTCACCTGATTGATACACAAGTTTCACTTCTAGTAGACCAAGAATAATGCTATGAGCTAAGCCCCGCCACCACACTCTCCTACGCTACCAGAGTCTATTCCACAGACGTACACCACCAAACAGTCTACACCTCAGACGTACACAACGGTACGGACGGCCCCAAGCCAGCACCACCGCCGCTACTGCACCACCGCCACCACCGCCCGCCCGCACCACCAACTCCAAAACATCGAGCCACGCGGCCATGTTGTGTATGTGAGATGACCCAGCTCAGCTGAGACGACGCCGAGAGTGGTGGTGGTGGTGGTAGTGGTGGAGGTGGTGCGGCGACCACGAAAACATCTCCCCCCGACAGACCAACACAGAGACGGCCCGACGACCCCGATCCCTGATCCCGTGTCAAGTGTACTACTGCCCTGACTAACCCGACCCGACCTACCCCAAAGTGGGGGCCTTACAGCAGGCTGCTGGCCACCCTTTCTACTCACCTAGATCATGCCCTGCTGTGGATCCCTTTAAAAATCCTCGCGTACTGAGCTGGACGTGGCCGACCGCGGGGCCAGCTGATCGCGGGGTGCACTAAGTAGTGGCGGCGGCGGGCAGCAGCAGCTACTACTACTAAGGTAGCAGCGTTCACTCAGTGGCCGCCGCTGCTGGTGGTGCTGGTGGTGGTGGCGGCTGCTAGCCCTGGCTGGAGGCAGCAGTGCCCACTACGACTACTACAGACAGTGGAGGGCGGCAGGCAGCAGCAGCCAGGCCCAAGGTGGTGGCGGCGGTGGTGGGGAATGGTGCAGCTACACTCAGATCCAAGCGCCACTCACAAAATGGATCACGACCGGGTGTGTTCGGAAACGCGCCCATATTTCCCAGTTCGCGGGAACATGAAGCGTACTCGGAAGCATACGTTTTCCGAATGAACTAAGCTGAGTTAAGTTCCGAAAATAGCACTCAACTTTCTATTGACATAAGTGTGATCTTTGATCTTTGTTTATAAGGTGAAGACACTTTCTAAAAATCGAGAAAAATGCCTTAGCTCCAGTTCCCAGCCCAGAAAGTGCATGTAACACTGTATTCTGTCGACATCGCACTTTTCTAATTGTGCCTTCAAACCCATACAGAATCCGTCTTTGTGAGAGGATAAGATTAAGAGGGTGAGAAAGGCAGGGAAGAAGAGCTTCAGAATATATGTATCATAGAAACGAATCGGGGCGGCTGAAGGGATGCGCCCGTGACGACCAAACCGTCCGACGGGTTAGGTGTCCGTCCGGATCGTTGGCAGTTTGCCAGAGGTGGCATATTCGTACCACCTTCTCCCTCCAGGAGGCGATCAGGGTATGTCATTATGTGTATGGGCATCGCCATACCCCATCCCCAGAAATTTAGCTTTCCACATCCCCTGAAACTATGATCAAAATCTTTGCAATATTCACGAAGAAAATAAAAACATATTTGAGATTTTTTTCATAAATATATTTTTCGTACAAGCAGAAAGAAAGTTTGCGTACTGATCATACAGCACAACATTATAGACCTAACATTGGGATTCATAGTCCCCAAAAGGAAACCTCATACACCAAACAGTTGGATTGAGATTGAAAACGATGCCTTATCTGCAATTGAGATAAGCTATCCAAGATAATGAGGTCAATGACAGGATTTTCACAGCTGTCTGTCAGCATTATTTGGTAATTTGAAATTGATCCTTGTGACCACCAACATATTTACCCATCATCCCAGCCACATTACTTCCTTGGTACGAACCGATTTGTTAGAATCGTATGTAATAAAACTATAAGGAATGATTTTACAAGGCAATGTGTGAAGTGTACATTAAGCATGGTTGTATCAAAATTAAAGTATCAAACCGGTGAGGCGCCATCCAAAGCTATTCATTGCTGGTGTAGGTATGGCGATGTGTGTTAATTCACTTACCCAGCACCCAGCTGGTTCAATCAATGATCATATTCTTTTCACACTGTCACTGCAGTGATCCTTCTCGGTGAACTAGAGTCTTTGGTCCCCTCTCCCTACCGCCCACTCTGTGTCTGGGTAAAATGTGTTTGGGAGCAGGACTTTGGGCCATCACGGTCCTCTGTAGTAGTGGGGGTCCACTGGGTGGTGAAAGAGGCTTAGAACCCATCTCCGACACAGATCACCACCATCGTTTACGAGCGCAACCAGGATAATCGTTCCGTGATGATAATTATCTCATGTCAGTGCATCAGGCACGGAGAATAGCGTCTATCAAAAGCACCACGTGATACCCGTTACTGCCACATATATATCTCTAGGTTGTTGTTTTTTATCACAGCCAATAAAGCACAGGTTAAGAATATTAATTTCAATAATTTCGCAGAACAAACATCCATAAGAGTTAACGACTATACAGTTCATCCACACGGAAACATGTAACAAGCTGGTGACCTGTACTACTCACTTAGTAAAATGGTCATGGTACTTCAATTATACTGAGAACAAAACATAGACATGGCTACTTGTCAAATGTTTCATCTCCATTTAGGTAAAACACCTGAATTTAAGGTGGCAACATGAAGAGTATAAAAGTATAATAGTAATATTTGTCCTACCAAACGTGAGGACAATCCATGTGCTATACTACCGACAAAAGTTAACGCGACAGTTTGTTGGAGGTTTGTCAAGTCTACCTGAGATGTGCCAGGGACCTAAGTCTTTGGTGGGCGGAGCTTACTACAGACACTTGTCGGACATAACCAATCTGTAACACATCAGTTTTTATAGGTGGCTAGACTAGTGACATCCTCTTATGAGAGATACGCGCGGAGAGCTCGACCAATGAGAGTACTTTCGATTTTGATTTCAATGGCTTCAAAACAAAATAAAAATTACACATTCTTTCCTCTGATTGACTGATAACAACATTTTGTCTTGGTATTCCAAATATTCAAATCTTGCATATCAACGATTTATTATCACAGTTTTACCTCACAAAACTAGATCAAAAGCGCCATTGATTTAATTGATCAAGTTAAGTGCTGTAGGCACATAGGGGCCGGTGTATCCCAAGATCTAATGGAGAGGGCTTAGGCCTAGATATTGAGATATTAATGATTCAGATATTTTGATGGTAGGTCTGGAAAAATGACACTATAGTGACAATTTCACAAATTATTTAATCTTTGAATCATTTAAATCTTAAATCTGTGACACTGACAGCACCGGAGAACTTATTGACAGTGTGACGCCTATGTTTTAACATTGAATGGGAATGATTCAGACACTGACAGTGACTTAGGCCTAGACATATTAAAGTTCAGATTGAATATTTTGATGGTAGGTAAGAAAAAGTGACACTATAGTGACAATTCAACAAATAATTTAATCTTTGGATCATAAATGATTGCTTTCGGAGCCTCCATAATACATTGACAGTGTCGGAGGGGGCTTAGGCCTATCTGAGTCCAGTCATTTTTTCATACCATCTGTAAAATATTCTTGCAAGCGTTTCTAGGCCAAAAAAGATCAAACTATGTGATATGTAGGACCCCCGACATATATGAGAACATAGATATATACATGAATTTCATTTTGATAGGCCAAATAAGGTCTAAATAATTATTTTTGAGATTGTCAGTGTCGAACGCCTGAGAGGCTGAGTCCAGCAGCTTGTCTAGGCCTATCATTTAAACTGCTGGAAAAGATATATCATATGTACCTACCTGTATAACTGAATGCTTCCGAATGCTTAAATCCTCCACAATTATTAGGTTTAGTCCAATGTCATCCTGGTTTCCTGATTTCAATGAATCGCTGCAGGAGTGCGGGGAGAGAACCCGGCCGGGACGACGCCATGTTAGGTCTGACAGTGACAGTGCCTCCTCGTGTCCGATCGATCCAATGTTTTCCCTTCGATACGAACGCATGGACCACGCATGAGTTTTCAATGCGTTGTATGCGTTTAAGGGGATCCAGACGTCCAAAAAATATATATTGAAAGCATCAGATACCGCGGTAATCCAGGCTAGAAAGAGAGAGCCTTCCCCGCCACGGTCCGCTCGGGACGACTGCGCCCGGCGGTCTGACAGTGTCAATGTGAGGTGGCCGGGCGGAGGCCGAAGGATTACCCAAAAAAAATAGCGCGATGCATTTACGCGTTTAGACGCGTTATTTCGCAATCTTTGGTTTTCTAGACTTTGACATGATCATCTATGTATCTAAATGTACCTCTGTATATATATTTGACCCGTAAGAACGACCGATTTCATGGTGAAATAGGCATGCAAATTTGTTGAATATTCATAGGTTGACCCAGATCCCTTCCTCCCCGATCGAAAGTGGGACACGAAGAATGCCGAAGATACCCGAATACCGCCGATCTAAGCCATTTCTATTTCGCGCTAATATATCTAATTTGACCAATTTGGGACAAATGTCTCCATTCCTGCTTGTTCTATAGATAACAATTGATATTAATATCAGCCCAAATAAGCCCAAATGCTTGGATTTAAGCCCAGAATTGATAGGTAATCAACCCTCACAAATGGCTCGCGGCATTTCAACATCTCGACCACAAGTGGAACCCATGAAAGTCTATGCCTTAGTAGGCCGGTGGCGCGAGATTTGAATGATCAAATCTGATAGACTGGCTGAAAGGCTCACCGGCCCACAATAAATCGAACGGTTTCATGGCACAGTTAACAGCCCCCCACCCCTGCCCCTTTTTCCCCTCGTTTTTTCCCTTCTTAATCTCGGAGGTATATGCCTGCTATGCCAACACATGATCGTTACGACCCTCATTATGCCCGTAGTAATTTCACTGGAGAGAAGAGCGGCGCTACGTTGTGTATGTCTTTAACGGGGACAGACCAGTGTCTAACCTGGCTATACTTGTAAATGGGTCGAGAGGAACTTGTCTCGGTCTGGGACGCCCAAATGTTCACCTTGGTGTGAAAATGCGGACGGCACAGCTCTACGGGGTGACAGGGATTCAGTCAATCGATGCGCCTGGCCTCCTCCCCACCAGCGGTATGCTCACAGGCGCCTCTAGGTGGCGTCGGCGTCAGTGTAGCGTCTCTTCGGCCTCCAGATCCGACGTACCACCTGCGTCTTTCCCGGTCAGCGCCCCTCTGATGATACCCACGGCAGTAAATAGGTGGCATCTACAGCTAGATCCCTATATTGGGGTACTGATGTTTGTTTGTTGCGTTAGTTTAACGTCCGGCCAACCCTTGATAAGGGTTCTTTTACCAGACTACACAAGGTAAAGCTGATGACTGAATTCCTATTCCCCAATATAGGTATCAAAGTACAAACCAAAGTACAAACCATGACTCTAATAAAGATCTGAAATCCCTTACCTCGGACACTGGAACCCTCAACCCCGCTTCCTTGAATTACTCCCCGCGATCATATTTAAATTTGACAAAACATGAGGCAGTGGTAAGTCGGAGAAGATTGAAGCGATTGGAATGACAGTGTTCTAACTGGATGATACGGAATATTTTTGCAGCACCCTGTTTGACGCTTGTCCCTGATCAATATGTTAATGGCATAATTTGTGGTTGCCTCTAGTGAGCAGGCGGCAGACTTAGCCGTGCGGCAGGCGGCCATAGACCAGCAACCACCTACGGCGAGGCTGGATCATCACCAGCCTGGAGCAGCCTGCAACCTCTTCCATGCCCCCCCCCCCCCCTCCCCCTCCAACACCAGCCTGCAGCCCACACAAGTCATGTCTCCTCCCCCACACCAGCCTGCAGCCTGACCATGCGCCGCCCCCCCCCCCCCCTCCAACACCAGCCTGCAGCCCCCCCCCCCCCCCCCCCCCCCACACACACACATGCATGTCCCACTCCCCCCTCCCCTGCCAACCCATGTCTCCTCCCCCACACCAGCCTGCAGGCCATCCATGCCCCCCCCCCCCACCCCCCCACCCCCACCCACCCCCAACACCAGCCTACCAATGTCGCCTCCCCCACACCAGCCTGCAGCCTGACCATGTCCCATCCCAATATCAACCAGCTGCAGTCCGACTATGTACTCCCTGCAGCCTGCTCATGTTCCCCAAACCAGCATGCAACCCATGCACCCAAATCTCCTCCACAAGCCTGCAGCATGCAAATGTCACCCAATCCAACATCGGCAGCCTGCCAATGTCCCCCACATCAACCTACAGCTTGCCCATACCGCCCCGCCCCCAAACACTAGCTTGCAGCCAGCCCATGTCACCCAACTCAACCTCTGCAGCCTGCCTATGTCCCCTACATCAGCCTACAGCCTGCCCATATTCCCCCAACACCACCTTGCAGCGTACAGCCTATAATGTCCCCCCACATCAGCCTGACCATGCCTCACACCTGCCTCCTCCATCCTGCTATCTACCCATATCCCCTACACCAGCCTGCCCTTGTCCTGACACATCAGCCTGCAGCCTCCCCATGCCCAATCCCCACCCCTCCTAGGCTACAGTCCAGCCATGAACTCCATAGCAGCCTGAGGCCCGCCCATGTCCCTACATCAACCTGCAGCCTGCAAATGTCCCACCACACCAGCCTGTGGCCTGCTCATATCCCAACCAAAACTACAGCGCGCCTATTGTCCCCCAACCAAACCTGAAGCCTGCCTATATGCCCCACCTCAGCCTGCCCATGTCCTCCGCAGTCAGCTCATGTCCCCACCACCAACCTGCAGCCAGCCCATGTCCCCAACGCCCACCTGCAGCATGCTGATGTCCCAAAACCGGCCTGCAATTCACTCATCTTGCCCATAGCAACCTACAGACAACCCACATCCTCCACACCAGACTACAGCCTGCCCATCACCCCAACAGCCGCCTACAGCCTGCCCACCTCCCCCACACCCACCTAGAGCGTACCCATCCCCCCTACCAAATGAGAAACTGCATCTGCAGCATTCACCAGAGCCACTGGCCTACATCGACCTAGAACTGCTAAATTAGATAAATTTCCTACAACAAAATCTGAGAAACTGGAAGCACACGGGGAATTAGTGGGAGGCTAAGACAGGTGCGAAATGTTAGGTCATTAGCACACCTGGGTGATTTAACAATTCCACGTTTAATCTTCTTAGGCTTTAGTACCCTGGCTCAGGTCTGGCGCGTGGCGTCTAGGCGGGCAAGGGTCCAAGCAGACAGCCTGAGCGGGCGGTGGCACTGACTGGCCGCGTATTGACACAGGCCGGCAGCAGCTGACCCTGTTGGGTGAGCCGGGCTGTTCACCGCTCAGCGATCACAAGCCACACGACCCAGCCTGTGTTTATCTTTGGTTGTGTACAATACGGCCCGACGCGCGTGTTGTCGGCGCGGCCAGGGGCCCGGACAGAACAACAGGCGGCCGACTGCTGGCCTGGCCGGCTTGTCGACCAGCCTATGGCAGTGGGTCTGGATCTGCTGCCACCCTGCCTCAGACAGAGTGTGATAGCGGCAGCATCCTCCAGACCTATCGCCAGAGGTTGTGAGCACATTACCGTCCCTGTCCACAGGCCGTCATGGCGACCTCACAAGAATGTGCCTTTTTCTTTCACCACAATTCCCCACACCGTTTATGAAGCCCCACCCCATCCCCTCACCTCCATATATCACCGTTTTCATTGGGCATCTCCCGTAACCTTCACACTGAAGGCACTAATCGAAATCACCGTGTATTCAATCCATTTTTTCCTATTATCAATCTTTGCCCCCCTTTTTCCTGGTTATTTTACGTTGGGTGGGTTTTTGTCAGCAGACGCTGCTGTAGGCCCCTGGGGGCCGTCTCGGACACCGGGAAGGCGGGGGCGGTGACAGGCTGAGGGCGGTAGGGCCGGCGGCAGGTCGGCCGTGCGTCCTGCTGACGAGCAGCATACCGTGCTGCTCCCGACTCGGTAGCGCCAGTAACGGCCAACAGTACCACTACTGCCTGTCTCATGACAAATTTATGGCAGGCCGTTTTAGACGAGGCGGAGGCCGTTCGCGGGGGGGCAGGGTGGGAGGAGGAGGGTGTTAAATTGTTGCTGCTAATGCTAATAGTCTGCGATCAGCATCTGACGGGCGCTGCTGAGACACGATTAGACCAATAGTTTAGGGAAGATTATGCCCAGTAACCAACGGTAAGGGGTTTGGTGCGTATGGGTAATTAAAGATGCATTTCCCTGATTAAATTCACATAAGCCTTACTATATGAAACAGAAATGATCTCACCACTGATACAATCACTCGACAATCGTGATGGCCCGGGGAGAGGAAACGTTACACTTATTTTTAGCAGGGTGCGCCATGGGTTTCTTATCTCCAGTACGCTACGTACGATTCGTTCCTTGTAAACAGTGTAAACACGGAAGGCCCAGCTGAACACTTAAAGCCTGAAATACCGCTTCTGTCGAATAGATGGCAATGGCGCGTTCGAAAAAAAGGAGAAATAATCCAATGGTCATGATACTGAATGAACGCAACAGTACATAGGCTACATGTAGTAAATGCAACACTTTTTCTTGCCGTGTCCTCACAAGTGGCCAATTGTACATGTATACAACATTCACTTGTTGTCTGGCAAGGTCTGCTAGTGCAACAAAGCTGCTAGTGCTACAACCCCATCGCCCCTCCCTACTTCAGCCCCCTCCCGCCTCCAACCAGGGATCCATGAAGGAAGCCTGTCCAGTAAAAGATGCTGCTGACAGCAAGGTGGGGCTTTTTTAGCCCACCCTGGTGGTCTGGGGCCTGAGGTGGGTAGGTGGAAGGGGGTGGGGAGTCAGTCAGGTAATAGGTGAGCGGCCGATGACATGGCGGGAAGGTGGGTGCGATGAAACGGGAGACCCAATCCACGACACACGCGTCGTCCCTAACATGACGATAATGCGGTCCCTCACCGATATATTACTTATTCAGGACTACTCACTTGAAACTCCCCCCAATTCTGTCCGACGTGAACCTACCATGTCCGTTCTACCTGTCTCAGTGTCAGAGATACGTACAGCGTCTCTAATCACATCATTATATTTAGAGCCAGACATCAAGTCGACATGTAGATTCTGAACAAGATACTACATAATACTGTACATAATTATTATGTACAGAATTCGGGTAAATTTTTCTTACTTGTGAATTGTATGTGGTTGCCTTACTAATATATGGTCAAAACGACGTGAATGACCACTGTAATTCAGTTAATATTTTGCCCTTTTGGTTTTGCTAGTATACTATTAATGTTTAGTCAGTTTATAACCCTATCTATCGATACAAGTTGTACAAAGTACAATAGTATTGATCATCCCCTTACAGTATTCGTGTCTCGAATCTACCTTACACTACGGAATACGATTTATAGAACCTCAGGTCGGGCACCTTCCTCTCAAAATGTGAATTATTCAAATTACCCTAGAAACACGTTGATGTATTACTACATACATTTATTTTCAACTTACATACATATTGTCTGATGGGCAGGGTCATGCCATAACACGTATGTTGAGGGAGGAACACGCTAGAAATGCACCAGAAATAGTGGAGTCAGCAGCAGTGGCGCGGGCAGCGTGAGCAGCGCCGCCTGGTGGTGCGGGTGGCGGGGCGGCCAGTGGACGTAATGAGAGTGGCACCAAGCCCCGTACTGAGGGACGGCCGCCTGTAATTGCCGCGCCTATTGATTCCTCAGCCTCGACAAAAGCAGGCAACGAAGCCAGCATGATGCGCCCGGCATCGCCACGCCAGAAACAGCCAGGGCCAAGCGCAGGCGACGACTAGCAGCAGGGGCTGTATTAGGTCATCATTATTGCCAGCGAAAAATAGCAGCAGCGGGTCATACTTTTTTGTGGTCATCTAATGGCCAGTGGGAAATTAGCCACATCTAGATAGGCTACTACAACGACGGACGAGATCCGACCCCCTCATTGACATGCGTAAGAGTCCTTACACAAATACACGATGTGAAACGTGTGGCGGGGTGCGTGGGCGTTGTGCAGCAGGGGAAGTGTTCGCTAATGTTAATAAGGAAAATGATCGCGCTTCAGCACCAGGGGTTTCTTCATATTCTCTTAGCACGCCATCCACACGAACCACCTTAGGCGCCACGCCACCTCTAACCAGTTATTTTCATCGCTGCACGGCCCTGCTGCTCATTCTACTCCCGTTTAATTCGGACGGCCGACTGTGAGAGCCCCCTCCACTCTCTCCGTCCCTAGCGACTAGCAGTTTCTCACATCCCGACCACTGTCGCTACCCTTTCCTACTTATCTCATACCCGCGCGAGGACCCGTCTTTTTTTTTCTCCCAATGTACCTAGACATTTGTGAAATCATTAAGTGACGTAATTTCTTTCTGGACAGGCGCCTTAGGGAATTTATAAAGTATCACTTGAAACGTCCAAGTTCAGTGTGGGTATCCTTAAGAGCAGACAAGAACTGATACTCGTACCTTCTCATAACATTGTATAATAGACCTAAGCCGTACGTGATACATCACCAAAACGCAAAATAGTTATTCGTATACCCTTCAGAATAGCCCCAAATTTGCAGAATGCCTGTATTAAACGGTCATTCTATGCTCTTGCGCATTTGGAGGTTCGTCAGACTAGCCTCAACCGATTTGTCTGTAATGGGTAATACTGCATTTTCTGTTAAGGGTATTAGTAATATCCCTTTCAGACTACATGGCGAAGTGCAGCGAAGCAAAACAGTCGCAGCAAAGCAAACCCCCGACCACCAAAATGCTTTATAGACTAGCCCAAATATTGAGAGCCATAATACGTATTCTGAGTTTTTCACGTGTATTGGATTTCTCGACATACAATATGTTAAAAGTGCTTAGGATATTTTTCATCGTAAAAAATCATTTACGTCATTGTCATGTTGATTTCTCTTATTCAGAAAAACACAACCACTAATCTGTGCTTCTCGAGTAACCTCTATTACAATCATCAAAGCTCGTACTTGGACAATGTTAAATCTGTAAGCAGATTCCAAAATTACATCCTAAAATTGCAGATAACAATACATACATCCCTCTTGCAAAAAGAATCCCAACTATGTATGGGTAAAACAAGAGTAGGTCCATGAGGAAGAAAAACTTGAGTTTCGACGTGGTCTTTCTAAGCTACTTAGAAAATTGTTATTGATTCACGAGATTTAAGTGGCATTCGTGACCCGGGCGGTGAAGGCCACTAGACCATGTGGTGAATGATATGCTCACGCTCAGTGGACAGGTCTAAGCGCTCGGCTAGTTCTAGGCACAGTTTCCTTTCAGAGATATCGGCGACGTTCCTTACGCCTGGGCCGAGTTGAATAATCTACTCGTTGTCTGCAGAGGACAGGCTCTGCTGGTGTCGGATGGGTAACTGTAAGGATATTAACTTGCAGCCTATCTTATTGGAAACCGGCCATCGTCGGATAGAGCTTATATTTAGACATTTACGTCATTATTATTGGCAGTAAATAAACACCAAAAAAAGTCCGAAAATAGGGCTAAAAATATCAAGTAGTCGAATACAAATTCTCCTACAAACTTACGAGTCAACAACCCTACGGTACCCTAAAACATTTTAGGTCACACAGCTTAGGTTGGCCTATAGGGTGATTGCATATGTAATATATGGTAAGTTGGAAGCTGGTATAGTTTCGTTTCACACAGGTATTCCTGACAAGCCCAGGTAACAACTAGCAGGGATGCTCGTCTCCTCCTCCCCCCCCCCCCCCCCCCCACCCAACACGCTCTTCTCTACTCCAGGCGCAGCAGGTGTAATACAGACTGTACGGTACGCACTACCAGGTTGATACCATACGCCTCCGTCCCAAACAAAAATGTATGCGATTGCTAGTGGCCAGGGACGAAGAGAGGGACGTGGGCTCTCACAGAAATATAACAGGCCATTATTCGTCAAATAAGCTGAATGACAGTCCAATCACCTAACTTTCCATATCTTATGCTCACGGAAAATCTTATAGGAACATACATACTCAACCGAAATCTTATTTATTTCAATGGATATGTTTTCAGAAATTAAGGGATACTTCTGATAACGCATCATTTAACTGGAGTGCATATTCATTGAAGTCCCCCCACCCCGACCCCGCCCCTCACCTCGAAAAACTACTGTATGAGTGCAACTTACGTACAGCACACTCGTAAATATTGCATGCTTTAGCCCAGTGACATGCATCGATAAACTAATATGGTGTGACAGCACTGGGGAACCTATTCTTAACGGCCGCAGACTGTCAATCTACTACTGCCTGACGACGTTACTTTTCATCCCTGTATTAGGATTAAACATCGCGCAGTGCTGCCATGGCAACCTGACCTGACCTGGAACAGTGCCAATTTTACCCCTACAGCTCTTACCCCTAACTGTAGAAGTCAGCCTGTGCCTGGTGAAAGACTAGACATAAAGAAGATGTGCTGCTCTAAGTCTATACGGACATGTATTTTCTTTACTACTGGGTGTACTATCAGGGATTCGTTATAGGTCTAGGACCCTTGGGGGGGGGGGATCAGGTAAAATTGCCAATCATCATATCCTACTGTTTCATGCTATTCTGCCATTATTTCATAATCCTTAGTGAAAATAATTTCCCTCTAAGCGCTGCAGACGCATCACCCATGAATGAAGATATCGGAGAAGAACAAGAAGCAAATGACTATCAAAGTTCCGATCGTTGGAACGATCGATGTTCGCCCTTAACTAGAAATCAGAAATCTCATCATAGAGGTGGGGGGGTAGTAGTGTCCATTGGGCAGTGCAGCTGTCCCAGGCAGCTGTACACTCATTGGTCAACCTGATTGACCAATAGGACTCCCTCCTATATCACTGTCCATGCGCCCAAGCAACCATGACCCCCCCCCCCCCTCTCCTCCTCCCCCTACCCGGCCTTGCATACACTGACTGCCTAGGTGCCAGTGGCTCAAGTACTGGTTATGTAACCCACTTCTGGCTTCTCAAACTGCACCCTACCCCACCCCAACTCCTTGAACTGAGTTCAAGGAGTTGGGGTGGGGGAGGGTGAAAGGGAGAGGCCTGCCCACTCAATTACACTTGATGCACACTAATTGTCCTGCTTACAAATGCATGCCGGTGGACAAAGGCCTGTAGCTACTTGTATGTAAGATTGTGTAACCGGGCAATCAGATCAAAGCCCAAATACCTACAAAAGACATGACTGATTGAGTGAGCCCTTCCCATAAGCTACAATACTAATAACTATAATTAAGGGCTCACAAAAAAGCTAGAAAGAATTAAACATCTACCATCTGGCGGTATCATCAGAGAATGACAATATTAGTATCCCCAAAAACTTGTCCTACCTGAATCCCAAAAAGTGACAACTTAATAAGTGCCCAAATATTGAACTGTATAGGCTCTTTGGTTACTAAACAGTCTGTTATGATTAGTGTCTAACAGTCTTGTGAATGAATTTGTAAAATCGCTTAGAAATAACCTCAAAGAGGGATTGTTAGATGTAAATGCCTTCTTATTCTTAAAGTGTGGTTTGGGACTACAAGCTGAGGACCATAGTCAAAGCATGTCTGCGTTGATTGCATCGGGTCATAGATTGTGAGAAGTTGAAGATGTACAACTTGATCGTCGAGTGACAATCGTAGGCTTGGTTCGCGCTAAGCCCCTTTTATATTTTTAGAGTTGCCAAATTGGCGGATTCATGGTGATTCGGATTAGCCAGTCTTACTGAATAACAAGATTTCTATCGTTGAAAAATATATATGGTGCACATAGTTTTTGGACAGGAAATGGAATACAATTTGGAACATTTCTGAGTACATTTTTACCAGAATGGATACTCCGGTCATATATTTCAGATCAGATGTTATGTTACCTTAATATAACTATTATTTGTTTTCGCCTGAAAACAAAGTTTCAAAAGTAAATGTTTTTGTAGAAACTTATTTTATTTGGAAAACTATCCCCACTTGGATTACATACACGACCCTCAGTTGTTCTCTTAGTGCTACGTGTCGGACATATTTCCTAATACTGATTCCCCCCTCAAATTTCATTTTCAAATTACCCGTGTTCCCCCTGTACCTTTTTTTCCTTTCAATTAGTAACTGCAGAACCTGCCAGGCCAAATGAAATCCCCTGTGCTCGGTAAAATTTCCAAATCCCTGTTTTTCCTGTCTGGCATTTTTTTCCCCATTTTCCCTGTGCTGTGGGGACCCTGATAATAGATTAGTACATCGGATATGTCCGACCATTTTTTTGGTTAGATCTTAGCGTTTAATGTTGATTTGATTGATTGGTCAGTGCCTACTTCTACACAATTTCATTGCATTATCTAAAACTCATTCCCACTTACTTGACTACTTGATAAAATGTCATGAAAACTTAATTAAAAATAGAAATTAATAGTCTAGAAATAAGAATAGTAATTTGAGATCAAAGAATCAACCAACCTGCTTCTATTGTTTCCTGCGTTTAGAGTTACTTTGACGTGGTTGTAGCCAGAACGTGTATACTGGGCACCTGGTGAAAGATAATTGTCATTGTCAAACGGCTTATCATCTATTCATGCAAGGTTTGTGGGTCATTCTAGATAATGTGATGTTTTTGGTGACAACATAGACTTAAAAGTCCGTAGGCCTCACTTTCTGGGAACTTAGCATATAAATGAACAGTTACCGATCTCCTTTTCTGACAGGTTTTCTGTTTTTTGGGTCATTTCAGTAAGAGCTCCTTTTCTCACTTTCATTTCTCCTTTTTTGAGCTCAATATGATAAAATTATATTGCTTCTACACATATAATTTATACTAGAAACCATTGTATATTTTCAATTCTTATTATAGATGTGTCTAGTTATAAAGAAAATGAAGCCTAACTTCCTTCACCAATGACAAGTAAATCTATTGATTAATCTCAAGCATCTAAAATGCATTTTGAGGTCAAAAACATGCGAAAAAAGTGAGTGAGTGATGGAGATTTTACACCGTACTAACAGCCAGGGTCATTTTCACAACAAAAACAAGTTGGGACGAATTCGGTCTTTGGTGATTGTATCTATAAGTTGAGGGTGACAAGGCGGGCAAACAGCAAGGGATGAAAACCTGGAAATCATTTTTGCTGTACCTCATCCCTTAGTGAACACAGCATCAACCGGGAATTGAACCACTTGGTCAGTGCTGGGTCCCCCATATCGTCACCTTATACGACCAGCAGGGGCTACTGGGGGCCGATATTCTCCCCAGGGGTAAAAGCCCCATGCCAGTACCCCCACAGGGAAGGGGGAGAAATAGGCAATAACCCCTCACCGGCCAAAGAATGCAAGAGAGAAAATGTTTGCATCTCAAATTTGGAAGATGCCCAAAAATAAATTTATGCAACGTTATGTGTCAATCAGATTTCTGGTGTTTTTAATTTTTTTTTTTTATGGAGGTGTGAGAGGGCTCAGGGTTTGGCCCCTAGACCCAAGTAATGTTAAGCCTTATTCAATAAGCCCATCCCACATTGGATATATGCTAGGGTTGGACAAGGGTTGGACAAAGTTTCTGTTTATGCCATCCTTGTTTCCAAGAGTTGCATTTATTGAATTAGCAAGAATTATGTTTTTTGTATAACCTCAAGTAGATCTACTGCTTTAACATTATGATTACTTAAATTTCATCAGTTGACAGATTTGTAGGTTTGGCAGCCAATCAAAATGCCATATTACAGGGCAAATTAGGGTTGGACATTATAGCTTGGGCTGACAGGCTTTAGCATTGGTTCCTATGGGGAAAATGCAAAAATATAAAACTGCATTTTACCAAATTTAGGAGCAATCTGTCACTCAAATTGCTTTGGTTAATTTTGTATTATACAACTGTCTTCAAGGAATAAGCATGGAGGCATTTTTGAAAATGTTTCACAGTAAACCATAGGTGTTGGTGTTAACTGGGATTGGCTTATTGCAAATAACATAGATAACCAATTCCTGTCTCTTGGAGGATCGCACGGTGCCGTCGGTAGAACGAAGGCGATGGAGGGTTATATGGAGGACTGTTTTATGACACTGTTCCTAGCTTTTCCTACGACTACAGTCAGTAGTTATAGATCTACAGGATCAATTTCATAAATGGTGCAATGTAGCAGATTATCTAACCTGATACAATCGTCTCCGAGGAGGTACGAGTCAAAATACGAAAACTGCCGCGCTTTAAACTGCATGTGGTAAGCAGCCGAGTGGGAAGGAGGGCCGGGAAAACGTAAACAGTGGTGGCTGCTGCACCGAGCACTGACCCAGCTTCGCTTCCTCTATCGACGTTTCCACTTGCACATTCACAGCTAGATTTTGTCTATTTCCCGACATGACTTACAATAAAACATTGTGAAAGTGGAAGACAATATTCTTATAATGCACATATTGTCTGTTTGAAACCCCATTTCCCTCTTTAAATCGGTTCAATTGTCCATTTAAAAACTCACCTCCAGCCTCAGACGGTCCCGTTCAAACATGCAGATGCCATTTCGCGCGTATACGCCCAGCAGGTACCCGGATGATGGGAATTGGGGCCGCATACATCAATATTAAATATCCTTAGTGGTCGGCATATACCGATGTGAACTCATTTCAGTTAAATCGAACAATAATCGAGATATTTTTTTGCAGAAATGTGTGACTGAAAGGATGCAAAAACTTATCTAAACATTTTTACTAGAGCGATTTTGTTAAAAAGCAGACGAAGTTACGCTGTGAGACAGGTGTATGTACATGACGTCACGATGGCCGATCCATCGACGATGACTCACGAAACATCGACCCGAGCTATGGCAAGCCGTTTCAGATACAAATGTGAGGGAATATTTCAGAAGACATTGGGTAAGCAAGGACACGCTATTATAGATCGTTGGGGTAGATCTAAGGACCAAGAGAAAAAATGTTCTCTATGCTCTCGTGCAAAATCTAAAAAATAGGCAAAGAACCTTTTGTGCATTTTCAGAGAGGAGCCTGTGAAATTTCAAAAGCATGCCTGTTTTTCTTCCAGTAATTGACCGGCCCCTTCATGCAATTAACGTGATTTCCTGACCGTGAGAAATAGACAATTTACCAAAGTCATAAGTAGAGTAGTGTAGCGTGTCCCGGCCCACCTACCTGGGGGCGGAGTCAAAGAATATGTCCAAATAATAGTCAAAAATGGTCATCTTTATGCTGAATGAGGCTAGAAATGCTCCTCCAGAATGTATATTATGGTCTTCTTTTAACTATGGAATACATTTTTTTATGTATTTTTCGAACTGATTTGAAGGAAATTGATATTTAACCACATCTTCTATGTGAATTTGGAATGTTATGATGCCTATATATCAATTTAAACAGGAATAAGAAACTACAAAATAAGTAACTACCCAAGTCCTCTATTTGCCCACCTGACCTATACGGATTAAACGGGTTAGCGGTATCCTCGCCGTTTCCGACATCGCGCTGAACTATTGTTAATGTTTGATTTAAGACTGCGTAAGGTTCGTGTATATCCAAGTCTTCATGAGTTGTTTTTCCAGAATGCCTGAGTAATTCAGACTGCGTTTAACCCTTTCCTGACGGCCCCATAGGAAATCGATCATATATGATCGATGGTCATTAGTTAGGCTTTAATTCCTATAATTTGTATATCCCAATGATAATTTTTTAAATATATTTATTAGATGTCATGATACAACTATATTGAGGCCTATTTTGCCCAAGAATACTCTAATATTAATTTCATGACCCTTTGAATGATGGTGCCTTTGGAAAATTTGCCATTTCATTCATAGGGCCACCTTTATTCACAAATAAAAGATTAAAGTATTTATGATTAAAAAGCTTTGATATTAATTCAAAATATATAATTTTCCTTCTAGATGATGGTAACTTACTCACAATATCCATAGGTATAAATCTTAAAAGCTTGAGACTCTTTCACATGCAATTTTTTGTAGTTTGATTTCAAAATAATTCAACCCTCTTATTCTGAAAAATGGCTCAAAAACCAGCCATTTTCATGCAAATACAAGATGGCCGCCCATAAGATCACACATGTCATAATTCTTATCATTATTTTCATAATGTGATTTAGCTTTCATATTTAAATCATATAAAAAAAAGTGTACAACCATTCAGTGAAATGACTTCAATGATATTTCTGAATATTTTTCTGTCAAAATTTGCATTTTCATTATTTTAATACGATTTATTATTGGTTTTTATTATAAATTACTGGAAATAATGGAAATTCCACTGTTTTTGGACCATGAAATACCCATCAAACTGTTAACATAAGTACTTGAAAAATATTGATAATGATATGAATATGGTACCAACGGATAGGAAATAAAATAGAGAACAACTTTGTAATTGGGTTTTTCTCTCTAAAAACATTATTTATTGAGATTATGGGGCATTTGAAAAAAAAAGACCTAAAAATATTCATTTTTTGAGAAATGTCATTACCAATCAAAACATTCTATAGTAACCATGGCAACCAAAATCAAAGATGTTAATATATTTTTCGAACCCTGTAATAATTTGCTACATGATGACACAAAACTTTCTGATCAGACCCTCTTATAGAATATCAAAATTTAGAAACAAAGTTTTGTGTGCTCATTTTCTTGGATAAAATCCATTTTGGTGCCGTCAGCAAAGGGTTAAAGTTTGTCCGTTCACTTCCCAATAGTTCAAAAGAAATGAACGATGAGGGAGCTTCTTAATATGAAAGGGTTTTTATTCAATAAACATCTCATCCCGAGTCAAAGCCACCATGTATAAGTCTTCATCAGTCCACCTCCCATCTCCTATCAGCAATCAACCACATTTAGAACACGAGTTGCTCCAACACCTTCTAGACCATTCTAGTACTCAGCTCTATCACAATCCTATGTCCGAGGTAATGGGTATTGGTAAACTCCAGTCTGTTACACGGAGCCGATGTACTTACTCCAAGTATAACTCCTTGGCTAAACTTACTTAGCTGACATTCTCACTAAAACTAACTGCTCCCCACTTTGCAACACCTTTTATACTGGTTAACAGGTGGCGCTAGGAGCGCAAGATATTTCTTTCTAAGAGTAGACTAGAAGTAGACTTGCTAAGCCTGATCCTTGTTGGATTAGATAACATGACAATATATTAAAAGTACTAAGCCATTAGTACATTCGACGGCGGTCAGGTGTTTGAGTTTAAGGAGGTGGACGACATAGCTCAAACCGAATGGAAATTTTCAATCAAATGGGATAACGTTTCCAAATTTGATGATTGGATATATTTGTTATTATTGTTTCCTAACATGAAGAAACCAATGTGGGGGTGGCCTTGACTCTCGTGGTACATTCAACACAGTGTGATGATAATCAAGTTCTTTTGTTCATTTGAAGATTGTAAACAAAGATACATTCAGTTTTACTTAATACATAAGTACATTTCCAGTAGTCTATGTTAAGACTTGAGATCAGTGAAAATGTTCATGAACATGAAGTTTTTTAGGAAGATCTCCTATTATTGTCTGTTTAAGAATTGTGTCACTCGTGCATAAGGTGACCAGATCAAGTGATGATTGTCAGTTTTTTGACTTAGTACATATGTATACAGTTTCTGATATTTATAATTTGTAACACGAGTCAACAGAACTCAACATATGTACAATGTAAAGTTGTCTTAACCCTTTAAGAGTAACAAGCACACATCAAATCCAAATTGTAGGACATTTTAACACAACATAAGTCAATACAGAGGATTCGGACATTTTGAACGAACGAAGTTCATTATACAATACGTGTCAAATTTCAATCAAATTTCAACCAGAACAACATTATGTACAATAAATACAAGGTCCCTGCATTGAATCTAGTAGCATTCTGCAGTTGGGTCTAGAAAATATTATCATCCGCGTCGCGCGCCCACCAGTCATGCTTAGTACATGTGTACTTAGTGGGACGCTTGACTAGAATTCCCCTCCAGGGTTTGACCTCGATTTGATTCCTCCAGGCGCGAAGCGCCCGGATGGCAAATTTCTCTTCCGAACAAATTTGCAAGTTTGATGGTTCGACCTGATATTTTGGGCCGATATGAATTAATTCTGGCGCTTGATTACGTTGGTTGGGGACCTAAGCTTTAGTTTAGCACAGATTTTGTAAGAAATTATACGATGGTTTGATCATGCTAGCCGATTTCAAAATTTGGATCTTTTGGATCAAAAAGGGGTTTCCCAAATTAGCCTCGTTTTGACGTCATTTTAATCAGTGCCGACGGTCGTTTTTCAGAGGACAGACGTGGTTTTGTTTTTGTCTCGCAACACTTTATCCTTTTTACGAAGAAGTATGGCCCGAGTAGCAGTATTCTGCTCCGACCGAGAAGCCGGTCTTCAGGATTACCCTGATCTGCTCCTGAAGGATTCCGGCAACAGCTGTGTGATTCATCCTTGCGTCGAAGCAACGACCGCCGAGTTGGCTGGTTTTGCTTTCGCTCATCATGTCCTTCACCCAGAAGATATCTTAGTTGTAGTGACAAACTTACTGGACATCCTTACATGGGATCAGGAGCTGGACCTGTTCATTCCACTGTTTATCCGCCCCGAAGAAGCCGTGAGATTTTATTCCGAACTATTCAACAGAGCCTTCCTGAACATACGATCCCATCCAATTTCATCCACCTTTATTTTGGCAACACCCTCCGGATTCGACGCCCGTCTCTGGGACCTCACCGACAGCGACGGGTCGCTTCAAAAATGGGTTAATCGGCTCGCCCCAAAGATTGGTCGCGAAGTACAACGCGCGAACGACTGGTACGGCGTACCGACTATCCACACTGGACAAGCCCTGCATATGACCCGGTCCGCAGCGGACGGTTTAATGAACATCAATGATTTTAGGGGATTGGTGGACGGCTATATGCCGTCCGCCCGTATCCTCCGTCGGTGGGCCAGGGCACTAGGCCGCGTGATTGCCCGCCTGCCCTTAGCCCCCCGTTAGACCGTTGGCACTACCTTGTACATAATGATTTATATTGATTTTCCCAAGTGATTTTATGATTTAATTCCCGGCCTATGCCTAGAACACTTAAGTTCATATATCCAAGAGGAGCAGATCACACTTTTGACGGAGCTCCAGACTGTTCACATGGGAGGACACAGACATTTTCACCGCCCTGCTGGCTTGTCGTCGGACACCGCCCTCCTCGTAGAGCCGGCCCCTCGTCCGGACCGCTCCGAGACCGGGTAAGTTTGGTCTTCTTTCTACAGTTCTTGGCATGTTAGGTAGGCTACTAACTGTTGAATTTTAAGGAGATTGTTGGTCAGGATTTCTTCGCCAATTTTCTTAGTCCGCCTTCACGTTGTCGTATTCCGGAAGCTGATGTCACTCCCGGAACCAGAAACTGTGTTTCGCTGGTGATTTTTGTAACGGGTAGTATGGGCGGCCACCTAGTGTTTACTTTTGGTTTCAAGATGGTGGACGCGGGCTGAGAACTAGGATCTGGCGTACTAAACTTATTATCTTTTCCAGGTCCTGCGGTATGTTAGGGTGATATAAATGAAGCAATGTGACACGGTTGGCACTGAAAAGCGTCAGGCTATATAATTTTAGTGGGAGGATTGTTTAGGCGAACATGATCAAGCATTTTACCTCGCGCGTGGTTGGGCGATAATAGAGGGTTTTTCTGACTAGCGGTTTGTTGACATTACCGATTTAAGTTAAGCTTCCTGGAGTGTGGGTGATTTGTATTGTATTGGTATTCCGATATTATTTGATACTATTAACTGTTGGGGACTGACACTGCACATGTGGAATCAGGTATGGGTGACCAGAGATTCCGGTCTGAGTTGTACAACACTAGATTTGCTGTAACAGAATTCTTTGTTTAGTCGCTATTCGTACAGGACATTAGTGTAAATGTCTACATTGGAAACAATTCACATGGGGTGCCCTAGGTAACAAACGCTTCCTAGGGTGTTCACCTGGTAAGTTTAGAGTGACAGTAGGTGACCAAGTATTTTGGTCCAGACTGCCCAGCATTAGATTGGCTGTGACAGAATTCTTTGATGAGTAGTTCCCCTTACAGGGTACTGAAAAGATTGACGTGTCGGTCACGTGAGGCGACACCACAGGTGGAGCCGTTCAACGAATTGTTGGCGACTCCAAGGTAAGTTTGAGAGGGAGTGGTAAGAACCACCAATACCCTTCCCATGTTGAGTCTAACGACAAGACGTCGTCAGTGTCATAGTGTTAGAATAAATTTTATAGCGAGTAATATTGTACAGAATCGTCCAGAAGAGGAAAAAATATTACTGTGAGGAGACCGTGATGAAGCCTCCAGGACATTGAATGAACTCTCGGACGAAGATTCTGGATGTGTCATTGTGAGAGAGAGAATGGTGTCCTTATTAAGCGCTAGAAAGGCACCAAAATCCGCAGCAAAGATTACCAAACATCTCAAACAGTGATATCTCTGCGCGTTATGTGGGAACGGTTACACACATCGTTCTGGGCTCAGTTGCCATGAAAATGTGCATTTTCAGGATCTCACGAGTGTCCGAAATGTGATGCAAAACTCACACGTTTTGGACTCTCTCACAGACCACATGAGGAGATAAGAATAATGATAGGAACTGGGTCTTTGGTGATTTACTTAAGAATCTATTTTGGTTTTCCAAGAGTCAATACTATTGACAACATACTTTATGTACATTGTGTTAGAATAATTTTCCAATACACTCCAAGGGTTTATATGTAAACAAATTAACACCCCCGCAAGGGTGATAGCTGTTCAGTCATAACCGACTTCATTTTTGTGAAGTGCAACTTCAACCAGAGTTTGTTCTCATTGAATGGTTATATTAAGACAAAGTCCTTCCCTTCCTTGTTAGTTACAGGTGGTAGCTCGGCGTTCACCCCCTATGTTCAATCTGGGGTTTGAAGACCGAGCTCCACTTTATATTGGGTAGTGGCGCCCTCTTAACGAGACAAACAGGTGCGCCCCTAACTCCAAACGGTTCACTGAATAGATATTATACCTGTGTTAACAGTAACACCCTACTGTCTACCTTATACTTTACATCACATGGGGAAAACCAACATGACACGCGGTGGGGGTAGCGTTTCATTCCGTAAGGTATAAATGTCATTAAAGGACATTAAGTACTAACTGTACAAAGGAGGTTGAGATTATTCGTTCCTCATTAGTTATCACTAGAGGATCGGGTCTCAGATTCAGGTTCATTTCTGATCTGATTCCCGGTCCTCATTAGTTACACGTGGTTTGTCGGTACCTTCCCACTCATAGGACCAGAATGGGCAGCACCGAGTTTCCCATTGTTATAATTGGGAGCAGACTGCATATATATATTTTTTTTTAATATGCAGCCTACACCCCCTTTAAATTATAGAGATGTGTAAATGCATCTCCTTAGATCACTCACTTCCAGACAGCACCTAGTAAGTCGGGCCTTTACCGAAGTACAGTACAAGGTTAAACCCGTCCTTTGTTCAGGTCTATGCCCGTTTTTCTTGTGGAGAGTCAAGACTACTCCTGAAAAAACTCCGCCCCCAGCTTATCCTAACTATGCGCACGCGGGGCAGGAATGTGTTAGTACTAAAGACAACCTTAGAATTTTAGTTTCTTTCTAATAGATTGGGTAGACTATTAGCTCTGGGTGTCAACTAAGTTTTTTTTTTTTTTTTGCAGCCGTTCGTTAGGGAATTAGTAGACCGTGTCCCCCTTCTTCAGCTCAACTGTTGAGCGGAGACCCAGTTACTTTTTAGCGCCACGACGGCGGTCAAGACTAGTATTTCATTTTTTTTTTTTTTTTTTTTTTTTTCTCGACGGCGGTCAACTCTGAAGCCGCACGTCTTCTTTATTAATTTTAATTATTTCTAATTTACCCGGGTCGAAACTTGACTTCTTGCCGTTTTGCCTCAGACCCGGTTAAAACTGGTCTAAACATGGCCTAAATAACTTAGTCTTGTACTTTTGGGCAGTTGTTCATTATTCTCTTTCTTTTTGATACTTGTTTTCGTTGGATCCTGACTTTATGGTAAAGTCAGGATCCCTCGACTTAAGACATACGATGATCCGGCGGCCATTTACACATAACCAAGACGATGGGGCTATTAATAAGGACAGCACCTCGCTCCACCGCCTTGTGGGTTTTCGCTACGGCTTCTCCCGCCCCAGGGATGGCTTGTCCAGTCTGAGGGAGTCGCGATATGGTAAGAGAGAGCCGATCACCCTGTGAATGTCACCAGTTCGCCGTTGTCCCGTAACTACTTTTCCTTGTGACCTCCGTTATTATTTCTGAATATAGCACGCCTTGGTAGGAATTGTACATATCCTTGCCCGTCGCAGCGCGCCCATACCAGAAGCAAACGAGCCACGTATAAGGTACTCTCGTGTGCTGTCACGGAGCGTTCCCCCCGAGAATGTTACTAACTATTCTGCGTTCATATGTTCTTATCACAACTTGCCCAGAATTCCCTGAGGAAGGGCTCTTAGTTAAATGAATATTGGGTTGCTTTATATATTCAGTTTTTTAGGTAAATTTCTTTCTATTCGTCGATTTTTTTGTGATGAAGAGACCGCTTGTCAGGAGCCAATCCACCCGGGGCATAATGACTGCCATGGTCGGGCGTCCACCCCAGTGCCCTTCGCAGCGTCAGTGACGCGTAACCCCAACGTCCTGCCTCCTGTCAGGCACCACTGACACCAGGCCTGTGGGCAGGCTCCTGCTGCTTGTGCAGCCCCTTCATCTTTGAGAAGATTATATATGTAAGCATGCTAAAGAATAGACAGTGGCGTTCCCCAAGTGACTCCTGTACTGCAGCCCGATCCTAGCGGTAACAACAGCACAGGGGTCAGGTGTAGATGGTACTTGCTTGGGGAAGTTCACTTCGCTCGTTGGGAGCATTGGTCCCGTTGAGCGCTCTTAGGTTTTATACAGAATTTTGAGTATCTTTTTAAATGCTAAAATTTCGCGACACTAGGATCGGTTCCAAATGGTTCCCTACTTTAAAAGAGTTGCCAAATCGATAACAATGAGAGTGTTGAGCTAGGCTACCGGGCATGGGACACTCGACTTGAGAGAAATTTAGATAACCCATGGGTCCATAGAGAGACGGTTGGACCAGCCTACCCGACCCAGGTTTCCCTGGCTGGTGAATCCTTATTGATCAGGTTAGTCAACAGAACCCTACCTACCCAAACAGGTATTGCCCAGCGAACTTCCTGTAACATTTTAGTTTTAGTATTCGTACCTTTGTGTTATTAATTCACCAATTTTATCTGTACAGCACTAGGTCAGGTCTTAACACTCGTTACATTGTCATATGATAACTTCATAAACCGTTCCTGGATCTATTTCGGATGTCCCTGGCCTTACTGTCTTTCGGGCAGATCCCGTTCCGGTCGCTGTTGAGGTGGGCGTGGTCGATCTAGGAGGAGCGTTAGGCATTGTTCCATGTCCCATCACCGGTTGAGGCCAGTCCGCTCCGACATCGGACCAGCCTGCGTCGATGAGGCGCGGTACTCCCATGGGTACAGGAGTGGCTAGCCCTGAGGAATATCTCAGTAGTCTGGCCCTGGTATTGTATTTTAAATTACTCATCATTAGACGGGCTAGTTTCTTAGATACCCTCAGGGTGTCTGGTAGTGGTACCCTAGATGGATGTTGTCCAGGTCTAGTCGCTGCTCCCATCAGCTGCGCCCCCCAGGTAACTGTCAGAGTATATTTCAGACACAGCTGGGTCACCAGTAGATCCCTAATGAGCACATAGCCCTCCGTATAAGTGTGGTCTGAAGGCATGGCCAGTTCCCCCAGAAAGATTGTCTCTATCATATGTGGGTTGGCAAACTGTACATACAGTCCATCCACAGTCTTCCTTCTGATATATCTCCACTTTCGCCACACGAGGACCACTATAGCGATGACTAGTACTGCTAATAATATAGCAAGCACTGCCACTGCAGTGGGGTTGGCGGTTGCGTCTGGACACCCAGTTAGTGCCTTTTCACGGTGCAACAGTTTCTCCGGGTCCGCCGTCTCCAAGGCTATGGCCCGAGGTAAAGTCATGGTTAGTCCGGCTAGGGCAGCCTTGCCTTGATGGTTCCGCCAGCACTTCCAAAGGATACATCCAATAATTGTCACAGCTACCACTATGCAGAAGATGGTGAGGAGACCAAAACCGCCTCCGAAGTTACCTATAGAGAA
Source organism: Lepidonotus clava (assembly GCA_936440205.1). Classification (NCBI taxonomy): domain Eukaryota; kingdom Metazoa; phylum Annelida; class Polychaeta; order Phyllodocida; family Polynoidae; genus Lepidonotus; species Lepidonotus clava. The sequence goes on from OW387134.1 coordinate 21,706,443, forward strand.
CCACGGGGCGTGTTTCTCTACCTCGTAACGGTCAGTCGCTTTCTTGATACCCTTGGCCAAGTCTTTACGGTGTTTTTGTATTCGTTTGGCCAAGGAGGTTACAGGTATTTTGACCTTCAGGCTTTCCTCGATTTCCAGCAGGTCTTTCCTAATTGTTTCAGGGATAGGGTCTGACTCTAACATAGTGGGTTCGTTTTTGGACGTTGTGAAATTCATGTCCCACCCCTTCACACGACTTGCTGCTTCCAACAGGTCATTATGTGGGTACACAACCGTGGTGATCCTGGTGTGCCGGTCACAATTTCGCAAGCTATACGGTATCCATGCTCCTTGTGTTTGGAATGCACAGTCGCATTCCACCTGAACCCTTGCATAATTTTCTATGTTCACTCCGACCGCAGGCTGGTTTCTGCAAATCATTTGGCCTCGGGTGTCGGCGCTGACCACTAGCATATCTCCGTCGTCTAGGTACACTGCCATCTCTCCAAAGTCTGCTTCCAGTAGATAGTCCAGCTCACATTTTTCTTGGATCGCTAGGTCGTCGCGCCTCAGTAGCGCAGCAGTGCAGGTGTTGTCTGTAATCTTTTTCATATAGGGTAGATCCTTACAGAGCGTGATGGTCTGTCCATAACAACCTGACCAACTGCCACTAGCCAATGGTACGTAATACTGGCGGGACATGGACATGGCGACACTTTTGGGTAGATTAACAATTTGGAGAGCGTCCTTCTTAAGTCGCCCCCTAACCGTCACTGGCACAGGAAAAGTTAGTACTTCGTAGACCCTGAACAAATGTTCGTCAGCCACCACTGGCACCCTTACATACACTATTAATTCCTGAGTGGTTTCATCGAATTTGAACGAGGGTTGACTGTTCTCGTAATAGAAGGAAGGATCTGTGAACGCGACATGGAACCTGGGGTGGATCCCCTTTAGATATCTGTTAACTTCCTGGACCGCTCCGACCATATATTGGCGGGGCACCAAGTCCATAGTCAGCTGGCCCCGCGTCAGGCGCTGTACACCTTTCCTGAACACGCGAGTTTGCTCTACCATCAGTTGAAGATACACCATCTCTCCTAGCTTGTCTTCTAGAGCGACCGGTATCATATTCAGGTACAGTTCCATCCAATCCACCTTATGTTGCACGAGTTTCATCCTTCGGCGAGTCGTGTTGTGTGCCTTATTTAGTGATCTTAGATTGTCCAGTAGGCCTATCACGACATGGTTAACCCTTTCCACAGCCTCGTCATGTTTTTCATTCATCAGAGCCAAGTCTTCGATCATTTGGTCCGAAGATTCTTGCAATACTTTAATCAATTCCCTGTTATATTTGACATCAGCTGCCAGCCCTTGATTCCATGAGGTTGGAAGAGGAAAGGTCGGCCATCCTGGATCGTCCAGCATTGTGGGCAACTTCTTCATTCTCTTGACCCTTCCACCTGGATTTAATTCCGACTCTTGATTTTGAAGGTCTTGTTGAGTGTTTTTTATTAGGGAACTTAAGGTTTCATTAAGAACTTCCCGGTACCGACCCTTAAGCGCTTGCGACGTCTGATCCATCCAATTGACCAGCGACCTGATATGGTAGCAGGCCCGATCGAGGGCGTCTCCTCCCTGTAGATATCGGTGACAGACTTGGCCAAAGGTAGCTTTGTTGAAGGAGCGCCTCCTTGGAATAGTGATTAGGAAGCCTTGTCGGACGTGCGTTATATCCGCGGTGGACATTAACTTCCCTGGTTTTAACACTACTCCATATTGTTCTAAAGCTATCACTTCAGCGTTAGGGGCTAGCCCTTCAGGTGGGCTGGAGTCGTTATGCACTCCCCTAATGCCCCCTATTATAGCTAATACGAACAGCACTAGCCACTTCATTGTCTTTGTTTTGGCCTTAGCGATAGTTTGAGAAAGTTAATTTTGCAGTCTATCTAAAACATGTTCACAGCAAAGTTACCTTATTTTCCTGCGCACTACTATCATCCATGCGCCGAAGTATGCTCTCCTCCCGGGTCCTCTGGTCTGTTTAGTTTGGGACATGCTCGTAGAGGTTTTGCCCGTTGTCATTTACCACTCGCCTGATGATCCCGCTCTCGTCCTTGGTGACCGTGATCCTCAAGCCTCTCATACGTTCGCAGGACGAGGGGCGCATTGCTCTGAGGGGTCTTGGCCTAGTAGGTTCCAGTCCGAAACGGCCCCCGTTGGATCGTACGACGGTTGGCTCGAGGGGTATGGGTTCGGTACCTGCGGTGGGTTTGTCGTTGGGAGTGGGCTCGGCCACAGTGGGCCCCCCGGCTGGCTGGTTGGCGTCCACTGCTGCTGGTTCCATAGCAGTGGTGAGGGATTGGCGTTGCAGCTCGTTGTCAAGCTGCTCAAGTCTAAACAAGCGGGGTCCGCAGGCTGCAAGTGGTGGAGGAGGGGAGCTCCCGCTGGCCCGTTCCCCACCGGTGGGGTTCGCGCGTGTTGAACGGGTGCTACCTCCACTTTTAGTCCTGGAGCGGCGACGGTTAGCTGTTCCCCTCCCGATCGCCTTTCCAGAGTGGGCAGAGGTCGGCCGCCTCGTGTTGTTTGTTGTCTGGTACCTTCCCTGACGCATTTAGAGTTTTGTGTGGTTCTTTGAATGAAAGGAGCTACCTGAGTTTTAACCTCAGTTAACTGTTTGTTTGATTTTGGCACATCCAGTCCCACTGTCCTTCTAATTTCGTCAACAGTCTCAAATAGTTGGAACAGTGGTTGCGTAAGGTCCCAGAACCAGCCGGCCTGAATCTGCACCAGTTGGTTGGCCGCTTCCTCCTTCTGAACCGGCTTGGCCAACGCCGTTAGCCTTGGCTCGGGCTCCGAGTCACTCACCTCAGATAAATTGTAGAAGTCTTTATCTGCTGTCTTCTTTTTGGCTGGAGCCGATTTAGCGGACCTCTTGGCTCCGCCTGTGGTCGTTCTGGTGGGCCGCCGGGCTGGTGTCCTTGGCTTCTTCTGGGCAATCCCGGCGTCGGTTGAGTCCGGACGGACACCCCCCCGGCCCGGCCAACTCCACCGCCTAAGGGCCTGAGCCGGTTGTTTCTTAGCACTCTCCTTCTCGACTGTCTTTTCTTTCATTTGGTAAAATCCTAAAAGAATGGCCCAACGAACCTTCCCTTGGTAGGTAGCGCCCTCTGGTGGGGGCGGCTAATCCGTTTCCTTCTCAGGGGGACGATGATCCTTCCCTCCGTGTCCGCAGGGAAAGTAGTGGTTCCCTTTGGATTGCTATGTGGCCGGAGGGCTAGACAGTTCCCCATGAGTCGGTGGATCAGTGTCCCAGCTAAGTTCTCTTTCTGCTCCTTCCAGGAGAAGTCGGAAGTTGAACAATTTCTATCTCCAACTTCTGTTCAGAGATAGAATCAATGTCTATCTCCGTCTCCCCCCGGGCTGGGTTGTGCGTACAATCACCTGCAGCAGAGGTGACCGTCTAGGAGCAGAGTTGCGGACCGACTGGTGGATCGGCGCGGATCCCACGAAATTATAACCGATCCGCTTGTCCATGCCGTCTCCATATTTGGAGCTGTATCTTGTTTCAGGTGGGGGGGGGAACGCTTTGCATCCGGTCCCAGGAGATGACGCCAAACCACTGGCATCTCTCTTGGTGTGCGCACCCTCCCTTTCTGCCACGCCCCTGGGCGCGGCGAGGTGGCCGTGAGGTAGACCACCTGTTCCATTAGCGTTGATGCTAACGGTGCCGCTCCGCCGAACCTTTATTTTCACAGGGCGGCTAGATTTCCTGCATTAATCATCCATGTCGTCGCTTTCCCCGCCGTTGGACAGAGCGACGTAGTTAGGGCGGCGGTTCCGACGTAGGTTATAGCCACCTTTCGTCGGGACATGGTCCTTTACTGTTTTTTCTGGGCTCTGTTCCGATGTATCCAAGATCGGCACATCACCGCAGGGTAGTTTTATGGGCTTGTTGTTGCCTGGAGGGGATCTCCCCTCCAACGGCTGGTTTTTGCCCCTTCGTTTAGCTCGTTTGCGTTTCCTCTGTCCATTAGCGCCAGCTGTTCCCCGTTCACAGGCGGCTTTATTAGGAACAAAGGATAAGTTTGTTGACAGCGCGGTGTCCGCACTGGTGCCCTGACCATCAGTGATTTGCCCATCCGTTTCTGCTAAATCAGTGGGACTTGGACCAGGTTTTTGTGTAGGTACCTTCCTGGTCATAGGAACTGCATCATGCTCACGGGGACCGGTCGTTCCCGTTGAGTTTTCAGTCTCAGCACCCCTTATTTCGCCATCTTCCTCAGCAATTTCACCCGTCGGAGTGTGATGCAATTCAGGGTTTCGGTCAGGATCTGCCCCTTTTGAGTTAGTGATTTTCGCTTCTCTCACCATTTTGGGAATGTTATGAGGGACGGCGGGGGACCAAGGCCCATGTGCAGGTTTGAGTTTCGAAATGTTTACTAGATGTGGGACCTGTTTTCCAGTTTTTAAAGACACTAGTCTAACAAGGTGGTCTCCTTTTGTTTCAATTACCCTGAATGGCCCAGTATACCTGTTTGAGAACTTAGACGCTTTATTTTCACTAGCTAAAGGGTCGTACATGTATACCATATCACCTTCGTACATCTGAGTGGGCCGCGCCCGCTCATCAATTCGCAGCCTCAGATCTTTTTCGTAGTTTTGAACTACCCTTTCAGCCATATTCCTAAACATAGCAATATTATCCTTGGTTTGCATGAAAAACTCGCAGTCGTTCAGCGTTTCAGGAATTGTTCCCTGCTCAGGCATTCCCATGCTAATTGGATCTCTGCCACACAGCAAGGTATGCGGGCTGTATCCCGACCGTACACTGATTGTGGATCTAACTGTCCATAATGCAATGGGAAGTAGATCGATCCAGTTACAGTGGTCGTCAGGGATATAATAAGCAATCAGGTTTTCAATGGTTTTATGTAGTCTTTCTACTCGAGCGTTGCCAGTCGGCATTCGCCCGGTAGTGAACGTTTGTTTGCACGCTAGTCGGGTAGTAATCTCCCGGAACAGTCCTGATAGGAAGGCCGCCCCCCGGTCTGTGTGCAGACGGTTTACCCGCCCATACCGACACACTATCCCGGTCAGGAAACAGTTGGCCGCGGTTTGCGCAGTGGAGTCTTTCGTGGTGAAAGCCTCCGGCCAACCTGTTAGTAGGTCTATGAAGGTCATGATATATTTTGACCCATCCCTAGCCCTCTTTAGTGGCCCGATGAAATCACACTGTACCACCTCAAAGGGTCGAGTCGGCCTCTCCCAAGACTTAGCCAAGGCCTTGAAATGTGGGGCCCGTCTCCTTAGAGAACAGGTTTCACAGGCCTTCACATAGTCTGTAATGTCGGCGTTCATGTTTCGCCAGTAGAACCTGTCAGAGATTTTGGTAGTGAGATTACTGATACCTACATGTCCTCCAGCTAAGATATCATTATGCAACAGTCTCAGGACTCTGGGAATTAACTGTCCTGGAACTATCATTCGTGGTTTCAGCCTTACCAACTGGTCTTGGTGTTTGTTATACCTTTTGACGTTGAACCTACAAAGTACTCCTGGCGCGACCATTCCCACAAAGTCGGCTTGATCCATTATTCGCCTAGCCTCGAGGGGATCTGGTGGCAGGTCTCCGTCTTGTAGATAGTCAATTAGTTGTGCGCACTCCGCATCTTGGAGTTGCGCGTTTATCACCGTAGCCACGGAAAGCTCCCCATCTTGAATTTCAGCCTCGAACAATTCACATCCCACGGCGGGTTCATATTCCTCACCGGGGACATGTTCGTGGTGAACTCTGGACAGGTAGTCCGGTAAGAAATGGGTTGCTCCTGGCTCATAGGTGATTTCAAAATCAAAGTCTGACAGCGCCAAAGCCCACCGCCTTAGCCTAGCAGACGGGGCCTTGTAGGCACTCTGTAACAGGGGAATCAATGGTTTGTGATCGGTTACTATAGTAATCTTAGCTCCTTGTAACATATCCTCATAGTTCTTAATACTCTTAATCACCGCCAGAGCCTCCTTTTCTGTTACCGAATAGTTTAATTCGGCGTCTCGGAGAGTACATCCCCAGAAAGCAACCGGACGGTAGATTTCATCTAGTTTGTGACAAACCGCTGCACCGCACGCGGCGTCTGATGCATCTGTTAGCAGATAGAAATGCCCTCCTATATCCGGATGGATTAGTAAGGGTGGCGAGGTGAGCAGTTTCTTTAACTGTTGAAACGCTTCCTCGCAAGCCTCCGTCCACTCAAAATAGACTTCTTTCTTTAGCAGCCGATTTAATGGTTTAGCTAGATCAGCAAAATTTGGGACAAACTGACGGTAGTAGTTACACAGCCCCAGAAAGGATTTAATAGTTTTCACATTATGCGGACGGTTAAAGGCTGTAATCTTTTCTGTGGTTACCTTTTGTGTAGCCACTCCTTCCGCGTTTACTACGTGGCCAAGGAAATTGATTTCACTGCGGCACCACTCACACTTTGATGGCTTCAATTTGAGATTAGCTCTCGCCAAGGCTTGGAGAACCACCTCAACACTTGCCAGGTGTTCTTCAAATGTAGTGTCGTAGACGATTACGTCGTCTAAATATGCTAAGCAGGTTCTAGGAATCAATCCCTTTAGCGCTATGGCCATTACCTTGGTAAACTGCCAAGGCGCTCCAACTAAGCCAAATGGTACACGCTTATACTGATACACACCCATCGGGGTTTCAAAAGCGGTATATTTTCTACTGTCTTCTTCGATTACACACTGATGATAGCCGCTCAACAGATCTAAAGCTGTCCACATAGTGGGTTTCTTGTAAGCCATATATAGGAAAAGCGAGCGAGCCGTGGGCATGGGGAATTTATCTTTAAAAGTGACTTGATTAAGCATGCGAAAGTCTGTACAGAGCCTAGGCTTGCCATCTTTTTTCTGCACTACCACCAGCGGGCTTCGCCAAGCCGATTCGCTGGGCTCTATGACACCTATATCTATGAGTTGCCTAACCTGTTCATCGATGATATCCATTTTCTGTGGAGAGTATCGGTATGGTCTAGAACTTATGACTCCTTGCGACTCATCCACAATGATTCTCATCGGCGCTATTTCACAGTGACCTAACTCTTCCATTGAGAACGCTAGTGCATTCCTGTTGTTATTAAGCATTTGTCTAAACCTTACCTGTTGTTCTTCGTTTAAGCACGACTCGGTTAGATCTATTTTACTTACATTTTCATCCATTTTACCTCGGGATTTCTCCTCAGAGGTTTGGCTTTCCATTTGCACTGCGTCTTTCATTACTTCTACAGAAATCCTACATATGGACATTGGGGTCTCTGTTTTAGTTAGATAACACAAGTCTAGGAACTCTTCTATCTGATCTTGGTTTACCTCAGGCACTGCGCATTCCTCCGCAAAAGCCAACACTTCCTGGGGAGTGATTTCTTGCATTTCATCTAGCGGATTCATGACTTTGATCCACCACTGACTTCCCACCGTATTCACGCACCCCTCCACTAGGACCGGGGCAGTGACTGCTGGTGCGCAGTAAGCCACTGGTGAGTCTAATCCCAGCGGCTCTCGGGTGGTAACCGGTATGATGCATTCATTTCCCGGTGGAATTTTCACTGTTTCTTTGCTGACTATAGGGTTTCCACAAAACACTTCTATCTTTGCGCCTGGTAGAGATAAATCTGATCGAAGCACTGTTAATAAGTTTCTACCGATTACTATTAGGTGGCATAGATCGTCCACTATGTTGAAATCATAGCAGACCACCGATCCCTGGATTGAAAACTTACATCTAATTTGTTCTAGTATTACTTGAGACGAGTTGTCTGCTAGACTGATGTTTCCTTTCGATACCTTCCATTCATCTAAAATGCATTGTTTAGGGATCTGCCGTTTACAATGGGTAGACATGAAGCAATCGCTCGCTCCTGTGTCCACCAAGGATCTAACCTCCTTCTGATCATCAAATCTTAACGTTAAGAAAAATGCTTCGTCTCCTATCTCTCTCCTAGCCGGTCCGTCCACTGCGCCTAATTCTATCGTGGAATGAACGGACCCCTCCTCTAGTTTCCCTGACTCTTTTGTTCGGTACCACTGGCTTTGCTATCTTTGTAGATCCGCGGGGGTTTTTCCCTCAACCTATTCTTCAACCACAAGCACGCTTCTGTAGAGTGACCATGCTGTTGGTGAATGATACAAAACTTGCTTTCATCAAAAGGCAACCTGGGTCTCTCTACTTTCTGTTGAGTTGGCAGATTCTTTCCCTTATCTGCCTCTCTGTTCGGGGCGGTATTGGATTTAGGCTTCTGATCTGAATTTCTTTCACCTTTCTGATTTTCGTACCTATCTTTTCTCTCATAACCTTGCTGTTTAAAGTTACCACCACTCTGGGGAGTCCCGCTTTGCCCTGGCTTTGGTTTCTGGAACCATGGAGCGGCCTCCAGTCGGGCCAGCACCACTCCAAATCGTTCGGAGATGGAGTTTAGGGCCGCGGTCTCCTCTGATTCTTGGCTTCCAGCCAGTTCGCTCACTGCATTAGATATTTTAGTTCCCCCTTTGCCTTTGTCCAACGATTCTAGTCTCGTTGCACAATCCACCGCTTCGGTGAACGACTTAGGGTCCAGTATAGCTACCTGTCTGGCTACGCCCTGTTTTAATCCTTCTAAAAACACAGCTAACATCATACTTTCGCTTGCTTCTGCTTTAACCTGTTTTTGTTTCAGAACACCTGCAAATTCGATCACGCTCTGGTCTTTTCCTTGTTTAAGGCCACAGAACTCTGCGTGTTTCTGCCACTTAGCTCTTCGATCGCCGAAGATCTTTGTCATTTGAGTTTCTAATTTCTCAAATGTATTTTTCTCGCTTTCAGCTAAGGCTCCTGCCCAGTCATCTGCCCGTCCCTTCAGGCCTAATAGCGTCATATTCAGGAGATGGGCGTCCGACCAATCATAGATAGCTTTCAGTCGCTTCAGTTCCCTGAAATACTTTTCTATCTGCTCATCCTCCTTCCCACTAAACCATGGTAATCTAATATTTGGTCCCCTTTGATGACCATTGTGGGACGTTTCCCGCACTGGCGGGGGTACTTGGCCCCATGCCATTCTTAGCTGCGGAAAAAGATCCCAGATATTTGGCTGGTTCGGCGGGTTTGGAGGATTATTCTGACCTGGTGGGCCCGGCGGACCTGGCGGTCCCGGTGGGCCGGGCGGTGGAGGATTCGGCGGATTCGGGGGGTTGTTCTGACCTGGCGGTCCTGGCGGGCCGGGCAGTGGATTTTGGGGGTTATCCTGGCCTTGTGGGCCCGGCGGGTTGGGTTGATTCGGAGGAGGATTATTAATAAGGTTTTGGGGAGGGTTGTTGAGAAGGTTTTGAGGAGGGTTAGGCCCTTGTGGGTTGGCCTGATTATCCTGGCCTCCCTGGACCTGCTGATTAAGAGGAGGAATAAGTCCTTGAGGGTTGGCCTGATCGTTCTGGCCCCCTTGAACTTGTTGATTAAGGGGAGGATTGGCCTGAATACCTTGGCCTCCTTGGGCCTGTTGATTAAGAGGAGGGTTAGCCTGAATACCTTGGCCTCCTTGGGCCTGTTGATTAAGAGGAGGGTTAGCCTGATTACCTTGGCCTCCTTGGGCCTGTTGGCCCTGTTGGTTTCCCCTTCCTCCTTGACCTACCTGTATAGGGGCTGCCATTGCCTGCCTTATGAAAGGGTATAATATATTTTGTTGTATGGGCCCAAGGTCTATCCCGCCTCCTGCCTGCACGCCTCGGCCCGGCTGCTGGATTAGGATCTGGCCATTCCCATTGTTTTGTTGAGGTACCCCAGGGTTCGTCCCACGGTTAGGGTGCCATGCCCCCAGATCTACACCCCCAGCTCCCCCTTCACCGGGTTGCTGGCGTTGATCTCTATCCTCTCTTTCTTCTACTAGATCCATCAAAGGAACGCCTCCTTCCGCCATATTATTTTCGTGGAGGTTTTGTATATCGTGATCGTCCCACTGTTCTTTCACAGGTATTTCTTCTACACTAATTTCGTCCTCACTTTCTGGTTTAGCTTTCTTACCTGTGTCTAAAACATCCTCGGTAATAAGTTCGTATGAAGACGAGGTTGATTTATCTTCTCTAGCTAATTTTCTATCAGGACTACCCTCTCTGACATCTGCGGCTGCTTGTTCTGTCTCGCTATTTTCTTCCTCGTACTCGTCCTCGTATTCTTCATACGATTCATGAGTTAGAGTGTTAAAATCTTGTGCTTTAAGCGTTACATTTTCTTCACTATCCTGATCGCTTAGCCTCTCTAAATCTATGTGCTTTTCGGGGCTTGAGTCTGCCCACTGCTTTAATATTTCGGCTGGATCAAAGGCCCGAGCTTCCGCTCTTTTACTAGCTTGGTCTAAGTTCGTTTCTACACCGTAAGTTAATCGATAGGGTTGTAAATTGCCTACTTTCTCGCTGTTTCCCTCTGCTTCCCTTCCCACTCCCCTATCCCCTCCCACTGTTTTTCCTTTAGCTACAGTGGAATAAGGAATGGACGCCCCCGGGTTGGGGTGAGTTGGTGTTACCAGTGGGTGACTGATAAACTCAAGTCGTTGGGGTAATGGATAGGTGAGAGAGCTCCCATCAGGTAGGATTACCGGATTTTCGGGGCGTTTTCCCCTTGATGGGCTGGAGTTGTCCGCGGTGTTTGGTCGTTGTTTTAGGTTTCCTGAAGAAAATAGGTTATCTTCATTGGAAACTTCCTGTTCGCCTTCACCTCCCGCAGCAGGTAGTAAACGATAAGGAACACTTTGGTTACACCACGGGTTGTTCACATCGGATTCACAGGTGGAGCGAGAGCTAGTACCAGTTTCGTGGTCCGTAGGTGGTACGTACCCTGGGTTCCAATATTGCTGATATTCCGTGAGACGGTTCTTCCCTTCAACTCGTCCCGAGTGTGTTAGGGTTTCAAGTCCTTCGTCAAGAACCGGCCTATCTTTGGACCCTAGGTGCCAGGGAAATGGTTTACCTTTGCCACGGGTTTGGTAATTTTGTGCACCTTCGGGGCAGAGCTGCTTGGGTCTGGCTGCGACCTCCTGTCTCTGTGCTTCCCCGTCTAAGGGATTACCTACCAGGTGGCGGTTTTCCACATTCCCTGTATATGATGTTGACACATCGTGTCCTGCGGGCCGCAAAGATTGAGGCTTGGGGTTAGAGGAAGCCTCAAAGTTACCGGTGGCTGACATCAAGGATGAGCAAAACGGCACAAGTCATGTTTCGGGTAATCTCCACCAAATGAACTATTGTTAATGTTTGATTTAAGACTGCGTAAGGTTCGTGTATATCCAAGTCTTCATGAGTTGTTTTTCCAGAATGCCTGAGTAATTCAGACTGCGTTTAAAGTTTGTCCGTTCACTTCCCAATAGTTCAAAAGAAATGAACGATGAGGGAGCTTCTTAATATGAAAGGGTTTTTATTCAATAAACATCTCATCCCGAGTCAAAGCCACCATGTATAAGTCTTCATCAGTCCACCTCCCATCTCCTATCAGCAATCAACCACATTTAGAACACGAGTTGCTCCAACACCTTCTAGACCATTCTAGTACTCAGCTCTATCACAATCCTATGTCCGAGGTAATGGGTATTGGTAAACTCCAGTCTGTTACACGGAGCCGATGTACTTACTCCAAGTATAACTCCTTGGCTAAACTTACTTAGCTGACATTCTCACTAAAACTAACTGCTCCCCACTTTGCAACACCTTTTATACTGGTTAACAGGTGGCGCTAGGAGCGCAAGATATTTCTTTCTAAGAGTAGACTAGAAGTAGACTTGCTAAGCCTGATCCTTGTTGGATTAGATAACATGACAATATATTAAAAGTACTAAGCCATTAGTACAGCGCGGTGAAATTCTGGGATCTATTTGTTGGCTACTTAGCATTGGGGCCTATGGAGAAAATGCGAATTTTCGCGATTATGCGAAAAGTTGACAAAACGCGAAAATTTGAAGGTTTGAATCGCATTCCTGGGATTAATTCTGAACTTTTTCTCATTTACTTTATGAAGATTGGACCGCTATTTGAAAAGTTATTGCAAAATAACCTGTTTTCTCCCATAGGATCCTATGTTAAACGTCCATCCAACCTCCGTTCGCGATTTCCGCGAAATTTCGCAGCGCGATGTGCTTTTTTTTAGACCCGCATACGGCGTATAGGATTGGCGCAGTGTGACATAAAACCCAACAACAATTCCGTCCGTGAAACCAACGTAATTTGCTACGTTGTAACCCCCTCACTCCCGCGAAAATTTCGTGACGTGACCAATCACGTTGCGTTATTACGTTCTGAAAGTGCAAAACAGGGCAGCGGCCGTCACGTCGTTAGGCTTACGTCGGCGTATGTATCTCTTTGAACTCACGGACGAGAACGTCCCTTTAAGTTAAATAAATTTTATTAAACAACTCTCTCGTAATAACAATAGTTCAGTTCCAAGTTCCTTAAAGATCTAATTAAATTCCTATACCTTACCTGTAGAGTAGAGGTGCCAATTTTCGCGCATCACTAGTTTTCGCGCATTTTGCGCATTTTTATGAACGCATTTTTTCTATAGATATCAAAGATTTTTTTTTTCACTCCCCAACCTCTAGGGACGTCATGATGGAACATATTTGAAATTTTGGTTATGTTTCATGCATATTTATGTATTCTACAGACAAAAAATATGTTTGGATGTCCAAATTTGCTAGGAACATGACGGCATCCTTATATAATTCATATTTTCTAAAATAATGAACATATAGTCAATTTTTCAAGAAAAATCGTTTACATGAAAAAAATATTATGCATATTATAGTTTCATGTTATATATGATCATTTAACCCTTTAAGGACGCCAGTACCTCTCAGGCATCACCACTTATTGACACCTGTATCTCTCAGGCATCACCAGGCCTAGACGCCAGATGCCTGAGAGATACATATAGCACATATGTCAGAATTGTCAATTTGATGCTTAATATACATCAAAAACTTTTTTTTCTATTTTAAAAGACTGAAATGGACCATATTATGGTTTATCTAACATTTGCCATTTGGGAAATAATTATTTATATTAATGTTTTTGCTTCTTATTGGACTAATTTAAAACTTTATGGTATCAGTGGCGTCCTTTGGACATATTCCCTCAGATATTTGGTGTCCATTTTGCACTATTTGAAAATTTTGTGGAGTCTTGAAAGGGTTAAATATCAGAAGTATACAATTTCAACTTTATTTTAGGAATTAGACCCCTGCATGAAAAATAATGACACGAAGTTAGGCTGTTGCCAGTTTTCGCGCATTTTTCCACATATTTTCCCGAATTTTTAGCATTTTTAGCATTTTTTTCACCTTTTTTTCTCTTTTTTTTCCAAATGAAGCTACTGTGTATTTCCAACATCTTTCCCTGGAATAATATCAAGGAAAGAGTCTATGCATACATTTTTTTTTATTCTAATGAGGCGAAATAATGCGTTAACCCTTTGCTGACACCAAAACGCATTTTCTCATATGAATTGGGTGTTAGCTAGGTTTTTTACTTTCAATACTGGGCCACTAATATTGATATTTCATGAGATAGTCATATATCTTTATGCTACCTAATATCAAAGGAATTAGGGATTACATTTTAATCTTTAATTCCGGTTGCCATGGTAACCATACGCCATTGTTACAAGAACTTCTATTTCTTAAAAATTGGCAATTTTAGAGCCATTTTTCTTGAAAATGACCCATAATTGTAATAAATAATGGTTTTAGAGAATTTTTTTGAATTAGAAAGTTGTTCCCCACGTTATTATCAATCATTTGATATCAGATTTCAATTATTTCCTCATTCTCTGCATATTTTTTATAGAGTGAATATAGGAGCATCATGCTCAAAAACATGTGAAATTTCCACTATTCATAACCATACACAATAATTATGTTATCAAATTGATGAAAAAAGCCATATAATTCTTGAGAAAAGTGAAGTATACCCATGTTTCATGCACTAGAATACATATTTCACTATTGCTTAACATTTGGACAACACAGGTTCGTTAAATTCTTTAAATATGGGATGAAAACTTTTAAACTTGCAATCTATAGGGTGGCCATCTTGGATGTGAACCAAAATGGCTGGCTATTGCTCATTTTCATAAGGAATAAGTTAGATTAATCTGAAAGTACTCTAATGAAGATTTATTTTGAAAGTACTTAAGTAAATAGGATATGTAAATTTAAAGGCATTGTACATGTCTAAATAAATTCTAGTGAAAAAATTGAAAATATGACTGTAAAAAATATCTTTTAAACTTAAATATCATAATTATTTGTTGCATAGAAAGGGCCTTTTATATTCAAAATGGCGAAATTGCTTGAGGTTGAGCCCATCTAGGCCTCACAAAAGTAATATTTTGCTGTTTATGAATGAAATAAGCATTCTGGGAGTGTTATCACGACATTGGCTATGAATGTTTCAAATAACATTTTTAGAACACAAAAATTACAGAAATTACAGTAAAAACAATGACCATCGATCGTATATAATCGATTTCCTATGGGGCCGTCAGGAAAGGGTTAATTGGTAATTTAGTGAAAATACACAAATATGCGTATTTCTTATTGTTCTATCACGCATTTATTGTTTAGATTTTGCCAGATGACATAACATTAATGATTAGCATTTCAAGAAGTATGGCTAGGTCGACAACCATTTTAGATAACATATGTGACCCGATCCGACAAAATGAGTCGCAAGTCGCGCGCGGTCAAACTGAGATATGGGCCTCTGAAGTCGGAAATCGGCCCCACCATCGAAAATGACTTTCTTGCATTTTCTTAATCTTTTATATCAGGACTTTCATTTCCCAAAATATTTTGATGAAATTAATATTCTTAGTGTGTTAGAATGGCCCCCAAAGTCGTTCTTCTGCTTCAGTGAGTTAAAACAAAAGGCTCCTGAGACGCCGATTTTTATCAACTTTGCCGACTTGCGAGCCGCTTTTAGGAGTCGACAACCCAAGAACTTTTGGTACCGCCGAAAAGCGCGGGACCTCTTCTAGCCAATCGCATCGTCGGATTTTGAATTGGGACGGGGATGGACCAATCAGAAGGCGGATCGCGAAAGCCGTCGCCGTAAACAATCGTTGTCAAGGAGGTCACGTGTTGCGATCCGAGCGCTCTGATTGGCTGAGACCCCCTCGGCGTGCCGGAAGCGCCACTGTTTGTAAAATTTAAAGGTCCGACCGACAGAAGCAGGTGCGCGTTCAATGAGGCCTAACGTGTTAATTAGCGTGTTATTTCTTGAACTGCAAGTGCAGTTTGGATCCAAACATTGTTAGGATTACATGGCTACCCCCAAGGAGCGTGAGGAGGCCGTGGCAGCCGCGCTAAATACAATTGTTCGGACTAATCTTCATGGCGGCGCCAACGACGAGCAATGGCGAGAACTTGTCGAGGATTACTTCGTCTTCGCCGAGGACGATGGGGACTTATCGGATGGGGAGGAGGATGCTACCCTGTCGGAAAAGGACATAGAGGATTTGGAGGAGGCTGAGGAGTCACAGGAGGACGAGGATGAGCCCCTGGTTATCACTGATCCGACGGACCAACTGCTGCAGGAGGAAAGTGACAGTTGCCAGAAATTTAGGTAGGCCATGCTTGTTTGCGACTTGCGATCGAAATTGCCCAAGTTGTGTCGTTTGAAAATTCCTATAAATACCAAACCGTTAGACCTGTCCGGCCATCAGAAGTTGCCCAAACATGTTTTCTAAGATATCCCGTAATTATTTTCATGTTTCTATCTGTCTTTATGTTCAAAATCGACATTTGCTGAAAGTATGCCGCCGTGACCTACTTAATGGCGTCTCGCACTTGAACGATGGACGGCCTTGACCGTTATGCTCTCTCAGGCCTAATTAAAAGTTCTTAGCGGCCATCTAATGAACCTAATTCAATCTATAGGGGTGCCCTCACATATCTTTGACATTAATGTGGACTTTCGTCATGTTTAGGTGCTCGTGTAAGTACCACAACGACGGCCCGTGTTGTGTCCAGTTCTCAACGGCGGAGCGTCTGGACAAACGGCAGGAGGTCGCCCAGCTGACTCCAGGTGCGGCCAATAACCATCCTATTAACCGTCGTAAATGAAGATAGTTTGTCATCTATAATACCTGTATGACCTCCTGGAGGCTGTAACTTTTCCTCTGTGGCATTGACATACGATTTTCGGCCAAGTAACCTCAGTGACCGCGGGGGTAGACCCAGCCGAGAGTAATGTTCGTAAACTTTCTTAAACTTTTTTTTTTTTTTTTCACAAAGTCAGTCGCTCGTACATCACTAAAGTTCTGTGTCGGATTTCCATTCCAGGGGAGAAGGACATGCTCCTGTTGGGCGTTACAAGTGCCTGTACTGACACCTCGGTACAGCTGTCGACCTGGAAGAAGGGGAAAAAGGGCAAGGGGGCCAGGCAGCACCAACGGAGCCACTACACCGCCGGGGGCAGGAAGGTCTGCCGGGACACCCTGCTCTTTCTCTACAGGTAATTATTCATCTCTGCAGCTAACATTCTCTGTCTAAGTAGTTCCTAAACCTGTCTCCTGCTGTAACTTATTAACATGTACACAATAATTATTTTATGTAACCAAACATTATTTTTATGTAACCGAACCTGGTATGTCCAACATTATTCCATTTCCAATTGTAAGTTGTGTGTTCTTGTTTTTTAGCTGCAGTATCAACAAGATGACCGCCATCAGCCAGTGGTATCGGGAGAACGGGGTCGTACCCCGTACTAAGAGGTCAGGCGGACGCAAGGCCAACACCCATTCCCTCGACCTCGCAGACATCCGCCGCGTGGTCGACTTCATCAACTCCTACGCCGAAACCTATGCCCTCGTCCTCCCCGGCCGAGTCTCCACGCACAAACGCGACGACATCCTCCTCCTCCCCTCCAGCACAAGGAAGGTAGATGTGCATAAACGTTATCTACAGGCCATCGGGGACGCCCACCGTCAGGTTGCCGTCACCACCTTCCGTAACCTCTGGCGCCAGTTGCTACCCCGTATTGTGTGTTCTCGCCCCATGACTGACCTATGCTGGGAGTGTCAGAGGAACAACCGTGACATCTCCTACTCCTCTAACCTCCCCGAAGTAGTTAAGCAGGCAAAGTTAAAGAAGCAGCAGAAGCACCTGGAGGTGGTGGCCAAGGAACGGGAGTTCTACCAGGAACTGACTACCGCTGCCAAGCAGGCGTATGCCGAGGCAGGCCGGCCGGCGCTCGGGCCACACACTCCCTGTTCCTCTGACATCCGGGTGCATGTATCTTTCGACTACGCACAGCAGGTCCACCTCCCCTCCTCCCCCATGCAGCCAGGGCCCCTCTACTTCCTCGTCCCACGCAAAGTAGGCATCTTTGGCGTGTGTGCTGAAGCCATCCCCCGTCAAGTAAACTATCTTATTGATGAGTCCCACTGCGGCAGCAAGGGTTCAAACGCTGTCATCTCCTACCTCCACCACTACTTTGCCAACTACTCCCTCGGTGAACGCCTCCTTGACCTCCACTGTGACAACTGCAGTGGGCAAAACAAGAACAAGTACGTGATTGGCTATCTCATGTGGCGGGTCCTGACTGGTCTGCATAAGCAGATCACTCTGAACTTTCTTATAACCGGCCACACCAAGTTTGCCCCCGACTGGTGCTTCGGTCTCCTCAAGCAGCGGTTTCGCCGTGCCGAGGTGTCCTGCCTTGCTGACCTAGCCAAGACGGTCCGGGACAGCACCCAAAAAGAAGTCAACATCCCTCAGCTGTGTGGGTCAGAAGATGGGGCCGTCTTTGTCCCAACCTATAACTGGCAAGCCTTCCTGACCCCGTTCACCCGGCCAATAAAAGGGATCAAGCAGTATCACCACTTTATCTTCTCATCAAACAGCCCCGGGAAGGTAACCGTCCGACAGTACATTGACTCTGAGCCAGAGGAAGTGGATGTGCTCACTGTGGACCCTGGAGCCGTCCCAAAGGTCCTACCACCGGCCACACCTTCCCCTGGGCTTCCCCTTCGTCGGCAGTGGTACCTCTTCAAAAACATCAGAGACTTCTGCACAGAGGAAACCAAAGACATTACGTGCCCCAAGCCCACGGAACCTGAGCCTGCAGCAGAGGCACCAAGGCGGCGGGACCCATCGCCAGATCCAGGTCCAGGGCCCTCAGGAGCAGGTGGAGGTGGAGATGCAGGGGAGGAGGAGGAGGAGGAGGAGGCGCGAGGAAGGGGACGTGGTAGAGGAAGGGGGCGAGGTCGGGGGCGAGGCCGAGGTCGGGGGCGAGGTCGGGGGCGAGGTCGCGGTCGGGGTCGAGGAAAAACCCCTGACTCGGGCTCAGAGGACTCAGACAGAGAGACAGCAGCCCAAATGCGACGTGAAATGGAAACAGACTCAGACTAAGACACTTCCCCTGAGATCACTCCCCCACCCAAACGTAAACGCAGCCAAAGTCGGGGGCGGGGGCGTGGTCGGTCTACATCCTCTAGCAACTAGAATCATAGACTAGAATACCTGTATATAGTTCGAATTTTAATATTTTATTGGTACTTTTGTGCCTTTTCAGTTGTTTTAGACTCACAGTTTACTGACGTTTTGTGATCTTTCAACTTTATGGAACTTTTATCCAACTTACCTGGAACTATGACACTTATTATTTATGGCAAAACAGGCTGAAATACACTTGAACATTCCCATAGACTCTTTACAAGTCGTTGTGACTTCAATTCAGCCTTCTAGAACAGGTATTGTGACTGTTTGAGCTTGCCCTCTTGCTTCAGTTTTTCATTTTCAGGTGCAGATTTACAGGAATTGTACTCTATCTTTACAAGGCCGGCATGATTAAAGTTTCCATTTCTAAAGCATGACTTCACAGTATTTTGTAGTTCAACTAGTCTAGAATGTATATTCCAAGTCTCAAGTCGGTGGGAGATAAACTTCTAGTGGTATCCAAGAAATTCCGACCGAGTCTAACCAAAACCGCACATAAAAACTTCAAACGCGTTTTTCTCAGAATCAAGTTTCCAGCCTACCGCGTATAGGGAAAAACCTAACTTTGGCCCTAATCATCGTACGAACACAATCTTGGTATCAAAATGAAGCTCTTTTCGAGGTGAGGAACATATCTTACTAACTCAAATTCGTATCTCCGCGACTTGCGACTCATTATGTCAGATCGGGTCACATATATCAATAAATAATGTTTTTCTGATCCTTCATAGATTGAATTTCCTATTTATAAGGTATTTTTCTCATTTTACACCTTAAATATGTTTAATGCGCAAAAACTAACACTAAAATGCGCGAAAATAGGCACCAGGTGCGCGAAAATTGAAGAATTAACCACTGAAAGTAATACATTATTATAGTATACAAAATATATTTTCAAACTTTTTTTTTTATAATGATTATGTTCGTAGACGTTATTGCACTACATATAGGTGAAAAAATATTAAGTGAATTCATTTTTTCTCTAAATATTTTGTTAAAATCTTATTTCTGGCTCTTAGTGCGCGAAAACTGGCTCCTCTACTCTAAATTAACCTACTAAACAGTCAGGCCAAATACATACAAGGTCTAGAAACAACATGGGAGAACACAAAACACTTGTGGGACAAACTATCTATGTCCACTCAATGCCTCAAACTCCACTACAAGTAAAGCAAACAGCAGCCTAAGTATAGGCTAGGCCTAAACCCATCAGTCATCTCCCATCAAACATCAAGGCCTTCTCAAGCCTAAGCCATCATCAAACAACACTCCTCAGGTCTAAACCAAACCATGAGCCTAAACAGACTGAATCTACCCTCCTGAGTGTCCTCCTTATATAGCCTGAGCCCGGACCTGGGAGAAAGCACCCACAGTCAGCCTCCCAAGGACCCAAAACCTGCTCTCCTGTGCTTGAGCAATGCTGACCTCTGATTGGTCGGTTTAACTGCAGAGCTGGCTCCCTATTGGCCGAAAATGCTGGCCTCTGATTGGTCCTGCACAGACCGTCCAACCTGGCCCCCATATATAAGAAGAAAGTTAGGGTGCCAGTCCACTCAGTAGGCCTAAGCCCCTGGGGCGCCACATTCCCCCCTCCTTGGACCAACACGTCCTCGTGTTGTTACTCTCTACCTTACATGATAACATACATACCTTCCCCGGTACAAAATACAAAAGTTCTTAGGCTAACATGTTACACAATATCATCAGATCACTACAAAATACAATACAGTGTCATGAGTTCAGTACAGAACTCTAGAAATACATGCAAATGTATACAATATCTCTAGTTCACCACAGAACTCTAGCAATACTTAAAACTATGCACAAAATTCTCTATGCAAAGTAAATGTCTCTTTGGCAATTGTCTATATCCATAGTGATGTCATTTAGAAGCTCAGACTGTCCTTAGTCTTTCTCTATAGAGCTCCTGTTGAAGTCACCATGGCGAAGTTTGCAGCTAGACCCTAAGCCATAACCACTGCTTCTGCTGCTGCCACTGGTAGAGGTGCACCTAGGGTCATCGCAACCCCATTTCCACCAGTGCAGTCATCCCAGAATTGCTAGGCCCAATGCCAGCCTTGCCTGCTGTCTTCAATGTGGCAGGGGCAGAAGGTCGCTGAGAGGTGTGCACTCCGGCTGGGACGGCCAAGTCCTTGCCCAAAAGACAGCACATTTCACAAATTAAAATCTCAAAAGCAAAATTCAACACTTTCAGGCTCAATATCCAAGGTAATTAATGCACGTAGGGATTTCAAGGTTAACAGCTCACCAGAGGGATCCCAGAACCTGCTCTAAGCAAAGGTTGGTCACCCAACATGCTGACCTTACATCGTCCCATCACTCACTACTCAGTGAACTACAAACATAATAATGGGCTACGCAAACCTCTGTATAACAGCAACTGCTTTTCCTGAACAAATAAGTTTCTCAGGTGACAGATCCCCTGTCAATTCTTCCTGATCAGACTTAAAGGGCAACTCCCCTTCAGATCAAACAATGTATCATCAACCAGTCCATCAGAACATGCAAGCCTCCCAGGTAACCACACCCTGGAATCCAGCTTAGAGGGCCAGTCCCTCCCCATCACGGATAGTGAATCCCACAGCTATCCCTTTGGAACATGCGAGCCTACCAGGTAACAGTCTAACTGCCAATCCTAGTCCAGCTCAAGGGGTCACTCCCCTTTCTGATCTGGTTATGAACAATCAACTGCTTCTACAGGTCACGTGAGCTACCTAGACAACAGACCCTCTGTTCGAAATTCTAGGCACAACTCTTTAAAGCACACCATTTCACATTTGCACACCTTTTGTGAGGGCATATCATTCCTTTAATAAGTCCTCTCAAACCACCCAATCTCAAAGTCATCAAAACACATCTTCAATAGACGACTAATAACAGCATTGAAAGCAACATAAAGGAATTCCACCTTAAACATATGCCTTCCAATACACCAAATCTGACTGATTTTTCCTTTCCTAGGTTACTCTCCAATCAGAAACGAAATGTACATAATCATCACCCAACTGGTAATGACAGGTACCATGAGCTTCCACCCAGCTCATATCTCAAACACAATCAGGAATCCACCTGAACTACAGTAAACAAGAGCTTTCACCCAGCTCATAACTCAAAAATAATCAAAACTCACCCTGAAACAACAGGAAACAAGAGTTTTCACCTAGTTCATGACACACAAATAATCAGTGCTCAACCTTAAACACAGGGAGCAACAATATTTTCACATCTGTCATGTCCCTCTCTCTACAGGAACTATCTGTCTGCTTCCACCTCTCAAAGCACACAGCAACAGTATTAGCATAATTACCATATGTCATGCCAGAATCCACGTGCCCTATTCCCTGGGCAACATGGCTAGTCTTGCCATCCCGTGACCCAGCACCAGGTAAATGGCTAACATCACCGACACAGGAAGGTGTGCTGCAGTCACAGTTAAGCCAGGAAGGTATAGCACCATCTCCTTGCATACCAAAGCGACTGGAACAAACAGGAGAACAATCTTCTACACTCTGTCCAACCCAAATTAGAAGAGAAAAGTGACAAAAGCAAAAGAGAGTGCCTGACAAGGTCAGAACAGGTGAAACTGGCCCGTCTTTGGATAGGCCACACCAGGCTGACACATGAACACCTGTTGAAAGGTGAAGGTGCTCCTATTTGTCAACAGTGTAACACCAAACTAACGGTGGAGCACATTATATTGAAGTGTAAGAAGACGGATGACAGTCGCAAGTGGCATCTCCAAAACAGAACATCGATGAAGGACGTGTTTAACAACAACAGAAGTAAAATGATCCTGCAATTCCTTCGAGAATGCCAACTGATAGATAAAATCTAAGAAAGGATCCAAGAGTCTGGGATCCAGGGGCCACCCTGTGCTCCCGACAGGGTCATCAAAGGCCGGGTGTGTGGTGTCCTTTCTATGGGACATTGCACACTAAAGACCCCTTGCCACTCTTCACAACGAGTAGGGTATCGCACCCGGTGGCGGGTTTCTCCTAAACCATATCATATATTTGGTCACCGCCCTTGTGGCGTAAAATAAGCTGAAAAGTATTACCTTGTGCAGTCTGGAAAGAACCCATAAGGGTTGGCCGGACGTTAAACTACCCCAACAAACAAACAAACAAACAAACCAACATAATTAGGCAGGCCACCTGCATGCCTAACTAAAAACAAAAGCATCAACAGCCAGCTGAAACTCATGTTCAGAAGATCCATTCTCATCAGTAGGATATGACCAAAACAGTCAACAACAACCAACCTTGTTGTCTCTTGGTTGTTAGTCTCAATAAACAGCTTCACAATCAGAAAACAGGGTTTTGAACAAACAATGCCTTCTCGTTGTGTATAACTTCTGAATAGTGCTGGTCCATGCCACAGCTATCACCAATCCTGGTCAATGTGGTTAACCAAAAAAATCAACAACCTTATCTTACCATCTTGGC
This sequence comes from Lepidonotus clava, assembly GCA_936440205.1. NCBI lineage: Eukaryota > Metazoa > Annelida > Polychaeta > Phyllodocida > Polynoidae > Lepidonotus > Lepidonotus clava. The sequence continues at coordinate 21,729,403 of OW387134.1, forward strand.
TAGAGGCTGTTGGTTCTCTGTGGACATCTCCACAGGCCACAAGTCAGAATACATGGTTCTGAAAAAAATAATGCCTTCTCATTGTGTGTAACTTCTGAATAATGCTGGTCTATGCCACAGCTATCACCAATCCTGGTCACGAGCACCAAAAACTGTAGCGCGCCCCGGCCCACCTACCCGGGGGCGGAGTCAAGACCAAATTCGATCACTAGGATTGGCGCAGTGTGACATAAAACCCAACAACAATTCTCTTAAGTTAAATAAATTTTATTAAACAACTCTCTTGTAATAACAATAGTTCAGTTCCAAGTTCCTTAAAGATCTAAATTCCTATACATTACCTGTAAATTAACCTACTAAACAGTCAGGCCAAATACATACAAGGTCTAGAAACAACATGGGAGAACACAAAACACTTGTGGGACAAACTATCTATGTCCACTCAACGCCTCAAACTCCACTACAAGTAAAGCAAACAGCAGCCTAAATATAGGCTAGGTCTAAACCCATCAGTCATCTCCCATCAAACATCAAGGCTTTCTCAAGCCTAAGCCATCATCAAACAACACTCCTCAGGTCTAAACCCTACAGCCAGCCTAATCAGGCTATTCCATCATCAAACAACACTCCTCAGGTCTAAACCAAACCATGAGCCTAAACAGACTGAATCTACCCTCCTGAGTGTCCTCCTTATATAGCCTGAGCCCGGACCTGGGAGAAAGCACCCACAGTCAGCCTCCCAAGGACCCAAAACCTGCTCTCCTGTGCTTGAGCAATGCTGACCTCTGATTGGTCGGTTTAACTGCAGAGCTGGCTCCCTATTGGCCGAAAACGCTGGCCTCTGATTGGTCCTGCACAGACCGTCCAACCTGGCCCCCAAATATAAGAAGAAGAGCCGGTTTTGACGCACTAAGGACAGAAATGTGTCTAATTATAGAATATTTATTGAAAAAAAGAAATCAATTTATATTTTTTCTTCTATATGTAGTGCAATAACGTCCACAAACATAATCATTACAAAAAATAGTAATATTTCAAAATATTTTTATACTATTTTGCTGTATTTTTTTCAGAGGTAAATTCTTTAGTTTTGATGCACTGGAGCCCATTTTGACGCATTATAGGAGCCTATTTTGACGCATTTTACATTTTCCATGAATATCTGGATAATTCTGGGCAATTATATGAAACGAAATAGATAGTCTTGATGACTCTGAATTCTATTGATGCAAAGCTGAAAATTGCATTAATTACTCAATTTATTTACACATTTTATGCATATAAATGCAGTGACATGGGGTCTCCAGCTTTGTATAATAATTAAGTTCTTCATGCAAAATTGTATTCTTTGGCAGAATCATACATCATCTCATCCAAATAATAAGCTGACATATAAAAATTTCATGATTTTTGTCAAAAATGAAAAAATTATGGGGAAATTAAGAAATTTTGTGCAAATAATATTGCAAAAATGCGTCAAAACTAATACCTGCCTCATTTTGTGTCTTTAGTTTTGACGCAGGGGTCTAATTTTGAAAATGAGAAACAAAACTTCATATTATGAATCCTGTATGGTAGCATATCACTTTAAACTATCATATACGTATTTTAATACATTAAACTGTATTATTAGGTTGAGAAATCAATATTGATAACTCTAATTAAAGAAAATCTGTACTTATAAGCTTTTAGGGAATATCCCTAAAATTTATCAGCATAAAAAGCAGATTTTGCCCCTAGAATGCTAGTTTTCATAAAATCTTTGTAAAATATCATCAATACAGCAGAAAACATAATAATCTATTGCTTTGGCAAGAAAAACATAATAAAAAGTTATTTTAATGACCCCAAGGTAAGTCATATTGCTTCAGGTTCGGCAAACTGGTCAAAACTGGCTCCTCTACTCTACCTCGTACAAGGAATAAGCTCTGGAATTCTTCTGAATATGTGAATCCCAAAGGTAAACAAACCCTAAAAGTTACGAAAAATTCACCTATTCAAGATGGCGGCACGATGTGACCAACATTACGTCAAACTGTCCTCCTGTCATGTGACCGGATGTGAGTGAAAGAATAGGGACAAGCGACAGGGCCATTTTTAAAATTCGACAGGGGACATGGGACCCCCTCATCTACACCCCCAAAGATACTCCTGTAACAGGATAGCTTTTGGATAATATAATTTGGTTGGTAGCTGGCCAAAATTGGTAGTCTAAATAGTGGTGGGTCCTAGCTATCCTTTACAAAGAGATCTAGAATCAAAGCAACAAACACACAAGTTCTATAACTAGGAGTATATTGATCTGAGCATACACAATAGTACACAAATACAAGTATAGTAATCAGTGCCTTACCTTTTAGGAAAAGTCCTACCCACTGCCACTAACCACCAAGCAGATCTTTGTATCTGTGGGGGTCAATGTGGCTACCAGGGTGTCAGGATCAGTTCTGTTTGAATGGGGGGCTGCCTCCAACTTTTATAATAATGGTTGGTCAGTACTAGGAAATCAGCCCATCACTCCATTATAGGGAAAGGAAGAAGGAGTTTCCGGTCCAGGAAAAAGGGGTGGTGGGTGAGGCACAGGGTGAGTTGCTCACTACCTAGAACCCACCCCACCCATAGTACTGGGTGATCCAGGACGTAAGGTGGTTGAGGGGCACAGGGTGCAAAGATATTGGGATATGATCCCCATATCCCCATTACACTCTCCCCTCCTTATTTTCTGCTCGTCCTCGAGCAGTACCACCAACAATTTTGAATTTTGAAACTTTAGATATATTTACTTTCTCTGGGAGCCAAGTGGGATAGGACAACATAGAACTCTAATTTAGATAAGAAAGATATGATGTCTTTTATACAATCTTGACATCATAAAAACTTATATGCTTACTTTAACTCGGAAGGCAAGGCACTGTCAAGTAAATGGTTACATAGATACATTTTCGTAAATGATGTCGGTCTTCATGACATATCAATTGCATAGGTAGTACACTAGCATACATTAATTATAATGGCATGTTATATGTATATGTGATATTCAATGACAAGACAAATTCCTCCAATTACCTCATAGTGAAACACACAATAATTAAGGGTACTTGAACCTGTTAACACCAAACATGTATGTCGTAATGACTGAATCTGATAAGGCAGTGACAAGAATTGGACTGTAATGCAAGAATACAAGTCAATATTAAAAGTAAGAAAGAGTTCATTGGGAAAGGGTGACCGAGACAGTCTCATGTGTAGCTTATGTCTGCTGTTAGGTGCCTCAGTTCTTCTAGATGGTGTAGCCCACTCGACACAGTGCCGATGCACAAGATCCATGATCGTCTCAGTAGAAGTGGAGAATGTCTTTACTGGCCCACAGGAGGTGAGGTGTAGGCAGAGTCTCTATAGGAAGGAACCAACACACTCTGATGACACAGGATACAGATGAGGCTGGCCACCAATGGTCAGTGAGGCCAGCTGACGATCACACACTAAGTCCCGGTAGTCTATCCACCCTTGTAGATGGACGAGGCCGAATGTGTTGGCCCAAATCCCTGACCCAACTCCATGTCCTACTAGCTGAGTGCTACAAGGGAGCACTGACATTAGCCAGACAGATGTCCTGCAGGAGGAGAGGGAGGGAGGAGGCACAAAGGTTCACTGGAGTAGTTCCATGTCCAGCACAGACGTCTGAAGCACAGGCCTCTCTGTGGTAACAGCTTTTCCCCACAGAAAGACAATGTCATGTCAGTGGAGACCTCCTCAAGGAGAAGATGAGGTCTCTAGATGTGTGCTCACTGGATACTGATAGAGACTGCACATCGATGAAGTCACTGATATAATAGTTCACAATTCCTTGAAGTTGTTGTCTCTAGATACTGGCACAGTGTTGCATACCAGCAGAGACTGCAGATTGATGAAGTCACTGATATAATAGTTCACAATTCCTTGAAGTTGTGGTACAAACTGCAGATCGACGAGGTCACCCATATAAGTGTTCGCATTTCCTCGACACAGCATTAAATCGTTACAAATGGTTGTAATAAAACACAAGCACCCATAAAATCAAACAATCCAAAGAGCTCCAACTAAGTGACAACTGGAGGAACAATCACTTTTTCTTTTTTTTTTCTTTTTTTTTTTCAAATTGAATATCACAAGACTATACTAGGATTTTGGCATGCACAAAAGTATATATATTAGCTAGTACCACAATAAATGATTATAAGTTCAATTGTCGCTAAACTATACGATACAAAATTCTGAGTAATATTTCACTGATGACGAACAATGTGTGATACATCCCAAATATATAAAAGATAACCCATAGAGAGAATCATACCCCACATACCCTTGATAATGTTTATAAAGATATACTACAAATACCATATCTCTCCAATATGACATAATCAATCCACTTTTGTATCCAAATCTTTTACAGTCAAACCAAGTTTTTGAAATGAAAATGATTTATTTTTACTTATTTTAGTATCCTAAAGATACATTTTTGTAGATGTTGTATCATGAACCTTTCTATTAATTTACATATAATATCATGAATGTTGTGATAAAGGCCCCTTAATGAGACACAGAATTATTAAGATATCTACGCCAACTTCCTGAAAAGAAATCATTTCTCATTAATCAAAGCTGAAATAAAGAATGTTTTAATTAGTGGTTGATTGCTCAGAATCTTCAGGGAAGGAAGAGACTGGGATTGCTCTGAGCACAGCGTTTACCCAATTTGCATCTATTCCACCCTTTATGGGTCAAGGTTTGTCAACATGAATGACTTGCATATGGGATCATGGCCCTTCCTTGATTTCTACATTAAGTGATCCCAGTGTCAAGCAGTGCTGACAATGCCTTATCCCCTTCTGGTGACCTGTTAACACAGACAGGCATTTCATCTGGCCCCGGTGTTAGTGTTTGGCAGGAATTCTGAGGGGAAGGCTGTTCTCCTTTGACAGGTGCTGTGTGCAGAGGTTTACGGCTCTGTGGTTCACACCCCTGGATAGGAGCCCCAGCATGAGATTTCATGTTGGTCAGCCCATTATCCCTCAGCTGGCTGTTTTGGCCATATTGTTGGGGTGCAGCTGCCCCCCTGTCATGGTGACTTTGATTACCCCTGTGTGATGAGTTAGACCCTGGGGAGATACCTCTGGGATGAGGGCTATCTCTACTTGACCCTCCCTGAGGAAAATAGTTTGTTTGGTATGGTGAGGGAGATCTTCCCCGGATTCCATAGTGCAAACTTTGCCCACCTTTATTCTCCCTTAACTTGACGTTAGGGTGTTTACTAACCACCTCATTTCCTGGTCCTGGGTTGTCATGACTTACCTGTGATGCTGCCTGGGATGGTGTGTCCTGCCTTGGCAATGATACAGGCTGAAAAGAAGGTGGAAAAGTTGGGGAGAGACAAAACTGGAAACTTATCAATTCAACTAAGTTTGTAAGAGGTAATTAAACTTCTAGTTAATCAAACTTGTTCAATTTGTACCTCTGAATGCACCTGGCTGTAAGGCATGCAAGTTTAAACAATTGTTATGTAGAAAGGTCAAGGCTGAAGAACTAAATATGAAAAGAAATCCAAATCCAAAAGAATGAAATATGAATAAGGCCTGGAAGTGTGGCCTAATTTATTTTATTTTTTTTTTTTTTCAATCAATATTTTTGAATAATACCTTAACCTATCCAGTAAGAAGTGTAAGGCACTGACAACACAATACTACTCAATATTTGTGTACCAACACTATACTACTCAATACTTGTGTGCTCATTAGGTCATTCTCTTTTCAATAGCAGTGTTTCACCTTATAATAACTAAATAACACACAGTAACATATAGCAAAGTTGCTGTGTGAAGTTCTACATGAAAAAGGAACAAAACTTGAAACTTGATGTAGATGACCTAATTAAACAATTGACCTTGATAATTAATGATACCTCATTAATTACCTTCAATGGAAAATAATCATTGATGTTGAACCAATCCTAATGTAATTTAGGTCACTTTTTACTGTAATTAGGTCACACAACCTAATTTTTTTTTTTTTTTAAGTGAGTTTATTTATACTGAAGGTTACAATTTAGCTTACGCTAGTTTTCATTGCTCTCCAGTTGTCAGGGAGTCAAACATCAATAGATAGTACATTTGTGTATAATTTAACGATTTATGGCGTACAAGTGTAGTCAACTAGTAGCCTATTTTAAATAACAACAAATTTTGATATAGATCACCAATATCATTGCCTAAATAAAAAATTTACAAAAGAATTAGGACAATAGTTATTTTAAAACAAAATAATATTACATTACTATAAATGGAAAACAAGAAAACATTTGTACATTTAAACAAACAAGCAGTTGAGCAGGTCACCAGAACAAGGACACAAAATTTCCTACATATAGCAATATATCAATGAATTCAATGTTGATATTCATATTAAAAGAGGTCTACTAAAGATTAATTGTACACATGATTCAATACAATGTTATACCAAATATATGATAGATTACTATTTCTAGATGGGACGTATCACAGTACATTTAATACAGGTCTACAATATCATTTAAAAGTTTTCTGTTGAAATTTTTAAATTCTCCAGAAGTTTGTAATGATCTAGCATCAATATCTAACCTGTTCCATTCCAATGCACCCTGGTATAATACACTTCTTTCAAAAGAAACCATGTTACTCTGAGGTTTGATGAGGATAGGGGCTTCATATCTCCTTAATTCCCTATGGTTAGCCTCAATATAGTTGTTGTCCTGAGTTCTAGGAAAGACAAAGTTCAGTAAATGGGCACGTCTTCTATCTATTAGATAGTTCACTCTACAGTCTTTATGTAACTGAGCAACATTAGACCTGTTTTCACGTTTGAGAACTATCCTGAGGCCCCTATTTTGTAACTTTTGCATTTTATCAGTAATCTTGGCTGTTACTTTTAGCATGAATAAGTCGCCATAATCAAAATAGGGTAAGATCTTGCTCTTGTAGATGGTCAAGGCTTGATGTTGATCGATAAATTTCCGTATTAGAGTTAATTGGTATAACCGATGAGTGATTTTCCGAATACACTCTTTGGCATGTAATTCAAAAGTTAACTTGCAGTCTAACTTTATGCCCAGATACACAAAATCTTTAACATAGGCTAACTTAACATTACCAATTTGTACATCGAGAGAGTTTGCATTTTTTAACATGTGTTTAGTTCCGAAGAGCATCAATTTTGTTTTTGTACTATTGATTGTAAGTTTATTTGAAATACACCATTCTGACAAAATACTCAGATCGTTTTTCAGGACAGCATGAGCAGTGGCCTCATTTTTATGTGATGAGTATAAAACTGTGTCATCTGCATATAAATGCACATTGGCTTGGGTAATTTGGGTGTTTAAGTCATTTATATATAATAAAAATAAGGTAGGACCCAAGATTGAGCCTTGGGGCACACCGCAGCTTATATAATTCACATGAGATGTTATTCCATTGACTGAACAGGTCTGAGATCTATTAGAGAGGTAATCCTTTATCCATAATAGAGTATTAGCATGCAAACCAAATATAACTAGTTTGTTTAGTAAAATCTCGTGATCCACAGTATCAAAGGTCGATGAAACATGCAATAGTAAACTCATGTCTGTTCATGTGAATTAAGATATCATCTGTGAATTCTGCTACAGTGTTTACAGTAGATTTACCTTTCCTAAAACCACCTTGTTTAGAGTCCAAGTAACCATTACTCTCTAGATGCTTAATCAATTGGGAATGTGCCAACCTTTCTGCAAGTTTACCAGGCAGAGGTAGGAGGGAGATGGGCCTATAGTTGTTGACAGATGATTTATCACCACCCTTAAACAAAGGTATAACATTTGCTAGCTTCCAACACTTGGGGAACTCACAGTTGGAGAAAGATAAGTTATACATAAATGTTATTTGTGGAATAATTACCAGAAAAGCATCTTTCAAGATCCGAGAGGATAGGTTTTCAACAGAGGATGATTTGTAAATATTGATGTTCTTAACAGCTTTCATCACATCATCCTCATTTGTTGTCAAGGTATTCATATATGCCCTGGGTACTGAGGTATATTGTAATTTTTCATCTCCAGGTGGTGTAGTAATGTTATTTGCTAAGGTTCAGTGTGTACTTGGTAATAAGCGTAGCATGATAGAAAAGATATGAGGACGTATGTGTACCATTTCGTCCTGTGTGTACTTGATAATAAGTGTAGCATGATAGAGAAGTTATGTGGACGTACATGTACCATTTCGTTACATTTACTCAACCTATCAGAAACTGATATACTTTGCTCATTTCTCAAATTAAACATATGAGGACGTATGTGTACCATTTTGTCCAGTGTGTATTTGATAATAAACGTAGCATGCTAGAAAAGATATGTGGACGTATGTGTACCATTTCGTCACATTTACTCAACCTATCAGAAACTGATATGAACGTATAGAGTAATGCATACATGAGAATTATGGATGTATGTGCACCATTTCGTCCTAAAATACTTTGGTCAGTGGAAGGAATTAATATTCAACCCAATAGATATTTGGACGTATGTGTACCATTGCGTCCACTTACGTTTAGTGAAGGAGTTGAGTGATATTCTGCATAAGTCTGTCAATTATTTTGGATGCCGTGGTTGTGTTGAAGTGCAAACCATCACGCATTGTGGCCTTATATCTGTGGTGAAACCCTCTGATTCCATTTTTTTTATGGATGATGTCGGCAATTGCGGGGCTGTAGGTTGAATGGGCAGTGTTCATTTCTTGGATGTATTCATTTACCCTAATCACTCCACAATTTAATATGGATTGTTCATGTACGAAGGGATCACCTTGAGTGAAATTATACACAAAGAGATCAAGGCCAACCAGCTCGCAGATGGTGACTTTGCCTGCGTATGGTAGTAGTTGATATCTAGCCGAGTAAAATTCACACATTAAATCGCCAACCAACGCAGACCAATTGGTATAAGTCGGTGTAATGTTATGGGAACCATGGCCAGTAGATAGATTATTCACTCCAGCCATTAAATAGATCAGGTCAAAGACTTCCGATCCTATATCAGCTATGGCATTTGTTACGGCAGTACCAATGTTTGCACCGGCATACGAGAAAACTGTCAGGGCCACATTGATATTTTCAGGTGATACGCTGTTTAGCTGATTTTCCAGGGAAAATCCTCTAGAGTCCGTGATAAGAAGAACTTTCCTCATCGTATGCAATATCACACAATAAATAAGAACAGTCTTACTTGGTTTTAGTGGCTTCTTTGACGTATTTCAATTTGAGGTTTGTGATGATACTTCCCATGTAGTTCTGGCAGTCTGCTCTCGGCTGTGTGTGGCCCCGAATGGCGTCAATGATGTTAAACCCTGACCCGTATACTGCGTCATATGTAGCCTCGTAGAATTGGGTGGCTTTGCAACCCATTAATTTTCGTTTTAGGACTGGGTTCTGGTCAAACTTTTTGGTTACACATTCTTCTACTATTTGTTTCTCTAGTTTTTTCACTTCTTTAGACAGATTCGTCTTCTTTCCAAGGTTTTTCACTTTATAGGGATTTTTTTCATTCAGGATATTCAAGGCATTTTTGTGATCACCACTCATGTCTGCCAGTCTATACATTATCAGTTGTTCTGCAGAGGAGAACTTTAATCCTTGCTCTTCGATCTCACACTCTGAGAGGTTACTCAGGGGGGAGCAGTGACTTGCAAAGCATAGGCCTCCCTCCTCGTTTAGGAATGTTGTGGCATTTGCCAAATTTATTTGATGGGGCAAATCATCAAATTTTTCCTTTCCATACAATTTGCCATCAATTTCTATAGATGTGCCCTTCATCTTGGAGGTGACGTTGGGCATTTGTGAGGCAATTGAATGAATAATCTGGACTTCTTTGTAGGCTAACATTTGGTCGTCTGTAAGATCGTTTGAGAAGGATATGTTGACAAATTTGGGCGATTGCTTTATTTTGGTAACACTCCTAAAGAGCTCACCCTTTTGTAGCCGGCTTACGCATATCAGCTTAATTGGCCTAGGTTTCGCCTGGTCACGCCTCGCTGCTCATGGTCCCTCTCGCTTGTCTTCCTGAGCTGGCTTTCTGCCAAGTCGTACTGCGCCTTCTGTTAGTGTGTATGTGAAGGAGCAACCAGCTACCGTAAACAACTCGTTCATTGTTTCAAATAACTTCTCATTTTCAGGTTCTGGCACCCCCCGTATAATTAAATTATACGATTTTTTATCATTCTTTTGTTTTTCGCTTTGCCTATAAACCTCACCATAACACTCATTTAACGCATCAATCTTATCCTGAGCTGCCTCCAGCTTATCCTCTAACTCGGCATTTTGTTGAATGTATACTTGTAACTTATCATTAAGCTCAGTATAGTTGCTTTTGATAGACTTGTCGACTTCTGATAAATCCCTTTTCATTTCATTCATGCTCGTGGTCATTTGTTTCATACTTCTGCAAAGTGATTTTAACATGTCATGGGAGCTGACATCAGTATCGTCATCAGAAGAAGCTTCCTCGTCTGAGTCAACATTTATAGGGTTTACTTCAGGTGGTTCATTTTCACTCAACGGTCTTGTGGATTGAGATTTTTTGGTTTTGGGTGACTTATTTGTTTTTTTACGTGCATTTTTTGGCGGCATTTTTACTGAAAGTTGGTTCCTGATCAATTTATAAGGTATAATCAATGTATGAAGTTCACTTATCTGACCAGGAAACTGCAGAAATTACGATCTCCACGAGAGCTCAACCACCTAGCGTCTTCACCTGCCCGCCATTGTCACAATTGATTAAAGGAACTTGACCTAGTCAATTAATGATACCTCATTAACCACCTTCAAAGATACACAATCATTGATTTTAAAGCAATCTGGAAGTATTTTAGGTCACTTTTTGCTGTAATCAGCTGAATTGACCTAATTAATGTTGATTAATGAATTTATCTCATTAAGTACTAATAATTCATTAAATATATGCACTCTACTATTATCATTACCCACTGAACCTCTTGCTAACTTTTTGCCTGTCCAATTCTCAATTAGCTTTCATTAAACCCTTTTCTAAATATATCCCTTTAAGAAATTCCAACACATACAACTGAGAGTGGTCACATACAAAAGGAGGTTCATAGATTGTGTGTTGACAAGTGGTGGGTGGCTAGTACTGTACCCTTTAATGACAAACACAGGACTGTGTCTGCCAGGATCTAAAGAGAATACTAAGAGAAAGGCTGTCAACAGGTCACTGAGCTGCTGACAGCTGGGTATGTGCTCTTAAGGATAGAGGGGTGGTTCCAGAGAAACAGGAACTGGTACATGCCCCTACAATGCACTGAGTGACTCAAAAGTTTTATGAAATGTATGAGAATGATTCACAATGTTTTTGAGAAATGAACCTGATTTGCACTTTAAATGGCCCTGGAAATAGTGACTAAATAAAGGTCTAACAGGATATACTGAACAAAACTAGGTAGCCCTATACAAGTTTTAAATTCAAATTGTTTTTTTCCTGTACAGCAATAAAGGGAATGTAGAACCATGCAATTCAAATATGCCCTTTTGCTACTCACAAAACGCTACTATACCTTCTTTTGGAATACCTAAAAATATTCTAGCATTGAAATAAAACCTTAGAATCTGTTTCAGAATGTTTTTGCACTTCTTTTGGAAAGTCTGAAACACCAGAATGCTTTAAAATAGCCTGGAATTAAAATGATGCCTACAAAATCCTTTAAATATATATATATATATTTTTTTACACAACCTTTTATCCAAGATTTAGCCTTTTTCTGGTCAGAAAATATTATTTATCAATGCACAGGCAGATTGACAGAAGTTTTGATAAACTGTCTATTGTAACAAAATTCCCTAAACCAACTCAAAATTACAGGAGGAATCTTGTAAAAGACTCACAATTCTCATACCTTTTAAAAGAGGCTGAGCTATGATAAATTTTTGCCAAATTTTGATACACAAGTTTCTAAAAAGTACCTATAAATTGAAATATTCTAGATCTGTCTAAGCAAATATTAGATGGATGGATACCAGTAATTATGGAAATCACTGATATCCCACCGCTGCCACCAGTTGTAACAGGATAGCTTTTGGATAATATAATTTGGTTGGTAGCTGGCCAAAATTGGTAGTCTAAATAGTGGTGGGTCCTAGCTATCCTTTACAAAGAGATCTAGAATCAAAGCAACAAACACACAAGTTCTATAACTAGGAGTATATTGATCTGAGCATACACAATAGTACACAAATACAAGTAAAGTAATCAGTGCCTTACCTTTTAGGAAAAGTCCTACCCACTGCCACTAACCACCAAGCAGATCTTTGTATCTGTGGGGGTCAATGTGGCTACCAGGGTGTCAGGATCAGTTCTGTTTGAATGGGGGGCTGCCTCCAACTTTTATAATAATGGTTGGTCAGTACTAGGAAATCAGCCCATCACTCCATTATAGGGAAAGGAAGAAGGAGTTTCCGGTCCAGGAAAAAGGGGTGGTGGGTGAGGCACAGGGTGAGTTGCTCACTACCTAGAACCCACCCCACCCATAGTACTGGGTGATCCAGGACGTAAGGTGGTTGAGGGGCACAGGGTGCAAAGATATTGGGATATGATCCCCATATCCCCATTACACTCCTATGCCCACGAGGGTATTATAATGAAATGTGCACTTTTTTGTGCTTATTTATTGAAAATTGTGGGTTTGAGAAGCAAAAGTAGGTTTTAATGTTCCCCAGTGAAGAGAAAATGGCGGGGACCTAAAAGTAGAGGTGCCGGTTTTCGCGCACTAAGGATGTGAAATTCAATATTAAAATATTATATTTGGGAAAAAAAATTATTTTCCGTCGTTTGGTATTTAAATTTAGTGAAATAAAGGACCTGAACGTATTTTTTGGGAAAAAAAAGTATTTTGATTTTTTTGGGGGTGATGGCATGCTATAATACTATTAGAGGTTTTGTAGCCAGTTTTCGCGCATTGTGGCCTATTTTTGCGCAGTTTGTAGCCAATTTTCATGCAGAAGACATTATTTTAGGTGTATATAACAAGTAAAATAGAAAAAAATGGAAAAATCAACATTCGAGCATCAGAAAGTGATTTTCTGTTGAAATTCATTCATTAAAACTATCATTGACTTTTCATGATTCATAAAATGAGTAGTGTAAATGCTATTTACCTGCCAAAGCCTTAAGGAGAAAACCGTATAATTTTGCATTAATATATGCATATATTTGTGCATTTTCATAAATTGACAAAAGTGTCAATTCTTTTGAATAGAATACAAATAACAGGATGCATGAATTCTTGGGTTACAATAATCAAAGGAAAGTGTTTTCACAATTTATGGTAGCTTGTGATGATCAATTTTGCACATTTGCTCAAAGAAAATCCTGGAAAATTCGGGAAAATATGTTAAAAAATGCGCGAAAACTGACAACTACCTTATTTTGTGTAATTAGTTTTCACGCAGGGGTCTATTTTCTAAAATAAAGATAGAATAAGATGTTTCTGATATTGAAACGATCATGTATCACTTTAAACCAATATCTGTGATATTTTTGCTATGTATAAAATATTTTCTCTTTAAAAAATGATCTTGTAGTAATTATTTGAGAAAATATCAACTTTTTAAGGGTCTCGCCATCTTCCTCAATAATATGAACTTAAAGTCATATTTTGGGCTCTAGAATGCATAAATATCCACGGAACATCATAAAAATTTCCAATGTATTTCATCACAACATTGTCTTGTGTCTTGGAGTAAAGAAATACATATTTGATACCATTAGAAAAAATGCGTACATAAAAATGCGTAAAATGTGCGAAAACTAACAATGCGCGAAAACTGGCAACCCTACTCTATATCTACATTTTCCTGGGACATTTTCACAATTTAAAAGTATAAACAAAAATTCTATTCTCCAAGACAGGCTATGGGAGGATTCCCAGCTTAGGTCGCATAGCAACCCAGAGGGGGACACTTTGCCCTATCTGATTGGCCAGACCTTATCTCTAACCTGATCTGTCCCCCTCTGCCCTTAGTTACAGTCAGTCATGCATGACCATATCTAAGGACTTCCCTGACCCAGATAGGCCTATGACACACACCTGTCTTTGAGAATAATGAAAGGGCAACCCTAATATTCCAAATTTTCAGGGGATTAGTGATTTAAAACCATTTACACATCATGTACTAACATTTTTATGTAAAGTTTTCAAAATAGACCCCTGCGTGAAAACTAATGACAAAAATTAAGGCTGTTGCCCCTTTTTGCGCATTTTTCCACGTATTTTTCCGAATTTTTCTTTGAATTTGTCATTAAACTAACAAAATATATTGGTACAAGCTTCCATATATTGCCAAGACACTTTCCTACAATTGTGATAATCCACAACGTGATAAATACATTATTCTGTCTTTTAATACATGTAAATTATTACTTTTATTGGTGAATAAAAATGCATAAATAGGGGGAATGTGGCTTGTATCGAGCAGGTGTGTTATATCGCGCACCTCCACTTAAAAGCATATAGATGAATTAAGATTAATTTGATCATTATGGTTTAAACAGGGACATTTGCAGTACCGTCTACAGCTCCCCTGGAATACTGTAAAATGATAATTTTCATTTTGATTACTATTAGTATATGCATTACCTAATTATTCAATATTTTTATCGTTCTGCCTTTATATTTTAGTTATTTTTCTATTTTACATGTCTCGTTTTACCAAAATAATAAACGTGATAAGGCAATATTGCTTTATCTATACAGAAAACTCGTGAAATTCTGAAAAAATATATTTTTTTCCTAAGACTGAAATAACGAATTCTTTTAATGATATTCAAAGGTAAAAATATCACTGTAGATGGTCTTGTATCGCACATTAAGTGTTGTTGTATCGCGCAGGTAATTCTCAATAATGAATATATAGATGAAATTATTGTATTTTCCTTATTTTCTGACTTTTTTTCAGATTTTAAAATATTTTTTGATACCATGAACATTATTCCTTTTCATATTTCAAACAGGATCTATGTCAGATAATTATTTAAAATTTACCAGAGAAAAAGGCCAATGTTACCCATTATGCAATAATTCAGCATGTGGTAAATTAGTATTTTACTTGTAATTTGCTATTTTTGTAATTATCACATGGAATAATAATGTGATTTTCAGAGATTCAGTTGGCAAATTATCATGACTTAATACTTATTGCTAATATCTGTCCTTACAATTGAATTCAGACTCTTGGCTCAATATTCCCAATATTTGGTTACAAATTTCTTATAAAATTTCATCATATTTTTCTATTAGAAATAGGAATATAAAATCCACGCTACAATGCTTATATGCGCGATACAACAACAGACCATTGCTTCTTATTCAAGTAATTAATATTTCAGCATTAAAAATAGCAATTTCGAGGCTGATACTATATATTTGTACATAAGCTTTCCCGCATTTACTTACAAACACAGATTGGTATGGGTTACAGAGCTTCCAAAAAATGTATTCCCTTTATTAGTGCCGTTTTCTTTCACCTATCATGTCAGAAATAATTTTGTTATATATTTATTTATCTAGCACTTCCTGCTATTGTTGTATCGCGCATTATGTGCGCAATACAACCCACATTCCCCCTATGCACATTTTTCAGGCTTTTCACTGCAGAATAGCATTCCAAATACGGATTTTATCTATCATGCTGAGTTCACAGCTATTCTATACGGAAGATGCGAGTCTGAGGGTTTGCGGGGAATCCCGTTCCATTTGCACAACGCGCTGCGAGCATTGAGACCGGATTTGCTGGGTATAGCTCCAAGCAGATCCTTCCAACAACGCATTGAATTGCAGTTGTGAAAACTCCGCCTGGAGAGTGTGCACAAGGGATTCCCCCATGATTGCAAACTAACTAGGCTTCCCCTGAACATTTGGAGGCCTGTTTGGGATTCCTTGAGTCTTTGGCGAACTTTTTCTCGCTTACTGTGTAGGGATTGGATCACAATTTAAAAAGTTAGAGCAAAATAACCTGTTTCTCCCCATACATAGCCATAGTAAATGACCCCAACGTTTCCGATCGCGATTTCCCCGGAATTTAGGTGCGCGATGTGCTTTTTTAAGACCCTCATCTTCCGTATAGGAGGGATCTCTCTTTTGAATATCTAACCCATTTTACACTTTACATATTGTTGGATGCACGAAAATTGGCTACAAAATGTGCTGAAAAATAGGCTACAGTGCGCGACTGACTTTATTTCACGTTGTATAGTTAGAAAAATATAAATCAATTTTATTTTTTGATTAGATATTATCTCATTTTATCATTTCCTGGCCTTAATGCGCGAAAACTGGCAACTCAACTCTACATAGTATTTTGATCTTAAAGGGACGTTCTTGACCATAAGGACGTGATGATTTGATACGTTGTAACTCCCACAGCCTGGTGCCAAATTCATGACGTGACCAATAATGTCGCTGGATTATGTTCCAAAAGTGAAAAACACGTCTCGGCCATCGCATGGTTAGGTTAACGTCGGCGTATGTAAGCCTAACGAACAGAGGATGAGAACGTCACTTTAAATTTTAAGGTTACAGATCAAATATTACTATCAAGTATCATATACCATTTTTATGACCATGAATCAGAGAATTTAACGACATGTAATTTTGAAAAAATTCTGGTTGCCATGGCAACCAATTACCTGGTAGGTCATGTGACAAATATAATGAAAATTGGACAATTTTTGCCATAAAAATTAGGAAAATGGCTTCAAATGCAAAAAATATTCTTTTTTGAGAGAAACTTTGTATTGTGATATTGATCACTATGCTATTACTCAAATTCTGATAACGATATTGCTATGATTAGATCTGTAACAAGAATGGAAAGTTCTGTCTTTGTCTATAAAAAGTATGTACCATCAAAAAATCTCGACAATTTGCAGCTTTTTGCTTCAAATTGTTTACCCATAACCTTTGTCATCGCATTTATTACATTATTTCACACAAAATTAGCTCTAAATATTTCTTTTGACACAAATTACATAAAAACCAAATGTGTTTTGAAACAGTCATTTGGGATTCCTGTATCAATATTACAATTTTTAATACTTCTATGTATATGCTATTGTTTCTTCATTTATAGTTTGCATTTAACTAATTTCTGACATTTTTTCTCATTTTTAGATTATTTAAGGCAAATGTAATTTAATATTTTTATCATATGAAACACCTTTGGAAAATGATTTTATTGGTTCATTGTTCCCCTACTTATGTACGCAACGTATTTACAAGAAAAATAGTTGGATTACAACAATTTTTGATGACAATTAATTATGATATTGAGATTTTATTACATTAATTGCTATTAGGGGGAATGTGGGTTGTATCACGCATGTGGGTTGTATCGCGCACCAACACTCAAAGACATGTATACAATTTACTTTTGACCTAATGATCAAAATAAAAAAATATAAGTGTGAACCATCGTCTGCGGCAACCCTAGAATATTTGCATGGCAATTTTGCATTGGATGATTAATAGAATACATAGCAATGATATTAATTCATATATTTTATCGTTCTGCCATCAACATTTAGTTAATTGCCGATTCCACATATTTAACTCTACTAATTTAATCCAATTCATGAGACATATTTTCTCTATTCATATGGGAAGTTGGTGAAATTCTGACAATGTGTATTTTTTTCAAAAGAACGAAATGAAAGATTGCTTCAATGATATATCAAAGTGAAAATATAGCTCTAAGTATTATTGTATCGCGCATTTCATGTTGTTGTAGCGCGCAGGGGACAGTCTAAAATGTATATATAATTGTTAATTTTGTAAATTCCTTATTTCTTACTTAAATTGACGTTTTAAAGTATTTTTCAATACTTTAAATATGTGCGTGTCTCATATTACAAAAATATAGAGTGTAAAACAAGAATTTATAATTTGACAGAAAAAAAGGACAATGTTACCACGGAGAGAAAAATATAGATCACGAAAAAGATTACTTTTACTAAGAATTTAACGTATTCTGAAATATGTATATTATTTATCTGGTTTGGCATTGCTTATTCAATAATTTCCTATCATGGTGCCAATAATACACATCTAAAATCCGCGATATAATACTTAATTGCGCGATATAACAACATGACATTGGTTCTAACATGTAAGGCTATAATTAAGATCAATAAATGAATATTTTTGGGTATACAAATAGAATTAAACCACTATTTCAATCGGAATTAGATATTAGATGTCACATGGCATTTTCAAAATTAAATCACATTTTTGGATATTGGATTTTCCTTCTCATACAACAGGGATATATATTTGAGATTATCTATATATTTTCCACTTGTTGCTGTTGTTGTATCGCACAGTAGGTGCGCGATACAACCCACATTCCCCCTAATTGCTGTTTTTAGGGCGAATTTTAGGCTCTTGTGACTTAAACTTATCAGAATTTGTGTTTAGTCAATTCATTATTAGGAAATGATAATGAGAAAAAGGACAAAAAACGGATGCCTGACTTATATTGAATCAAAAACTTTTTAAATTTTTGAAAAATTTAATTAAAAAAAAAAAATTACACAAGATGAAAGCAGGGTATTAATGTCATCTCTTACGATTTTAGCATTGGTGGTCAGGAAAGGGTTAATTTAAAGAAACGTCTGATACCTATAATCCTAGGGAAAACACAAGTCTGTGTGTGACGTCACATAAAAGAGACGTTATTTTCAAATTTGGAAATTATAATTTTCTTAAAAAGACTTTAGATTGCATTTTCTTTGGCATATATTAAAGTTTATCTCATCATTTCTAATGTTATAGAACTGAGTAAAGATCATAATAATAATAGCACAATGTGACTATCCTGTATTACAGGATAGTCACATTGTGCTATTTCTGCAATTTTAGGAATTTTATCTCAAATGTTTGTGATGTCACACACAGACAAATGCATTATGTAAGGTGCCGGAAAGGTGCCAGAAAGAGTCAGTCTGTACCATGTAGAAAAATATACTCAGAAATTAATGTATTATGGGCATCGTCATACTCCCTGGTCTGGACTGTAATGTCTAATGATCTTGAAAACAATATTGTTTTATGGATACCGGCCCCTCCATTTAGATCACAGTTGCATTAATTTACCAAGATATGCCTAAAAGACAAAAAAGGGAGGCATCGAGTATTGGGTTTAGGCCCCTATATATCTGTAAGAAAATGTCTTACAAACATATGGAAGCTTGCAATGATAATTTTATATTTGTTTTATTCATTAATTGTTTAAAAATACAGAACTTAAAAAAAATATGTGAAAAATGTGCGAAAACTTGCAACTGCATTATTTTTGTCATTAGTTTTCATGCAGGGGTCTATTTTCTAAAATACATTTTAAAAATTGCATTTCTGATATTAATAATAGCCTACGGCACATCACCTTAAACTTATAGCCTAGCACCGCTTGGCCTGCTCAGCGAGACAGGCCAAGTATTGGGTGCAGCCGGAACTACTTTAAAATGTGGCGATCATGCTCGATCCTTGGGCAACGAACTTTTTTGAACATAAATGACTTAGTGTTCGATCTACAAATCAGAAATAAGTTATTTTAGGGAATCAGTGTGTGTTAACCACACAGTTATTGAATTCCAATCATGTTACAGTGTCCCAATTTTGGTACTATTTTCAATGGCATCATGACTCTGGGTGACAGGGGCACTGCTTTCTCTCGAGATCTGCCTGTAAACTTTAAGGTGTAATTTTGATTAATCTAGATGAAATAAAATTATTATTTTTGGTTTATTTCTTAGTCATATATTGTATGGCCTCATAAAAGGAATAGGCTGTAGGATTCTTCGGAATATGTGAACTCCAAATGTAAACAAACCCGAAAAAGTTACGAAAAAATAATGGCGGACAGGCGTTACGTTGGTTACGCCGACCTTGACGGTGGGGATATAGAGCGGCCAATCAAATTTTGAGCAATATTTGGCCGCTTTTTGATTTTCAATTTACTAATTTGGAACAAAATATGTGTACCATTTACGTCCCTATTTATCCAAAGTGTGCAGTTAAGCCTTGGCATACATTTCTAAAGAACCCCAATCGCCCCACTAATAATCCAATTCCCATTTAGTGGTGCAGTCTACCCAATGTGATTTTCAATTTTCAATTTTTCAATTTTTCAATTTTTATTTTTTTGTCAAATATTCTACTTCTCCCTCTTCCAATTCATTTTTACCACTGCCAACTATTTTTGTTTTTGTACAAGAGTCTCTAATCACTCATTAGCCACACCCCCTCATTATCATAGCCCCTCCCCACTCCTGAATCCAGTCTGAAAGTTAGTTCCAGTCTCTGCCACTAGATGGCAGCTCTGCTCCACTCACTCTCCACAGTCACCCCTGGCAACAGCACTTTTTCCCCACCAGGTGTCTCCCTCAGTCAGTTTCTGTTTGTCAGTCACTGTCAGTCTAATGCTTATTAATGCTGATTTTATGCATGAGGCCATGAATAATTAAGTAAGGGGAGGAGTGTGTTAGATATGAATGAAAGATTGGGATTAGTGGACGTATGGCGAATAGCAAACCCTTACTTGAGGAGGTATTCTTTTCATAGAAGGGATCAGGCATCAAGAATAGATTTATGGTTGGTAGCTGAGTGCATATCAGGGAAGATGAGGAAAGCTAGTATACTTCCTGGGATACTTTCTGACCATAGTATAGTCTCATTAGAGATTTTCTTGGAAACAACTGCTAGAGGGCCTGGTTGGTGGAATTTTAACAACAGCTTATTGAAAGATACACGGTATGTAGATGGAATTAAGGAACTAATAGCAGATGTAAAAGATACACCCAATCTTAATCCTAATGACTTATGGGACTTTACTAAGTATAAAATCAAAGGGTTTTCTATGAAATTTAGTAAAAAAAAGAAAGCTGAGCAAAGAAATGAAGAAAGGGAGCTTGAGAAAATGGTAAAAGTACTTTCTTCTAAGTTAGATAATGGAGAAGATGTTTATGATGAGCTACAGTCCTATTCTCAGGAACTCCGGGCAAGGCAGAGACTTGATGCACAGGCAGCTATATTAAGGTCTAAAGCAAACTGGGCAAATTATAGTGAACGACCTACTAAGTATTTTCTGAATTTGGAGAAAAAAAGGGCTTTAGAAAAGCAGATTACTGCAATAGAAAACAAGGAGGGGGCTTTGATTACAGATTCTCAAGAAATAATGTCTACTTTGAGATTATTTTATAATGATCTTTATTCTGGAAGGCCTAGGGAATCTTATGAAGATATTTGGCATGATATTGTGGACAAATATGCCATACCTCAATTGTCTGATAGGCAGCAGGAAACCCTTGACAAAGATCTTACAGAAGAAGAGCTAAATAGAGCATTGTGTAAAATGAAGAACGATAAAAGTCCAGGGACTGATGGTTTAACAGCTGAATTTTATAAATTCTTTTGGGAGGATATCAAAGGTCTTTTGATTAGCAGCTTTCATTATTCTTTTGATTGTGGTTTCCTCAGCAAGGAACAGAGAAGGGGTGTTATTCGTTTGATACCAAAAAAGGCAGTAAATAAACATAAACTAAGTAACTGGAGGCCAATTACCTTATTGAATACTGACTATAAAATTTTGACTAAGACCTTAGCGTGCAGACTTAAACTTTACCTAAAAGATATTATTTATGCAGATCAGACTGGCTTTATCAGTGGCAGGTATATTGGTACAAATATCAGGCTTGCAGAAGATGTAATAGAATATACTTCTCTGGATGAGGAGGCTTCATGGCTCCTTGCTTTAGATTTTCATAAAGCCTTTGATTCTGTGTCTTGGGAGTGCATAATTGAAACTCTTAGCCTTTTTGGATTTGGAACTAAGTTTTTGACGTGGATAAAAGCCATATATAATAAAGTAGAAGCATGTGTTACTAATAACGGGTTCAACACTGCTTGGTTTTCCCCTACCAGAGGTACTAGGCAGGGCTGCTGTTTATCTCCCTTCTTATTCATTATTGTAGCAGAAATATTAGCAATAACTATAAGAGAGGCAGGGACCATAAAAGGTATTAATATGGGAGGGAGAGAGGTTAAAGTTTCCCTATTTGCAGATGATGTGGTATGCTATTGTAGAAGTAAAAATGATTTGTTTCGTATTCTAGATTGTTTAGAAAGATTCCGTAGATATTCTGGTCTGACAATTAACAGGTACAAAACGAAAATTTTACAATTGGGGAGAGAGACTCTTCAGGTAGAATGTGATATGCCTTTTGAGGTAGTAGAGTCCATGATCTTACTGGGAATAAGGATAGGTAAGGCAAATGATGCTGAAATGAGGTACAAATGGAATTTTGAAGAAAGACTTAATAAATGTAAACAAATATGTTGTGACTGGACAAATAGAAACCTATCTATAAAGGGTAAAGTAGTGGTTATAATTAGTTTACTTATTCCAATTTTACTATATCCAGCAACTATTACATTTACCCCAACAAGGGTCTTTACTGAGTTTCGAAAAATTATTTGTAACTTTATATGGTCATCAAGTGTTAATAAGATAGCATATGTCACAATGTGTAGGAAGGTTAAAGAGGGTGGAATTGGATTATTAGATCTGGAGACTATGATTTCAGTTTCAAAAGTAAATTGGATTAAAAGGCTATGTATGAGTGACTTTGCTACGTGGACATTATACCCGAGGGTTATATTTGGGGCTGAAGATTCACTCTTTGTATTGTTTGGTACTAAAAATAAGTTGATAGGAAAACATGTGGTAAATCCTTTTTACAGGCATATGTGGTTAGCATGGTATAAATTTTATAATAGAGATCCTCTCAGTGATATAGAAATACAGAATGAGATTATTTGGAATAATGAAAGGATTTTAATTGGTAAAAATGTTGTAAACTGGAAGAGGTGGAAGAGAGCTGGCATAGTAAAGGTTGCGGATTTGATTTCTCAGCAGGGGAAAATGATGAGGAAAAGTGTAATTGAAGAAACTTATGGAATTAGATGTAACTTTTTAGAAGTATTACAGATCAAAAATGCTATCCCATGGATAAGATCCAGCTCAGTGGTTGTACAAGATGTGTCTCCTACTGATCTATATATCAATCATGATGCCAAACCTTTGAATATTTTTAACTGTTCATCTAAATTCCTGTATGCTATAATAGGTGGAAATGCCGATCTGAAATATAAAGTTCATGACAAGTGGAGTAAAGATTTTTCTAATTTGAATAATTTGGATTTACAAGAGTGGCAAAAATTATATAGTATGGCATATCTTGCCTCCAGAGAAACAAAAATACAATCTCTCCAATTCAAAATCATTCACAGAATTATTCCTTGTCGAGATTATCTATTCAAAAGAAAGGTTATTGATGCCCCCGACTGTCAGTTTTGTGATATGACAGATACCATAACTCATTTCTTTATAACTTGCCCATTAGTGAAGGAATTTCTTAAGAGAATAAAAAACTGGGTTGAAAATGTCTTGCGGTATGAAGTAAATCAGCTATCTGATAGAGACTATCTCCTAGGCCTTCCGGGTAGTGAAAGAAAAGTCAGGACTATTAATTTCATTTTTCTCTGGGCCAAGTTTTACACTTACAGACAGCGCCTTTTTCACGATAGTGTACTTGATGTTTATCAGTGGATTTTTGAATTACGTTGTAAACTAGCTGTAGAAAATTACATAAGTCAGCTGGAAGATAAAAGAAAGGAAAAAGTACCTTGCATAGAATTGTTATCTAGAATACATTGTCTTTAATACAGGTGATACTTTTTGAGTTTTGTATAAGACAACTTAGCTTTGTTTTCTGTGTATCATTTTGTTATATATTCTTTAGCAGCGCGGAAAATTCATGATTCTATATGGTTTTATGATGATATTCAACTGTGTTTTGTGTACCCCTAAACACAAAAACTCTGTATGTGCATGTGTGTTTAATAATGGTCATAAAAAGAGTTTTATGTACAGAGGAAAAAAAAATTGTAGCAGAACCTGATCATTATGTACACTTTATAACTGAAATAAAAGGAGCTCTGCTCAATTTTAAAAAAAAAAAGTAAGGGGAGGAGCTACCGAGGAGGGTGTGCCCATTTGAAAACGAAATTAACAAAAAAAAAATTGGAAAATTGAAAATTACAAAATTGAAAATTGCAACAAGGAGTAGGGAAGAAGGTTGAAATTCAAAGCGGGGAGTTCAGGCAGAATTGAATGAGTGGTGAAGAAGTCTGAAATTCGAAGAGGGGGAATTCGGACACAGTTGAATGTTAGTATAAGTAGTTTTGAGCAGAATTGAGATGCAGATGGATGGTTGGAAACAGTTTTGGGAAAGGAAATGGGGAGTGAACAGACAAATATGAATTTGAAATTTGAAAAAAGAAATTGAAAAAAGCCCAAGTGACATGTTTGGCCGCTCTATACCCTGACACTAGTGGTCCTGAGTTTGCACTAGTTCAGATCAAAGTACCACTAGTCCATATGAAGTTAATATTTGGAACTTTAATGATTTTCACTGGCCCATCGGGCTAGTTGCTAGGAAATTGCACTAGCCCGAGAGAGTTTTTACTTATTATGGCATTATTTCTTTCTATCGATTTTTATTTCTTAAAAGTTACAAAAAACATACCAAGAAAACGACTCATCCTGAAATAACGGGACAGTTTTGTGATGTGTTATCACAGGACGTCCCGTTTTTTTCAGGCATTCTTTTAAAAATCATTAAAACTGTTATCGTAATGATGGAATTAGATTTTGATTTAACCAAATAATTGTATGTCATATAGGCTCATATTTTGAAATTTAAGAAATGAAAATTGAATGTTTTAAATAGATTTAAAGGGTTGTGACCTGAAAAAACGGCATGTTCCGATTTTACCATCATAGCCCCAACCAGATAACTGGGTCTTTATCGGTAAAGGTGAGCAAATTTCCACCTCATCTTATCACGTTTCCTTGATCCTATATTTGGCCTGTATTCATCTTAATTATTCTTATCGTAATTTAGTTTGCATTGCAACATTTCTTCTATCAGATGACATTCGAAACTTAAACCTTTATGGCACTGTGATGAGGGTATGAAGTGTCAGTTGCTTTTCACTGTTTCCCTGTAACACTGTTTGCCTATTTTCCTTTTTTTTCCCCTTTTACCATTTATCATAATCAAAATTAACTGTAATAACCATTTACCCTGCATTTTACTTTATTTTGCACCCCTCTTCTTACAAACATCAACATATATACACTAAATGAATATTCCATAAAATGCAAAAAGGGAAACAGTGAATGGAAACATATAATTCAGCTTGTGATCTCATTTACATATCCTATCACTTCAGTGGCAAAAGACAAATAATGTTATACAATTCCATATGTATCCCCTCATTAACCCAACCAAAGAGGTGAAAATACACCCCCTGTTATGAAAGGTTATATAATCCCCCATGTCTGCTCCAGGGGGAGGCAAAGGGAGATTTGCATAAAATAATTTGTATTTATACAGCCTGTTTTGCTTTTAACTGTTACACTGTTTTGCTATTTTGGAAGGGGAGGTAAATAAGGAGTTAGGAAGTATTTGGAATGGTTTAAATGTTAAACATAAAGAGGATAATGCATTATATATAAAATCTAAGTATGATTACTTAAATCTTCAATGAATGATGTACATAGAATCTAGTATTGGCGTACTTCCTTGTTTGTACAATGAAATATAATGTTTACTTATAAATGTAATTTCTAGTATTTGCATTTGCCCAATGAGTATGGTTTTTTCCTATTGCATGTCATTTTCCCAGGGGGGTGACTTGGCTTTATCTTGCCCAGATGTGTGTACCAAAAATTTAAGGAAATGGGACATTTGACAGCCTGCAGTGAGTGGAGTGACTGGATAAATTTTCACTCAAAATAGGTATCAAATTGAGGAGCCCACTCAAAATGGATATCAAATTGAGGAGCCCACTCAAAATGGACATCAAAGTGAGAACCCCATTCAATGTGGTTACCTATTTTATGCCATCTTCCATTCAATATGGTCAAATAAGCAGCAAGAAAGTGGTTTCAGGGTGTTAAGTGTACACTTTAATTAGCCAAGAAGACACATGTTGTGAAACATAGTTATGGCAAGAACGCAAACAGAGTCTACCAACATGCAGATTTCTTTTAGGACCTAAGTCTATTTTTATTTACCTTATGCAAATCAGACATGATATGTACATTTTAAAGAGGATTCTATTTTACATGCCTTCAATGTACACTGTTAAAAAAACCCATTGAATTTACAGTAAACTACTGGCAACAATGTTGCCCAACTTATACCATAAAATTAACGAGTGACCTTAATACGGTGTGACCATATTTTTTAAAGGTGAACCCCGTTTAAGTTCAACAGTAATATACCGTAATATGTACAGCGTACTTTCATTCTTATGGATGAAAACCATTGAATTTAGCAATAATATACCGTAATGTGTTTTTAAAAAAACAGATTTTACGGTAAAACACTGCTATGGTACTATACAGTTTACACTGTAAGTAATGTTAACAGCATTGAAAGTTTTATTTTTCCTGTAATCAGACTACATGATAATTTAGCCAATAACTAAGGATGTCCTTCTTTCTTGGTTTTCCCTTGCATGGGTTGTTTGATTGTTGGAGGTAAAACCTACAGGGCTATAGCTGATGAAGTTCTACATGTTAATCCTACTGAAAAGGTGTTTTAAAACATTTTGTAAATGTTTTAGGGGTTTTCAGGTTGGTTGGCCATACCAAAAATAGCAGGCAAATGAGGTGATTATAATTATTAATGACGCTACAAAAACTTACAAATCTAACATTTTTAATAACAAAGTTCCAAATTTCTAAGAGTATGAAAAAAACTTTTACTAATCATGGGCAAAAATATGGAGGACATGTTGCAAACTTATAGTACCAGTACTGCATAGTAGTAATTTGATAACTTGAATACTTGAGCCTTGAACCTTGGGCCCCTCACATATGAAGCCTGTGCTCTACCACTGAGCTATGGAGGCCTGTAGGGAGACAGAGCCCAGTTGTAGTACTCAACTGAATAAGCAGGGGTATGAGAGTACTGACGTAAAGTCTGTCTAATGTTGAACACCTATATAGTAATACTGATCCTGCTAATTGGTGCTGACTATGACAGTGTGCACTGCATGCAGTCCAAGATAGCTCAGTTGGTTAGGCTTCTACCCTGAATGTGGAGAATGTGGTCTCTAATCCCAAAGTGTCTATTTTTCAATTCCATACCAGTATACAATTGATACATAGTACATTACTGCATATTACTGTGAGGCTTATTTCAGAAATAAAAACAGTTACATACTGTTAATTGCAATGATATTATGGTAGATATCCGTAAAATGAAATATGGCATTATACTGTTGAGGTTTACAGTATATAACTGTCAAAGTTACAGTTTTTTTTTAACAGTGTAGGTGTGTTTGATACATTATCTCCTCATTATGGGTACTTTTTTTTAAATATTGAAGACCTTCAAAATTGTTCTCTTTGAAAACCACGTGTTAAGGGTTGTTGTGCTATCATATCTTCAATGTCACTATTAATGTATCTAAGCAACTGATGTACTTACCTACATCAGAATACATATGATAGGTATTGTGCCAGGTTAAATAAATGTGTCTTATTAAGCTTTGAAAGTCAAACATGGTAAAAATAAGTGTATACTTTGTAGATAGTCTAAGCTATCAAGTGTGGACTACCAAGAGACAGTTAGTTGTATATTCTTGAAGAGAAATAATGAGAGCAACTAATGTGGTAATTGAGAGACAAGGTTTTGCTTTTTATTCAATGAAAAATAAAAGTGTTTGAGTGCATTAACCTACACGTTCACAACACCAAAATGACAAGAAAACCTATTTTAAAGGTATAGGTCTGCAGGGCAAGAAAGGACTGAAAAACTTGAAATATCTGGTGTTTCTACCTGTCTTATAAACGTAGCGCTGTTAATATCGTCATGAAAAAATAAAAGTGGTATATTAAGATTCGGTATATTTTTTTCTATCATTCAATACCAAAACTGTTTGTCAGGCACAAGTATTTCAATAAAGTAATGGGAGTAGAATCTGACAAAGACGGCACAAGTTTTCAAAATATGAGCATCCTCCCATGTGACATTGCTAACGAGTATAATAATTAATGGGAACAAAGGGGAAAAAATATAAAATACTTCAGATGATAAATGGCCACAAATGACACACAAAATATGTTCAGAAAATTCAAAAAGTCATCAATCATGTACTCCCCCACCAGTAAACTTATGTGATTGATATAAAAAAAACTTACTACAAATCTTTAGAAAGTAGAACTCAAAATAGAACTGAAAAACAAAACCAGCCCTTTCTTGCCCTGTATAGTTATACCTTACCTTTCATCAAAATCACAATACGCTTTAATATAGAATTGTCTGAACTATTGAATTATATTTCTGTTACACTAAACAGTGAGGACTTCACAATATATAATACTTAACTATTGCTGTACATGATACCAAAAATTAGAAACAGGCTGACATTTTTGGGTTTTAGTAATGCAGCATTCAAAATGAACAAAAGGAAGGAATACCAGCGAGGCTACTTCATTTCCTTATGAAATTTAGAAAAACCTATTTGTATCTGACAGAATCAGAGACAGAATCAGAGATGCTTAATTGAAATTGGCTCTTGGAAGAAAATAAAAGCGTTATTACCCATGTATTAATGGATAAGCCATTTCATCCTCTCCATCAACCATTTCATTTTCCATTTGAGGATTATCATTATCTCTGTCAGCATTGAATGCATGATCTTCAGATGTTCCCATTTTATTCACAGGCAATGAATACTCTAGGTTATCCCAGAACACATGGGATTCCCGTTCAATATATGTATACCTTTTGAAATAAGCTTGTAATGTTAGATTTAAGGAATCTATTACAATGTCCTCATACTTGATGGCAACAAGACGGTGTGTCCCTGCATTTCCATCCATTTCAAGGGCAACAGTAAACTCCCACATGCACCATTCACTTTCCATGAAGTTCTTAGAGAACAGAACAAGGGTTCGTTTACTTTTACGAATACATTCTTCAATACTCACAGTTATTGGCTGACCACCAGGGAAATGTACACGATGATAAGCCACTTTATATCCTTTCCTCTCCAAGTTTGGGATAAGATATTCACCTACATATTCTTCATCATCATTCGAATATGATACAAATACATCAAATACTTTATTTTCATTTTCACATTCATCCCAATCAAAAGGATGCCAACTGAATTGTCTGTAAAACCAAACCCGCTTATACCTTAGTATGACAAACAAACTAATGACGACCAGACAAATAAAAAGTGCAGAACCTCCTATCCCCAAATACCCATACAGTTCTTTGTTGGGTGGATCTCCACAAATCAGTTCATCTTCTGAGAGAAGAAGAAGATTTGAACCTTTAAGACGATGTGGTGAATCGCACAATATTCCTGCAGAATCTGATATGACCTTTCTGTTGTTTACCATCCACAATCTCGTCTCAATTGCATGACAGTCACAGATCCACTCATTTGATTCTAAATGAACATCAGTCTCACCTGACACTTGAACATTGCTTATATTTTTGGGTAAATAATGCAATTTGTTGTTATCCAAATATATTGATGTTGAATTACTGAGAGCATTAATTGTAGCAAGAGAGATGTTTCTGATTTGATTGTAACTGAAGAGAGCCTCACCTACTTGCCTGAAATATTGTCTATGATCCAAAAAGGTTATATTGTTGTTCAAGAAGTTTAACTTGTACTTGTAATTATGTTTTGATAGAAATGGCAACTGTACAGGAAGATAGTTTATGCCTTTCTCTTGACAACCAACAGACATGTTCATTTGGTTTGGTTGGTCAATGCAATCACATTTCTCTGGACAATCTTTCTTAACATGGCAAATGAAGTCATCTAATGGGAGTGATACAATTCTTTTACCATAAAGGTAATCTGGTTTATTACAGGTCATTTCCAGGATGTTTCCCTTTTTCGCTAATTTAAAAAATTTATAAACCTCATAATCAATGCAGTCACAGACAAATGGATTTTCTGAAATGTCAATACCTCCTTCTCCTGTAAGCGTACAAAGACGATCAACTTCATCAGTTATATTCCAGCCATTGAATAGGTCTGAAAAGTGAGTTATGTTATTTTCATTTAATCTTATCTTTGCAGAGAGTTTCTTTTTACTCTGACACCTAAAGTGCCAGTGTGCCCAGTTAGTGAATTCATGAATTTTGTTGCCTCTTAAATTTATCATTGGATTTTTATTGTCGAACATGGCAGGCCAAGGATCAAGACTTTTAATATTGTTGTAACTAAGGTCAATTTGGTCAAATGACATGCGACTTTGTTGGATAAAAACATCAACATCAATTTGTGAAATATTATTATTACTGATTAAAATCGTATTCAAGGCAGGAAAATCATAAAACGATCCATTTTCAAGTTTTGTCATGTGATTTTCTGATGCAACAATCTGTGTTAGATACTTCAATTTTTTTAGACACTCCCATGGTAAATTAGTAATTTTGTTACTAGAAACATCTATGCTATTAAGTCCAGCCATTTTGCAAACCAGTAATGGAAGCCTACTCAAAGAAGAATTTCTTATTACTAATCCTGAGGCATTTAGGTTTCTGTTAAGTAAAGGATCAAGAAGGTCAGCTGGATCTTTGCTACAGTTCACAATTTGCAAAGATGAGCCCTCTTGGCAATTACAGAAATCAGGGCAAAACTGCAGGCTGAGATTTACAATTTGTTTGTTTGAAGTGCCAGTTAGTTTACTGTCTATAAATCCAGTTTCTAGCGGTTGGTTCAAGTTGGATTGTTCAAGGGCAGACTGATTGAGAGCCAATGTAGTTTTGAAGTGTAGATATTGTGGCAGGAAAAGAGGAACAGCGTTGGTGGAAATACAGAAAAGCCAAGTACAGATCATGAATATGTTGACCATTGTGTTAGGACTACTATTTCTTTCGACGAATGTTTCCTGACACCAATTTCTGGAAAATAACATGCCATATTTGAATTTGGCCCACAATAGAAGTTAGAGGAAATATCTTTTTTCAAATTATTCTCTTCATTGTAAAGATAATATTATCATACTGTCCCAAATATTTTTCTTTTCAGACTTCTCTTTCATTACAGAATTCATAGCTTTTATTTATCTAATAACTTTAAAATTCATCTCTTAAATATTTTGCTTATTCAATCTGCAAATTTTGCTAATTCAAGCTGAAATTCACAGGACGTACCTTCCCAACCAAGAATGTGACGTCACAGAATTTGACTGTTGCGTCGCTGCTTGGCTGGGTCAAAGATAGAAGTTTACAATTTCCAGTTTCTCTATTTCCAGAACCATCACCTATCATCTTGAGATAAACAGGCTGAGATTATAATATGGCTAGCATTATTGTTTTAGGAGGTAGAACAAATAACTTACTCACAGATAGACAAATATTCCCTTGTGTCCCAATTAGTATGGTACCTCCAGGACTGAAAAAGAGAGAATTATAGTACATTATGTTTGGTAGAAACATAGAGAAACCTATTTGAATAACAGGTACTAAATAGATCTTAAGGATAGACACCAGTGGTCAACGGCCATTCCAAGAAATCATCAATGAATTCTTTAATATTGCTCTGATCCCAACAAATGTTATACCATTTAAAAGCTCACATTTTTATCTATCTATTGATTCCAAAAGAATCATAAACTGATCAAAAACTGCAATTTCATCAATTTTAAACTAAATTTTTCACTTTTATTTTTTGAACATCAATATCTCGGTTAATACTTAACCTACAGGAATAAGATTTCACATAAACCTTCACAACAATCATATGCAGGGAAGCGTGTCTCAGAATTTTGATTTAGGCCCTAGATTTCATTTCATGGCCAAAAACGGCCAAAAACGGGAAACTTTTTTAGATTTTTATGCATTTTCATTTTCTACATGTCATAAAAATATAGCTAAGACCTATATCAAAATTTTGAGACGTGCTTCCCTCCCTTTATATGTCAAGAAGATGTACTAAAAATGTCATGTCTTTAGGTTAAATATTAAGTGAGATATCATTGTTCAAAAAATAAATTTGAAAATTAAGACTTTCAAGTTTGCTTCTATATTCTACAACTATTGTTCTGCCTATTTTCATATAAGTTACATCAATAAATGTGGTTGTTTATTAGCTATTAAATGATGTTGTGTATTATCTAATATTATTCTAAACACAATTTGTAATTTTGATCAAAGAGAGACAGGCCATTCACACCTCAACCACTGGTGTCTATCCTTAAAAAGGTGTACATGGCAAAATTTGTTCATGTTCTTGACCAATGATGTATCTTTAAAATGCATTTCGTCAAAAATCAAAATTTAGCAAAACAACCATTGATGATTTCCCAGATATGTAACTTAAAGCCTCCTTTTGTGTTTCCATTCTTGATAATATCAACATAACATTCAATTTTGATAATGGGCTTATCGACCCTTGGTGTCAGGGATATCAGTCTTCGGTCGACACTGCTGGCTGTACCCTTTGCCTGATATCTCTGACAATCCTTGGGCTGATAAACCATCTTAGACCCCCTCTCCAGGAGGGGATATACATATCTTCATTTGTGAATTTTCCACATATATATGCATGGAAATAGTTTATTTTATTAAATACTTTATTCGTGAATAAATGCAATTCTAAGTCAGTTCTATTTCAGCTACAAATGCTAAAATACGGATTTATCCTCATTTTCTTTGTGAAGAATGAACCATTTCAGACTATCTCTTTCATAACAATATTAATTCCTCTTCTGACAGCACCTGAAAAACGTAGATACCTTCAGAAAGTAAATAATTCCTTCAAAGTAACATTGATACAATGATGACGGATGATTGAATTATGCCTTATTACCTTATGGTATCTGTGTAAACACAATTTCATATTTGTAGCCATTTTATTTCTAGCTTATGTACATCTATTTCCTTCTTAAATCCATGCAGTTTATAATTATGCCTTTCAACATTCATATGCAATTGGTCTAATAGTCTGCACCCTATATCTGTATGAGCACATTTCATTCTCGTCCTATCACGTCTCCTTGATCCTATCATCAGTCTAGATATTTATCTAAAATTATTCTTATCACAACTTAGCTTGTACATGTTTTAACATACTATGGTGTTGGGGGTTCACTGACTGTCATTCCTGCCATCTGCTAAGAGGGTTAGATGCCACCTTGTCCCTGTGTCCATGCACGAGAATGCACGAGAATGCATGTTGAGGCTGGTAGCCTGTTGGCTTAGCACCCAATGTCTCTTTCCCCATTCTTATCATGTTGCTCATGCCAAGCTTGTGCTGTATCATTAGCATAGTCTACTCATTATTCTAGCCTTACTTATCTAAGTCCAATCTTAGGGGTGAACCAGCTTAAATGTACTGTATAAGCATGTCGTCTCATTCTTCATGATTGGTTATTTCCTCGTCCCCTAGCCCCTTAAGTAATAGGACACAAGAAGGAAGTTGGTGTTGACACATTGAGAACCAAATAGCAACTGTTTATTTCATATTGAAACTCAGGCCTTTATATCCCTAAAACGCATGGTGATTGGTCAATATAGGTCACATGATGGTGTTAACACCTTATGACGTCACTTCTGATGCCACCTTTCTCGTCCTCAAATACTCGTGATCTCATGCCACACCACACTCCACTGTATTAACCTTATCATTCCGACATACAGTTGCCTTAATTGCCCTGTTTTCTATTGGTTTCAATTTCATGATTTTCTTCAAATTACTCACGTCTTTTATCAATGATTTACTTGGAATGTAGCATTGGCATAATACCTTATTTGTACAATTAAATATATGTTTCCTTATCAGTGTAATTCCTAGTTTTGCATATTGCCAATATATATGGTTTTATCCTTAGTACTGCGTGTCATTATTTAATCAATCATGTACTCTAACACCTCTATAGGTATTCATCTTTTTTCTTTGTTTGTTGATTATAACAATCAGTACTGACAAATCTTGCATTCGACTTTCAGTCATAAACATTGCCATTGCTGTTTGATCACATGTTTAGACTCGTGTAGACTCGAACTTGCAATTACCTCTCCCAGATTTTACCAAAACTGTGCAATCTGCGAAAAATATCACAATAGGTTGTTGCATGGTGCACCTAGTACAGTGGCGGATCCAACATTTTGAAAAGGGGGGGCGCGTTATTGGAAAAATTTTCTTTTAATTACTTTTTGGCCGAATTTTACATTAAAAAAAATCGAAATTTGGCCAAAAAAGTGGGGGGGGGGGGGGGGGTCCCCGCGCCCCCCCTCTAAATCCGCCACTGTAGTACGTGTGTGATGACAGCATGGTCTCCGAGATGGTGATATTGAAATTAAACTGATGTGGTCATAATCTCTATTTCCCAGGTTCTTCAAACGTAGGCAAACATAAACAGGACATCCTTGTTAGTATAGAAATTACCCATCCGTAGTGAACGGAACGAGTATATTGTCTTGTGGGTTGGTGACATTTTCATGTGCCACCATGCATATTTATGTAACCTCAGAGATGAATGCTTCCTGATGCGGGGGTACGCGGCATAAGTGATGCATATATACAGAGCGGCAATTGTATTTTGCTTTGCATAAAAGAGCTCTTAACTGGTACTTTTCGATGTCATTTCTTCTTCATAATGAAATGTAAGATACAAAAATTCAAAATTTACAATGAATTCATCGTAATGAGCTATCTTTAAAGCCATGCAAAACATAGTATCCTAAATTCCAAAGTCTTATGTACCATATTCAAATTACTCAATATGGTTAAACCTACTTTTCTTTTAATAGTTTCTGCCAAAACTAAATACTAAATACCAAACCTAAACCCTTCTGAGTGAATGTGTACCTACAGCCTTCTCGGAAATTTGCATTATTCCTTCAAAGGTGATATTGCATTTTGCATTAATTTTGTGTTCACATTCATGAAAATCAATTGTATTCACATTCATGAAAGTCAAATATTGAAATTACACCCTGATTTAGAGCCTTTTGGTTTTATGTTTCACAACAGAACAGATGACGTGAGTTTAAATCAGAATACAATTGCCACTCTATACACGCATCCTTGGACCAGTAGACAGATAAAGGGTCACCTGTGCCACATATATTTTACGTTTTTACGTCAATTTGGATTACATTTTACGTCAAATTACATTTTAATTCAGATTTCCTAGCCGACCATAATACTAGCTGTTTACCCAATCACCAACACCAGACCAAGCACCCCGTTATCCCGTGACGTCTTCTAGTGTCGCAGTCTTCCGTCCACATAATATTATCCTGGTCATGGCTGAAGTCATGCGGTAACTATCATATGAAAACCAAGTGCATACAGAATAACGAAATAAGGCCATGCTGATACCTGTTGGACTGATGGTAGTGCAGGGGTGGGCAAAAATGCGACAGAGGCCTCAAATTGTGCGACAGGAGGTCTGCAACTAATATGCTTAGTCTTCAAATTTACGGCCCAAGAGACTAGATCTACTACTTCTCCTAGAAAATTCACGAATGCTTATCTGGATTACATGCATGGTGTAG
Organism: Lepidonotus clava; assembly: GCA_936440205.1. Lineage (NCBI taxonomy): Eukaryota > Metazoa > Annelida > Polychaeta > Phyllodocida > Polynoidae > Lepidonotus > Lepidonotus clava. The sequence continues at coordinate 21,765,121 of OW387134.1, forward strand.
CCTGTAGGATGCGCGAAATTGGACTTGTAGTAAAGCTTCTCCTATTTTGCTAATGTGTATTCCTCAAAAAATTATGAAATTATAAAGGTAAGATATAAGCAAGCGTAATACTTTGTCTTAACAAATCACCTATATAGAATTTCACTAAGTTTAAGGATTATATTGTTAATTATTTAGTAAAGTCCAAGACAATAATTATAATGGACAGCTGTTGTAATTTTACGCACAATGCATTTCTATGGGGTAAAATAAAAGAAATGGACATGTGACCTGTAAAATAATTACTGAAAGGTTTCTAAAATAGATTTTGGTAGGCATTCAATAGCAGTATGCATCAACTTTCCTATATTATGAATAACATATCTCTCGGATATTACAGAATTTTAGAAGAAATAAAAAAAGCCATAAATATTAAGAAATGAGCAAAAAGTATAGAAACCTTGCTTGGGAATCTTTGGATAATTCTGGCATAATATTCTATATCTCGGCCTCTTAAAACAGTGTATTAAGCATTAACGTGTAATGGAGAATGCCTAGAAATAGAAGTACTTTAAACAAAGGTGTAGAAATTATTGCATTCAATTTTAGTTAGGTCTAATTTCACGCAATATAATAGATAATTATAGGCTTTAGGTGCGTGAAATTAGACATAGTCTGCGTGAAATTAAGCCTAAGGCATTGCCATGTCAATCTCAATTATCTGAAATCAAAAAATGTTTAAAATTCTTGAAATTGTAGGTTATTTTTTAAACGTTTTTAGGTTATCTTATTATTTATTGCAACTAATTAGTATTCAAATTAAGATATTCTAATCTTGATATAGGACTCCTGGAGATAAGTCAGCTTATAAAGGATAGCCTAAAATTGATAAGAAAAAGGGGAAAAAAAGGTAATAGTATAATTACTCATTAGTTCTACAAGCCTTAAACAAATAAATGTGGTGTGTGAAATTAGACACCTGCGCGAAATTACCCTAATTACTCCTATCTATGAAGACAGAATTTCATCAGCCTTTTATAATCCTTTATGTGCTCAGTGATGAAATTAACAGTGAGTACATAAATATTCTTTTTGAGGGTTCAAGCTGGGTATGAGATTTTTGCAGCCAGAAAAATCGCCTGAACCCTTTTTGTGAAGCCAAATTCTAATATGAGGAGCAAAATATTAGGCCTTAAGGCGGGAACCCACTGAGCGATGTAACTGAAATTCTGGTCGAATCTCAAAATCTAAATTATTTAAAAAGCCCAGAAAGGTTGGAAATTACGGGAAATGGTGTTCCCATTGAGGGAAGCAGCTAGAAATTGATCAGGAAATTGGAAATTGCCTGAAAAATATCTGAAAATGCTGGATACTGGTCCCTTGTGATCCCTATTTCGACCAGAATCGTAGTTGGATCGCTTAGTGGGTTCCCGCCTTTAGTGTAAGATCCAGTAGCCGGATCTCACACTAAGGCCCAAAGTTAAGTAAACATAAGCAGATATTAAATTTTATGTATCATACGAACTGGCAAAAAAAAACCAGAGGCACTTAGCGCTAAGCTTCATCAATTTTGATGACATTGATAAAATGTCCTAGATATAAGTAAATGAAATACTGCTTTACCCATGTCACAAAAAAATGACCAAATTACCCACGATTTGTGATAAGATCAAGTAAATCATTTCTGACGTTCTTTGTATAATAATTAATGCATTGGGTAACTACCGGGGAATCTATTTCTATGAAGAAACATTGAAATAAATGGTGCTAAAACATTGAACTTTTGACCAGAATTTCTCTAAAAACCCAGAGCTTCTGGGGGCTTGGCCAGCCCCCCGGGCCAGCCCCTAGCTAGACCCCCTATCCACCCCCTGTCTTCATACACTCTATGTGAAAATACATTTCGCATTTATTTACTTTGGGCAATACAATACGAACAGTCACAGAAAAATTGTATATTTGTTTAACCCCGAAATATACTATAAAAGATTATAATTGAAAATAAAGTGTATCACAGTAATATATATATATATATATGTATATATATATATATGTATGTATATATGTATATTTATATATATGTATGTATATATATATGTATATATATATATGTATATATATATATGTATATATATATATATATATTGGTGGGGGCAGTATAATCTGTGGTGCGACATGGTGACCACTATATGTGCGACAGGAAGAAAAAATGTGCCCACCCCTGTAGTGTGGTTGAATACCTTGGGGTTGAATAGGGATGACCACACGGCCGGTGGACAGCGCTGCTCTGGGTAGATCTTCACGTCAATGGTGGTGGGTTCTGATCCTTTGTGGCCTTGGTAGGCTCTAGTCTGGGCCTTTTATCACTAGTGGTAGCAGATAGCAGCAGGCAGCACTACTATTACCAGACAGACAGGATGGGGGACGTATTGGAGGGGAGGGGGCGGGGAGATGCTATATTCATCACATGCACACCTCCCCCCCCTCCCCCACCGATCTGTACAGTATGCAGATTCCTAAGGCTAGACTGTCACCGCCAGTCTCAGAATGTATTATACATTTTGAGACTGGCGGTGTATACTATACATGTAGGCCGTGACGCTTCCGAAGCTTAAATAACAATAATAAACAAACCTGTGGTCCACCAGTCTCAGGACATTTGTTCCCACAACCAGCCCTATTGACACACTGACTGTCTCCCCGACTGACCGCTTGGTTTCCTCCACAAACCGATTGACGTCTTCTGCTGAGCGACACCTGTCCCTGTCCAACCGCCGATTATTGATCCGGACACTGGGAGGGCATTCCCCAGTCGGTTCCTGGTGGGTAAATTTATTGCGCATGAGTCAGCTGAAAGAGGGTCCCGTGTGGTCCCAGTACTGGAGGTGGTAGCAGCCTGTCGTGGGCTGGGGAGGACGATAGTACGGTCAGCCGGAGTAGCTGGCATACATTAGAACCAAATGAGGACGTGGTGGCCATCAGGGGTCCTCTACCGAGGTGGTTTCTGCACTGATTCCAATGCCCAAATTCTGATGCATATCTCAGGGGCTATATTCTGACAATGTTAAATGATAAATTATTGATATAATCATCAAATCAAAACTATTCATACGTACTGTAATATAACAACTAAAATACCAGAATGAAATTATATGCACATTGATCTATATGAAATCTATTCATATTTATCTATATGTAAGTCTAGAAATATATGTTCTTAGGAAAGCTTTCTTTATATATATCACCATAGTTATGGATAAATGATGTTAAAATAATTACATTGATGAATCTTTATATCAATGTAAGTTATTGAAAATTGAGGGATTGAAATATGCTTCTAATTATCCATCATATACAAGTTTCAAATGAATCGTATCTTATTTTGTTACTTAGTGCCATCTGATGTTTTGTGAATAAGTGTTTTCACCACTTAAGGATTTTTTATGTCACATAGTGTCTTGTTATGGCTCTAAGTCAAACAATGGCACTAAGTGACAAAATTTTGTGATTTAGTGTCTTTTGTCACTTAGTGTCTTAACACCCCTCCCCCACTGATGCCCCTTATCGGAGCGGCGGATACACATTTCATATACAAGGGTCAAGTAAACACTAGCACTTTTATTGGAACATTAAAGGCCACGTGAGGTATCGAAACTGGTCTGTAAGCGTATCCGTCCCACATGACAATGTACTGAGGGACAGCGTCTCATATAAATAGGTTACATTGGCCCAAACGGATCTGGCAGTGGCACTAAGTATTCACAACTAAAAGATACTAAGAGACTACCTCAATTATTTGGATTATTGACATAACCACCTTACATATCTAAAAAAACAGCATTGTTCCTCCCTCTGTATAATATATACTTCTATCATTATTATGATATGATCTGTGAGGAACTTTATTAAGTCTCATAATGTTTAATCCAGAATTGATATTTCATCTGTTAATTGTTTTCTCCCTTAATCTTAATCATGTGAGTCCTTTTGATCAATGTTCCATTAAAATTGTAATCCATGACAGCTATTGGACATTTTGTAGCATAATACTTTTTTTTTTTTAAATCAGTGTCGAAAAGAACGAGAGGCGTCCGCTTCCCGACCTACTTCCTCTAAATTTTTCCGCCACTGGTCATTCAAAACATACTAAATAATATTGAAGCTTTATTCTTAACAACAGGTTAGTTTAATTTGAGATAAAGCGTACGCTATTTTTTTACAATTCTGTCACCAAACAGCCTAAGGCATAGTTCTGAGGTAAGCATTTTATTTAGATAGGCCTATCTGGTTAGATATAGAAACCATGAGCTTTGTCCGTCCACTCAAAAAAAAATTCCTCCTATAAGGAACATTTGGCCCAGTTTCATATCCCCTGTATTACCGGCCATGGCAAACGACTCTTCTTTTTAGGGACCTTGTTCTGGCACACGATATGACTGGTATATTTCCTATATTTTATATCCCTCTCCATCATAGACATATATACTTCTTTTGGGGCAGAATCAACAATTACTTCATATAGTTATAAACACTATATGAATTAGCGTTTTTGTGGTAAATTATGTTAAATACATTCTTTGTTTTTTTTTACACAAATTGATTGTATTTCCGATATTCTGTATTTTGAATTTTATCTTGCTGACACTAAACATTTACAATATTTTAATCGACAAGTTGGAAATTTGGGGGTTCATTGATCAAGATATTGCTTTAGTTGTGACAATGAGTTGGGTGATGTATGTCTGTCAGGGTATACTATACCCCCACCGCCTAGACGCCTGATGCCTGAGAGATACATGGAAAATATTTCAGAATTGTGAATTTGATGCTCAATATAAATAAAATATATTTTTTTCAATTTCAAACCACTGAAATGGTCCAAATAATGCTACATCTAACTTTTGTCATTTGGAAATAATTATTTCCTTTCATGATTTTAGTTTGTGATTGAACTTTGTGGTATCAGTGGCGACTTTTGGGGATATTAAGTAAATTGGTGTCTATTTGGTACTATATCAAAATTTTGTGGCGTTTTGAAAGGGTTAAATAACTGATTTCTCTCTATATGGTTATATAGATAATTATGTACCAGCCTTTCCAATAATTTGCCAGGCAGTAGTAATAAAGTTATTGGTCTCAGGTCTTCGACATGACGAGGATTATCCACTTTTGGAATAGGAATTACTGTACCTTCTTTCCATGCATCAGGGAATGTCGATGTCTTAATTGAAAGATTAGGGCCCAAAGGTAAACAATAAGTAGACTACTATCCTTGAGTAGTCTTGATATGATAAGTATCTCATAAAATTCTACAAAATAATATCATTTTGATTTTATAGTAACATTGATAGATTCATATTTAATATAGACCAAATTGATCTCTTATTTATTTGTTTGTTTTATTGGTGACCTGCGATTTTATTTTTTCAAATAGAACCATATTAGGTGTATCTGCATGCCATGCAGGGATATTTAATATTTTCTACTTATAACCCTTTATTGTTAGGAAGTGGAGATGTTACAATCTATTTTTGGAATTTATATTGTGTATATCAGGCTTATCGTGCATGGATAACCTGTATTATAGGCCCTACTGCATTCTTTTTCTTTTTTTTTTGAATGGTCAGAAAATAAAGATTATACTATTTTGTTTATGTAAAAGGAGTTAAATGTTAAATTTATGTCTACACATTTGATACTCTTCACTGATACCCTCCACTCTCACATTGATAGGGTGACTTCTTGTGTGAACATTTGGGGATATTATCTTTAAAAAATGCGTAAAACAAGCACGGATTTAGGGGGACGTGCCAGGCGCCCAATCCTGCACACTGCTTTAGGAACTTTATATAGCAGGTTTAGTTGGACGCCAATCCACCAGATGGCAGCTTTAGATCGTTCCCTTTATAAAAGGCGACCTAGTCGCCTGTGTCCTTTTTAGGCCTACTTCATAAATTACAAATCAAAAGGGAACATTCTAATGAAGAAAGGCATCGTTGATGACAATTATAAAGACCTACACAACTTAGCATGCACTCTAAGGGCTAGCCTAATTGTCTCAATATTCTTCTGTATACATGCTCTTGCATGTTAGGCCTTTAGGTAATGGCATGTTCGAAATGGCAAGCTCATGGTATATGAAACAATCATAAGAAATTAGATAATTTGTCAAATAAAGTCCAAATACTGTGCGAGCAAACTTTATCTGCTTCAAAAATATATTTATAAGCTCTATATTTGTTAGTTATTGCAGAAAGGAGGAGGTGCCCATAAAAACAATTTAAACCTATAATTGATGATTAGCATCCCTGATCTGCTAATATCACGCGCATAATACATGAAATAAAGGGGGAACAAATGAAAATCTCTACAAAGAAATTGTTTAGGTAGCTCCAAGGTCAATTAAGGTTTTAGGTAGACTCAATGCCCATACAGGCCTAAACATTATTATTTTCAATTAAGACCATCCACACTGTGTTTAATCAATTTGATAGACAACAATAACGATGATATCTCATACAATTCTTCAAAATATATATTTTTAAAAAATTATTTTGTTAGATATAATTATATTTTTACGGTCAATTTTGTCGTTATTTAGGCCTATTAGTTGCTTTAGGGATGTTCTCCGGTTTTATATTTTCATAGGCCTATAGAATCATATTAGGTGTAGGGATATTTAATATTTTCAACTTAGGCTATAACCCTTTTATGGATAGAGAGAAAAATTGTATAATCTGTTTTATGGATTTATATCACGCATAACAGGCTTAGGCATACATATTGAGAATAACATATAGCCTATGTATTCAAAATTGTCAAAGGGCATGGAATACAAATATTGGGATACATAAAATTATTGAAGTCCCTATCTGGTTAGGCCTATAATACAAACAATGCAAACGTCCAGCATGTTTAGTTATTTATAGGCCTATGTATCCGCGTGAAATAAGAACGTCTAATTTCACGCAGTTTTTTTTTTATTTCACCCACTGTACATTTCCATGGGGAAAAATAAAGAAAATACAAATGTAACCTGTAAAATAATGACTTAAAGGATTCCTTTCATTTTTTAAATGTGCACTCAATAGCAGTGTACCCACACTTTCCTATCCTATATTCTTCAATGCATTGTAGAGAAAACATAGAATATTCTGAATATTACAAACTAAGAATAAATTAGGCCTACAGGCATTTGGCCTCACAATTTCTGGATCCCTCTTGTATAATTATATGGATATGATATAGGCCTAGGCCTATAGTGTATTTAGCATTAGGCCTAGATCTAAACGCTGTAGAAAAAGTATAGGGGGGTCCTAGGTCTAAGTGCAGTGAGCTATGCCTAAAACATAACATGTATTATGTCATGTAAGACGGATTTTCTCATTGTTCCAAGGAATAGAGCATGAATGTGAGAGTTATCGCTGCGCTGTAACTAGTTTTGGCTGTCGAGGGAATGGACCTGGATGGCCCTCCATCCCATCCGCCCCAGCGCGGGAAGTGCTTGTCGATCAGCTACCTATCGATCGTTCGTGCGCCTGCGCCTGCCAACGGAAGTCACGCCACAGGAGGGGTTGTCATTCGATTCGCATCTGACAAGCACTATGGCAGCGATGGAGTCTAGTCCCATGCCTTCATACATTGGATGTGTGACTGATATTTCAGCAAAAATTCAAAAATATTTCGAACACAATGACCTGGACTTTGCTACGTATCCCTCCCGGTTCCTCAGCGATTGTAAGCGGTTTTTAGTGATCACTCAGTACGATATCGTGTTTACCTGCAGCTTGGCATTGTTGTGGACGATATTGAGACAGGTTTTGACAAAGACCGTCTTTTTGGTGAGTACCATCATCTGCTGTTCACGTAAAAAGTACAGTATATTGGATTACCATAATCTGTAAGACAAGTGCCCGAATACCATTTCAACGACTGATTGTACGTTGTGTGCTTAAAATTGAATATTTGACGGATAGTGGCTTCTCAAACAGCAGACGACTTCGCGCCATCGTTTCGCCGGTAGGACAGGCCATCCAAGGCCGCTGCAGTTCTGTCACAACATCAATGTCAACTCTGGTTTTACTATGCCTATGGAACCTTCCTACAGTTTACAGGATTATTAACGTGCGACAGCTTTAGTACTAACAAAAGAAATTGTTTGGTTCAGCCTCAGGTAACCCTACAGTAGGCTATATAAGATAAAGTATTCGTCTCTGGATATTGCCATTCCAGAACGGGGAGGGGCTTGCGGCGCAGGCTAAAGTAAATTTTTGGCCCTATAATAGATTTTAAAAAAAAAGAAATCTTAAAGTTTTTTTTAAAAATCTAAAAGAATTGACTTAAAAAACATGAAACAGCATAGGCCTAGATGCTCAAGGCATGCTATTTGGGCCTAACTTATCTAGATCCTAAAAATTGTTTTAGAGGATAGACGTCTAGATTTTAGAGTATTGTGTTTTTATTGTCAACACTGCCCGGGTCTCTTTGGTTAGGCCTAGAAAAGAATTTTTTCCCCACATCCTGCATACCCTAACTTTTTCGACATATGTTACCTGAACACATGATTTTAAAAAAGGGGGCGTGCTTTATCAAAATTTTCGCCCGCACCCTCCCGGCGCAGGAATTTTACATAAATAGAAAAGAAAATTCGGCCCGAAATAGGGGGGGGGGGTGCGCCTGGTATGCCGCCCTAAATCCGCGCCTGCCGTGGTAGTTTGTTGGATCCAAGATTCTAAAGGGGGAAGGGAGGGGGGGGGGGGGGCAATTTCGACGTCCCATCCGCAGCCTCAGTTTTTTTCCCTAAACACTTTTTACCAAAAATAGGTGATGTAATTTACAGGTGCACCCTTCTAATTGCTGAACTTTTAATTTTGTACGTAAGGAAAAATTCGAAAGCTTTCCAAAATTTCCGAGGTTCAGCTTACTTTAGCATTTCTTTGATCTGGAGCAATAGATCATTAGTTAGCGGTTGAAAGTGATAATATTTTTCCTGAGCGATTTGTGGCGAACTCACATTACAGATGCGATTGGAGAAATCTCTGTAGTTTACTTATCAAACTGGTTCTATTAGATGTATACTCAGACTATGACACGGAAGATAAGTAAGGAGTGATACCCAAAAGTAGCGATTGCTATCAGATCAATATACCTTATCTCGTATTATCAGCGCGGTGCCATTGCCTAGTGGTACAATATTTGGAATGAATTCATATTAGTTTCAAACAAATTAGAATTGGATCAATTCAATTGATGTGAACTGAAAAATGCGTTTTCACGTCTAGACCAATCTTCTCAAGCTGGAAGTTGGTGCATAATTATAGTAATTTTCTTTTGCATATTTTTGTTTGTTTGTTTGTTCATCAAACATCCTTTGAAAGGCAGTCCAAGTGATTTACGAGGATATTCTGACAGTATTTCGGTATTGAGGCAATTTCTACCGGCAACTCGGATAACCAATCACCGTGTTGGCTGTAACTGATCACGGGTGAGAATGCGACTCATGCCTCGTCTTGTAAGAGGTGCGATGCGCCCAGGTAGTTTACTGCACAGGTGCAGTAAAAGCTCACCTGTTTCGGTCAGAGCGTCTCAAACTCACGGGGGATCCTTATAATTAAAGTGTAAACCTATATCTCTCCACCAGCTCAAACCAACCCAACACCGCCTCTACTTGTACAGGTAATAATAGCGTATTACTTCAGGTTCTGACAATATACTATAGAGTCAGATTTGTCAGTACCTCAGAAGCTCGGGGTAGATATGAAGCTTGGAAATCTACAATGCACTTGATAATGATGTAACCCTGGCGTACTCTAGACTCTTGCCATGATAATAGCCTCCCAGATTAGGTTAGGAGGCGTTGTTTGTGGAATATATAAAGACAATAGAGATACATTACTTACAATTAAGGGTTTGTTTTAGGGAAAGACATAAGAAATACAAGTTCAAACATTAAAACTGTGCCCCAGTGAAGTTGTAAGAGGCCAGAAAATATGCATTGATACTTGTTTTATACATGTTTGACGAGGCTTTAGATTAAAAGAAACACATGTACTAAACGAAAAGCGTGAACGCCTGGTTCACCAGTTTTGCATATTTTCTGTGGAGTTTACAAATGCATAGGACGTGGCGAAGCGATGACTGTAATAGTTCCGTTCTGTCGAGTTTTAGCTTGGTTTCAGACTCATAATAGACGCAACGTGCTCATGATAGAGGCGACGTGTTAATCCTTGCCCGAATGAGGCTGTAAGCATGCCCCATTGGGTCCTACACATCATTCATTATGAGACTCCCCGCCCGGCCTCAGGGTGCCTAGTGAATCATTGGTGAATCACACTGCGCCTGTTAGCTCTGGCCTCTATGAACTCCAGGGACCGGTAGATGCTGGCCAAAGATTCATAATCTCCGGTCCTTATTGGTTCAATGCATTTGGGTAACGGAATATTAAGTGAAAATGCTAGGGCTGCGCCATGCACCATTTGACACATGAAAAATTAGAATGTCACATTGAATTTTTAAACAGTGTGCCAAGGGAACATGATTTCCAAAAACATAAAAATGTTTTAAAAGAGAACAGTTACTTGCAAATAATTATGTCTCATTCACCTCAGTGAGGAGTGCACCATTGTCGTACTTCAGATAATTCTGACATAATCACTGCATTTTCCAAGCTTTGTTTTGGTGAGTAGGCTACAGGTGAAATTTGTTGGAAAGGTATAACGAGACATCGCATCGTATTCCATAACGGTTATTTCTGGCCACACCCTAACAATTATCATATGAATTATTCATCCAGTAATGTACATTGTTAGAGTTGTAATTATCAGATAAAAGATAGATATTTCTACTCTCAAGTCAATTATCATCCATATTCAGACACGTTCGAATTTGTTGATATCAACATGCACAGTATGGAATGTTCAATATCAGTGTGATAAAGCCAATGACTTTGAATTCTAACAATAGCATGTGCCAGCTCGCTTCTGAGAGAGAAAAAAACTACCCGGTGTTTATTTCATGTCAGTAAATGATCATTAATGGAAATGCTGGTAGCGGGCCTCTTTCCATGGTAGTTATTTTCAGCCACAGCCGATTCGGGCTGGCTGTGGTTTTGAGCCGGCCTCGCCTCATTTGGTCTTCAGACTACCGCTACCACTGTTGTCCGTCAGCCAAAACAGGGTCTAGTGTTTGTACGCTCGAGTGACCAGCTTTAGAGTTAAGCAAATTGTTGTCAAGGAAGGCAGGGGAAATGGTAAACGTATGGTTGCTTAATTGATTGCCTAAGCACCGACAGGCGTGTATGTACCTGCCTCTTGTATGGGAACATCAATTATATACGAGTCCAAGATATGTCTTACTGATTTCACTTGCAAAGTGTGTGGAGGTAATGGTATTCAAGTAGTAAGGGAAAATAGACTGTCTATTTTGAACAACGTTAGTCTATACTGTTCAAGATGTTTTAAACATCTACCATATGTCACCTTTGTTGTTCAAATTTATTATCAATGAATATCAATCATAAGGTCTCCAGTATTTATGTTATTTCACTTTTGTTATATTTTGTTGCTATTATTAATCATTTTGTGTTGGCTTAAAGGATTACTTACTATTGCCTCATTTCACAAATGGCGTTTTTATAATTAGGATTAAATTCCCGAGATTTATATATAGCTTTTGGTACCATCCTGGGCATAAAACACTGGCTATCGCTATCGAGCTCGACTCGTTGGCATGGAAGTGCCATTGAAGATATAATTCTGTGTAGATAAAATCTTTTCCAGCTGGATGACATATATTAATCAGGGACTAGAAGTACCTTTCCAGCCGATCTTCACAAGTACATTCGAGATATCTAGGGCTCTGTAATTCAATTATCCCACTACCATTGTGATAACTCTCAATTCAACTTGCAGAGTAACTGGCTAAAAAAATGGAAAACGTCATGTGAATTGTAATGTATCTATGATGGCTACTTTTGCTTACCATGCGACTTGCTAAATGATGGTGCGGTGCAACTAATTCCTATTCTAAAACGTACTTACCTACTTACTCAAAACAAATAATAAATAGATAGTGCAGATGTTCACGCTTCTGAAGTATTCATTCGCGGCAACATACACGGGGAATAAACCAGCATATTTATAAGCAAATTATCTACTGACTATTATGGTTGAGCGTTGGAGCTGAATAAGTCATAGGGTAACGTTAGATGGGTATGATAATGCCTCCCACTAATAAGCCCGCTGTCAAAATGGGTTGACAACACAAAGCAATTTTTAACTCCTGTTGATATTATGCTGTCCACACATACAAAAACGGAAGATGTGGCGAGTACAGTTGTACTGGCTCTATCGTAAAACTCGTATGTAAAGTGGATTTGACATTGTGTCCATTAACCACTTGCACATATAATATATGGCAAGGGTTGCAAAGGTTAAGGACAATCGCGCCATATATAGAAGTCACATTGCGAATTGGTTCAAACTTTACACAGTTATGAATTCTACATATATGATTGAGTATTTCTGCAAAATATAAATTAGATTGAGGAACTTTCAATTTTTGTGTTTCTGGAAAATGGCGCCACTGTCATTAATTAAGCATTAAAAACACCGTGCTTGGGGCTCATGAGGTTTGATGTTAACAAGGGTTTAGGGTACGCGTCATACTTTGGTTCCTGTGGATTATGCAATGCATTAATTACTGTATGATGAAACAAAACTATTCAAATGGATGTTTTCTTGTATCAAACGTCCTTCTGTCTGGATGGGAATATGTTATGATTAAAATCCGTAACATAAATTGTTGTGATTACAGTTTGACAGGTTATCTGATGGTTTGGTATAGTATTTGATTTTAGTAGAGATGTAGAGGGGGCGCTAAGGCCAGGCAGGTGTTTTTAACATACAGGTACTGGACAATTTGATTCATCCCCATTCCAGAAGTTTATCAAAATTTACCTACCAATAACTTTTATTTCTCGATTCTCAACCTTAATTACTTATGAATGTGATATTTCATATTTGACTATGGTATCATCATCTATTCACTGGAATTATTCTATCATTTATACTAAGTCGCCTGATTCGCCGACCCGTACATCCATGGCGGTCAGCTGATTAAACTTTTATGTACTCGTTGTACATGTACAAAGAATCAATAGGGGAAATCCGGATAGCCTGAAGGTGTTCGCTGGGCCAGAAGAACAGCAGGTGCCACCCACACGACGGGCAACATTCCGCCAGGGTGGTCAGTAGTAGTAACGTCTGTCGGGGGTCCCAACGTGTGCATGAGGTCAAAAAGAAATTCCCAGTTACCACATACACATAATGATATTATACTCTTACCAGACATTATCGAAACAAAAACAGTGAGAAGAGGGGCCCTGCAGTGAGAAAGCTTATGGTCTCTGGTACCTTGCCAAAATTGACGGATTCCGGATTGGTGTTATGAAAGATTGTGAAAGGTTGAAGGGCCGGCTTAACTGACCCACAGGCGAGAAAAGTCATGGAAGAGTTGGTTCCTTTGGGGCTTTCCATTAAGTACGTATACGTACATTTAAAAAAAATTCAGACCCCCACCCCCCTTAGGGCCAAAGGACGCATTGGATTTGTACAGCAACGTACGCACATTTGAAAAAAAAAATCCCAGACCCCCCCCCTCCCTTGGTGCGTACGTACATAATGGAAGGCCCCTTTGAAAAATCAAGGCGTCGTCTAGCTAAAACTGAACCCAACTTTACTCAACTCAGCTGTTTATCAGTAGAGCTTCAGTAATTCGATTCCGGGTACAAAGTTATGTATCTAATCATCCATTTTCCTGCTCCGCATTGATTTGCTTTACAAAAACGATACATTGTATTTGAATGTTCTAAATGCTCTTTTCTTTTCTTTTCTGTCCAACAGCCACTCGCAGCTCATTTCAAATTAACACCATTGAACGCAAGCAAATTCCCGGAGAGTATATGGAAGACAATTTTCTACGGCTCTACGTGGTTTTACAGTCTTAATTTGCTGATAATATCAGGGAAATATGACTATTTTGCAAGGCCCTACGATATCTGGGAAGGTAGGTGAACCATTTCTTTATGCTCCCAGTCAATGCATTGTTTCGAAGGAGGAGTAGGGCCCATTTTAGCACGATAATCGATTTCGGTTCCAAAATAACCCCTTTGTAACTGCATACCGTGTTTTTCTATATATTCATTAAATAGCCATGGGCATGCACGCGATATTGGGACCAGGTTTCAGTAAGCCACTTTATTTATGTTCATCTTTTTGCTGACCGAGTATTACTACACAACAAGTATGACAATGTGTGTAAAATGATACGTATAGCCACCATCATGATCATGCGCCTGTATGGTGGGTATAAACCATTACCATTGACAGGTCGACATGGTCAATTATTAACTTCAACACGACCATGAAGTTTAGCTACACAAGAAACAAATAAAGGACGCGATACAAGGCATTTCTTAAAAGGCAATGCAGAATACTTATTCCTGAAATCGAGATATGACATATAACCATTCCTTTAACTCGGTATGCGACCTGAGGATCCCCCCCCCCCCCTCCCCGTCGACACCCGCATGTGGCAAGCACATTACCACTAGTAGTAGTACTGCATATGGGTAAGGCTGGGGGTACCCCTGTACACCACTCACATTGATCTGTAGCGTGCGACGCGGGTTATTGATTGCCTGGGGAAGTAAGGATTTGATCCCGTGCCTGCACGGGGTTCGCATACACCGTCCTTCATGCCATGCACTCTCTGCACTCATTCAAAATTAACATGGAATGCCTTTTTTTCAATCTATATTTAGTCACAGTTTCTTATAACTATAACGTCAAAATCAATCATCCCTTTTAGATTTAATGAATATCTCAAATGACATTAAGGTATCATTATCATGTAAGCGCTTGGTAAGGTTAGGTTATACATAAAGGTTTTGTCAAATAGTACGTAAATGGCTATCCTAAATACTAAGCTAGCTACAATCCTGTTTTGAAATGAAGAGTCGAAACATTAAATTGCCTTTCTGCAGATATCATCGCGCGTCGACTTTAATTATTGAATGGACAACTGGGCCAGTAATCATTTGAGTTACTTGATATTCTAAAGGACAACAGAATTACAAATTGTCCCATGCTTTATGAATCAAGTGTTGGTGCGTCACCCTATGCAAACAAAGAGTTCTCGTAGACTCAGATCGAAAATAGAGTTTTTGACCTGCAAGACCATATTGAGGACGGTAGTCGTCCGACATTAGAGGGTATGAGACCGGGGATGGGAGAGTCGTATTTCCTGTGAGATAACCATAAAGGGTTAGTTATGTTGTTTGTCATGGTCGCCCCGAATATAGAGGCACACGGCACGTATACAATCAGAGCATGGCTTTGGCTATGTTAAATAGACTATGGTGTGTATGTTACGCTATAATAATAGGCCATATCGTCTACATATAGTATATGTATATATATATATATGTATATATATATGTATATATATATATGTGTATATATATATGTATATATATATGTGTATATATATATGTATATATATATATATGTGTGTGTATTTATATATATGTGTATATATATATATATATATATAATTATTATATACTATAAAAATATATATATATATATTTCCATTTTTATGATTATCATGGTAATAAAGGTAGTCCTATATAAGTAATGACGCTTTGCTGATTGAAACTTTCCCCCGTGTATTTATGCATTGCACACACTTGCTAGGGACTGATATTGATGCAATTACAAATAGTGTGCTCCATGCACGATTCTATTCCTATATTAATTGTATTATTAAGTGATGTCGGTTTCACATGAGCGGCAGAAGTTGAAAAGAGACGGAGCGTCATACACTTTTAGTAGATGTGTTCAGGATGTTTTGTTGTTTTTAAAATGACGCGCACATAGAATCATTCATGTGATATATCCAAAACAGTAACCGCCTGGTTCCAGTGGATCTGTGACCCGGTAACTTCTGTATGACTCCTAGTAAACCGACCCAATGAGAAACAGAAGGGGGTGCGGGGGTTCAGAGAGGACACTGAAACAATGGAAAGGGGTACATGTGTACTATGTCGTCAGTCAACAGTCGGGCTCACTTATTTCTTTTATTTGAGGATCTAATCTGAAATGCTCACTCAAATAACAAACATCGCGAACTTGGGACTATCTATTCATGTTCGGACAAAAAAAAGTCGAAAATTGAATTAGAAAACATATAATTTAAGAAAACAAAGCGTAGATTACCTCTACATACTGTTAGTTTTCATATATTCATAAACAGCATTTAGTTAGTAGGGTATAGCTATTTGTTGTTTATATGGCATTAAGGCATGTGTAGTAAAGTACAGAGGAAATGTACACGAATGGATTTCGAGACCGTACATCCAGTTTGGCATTATTGAGTGACATTTAAGGTTGATAAGCACTCTGTTGTTGCATCGTAATTATATATACGGAGGACGGACAACATTTTACTATTTTTAGGCTAACTTTATACGTTAAAATGATCTTTCGTTTATTCATTTTTTTTGTCTACCTGATAATTTGTATTCAAGCATAGTTATAATCTTAATTGTTTCCTTTTCTGGATGTAGATATTGGATCTAGCAAATCTTAAATGTGAAAAATGAGCCAAATTGTTTTTCATTCACGGTCTAGTTCACTCTTAATCTACATCAATCCACGTCACCAATCAACCACATACTATCATTATTGTAATTAGTAGTTGGTGCATAATTGTGGTATGGGGGTGCATTGTTTTCTGGTGGGTTTTTTTCTACAATGAAAGAAGGAATCTTTAACACCTACACGTTCTAAATCTACTCAACACTGTTGGTCTTGTAACCGTTACAGTCAGGTGCACATAATGTAGTTGGTTGAATGACTTTTTCAGGCTGTGGGCCAGACAGGTGCATTACCAAAATGTTTAGCGCGAACATGCCTATAGCGGACATGCATGGATTAGCCTTGGCATGTTCTCCTAATGGTTTGATACAAGCACTATATAGGCAGAGTTTATGTAAATGTGGGTCTCTAGACCTACGGCCCCCGCGATTAGACTGTTGACGTATTCAGCAGCTGTAATGTTAACAGTGTAAACACTATGAACCCAAACACACACAGTCTGATTGTTTTACCGTCCTTTAAACTATATCCCATGAGGTGATCTCTGAACGATCTCTTTTACTTCCCTGTAGTTGCAGTAACTTAAACGATAGGTTCCAAGCGAAGGCATGCTTGCAAGCTTCTGCAGGGTACATCTCGCTTTGTTAGCTTTTCTCCTCAAAAGAAGCCGCACAGCTGATATTTGGTAATTTGACCCCAATACAATTTCCGAATCCCGGATCCCCCCCCCCCCCCCCCTCAACGCTTCACTCAAGACAAGGCGATGCCGAGCCATTAGTCATTAGGCCTACTCCGTACAGTAATCTAACATCCGTGATTATAATATGGAGAGCGGACAATAGACCAATGATATATGGATAACTTTACTAACTGCTTCATGTTTATACATGTTCTTCCAATAGTTGTCACATAAAATATGGATATGTCATTTTAAGAATAGACAGCGGTGGAACTTATTGCGTAATAATATAGAAATGGGAGAAAAGATAAATATGAAAAATTCTGCACGGTTAAAGAAAAGCAACAGTATCTGATTTCCTATATATATTGAATAATGAATTGTAGGCCTATACTCCCACTTTTCATATGTATTAAAAATGTCATTAGGGAAGTTAAGCAACTCCGACACATCACGTAATGTCAACGTAAATGTTTCACAGTGGGCTTTATATTATGAGCTTGAGATAATGAGATATCAATTCAATCTTTATGAATTCCTCAGCAATACATCCACTGAAAGCCTGACATCTTGGAGATGGGTTGACGTGTCGAGATGCGTTTGAGTTCCTTATATTTTGTTGTGTATTTGTAGGTATCTAGGTTTATCCATGCCCTGTACTAGTTAAGTTTGGCGGGTCGACTGTTGGTCTTGTACCCTTTACAGCCTAGCCTCCTCGCGCGCAGTATGTTGGTTTTGAACTGTCAACAGAAGGCCTAGGCCTGTAAGGGGGTTAGTGGTAGACAAATGCAGAACGCTAGACGTGTAGCCGTTCTCTGTAGGCCTGGGCTGCCATATAACGTGTCCGAAGCTACCATGAAGTGGTGTTGTGGTGTTCTGCTAAGGCATTTATACAATATTATGTACATTTTTATCTCGAGTATACAATGAAAAATCACTAACTTTAAAAAAAAGATAAATAGATATAGGTTTATAGTCATGAAGTCCAGAGCCAAAGACTTAACACGATTTACACTTTCCTTTGCTGTCTGCATTTTAGATATTCTTGAATACCAAGAACAGGGATAAAAACGTCTTTTCTGCTTTCTGCTAAAGTTAGTGGGGGGTTTTGTGGTACATGTAGTTTGAGAGGTCGTACACCCATCTGACCTTATGTCACGTGCTGTGTATCAAAGCTGGATTTATCGTTCGATAGGAGGGTGTCCAATATCAGTTTTATCATAATCAGATAATACTACTATACATGATCACTGTAACGGTACATCACAAAAAAAATCACCACAGGTCACAATACCCTGCTAGAAATTCGAGTTCGAGAGCAATGCTACTCATGGCAATCTAAAACGCACTTGATACTGTCCAATACGATTTTTGAATGACCGGTGATATATCTTAGTTATCTCTACTCGGCGTATCTTATGCCCTTAGGAGTATATAATTATACAAAAGAAATTGCCATTAATTTTAGAAAATTAAAGCTAAGTCATTGATATAAGGGGGAAACCCAGTAAAATTCAAATGGTAAAAAAACTAGTAATTTTTTTTTTCTTGAAACCAGTAATTTCTTTCATCGTGGTATAAAGCACATATTGAACACCAATAGAATAATACTTGCCATTTGTAAAAGAAGTTATCACGGAAATTCAAAAGAATGATTTAGATAACAAAGATATAAATAAGGTTTATTGAATTTTAGGTAAGTGGTTATATTTGGCACATGTGGTCGTCGCACTTATGCATGCGACTGTGTGTGCGAGAAGGGGGAGTGGGTCAATATTTTTTTAAAGTTGGGTTTCTCCATTAAAACGAACGCACATATTAAAAAATACCAGACCCCCCCACTCCCCTTGGGCAAATGTACGCATTAGATTTACACAAGAACGAACGCACATTTTCAAAAATCTCAGACCCCCCTCCCCCCTTGATGCGTACGTACCTAATGGAAGGCTCGAAATGTAATGAGTGAAGTGACATAATTGGTAAGCCTTGTTACATTATTCTAAAAAAATTTTTTTTACATTTTATTACCGAAACATAATTATGTGAATAACAATAAGCTTTGTTTTCGTTGTCAGATTGGAAGGTGGGGCAGAGCGTGCCCTGGGACATCTATGTCATCTATGCCGTACAGTTCTCCTTCTACATGCATTCCGTCTACGGCACCGTCTTTATGGACCGGTGGAGGAAAGACTCCATGGTCATGATTTTCCACCATTTCCTCACAATGGCACTGATTGGATTTTCATTTGCCGCACGGTAATAGTTTTACTTGATACACCATAAGAAGTTTATAATTAACCACTCTAGGCTACTAGTACAAGACGCAGACTATATAGAGACTAACATGCATTTTAATATTTCTGTAAACACTCAACAATAAATGCCATTTAAAATTGTACTCATGAAGCATGCATTGTCATTTGTATATTTCAATAATAATCATAATATAATATGAAAAACTAAATTTACATTTGATGCTCTAAGAATAGACGTGCTCTTACATGCCAAACTGATAAGCCAGAGTAAATTTGTCAAAAAGCTTCCTCTTTTTCATGCGTGATATTACTCCTTGACGTTCATGCTTAGACTTCGTTTCACAGGGTAGCAACCAAACAGGGAAAACAGAGAAAATGGCAAAAAAAAATCCCTGACAGGGAAAACACAGGGAATTTGCAAATTTTGCCAAAACACAGGGAATTTCATTTGGCTAGGTTCTCAAATTCCTGATTCTCAAGATATTAGAGATTTGACTTTTTGTTGTTAGGTTGTCCAAATTTGTTCTGCACGCAGAGCCTTTTACATTTGAAAAACTTGCTGGATATGACACAGGGAAAAATTTCCACGGGACAGGGAAATCTCAGGGAAAACACAGGGAATTTGAAAAT
Organism: Lepidonotus clava; assembly: GCA_936440205.1. NCBI lineage: Eukaryota > Metazoa > Annelida > Polychaeta > Phyllodocida > Polynoidae > Lepidonotus > Lepidonotus clava. The sequence continues at coordinate 21,785,322 of OW387134.1, forward strand.
GGAATTTCGGTTGTGCCCTGGTTTCAGCGTTTGTTTCAATGTATATGAAGTATTCCATGTTGGTGCTGAGTATCAGTTCTACCGTTCACTGTGCCCCCCCTTGACTTTCAGGTACCACAAGATAGGTCTGCTGGTGTTGTTCCTACACGACATTGCCGACGTGTGTCTGGAGTTCACTAAAGTCAACGTGTACTTTAAGGACCGTGATGGGAAGTATTTCCCCATCCACGACCACATCTCCACGGTCGGCTTTCTCCTGTTCGCCTCCGCCTGGTAAGACCTCGTCAATCGCTCAGTGCCCACGGTACTGCTATGGAAAATTGGGCATAGTCACAAAATGTTTGACTTGTAGCACTCGGTATGAACATAGAAGCTGATTCCCAGGGTCCGTCCGTACATTGAATATTTCCCCATTTATCACTGAAGTAAAATGATTTTACCAAAAGAAATCCCCATGGCACAATTTCGAAAAGCGCCACAAACGCGGAAGTCCCAGCCCTTATGTAGTCTGGAGGACTTGAGTGTCAATGCGTGGCCATCTAATTTTTCATAATTATTACAAAAATCGGAGATGGTAGTCTTTCACTAGAATGTCATAATTACAATGTGAAACCCTGCGTATCTCTATCAGGAGATTACCGTCAGGCGCGTTAACCTATCTATTCGGCATTCTTATCTGTCTGATCTGGCAGAACAATGCTAATTGACTTTGACCACCGAACAGGCCCCATCCCGCGGTCCGTCTACGGGCAGATAGCTAGCTATATATATATAGGTATCGCGTGCGAGGTAGCACTATTGTCTCCCTTACCTTTAGCCTATGGTCACTTTCATTGTTCCCTTTCGCTTATTTTGGATTTGACCTTATATAAGATACAGTAATTGACTAGGGAATGGAAAGAGATAACATGTAGCCTTGTATCGTAAATTAGAAAACCGTGTGAAAAGGAATCCATTCAATTATTTCCATAATTTCGATTTCCTTACAAGAGCCCAATGTATAATCTAGGTTCCATATTGTATTTACGGATGAATCTTTTGGCAAGATATCCTCCCCTCCCCTCCCCCTCCCCTCCAACTCCAAATAACCCGGCCTAAAACTCGGGAAATTGGTAAAAGGTATTTGATTATATGCCCCTTGCCGCCAAGTATTACAAAACACTGCAGATAAAATGGTGGGTAGGTTCTCATTACAGACAATCTGATAAGCTGTGATTTGTTGTTGCAGCAAATTATTCTTACCCTAGCACACGTTAGAATACAACTAACAAATATTTATGAATAAAAAATAACACAATTTCACTCACAATCACGGAATAAAACTAGTTTCACTTGAGATTAACATAGATGTTGACTGGGGAATCATTAGGCACTAAGGTGCTGCTATCTGGTGTGGTAAACCTGAACGACTGAACGAACTCGCCTTTTAAAGTCACTTTGTAGTTTTTTTTATAAAGCCCAGATTCAGACAAAAGGGCTTTTGAGTTTTCCTCCTTTTTATTCGTATGCCTATGACAATGAGTTAAATGTCGATATTTCCATGCATCCAGTAATTAAGATGAAATTGATGCATGATTTTACTGCTTGCTGTTAGATGGAAGATCACACTGTTAGATCCCTAAATTCACAAATTTTCGGAAATGCCAATGACAGATATATTTCTTGGAATATGCCCCTTAACGCTGCAATTATTGGTAATATTAGGAGCCTTCAATAACTGAATGTTATCAAAAACCTATTGAAACATCTTCGAAATCTATTGAAACATCTTTGTGTAGTCAAAGATTGTAATTGATTTGCCTTGCCCCTTCCATAATACACACTCCCCCAGTAAATACCGGGTAACAACGGACTTTGAGCAAAATCTTCGCAGCAACTTTATTTCAATACATTGCATTTACCAGAAGAATTCACGCTTATTGTCCAAGATCCTGGCAATCCAGAACACGTACCTCGCTCTCTCTGGGGTCCGCTTTTACTAATTGTAAGCTGTAATACTCATTCACAATATTACCTGATCAGATAACCACCAGGTAAGCTGGTATGTTAAGGGGGTGTCAGTGTCCTAAGGGCTCACGGTGCGCTGGTGGTGTGCTTCACGGGGTGTATGTGTCCTTTTTTAACAGGTTCATCTTCCGGCTGTACTTTTTCCCGATGAAGGTGTTATACTCCTGTGGGGTGGCAGTGTACACTGATGAACAACCTGCAGTGCCTTTCTACTTCTTTTTCAACGTGCTGCTCTGGGTTCTTCAGATCCTCAACATATACTGGTTCATGGTAAAGTCTGCTTAATGCATGTTACTTAATGCACTTTAATGTACTTGTGGAATGACCAACTGCACTCTTCTTGCATAGCTGTGGTGATTGCTAGAACAAATGACTTTAACGATCTGGGGCATGACTAGCGATAACACAACTCAGAAAGTGAATCTCAATTAGAAAATAACCATGTGCATGCGTAATTTTATATCTTCAAATGTTATCTGATGTTCATACCCACCAAGATTGGAAAAAGAATGAGTTTTGTAGAATGAGCGTTGAATTGGGCTTTAACAAAGTAATTAAAGTGTCTTTGAATTACCAGCTGTATCTATAGGCCTAAGTCTGTCATGTCATTTATCATTTACTACCTTTTTCAATACGTTTGATAATTAAGTCTGTACGAAAATATTTCCGAACTGCTCATGGAAATGGCTACATTTAAGGGACCTGGGTCTATTAAGTGTGAAATAGGTTTTCAAGATTTTGGTCTGAAATGAAATTTCTGTCCCTTGCAGTTCATTGTGAACTTCCTGATCAAGGTAGCCACAGGTCAGATGAAAGAGGTTGACGATATCCGGGAAGATGAGGTTATCGAGGATGTGGAGCGTAAGCGCACAGAGTCGATGCGCAGCACGAGTAGTGAGTCAGGGTAGGTAGCTCATTGTCAGGTCATTTGCACCTCTCTCTATACATTGTACAGTGGATCTGTCGAAATGATGGCATAGAAATATAACTAATTAATTCATTGAAGAAGTGAAAGATTAATTACTTTCAAATTATAAAGAATATTCTCATGTTTACTTCATAAAAGAGTATAGGAGCTTGTGCGCAGATCGCTCGCGTTCCCAAGTACCATACGTGTTGTAGAATTTCGTTGTGTAGTGGTGCACTGTAACTGAGCGAAATGCTTGATATGATGATTAATTCCTCTTATCTCCACCAGATAGCGGTAGCTACTACTACTCATACCGGATATTTCGTTTATTCTGGACAACCCATTTAACCTAGTAACGCTTTTGTTATTTTTGCATGTCTAGGGTCGACATTAAAAACTAAGGATACTACACAACATGCAAATATCCAGTGGGATAAAATATCGTAATCCAAGCGTAGCCAAATAATTACTGTTACCTATGTTGTTCTTTCATTGACAATCACCCTTTTCTTGCTTCCAGTGATGGTGATAAAGTGTCGAACGGAGTGGCACCCGCAAAACATAAAGCTCCCAAACGGCCAAAGTTAGAATAAAAGTATGAAACGTTGGACGCCATGCTGTGATGGACCTCTATCTTACAGTACAGCCCGACGTCACCCAGGCAGGCCACATCGATAGTAATAACAACAATAATGTATATTATATATGCGAATTATACTGGCAGAAAAGATGTTTAATTTCATTAAGAACCACAAAGGGTTCTATGAATCTTTTTTTTTTCATGACACAGCATTGGATACACATGAAAGTCTGAGTATGACTAATGCTTTTAACACAAAGGAACTACGAACGCAAACTTACAAAATGTTTCTTCTTCTTCTTCATGGAATAGACTTACCTAAAGATAAGGATGTACATATGCCTTTTTCCGATGGCATAGATTTATGAGTAAGTTAGATTACTGTCAAAAGATAGACTAGTGTCAGAAACTAGCTTCTTTTACAAGGGAACATAAATTATAATTTTTATGAGTGTCTTTTATAATAAGGAGGTCGATGGCACACGTCTTCATCATTCATGTATACCGTATTCCACCTCCACATGCTATTTAAAGTACAACCTCTAGATGTGATTTAGAAAAATTGAAGCTGGCACCTAAGCCCAATAGAAATTGTGTATATACACAGTATGCACAGAACTTCATGCCATACGCCTAATGTTCCTGTACACCACAAAACTTGTCACACAGAGTCATGTACGGACAAAGGTAGGCCAAGTGTGGACCACCAAGAGTCAAAGTTTGCCAGTCGATTACGTCGGCCACGGACGCAAATATTTAGGTAGCTGTATCCACATACTTTGCACGCTATATATGCACTACGTGCACGTAGATTTGTATATTAACGTATTACCGATATGCAGTATGTGAACATGTACAATATTTTCTCCCCTTTACGATTATACCGTTCTTATAAACAGGCTTAGATAAACATTGGTAAAATTACCGTCGAAATCAGGTTACGGCATTTATGAATCGCTATCTAAAATGCATCGTCCGTGAAACGGTATATTTGTACAAAGTCCCAGCTTCAATCTACAAGAAGGAAAATATAATCGAGGTCATTTTCAGTCTATTGTGATCTCCAGTAAAGTACGGTAATCGTTTATCCCCATATCTATCTTATATATTTAGTAGAAAATTCAATCACATTTCTTGTAGTTTAGAACACTGTTATACAAAAGTTGTCGGTAAAGATTTTCTTATTATCAAAACTCCTCCCACACCAAGATTGTCAATGTTGTCATTGTATGATTGTATAAAACCAAAAGTGAAAAAGGACATTTCAGTGTAATATATCGGTATGATGTTTATTTACACCAGCAGTCGCAAACGAAAACTTACACCAAGAAGAGATCTCAAGACGCTTGTTAGTAATGAATCAAACTCAAAAGCAATTGTTTTGTCGTATATTTGTGTGCTACAGTCAATCATATTTCGTGTTTCCAAAATTACATGTCAATCTTGTCAATCTTGCCAGGATGTAACATGAAATTCATTGTACGTCTAGCTACTTTCATCAATTCCAGTTATTTTTGTACTTCTTTCAATGGTTGGTATGCAGAATACATGTTTTGGTGCAGTCAGTATCTACTGGAATATGGTGACTTTAACTTGTCTCATTCTTTGTATTTTCATGTTTTCTTCCAAGTTTGTAATACGTGCTTAAGATAAAAACTTACTTTATAAGGCACATTCCTTTGCTTATCTAAACTGTCTTTATAATCAAGATTTCCACATGTTAATGTAATCGTCTTTAACAGACGTGTGACTGGATTCCAGGGTCACTGAAACATTGTTTCATTTCAACGGGTAGAGTGTTATGTTGCAAAATGCTATAAGCTCTGTATAGGATTCACCTTCTACGAGGGGCATTTTCTTTATGTTCTAGTGTGATGGCGATAATTCCCATCGTGTTTTAATTACTTTACAGATTCTTTTTAGGAGGTGACGTTAAGTTTACTTAGTGTTTAAGTAAACAATAGGAGTTAATTTATTTCACTTTGTTAGTATTTAGTAATATGTAAATCAAAACTGATGAAGTTGAAGCATTTTCTTAAATTTCATATAGTGCACTAGTCGAAAGGATTTTTCGTATTGAGGTAAAAGTTGAGTCGGTAGCAAACCAAATCCCTCGGAATATATTGTGCACTAGCTTGATCACCACGTGAAATTTGATCAAACAATGGTTTGTTTTCAAATCTGTCTTATTTCATATAGTATTATGTAATGTACTTTTGAGACATCTATCAATAGGTGCATAGAGTATGATTTGGAAATAATTAATAGTCACCACAAAATTTCACTCAATCTAAATAGCCCTGTAACAGTTTGCTTAATTGAAATGTTTACTTCGTCATTTTTTTTCTGGTCCTTCCTCAACATGTCACCCTGAGAGGTTCCAGTAATATTCTGTACATCTGAATAATAACTCAAATAATAACTTTAAGGTGATATCAGTTTTTTCTCATATACTCGGACTTACATCCCTGTGTTATAATGTTATGATATAGAAATTTCCTTTCGGGAAATGTCTTACAACTTTATAATGAGAACTTTTACATTTTTTCAATCTTTGGTAACCTGTGTCTTTGCTATTCTAACTGTGGTTCTGGTATTTTGTAATTTCCTCAATTACAAAAGTAAAGGAATACGCGAACAATTATTATGAGCAAGTTTTATGTATTATGAGATGTCCTTTGAGTCAGTATGTAGAGGTAGGTGTTGTTGGTACGGCGCCAAGCTATGAAAACAGTACATTCCGCAGTGAGATTCGCCAAACAGGGTGGTGACAGTACTTGCCTGTTGTAGATATTGATGTTATTAGCAATCGATTTTTTCTGCATATTATTTTTTTGTAGACCACTACTGCTGTAGCATTTCTACGAGAGAGAAACACAAATTTGTGCTTTAGACCAGAGGTGATTAAAATATAAGTTGTTACTGTTGTAAACACTTTTGATCGTACGTTTGTACTTAACTGTGTTTTTTCACATGTATAACAATATTTACATTGTTAAGTATAAACTTTTGACTTTTGAGTTGAAACTGTCTATGTGTGCCGCAGGTTTCGATAAATTAGGGATTCTCTTCCTAAGATAACCTGTTTAATGTTGAACCTATTAGTATTCTTTGTCTACTTGTCCTATTTCTAGTTATTAAGACAATCATAGGGTGGACGTTGCTGGTCTCTGGTTGTTTGTTCCATTTACCTTGTGTGTGGTTCAGATCTCGGGAGCCAGAGCAGAAGGTGATAAAATACGACTTGTCGACACAGCTGTCCTTTTTGTCAGATTGTGGTGCGAAATAGTCCCCAGTTCGATAGCTTTGGTGCAGTACTTTTTCAATAAAAATCTGTGTCCACCCTAAGTGAACGAGTTCTTGTTCTTAACCCATTTCCTCGATGTGTTGAATCATTCTTGAGGTTACTTGCGAACTTGTAGGAGTTGTTTATAACCACGTCTGTATCGTATCTCTCCATATAGACATCGTTTTTCCTTTTCTTTTTTAAGGCATATCATAACAGAATGATAGTTTTCGTCATTGTAAGAATGCAGTCAAGTTATAAAAGTAAATACAGCACACCGTGGGTTGTCGTCTTAAGTTCACTTTTTATTTTATTCATGTGAATTTATATGATATGCTTATAGCTCAAATGAACAATTTTGGTATTGGATGAAGAATACCTTTGCCAGTGGCGGATTTAGGAGGGGGGGGGCGCCCCCCCCCTTTTTTTTTGGCCAATTTTAGATTTTTTTAATGTAAAACTCTCCCATAAGGTAATTAAAGTGAAAAAAAATCCAATAGCGCACGCCCCTTTTCAAAAACCTGGATCCGCCACTGTTTGCAATCAAACAAATTTATTGACATGAACACATTAATGATTAATGAGATATGGCAAGATTTGCACCAGCGCATAATGATACAAACTTCAAATTCATCTTCAAATTCAAAAAGGACGAACAATGAGTCACGACTCCTTATCGTTATTGAAAAAGTAATTATGTCCTTATTCTGCTGTGATGTAACTGTTTAGAAACCTACATTTATAAACCATTAAGCCCGTAGGCTTGGGTGGCCCCGAGCGTGGCTTGGCGGTGGCCCGTCGTGGCCGGGGTACCATCAGGGGGGTGCCGTCAGCAGGGTTTGGGCACGACCCGTCATCCTCCAGGGTGTACGGCGGGGCACGGCCTCTCCTCACCTCACGGCCACCCACTCGTCACCACCAGGGACATGGTGGGCATCAGTAGGCGGGGCTGGTCGGTAGTTGGTCAAGACCTAAACAGAACATATTATTATATGATTGTGTGGAAAAGCAGTCATACAGTCCACAGTATTTTGCTATTTAAAGCTTTATTCGCCCTGGCCAATTTTTCACTGCAATCTTAAAATCGCAAGCATAAAGAACTAGCCTTTTGACTAAATAGTCGCATAATCTTATACATTGATGGCTCATTAGTAAACAACAAACATATTTCCAAAAAATAATTATTCTAGATGGAGGAAGATTGCAATTATATCTCAGATCGAAATGAGAAAGTGCCCAGGGCTAATGGGGTTCAAGAAACGGGTTTCATCTTAATAATGCGATCCTCAGTATGAGAAGAGGCGTATATATAATATGTATCCGTGGCACTAGGTTACTTTGCAGAAAGCGCTGCAACAGCTATTTCGATATCTATTAACTTAAAGTAATTGGTCATAAGTTATTTTTTAAAAAACCAAGCTAAAACTACTGGAATGCTGTGAGAGTGATATGATATTATGTCGTTTATATAGTCGTTAACAGTGTTTTATGGCGGATGCTCACATTGCGTTTGGTTTCTTTTATTGAAAAATGTGTTATGCAAACTAAAAACGAATGTTCAAGGCATCAGCATTACCTCGGGACTTCTCAATCGTCCTCGTTGTACAAACGGCCTTAGACCTTCGCAACCGCTGCTTGGTGCATATTGTCCAACTCTTCCACGATCTAGTAGACAAAGATAGAGACGGGATATAGTCTTCTTTTTACTGTTCACTGGTCACAGTTAACTTATAAACGCATACAGAAAAGGCCCTGAACCTACATGTTTGGGGGAAAATAGCAGTAGTAATGCTTTAGTATACGTTCGTACTAGCATTCAAGCACACCGCTTGCCAATTTAGAGATACTTTTACGGATGCATTTGTCGAAGTTAATCGTATAAAACATTTAATTGATATCTAGATGTTATATGTATCTGTTATGGTGTTTATAATTATTCTGAACCATTGGTGTTGATATATTCATTAAACAAAGTGTATAAACGTAGTTGTTATACATGTGAGAACAACGTTTTAATATATACACTCACATCCTGGTCGTAAGGAAAATTCCTCATCTTCAATTTGCTGAAGATAAGCCGATCATTAGCATACACTTCGAATGCACCTGAAAGATACAACAGTAAATACATTAGATTAGGTTTACTTTCTCCTGGGCTTTGATAGGTATACGGATTCTCCAGGTCCGTGTTTTATTATAAGAGGGGATGGTAAAAATACTAACATATGCATGTATATTTAAGTTGTAAAATAAGATATTCATACCATTTCACCCGCGAATATCATGTTGAATTAAAGTTTGAATTAATAAAAAATGTTTGCCATAATGTGGGGGGGGGGGGAGGTGGGAGAAGGCGGAAGTGTTAATAATTATGATGGAGGGATCGGGGTCGTCCTACCACTTACAGGAACAGGCATGTCTAGCACTGGCGGATCCAGGATTTTGAAAAAAAAAAAAAAAAAAAAAAGGGGGGGGGGGAGAGGGGCGCGCTATTGGAAAAGTTTTTCCTTAATTGCTTTTTGGCCGAGTTTTACATTAAAAATTGCAAGATTTTCCGGGAAAGGTGAGGTGAATTCGCCTACCCCCCCCCCCCCCCTCTGGAACCAGTGGCGGATCCAGTTTTTTGAAAGGGGGGGGGGGGGCGTTATTGGGGCAAAAAAAAATACTTTTTGGCCGAATTTACATTTAACAAATCTAAATTTGGCCACAAAAAATTGTCACTTAATCCGCCACTGGGATCCGCCCATGTGTAGGCCTTAATCCCGAAGCCGTGAGCCCGGAGGGTTGACTACACTCACCTGACTGGCCGATGGAGGAGGTGAGCGCCACGTCCGGGAAGGCCCTCCGTATACTAGACTGGAGCGCCCTCAACCGGGAGGCGTAGCCTCATCCCATACTGAAAGAGGAGAGGACAATCATTATTGCATCGGCAGAACTATAGGATTTTTTCTTTAAACAGAGGCACAAGCGTTATTACCTTCCTTAGAAATTAAGTTGAGGCAAAAGTAGGGAGTCCCAAATGAAAAATACTTTTACCTCATGTCGGCTTTTCCCCTCTAGGCCCCCTATATCACATCATTTAAGTCAGTTACGGGAAAGGCCGATTTCCCATAATACTCTTAGTAGTGTGTGTAGTAACACGTTTTCTGGTATATATGACATTAGACAAGAGAAAGACGCAAACTGATCATGATTAGATGATCGGTTTAACAACGACAAAAAAAAAGTTCAACTTGAATTAGGTCTGATACATTTGGATTTAAATCAGTCATGTTCCCTCAGTTTCCTTTTCCTTTTCCTTTTCTTCTTCTTCTTCTTTTTTTTTTTTTAAATTATTTTCGCTTGATTGAAGAATGCTACTTTAGAGAATTTTGAGTACAACTAAATGAAAAATCATTCATTACTTCTCCCCAAACCATGGAATCCGATATTACATGCGTGTCTATATTATGTAAACATTAATTTTGGTTCATAATTGCAAACAAAAGGATAAATACGTAAGTTTCTCACCAGTAAACGATGTGCACCTTCATTTGACCCATCTTGGAAGAGTGGATAAGAAATTCTACAAACAAACAAAGTCAGCGTGGATCCCAAATAACGCCCGACGTGTATGGTCGTCAGTAGGAGACTGTTGAGGACTAACCAGGCGAACGCCTTCAAGGGGTCTGGGCCTCCTGGACTCCTCCCCCAGCCCCTCCCACCCACACGTCAAGCAGTCCAGTATACACATGATATATATGGAATTACCATACTCCTGTCTATGCGGTGGCCCCGGGCAGAACGTTCAGCGCGACTAACGAACTCAGGAGTGTTCATGAATCGTGACAATCTCGGAGGATGAGAATGACGATGCAGTTTTCTGTGATTTATTCTCACTTCGGGGCCATAGATTGTGGAGGCTGACTGTAGGCCGCCCGCGACGTGTTGCACAAAGGGATGATGGGAACCAGAAGGTCGGATTGACTTTCGGCATAATCAAAGGAGTATATATACAGGCCTCTATAGTATATAGGAGTCGTGATTCTTTTAAAGTTTCAGTGGAAATATTCGACATGACTTGTATTTTTCATAAAGACCCATGGAGCGTTGCCACATGATTTTCCGACGTGATGAATTATATTAATGGTTACAAAGGGCAGATGTAGAGGGCGATCCCCCACCCCCACCCACTCTAAATTTTTCCCGATATTGGATTTTTTCAATGTAAAGTCCTAGCCGCTGAAGGATGCGCCTGAACTTTTTAAATGATGGCGCCCCCCCCCCCCTTTTTTTTTTTTAAATCTCTGGATCCGTCCCTGATTATCTATCAAAACACGAGTATTTTTCCAATATTATTTTTGGAAATAAATGATTTCCAAATGAATATAAACGCTTTTCAATACTTTTGTCCTACAATTGCCACTGAAATTTTCTTTTTTCCAGATGTGAATGTTATATTCAAAGAAGTTATTCGATGAACAGGGTGCATCAACACCGCATTTTATCAGGGACCATATTTTCGTAGGCTAATTAGGGACATTTTGAGTAAGGCCTCAAGACCACCAATCTCGTCTTTTACCAAAATGAATGGTGTTCTTGCAAAATAGCTCGAAAAGGGATTATTAGGTCTAAAATTTATTCGTAATAGACAGAATTTCTTATCGTCAGACACTAAACACAATTTTCCTGATTAGTCAAATTAGTTACGAAGATATGTGTCCAGTTATGTCTAATAATACAACACTTGACCGTATCTTTCCTTTTTTAAAATCAAGCTAATTATCGATAAATAGCTTGATGTTAAAAAGGGAAAGAAACGCAACGTAAACCTCACTTTCCGAATGTCAAATGGGAGAAAGGTGGTGTGGTCCAGGTACCACTGTGGTTACGACCTGAAAGGATCGAGCGCTCAGGTCACAATTTTGCTTATTCATTGCAGACTTCACCTGTTCATGCATGCATGCATGCAGCTATTTCCCACTAATCACAAAAACGGCTGACCCTTTTCTGTTTGCCAGTAATAATTATGATTTCCTACCACTTTACGACTGCGGGCATAACGAATGACTTAGATAAATTTATTTCTAACAAACCGAGCTCTCCATACATACAAACACATTAAATGTTATACATAGGCTACATCATCCGAATAAGGTCGAGCCGGTACTGTGTCCTTTTGAATCACTTACTTTCTATTCCTGACACTCTATAAGTTAATTGATAAGTTCATAACTCAGTATTAAAACGATGTTTTCATCCAATCTCAATGTTATATATGAATAACTCATACTGGAGGATCGTGATTTATGGAATTCAAAGTACTTGTTTGCTCCAATCAAAACCAATCTTCGCTCTTATTTACATTATTTATTAACTTTTCCTCTTAACTCTAGTACTATGCTTCATTATTACAAAACATACATTTTCAGAGTACAGAGAAAGCCCTCTAAATAGTCCGATAACCTATAGTTAATCTGTATCATGCACAACCCATAGAAGTATAGGGGTCCCGATTCAGCAAACGAGGAAAAAATGGAACTAAATCGTTTAAGACCGGAACTAGTTTTGTAAATGTTGATATAATCTTAATGATTATGAAATTTACTTTACATTCTTCTTATGGATATCTCAAGGCATAAGAAGTGAGAAGACAAGATAAGCTTTTTTCATGGAAAATTAAGGATTCAGCTAAATAATTCGAACTAGATAAATTATGTTTATTTTACATATTCATCGTATTATTCTACTTTAAACGATGTTTTCCGTGCGATTTCTGTTATTACACGAGGCCTATCGCACTTTGCATGCGATGTATTATCGCGGATATCACTGATAGCAGTTACCAATATGCTATCGTCGAAAATGTGTGAAAATAAGGTAGGAGTGCAACTATTAACCAAATGAAAAAAAACAGCAAAGGTTCAAAAGTTAAGCATGCGAAATGGCGGGAAATCGGCCATTACTGCTAGATTCCCGAATCAATGGTGCGAAATATGTATTTACTGTCACTCTTTCACATAGTTCAACTATTTGATCTGCATGGAACTCAGCTCAACTATACTCACGATAATAATTTTTCTATTCATGTATATCTTCCTGACGCACTCGGAGACCGATATGTGTATAACACTGCATAAATATTTTGTAGCTTTCGCTTCTGAAGGCTACACAATTATAGGCCTATACCGTTAAGACAAAACCACTATGGCCTGGTCAAAATGCTAGGGTGGTTTGCATATTTCTATTTTCACAATTTAGATTTCTTATGTGTAATACATGCATAGTAAAAGTGTTGGGGGATCTAGAAACAATATATGCATACTCAACTAATCGACGCCCCCTTATGTCAATACGATACGATATTAGTTTGCTATTACCGGTAATACCCGCATTAAAATCTCAGTTTTTGCTATAGCATTTTATAACTTTATGATATTGGCGCCATGAAATAAAGTTGGCAAAAACAACAGTTTTAGTTCAATGTGCTTTATTTATTTCTTGTTTTACAACATATTTTCGGAAGTCAATTGCAATTCATATTGGTCTACGGCAACTAATTCTACTATAGAGCCTTAAGGCAACAACACCTTCCGTGTTGTAATACAGAAATCGCGAACATAGTAAACGTTGCCCGTGGCATATTCTTTTTTCTCCATGGTGAGAAATTGCAATGGAAGAAATACCGGACATGCATTGATTACGTGCACATTGCAGTTTATTAAACAGTTAATACAGGGTTGATATTTGAATTAATTACATTAAAACAACACAACTTGAATCCTTATCTACATGTGCAACGTATAGCACACATAAACAAAGGGCGATGAGCAGTACTCTTTCCCTTCTCATCGGACATGCAATTTGTGGGACTAACTGCCGTGTGTTATGCACAATTAGAATAACAGAAGTATCTTCATGACAAAAAAATTGGGTTACGTCTAATTATCAGCATTATGGCCTGTCGGTCTTTGGGCCTATAGTTAAACTTAAGTCGGAGAATGATCTCTATCTTGTCCGAAGTATATTTTGCAATGAACAGACAAATTTATAGACCTAGGCCTATCGCAATCATAAGAACTATATATGCTGCTCCCATAGTACAGTGATTGCCTTTTTAAATGCAGTTTATTAAAATTACTCATTCAGTACTACTAACAATCCTTTATCTACACGCTTTTGGTTATAATCTAGTCTGCCCGAAGAATGATAAACAAAAGGTGATGATAGACGTTAAAAGACATTGTCTCACACATTAACAGAAATAGTAAAGATTCAGTCTATCAGTAATTACCAGAGAATTAACCGTGATGTTTAAACGGTAATTATAGAGAATAAACCGTGATGTTGAAACGGTAGGTTTCCTGTTTTTCTCTTGAACAGGTCATGATTCTCAGGGCCTTGTCGAGGCCCGGTCAGTGGCCGTCCCCGGGGGACCTCCAGGCCGTCGGGCGCATGCGGGCAACACTTTGCGCATGCGCCGTCATACGGAGGTGCGCCTGGGGCAGGTCACTTCCGGGGCCGTCGGCAAGCAGCCCCGACCAGACGGCCGCTAGGGGGCCGGCGGACACATGACACACTTATAGAAAAAGATGGCATTACCGCTTTATGTCAAATGCCTAGTGTATGAGCACATCTTGTACTTCTAAGATTGAACGTGGTGTAATTAAGAAGTCGCACTTTTTACCAGTCGTTAAGTCAACGTTAATGGCCATCTTGTTTCTCTTAAGAATCTCATTTTCAATTAAAAAAAAGACCTAGAAATTTTGGTCATAGTCAGAATGACTGATTGCAGTGCATTTGGCGGATGTAACTGGTTGATCCAGATTCCTAAGACTTCGTTGTCTCTTGTATAGGCTTAGGTGGGATAGGTAGTGCGGGGTGGAGTCATGTGGTCCTGGTCCCGGCGGGTGGTCTGGTCTGGAGGAGGTCGTCACGTGACCTCAGGTCTAGGGGGCCTCTCCAGGTAGCAGAGCGTTCTGTACCGTCTCGATCAACTGCATGAAATACAATATTGCTTTTTAAATTTTATGATTATGTGACACTCACCCCGTCCCCGTGACAGCAATGTTACTGGCTCATGTAGGCCCAAAAAGTCAATGTTCCAATGGTATAGGCCCCCTAATAGAAATATATCCATGTATGGAAAGTTTCCATCCATGCATAAGTGCCATCATTGCTTCAAATGTTAAGCTTTACTAATGAATATCAAACCAAGAAGTGCTTCAATGTCTCCAGTAGGCCCTAACTACATATCAACAAAAAGAAAAAGACTTACATCTTGTTTGGTTGGCATGGCTCCCCCAACTTTTTTGTAGAACATCACTCCGTTCACACTCAGCTGAACGGTTCCTGAA
Organism: Lepidonotus clava; assembly: GCA_936440205.1. Lineage (NCBI taxonomy): Eukaryota > Metazoa > Annelida > Polychaeta > Phyllodocida > Polynoidae > Lepidonotus > Lepidonotus clava. Next base: position 21,800,441 of record OW387134.1, read on the forward strand.
AATAAAGACATCAACATTAATGTAAAACCTGCTGGGAATATGTCTGAGCACTACCGATGGATTGGCCATAGATTTACAAGGAATTGCCATTACAGACACAGCAGGTACGAATACATTGTGCATGCGGAACCCTCACGAGCCTCTCCAAATCAAACCATAAGCCTATACAGTTAAAAAAAAGTATAATTATATGCCTCTGTTCTACTGCAGATGTGTTTGTAAGCGCGTATTTTTGTATTTATGCATTCCTCACCGCTAGGTAAATGCACCAATAAGAACCACAGATAACTGGTGGCTACGAATGTTACTGTAACAATGAAGCTGATATTCTAATAGGCATAGCTATGGCAATTACGTGCGACTAGCAACTTGGTAAGAACAATACTCTCCATGATGTCTAAGTTACAATATTCAATGAGTCAGCGTTTATTGGACATTATCGCAATTTCTTTAAAAAAATCCAGATCGTGACTGTTTTATCCGCGTAGGTACATTGTCGATGTACCATCGACAGAGCATCACTATTGTGATCATTAATTGTGTCAAGCCTCTGTCCATATAATTATCAAGTAGGGAAATTCTCCCGGTAAGAAGCCTATGTCGATTAAGATAATAACTTAATAAATATTATAAACTATAATCTTACCCGGCAGTTCCTTGCGGGTGACCTCACACTCAGGGAGAACGCCCTTCAGGGCTTCCTCAACCTCTTTGATGAGGTCAACGTATATTCATCCGTGTCTGAAATGGAGTTAAGTCATTGGTCAAGTCACGTGCAGATACTTATCAAGAGAGCTAACTCCCGGCCCCAAACCCTTTCCCAAAAGTATCGATACAATTTCACATATAGGGCAATTGCTTGGAATAACGCTACCCGAAATTGAAAGAGCAATTGCTTGAAATAACGCTGTCCCTCCCTGTACGTAGCTTTTCAAAGTGCTTTTTGCATGGGTTTGGTCGTGTTATGTTTATTACTATTTTCTTCTGCATATTGTCTTAGATAAACGATCTACGATATTAGAAGATTATTCATGGCGGAGCCAGAGGGGGGACGGGGCCCCCTTTCCCGAAAAAATCTCTCCCCTTTCCCGAAAACATCTTGCGTTTTTTCTAGTGTAAAACTTGGCCAAAAAGCAATTAGGGAAAACATCTTCCAATAGCGCCCCCCCCCCCCCCCCACATTCCAAAAGCCTGGATCCACCAGTGTTATTACCATTCAAAAATCAATGCTGTAGGATCTGTCAAGCTATATAGAATTGCGCACATATTTCAAATACCTCCACCGCATTTCCATGCAATTTCCATCTGACCCCTTCAAATCAATTTCTTGACAAACCTAGCATTAAACCACAATGTTAAGTTTGTCGACATTACTGTAACCGCAGTTAACTGTACTTACGTATGGCCGAAATGGACCTGGACGACGGTCTTCTCTCTGCACTCCATCTCCTCCATCTGCTGCTTCTCTGTCTTCATGGGGCACTCCTGGGTCTTGGCCATAGGTCCGCTGGGGGCCACGGTCTGCAGGGCCTCCACCTCCCCCTTACCCGTCTTCTCTGGTGGCATTGGCGGCATGATGTCTGTCACAAAGTTTACTGTTCACAGATACAGGATCCTCCCCTTTTATAGGATCCAACCGGAGCCCCCACCCTCTTCTCTGACACTTGGCAGACTGTCCATTGTTGTCCATATATGGGATGGGGCCTGAATGAGATATCACCCATTGGGTAAAGGGCCCATCAGGGGAGGGCCGCTGGGAGGGGAGGGGGTAGACCCTGCAGACTGTGATGGGTGAGGTATGTTGGGGAATTGGCAACTTTCTACGACATATCAATTTAGCCTATACATATAACATATTTTAAAACTCTAAAACAGATCTCCTTGAATCTAGAAAAGCACTACAGCTGTTTTTATATTTCCTTAATGCATGTATAAACACTTTTATGGAAATCAAAGCTGATCCAGGAATTTCAATAGCGGGAGGGGGACAGCCGCACCCTATTGTAAAATCTCCAAACTACCCCCCCCCCCCCACCACCACCAACTTGCGCCTTGGTTAGAAAGGCTACATGGAAATTAGTTGTGGTATACATGCGCATATCCTTTATTGAACATGTTATAATATGCATTGCGTCGCTGTAAGATGTGACGTATATACATGGGGGGGGGGGGGTGGGACGATTTATAATAGGGAATTGGCTATATACATAAGTACTCTTTTTTTTCGGGTAGCCAAGCAGAGCCCCTTCATTTTGTAAACATATTTTATGAACATCTCAGAATGAAGTATCTCGGGAACAGACTGAGACTGACGATATTTCAACCTGCCATGACTTTGCAAACTTTCAGCTTCGCGCAAACATAATGCCCTTACGCATTACCTTTTGAAATATGTCCATGAGCAATAGCCCTACATGTTATTTGTAGCTTTATTTTATCTCATTTGTGACTGAATAGGTAGACATTGATTAGTGATCCATACACTGTCAAGTCATCCTCCGGGCATTGAAGAGACATTACCTCCAAGATGGGGAAAGGTGAAAAATGTAGTCTCGGTTTGTCAGCCATGCTTAACGACAAACACGTGTTATCAGTGAATAACATTCACAAACATGACTAAGGAATACTTCAAACCAATTCGATACCGTCAAAGGTTCTATGAAAAATACGTTGTGGGAGGCGGAGGGCTCTGGGAGGGTTACTTAGGATGAAGTAAATGTCTGAAATCAAGACCCATGGCAACGGATGGAGTTGGTGTACTCGAGTCCAGAACCAATCAACTGATTCAGACCATTGTTGACTTGTCACTTGACACATGATATCTTCATCAAGGTTTCCTTGCCAAGTTACCCTTATTCCATCGGTTGCTCTTGGCCATGGGCGGGGATGGGACACTGTTTATGTTCAAGTGCTTTAGGATGCAGACACTGTTTCGCTTTTATAAATTTCTTTGAGCATGTCCTACTTTAATACAATATAGGGCCTATTATTCCTTATTGCATTTTAATACATCTCGATCTAGATGATGAGAGTTGAATAAATTCGGCTACCTACACACCCGGTTTCAATGGCTATGCCCGTACCTTAAATTTCACAATATGTCACATTTGTGTTTGTTTATATGAATAGCTTCCCTTATATATATATATATATATATATATATATATATATATATATATATATATATATATATATGCGTTTTATGCTGGGCAACCATAAAAGCGTTTTATGCTGGGCAACCATATATATATATATATATATATATATATAATCAGTAAATATCAGTAAATCAGCTATCCGTGGTAGGGTGAATTCTTATAAGGGGGCTATCGTCATGTTCTCCACATTCAATAGGTACCCCTTTTCGCAGCACATTGAGTGATGCCTTGAGGGATGTGATTGAAATTCCAATCAAATCAGAGATTGCCAGTGACCTATATCTATCAATGTGAATGGGGGTATATTGCCAAAAATCTGAAAGGCATTCCTATTGATAGGCAATATATTATATAAGAAAGTAGTAAACCTTGTATGCAAACTCACCGGTTGTGCATAAGTATAAAATGTAGGGCCATATCCTAATATCAATGAAATTAAACATGATTATATTCATGATATGTACATGATAGTCATGATTGATGTACATCAATATAATTTGGATGAGATCCCAGCAAACACACTACGTATTTGCAACGTTGCCTCAAGGTTGTATATTGGTTATCATGCCAAAGACGTACCAGCAACGTTGTCACAACATAACAATACAACGTTGCAAGGTGACGTGCAGGCAACATTATAACATTACGTTGTGGACACGTTGTATATACAACGTTATTTTTAATACATTGTCACTACGTTGTGGACACGTTGCACATCTCCTTTGTTATCAGTGCTACTAAGAAAGCTTTGTGGGCCAGGTTTATTTGTTTTGTTATACGACAGGAAATGGTTACATAAGATCCTGACTAAGAGCCTGGCCTGGGTCAGCCAGTTTGACCAATAAGTCAGTTCATTCAAAGCAGCACTACAGGAAGGACCTACATTTAAACTAGGTGAATTAGGTAAGTTTATGTAGCTAAACATACCTTCTTTTTTATTGTAAATTTTGTCATAAAAACATCACATGAACTTTGTACTTTTTCCAAATCCTATGTTTTATTGTTAGCAATAATTAGTCATCAAAACCTTAGCAAGCTTACTATTGTACTAATGATATATCCACATAGATTTTCCCACTAGTGTGAAAAGCTATGCATAGGCAAAAAGTTTCCCGTTTTTTGCCGTTTTTGATGATAAAATCATTTCTAAGTCCTTTATAAAAAAATTGAGACACGCTTCCCTGCATATAGATGTTATAAACTCGTCTGTAAAATCTTGTTCTTGCAAATTTAATATTAATCGAGATATTGGTGTTCAAAAAATATAAGTCAAAAAATCAATTTTTATTAGATACAATCTGCATTTCTAGTTTAATTATAACTTTGTTTATATTAATGGATAGATCAAAATAAGAGATTTCAGATGATATATAGCATGCTAGGATCAGAGCAATGGTTACAGTCCCATTTATATTTTCCTGAATCCGCCTCCAACCACTGATGTCTATCCTTAATGTATTCCTGATTATTCCTATTAATCTGTTATTGAAGATGCCTAGTTGTACTGTTCAAATTTCCAAACATTGCATTTCATACATATTCATTGTGACATAACTTTTCTAACACTTTCTATCTTCAGAAATCATCCACGTTGGAGTAATGATGTTTGCAACAACAGTCATGAAACTCTTGTTACATAGAATGAGAGGAATTTGTAACTATTTGAATAAAGTACAAATAAACCTAATGTTATGAACAACGTTGTAGCAACGTTGCTGGGAGTCTACAAATTTACGTTGTCACAACATAAATGAACAACGTTGTAGCAATGTTAAATGTACAACGTTGCTACAACGTTGTCAAAAGGTTGTACTATTAGTTATGTACAACGTTGTCACAACGTTTCTGGGAGTCTACATTTTTACGTAGTGACAACGAAAAATTGCAACGTTGTTGCAACGAAAACGCAACGTTGTCACAACGTTGTAGCAACGTGATTTTGTTTGCTGGGATGTCTATAAATGTGGGTTATCGAACAATAAGCAATGAGACTTTACTCTACTTTATTCTATGCTGAAAGAGTATGGACATTTTGGTAAAGATTCCTTCCTCCTCTTTTAGCAGCTTTTGTTTCCTTTACAGTAGAGTTGTGTGAGCTCACGTCTAGTGCATCTGTAGTCACACAATAGATAAATTAGGATAATATAGAGTCAGTGTGGATGGCTCCATCTTCTTTTGGTCCATATTTCCCTGAGGAATAGACATGTAAAATACATTGGGACACAGTTCAAAGAAAGACAGATGTGTTTATATCTTTTTTGTTAATATGACAAGTACTTGAAATAGTGTATGTTTTGAGGGTTTCTCTATCCAGGGGGAGGGTAATTCCATCCAGCAAATAAAGAAGCCGGCCAATCTGTCCTAAGTAAAGGTGGAGGCCTTGGAGTCTCACACAGGAATTATTCATTTTCTCTTGATAATGGAGAATCTAATGAAAGCAACTCCCAGGAACATGTGGACAGATCAAATTAATTACAAGCTTCAGTAATGCCTGAGACCCCTGGGCCAAGGGCATGATGGGACTAATGCTAAATATCAAAATTTAATGATTTTTTCCAGATATAGAAATCTACCTTGTAATGTAACGGTTACCCAGACTTCAAAATAATTGTTCTTATAACATTATTTAACCAAAAAAGCTTGGTTCCATATGCAACAAGGTTCTGTACGTTACATAGGAAATATGCTTCAAATCAAATTATTTTCAAATCTTGATATTACAAAGAATAATGACTATATTTACCGGTTCGACTGCGTGATTAAAACCCTTTAAGGACACCAGTATCTCTCAGGCATCACCACCTATTGACACCTGTATCTCTCAGGCATCACCAGGCCTAGACGACAGATGCCTGAGAGATACATGGTGCATATTTCAAAATTGTAAATTTCATCCTCAATGTATATCAAACTTTTTTCTATTTTTTTTCAAAACACTGAAATGGTCCATATTATGATCTGTCTAATTATTGCCATTTTGAAAATAATTATTTTGATTCATGTTTTAGCATGTTATTGGTCTTATTTAAAAATTGGTGTTATCATTGGCGTCTTTTGGGCATATTCCCAGAGAAAATTGGTGTCCATTTAGTATTATATGAAAATTAGGTGGCGTCTTGAAAGGGTTGCTATGAATCGGAAATAACAAGTAACAAGTGATTAAGTTTGGACATAGATAAATATGGGAAATATTTATTAAATCCTCCTATTACAACAAGCTAAAATTTAAAATTCAACGATGTGAGCGGGACGGTGGTGTGGGAGCAACTGAATTCAAATGGTTACGCTCCCAATTTATATAGTGACAGGTCAACCGATCTGCGTAACCACAGTGAATGAATGGTTATGTCACTGCCCTGCTCCCGGAAATAACAATTTTGAGGTCTCGGCACCCAAAATATTACAAAGTTGCCCCCTCTTGGATAGTGATTACAAATGTACATGCCTTTGATATTATAACCATAATATTATAACCAAAGAACTTGATTTTATGAAGTTTGATTTTTGAGCTAGATCTACCTTACAATAATTTATAAATTGAGGAATTTTCCGGAGAATGACATATCGTTGATGTATAGCTTTAAGGTTATCAATGCTTTACCTTCAAGTATGCCTACCTTACTTTTTAGGCAAATATAGAGGCAATCCATAGTAAATGTGTGAAACGGCTGCAGACACAGATATTTTTGTACCCTTCCTAAAAATGTAAACCCTTTTAAATGACAAACTTGAAGTTACCATATTTGATAGCAGATTAACATTTAGTATTGTATATAGAATCTGACCTATGACATTTGGCACCGAATGGGAGGCAAATTTTCCCCACGCCCCCTTTTAACCTTTCTCCTCCCCTCTCACTCAGTCATACATAACACTAGGCCTGCAAAGTAGCCATCTAATAGCAATTATGTAATTACGCTGTCATCCTGGTCCCTGCGTATCACAGATGTGTAAGGTGCCTTCTGCAGTCCATCCGTACCCCCAGTAGCCGCCCTCCGCCGTCCCACCTCCTTCCTACCCCCATCCATCAGCGTTGATCGTCGTCCTCAGGTGCAATATCCGCGTCCCACGTCACTGCAGCGCCCCCTGCCGCATTGTGGGACCACTTCCCGCTGAGTGGCTCAGTACCGCCCCCTGCCGGGCAATCCCAGTAAATCACAGGAGATGGGGTTATTGTCTCCCCAAGAGTAGAGAAATCAACCTGACCCACACATCCGGCCACTGAAAGTCCGACGTCCTTAATTATTCCATGAAATTGACTCAATGGTCTTTCTCTTTATCTTTATATCATAACCCTCTTTGGCCATAACCGGTTTTCTATTAGAGGTCCAACGTCACTTAAAGGTACACGATGCTGTTCAGGGCGCCACCTGGATGAAAAATTGTAAACTAAGGAAATTTTTTTGTCCTACAATATTTTAAGATTAATTAAAATTATCAGGGCAATACAAGAAGACTTTTAATCATATTTTCCCCTAATTTGAATGATCCTTCTTCAAGTAATAAAGTGTTATGTAAGCAAAATCACCCTCTTTTTTTAGTTATCTTGTGATAACTTTTTTCAGAAACAGTAAATATTATTTTTTCAGTGTTTAATATTTACGTTCATAGCATAGGAACATTATGTCCAGGTTTCAAGAAAAACATATTGTTAGTTATTTCACCAAGGGAATTTTAGTCATTTTCCCAATTGAAACCAATGGTCAAGCATCAATTTCTTAAAGGGCAATATCTTTTATCACAAACGGTGAATATTGATTTTTCTTTCTATATGACATAGTAAAGATATCTAAGATAATATCCTATTGTTAATTCTGAATCATGTTTTTTTCCATATTAACAAAATATAATAAATTAGTAAAGCTTTGACTCATAGTATTGTACAGTTGATACAAGTCTGTCACAGACTGTTATGTACTAATAGCTTAGTACTTTTAATATATTATCATCCTGTATAATATAGCTGGGATCAGACCTAGCAAGTCTACCTCTAGGCAGAGACATTTTACGCTCCCAGCGCCACCTGTTAACCGGTATAAAAGGTGTTGCAAAGGTATGGAGCGAGTTAGTTAGGAGTTAGAGTTTAACCATAGAGATAGAAGAACTGCTCGGAGTAATACCTACGACTCCTGCGCAGTATACTGGAGTTTACCACTATCAACAGCTCCGGACAAAGGATTGTGATAGAGCTAAACACTAGGGCGGTCTAGGATGTGTTGGAACAACTTGTATTCTAAATGTGGTTGATTGCTGATAGGAGATGGGAAGGTGGACTGATAGAGACTTATTCACTGTGGCTTTGACTCGGGATGAGATGTTAATTGAATAAAAGACCTTTCATTTTACCAGCTCCCTCATCGTCCATTTCTTTTGAACTATTGGGGAATGGATGTATTAACTTTTAACGCAGGCTGACCGGATCGATAACCTGGATGAACAACTCACGGATTAATTAGTTATACACATCACGCAGTATTAAATCAAATACTAACAATAGTTCAGTTATATTATAGGGTGTACAAGTAAATACTGACACAATAATGAAAGTACAGTATGGCAGTATTCCTATTCAATCTAGAGACAAGGCTACTGCTTTACAATGTTAAATGCAATATTCAGTTGAAAATATTTTATCTAATGTTTCACTTTTTTTGTACACATTAAAATTTTGTATAACAATCAATTTTACGCATTCAAATTTCTTTCCTGATTCGACTGTAAATCAATCTTGCCATATTTATATGGGTTGATTATTGAGATTGCAGATAGTTTTCATGTTTTTGACATGGCAGTGAGCCTCAACTGTACCTTTATACCTGATCCTCAGGGAAGGGGCTCACCATCTGAAACAAAGAAGAGAGAAGGTTTTATGATAATGAAAAGCAAGGTTGGTAGTCTTAGAGTATCTTGAAAACATTTTGTGGAATACCAACAATTTTCCACTTTCGAATTAACTTTTCGTTGATGCTTTTAATCGGCATACCAGGTCTGACAGTGTACTGATGCAGATGGTCAGTCCATGCTCTGTAAGTTTAAGCGTAGTGTGTTTACATCAGCGGCGTACACACCGGTGCTCAGTCAGAGTTAGCTGAACATTGTTGTGAGTAATTATATATAACACTTCTGGAAAGGTTGTGTTCTAGAAGCTGAGTCCTGGATTTGGAATAGAAGCTGATAGACTGTTTAGTTGGCAGGAGCATTGATGTGATTGAGGGGATTCCTTCCTTGGAACTGTTCATTATCAATTGAGATCTTGTCATGGAAGTATAATAACACAGGAATAAATAAAGAATATCCTTTCACGTGAGTGTTATGTCTTATATAATACGGAACTATTATTATGTATTGGACGACAGCAGTCGAACAGGGCGGAGACTGTGATAGGAGCTAGCTATTATCCATAAGGCAAAACAACTATTAAAAGTACACCTCATATTAATGGATAACTAACCTACAATAGTGCAACAGGTGCAAAATGAAACCCTTCCAATGAGGCAAACTCCGAACAACCTGTGCTGTTCCAAACTGGTGGAATTTCCACAGAATAGTAAACGGAAAACTTCCATTTTTTTTTGTAATTGATAATTCACCATTCACCTTAATCTAATTCTGTTATATCCGATAAAGTGCAAACGGGAAATCATCAGCATTTGAATGTAATATGGAAGTGTTTATTGATGATGCTCTTGCGCTAATATATTCCATTTCAGAAAACCTATAAAATGCGCTAGTGCACATAATCCAGCTGTACACCATTCCTGTTCCATACATCACTTAATAGTGTATGGAACATAAATTGAATTTCAACCTATGTAGGCACATGTGTTAGATGATGTTCGATAAGATAAATGCATTAATGACACAGACCGCCTCCTTAATTCAAGAAGCCCGTATATCTATCAATTTCGTTGTTTTTTCCGTTTTGGTGTACACACTATCTTGATTTACCTAAGTGGAACAAAAGCACAACTATAAAATTATCATGTCATTAGAGACGCACGTTCTAGTATCAATTCAGCATTTACCTTTACAAATAAGTCAATTCATTATGGATGCTTCACAATCACCCATGAGGTTAAAAAACCTTATCCTATATAGCTCATCCCTCTGTGACACCTTCTGACTTTAATTACAAGGCATCGGTGTTTATCCCTCCGCTGCACTCTCCACCGGTGTCTTAATGCATTCGCGTCGTCACAACAGGTCTCCCTGGACCACGTGGCGTCCGATCGGACCTGTGGGCTCTAAATGGGGTTCCCCTATTTCCCGTTTCGAATTTTGATAATATTAAATTTTAACCACTTGCCATGAAAAAGGTAAAATTATATCAATATGTTTATTGATATTATTTACAGTGCAGAATAAATATGGATCGTGTTTGTGCCCTTAACGTTAATGGCTTTTGCAGTAAAATCTTTATTCAGAATTCAAAGTTGTGCATATCATCTGAAAGGCTTTTTTGTATTTTCTTATGTGCAATACACATCCTTACATTAAAAAAAGAAAAAGCTTTATTATTTGTATGTGAAGAAATGTTATTGCTTCACTTTATTTCTATTAAAGAAGGGTAAAATAAGTGAAAATATTGGGGAAAAAAAGTAGGCTACTTGACCTTATAATCATTCCAACCTTTTAACAAAAAAGAAGAAGAATAAGCTGGGCCCTTGCTTGTATGTTTGGGAAATGCATTCATTGGTTCAATAGCTTGAATTCTTTCTTTTTTCTTTTTTACTTTTCCAACACTTAAAGTCCAAACTTAACATGGTTTGACCATTGTATGTAGCATGTCGTTAGGCCTACAAAAATGCCCGTGTTTTATGTGGGTTTTTAGGAAATGGTCTAATCCCTAGTCATTATCATTTTAAACCTCCTGTCGCCAGTCAGTAGTCCTATGTTCCATGTCTAATTTAAGAAAGGGTCACGTCGTTTAGTCTATTTTAGCAGTCAGGAGCCATACCTGTAGGCCATCGGCGCCCCTTACCTATAAATACGACTTTGGCCTCCCCTCCGGGGCTGCATACCAGGGCCACATACATGCAGGGACCCAACCTAGCAGTACTCTGATCAGCAGCTTAAGTCCACCTAAACAATAACAAGAAAACACAGTGTGGTAGATTAGAAAGACCGACTTCAGCCTTTGTTTGAAGTGTGTGATAGAAACAGTTTATTTTAATCAATTGGTACAAAAACCTCTGTAAAATTAACACTTATAGAGGACTGGAAAAGAATATATACTGGGCCTATATATCTAGGAGAAAGAAAAAACAAACAAACTGGGACAGGTTAAATATCTAAAAGGGAGAAGAAAGTGTCAATAAACAACAATCACCGAGGCGGAACGACTGCGCTGCGAAGGTGGCATCCAGGTCGGACTCGATGCAAAGTCTACTCTCTAAACCTGGAGAGACGGGATCAGGCAAAATGACGGTGGACTACAAGACCATGGAGGAGATGGAGGAGAGAGGGGACAGCGTGGCCGACACAGGTAGGTGACTGACCATAACTTCACCTTATACAATGAGGCTGCTCGGACCAGAGTATGCCCGGGAAACGAAGTTAAAATAGGCACATACATACATATATACAGACGAGGGCATGCATGTATGGCCGTCTTACTATATACATATATAATTTTAGCTCAGGGGCCTTCCATTAAGTATGTATGCATCAAGAAGGGGGGAGGGGGATCCTAAATTTTCGAAAATATGCATACGTTCTAGTGCAAATCCGATGCCTATTTGTTTGCCAATGGGGGGGTTGGGGGGGGGGGTCTGAGATTTTTGAAAACATGCTTACGTACTTAATGGAAGGCCCCTCAAGTGAACTACTTTTCTTGTAAAGCGTGTATCAAAAACCTGGTTGTTTACAACATGATAATTTTACAGTGGGCTAGATGGCTGTATGCCTGCGTCTTCTTCGGTTTACTCCGAGTGCAGTATTCATTAACCATATCCAGTAGCCATTACAGACTCATAACAGTTGTATATTGCAATCATTACTGTATATCAGAGAGCCATGTGGAGGAATATCTCCATACATGATGAAAACTTGTTGCAAATATAACAGCTGTGTACACGGTTGTCGAAATTGTGCTTATTTCTAGTGTAATGATTTCCCAGTGTTTTGATGTTTTTTTTTTTTTTTCATGTTTTTCACTTTGGATTCATTTGGTCCGTGTGTGTTTAAAATTCATACTGTTAGATAAACAATATTGACCGGCAGATACCAGTCTGTGCATACTGACATTGGCGAAGTACCACAGGTTCCACCTGTGTCCACACAGGCGTGTGTCATGATTTTTAAAGGGTCCAATTCCAAGTAGTCATCGATGATGCAGATTTCATATGAAGTCACCATTGTCGTGAATTTAAAAACATGGGAGGAGAGAATTTCAGAAATAAATGGCATGTTGCTTCTGTGATGAAGATAAACAATACCAAGTGCCACCGTACCCATCGATAAGGTTCCAAGGGTGTCTGGAACCCATTCAGATTTTGACAATTTTGAGGCCCAGAAAATCAAATGTATACCATCAATTTTCATTGGAACCCCTTTGGATTTACCTATAACACTTTAGCCCTACCTTGACCCTCCTCAGACTTTCCTGTAACACCACGGTCTTCCGGCTGGTTGGAGCCCTGCCATGAAATTACAAAAGAAATACCGCACATTTGAGGGGGTACATGTATCTCTACCACATAGCTATTCGCAGCGAAGCCTTCACGTAACTGCTGCTCACCAAATTCATGGTCAATGTAAAATCTCAGGTCTCACCTCACTGAATGCTTTGGGGAGGAGAGGGGGCGTTTCAACAGTTACTGTCAAATTACATGTATATCTTGTGTTGGAATCATTCCATTAAAGGGGCAAATCTAGCTCAAAGCTGAAATCTGATTCATTCACAGTCCTGTTAGTCAGTGTAACTGTGACCAGTGGCGGATGCAGATTTTGGAAAAGGTGGGTGGGTGGGGTGGGGGGCTAATAGAAGGGGGGCGCCCTCTGTTCCTCAGAATTTGACATTGAAAAATGTTAATCTTGCCCCCCAAAATCGCGGAGGGGTTACATTAAAAAATGTAAAAAAAAGAAAGAGGGGAAGGGGAGCCACTGCGCCCCCACCCCCTCACCCCCACCCCTCTCAATCTACCACTAGTAACAGTAGGCGTGACATCACAGTCTCGACGGTGAACTCACGGCACGGCGAGGATTGTTTTTCCTACTGCATTTCTTGTGCCTATTATCTGTGTTGAAGAGGCGTGCAGCAACACATCCACATATGGCTTAATTATTTATAGATTATATGATACGCTACTTCCACATCTATATGGAGATATATATTGCGGTTGCCGATGTCGCACTCCGCTACCGTACAAATCGAAAAGCACAAATTTATGACAGCAAAAAGGGGAATTCTGGAACCGAAAAACTACATTGGTCTATATGATAACAAACGTCCCCCATTCAGACTAGTCTACCGTCGTTAATATGCACTTCAAAGCGGTTCAAGTGAATGGGTCTGACTCCTAAATTCGACACGGCGAGACAGCCATTTTTGGGCTTTAGTGACATGCAACAGGGCCAATTCGTAAATTCCTCATTGCGACAGGGCCATCGGATTCGCCATTAGTGACAAAAGACGGAGCTTTTAGAAATATAATGGCATGCGACAGAGCCAAATCGTAAATTTGATATGAACATGGGGACCCCTTTCTACACCCCCAATAGATCTGTCCACTTTAGGATGTATTGCTGGCATGATACAGAGGCATAATTGCAGTTTTAGCACAGTCAGCCACTGACACAAATCTGAATGAATGAGTTCGTAGCCTACTTGCCTACTAAGTCAATAAGGTGTTGATTAATGAGGATAAAATTATTATTTTCTCCCAATTAGGTAATTACCTCCATTTCAGGTAAACCATAATAAGGTATGTTTTTTGTGATTTTACGGTTGGACATTGTGGGCAAAGTTGAAGGGCTTTACCACTGTTCCCTATGGGAAAATGCCAAATGAGGGGAGGGGGCGTGCGCCCCCCCCCCCCTTTTTTTTTAGGGGGGGGGGGGGCAAAACTTAGATCTTTTTAATATAATATTGTCCTGAAATTTTCGGAATTGCACCCCCCCCCCCCCTTTTTTGAAAATTATTGGATCCGACCCTGCAAATGCATATTGTCATAGTATAGAAATGCACAATCTCATTATGTGAAAAGACAGTATACTAATTCACATTTCACCTCCCGTCAAACCAGCGCCGTGATATGTTCAGAATACCTTTCTGTGGTGTGGTTCGCTTCGATTTGCCGCTTTGCCGCGACCTCTGAAAGTGGTGTAAATCATCAAGAGGGATATCATGTTAAGGTTTAACAATTAACAATACAATATGGAAAATAAGAATTAGATGACATCCAAATTATTATCATTTGGTTAGGTATAGCGCTGAATAACGTGTCAATCGGTTATATATGCATGGTGCTGATACTTACAGTATACAGTAATTTTATCACGGCAGCTCAGATACTGAAGAGGTGGATTTCAAGTTACAATGAACCCGCTTATTCGGTACAAGCTGACCATATGTCTTGTTTAATAAAGCGGGCATATCCCGTTTTATAACAAGGTAATCCACACAGCTGCACGCACACCTAGGTTGGAAATATACTCACAGCGAATACAACAACTGACAAGGACGGGGGGTCAGTACAAGCTGGTTTTCTTTTGTACATGAACTGTTCGAGCAGGACAAGAGAAGGTTGTATAAAATCGCCGGTAGCTTAATATAGACGGCCAACTTGGGGGTTTATGGGAGTCTTGTGACCATCGGCCACCTTATTGAGCTGGGATAAGAAAAACTGCAAACCATCACGATGTACGATGGACAAGGGGCCGACCAGCTCGCCATGTTGGACGTACGCACTGGTGACCACCGACTTGCGGGTAGGTCAGAATTAATTGTATGGTAATCAACAGCTCACATAATGCATCGTATCAAAGTGCGAATGTACTAGGTATTTCGTAGTACATTTATGTTTTTTACGTGATGGAGCAATGATTAATGACCCTCATGAATGAGAACAAAAAGAGATTTATTGCCTTGCCATCAGCTTTACGTAAAGCATAGTCTACATAACAATGTGCGGTCTGATAAATAATGTTTAGCTCCATGCCCAACGGGCATGTAAAATGAATGAATATGTTATTGTTAAATATGACCTGCAGGCAGGCAGAAGTACGATTTTTTTTACATTATCTGAAAATATGAGGTAATTCAATTGACGTTCCGTTACCTCCATCCCTCGCCCATTTGTGTATATGAAGCAACAAGATCAATTACTGTAGACTGGTAGATGCAAGCGGGTATATTCAACTTGGCCACAATATCTTATAGGTAAAACTGTAAGGCGTGTATGTATGTGTGTCAAAGTGATGTGAAGATACGCTTTCATTCAAAATGAGTACCAAAGTTGTTAGGCTATTCTGTGAAAAGAATTATTTTTCAGTTGACGCTACGACATAATTAGTTCTGAAATATCTGAGTTAAGCGTAAGACAAATGTCATAAAAATTTACGTTGATTTTGTCTCGCTTAGGCTTGCAGTAAGTCAGACATTACAATTCTCTAAAAGGATTAAACTTTACTATAGGATTTTATTAGTTTTCTAATGAAGAAATATTCAACCTGTCTGAATAGAGCACTATTATATATGCGACCAACCTCACGTAGCCTAATTCACACTATTTGCCTTAGCAGTTTTGCGTAACAGATCTGGGATTCTGTAAGCATAATTAATGTAAAGGCCTGCGTTTATGGGCTTAGGGTAAAGTCGGGTAATAAAGGACTCATGGCAGTGAAATCAAAAGAAATTATCATAACTTACTTCTGTTTTCGTTTATGGAACTGTTATAAGTAATTAAAGAAATAACTGGGTTATTGACCATCCAGCTCCAGAAATGATTAATGTGAAGAAAATAAGTTTTTGAATTTAAAAAAAACAACATATTACCCACCACAGGGAAATATGGGTACCCCCTATTTTAGGCTTATATGGGCACACCTGCCATATTAGCCCTGTAGCAATACAGTGACAAGTAAAGGAGGCTAATAATTATGGGCAGCACAAGAACCCTTCCCTTATTAGACTTCCCATAGGATACTATTGGATTTTGGGGTATGCCCATATTACCCTAAAAACAGTCTATCATAGATTCTCTATAGAATAAGGGCTATTTCTCTTATATCTTTGATTGTGGTTTCTACTTGTTCTTGAGGAATTACACTGGGATGTGGTATTTGAATGGTTAAGATATTCCTATTCACTCAGAGTTTATGTACGATTATGTGACAGCATGCATGCAAGCAAGTTCAGATACCCTCTTAAAGTATTTGTAGTATATCTTGATAAATATATAGTTATTTGCTGAAAAGAAATGGTCGGTTCCCCACATTGCGATAAGAGGTTGCAGGACTTATATCTGAAAGAAATAAGAAATATTGTGGGTGCCCATATTACCTGCTATGCCCATATTACCCGACTTTACCCTATATGAATCTGTTCCTGGGTTTCGGGAAGTTTATTTTGAAAAGAAAAACAAACGTAAATGCGCTACTATCAGCATTATGTTTTAACATGATATTCACTATACGTATGTCCTATAGGCCATAGACATATTATTTTGGTTTATGCAAAATAAATGATGGTTTGATGGTTGACTGGTTGATGATTAAAGAAGGAAGCACAAGATGGCGCCATTGAGCGGGGCGCGCCCCCAATCGTATTTGTGCTATGCATTGCTCGTGGCCTTCCACCAATGACAACATTGCCATGAAAACACGTACAAATTAGCCTGTATTGCCATCCATATCGCTCTGTCCATCTATCGACTGATCGAATAATGCACCTCCTTATCTGAGGCACTTCTCATTCCGTCTACAACACAAGAAAATGTCCGACAACGAAGTGGAGGACGTTTCTTTCCTGCCCGGCCCGGGTGAGTAGAACGCTGTGTGTTGCTGACGGCTGGCGGTCGGCGGGTGGCCCGCCTGCCCCCCGCCCGCCGTCCGGTCTCCCTACCCAACCCCCGGACCTGCGGGCAATCTTAGAGATTGCGCCTCTTCACTCTTTTTACCTGCTAATTATTCTGTATATTTCAAGAAAACAATTAACCTTTCTTTGAGGCATATAGGATTGATGTTTGGGTGGGGATTAAGCTAGGCGTGCGAGGTCTGTGACAGTCGAACAGGGACGGAGATTGTAGGAATTGATGTGGCTGTCTGTGGCCATGGTGCCAGCGTCCGCTGCTGCAGGTCTGCTGGTGCCTTGGAGAGCGCTGCCAGCGGCCAGCTGTCATGTCCTCAAGGACCACCCTCACTCCGCCAGACCTGTTTTATTTACAAAATCAGAGCATATTCGTGTGTCTCAGACGTTCGCATTGCCTCAGTAATATCTATATAGGATTCATTGAGCATCTCTAAGAGGCAGTGATGCCAGGCAGTTTCTGCAGGCAATCGGTTGTCTCAATGCGGTTGCAAAGCCGTATTTCCGGTGGGATTAGCAGGGGAGATATAGCCTAGGCCTAGTTGTTGCCAGAAGGCAGCCGCGGCACTAGGGGGAAGACAGCAAGAAGGAGGTCATGAGACACGGTGATGACTCAGACTATGATATTATACAGTGTACCTTTTTGCCCTTTTTCCTTTGAGCCAGGGTGGTTATTATAGGCCTATTACTATTGCAAGATTCTCCTCAAGGTGCGAACCAGGCGCAGCCGGTTTCATGCAGAAGCGGACTGTTTAGATTGGAACCACAAAGCTTAAGAAAGACAGCAAATAATGATATGTAATGGCCTATTCATGTCAGTGTCTACAGTTATTTCAAGTCTTTGATGTGTGATCCTTCATAGCCTCAACCCCATAGATGCATTATACTACAGAATTTGAGTTACGGTTTACTGATCATTCACATTCATAGAGAGTCCGCTATCTTTAGTTTCAGACACGCTGTATACCTCACGAAAACGTGTCTAATCCTTGACTCCCTATTTATTCCCTATTATTTTCGAATTTTTCTTAGTTGATATGGCGGCTTTAGGCTGCCTCATTGCCCTGCACAATGTTTAACTTAAAGAGTTTTACATTATGTTAGTTTGGTTGTCATGCATGGTAACTAGGTAACTAGCCAATAAAATTAATATTGTGAAGTGATAGGACCGATCTTTTGGGGATCCTGGGTATTCCCCAGAACTTCCCTGTTGCCATTTTTAGCTTAGCAGGGTGTCTCCATGGGGCCCCATTTGCAGCCTCTGGCAGTGAAAGGGTAAATCAACGTTACAGTTACTGAGACACTGACATGTAGGCCTATAGTGTCATATCTTTCAATTATTAATTTTATGATTAGAAACCAATGAAAATGTAGAATAATATATCAATCTTTCTGGTAACTTAGATCTAACTAGGAGTAATTTTAAAAGCAAGATGTAGGCCTATGAAACAATTATTAATACCGAAAACAAGAACGGTCTATATATAAGATAAAAGAATAAAAGTATATATGGTCCTATTCGCAATGAAATGAAAAATATCATGTATCTCTTTAGTTGAATAGAACTAGGGCCTATTTGGAATATATTTTATTTTCCCTCGGTTTTTCGATCTTTAGGGATAGGCCTATTTGTAGTCACTTGGAAACAAAGAACTTATTATTTATTTTACCGTTGTTGGTGTGACCAAATAACTCTTGGCACTTCTGGAACGATTGTATAAATTATACAAAGAATTATACTTTATGCCAAATTAACCAATGGCAATAAATCTGTTAATCCAACTGTTTATATAGGCCTAATCGTTCTGTCTTTCCTTCAGCGTTATTGAGGTCTGTATGTTGTAGTACTTTAACATCGATTATAGTCTCTGGTTTAACAACACTGTTGACCATAAGGATTGCTTATAATTTTCTTTTTTCCTTTTTCTTTTAAACATTTACCTGAAGGTATTCTACTATCATCGAAGTTGAGTCGGGCCACTACTCTGTATGGCTATATTATCTAAAAGTCGTGTACGTTTGCTGTTCGGAACAACGGCCCTATCCCTGACTGCAGCGCCTGTCATCAGATTTTGGCTGTAGATGGTCCTTTTAGAATACGATAGGTGGCGCCTCCATGCAAATGTACTCTTGGGAATGAGATGCAGGGCAGGAGTAAACTGGAATACTGTGGACGCCTCCTTTGCTTTTTAAGTTCGCACTCTAGGAACAAGCAGAAAAGGTGACTTCTAGAAGGCAAAGATTGAAAGAAATACCCTAAGAGAATAAGCCCATCCCAGTTTACATAAAAACCTTGGCGTTTACCATGAAATATTATTGCAATTGCTTCCTAGAGTATTCCTCAGAGAAAAGTAGTACATGGGAACTGATGCTAGGCTTGTCAGCCCAGCTCATTATGGCCAACCTTCTAATGCCTTGAAAAATTGAATTTTGATTGGCTGGCAAAACAGAAGATTTGTCAAATGATCAAGAAGTCATCATGTTTAGCAGAAATTGATGATATAGAACAATTGCCGCCTTGCCTATTCCAGTAATCTAACTAACAGAGGCTTGGACGGAATATGATATAATGTTTTTGTCCAGCTCTTGGAAGTCCAATCCCAAGGGCATACACAATGTTTGATTAGCTTATTGGTTTTAATGTCAATCTGTGCCACCAATGAACCGGCTTTATACATGATGTATACATGCGTGTGTGCGACGTCGTTTGTATTATACTGCCTGTTTAAATGATTCGGTGTACATGACCTTGTTTGATGTCAAAGTATACTACTCACACATTTAGACGACACGGTCATTTTCATTTATACATATATAAGAAATGTGTGCAATGTTTAAGGCAATAATCACGACATTATGCTTAGAGAATTGTTGTGTAACTTGTAGTCCATGTATAGGCCGCGGCGTACTTTCGATAAATAATGTCACTCATGTCAATGTTATTTAATCATGAATGTCGCACGTACACGTCGAACTATCCAAGCGACAGGCCACTAAATTCCCAATTCCATATACTACTTACAAATCACATGTGCAACCCACGCGAACCCATGCGGCATTATCGCGTACGTTGTGAAAGCGATGTCATACAGGGACGGATTTAGGGGCGCATGGGGCGCACCCCCCCTTTTCTTTGAACCAAATCTTTTTTTAAATGTAAAACTGGTGCCCCCGAGGGTGCGCTGGGACATTTTTTATACAGGCGCCCCCATTTCCAAAATATCTGGATCCGCCCCTGTCATGTTCATATTGCAATCAATTTATGTATGCGGCAAGCAACAAATCCCCATTGCTGTACAATATTTGATGCATTACAAGTCAAGTACTCAATGCAACCAAAAATTGTTGGGAATTAGTGGAATGTGTTCGTGTGATCTCGCACTTGTAGGTAGTGCCGTTTGCTTAGCAAGGTATTTGATCTATTAGATCATAATGTTTGCACATCACATCAGGATAAAAATTAAACTCTGTCTCTTAATTAATTTGAGTTTAATCATAAGAACGTTAAGAACACCCTGATGGTAGTGGGGGCGAAAGTCTGTATTTTCGGACTAATACAAATGATAGTCTATGCCGTTCCACGCCGCACCGTCTCGTTAGTTGTATTCCGGTATGTGCTACACACACCGGTGCTGCCACCGTGTGGATTGAGCTTGAACCTTCCATAACTCGCATTTCTCACACCATGATCCAACTACATAGTTACAATGATCATTAGTGCACACTTCAATTATATTCTTCGTTCGGTGTTGCACATCCATATACCTCTTTAATATTAAGCCACTATCGTGAACCTTGCGGCTCTCGTCAATATCAAATTCATTTCTGGGCTTGGACGGCTTGGATATACTGTCGGCGAAATGTTCCCTCTTCTGTAAAATTACCAGGAGAGGTACAATCAGCATATTGGTTGGTGCAATACATTCACTGCTCTAAATTAGACCTTTATTTATAAAGGTCACCTGAAAAAGTTTTGGAAAGGTCTTGTAAATGTGACCTTTCCATTACCTTTAGCAAACCTCAATGATCCCATATACAGAAACTTAGAGGTCTTAAAGGTCTATTTTCGTGTCATTTACAGCCAAAATTGAAAATAAAATGCCATACAGTCACTTTAAAAAGAAGATTCATTCTTAAATCTTATTTTATTTCTTGTATAATCATATATGTGCGATCATCAAAAATCGATAAATGTAGTATTCTGAATTGATATTAGATACAACGAAAATATTGATGGCCCTACATTGTTTCTATAATGCTGTTTTATTTCGATATTATGTTAACTAGGCCTATATTTGTTCGTTAAAACCTACGTGGAAGAACAGTGTAAAATATATATGGTTAATAATAATGATAAAAAAAAAGAAGCTATGTGCTTTCGAGGAATTGGAAGAAAAACGCTTTTCTTGACAGCCCATCGTATTCCTAGCTCAGTGTCATTTTCTGCACAGGCAAGGCGCCTTCTAGATGCTGTTTTTATTCATCTAGTTCTTTCACTGTCGTACCGACAAAAGGATTCAACCCAGCACCTTTAATGAACTTTGTTACTGTTCAGAGGAGCTACAGTGGGTACGAACAAGAGGAAAGTGATCCTTAGTCTGCCTTCACCACACATCCGAGATTACGACCAAATCAAATAGAAAATAAGTATACAACGAAGATATTGGACGAATTCTGTCGAGAGAATGTAATATTGCATCTCGACATTATATGTGATGTGTGTATGATGTATGTGGTAAGGGGGGAATGTAAAGTATAAGCCATATCGCCATGGCAAAGGCAGGATCTACTTTAAAATATTTCGTCTTCTGTCTATGATGGATGATGGTAGATACGTTATTCATATCTATTTCTAGCTCCTGCTACATTGACGCTGGGTTGAAGATGAACAAATCTTTCTGGCTACTACCCATAAAGAACACTGGGGGATAGCATCATGACGGCACAGTTCCCATAATATCTTATGAGGTAATGAAAAACAAATGAAAAAAAAAGCTAATGATCGACGGTCATTGCAATGAAGATGTTGTATCAATGTTAGATACCAATGAAAGGTCAGAAATATGCAGAAGGCCGTGTAGGCAGCGCTTGATAACCATTTATAAAAAATGAAGTGAGTTGGAGACAAAATCAATTTCACAAAATTAAAACTTTAAGTGACTGATGAGGTTCCAAGTACTGTTAGACTATATCTATTCTGTCCCCTGCCTTTTAAGTGGGGCGAATCAAGTAGAAGGACCAAGATGTTATTGACCTACATATAGACGTACCGGAAACTACGTCTACCGAACTTCCGACGACTACAAAATAACGAGATTTTTCAGTCCACCGTGAGGCTATTGATCATTAGGCCTATGTCTGATCCAATTCTCTTTTCCATTCAAGAAGCATCAGTTCTAGAGATTCTTGAAAACAATTCAGGGCATTCATCCTGGTTTCTAACGTTATTTCATCAGCAGAACGACAGACTCGCTATTTCATCAATTATTTCCAAGGGGAAATTGGAGGAAACCTAGGCTTTATCATAATCAATACAGGCTTTACTATTTTATGCAGTAAATCAACATGATCTGGCTAAGTTTGATAACCTCGAATAGAGCCCTTGATGTATGGATGTATTCAACCAAACTTGCATTTTTTTAACCATATTCTGAAGGCATCTGGCTTTTGCTCCACTGGAACTCGGATGCAGTTTTTCATAGAGATATGAACCAACATTGTATAGTAAGTTCGGATGAAATTCAGATACAGCATTTTCCAATTCAAATCAGATTGATATTGCATCATTTCTCGGTGCCTTTGGGATACAAGGAGGATTACATTCCAGTTATGTGTAATATCTGCACGCATGGGTGCGTCAAGTAAGAGGAAATTTATATTTTTTGTAAAATAAAATATATACAATGTCATATACTAGATATAGGTTATTATATTATAATAGATCGTGAACTATATCAAACTCGAACTCCAGTTTGGGTGGACATTGTTTTTTTTATTTTGACGATTTCAAAGTGTGTATCACTGTATTATGTATGATCCATGATGTCAGTCAGTTCGGCTATGCCTTTTTTTATAATGCATAACCTCAACATTAATTTTAAGGTAATAGGCCCACTGTTTACATAATTATAGTGATGCAATGTTACTAAGTTTGCCATCCAAAATATATAACATTATATGTTAATTGCCAAAACGAAACAATAACGTTTTCAGTCGTCCATAGAGTCGGGGGAACGTTTCTATTGATCAGCTTCACAGATACTCCTGCAATTACCTTTCATTCTTATGTAAATGCTTTTCTTCGCAATGTCTCCGCAGAGAATAAAATTGTGAATGGAATATGAGATTAAATTTTAAAAAGTGATGTCAATCCGCGAGAAAGCCTTTGCGCCGATAATGTTATATGCAAAAAGGGGCATTAGGTGCAAATGCAATCAAGTGCTGCACAGCAGACGACAATCGTCTCTTAGATTTATGTGACCTTCTCATCAATGTAGCTGCAAACACGAAATTTAAATCAAGGTTTTTGAACCGAGAGCAGTGTGGCATTGACTTACCGAACGATTTCCTGTCTACTGTATGCATATTCTTTTTCATTCTTCATTTCAAAGTTAAAAGATACGAAGTAATAGAGGTTGCAGACTAATCGACCGTCTGTGTGATGAAAATGATGTCACTGGTTTGTATATTCACCAGCACTCTTTCAAGTTCAATATTTGCTTAAGAACAATTTATAACCAAAACTTTGTGTTTGTGTAATTTCACCTAGAATATGGCAAGAAACCACACACCGTATATACAATTCAAAAGAGGGTTGTAAAACATTTCTAGTGATATATTATGCTATGCCTCTATTTATCGTTAACCCCTTCAACCCTCTATTCCTCAGGATAATAGATAAAAATGTGTGTGGACTACAGAAGATATGCTTTCTAAAGCTGCAAACCATTTGAAAATATTCCTTTTAGAAGCTTAGATATAGTCGTTTGAACTTCCCTACTTCTTGTACAATAGAAACCCTCCAGTTCTGATAGTCATCTTTGTTTCCATGTTATGGTAACTTTAACTTGACCTTGTATATTTAGAATAAAAACCATTTCTTATTCAGAAAAATGTTTAAAATACAATAACGTTTGATTGACTTGGTCTTTTATCTAACTGTTTGAAATATAAGGCAGAAAAAGATATTTCCTACATTACCCATGAAAATTGTTCCATTGGCTCTTAATGTTCTTTTTTCTGTAACCATGGCAACCTAACAACCTTATTTTATGAAGGATTTCTGTGAAAAAAACATTCCATTGCAAATTTCCCATAATGCATCATTTGCAAAAGATTTGATATTTCTATGAAAATCATTGAATTCTCAAGAAAAGTCAAACTTTTCCACAAAATTACATGAAAAAATGTTTTTTCACCAATAATTCCTTAATTAATGCTTTCAAGAGGCTGATTTCCCAGAATAGGCAGATTTGCCCTATATTGACCATAATGGCCTTTACTGGAACACATGTTCTAAAATATCTAAACATCATAGAATAATAATACAAAAAGTGTAAGGTTCCTTGGAACTTTGGGAATATTTTTATATTTACCTCATGAGTGTAGGTGAAATACCCATTTTATAATCAGAATAAAACCCTAAAAGAGGTGTCATTTTATGGGTACCACTCATGTGGTGGCCAAATATGGCCTTATGGGGTGGAAGGGGTTAATTTCCTATTGCTGATTTCGAAAATTGGCAGCAAAACTGGCATGTGGAATATAGACTTTACTGGTTAATTACAATATTATGTCACATGTTTTGATCTAGTGCAGCTCTTTATAAACAGACAGGTGTCAAAACAAATCTGTATGCCCATGCTCCTAAGTGTTGTTTATAGTTCAAACCTGAACCCCCAGGCCCTTATCAGCTTATACAGGTTCTGTTGCCGGGGGGTTGCCGGGAGGACTTTTGTTTATTCTCCGTTTTCGTTGAGTGGATAACGTCGATAGTCCGATATATAGGAGTTATAAGTTGTCCCAATTCCCATAGAAGTCAGTGTTAAAAATTGGGAAACTGCTTGGAGAGTGATGCTGTCCTCATAGGAAATGCCTTGAGAATGTAGAAATTTGCATAAATAAGTCTGTATGTGGAGATTGACGAGATGATGTCATAATAATATTCTAAAAATAGACTGTAACTAGGTCGGGATACCCCCTTCCTCCACTGGAGGCGGCCATATCGAAAATCTGCTGGTGTTGTTTTCCGTTTTCGTCCAGTGTATAACGTTGATAATAAATCGGAGTCTTAGGTCATCCCAAAAGGCTGATACCAGCGTAAATGTGTATGGAGAATGACCAGCAGTCGCCGGGTACAAGCAGAGGGGGGGACACTGTGCTATTTCTGAAGTAGAGAATCTGCTCGGAGAGTGATGGTCTCCTCATAGGAAATGCCTTGAGATGATGTCATAATAATATTCTAAAAATAGAACGAAAGTAGGTCGGGAATGCCCCCATCACCCACTGGGGGCGGCCATATTGAATAAATTTGCATATGACCAATGCAATCTCCAAACACCAATGAGCTCAGACTCTCAATCCATGCTGTATTGGGGCAAGGGGGTAAAGGGGTGAAGGGAATGTCATGGTAATGTCATGGCATCATCATGGCAATGTCATGGGGATGTCATGGCATTGTCATGGCAATAAATCTCTCTCCCTCTCCCTCTTCCTCTCCCTTTCCCTCTCCCTTTCCCTCTCCCTCTCTTTCAGCTGTTATTGAACAAGGTGGATAAGACGAAGCTTTTGGGTTCTTTAGAACCCAACATACTTGATCTTGTGATTTAAATAATTTACTTTTGAAAATGGGGTGGCGAGGAGCAATACGTGGGACATTTCAATATCATCTTTCTCTTTTCAGTTTTTTTAATTTAATGTGTTGTCTGAAAGGTGGAATCTTTCCTTCCTTGGGGCCAGCGCCTCCCCCCCCCCCCCCCCTGAAAACAGGCCTGAACCCGATGTTACCTATCCCGGGTTCCATCTCTAGCCACGCTCTACGACGTGATGCCCTTTACTGTCATGTTAACGGCAGTCCTATGCCCCTCGCCCAGGACTGTACCTGGTCCGGGCACTGCTGCCCTTGATACGGCCTGCCGCAGCCATATCTCAAACAGGCAAGGTTTGGTCAGCAGACTCAGCAAACACACTACTCCATCACTGGGAATAAACGTCCTATCCACACTAACGGCTAGGGTGACACTATGGAAACATAGAAACTGAGAATAATTATATAGGAAGAAATTCGCAAAGGTTTATGGCCTATTTGACCCATGAATCAATAACACTGTTTATGCCTATATATGGCACAATCCTGTATCTTCCTCTGGCTTACCATCACTGGACCTTTGGTGTCAACTACGGCATGCATAGTAAAGTGAAACAACTTTTGGTGAGGGCATATCCATAGATGATCTCCTATAATTATCTGCATCGAAATGATTATAAGCCAATTGGCCGCTAACCTCGTGTACCTTTTCAAATTTGATATTCAGGTATCATTATACATTCTACCACAAAATACACCATGTCCTATTCTGTTATCGTTCATAGATAGAGTAAGTAATAAATAATCAGAAACAATCATGATATCAGGGATGGACGCAACAGCAATTGTAATATGCTTGACAATTTGACATACTTGCTTTTGAAACACCCCTTTCCTAATGTCTATATCTTGCCGTGCACCATATCTCAGAGTTAAGATAAAATTCCTCAAGACGGTTATGTACATACATAACTAGTATACAGGTACGTACGTTACATCCATAACCGACTTTGCCCACACCGACCCATATATATAGCAACATAGAATATGTACTGAACGGGTGCTTTATGCATGTAGTCACCAATACATCCAAGAACTAACACAAGGTTCTCTAATGGATCGCTTTCTAATCTCCTTTTCATCTGATATGTAAATGTATTACCTCTCAGAGGGGGAATTACAATTCACATCTCATACATTATTCTTTTGAAACCCCAAACGCAATTAAGGTCTACAGGCAGTCATTTATCATACTATCTGAAAAATAGCCTTCTAGGGGCAATATAACGGAGGTGATGTGACGAATCGTGAATTATCATTAGAATCCGGCCGTCAGCAGATACCAATCTCTTCCCGTGACACAGGTCACTCGGCCGGCCGGCAGGAGGCGGGTCGATCATTTCTGATTAAGGGGCTCCTTAGCAGCACTCAGACGCCGGCCTGCGGTGGAGACGGACCTTACTTAGCAGCAGATTACCGCCGTTGACTGTGAAAATATTGACGCTGGACTCCTCGCGGACTGCTCACGACGCGGATTTGCTGGCTGGGTGCAGGGGCTGTGAGTTGGGCCTACGGGGGTGGGGAGGTAGGCCTCCAGTGGCCGATAGCAGGGGTTTGTACTTACCCCGCGGCCAGGTAATGAAGGCTGTTGATTAGCTTCACCAGCCTGGAGCTTACCGGAATAATAATCCGCTGGGATACTCCCGTTAGCTGCCCCCCCCCCCCCCCCCACTTTGGCCCGGCTCGTGGTGGGCTACTGTGGTAAGGTTGTGATATGGTTATCTGTCGGTTGTATTTGGGACAGAGCAATAACACCGTCATTATTAGCCAGCCGTGTAGCTAGCTAATAAATACACTGTATTAGATCGTATGCCGAATTGTAAATATGACATGTAGTGGTTATTATCTAAGATTAATAACAGGCATACAATATGGCAGATGATGTATCCTGAATATTTGGATTGATGAACATATTGGGTACATTCAGTACTAAAGTTATCGCCAGCGTGATGAGAAGGTTACCATATTTGAACGCGAGACTAACAAGTACCATACTTGTATTTGATTATAGGCGTGTGTGTGAAATTACTTTTGTCAAACCTAATAGCACATTAGTGTTAGAAGTCCTGGATCGTTCCCGAGTTCCAGAGTGCAGACCTATTATTTGTGCATCAAATGTTTTAGCTTTAGCCAATCATAATTTGAATAATTAAGAAGACCTATAATTAAGAGAGAAAGTGCATATATAGATCAGTCTTACAATTCTATCATGAAGTAGAGCCACATGTGTCATTAAATATTTATGCAAAGATATTTTCATTGGCCATATTCTTGTTAATCTAATTGGATTGTAGCTGATGTTCTTCCTCTACAAGATGGTTCTCAGCCAATACAGACTAGGCCTACCCTGTTAAGTGGCGAGAAGCTTAATTGCTGCGTAGCACCGCCAGCACCAACAAATGAGGGCATATCGCCATAAGTGGCGTCTCCAGGAAATGTACTTCAACGGAAGCCGTGCATTTTTAACATCCCCACCCTGTCAATGTTGAGGCGGCGTAATACTGTTACCAGCATAGGAGAGGCAGGGGATATTAGTAAGGTTCCATTAGTGCCGTCTGAGGCAGCTTGCTTCAAGGTCTTGGTGGACCTTGGTTCAGGCCCTGACAGTGGGGCACTCATCCGACATGACAGTCCTGAAGGCGGCTATGGCAGTGGGTAATGAACCCAGCTAGTCTATGTAGGCCTAACTGGTCCTCTTCCCCTATAGCTCACTGACAACAGTCCCCCTGTATAAGGGTAGGGCTCCTCCTCACCAGCCCCCCTGTATTTGGAAAGAGTGCGGAGAAATACTTCACCAGTCCCCCCTGTAAATGGGTAGGGCACAAGGTCCAACCTCACTAGTCATCCTGTAGTTTTGAAGAGTGCAGGAAACTACTTCAACAATTCCCCTGTAAATGGCAAGGGTACAAGGCCTAACCTCACCATTCCTCCTTTAGTTCTGAAGAGTGCAGTGAACTACATCAAAAATTCCCCTGTAAATAGCTAGGGCACAAGGCCCAATCTCACCAGACCCCTTGTAGTTGGGAAGGGTGCAGGGAACTACGTCACTCAGACACTAGTCACCCGTCACTCAGAAGAGTACAAGGCCCCACTCCACCATGCAGTCCCCCTGTAAGTTGAATAGGTGCAAGGCCCTACCTAACCAGTCCCCTGTAAGTGGCCATATGGGAAGACCCCGCGGATCTGCCTTACCATAAGTTCCATTAGTGCCCCTGTAGGTGGAAAGGGTGCCACCTCACCGATCCTCTGTGATTGCAGAGGGTCTAGCACCCCACCTCACCAGTCCCCATCACTCAGAAAAGTACAAGACCCCACGTTACCAGTCCCCCTGTTAGTGGGATGTGGTCAAGCTCCTGCCTCAAAAGTGCCCCTGAAGGTGAGAAGGGCAAAAGGACCCACCTCGCCAGTCCCCCCGTAAGTTGAAATGGTATAGGCTAAAGGCCCCACTTCCCTGGTCCCCTTGTGGTGGAAAGCGTCCACCTCAATCATTATGGTCCCCTAAAAGGTGGGAAGAGTGCAAGCCCCCACTTCACAAATCCCCCTGTAGGTGATAAAGGTGCAAGGCCAACCTCACCAATACCCCCTGCGTGGGATGCTTTCAAGATCTCACCTCAATAGTGCCCCTGTAGGTGGGAAGGGACTAAGGATCGACCTCAATATTAATGGTCCGCTCATAAGTGAGAAGATTGCAGGAACCTACCCCGCCAGTTCCCCCAGATGTGTAAGTGGCGGAGTGCAGGGCCCCATCTCACCAGTCTCCTGTACATGAGGAGAGTGCAATACCCCACCTCACTAGTGATCCTGTACATGGTAAGGGTACAAGGCCTTCTTCACTGGTCCCCCTGGCATTGGGGATAGTGCAAGGCCTCTCCAGACTGTCAAAAATCAAATTGTAAATGTCAAACTGAAGTCCTTCTTAAATTGGGGCAAGCTGGCTTATATATACAAACAGCGGCTAAAATGTCATTTCGGCAAAGCACCAGCGAGTTTTTTTTGTACAGTAAATATATTTGTCGTGTATGATAACACTGACCCCCTCTCTAGTTACCAATGAACAGCTTGCCGTATTATACGTCTTACTTAATGTCAATTTGCTTGATAGCATGTTGTGATTTACTACCATCAGTGCCTTCTATAAATATCATAATATCACTATGGATCTTCATAAAATGTGCATGATATGAAATGTAGTTTCTATAGGATTACAAAATGGATACATATTGATAAATATGAATTACTACAAATAATACTACAAATGATACTACAAAAAAATGAATTGTTTTATCGTCTTCGGTGATTCATAATAACGTCAGGTTGTTCTTATCAAATCATACTATCATTGCAAATCGTCCTAATATTAATATGGTATGATATAGTACCTTAGGGTCACATATTTGAAGCATATTCATAAACATATGAAATGTACTATAAATGATATGAAATCGGATAGCAATACTCAACTAAGACATAACAGCGTAAATGATATGGTTATATATTATTTATAGACCAAGAGGAAATCTATTATGAAGAAAGGCTTTGTCACTTAAGAAGCTTTCTAACGGCGTATTTGAATTGGATAACGGTCCTTCCGTGACTCATGATCATACGTTAAAACCGGGTGTAAAAGAATAGCCATAACTCTTTGACAGGCGTCCCAAACTAGTGACTTTGGCTTTGATTCCTTTTGGTCTGTGAAGTCTCAACTCAATGTTGTGAAATCATTAGTGACGGCAGCCCCTTGAAACCTGTCGTCAGAGCTTTGTTGATGCCTATTACGGTTTTACCTTTCATTGCCATCCAAGACGCGGATCTGGTTGTGCGTCTCAGCTGATTAATGCTCTTCGACTCTGCCCAAAACAAGGAGTTTCCAGTCCGCAATTTCTTTGCGCGGATAGGTGGTCTCGTGGGAGCGACCCTTAACATAACCAAGGGTGACATTCGGCGGTAAAAGCTAACCGCTGTCCTGTCTGTGTCGCGTGGAAGCTACATCTTGAGGGTTAAAAAAAGGATTGAGATTGCGGTTGGGGCGGTACCCTGTGGTATTGTGGGGAGGCGGATTGGGGTGGTAGGGGAGGGGGCTTACTTTATGGACGTGCGTGGAGTGGGCGGGCGAGTAGATGGGTAGGGAGATGTGTTTTAAGTAGACCCCACACAAACACCTCCACTCCAAACCGGATCCCTGAAGCTGTCTTCAGAGGGAGAGGATTTTATTCCAAGGGTTTATAGACAATGCAGATGGCCTCCCCCAAAGGACGTCCCTGGAGCGTCCCCCATCCACTCCGATGTTTAATTCGTAATGCCGAGCTGCTATGATGGGAATAGAGAAGGCCGTGGTAATGATGCAGGTGAGCCCATGCATTAAGGCCTACCTCCCTACCCGCCTGTACCTCCTCGGACCCACCATTCTCCACTACAAACTAGCCTCAGGATGTGATTAGAACATCCAAATTGATTTTTCGTCCAACAAAGCCCACCCACTGTTTGCATGTATTCAAGAACTACAAAGTGGGACACTCATAAGATAATACTACCAAAATTATGCTGGACGTTGCTTGCGCCTGTATTTTATCCCGAACACATGAGCTTCGTTACCCATACACGACTGTTCCGCCCATAGAATCTTATTACGCAGGAATTGAGATTTATTGCGTTGTTTAAAGAGGCTAAGTTGGTTGTCATGTTACAGTGTACATGATGGGATATGAGACGGTCGTGCCTGTCCATAACATACTTATGCACATGTATATTGGTTTATTGCAAACAATGGGTATGGAACAATACGAAATGTATTCAGTCAGCGAGTCATTTGTTGTGATTCAATTATTTTCGGAACATTTATTTTCACAAAGGACTTCTTAGCCGCCTTATTTCGCGTAATAGAAAATATGAGTTTGCCTTGAATAGAAACAAATCATAAGCTATGTTTTTTATATGCAACGGATGTACCTTTGCAAATGTTGTTTTAGGTCAGTCATTGTGATGTGCCTGTGCCTTTTTTTTTTTTTATCTTTTAATCGAATCGGGGTTCTACGTTTGGATATCGTATGAAACATTAATAAAATACTCGCCGTAGTTATTGTGAGTTCTGGCAACAGACTGAAGAACGTGCTGAATCATTTCACGTTCATGCATGATTATGAAGTTTGTTAAAGTGTTTAGTTTCCATTCTTGGCATGAAGATCAATATGTCAACATTGTTACACTGTAGATAGTATGTCTGTAGAACCTATCTCAAAGTTTGGAAGTAAAATCTGAAACAGTGGTGGCCTAAGA
Organism: Lepidonotus clava; assembly: GCA_936440205.1. NCBI lineage: Eukaryota > Metazoa > Annelida > Polychaeta > Phyllodocida > Polynoidae > Lepidonotus > Lepidonotus clava. The sequence goes on from OW387134.1 coordinate 21,832,767, forward strand.
GCTTTTAGAATGTCACACAGTCAAGCAAGACCCTTTTAGCTGTTGGCCTTCAACATTGTCACCAATGGAAAGTATTGCAAGGCTGGTTAACCCTCCTGATAAGCCAGTGTTAGACCTAGCACCTACCTCTCCGGCTGTAAATCAAAATATTGACTTCTCCCCCCTCGGGCCTTGGCCCCAGTCTAGTTCAACGTCACCCACAGTCCTCCCTCCGCGTGCCCTTAAGAAAAGGATCCCAGGGGCTAATGGTGAAACCGTATCCCTTTTAGAACCAATATACTCAATCCGATCCCCTCCGATTGACGTTTACCGTGGGTACCTACTTCTTCATCCCGACGACGGATTATTGGACCTTTTACCATCTTACTCATGTGCGAATTTAGCTCATCTATCTTTTTAGGTAGTTAGAGTTTAACTGTCCGTATTCAGTTCATTCAGAGACAACCCAGGACAGATAAAGACAATCAGAGATGTTATGCAATCTCTGTGGTTGATTATCTGGCTCCGTTTTCAAATGAATGGGACTTTTTGGTTCAATGAAGCCAAGGGTTATCCTGCCCTTTGAAAAATTTTCGTTTATGATTTGAGCTGGTCAAAGCAAATCATATTACCCCTGTGTGTGGTGAAAAGCCCCTGTTTGTTTCGGCCTTTGGGGGTAAGGTGCCTGGTCAGTGTAGACGCCAGTCAAAGGGCATGGACCGAGCCCCCTTGTCTCCCATTAAGCAGTGCGCCTGGCGCAAGGCTCAGTCGTCTACACCCTGGAGCAGAAGCCAACCAGGGGGACATTGATGGCATCTGTGGGTGGCACCACTGGCGTCGTTACCACCCCACCCCCCTCCCTCCCACACACACACACACTCCTGGCGCGCCACGCTTATAACTTATACTACTACACAACCACACCACCAGGGTGGCTGTAAGGTCGCGTAACAATCAGCCAATGATAAGGCAACGTGGGGAGTGACTACTGCTATTGGCTGCGTGCAAGTGGGTGACAAGGCATGTAGGCGCGCTGCGAGCAGCTCAGGACATCAGTAGGGACGACGGGCGCGCCGCCCAGGTTTACCCGCTTACAGCGCGGCCACACATGCGTAGAAAACGACGAGTCGTTGGTGGCGTTGGAGGCGGCGGCGGCTCGCGCGTCTTCTCTTGTCGCCGTGTCTACCATTAGGACGCCCGTGGTGGGCTGAGAAGGTCGCTCCTGTCACTCGGCCGCAGTTGCCGGTAATGTAGCAGTGCGCGTCTGGTACGTTCTGAGTTGGTATCGAGGTCTTCTCCACGTTGGGAGGTGTCCGCCGACTGACCTCGCTAAGGCCTATTCCTAGTACTCCAGCGCCTCACTTCTAACAGGATTATCTGGCAATTCCTGGACTTACTGCTGTTTGAGTGTTAATGCATAACATAACATACCGCTTGTGCTTGGAAAGTGCCTCCCATGGCTCCTGGGTGTGATTTGGGAGTTTTTTAAACTGTTAAAATTGCCTGGCTGCAATTAGGATAAGACCTGGAACCCCGGGGACATCTCAAAGGCCCTCTTCACATGAAACATGCATACGTGTCATTTAATGAATGGAGGCCAGGAACAATTCAAATTGGCTGTTTTAGAACACGGGTTTTCCGGTTGGCTGACGAGTGGCGAGGCACGGAAGCGAAATAAAGGAAGTGCCCCCAGTGGGTAGGACCGGGTAGTTGGAGTGTAGGAGTAACGGTGAGGATGGCGCGTACCAAACACATGGAGAAGTTCCCTCAAGTACAAGAGCAAGTGTCCCTAAGTCCCATCCACAAGTGCTACTTCAGCTAGCACCCTCCCACAAGTGTGTACCCCAACTTTGAATCCCCAGTCCAGCATAGTGAGTCGATCATAGTACCCCCTGCCCAGCCCCCTCCCCCACCCAGCCCACCAGGCCTTCCTCTACTCCCCCACCCCTAGCCCTCAAGACGCCTGTGCCCGCCTTCACCGTGGCGTCAGACGTGGTGTTGCTGTTTGAGAAGGGACCCCGGCCGGACGTCCAGGTTCTCACGTCCTCCACCACCATGCTACAGGCCGAGGATCTGGAGGGAGCCGAGAACGACCACTGTAAGACTCCACACTACCTTTACTATAGTTTGTTATTACCAGGTGTAGAGTGACTAAAGAACGACCACTGTACGACCACACACTACTTTTACTATAGTTTGTTATTAGCAGGTGTAGAGTGATGCAAGAACGACCACTGTAAGACAACACACTGCCTTTTAGTTTATTTTCATCAGGTGTAATATGATCTGTGAACGACCACTATGAGACATACTATACCTTTCCTATAGTTTGTTTTATCAGGTGTACAATAAGGCAAGAACGACCACTGTAAGACCACACACCACGTTTAATGTATAGTTTGTTTTTATCAGGTATAGAATTAGCCGAGAACGACCACTGTAAGACCACACACACAAGCTGTCCTATAGTTTGTATTTATTAGGTGTAGAGTGAGGTGAAAACGGCCACTCTAAGGAAGCAGTTTATATATATACAGATATAAGGTAGTGAGAATAAAAAAAACATTCCCATAGTTTACTCCAATCATATGTATAGAATTAGCAGAGATCCATCACTCTAAGAGAACCCACAACGTTTTCTGTAGTGTCTTGAATTATAGAGATGGTGTGAGTTAGGAACACTGTATGAGGAAATTCTCAATTTTCTCCTCCCGTTTTCGTTTAGCGTTATCCGTCTGAGCTACTTGAACCGTGGGAAAAATACTTTTTATATGGCTCTAACATGTTATGCTTAATGGTGGGACATAAAAGCGTTATTTGGATGGTGAGCAACGTGCATAAACCTCCAGCGATGTTATTGGTGCTCTGGACACAATGCAGTAAAATAAGCAGGCAAAGTTTATGGGTAACATGCAGTCGAATGCTCCTTAGTGTGTCTTTTCCAATATCCTCCAGGACCTATTAAATCATCCAGCTGGCACCAGAGCACGTGTAGCGATTTGGCAGATACATGGTCCAGCTTATACTTACCTGGCTCAACATGCTATAGGGGAATAACATGAGTGGAGCTCTGGTATAGATTGAAATGACACTGTTTTATATTAGTTCTCTAGTTTTCTATTCTGATTGTCTTCGTGCTATTTTCTAACTGGACAACGTTACTCTATTAACCCTCAAATACATTTGGATTTATTTCACTTGCCCATATTCGTTCTAGATGGCCGACGTACGTTGGTTGTATATTGGAGGCCGAGGGAAGGTCGATGCCTCCAGCCTCGGAGGGATACTTTAAGAAACTTTATTTTTCCCTTGAGACGTCGAGGGGGTATCGAAGTATAAACAGATAGGGACAATAAATGTAGAAAATAAACTTTCTATCTCACAAAACTCGTACAAAGTAGAAACAGAACGTGAGGGCGCGGTCCTTTATTCGTTTAGTATCTAAGTGGCCATATGGTGCAGGGCTAAATGTGTCGTCGGCCCAGCAATATGTCAGGTAAAAGCCGAGGTCGCGGGGTCCCCGAGGGGCATTGGGCCGGCGGATCGCCATGATCAGGGATAAAGTATGGCAGGTCAGAGGTCAGAGACACGGGTAAAGGCGAATCCGGATCAATTCCGGATCCGCTTCCGGATAACGGCAGGATGCACGGAAAGGGAAGTCCATCTAGGCAGCTATGTGTAGGCGGCCCAGCCTATGTAAAATAGGCTAAGTCCGTTGAACAGCAAGGTCCACGCAGTCAGATGATAACCTATATTCCCTCCATAAAAACATATACTTCTCTTTACGCTCCATCCATTTCCAATGGCATGTTTAAGGGTGATAGCAGTCTAAAGCTGAATCAGCGGATTATAAATGCAAGTTGATTAATACACTTGTTGATAAAACATTTGACGTGAGGAGGAAAAATAGTTGATTAATCATATAAAGATCTAAACTGAGGCGGCTTACTTTTTATGCGCCTTTTTTCTGCTGTTTGATGTGATGCTTGTCTTTGGCCAATCAAACTCAACCCCCCAAAAAACGTCATGTTGGATAGCAGGGAACAGTTGGAGATAAAAGCGATCTGTCATCCCATATCTGGCGGTCAGGAGCCCGGTACCCTGTGCCTTCTCCGTCTTCACGTGGCCGTCCCCGTCGGGCCGACGGCGGCCGTCCGTCTCTGCCAGCCCCAGGACGGATTGTGGCCATGTTTCAGACGGCCGGGTCGTGAGCCCGTAAAGGGCCGTCATTACTTTACGGCCGTCTATAGCCAGGAGTGACAGTGATTTAACCCTCAGCCTAGTGATCAGAGACCAAACATCTCATTCGGCATAGCTCTGGGATCACTCATCCGACAAGATATATTCTCCGCCTTATTCTTTATATTAGATATGTGAGTCCCAGAAGACCGAGATCTCGACACTGGGAAACTCTTGAGAATTTGGAATGTAAATTTTCGTGAAAGGCACTTTTAGTAGTTCATATAAAGAATTTATCTCTTGCGGCACATGGAAGATATTTAGCTTCATTTTCATTGTTTTCATTAGGTTTCAGAAGACGTAAGAGTTCTTGTAGAGTAAGTGATTTCACTGAGAGCGGAGGCACGTAACTGTTGTCTCTTCCAGGTGAGACACTCATTGCTTCACGTCTAATTGGGCACAGCTGCAGATATTCCCTATGATAAAAGTTTATGTGGAGGTAAAATTAACCAAATTGCTCTAGCAATCTCTGTAAGCAAACAATAAATGCTTGAGTACATGTCCCCGTCATATTGGACGATATGTACTCCATCGTCTGAGCATTTGTCTGCGAGTGATGAATAATGCAGCAAGAATTGGTTTGGTTTGCTCGTGTATATACATCTACAAACACCGCAAATGAGCTTACGTAGCGGAGCCTGCTAAATATTATATAAGAAGGATGGTCTGTGGACGTTAGGTCCTTCTCTTGCTAAAACCCAATTTACACCACGTGATTGTATGCACTATTTATACAACGTTTCTCAAAAGCAATTCCAGTAGCCAAAGGGGAATCTGCAAGAAGATTAAAAACATCTCCCATTTTCTTATTGGATAGGATGTATAGTTTGATTTCGCCCTGAAGTTGACTATAACCTGAAAGACTGAGCCACACGCTTACAGTTCAAAACAGGCATTAGGTGCTTTCTGCGGCTATTCCGTAAAGAGAACTTGGGTCTGATATCCTCTTATAGACTAGCCTCAGAATGAACATTATGTTGATAGTTCAAAATAACCATAACGTGCATTTTAAGGTTGTCTGTGAAAGGCATTAGGCAGCCAGTGTTGTGTGAAACATGGCGGTAAACGAGTATTGTGGAGCTTGATGCATGGCTTGCTCCTTTACCAATGACGTACTCTGTGATATTTTAACCATGAAGTGGGTTCTTTTTTTCAATGGTAATCTATGTCCCCAGTGAACGATTGCTGTCGTTGTAGATTGGTCTGGGCTTTGAACAGATGTATCCCCATGATCTTTACGCGGACTATTTATGTACCTACTCCTTTTTTAACCACTTTGGGACGGGGTCGGCTCGTGCATGTAAAAATAGATATATTCATGGGGTCGTGATGGATAGACGATAAGCAGTCACTCCTCCACCCCCATCACCACTTAGATCGGGGCCACTTGGCCAAACGTTGTGCATCATTGGCAGTGGTGTGGGTGAACAATCATCTTTTACAGGGATCTCACAATACATAATACGTTTACTAATAGAGTAAAAGGTAGGATGTAGATACTATACCCAACCACACCATCTGCATAGATATTTTGTAATATACTAATTCGTATAACAAATCATACCTATTAGCCGCGCGATAGACCTTGGCAACTGTTGCTTGGATTTCAATGGATCGAGGAGCTGAGGTTTAAAGAGGGGGTGTGGTCAAAAATGGACAAAGCTATGAAATAATTCTCAACATGGAGGCGGGGATAACAATACTGTAAAAACCTAAATCTATAGGGGAAGAACATTATGATAAATGAATGTAGCTCCAATTATATAGAAAAAAATCAACAGAGGTTATTAACCTCCTGACACTGTAGGAAATTGTCCCTAGGTATATGTAATTAGTGCGAGTGATAGTTTCTCCGATAAGTCAGTTATGCATCGACAGAAGCAGGCCTAGTTTAGAATTCTCCCCTTTATTTCCCAGAAAATCACAAACTGAAGACATCTCGATCATAATGTGTTTATGGGAAAGACCCTAGATTATTGTTATGGCAGAAATCATAAAAGCAATTCATTCACTTTTTCCTACAAGCTTATATCCATTACTCCGACCAATATCTTAAAAATAAACCAATTTATTTACCATAACGTGTTATTATTAAGTACATTTCTCCAGCTGTTCGATAGCGTCATCCCGCCACCAGTATCTTTGAGAGAGTGCCCCCACCCCTACTCCCCCCTACACCGCCCTCTGCCACACCCCTCCACCCCCACACCCCTGACCAAAGTGTAGCCCGGGCCCAAGGTGAGCCAGTGACCATGTATCAGCGTCAGGCCCCTGATGGATGGGCCCACACCCGTCATCCCAGGGCCAGGCCCGTCATTTACGTCACCACAGACCAGTTTATAGGCGCCGCCATGTTTTGCGGCGGCACTAATAAAGTTCATTAGGAGAGGCTGACCGAGGGTGGGAGCCCTCCAGTGCTGGGCCTAATGGGTGTAGGCTCCTCCTGCAGCAGTGTCTTAGCGCCCGGATCACGGTGATCAGCCGCGCCGGGCGCCGCTTGGATCCTTCCCCCCTACTCGGGATGCTCTAACAGACATTAGAGCATCATCCAGCAAATGGCCGCAGCCTCTCAACGTAAGGATTTACTGCGCAGCCGCTCCGCGCATCCATCAGGGCCACTGGCAGGCCTGCTCGGCCCGGTTTGCACTAGGTGGATTTCAGGGCGATTTTCAGGGGTGATTCCGTCAGTTACGGTGTCAATTTTCACGAGACACTTGACAACTTTGGGTCATTTTTAAACGATTCAGGACAGTCCCACGACGCTCAAAACGGGTGGCCTAGATATTGTAGAAATTGCCCTTTAGCTCCGTAAGCCTCCCTGGAACCACCACATATTATCATTAAAAATGATTACTCATTAGGTTGTCATTCATATCTAAATCATCCAGAACCTCGCCTCGTGTGAACCTGGCCCTGGGTGGTGGGAAGCTGAAGGTTGGGCGTATTGAACCCCGCCGATCGCCCTTCATCACCAGATGTGGGGTAGGGCACGGGGGGCTTTGGGGGTAACCTCTCTGTCCCTGGAATTGCTTGGGGGTCGAAATCCCAGGCGGGCCCTCTTGGCATTCATATCGCACTCAGTCATGCTGAGTCCGACCTGAAATTGATTGCAAGTGGATTGATTTAAGTATAATAGAGCGATGTGTTCATAAATATTTCGCCATGATGGATTTCATAACCGTGGAATAGAACCTTGTCGTTTTTTCTATGCCAGGTTTCAATATTGGACATTAAAAGGTTTTAATCATAAGGGAGGGTTAATATATATGATAGTATAATGTATTGGAGGTGTAGATGTCCATAGTTGCTCTTTAGGCCTACCACTACACAATATACTATTCTTAGGAGATGGATAGCTTAAAACGCAATATGACCCAACGTCAAATCCAACAAAAGCAACATTTGCAGCTTCCGTGGAAAAACGTTAACATAATAGGCCTACTTTTTAAGGAGTCGCCTATTGATCACATTCTGGGAAATGGGGTGTGGGGTGTGTGTATGGTTACTTACAGGCTTGAGTACATGTAAAATGCGTAATACAAGCTTGATTGGGGGGGGGGGGGGATAGAAAACATATCAAGTTGCGTATGTTATTAATGGACGACCCATCAACCACAGCTTAAAAAAACACACTTTTATATATTGATATTACACTTGCGAACGTCCAGAGAATTTGGGATTTAGGCGTATCATTCTTGGTGAATTTCCATCTTACTGGCCAATTTGAGAAATTTTTCATAATAATTTTAGAATCCTTTTCAACAGACTAGCTATGGTCGAATGTTCTTTTAGCATTTCATAACCATGTGCGAATCTAAAATCATATTTAAAATTATTTATAAGCTATTTCTTCCGAAATACCAAACGTGTGCAAATACCCTTTACAAGGAGGAAATACGCGTTGTCCAAATTCATTGACCTCAAATTTCAATGAATACTAAAGTTGGCAATCGGATGAATGGTCACCATTAATTAGTTCATTGTTGTCCAGGAGTGGTATTTTTATTGCACACAAACAAATGAGGACATTCTCCAATATTACCCTTTTAACTTTTTGTGTATTTTTTTCCTTCTGAAACCTGCTGACATTGCACGCCTAGTGACATTTGTTAAGGTTATGGATATTTATTAGTGTCTGGTAATAACAGCTTATTTGTTCAGTTTTAATGTCATGTGAAGATTATTTCCGAGAAGTGTTAGACGTAAAACTGAAATGAAAAGCTCATGACAACAACTATTACAACATTTTATTTTGTTGTCTTTATTTCAGGTTTACATTTAGATAATCTTGATATTTCATTTCAAAGTCCAAAACTCCAACTGAAGTCCCTATCTAAATCCTTTAACATAACAACTAAACATCATATAATTCAGGTGCACCTTGACGTGAACGATTTGTATGAACTGTATAATACTTTTTTTTTAAATTGTTTATTATGTAATTCACTTCAGGGTTACCCCTGGTTTTCGGTGATATTACAATGAGTATAAATTGTAGTACATAAACATTTTATGTGTAAATTATAGCTATATACATTGAGATCAATGTGCAATACATCAGTACACTGTATTTCTTTGTTATGTACTTTTCCTCTATTCCCTCCTTCTTACTATTATGTCACACTGATTGGACCTAATGAAGTAGATCAATGTAGACACAGTATCTGTGTTTGATCAGATTCATAAATTCATTGACACAAGTTGCAGACTATACATCATTGCATTTTATAGAATATTAAGTAAATATATATACATATTTACTGTCGTCTTCTATGATAGATATAATAGAGTGCTCTATGAGTAATAAGGAAAACTAGGTGGATTGGTTTTGACATAAATAGATAATTATTAAAACCTTCATAATTACAATGACTTAAAAATTTGAAATTCTTGATGGAGCGATTCGTGTGGCAGATGAAATGCAAATGAGGATAACGTTTACGGTGCCTAGTTTATATAGTGGGATGACAATAAGTCACATAACCATTGTTCCAGAACAGCAGAAACAACAACTTTGATGTAGGTCTCGCTACACACAAAAAATATCACATATAGTTTTATGCATCAGCAGAGTCAGCTGAAACGTATCCTAGAATTTTGAATTAAGACAGCCCAAAGATACATATTAGAAGTATTACGAATGTGCAGTAAGAAAAAGAAGATATGGGAAATGTTGAGTACCGAAGTACTGAAGTCAAATGCCAACGTAAAGGTTAAGAAATGTGCTAAGCATATCAGCAGATACTGCATATATGTAGTTCATCTAGCAGCAATATAATATGTAATCTTTGAGTCTCTATCGATGCTGAAATTGACCCTATGAGGATATTCGTATTTGCATAGCTCATCGTCATTTACTGTATGATGGTTATTACACCACACTAATACTCACCTACATCTGGAAAAGCATGTAATTCTGTGAAGATTTTAGTAAAGAATTCATCTGTTCACAGTAAAAGGAAATAACCTCAGTTTTGTTTTATGATGGTTGTTTTAAGGCCGATTTCCAAGCAAGATATCAATTTTCAAGAAGTAAAAGTGAAAAAAAGATGGAGCAATGTCCATATAGGCATCCTAAAATAAACCTTAATTTTGAGCCTCGCTGCCTATACGATCGGTTGGAAAATGTGAAACAGACTTATTTGATAGGCTTTGCTCTAAATAAATTTCATCTGCAGTTTATTCCAATATGTCTTTTTCTAAAAATAAGGGGTTGCCTTCAGACACATCTAAAACTGAGGTTTGAAGCACTCAACAGTCACGTATACATCTAGATTTACAACATTTACAATTGGGTAGGCTTATTCCTGAATACTGGCTTCTCTGTCGATGAATTCCCCATGACCCTGCTTCCACATTAAACCCACCACCGACTAGGACCATAGTCCTTTAACTAACCAACTGGTTGTCGCAAACTCCCGGGTGTGTTGTCCTTTATAATTTAGTAGATCCCTATACACGATCCGTCCTAGGTGGAAACAATCTCTCCCCTATTGATTGTCACTGGCCGCGGCTCTCTAAGATCGTTGGCGAGTAACAAGGGTAACCAAGACCTACGGTTTGCTTTTAAGCGACACACGCCCGGAGGGATGGCGCGGGGCACACGCCTGGTTTGCCGGACTTTGTTGGCGTCCCACACTCCAGGGCCGGGCCTAATAGAGTACACGGTGCCTCATGACCAGGGGGCCAGCCGAGGTAATCCTATCGGCGGCGGGGCGACTTAATGGTCGCACTGCAATCTTGCCGAATCGTCGCTCTAGGCAAATAGTCGCACATAGGATGGCAGTTTGGAGGCGGGGCTTGCTTTGAATTGCTAACCTGGTGGCACGATATGACTGTCGAAGGCGACTGCAGGAAAGATAAATATCTCGTTTTGTGTTACCAGGACGCTGTGTGTTTAGCATCAATATAGAGCGCGTGGCAGTGCTATCGGAAACCAACGAGGTATAGGCAGAGATGGATCTGGTTGGGGCAATGCAAACATAATATCAAACTTCATAATAAAGAATGCACAATAGTCAGTTTACGTTTTTGCAATAAAAGCTGGATTAGTATTTGCGAATGGAGCAGGAAATATTGCTTCGCCGCAACAAACCCGTGCTGTAAAAGCGTGATAAAAAGAGGGAAGAAAAACACATTTGAAGATGAACTCCAGAAAACTTTCAGAATAAAGTGCATTTTCTGAATGTTATATAAAGGTCGGTGGTAAATAAGTAATGTGATATCCTACTTTATCTGTTTCCCGGGATCTGTTTATAAAACTTGATTTAAGCTCGGAAGGGTCCTGCCCTCTTCCCCTGATGCGGCCATCTATGCGACCCACTTACTTGACACCACTTAGCCCAAGAGCAGGGGGCACCCGATGCTGCCTGTCTGTTTGTATGCGTAAAACGAGTCCGTTGTTCTTGACTCGCCGACTATCGCGCCGTCTACATTACATGGCCCCATCAGGCGGCCGACGTGTCATGATACCCCGGCCGTGTTGCCCCATTCACTTTCAGCCCCCTGTCTCTGTTGACTCGGACACGCCGCCCGTGTTTTAACACTCCTCCCCAGCTCCGAGCAGATCAGATTTCACTGAAAAACAGTGCCCCCCGAACAAGCAATGGATGTACATCCAAAGCGCCAGTCAATGCAAATTAATTTGGATAGGGCTTGACGCCTGCATAATGCATTGGAGGCATACTCTTGAAGCATCAGGGGACAGGAGTTGAGGAAGCAGTATGCAGTACGTATGGCAAGTCGGGCGTAATATGTGATGCTAAAAGCTTTATCCAAACAATTCCATCTCACATCTTTGCTAGGAAAGATAAATTCGTGACCTTTGCAAGTAATGGGAATTCGTCGTAAAATCGCTATTAACAATTAAGTAGCTATTGTGGCTTGTCTCAAGCTCCCAGTCCGTTCCTATCTCTGAGAGAAATGTAATTAGTCGTTAGACCTGTTATCATTTACATGATATTTTTGTAATCTCTGTTGATCGACGTATACATTCTTTATCTTGTACAATTTGTAGAGGCTTTGGCCCAAGGTCTTAAAAGTATTTTTAGATTCACATTTTTTTCTCATTTCAATTCCGTCAGTGCTGTGTATGTCTAGTGGCCGTTCGCCTGATTAAATTCAGGCTCGATTCTGTCCCCTTCAGTTTTATCAGATGCCTTGAGGGTCGCCTGTCGGAGTTCTCGGCAGAAGGCTGACCCCAGTGTCGGCCCCCGCTGCCAACCTGTCCGTGGCCTGCTGATGTTGTCATGTCCAGGGCTTGTTGATGCAGAATTCCCGCCAGAGGAAGTCCCCGATGATGCAGACATCGGCGCATGCGCGGCCCGGCCGGCGGCCGCCGCCATGACAGCTGACAGACGCTGCTTCAGATGCCCGCAGATAGAGCTGCGCATGCGCCGAGCAGGTGGCGCTGCTCGCTCCCGCCGCGCGTTCTGTCGATTGTCCTGATTGGCTGAAGTCGCCGCACCACGTGACGTCGGGACGCCAGCGTCGATTTGTGTGATTCGTCGACGGCGGTGACGTTGGCTGTGACGGGGCGGCGGTGAGCAGGAAGTGGTCGCAATGAGGGGCCGTCGGGGCCGTCGATAGGACAGATGGCTGGGGATCAGTGAACAGCTAGCCCGTGGCCCCACCCCATCTGTTGCCGCCTCCACAACCCTTTAGGCCAGGCTCTTCATTACTCATTACAACCTATCCCCCACTCGTCTACCTATTTTACTAAATACCCGCACACGTCTCGGGTCATGAAGATTGGTATGAAAAGATGGTATGTAAATCACTACTTTTTCGGAAGCCAGATCGTATCCAGAGGAAAGGTGTGATATTCTTGAGTGCCGCAAAGTAAGGGCAGTTTAGATTTTCAAATAGATGATTATGCCAGACGAGTATGTATAGCAGAGAGGGAATAACATAACTTTTAGAGATTTCAAGATTTTAGTGCCTACTACTGAATATTAGCCATGCCCTCATCAGCTGGCAGAGGTGGAAACGGAAACTCCCGTGAGTGTTGCACTCGATGCTGACGACGCGATTTTGATCTTTACGTCGAGGCCATACTGACCAAAGGGCAACAGTAAATCATGACCTTTACGATCGATTTTGCCATAAAATTACCTCTATGACGAGCCAAATGCGTTTTAGGATGCAGTAAATCGTAACACGAGTACTCTCGGTGTGATGGATTGACCGAATCATTTGTGGCAGGGCGCCTGAAAGAAGGATATCATTTTGGATCATTTTCTACTTTTAGTCCTCGACTTCTAATCTACCGATTTCTGAAATCAAAAGTTTCCAATAACTCTGCATTTTCACTGAGGGTACCGAGATTCCATTTATTGAGTAAGGTGACTTAGTTCACCAGTCATAGTTGAAAATGACTGAGTGTACACAGAACCTGAGAAATTTATCGTATTCTTGCAAATGACATTAGGCTGTTCAACGGTAATCCCCTGCCGCCCTTTCTTAGTCACACAGGAGGGCTTATTGATCCCACTACACGGGGCACCCAGTGGGCAGGGTGTACCCCTACCTCGTGTACGGCACCGCCACGTTATAGAACCGCTGCATAACTCAAAATGAAGGTCATTATTCACACACCACCCCCGCCCCACTCCTCAGCTGCCACTCATGCCACTTGAGCCAAAGTACGTGAAGGCAGAGTGAAATATGCACCGTTACCAATCCCCTACCAGCCCGACCCCATCCATCCATACCTCGCCATTGGAGGTCGCTGGTCGAGAGCCATTCATTTTTTGTGGCATTCTAATTATTCTAATTCGGCGCGCCTGGAGAGGAATGGTATGTCAGCGCATGAAGCATGGCCTGGAGGATGCCCCTCCTGGGTCGCCGAGAGGTAATCCCCACACAATCTCCGGCATTCAGGGCACCGCTAAACGAGCCGGGCGTGACGCGGGAACGCGCATTTATCACCGCAGTGTGCGGAGGGGCGGGTTTTGACCCACTCTGAGTAGTATGGGGCCGGGGTGGGGGTAGCGGGTTAAGGGTAGGAGGTGACTCCAGGCCTGCCCGGTGCACATCTGGTCGGCTGGATCCGCCCAGACAACGCGCCGGACCCCGCCGGTCTCTGCCATACATCTTTCCCACTTACCGCCGCGCACTTCGATGGGCCTTCCCGATAAACTGATTTTCTATTTACCATCCCCTCCCCCATAGCCTGCCTCCGCCATCCCCACTGCTTTCACTGAGATACAGAAGGACGCAGCCAATTGTGCTTGGCCCGGGCACATATCACAGGTGGTCTTTACCGACCGGACATCCCTGATCCCCGCGGGCCTCCAGGGCAGATTAGCCGGGCGCCCGCAGGGGGCAGACGCCGGGGGACGAGGGCCTGGGGGACGCTGGAGAGCCTCCAGTGGTTGCCAAGTTAGGATGGAGTGGTGCTGGGGCCTGCCCTCCAGGGTCTGACATAGCAACAGCGGCCGGGGATATTATAAAGGAATACACGGGCAGTCTCCCCCCAACAGCCAGGACCATCAGTCGGAGGCAGTGACTCATCCCATCAGTCAGCCAGTCAGTCAGTCAGTCAGTCAGAATCAGTCGACCAGTGAGTCGCCCACTCAGCAAACCAGTCAGTCAGAGATGCATTCACCCAGTCAGTCTACAACTAGACGAACCATCTTTCTACACAGTGGCGTGACGTCGTCGGGGATGCATTGAGCGGCTGGACCCCTGCAGTTTCCCTCCTCAATGCCTACCCAGTAGGGCTATACGCCGCGCCTCACCATCCTACCTCACTCCTCCACGTGCGGCAGTTACCGGTTGCAGGAGGCGCCTCGCTAAGTGGGCGCTGGAGGAGGCAGTGAGGGAGGAAGGGGCAGGCCGCGGGGACGAGGTGAGGCAGGAGGAGGAGGAGGAGGTGGTGGTGGAGCAGGAGGAGGAGGTGGTGATTGGGCGCAGTCAGGTGAGGCCGGAGACATGCCTCCAGACCCAACCTGTGACAAGCGGCAGCGGTGGCAGCCTTCAGGCAGCCGCGGCGACAACAGCAGCATCGGGAGCGGCGACCGCCAAGAACGCCACCGTCGGCCCCAGTCGTTAGAGCATCGGTGAAAGGCGCGCCGTCCTTATATCACAAGTAGTAGTAGGGAGTAGAAGTGGCGGCAGCTGCAGCAGGAACAGGAGGAGCGTCCGTCGTGGTCATCTTGGTGAAGGTAGGCGACTCGAGTCGGTGAATGGCCGGCGCTGCCCCCTTACACGGGAGGAATGGACACGGAGGATGGCACGGTCAGCACGGGAGGCGGTGAGGTGGTGGACACGGCCGACACGCTGGGCCTCTACAATGGAGGTGAGGACACCAATGCCAACGGGAGTAGCACTTACAGCCGGTTTACGGTGGTCTACTGGACCGGCTCCCAAGGTTGCAGCATGACAGGTGGGTTCCCACCACCAGCCCCCAATCCCACCCCAACCCACGCCACTGCCGCCCCGCCCTAGCGGCCATGCACCCTCCCCCTCCCCCCACGTACCCCACACAGGTATCAGGTCTGACCCAGTACCTCCAGGGTGGTCACAGGTGCGCCTTAGATGGGGGTGGCCATGACACACCTGATACCGCTTACTTTGATCATGTCGACAGGCTATTGGCATTAGATGAAGGAATGATGAGTTGCTATTAACTTGTTCTACTGATATCAATAGCAATAAACCCTAGATCAAAAGGCTTAACCAAAATACTATTATATATGGCATGTATGCCTACATGTATTTCAGTTTTCAGTTTTAAGAAGTTGCATCGTTTTTTCTCAAAACACCAGCACGAAAGTACTATAGGCAGTTCTTTCATAGAATATGCATTTCTTTTGTTGTTTACCATGTCCATGGCGTGTAATAATCGGTTTTATTAGCATATTTCTGAATAGCTAGCCAATGATGAACACCAAAACCCTGTAAACAGTGTTCCGAGATTCGGGTAGAGGTAGTGCATGGAAATGGCAATCTGCTGATGGCAACAGGCTATCAGCTGGCCTTTACGCATGAGAGGCAGTAAGCACAGGGGCTCCGACGGGCGGCCGACTGACTCGACTGAAGGCTGCTTCCGAAGGCACCTTCCTGCATGAGCTTTTTATGTGACGAGAGGTTGCGCTTTTTTCCTATGTTAGGTTTGTACGGGGGCGTGGGAGACAGCTAGAGCTGCAGCCCAGGCCGTCCAGACTCGACATGTGCCTTGTCCCCGATGGACCAATTTGGCCCCGAGATTACCTATCAGTCCCTACCCGCTGTGTCTGGGGCTTGTTATCTAACGTACTCTGACCTGTAATAAGACCGACCCACTCCCCTGGCCGGGCATATACACATAGCCCACTATCATAAGGCCCCTGATTACTGCCATCCCCTGCTGCCCGGCAGTCGTCAAGTAGGCCATCAAAGTCCTCTATTCAGGCGCCTTCATGCACAGGTGTTTCAATTGCGGATAATGCCATCATCGCCATCAGCCCGGCACTGTGTGGGTGGGTGTTTTCGCGGCTCGGCTCGCCCAAACCATCTCGAGCCGGCCAATTATTGCAAATAAAGTTACAGGTTCGTTTCGCCTTCGCACAATCTCATTTTTATTAACTAACTCGGCGACGGTATAATGAATCTGATTAGCGCTGGCGGCGCGATAGAGATCTGCAGGAGCAGCTCCCAGCACCTCGTCACACTGGTTTTAACCCGACCCGCCTAAGGCCGGAGGAGGCGAATACTTTAATAAAATTGTATCCATATAATGACGCGCTCTAGTGTTTCTACAGATCTTATCTAAAAACTGATAAAACCTTATTTACAATACATTTCCTTATAGTTATATAGTGGTGTCCTGGCCTGTATCCTGAACACTGATCCCTGTAGCTCACTGATGGTCTCTCTGTTTTTTGGTCCCAATCCCATTTTCCAATAGAGTGCTCGAACTGATAGCGACGCTATCTGGGCTCAGGGCGAACACCAGATCTCCAATCGTATCAGGCACTGCCGATCGATAAGGGCTGACAAACCTACAGGCCCGGTGTCTCCTTGAGATATTAGGCCGAGTCAAGACCATTCCCTCCACTGGCCAGCTAAACAGGCAAGAAGTAAATAGATAAAATATATCCCAACCTAATTCCCAAGCCTCCTTTTTATGGACAACACAGGGGGTATTTTGCCTATGCAGGCTGGGCCTTATTAAAACATCTGTCCCTGAGTATTTCGGTGTACAGTGAGTGGATCCTGACCTTCTGTTCCGTCTTTTGGACACAGGTTGCATATTCCCCCAGGCACCAGAGGTTTCTGACTATATAAAACTACGTTAAAACATAATAGTGCATGTACGCAAGCACGTTTATTTTGTCATTTCCTATTTTTTCTATTTAGGTATTATCAGGTTTGGTTGAGTGTTATAAGAAAAGGTTGAGGATGTTCTTCTTGAGTATGCTTTCCAAATGGAGAGCCTCCCAAAGCTCAGCTACTGATTGATTGCAAAGTTCTGCTTGTTCGTCATAAAATATTAACAGACGTTACACGAGGTAAATCGGGAAAGCTTCATTATGAAGAGCAAACTGACTTGTGGTGTCTGACCGCATGTTAACGAAAACAGCAGCTGTGGAGCTTACGTGTGATTTAACGCCGTGTAAATTGGGAATCGGAGCCGAGCTAAGGTCACGAAATGAGGCCAGGTCGGGTGTTTTTAGGATGACTATTAGTTTCAGTTGAGTAACCACTGTTGTTAGCAATTTGAAAATTGTGATGCTCTTGGGCAGTTGCACTGACAACAAATCCCATAGCAGTTAATCTGGGCATTTCAATTTACTAATGAATTTCAGCGTAATGAGGAATAGAATACAATTATAGCGATTAACCATGTGAAGCTATGATTATATCAATTGTGTATTGTAATGGGAGAAACAAGTTCAATTGAACTCGTTGGGGAATGAGTAAAATACTTATGATGAAAATCTAATCAGTCGAAAGCTTAATTGGGATTCAACCCCAGAGCATTAGAATTAATATAGAGAGGGCTCCCAGTTGAAAAGACAAATACTGACGTGGGTAGCATGGCTTGTGGTCATGTCATCAGTAGGCATGAGCTGAGGTCCCTGGAGGAGGGTACTGACCAGGCGCTGACCACTGACCATTGCATACCTCCTACCGTGCCGTATTGCCTCTCGCTGACCTGCTGGCCTTTGATGGCCCATAGGGACACGGTCGCGTCGGCCCCGACCGTCCCCAGCACTTAAGGAAGCCGCTCTAGCATGAATGTCGCAGCTTCCAGGCTTAGAAAAGCAGGGGCTGATGTCTGGCGGGTGCCCGATAGCCCACCCCCCAACCTCTAGGTCCGCGGCACATCCCCCATTGAATACAGCCGCACACTGTCATCGGGTATTGACGAATTAGAGCCGCCAGCGCGGGTATATTGGACATGGCTTCAGTCGTATTTCATCGTCGTGTGGACTTTTTCCACCTAGACTGTCAGTTGGGGGCTTATAGGCACACCGTCTGCGACCGGCCACCTGTGAATGCCGAGTTAGGGCTACAATAATCGATCACCGCACACCCTGCTTGGCCCAGCCTGTAGTTGGCGTGGGGGCGTTTTAAGCTCGGATGAATGTAAATAAATTAGCCTCGACTTATCCGCGCTAAAAACACTAACGGGGAAAACCAGCTAGGCGTTGTGATGGTTTGGCGTAAAATGAATTCAGTGCCTTATTGCTATAGCGGAGCCACGGAATGAGAGGCGATTATATGCAGAACGGCGCATGGAAGCGACAGGGGAATGGGCGAGGATGCCACCTGGTATTAATCTCCGTGCACATTGTGTCTCTGGTAGGGCCATTCAGCGGCCAGATTTGTCTAGGAAGCTCTGCTGCCATGGCCATGTCCCACTTGGTTAGGCCTGAAGCCGGGCTCATACCTTACATAAGTAACAGGCTGTCGGCCGACTCCTGACTGCAGAGGGGAAGCCAAGTGGAGGGAACCGTGCTCATGTAATATATTCGCCAGTACTTGTATTCGCTTCGTGCGCATAAAAGGGAGCTATTATATTCGCTATCCGCTAGGGTCTTGTTGTTAAGTCTCCCATAGCTTATACACGTAGGCCTTTTCAAAACAACTGAGATGAAATTAGAAAAAAAGAAATAAAGAGAAGAAAAAACACACCGAGACTTTTGATAGTTATTACAATATGCGTATGATTTATGGCTATGTGTAGGCACCAAGATATTAAAACGCTGTAGCGTATGATTGCCAGGACTATAATATACAGATTATATTATGTATTCGTGCATGTATGAGTTCGCATGTCTCCTGGTTTTTTCATCTCCATCCTCTTGTGAAGAGTGGCCTTTGTTTATGAAACACACAGCTGCGGATCATGTTTGCCAAAAGTAAACACGGGAAACCACATCATTTTAGAGTCCTACAGTTCTATTTACATCCCCAACAAGTGGAGGCATTTGCCAAAAATGGCACTAGGGTAGTCCTTATATTGGTGTGCCGCTGCCCATTGTAGCAGAGAACGGCATTGTGACAGTTGAGGCCATGATAGATCCCATTATTGATGGACCCCCTCGTCAAACAGCGGGGCGCCATAGTCACAGGCCCGGGGGCGTAGTAAGAGGGACAGGGAGAAGTGGCCAGGGTAGAAGGTCGCCGTCCAGGTCTAGGCTGGAGTAGAAAGACAGTCAATATTCCTTTGCCATCATACTCTCATGACTTGACACCAGGAGCGACAACATACATGTTCATATTGTAGGAAAATGGAGTACGGGTTCTATTCTGTTATATCAAAGTAAAGCATCATGTATATATAATATATATTGGACTGTTACAATTTAATGTGGGTAATTAGACTAGACTTTTTTTTGGTCCAAACCCACAGTGCTCACTATGTTGCCTTTTAGTTTAATTGACTAGAATGGGATTGCTCATGGCTCCTTCGGCAATTCAAAACTACGCAAATTGGAGAAAATAGGGCCTGGACCTATTAAAGCCCACTGTAACTGTTGGTGTTCAGACCAACATCGCCTTCTCCCCAGACACAAACATTGCAGGCCGTGTAAGTCAGAACCACTGTTTTGTTAACAAATCGAAGTCATTTCCTCTCCAAACGCTTTGGGCAAACAGGGAATTTAAACTGAACAGTTTGGGCCTTTTCCTGCGCCGCACCATGTAAGTAGTACAGCGGAAGCAGGCAAAACATCAGGCGGTCGAATTCCCGTAATCAGGAAAAAGCCACGGGACCCACAGTCAAATGCGATGGGATTTCTCTCAGCAGGGACTATGGAGAGGACAGTTGGCAATCGGTGGCCGTGCGGTGGGCGCTTTGTGGGATGGACATAGGCCTAGTACTTATCATCAGAGCCCCGACCCTGCGCCGGCAGTTAGACTGGGGGGCTGTGGGGGGCTGTGTCACAGGTCGGCTTTATGAAGTCTATCAAAGGGCCCAGTGAAATGTCGCCCGGCTATGTATCACTTGCCGGGGGCTGCTCAAAGCGCCCCCTCCCGACACTTAGTCGACCTCTGGTGGGGATCAGTCGGTGATGTTGATCAATAGTCACGTGACTTAGCTGTCACGTGGAGTTAAGCCCTCCATGTTGGCCAACATGGGGGTCTGGGGGCGTTTACATTGCCCCATGGTTCGTTGTCAAATTAGGTGGTACCGTTATACCACTGAGGTAGGAAGGAGGTCTTTGAAACTGTCTGAGGTCCATCTGACATCAGTAGGACGACCCCCAAGCAGTATGCGCCATTCAATAGCTCCCCAGGATAGCCTAAGTAGGTCACATAGATATGTTGAAGTGGCGCATCTATTTTTCTTTATTTCTTTAACTATCTCTTCCATACAAAAGCTTTTTCGAAAGTATGTATAATGGAACAATGGAAATGGACATAACAATCATAACATAACATACGACAACACGTATAACTGTCGTCTTTTTTTTAATGAAATACAAAAGGCCCAATGAAATGCTACCTGCCTAAGCATTGTCTCCTGATATATAGATATAGATATATATTTATATAAAGTAAACTTACCAACACAGGTCCGGAGGTCTTTGAACTGTGTTTGTTATACTTAACCCTTACACTGCCAGAGGCCTCATATGGGGCCCTATAGTAAAATCCCATAGGAACACCATTGAAACAATGCAAATTATGCTTTCAGAATCTGAAAGAATTTTTCAGATATTCCAATTAGAACCAGAGATACAGGTATTTGAACATTGGACTATCAAGGCACCCAAAAATGTTAGAAATGTGATTCGAGAAACCATTAACAATGTATTTACATTTGAATTTGCCATACTAATCAAAAAATCATGAAAAATGGGTGAATTTATGTAAATGACATGATTTTTTTTCATTTATGAAAATCACAAACTGTCTTTTGCACAAAAAAGATAATGTTTTCATGTTATTTTTATAAAAAGTGTCATAGTTATTTTATGAATTATTGGTTACCATGGTAACCTGCAAATTACAATAGTACCAACAATTACTCTGAGCAAGAAATTTCCCTTACTGGCACAATGCCAACATTTGGAACGTTTATATCAAAATTACAGAAAAAAGGTTTTCATCTGAAGCATCTAAACTAAATTTGAGTTTTAGGGAATTTATGCACTAATTTTTGTATTTTGGGCAATATTTCAGTAAATATCAATTATATTGTTATATATCTGGCAGTGAAAGGGTTAAAACCCTTGATGCCAATACCAGTGTAATTTTTAACCTGAAACAAGAACAAGGTAGATATTCACTTTGACCTGTCCCATTGCAGTTTAATAGGGTACACTTTGTCACCAAACTCCATCAATTTCCACCCACAATACGGACATTGTGATTCCCTCCTCCATCGTCCTGGGCCTCCTCTGGGTAATGCAGTTTGTCCGAACCAAAACTACTTACACGTTAAAGCATTGAAATTACGTCTTTATCACAAGTCCCACTGGAATGTGAGAAGAAAGAAATGCTGCAAAACCAATCAGCAATTTCCTCTTGTTCCCCAAACTCTCATTATTTGGGCCCTGATAGTTTTAGCTCTTTTTGTTCTTAGAACAAGGAGGTCTTACCGTGAAGAAAGGAAATCCCGAGTCGGATCGTATTTAATTTCCAGCTTCTATGGACAAGCAATTACAGTTTTGTCCTCTTCATCTAGAATCTTATTCATAAAAGATAATAGAATTGTTCTATTTTGATACCCTCTCTTGGTCTGAAAATATTGCTTTTATATCGCAGAGACACCTTTTATGTTGGTCCCAACATAACCCCTTGTTAGAATAGAGTGATGAGAGTTACAGGTACATTGGCGCCTGATACCATGGAGGTACCCTGGTTTACATAGGAATTGACGTTCAAGATACATGTGTGCTTAGGGCACTGCCTCATCCCTTATTCAAGCCGTACATGGAATTAGTACTTTCCCCCTGCCCCAGGACCTCATCCTTTCTCCGATAAGCACGAAAACTAAACAGCTAAAAAGGGTTATTTAGACTTCCATCCTTTGTGACCATGCAACATTGGTGCACAAAACAGGAGTCACAGGTTACATGTTTAGAATCAGACAGAACTAGACTGCTGAAAAGGGTTTTACATCTTAAATTGAAATGAGCAGCTTCTCTTGCGCCGTGAGGCTGTAAATACTAGTTAGCTTACTATAGTACCCCTTGACCTGATTTCATGACAACTGGAATCCTGAAGAAGTCCATTCTACTGTCTTATTGATTCCATTGGCTTGGTTGGTTATTCAGGTCAGCTTCTTGGTATGATATTTACGGAGGGTTAGTGTCCAGTACTCCGGCACTGGCTATTCTATGCTTTCGGGTTAGGACTTCAGCAGGAGATATACTTTTCTCAGATTGCTCGTTTGCATGCTGAGATAATCAGCAAATGATTGGGTCATAGATAACGTTCTCGGTTTGTATGGGTCTGATCGGAAATAGTTAATGCAAGGACGAATTTTTCATTTTCTTTCATAACACTTTTTCGAAGCCATACGAACCATACGAGGATGATTTTAATTCTTTTGTTGTTAATCATATAAACATAGTCAACCGCAATTCAGAAAACAGTTAAAAGGGACCCTGTATTTTTTGACATGCTACCATTGTCCGAAAGTGTTTATAGATAATGATACATAGTCTTGCAAATACTAGCAATATGATATGTAATGTATAGAAGGACAAATAAAGTAAAACGTTTTCAATTAGTTGTATTTCCTTTGGGCCTGAGTGTGATTATTGCAATCCAACCTACTAGATAATGAAATGGGGTGTTAGGTTACAAATATAAGACGTACCCCCAGGAAGTAATTACCAAGTAGTAGAGACGATTTCGACAAATAAAAACAGGAGTTGCAATTATTGCAGTACCTCAACTAAATTTGATATAACTTACTCGAAGACAACGGAAACTTGCTTAATGAACATGCGATAAGTGTACATTTATGAATTGAAATTCTACTAAAAGGCAACCAGCGTCTTGTTCCTGTGTTTTTATTGCTTGAAACCTAGTCAATATAATCGCTTTGCTTTGTAGTGTAGCCTATCGCTTTGGACGCGGCATACCGACGGTATTTAGTGTCGCCGCCACCTCTCTGTGATCTAGCATTACGCCTCATTGCTAAGTACTCTACAAAGCCCTTTTACACCTGTGCGACTTGAGCTGTGATATCGTCGTGGTTTGAGTATATCACAGAAAATTCACATACAGGGATGATGTAATTGTTAAACATTGGCAATTTGGAGCATGTCACACATGTCAAACAAAAATGCTTATCTCTAATATATGTTACCTGTGTCCCTTTTACACCTGTGCGACTTGACCTGCGATATCGATGTGATATGAGTATATGACAGAAAATTCACATGCAGGGATGATATAATTGTTAATTATTGGCAATTTGGAACATGCCACACATGTCAAACAAAAATGTCTGCTAACATATGTTGCTTGTGTTTCAGGTCAGGGCGGCACCGGTAAGCGGGCCGTGTACGAGCCCAACGGGTCGCAGCGCTGTAAGCAGATCGTGTGTAGCCGCACCTGGGCCATCTTCATCGTCGTCGTCTTCTCCCTCCTCATCCTGGCCGTGGCGCTCATCGCCGCCTTCGCCCGGCCCGGAAAGACCATCTGTCTTAACAACAGCCCGCCCAAGACGGCCGTCGACGTCGGGGAGGCCACCTCCGAGCCTGAGCAGGTGGGAGAGCCCTTCCCCTGGAGCGACGTGCGTCTGCCCACCAGCGTCCTACCCCTCAGCTACGAACTCGTCCTGCACCCCAACCTGACCACCTTCCTCTTCACGGGCAAGGTGACCATCGACCTGCACGTGCAGCAGCCCACCGACTTCCTGGTGCTGCACAAGAAGAACCTGAACATTACCTTCCACGACCTCTACCGGCAGAACGGCGGCCAGAAGGTGGCCATAGAGGAGGAGAAGTACCATGCCAAACATGAGCAGGTCTACCTGCGGCTCGGCGAGCAGCTCGCCAGGCGCTCACAGTACAAACTCATCCTGCACTTTAAGGGCGAGCTGTCCGATTCCATGGCCGGTTTCTATAGGAGCTCCTACACCACCAGCACGGGTGAGACGAGGTGAGTGTCATGTACGTCATTAAGGTATCAATGGTAAAAGAGGGTGGCAATGCACTTGCACGGCTCTTATACTAAAAGTAAAACCGCCACGTTAAAAGCGGCACGTCTTGACCATTATTCACCCACCATTCTATAGTTTATGGAGATTCCCCTCTTTTTGGTTCCTCCTATGTCTTTCTCCTCCACTTGTCTGTTGCAATAAGCTCTCTCTTGTAACGAGGAGAAGTTGATCACGTCTCAGCTCGAGCAGATCTGACATACTGTAGGCAACTCTGACACCATGGGCCCCTAGCCGGTGAATAAAAAAACACTGTGCGTCCAGTGGCTATAGATAAAACAGCCTGTAGTACCCTTGTCCCTCATGGCCGGCCCTAACGCCGTTCTGAAGCGGGCGAGAGAGGCGTTGTCATGTAGCGACCGACGTGTTTGGACCAAAGTGACAGGCAGCGACATTTATTGTGTGACAGACGAGGGCCGCGACGTGAGTAAATGAGGCTAGGTCCCCAGACTACAGGCGATGTGTCTCGCCGTCGTCGTCAGATAGGTAGATACATTCACCAGAATGAGGGCCTCGACAAAATTACAGATAAAGGAAGCCCACAGTGTTTAATTACAGATAGTTTAGACTCTAAATTAGAACATTCTTTAGAAGTCATCGCTGTGCAAAGTAAAGATCTGCCATTTGTTTCCACGTACATTCTTAAGTATTGCATGTGAAAGAATAACTTAGGTTTTAATGTATAAATTTGCGTCCTCGGCGCAAAATTAACATTGAACGTACATGGAGAATTCAAGGCCCAGGCATAATCTGATGGAGAGGTATTTGAGCGGCAAGCGTGTTTAGCATAATTCTCTTTTCAGTAATTACCATAGGAATGCCAACTGGAGCCAAGCACAGGAGATAAGCCAGATCCCGTAGTAGGACTATTGTTGTTAAAGATTCTATCGTATCGTGACAGTTGCTAATGCAAATATCGCACAAAACAAAAAGCACTTTTTGTTTCTTATATAATCTATT
Source organism: Lepidonotus clava (assembly GCA_936440205.1). Classification (NCBI taxonomy): domain Eukaryota; kingdom Metazoa; phylum Annelida; class Polychaeta; order Phyllodocida; family Polynoidae; genus Lepidonotus; species Lepidonotus clava. Next base: position 21,858,061 of record OW387134.1, read on the forward strand.
CTTTTGTTCTACTGCGTGGTTGCCATAAACCACCACGCCACTACAAATGGTAGTCATGAAGGAATACACGAGAAGTTTACTTGGCCAAGTATTTTTAAATATATCGGACCCACAGAACTCTCAGAGCCCTCAGAGCTTACCTCTTTTAGTATAACGAAGAAATTAATCTAAGCCATCCCCCGCGCTTAATGTTGGTATCGTGGTCATGCTTTAACGTCTTATTTCAGAAAATATGTATGTTTGATCTGAATGTCTGACGGCGAATGAAGAAATCATTTGTAAAGGTCGTCTAAGAGAATAACCAATACCATAGGCACTATGGGCCGAAGGTGAACTCTAGGACGGTCATAATGGTAACGGCCAGGCCATCTCAGAATCTACATAGATAGCACCTGGGACAATGCCCCTCGTAGACTGGTAGAGAAGTACTGTATGCGTCGGCGGCCACACAGACATGTATGTCTCCAAAGCTGACTGCCATAGTGCACTGGCTTTTCCTTTTCCGTAATATAGTCTTTGAACTTCACAATTTTGGTTATATTCACATGAACTTTCGGATCTAATAATTTCACCTGTTTATAAAATGCTAGTCACGAAATAGCGGTTATTTTCATAAACAGGTGGTTCAAATCAATTTACACCAGATGTCATTTAAATACATTGCACCAATGGCAGTCATGAAGAACAGCATTCTTCTCACTAAATCAAGGGCCATCGATACAACTCTACAACGCTAAAAGTATGCCTTCTAACTCATAGTATCGCACTATCTTACTCCCTGGAGTAGAATTATACATGATGTAATTTAGTGATACGAAGGAAAAGATTAGATTTAACGCCCGCACGTCCCTATGTCTAATTTGACCGAGGGAAATACATAATCGCATGAGTTCTTTTCCTTTGCGGTATTATGCCTGGGCTGTCAGAACCACTTGCGTCACCTTATAAATAATGCCGATAGTTGGTGAGGGAAAAAGGAGCTGAGCAGAAATGAAGATGTGCAGCAACAATTACTCATAGCATATTGGGTTATCGTGCGTATTTTCCTTTATTGTGCTTTTTGCTCATGTGAATAGTTATCCACTTTGTCCGAAATGAATGGTCTACCGTACGTGTATTAATCGATGATCTGTAGTAGTGTATGGCCACAGACATCAATCTGAATTATTAAGATGTAAGAGAAGCAATAGGCATACTGAGTTATTCAGCTCTTCACAGTATGTAGGGTACAGTATTGCCTCATAAATACTAGTTCGTGCAATCGATTATAATGTTGCAAATAAGGTCATTGAAAAAGTATAATGAAGCAAGCTCATGTTTCAAGTTCTTTTTGAAAGGCGACCATGTGATACAATATACTTTTGGTCGCGTACAATCCATTCAAACTGTGCATGATAGTTTCTATAGAGCGTAAAGAAACAACCGTTGCCATAGAAAGGTCTGTAATATTCCCACGGGCAGTAGACACATTTGTCCTTTCTAGTTATGATGAGGTACTTAAGGAAATAACACAATTCCCTGTCTCCTGAGGATGATGCGTCAATATTTCTTGATTTTTCTTCACACAAAGAGACCCTGGCCCAATGTCGTGTTATCAAAGTGATGGGTCTCGGGGCTCGGACCTTATCACAGGCACGGCCGATTGGTGTGTTTCGGTCCCCAATAGACAGGCCTTTGAAATGCCAAAGGATTCCGTACAGAAACGAAAGATAAACGTTATTAGCACAGCTTTATTCCTTAATGCAGGCGCCTGCTGTGCTGGGGGTCGCCAACTGCCCCGCTTGGAATCTGATCAGAAAGGGGGGTTAGGAGTCGAGGACCCTTTCCCGACGGGTTGTCTGCTTCCCACAGAATACATTCGCAAGGAAACATCTGTAAATCTTCTCGTGAAATGGAGGCAAGAGCTTTTACTCTCCGGGAAGCTTATTGAAATGCCAGAGAGGTTCCCGGTTTTTGAGGACACTTCAGGTGGGTTACAGAGTAGAGTTTCAGATGAGAGCAGGGCCAATGTATTTTTTCGGTGCGAAAACAAGAAGGAACTCCATCGCAGACCAGGCGATATTTTGCAGGGAATACGAGAGGTGGGCCTTGGGCTCCTGTGGGTAGGCGGAAGGAATTGACAAATTGTCCCGGAAGGATTTGTTACTGTGGACTGTGGAAATTGTAGGAAATCAATAGCTTTAAACGTCGGGTCATCTTTATTTTGGGTGTGAGACGACAGAACAAACTGACAAGAACACTATGTGTTTGGCTGTCGTGTGGGTGGCAATGTGTGGTGGGCACCACGATGGAGGAAAGTATAATACTTCACACGCCGCACTCACATAGCAGGTAACAATCTAGGAATCAACGTCCCTTTCTTTAGGCTAGGATAGAAATAATAGTATTTACTGAAGCTGCATGAAAATCCATCGAAACCACGGCGAGAAATCATACCATACTCCGCGAGGGTCGAGTGGAATCTGTATTTAACATTTGACGTTATTATAAGAACACCACAGAAACGAATGTACATATTATCACACATATATACTTCAACTCAATCTGGAAGATTGCTTAAAAAAGGAAACTAACAGATCTGGAACGTAACATCTTAAACTTGCCAGAATCGCAAGTTGTGAACAAGCCTTTATTGCTACCAACAAGTTGATGTAGGAGAAGACCTACTGTGGAGAGACTGGGTGCTGGTGAAGTAGCGGACGTGGCCTAATGGGCGAAGTGGGCGGGTGAGGGGATAGTGACCTCTGCACCGACCTCCTTGTCGAGTGGGAATCGGAAGTGTGTTAGAGGAGGGTGTTGGGCGGGCCGGAAGGATGTGCACCTCACTCCGCCCGGTGTTCACATAGTGGGAGAGGGCATTGGGGTTTGACCTTATCTGATGGGCGCCAGGCCCTCCGAGGTGCCGAGTAACAAAGTGGGTGAAAGGCAAGGGGCGTATAGAGCAGCCAAAGGATCGGTTCAAGATCTGAATATAGCGGTCGGAGAGGGCTTCGCCGAGTGATTGGATTGGAAGTAGGGGGCACAGAATAGCAGCAGGGAGAAATAGAGCGGTCCGCCGGAAGTAAGAGGACCCCGCACTTCCGGTGTCCTCTTCCCAGCGTCCCCCGGCAGAGGGCGTCAGAGAATCGCTAAGCAAAGGCCGCATTTTCCCCCATCTACTCTCAGCAGCTGACGATGGGTGGGGGGGGGGGGGGTTCTCTACAGACACAGCTGGGAACCTACCCTGAGGTGAGGCGCGCTGCCTCTGTCTGTGTGCCTACCACTCAGTGCCCACCCCCTACCGCTATACCACCAGGGGGCGCTCACAGAACTTTGACCCCACTGTGATATCTACAGGCTAATCTAGCCCTCTCAACTACCAGCTATATGTGGGCTCCCTCATACCGATGAAATGTATATATACGCGTACCTTTGCAATAAGGAAACCACTCCTGTTGGATCTACAACGGGCAATATTTATTAAAATTCCTGTTAATATGTGTATGCCTCAGGGCAAAAGAATAACCCTAATACCTAAATATATATATATAAATGAGCCACTTTATATGGATTCCTAACAGGGAAAAGTGAGTTATTATTGACTACGAAATATCGTCACCGACAGACATAAACGATTTAGGCAACCACCAATATTGTACTGTACATTCTCCTGCTTTAGATTAATGACATCTGTGCTTAAGCTAGGTCCACGGGGGCTCATTGACTCCCCACGTTTTATCTACCTCCCTTATCGCTCACTCTGTGGAGTAGAGATTCAGACATATTTTGTACAAAATATGATCTCCGGCTCTCAGTGGTCATAACATCAACTCTGATGCTGCCACTGATGAGATTGAAAAATATCACCAGATTAGTAATAGCAATTGTGTATTGCATTATTACTGTGATTATTACTATGTGTTTTCCCATGGGTAAGTGTGATAAGAAGGCCAGTGTTAGAAACCTGCTATAAATCCTGCGTCTAGGCGGTCAGATATTGGATATTCCTCAGTGTATACACGGGCGGCGAACGGAGACTATGACATACAAGAAACAACAGCCGGGCTCCTCCCCTACCCCTACCTCCCCCGGCCCTGGGGTGCGTGCCACCACCGCGTTCTCTCTATCTCTACCTACGTCCGTCATCAGTCATCTTGACGGGGAGACCTCTCTAGGTCGGAGGAAGACGTCCTCTAGGAGCAATCTCTCTGCTAGGTCTAGCCTTAGATATTGTCCATACACCAGGACGTCCTTGAATGTACTTGAGTTATATATGATAATAGAAAGATGCACTGTCTTAATTACTATTTTTCTGTCTACTTCCCTCAAACATTAGCTCCACATCTCGAAAATCTATTGAACAATGTAATGTTTTCTTATCAATCTACACAATCATATTCAAATGTCTAAGACCATGTTTTTTTGTACTTTGGTTATTAATGCCCTCGACAATGTGGTATGCTTAAATGCCAAACTGACGTTTTTCGACATTGAAAGAATGAATTCGAACGTAATACGTCAGTCAATGAGAAAAGATATTGTCAAATGAATAATTTCTTCCATCCAATTTCATTTGAAAGATACTCTTAGTGTCAAAGTTTTTTCAATGGATACTTTGTAGTTACGTTCATTATTTTGAGGAGGTTATTTCTAAAGGCAGTCAAGGGACGTCGACCTTCTTTATTTCTTGACCTCAGTCACATTTGTTTTGGGACTTTCGCATTGAGCATAATAACAATAAGTAAATAACCATAATGATAATGCACTGGGCAGAAGCCTCAGGCAAAGGTATTGTGAATTCGTTTTTATACTGAGTTAATGTTCCGTCTAGTCATTTTACAAAGAATAGAAGCAGCTTGTGGTTAAGTATATATTTATCTTATAAGAAAGGTAGAGGGGATGGTCACCGAAGGTTACGAGCACTGATATAAGGTAATGTCAAAACAAGTAATAGATTTACATAATAATGATAAGATTGGAAAATATACATAGGACGGTATCAGGGGGAGCTGAGACTGTCATCAAAACTTAGTGTGTAACAATATGACAGTGTCACTTACCTGTAGAGGTACTCTACCAGGAAGACCAGGGAGTAATATATAAACGCAGTTGCAGTAGGGTAGCAATAGAGGATAAGAACTAGAACTGAAGGAATAAGACTTGAACGGGAGTTAGGTGGAATAAGTCAGTGCTGGTGGTATTCACGAGTGACCATAGGTTGGACTAAGGGGAACATCCGAGTGCAGTATACGAAAGAGCTATGTTACCTGGAGACTTGGAACTTACGGTTGGGCAAGATCTGTTGTACCTAAGTGATCATTTGTTACTGTTTGAGATCAGTGGGTACAGTTTCAACTTATAGAGCTGGGCTACATGTGTGATGAATGCCGGTACCTTCTTCTGTCTGCAAATTCTTTCATAAACTTTAAACCTCTGCAAAGCAAGTCTCTTCAATCAGAATTGAACGCCTTGGGTGAAGTATGAATCTCTATCACTGGCTAGTATAAACGGAACTTGACTTAAGAGTGATGGATAAATTACTCTTAAGCATGAAGTGAGCAAACATCTTTATTATATGCCCCAATCTGAAGACAATACTCAACACTTCTCTTTCAATAATGTTTATTAAAATATGCCCTGTGCCAAGCTCAGTACCGGTAAACTGTCCTGACATGGACGGCCAATTTGTGTCTTTTGAACAGAGCCCTGCCAAATGAAAGAGTATAGTTTGGTCACCAGCTGCCTTTTCCCCAGTGCCTCCCTGATAGTGGCGAGAATGAGCAAGGACGATATATGCTATTTGCATCTTAGTTGGTCACAGTTATTTTTGATGCCCTTCTATAAACTTATGCACTTGATTTCTGAAGCTTGTTTCTCATTAGACTCGGGCCGTTTATATACTTTAATATTTGCACTCCTAAATATTCATCATTCTGATACAAATAAACACTCCAATCAGTGAGCAAGTCATGTAACTGCTTTGGACAGGATGTCCTCCATGAACAAACCATATAAACCAATGGCAACAAATGCCATTCTCTAGTAATGTCTTAGATCTGTAATATATTTTGATTAGATCCAATAAAATCACGTTTTATATTTAAAATGAAGCCAGTCTGTCCATATAAGCCGCATCTTAACTACCTGATTATGCAATTGCATGAACCATAGACCATCAGCAAACCAATTCGCACACTCAGTGTAGTCCATTAAAACTTGGAAACTTTGACTTTATACGGATTGCATACACTTAGCATACACAAACAAGCCTCAATTCCCCACTCACGGGGATACCGGTACTTTTTGCCCGTCCCCATCTTCACTCTTGATGGCCGTACACGTCCTGCCTTTGGAGATTGAGCGGTGCCCGTCACTCTCCATACACAGACACCTCTATCCGAGCTGCTCGCAGCGGATTACTCCAATTACACCAACAATGTGAGCAGGTGCCCCTGGGAGACGGGGGTGGCTGGTAAGCTGGGGGTGGCGGTCGGTTGGCAGGCTGAGGTTGCAGGCAGAGGGCTGTGTTTGTGGATGGTCGGAGAAAAGAGGGCGGAGGGAATTCAGCGCGTTATGCATGCCGCGCCGTACTGCGCCTAGAGACGCGCAATCAGTGGGCGGCTGGCCCTCCCCGAGGGGTGCTTGGGCGAGTAGATGGCATGCATGATGACCTGCTCCTGCCTTCCCGCATGCAGCCGGTCCTCCCCCTTAACTCTGAGCCATAAGAATCTCATGTAACACTCCAGGTTTCTCCAACTCGTTCCAACCGAACCTGGCTCGCTTCACCAGGCACACGCCATGTTTCATTTTGTATACATTAGACGTATCTTTGAGTTTTGTACACATGAGCATACAGGTCTTGACCTACCTTTCGTGTGTACAACTAACAAATAAATTGCTCTGCAGACCATACACGAATACTTAATGGCATCATCTTTACCGTGTAGTTGAGAAGTTAGAAATAGATGTATATTTAAAGAAGCTATATGAATGTATAACACTTCGAATGTATGAATCGATATTTAGAAATAGACGGTATTTCCACAATGCATTTTATAAAATGCGGAACATTCACTCTTATTTTCTATAGAAGAAATATGGCCTAAATCGTAGTAGTCATGCACGCTGTCCATGCGTGTTGGGCCATAACAGATCTAATTGATCTAGTTTCTTGAAGAGTGACGTTTGACTAAATGATAACTTGCATTGTCCTTTATCAACACCATGCTTTCGACCAGTTTATCGTGGCAGGCTATTGCCTAGAGGAGCAATGACTTACCTATCCTCATTTGACATTACAAACTATCAAACAGGAAAGTTATAATTTTAACCTGTACCTGAATTTTAACTGAGGGTAATGATATGCAATGTTTGTTAAAGTTTTAACCAGAACATCAAGAAAAACAGTTGGATTTGCTGATAATAGCAAGTCTATGAAGAATATGAAGTTATATGGGAAAATAGCTGGCATTTCTTAAACTATACATAAGATATATTATTATTTGAATAGAATAAAAAGCAGCTCAGTGTCATTTACTCTTGTCGTTCAGTACTCCTTTTGGAAACTTTGCCCTTTACGTCCACGCCGGAGGTGATCATTTCTGTCTGCTTGTTTGATGCCCAGCTGAGCTTAGCCGTCAGCGCGTTGGCAGCTATGGCAGTCGGCGGAAGGAGGTAGTAAAAGTCAGCGTCGTTTCCTGGTATGTGCCAGACGTATCAGACGCTGTGACGTGTCAACTGTGACGTCAGCTGCCCGGCTGCACCTGCGCAGTGAGGGTTCGCATTGCATATCGCCGTCAGGGTGCTGCCAAAGGCATCGACGTGAGTCCGACTAATGATGAGCTGTCTGGGGTACACTAACGAAACTGTTTCACTAACAGTTCCAAGTGGACAATGACAGACAAGGGAATAAATATAACACTCCAACTAGCTCCTTTCCACACGAAAATACGGCACAAATGATCGACCAAAACCTGTCAACTTTGAATCAAGAAGCGTAATTTCGCAGCAATTTTCCGCAAATGAATCAAATCTGATTGTGAAACGGCTGGCTCTGAGGTATTTTCTACTGGCATGTTTTTAAAACCTTTTTTCACAGAGAAGATTGTTTGTGGTTTGGCCCCTCGGCCACATTGATCCAGCATCAACTCAAAAACTGTGGTAAATTAATGGACAGTCCATTTATGTTTCTAGCTCGAATCGACGTTCTTAGGTTGTGCCCTGGAGCGATAGTTAGTTATCATTATACATGATGTTATCTAAAGCCATACATTATTATATAAGATACGTGAAAGACAAACGCCATTCTATTTCATATTGCTCTGCTTTGTAGGAAAGTGAACTGCAGAGTATATCATATAACCTTAGGTTAGGCATAGGCCTACTACTGCGCCGCCCTGAGTAAAAGCCCTATTTCCATATACTACTCACATCCGATTCTATCATGTTTGTACGTACTGGCACACTTTGCCTTACTACAATGTTGTGATACTAATACGCCGCCAAAGGTATTGTTCAAGAGCAACATACGAACTGTTTTTCTTCTTTAAACAATCTATCAATAAACGCCAGAAAGCAAACGGTTTAACCTGCCCACTCATTCTATCCTGATTTCCTGACAATGTAGTCCAAAACCATTTTATAGAAACCCTGCAACAAATATTCTTATGGCCGATTAACAAAATGGTTAATAGTCTAAATGTATCATATAGCAAATTTACAATCGAAGATTAAGGAGTTTTACATTTAAATTTGATTTATTACACAGAGGTTCTGTATAGTTGCACTGGTCAATATAGGTAGTATGTTTTGTGCCATTAAAACTAAATGCTACATTGTCGACCTATCTAGCTTTGTATTATTCAATGTACATAATCAGGGCTAGATACATTGGCCAGATTGAATATTCATGGACAAATTTGGGTGTCGTTGTGACCTTAGAGTGACTATTGTGGCAATGCTCGCTCGGTTACTCCATGAGAATGGGCATTGGCTGTGGGACACTGGCCCCTTACGCCCCAGCCTTAGGGCTGTGTGCACCGGGTCCTCCCTGTGGGGGGCTCCCCATTACCAGCCGGTGTAATCAAGCCTAGTCAATGGCTTCCATGGTTGACAGGGACGGCCTAATGTGCGCCCAGTGTCTCTTTTACACGCCAGACAAAATATAGAAATTAGATTACCGCCAGGGTCTTCTGCTGCACTTGACTTAGTGATCGCCTCCAGGCTTCAAAGCCCTTCACGCAAGACATGGTAAAGGGGCAGTCCAGGCGTGAAACGTGGCCTCTGTGAGAGCAGGCTGGTCCGCCTCCGCCAACCTGATTGACTGACTTCTTATCAATCTTGGCGGCGGCGTTTTGCGGTGGGCTTCGGTTGATGCTGAGTCGTAAAAGACAATACAACTGGTGTCAGACTACATTGGCTCTCTAGGATGGGACCTGGTGAATTGAATCATCTATAAAAAGCAGGTTTGTAATACGAAGCCAACCGCGGTCGCTATCAAAACGCTCCGATTTCATTGCATGACACTTGTCATTCAACAACCACCGCTTCCAAAGCACATGCGAACTCGACATTCCACGTCCTTAAATTCAAAAAGCACTTCCAGGGAATGATGTGCATGATCGATGCGCCAACAGAAACCACCTTTGTCCAGGTGCCATTTCCATCCTCCTTGCCAGCTTAAGAAAACGTTGGTCTGTACAAGCAGCTTCTTTTGTATTTACTTGGAAAATGGATAGAAATGTCCCATGCCGCTTTCATTGAAAAAAAAGACTGAATGGAAAAGTTGAAGACATTCAAAATCTGAAATTTATTAGAACAGATGGATATTATCAAATGAAACCTCGGGGGAATGAACGTTTCTCATACCTGCCAAATACACTAATCCTCACTAATCAACTAACAAGAGTATCATCGAGCAATTAGAACCACTAGAAAGCATATCATGATAGATCTACCTACGAGGAACCTTTTTTCCATACCCATAATAACTCAAGTGCTGTCAGATATGAATCACCGGTACCACCGCGGTACATGTAAACCACTCCAAGGCTGGGTCCTCAGCCGATAACGTTACCGATAAGTCGGCTCATCGGCGGCCCCCCGAGGCAGGGGTTGCCCTTTGATTGGTGCCTTGTGAATAACCCAGCTCCAACTTTGACCCAGTCTAGTAACAGAACTATGTTGATGAATGAATGGCAAAAGCAGCTTGTCGTCCGCAGCTGCTTGTATAGTAATGGTTCAGCGCTATAACCATGTAGGCGTGGTGATGCACTGGTTTGGCGGATACCTATCGGTTAACGAGTATTTTGCTACCAGTTAGTCTTGGATAAGGGGGAAAAACTATGCTACCACACACTTAAATACACTTATAATGCTTTTGACGTCAAATGCCTATAGTTGTAACTGTAATAATGCATGTTTTTTGGCATAATTATGTGCATCCATATAATTCATTAACATGTACTTCCGAAAGGGCATATCAATGTGAGCTGGAGCAACGGATCAGTTTATTGGAATACTGAAATAGGATATGAAACTACTCTAGACTTGCTATATCTTGGATGATATGTGTAATGTGTTCTACTCCCATTCCCACCAAGTCATCACTTTTATAAATTTTAGCACTGTAGAACCAACGACGTTATAGACATTAAACGATTTCCTCTTACAATAACAATCAGAAGTACGAAAGCATTTTTAAGCAGCCGCAGATATTTTTTTTGGTTTTTTTTTGCGAAGTCAGTAAAGATGCACCTTTGGTGAAAGGTCAGGAATGTAAAGTGATATCATGCAATTTTAATGCCATTGCTAATGACATTTTCGTTCATCAGGTTTATCAGCGAGCTTGAGCTGAAGCTAAAATTAATCATTCTTTAATCGGCCTCAAATTCAGAGGCTCTCAAGAACCATATTGTGAATCTATTCTAATAGTGACAAGTTATGGCACAATGCAGTACAATGCGCCTGGATTATCAAGTAGTCCCCTCTCGGTATGAATAATACAGTTTTTCCTTCACAAAGAGCTGACGGGGAATAGCTTTGAGAGCAATTCATTAACAATTTCTTAAACTTGTAGTTGTAATATATGGCATAAGTACTCTAAGATTGTACCTTCTGGAAGATCTTACTATACCTTCTGGAAGATCTTACTTGTACGAAGTTGGTTTCAAATTAAAAAAAAAGAAAAAAAAAGATGGCCAACAATGCCTTAACAAACATAGCAGAGACAAGTTTGCCCTACTACCGACCCTAACTAACTGCTCCCATTGCTCATCTGTAAGAAGAGCTGCTCACGGCAAACGCTGAGGGCGTCAGTCGCTCACAACAGTCCTAAACGTGAGCCCCAAGCCTAACCTAGCCACCTGTCAAGGAAATGTACTTAGCTCAGCAACCGCTGTGCTTCCGCCAGCCTAATAGTGGGTGGGCGTGGGCAGGTAGGTAGGCAGGTAGGTAGATAGGTAGGTAGGGTGGCCGGGGTGCATTATGACTGAGTCTACACACCCACAGGAGGATGCACTGTCTCTGGGCATTGACCTCAGTGACCCCGGCCTACTGCAATAATCATCAAAGTTATACATTGTTACTCACTGTATTATGGAGGGAATTGGCCACAGGATGGCCCCACTGGTAGGACAGCTGCAGTGCCTAATGCTCTGAGGGCTGTAAGGGAGAACGGCCAGGATGAACATTAACGTCGGTGCCCTCTTTGATCATATAAAGCATTGGAGTCTAGCCTATGCCGTCATCGAACCATGGGTAGGTTGTATATTTACTCTATGGCTGAAATGCTGACCTTACCCAAATTTTATGCTGCTGTAATGTATTGCATTGCCAGAGAACCCATAAATATTATACAAACTTGCTTGGAAATTCCAACGTAAACTCACCATTATGCGTCCGTAAATGACAGGCGTTTAGGACGAGGTCATCCAATCTCGGGAGTATACTATAAATGAGTGAATCCTACCAAGATGAAGGTAGTATAAGGCCAAGTGAGGTTATTCCTCAATCATTCCGGGAGTGCGAGCAGAGTGGTTATTTATTGCCTCCCCGCTCTTCGTCCAGGAACAATGCCCTCACGGCCCCCGCTCACATGTGGCCCGGTTATGTCAAGAAATAGGTTTATGGTTTAATCTTGTTCCCTGGGGGCGCCGAAGGAGCGTCTGTGGTTGTGGCTGGGTCAGGGTGATATTATGACCAATTTGTTGTCCCCCTTCCCCATATCCAGTGCAATGCACAACTGAAACCGTATAGGGTTATGAGCGAACTACTGGCAGATGCTAGTCCAAGACTCTAAGGAGCACAAAGACGCTAAATTATAGAACCTGCATTTTTATGACGCAGTGGCACACTCGTGATACTCTATGGCATATCATTTACTGACAAAACATTATTTTCATACAATATCATCCCAAATTTTGAGGCGTATTTCAGAAAGATTGATAAGGGGATTTCACTCTAGACCTATATGATTTCTGACTATATATATACGGTAAAGATATTTAGATTTAATTTGGTAACCTCGGCGGGGAGATTTTACTAGGCTTATGAAAAAGACTTCAACCTCTTGTGATCAAGGAAATTCGCTCGAAGACATTTTAACCCTTTTACCCTTGTTGCGTGTCACATGTAATTGCTCATGCGAAACGGACCGGCTTAAGGAGGTCCCTTGGTGGTGTTTTGCTCCCCTTAAGATGGCCATCGAAATACTTCATTTAATTTCGCGTGAACGGGATCTCAATAGTCCCATTGGTTTTGTCAAGGAACAAGCACGACATCTTCAGACTGCGACGCGTGGCTGTGAAAAACAGCCCCTCACATCGGCCAGCAGCGATTTTCCATCTCGATCCGGCACCTCCGGAGCTAAGACCTGACTTTGATTGAGGCAGTTCGCAGTCAGTCGAGGCAGGAGGTGCGACTGGCCCAGGGGCCGAGGTCAATAAGGGGAACCCGGGAGGTTGTCGGACCCTGTGCTGACCGTTGGCCGCAAGGGTCGGCACTGCAATGAGGTGAATTTAGTTGGCGTGGGAGTGGTTGTAAAGTAGCCAGCCCCCAGGGGGAATGGGGGCCATTGGGAGAGGGGACATTGGGTAGGATCCGGTGCGTGGGGTGGGGGTAGTAAAGGATATAGGCTTACGTTCCAGCAGTTGCGTTCTCCTACTTACACGATTTACCTATTTACATTATGGTCGGCCTAAAATATGCCAGTAGGCTCTGGATATAGAGCAGGCACCTATATTTCAGCCATTTGAATACACCTGCAGTGATGGAACTTCACTCGTATATTATACTATAGTTATATCGCATCTAGTCATTGATCAACATTTGTGGCCAGATGCGCTTGCCGCAAGTTGGTTACTTTATGTGAAATAGCCTATAGTATCTCAGTAATCCGCTCTGCTGGTATAGAAACAGCCACAGCAGCAGGCCCTGGACATGGTCCAACAGACGCCGGCCTGGTAAATCTGCCATGGTAACACCACTTCCCTGATAAGTGTATTGCGACCCTCTCCCGGCCCACAGCGCCTGCTGTCTCCTGTGAAGATATTGAGCGGCCCAAGATCAGGGCTGGACACAAAGCGGTCCTGCCAGCATCAAATGGCCGGGTCAGGCGGTGGGCAGGCCGCCCGGTGGCCTTTGACCGACCAGCCATTTGGTCCCAGCGGGGGTCTCAACAAAAAGGTAGACTAAGCGCCCACAATTTAATCAGCCCTCCCATGGTAGAGGAGCAGAAATTCAGCTCTGCCTTTTATACAGGCCTCTAACTGCGTTGCCCTAGGTAGTTGCGTTAGGCAAATTCAACTTCCTAGAAAAAATAGAACAACGCCTTATTATTGACAGAAAATAATAGGACAGAGTTACACGGTTAGGCTGTGCCAGAAGTATTTCTGACATGCAACGGAGGCTTTCGCCAGTTTAATTGGCATCTTTTGTCAGCGGAGGACTTGGCAGTCAGTGTAACTGTGGATTCCCTTCATCAACTTCGTTATCTTCCATTTCTCAGAAATGCCTGGATCCTATTGTTGCTGACCCAGGAGGCCTTTTCCCCGCATGCCGGTTGAGCAGCTCAATTGCTCTTTGTATCTGGGTGGCCTTAGGCCGTACACTTGCCGCCTTAGGCCTCCACTCGTGGCGGGCCACGTCATCAGGCCTCCATCTGGTGGTGACGCTGATAAGACTCCCCTAAGACCGGACCTGGCGGGGCGCCGGGTCCCCAGGTACCCTGCTGTCAGTGGGGATGACGTTCTCCTCGCTGCACCCCGCCATCCCGGGGATTACGCAGACAAATATGAACAGCCGGCCCCTGAGAGGCCATCGGCAGGACTCAAGGCTGAGGGTCACAGGCCGCACAGTCGGACACGCCATCTTCTATCAAAGGTTATTGCGGCTCTGGTACGACGTCATCTCTCCAACACTAATCGTTCTTACCTTTTACCTTGAAGTATGTATTGCAAAATTCTTTTGGATCTCTGCGAGTAAGCAATATCAAGCATCTACACGTGTATAGGCCGACAGGTCTATACCTGGCCAAGGTATGTTTGTATAACAATTCAAAGTACAATGCTGACAACACAAACAAAGATAATAGGCATTTAGACCTATATCATATATAACTGGTACTTTACACGTACATCTGAAAAAGTTTATTCTTTCATATGGTGGACAATACAAGCAAAGGTCACATTGTCTTAGATAATGGGATTGCAAGAGGCTCCTGCATTACCCTGCCTGCCTGTCATTAATCTAATACCCTCATGGCATCCTCAGGTATTTGGTAGTTTCTTCAGCAGACACATAATTCAATACCAGTCCCTTGTACTGTCTAAACGAGGTGCAGTCCTGACATACTCTACAAATTGGGGTTACATAATTAAGCTAATTTGGTAATTCACCGCGACTATTCTGGCAAGAAATGCAATCACATGCATGAGATAATCAGAGGGAAAAGTGTTAACTTATTTCTTTATCTAATAGCGCAATTGCCAAACACAAGGAAAAGTGAAGGAATTAAGCTACTTTTTAAAAATTGAGGATCTTTTCAATACATAACTCAGTGAAGGAATTAAGCTACTTTCAAAATTGAGGATCAATCCAAGATGCAATTACGTCCTTTGTTTGTATAGGGTTGGGGGACAATGGTGGCCTTGGAAAAGTAGATTGCTGAATTAAGGAGATTCTAAGATGCAATTACCACTTTTGTTTGTACTATTATGCCCGCCACAAGTCAGTTTTACTTCATCAGACACGTCTAAGAACAAAGAAGCCAGAAGCCAGATCTAGAGTAAACAAACCATCAGTGGCGTCCTTCTCACAACTAGATTGGTTATAGGCAATGAGCTTTCTTTATAACAAACTACAGATCAAGTATTGACATAACCTGTTTACCACTAAAAGCATTAACACTTCTTTTGACAAGATATTTTACTTAAGAGAGCTGTGTAAGCTACATGCAATTATAAAAGTAATGTAGGCATGTCTTTTCTGGAAAAGTGGTTCGCGAAAACGCTGGAAACAACCGTCTAGTGGCATATGGTATTATTTTAAGTAACCCTGACTGATATGACTGGCACGGGAGCAACTACCCTCCTGCTCCTCCAAGACCCTGATTGGTGTGGGCAAGGTGATAGCCAGCTAATGTGGGGCGGATAGCGCGATAGCCTCCTGCCTGTCACTGGCGGCTGAGGAGCTGAGGGCTGGAAGCCAGGCCCTGTTTGTTGGCCTCTGACCACCCCTTAGGCTGCACCCATCAGGTCCCGGGCCCGGACTGACGTGTAGGTGGGCCAAAGGAGGGGCGCTATCTTAGTCATCTAAATGTGGTCGGGTTTAGAAGAGTCATGTGGGTATGGCGGTTAGAGTGAGTTAACCGTGTTCACAGGACTTAAGGGGGAGCTCAAATGGTATTGATCAGTAAGATTGTAGGGATTTCAGTGGTCCACCCCACCCCCCTGTTACCCGTTCTTTTATCATTGGGCCTTGACGATTTGATTGGAATCGGTGTAAGGTACTATTGTAGTGTTTAAACTTTTGCGAACCATGACTGGCGACATTTGACAAGAAGACCATTAATTTGCGTAGATGTGGATGAATGATAATGTTTACCAATCGTGTTTGGCTTGGCGAAATGACACACTTAAGGAAACAAAAAACAATAAGAGCATTACATGCGATTCCGAGATAACATTATATAGATTTCTTGTCACCTAATAAGTCCAAAGTATTGGAATCTCCAGTGGCAAGTGAGTAGGTTTACGTTCCGGACTGCCTCTAAATCGCTGTTTTGTGTAATTGCCAGCCGTTTCCATTTCGGGGAATTGAAGAGCTTCCACGGCTCAAATCCCCACATCCTAGATTGCGCGAGTCATTTCCTTCAGCCATTAACCTGAAAAGAGTGCTATAGGTATTTGCCGGTAACGTTAAGCTAGCTGCAAAGCGAGTCACTCTTCTGGTAGGGAGAGGGGAGATTGAGCTGCTCATGCCTTCCCCTGACCCCGTGAGGTGCGCTGCCGGGCGGGCGGGCGGCGGAGAGGCTGGTTTCTTATCACGGCCCCAGCACGATGATTAGCGATAAGGACATTTCATAGCCTTCTAGCCTAATGCGTGATGTCACCCAACCACGCTCCCGTAGGCAATCAGGCGGTTCTCGCCACCCGTCACT
Source organism: Lepidonotus clava (assembly GCA_936440205.1). Lineage (NCBI taxonomy): Eukaryota > Metazoa > Annelida > Polychaeta > Phyllodocida > Polynoidae > Lepidonotus > Lepidonotus clava. The sequence continues at coordinate 21,874,697 of OW387134.1, forward strand.
CACACGCCTCACTGCCCGTAATGATCTAATGTGAAAAGCCGCCGCAGCTAAGGCGATTCGCCCACTGCCATTACGGCCTCCGTGTACCTGGAGAAGGAGTTCTCCTGTGAGGGCCTAAACCTGTGCAGACAGCCACGCCGCAGGCAGTCTCAGGGACTGTTATGGCATTTATGTTGATGGTGATTAGAGTGTAAATCAGGGTTTAGTGATAAAGATAAAACGTGATACCTTGAACAAACCTCAATATTATAGGTGGGAACCCATTGAGCGATGCGACTGCATGAGATTCTGTTCGAATTAGAGATGCTAGCGACCAAACACTGTCAGATAATTTTCAAAAGATTGACCATTTTTCCAAGGATTTCTGGTCAAATTGCTCAATTTGTACACCATTTCTATTCGTTTTCGATCATTTCTGGTGGTTTTTGACTCTTTTTGATAGTCCAACGACGGCATTCGACCGAAATTTCAGTGTCATCACTCAATGGATTCCCTCTTTTACTAAGTTTTAGATAGTATCCTTCTGAGATTGAGTGTTGTAATCTGGATATACCAGTATCAAGTATATTGTGTTGGTGACTTTACAGTGCCTATAAACAATACGGTGCCTGAGGTTATGGCTTCCCTATAGTCAATTAAACTCAACGGAGAAGAATGTTGAATTAAGCATGCATAATAGGAACGTTTTCCACCGGAAATATAGCGTATAGGGATATCTCTCTAGTCAACAAAGATGTATGGATTAAGGCCCATGTGTATTTTAGAGGGAATTAGTTCGCCGTTCATTGTTTAGGGATTAATTCCTATAATGGAAAATAAAAAGAAAGATTAAGAGATTTTGTATACATCGCGTAATAAAAAGTAATACACATGGGAATAATCTGACAAAGGAATGTCACAGAACGTGAAGCACCATACTGTCAGCTATGTATACATACCGGATAGAAATACTCATAGATTCTGACAACTTCGCAATACAGACATAATAAACACGCGTAGTGTTAGCGCTGTTCTATGCAATGCAATGTATCCACAATCAACAGTACATACCTCAATATTTCCACATGATACACTTATAGCATCCTTGTATATGGGCGACAGAAATAGACAAAGTAATTGGTTGTCTTGGCCATCAGATTGATTGTTGAGACAGTGACGAGGAGTGGCGAGGAGTGGCGAGGAGTGAGTGATGTGCTGTGTTTGTTGATTAATCTGCTGCTGTCCTCATCAGGATGGTCAGACAACACTGTGGGCCTCATTAATTACAGCTCAGACAGACGGATCGTCAACCACCGCCCAACACTCTGCCCACTGCTGATGGACCAATCCAAACCCTATTGATTTGGTGATGTAGAGCTTTTGCTTCCTGTTCTTACCCTTAATGCCTAAGACCCGCAAACTTCTTAACCTCCCTTAAGACTTAATATTGCATCTCTGAAAGTGGGAAAGTCTAATGACTTATATTGATAGAGTTTCATTGTATTGAAATGTACATATCATTCGGATGACAAATCAATTACAATCCATTCATCATACCGATCATCGTTCCCATGTCCTGCTTAGAAAAATAAGGACAACTTAGAAAACTGGAGACATGTGGGTTTTTATTTACGAGTGGATACGGCAACATAGCATGTGGTATCAATGGGTGGATTAGGGTCTGTTATAACATGATTTTTAATAAATTGCGAAAAACGATATTATGTGGTATTGTAATTGTGTAGAAAGGTACAGGAATCTATGCATTACGAAGGCAGTAGAATTCATCATGGTCAGGAATGCCATCACAAAAGTATGCTAAGTGCAACAGAGTTAGCCCCATTACTAACTTTTTGATGCAAGATTATCTTTGCCCCTACATAATTTCTCCTTCGCACAACTCCGCATCGGCAGTTCACATTCTCCACTATTATTCCGAATTAATGAGTGACATAAATCGAAGAACCTTGTGTCTAAAATTCATCAATTCCTATTCCTTCAACTTGTGTTATGTTCTAACAACAATATCTAGAGTGAGAAATAGAACTGCCACATTCATGTGGGGGTGACAGGACTCCATGAAATATTTCACCAATATCACAAAGGTTTCTATTCTGAAATCTCCTTCCTAAGCGTAGTATCCATTAGGTTGTGGCAATTACTGACTAATATTCCGCTAAATCATGTATTGTTCCGATGTGTGAGGTTTCCTTCAGGATTTAATGGCCATTAATAAGACGTTTGCCTCCCTTGGCACAGCGGGGTAACCACCAATGGCGCGCACAGCACTCTCACAGACCCCTGTTGCTAATAGGATCTTTTCTACTGCAGCCCCCTCCCCACATCCATATTGTACTTTCCATTTGCTAGTGGCACTTTCCTCTTTTGAAGCAAAACACCATTCTCGATGGTGAGACCATACCGTGTTCCCATATGGACGACCTATTTTGGCTACCTCATGTAATTATCTACGTTTCTCCATCTAATGACTGATGTTACTTTTTTTGTTAATTAGACATTGTCTTCAACCTTTCTCAGGCGTCAATTGGCTGTAGACGCCTTGAATGAGAGTAGTGACTTGTCTCCTGTTGACCTTCAGAGCCAGCGGAGGCCCCGTCCTTGGTGCTGATTTATTAGCTAATTAGTTGGTCTAGCTTATCACTACTAATGGGTCAGCAGGGGCCACGGTATGCACTGAATCCGAGTATTTGTCAAGCAGGACAGGAACAGCCAGTTCCCCCGCCCTTACCGAGACCATGAAAAATCATTATGGTCCCTTTTCTTTCTATAATAACCTACTCTCTGATGTGCCTAACGCTCCTAGGCCTCGACCTTGAGCTGTCATTTCAGATGGGTCGTCGTTCGCATGAAACAGCATATCTAAAATGCATGGGAAAGGACGGGCAAATTAACACATTGTTTTGCATACAAGACAGCATAACATACATGCGAATGGACAGGGCTTTGGCAATTTGCATTTAACTGTATCTAATCTCCTCAAAAGCAGTACCAAGATCTGTTGCTTTAAGTGTGTCATCGATATATAACTACGATGACTTTTTAAAACCACTTTTTTTAAATGTATAATCCTGCCCTTATACTATTTGCATGAACTACTAACAGGGTAGTATGAATGACCTCCCCCTTTTGCTTTAGACTTATGATACCATGCAAGGCAAACCCCAGAGGAACTTAACCCCCTCGAGGCGGGATGAGCAGATGCTTGCTGGAATGAGTTTCTCCAGTCTGGTTATTGAGAAACTGGCACCAATCAATCAGTGGGGCCTCTGCCACTTTGAATCGGACCCTGGCTTTCATAATTACTGGGCCAGTGCTCTAACCACAGACTTACGTGGCCGACATAAAAAGTCCTTTTTCCATTTGGCGTTTTTGTCACAGAGGGTTGGGGGAGGCCGGAACCCGGCCGTGCATTGCTTTCTCCTTCCCCGACTAAGTGATGATGATGGTTTTACTGCGGCACATGTCAATCCATGCCACTTTCCCCGAGGAATCTCAGCAGGGGGAGAATGGCGATGTTCCAACGTGACTCGCATCCTGCCCCGATGTAAACGTCTTGCCAATTCCCCATAGCAGCCCCCACTGCCCAATGGCCCACTAGGGGTCAGTGCAATCTGGGCCACCTCCCATCAGGCGACGGTCAGCGCCGGCTACATGGAAATGAAGGCCCGGCCCGTATGCACAAAGAACTGCACGTCGGGCCGGTGGATAACGATTTCTGGCAGCCCAGAAGCTGTGCGGGCTAGTGAGGACAGAGCCACAGGTAATAAGCCTGTGAAAATGGGGGTAGTTATGGTAACAAAACAGACGTCGCAATTTTATCAGACAGGATTTGATGTAGACCTATCCGCTGATGGTCCTTTATCTAAATGTTTAGTGAGTGGCAATGGTTAAAACCTGTAATGTCAACGTTTGTCATTTTCGACATTACATCAGTTACCATTATACAAGTGGATGCGCCTTCGAAACAGTCTAGGCCTATGCTGTAGTCCTATGTAAGGGGTGTGTATGACAATTCACGATAAGGATAATGTTATTTCAGGCATGTCACCCCCTCACACCCACTGTATCTGAAAGGTTTTAGATCACTTCAGGGTAAACATGTACTTATATAATTATTCTGTCAGGTTCAGGCCTCAAAACTGAAGCAGCGACCTTTAACGTCAACAGCTCTGCTGACTTAGCCTAATGGATTCATTAATTAAAGTCATTAATTCAGTGCCTCCATTTCTCGCCTACTAATGTTGCTAAATGGAGCTTACCTTCTACTAAATTTTCACGGGTCCTACCGACCCCAATATAACGCTAACAGCAATCGGTATTAGCATTACGACTGGCTCTCCTTCCACAACGCCCGACCCAACCACCAGCCACAATTACACCCACCACAGACCCACCAAATTGATGGTGCCGGTGGTTTTAAGAGGAGGCTCTCCTCAGGGGGATTTCTATCCCCAGCTAATGAGGATAAAAAGTGTAGGTAAAGAAATGACTGTGGCACGGGCCGTGATACCTGTGTTTAGGGGGGTTCGATTTGGGCCTGCTGAATACGGCGCTGATTGCCCCAACAGTCGGCCGCTCTCCACGCCCTTCTGTTTCTCCCACTGACAGGGTCAAACGGCAGCGCGTCCATGTCCACTCGCGGCCAAAAAGTCCTGTCAATCGAGGCCCCTTCTGAAAGGGGGGCTTGTCGAGCAGCTCAGAGCAGCCCAAGCCTGTCTGTCATTACCGTAAACGTCTGAGCTGTTGGTCACACCTTTATTCTAAAGGTCACCTATATACATTTTGGCGTTAGTCTTGGGAGCAAATATTATCCATCTTAAAGCTCTGACAGCAAGCTCCATAGAATTATCCGCAATATCCCAGCCCTGAAAATTACTCGTGATTAATTCGGTCCTGGATTCAATAACAGACAATCGAGTTGTTTCATAGCCGGAAAGATGCATGCGTTGTAACGGATGTGTCAGTTGACAGTCTAAGCTAATGTGGCTGAGGATATACGTATTACATTATCCTTCTGGCTTGTGGCTACGCTACATAAAAACCTAACCAGCATTTCCCGAATTAATGGCACAAACCGAATGAATTTCGAATAAGAGGATTGTAAAGGTGTTCATAAAACGTGTATTGTGTATCATTACGTTGAGATAAATATTGCATCAATCCTCTTGTATTCTTGTGTTTTATCAATCGTTGGAGTAGTTTGAACCTCTATTTCTTACTTTTATAAACAGTATTATAAAATACCTTAAATTATTTATGTATCATTTTCCAGTATTCTCGCAGTTCGTGACCTTGTAGGAAAATGTCTGATCACTGGTCATAAAACGCGGGTGTCCCAAATCTAGAGGTTGCCTACAGTGGCAATCACTCGAAAATTATTCCTGGTTGACAGAGTGGCTTATTTCCAAAATTAACTCATATCAATGATGCTTTGATATTAGTGCGGCATAACGAGTTGTTTTGATTGAAAAAAGATGCAAACTTTTTGTGGACAAAGGATTTGATCACCATATCATATGAAAACGTGTACTATTTAAAACAAACTAAACAATTTCACATTTCGTATTGACGTATTTCGAAACATTCATTTGAAAGTTAAAAAATGTGTTTGTTATCTTTACTGTTAGTGCTTGCGAGCAAATGAAAAGCCATGTTTGAAGATCAGTTCAAGGTCATTCAACCTTTAATAGCCCTAATTTCTTAAGTGACTATGATAGTGTGCTGATGATACGTTCTATAATAACTTCCCACATCATTAAAAAATGACAAGATAGGCCTATTTGTGATTACAGAAAATCATAAAGTTTCCTACACTTTATGTCAAAATAGATATCAGATATTGGAGTTAATTATTATTTCATAGTACCTTGTGATTCTGTCTGTCGTACTGAATTTCAAGCAACACCCTCATTTAATTTTGTGTTTTTGGGTCCCTAATTAGTCAAAACACGTGTGGTGTCACGTCAAATTTGAGGCTATTTTGAGAAATGAGGAATGAATGAAAGAAGAACTTTTGCAAAGAAAGTTATTTGCAAGAAATTGATGGCAAATGATAGGCCGAGGTGTGTAAGGCCTACTTGTGAAGAATCCAGCTATTGGAGCTAAAATAATTCTATTAAAATGAACTAGAGCTATCCTTATTTGTAACCCCGAACTGGGTGATTTGTTAGCTATAAAGCTGTTTATCAGTACATGGATAAACATAAACTAATATGTCGGAGTTAAAAAGTTGAATATACTTTACTTTAAGGATGTATATCAGATTTAAGTAAGATATCCATTTAAAAAAACGTCTTGAAATAACCTCGGAATAACATTTGGTTGAGGGTATAATTGTATTACATTCAGTTTGACTACAGAGGCAGTTATACCTGGGTTATACTTGGATTCTGTAAAATTAAGAAACAAAATCACTTATTGCTATGAAATCGAGGACCCATAATCATTACATGAAACAATTCCCGTGTTATATCTGTGGGATTTGGTATAGGTATTAGTTGATAGATAGAAATGTCAAGTGACGCTCGTTGAAATTTCAGCGTGAAATTCGATCGACCTTGAAATGTCATAGACACATGGCTGTAATCTGCCACCAACCCTTATTTGAACATAAAGAAAAACTATGATGTTTCAAATTCTGGCGAAAGTAAACTGCGGAAATAGCCTACTCATTGATTTTGCTAAGATTACCCAAATAGCGTACACTTAAGCCTGTATATGAGTATACTAAGGAGGACAATCCAGTAGACTGTGCGGATTAGGCTTTATCAAATCCATCTGTCTTAGGGATTTAAAGTCCTCTGAGAACACTGGCTTACAGCCCCAGTCGTAGGGAAAAACAATCAGTTCTTTCAACTCACATTCATGTGTTCTGATTGTGTCCTTCCTTTACCTGCACGAATAGAGGCTCGTGCACGTGCCTGTGAGAGCCGACTCCGTGCGTGCGTGGGAGAAAGGGGGGTGGGGTGGGAGGTTACCGCCTGGCCCAGCCAGTTACAGGTGAAACTCTACTAGGGTATGGGGCCAGCCTCTCTGGATACGTATGTACATCTCACAGTTTTCTTTTTTTCTGGCGGAACGCATGTTCTTTTAATCCAGTATTGTTCCGTGTCCGGCTACCGCGATTATTGGAATTTTATGTTCGATGTCAGGTTAAGAGGGTGAAAATTAAAGTGACATAGGGGCCTACTTTGCATCTGTGCCATACCCATGCCAGTCCAACCAAAAAGGCTGTGCAACAAAGCTCAATTTGTAAATGTCAAGGGACTGTCTTCTACATAGACATTCAATGTAATCTTTTGTGAAGTGTCGCATCCTTCTGTGTGATGATCGCAATCGTTTTATGATATTTGAAAAACGCTAAATGTAGGAATTTAGTCTATACTTCATAATACCATTATTATGAAAAATAACCAAAATAAATAATCCATATGGATTTAATTGGGTTAATTCGCCTCTCATGTAAGTGTTCTGTATGCCATTCTCGTGAAATTGAATACATGACTAACAAAAGCCATTATGCCCTTCTCCCTTCACACAATCCAAATGGTTGCCATGGCAAATTTCCTGGTTGCTGGATTAACTCCTGTTATGCAGTGAGACAGTATCCGGCCTCAGATCTATTTGGCGGCATTCCTTCCTGCTCTAACTGATGATGAGAGGCGGTGACCTGTGCCCAGTGCCTGGCCCCGACCAGGACCCCAGACCGGCCGTCTGGTTGGGGCTGGTGTCCCCGTACATTATCGTCCTAGGGAGATGGACGTTGTCCCCGGTGTAGGGGCCTGGATGACAGCACGGGGACCTAAGCCCTGTTTCCACCAGCCGATTTTACTACCGATTTCAGAAATCGGCAGTGGGAATATTGCATGGTTAATCATGAACATGTTATATACCATTAGAATAGGTTTTTATTTATCTTGTAAATGGTATGTAAGATATATAATCCTTTGCCATATTACCAGTTAAAAGTAATACATTACCAACAAATCGGTAGTAAAATCGGCTGGTTGAAACATGGCTTTATTGGTGGGGGATAAAACGTCTGGGCCAAGCAGGCCGAGGGGCCGGACAGGCACTTGATGGCTGTTAGACTGGTACTATAGTTACCTTTGTGACTGGTCAGTTGGTCAGTATAGAGACCTGACCTGTCTCTCAATTCGACCCCGGGGACGACGTATTTAACTTAAGAGGAGACCATGTCGTGTTCATTGACCTGGGTTTGTTGGCGGCTCGTCCTACGTTGTACTATCGGGGTCGATAACATGCGCGTTAGAAAGGACTGGCATACTTGATGAAGACTTATCATAACTATTCATTGTCGTTTCTTCTCAACTACAATACAGGGCTTACTAAAAAATAGTTGACAATGTAGCAGCGAGTAACTTTATCGGTAAGGAATTAGTGTTATATCTCTAGGAGGGGAAACAGCTTAACGGTAGAGTAATGGTGAATAACCTCATAGCAATAGTCTGCTTATGTAACAATGCCATTTCCAGGCCCAGCTGCACACGTGGGTATTGTTGAAATGAGGCATGTTTCCATCATAGATCTATATATCATTAATAGACCGTAACCCACCAAAGGCCACGGAAATGAAGGATTCTGGCCCCCATTTACAAAGAAACAAAGACTGTTATATGTATTGATGAAAGAAGGCATCACCTAGGGAATATTTCCTTTGGGCTATGGCAAAGATCGCTAACCAAGTATTATTTGCTTAGGAGAATCTATACGAAAACATTTTATATTTTCCTATCGTCCCATCTCAACATCGAATGTATTAACCAGACAATAAAGATATCATATTATTAGTTTTGAGAGCACAGGGAATCCATTAGAAAGTTAAAATGACAGAAGATACTATAGAAAGCGACTCCACGATGCCTTTATTTCGAAAATGGTCTATTTCTTTGCTAACTGTATAGCACTTACGATCTTCGCAGAGTCAAGGATGCATTCGCAATTGCAAAAATATCTAGGCAAATTAAGTGTAACGACGACTCCATCATGTTACCCTGATCTTCCAGTATTAAATGACCATGTCATCATCTATAATCACAAAAATATTTATTACAATAATTACAATTATTGCACGTATTTACATTTAGCATATTTCGGTTAAAACTAACATCATCAACTTGCCAGTAAAAGCAATCGATTTTTTCTCCACGGATGTCCCCAAGCCCCAGCAGGTGTTTTACTGTACGCCAATAAACCCCCCTGACCAGGTGTAGTGTAGGATGGGGCGTGAGTTATTGGCGCCCTTCTACATGTGTACGTTGTCTCATAACCCCAGGCAAAGTCCGCTATCACTCAGTATACTACTGAAAGAGCCACTCAGTATACTAATCACAGTAAACCTGTCATATTGAATGGACGTGCCGCTCAGAATGGCTCTGCTCCTTTGAAGGTATCCGTTACACATACGACCCACGTTCAACCTGGAGATCTGGCAATGTCACCACTGTTCACCCCCACGTCCCTGTCGCAAACCCAATAGTCCCTAGCCTTTATTCGAAGTGTTCATCTCCTCCATTAGCACGGCGCTTCTGAAGGGAGGCATGTTGACACACTATAGTGGAAAGGACTAAGTGCTAGAAGTTCACGAAGAAAACTACATGTAGTAGAAACACAATTCCAAAAAATAACTGAATAAGAGGACGCGCCTGTGTCACGGAATAAAAGAAACCAAGGCAATAACAGAACTGAAATGCAATTTACGTTTTTTACTAGTTCTGTGTTTTTAATGGGCGGCAGTCGAAATTTGAATGAGAAAAGCTTTGAAAAATTACAAATTCATGTATCAATTTCTTCTTTTTGTCATAGGTACATTGCATAGACCTCGTTCTTGATGTTTAAGAAAATGCTGCAAATGAACAGAACATTTAGATAATCAATGCAGGACATTATTCTTGTCGATCTCTTTTGTTATGTTATATATAAATGTGGCACCCTTGTCAAACTCCTTATTTTGTAAATGCTTAAAGAACACATCACAAATCATCATAAAGTCAACACAGTTCCACCTACAGGCTGAACATCATCTACCAGAATCTGCACCCAAATTGTGCCATCAAACCGAGCACTACTAAACCCCCATTTTGAGTTCTGAGTCTCTTGTCAGATCTGCCTTAGTTGTTTTGTAGCTGCACATTGAATTTTATTCAACCAGTGCTTCATTGGTTTATGACATTGACACTTCCTCTGGTTTCCTCAGATGGCTGGCCACGACCCAGTTCGAGCCGACAGACGCGCGGGCCGCCTTCCCCTGCTTCGACGAGCCTGACCTTAAAGCCACCTTCCGACTGTCGATGGTTCGGGAGAAGCGGCACATCTCTCTCTTCAACATGCCCTCCTCCAACACCGAGGCCTTCCAGGGCGGGCTGGAGGTGGACCACTTTGAGACCTCCGTCAAGATGAGCACCTACCTAGTGGCCTTTGTGGTTTGCGACTTCAGGTCGGTGCGAAACGACACGAGCCGGGGCACCAAGGTAATGAGTGGGCTAATGAAGGTGGGGATTGGTTGACGGGTATTAATGAAGGGGCGTGGTGTGTGTTACTGCGCATAGAGCAACGAGAGTCGGAGGGGGTTTCTTCAACTGAGCCTTGTGATTACATAGTGCTAAGTCAATCCACTCTCCTTAGCTACTTAGAAACAGTTAGGGGTGACATATGTGATGTCTGGTTAATTTCCCCATTGGCGTCAGTCTGCTGAATTTCAAAAATAGTATGCAGGGGTTTGCTCCTTGAAACACATGTTAAAATTGTCATAGGGAACAAAGGGTTATTTTATCTAAGGAAAAACATCTACTAATTAGACTAATGTGGCATCAATTTCAAAGCTGAGTAATTACAAAGGACTGTTAGAATCTCAGCAAGTAAACCAATAAGTCATGTCTGATAATGTCGAGCCTCAAATAGCTCGATGTAAAAAAAAAAAAATTTTCATGTTTTCTTGTTCTGCTATTAGCGACCTGTATAACTTTCCGCTTCGATAGAAGTGGATAGCTGTTCCATCCCTTTCTACAACCCATCTATGTGTTGCCTGTATCACTCCCCAGGTGGCAGTGTGGGCGCCTGCAGAGCAGGTGGAGCAGGCCCGATTCGCCCTGAGTTCCGCCATCACCGTTTTGGAGTACTATGAAGAGTTCTTTGGAATACCCTACCCTCTACCCAAACAAGGTATCGTCCGACAATAGACTTCTAACTTGTGGTACAACTGATATTTCAAATATAAATTGATAGAAAGGTAGTCCCTGATATCCCAATCTTGCGTTGAATGAATGATACTGAATTAAGGTATGCGCAGGCCTTCCATATATATATATATAATATATATATATATATATATGCACATTTTCAAAAATCTCATATCCCCATTCCCCCTCGATGCATACATACTTAATGGAATTTCCCCCAAGAATAACACCGTGATTATAATGACTTGTTGATGGTTATATTGCAATACATTTATGGCCATTCAAATGTCTGTTATTTCTAAACACACAATTTAATATTCATGCCTGTATTGTTTCCCAGAACCCGTTCTCAAATATCACTATGGTTACATTTAAAAAAAAGAAAACAACCATAAATACATAGGAATACACTTAATTTAATAGATCTTGCTGCTTTGCAATATCACGTACAATTGCCCGCAGCACCTGCACAACTGAAAGTAAATTATACTATTCCTGTTCAACAACACTTACATTAGGGATTAAGCAGCCGTCCAGAATACAAGTAGGGGGTCACAAGTAGGGGGTCATATTCAAGGAATTACGGGTTTAGGGAAAATAATTTGAATATTAGATACAAAGTACTTCTCTGAACACAGATATTGTAGCGTGCAAAGAGTAAAATCGCATTTATATGATAAAGTATTATAGTTGAGAAAGTTTTCGCATCGTACATTTTCGGAAATCTTCACCAACACAATTTTTTTTCCAGCTTTTATTTACATTAAAGTTAAACATCAGGGTTACCCCTGGTTTTCAGATTATAACATTATCTAGTTTATATCATAAGAAAATGTATACAATAGATTGCAATAGATAGAACAGTAATCAGTTAAATTACATCATCCAATTAAGAAGTGGGAACATACGCACCCATAAGACATCATAATACATATTAAGTAATGCAGTCAAAAAATATTAACATTTCATTCGCAGAGCAATACACTTACAGCACTAACGTCTCCGCTTAACTGCAGATCTTATCGCCATCCCCGACTTCGCGGCGGGGGCCATGGAGAACTGGGGCCTTATCACGTACCGCATGTCGGCCCTGCTCTACGACCCCAGCGAGTCGATGGCCATCGACCAGGAGCGGGTGGCCATCGTCGAGGCACACGAGCTCGCTCACCAGGTAAGGAGCAGCTGCTACCACGTAGAGAGTGGTTAGTATAGGGAGGTAGGGGATGGGGACATTCAGCGACTCACTCAGCGGGTGGGGAGCATGCCATACCACCCAGAGAGTGGTTGGTATAGGATGGTAGTGGATGGGGACATTCACTCACCGGGTGGGGAGCATGCCATTATACCACCCAGAGAATGGTCGGTAGGCCTATAGGGTGGTAGGGGATGGGGACTTTTAGTGACTCACTCACTCACCGGGTGGGGAGCATGCCATACCAAACAGAGAATGGTTGGTATAGGGTGGTAGTGGATGGGGACATTCAGTGGCATATACCACTCGGAGAGTTGCTGCAAGTGGTATAGGGAAGTAGGGGATGGGGACATTCAGTGACTCACTCACCGGGTGGGGAGCATGTTATATACCCCCCAGAGAGTGGGCGGGGGGGGGGGGGAGGGGGGTTATTATGATACTCAAGTCATTCATCCTTTTCTTTACCTGACATATTAAGTGTTATTTCAAAATGTGGCATGCTGTTGTTTGCAAGCATGCCCCCATATATGTTCACTAAATATTTCATCTTGTAACACACACTGAACACTTTTTATTTTTTATCAAATTGCCGCCATATAAACTTTATGTATCCTTGAGAACCATATCTAGGTTACATCCCTTGATCATTAATTGATATGTAATCAAGGATAAAATGGTAAATCCGCCACCAAGAATACTCTCATCGCGGATGGCTATCTTCTACGACTTTCCATAAGCAGTATATGGAAAGTTGCTATCTTAACAGGCAAAAAATCGGCGGGCCGGGGTATCTGTTAACAAACCTGATTCTGACAAGTACACAATTGTAATAATCTACAATATGTCATATTGCTACTTCTCTATGAAGAGGATCTACTTGTTTACATCATTATATTAGTGACCCTTCTAGTGTGTGTGCTGTTAGTCCAGTATGCTAACAATCATGTTAATATTAATTAATGCATTGGCTCTCTATTGGCTAGAACCTATAGTTTGTTGGAAACGTCTTACAGCTTTACGCCTATCTCCAAAGATAACATTTGGCATATTTGACATTTCCCCACCCTATAGTTCGTAAGAACCGTCTAACAGTTATAGGCCTTTCTCTAAGTCTAAGAGTATCATCATTTGGCGCATTGCAGTGGTTTGGCAACCTAGTGACCATGAAGTGGTGGAATGACCTTTGGCTGAACGAAGGTTTCGCCTCCTTCGTGGAGTATATCGGCGCAGACCGCATCAACCCCGAGTGGCGACTACCCGAGCAGTTTGTCACCGAGGCCCTGCTCAGAGCTTTACACGAGGACAGTCTCATCAACTCCCATCCCATCCTAGTCCCCGTCGACGACCCTGCCGAAATCAATGAAATATTCGACGCCATCTCTTACAGTAAGGTGAGTATGTGGAAATAAAAATGAAAATACATTGGAAGTTAAGTGCCACTTTTTATAGTAAGATGAATATGCTTGGGGAAATGGGAAAACACAAAGTCAGGGTAATATCCGCCAAGTCCGTACGATGCGGGGGATTTCTAAATCATACTCTATTTCCTTTCTTGGCCATTCTGATAAATAGGCTCCGATCGCCAAGCCTTTACACTCTTTATTCAGCTCACGTGCTATGCAAACATTACGTTATTAGTTACCTCCTTTTCAAACTTTAAAGCTACCAATTTCATTAGTGATTCTTTCCGCATGTAAAAAGGCCAATCTCAAGGTTTTTACTTTAAATCGTCTAATACCCTAACCGAACACAAATAAAGTAAATTTGATTTAGTTGAAGGGCCTTTATTACCATAGTTAACTACACACAAAAACGCCCTATTACGCTAGCCGGTCCTTTGAATACCAAATCAGCAGATCAAATATTACCAAGGCGCCCGCCTTATTCCGAATGGACCACGCCACGGCGTTCATTTCACGCGGGAGCCGCTCCGTGATCTTTTGTAGTTTAACCAGGTGCCCCAGGGAGTAATTATTGTGTTTTTACCTCCAGGGAGCGTCCATTATCCGCATGTTGGAGAGTGTGATCACTCGGGAGAGCCTACAGAAGGGACTGAGAGACTACCTCAACATGTACAAATTTAGTAATGCCGAGACGGACGACCTATGGGACGCGCTGTCCAAGGTAAACCTCCCCGTGCTGGGCTTACCCTATTTAGTCATATATGTCGTGACATTTAGAGCTCTCTGTTTTACTGCCTACCCTGGATTATCGTATTTCCTGTTTCCAATTAATTTTAAACACTTCATGTTCACCAAAAACTGTTTCATTTATAATTTTAGTCTAGTAATAGAATAATTGAACATGTATACACACATTATGCTTCAATGTTTTTTTTTCCTATTTCATCATTTTCCCTATGTTTATGGTACTTTTGAAAATTCAGATACAGATTGCTTTTCATAATTAAATTTGACTAAATCTGAGCTGTAAATGATACATTTTTCTCTGCATCAGATTAATTTACTGGACATACTTGAATATACATAGAAAACATACATATAATCTGGTGTAAAGTAATGACCCCCTTTTACCTCACTCCTTGTTGTCAGGCGAGTACGATCCCGGTGAAGCCGGTGATGGACACGTGGACGCTCCAGATGGGGTACCCGATGCTGGAGGTGACCCGCACCCGGCCCAGCACCAACACGGTCATCGCCCAACAACAGCGCTTCCTCCTCATGCCCGAGGCCAACGACACCTCAGAGTTCACCTCACCATTTGGGTGGGTAGACTGTTTGAAATGATTATGCTTGCAACCTCATGAGATTCTAATGTATACAGATAGGTTTCCCCATTGTGTCTTTGAGTTATTAATAAGGAGCATGGGAAGATAGATGCAATACTGATGAGTTGTGCCTGATAACGTTACAGCTTCCGCTTTAATTGGTTATATAAGAAAGTATCGGGTATCATGATACCATGTGATCAGGTCGATAATTTTTTCTTCTAGAAAGGTACTGAAAAATGATCGGTTCTAAAAAAATGATCGTAGTAATTATTGGCTTCCGGATATATGTATGTGGATAGACTTCTCCAAATGCACTTATTTTGTAACATACTTTTTCGAATGATGATGGTGATAATGATTGTTGGAGTTTAAGGTTGTCTCAGCATTTTTTCACCTATATCGAGACCAACTCACATTCTTTTGACCACAAGATTCTAATGGCCAGCGCCAAGGGTCGGACCCAGGCCGGCCGCGTGCAATGCCAGCATGCTAATGATTAGACCACCTCGACCCCTTTTTTGAATGATAGAGCGTGTGTTAAGACACTAATTCACAAACTTTTGTGACTTAGTGTCCTAACAGCGTGCCTTTTTTTAACCGGCCATACCTGCAACGTCGTGCATGCGCCTACCTAATACGTCGCCTGTATAAGATGAACAATACACGTGACAGTGATCACACCATCTGTAAGTTCCCATTTCCATATACTACTACTGCATCGCGCGTATTGAGTCTATTATGCACGCGATACATTAGTAGTATGTGGTAATGGGACTTACAGATGATGTGCTCGTTGTCACGTGTATTCGTCTTATATAGGCGACGTCGTGTATATACCGTCTAGAGCTATTATAAGCGACGTTGCATACGCGACGTCGCATGTATAATAGAAGCAATACATGCGACGTCATGTACATAATGTCACTTGCATAAGATGAACTCTAGATGTGCACAGCAAGAATCAAAGAATTTTTGTATACAGCTCATATATGTATGCATATGACAATGTCATTAGCATTTGAATAATTCCCATTGTCTAATACTACTAGCATGTCATGTGTATAATGGGATCAATACAGGCCACAATGTATTAGACTAGCTCCAAATGCCCATTTCTGTACGCTACTCACATAATCTTGAATTGTGAAGTCTGTTATACAGTAGAGCCATTCATGTGATATTGTGCCATTCACATGTATACCAGGTCCATATTAGCGACGTCGCATGAATAGGATGCAAAATGTATGTAACAGGCATCAAATTTCCAATTCTCTAAGCTACTTACAAAAACTGTCACATATACAATTAAGTCTATTCACGTGATATTATCACGTAAATATATATAGTAGAGCTTATTGTCGCACGTAGGCTATGGATAGTGCCATGTCTACCTCAAGACGCTAATGCAGGTTTCCTCAAACAATCCATGGATTGTTTAACATACAACAAACATTAGCCACTATATTTATCGGAAACTCGAGGATTGTATATGGCTTTGAAAATAAAAGATATTTTGTGTGTGTGCATACATTTAATTCAGTAACAAACATCAGAGTTGCCTCTATTTTTCAGTTCATTACAAAAGCGAAAGGGGTGACTCATGTACAACATAGTAGGTAATACCAGTAATATTAGCATTGTTACATGTTGAAGAAATGCATACTAACACTGTTTATTTAGCAAAACCTTATTTTAATGAATTCCATTGATTTACAATAAAGATTCACCCGTTCACCGCACAGTATCACTAATGTTTTCCAGCTACAAGTGGAAGATCCCACTAACATATGTGACGGACAAATCCAACCGGCGAAGCAGCGCCATCCACTGGATCGATAAGGATTCAGGTAATACCCGACACCAGGAGGTAGGCCTGTAAAAACCTACTGACCGAATTACCCCGCATTATCCCCGGCTTATCCTGCATCAACATCTCACTAATCATAACCTGTAAGGGGCTGGAGTGGGTAATAGGGCGGATAAGCCGACGGCTGAACGCCAGGTCATAATTCACCGCCCGCTAGACCCGCTACTGACGGCATGGGAAGCCGACCTACTAGGTTTTTAGTAAATGACATTGTATCTAGGGAGGAACATCTCATATTCATATATGTATTTGATATCGATATTGATAACATGCATCGGAATCAGGCTTGATTTTTCAATATTTAGCAGGGAGTCCACTTCGTGATCAAATGGTAAATCATGGTTATCGGTGATAAGTCATTTGGGAGACTTGGTCGTGTCTTAATTCAATTATCCATGAATGGGTAACGTAACCAAAATACATCCGGTTTGAATGTGGACAGCCTATCATTGAACTTTGGATTATGCAATTTATATGATTATTTGCCTTTATATGTGCCAGAAACTAGTCTGAGGATTAAATCATTTCCATATCGCTATAGATCCCTAATATTGTAGCAATTGATTAAGGGCTTTACGTTTTCATTCAACAAAAAGTGGCTACGTAATCAACGGTATGTGCTAATTACTTTCAGTGAGTTTTGAGATCTCGCACGATGCTCGCTGGGTGAAGGCCAACGTGAACTTTACGGGGTACTACCGGGTGCACTACAACCCGGAGAACTGGGAGGCCCTGTCTCAACAGCTGGAGGAGGGGCCCGAGGTAGGCAACGTTCTTAGGTTACAGACGGGAGTAGAATATGATGAGGGGTTAGTGCCCTGAGTAGAAATAGTAGATTCAAAATAATTATGATAATTAGGCCTATTATATATATATATATATATATATATATATATATATATATATATATATATATATATATATACGCGTTTGGTCATACACGCGTAAATGTTGTACGTCTATACATAATATTATATCGTATAGACATAAAATATTATATCGACATTTTAACCGTTAAAAATGAATAAATCAGCACCTTCGTCCGCCAACAGTATTGTTGGTTGAGTTGGCCATATCTACATTATTTTGTTATAGGTTCTGTAGAGTATTATACGTTATATTATGATCACAGAGACTGGCGGATTTTGACTGTTTTAATCATCTGAAAACCGGGGGCAACCCCAACGATGATTGCAATAAAACACTTGATATAACTAATTTGTCATGTAGATACCTTTATAATGAAGTCATTTGAAATGATATATTCCTTACTTCACAGGTGTTTACCGTGGCAGATCGTGTAGAGCTTATAGATGATGCATTTGCTATGGCAAAGTAAGTATCAGAAACCACTGATTTTATTCGCATTTCGAGTTTATATATCAAAGATAAACGTTAGCAAAACTTGCACATGATACTGAGCTATTATCTTAGTCTATACTTTGTTATTGGTCCAATTTCAATGTCTTCCAAGACATTTATGTACGGGCAAATGCCCCCTTACTTTACTTAACGGCCGACCATAATGTTTCCTCTGATTCTAGTGCCGGTCATCATTCGGCAACCGTAGCGCTGAAGTTGTCTAATTATTTGGCGAAAGAGCGCGAGTATCTACCGTGGAAGACGGCCCTGATGAACTATAGGCATGTGGAAGCTCTCATAGAGACACAAGACGCCTACAAATTCTACCAGGTCATTATTACCTTTTTCCTAATTCACCGTCAATAGTACTTTCAAGTAATACATACTTTTAGATAGACATTAAACGGATTTTCCCTGTTTTTTGTATGCAAGATGATACTATTACTATGTATCTTTTATCCACGTAATATTAGGCGGAGAACAGTCAACAATTCTATTGGATCGTTGATAAAATCAAATGACCTGCCTTATCATGGTTTGATCTGGTTGATGATTGCTATCGTTAAAACTAAAAACTTTCTTTTTGTCTTATCCAAAGAGGTGCGGCATTTACCTTTCGCAGATGATCTGGGTGTAAGATGTCGTCATCTCTATATTCTTTTTGATTCTGTACTGATAAAGTATTTGCTCATCTCCCTTTGCAGTCTTACATGCAGAATCAGTTAGGGAATATTATTGGATATCTTGGTTGGAACGATCGAGGAACGTATTTTGAAAAGTAAGTGCCTTTTACTTATTTTTATGTATAAATGTCCAAGACACATGTTACTTAGTTAATAGACTCATTTTTAGAATAATTATAAAACAAGGGTACATTAGCTCTTGAATTATGCTCTTGTTGAAAGGTGCATGCAGAGCGCCAGTCAGTCGGTGTAAGGAGACAGAGACTTGTAACGCACAGGAAACAGTTGCTGGTGGCTGGAAGTTGTAGCAGTTACAATGAACAGTGGGTGGCGCAGGTTGTTAAGTGGGTGATGAAGGTTGATCAGTGGGTGATGATAGTTGACCGGTGGGTGATGGATGTTGACCAGTGGGTGCTGAAGGTTGACCAGTGGGTGCTGAAGGTTGACCAGTGGGTGATGATGGCTGAGTGGGTAATGCAGGACCAGTGGGTTAGGAAGACTTACGCCAATGGCAATAAGCCATGGGGAACTTTGTTTTGTGTTTAGATGGACAAAGGACACTAAAGTAATGCATGGTCGGTTTTAATTAAGTTGGAGGCCATGCAACGATGTGGGGTGATTTAGCTTAACAAGGAAAACTATGTAGCCCGTGAAATATTTTAGAGTTCTGGAGTGGAGAGGAATTGCTTATAGGTGGTGTTCAAGGTGTGTGTTATAACTATTAGGCTGCACCTTATCTAGGCCTAATGCAGGAAAGACATTGCATTACATTTCGCAGTATCAACTGATAGTAAAATACAAGAATGGTTTAAGGAGATACCCACGGTTATATAAAGAAGAACCTAACATTTTCTAACACTGGGAGTCGCTATACATGAGCTTTGCTCTACATAGCCTCAACTACTAAATTTGTTTGGTCCTTGGTGTTTAGATAAGCATTCCATGAAGTGCCATGGTCAGGTGTAATGACTTTTCCAAAAGCTGCCATTTGCACCCAAATATATATATATCTAAAAAAAAACATAAACAAAAAGACGGATAGGAAATATATCAATACAAGAAGGAGGTCATCTGTACCATGTAATCTTGAGATGGCCAACTGTATATCATAGTCAGAGGCCACTGGTCTGAGAATAGATTTACACAATTTACGGTTGGTTATGTGTGAGCTGTGAGAAGAATATGCATAATTGAAAGCATGTAAATAATTCACGCCCACATAGTACCCACTGTTCACATAAAACGTAAAGGAGCCATTAATGAAAGAAATTCCAGCATTACCAAAAAAGACTCGACAGTTGCTGAGGTGTCGCGGTGATAAAAGTATCCAGTTAATGTGTCTGTCCGTGTGATCTCTGTTCTCTGGGGTAAAAAACATAATGAGATAGGCTGCATCTCAGGGATACGTGAACTCTCTGTAGACCACCCGGAGGCCCTCTGTGGCTAGAACTTAGATTAGGTCTGCCAAGTAAAAGCCATGTGTTGTACTTCAAGGTTTGCAGCATATATGTGGACTTCTCAAATAGAATAGCTTATAAATATGAATAAATAACTGAGATAGCAAAGGTCTTATTGCTTTGCAAAGCATTAGACAGATTCGTCCGGTAAAGTTCAATTATAACGTTTATGAAAGCAAGACTTTTGTTGAAAATTAATTTCGCATTATCGACGTTATTCTGTTTCTCCATTCCTGTTAGTCAAAAAATAACACTGTGCAGTAGACTTGACAAAAACATGTATATATTGACAGACTTTACCTTGGTGGAGTTAATTCATTATTACAAAATTAATTATTATAGCTTTATTGATGTTAAATGCATGCATGATAAATCATTATAATATTTATTCTTTAGGCTACTGCGGAGTATGATTCTAGAGAAAGCCATCTCCGTCAACATACCTGAAGCAGTCCAACATGCTAAGCAGCTCTTTGATAAGTGGATGAACGGGACCAAGTAAGTAAAAACATTTACGTATTCTTTTTGATAAGATATATTTCTTTTCTAGTTGTTGGAAATTGGTCATTATGGTGGCGATGGCTTCGTGGGCACATTGATATTGACTTGATAAATATGTCCTGTCTTGATTGGCAGTTTGCTGTAATTTCTCATCCTTTTAAGCTGAATCAACACGCTGATTCAGTATGCACGATTCTACGCTTTGTTAATTTCGTATAACAAATTTTAAGATTTGTCACGTAACAGGACGTAACTTCTTTATTTATTCACTGACGTCTTGTTTCCCTATTATAATGGCTATTTTACAATTACCTCATTCCACCAATAACTTATGTTAATCCTTACTTGCTTGTATGTTATTGTATTATCGTCTAATTGTTAATCTTACTATTATTACATGAAGTGAAAAGCCAGTGACGTGTAATGCTGGCAGTACCTGGAAGATCGAACTAGTTGGCCAAAGGCTGTATGATAATTTGAAGTCTAATAAAAAAAAGTTACAACAGTTATTTAGAAATACACATCAGGTTACTTTGTATATTGCCATGTTGTGGTATCACCAGAGTAACCCTCATTGCTTGCCGTACACCACAGGATCCCCAAGGAGCTGAAGAAGGTGGTGTACACGGCCGGCATCCAGTACGGCGGGGCCCGCGAGTGGGACTTCTGCTGGCAGCAGTACCAGAGGACCCAGGTCCCCTCCGAGAAGACGCACCTCCTCAAGGCCCTGGCCGCCACCGCCGACGCCGCTACTCTTAACAGGTAGGGGGGTCACGTACACCCACTCCTCCCATAATGAGCACTCCTATATTGACTATCCACTATGATAATGCCCGTTTTCTTTAGGTAAAAGGTGACAGGGTGAGTAAATGATCAGGGACCGATGGTCACATAATTATGACAAAGTCTCTGTTCATCGAATTAAAGTGGGAACAGTCGATATCATGTTGACCTGCCATAATGCAGGAAATCCAAGATTATGGCCGTTTGCCATTTTCCCCGGAGATAGTAGGGAGTGTTACCAGCGGTTATCTCACACTTGCAGTAGTAAATAACAAAACATAAGAACATTTGCATGTGTGTCAAAAAAAAAATTCTGAATTTTAAGGATTCACATGAATGACATATTAAAATCAAGAGATATGTTATGGTTAAGGTACGGGATGCGCCGGAGTTGCTAAAAACTCCTTATTCAAACAGCAACCCTTTGCCGTAATCAACTTTCTACCATAATGTACCCTAGTGTCCTTTTCTGAGTGATTTACTTGTGAGTTCCACCAGGCCCTATCCAATGCCAATTCATTCAGCAATGTCAGGTGGAAAAAGCGGGAAAACTTTATTACAAAACAAAAAACCGCATTCTGCAGAGTCATTGTTTTATCACCGATATTACAAAGAAAACTACCACCTTTTTCACCCAGAAAAAAAAAGAAAACCATTGGCTTCTCCAAGCGTCATAAAAACGGGTAGTCTGTCTTGCCACCATCTCAGTTTTTGCACATTTTATTTAACATGCTCCCAATGTTATTTTATCCCTTTCACAGAATTCCTTCTTAGTATGACCATGCGATTTTGCAATATTCTCATACATTCCTTATAAATGTGATTATGATCTTACAAGAGAGGCCCAGCATGTAAAATGTAATTAGACTAATTAGACCATTATTTCAGTATCAGAAGAATAGACTACTTAGCAAGCTATGGGAGCCTGAACTCCATAGATAGTTAATAAATAATAGCTTAGATGCAACTTGCATATTACTTACGTCATCGCCAAGCCTTTTTTTAGTGAAAAAAATGGATTTGTATTGTTGTATTTTCGTGAATGGATACCATTTTTTTCACTAGTAAAGGTCGAACGTCAATCCTTTGTGTTCCCTTGACTGCATAACGGAAAGTTGTGTAGTAGTTAGCTGCCCATTGTGTTGGGACAAAGGGTTATATAAGGTTCCTAATGGCCAGGGTCGCCACCTTCAAGCCTCGGTAGTTTCAGTAGTGGGGGTAGTAGTGAGTAGTGGGGGGGGGGGGACGGCACTCTGCTGGTCGCTGCACGTGGGGTAGGTGAGGTGAGTGTTGGGGGGTAGGACAGTCGGCCCTGTGCTCATTGGTCGGCTGTCCAGGTATCTAAGGACCGCCCCTGCTGGTCGCTGCACGTGGGGTAGGTGAGGTGAGTGTTGGGGGGTAGGGCAGTCGGCCCTGTGCTCATTGGTCAGCTGTCCAGGTATCTAGGGACCGCCCCTGCTGGTCGCTGCACGTGGGGTAGGTGAGGTGAGTGTTGGGGGGTAGGGCAGTCGGCCCTGTGCTCCTTGGTCAGCTGTCCAGGTATCTAAGGACCGCCCCTGCTGGTTGCTGCACGTGGGGTAGGTGAGGTGAGTGTTGGGGGGTAGGGCAGTCGGCCCTGTGCTCATTGGTCGGCTGTCCAGGTATCTAAACAGCTAAAGGCCCGGCCACACTGCCCAACTCAACTCAACTCGTGAAAACATATATGTAATTTAGATATAAATGATCTATTCTGAATTGGTCTATAGAAAATATGATCAAATGACAAAAAAAAAATCAAAAACTAGTTGCCTTTCTGGTCTCACCGTGGTATCAAAGCTCTTCTCTTGTGAACGTAAGCTCGGGACAGGCGCCCCCAAAGGGGCCCCCACAGTCACGTCTCTCTTCTGTCCAAGTGGAGGCCCGCCCCCTCTGGTCTCGGCACGGACGGTGGGGGAGGGAGTGTATGTGGGGGGTAAGGGACCCCTGTGGTCATTGGTCCGCCCCCTCTGGTCTGGGCAGTGACGGTGAGTGGGAGTGTGCATTGGGGGTAAGGGACCCCTGTGGTTCTTGCATTTTTTTCACTCTAGATCGTTTACGATCTACCTTCACGTATTTCTTGTTCATATGAAAGTTTCCTTCCTGTGGGATAAAACCTTCAAGAAACATGTCTATTTCCAGAACCTGATGGGCATGGATCTATATCACATTCCCTGTAGGATAATAGGCCTACCTTGAAAAAACATATCTATTTCCAAAAGCTGAGGGAAATGGTCCTATACTCTTTGCAGATATTTGCACATGACACTTGAAGAAGGCAAGGTGCGTAAGCAGGACACTACCAAGACCGTCGTCTATATCGCCGAGAGCGCGGCTGGCAGGGTGCTGGCCTGGCGCTTTATCAAACAGAACTGGGCCGAGTTTGACAACAGGTACGTCACAAGGGTGCCGTTCCAGTATACACAGGATCAACCTTCAGGGACGGATTTTTTCTTTTTCCCTTTTTTTTCCTTTCCTTTTTCTTTTTTGGAGGGGGCCCCCTCAAATTCAGATTTTGTTAATGTTAAATTTTAGCCCCCGGATGGGGCGCCTCAAATTCTATATAAGGGCGCCCCCCCCCCCCCTTTTTTTTTTTTTTTTTTTTTAAATCTCTTGATCCGTCCATGAGCTTGGCAGTAGCCGCATACTAATAAGTCGGCGGGGTGAAAGTTGAAAGATGTTGGGGTTTCTTTTTTTTAAGACCTAGGTCGCTATTATGTAAAAACATAAGCACTGCGTGATGAATTCGATCGTTGAGTACATGGGGCTATGGTTCCTGTATAGTTATCGTAAGTGGTAGAATTAGAGGGGGCGCGCAAAGACTTGTAGGTATTTCATCCTAGTAGCAGTTTTCGCCACAGCATTCGAGAGTATATGGAATAATGCGTTATCTCTATTCCAGGTACGGCGGAGGTTCGTTTGACATGCTGGAACTTGTCAAGGGGGTCGTTGCCAACTTTGCTACTCAGTACGACCATGATGAGGTAAGAGACGGATGGGTTCATAACCTTATGTAAAGGGTATACAATGTCATGATAATACTTTCAGGGCGGGCATGTCACTCAGTTACTCTGAAAAAGATCAACAGGATATCTTATTGATGAATCAATCATTGCTCTTTACATATTTATGGGGGTGTAGATGGGGGGGGTCCCATGTCGCCCTGTCGAATTTAAGAAATGGTAATGTCGTCCTTTCGAATTTAAGAAATGTTGATGTCGCCCTGTCCAATTTAAGAAATGTTGATGTCACATGTCACTAAGCCCAAGGAAGGCCGTGTCGCCCTGTCGATTTTAGGGATCTACACCCATATTTATGACTTCAAACGTATCTTCCAATTAAAGAATTAAAGCGTCTCTGCCATCACTGGTGGGACACTTTAAATTACCTTGTAGTGATATAACTAGTCATGATAGATGTATCATGGATTAAAACATAGCACGCCATAACTGATTACAAAAGTTAAAAGATATAATTATTTCATCTCTTCTTCCGCCAGGTTTCTGCCTTCTTTGAAAGTCACCCGACGCAAGTGGGCAAACGCACTATTGCGCAGGCGCTGGAGGGTATTCAGTTGAACATCCGGTGGTTAAAGAACCACCTCAACGATGTCACTGCTTGGTTCAAAAGTAAAAGTAAAACCACGCGGTAGGAAAGAGTACTTTCTTTGATAGCCTTGAGAAAGAAGAATCTCAATGTCCATTGGTAATTTCAAGCACACCTGTGTTGTAAGATATTAGTTGAGAATCTCGAATATCAATTGTTATCACATTAAAATGTTCACATCACATGATTCGTCTTTTATAATTATAATGACAAGAATCAACGATTTTGTCCCGTCAAGTACTTCAGTCATACATAGATTTGTTCGAGGTTTCAATTTGAATATAAGTGTTTTTTAATTCTCTTTAATATGTGACATCCTCTGCGAAAAGCAGTCTTATGGCCTAGAATATCAAATTAAGAAGGTGTCTTGGGGAATCTAAAACTGAAAAAATTAGGTTAATATTCTTATTAGAAAAAAAGTTATGTTGATTTAAAGACACAAAGGTCGGATATGCTAAATATGCTAAAATAGACTAGCCTTTGGTATTTATAAAGTTATAACTAATATATAATCAAGGCCAAAAATTGAAAGCCCAAATATGATTTCAGGAAATAAACTGCCATTTCCTTTCTATTTAAGATATTCAGAATCTGTTTTTTGCTGAAAATAGCCAAGCAGTCCCTTGATTCAGAATTTCAAATTTTGAAAACCTTTTTTTGTTCCATGGTTACCATGGAAACCCTCATTTGTATAGCTGTAGTATCGGGGAGATTGGACGTTCTATTAACATTCCGGTAACCATGGCAACAAAATCCAAAAAATTCGAATTTTTTCACCAGTAATGAAAACTAGGGAAAATTTCATTTATAGCATGAATTCAGCTTATTTTTCTTATTCTTATGATTTCTAAGCTAAATAAAGACTCTAGAGCCATGTATAGGCATTTCCATAAGGCTGGAAATCCCAGAAACTGTCACATATGAAGACGTTACACGCATTGTATGCATAGCGGTGCTATTTTAAACAGAGGCGACATAAATCATACTGTCGATTTGATCTTGTGTTCCTCAATACTATCTATTGTAACTGTACGTAGCTTAACGTTGAGGATATATGTTAGATAAGCATATATCATATTCAGAAAACCTATTAATTCTGTCTACGAATGATTCCGAGAATGTGAGACTCCAACAGCCATCTGTGTCCTAAACGTTTACTTTAAAGAGTCAAAGCCGCCTACGCATTGACCGATAGTGCAGCTTAGATCGTGCTAACTGATTTTGATGAAGGTAAATACTGTATATCTATTATTTACAGCGTTGGTGGGTCGGGGTTATGCCTGTATGTAATAATAAGCTGATAGTATTAACAAGTGTCGATAGTCTATAAATTGACGCTTTCGGGTACTACTGCGTTTAATAAACAAAAATTGATATAAGGTCAGCGCTGACTGTCAATCTAATACTGTTTATGAATGTAATATCCCTAAAATAATTATAACCATACGCCTGCTCAAAGCACATGGGTTCAGGTTACAACAGAAAGACTTTGACATTGCACAAAATAAGTTTCTCAGCGCTATTATCATTAATTACACACTATATTGACACCGTGGTATGGGAAATTTATATACACTATCATGTATGAATTTGCTCAACTGCCCCACAGTCGTTGTCAAAAGGGTGAAAATAGAATCTTCATACCCCATTACAACATAAATTAGTATTGTTTTTTTAATTAGAGATACTGCAAGGGGGAAACAACATCTGATTGTGTTTCCATGGCAACGGTATAGTATATAGGCTAGACATTTCTCTTGTTATCCTACGAGTCATTATTTCATGTGGTCCGAGACTGAGATATGATATGAACGGTAATCCTGTGGCTGCACACATTTACTGTACATATACATGTAATTTGATTGAAATCAAAATCAAATTTTCAATTCAAATTTACCGGCGCGACTGTACATACTTATTGTCATTTCACGAAATCATCCTCTTATGTCTAACATTAGGTTTCCAGGGGTTCGATGGGACTACTTTCAAAGTTTTGATAAATTAGTTATTTTTGTCCCATATAATAATCTAAGTATTAGTACACAAGTGGTTCAGATTTTTATAACCTGTACGGTGTATTGCGAGTAATGTAACAATGGCGCCCAGATAACCGACCTCCACATCGATATTAATCGTGAAGTAATACGGTGAATGGCGGATGATGAGACAAAAACCCTCCAGCTTATAGAATATTAAGGCCCTCGTTTGTCCATACTGTTCGACACCTAACGTTAGTTTGAATAATTTTAGGGGTTAAATATCTCTTGCTAAGTGTTTGTAAGAGAAAATAAGTGCTGCAAGCAAGAGAAGTCTTCTTAAACTATGAATGCACTTTTTTCAGGTGATAATAAAACCTGCCTTGTTGGATCATATTGCTACTGGATGTAGTGTCTAGTAAACGTCCGTTATCATAGGGAGTACTTTATCAAGGCAGAATATCAAACATAAACTTGAAGAGGCAAAGTATACATTTTGTTTAGTTGATGTACATAATGAAGACATGTATTTGTAATTGGTATTCATGTTGGTGTAGTCATTAATAAAGAAACTGACATTGTATCTAAAGTTTTGTGTAATTATTCTCTGAAGACTATCTGTGAGCATGAGCTTCTTCTATCAGAACTTTCAAACTATCTGAAGTTAATTGACAGATAAAATTATTTTTGAAGGGTTTATGATATGCTTGAGATGCGACAAACAGAACTGCAAACGGGAGGGGCAGGGCTGAGCTGGGTTGCTTTCCAGCCTTGCTTTTGACCACTACAATAACCCGCCCTTGTGACGTATTTTTATCTTGGTCTTCCATTGCCAAGTTTCGGGAGTATTTGATTAATAAGGAAAATAATAGAATAGCCAATCCTTTATATACTACAAGAATGCTTATGTTCACTCTGCTTTGTACTATTGTACTGACGCGGGTGGCCAGTCCATGTTTGTAGGCATTACAGCGTGAGCTTTAGAAGCGCACGTGCAAGCCATGTTTCACTTTGTCAATAGTGGAATGGGTGAGGAGTCACGGTGTGACGTACTACTCTAAAAGAGCGTGTTTCGCTCTCAGTCAGTCAGAGTTCGCTGTAACGCTGTGTGAGTAACATCCTGGAAAGGTTGGACCTTTAATCTGCAGTCTTGGTTCTGGATAGAGGCATAGAAATTGTGTAAGAGCGCGGGAGCATTGACTGAATGTGTTTGAGGGGATTCCTTCCTCGGGACTGATCATGGTCAATCGAGTTCTTGTCACAAAACGACTATACACTGGATAATAAACAAACAATATCCTTTCACGCGAGTGTTCACGTCTTA
Organism: Lepidonotus clava; assembly: GCA_936440205.1. NCBI lineage: Eukaryota > Metazoa > Annelida > Polychaeta > Phyllodocida > Polynoidae > Lepidonotus > Lepidonotus clava. The sequence continues at coordinate 21,903,392 of OW387134.1, forward strand.
CATGATGTTGGAACTATAATTATGTATTGGACAACAGCAGTTGAAGAGGAGACTGCGTACGGAGCTAGTTATTTTTTATAAACTAATTACGACTATTAACGTACACCACATATAACACTATATGAAGTTGCCTTAGCCTATACAATAGGCCTATATGAACAGGAAAAACACTTTTTGATAATACTGTGTTTAATAAACAAAAATGATATAAGGTCAGCGCTGACTGACAATCTAATACTCTTTATGAATGTAATATCCCTAAAATAATTATAACAGTTCGCCTGCTCAAAGTACATGGGTTCAGGTTACAAGAGAAAGACTTTGACATTGCACAAAATAAGTTTCTCAGCGCTTTTATTATTGATTACACACTATATTGCCACAGTGGTATAGGAGATTTAGGCTATAAACAGCATCATGTATTTAAACGCATGGAATTTCAGATTGTGGTCAAGTGGCGCCACCTAGTGGAGACCTGTCTCAATATCTCCCCTTTGGTAAACTCGAGGCACCACAGTGGCTCCATTGCTCTTCCTTGGCATTTAAGTTATTCTGACATTTCTCAAATGCTTCATTGTGTTGGAAATAATTTGAAACTGGCAAAAGTTACAATCAGATAATAGACAAAATTTGTTGCCTGAATGTAGAAATGTTTTGAAGCATCTCAAAATTTAGAAGATTTCATGAAGTTTTCTTTTGGGTGTTTACATAGTAGTTCTGAAATTACGCTCCCCAGATTTTGAAATTCATTCAAGACCACTTTTATCTCATCGAAGACCTATACCTGTAGTGATATGAATCACCGGACAGGTTTTAGGAAATGCAATATATATCTGTACAGTTTACTTTTTATATAAACCAAATTTGGCAACGTGTTTCAAAGAAATTCAAGACCATAATAAGACCTCATATGACCACACTGGACCACATTTAAGACTGTTTGAGTGTTTAAAACAATGATTCTTAAAATACTTTTTAATACAGCATTACCCTAAAAAGATATAGAACATAACATAGAAACATGTTAAAATTGTTATTTATTCTCAGTCAAATGTACAAATGGTTTTGTTGGACGTTCGTGGTATATATGTTACATAAAAGAATAAGCACTTTACATGGGTAAATATGGATCACGAGTTTTACTCTGTTTGTCATACATGTACTACACAAGCAAAATGCATCATTTACAGCGGTTACAACCAAACTACAAACTTAGTTTCAATTCACACTACCTACAAGCTGAAAGCAGCAACGAGACCTGGGTAAATACACCTTACACACATAAAAATTTATGTAGAACTTTGTCTTGATTAAGTACCTAAACGGAGGAACTTATATGCAATGTAAATAACTGTCTTTTAAAAAAAATCCGATCTTTAGAAATAATTCAGTGGTGAGACATCAGAATTAACGGTGGGACTTAAGTAGTTCTTTAATAAATATGTCTAGCTGAGCAACATATTTCTGTTTTATCTTTCGGATAAAATAAAGATCGCATCAAAAATACTGCCAAGTACACAGGACCGTCAGGGCCGTGCAGTCGAAAGTGACACATTGTTATCTGACATGCGGTCAACACTAAACGTATTCAATAACTTTGCTCTCATTCATACTAACAGGAGTAAAGTGCATGGCCATTCCATCTTTCTGTAATACACTTCATTCTGAAATAGAGCGTTGTAGCCCGAAATTTCCCATGGGCAAAATATCTAAATCTTGAAGGGTAGATGATATAATTCAATTCAACAGATTGACCTACAAGAACAAAAATATATTCATTTCACCCTGTGTGAACCAAATACAAAGGATATCACTATACCTCGTGTAAATTAGATTTTTAAAAAGACATCCCATTTTTTCATGCATAAAATGAATGTTTTATACAGTTTGCACAATACTCCAAATAAATCAATACTACGTGTAAACTATTATTGGAAAACTTTAGACAACCTTTTGGTCTCAAAAGTGTCCTGCTTATTTTTTCTAATATGCTATGTATTTACAAGAATGCCTATGGCATTTCTGGCCATTCAATAATTACAGTAGTATAATGATTAAAATGATATGCAAAACACAATACACTCGTGTCTATCTTACTGAAACAACAAGTCCTTAAAACGTATCTGCCCCTGTATGGGCTAAAATAAAGATCTTAGGACGTATAAATAGTTACCAAAATATGTATATCTTCTGTAAATATATTTGTTTAATCGTCATTCATATAACATCCTGCTGCCATTTATACTCAACTAAATCATTCAAACATATTTTCGCTTCTGATTAATCTTACCAAGAGTTGTTAAAACGCAAGGCAAGCTAGCGTTTGTTACTTTGACAGAGCTAACATTAATGGCGAGATTCTCTTTTCAAAAAGACTACGAGATTCATTTTGACTGTATCTATGTAGATTCATCACGTATCCAGATACTGAAAACCATCTACAGGCAAACTGTTACTAAAAATAAACTTTAAACATTCTTTGTTTGTTTCTATCCAAGGCTAACTTGATATTCTAACTTATACATGGTCTAAGTGCGAATAGCATATTCGTTGAACAGTTTACTATATTATGTAACTCTTCAAAACCCGAAGGGTCATTTGCATTACTGGAAATAAAAGTATTGTCTTTCGCTTTGAGCAGTCTGTCCAGGCTCTAGGCCCTACATAACGGGGTACACCTGTGAAGGTGTAGCCTACTGGAGTACATGATACTAGCAGGGCGTCTCGCTGCTGGGCTGAGTGGAGCTCTGCACGTCACAGCCCGCCTCTATGAGTATGTCCATAATGTCGAGGTGCTCGCCCTCCACAGCCAGGTGCAGGGGTGTCACCCCCTTGATTCCCCTCACAGACATCTGCGCGTTGACCACTGCGCCACTCTCCACTAGATGGCGCACGATCTCCGTGTGTCCGTTCTGAGCCGCCAGGTGGAGTGCAGTGACGTCCATGCTCTCGCCAAGGGTGGCGCTGCGCTGCACGTCGCAGTCGGCGGCCACTAGGAGGCGCACCACCTCCATGTGGCCCCTCTGGGCGGCCAAGGTGAGCGGGGTGGAGTTGCCGATGCCCGGAAAGTTTATATGACTGTCTTTTTTCAGCAAGGACGTGATGATGTTTGCGTAGCCGTTCCAGGCCGCTATGTGTAAAGAGTGCCATCCGTGCTGGAATACAGAAGTCAAGATCATATTTAGTAGGAGAACGAGGCATTCAAGTTATCTTTTAATTTCAATTAACAAGGGAATGCAATAACACAAGTACAAATAGTAAGTTATATTGATATGGACATAAACAAGTAGACTGAATAAAAATAATTAAATAAACACTTGGAAAGATAAAAAAAATTCTCCCTCCCTTAATCCTTCCCCTCTGGAAGGTCTTTAGCCAGGGGACACTGGATCATCGTTCAGGGCCAATTTCAAATCGATCTGCGGGTGGGAGGGATCGAAGTGTAGAACACTACAAACCTCAGACAGTATTTGTGGTTCAGAGAGGTCCTACACCTGCTATTAACACACCTATTATTAATCAGGTGGACCACCTCGATCCATCAACATGCATTGCCCTAAAGGGGCCCAGGGATTAGTGATTTTCGAAGAACAAAATAAACAGGTCAAAGAGTGTGATTATACGGAAAAAAAAACAGGACAAAGAGCGTGATTGGCTGTTTGTGAAGGATATGCAAAATACAAACATAGATGTAACTGTCAACACTGTCCCTTACATTGATTATAGCCATTACGTGTTGTTCACGTCTAAAGTTTCGTTTACCGTTTCATTTTAATTACATAAATTATATTTGACATGAATTGAAGTAATGTGCATACACTTCACCTGACTGCTTCTGCTAGACCCTGCATATAATGGACAAGTTCAGTGGCATCAGGGAAGGGTCGCGTAGGCCTATTTATGAAAATTTGTCAACCGGTCGGAATGACGACATGGCCCTATAGGTATTTCTATGGCAGACATTACCTCTGATTCCCATGTGTTTCACATGAAAGACATAACGCACAGGACGTCCATGTAGGTAAGGTAGGTAAGGTTTCCACGTGTAAAATTAATGCCACTGAAAACTGTGCATACATGGAAGTTGCGTGAAATACTGTCTGCATCATGTTTCAAATTAGTTTGTGCATGTAGCGTGGCATGTTTATGAGCACGTCCCCTCTACCACACACATGCTCGGGCCATGTGTGACCTCACCTGGAGCCCCGCTGACCAGGGGCCGTCACTGGACACGCAGAAACCATCAACATGCTACTGACCAGTGGTGCGGCCTTACACCACGATAAACCCGGGCTAAACGGGCGGGGCTATCGTACGTCCAGCTAGATTAACCCCAGACCCAGGGACGTCCGATCAGATTATCCTCACACCCGGGCAGACCAGGACGCTCGCCCCACGCTTCCCTAGGCCCTCTCACCTGACCCCCAGGTGTTGCCATGGCAACAGGTCACAGGTGAGGTGACCAGGTGACCCCTCCGACTGACCCTGAGGTGTCGTTATCAGCTGGGTGAATGACCAGGGCCTGACGCTGACCACTGGGGCCCCACGCTTGGCCACTGGTCTAAGACTACGGAAGGAGGAAGGGCCACGCTTGACTACAAGCTTGACCACTGGTCTAAGACTGGGCAACGAGTAAAGAATTCTATCTATAATCGTTGTACTGGGTAAGGAGGCTTTAGGCATGGTGGCTCACCCTCTGCGCCAGCTGCTTAGTCTTATGGCCCTAGACCCCTTAAATTTGAAAGGGCAACATGGGTACTTTTGGGGCTTAATGACATACATGGAATTCTAAAGGGACATTGCAATTTCTTAAATTCGACACTGCGACATTGCCATTTCCTAAATTAGACCCCATGCCCCTCCCAATCAAGGGTCCCACTCTTCAAGTTAATCCTAAATCCATGCAATTCAAAACTGGGATGGGATGATTATAAAGAATGACTTTAACCTTAAATCAATACCAGAAATGTCGTATTTCTCTACTCTCCCTTAGTCAGTTAAATAAGCTCCAAGAACCAGATCTGCGCTCATTCTATTCTATGTAGGCCTATCTCTATGCCTGTAGGTACTGCTGAGGTTTCAGTTTTCAGTCTTTTATATCATACATTCAACAGCAGTTGGTACACAATACGGAAATGAATAACTAGTACAAATGTATGTCTCTGACCGACCCAACGGCCTGCACCCGTTTCACCATTATACGTTGTACAATTGTGTGTACAATAGTAGGAGACCTTCTATTTCAGACTCCCTTCTCATTGAGCGGAAGGGCATTCCTGGGCCTGGCGCCCCCCGGTGGGAGCGTCCTTCCCGACCACTCTGACAGGTGGCGGGCGTCGGGCGTGGAGGGCCCTAGACTGTAGTTACGTCCAAGTCCGCTAGGTCCTCAAACTGTTAATATGTTAGAGGTATGTAGGTCATGAAAGGACTAACAGGGCCCACGCCAGCAGGGGCCTCATTCAAATTGGCGAGGGGAAAAACAACAGGAAGTGGGCCTTACTTGTAAAACACCAGGCGGATGGCCTTCTCATGCCCTGTGCCGTCATTCCAAGACAGGCAGACGCTTCTTATTCAGACTCCATGTGAATGGGAAATTTTCAAGTATGATATCTCTATTCTCGACTGGAAAGAAACATGAATGTTACACCCTAAGATATGCATGGACATTGGAGAAAATGATGTTATACCTTTTTTCCCATTTATTAAATATTCATGGGGGAAAGCGATTGAAACTAATTGTATAAAAACGTGAGAAAGCGACCTACAGCCTATTTCATTTGGTTCCTAGGCCTACAGCTGTCGTTTGTACTTAAAACCCGAGGTGACATCCGATACTATTTGCCTCTTTTCTGAGAAGACCCTTAACGTCACTGAAGCAGAAACGTCAAGTGAAAACGCAGGCCCTCAACTAATCTATTTACCTTAAGGAGTTAATACACCTTTCCTGTCTCATGACATAAGAAGGTGTCTGGGGTGGCGGCCTGTGGTGGTGTCGTCCTAACGGCTGGTCATTATAATACACCAGCACGCGCCCGCCAGGTGCACACATACAACGGGCGCCTGCCTACACCCTCCCCCTTGAAGCTCAGTTATGCCCTTTCTACAACACCCTTATACCCTTTACAGACTAGCCCAAAAATGCGCATTATGCCTGCATTGAACTGTCATTATATGACCACATTTTGTGTAAAGGGCATAAGGCTTAGACTGCTATAATCAGCAAGAAACTGGCGTTTATCATTTTGTTATTTCATCTGTTCTTTTCGAATTCATTAACAGTAATAGTCGCCCAATAAACACACTAGAGAACTTGCTTTAGTTATATAATTATGTTACCCACAAATTACTATACACTGCCTTACGGAGGGGTGATGCGTACCGTTACAGGTCACCTGTACATACATACAGGTAGGGTGGAGCCTGGTCAGGTGCACACAGGGGATGTCAATGGTCACTGAAGGCCTACTCCGGCCAGCCTCCTACATTCTGTAGGGGACGGGCGGTCTATCAATGTTTACACTTCATGGAATGCCAACTGACTGTGGACAGATACTCCAACTGCCATCTTGAACCTTAGAAATGTATAATGAGTTTCGAGGGTGGCAGGCGATGCGAACTAATAATATGCACATAGAGTTACACAACCTTTTTGTGATTATTTCAATACTAGAGTATACAGCTGGTTCACATCAACCATGAAGTTGCAAGTGACATTCCACAAATGCATGTATATTTTTTCTATGCTTATTAACGAGTGTGAAATTCATATTAATCGCTTGAAAGCAGCAGCTGGCAATAAACATACACAAGGAGTACTATACACGTTTTTAACCTGTCATTCTCTGTATTGGCAAGTAGCGAGTTGGTTAATAAAACGCGCCAAGTTGGATAATTAACTTACTTAAGTGAATTATTAAACACCATAATTCACTTTTATTACGTTACATATTTCATTAGCATCTAAAAAGTGTTTTAATATAAATTATTTAAGAGGAATACCTTTCCCATGATGTACGCATTAGTCATCTTGCTGAGGGTCAATATGACCTAACACCTAAAAAGTGAGCCCTCTACCAATGCTTGACGGAAGTGGGATACACGAGGGCCGTCAGACAAAGAAGGCCGACAGGGGGAGGAGGCATGTTTCCCATACAGATCAGTCGACACACCAAAGACCTGCCACACACTGATGGGAATAAATCGTCACGATGAAACAACTTCGCCACGTAAAAAAGTCCTGTTTGCGAATACTGGTGAACGTGTTCCTTTGCCTAACAATGCTAGAGTATATAAGTGTATTCCCTACACATGGGGAGAATGCGTCTTTGTGTGGGCTGTTTGATGCTCGTAGCTCGTGTGGCCCCCATTGCCCAGGCTGTGTGGCTGGGGGCATGACCTCCGTACGAAGGGGAGCGTGGCCTCTGTGTGCGTTCTGCTTATCCTCCCACAGCGACATGTTTTTCATGTCAATAAATGATGAGGGATTCCCATTCACTGTCGGCGACATCGTCAGAAGACGTGTTGATAGGAATATCAAAAACAAATAAAAAGTAGCCTAACCTCTATCCACACGTTTATGCAGTTATATTGTTTTAAAAGAATAGGATATACATCCAGGATAAAATGTGATTATTTCAAAGTGAATATAATGTACCTTGATAGAATAATGTATTCAATTGTATCAAAGGCCCTAAACACCTAGACCCCCTGACCATAGCTACAAAGGCGCCTTTTAACAGCCCACAGCCGGAGAAGGATCCAATATTGCTGAGCACTAATTTTCTTCACATTCAGGGTACCTAAGGGTCAATGGGATGACCCCTGCCTAAGGTCAGGGGGCAAAGGGTAGACAAGGATCAAAAGGGGCGGGCCGAGTGGGTGTGACGGGGCGAGGGGGTGTGACGGTGGGCCCTGCAGACAGGACGGCCCCTGTCAGGTCCTGTCGACAGTCCACTGGTGAGCAGGTCTTTATCTGGGGTCACTGCCCCCCCCCCTCTCCCCACACCTCCACCCCGGTAATGCACCCGGACAGAGGCAGATAAACACACTACTGCGGGAAAAATAATATATTCATGAATAACAGTGTTACGGATATATAGGGAGGACACCAAGTGCATTTCAAACATTCTTTAATTATATTTTTGAACAATGTCTTTCACTCTCATCCATTTTTTTTCACCATTAATGAAAAGTATGGAAAATTTGACTTATGACATGATTTAAGCTTATTTTTCATTATGAATTTTTTAAATGATTTTTAAGCTAAATAACAGTTCTAGAGCATTGGATATGCATTTCCATAAGACTGGAAATCCCAGAGACTGTCACCAATAGGTTTTCAATTTCTGATCGGGTCGAATAAGTCACTGGTGCCAGTAATTCAATACACTTGTCTGAAAGTACCCTTTGGCTTATCTGGCTCACACGACATATATGTATCTTATGAGGTCTTCACTTACGCCCCCACCATCATTAACGTTTGGTATGCTTTAGAGCTGGTTGACAATACAGGTAAATTAAAGTATCATCCTGGGGATAACCCCCTGGTACAGTGTTCTTATCTACCCCTGAAGACGTTAAGCGCATCGATCATCCAACACACATTGCTGTAAATCACTTGTGCCAGACTGACTACACCTACGTGGATCCAACTGATGCGTTTATATATAGGTCCTATATACAGGGGTGGATCCAAAAACTTTGGAAAGGGGGGGGGGGGACGCACATAATTATTATTCAAAAAGAGTGCTGGCGCTGGTTTTACATTAAAAAAAAGAAAGGGGGGGGGGGGGACGCACGCCCCATACGTCCCCCCACCCAATCCGTCCTTGATATATGTCTGTGGGCAACTTGATATAGTCACCTTTGTTTAGTCCGGACAGGAGAATCCTCCCCAAAAACCCGGCCAAGGAATCTGCTCGACGAGGAGGGCGCCGTGTGTTTCAGCCCGCTACCGGCCACTCACCTGACCCCAGAAGGCAGGTATAGACACTTTCCCAGGCCCAGACAGATACACGGCCCGATCTGACGGGATCCAACCCGCCCCACAACAGGCCTCGTATTGTTCTCTCCGCCCAAGGACCTCCGCAGATTTCAACTTTCAACACGTCTCCGCTTTACTGTTCCAACAAAAGTCTTCGCCACTTCAACGTAGAATATGTCTCACTCCAAATTCCCAGCAAGAGAACATCCAATGTAATGGCTAGAGGGAGGCGCATGATTGTATTTGTAAATATGTCAAACGATTAACATTCTTGTAGTAAATGCTTTTGGATCCGGTGGGCATGTAACGGTGGTTGGCCGAGGCTTAGGTAGGGTGCTTAGGGCATGAGAAAGTTAGGAAGAGGGTATGAACCAGTTAAGATCAGATATATAAACTCAAATATCATCAATACTCAGGTAGTGAAAATTAGCGAAAACAATATTTAATTTATCCTGTTTACCATACAGTTGATATTTACTGAAACGTGTGGAAGGCAGAAGCACGGTGGCCGTTTTATGTGATGCACACGATTCTTTCATATTTAAATATTTACCAATTTTTTACCAAGGGTTTCCACAACAGGTGTGATTGCCAGTAATAATCACTATGCATGCGTGCATGCATATATACACACATGCTTTTAAGACACACTATTCATCAACATAGGAATATTTCGCTGACGTTTAAGAATGAGTGCTATACGTCAGTAAGACCATGAATTATTATTTTCAAAGTGCCCCCTGATTCATTCTCTAGCCCTACCTGTCCCAGAAACACCTGACCCTATAATTCAGGGATGTAAAAGTAATTCAACGGGGAACTTCACTGGTAACGTGGTTTTTATCTGTTCTCATCCTACACCTTTCTCCCACACACTCAACGACCTGCGGCCAAAACCAGTGATGTGAAACACACGCCCCTAGACTCCCCCAGCCGGAACTTTTAACATTCCTTTATCATAAATACGGCTGGCTTTCTGACGGCACATTGACTGATGACAGATTGCATTGTCGTGGCAATAGTCTCTGGGGCAATGTTTCTTCATTGGCTCAAGGACGCTCGCTCACTGACATGCCATATAAGACAGGGCATTTCTAAAGAGTAGAACGGTATAGGCCTGAATCAAATTGAGTCTCTTTACATAACTTTATCACAAGATAAGTATGTTGGGTTCTAAAGAACCCAAAAGCTCCGTCTTATCAAGGAGACTACAGAAGAAGGAGGTAGTACTGGGGAGAGGGCCATGTCCGGGGGTTGTCTTGATTGTTCACACCTCTGCATGGGGTAAGACAGTGGTCTGAGAGGCCATCTTCATGTGGAGTTACTCAGATTACAAAGGGATGGGTGGACAGGCCCTGGAGTATAACAATAGGGTGCTTGTGTTATATGGGTTAAGGGTTAACAACTTAAAGTTTTTCATTTTTAAAGATATGATCCGAAAATGGCAGTCATTTACAGACAATATCAGTCAAATGGTGATATATTTATCTACCTATTGGTATAAGTTAGGTGTCACTGCCATGTTCTAGTCATATATGAGAACCGATTTACTTGAGGGAGGATGGTATAGTCATGTGTATTATTTACCATAATTTCCTAATCAATAGTCAGAAATAGATAATGTTTCCTGAGGTGGTAAATCTCTCAAGATGGAACACAAAGGGACAACACATGTCATGATACAATGGTAAAGTATTAAAATATTTGCAATATTATTATTCTATCTGATTGAAGAAAACCCTTGCTCTTAAAGGGGCCCATCACAATATTCCCATATTTTCCAAAGTACCATCAGGACATTGGTCAAGCCACCCTCCAGGGGGTAGGGTCATTACCAGGGTGGTCCTGGCAGGGGGACACTCAGATGTAGGCCCACTGGTCACATTAATTGATACAGATAAGGCCTACTGAATCTCTCAGATATACCGCCCTCAGGAGTTACACCTCCTTCTCCTGTAGTCTCCTTGGTCTTATCCACCTTGTTCAATAACAGCTGAAAGAGAGGGAGAGGGAAAGGGAGAGGGAAAGGGAGAGGAAGAGGGAGAGGGAGAGAGATTTATTGCGATGACAATGCCATGACATTGCCATGATGATGCCATGACATTGTCATGACATCCCCATGACAATGCCATGACAATACCATGACAATGCCATGATATTGCCATGACATTGCCATGAAAATGCCATGACATCCCTATGACATTGCCATGACGATGCCATGACATCCCCATGACAATGCCATGACATTGCCATGACAGTACCATGACATTGCCATGACATTACCATGACAATGCCATGATATTGCCATGACAATGCCATGACATTGCCATGATGATGCCATGACATTGTCATGACATCCCCATGACAATGCCATGACAATACCATGACAATGCCATGATATTGCCATGACATTGCCATGAAAATGCCATGACATCCCTATGACATTGCCATGATGATGCCATGACATCCCCATGACAATGCCATGACATTGCCATGACATTACCATGACAATGCCATGATATTGCCATGACAGTGCCATGACAATGCAATGACATCCCCATGACATTGCCATGATGATGCCATGACATTGCCATGACAATGCCATGACATTGCCATGACAATGCCATGACATTACCATGATATTGCCATGACAGTGCCATGACATTGCCATGATGATGCCATGACATTGCCATGACATCCCCTTCACCCTTTTACCCCCTTACCCCAATACAGCATGGATTGAGAGTCTGAGCTCATTTGTGTGAGGAGATTGTATTGGTAATATGCAAATTTATTCAATATGGCCGCCCCCAGTGGTGATGGGGGCATTCCCGACCTACTTTCGTTCTATTTTTAGAATATCATTATGACATCATCTCGTCACTCTCCTGATACAGACTTATTTATGTTAATTTCTACACTCTCAAGCCATTTCCTATGGGACGACTTTCAATCTCCATACAGATTCTTCCTATCAGAAATAGCACGATGTGTCCCCCCCCATTTTTAACATTGATTTCTATGGGAGTTGGGCCAAGTTATTACTCCGATTTATCGGACTATCGACGTTATCCACTCATCGAAGACGGAGAATAACGGACATGCAATCCCAACACATGCAGAAAGTCACGAAAACCTTAGAATGATTTATAAGCCTTTCAGGTACAGGGCTCGCGAAGGTTTTTCTAACTGGTGCATTAGTCATGTTATTTTATTCACTATCCTTAGGCAAGTTCTAGACTGTCCCATTTCAATCTTTTAAAATTTACTCTATCGTCTCACAAATAGCTAAATTATGCAGAAAATATGAACATTTCCGGGTGCACTACATAATAATGACTAAATTGAAACGTCCTCGAGGCGACATCCTTGCCCCTTTAGATTTTAAATCAACTGTTCTTCCACTACAGAAGAAACAATTTTTCTGAGAGAACTTCAACTTTAATGTTCGTATACGTCTCACGCCAGGTGAGCGGTGAACTATGACGACCGACCCCCGTGCACACTATCTATGGGGGGGGGGGGGGGGGCGCGTGACGGATCCACCCCGACACTGAAGACGGTCACGTCATCAGCATAGTACTTCGGTCAAACATCAAGATGTGCTTTCCATTGAACTCTTGTCTAAAACATATGCTATCAACTGTCAAAGATTTGAAACTGTTCGATTACATCCACACTGCCATGGCATTTTTAGTTCAAGAATTGTCAAATTAAGTGACCCACTAGAATCTATGTATAAACGACTAGCAATCAATGAATGGTAGTACTAACTCATGTGCTATTCAAAATCTCAAAACTTTGATTTTTTTTTTCTGAAGGCAAATGTTCGAAAATAGTCTATTCCACTTCTAGTAGTTTTTCCTGTCGAACTATACCACATTAAATTCTAATCTACACTACATGTATATATATATACATATGGGACAGGTCCTCCTTGACTACCTACCCCAGATAATGTTCACCTTGCACGCATATACATGTATTCAGACATGCTGCCTCTGAGACACGCCATTCATCTGATTCAACATATGAATGTTTCACTGACGTTTGAGAATGCATGCTATGGGTCGGTAAGACCATAAATTATGATGTCCAAAGTGCCCCCTGATTGAGAGTGAAAGTTAATCGTTGCCTGGTGATGGGCTGACCCCTCGGTGATCAGGCCCTATCTGACCCCCGGGGGACGCAGCATGTCAGTCAGGGCTGAGACCCTGGGAACCTATACCTCTCTGGGGCACTGATTAGAATTATACACCCCATCTGTCTACTACACGGCCCTCACACCGAAATTCTCTACAATCACGTAGGTTGTATCTAGATTTATTATATAGATCTGTTGATCGGTGTGAAGGTGAAATTAATTGTGATTCATATTTTGTAGCACAGATCTGATATTTGCTTCTTTACAAGTAGGTGGTTTAAAATATAGAAATGCTACAAATTATTACGCCCTAAAGGACAAGGAAGTACATGTAACACGATGTTCTACCAACCTTATAGAATTGTCTTATTTCATCTTGAGTGCTGTTTGCCAAACCATATAGTGCGATTCAATTAATCTAGCTGACACCTCTGTCGTCGACACGATGGAGACAGTTAACTAAGCTTCCAAACGTGGAAAAGGTTCAAGGTTGGTCAAGACGTCGACCTGGCCGTGCTATGATTCCGACTGCCTTGTGTGTCGCTGTGCTGGCTGCTTTATGAGGTTTACCCCAGGATTCACCACACAATATTAACCTTTCACGTGGGTTACATCTCCACGGGATGCCATCATATGACTTTGGTAACGTGATACTTTAAACATTTCTCCTTTTTCTGACTGCAAAAAACCTGGCCTCACATTTCGCATGTTAGGAGATTCAAACAGTATTAATTGTATCACATTTAGCTTTTAAGCAATTTCTATAATTGGAATAACCTCTGCTTTCATGTTACTTTTTCTGATGACCATCCTTGCATGTAAATTACGTGATGGGACCTCAGGTTGGTTGGTAGCAGGGGTTTCCGTGCTCGGGGCGGGTTCCCACGCACCTGGCCGGCTCCTCCTCCTCCCCATCCCGTGACACTCACCTGACAACCCCCCCCCCCCCCCCAATACATACACCCAGGTGGGCGACATGGACCTCTCATGTCGCCGCCCTCTAATCCAATCACTTAGTCAATGACGTTTACATGTCATTACATTCACATGCTGATTGACGCCACTGCCTGCCGTGTGCTCATCACCCGTGGACTGCGGGCACTCACATGACTGGAAGGGAAGCCCAAAAACAGTACCCCTCGTTCCCCCACTCATCGGGCTACCAGTTCTCTCTTTACCCTATGGGCATGAAATGTTGGACATCGTTAGACGTCGACATGACGTTGGGGCCTTGGGGATTCTAGTGATTGGGAAATCGGGAAAGGACACGCATGAGGAAATGCTCCGAGTATGCAATCAGAGAAAACATTGCATGTGTCCAAACCCAATTGTTTGCACGCAAACGCCAAACAACCCTTCAGCATATGAACAAATTACCCGCAAAGCTATAACTGATAGCGACGGCTAAATGCCTATGGTGAACCGTTTCGACCGGCATTCTCCTGCACGGGTATGCATTATCTTTGTATAACAATAACTCATTAATCCAAAGGACAATCATGCTCTGTGAATGCAACTACATGTATATTGTAAGCAAAATACACGAGGAGCGTTATTTTCCTTCTGTAATTTATGTCCTGTGATAATAGTCTTCCATGAACAGGGATGTAAGTTGGGACTGACGAAAATATCGGAAGTAGCCAATCAGCCGTCACTATTAATTATATTCACTTCCTTGATCCCTTTCAGATTTATTGAAAATCTGAACTTTCTCTGAATAGTTGCAATTGGAAAATCGGAATTCAGACAAACATCTGAAAATTTGCATGCCTGCATGAAGACATCAGTGGGCAGGGTAGGCGGCCTGAGTTAGCCGTAACCCGGCCGGTGAGTTGAGTAATGAGACTCATTTGTTGAGCCTTTACTCCCGCCCAGCTGTTGCCGTGCGCGCCGCCTTACATGATGAATGCTGGTGTCACTGCATCTGGCGAGGCCCCCCTGTCTTAAGGCCCTCCACTAGCAGCCACCCCACGTGGAAGTCCTCTGTGTGTATTAACCCCAGACAAAATACCCCAAGTTATACCCCCTGAGCCCTGAACCCCTAATCTGAGCCCTGTCAACCACCCCCAGTCAATCAGTGCCCCCAGTAACAATAGCGGCCCCAGGCAGCTGCACGGTTACATCATCCCCCCACCGACACCAGGCAAGGTGCCATAAGCCACCAACCTCTTCAAGGCTCCCTTTTGTCCAGAATCCACGGAAACCAGCACTTAATGCGCTTTAAGTGGGATATGTTTTGAGCAGAGATGCCACTGTGTAAACATGAAAAATCCGGAATTTTTTGAAACCAACATTCCGGATTTTAAGCAGAAGATTTGAAAAAAAAGAAAATACCATAGTATGTAGATTCTGACATTGAAAATCAACTCTGATAAAATACTTTATCTACTGCCTAGTAACAAATATTTTCAATATTGCAATAGGCCTACTTTTTGCTCTTAAGTACCAATTTGAGAAAAAAAACTATGGTACAACCAAAAATCTTGAAATCAGGAAAAAGAAGGAAAAATGGCATCTCTGTTTGAGGAAAACCGTTGCTATAGGAACCATGCCCTCTCAGAATGTTGTCGGAATCGTGGGTTATCGGCCTGGGTCGTTAGGTACCTGGTTCTTATTCCCTTCCCCGCATAGTTCCTAGTTTCTTTTCAAAGGTGTACTACGACGGGAGGACAAAAAAGCCCAGCAGCCCCTTAGGTTTACATCGACATAACCGGTTAAAAAGTCGACAGGACTATCGCTACAGCACCTGAGGGTCAGAGTAGGGACACCATAAATACACGGGTTCCATAAGGTATGCTGGTTCACCTCTGGATTGTTGGTCTATGTCGAAGTATGATTTTAAGGGAACCAAAAGCAAATTAGTGCTAAAGTAAAATTACTATATTGTATAGGTCTAATCCAGGCATATTTTGGTTGAGGACCAGCAGAAAAAAAATCTCTTCTTCACAAAAATTATATAGAAATTAAATCATTCTCATTCCGACGAGGTTTTTATTTGTTTTCTTGGCTAACACTTTACCACGAGCTTACTTTAGACTCGCGGAATGTATTTCTTTAGTTATTAGTCATTGCTTTTGGTTACCTCAAGACTGCAGAATCTTTAAGCTTCTTGCTATAAACTTTTGGGCACCACATGCAACTTAGAAGACTATTTGTTCAACAACAATTTTTTCTCAGTCATATCAAATGTATTAATATCTACTGAATTTCAAAATACAAATCAATGAATAAGTGGCTGTTCTCTGCATAATTGATGAACACATCGAGTAGGATACAGAATTAAACTGCGTTCGGTCAAATAATTATATGTTCTCCAAACTAAATACGTCGGACAGGAGGTAGTTTAAAATGATTTGGTACATGAGGGGAGTTATGTTTTTTTTTCTAATTTCATGGTTGCATGAACAGTCTACAACTGTTACCTGTGCTGTATGTGTCAGATGTGAACATAAATGCATACTTCACAATATGAAAGGTCCATTCGTTTTTACCCATTCAATTTCTGAACGCAGTAATGTTTACATTCGAACAGTTATTCCAAATAAGAAATCCAGCATAACAACGTTAGTTCCTGACGTCTATTAAATACGTTTTCTTACCAATTCATTACTCATTCGTAATATATATCATTCGGTGCCAGCGAAACTACAATTACATGCACATGTAGGCCTACTAATTAAATGTAAAC
Source organism: Lepidonotus clava (assembly GCA_936440205.1). Classification (NCBI taxonomy): domain Eukaryota; kingdom Metazoa; phylum Annelida; class Polychaeta; order Phyllodocida; family Polynoidae; genus Lepidonotus; species Lepidonotus clava. The sequence continues at coordinate 21,920,207 of OW387134.1, forward strand.
TGCCATAAAATCTGATTTACTAGTTGATGACGACATGCTCGTAAATAATGACCAAACATTGGCCAGGATTCAGCGTGCATACTGCGTGGGCTATCTACTCCCGATAAGTGTCGGTAGGACAAAGCGTGTCAATGAGGCATAGAACACATTAGGAATTATAACTCATTATGCGCATGGGTGGAGATAGGGGTGGGTAGGAGGGTGTGTGCAGAGCCAGAGGTCGGGGGGGGGGGGGGGGGTTAGTAGTTGGCACCGCCTACGCCTACAACAGGACAACCGCAGGACGCCAAGTCAATGTAGATTCAAGCATGACGTCACTTTTTAATTGGACTTTTTCTCGTAGTCATATCTACAAATGCTACCCCCTATTTCCCCCTCCCGACCACCAGCCCCCAGTGGCCCTGTCGTCAGATCAGGTAGCGTGAATGTTGGCGCCCCGCCAACTATGACCTGCTTTGTGCTTATCTCCATAGTGTGGGAAAGTTGACTGAGGAGTGAGTCCCCATGCCCCGCCACCCGACAACAAGGACCGACGGACGCCCTCCTCAGCCTCCCCACGTGAGACCTCCCCGACAATGATAAGCAGTCTTTTATCACACTACTTCTAAAAAGCTAATAGCCCCCTCAACAGTTTGTCAACAGCAGCTATGTTTTTACTACCACTTTATTATTTTCTTTTGGCCAGTGTTGTGATATTAAATTAGAGATAGGAAGTATAACTGGTACCAAAAACACTGTTGTTGTTTAGACATACATATGACAGCGTATGGTATGTTACTTTTCACCTATAGCCTAGGTATCCAGGCTAGCAAACAGGTAGGCCTAATATCCTTTATTGTAATTGATATTCGAGAAAAAAAAATATTGTTAGACCAGGTAGAGCTGTTATCTAGCTCCAGTCCGGCTCCAGTCCTGCGTCAAATCTAGATAACAAAAACTTCCAGGATACGAAATCACGGTCTGCCAATGAGTTTTTCTCGGACTACAATGAGGAAGCTATCTTTCTGGCCGCATGCACCCAGCCACCTCTCCGCTGCATAGTACTGTAGTACGTAGTACACAGAAAAGACAGATAAATTATGTTGACAAATACCTTTTGTAGAAGATTCTATTAAGTGGCTGACCACAAAAAGTAGCTTCTGTACAAGAATTGTACGTCCTTTTAAACCACAGCCCCCTGCCCCCATTCTACTTTCGACAGGTTTAATTGGTTTGCTAACCTGTGTCTCGGTGGCCATTAGCCTCGCCTCACCTGAGCCTGGAGAAAGCCTCAGGTGAGAGGTGCACCCGGCCGGAAGGGGCTGGTGCACCTGACTGCACCTGTGGGCGGCAGGGCCTTGTCCAGGTAGGGATCACAGGTGTCAAAACTCACCCCCTTGTGGCCATTTGGCAACAGTAGCTTGGAAACCGTATTAAGTGCTGGGTTTGTGAGATTCGTATCAGCTAAAGGACAGCAGGAGGAGGGAAGGTATTCAGACAAAGCACTGCTATATTGGGTATTTTCACTCCACAAGATTACCATTCCCCCCATGACCTAGTACATCGTTGGCTAATCCCTCGATTATCCCCTTACCCAGTAACTAACAACTCGATATACCGTCTCTGCTAACACCTTTATGCGTAATCTAACTAACATCTATGAATTTGTATCAGGGACCTTCTCAAGCTACAATCGCGAAAATCATACCTTCTATCAATGCAAAATGTGGACTGCATTTTTTTTAGGCATGCATCCCATAAATGGTAACCTTTGTGGTTGTTATCAAATTAAAATATTCCGATAAACATGGCCATTTTAAGTTTCACTTGAGGAGACAATTACATATGACAGGTAAACTGATAAAAATAGGTAATGTCCACGTCCGTGGGGGTTTCACTTCTTTCATGAAATAGCGCCCGCCACATGTTTCTTTAAATGTAATAGATCTGGTACATATAAAGATTGGATTAGATTGCCTGTAAAATTCTATGAGGCTTCCCTGTAGGCTGTCACAAATATTCCCATCTCAAAGTAACATGATAATAGGGACTCCTGCCGGTTTGTTGTCAGACATGAAGTAGTATAAGGCTATAGAGAAAGACAAGTCGAGTCTGACTTCCCAATTCTAATATATAGACAATTTCAAATGTACATCAAGGCTGGCCTCCTTAAAATAAGATTCAAGGACAACAGACCACAAATGGAGTTCTATCATTAGACGATAACCAAAGTAATCTTATCTTGCTTGTCAGACAAAGAAACAGAATTGTACTGCGTCGTTTCAAAGAAAGGCCAATCTGAATGGCATACTCCTTTTCAGACGTTTATGTATGTTTAGGGACAGAGCCATTTTTAGCTTCAGGACAAAGTAATTATTATGTTCCCGTTTTACTGAGAGGATCGCTATGATTGTCGTGAATTTACTTCCACTTAAATCTGTTAATGGCCTCTTAGGAAAGTTTTAGTCTCGGCTCGCCTCACATTATATAAATGCTCCTCATTCGACACAAGCAGGTGAACGGTAAATCTACGCCCCTAGGAAAAGAAGAGTACTTAGAAAGGTATAAGAGACCTCCAGAGTCCCTGTGGTAAACGTTCTAATTGTGACGTTTCACATGAATGAACGACTATAGCTTTTCTAAGCTGGTTAAAATATATCAAAATAATATTGAAAATGGAAATTTGATTGCCAACTGGCTATCAAGAAACAGCGGGATTTGATTATTTCCTGATAGTAATTTGTTTCGCCTATCGTAGAATAATATCGAGGTCAATGCAATGTCGACAACATATGGAATGACTCTGCTTCAATTGAGGTTCCTTGCAGAGAACATCATGAATTGTCATCCTCCGCACCTTTCCTTTTAACTGCGGTCCACTGACTCCAGGCTAAAAGCCCCTCTCGTGCCACCTTTGACAGGTATGGCACTGGCCCTCGCCTTTAAGGGACAGAGGAGAGAAAAGGGCAATAAATAAACGTCTCACCATAAAGATGGAATTGTTCATGGATCGTGAGAACGCAGGCGACTTCAGAGGGGAGGATTTCATGTCTACGGTAGGTGTGGAGGTGACATCCCTCCCACACCCCCACCCCATCCCTGTCTCCCACCCCCACGACCTCCAACCCCTCAACTTCAGCACTGATGGTCAAGTATGTTAATAGCTACCACACGACAGTTTGGGCCAGGGGCACGGCTCCCAGCTGCTGGTATGTGGGGGAAATTACAGGGAATTATAAAATGTTTGTAAATATCAATACGTTTGGCAGTTCTCAAAACAAAAGACCAGTGTTACAGGTGGCTACAGACACTTCTCTGTCGCCCCTATCTATTCGGTGGATGTGTCTTATCTTCCTACTGTTTCTTTTACCAACCCCACTCTCACACTGCTTCTCTCTGTGGATAACTTCCACTGGCCGAGTAAGTGCAGGAATCTTAGTATTTAGGCATGCTTAATGAGTACAGATCAATTCACAACTCATGTGGTTTACTATCAACTACTAAATGATTACGCTTAATTGTTAATTAGTGGGTACGTTTAGTTGCAATTTAATTAATTACATGTTTATATGTTTTGTGGGGGAGATATATGCGTCAGGTGACTACATATACATTAAGGGTATTACACTAACAGTGATTTACTTATGGGTAGATGTAGCCACAATAATTAAATTAAGTGTACACTTCAGAATAGAGAATACTATGTAAATTTAAACTTAGTTAATTACATTCAATGAATTCAAGAACTTACAGCTCTCACGGCTATGGGAATGCATTATAATTATCAGGGTTTTTTTTTCAAATTTGCATTTTCATTTTGCTTAAATTTACATGTCCATTTCCAAGTTCTCAAATATTAGATGAGATGACTGAAAGGTGTGAGGACCTGGCCGGGCAGGTATAGGCTGACCTCACCTGTAGACACACCTGACACGGTGACTGGACCCTTCAAACTATGACACATACACATTCACACGCAACTTACTAATTCGGGCCTGGGCGTGTGGCTTGTGGTATAGAAAATGCTCTGCCATGTACGTAACATATTTTAAACGAACTGACATAGGTGGCAGGGAGGCAGGCAGACACGAGCTGGTGAAATCCATCAGCTCGGCGTACGTCCTTTGTGATTGAACATCCATGCACCACTCTCTAGATTCACAGTTGGCTGACTGTTACATGCACCTGGAGGGGGCTGGTGATCAGACAGGTGGAAACACTGCCCACAGGAGCGGGAGGCCTGGGGTCTCACCCATGTCACCCAGGGATGGCGGGCCGTGGGCCGTTTAGGCATTGTTGAGTGGTTACTTTATTGTAAGCACGAGCTGCACCGACGGGGACACTTATAGGGGGCAAGGTCCTACTATGTGGGCCGGCCGGGGGTCAGACTGGGTGATGAGGGCTCGAGTCTCACACGTCAGTCAGTCTCAGACGTGCCAAGTTATAACAACGCATAAACAGAACGTGCACTATTGTGAACAGTCGTTTTTTAGACTGGTTTTTTAAGTCGGGGTCTGGATGTTGCAAGTGTATTAATGCCATTATTTGTATGCGATATGGTTATGTAGGTCAGCACCGTTAACGCTTTACTGTTTTATCCTTATTCTAAACTATTAGGTGTTACCGGGTAATTGTCAGCAATGCTGTAATAATTGCTAGTATGCCTACCATTAAAACATTACATACTGGCTCATAGATCAGCATAGATCAGTATTCTGACAAACTTGTATGAAGAAACTGAAAAGATCCACTCCCTTTTAACGGAAGACAAAAAAACATGCATGAAAAGATAAATTGGAAAAAGTCTTTTGGAACCCTTTCCTATACATACATTCAAATAAACTTACAAGTTTTTGCAAAGTTTCTAGTGAAATTCATGGTCAACATTGACTCTTCGTGAACAGGATCTGCCTTACATATTTTTGAAACCACAAGTACTGATTTCAAAATGTCTTTGGAGATCCTGAAATCTATCATTATAGATCAAGAAAAAGTTGCTTATTTTCATAATAAAAGTTCATTAAGCGCGCGGTTGAACTGCTCACCTCGTCTGTGGCGTTGACGTCAACCGCTCCTTTGGCGAGCAGCTCGTCCACCCTGGCCACTTCCCCCGCCCGTAAGGCGACGAACCACTCGGCCTTCACGTCCTGGGCGTCCTTAGCGTTCTGAGAGTTCTTCTTGTCCTTCTCAGCCTTCCCTTCCTCCACAACCACCGCCTGAAAGGAGAAATTGTCTCATATTGTTAACCATTATATATATGAATAGACATCATGTTAAACAAGTCCAAACGTCTAGTAATACTGTATCAATTCGGCGGCATGTTTTAATGTTTTAATGTAATATATAGTAAAAAAGTAAATCTACAGTATCAAAGCTTCCAGCTTTGATACAGATAAGGCGGCGGTATTAATGATATTAATGATTCAGATATTTTGATGGTAGGTCGGAAAAAATGACACTATAGTGACAATTTCACAAATAATTTAATCTTTGAATCATTTAAATCTTACTGACAGCACCGGAGAACTTATTGACAGTGTGACGCCTATGTTTCAACATTGAATGGGAATGATTCTGACACTGACAGTGACTTAGGCCTAGACATATTTAAGTTCAGATTGAATATTTTGGTGGTAGGTCAGAAAAAAATGACACTATAGTGACAATTTCTCAAATCTTTTAATGTTTGCATCATAAATAATTGCTTTTGGAGACGCCATAATATATTGACAGTGTCGGAGGGGGCTTAGGCCAAGCCTATCTGAGTCTGAGTCCAGTCATTTTTTCATACCATCTGTAAAATATTATTGCAAGCGTTTCCAGGCCTAAAATGAACAAACTATATGGTAAATAGGACCATGAGATATAGGAAAACATAGATATATGCATGGATTTCATTTTGATAGGCCTAATAAGGTCTAAATAATTATTTTTCAGACTGCCAGTGTCCGACCATTGCGCGTTAGGCCTCTAGCCGAGTTTAGGCCTAGATTTCAACGGTATCATTTCAAATGCTGGACAAAATATATGAACCCACCTTTAAGGCCTGGATTCCTCAATGCGTTTCAATGCGTATATCCTCCATAATTGATGCGTTTAATGTCATCCTGGTTTCCTGAGTTCAAAGTATCGATGCAGGCGTGATGGGGAGAGAACCCGGCGAAGGGTTGACGGCGCCATGTTAGGTCTGACAGTGACAGTGCCTCCACGTGTCCGATCGATCCAATCTTTTCCCTTCGATACGAACGCATGTTTCCCGCATGAATTGTCAATGCGTTGTATGCGTTTAAGGGGGTCCAGACGTCAAAATATATATATTGAAAGCATCAGATACCGCCGTAATCCAGGTATTCATGCGGCGAAAGAGGAGCCTCCCGCCAACACGTCCGACCGCGGCGACTACACCCGGCCGAGTGACAGTGAAGCGGTCTGACCCAGCCTTGTCGCCGGGGAAAACAGCGTGATGCATTTACGCGTTTAGACGCGTTATTTCGCATTATTATCGATTCTTAGACAGTGGGATGCTTATCTATGGATCGAAATCTATCTATGTATACCAATAACTTAAGTTAGATCGACTGAGTTCATGGTGAAATAGGCATGCAAATTTGTTGAATATTCAGACTTTGACCCATATCCCTTCTTCTCCGATTGAAAGCGAGGCTGTAAGCAATGGCGCCCTGTGTTCGCGTAACAATATAACGGTTTGGATTCCGGGCTTGTATGTCTAATTTGTCCCAATTTGGCCCATTTTGACAATTTATTTGTATAATATATATCCAAATCTCAGCAATATAAGCCCAAATCAGCCAAAAAGTAGGTTATTCAAGCCATTTCGGGAGGGGTTTCAGAGTGTGACTTGGTTGCATTGTGCCCGATTGCAATGGCGGGCGCCCGGTGTTCCCGTAAAGATATAACGGTTTTGATTCCAGGCTTGAATGTCTAATTTGTCCCAATTTGGCCCATTTTGACAATTTATTTGTATTCTATATATCCTAATCTCAGCAATATAAGCCAAAATAAGCCCAAGTATAGGTTATTTAAGCCGTTCCAGGAGATTTTGACAGGGTTACATTCGGGGGTGGGACATGGTAACGCGTTACACCATCCTAGTAGAGTGTGATCCTCCAATGAAGCGGCTGGGTTTAAACGTTTAAACGTATAAAGATAATAAAGTTTAAATTCTCCAGCCGCCTCATAATTAAGCTTAGGATACTGAAATATATTTTGTTGTTTCAAATAATTATTATACTATTCACATTCAAGTGGGGAAAGGATGGGTAGCGCTTCTCTAGAGGCAGTAATAATGTCTGTATACCGGGAACAATTTCCTGCTTACATAATACAACTTTCAATTCTCGATCGCATTTTGATCAAACTTAATTATCAAAGTGGATGTCCTAAATTCATCTGCATATTCACTCCTAATTACCCTGGCATTAGTGACATTGACTACATTTGATTCCAAATCTATAATCATTAATGTCTTCCTATTTTCGCTACACAGTTGTTGCGATCGTCAAGTTTGAGGAGAATGCCCCTGTGATGGACAGTGCCAATATGAAACGTCCATTATGTGGTTTTCTGGGTGACTGGAGGCGCGCTAAGCGGGTGACACTTTCCCAGGCGGCGGGCGAGGCCCTGAGGTGGAGGAGAAGGAGGCCCGCAGACTCGACCACCAGGCCCAAATCACTACAAACAGGGGACAAGTCACTCCCCACGTCAACCAGGGGTCAGCGGCAGGGTCAGCCGGGTGCCTTATGCCCCGGGCTGGGACGTTTAACCCTCAGACCCATAGAGTCCACAAGAGACTCACCCCCAGACTCACGCAAAACCTGATTACGTCCCAGAAAGGGCCCGTGCTGGGCTTTGTTGACGGACAGTGCCCAACATGCACGCCACACAAACAACATACATAACCAAATTACTGGGCGCACATGCACGTTTTTTCTCCTGCTCTCTCACCAGGGGGCTCCCAGAAGAGGGGGAGTGGGCGGCGCATGTCGTGGTCACCTCTGGTCAGCCGTGGTCAGTCCGGCGGCCTCCTTTGATGTGATCGCCGCTGACCCCCGTGATCAGGGTGGAGGTGTTCCCGGGGATGGGGTGGTCAAACCTACACCCGCCCAGTTAACGCATAGTGCTTGGGGTCACTGCCACACCCCTCGACCCAAGCGAACCCTTAACTATTAGCCCTCAACCAATACCAACCTTCAGTCGACCCATTCCACAACCTTGACCAAAACAACGCAGTGTATTTCTGCATGGCATATTATTAGCAGTTACTAGTTCTTCACATGTAATTCAACGAGACGAAACGCATCTCGGCATATAAAGATACTTAATCGTTTTCAAGCAAGTCCACGTACTCTTTTAGTACTTGCATTAAACTGGTTGTCTGGTTTGCGACCGTTGATTAAAATACCAGGGTGCTCTTACAAAAAGTGGGAGTGGGAATTATGATAAACATGTATTTCCTGTGTTTTATATGCCGAAAGTCTGATTACACACAACTTTCTGTATAATGACTTGGCATTGAATCTAGGTTAACAATACGAGACTCGCAAAAAAAGGAAGTTTCATTGCAGCAGACATACCCTTCAGCACTTATGAAAAGGCACATGCCTTTATACGGGGATTGCACTTGATTATAGTGGATACTGACCCCGCATATGTGTGAGTAACGAGTATGAATGAAGGTATGAAAGCAAGGTTTATGTATATACCTGCCTGTATGTGATTTCTCAATGCCCCCTCCCCCCCACTTGTGGAACGATCAAAGCATAAAGACCTAATGACAACAGTATGATTCAGACGAGTGCTCCAAGATGCAACAAACACGGTGGCATAAAAGTGATCCGTACCCTACTTGGAAGAACCTAGCTGTCATCTGCCCAAAATGTTTTTCCCTAATTTAGTGACAAATTTTGGTTGCTGGTGATGGTAGAATTCAACAAGAATTTCAATGATCTTTTAAATAGGTAATGGCGGTTGTTACCAAGTACAGCGGAATGCCCCTAGCCATGCCCTAATGTTCACCCAAATGTATGAGGGTACCCTGCAGACCAGCAGCCTCTTACCATCGGCGGGGTGACTATCAACACCTGGATACCTTGTCACTTCAAACTTGGGTTTCTTATTACATGTTCGTTGAGATCTAACTGGTTAGACCGAACCCCAAATACCGACCTATGACCTCCCCCTGCCCCCTCACCCAAACGCGTGCAGTGTGCTTAAAAACAGGGCGGGGCGCCGCACACAAGAACTATTACCCACTTTTAAATTTATTTCCCCTCCCCCCTTTTTTTGTCAAAGAAATTTAAAAACCACTTCCAGATGCTTCTATCAAGTCCCATGTTTCACCATGTGGCCGTTGTACACTGATTTAAACCACAGACTTTGAAAATTAAAAAAGGAAAAAAAAAGAGGGTGTCCCCCTGCCGTCGGAGTTGGTGCTGATCACCCCTGGCACTACCTGCTGGGTCGGGAAGGGCCTGTTATCAGAGAACGACGGGCTTTCTGGGCGTGGCACCAGGCTTATCGCCATGATACAGGTCCCCTGCCGGGTCGCATTAAATCAAACACTTTGTCCATTACAAGTGCCCGTGAGTGCTGCCAAAACCTCAGGTTGATAGCACTGGAATCGCTTTTTCTGACCTGGATTCGGCAGGGTGTGCACTGTTATGGATACTCATAGCATCATTTCTGTCTATAACTCATTCTGAAAGGTCGAATTGATTTATTGTAGAATATACATATGTGATGAAATCATACATTAATCCCCGAGGACAGAAAGTATTACCTTTCCAATAGAGGCAGTTTCTAAATGTCCTCCATACACCTTATGCTTATGCAGACTATCGATCACGTCGGACATATTTCGCAATAAACTAAAACAAATTTAATGAAATAAATAGTATATCATACCAAACCTGATAGTAATGCCTCAAAATATCCGACGCTACATCGGACTTTACGTTCGATTTATTTAATACGTTTTTGGTAAACACTGAAAACTTACGTCTACATTCACAGTAGTCCCCCCCCCCCCCAACAGACATTTCTTTTTTATCTAGGCCCCCTTCCCCAGACCCCTCGGAGCCCCTTGATCAGTGGGTGCGGCCCCCTACCTCTGCCGAGTGGCTGCTGCCGAAAGCTGCATCTTGCGGTAAATCTCAAACAGATTGCTACCTTTTCTTCAGCTCGTCACCCCACCTGGCGTGCAGCCCTGTCTGTCCTCCCCACCCCCAACCCGAGTCCTGAGCCCTGAACCCTGGAGGCTGGGGGTAACTGGGGGAGGCGTCCATCCCACCTTTGTAAACGGAGTCTTCAATTACGTATACTAAGACATTTTTTTAGGGGCAGGGTACCAACCGAAGTGCCATTTTCAAATTCCCTGTGTTTTCCCTGAGATTTCCCTGACCTACGGCAATTTTTCCATGTGCCATATCCAGCAAGTTGACCGAATTTAAAAGCCTCTGCATGCAGAAAAAAATTGGACAATCTGGCAAAATTCCGAAATTCCCTGTGTTTTCCATGTCAGGGAATCTTTTTTGCCATTTTCCCTGTTTTCCCTGTGTGGTTGGTACCCTGAGAGGGGAGAGGGTCCCCTTGTTCTGATGATAAAAAAAGACATCCGAGATGCAGGCAGGCAGGACATCCAGGTACGACCCCGAGCCCCTTGACCCCCTTGACTATCGGACCCCCGAACCCCTCAACCTCAGGGGGTGGGAGTGGATCCTCACCGCTTCACACAAATTTTCTTAGCTATGTATATGAAAATACTGTTTCAGTTTAAAGGAAACACCCGCTGAGGGTATTTTTCTTGGTAAACAAAAAAAGGCGCACAGGGGACCCTCTGGTACAATGGTAGGAGGAGGCTTCTCCTCCTGTGAGGAGAGGATGGCACGGAGGGAGCCAAACCATGCAGTTTCGAGCACTAGTGGTTTGGGCATTGGGCGGGCATTGGGCGAGAGCTGGGCTTCGTCCAAGTACGTGTCTCGCCTGCATTGCTCGTAGGAGTGATATATTTTCTCCTGATAGGTTTAACCATTACCTCCTTTTACATTCTAAAAACTGTAACTGGTCCCTCAATGACCAGAGGAAGTTTTATATTCCAACTGATAGTGATACCAGTTTCTGTCTCAATGTGACAAGATAGCCTTGATTAAAATACCGTTAAACATCGAGCCAGGCTGGACTGCACTGACTTGCAGGCGCTATTTTGGGGGGCAACCCCGTTTTATTAGAAGTATACATGTATACTGAAAACGAACCGACCCTATTGTGAAATAATAATAAAAGCCTTAAAGTGTTTGCTTTCTGATCATAAGGTGCAAGCTAAAGGCTTTAGCTTTAGCACCTTATGATCAGAAAGCAAACGCAATTTGTTAGACTTAAGTGTTTAAGAATCACGAAACAGCTATATAAAATGGAAGGAAACATTCGACCCAAGAGAATATGGACTGTAATTAAAACTAATTAGAGGTAAGCACCGGCAATCGTTCTATTTTGAAGTCTTCTCAAAAAGGAGCTTTACATGTCATTCCAGGGGCTTCGCATAAATAACTTAAAAAAGATCAAAAGAAAGGGAAGTGTGTGGGTAGTTATAGTTGTAAAACGTATTCTAATTGGGTGGATAGGATTGAACAACATCCAGTGATTACTTATTTCTTCTTTACACACTGCTCACTCGTAATCTCTTATGTCCATGACTGCTTTTTAACTTTGTTAACTTTAATAGCTTCCAGTGAAGCAATTTGTTCTCCAACTAGAGCGGTTCAAAACCAATCCAAGGCTAAAGGTGATGCAACTAGAGGGCCCCCAGAAACTCTGAGGCTCAATGCGGTGTCTGGTGGTTACTTTGACCATTAATGAATTAATGAATGTAAGCGTACTAAGAGTTTTGGATATTTTGGATAGTACATTTCATAACCATACTGATGAAATTTTAGGACTGAAGTGTCTAAATTGCTAATCTTTTAAGTGAAGTGAATGTTGAACTCTAAACACTATAATAATATATGGAAAGACAGTACTTCCGACAGCTCTTGCTACCATATGCTTCCTGGGCGACTTTGGTCCTCCAAACTTTTTCAGTTAATGGTAGGGCCATAGGAGGAGATGAGGTCGCCGTCAATTTAAGGACTCGCCACCTTGTGTGTGGCTAAGTTTAGGGTAAATGAGAGAAGCTCATGTCGCTAGTATCATTTCATTATCTTTCTGAAAATATCCCTGTGTCTGATCTTCATTTCATGTTACTAATGTCGGGCTCAGAAAATTGCCATGCCAGGTATTAATTCAGATTGGTCTGCACCTTTTGAACTTATATAAGACAGGATCAAAACTGCTTTAGTATCGACTTGTTAAGATCCTTCAGACAATTCTTCTGATATTCTTATAAATATCTCTATAATTATAGTATAATACAGTGATATTACACAGGCGTGAACTAGGCCCAAGGCAATATTCTACGGATAGTTTTATAGTAACCTTTTAATTAAAAAGTTGTGGAATGACTCAGACCAATTTATCTTAGCTGAAGGGGAATGCATATATTTATAAGACTATATAATTTTAGGTACTAAGAAATAGGACATCTGACCATAATAGCGAGGGCTGAGGTCGGGGACAGGTGCAGAGGAGGTTGCCCACCTGTACAGACCTATTACCACTCGCCTGGATAAACACACTGTCTCTGTTCTCTGTGAAACGTCCAAGGACAGCTGACATCATTGAAGGACCTAATATATGTATCTAAATGTGGGGAACGCAATTGACAATGGTGAAATATTGTCTAGAACAGTCTGTTTGAAAGGGTCCCACCTTTGTAAAGGGAGACTTAAATTACGGAGATGAAAACATCTTTTGTGTTTGTTTTCATTTGTTTGTTGTTGTTGTTGTTGTTGTTGTTGTTTTGTTGGTTTTTTGGAGGGGGGGGGGGGTTCCTTGTTCTGATGATACAAAAGACAGCGAGATGCAGGCAGGTAGGACATCCAGGTACGACCCTGAGCCCCTGACTCTCGGACCCCTGAACCCCCAACATCAGGGGGTGGGAGTGGATCCTCGCTGCTTCAAACAAATTTCCTTATGGTTTTAATTTTTGCTAAAATAATGTGACATGTAATATGCCTGCATTTGAACACCTCAATGATGATGATGTGTTGGAGTTTAAGGTCTACTCAGCAACTTTTCAGCTATATCAAGACCAACTCCGGTTTTTGACTTACAGGTCATTGATCAAATCTATGGGGATGGATACGATGACAAGGCAAGGTGGTGTAACAGGAACTGCCCAGACTCGAACCCAGGCCTCCCAAGTGCGAAGCGAGGACCTTATCCACTACACCACCCTGCCCCCCTTGAACGTTTAGAAAAAACAACCCTGTAGATTATAACTGAAGGTAAACAGAAAACAATATCTATCTTGTAAACACTATCATATCTGGTTCATCTTAAAAGGAAAAAAAAAGTAATCCTAGATTTCATAGAAAGGTTTTCTGATCAGTCAGTGCATTTGCTTTGGCGTTTACTGGTACTTTAGTGCAAACTTAATCTTTCAGTAACTTGTAAGAACTTACCTCTGGGTGCTGGGACAGATCACCACCGGTCAACATTCACCTGTTTTAATAGCACAGCTGGGCGTGGCAGGTGAATTAATTACTACAGATGATATCACAACTGATCAGCACTTATCTCCCACCATATATCACCAGTGACTGAAGAAGAAACTTGCCGTCGGACCTACCACTATAATACGGCAGGCAGCGCACACTACTTTATATTTATGGCATTCCTACACAGAGATGTCACGTTAAGGTGGGCTTTATTGTTGTGGATCTTGGAGGTCCCCCAAGAAAAGACACAAAGATACCTCTCAGTTTGGGAACCCCCCCCCCCCCCCCCCCCGCCCCCTAAACACTCTCCTAGACACCCCTTCCCTACACCTCACAAACACAGATAGCCCCCTCCCCCTCCCCCCACCATATGCTCAAGGTTTCGCAGTTACCAACCCCAGACGACGAAGGCAGCTCACATCTACACAACGAGGTATGCAGGGACACCCCCACCCCAATCAGAGAAAATACTATATTAAAGACACTACAAAATACCAGAGGTGATCGCATTGTTAAAAAAATAATTCCTCTATCTCCTGTCAGTCCTGAGGGGTGTATAACTGTTCTCCAAGCAGAGACGTTGACACCCAACCAGCCATATGCTAGAGAGCTGCTTGAAGAGTGCAGTCAAGGTCTTCAATGGTAACAGCTGTCTGTACGTACGGTACCCCCTGGCCTACTCTTCCTGTTGGCCGGCGACATGCAGTGTGACCTCCCCACGGGTTGACCCCATTTTACTTGATCCACGCTTCCTTCCCCCCCCCCCCTTCCCCTTGCCCATCTTATCCCCTTTCTCCCGACCCCTGAATAGTTACCCACACTTCACGCTTCCTGGCCCCTCTTCTCTAACGCCCTCTCCAATACCATCCCCTCTGCTGGGGCTATTGTGGAGGGCTGAGGGGACCCACATACCAGAAACTACTTTTACATCTGCTGTTATTTGACATTTTAAAGTATTATGTTACAAGTTGACTCTATGAGACCCCTCTTGTAGCATGTACATTTTCTGCCTTTATAGATAACAACTATGCTCCCCCCGTCTTTTTCTATGATAAATTATGAAACGTCCGATATTTTCTCACATTTTTGTGTGAGGGCCATGTCTCGTGTCGATTTTAGGGGTCCATACTCACATACCGTTATGCTGTGACCCCACGCTCCTCTCCCTCCTACGGTGACATACGGTCAGGCCGGCTAACCCCCAACACACACACGCCGCCACACACCTTCTCCCCGAGTCAATCTAATACCCGTGTGCTCCCGGGCGTCTCCAGGAGGGCCCCTTGTCACAGATACACCCTGGAGGACGCACAGTCAAAGCGCGAGGCGATAACATGTAAATATTTGTGGGGTAGTTCTTCGCAGCCCTCCATGTAACTTGTAAGTTCTCCCAGGGCAACAAGCTTTCTGAGGGCACATAGCGCAAATCCTTGAAGTTGAGTAACAATGAAAGGGATATCTCTGTTAGTGCTAATGAATTGACTGAAATGTTCGTCACTGGCGGATCCAGGATTATTAATATTTTTTTTTTTTTTTTTTTAAAGGGGGGGGGGGGGCGCGTTATTGGAAAAAAATTCAGTAATTGCTTTCAGGCCGAGTTTTACATTTAAAAAATGCAAAATTTTCCGAAAAAAGGGAGGGCCCCCCCCCCTCTGGATCCGCCACTGTTCGTATGCTTTTAACTATAGCAATTTTTACGTGAGTTTACTTCTCTGCAGGTTAATTTTCTCATAATTCAAAACTTTGAGAGTAAGATGACTATGTTATAGATATGTGACCTAATTTTCCTAATCATAGTTTCGAGTTCGATTGTATATTTATTTCAGTGCATACTGTTCGACCATGTAGAGGCTACTCGTCTCAGATTGGCATTATTAGCAGCGAAGTGTAATTAAATCGCTAGTGATGAGGTCGTCCATACTTCTTTTTAAATTCCTCCCAAATTGTTTGCAAATTTCCTCCAGAAAGTTTTTTTTTAAATTCGCAGAAGGGGTTTCATAACCCAGTCCTTAACCGGCTTCAGATATTCAGAGACACAAACCCAGTCTGTATGATTGATGAAAATGTCTAAACCGAGTCAAACATACCCCACCACTTATAGTCTTTAAGTCCTACTATTGATAGAGGAGGGGGCAGTAATAAAAAACGATGAGGTGAAGTGTACCTATGATAGATATGGTGATCCGGCGGTCCTGAAGCCTCTTTACATTGTCACGACCAGAACCACCCCTCCCCCATTTGTCCCCGTGTACAAAGTCAGTGGCCTGAGACCGAACTCCAACTCACTTGATACCCTCCCACTTTCCTTGCGAGGAATTTTCCCACACTCCTGGCCCTTCGTGTCTGTCATTAATAAGATCGGAAAAATAAACACCTGGGAGTGTTCATATCGCCGGCGCGCTCGGTCGTGGCGGCGGTGAGGGTTTTTTTTTTTTTTTTTGTAGTCTTGCAAGTTTTGTGGTGTTATTTTTTAATCGTCGCTCCTGAGCCTGTGGGACAATCCAACCCAGTCAACCGTGACCGGGAACACACTAGCTGGTACCTGGTCGGCCGGGGTCTGTGATCAGAGGACCGCTGGGGACGAGCAGTACTCACTCTCCTACAAAGACCCCCCTGTAGGTGGTGCTACACTCAAGGACTGATGTACTCTAGATAGTAGAAGTAATAGTAGTACGTGTCCATACGAGATGTGACCCACTCCATAGATTTTCTAAACGTTCATTCATACTTTAAAAGTGCCACCTCAAAGAACCAAGAGGCCAAATGAACCCTGGAAATAATAGTACTCGAAGGACGGCTGGGTAAGTATAGGCCACCCTGGTAAGTTTCACACACCTGGGGGTATGTACCAAAAAGGGTAGACGCTGGGTACTCTCCATATGTATAGGGATGCTGCGACCCCACTCCCAGGCACACTCTCATATTGCCACGGGTCATGCAATCCTTTCCAACTTTCCCACCCTTCCTCAGGCTCCCGACACTCCTAGAACCACTGAGCTAAAACGACGCCAACAAAAAATGGGCTGGTAATGTGATGCGGTGGGTCCGTATAAAATACGCACGCTGGGTGCGTATTGCGGGGACAGGCGGGAAATATGATGCGCATTACATACTTAAGTGGGAGTGTATTGTGCACGCTCCGTCAACGCGTATCATATTTGCAATAATCGTCTTACAATACGAGGTTGAACACTACATAATGAAATAGGAAATAGATCCGATTTACTCTAATGAAGTATGCACTGACAATACGTGCTTGATCAACCATAGATCTACAGATATATACACATTTCTGGAACTACCGAGGGACTCAGCATAATGCATTGTTGTATCCATAATATTATATTCAACTCTGAAAATTTGTTAAGAGAATGTATTAACAATTAAAACTTATTCGACAAATACAAAATTGTTTAGGTGCTTTTGGAGAAGTCCTGTTCACTTCTGGGAAATTCTGATATTAATAGCTTTTATTGCCTATGTTATCTTTGTAATGAGAAAATTCCAGGCAAGTGGCTCAGTTTTCTCTATGTATTCCTAAAGGAACACACATCTACAGACAAGGAGTTTATATTTGTTGGTAAAAGCAATATTTAGACCACCCATTGTCCAGGTTTCCTTTCCGTTGGAGTTGGTCCACTGAGGAGACAGGGTGGGCCTAGCCCTGAGTGGCCAAGTCGTTCCGGATGAGTGGTGCTCTTGTAGCGCCCCCCAGTGGAGGCGTCTGACAACCCGCCCTCCCCAGAAAGCACTGATTAAAAGCGGGCCCAGGGACACCATTCAGCCTCTAGATTAGCCTGAGGCACAATAAGCCTCCCAATAAACATTTACATACGGTAAACCCCATGTGCAGACTTACAAGCATTTTTCAAAGCCGTTGCGGTTTGAAAAATCCTGAAGTCAAAAGAAAAGCCGTGCCTAATCCATAATGATCTCCATGACACTTGTAAAAAAAAGATCAATATGTGTATATTTCAAGCCTCAACGATACCAGCGATTTTGACCTAATTCTATGACGTATCCGTTTGGTGAATTAACTCAACAGTTTAAAGGTAACATTATTATCACAAAACGTAGATTCACCAATGGAGCAATGAGTAAGGAAGAAAGCGTAGCTAATTATAAATCTTTGAATGAAGTTTACGTTTTTTAAGAAATATCCCTATGGCCCTAGAATCATAAATTCGACATGGCGACATGACCATTCCTTAAAATCGGCAGGTGACATGGGCCTTAGTGACATGAAGAAAAAAATAAACGATATGACATGGCCTATTCCTTAAGTCGACATGGGACATGAGGATCTCTTAGAGGCAACATAGGACATGGAGAGTTAGGTGACAGTCGACATGGCCTTTTCTTATATTCGACACGCGACACTGGGCACCCCCTTCAAGGGCCCCATCCCTGCCAACATTGATTTCTCAAGTTGCAAAAAGCTACTACTATGAGTCTGCTTTGGCCTAAAACACATCACACTTTCAAAATGCCTCCATAAACTAGGTGTGATCAGGTGTAATACAGGTATTACCCTGAAATATGATTGATGACCATGTATTAGGTTTGATGCAGTAAGATGCGGGCAGTGTGTCGGGGAGACGCCTCCATCCTGCTACACGTCGTCCCACTTTGTACGTGCACGTGCTGGGCTGAGTGCGGACGGCCGTGGGCAGCGTGCCCCGTCCGTGCCGCCCGGTCAGCCGACTGACCGCCCCACCTGACCGGCCGACCCACCGACCCATCAGCGCCCGTTTAACGCTGACCCGTGTTAACCCCAGGCTGGGGCAGGGGTGAAGGGGCGGCCGCCTCAGGGGGAGGGGGCACCACCTGGTCACCGACTAAAGGTATGTCGAGGGTGGGGGTTGGGGTTGGGGTGCTGGGTTGTATGATGTGGAATACCTTTGGACCAAACCCTTTTCATAATTAATGGGCGAGATATTTCCTAACCTTGACAAATCTGAAAATCGACATGCATGTATACGCTAGGCCTATAAAATCGCAGAATTGAGATTATGTCCATTGTCCATTTGATCATAGAGATACATACGTGTGTCTATGATTTGATATTTCGCAAGCGACTGGTGTAGGACGTTATGTGATTTGATAAATTTGAAACAGTACATTTATCTCATATGGATGCTACTATATTATGGTAAACTGTATCGTTACTGCATAAAAATGTCACTATAATGAAACACTTGAATGATGGGCTGATCTTACTAAAAGGTTAGTACTGCAGCTGAAAAGAAAACGTCACTGACAAACTGTTACTGTCAGACATCTCTATTCTTAGGATAAATGCGTTTGCAACTACTCTGTGCGAAAGATCCCTTTACATCAAAACCTTTGTTGGTAGCTCGAAAACTGTACAAAAACACTTTTCAACTATGGAAAAGTATCAAGTGTACCTTTACAGTAAGTAGCATAGTTAGGCCAGGCATTTAAATCATCAACGTGAACCTCGACCGCGAGGCAGTTCTCCATTCATCTTCCATTTATTTTCTACGACGGCTGAGTGTGAACCTCCAAAATCAAGAGTCTCCATAAATCTCAACGACAGAAGAGGTTAGAGGTTACCCTCTCAAGAGAAGGGGCATTTTGGAGAATAATAATGAACCTCCTCCATCTCCTCCGCATCAACACCAACCATGCAGAGTGATGTAACAAGATACATGTATTACTGTTCCTTTTTTAGTTGTAATTGATGCAAGACGGAGTTTAGTATATTTAACACGCTGTATCAGTGTGATGAAAAAGAATCTTTTTCAAACCTTTTGATTTAAGAATAAGAACTTTCCAGGAGAAGGTAAAAGTAACACATATATGGTTATGTAAAATCTTGCAGGCCGATCTGGAGCCGCTGGGGCGTTCTTGCTGCAGCTGCCTGTAGGACACAGGGCCGGTTTAGTGAAAGGATGCTCTACGCCAAACAAACCTGGGGAAACTACATGTTAGAGAGCAGAACCGTTACCACCCAGGAGGACGTATTTACACGCTCAGCATGTGATGGTGCATGCTAGGTCGTCAATGAGTAGCCCAGATCGGGGCGGGTCACTACCCACCCCGGACAACTATAGCGATGCCCGCAACGTACTTCCCTCTCTTAGTACTCTAAGTATGTTTCCATTCACTATGTCAGTGACAGACGCGCGCAGGCTTCTGAGGGGCCGATGTTTCAGATCTCAACACATCCAAACCGCAATATCAATCACATGCATGGGTGAGGTTCCCCCGGAGCTTCCCTAGCCACCAATTAAACCATGTGACTGCAATGATACGCCCCAGAACTTACGGCTGGCGTCCCAGATTGTACTTATAATAGCCAAGGACCATAAATATTATTCATGTTCCTAGTTGCTGACGCGCGTAGCATTCCTCTCGATGAGAAGGATATTTCACTCAAAAACAGAACGAATGATAAATTGAGAACAGCTCTGTGGTCACACTCACTTGTAAACCTTACAAGCCCACCGCTGTATTCCTTTGAAATATTTCTGACATAAATGTTGATAAATAAATATTCCCTTGCTTTTTATCAAAAGAACATTGATTAGATCCAGCCTCGACCTAATCAAAGAAAGTCCCGTATTTAGAGGGTAAATGGCCGTATAACTATCCAGCTCTCTGATCTGTCGCATTGACTTCATTCCTCTGACCAATGGAGAAAGAACATGCGTTATAGTCCGATTCTGGAAACGATCGGTTGAGCTGGCGTCTACTACAAATCGACAGGCAGGGTCGACCTGGGTGCCCCTCCCTCAAAGGTCCCAGCATTAAGGTCAATTAAAGTCTGATTATTCCAGGATCATGTTTCAGGCCTGCTGTCAGCGGAAATCACCAGGAGTTCCTGCTCAGGGGGAAGCGGAGAATGTTCCAGACTTCCGCCTACTGGAGTTGGGCGATGACCGGGTTGTGGGGATGGAGGCTGAGGTCTGGGGGGGGGGGGGCATCTACATGGTTGATAGTACATGTATTGGTAAGTTACGGTCAACGAAACAAATAGAAATTGCTCTGGAGCTTAAACAAAATTATTTTATCTCAAAGTGCTCACTAGTACTGTGCAAAAAAAGAAGACATTTTTCAAGCTTTACTTTTTATAGTTTTTATTCAATATTGCATAATTTTATAACTATAACAAAATTTTGATAACATCACTGGGAACTTGGAATTGATTGGAATGTGCGAGTAACGTGAAAGAGGGAGAGGGCGAGCATAGGCCATGGGTGGTGTAGGTGTCGGGGTAGGCAGTGCAATAGTTTATAGGAAGAGCTGAGGGGCTGGGCTGGGGTGGGGGTGGGGTGCTGATCGGTTTGCTCCAGGGTGTGATCGGCGCCCGGCCCGGACGTAGATTCCTCCCGACCAGAACCAGCTGGTCGCTGGCACCAGCTGGAGGCCAATCACCAGGCACGCCCAGCACCAGCAACCCACCTCCTGCTAAAAAGGGACTTTAAGTTTACACCAAAACAGCTTCTACTCTTTGGGAGAGGAATTGGTAAGATAGTTTGTTGCGCGGCGTAAGTAAACATAGGTGTAGGCCCCTAGACATTTGTATATTAAAAAAAAAACACTTAAAGGCAGACTTGAAGTTATAGAGAAATGAGGGGTAAAAACTGACGGATCGATATTTGAAGAGACAATCAACAGTAAGAGTGACATGGGCCTACTGTGCATAAGGGCAAAACGTTATCACAAATGTGTTTTTCATTGGCTAGATTTGATACTCAAATGATTCTTGTCCATTTAAAGACACGCTTTTAGCAATCATTTGATCAGCTAGTTCTCACTAACAGCGACAAAAGAGATAGCATTAAAACATAAACAAAACCAAAGAAACGGCAAGAATTCTTCTCTCCCTTTCACCTCCCCATATCGTCTTGTTTCTGTCGATCTTAAGTCAACCCAGCTGTTGCTATGGTTACGTCGACATGTGTCTGGCATCTGCCTCCAGGGGGCCCAAGGCGTGATGGGACATGACAGCGTCCGCGGACTGGGGTGACTTCCGCCTGAGTCCACTTCCTGTCACTGCTTTGTTCCGCGAAATATGACGAACGAGAGGGCAGGGTGTGATCTGTCAGTCACCACGGGCCCCGTGAGAAGGGGCGGGACTACTGACATCTCCCCATACCTCTACTGTCTATATACTGTAAGCAGCAGGCCCCGTGAGAAGGGGCGGGACTCCTGACATCTCCCCATACCTTTACTGTTCATATCCTGACGGCAGCAGGCCCTGTGAGAAGGGGCGGGACTACTGACATCTCCACATACATTTACTGTTCATATACTGTGAGCACCGGGCCCTGTGTGAAGGGGTGGGGATTACTGACATCTCCCCATACCTTTACTGTTTATATATACTGTAAGCAGCAGGCCCTGTGAGAAGGGGTGGAGACTACTGACATCTCCCTAAACCTTTACTGTTCATATACTGTAGGCAGCAGGCCCTGTGAGAAGGGGCGGGACTACTGACATCTCCCCATACCTTTACTGTTCATATACTGTAAGCAGCAGGCCCCGTGAGAAGGGGCGGGGACTACTGACATCTCCACATACATTTACTGTTCATATACTGTAAGCAGCAGGCCCTGTGAGAAGGGGCGGGACTACTGACATCTCCACATACATTTACTGTTCATATACTGTAAGCAGCAGGCCCCATGAGAAGGGGCGGGACTACTGACATCTCCCCATACCTTTACTGTTCATATATACTGTAAGCAGCAGGCCCCATGAGAAGGGGCGGGACTACTGACATCTCCCCATACCTTTACTGTTCATATATACTGTAAGCAGCAGGCCCCGTGAGAAGGGGCGGGGACTACTGACATCTCCCCATACCTTTACTGTTTATCCGGCTGTTTATATACTGTAAGCAGCAGGCCCCGTGAGAAGGGGCAGGACTACTGACATCTCCCCATACCTTTACTGTTCATGTACTGTAAGCAGCAGGCCCCGTGAGAAGGGGCGGGGACTACTGACATCTCCCCATACCTTTACTGTTCATGTACTGTAAGCAGCAGGCCCCGTGAGAAGGGGCGGGGACTACTGACATCTCCCCATACCTTTACTGTTCATGTACTGTAAGCAGCAGGTCCTGTGAGAAGGGGCGGGACAACTGACATCTCCCCATACCTTTACTGTTCATATACTGTAAGCAGCAGGCCCTGTGAGAAGGGTACTACTGACATCTCCCCATACCTTTACTGTTCATATACTGTAAGCAGCAGGTCCTGTGAGAAGGGGCGGGACAACTGACATCTCCCCATACCTTTACTGTTCATATACTGTAAGCAGCAGGTCCTGTGAGAAGGGTACTACTGACATCTCCCCATACCTTTACTGTTCATGTACTGTAAGCAGCAGGCCCCGTGAGAAGAGACGGGACTACTGACATCTCCCCATACCTTTACTGTTCATATACTGTAAGCAGCAGGCCCAGTGAGAAGGGGCGCGGACTACTGACATCTCCCGATACCTTTATTGTTCATACTGTAAGCACTGGGCCCCGTGAAAGGGGGGGGGGGGATCTTTACTGTCCACTCCCCATATCTATCTGCTCCCCATACCTGCAGTATTGTCCATACTTTAAGCAGCAGGCCACACTTCTTGTCAGGATTAGCGACGAAATTGATAAATAATACTGCAATGCAGAAGGGCTAGGATCAAGTAGATGATCAAACATACTTTCGATTTCATTTTTTGTTTAATATAAATTGAAATTAAGAAAAAGAACAAATCGCTTTTCTTACAAAAAGTACAAACAATGAACAAATTGTGAAAGGAAAAAGTTCTTAAAAAAAGAAAAAGACGACGTGACGACCAATTGTAGGCCTACTTCTTTAGTTAAGGAACATCCTTGAAGACCCATTCCCCATACCAGGAGAGTGGACAGCCGGCATAGCGGAAAAGGAATTCAGACTCTATCTCTTAAAGAGCAAGTATACTTATTGCTAAGTATAGGGTAGATCACTTTATGGGTATCATACTTCTTTTATAAACATATCCGTTCTGACCCCCCTTAAAATTCGGAAGTGTTAGTGTTGCGATTTTGTTTAGTAATCAGTACACCCAAAATAAAAAGGGGCCTAAAAAACAATAATGCTCTAGTGACACATTAAGATATCAATCTATACAACCAAAAAGAACTATTTGGCCGACCCAACGCAATTATGAATCTGAGGGCTGAGGGGCGCGACAACAAGTGCATTATTGTTCCGTGATATGAATCAAATTTATTCTAAAAATACAACGATGTCTTGACCAAAGGACAACTAACGTGTCACTGGCGCCAAGACTACAATGACGCCGTGGCCATGCGGCTATAAGGGGCTTAGATGCTGATACGATAGTCCTCTGAATTGTCCTTCTTTGATGGTACACACATTACCTATAGTGGACACTTTTATTAACTCCTGTAATCTGTTTCACAGACCACTAAACCATAGCTCTGATAGTGAACTTCTTGAAAGCAGATTAGTGAAAGTTATCTTCTGGAAACAAAGACTATTTTTTTTCATTTGTACAACAGTAACAATATAGCAAGCCCGCGTCAGTATTCCTCAGATTTGAGAGAATCGGTGCAGAATTGGGCCAAAAACTGCAGTTGCTGAAAATTCCCAATACTCCACATTCTGACATGTATGTACTTTAGTATAGTAGATCTACTCTAAGTAAAATCAAGTTTATTTTCCCAGTAATTATTCATTTATTTCTATTACATAGGCAAGGTAGAAGTAACGTTTTGTTTGCAACCTGCTGGCTCTGCTCCGAGTCGGGTATGACCATGCCATGGGCCCTGAATAATCATAGCCTACAGAAGTCTACACCTGTGGAAGGGTAATATTTACCTAAGTAAACCTCACAAGAAACGGCCGTCGGCACAAAGAGCACAGCTGAACACGGCCAATGACGACTTCAAAGGTCATAAGGTCCCTGATCCTCTACCAAAGACCGACAAGTAAGCTAACTAACAGGGGGAATAAACAAGACTGAAAGGGGTCTCGATAGCTCCCTCAACGTTTACTGATTCCGAAACGTAGCTACTACTGGGATTTGCAACACAAAAAAAAACACTTTAGGGTGACCGATTTAAAGATTCTTGGGCGCGGTATTTCAAGTAACTTCACATATTAAAATTGATTAAAACTCCGAATTTGGGTATAATGCAATGCATGTGTCATATAATAAGCACATTACATATACAATATTGATATCGTAAATTGATTTGTATAGGGTTAAACTAGAAATAATTATTACGTGCTAAGAATATTAGTAATGACAGCTATATTACCAGCAACCCCCCCCCCCCCCCCCCACATCCCATCCCACCTCGTGTCTAGATACGTGTCGCCGTCATAGCACTTAGGCCAGACGTATACGTGATTAGAATAATAGGATGCATGTTTATTATTCTATATGAAGCCACTTTTTGGGTAATTGGTCATTCGGCTATTCTCACATTGCATGTAACAATGACCAGTAATAAAGACTTACAAAGTTGCTGTAAGCTTTGCTGTAAGCTAAAACTCCTACTTGATTTTCTTATTAGTACGTGTAATCGCTCGATTAAGGAATTAAGACTGTTTTGCATTTTGCAAAGATCATTAATTCAATGAGCTAGAAAAAAAAGGAACATGTTGCATGCAGCGACCGAGTGTAAACCGTTGTGTACGACCTTGCATTTGTAATTAACATCAAAAATTCAATACATGACTATTTAAAGTACATGTACTTGTAGGTCTACATGTAAAATAGCCACAAATAAAACAGTCATCAGTGGGCTTAGTCACGTCCCAGAAGTCACATATATATCATATATTGCATTGGTATCAACAGTAAACCAACCACATGGGATGTTTTCCAACGATGACAGTGCAAACATAGGCCTACCTGTTTCCCTATCAGATTCAAACCCAGTTTTAGTTTATTGCTAAATGACTGCATGGTGGCCATAATCAGCAGGCATGCGCCTCGGACGGGTGTTATATCTAGCGCGCTTCCCTGTGGGATACCACACGATAAAAGTGGTATCCAGGGACTTGATGACCGCGTCATTTTCCCACAGCCCTTTGAACCCCCTGAGAGGGGAGGGCAGAAGGGCCACTCGGCCTACACGAGTGGGGGCGGGGTGCACCCTGAGTTCTACAACTCTCACGGCCAGCTTACCCAGGTAGACCGTCTCCTTAACGTCGTAAAGCCACAGGAGATGTTGATATTCGACACATTAAAAGCAAATCATCTTTAGAAAGTCAATCAACTTAGAAGGCTTACCTTGGCTTGGTTACCTTTCAAATATTTAGAATAAGCAACATGTAGGCCCCTTACATCTTTATGTATATTTATACGCGTCTAGGGGCCTATGCAGGCAAACATTAGGAAACCACTACTAGATAATATACTAGGGCCTATAGGGCTATATGGCTATGACTAAACCCAGGCCAGGTAGTAGAAAAGCCATGACCAGGTGACAGGTCCTGTCTTCCATCAAAGGCCCCACCAAATCCAGCGTCTTGGCCCTGGGTGTAAAGGTCCAGGGCACCCTTCATGACAGGACAAACTAGAAATTATACCCCGATCTCAAGGTTGAGACAAATCCCGTGAGCCCTGATGGAGTGCAAGCATTCTCATGTTATCTAATAAAAAAAGAAAGTGAAAGTTCCCCGCACAGTTGTAGGGCTCAGCCGGTAATAAACCTACAATTCTAAAGAAGCTCTGGAATAACACTTAGAATTGGAAGCTGCTTATACCCATTGGCATTGGTCTAAAGAACTGTAGATAAAGAGCCATAGAGCGTGCTGCCCGGCGGACGCTGCCCGGGACGCTGCCCCGCCCGCCGGCCCTCCCCCTCCCGCCGCCCGGCTCGTGTCCCCCTACTCACCGTCGGCGTCCCACACGCGACCAACACGGCCCCACAACAAGGCTCCCATCACCCCAACTTTCCCACGGTCGGCCCTCTACCCGCCAAAAGTTCAGGATCACTCACCGGTGCTTTCTTGGAGCAGTAGAAGGCATTGTAGATCTTGGAGAACAGCTTGCCGGTGGTGTCCAGCCCGAGAGGTGAACGTAGTCCGCTCCTTGGCATGGATTCTGTGGGGATGTGGAGTAACGGCGTCCGTCGGCCAGGTACCCTCACTGCCGACAACTGTAGGCTGCAGCTGGTGTTGACAGGGCTGGCTTCCCAAGGTCACGTGAGTCTTCACACACGCTCTCCAAGCAGGTATTTACTGTGTGATCATGAGCTTAGCAAGTCTCTGGTCGGAGAACGTCGCTTAGGACTATCTCGTTATACTAATCCTAATCGCATGTAGCATAAGAATACTGAAATTCTGTAGGACATGAAAATTATCTAATTTGAAAATAAGACAAATAGGATATTCAAACGTGTATTGATTTAACTAAATAACAAAATTTAAGATGACATGTAAAAAGTTGTGTTCATGCAACCCTATACCTACCCTAAATATTTGGCCTTTTTTTTTTTTACAAAATCCTAAAGAATTGACCTAAAAAAGCATGGAAAACCATAAAACTGCACAGAGGATCTATTTGAGATGATGGTAAGTAAAAAACAAAGCAAAACAAAAACAAAAACAATTTCGACCTACCTACCCTTTTTTTTGCAACCTATGTTACCTGAACACAAGATATTTCTTTTTGGCCTTATTGAAAATAGGTAAGTTATGTTGTTATAATTGAAGACAAACATTGTACAAAACTGTTTTACAACATCTGTTGAAAAATTAATTACATTTCTGAAGAATGTTAGATTAAGTCACTGGTGTATTGAAGAAAACCAGTTTATGCTGAAAATTACCCAAATTTAAACAATTGTCCCAAAAAAAAAAAAAAATCAAGATATTTATGAAAGCTGTCTGTAACTTTTGAACAAATGAAGATAGAGACTTCATTCTAAAAGCATGATATTCTTCACATCCAACTTGGTTGGTTTCATGAATCATGTTCCTCTGTATTTTTTCAGTACGTTTCTATTTTTATGTAACATACCTAACACAGGCTTTTCTAAAATTCGGCAAAACGACACAGCCTTACCTTCGTGTCAACGACAGGGGACATACATGGGCATTTTTGGATAGCCCTTTCTTAAATACAACATGAGACAAAGCATTTCTCCAGTGACAATGAAAGGGGAATGACAATAATATTGACGCGGACATACGGACCCCGTCTACACCCCATTTTGTCATTGATGAATATCTATGACAATAGGCCTACACCTTTATAACCCATTGATTGATTTGCAGAATAAATAAATATCGATTGAACGAATTCCTTTTATCTAACTGGTAATATAGTAAGAAGACACTTTTATGGAGTATGAGGTCCTTTTTATTTACCTGTGCTCAGTAAGGACCGCGGCCTCAAAGTCAAACTTATCTCCATGGCAGGGATGGATTTAGAGGGGGGCGCATGAGGCGCCCGCCCCCTAATTTTCGCCAAATTCATATTTCTTTCCATGTAAAAACCTGGCTGGGGGGGGGGGGGGGGGGGGAGGTAAAGACGAGATAAGGTACAGAGGGAGCCAAAACCAAAAAAACTCAATGTTCAAAATTTTCCAAAGTCAAATAATCATTGAAAAGCAGTCATTGTGCCTATTTCTGGCCTATAGATGTTAAAATCTAAACCATGAAATATGATACAAAATAATTGAAAACATGTTTTCCTTGCTCAAATCAATAAATGTGGATCCGCAAAAAATGGGTTTGTTTACAAACAAATGGAAATTTTACCATCTCCCATGGTATTCTACTTTGGTTTGAGTTAGTTTTCAGAGCTAATACTTTACCACTGACCTTAACCAGTTAACTAGACTCACATAGGCTATTTCTGTACTTTTCTGAGTTTTGGCAATTCTATCAACTGATCAATTTTGTTGGTTTTGACTCCCTTTAAAGAGTGTAAAATGAGTTTTCTCTAACTGTTGATTAAACGTGAATATTATAAGGTCCTATCACTTTCCTATCAACTAAAGAAATTATGTTGTTTTTTTTTAAATTATGATATTTTTTAAAAACATTTAGGGTGCTTGTTATGCACTAACATCTTTATTTCCCTTCTGAATTCGTACAGGGTGGTTATGCACATTCCAATGGGAGGTAGTAGCACCACCTGGTGAGAAAAACTAAACCCATTGAAATCTAAAAAAAAAAATGTCTTTTGGGTAGTCAAGCAGTTTCAGTAGCCTAGACAGATGAATTACACAGGAAGAAAAGACTCATAGAGGCCCTATAGGAATGGAAAATAAGCAAGGTGACGTCATGTGATTTTGCTGTTGTTCTATTAGGCTATGTTCTTATAACCCAGGACCAATAATGTTTTAAAGGTATTTCAGAGGTTTATAATGGATTTTTAATTTGGAGAGAACAGTAATAGGGGCCTAGGGGGCCTAGGGGGCCTATAGGGCAAGTATTTATAAAATCAATGGACCTATAGGGGCCTACAAGAACCACAAAAAAAATTAAGGCCCTACTTTTTGCTGAGTTTTAAATAAATAAATAAATAGATCAAACATTTCTGAAAAAAGGGAGGGGTGTGCACCCCCGCTTCCCCCTCTCTGGATCCGCCCATAGGCCTATATATTTAAATTTTAAGGGACGTTCTCGTCCGTGACTTCAAAGAGATAGGCCTACATACGCCGACGTAAGCCTAACGACGCGACGGCCGGTGCCCTGTTTTGCCCTTTCAGAACGTAATAACGCGACGTTATTGGTCACGTCACGAAATTGGCGCGGAGTTAGGGGGGTTACAACGGAGCAAATTACGTCCGTCTCAGGGACGAGAACGTCCCTTTAAGAGAGTCCCACGAAATTGCCGCTGAGAGGTCTATGCCTATGATGCTCCCGCGCCTCACCAGCTCACAGCAGCGTACACCGCCGCAGCGCCACACCAGAGGATGGTTTGGCGCGGCAACGGAGAGTAACAGCAGCGCCATCTGAAGAGAAAATGGCGGGAAATTGGCGTGGTTTTCTTTTTGCTCGCCAGATAGCACTCAAAACTTGTGTTAGCTGGTTTCCGAAGGGTGTTTGAATCCTTTCCTTGTATTAATTTTGTAGAACCAGCGACTTCATTACTTCCGGAGAATCTGCTTTGCGTCGGAGAGTTTTGTACATCTGTTGGTCAGTTGATATTTACAGGTAATTTTGTATAATATACATGTAATTTTACACATACAAACAGTTAAGCAGTAGAAGTAAGTTACATATACCTCGGAAATGATATCTATGTTGTTTGTCACACTAACATTTTTCCAAGAAATCTTCATAATTCTCACAATTCCTGATTTAGACCTGTTTACTTTGGGATGTATTGCTGGCATGATTATGATGATACATTACAGAGGTCGGAGTTTTTACAAAGTCAGGCACTGACACAAATCTGAGTGAATGAGTTAGTACTTGTGTCTTCTATTTCAATAAGGTGTTGATAAAATGAGGATGAATTACAAAACCTTCAAAAACAACTTTGATATTGAACAATATTTGTCTCTCCAGGATGTGCCACTATCATTTAGAAAGCTTTATTGCGCCTTTCGAATAAGCTGTCATGTTTTGGAAATAGAAAGGGGGAGATATCATAATCCACGTATACCACCAGAAAAAAGGATATGCAAAATTTGTAAGTTGCAGCCTGAAACGGAATGGCATTTTATACTCTTTTGCCCATTGTATACTAAAGTACGCAAAGAAATGTTCGAAGCCATTAATTCCGAAGAGCCAGATACATTGTTTATAGAAAATGAAAAACTGTTTATATATTTAATGAGTAGTACAAATGCTAGTATTATAAAAGCAGTGATGACTTACTTGTACAAAGCAAATTCTTTGCGTAAACTTGAAACTAACAGAAACAGCAGACTATAATCCGATCTCTGTATGAACCTTTGTACTCAAGTGTATTATGGTTTGTATACACTTTTGTATATTGCAATGTATTTCCAGGAATGTTAACTGTTATACAAATACTAATATTATAAAAGCAGTGATGTACCTTTACCAGCGGATTCTTAACAGTGACCACACCATGTAGTGGTATGTAGGAGCTGATGCTCATGTAGTACTTTCTTTTTGTTTTCATCTTGCCATGTATTGTCTCAGCAGTATTGTGCAATAAAGAAATAAAGAAATAAAATTATTATTTTCTCTCAATTAGGTAATTACCTCCATTTTTTAGGTGAACAAAAATAAAGTATGTTTTTGTGATTTAAGGGTTGGACATTGTGAGCAAAGCTGAAGGGCTTTAACATTGTTCCCTATAGGAAAATGCCATTTTCGCTTTCCAGTCCTACAGCTTCATATTTAGCATCATATTGAACATTTTTCTAAATATGTTGATATCATAGAAATAAGGGGTGGGCTAGCTCGCAAAGTGGACAGGTCTAATCAATCATCTTGGTATCGTTCTAAAGCTGGGAATAGTCTATGTAAAATATAATGAATATGATGAAATGTGTAGGTATACTGGTATTAGGCCTAGATATATAAGAATTGTAATATACTCAAAAAATATTGAGGAACAAATCATCAGCCAGACTCAATGTCTAGTGTAATAGATCTAGGCTTTTTGAATTTTAATCTCTAGATCTATCTGCATTGGTTCAAAAGTTACAGCCAATTATACAATTTTAAAAGGTTAGAGCGAAATAACTGTTTTTTCCCCGTACATTGCCATAGTAAACAGCCCAGCATTGCCGATCGCGATTTCCCTGAATCGTTGGTGTGCGATGCTCTTTTTTCAGACCCTCATATTCCGTATATTGCCATTTTGTTTTACTGACCACAGACTTCTTCCCTTTGAGTTAACGTTAGTAGGTCTAGATCTAGTCTAAGTAGCCTACTATTATCTTTGACCGGAAGGTTCACAGTGTGCGTTACTCCCACCCCAGAAAAGAAAAAAAAAGAAAAGGGGAAAAAACAGACTCAGTGAAAACTTTTCCCTTTGTCCAGGGTGCCACGCATACAACTACAACTACGTACAGTTCTATGCTCCAACATAGGCAATTTTGGTGTGAACCGGCAAGCCCTAGAGAACCGTTCTATTGTTATAAAATCATAATGAACTTTGCTAACCACACTTAAGTCTTTGTTTTTCTTCATACCAGAATTCGAAATGGAGGAAACAGATTGGCAGCTGAACAAAGACCTCACTGCGTGTACCAAGTACATGCTCGAGAATGCAGTTTACTCTGACGTACAGTTCAGAGTCGGGGAAGCTGGAGAAGTCATCAAGGCTCACAAGTCTATTTTAGCGATGAGGAGTCCAGTATTTGACAAGATGTTCTTCGGTTCTCTCCCAGAAAACCGGAGCGAAACTGTGATCTCAGACGTGGAACCGTTGGTGTTTAAAGCCCTCCTAAGGTAGGGTCCTCTTTGACAATTAATAATGAGGTCATTGAATAGTTTCCAAAAAAGTGAAGTTGTTTTTTTTGTTTGGAAGGTTAACGCACATGTGCATCATATTGCTTTCATAAAAACGGTTTTGGGATTTGCTTAATGTATTTCTTTATTTTATTACATTTGATTTAATATCAGGGACGTAGTTGCTTTTATTTTTTTTGGGTTGTGTTGAGGTCACTTTAGGATTGACTCATCAGATGCAAATGTTTCTTAGCATTGTTGATAAAGTAATGGTATTTTGTGTGTGTACATGATAATGGTGAGAAAAGACGTATAGATGCTTTTTCTCATTCTCATTACTTTCATTACATTTATATATATTTTATCATCTACAAAGATCTCCCCCGTGGGGATCCGGGGTGGGGGTTCCTTCAGGAGCCTCCTGGGAAGAACCTGTCCCCAGCAGCCCCTTTGCTGTTCATAGAAGGTGACAAATGGGGAGACCAGACTTGGTATCTCAATTTGTAAGGTGCCCGCTTTGAATCTGGGAGGTCTTTGGAATTTATCCCTGGCCGAGTCACACCAAAGACTAACAATGGCAGTGGTCACTGCTTGCCTGGCACTTGGTATAAAGTAAAAACCACAAAACATGACTGGTCAGCCCAGTGTCAGTATAATGTGACTGGGTGGGGTATTGTGTGGGCCTATGACATGATATCTCAGTGTGGCAGCATAAAGAGGGCATTGGGTCCCACTGCTACAAATAGGCACCTTATGTCATAGATTCGGTCACCACCCATGTGGTGTAAAACTAGCTGGAAAGCTGTACCTTGTGCAGTCTGGTAAAAGAACCCAGAATGGTTGGTCGGATGATAAACTAATCCAACAAACAAACAAACTACAAAGATCTAAGGAAGAACTTATGTATGCAAGATTGGTGACTAGGAACAAAATTGTGACGAAACCAATGCGGCCCACATCCTCTCCAAGTTGTGAAAAAAACACATGGTGTAATACGACCTTAGATATTTAAAGACTTAAAAATCGGAACTCTTCTTATTTTCATATCTGACATCGAGATCTACAATACTGTGTAACAAATATATGTGTATATTTATATAGGGCCAACTGGGATTTTTTTGTGACTACCAATATTATTGACGGCTCGAGGGGTAGAGGGGTAAAAAAACGACAACTAGATAGGACAACATTTTCTTTTTAAGAGTGGCGTTACCCCATATTGCCTATAGCTGCTTATTCTATGATGAATCGCTTTTGTGATGGACAAATCTTTAAAACCTAGAAACAAGGTACTACCTTTATCTTCATGACATAAAACTGGATGACACATTAAAATCAGGAACAAACCGCTAGCCAGGAATCTTTTCCAGGTTAGTATTACCAGCCTCTACCTGTTCCTATGTAAATGTAAATTAGAAATAGACACCTCTTTCTATCCTTTATTGTTTCAATGCAATTTGTCAAAGGCAGTAATAAAAAGTGAAGCTTTAAACTCAGTAGAACAATCTGGACGTTAATAAATTTGATCTTGTTTTGGAGAAATTGCCCAGTGATATGCAATATTAAACGACTGTATATGATAGAATCGATGGAAAAATCGTCCAATGATATTTTTAATGACTTAGATTAATGTCAATTTCAATACAGCATACTGATGGATTAGCAAGGTCCAAATCATCCTAGTGGGAAATGGCTTTAATGTGTGGGCTACATTCGGATTTGTACCACAAGGGACACGATGTGGACTCTGTTTACCGTCAGCATCAATAAAGTGGAAAGAATCGACTCTCATGTAATATAATTCAAGAAAAACAAATCCCAGTGAGCTTGAAGTAGCATGAAAGTGGACGTTAATGATAACTTTATCTGTATTTTCAACTGATATATCTGTATTGCATATATGAATTAAAGTGACAAAGAGCAGATTTGGGCAACACTATTATCTTATTTGCCTCCATTGGCTGTATGGTAAATAACTTTTTGAACATTACCATGTTTGTTTTGCAGATACTGCTACTACGAGTGCCTAGATGTTGAACCAGAGTTAGCTCTATCCACCCAATATACTGCCAAGAAATATATGCTGCCACTTCTGGAAAAAGCTTGTAGAGAAATCCAGATCAAAAACCTTCTACCAGAGAACATTTGGGATGTCTACATCTCTAGCATGGAGTGGGGAGATGAGGAGCTTCTCAAAGGCTGTCAGGCATATCTAAAGAAAAATGTTTCAGCTATAGCTTCTGCTCTGAAACTGCCTACATTTCTTACTTTACCACATAAGGTGCTTCTAGATATATTGCAGCTAAATGATATTGAAAGTTCTCAATATTCATATTTTCCTGAGATGGGAGAACATGGAATTCTCATAGCTGAAATTGAGCTCTTCAAGGCATGTGATGCTTGGGCAGAGGCAGAGTGTAAACGACAAGGATTGGAGGTTTCAGGTTCAAATAAAAGAAATGTTCTTGGGGACTGTTTGCCGCTGATTCGATTTCCAACAATATCTGGACAGGATCTTGTCAAAACCGTTTTCCCAACAGGCATTCTCACCCATGATGAGAACTTTAGTGTACTGGACTATGTGCAAAACATTCAGCATTCTGGTGTGGAGAATAAAACTGGATTTTTGTGTACAAATCAACATTTCCTGATAAGACTCACACCTACGGATAGCGATGTAGCGAATGATGAACTTCTGAAGAAGCTTTGTAAGTGTAATAGTGAAATAAACTTAGAGCCAAAATACAACTTACAGCTGAACAGAATCTGGATCAGAGGTGAGAGTTGTCAGTGCAAAGAACCTGAACTTCATTTCACAGACCACAAAGGAGTGGCTATTATAGATAAGCCCTTCTTCTACAGACAAGATGAGATGACAGAAGATGGCAGGACTCCACTTCTAAATTTCCCACATGGACTTTTACTTGAAGCAGGAAAGAAATATCTGATTAAAGTCATACATCAAGTTCGGAAGGGCAAACATCTTCATGACCATACTGCTAATGGTCCAATTGAGGACTCCGATATGACCCTTGATAAGAAAGCCAAACTTCCAAATATGGTGGGCCTGGAAGTTACTGAAGGGGGCAGAAATAATTGCATCGTTGCTCTGACAACCCGTCTTCTATGATCATCATAGAATTATTGTTCTCACTTAGATCAATGCGCAATGGATCTGATAAACGACGCACACACTCACAGATGAAAATATTCAAGATTGTTTCTGTAAAGTGCTTTTCATGTCAACATTAGTTGTTGATATTGAACTGTGATTCAGTGCTAATAAATTCCTCCATGTGTTGCAGGCATATGACAGACAGTATATGACACTATCATAATATCTATTGGTTATAATACCTGCTTGCAAGAAGAATACGTTCATTGTTTTAACCAATCAGATAAAAATTTGTATGATGTGAGTGTAATATTTTGCACTATACAACGTGCTTTGGGAGTACATGAATAAGAACATGAAATACGTTATGCTGTAGTTTAAATGGTTAGTGACATGTTACATTATTACTCCCTACAGTGCCTTCCATGATAATTCTATTGGCAACAAGCAGTAGTACCGGGTAGTTAGAGTGTCACTTTTCCTTCTTCATTCTTGATTATAAATTGAGTGAATAAGGCTTTGAAGTGATTTGTAATATGCGAAAATTAACCTTTGATAATAAGCGGCACAAGTCGTATGTACTATGTTTACCATAGAGATGTATAACATCTCTATGTTTCTATCTGACTGGTAGTGAAAGGTGTGAATAGCAGAAATATCTTAAAAGGACCCCATCATTGATTTGACAGTGAAGAGTTGAAAATCAAATTGAAACTCAATTGTATATATTAATATTTTGATATATGAACTTAAACCAAATATTAAAAGGCTTGAGATGTCTTAATGTTTTCAACTGTTCATTGAAATAAACTACGTATCATGCAAAACCTCCGTCATTGTAATTCTGCCTTTATCTGTCCTTATAGACGTTGTGAGATGATGTCACACCTCTCACAATGGGCTGTCCGCCATATTGGTGATCAATCTATTTTTATCATTATGCATAGGCCTAATTCTGAAATATTTAGAACAAATAACGATGCTTCATTTATTTCAAACAGATTCAATGAATCAAAATCAACGCTTATTTACATTCAGAATTATTAATTCTGAATATATTTCCTATTGATGTGGTCATGATCATACCACGTGATCACCAATTTTTAAGTGATTATGTGACTACGTCAGCACAAGGTCTTTAAATTAGTGTGAAACGTGGGTACTCTGACCTGTTTGAAGATAATCCGGAAACATGAAATCAGGAAAACCATATCTATCCCGAATGTTTAAAAATTGAGAGAGCAGAGGGTAACTATGAAGAGCGTATAACACTGTTCCCTAGTACTTCACGAAATTATTAAGCACCGTACGGAAATTCTTAAAAATATATTCTAGGTGTCCCCAAACATCTAAGTAAACCAGTGGCGGATACAACTTTTTGAAAAAGGGCATGCTAATAGAAGGTGGGCCCTCCTTTTTTGTTGTTGAGAGTTTTACATTGAAAATATCTAAATTCTCAGACAAAAAGAGAAAAGTAACTACTTATGATGAGGAAAAATGGTCCCCAAAAGTTCAATGAAAGTTCAGAATAGTCAATATAGAATTATGGCACACGTTCAATCCATACTAACCTTCACATTCGCCTACATTTTCGCATAAGCCCCCAAACGATTCGTATTTGTGCCTAAAGCCCCATACCCACTAGGCGATCTCACTGTTTATGGGCGATGGTGTGAATAGCCGTCGCCTTCGCCGGGCGATTGCAATATCAAGCAAGTTTGATTATTTCCCAGCGATTTTCCCAGCGATTTCCCCAGCGATCCCGTCGTCGGTCGCCCAGAATGTGCATCATACCAATAGAAAATCGCCCGGCTATTGTGCAGGGAATTCGACACCTGTGCTGTCGCTGGGCGACGGTAAAATCGCCTAGTGGGCGTGGGACTTTAGTATCAGTCGAACATTTATCACTACACAAATTAAATTGAGAGAGACAGTATAACTCTGGCTCATGAGGTCATGATCTTTGGATAACCGTTTTTCTGTGAGGAAATAATGACATCAGTAATTTAGAAACCATGACGTTTTCTTTTTCGATGTATCTTGAAATGAAAAAGAATCGGCCTATGTTGTGGTGGTGACAACACTTTTAACATTGTGAGAAAAAGGAACCCAAAGTTTAGAGTCGGAGATACTGGGGTACAATATCAAGGCACTGGAAGTGGTTGAATTACTAAAATGATGTATTGTTTAGTATTGACAGATAAAAGGTATAACTCCATGTCACTTATCTATCTGAAAGAGTTGAAAATAAAATCATATTTAGCATATGCAGAAAATCGATATCCCTCTGTGCACCACGGTGTATGTCAGCACTGCCATGTAGAATAGAGGACTTACGAAAGACCTAAGTAGGTCGCGCGTCTTGACTATGAATTGTAGCTCATACCGCATCTAGTGGTCAGTATTGGCCCATTCGGTTCATAACGGCTAATTTTTCTCAGTTTAGAAAATAATTGAGATAGCTAGCACAGACAATGCCTCAAACTCAGATGTGCCGCTTTGGAGAGCTGGCTCTTCAGCCCAATAGCTTTCATGATGTTATTGAACTAATGAAATTTTAATGGGTTGCCAGGCCTATCTGATCTTGTTTGTTATGATATACCTATGTTTAAAGGAAAATAAAATATCTACCTATGTTTAGGTAAATCAGTCCTTTTAATTGATTTTTCTCTTTACAGATACTGCTACTATGAGTGCCTTGATGTGGAACCAGAGCTGGCTCTATCCACCCAGTATGCTGCCAAGAAATATATGCTGCCATTACTTGAAGAAGCTTGTCGAGAAAATCAGATCAAAAACCTTCTACCAGAGAACATTTGGTCTGCTTATCTCTCCAGCATGGAGTGGGGAGACGAGGAGCTTCACGAGGGCTGTCATGAATACTTGAAGAAAAATGTCAGAGATGTTTCAGCTGCATTGAAGTCACCTACTTTCCTAAATATACCACACAAAGTCCTTTTGGATATGCTACAGTTAAATGACATAAAAAGTGATGAAGACAGTGTTTTCCCCGAAATCGATGAACATGGCATTCTTGTTGCAGAAATTGAACTCTTCAAAGCATGTGATGCCTGGGCAGAAGCAGAGTGTAAACGCCAAGACCTAGAGGTTTCAGGGCCAAACAAGAGAACTGTTCTCGGTGACTGTTTACCACTGATTAGGTTTCCAACTATGCAAGGTTTTGATCTTGTCCAAACTGTATTCCCATCAGGCATTCTCACCCACGAAGAGCACTATCGTCTACTGGAATATGTGCAGATACGACATCTGCCTGACACTGAAAATAACACAGGATTTATGTGCTCAAATCAGCATTTTTTGATAAGAGTAAAACCCGATACAGAAGATACGATGAACAGAAAACCATCGAAGTGTGAAAGTGAAATACATCTTAGGCCAACAGACAATATTGAGTTAGAAAGGATCTGGATTCGAGGTGAAGCATGTCAGTGCACGGATCTATTGTTAAATGTTAAATATGAAAGCGGGAAGACAGTTATAGTTATGCTCGATATTTGCACCCAAGAAGAAATCACAGAAGAGGGCTGTACTCCACTTCTGCATTGCCCACTGAACAACTTGTATCTGGAAGCAGGTTACTGGTATAAACTGAAAGTGGTACACAAAGTCCGTAGTGGAGGTCATTTTCATGAACACGACCCAACAAGCCATAGTTGTGATGACACTGACATGACTCTTAATGAAAAGGCTAAAGACTCTGACCTCGTGAATCTCAGAATAGATGAAGTACTCCAAGATGCTACAAATGAGTGCATTGCTGCATTGACAGCACGCCTTGTTTGAACATTTCAAAATGGCCATTCTCACTAAACAAACGTTTCTTTTTTTCCTCCCATCTGCCTTCAGAAGGTGACGTTTTTATGACAATTTCAGTGCTCCCGATGAGAACACTGTAGATCACGAATTGATTCGGTCTTTCATAGCTGTTTAAGTTTGATTCTTATACATGACATACAAGTCGGTTACCAATGTTAATGTTCGGTTAGCATTACCATGAAATCAAAAGTATAACTATTTTTTGTATTTGAGTAACAAATTGCGAAGTTTGTTGTGAATTCGTAGCCCGCTGTTCCCATATTGTTAGCTGTGACAAATAACAGTATGACCAGGGATGTGGATATCAACCATTCTGTACGATTTGTTATTGTACTTCGATACATCTAGTAAATCCTGATTAAAATTAAATACTTATAAGTTATAAGACGTAGAATAAGTTATGATTTTCATTATTTAATCTCCGTCTTTTTCTTCGTTTCTACCTTCCTTCCAGAATTAACCCAATATACCATTAACCCAGTGTTAAACAAGGTAGTTATTTTGTAGACTTGGCGGTAGTTCCATCTCGTGTAAAGTTCCATTAAATCACCAAGGCAGTGTTTACCCGAAGTGTTACTATTAAAAAAAAACAAAAAACGAGCGAGTCGGTATACTTAATACCTTGTCTCCTGTATTCAAAAATCGATGTTGTATTAGTATTTTCTAGACCAGGATGGTCTAGAGAAAAAAGCTAAGGGAGATGTTCGAAGACGGGCATGCCTAAAATGTTGGTATGAATATTTTACTTCTTGTTACGACATTTGCCGTTGCTTCATCAATACTGTTTTCCCTCCTTTCCATCAGAGACCGACAAAGACAGTACCGGTAGCTGTCGCTCCACTCAAAATTTCTGCCTGCAATACTTCGATAATGAATTTTGGACGATAAACAGGTATTAATCGACCAGAAAAATGGTGCCATACTGTCTGACGATAAACACATTTGTCAGCAGTCTTTTTCACCATAATATCGGACCTGTTTAATGTTTATCGTCGACGACAACGAGATATTCTTTGGCGTCCTTTTTTACCGTTAGAAAATGATGTGGCTTCTTAATTATTTGGTGACAGCCTGTCTACTGTGCCCTGGCTTCAGAAGTGCTATATATGCTCCATTAGGTGGAGTCTTGTCGGCCAACTGATCAGCACTAAAATCGGCCGATTATTCTAATAAAATCGGCTGATTTT
The DNA here is from genome assembly GCA_936440205.1 of Lepidonotus clava. Classification (NCBI taxonomy): domain Eukaryota; kingdom Metazoa; phylum Annelida; class Polychaeta; order Phyllodocida; family Polynoidae; genus Lepidonotus; species Lepidonotus clava. Next base: position 21,960,306 of record OW387134.1, read on the forward strand.
AGTATCAATTCAGATCATCAGTCAGTATGTAATATTGAAATGTACGCGTTTGATATGAGTCAGTGCTAAAATAGGCAGCCTCTACAAGAGTCGGCCGATTTTAGCGCCGATGAGTCTGTCGACTTTGATCAAATTCGGCTAGTGGGTCTGGGGCTTTGGGAAACGGGACCAAATTATACGGTATTGTTTTGGCTCTTATTGACCTGTGTTAGAAATGTCATTAAAGCACATTAAAAACTTCTACGGATTTTAATGGATACTTTCAGAATTTAGTAAACTCATTTAACAAACGGCCACACTTTCATACGTTTTTTACCCTTTTTTTTGATAGATTTTTATTTAGGGTTTAGGGATCATCATAAACGATTTTCTTACCCCTCCCTCTTAAATTGAAATACAAGGTTATTGGTTCCAGACAGAAATATGACAAATTCCAGTATTCATGGTATCCATAAAGGTATAAGAAAGCAAAAATATTGTTGTATATATGTTTTATTTTTCTTTGCAGCTTTGATACATAGCTATGTAAACGATATTCATGGTAGTTGCTACGTTAGGGAAATGCCAGTATTGTATGTAGGAACCATATTTGTCGTCTGGCAGTAAGGTTTGCCAATCTAGTATCCAAAACATCAGCAAAATGATATGTATATTTACGAATACAACGCATTACCATTACTGTGGAGCTATGCAACATTAAGATAGTATATGTGTCCTAGTATACAACAATCATTAAGAATGTCATGATATGTTTCAGCACATCGAGATGTTCCATTTCAGTACTGTATTTTTCCATAACACGATCAATATCATCGACATGACATTATGATAATTGTAAAATCTGATTGTACAAAAATAAATCACTTTATGTCCTTTATCCTGGGTATCTAACAGTCCAATTTCTGGGAGAGGATTAGGTGGTAATCTACAAAGCAGTATTGCGACAAATCACCAGGCGTCCTAATGTCGGCGACGTAACATGGCCGCTGTTTGAATGACCTAACATTTACTGAAGAATTTGTTTTACTGATGACTTTAATTGATCAGAATAACCTGCAACCACAGTTAACTACCAACGTATTGTGATAGCGGCTACGAACACGTATACATACAAAAATGAGATATAACTTGGTATGTCATCAGCAAAGAAGATTAAATCAAGCATCCTAGCCAATCACTTTATTCAAGTACTACCAGTTTCTAATAAAGTCCATATATATATAGACCTTAAGGCGTCGTACTTTTTGCATAGAGGTTAAAGCCTTAAAAGATGGCTACTTTTAAGCTTGATTACAAAGGAATCGCTGGGTTTAGGCTCGGCTACATTAAGCTTCTTCAGCTCTAGACAAAGTCTGTAATTATTAGGACACATACCTATAGCACCAATTGAAATAGTGGTTGCAGACCTATCTTATCTCACTTATGTCAATGATTTTTCTCAATCTTTATTTATATATTATGCATATAGTATGTCTTTAAAATTCATACCAGTATATCTCTTCGTACGGGAATTACTTAATACTACTCATACATGTAAACAGACTGGCTGGCAATAATATGCAGGACACGTATCGATCGATGAGTTCTTGTTTCATTATGCATTCAATGTAAATGAATTCGATTCCTTCTGAACACTTCTTTAGTACCGACTCTGAATACTCGTTTTTGTTGCTTTAAATAAAAAAGAGAGTTAAAATAATACTGCCCCTGTCACATGTTTTCAATCATCCCACCTATAGGGACATTTCGGTATCATCTTTCAAGTACTATACATGAACTAGGGCACAGAGCACGTTTATCATTGGCACTATTGCTTCGTAATCAACAGTTCGAGGTAAGCACAGTTCAGCATAGAATATGACCCTTTTGTAACAGCAGTTTAAGTGACGTTAAAAATACTGACTTCTATTTAGTCCTTCTCAAAATGTTAATCATATGAGTCTTCCAACTTTCCAGTACACAGTATTGATAGTTGATCGTTCTCTCTGGTTGTGATTTAAAACTACTCCTTTATTAGTAATTGGTGGACATTGGTGTATTCGCTCTTTGATTGGTGCTCGTCTCAACAGACCTCCATAGCATTAATCTTACATAAATTCAATATTATGCACCGTTATCACTACAGTTCATATTCTATATTCAAATAAATTAGTGACCTTCTTATGTTCATACCCCTTATTCGGTTTAAATTCTTTTCTACCATGCTACTCTATTTCTTTTAACTATTCAGCCATCTCTCCGGTCGAATCTGTGGTACACTTGTAAATCGAGGGGCCTCATCTACCTTTTCGCATGCCAATTTGGAGACGCTGGATATTAGAGTATAAACCAGCAATACACTAATAAACATGCGGTCAGTGTGTCAAACAAAGTTGCCAGACTTTTTATTTCAACAGCATTTAGAGCAACCGTTGTAAACATGAAACTAAAACAAAATCCCTCACTCATAGCACAAACCTATGAGTTAAGACCAGTGATGAAAGAATCCTATTCCAATTTAACGGAAATAGGTAAAAAAAATTAGACAGTGAGTTCTTTACACTTCATCGTTTATCTTCATCTAGGAGGAAACTACTCTCCCAGTCTTCACCCAACTGAACAACAACCCCTTCCTTTCCCGCCTGCCATTCCCTTGGCGAAGTCCCAGGAAAAGGCTCCTTCCTTGGTCGTGGTGGTGGGGTTGTGACATCAATGTGTGGCGGTGAAGTACCAAGAGAGTCTAGTGAAACTGGCTGAGACAGAACAGAGCCCTGCACCACCGAGGGGGTGGTGGTGGGGCAGTTAGAAGGCCGAGCCGGACGAGTCGTCGTCCGACTGGTGGTCCTTGTACTTAGCCTTACGGATTGTCTCCAGTTTGCGCCGTGCCACCTCGAGCTCTCTCTCCTTGATCAAGATTTCTTCTTGTGCCATGATGATCTATTGGGCAATGGGGAGACGAACCATAGGTTAATATTCCACATGCATTTCATAAAAAAGTACTCAGGTGCTCAGATTTAGTAATATGTACTATGGGTTTCTTTTTTTTGTAATAAAGGATTCTTTTTTCTGAATCCTTATTTCTGAATTTAGATGGGGGCATTTTTCGTTGTTGTTCGATTCAATTTTCGAAGTGTGCGCCTTGTTGCAGCGCTGGTGCTTACTACATACTTGTTACTCTTGTCTAAGTTTTGTCGGTATACATAAAGCTTGGTTTACTTTTTAAGAAGACATATGGGTAGTGTATACATTTCCAATTTTTAATATATATTTTTTAAACTGTATTTGAAAAGAATTTATCAACAAACCTGGGCTAGTCCTCCAACCATTCTGTGACTGATGTTAACACTAGCCCCTTCGTCATAGGAGCTGAAGCTGCCGCTCGTCTGTTGGGCCGACCTGACCAGAGCGTCTGTCGCCCTCTTCACAGCGTTACCAGCCGACTACAAAGACAAAGACACAGGGGTGGGTTTAATGTACTGATGGTTTTAGTATGCAGAAAAACGATTACATCAATCAATCGGATTTACCGTTGCTCAAATTGTGTTGTATTTTGACAATTCTACAAACTAGTCAATGTAATCCAATGTAGGTATACGGGCACAGTCGCTTCACACTGAGTATCTAAGTTAAAAATTTTCATTTTAAAAACATAACTAAAAAATAAGTTAAAGATTTTTTTGGGGTAAAAACATAACTATATACTGTATAATCATTTACGGGTTATCATACTGTGCCTGGACATTAATCATATGAGCTGGTAGATCTTGACAGCCTACCTGAAGCCTCTTCATGGCAACTGAGTCGACGTCGGCTTTGACCTTACAGGCGACGAGCAGTTGGGCGGTGGAGGAGGCCACCTGTTTGGCCGACGAGATGAGCTTCTCTTCGCTGGCGTGGCCCTGTACCATGGCGTTGGCGGCGTCACACAGACTGTGAGTGGCGGCGGCCACCATACGGGCGGCCGAGATGAGGCCCTCCGACCACTGACTGTCCTCGTCAGCGTCCGTCTGGTACGTGCCCATCTGAAACGACCAGCTCGGGGGATGAGGACATCTGGTGGCACAGGAGACAACTACACGGGTGTAGAGTGTTGGTGTAATGTGCACGGATTTACAATAGACCGTGTTATATATCTCTATCCTAATGGCAATGAACGTTTCTGACTTCTGCCCGGTATAAATATTTCCAACAGAAATAATTTCATTATTAATCTATCGTTCATATATCCTAAAGAGTCGCCTTACTATATAGGACGGAAGGATATGACATACTATATATGACTCATTGCATTGAACAGAATGTGATGGTAAGGTAGTATATTTGGTCATCAAACGCGTGATATCTTAATGTGAACACAATATACACGATAGTACAGAAGACACAAGATTAGTAAGAAAACACACATGGTTACAGACATAAAACGCATGATGAAATTGTACACAATAGTTCCAACCTTGCTTATCGATCTATAGATGGATCTGCTTGGCTATAATGGTTAATCAATTAGAATATGTTGTGTTTATTGTGTGATGTGTTCATGGTGCGTTTCACTTTCACTGATAGGTATCTATACATTGGGCAAAACTAAAGCTACTGTACAGAAATGTTAGCATCCTAAGAGCGCTGTCCCACCACAAAAACATGTATTAAAGCTCTGCGAGAGGGAAACCCTTTGCAGATAAAAGTATATATAAAAAGTAAAGAACTGAGAATGAGTGAGCCACTCCCATTTGATGAGTGTTTAGATGAAAAGGAAGAAAAGGATAGGGGGAAAATAAACAAATAAGATTTTTTTTAAAAAGAAAAAAGGACCGATTGGATCCGACAGCCACTTGTGAAGACGGTGACTGCAGCAGCTAGGCTGCCGGCTATCTACTCTACATGCATGTGTGCAATGCTCGGCTGTCAGGGACAACATGTTTAGGCACAGTAACCAACTCACGCCGCTTCCGTTTGTGCCTACAGACATCCCTCTGTAAATCTATACCGTGGTGAACGAAAAACGAAAAAAATAAGACGATGGATCTCAGGGTACTACTCATACTACAATCCATAATTACATCATCTTTGAGATCCATACAACATGGTAGGAACATACTCAGAAGGGGGAACTTTAACTTATCATAAAAAGTACTTGTTTCAAATGTGCTGGTGGCGAAAATAGCTGTATTAGGAGATTGGGTAGATTACGTTGACAGATTACAATAGGTGGGTATGTAAATTGAGGGGCTGAGTCAACGTTAGAGACCCTCACCTTGCCCTGGGCGACCAGTTCTCGCTGGGCAGCAGAGGCAGCTTTCACCAGTGCAGCGGTGGCGGCAGCGATGCTCTGGGCGGCCGCCAAGATCTGCTCCTCAAAGTTCAAACTCTCGTCGGCGCTCTGCAAGAAACACTCTTCAGCCTGAATACTAGGGATAATCTGAATACATGTTTTACTATTGAACTTTTTCAATTCATTAGTCATTTATTTCCATTTTCATAAATTAGTTATAGACATTATTTTCAAAGTAGAAGTCAAACATTCAAGGAACATACATTTACACACATCAATGATAAAGGTTACGGTTTTTATTTCAAATTCATGCATGTATTAGGACTTGTAAAACACACAAATGAAAAGGAAAAGACTTACAAGACATCAATAGGACTTAAACGTATAATAATATTATTTACTGCATTTCAAAATGATTAATTACGTCGGGTTATCCAATTGAGTTATATAGGAAATATCTACTTAAAGCAAATGCACTTCACCGAAACCATGACAGTCAAAAAACAAAACGAAACCAAAGGGTATAGAATAAGGCATTGAATACATGTAAAACGAGTAATCTTATAAGTTACCTAGACCAAACAGGTCTATCATGTTAGACAAGTGTTAGAAAACTTAGGTTATAACAGCTAGTCTATCACTCCATTTGTCATTAATCTTAATGTTGAAAAATGCTGTATTTGTTATTTACTCTCTTCACCAAAATCAGTTTGTTACCCGTATTAGGTCGGACATGCCATTATATATACAAGTTAATGAAGGTGCAGCCAGGATCTGGGGATGGGATGTAGGAGGAGGGGATGTCCCAATACCATGCATAGACGGAATGACCTTTACCTGCTTCCATGGCAACACTAGGTTTCTAGTACTAGCTGTCATGGAGGAGAGAAAGAATGTGGTGGTGGAGGGCGCCGTGGCCGGTGGGCGCCTGCGCGGTGAGGTGCACAGACCGGATGTGACATACAGCAGGTTAGAGAGGAAGCGTGGAAGGGCCGCCCGCTGGGGAATATGTTTGACATCCGGTGACCTTCATATCAACCACCAAATATATCAAACATATCTAGCAGCGGTCAGCAGCAGCCCAGACCCCACGCCGAGAGAGGCAGTAGCCATACTAACTCACACTACTCTGTGGGCTAAACCCGGCTAGTACGTCGTCTTCACAACCCAATGACGATAATAATTCTCACACTTTTGACTTTACAACAATCCCCTCCGCCCCCGCCCCCCCCCCCCCCGCCCCACCTTTCTCCCGAAAATATCAGATATTCACTGAATTGCATTGATTTGAACTTATATAATTATCGCGGTACCTAAACGGTAGGCCGATCCAGCAGCTATTTTGGAGAACATTTTTTTAAAACTCTGGAACGTGAAGTTCCGGTCCATAGGCGCAATGCTTAAGGATTGACCGGAACTTCGTAACTGGCACGGGGTCTATGTTTCTAGGTAAAAGTTTCCAAATGAAATGACGCACATAAGTCTCTTATGTTAATTGTGTAAGCAGATTACCTCCACCAGTGTTTCCCCATGTTAGGTGCGCGGGTTAATGACTAATTGTTAAAGCGTGAGTTATCATTAGTGCTGACTTATATCCTGTTTACCTTAATTCCCAATTAATAATACTATACATAAGATAGCTGATATTTCTTGCCATTTCCTTTTATAACTACATGATAAATGATTAGCAGCTAAGCTCTAGCGGGTTGGTTAGTATAAACAAATGGTAAAGAACTTCTACTTTGTCCCGGTTTTATCTTGAAATGGCTGGCAGGGCATCTGGATCTCAACTCATTGTGGGTCTGGGTCTCTCTCTGTCTTGAAGCATCTTGCCGTCGGCGCAGGCACTTCAATTCGGTGAGGTGAGTCCATGCCAAAGGTGGTCATTGTTTTGAGTGTGAGAGGCCATTCAGGTTCAAAATGTTGCAGAATTCGGTCGCATATTCCAATCCTTATATTCTTCTAGGTCTTTCTGTAAGACCCTTGTGACCGTAAGAGGGAAGAAGTATTTATTTTGTCAGAGAAATTTGATTTTGGCTTCCTCATGTATCAAATCAACCATCACCTTTGGCTCTGCCTGAAAATGCAATGCCCATTGAAAGTAGCGGCGGTTTGGGTTATATTTGCTGGGCTCACCTTGGGTAGCTGCCGCGGCTGTAGCTGGGCCAGCTTGCGGGAGGCCGCTTCGATGGAGTTTGCTGCTCCGAGCAGCTCGGCCTCGGCGATCATCAGCGGGTCGTCAGGGTCCACCCACTCATTCCCTGCAAGCGCACACAGAGACAACATTGTTAACTAACGTTCGTCTTGGGTGTGTCATATTGCTGATAACATATGTACACATAATCATGCCGGCCGTTTGAATCCGGGGAGGTCCTGGATTGGCTATGAACTCTAAGAGAAAGGTCAATACACGTATATTTTGTTTTCATTATGGAGACCTTAGTATAGGATCCACTTAAAGCTATATCAGTAGCGCTTGACTTTGTTTCATTCAACAGCACAAGGTGGTTAGTATTTATATATTAATTTGATATTGTATGAGGTAATAGTTGACATGTTTGACAGACTATAACAAGGGGTAAACTCGTTCCACATTACACAAACATACGGCCTCATCGACACATGACACAGAATCCAGATATAAGAAAAATATGCATGCTTGATAGTTACTAATACACATATAAAATCTACTCAAATACACCTTTTTGGAAAATATGTGAAAGAAAGTAATACCACTCTTTTCTAAGACCTGAGTGAGCTTGTGCGAATGGTTTTAGAAAAGAAAACATCTATTTTCAAAACTTCTGTCATCCAAAAACCTTTGCACGTGGGGATCATGCTACAAAAAAGGCAGGCACAAAGGTTCTACAAACAAAAAGCACGCGACTCAACGATTGCTGAGGCACACAGAAATACTGGGTTTCTATAAAACACTATCTCCAGAAATAAAATATAGCAACAAAAATGAACTATGAAACACGGGACAACCACACAAAGCTAGAAATCAAAGTAGCATGACAACACTCATGATAGGGGATCGGTGTGATAGGTACTTTTAACCTCCGGAGTGTCCAGGGGAATGGTGGCTTCTGTTATGGAGACAGGATGAGAGGCAGCAAAGTGGACACATCATTAGTAAGTGAACTGAGATGGTGACGGCAGTGAGTGGTGGTGGTGGGAGTGACTAGGGCACCATACTGTAGTCAGGTCGGGTGGGGGAGAGCGCACTCTTGGCACGAACGGGGTAAATTTTTTTTATTTTTTTAAAGAAGCTTCTTCATAAAAGGTAACTGTTACAAGGCGTGTTCTGTACAAGATGTCAAAGGCATGGGTTTGTGTTAGTTGTGCAAGCGCGACTTAACAGCCAAGCAGCAGTAGTCGTTTGAGCCTTGACAAAAGGGTTTACACAAAACATGATGCCAGCTATTTGATCTTTTAACATGATCCAACATGTGTGTCTAAAACAACCCCAGCCCTCCCTTCAGACCATCAAAAGATCAAAATAACTCCTTTATCGATCCATAAAGACCAAGGGTATATTTGTCGTTTAAATATGAAGCATATGAGGGGAAAATGTGATAAATAAAAATGAAAACAGAAAAACTACATAGTTGATTTTTACCATGCACCACACGGGGGCGCTACCTACGCGTCCTGGACCACCATCTTACCATAATAATGATTTCCAACTAAAAGTAAAAAAAGTTTGGGTTGTTGAAGAAAGTACAAAGAATCTACATGTCTAGAGTGGGAATTCAATAGTTTTGAAAATTAGGGGAAGACGTACATAAAAATTAATCTGTACTTGAGTAGAATGCCTAGTTTTTAGTTGGAGCAAAAGGGCTCACACATGGAATATGTAGGAGCAGGGGATGGGAAACTCCTCGATTAATTTTTCAGTATGGATGGCATAAAAGGCTGAAAATGTTTATCTGTCAGTACACCACAAAAAGAGTTGATGACTGACGGTTATTAGGGTATAATATGTACGAAAGTGAACGCAATGTCATGTAGCGACAATGTGTGATTTATCCAGATAAAGGGAAGAGTAAAGATTATATATACTGTTTGTTTATGTAAAATGCTTCCTTTTAGACTACTGTGTTGATCATCAGATTGCTGCGCTGAAACTACTGTAACCAAGAGAAGAGTTAAGGTGTACCTTTGATGGCCTCTGCAGCGTGAATCAGCTCCGTCACCATAGACGCCACCTTCTTCGATAACATGGCCAGCATGTGCTTGTTCTCCTGGGTTGGCTTTTGTAACACCTACAACAGAAATACCAACTAATAAAGCCTGTGGTCAAAGGAACCCACGTGGTTAAAAGCTATAGCTATCAGCTCAAGTCAATGATATCTAAAGGAACCCACGTGGTTATAAACCATAGCTATTAGCTCAAGTCAATGATATTTAAAGGAATCCACGTGGTTATAAACTAAACTATAAGCTCAAGTCAATGATATTTAAACGAATCCACGTGGTTATAAACTATAGCTATTAGCTAAAGTCAATGATATCTAAAGGAATCCAAGTGGTTATAAACTACAAGCTGGCCATCCCGGCATTTAGAGAGCTAAGCCCCCAGAATTGACAGGCGACCCGGTCAAGGCTTTTAGAATTAATATTTTGATGTGAGCTTTCATAAGATGCATAATATGTTTATGTAAATACCATGGTTAATTTTGCATGTAACTTTATGCAGCCTACGGCCCTGAGACCCCTTATCTATCCTTAAGGACCTGATAGTACAATTCCCCTCCCCCACCCCCATCCCAAGCCTGCTAAAACGATTATCACCCTTCTCAGGTTACAGGTCCCCCCCGTCTGTGACAGTGATTGATAACACATGTTCCCCTCTGGCATAGTGGGAACATAGAGTTGGGGACCCATGTGTGGAACACTTGGTTTTTCAAAATTAAAAATTAAAAATCCTTTTGTTTCATTCTGTAAATTCGAAAATGAATTGCATGACAGATGAAAAAGATATATGTGACATGTCTAGCATTTTAGAATTTTTTTTAACTAAGCTAAATTCACATTTCAGTATTTACAAAAAACAACATTTGACAGGACTATAGTTTAAGGAGTGGAAATCCTCAGTGTTTACAAGTCAGCATGGGAGGCCTGTGCTTGTATTATTGAAAATACCATTCACAAACATGGCCAAATCACATATTAATACTACTGTTTGAGTGTAGGTACGCTAAACTATTACCATTCAGGGGTTTTCACATGTATTAAGGGCATTTTTAAGGATATAGGGGCTTGGGATCAACTCTCACAATGGGATGAAACATGGCCTTTCTCAGAGGTCTTCACTATGGCTTATAACAGAGAAAACTGGTGTGGCTGACGTCACAGGGTAGGTCTGAAGTGGTTAGCATAGACAGGCGGCCGGCTGGCACGCCTGTCAATAGCTATTAGCTCAAGTCAATGATATCTGAATGAATCCACGCGGTTATAAACTATAGCTATTAGCTCAAATCAATGATATCTAAAGGAATCCACGTGATTATAAACTATAGCTATTAGCTGAAGTCAATGATATTTAAAGGAATCCATGCGGATATAAACTATAGATATTAGTTCAAGCCCCTGACATGAGCTATTGACTCACCGTGTTGACCTGCTCGAGCAGCTCCTTGTAAGCTCCAGCCGTGTTGCGGCCCGTCTCCAGGGCCCTGTCCCGCACGTCCCTCGTCTCGGCCGTGGCGGCGGCCCCCTTGGCGTTCCTCAGCAGGTCGGTGATGGCCTTGCGCCCCATGTTGGCGGCCACGATGACGTCCTCCTGGCGGCCTGAGTTGCCCGCTGCCACTGCCTTGGCCGTGGCCGTGGTGATGGAGCGGGTCGAGCGGATCAGCTCCTCCGGGCTCACCGTCTTCTCCAGGTGGTCGGTCGATGCGTAGTTCTGGACAAAGTAAAGGAGAGGAAAATTAGTTTACCATCAGCGCTTACATATCAACGAAAGATAGGTCCCAGTATAAACTATTGTCATACAGAGTTGTTTGTAATTTCAACATTGAGTAAACCATAAAAGTTGCCCTTAAACGTTGGGACAATGCTCTTTGAGAATTAACTCAAGACTTCTCCAGGTTTCTGACTTACTCGGACTTCCTGACCGATGGCCTCGATGCTGGCCTCCAGGGCCCGTGTTCCCCGGGCGGCCTCGTCCTCCACGGTCTTGACCGTCTTCAGCAGGGACGTCACGTTAGTCACCATCACCTGGAGATCCGACAGGTCACACAGTGAATCAAATGCATTTAGCATGGGTCCGCAAATTATAAATAAAATGTTTTGAAATACAATATGGCATGTTTTATGATCCATAATCTTTCGTTGTCTTTTAAACCTCATGGTCTTTCTCTCTTAGTTGAGAAAAAAAACTAATCTACTATTTCCCATGAATATATCTCAGTGCAATCACCACTTGAGGGACACAAGGCCTAAATTCAAGTTAAATACAATTACATTTGTTTTACCAATAATTTGTTTTGGGTATGTAACTAGACTAAATCTCCTACCTGGTACCTATGGGGAATAGATAGAAAATAAGCCTTTCCTTAGGTTATCTATGCGTTTATGCCTAGTTGTACTACCTTGTACTTACCTACAGAACCTAAGGCACGCCTTTTTCATATATACACATGGCGTTTTTATGCGTTTTAGTGAAAGCAACTGCATACTATATATATTGACACCTTATGCAAAGATGTATAACACGGCGCACAACGGGCAAACATTAGCGAGGCCTCCTAAGTTTTGCCTATGCAATAATGTCTTGAATTACGATTGAATATTTTCAACAAATATAGGGAAAATTGGGTTAGGGTATTCTATCCTATATGATGTAACATTTTATGTACTGGGGTATTAAAGAAATGGTTGGGTAAGGAGACGTGCTTTCAGGGTTGTAGAAAAACATAAACAAAAACATTAACTTTGTTTTAAACAACATACCATTGCCAAAAATCCTCCATCAAAGGGGTCATATAAGTGCAATTGGAATGAAACAAAGTTATTTAGATGGGTTGACAAAAACGGAACTCATTATGTATAAGTACGATGACATCACGCTACACTTACAATTAAGGGAAATAAGTTCAAAGGGCAAATTTGAACTTAGTTAAACTTAGTACATATAGTGTTAGGTTATGCTTAAATGACCATAAATATATTATTGTGAAAACCAGTTCATATTAAAAACAAGGTTACACATGAGGTTGAAAAAGTAAGGCTTACAAAACAAACAATCGTGCATTTTACGACACATAAACAAGCATGCTCAAAAAATAATATGGCAAAGGCTCAATTACTATTCGCTAAAGCTATTCGACAAAAGAGCAAGCGCTATAATCTTTACACACTGGACTGTTTGAGAACATGTGATACCACAAGGCATTATGGTAGTTCAAAGCGATTAATAGGATGCATCTCATATTTAAGAATACGAAATTTTGAATGTGCGAAGCTTTCGAGTCCAAAGACTGTCACCTCTTCAAAAGAAGTCTGTCGAGACTTTGCCACATGAAAAGATCTGTCAGACTGGGGGGTCTCCTCCATCCAAACAATGCTGGACCAAAATATTGCTCGTATATCAACTAGTAACCTTTCAAAATCATTAAATGTAGGAATATCAAAATTGTTATATGTTACGACATAGAGATACATATATATGTATGTCTATGGTTATGAGCGGGTACCTCGTCAGAAGCCACCTAATGCTCAGCCAAATTTCGCTTCTACATTAGCCAATTAGCCTTTGAAAGTTAACAAATTCAATATTCCAAAACGTGTGAAAATTTGTAAATTGGGTGCAGGGAGACCCCGGCCTAGGCCCCCAGTCGGACAGAGGAAGGAGACAGAACCAACAACACCTACACCGAGGCGGGCGGGGGCTTGGAGGCCACCAACCTTAGCGGAGTCCTTGAGGGTGGACATGGTGGGGTCCTGCGCCGGCTTGCCCGACGCGTTCTTGGTGGCCGAGATGAGCTCGCCGAGCGCGGCGGCCACGTCCTTGACGGCGTTGATGAGCAGCACCTGCAGCAGGACACGTGTGGGCGTAACACACAGGCCACGACTACGTACACTAGTGTCTAAACGGCTACAGATATACAGGCCATAGGGGGCACACCTGGAGCGTTTTTTAATTTTGAAGGGAAAATATCAGATATGTTTTGCCATCTTCTGATTTCCAAAAGAAAAACAAAGAATACTTTTTTATGCCAAACAAAAACTTTTTCTTTTTTTTTTTCTCCAATAGAGATAAATTGATATTCTTTTTATATATTCGAAAACGCAATGAGTTCCTTGTATTTTCTGAATAAAGAAATCCGGCGTGCCCTACTACCCATACTCAAGTCTACAAAGTTCAGAGAAAAGAACACAACATTTTCTGCTAAAAGCTAGAGACTCACATAAACTATAGCTATGACAAATTACTGATTTTTCTTCCTCTTTTGAATTATTTCAAACTACCTTGATTCACATAATATATAAACTCAAACAAATAACCATCTGACCCTGCCACCAAAATAAACTCAACCGCCACCACAGTGACATCCCAAGATGAGTCTGCTCGGCCCACCAGGTGGTGCTAGGAGCAGGTAGGAGGTGCTCACCTGAGCCTCTGGTTGTTCGGAGCCCAGGGAGGAGGCGCCGTGCTTGACACAGTCGGACAGTTTGGTGATGGTCATGACGGCGCTCTGGGCCGCCTGGGCCAGCTGCTCCTGGTTGGAGGCCGCGCCCGCCACTAGCGTCTTAGTGTCCTCCACCAGCGACTTGGCCGTCTTCAGGATGTTCTCTCTGCGGGAAACATGTATCGTGGGTAAGAGGAAAGCCTATTCTAACTGTATTGGAGGTGTTTCCTATATTTTACATATTATACTGGGTCTGTTTCTCAGTGGGCAAGTGGCGGTTACCTTGTCAAATAGCTAGGGTTAAGGTATTGTGAAAGGTGCATAAAGCTGCTTTGAACTTTAAGCAATATTCATGGGTTGCTCCATGAACATCGAGGTTTCTTTTATATTCAGTATATCAGTACAGCAAGTATCTGGGGGTCAAACGTAAAGAGGAAAAGGCATGGATATTCCCTGTTACAATTCAAAGGGTTTCACAAAACGTTAGAACACAAGATAGACATGGCCATGGAAACTGAATGGGCATGTGCAATGGATATCAAAACACTCTTAGGTGATGCATGAGCTAGTGTGTATCAACACAATTTAAGATGATGCATGAACTAGTGTAAATGTTTCAACGATTCCGAAGTTACCTATCCAAAAGGTTCAATCCACACAGTTCTGATGTTAGTCTACACAATCTCCAAACACATTCGTGAAACTTAACAAAGACTTCTCATTAAAACATCTCCAGACCAGACACTCACTATCTAAAGAAAACGAGTGTGTTAGTCAGGTAAGTCAACCAAACGGACGATATGTGTGAACATTATATCAAACCACTCCTCTGCATACAAAACACGATGACATGAGGTATATATTTCCCACACCAACCCCCTGGAGGTCCAACCCCCTGGAGGACGCCCAGCCATGAGGTAGGAGCCACATGCAGACACGCGGTGGGGTGAGAAGGGGATGCAGCAGTGCAGTGCGGAGACAGTAGGCAGTGTACCTGTGATGGTCAAAGTAGACTTTGTACCTGTGATCGGAGAAGGACTCTTCGCCCTCGGCGTTGAGGGTGCCGGCCGAGGCGAACATGATGGTGGTGTCCAGGTCGCCGATGATGCCGCTCACCGTGCTCGCCGCGTTGATGCACGCCTGGGTACCGCGCGAACCGGCCTGCAGCGCCGACAACACCTTGGATACCTGAACATTGAGAGGAGAATTTTAATATGTTTCTTTATATATATTTTTACAACTTAAGGTTTTCAAAACTGTTATTTGCTTTAGTGAATAAAAATGCAGAAGGCCTATTCATAAATAAATTTGAAATTCAGTAATTTTCGAATACAACTACATTCCTTCGTTTTACTTTAATGAACTGTACAGTACTTGGTCGGATTTCTATCAAATTAAAGGTATTTTGGGCACAATGGAATATCAATTTCTGTATGATTCTCTGATATGGTTGATTATGGATCTTTAAATATTTAGGCAATTACAACTAACTTAAAGATTTGATCGTAAAAGGGAGACGTCCTCGGGACAATTTCTGTACTTCAAAGTGCTGGGTTCTTAATTAAGGTTGCTGTAACAGTAGATAACGCTTGGTGTCACGTCAGCGGTGCGTACGGAAATATTGCACGGAGTTCACAAAGAACACAGCTCCTAACACTAGTGTTATCACTTACAATGGGCACTGGGCGAACGGTGGACCAACGTGTATTATTATCAAAACTTAAACAGATAACACAACAGGAAAGGGAAAAAAAGGACTTAAAATGCAAAAGATCAGTTGATAAAAGTTGCCGTGGCTGGTGCAATTCCAAGAATTTCAAGATCACTTTTAGTGCAGATCTTGTTCAGCGGAGAAAGAAGAAGGCCAGAATCAATATTCACAGGGAAAAAGCGGTGCGTAAAAAGCTCTTCTTTTAATTAGAAATGTTTGTGTTTTGTAAGGCGCATTGACACAACGAGGAAAGGGCCAAAAAGAGCAGATGAACAAATAGAGGGTAAAAAGGGCTGGTCAGGGTTGAATGCCTCTAGAGGCGGCGGACTATACATGCCTCCCGACGGTCTCCGTGAAGAGAAGCGAGAAAGATGGCCGTCTGATAGTGGGACAGAGCACAGTCAAGTCACTTTTATTGGCAGAGTAAAAACATGCAGATGAGATCCCGGAGATGAACATGGCACAACGGTTCCAACAAAAATTCCTTTATCAGTTTTTTCCCCAGTTTTCTTATCCCACACTCCCAGTGGGAGGTGTCGGTGTTATTTTTACAACTAGATGAAATCAGCGACTGACCCAATTGGAATAATCAATGAAAAGACAAGGCGTTAATGAAAAGGAGCTGGCATTCTGTTTGGCTAGTTTTAAGGTGGTCGTTATGCTGCTAGTCTGTTAATAACCTCTCACAGTGTGGGGGTTGGGGTATAAACAAGACCTTACCTTCTCAGAGACGTGTCGGGCGTGGTCGGCCAGGTCCCGCTTGGAGAAGCTGTCCGTAGGGTTAGACTGCAGCTTGCCTGCATCCTGGGTCAGGTCCATGCACGACTTGCCTAGTTCTTGTACTGCTGATCGGATTCTATTTGCAATCTGTAACGCCAAACAGTAAATAACGATTAATTTCCAGGTTTGTAGTCGAGGTATCTCGTATGAGGCTCCTCTGTATATATTCATTGTCATTCTTATATCTAAAGTTGGTTTTTGAATATAAAATACTTCAATATTGCAGGTAGGAGCTGCTTTTCAGCACAATACTTTAACAGATCAATGTTTATGCCAGACTCATTTGAAGGTGGTTCACAGGAACTCTTTTTATATATTCATTTATACAGATCTTCAATCTTCAAGAGCCTGGGCTATGGTTACTTACTTCTTGGCTAGAGCAGGTAGCCATCGACCCACAGGAGTCGTTGGCCAGCTCAGTGAAGTCTTTGGTTAGTTGGTTGGCCAGTCCGCCTAGTTCAGCAACGTTGGACCCGGACTTCCCAACCTAAATATCGAGCAGGATAGCATAAGTGTATGTAAGCATGGCATTATATGTAAGTATAAAGTTATATTGAAAGAACTTGAGCAACACCTTAAGCACTATAATATGTACTCAAACTGACATAAGATCTAAGGAATTATTTCATTTATTTGTTTTCTTTTTATCTATTTAACCACATCTATCAACATTACCTACCAGTATCTTATACATGAGATTTTTCAGGGGAGACATATTTTCATCTAAAAAAAGACAAATCAATATAATGCCATAAGATTCAAACTTACCATATCTTGTGCGGTTCGTGCGATCTGTTTAGCTAACCTGACCATGTTGGTTTGATAGTCAACATAGGACATATTCTCTGAAGCTATCACACGTTCTTCGGTCTGAAAATATGAAAATCATTTATCAAACATACTGCGGTTGCTACCAAACGACTCGTAAATTACTAGATTGAAAGTATTACTGGAGACACGGTGCATTAAAGTCAGGTGTTGAAAGGTAAAAACTGGCAAATTAATTATCTTTATTCTCAGTGTATCGTTCCCCTAGTTGTATACTAGAATTTCTTTTTGTACAACCAAGAATTTCAGATAAAACAATATTTTTTCATGGTTCAGTCCCACTAAAACAGTTGACCCACGAAGCTGTTTCACCCCTGGTTAGAGTAATACTGCATAGTTTACGAGAGCAGCATGACACATTGAGTTTCCTGCTACAACCCTGCCGCCCGGCACCCCCTACGTACCTTGGCGATGGCCTTGGACATGTTGTCGATCATGGCGGTGACGACGCCGGCCTGGCTGTTGGCCTCCTCTATAGTACTGATGAGGTCCTGCAGCGCCTCCTTCATGCCGTCCGTCGCCTCGTCGATGGTGCCGTGGGTGTGCACCGCCTTGGGGTTCCCCCCGCCCTCCTTGGCCGCGTACGTCAGCTGCAGGGCCGACTCGGCCACCGACTTGGTCTGGTCGATGATGTCCATCTGCTGCTTGGAGTTCTGGGTCTTGGAGGCGGTGCCCACGGCTGCTGCGGCCAGGGGCTCCATGTAGTTGGCCAGGCGGGAGACCTAAGGGAGAAGAACGTAAGACGTATTGTTTAGAGTATGGGAATACAATGTACTTGTCGGACGTGGTTGAAGACTTCTTAATTTTGATTTTGATAAAGACTGAGAATGAAGTAATTCTTCTTTCATCAGAAACTAGATACAATTGAAGCAAGCTTTTTCCAATTTCCGCCTGGGTTTATTTAGTAATATCTTGGTCATTGGTCTACTATCCCATGATCCTTAGTTTGCCCTACTAATCGAGTAATCACTAGGGCTCACAGGACCCTTATTATGCAGATACTGACAGTAGCGCCTCTGAATGTCAATATATACGATGACCGTCCCCGTCTAATCCCTTCACTACACATCAAGTGCCCTTACCAGGTGGCCGAGCCGCTCGGCCTCCCCTTTCGCCGCGTCCCGGATCGAGTCGATGCTCTCAAGTATCTCCCTGGCCGCGTGCAGCATCTGGTCCTGGAAGGCCTGCAGCGAGTTCTCGTCGCGCGGGGCCAGGTTCTGACTGATAGCAGCTAACGACGCCTGGTCGAGGTCCTTGATGGCCGTGTTGATGGTCTGCAGACTGGCGTCACACTCCCGCTGGCCCGGCGCGCAGTCCTTGATGGCGGCCACCAGACGTTTGATGGCGTCCGACACGCTCTTGGAGTGGGCCGAGTACTGCTGGTAGGTGGGTGGGTCCTTGGGGTTGACGGCCAGCTGTTTGGCCGCCTGCACCATGTGACAGGCGCCGTCTACCAGCTGTACGCCCGCCGATCGGATCGGGTCCTGCGCCTTCTTGGCCTGATGCAAGGAAGGGATCAAATGGGTAATTAGTTAAATTTTCAAACAAGTGAATATGTTTCATACAATTTTCGATATAATCAGTTGAAAATTGGGACCGAGATGAATATGATGTATCTAATACCTCAGAACATAACTGTAACAGGACTATTTGCATTTTAGTACCCTATACGAATGACCAATGGTGAGAAAGGGCGAAAAAAAAAGGCATTTGATAAACAATAATTTCATTTTCCCCCGGTAGACTTTATCAATTTCTTTGTACAAATACCACTTGATGTTTTTTTTGTAAATCTAGATCAAATGTGCACTGTTGAACATGTTCAGATTAGTCTAAACGTATGTCTCCACTTCAAGGAAGTCAGTAAAAGCTGTCGGGTACTTACATGGTGACTGATCTTGGCAGGTACACTGGCAAACTCGGGACTGCAGGCAAACGTGGTGAGTTCTTCCACAGCGCTGACTAGAGGCCGGGCTGCCTCAGCACACCTACGTCTGTTCTCGTCGGTGAATTCGTTGTCCAACACCTAGTAAGGGTAGAGCACCGTGGTCAGATTAAAACGTTGGATCATATAGAAGACTGTCATTTAGTCCTCACAAGAACTTATAATTCTTGTTCATTACAACCTGTGAACTTTCATTATACTTCATTCTATATCAATGACACATGATGTAATATCCTGAAAACTAGAGGCAACCCTTACGTTTATTACATAATAAAATTCTTTAAAAAAAACTCACCCACAAAAATAGAAACTGTGCCTTATTTTCAAAGATACCCTTATAAAATTGTTAAAAAGGACAGTGTGTCTCGTCCTCCGTACCTTGATGGCTTTGACCAGGTTGGCGGTGCTGTTGGCCACATCCTTGGCTGACTGCACGAAGTGGCGTTTGGCGACAGGGTTGTTGGTCTTGGATGAGGCTAGTCGGCAGGTGTTGCACAAGGCGGAGGTGTGCTTAGCAACGATGGTGGCTGCGGACAGCACCTGGTCAAGGCAAAGGGCAGCTTTTAGTTACACAGACTTAAACAGTAGAGGTACGACGAGAAGAAAGTACGTCTAGCTCGTTATCGGACTCTTAAAATGTATCTTCCTTCATTATAAGATATCGTTACATAAATCTCGATTCCATTTATGTCTACGTTTCATAGCAATGACACTAAAAGGTCCTTGTCTTTTTAACTAAAGAAAAATTGCATTACTTCAGGAAAGTGCATTAATTTCTTAAACAGAAATAAAACTTATTCCATAGGTCATGAGTCTTCAAACAAAGAAAATGAAAATGCGGCCATTGACACTACTAAGAACAAGTCGGGGGAGTTGGCCTGTGTTTATCTCGATGTCTATAGTCAGACCATAGAGGCTGAATGGGTTTCCTACTGAGTCCATTGCCCTTTGAGACAGGACTTCTTTGATATGCAGCCCCCACCACACCCCTCTGACCAAGAGGTCATACATATGTCCAGCCTTACAGATACGACAATACCACTGACACCCGTTGACAAAGCACCTACCCACAGGCCGAGTGAAGAGACATACGGACAGAATAATTTATACATGCTTCTTGTTCGTATTTGTTTCCCTCCCATTATGTCTAGGGTCCCTGAATAATTCATAATTTCTCCGATCCAATAGTGAGCAAGTTAGATAGCAACAATGGCCGCAAAAGGCAAAGGATACAGATTAAATCTAAGCGGGGGGAGGGGAGGGGGGGGGTTGTCTAGCCTCCTTTGGTAGGACGGGCTGTTGGCCTCCTCTATCGTATAGATAGAATGGCCTTTATGGATACGGAGAGGTTCTTAGTGTAGATCTGAATAGTATCTCTTGAAGAAACTTTATCAGGTTTCTTTTAGTACTCGAAGTTTAAAACTGACTGAAATATAGCCAGATTCAAACTAATCTTGCTGAGATTATAACGTTTCTTTTAGTACTCAAAATTTAAACCTGACTGAAATGCAGCGAATTTCACATTATTGTTGCACCGACAGTGTCTGTTCGATCGACGTACAACTATTCCAATTTAAGGGACTTGCATTCCGCCATTTAGAACCTTCAGTCAAGAGCGGATAGCAATCATATGAATGAATGCCAACCAAGAAAAAAAACAAATAGCCTTTCATTCGTCTCAATGACGGGCGTATTCCTTTGGAAACGAAGAACAATATGAAGACAGAATCATGGAAAATGATGTCCCTATACGAGAACTCGCTCTCAAACAGTGATTGTGGAACTGTTCTCTAAAAACACAGAGATGATGCCATTCTGAATGCGGGCAAATACATGCAAATGCTGCATGAAATATTCAACCTGTCCGATCAAACTGACAGTATAACGAGTTTAAAAGCACTGAACTGGCCGACAGCCACTTGAAACAATAACATTTTTATAGCCGCACTTGGATGATCAAGTAAATCAGATTTCCAGATTTCCTGAAGTGGACATTGGCAAGCGGATTTGATGAATCCCTTCTCATTATTCCAGCGTCCTCCGATTGCAGAGACATTTCCCTTTGAGCAGAGACGTGACGTTGACACGTTCTGTCTGTTTGGGGACTTTATTAAAGTGGAGGAGACCGGGGACGGCCAGTGAGGGGATGGGTACAGGGGCGCAATGTATGGGAGGGTCGGGGGGCTCGGGTGTGTAATGTTGTAGGTGTGTTGTCTTGGAACGTAAGGGTGGGTTTTATGAGATGAATTGTAGAAATAGGGAGGATTTAAGTTTACTTATCAAGTGCATTGAACTATGAGTAATGAACTCGAAGCCATATGAATATGGTTGGGGAGGTCTTTGTATTACAGATTCAGTGTGGTTAATATGTATGAAATTGCAAGGCGCGAGTAGTATAGGCAAATGTGGGTTTCCTTCAGGTTTGGTAATTAAATGTGGCTGCACCCTCGAATGGGAGGCTACTATATGTATGATGCGAATTTAAAATATGGACGCAATGCGGGTACTGGCAGAGCAAGTTCTCGGGGCTATAACGATACTAGAGAGTAGAATGGGCACTAGAGGTAAGGTGGGAAAACGGCGGGGAGGGAGTTGACGGTGGTCTCATCGGCCGCAAGACGCCTCGTTGTAGGGTGCAAATGATGGTCGTCCCAATATCAACACGTGAATTATAGATGAGTGCCCCGCGCGGATCAGGCCATGCCCCTCCTAATTACCGCTGTCCAAAGTGGCGGGGGTCATTACGATGTGGACCTCCGTCCCCCGCCCATCTTTAGCCCCAACCCGCCCGCCCATCGTCCTACCCTCCCCCCGCCCATCGACCTGGCCCCTAACGGCCCTCGGGGGAGGCCGCCCCGGGCCCTCCGTTAGGCCGGCAGTACACGGCCCGTTAGGACAGGCCCGGCCAAATACACCATGTCATTTGCAGAGAAAACACTCCCTTCATTAACATGGGGGTCTACGATGATTCGGATCAGGCTTTATTTCCCATTTGCAGTTGGGGACGCGGGCTGGTTGGGGTGGTGGGAGAGGGCCCCGGCCGTCCGTCCGGAGTCCATAATTGCTACTTGGCCGCACGTGGTGGTTATGATTGTTGTGGGGGGCTCTCGGGCACCATCTGACGAGGTACTGGGGAAACAACTAGATTGGATTCGGCCGCACCGATCACACTCAAGTGAGTCTGTACTCCCCGACTCGGCGCTGTGAGTCCCTCCAGTAACTGTACCTCCAGTTAGAGTAGGTACAGTGGATACCTTATTGTATAGTACTTGCATATGTATCTATAACGTTCTTTTATATGTCTTAATAATTTCTTTATGACTGGACTTCTCGATTAAACGTGTCTGTTTTCCATACCATCCGGACTTGATTTAAATTTATTCCCCCCCCTGGAGATATAGAATGATACCAAAATGTTACTTGCCTGAGTTTTTTTTCTGTAAAACTATGTCATACCTTAATACTTAGGTCTTGTTATTGCGAAGTTTTGTGCACACTTAGATTATAGAACAACTGATCGACTAAGACAAGCTATCTGCTGAACGGTGCAGTTTACTTTGTGCAGATACACATAAGTAATTACCAGATTCAAACTTGAGTAGGCCTGAACTTATGCACCCATTTTCCTCTAAGTTACTGTGTAGAATACAAATTGTTAGCTCAAAACTGGTTCTTTTTCAAAAGTTCAGTCGCAGTCACTTCGTATATCAAATGTACTTATATGTACTATTGTACAATCTGATTTCCAATAACTCCTACACCACTCGACAAGTTACAATTTCACACTTCCGTCACCAACATGACTCAATCAAAAATCCTTGTATGAAGTAGAGAAAGGGGGTGCAGAGAATATCCAAACTATGTTAAATAATTCAGAATGTGCCATTATTTCTTGCATCAATTATCTTAAAAACACATGTTAGGTATTAATTCAAAATATTATGTGCAAGATAACGCCAACTTTTAGATGTATATACAA
This sequence comes from Lepidonotus clava, assembly GCA_936440205.1. Taxonomy (NCBI): domain Eukaryota; kingdom Metazoa; phylum Annelida; class Polychaeta; order Phyllodocida; family Polynoidae; genus Lepidonotus; species Lepidonotus clava. The sequence goes on from OW387134.1 coordinate 21,983,436, forward strand.
ATGATTGGAAATTACCCTGTACATACACATATGAAGTGGCTCCTTCAAGGGAAAATGAGAATGTCTTTGATATTTGACATGGACCAAATATATCAGGCCTTAGATATGACAGTATTGAAAACCGACCCCTTCATGAATCAAGTGCCTATAGTCACTAAAAAGGAATATATTTTTTATGTTTACAGTGTACACTTTGGATTATTAAAAGCAATTTAGTTTATCATTAGAAATGGGAGAAAGGTATATGAGGGGGTCGCTTTCAATACAGAATCATGAAGGACGCTCAGTCTAGAAAATGATAATTCCTTGCACAATTCTTGCAAATCACGTTGTCAAATTCAAATGGTTATTGTTGCTATGTATCCGTTAAATGTGCATAATTACACAAACCAGGTGGTTTAAAGTTGGGAGTTTAATTGTCAGAGGTTAAGGCACTGTAGTTAGATGACGTCACTCGCGCCTTACCTCCTGCACTCTTTGAATGCGAACATGCGCCTTAACGGGGCAAACAGAGTCAATGTCAAGTCAGAGTAAATCAGCAGTGTGTCTTTGCAACTCTATATATCGGGAAGAAATCCCGAATTTATTTAAATCTAGGCGGGGAGAAGGTGAAAAACTTAATTGGACGGCTTGAAATGAATCACCCAAAATCGATAGGACTCGGGGAGAGGTTCCTATCTTATCTGATTAAGTGATCTTAGGCTAGATTGGACCCCTCCACCAATTGCCATGAATCCCATTAAGTCGGACATGTAATACGTCATAGCTGTAACGCACTTCTACTATCATGCACGTCGTCCCAGTGCGTTCCCATCTCTCCTACTTCCACCCAAAGCCCCAACCCTAATCTACCATATATCCAACCTCAAGAAAGCAACATGGTACAAATTACAACCCAAAGGTGTTACCCTTATGTACGTCCCATTGAGCATACACACATCCAACCTCAACCCAAATCACATGTCTTATCTATGCTTCTGCTATTACTTATTTCATATCGGATATGATAAAGGCTTTTAAATGTAATAACTATAGGGATCTGTACAGGGACTCTTATTTTTACCAGTTTACTTTAGCGAAATTGTTTACCGTTTTATACTGTTTTTCAAGGGGCATCTGTAGTTTGTGATGTAGAGACAACGTAAACAGATGAGTTCAATGTGCTTAAAATACAGGTCAAAGGCCCAGAAACATGCACTTAAAGAACCACAAGAAAAACAAGATTTTTTTGAAAGTTACAAATAAATAATAAAATTTACACTACGTCTTCGAAGACCGAGATAATGACTTGTGGTTCCTTAACTGAGTGAAACTCATGGCAACAGTAAACGAACGAAAATAGTTTCCTGGTTGCTTGAATACATAAATGACAACACACTACAACTCTAAAGGTAACACGGCTTACCATAGCTTTAAAGTCCTTTGAAGGCAAAATAGCAGAAGGTTAGTAAATCAATATTAGTTCTATAGGAAACTTTATTCACACATTTAAACCGAACTCAATTCAAATCTGCTTTCTGTCAAACTAAATTGAAAGTGAAATTATATATGACTGGATTATTATTAACTACTCTGTAAACTGGCCCTATCTGTTATCTCAGGCGAAGAAGTTTACGCTGGCGAAAATAACTTAGTAATCACAACACTATAAATCATAGAATAGTCTTTAGCAATCACGCCATCATGCACATAATCTGGGCGGCTTCTCTGGGGAAAAACTGCAGAAAATGAGAAATTCACGATGCAATAAATAAAAGGAGGTCAATAGCATCAGCTGCCTGCGAGGAGAGATAGCCCTGCCTATCTTCCGAGCGCCGCTTATTCATACTTTAGGGGGCTTACTTTAGGGTGGGGCGACAGTAATTGGAAAATGTACCTGTTGCTGGGAAGACGTGGGGTTGGTAAGGTTTTGGCATGCCATCTGAATGGCCTGGCTGGCGCGGGCAAACTGCGAGCTGTCAACGAGGCCTGGACGGCCGGGCTCGCTGGCCGGATCAGCAATTCCAACAAGGTACGCCGCCTGCAAGGACAAGAATGAGCATTACTTTTCTCCCAGACAACAAGCTCTACAAGTGCTCCCCGAATTGGACAACTTTAGTGACAGCAACAAGTCGTGCGCGTTTACTTATTATTTCCTAAACTTTCGTGGTATTAAGGTATAAACTCTGGTAATAATTAAATGATAGAATTTTTGCAGAATAAAAAACATTTTAAGCCACATATGAAAAATAACCGTAGACGAGTATTGACAAAATATGAGTATGCAAGGAAGAGGTTAAGCCCCCAAAGAGCAGTCCACTTACCTGGGCCGAGTTTTCGGTGAGACCACACACGGAGTTGGCAAAGCTGCGCACAGCCTCGCAGAAGGGGTCCAGGTCCCCCTGCTTGGCGTGGTTACTGATGCCCGTCATGGACACACCCAGCACCTGAAAAGAGACCCAGCAACCAGCTTTAGTCGGGAGTAACTCAATGAGCGCCGCCCTCTGTGAGCTAACGAGCAGCTCAAACAGACGGCGAGGTGTTAGGTGGAGGCCGGGCAGGGCCCTCCGTCAACACTCATCTGAATTACAACTGTATAAATACCCCCACGGGGACGGCAGGGGCAGGGGTCGGGGGGAACAGGGGGAGCCTCCCATCGGACCTATCCGCCCCAGGAGGACATCCTGGGTTGTAAAACTAGAGCTGGGAAGGGTCGGGAATCCCTGCATCAGCAAAAGGCGATGAATTGGACTGGATGAGCACCTTCTGAACCCACCGTCATTGAGGTGGTTATTGTTAATCCCAAACCCTCAAGTTTAATACCTGGGAAGTTATAAACCAGACAAAGGGACGCCCCATTCCACCTAGTTCCATCTGACCGTATTTATTTGCCGATTTCCCCGCGCGCGGCGTCCCGCCCCATCCTGCAGGTGATGGACGACTGGCGTGCCGGCCCGCCGGCCCACTGCCTCCTCCAGGGCTGACAAACACGGGAGGCAAAATGTCTCCTTTGAAAGTTTGATGGCCGTTGGAAGGCGAGGCGTCCCGCGGCCGGTCCTATTGTGTCCGGCCAAACACGCATGTAATATTCATGGCGCGCCGGCCGCCCGCGTATTATCAGCCGGGACAGGTAGTACAAAGGGGCGGGCCGGCCCCCTCCCCCCGCCCCCAGATCTCTTAGTCGCCGCTGAATAATGCACGGCCCGACGTGAGAATCATAACTCAGCAGCGCCAGGCTCCGACCGGCTGTGATTTCAGGGCCCATGATCGGCGGGCCCGTCGGTGGGCCCAAATGTCTTATCGGAAGGGGATTATTACACCGTTGTCTCCGACCCAATACCAACTGATGTGTTGGGAGAGGGGGGCAGTGTCCACTGACCACGCTCACTCATGTGGCGCTATCTGCTGGTTGTCAAATGATTATTATGGAAACTGGTGATGAGAGTGATCAACCATCTCCTCAGATTGTCCTGAAATCCATCAGGTTGTTTCTTGAATTTCACACTATTTCCAATTTATCTGTATCTACTTATCAAAGAAGAATTGCCTGATCATTATACTTTTCAGTACACCTCTAGGCCTTGGGTTACTAAAGCATATTGTCTGAAGGTAAAAATAGCAGACTGAACCAATGTTTATCAAGATTTGGTCCCCAGTCTAAGACATCAATGTCGTTTATTTCTTCTGACACTTTAAATATCAAACTACATACACGGCCCCCTCTTCTGGAAGATGCCCTTTCCCTGTTTCCATTAACACTCCTCCCATTAAGCCCCGAATATCCATGCCAAATGAACCGGCTGGCTTTGTAAAGGCGGCCATGGGCAGGTAGCAGCAGCAGCAGAAGCCACACTGAGAAGCCCGGCTGGTGTGGCTTCCCGGCCTCCCCGGGGCCCGCCGCTGGGCGCCAGCATTAAGCCCCCCGAATAGACTACCAACTACACCCCGTCACTAATCCCGCGCTAAGCACGGCTTCCGCGCTCATCAGACAATTTGCAGAGGCAGATGCAAACGGGAAAATCAATCAAGTGATTTGGGCTGTGGCGGAGTAGGAGCAGGGAGGGGTGGCGGGCGACGCTGTTGCTGGTCTCACTACTATACAATGCTGATTAGGCCCAGCGCCAACACCCTCACTATTGACGTTACCTGAGACAAATACTGACTGGAATGCTGGGGCTCAATACTTTTTACTTGCTGGGAACCTGCCTGCCTGCCGTGAGCGGGGCCTAGCAATAAGATTAAATCCCCTCCCCTCGTTCGGCCGGCCAAACATGCTGATGTAATTCGACCCAAAAGGTTTTAATGACTGCCAGCTTGTTGCCATGAAACCCCGTCTTTGGATCATGTTGTCAGGCCAGGCGCGGAACCTGGTGGACTTTTTAAGGTGCAGGATCTCCGATGTATCAAATGTCCAATTATACCAATTCCTATGATCGTTCTTTAGCTTCTACAATCAACAGTTAACGCCACCATCTTTCAGTAGAGAAGTATAACCTGATTATCTCACACAATACTAAAGCGTCTATAGCGTTATTCAACGTTGTTTAAACTGTTTCTTACACGTTTACAAAACACAGCCGAGAAGTGTGTGTAGCATAGGTGTGTTTTTATGTAAGAATATCAGTATCCTTAGGAGGATTTACAATTTCAAACATAATTAAATTGGTGTACATTGTCTCAGGGCTGAACCTCTTAAAACTTTTTTAGATTATTTATGCATAGTTATAAAAGTAACCTAACATAAAAACATTCAAAAAGAAATTTCCTTGAAGTACAATTTTAAATGTTACTCAATTAATTCCCCATCTTCCACATTACAAGTTGATTGATTTAAAACCTACCTTGGATTTCTCCATCACACCCTCCAGGCATTCGAAGTAGGACCCGTCGCTGATCGGCTCAGATGGGTTTTCGATCACGTTCTTCATCATCTGCAAATAACAAGGAGAATGGGCTCTGAGTATGAGTCAAGTAATTGAAAAACATCGGACCACCTGCCTATCATCAACCACCCACATATATAAGTCGAATCACTTCAATAGCAGGAAACTACAGGTGGAATATCTGAAAGGTTTTAACTACATAACCTGTTGTGAATCAGTTTGAGAGAAACAAAAACAGAAGCCACACGAATCCTTTCGGAGCCGTAAGGACGCTTCTGAAATGTATAAAGCTTCTTCGTTGGTCTCAACACTGGTTGTGATTTTAAAGTGACGTTTAAAGATTGTAGTTCTTTGCTATGACGCACGGTGACAGTGTTTTAAAGAAGCGGGCAGTGGGTGACATGTGTGGGTGACATGTGTCATGGCGGTCGTCCCCCACTCGGCAAACGCTGCTGGCCTCTTGCCTCACTCGGAGCATGGCAGGTCGGATGTGATATCCGATGGCCGCGACCAGCCCAAATCTCGGCCCTGCGATTCCTCATACAATATTTGCCGAGCGTCTCCCTGGTAACCAATGTAAAGCATACAGCATGGCGGCGGCAACATCCATAGTCATGGCGCGGGGCGGGGGGACATCTCGGGGGGACGGGAATCAATTGGCACTGTGTCCACAGAGACTGGGCTGCTAGTTCAGATCTAGCCTCATCTTATTCAGTAGACAGTTTGCATCAGCCCATATTCCAAACCAACGCCTCTGATGGTACCGCACTGCCATCCCTCTTTCCGTGAATCGTCCTCTACCATCTATGGTATAGATTGTGACTTGTCTGTACCGTTTTGATGTTCGCTCAGTGTTATTTATTCCCAGCTTTGGTCAGGAGACTTTGTTTACCAGGCAGGCACAGTCGATTTCATCTACAAATCAAAAAATCTGTTAAACCTAGGCCGCAGCGGTGGGTTGTTATCTAAAGGTCAACACTGGACCCCTGAGGTAATATTGACCAACTAGCGTTACCACTCACCTCAATGTTAAATATGTCCACGTAACCCCCATACAACCTCACGTGTCCGGGAGGCCTTTGAGGCTCCCAACCTTTGGCTTCCCAACGACTAGTCATTGGACCTTTAAGTGGCTATCGACCTTTTCACAAAGGCATTGATGTCTTGGTTGAACCATTCGCTCTTCATATCCTAAAGCCAGTTATAACGTCCAGGGAACTCTTGTTAAGATTGAAACCCCTTTTATGGCCTAGCTTAATTTCTGGCTTCATCCCTGGCTTCACCCATGGCTTCATCCCTGGTTTTACCCATGGTTTCACCCCATGGCTTCATCCATGGCTTCAACTATGGCTTCATCCCTGGCTTCAACTATGGCTTCACTTTGGCTTCACCCCAGACTTCTCTCGGTCACTGCCAATAAGCCCAAATGTATCACGAAGGTGTCCTATCTGTCACCACATGACCATACTAGAGTGGTCACCGTCTTCACCCTACTGTCACACAACCTCATCCTGGAGACAGTATAGACGTATCCAAAGCTGGACAGACAGACCCTATCGACTGGCTGGTAGACTGACGTCCCAATGATATTATATAGGACTGCGGCCGACACCAGTTCCGCACCTTATCACCAGTATCAGTGCCCTACCTCCCTACCCCCACAATGGACGGCTATCAGTATGAAACGGCCCGGGCCTGTAGGTATGGAGAACGGTGGTCACATCAAATCGTCCCTAAGCCTCCTCCTGACCAGCTGGGGTGTACCAATGATGTCTGGGAAGCCCTCACTCTATGTCTGGCCTACGTAGCATTACTAGGAGGCGCTGTTGAAAAAAAAAGTCAGAGCCGGGTGTTCAGTTAGGAGAACGGTGAGCTTTGGTATTGGTTGGGGTATGGGGAATCCCACAACTAGACCTGCACAATGTTACCTCGGTTGTGACTGGCTGTCTGTAACGTAGAGTACTAAATCCTAAATCCAAATATTTTCGAAAAGGTGTTCCCCATTTATGTTCAGGTTATTGATGGAGACAATTGGAAATTTCTACGAATCCAACTGAAAAAAACTATACATTTATCTATTTTTTTCATATTGTACCAGCCCCTACATGAAATTATTTTTTCATATCCTTGGTGAATCTCGGATCAGCTGAGAGACGGGACCCCTGAAATGTGGTTCAAGGTCAGTCCTACTGACATTGTCCTGCAGCGGGAACACTAACTAGATTATGGAGGAAGTGAGATAACATCCTTCCATCGGCCCAAATAGTCAGTCGGCGGATGTGGAGGGGTAGGGGGGACTGTTCCGACTAGTGGTGGGCGCTCTATTATAAGGACACGTAGTCTGATTCCCGGACAGGGGGTACGGGGGTGGGTGGAGGGCGTGGGGTGGGAGTGGGGGAATGGCTGGTCAGTCTCTGACACAGCGGCACACTGCCTCCTGCTGTACGCCAAACCACCATCTACTAAGCCCCACCACATGGCCACCGTCCCAAACCAGAATGTCACAGGCAATCCAATAAGGCGACGGGCGCTGCTGGTTGTGGTGGTTGTGTTTGGAGGGGTGGGTGGTTAGAAGGTGATGGGCGCGGCCAACGTAGCGTCGTGTATAGTCCCTCTGCTTCCCTCAATCCCCATCCCGGCCCCCCTTACCTCCCTGATCTACCCCCAAAAGCCCGTCGTCGAGGCAATGCTCCCCGGACTAGGCGCGGCGTCGGCCGGTCCCCCGATACGACCAGTGCCGGCCACTGATAACCATCACTCATTATACCTAACGCCCGCTGCTAATTCGGCTCGCCCCTCGCAGACACTCCCCCTCGCGCCGCCGTGGGAGACAACAGGCCCCACTCTAATCTGCTCTGCTTTTCATCCGTAAAATTTGAAGGCGGCCTGTTTTTTCAGTGGCGCGCTCTCTGGTGGATTCGGCCCGCCGCGTCGTCCATCACAATGTCTATATTGAGCCGGCCGTCTTATCTGATTCGGGGGGTTTCTCGGCAGCGGCAGGCCCTTGGTGCTGCTGGGGGCTGGTGCCGGGCTCGCCTGCCGCTCGCTGTGCACGCCTTGTTTGGCTATCAGGCACCCCGGGTAGGAGGGGTAAAGCTATCGGTCCCAAGGACGCGCCGCCACCTCCTGCTCGGGATCTGATTGCCCGCTCCCAACACTACCTCCTGCGTGCCTGGCCAATAATGAATGCTTCCCCTCGCAGAAAGTTGCCCACCGGCGGCACTGATGGCTTCCCCGGCTCACATCCAATTACTTATCCCTCACCCTAACGTCCTTCTTAGAATGCCGTCCCAATCGTACCCTACAGCCATGCCGCGCGCCGCCATTTTTGCTTTTCTTGCGGCCATCTTCAATACTTGAATCACCTCTCGGAGGCGGGGCACATCATTCAGACTAAAAACAGGTAGGCCGGGTGTCGGCCCGCTCAGGACCTGTTTAGTCTCAGTCGACCGAGAGGGAGGGAAAAAACCACCCTGGACATGGCATCTGAGAGAGCCTGCTGGGGAGGAGCAGGTCCGGGAGGGGCTTGGCGGGGGGCTGATCAATAATGACTGCATTGGTAAACTTTTCACTGACAATCAATTGGCCTTGGAGAAGTTATAGTATGCCTGGCCTCTCCTACCACTGTCCACGTTCTAATACTGCTGTCCTATGAGTCAGGCCTAGTTGGGACGTAACGTAGACAACTCATGCATGGCCACACTCCCTCCTCACTCCACACCCCTCCCACACCCTCCTGGATGGACAAAAGGGCCCTGGAGGGGTAGGGTGGAACCTCCCCATATCACCCCCTCCCCGATCTCATCCAGACACCCATCCAGTCGGCCCATCCAGCGGCCAACCTAATCATTTCAGCCAATTTATGTGGGCGGAAAACATGCAGCGCCGTCACTTGAGGCTATGATAGCCCCCATGCCAACGGTCGTCCATCACTTCGCCTCCGATTCATCAGGACAAAAGAAGCGGCCACCAGTCGGGTGGGGCCCGGCGCATGTCTGCCCACATGTCTAGGCTTACTGGAGGGCCGGGATGCGGGGTACCGGCCGTGACTGCACATACCGCCCATGAACTGGGGTGTCGGGGTGCACTCACTTCTACATACATACTCCCACATGAACCGGTTTACGTTACGGCACACACGTCCTACCGTGCCAACCGGCAGCAATGAATCGCCAGAACCGTTTTCTCAGAGCACAAAGTGGTACACATAGATACGTCAGCATATTTCATCAATCGGCCGTCTTTTCTTTAATCCAAAATATTTTGCTCCCAAATTTAGGGCAAAGCGTCATTCTTGACCCTTTCTTTTCTGACTCTAGATCGATTGCCGGTCAAGGCTATGACATCCTGGTCTAAAAAAGAAGGCAGCAGGCGAGCCCAAAGCTGTGCACTTCTAGATGATGATGGATCATAAGGCGGCGCGGCCTGGACTGGCGGAGAGCAATAGCCAATATCCTCGTGGAGCCACAAGTCGCGCCGTCCTAGCAGATTATCCATCATAGTCCCAGCCCCAAAACGGACCGTCCGGCTTAGGGGAGCTGGTGGGCAGGGCCACACCAGCCGACACGGTGTAAACTATTCGTCAATCAACGACATATTAGTTACACTAGGACCTACATAATCTCGACTATAGGGACCACATTTCTATTTTCAATACCCCACTAAGTAAGTGGCAACTGGTTAACAATAGCACTGGTATAGATCATGGAAAATGCCAGATGGTGTTTATTCTGTTACATCAGGTTTGTTGATGACATACTGATGTGTATATCTATGGGGCTGGTGGGTGGGTGCTGAATAGAAGAGAAAATAGTATTGAAAGCACCGGATGGTGACGCTATTTTCTCCCTGAGAGGACTGATTATGTGGCTGTTTAGTGTATCAGGGACGTTGGGCCGCAACGTCCTGAGGAGCAGTGGGGTTGGTTGGTTGGTTATTGGTGTTTAATGTATATCAACATCTATGGTTATATCAAAACGAGAACAAGGTTTTGACAGTTCGGTCTTTTTTGATGTTTGTATCTATGAAATTATCGTATCTATGATAAGGTAGAGACCATACCCTTACACTTTTACCGAGGCAGGTGTTTTTAATGTGCAGGGTCCCATAGGCAGGGCCCTACACCCAGCAATGGGGACTGCCTCAGCCACGATCAGATGACATTGGGTTGGACTAATGTGCAAGGCCAGCTTGCAGAGAGCTAGATGTAGAGCTGGTATACCCCGACCAGCAGTGGGGACGTGCTGTAGCATGATCAGTGGGCAGGACATAGGGCTGGGATAACCAAACCGGCAGTGGGAACGTGCTTGTGCCATGATCAGATGGCAGTGGGCAGGACATAGGGCTGGGATAACCAAACCGGCAGTGGGAACGTGCTTGTGCCATGATCAGATGGCAGTGGGCAGGACATAGGGCTGGGATAACCAAACCAGCAGTGGGGCATGCCTGTGCCACGATCAGATGGCAGTGGGCAGGACGGGCTAGGATAACCAAACCAGCATTGGGGGCATGCCTGTGCCACGATCAGATGGCAGTGGGCAGGACACAGAGCTAGTATACCCCGACCAGCAGTGGGGACGTGCCTGTGCCATGATCAGATGGCAGTGGGCAGGACATAGGGCTGGGATAACCAAACCAGCATTGGGGACGTGCCTGTGCCACGATCAGATGGCAGTGGGCAGGACATAGGGCTGGGATAACCAAACCAGCAGTGGGGACGTGCCTGTGCCACGATCAGATGGCAGTGGGCAGGACATAGGGCGGGGATAACCCAACCAGCATTGGGGACGTGCCTGTGCCACGATCAGATGGCAGTGGGCTATCTGACGCCGGCCGCTGATCCCCTTCATGGGGCGGCATCAGGCGGCCTGTCCCGTACATCAACAGCCGCTATCGCCGACCGCCGCTGCCAGTCAATACTAAATGACCTGGATCAGGGTGGGGCGCCACCGCCGCCAGATTTGTATTCGAGGTGTGGCTGGCAGGGCTGAGAACCCTGCTGATGAGGCGCGGGGCCCGCTGGCCCTGATCCGCAGCCCTATCTGGTCTCTGGGTGTGTATGCCACTGGCTGGGGGGGAAGGAGTGGGGTGAAAGGGGGTGGGGTGACGCTCACTAGACTCTGCCACCTCTGCTACAATCCCATTCCCTCAATCGATGAAGCCAGTCACTGTTTCATACCTCTGCCCAGTCTATACGATCAAATGAACGCCGAGATACATCCGCTACAACTGGTAGCAGACGGGTGGGGCTCTATAGTCCAGGGTGGAGTTGGAGTTGGTTGGGGTCGTCGGCTAACCCCCTGACCCCCCTGAATCACCTGCAGCAGCCTGTCTAATGGCGCTGTCCCCCCACCAGGCGCCGCCACTGAGCCCCCCGGCCGCCACCCCTCCGTCAGGCACTGACCCCGGCCGCCCAGCGCTGACCGGGCGAATTTCACGGCGGACAGCTCAATAGAGCCGGGCCCACAATAAAGTCCGTATCGTCCCATCCGTCTCCCACCACCGACCCCCAGCCCCCCAATTGGAAGTCAAGTGTCGCCGACGCCCCTTATTTTGTTTGCGGGGGCAGGGTGCGTTTCCAACGCGCGGGGCACGGGGAGGCTTGATCAATAAAAGATCGTCGGTTATATCATGTTCCATTATAGTGGGCCTGGAGTTGTGTCCGCCCAAGCCCCCTTAATGGCGCGGATCCGGATCAAGTCATGAATCTTGTCCCTTAACACTGGCCTAGGCCCCTACAGCTGCAGCAGCATTAGCCTGGACTCGGTGTCCTGCAGGCAAAAGCTCTATAAGCGTTACAATCTCCCCTGACAGATGCAGTAAATCAAAAGGCGGCCCTATATTGACTCCAGCCTACGTCTAATTTGTCCCAACTACCCCATATTCAGGTTGCCGAGGATATTGACTCCCAATCTCAAATGCCTCATAGGATGTGGTCGGAAAATTGCACATCCTTTATATATGGGCCTATATTTCGTGGGCAGAAATATTGAAATATAATAACCCCAAACGTTCATCTAATGGGTGATATCAAACTACCGTGAAGATAAAATTCGTAATCTGTTTTCCTCTATTACTATCGGCTACTCTATCCTCTATATCAGTATTAATGTAACAGTACCAGTCAAATACAATGCAACAACTCCCTTTCCTGAGGGTTTTACGTTTTTTATCTTTCGGTGCGCATGCTAATGAATACTCCCCCTAAAACGGAGGCCTACTTGGAATTTGCATTTCAGAAAGGATAATGAGGGCAGTTTTTTGGTAACAAATATGGCCTGCGTGGCTGTTGATACAGTTTGATAATAGGGGGTGGGTGTGTAAAATGAGTCAGCCAGTTCTATACGGGGCAATATTACCACGGGCGTCAGCCCGCGGACCACAAAAAACGGCCTTTTAACAAAACACTGCTTCCGAGCCGAATTCCAATGATTGCAACTTGATTTATTTGGTGGCTCGGAAATGTCTGAGTGAATAATTTTTGCATTCCGCCCCATAAAATTCGCTCCTACTGAGGACCATCGCTCACGCCCAACTCCCGCTTGGCTAATACACAAATAATTAAAGAGGGCACAAGAAGAGGGGGCCCCGTGGCCGGCTGGCCGTGTCTGCTACCCCCGGTCGGTTATTAATCGTACCCCCTGAGAGGCCGGCCCCCGCCTGATGAGACTTCACAAATCCTAATCGCCGGGTGTTCAAACAATAAAGGCTGACACTTGAAATCGAAGCCTGCTATCGGAGTGCACGCCAACCGTCTCCAATGTTCATGGCCAATAAGGGATCCAATCAAACCAGGCCAACACCCCTGCTAGACGGGCCAGCTATCACTGTCGCTCCAATTCCACATTCATTTTAGGAGTGAAGTGATAAGAGAGACAACAAGATGAAATCTCAACGGTTTCTTTTGGTGAGCAAGAAATTACTGAATTGAGATTTGTTAGCCTAACAATTATCTTTCATATCATATCTTATATTATCTATGCGATACGCGAAATAGGGTCTCAGAATGTAGCACTCTTTTGTTTCCCCCAAGAAAAAACACAAACTAAAACGAAAAACTCCCCCAAATGATCACTTGGTGCCTTCCTGTGAGGTCTTATTAGACCAAATAAGATTTGGATAAGAAGCACACATGTCATTTCTGAGGTTTAAAAAACACTAAAAACTTTATTTCTATGACAATTAATAATTGACAAGAATAATGAATTAGGGAGAATTACTGGAATGAGACACGTTTCTCGTTTCAATTTAAATGACAATAATTTTCCTTCTCATTTACCAAGGTGAGAAGAGTGAAATGCGTCTGGCAAAAACACAATTTGTTCTCCACACCTGACAAGATTGTAGATGGAACTTTTAGGACGGTCCACAAATACAACTTTAAGGACAAGAAGACCGCAAGAACGTTATTGGGACTTAAAGAAGTGGTGTCGGTAATGTTACTCGCTGTCATTTCTATCTGTACAAGTTTCAGCAGCGCTGATGTTCCAGGCCTTGCATTATGAAACACCATCTACTTAGGAGCACCAGACGGCTACAAAAGGGTCCCTTTATTCCAGAACAGTGAGATGTCCATTAGGCTGAAAATTAAAACTAAACCTACTTCCAGGGCGCTTTCATCACTAACAGTCTATCATTCATACCAATTCAAGATAGCAGATGAGATGGATATATACACCTAATGCATTCTCGACGTGGCAGAGAATTTACACACTCTATTAGCAACAGTGCATTCATACCTTAACCTCAATCTTAGTGGCCATTTGAAAAACGAAAATGAAGAAAACGAAAAACACGTATTTAATAACAAATAGTGCAGCCAAGATAGCCGTCATAGGTTGTTTACATCGATTAGTGGCATTTTCCCCTGCACCAAATCAAACGATTATCATTTAGAAAAAAAAAACACCCTTCTTTAATACATGTTGCCTTTAAAATAAATGAAAACTTTGATGGCTGCGTGTCGTTTGATAAGGTGCTAAAATCCTTATTTCAGTTCAAAAAGACCTGTCCCTACCTGTATCTGCCTTAGGGCGTTGTCGCACTCCTTCTGTCCGGGGGCCGACACAGTACACACGTTGATGAGGTGGTTGATGCTATCCGTCACTTGTCTGAAACACCAACACAACACAGCTTTGAACAGCCGCCCAAGTACAAACACAGCCAGCGCCACACGCCCAGCTTAAATACCCAGTCACACTAAGAGGGAGGAGCACTGTTTGGGTGCCATGCGTTTAGCCCGTGATGAGAATCAAATTACGCCTTATGTGTTGCCTATTGATAAACACGAATAATAATCAATAGTAGCGGGTCTTTTTGACAACTTTTTACACCCATTCCGTTTGGTTCGTATTTCTTTACTAAAATGTTTCAAGACGTAGTGTGAAGCTGCAGTTTACAATTTAACAGCCACCACCCATATCAATATTTGTGTGGCGGGAATTGCCGTTAGTCCTAGAAATCATTCCAAATACTTACGAAGCGTATTGCGTCTTTTTAAAGGGTCTATGATATTGGACAAACCCAAGAAGTCGGCACTGTCTGATGGTGTAAAACCACCAAAATATCTTACTGAACATTGAAAATACTTGAGCTTTTCACTCCTAATGTTATTATAGCATAAGAACCTATAGTTATAATGGGATACTTGTAGAACCATAGGATCACTCACCTGGCGGCCTGGGCCAGCAGGTTCTTGGCGTTGGGGGCGCTGGGGTCGGCCGTCCACGACTTGGTGGCCACCAACAGTTTGTTGGACGTCATGGACACACTCTTCAGTCCGGAGACGATCTGACCCCGGGCCTCCTGGTCCTTGGTGGCCCCGGCAAACTCCAGCCCACTGTCCATGAAGTCCGAGTAGGCCGAGCTGAAGCGGCTGGAGGACTTGGCCACCTCCTGGGGCGGGCCCCTGGAGGAAGTGACGATCTCACTGGCCGCCTGGTTGAGGTTGACGGCCGAGTTGTTGAGTGTGACCTGTACGTCCTGGAAGCTCCGGTTGGAGTGGGGGAACTGTCGGGGGACAAGCATGGTAGGGTTTGACTGACGAGTTTGGGGATCATTGGGGATAACATTGACAATATGATAAGGCGTACAGTTGAACTTAATTGGATTTATATAGCATAGGACTACTTATGTAGAAAACCAAGGAAAATAGAACTAAGTATTCAGAAGTTCTGTTCACAGATCTGTTAAATACAAGAACACAGACCAACATTTAGTATTTTTGTTAATTATAAGAACTGTAACTTGAATCAAAAGTCATTATGGCATCAGGATTATTCTGGTTTTAAGCTCTTCAAGGTAGGACGCCACTGGGATTAGGCAGGCAGGGGAGTCAGGTTCTCGGTCTCACCTGTAGGGTCTGAAGACGCTGACTCATCGTTGTCACCTGTTTGATCGATTGATCAATCTCGCGAAGACCAGGAAGACAGTTCACGCAGTTGTTCAAAGCTTGGGAGACGGCCTTCGCCACCTGCCGGGGAGCACAAATAAAACGTCACGACCAGTCAATATTTACCTAGTTTGCACCGCACAGATCGATTCTTGTCTTAGGGAACAGGTGAATGTAAAATCTGATTAGACGTTAAGACTGCTCGCCATTCAACCACCACTACCCGGCTGAATATCACTGCTTCGGGAGTCTTTGGAATATTAAAGTTTAATGATTTCCCAAGTAAAACATCGTCATGTTTCTTTCATATTAATATTCCTCGACATCAAATCAATCTAAATGCATCACCTATAGAAGATTGGGTAACCACATTCATTTTGTTGGACGCAATTATCTGACGGCATTTTGATTCCTTCAAAGAAGCAGCCTAATCAATCAGCCTGCTATTTCACCCACAGAACCAGGACTAAGGACACTGATTTAGACGAGATAAAGCCTGGCTCATAACTGAGGTGACGCTTTACCGCATCACTTTAATGCCACACCGAGTCAATTATTCGAGTCTATACAACCCATCAAAAGTTCCCTGTCATTTAGGGTACTTCATTTTCTGCTCTTTGTCCGCTTCTATTTGACATGAGGAATGAACCGGATAAATGTCAAACTCATAGTTGGAAATTGGAAACCTGTATACACAATCAGTCAGTATGTTTTCATCCTCCTGTCACAGTAAATACTCAGTAAACAGGGTTCCCACGCATTTTTTAAAATAAATTTAAGACAACATTTTAAAGACCCTTTTAAGCGTGACGAACACTTCAG
This sequence comes from Lepidonotus clava, assembly GCA_936440205.1. Taxonomy (NCBI): domain Eukaryota; kingdom Metazoa; phylum Annelida; class Polychaeta; order Phyllodocida; family Polynoidae; genus Lepidonotus; species Lepidonotus clava. Next base: position 21,999,510 of record OW387134.1, read on the forward strand.
AGCATATTATACGATTTAAATTTAAAGTAAGTTTAGTTCTTTGAAGTGGGATTTGGAGTTTCTATGGTAACCTTCTTTTTAACTTCTCAACAAATTCAATTTAAGACCCTTTTAAGACCTCTAACTGCAAAACTGTCGAATTTAAGGCCTTTTTAAGGCCTTAAATTTGTGAAAATCAATTTACGACCTTTTAAGACTTTTTAAGACCTGCTTGAGAACCCTGAGTAGAAATACTAAAGAGGTGGTGCCCTTGGGTAAAACGTCTTACCTGCGCCAGTCTGGTTTGGTTGTCGGGGTTGCTGGGGTTGTTGACGGCCTTCTTGGCCTCCTCTATGAGGTTGGCCGACTTGTCCATCACGTCGAGGGCGCAGTCACAGATCTTCTGCTGCAGGGCCCTGTCGCCCGTGGTGGCCGCCACCCCCCGCACTGACTGCATCAGCACCTTCAGGGCGTTGGCCGTGTCGCGGGCTGCGATGCCCGTGTAGTTCTCATTGCCCTAGATTGAAAACAAACAGTAAGTATCACTGCTGTTCAGTAAACTTTTAATCAAATGAAAGTGGGAAATGTAACTTTGTTAACTGTAAAAATTATACATATCGCTATTAGGAAATGATTGTTTCTTGTGTAGCCTTGGAATGGGTTGACTTGTTTGCAGTTGAGTTACATCGATCTCTATCTTCAGGTGAACTGTCGCCATGCTTGTTTAAGCAGTAAAGGGGTATTGAGTGTGGGCTTACCTGGGCAGCGGCAGTCAGGAGCTGGGCCATAGATGAACCCACCGTCTTAGACGTTGTACCTAGTTGCATGGCACACGACTCGGCCTGCAAGAGAAGAGGGGGTCAATTACTAACGACCTAATCTATACAAACGTATTGCTTCCTCTTCAACTTCGTTAACATGTATATCATTTTGTTTTATTTTGTTTTTCCCTTAGGTGGCAGTGTCTTCTCGTTTTCTTTATACATCTGATCACTTTACATATTTCTCTTTACTAATATGCAAATGGCCAGATCTGCATCAGTTACATAAGTTATTTTCCTGTTCGATTATTTTATGCAAAATTATCAGTGAGTCTAACTACCAATCAATCAGGAACTTTTTTTTTCACTCTGAAACTGTACACTAAATGGCTTCTCACCGTTTCCCCAGGAAGAGGCACCAGTCGTCCGGCCGCCGCCGTCTTCCGGATCTCCTCCAGTTCCCGCTCGTGGGACTTGACCTGGTCCAGGGCGCCCTCGATCTCCAGGGACCCGCAGGCCTCCTGGGCCTTACTGGAGGCGGCCCTCAGCTCGGCCAGGGCGGCGGCCAGGTTCTTGGCGGCGTTGGTGAGGCTGGTGCTGGTGGGTTGGTCGGAGATGGTGGGTACGGCGGCCTTGGAGCTAAGCACCAGGCGGGTGCCGGGGTGGATGAGGTCCTGAGCTGCTCCGATGAGCACGAGCTGGGAGGCCGCGCTCTCCGGGTTGGCCATGGTGCCCTTGATACCTTGCACCAACTTGGGGATGTTTTGGTCGGCGATGGCCTACAAGGCGAGGTGGGATTTTCAGTAGTGTAACCAGTATAAGTGATTGATTAAATGGGTAAGGGGATAGGGTCAATGCAATTACATCCACTTGTACATCATGATAAAAGAATCACCAACAGCGGTATTTTGATTTCAAACGTTTGTTTCACTTACAGTGAGTCCAATACAAAATCATATTTCCTATTAATCAAAATAAAATTTCTTAATCTTTATTCCCAATTCCCTTGACAAAACAACTTTAGTTTCAGAATAGCCTCCTGTCGCAAATACATCTCGGCGATAGGAAGGGAACCTCTTAGTTTTATCTCGCTAAGGAAACCGATGAGGAGCTCGATCGGTAACCCACCTTGCACTGCTGCATAAGCTGAGTCTGGGAGGTGTTATCTTTGTTAAACGGCGTGGCGGCTTGGGCCACGTTGATAAGCTGGGTGGCCGCCGCTGCCGAGTTCTTGGCCGCCATCTCCAGCTTCTTGATCAGCTTCCTCTTCATGGCGTTGGCCGCCGCCGCGTTGGTGGCCGAGCGCAGCTCCTCGGCCGCGCTCCTCAATCCACGCTGCTGCTCGGCATCCTGGGGATTGCTGGCACAGCCCTGGAGGAGTAAGCACAGCAGCATTAGCACAGGTCTGCCCACGGCCTCCTCCACGGCCACGCCTAGGAGGAATCACCAAGGGGCCAGCAGGGGTGGCCCGGTGAAGGCCGGCCACCCCGGCTTGGCGCTTTGGTGTGCGCGGGGCGAGATGAGGGATGGGGTGTAGGGCGCGGGGCCCGGGGAGCAGGGGTGGGAGGCGAGATGGGTGAAAGAGGTTTATGGATGGAAACGGCGAATGATGATAAATGAGGAAGGAAGGGGCCTTGCTGGGGTGAGCCGGGAGACACCATGGCTGACGTGGACTAAGTGTGATCGAGCTGGCCACAACTCAATGGTGGCAACCAAGGGGGCAGCTAGTCTTTGAACTGAGCCAAGCGGTGTTGGAAGCTTGAGGTTGGTTTAAACGTGGGTTGTTCTTGTGTGTGGCAATGGTAATGTGGGGTGTTTTGTGGTGTTAGTATACAGGTTACCCCTGTATTTTAACCCAAGCTTGAACTCACAAATAAACTTGTGAATTAGGAGTCAACAGGTCAGCAACGGTCATTATTCAAGTTGTAAAAATGTAAATCTGATGCTGAAGAACACCAACAAACTTGATCAGATTTATATCTTACCAAAAACAAGGGGACTTGAAAAGAAATATAAAAAAAAAAGATTTCTCGCTTATGAACACCAATGCTCAACGGAGCAACAGCAACTTAACCCTGAAGCAATATACAGGAGCAAAGAGGTGACCAATAAGTGACCTTGTTGTGCTGGGGCTGACCACCAGACATGCCGGAGGTGAGGCTGCTCGTTGCCTGGATGACCTGCTCAACAGCCTGGTGCAAACTCCGCCGCTTGAGCCGCTCTTCTTCAGTCATCTTTTTCCGCCCCTAAAATGCGGCCCAGCAAAACTATCAATCACTGGGGAGCCAATGGAGACCGGGCGGTGGTGAAATTTGACACAATGATGAAGGATGACTGATTATTTTTTTCTAATTGAATAGCAACTGCAATTAGGAAAACTCACTAAGGCACACGCGTGATAATCAAAAGAAATAACCTTCTGTCTGATTGTACCGCCGTCCAGTAAGTCAAGAGTGAGAATGCTTGTGGCGGTGACCACCCGCTGTGCAGCCGCCTCTAAATTCTTCTTGGCTGAAGAGTCCTCTCGGTCCGTTTCATAACCCTTTAATGAATCAACTTCAGATTAATGCGCCAGAAAAGAAAGGAGGCAATGAAAAAGCGACGTAAATGAGAAACAATTTCTAAATTAAAAGCAATTTACACAGGGAACGGGATTATTTTTGAAAAGCAATTGCACCTCGAGCATTGATGACGTGAGCCCAGCAGTGGCCAGGCAGAGGTCCTCGGCAAATATCTTTAAAGAGGTCCGATAACGTTTCTTTTCACGGATAGTCTCACGCCGTTCATATTTCTCTCGGCGAATGACCTCCTCAGTCTCGGTAGTGTAGCCCTCAGTAGTGTAACCATCTGTAGTGTAACCCTCAGTAGTGTAACCTTCAGTAGTGTAACCGCCATCGGTTGTGTAACCGTCCGTTGTGTAACCATCTGTAGAATAACCCTACCAAGGTGGAAAGAACCAAAAAAAAGTACCATCAAGTAAAGTGAGAAAGCTGAAAGTGGATCATGCATTAAATCGGACCGGCACACAAAATAACTCTTATAAATAGAAGGAAAGCCAGGTAACAAAAAAGTTAATCAACTTATGGACCTCTAAGACATCTGATGCAAGAGTGGTGGTAGCAGCAGCGAGCTGTCGCGCGGCACTTTGCAGGGTTTCCCGTCGACTAACGTTAGGGCGGGCCGTTCTGTAGTCCTACAGCAAAAACAGGCTGGTATCAGATACCTGACTAGGGCACTTAACAAAGCAGTCTACAAAGGGGGCGGGGTCTATGGGACTAGTTTTAAAATAACCTCAATCCGAATTGGGATGAGAAAATAGTAAAAAGATACACCTTATCATATTACGTTTCACTTGAAATGGCGGTGGTTAATTCAGTGGTTGGGAAAAACCAATTAAGGCGTGGGTATACTAAAGTTCATTAAAGAGTCTCTCTAGGGACATTAGTTTTAAGAAAGTCTTTAAATGTCGTAGATACCTCAACGTTTATGTGTAAGGTGTTCGTGGCACGTTTCATTTTGTCTGCAGCCTTTCTCAGCAAGATTTTGTCCTCGTACTCAGAATCACTAACTCCCGACTCACTGGTGTAGCCCTAAAGTCACAAAAGTTTCATAAGTAATACATATAGACACTTTAAGGGGGTACTAATTCAGGAATAAATTGATAACTTCAACAAATACAAATATCTGGACCTCTAGAATATCAGTGGTCAGTGCAGTTGTTGCCTTAGCAACGTCTTTGACAGCGTCTTTCAACTTCTTCTTCCGGTCGACTTTAGGCTCCCGGTTGCAGGTCTTTGAGAATTGAGGAATAAAAAAAGCCCGCATGAGACAAATGTTACAGATGATTATAATGTTGGAAATCGATAATGAACCCCAATAAAGATCCATCTGAATTATTTTTCGGCTGACTGACAATGGCTTTTTCTTAAGAAAGTGCGTTCAACCTCTATGATATCTTTGGTGAGGTCTTGCGTTGACACGTAGAGTTCCTTGACAGCCCGGTGCAGGCGGGGTGTCTGAGGCAGGGGCCTTTCGCTGTCCGTGTAATACCCCTGATTATCGCTGCTGTAGCCCTACAACAAAGGGAGCCGGGGGATTGCATGACAACGTCAACCGCACAGATCACCAGCAAGACGAAACGCCAGGGGGAAATCGGATTACTTTCAATCTTATTCTTATCAGATGGGTAGAAATCAATCAGAAATCGATCAAAGCGACAGTGGGAGATAAGAGGAGTGGGAGGGTGTGAGCGTGCTGAGCGCACCTCGAGGATGTTGGAGGCCAGGCTGTTGGTGGCCGTACACAGGTCCTCGGCCGCCTCCTTCAGGGTCATTGTCCCGTACTGAGAGGTGCCCGTGTCACTGCTGTATCCCTGCAAAGGCCAACCCTAATAGTGAGGGCACTTTATCCTAGGGTATTTACTTAACTGGTTTAACACTGCTAGCAGCTTTTGGTACGTTATCGAATTGCTGGATGACAGAAATGTAATGAATTTATCTAGTCAAATGTCTTAATATATTCGTCTACCACGGTTTTAATTGATCTAAACAGTATTCCTCGTGGAACTAAGTATGTGATAAACTGATCATGGCTGTCATTCTTAAATGACATGATGACCTATATTCTTATACTAAATATAGACCAGTAAGTAGGTTTCATTTATTAGATTCCAAAATAAAATATCCCTCTTCATGAAAGTATACTCCAGGGTTCTACTGTGAATTTCTAATAAAGATAAACAAGAACCTCAAGGATGTCCGATGCCAGGACACTTGTGGCATGACAGACGTTTTCAGCTGCCTTCCTGATAGTCTTTCTCCTGAGAGTATCGGCATCGCTGGTATAACCCTGAAACCATGCACCACACATAGCTGAGTTTCTTTCTCATATAACGTCAATGCCAATATGGGAATAAAGCAGAGGAGGAATGACAGGAAATCGATAATGTAGACAAAATGAAGGCTTATATGAAAGGAGCACCTCGAGTATTTCTGTTGTAAGCGAGCTGGTAGCTGTACAAAGCTCTTCTACTGCCACTTTCATTTTTCGCCGAACCTGTTTGGATTTTTTCCTCTTGTCTGTCCTCTTCACCTGTCATTTTATCAGGGCAATATTAGTACATTGATGTAAAACGAGGCAAGCAAATACGTTAGAAAGCAAGGAAGACAATGTATATTAGTGGTCACCTTTCTCTGTTTAGAGAAATAGTAGACTGTTCACAGCAAACGGAAGAGAGTCCAACCCACTCATTCTAATAATGAATGAGGAGACCCCCTGCGTGCATACTAATGTATCAATGTACCTACTCTGTCCCAGCTTAAGACCGAGTAAACTGTTTATAACATGGATTTAACAAGAATTAAAGCTGGGGTTATTCAGCCAGTATGATATAGACAAACCTCCACACACCAAACGCTTGGACACGCCGTGGACAACCACCATGCCTAATGTGTCCTAAAAATGGGCCATACGCCATAATCTATTTGTCAATTTCTGTTTTCTTTTTGTTTTCTATTCACACGCTATCTGGTTATAATGTCAACCCCTATCAAATCTGATTTGCAATTGAAACAAAAGGAAGAGGATGCATATAAAAATCCTGAACGCTAAGCAGGCAGAAATATGTAAAATTAAAACCCAACAAAAAAGAAGCGGATGAACAGCCACAAAATGAGAAACCGGATATCATGCAGAAAAGGGCAAAGTAAAATTGATGCAATAAATCAAGTAAATTAATCTTTTATGATAATTTCTACGGTAAAGCTTATATTCATAATGAAGTTACTTGTTTGAAAGTTATAAAGTTACTGATGTGTATCATAATAATGCTAAATTATATCCAAAATTTACATATATTTACAGAAAGTTCCAGATAAGATTCTCTTGGCTAAATGTTTAAAAACTGTAAGTATGTCATATAAAAGACGTATGATTGGAATCCATGTCGAGTCAATGCGTTTGGTTTGCGGGACACCTTTAATATATCTGTGGTGAGGGAGGTGGTGGCGGCGCACAGCTCTTCGGCTGCTCTGCGGAGGGTGCTCTGGTGTCCCGAGTCCTGGCGTGTAAGAATAAAACAGTCACAAAACCCGCTTCTGTCCCATCAAGTTTACATAAAACCTTCCAACCAACACATACAACCGTTTTACAGTACGCAGTTTACACACAAACACGGCCATTTACACGAGTCAGTCCACTGGGGAAAGAAGACATACAGGTCACACAAGTTTTCAGTACAGTTAACACATTTGAGAGTCACTCGGTACAAGACAGATAGAGGTTACAAGATGTGTGTGCTTGTCTTTTTAAGGTGATTTGTTTGTGTATCAGATGTCAATGAAAACATGTTCTGGACTCTGGGGAAGGGCGTGGCAAGGCGGTGGGCTGGTTTTGATGAATGGACATATCAATATGGGCCCTTTGATGAGAATGAAGGGCTCGGGGAAGAGATGAGGAATGCATTGGTGACATGAGGCGACGAAATGGGCGGGGCACCGTGTGTGAATGGTGACATGGCGACATGAGGTGATGGAATGGGCGGGGCACGTTGGGTGAATGGTGACAGAAATGATAGTGCTCCTTGAAGGTAACGGATGAAAAGTATTAACACTTCATTCAAACAGTTTAACATTTCCTATCAGTCTTTACACAAAGAATAGTTTTCATTGTTTCTTGAAAATATCTACAATACTTAGGAAATTGAAATAAGTCGGTGACTATTAGGTTACAGTTACACTCTGCAGATAGAGGATGAAGAAATAATATCTTTTACATTGTGTGAAAATTAATTATCGTGCGAAAAAGTATATGCGAACATACTAAAATCCTCTAGAAGCATGCGTTCAGTGGAATCAAATTTTTTAATCCCATTTTATAGGCCTAAGTAAATACCCTTATCGTGTATCAGGGCCCTACTCCTTTGAAAAGCTTTTAGCGAAATCACAAAGTGTGTTAGCAGGAAACCTCAGATTTGAAGCCAATCCGATTTAGGGAATTTTTAATCTTTCATTTTCGCAAAAAAGGGCGTCTAAAAAGGCGGCGGGTTGGTTTGTGAAGGGTTTTGTGGGCGTGGATCACATGCTCGCGTGTTTTGTGCTGCTGTGGGCGCCTTTGTTTCCTTGGTCACATTAAGACTGATGGTCACCTGCCGCTGCTCCCATCACGGCCACCATCAATCTGAACCTGTCGGCCGCACACCCCAGCACACACCGAGAACTTCCCCTCCCCCCGCGTGCCTGGAGCATGGGGCTGGGTAAGCCCTGCTCCCCGCCACACGCGCCCAATGTTCAACCCTACCCTATGGCACTACCCTACCTGTCCTACTGGCCAACGTATTTTTTCCCCTCTCAATATTGATATTTGCTTCTCAGCTATATGTTAAATTTTTTTTTTCTGAGGGTAAGATTAAGTTGGAATTTCGTTTGTATTTAGGGATGACATTGGAAAACACCACTGTACACTAGAACGAATGATGTAATTTTCGAGTGATGGGGCAAAAAAAAAGAAGATAAAAAAAAACGTGAAAAACAACACTTTGTGAGATATCGCTAAAGTATCGAAACCTGAGTACCGGTAATACAGAAATTCCCACTTGGATTGAGTATTGACAGTTTCATTCTGAGATGCTTTTATTAAAAACGCTGAAGTATGGCATCCAACCCACAGGTAAGTGAGATAGAGTATCGGTTGAGTGAGATAGGGTACCAGGTAAGGGGGCACGTACCTTGGCCGCCTCGACCATACTGGCGGTGGCGTCGGCCAACATCTTGGCGGCGGCCAGAAGCTTTTTCTGCATCTCCGAGTCGGGGTGGGTTTCGGCCTGACACTTAATGGCGTTCACAAGTTGAGATGTAGCCTGAAATCAAACAATTCAGAGGTGTCAATATTTTCAAATATCAGAGTCACAATCACTTGTCTATAACTTGATATGCTAGATTTGTTCATCTGCCAGTCAATAACAGCAGGTTATTTTTTAATCGAATAAATCAATATGCTTAGCCTTCAACAAAATTGTGCTAGTGCTCATGATAAAGTATTATGTTATAAACATTGACGGTATATTTTGACGAGGTTATTAGTGTTAAGTTTTGAGCTACTCGATATTAATTTATCGTAACGGGTTTTGAAAATTTATCTAATTTGTTTATTCATTATCACAGACAAAATGTTGGCTTCCTTTAAAATGGAACGAGGTAGTGTTGTACAAATTAACAAGATTGTAAATCAATGTCAATTGTACTAGTACATAAGTAAGTTGATACATCCAGTATAGTATGATGATACACATTATGAACCAATAGAATATTGTGTTTCATACCAACTGAGGAAACACTTGAATAAAACATACATGCTCTAACGAGAATCTTACCTGTGCTAAGATGCGCGCCTGTCGGACCATTTCAGGTGTGTCTCCCATACTTCCGAACAACTTATCAGTGGCTGTCAAGATCGTGTCCACATGCCCTTCATTACCCTAAAAGTAAATGGCAGTCAGACATGTATCAAATAACAATACAGATAATAATGGAAGAAACTCAACCTTGTCAAAGAATAGCTACTCTAAGGCCGTTCACATTCTTTATTTAGCCAATGGATCGAACATCTTTCTTACAACTACCTTAAGTTTTTTGTTTTATGCAATGCCGCCTGTATAGATATAAACATAATTTATATATATATATATATATATATATATATATATATATATATATATATATATATATATATATATATATATACTTTTGTTGCTAGAAATAACGACTGCTTCATGTTTGGAAATGATTGTCAAATTCAATACATTGGATGAAATATCAGGAAAGCTTGACTAATATATTTGACAATATGCCTTTAATCTGGTAGGTGATCCTGAAATAGCTCCAGTGTACAGCACTACATGTAGATTTACGATAAGTGGGGAAGTCAATAACCTAGCTCATCATATTAGTTGTGTCATGTTGATTTTATGGTCTAGGCCAGTAACGGCACATGGTTTTTATGTAGGACATGGTATAATGTGGGTCTGTACTCGACTTACTCGCCATAAATATAGCACACGACCTCTGAATATCAAGGAAAAAGTTGGAACCAACATTGCGTGCATGAGGGCAGACAGTTTATATAGTTTACTATATAAACTCTCTGATGAGAGACAATAACTGTTACAGCATCAAATGACCGAATTACCAAATTACCGAAGAATTACATTTCAACTGGTATTATCAAATACACACAGGGATGTAAGTCAGGGTCAATGAAAATATCTGAAACCCCACAAAGAAAATTTAAAATCATTTTTAAAATGCTATAAAATGTAATGTAAGAAATTAATTTTGAAAATTGCTATTTAAAGTGACGATGTGAAAAAATCTGAATTCAGGCAAAAATCTGAAAACTTACATCCCTGTACACACTCCAACTTTACTCTTTTCTTTTCAAATAATGTCAAAGTAGAAATATTGGACTCACTTCTTTCTCGCCTGTACCCTTGCGGATGTGATCGAGAAGATCGTTGAGGGCTTTGGTGACAGCTGTCGCCGCCCCTCCCAGATCCTGGAGGGTCTTGTCATCCTTCGTAGCGGACTGTAGGGTAGAACATGTGGATCGGTTCGTTAGACTCTACTCTATACAGTAGTGGTAAAATAAGAGTTTCGCCAGTACATACTGGTATGCATCACAAAGACCAGGTCTTCCCTTCTCACTAAGAACACACAGTCTAACATATGTATATGACAAATGGTTGAGGTGTTTTCCCCGCCATGGCAGTATACGTGGTAGGTTGTAAATTCTCAGCCTGTATGTGTTTTACCGCCCCACGCTAACCACTTCTGTACACCAGAACGGCCTATGTAATTACCCCTCGGTGTCTAGTGAAAAACGACGGCAGGCACGAGGGGGGAATGTATGCAGCAGGCAAGCCTCCTTATCGGGTCTTTTCTCTCATGGACATGATCATATTTGTTATGTTAGCAATAGAATTGGGTCAGTGTTAACAAGGATAAGTAGCCCATGCACCCCCCAAACTTTCATATTCATCATGACTCCGACGTGGGCTGCCCGCCCCCTTTACTACTCCCCCCATACCGCCGACTCCCTCTCCCCACCGGCTCTCCATATTCATAAAGCCCTTCCTGTCGGAGCCCATGCTCAAGGAGAGTGCGGCCGTCCCCCCTGCGCCACCACTCCCCGCTCAATTCGCTATGCCGGTCCATTTTGGTCATCTTTTCTGGCGGCTTCATTGTTTCAACACCCGTTACTTTATAATCATTATAAACTCATCCCCATGCCGCTAATAGGCCTGGATGAAGCGGTCCATTACTGCTGCAGCTCGCTCCCCGTGTGCTCTTAGGATAATGATACATTAGGCCAGCCGGCTTTGCTTAATTTGCTCCATGCCACTAGGCTTAGGAGTAGGCCCTTGATAGATTACACATTAAGTTAACAATCAGCACCCGCTATGTAATGGCAAACTCTCCCACTTTTTATCATTCCTCCTTTCTCTTTTTCTCGACACGGCCTTTTCTGCACCACCCCATACCTTAAGTCCTAACTAACCATTCGGCGACTGATCAATCCCGATCAGTGAACCGTGACCCCCGGATTAGCATAACTGGCTGATGGATGATCCACTAGGGGTCCTAACACTCCTGCCGGAATAATGTGACCATGATTGATCCGCAGATCATACAGTAAACACACGTGGGGCGATGCGTTACTCGCCGAAGGCACAGCCCGCCGTCCCCGCCGCTAAACGTTGGGGAATAACACACAAAAAACCCTCCCGGCAAACTGCTTCATTCTTTATTCACCAACTAGACCTTCCCTCGCCGCATAGGACGCAGCCCTGTCTGTGGGATGAGTGCCTTAAAAAGTAACTAATTACCCTGGATGTGTCGACCACTGTTTCCACCGACTTGGCCACGACTTTAGCTGCCTCCACCAACTGCTCCTGGCAGGCTGGGTTCTGAATAGTGGGTGCCACCACCTGCAAAAAAAGGACATGGTTGAGTGGAACTTCCTGAAACAACTTCATTAGGTTCAAGCTACAAATCAAGTACTTTAAAATAATCTATAATGCATACGTAGTATACATTATTAGTGCGTAGATAATGTATTTGTAAATCCTGTTATTAGGATGTTTTCATGTACTCGCGGTCACAATAGAACACGCCACATCCAAGCTACACTTGATGATCATTTTAGAAAGGCAACTTTAGATGCTTTAGAACACATATTTCATGACATCACTGAACAGGATTTTAAAAGTAGTTTCATTTCAAAGACAAATGTTTGTAACAGAAATAAAATCACAATCATCTCCCAAGGAAAGTGCTTCCAACTGACCTTTGTGCAGGCGACAAGCTGAGAGGTGGCCAGGGCACAGGACGTGGCAGATCCGATGACCTTGTTCTGCAGTGCTTGGTTCTCACACTTACTGGCCACGCTCTTTGCCTTGAGCACCAGTGCCGCTGTAGCATTGGCCACCGCCTTGGCCAGGCCGAGTAGAGTATCCTGAAATAAACCAGAACAGTGACCGATAAAGAAACTCACTCCCGACTTAATGGCGACTCACAGAGCAAAAATTTTGTCTTGAACATTTCTAGATGAGTTTAACGAAGTTGCTGGGATTCTCATTAAAAGACGGGATAAGAATAGTGAACGAGCAATTATTAGACGGTTTGGCCTCAAGGACGCTGCGAACGGAAAAGTGTTCTAATTCAAATACTACTTGGTTGAGGACACATAAAACAAGGGGCTCATTGAATTCTCAATTCAATTCCCAGAGAAGCGGAACTGGCCGGCCGATAAGAATATTACTGTGTTATTTGACGGAGTTCAGACCTGGTGATGGATGTACGTAAAATTGCCAACGCCATCGGTCCATTTGAAAACGTTGCAGGCTGATTGTTACCGTACCCGCATCATTAACTCTCGAGCAGGGACGACCGGCAGAGATGACAACATTTTCACTTTTCAGGCGCACTGATCAAGAGCGCAGGATTTATGGTGTAATAATATATGGCCCGCGTGCCCGGAATTAGACAAATACTGCCCGGCCGCCAGCCGTATCGCCCGCTGACGCTGCCCGGCTTTGAGCCGCTAATTACGACGCGGCCCACTTTTATCAGCATCTTCAATATTGGCTCGAGTCAAAAACAGTGGTTCCAATTTAGATTATTGCCATCTAATGGTGGCCAAAGAGATCAGAGTGAGCTAATGATGTCTTGTGGATAGCGCCTGCGGAGGCGGTATTTGTGCGGCTGATCTGATCGGGCGCGGCTTGATGTATAGCATCTCGGCGCTGGGCGAATCAATAGGAGGGGTCTGGATGCTCCTTTTGTCTAGACGCGGCGCATCCATCATTACCACTGCCGGCCTGATATTACGCGGCAATGCAGGCCCCATTGCCGCTTCCTCCCCAGGCGCAGCGGCCATCCAATTATAAGTCTGATTTAACAGGCCCGCCTCCCCAGCACCCAAACTTCCCCCGCCGCCCCCTCCTCAGGGCCAGGGGAAGCGCCGGACGGAAGGCACTGATGGAAACAACAGTGTATGAAAAACTAGATTATCTAATAACGTTTAAGGGTAATTGGTGATGGGAACAAAAAACAGAACATTTCAATGATCGCGTGGCCATCGCTTTGATATGCATAAAGTTTTACTAGCAGCGAGTAAAATTGGCGAGCGGCTTAAAAGAATCTGTGGGAAAAACCTAGCCTGGCCTGATCATATGGAGATCTATCACGACAGCGTCAAGGCAAACAGCGCCAGCCATCTGAAATATTCCTTAAAAGGCTCCTCTATCATCAGAGATGCGGGGCGACCACACGTACAATAAAGCATGCCACCCCTGACTTGACCTGCCCACCCCCACGCCCCCGACGAATATTTATCCCTGCTCACCCCTAGGTGATGGATCCAACCAGACGCTACGACTAAAAGGCACCAGTCGGCAGTGGGTCCTATATCTGGCAACTTCTAGGTAGGGAATCCGATCAGACGTTACGACTAAAATTCCCAAATCAACAGTGGGTCTTACCTCGAAGGCGCGGTCCACCTCGTCGTCATCCTCGCCGACTTTCCGCATGATGTCATGGCTGGCCTCCCCGATCCGGTTGGCGGCTGACAGCAGATTCTGTCGGGGCTGTAACAAAACAGATTCAGCTATTGAGTGAAATTCATACGGCAGTACTAAACTTCTGAACAAACATATCAAGCTAATTTTGAATAAGTAAGGATACACAATGGAGGGGCCTTCTCTTGACATTTGACGAGCACAATATGATAGGGTGATAGAAAACAGATGCATCAAAAGAGGGTCGAGTTAACTATAACGCTCGGTACGAAAATGTCAGGACCTTTCAGGGATATCAGGTAAGGCAATATTAGAGCAAAATGAAATTTTATAGAATGAATATACATGGGTAAAGGTCACAATTTATTTTCTTTGCAGTACAATGGCTGCCACGTGCCCAAGCTTATTTTGTGCGATTAGGAGCCGTGTCTTTCAGTTGGAATGATATTGATTCTGAATACCCATATTGTTGAACAATATTGTCTAGTCTAATTATATACTTGTTCGTCAGTCTTTTTCCCTGGGGATAAACTCACGAGGATATATGATATAGGGTTCGCGGGCTGGGCGCCTCACTCTACAGGCTCTAGAGCCCCGGAGTCGACGTTATGTGTGGGTTGTGGAGCCATGCATGAGGACATTTTGAATCAATAATGGCTTTCACCGTGCCGCAACCGTTTCACAGATAACAATACCCTACTCTCCCCTAACACAATGCCCGGCTACATACAGAGCACGGCATGAATCGATTAGCAGACTTTCTGACAGACATATGCCAAATACATGTCGGGTCGGCTTTACAAAAGTGCTGACCAGTGGTCCTCGTTGAACCCGTCGATATTGGAGTCAGTCACCTCGGCTGTCAGAAAAGTTCCTCCATTTCAGGCTACAGGGGGTTGCGAGCTGTGGCCCCTGCCGGTCACATTGGCCCCCGAAGGTTTCATTACTATGCAGACAACGTCGCTGGCCTTCGTGCCTTGTCGGCGCCTGTCTAGTGCCGACCTGTCCGGCTGGCGATGACGGCTCCTTGTCCACTGCCCCCCTCCCCACGAGCTGCTCGTCTCTGTGCAACTCACATGTCGGGAGCTGCTCGCCCGACCCAGAGCTGCTCTCTGACAAGACATGTCTTCCCCCACTCCTAATGCTGGACAAGCCACGAGCCGTGAGCCACTTGGGGCGGCAGGGGCTCGTGTCGTCCATGAGCAGCTCGCGGTTAGTTATGATGAGCTCTCCATCACAAGGGTTGGCCGGCCACCTCTCAGCCCTGTGGGGTCCGTCCTTTCCCCCCTCCACGGCCGGCCGGGGTGGTGGGACTGCTGCACTTGTCTCCAGGGGGGCTGGTGTTTGTATTCTACCCACATCCCCCGCTAAGGTCGGGGGGCGGCCCTCCACGGTCCCCTGCCGCCCCCAGTAGGGTGTAGGCAAACACGCGCCTGTGCTCGGCATGTCAGCTCCACTGGTGCTGGACACGGACGAGTCCCCAGCCGCCGGCCCCGGCCGAGCAGCTCTGAATGGCGACACCAGAGCCGGGCGAGCTGCTCGGGCTACATACTCGTGTATGCAGCCTCCTCCAGCAGCCTGCAGGGCGGTGGGGACACGCTCCTCGGGCCGCCCTGTGCGCGCACTACGTGGGGCTGGGCCCGGGGCCGGCACGCACACACTACGACCCAAAACTCATCCATCTGCCCCATATCAATGCCCGCTCTCATCAACTAATTGAAAGTGTCCATTTACACGTTGTCCGCTCTCCGACGGCTTTTTGATGTCCCATAACTCATTCATGAGCATTGCAAACCTAATGACGTGGAAAATTGAACGATACAATTCGCCATGACATAGTTTTTAGCGGAAGTGATTCAATTTGTTGCACTTTACTTCAGGTTTTTATGTTTCGTCCTGATAAGCAGATAATTGATATAGGAATGAAGACCGGCCGCGTTTCCATGACTTTACGTCCATGAGATCCCAACTACCGGCTCTCCTCTACAGGTTTCTCCTATTACGTGTTATCATATGAACCCCTTAAAAACGACTCCAGGAAACTGCAGCAGCTGCAGCAGACGTCACCATCTTCAGCCTGGCTCACGACCTCCTGCCGAGTCCACGTGAATCCCATTCACAATGAAGCACTTACCAGTTACATTTAGATTCCATTCCCAGTCGGGGCGGCAAACACCTCGCGCTCCTCTAACCCTGGAGGCTACGTGAAGAGTGTGCGCTATGAGTATGGGAGCCGCCACTGCCGGTCCCTGCCTCCACCGGCCCTGCAGCCAATGGGAAATGTCAGGCGGGTGTTTTCCTGGGGCCAGCCCCCCTCAAAATAGGGGTAAATGGAGCCGGGCCGCTGGCATGTCGACAGAGTGCGCCGACCGCGGGCCGGGCCACCAGACGGCCCCCATTTTTTACACCCAGCCCTGTCCGACGCGGAATGAGGTCTGAACACAGTGCCCAGAGCTCGCAGCACATTTATCCCCTCCGTCATTATGAATAATTATCCCCAATTTCCTCTATTGTTGGCTGCCCAGCTCCAGCTATTGCCCGGTCTACCCGAGGTGGTGGCCGTGGTGGTGGTGGTGGTGGGGATGGGAGGGGGGAGGGGGGTGCAGTGGGGGGCTGGGCTAGGGGTGCGCGTCACCACACACAGACATGCATTATTTGGTGACTGCCTTCATAGTTCTAGCTGGCCACGCACGGAAAATTGATACCGTTAAAATGATGCAATTTCTGCACTAGTGCCACGCGGCCCGCAGTGCCAACGTGAAGTGGGTGGGGGTGAGCAAATACAGTGTCTGCCCCACTTTGGGCCGAGGCCCTCATTTGGTGCGACTGCCGCCTGTTGTACCGCCCGACCACCAGGCGGCGTGCTGGTGATCATCATGGGGGCACTCGGCCCCCGGTCGGCCCGAGCCGTGGGAACTCTGAGCTGCTCACTGCTCCCATCATGAGCTGCTCATTCCGTGCACATCTCCCTATCCTCGTCCACTAGTGCTCCGATGATCATCGCTACTACCCCGACTAATTAGCCCCTGCTAATCAGGCCGTAATTAGCGGCTCATGTCTGGGCGCAGGAGCAGCAGTGAGCAGCTCACACCTGCTCCAGTGGCTACCTAGCAACTGAATGCCATCAAGACCCCCCTACTTCTTGGTCCGACTTGTGACTGGCTCCAAGATCTAGGCCCCACTGTTTCCTGGGACACTTCACCTTCTCTGTAGTGTGACTGTCATCTGTTTTATGTCTGATAGAACAATCTCTCATGACTGTATATGACCATGAACTAATTAAGGCAATATGTAGTATCCAGCCGCTGCACGTCCACCTGTACCCCTATAAAGGTGCAGCCTATAGAGTGCACCCCTGAGAGGAGCAGCTCCCGTGTGCCATCAGGTAATCCCAGGTCAGGCGGCACTAAGTCCCATATCAGTGAACCCCTCTCTACCCTACCCAGGCCATACGTGCTCGCCCCCATTCTGCGGGCTTTCATTTCGCGAGGCAATAAACACGACTTAGGCGCGCTTCCGTTACAAAACGAAACCCCATTTCTGAAGGAATTCGGACATAAAACCAGAAAAGCCATGAGACCCGCGAACCCGAGCAGGCAATCGGCGAGCGGTAATTCGATGGGGCTCGGTGGGCGTGTGGCTTGATGAACTTTTGCCGACAAAGCTCATTCATTTTAATGATTTGCCCCACACCCCATGGGGTTGGTGGACTGTATAGGCCCACCATCTACCCGTATATGCCAATCACCAAGCCCTCCCCCCTCCCCCAGCCCCTAGCCCGGACACTTGAGGTGCCATCCTGCCATCACATCCACAAAATGCACGGCTAATCCGCAATCAATCACTCGTAAAACTGATTACAGTATTGCTGATCTAGCAGTTTTCGCCTGGTCTCCTACAAATTACCCGCCTTTCTGCAGACTGCCTGGCCGTGTCCCTTGTTCTATTTCTCTGAGCCTCAGTCCACAGGGCCACGGCTCCAAACCAACCCGTCGGATTTATACAGACGCCTAAATAGGTCAGTATAGCTGGTCCCTATATCCGTGGATGGGGGCTGGCCAGATAAATATCAAACTAATACAAATAACGGTCTCTGACGCATGAGGCTCAAACAATACATATGAATACAACATACAAGCGTCCGTATGATAGGAATAACAGTTGGGCAAGAACAATGAAAATATGGGCACCAGATCAGATTGTCTATTGAGACTGTCTCAGACAACTAACTGCATAGATCTTACAAATCCAATGAAAGCCTTTAACCTATGCAGGCAGCCTGTTGGTGAATTACTCGTGCCTAGTAATAACAAGGATCCCTGTGCCGGCGGGTGACGTGGGGATCGTATCCCACATGGCGACTTGTCATCTCGCCTGTTTCTGGGAGGGACCATACACTCGTGTAGTCCGAGTCTATGGTGTCCGGGCGTCAGATGTGAGCCGGGCCAGGTGATCAGGGCTCGTTAGGTGGGCCCGCACCTGTCGTAAGGCCCTAAGGAGACGAGCGCTTAACGTGCACAACCTGCAGCCATTAAGGAGAAGCTTACGAGCAGCTCGGGCCGGGCAGGGGTGAGTGATGACCACGGGGGGCCGCCACCCTCCCTGAGAAGGGTGGCTGCGTTTTTATTAGACCCAACCCTACTACTACTACAACCCGCTGGTCACACAAACACAGCTGGGCATTGAGCACCCTATACAACCGGGGTGTACCTGGAATCACAGGTATGACAGCTATCACCTGATCTGTTCACCTGTGATCTCAAATTACCGATCTCTAAGAACGTGACACTGATGAGGTATTTTTACTGTCACTGACAATATTTTTATCGCCTAAATTACTTGAATTATTGTTCCTTTGAATGTTTTGTCATACCGGGATGCCAATAAGAATTCAAGAAAGAATATACTTTCTCGGAATGTTTATCCTTATTATAGAAAATTAGTTGGGGACATTATCTGATAAACACTGACTTCATTCATGAGTACATGAAAACATGAGTACTAACTTTTATTTATGAAAAATAATTTGCACATTTTTTTCTTTCTTAGATTTCAATGATAGAAATATCTCATCTCAATTCCCAGTCAAGAACAGGTTCAGGTATAGTCTTCTCTTTTAAAAAAGAAACCATGTACATGTTTAGGATTACACATTGAGTAGTAGCAGCAGGCAGTAGCAGTGTCCTAAGCCCGTGATATTAATCCGGCCCCCTCCTCCTGCGGCCGTCAGATCAGTCTGGGTGGCGGTGTAGGTTTACAGAGTGGCGCAGGGACACCATTGATACAGTGACTGTTTCTGCCCGCGCCCACCGTGTGGTCTCCGCCCCCCGCCAGAGGCCGCTCACTTCTACCTGTCTGGGCCAATCAGGTGGGCCGCCGCTAAAGGCCAACTCCATGTCCAGCATGCCCAGACACAACAGGCAGTGTTCTAAGAACCAGCTGGTACCGTTTCCATTCATGGCTGGGCCCAGAATATATCTTTTCAGAAAGGGAGGAGGATGTGCTCGGAAAACGTCATTGTGGACGTCATTGAGACGTGTTTCTCAGAAAATGGCGACTGGTTATAGGGTCAACGAAAGTACACGAGACGTAAGGCTCATCAATATGTAACGCCCACTGACTTCTGAATTAACTCTGTTATTTTTCGCCAAATGAACATTTCGATTTCTGCACCACTCCATCTGTCTTTATTTCAACGAGCAGAATGTGGCTGCCATGGCTACTTGTAACAGATGGTGTGAATGATATGATGTGTGGTACATCCAACTCTATCAACTACAGGTCTAATCCACTATAATGCATCGCATACACTACCACTACAGACAAGGGTACAATCAATTGTGATCCAAGACTTGAGGTTGGGTAGTTCTAAGTTAAATATTCAGATGCTCTTATGCATAGGTTAAGTTATTCAAAAAACACTAAAACGGTCCTATAACATTACAGAGGAAAGAGCAATGGGAAATCAGAGTGTTCGGTTAGAATGACAGAATAGGTGCGTCGGGTGGGGGAAATAGGGGGTATAATATACTATTGGGTGAACTAAGGGAAGTACATAAAACTGCAGAAGTACCAAAGGGTCTAAATAGACAGGGAGTTTCCTATGGATCATCAATGCCCAGTAACAGCTAGCAAGGATTGCACTACTGAAACCTCAGTTAAAGCACCCAGACGCATACTCTGGTTGCTGTGCTGCAGGGGGCAGTGCAACATCCCTCTGGCGCCGTTCTCGGGCTGCGGGCCGGCTGGTGGCGCAGGGGGACTTATGACCTTGGGCTGGGCGTGGAGACCGACCATATGAGGAGCTATCACCCAACATACCAGCCGGCCACGTTACGCCACAGAGCGGCGGGCAGGGTGTGAGTAATGACTATTGGCCCGGCCCATGGACTGGTTTGCAAGTTGGCCTCTGCTGCCCCCGCCATCAAAGGCCGGGGTCTATTTTCCGGTGATCAGCACTATTATCTGAGAGATAGCACACTGGAGGGGTCAGGTCAATCAGCCCTCTATCAGCCCTAATTCACCGATCCCTCGGCCCCCATCCCACGCGTCCCAACGGCCATGCGTAGACGTGCCAGCGGCTTTCTGAAGTATAACCAATTTATTGACGGTCAGGACCGTAACATGTTACTGTTGAAAGCAAAATGCTTATCTGACTTCAAATTAGATTTTTACCTCTTCAAATAAAATGTAGGTCAATATATTCTGCCTCACTGTCGCTCTTTTCAGGAATATCTTCTATTTCTATCCGACGATCTGGATGAAAATATCTGAAGAGCCATGAGCCAGTCGACTGTATAATTTGAAAGCAGGCGCCCTAGAACCAGTACCACCAAGCACCATAGAGATCCAACCAGCAGCAGCCACCCAATACAAATACCCCTATCATTACAAGTTCCAATGACCAGCACAAGCATGTACTTACTCTGGCCTAATGGCCACACTCTCATAGACAATGTCATGTCACAGTATGTGGGGGACTTGGTCATACCACATGCATTGTGAAGACAAAGAGTATAGGCTTTCGTGGCCAGCTACTTTGGTGGATATAACTTGTTTAGCTACAATTTAAACAGTAGCAATCCAAAGCTTGGCCCCCATTCATTCATTAATCGTTCAATACACTGGTTACATGGATATATCCATCTTTTTATGTTTGCACCGGAATCAATTCGGCATGCTTACGGTGATTTTTACTATACCTATGATACTATTGATTCGTACTTCAATATTAGTTAATACAAGTGTAACAATATGCGAGTTACTGGTGCGTTAGAAGAAAAGAGGTTAAGTGCAATATTGTATGAAACGTGTGGTTTCCAACAGCTGTTACCGACAGACCTTTACAGTCAAATACACACACGAAACACAGTTTGGCTACACCACTAACATAAATTGTAGGATTTCCAAATTGCCAGGATATAGGTTAATCATGGAGCGTCACAAAAACAAATCGAACACATATTATCTTTACATGTATCTTCTGTGAGACATGCTTATGTAGTGTCCAAACTGAGAACTAAACCTGATCACTGGCAGTATGGAATCATCTATTACTACTGTAAATTCTTGCATATCATCTATTTTCCTTTTCAGTCTATATTTGCTCACATTTGCTCCCCATGGTTACATTCAAAGATTACCATGCCAAACATCAATCGTGTCTGTCCCCCATAAGGGTCGGAGTCATGGGTGTATAGTCTAAAAACCTCAATGCAAGAATTTACTGTTCTCTACGTGTCAAGTTTACTTACAAACGATACGTCTAGATGCTGTCAATGAAAATACACATAGCAAACACCGAGTTATTCAGATGCAGAAATGTGAAATGCCAAGCAAGGTTTGGCATGTTTCATGTCAACATGTCAAACGCTCTACAACCATAGTAATATCGATGAAAACACGTAGAGGCAATCTCTGGAAATTTCACCATCAAAATACAGACGTGCATGCAATGGTAGCATGCATGAGAGATCTCACGGGTAATTGTTATAAAAAAAGGTATATATTTTTTTAAGTTTAGAGATCTGTCACGAAGGCCTTTTAAAAACAAACGCTCATGATAGAGGTATAAACTAGAATCCACGCCATTGATCTATTAAAAGCGAAATACCATTTTAGGTCAAATGAATTGCCTCTTAGTGTTTTGCCCAACATTGGTCTGTAGGGGTAACTATCCAAGTCAATCAAAAAGTAATTATTGTCTAAAAATATAGCGAAGCTTTCTAGTAGGTAGTGTTTCTACTAGCGTTATTTAGACGGCGTTTCTATCATTATTCACAGTGATCTAGTAAGAACTTATTTTTGCATTTCATATTTTGTTTACCGAACAGAAAATTCAGTTACTGCTTAGATGGGGGTTAATTATGCTGACGTTTGTTTTTCTATCATTTTTTTTAAATAATCCCTCTTTTTTTCTTATATATTGTTTTTATTCTAAACCAATTGATTTTTATCAATCTTTAGTCAGATTAAACCGTTCTAAACAGAAATTTCCTTTTGCTTATTTGTTACGGGTGTTAAGTTTCAAGTCCAGGAAGAAGCTTTAGGACAAATACAATTTTCTCTTCTCTCCTTTAGTAAAAATTAAAACAAGCAACAACAACAAAAACTTAACCAGGACAGAATTCCAGCCAGGCATGCTATATACATGTACATATCATATAACACATAATTTTATGGGCTACTCTTACTTCGAACCATGCTCACATAGAACTTAAAATTTCCACTGACGATTTTGGCATCGTAAGTAGAAACGGGCTATTGTATGTAATATTGTCAGACTTAAGGGTTATAAGATGGAGACTCTGGTACTCACCTCCTGGGTGCCGGGCTGGGCGGCCTTGAGCAGGTCGGAGAAGGCCCCCGCCAGACGGCGCGCGGCGTCCAGCAGGCGTCCTCCCTGGTCCTCGTCCTCCTGGAGGGCCGCCAGCATCTTCACGTCCTTGGAGAACTCGCCCACGTTAGACGAACTGAAAGGGGACAGGGACAAACCATGTAAGGGAAGGTTCACCCAAAGCCGGCCAAACGTCTAGGTCTCCCATGTAAAACAGCGACCGAGATGTGTCCCATGGTGTGCCTCGTATGGTGTCGTGTGTGAAGGGGGTCAATCTGACTGTAATATCGGCGGTAATTTGGGCCCCAGGAGCAGGGGGAGCTCCACATGTAAAGGGATAAATTCCGACAAGTGACCTTGTATGTACGTGACACCCTGCTTCAATCTGTTACACTGACTAAAGACCCCCCAATCTGGGCTGGGGGTAACAGGCTGCCCCCCCACCAGCCAGCCCCTGCTGCCTCCAGCCGGCTGGGGGGGGGGGGGGGGGGGGGGGGGCATTAGCCCCAAATGCCCTGAAGGGGTCACTCCGATTACCCAACATGGCAGCTGCTAACAGCCACCGACTCGGCTTGACCAAAATAGATGGCCGGGGTCGAGGTTAGAGCGGTACGACGAGTGGCTATCGATCTGGGTGGGATGTGGGTCGGGGACAGCCTTGGGAAGGGCCGGGGGGCAGGGTGAGGGGGGGGGGGGGGTAAGTTTACCCTGGAGGAGCTGGGGGGTTAAGGTGGGGGAGAGGGGACTCAGGTAGGTGTGGATGGCCTTGGGCTAGTCGCACACACCTGTATTGATCCACTGATGGAGGGCGACATGAGGAGGAGGCATTGATTTACGTCATCCGGCCATTCCGGGACCTGTTGATACCCCCTTCCCACCTCTACAACCATGGTAATGGCTTGAGAAGACACCCATACCCTTCCCCGACCCCCGACAGATATTTCATAATAACGATAACACCCCTGAACATATATCCCCTCAAAACCAGCCCCTCCAAGCATCTGGACCTCCGCATCGAAATGTACATACAAGAGCTCATGGTTGAAATACAAGATGTGCAAGTCACCTATGAGTATTTTTATATTAGGCGATATATTAGGAAAAATACAGTTTTACTTCCAAATTCTTTATCCTTTGCATGCTCTCTACATAAGCTATTTTACAAGTGAATGTTGGTATTATACCTGACCACAGACATAACCCCCACGACCAAATCCAAAGATCACACTTACATGGTAGCCACGGCCGAGCCGACGGCGCCATAGTCTGTTTCGTCGGGGTGACCACTAGTCAGTGTGACCACCTGGGCAGTGGCGGCGTTCATGGCCGACAGCTGGGCGCCCACCGACTGCTTGGACAGGTCCTCCTTCTGCTGCTTCCACTGACGGGAGGCCTGCAAAGGGCGATGGATACATCATAGTTTAAAATCGGTTAAAGTGGAATAAATCCTTAACGTCTTTCAAAGAACCTATCCTTATTTCCTAAACAAGCCAATAAGAAATAGAGTTGTAAATGTAAGAATGTTTCATAAGTATTAATGTTCAACCATAAACTTTGAATCAAAGATGTAGCTAGACACACAGTATTTAGAGTACAAGAACATATTTGCATTTAAAATGGAATATAAAACTGACTAAAAGACCAGTCAAGTTGACTTACCCCGTCGGAGCCAAGCTGAGGTAGCTGCGCCTTACTCTCGAGTTCGGCCTGGGCCTGGCCGACGGCCGACATGCCCATGTCGATGGTGCCGAGGAAGGCCCGCTGGGCCTGCCCCATGCCCTGGACCTGCGCGTTCTGTCCCTGCAGAGAGAGCCTAGCCGTCAGAAAACTACACGAACCTTCTTCTTTCACTCATTTATGTTGTAAATGAATTAACCCTGTTTGTATCACATCGTTACATTGGCGTTAAGGTTTGCTTATTCTGCCGCTTCAATTTTGGTAGTTTCCACTTTTAGTAGTGTAAATTTTTAGAATTCATGTCTAAGGGTGAATTTTTTAGAAGTGTATGTATAGAATTCATGACTAAGGGTAAAAAACCCGAAAGGGAAATGGTCGGAGCAAGGGAGGATACATGTCTTTACCCTATAACATTAAAGAAGGCATAACAAGAAACTGGCAGTACACTGGCGGCTTTATCCGAATTTGAATTTAAACATTTCTATGGACAAAGGTTATCTCGAGAACAACAGAAACATTTCTATAGTGTTCTAAAATGTAAGGCGCCATATATGCGGGCTACGGTACCAAAAGCTTAAGTAAACACTGACTGCTGTGCATCTATCATTACCAACCAAAGATAAACATGACATTTTAAACAAACATTTGTTTTAAAACCCCATGTTCAATTTCTGAAAGACTTTCTACTGCCTGAATCAGTCAATCTAGTATTAGCAAAAGTAAGGAATAGGCTATTGTTTCTATTGCATATCGGTGTCACAAACAGTGATGGCTTTTACAGGAAATAATCAAAACTGTAGATTGGAAAGGGGATGTAGTAAACACATTTGAGGCAAATTAACTCTAGTGTTCAATAGAATATCAAAAACACATTCCAACCTTAATAATTGGGAATAAAAAGTAGACAGTTAACTACAGTACAGTGTGGTCATAAGCGAATTCAGAACCAAAATACACCTGCCAAATGAAACATGTGGCACACTCGATGTTAGTACCATTCCAGTACAAAGGAGCTTACTACTTACTGTACAATAGATCCCTTTGAAAACTCTTATCATAAAAATCTACAAATACAATCTTACAGCATTTTTTTTATCAGCTACCGATCTCATGATAAATTTGACTAACCGGTCACAGAACAATTAAATAACAATGTTCTGCTGATATTATGTTTACTCCAACGGATCCTTTAATATATATGTTGTCCAAAATGACGATAAAATCCCTGACCCTAAAGTTTACGGCGATTTTTACTGTTTCTTCATCAACATAACCTCTTAAATATTGAGCCAAAATATTGCCACTTTGGAAAAAACATTTATTTACTTTTGTATTCCTGTTATTTTTCCGCCATAAGAACGTGTCGGCAGCTTTTAGTGCCAGAAAGACCCACTTTATAAAACCAATGAAAAAGGAAAGTAAGATGAAATAAGGGCGCGACAGGCCATGCCAGCACACACACTCACAGACGAGGAGAGGTGGCCGCTGTGGGCCTGGTTGGACACCTGTGAGAACTGGGCGCGCTGCATGCTGCCCATCTGGAAGGGCGTCTGCCCATTCTCCCCGGCCCGCAGTACGGCCGGCAGGGCCACCGACCCGATGTTGGCGTGGCCCACCGACGAGCTCTGGTGCTGGATGATGGTGGCTCTGCAAGCAGAATAAAAGTAGGATGTTACAACGGTGTTCACTGTAAAAACGTAATAGATAGGAACAATTCAGCTGATCACACCTTATTTTTGGCATGGAAGACTAGTTCTGCCTGTTGCTACATTTTGTTGCATATCTTATGCATTGCAGACACTGTTACTAAGTCAAAACATGTTGATCACGCCAAGCACTTCATTTGCCATATGAATGTTTTATTGAATACATTAACAAGCCGTCCACCAAACAGTCGTCGAGTTGTGTATATTCACCATACCTTATTTCTACATCTCTTACGAAGTTAGTGACATATTCATCTTGCAAATTCTGGGAAAGGACAGAAATCTAGAAATTATATAACCTAATCTACCAGGGAAACTAAACCTTTGAGTTTACAGGTTAATGTAACACATCAATCTCATGAAATTAATGGGATTCCATTAAAGGTATTGGGTTGGATGGGCCTATTTGTATACGGGTAAAATAAAATCTATCTAGATGGCAATACGATTCCGTTGAATAATTCAATAACAGGATTGAATGGCCTGAAACGACTATCACAGTGTTATTCCGGAATCATTTTGAGCAGAATCTGAGTGTATGGAATCACAGGGAGATAATTAATTCAACACCATCCATCTCTTTAGTATGACAAACACTAAGATAAACAACAGCCCTTAGGAGAAAAAGATTGATCTTTTTCATCATAATGGAAGAGGCAGACCAAACTCCTTGTAGACTGAAGCAGAAAACCATCTAAACAAATGTCCTTTTCTGTTGTACAATCTTTGTTCGATCACCAGACGCGCTCCATGAAAAAGACATCATTGACATTTATGAATTATAAATCAATTCCTTGGAGGAATCTATCTTTGCCATCTGCACTGCTTAGGGATGAGACCGGGCAGGCGGGGATCTAAAGAGCAGATAAAGTAGAAGGGGGGAGCAGCTCACATAAAACACAAACACCTCCCCTGCTCGCCCGCCGCTCGAAAACAGTACATTAGCACCCAGCACGTGGTCTCGGCAACGGCAACAATTTGACAAGCGGTTGGCGAAATTGCACGGCCTGAACATCAATTGTGAGGACGTTTGAATGATGGAAAATGGGTCTGGGGCTGGAATGGGAGTGGCTCGGGGCATCGCCAACGTCCATGATTCATGGCCGAGTCACTCACAAGAACGAGTTGGTCCAGCGATACAGATCTCGCTGGTAATAATTAAACTCTGACCGTCGAGGCTGGGAGGATATTACCGGCAGCCATGTTGGTATGATTCTGTTATTGGGACGGGAGGACTTTTACTACTTGAACGACGCAATATGGATGTGGTAGCAGTGTTGGCCAGTCTGTCAACTCACATGATGGCCGACCGTGTTTTTTTTGTCCACTACCGTACGCTTCACGGGACAGATCGGAACGTGTCGCCTACAGGCCATCCAAAATTAATGCCGCTTTTAGGGCCGGCGATATAACTTTCTGACAAATTTCCCAATCAAACAATGGCAGCCCGGGCGGGCCCAATATCGCAATAATTGCTTTCCCATCAATATGAGCCATCAGCCGGGGCCGATTACGCCACCTGACATGCTGGCTGTCCAGTATGGGGGTGAATAATTCAGCGGGCTGCGGCTGTACTGCCTCTGTTTGGTGGGGCTCTACCAGAACCCCTCCTCCTGCTGCCCCCCTCCCCCCACCAGCTGGTCTGGGCTGTTTGTCCACCGCCCCGCCCCCCCCCCCAGCCCTCACCCAACCCACACCCGGCCAACTTACCTCCTCATCTAGTGGCGTTATTGCCGCCAACACCCGCGCTCCATATTGGGTTTCACACACTGTCCGCACCGAACAATTGCCGGCCCGGGTTGTCCCACGCCAATTGAGATCAAAGACGCCACCTGATAATGTATATAGTCACCCCCAGCCGGCCCTACCGGTACTAACTCGGTAATTGCGTACGGTTATGGGTTTATTTTATGGCAGGGATACGACCAACTACATATTACCGACGGAGGCTACAGGTGCAATACAAAATGCTGACAATGCCATTTCATCACGGATCGGCTACAATGTAGGATTAGAGTCACGGCTGATCATTATTAAATAATGCCCCGACAATTTACACAGCAAATGTTTTTATATTTTTAAAACATTTGCTGTGTATATTGCCGGATATATTTCTGAATCACATGTTTCAATCTGGTAAGTTAATTCGGCGGATTACAAACGTATGTGTTCGTCTAATTTAGTGCGTTACCCCATTAACATTTATCTATTAGTTCATGTCGATGTTTCACTGATCATGAAAAGGCTTAAAAACACGCACACGCTCTAGATTTGCATTTCAAATGACTTTCATTTGTTTACAAAAAGCATGGTTAGTGTTCGTTCCTGAACCGTTACGTGTGCGGAAAGAGACCCTGCCCTGATTGCATACAAACATAAAATATTTACAGAGGATGCGACGATAAAAAGCGTTCAATATTCAGCTTAAGGGCCCATGCTCTTCCTGCCTCGGCGCTTCAGAGGAAGAGGGCGCCACTGTGGGTTAGGCGGAGGGCAGCCTCAGCCTGCGTGTTCAAACAGGGGGGTCGTGGTCGGGGCCTACCTGCTGTACCAGGCCCGGGAGGGAGGGGCGGGCGGCCCCTGGCGTCGGGGGACCCTCCTGGGTAGATCAAGGGTACTGGAGGTGGGCCGACCTAACCTCTCCACCCCCTGCCCGTGGTGAATAACACAAGCCCTGCTCCTTGGCCACCCCTCCCCGGCGCCACTTGGCCTGACTCAGGGCTGACCAAGCCCCAGCACCCCCCGATAACCACCCCGGCTTTATTCAGACCACCATCTCCCCTCAGAGATCAGGTCTACTCGTCACGTCTCTCACGGGTCATCTGGTTTAAAGGATCCTATCAGGGCCCCAGTCCCCCCCCCCCCACCCCCACCCCCCGACCCCTGTTTACCATTACCCCTCCCCCTCCCCCCTTGGCCTCACAGATTAAACCTCCGCGGGGAAATTACAGCGTCAACCCCTGCTTCAGAAAGACTCACAAATTAATTCACATTTGGCTTGGGGAGCTGGCCGGGGCTTCGGCGTTTCTCACAATCCTGAACACCAAACACGACGAGGCCACAGTGAAGGGGCCAGGGATGTCTCCGGGGAGGGGCACTGGGGGCGGAGAGCGGGGATCAGGTTTTAAGTCGGGGGAGACGAGGGTCCCCTGATAGTGGCCCTGTTCTTATACTCTCAAACAGCCATGCGGGTTGGGGACTCGTCATGAGGGTGCACTGACCTGACCTGACCTCCCATTCTCCCCTACACCAATCAATTTGCCACGTGAACTGAGTTTTATCCAAACGGAGATCAGCAATAATTGTTTTGGTTTCTGGATCAATATCCTTTCCGTTCATTTCATGATTATTGGTTACCGCTAGCTATATCCAGTGTCCGAGCATGATAACAAGAATCTAGAACCTCTTGTGATCTGTCTGATAATTACATGATGGCGCTAAATGAGTACCCACAGAAGACGAGCAATAGACATTGTTGGAAAATGACAAAAGCAGATATCTAGTGCGTATACTTACTTCGCAGGGGATACGCTATCTTCATACATTGTCGATTCTTCATCGCCTTCTATTCCAAAGTGGTCCTTTGCCTTTTTCTAAAAATAATAAACACAAACCAAGATTGGTACCATTTCAGCTGTCTGCCCCTACAATTCAAAAATATTTAATTGACCTATTTGAACAGAATTCTTCCTTTTTTTTTAAACACGATTTACTTCAGTAAAAATCAAGAACCATGCATCTAAGATTTAGTACATCTAATGAGAAAATCATATCCCAGCCTCATCGTCTAGTTAAAATGCATAACATACATGTATTTCAAAACTAATTATCACGACTCTCCAGATGGTAGGCCTTCCCTCAAATGAGGTCGTCAGCCGCCCACGCACCCCTCCACTACTGCTGTGGGATGGTAACATTCTACTGGTCCCCATAGGAGCAGCTCTAAGTGTGGGTGTTCTAGCAGCACGACGACAACACGAGTAGAGCTGCTCACCCCCCACCCCCCTGACGTGGCCCACTAACGAGGTGATATAGGACATGGGGCCCGGCCCGCTGAGGGACGAGCTGCTCACCTTTTTCAGGATAATATCGATGTAGCCGGCAATCAGCTGCGAGATCTGCTCGCCTTCCTGGGTCTGCACCGAGTAGTACGAGTCCGAGTAGTCGCCGAAGTCCTGGAAATAGCAACAATCAATCAGTAGGTGCCAGAAAGGCCCATTTCCCCCAAGCTGCCTCTCAAGAGGGTCTGCGAAGGGACTGGGGCCCTGCCAGGTGCAGAGGAGGCTTTTAAAACGGTCAACTGCCTACAGGCCATGAGTTGGACTACTCTATGGTTTCTTACCGCGAACCGCTCTATTTAGACAAACTAGGAGGAAAAAATGACGTGTGGGATGATATGTTCTACACCACTTCTGAGAAGCCTATATACGTAACCCACACCGGGTCTGGACAGTTTCCGATATTGCCTAAGGGCGTCACCGACACTTTCTTTATCGCTGTTATTATACACATGTACCAATTATGTGAAATGTCCTTTAACCGGAGTATCAAGTTTTTCTAGTTTTCATCAGATAATAAGATAAACAAGCAAAGTGAACTCACCAGGGTAAAACTATTGGGAGAAGCAGCCCATCGCTTGACGGTAGTTAAAGGCCACGTCTTCAGAATCTGAAAGAGATTTATCGGTCTTATGAGGTTGTTCATGAAGGTCCAGCGCAAACAATCGACATAATATATATAATTAGCCATTTGCGTCAGTGGCCTTTCTGGGAAGTAGTATGAGTGTCAAGAGTAATTTACTGTTTTCAATCTGATAATATACATTTTCCTAACAGAGAAGCTCACGAAAACCTAGACACATTATGGCATGCTAGTATTCTTACAAAATCAAATCAATTGAGGAGTATCACGTATCATTCGAAACAGTATTTGAGTTATTTATGGCTTATTATGAGATCGCCTTCAATGCCAGCAAATGAGAGTTCAAACAGCTAAAAAAATGAATATCCAGACACGTGAGCTAGGTTACTTCCCCTTAGATAAAAACAAACTATGTTTTGTCTGGGATTACCAAGTTATTGAAGAAAAGACTGTTTAGCATGTTCAATTTTGCGGGTTTCTATCATTTATCCCATGTAAGTATTAACTTCCCCTCCTTACTGCGGGACGCGTCTTTGTATAAGTAGTATATGGAGTGGACCTTTCTTCAGGCAAAAGAAGGCAAGTCTACTTTTCTTAAAACAGATTGTCTTGCAGTATTAACATCAGCGGCAATTAGGTCACTGAATGTAAAGAAATATGAAGTGTCCTGAGTAGTATACAGAAAGTGTAGTCCACGGTTAAGGGTGATTCTTCTAGCCGATATATGCTCAAAGAAGAAGGTTCAACAAGTCCCTGGCCATTCCATTTTAACGCCCCTAAATTCCATCAAGGGGGGCTGTTTCTTTATGTATGGCAGGAACATGTAAAGATACGATTGTCACAAGGCTGTCTTGGAAATGCTAATACACTCTTTGACTGTAACGTTACTATGTTCAGACAGGCCGGCCCAGAGAATATCGAATAAAGCCAGGCAGCTGCCACATCCAATGGTGAACATGGCCTGAAACACACTGTTGACGGCGTCCCGCCCCAACACACACTGCATTAATATCACATAGGACATTCATTGAATGTGACTGGCCGCGCAGCCACAGGCTAAAAATACGCCTAAAGCACCTAGCAACATTTGCTCGTACAGGCCTCACTGTTTTTGTTTTAAATCACGGTCTTTATTAAATAATCAAGCCATAATTCATGGCAGGACCGATGTTGCCGCTGATGAACCACAATTTATCGCGGGCAGGCAGCCGTTTCTATCATCGCTCCCATAGAACAGGAGTCTGGGTAGGCGGAATGTGTTTTTGCCCGGGACTTGGCCCATTGTGTGATATTAGCATGATCGGGGCATTATGGTGGGCCGACCGGCTGGAAATTGCGTCTGATGTACGTACATTAACCCCTTCCTATAAGCCTTTTTATCATGCTTTTTGTTCATTAAAAAGTTAATTTTATACACGCCATGTCGGGGTGGTTCCCACGCTGGCTCCACGGCGGGGCGAGCTGCTCATGAGGGCTTTATGGGCGAGCAGGTTGTAAACAGGTTATGTATATGGCCGTCGTCAGCAGCGGCGGCCGGCCGGCCGGCGGTGCTAATGTTACCGCCACTGGCCTTGTTTGCATACATAACCGAGCATCTTTCGTATTCTATTAAGGCTCCTGTCAACCGAGGTACTGGACAACACGTCTAGCCCGACTACGTTGATGCTAGCTAGTCTGCCAGCCTAGCAGTCTGCTTCTCATATATCTTGCATATCCTATATGTCTGCCTGCTTACATGACTTCGTACCTTCCACAGCCTTAGTGTCTACCTGGCTGTCCTTCTGCCTTATTTACTACCTCCCTCTTCTGTTTATTCCGCCTAGTTTTCTACCTGACAACCTGCCTGTCGCCTACCACCTTGCCAGCCGGTACCTTCACAGTGGCCAGTTGACTACTGCAGACTACACAGACTGTACCATAGGACAGACTCTACCTCAGCCTTCCCTTCTCACCTCCCGGGGCCTGTATTCACCAACCAGTACGCGCGGTACTGGTTGTCAGGACAGGCCCAGAGAAGTGTGCCGTTGTCAGGGTATCTGATAGCAGAGCTGCTCCGAGCGGCTCAGAGACAAGGCGCAGGTCGTCTTACCAATCGTCTCGCCCCTTGTCGCCCCATGCGTCCATGGGCCCAGCCCATTTCCACGGCACACAGTGCTACGGGCCGAGCAAACAGGCCGCCACCCCCATCGGCTTAGGGCCTGAAATATTATCCAGCATCGAGTGGCATGCAGACAGACATCCAATCAGAACGCACACAAGCCGATCTGATGGCCACCCTCAACCCAACACTCCTCCCCCTGCCTGCCGTCAAGATCCAAGGGGACCACCCGAAAGCCCACATGTTCTCTCTATAGACAAAAACTTGCAAAATGAAAAATGAAACAAATTAAGAACCAAGAGTAAAATAAAATAATTACAAAAACGTCAAACTATGCGGGAAGCCAGCGGTACGGCCTTGCCCAGGTCTGATTAAAAGCAAACATTCCTGGATCCATCTCTTTACATCATTCACGTCATTATCCTGGGAAAACAGCCATTAATCTTTAACATGGACTGCTGGCTGATGTGATAATTCAGAGACTACTCGTGCTAGCGGCCACAGGCATCGCCGTGCCATTGAGACAGGACCAAAAGATAAATATTGTGAACTGAGGCCGCTGATACTGAGTCAGAATGAAAGGCAGAAAGAAGTCACATTGAAGACGGTAGTGAAGGAACGTGGATCTGTTCCCTCTATGAGGTAGAACCCTAGACACCATGCAGCAATTACTAGGTTGTCAATATACACAAAGTGAACTTTCAGTACCACATGGATAGCATAAAACAACGTCCTGGGCATTGTCTACTAATAAAAGATGCCCTTGAGACCTGCTGCGACATGCTGCGAGCAGCTCAGCCCTTTGTGAGTTGCTCATCGATGTTTCTTTTACTCTTCCATTTTCTCCTTTGGGAAATGTGTAAGTTTCGTAGAAAAACGGTGAAAATGTAATCTAGAACCATTGATCTGGTGACATTGATTAGGTATGAAAGTGTAAGTAGAAAGGGGTTGATGCATTGACTGGGCCGCCTCCCCTCCTACCCCGTTTGACTCCATTAGTCGTCTCCGGCCTATGTCTCCTATAGATCCATAACAAGACTTGGTATATATCAAGAAAATGAACCCGCTTGGTAATTCAATTACATATCACACGGGGCTGGCTGCTCGGACGGACCACTGGGTATCATGGGAGTGTCTGTGCCTGCAAATAACGCACCTACAAAGGTGCAAGGAAATCATGCAAATCGGTGACTTTGTGGTGTAATGACCCGGGGGTGGGAAGTGGGCTAGGTGCGAACGGCCGACGACCCAATGGGGACGGGCGACACACGGGAAGCGAGCTTCGCGTGTCTCAGGGATGGAAATGTCATTTAAAGAAGTCAAAGGAGGCGTGGGGCTGGCGGTTGTTTGGGTGGGTGCCATGGCCGGTGGGTCGGGTGGTCATTGAGGCTCGCGGGGCGTACAATAACAGGCTTGGATGCCCAGCACCTGGCCGGCGGGAGATAGGGTGGGCCTGGTCCGGGGATGACCGGTGATGGACAGGCCTGTCTGCCCACGGCTAGCACGCCGTCACACACCCCACTGCCACCACCACTGGGGCAGGTCTCACTCACTCCTTCACTGCACCGCCCTATAAACCCACTCAGCAGGTCCCCCATCTACACACCCTACTTCCCCCTGTCAGCCCACTCCCAGGGCACCTACCTACTTAATACTGTCAGACAGCGCCATTATAACATTCCCTGCCACCCTAACCAATCCACCCACCTAGCCTATCTACTCCCTCCTTACCAACTCTCCGACCCAGTCTATCTACCCACTCTCACTGTCAATATGCCTTCACCCAGTCCCATATTCCCACCTTAACCGACTCACCGACCCAGTCTATCTACCCACGTCTACTATTAATATATGCCCTCACCCAGCCCCCAAATGCCCACCCTAACCAACTTACCCTACAAGTCTATCTACCCACTCATACTATCAATATATATATGGCCTCACCCACTCTCATATGCCTACCCTGACCAACTAACCGACCCAGTTAATCCTCCCACTATCCACTCCCGAAGGCCCGGTCAGTCAACCCACTTATTCCCAGCCTAACAATCCCCCTTCCCAAAACCCCTTTCCTTTATAAAATATAACGTAATTTTCCTTAAAGTTGCATCCTCCCTATCCTTATAAACATCAAAGTCTACATCATCTCAAGGCTCCTCTGGCCTCTTTCTCTACCCCTCTATTTCGCTCAGACTAATTCTACAAGCTTTCAGTTTAAGTCAGTCTTATTCTGGCCACATAATTGTGTTCATTTCAGTCAACAATCCTAATCCACCGCTATATGACCTGGTAGCCTATCCACCCTAACCTGATATCACTTTTTCTACCTTCATTACTATACACCAACCACTTACCATTGTTCTCATTGGAATCTCCTCCATTCTGCTCCCTTGTTATTGTTCTGCCGGTTCAACTGTTTACATCTCACCCCTCTGGGGTAAAGAACTTGATCGACTTTTCCACCCCAACCCCAAAAATGCCAGAATCCCTCTCATTGATGTTATAGCCCTAGAGCGGAACAACGATCCCACCCTGCCCACCCCAATCCACGCCTGTAATCCCCACTTTATTCCCAAACCACCAGCACAAATACACCCACTGAATAAAGCCTTTCTCCTATCAACCTTGGAGACTGGAGATATTCTGCTTTGCAACCCACATCTACCCAAACTAGAATCTGACTTGCCTCTCTGACTGCAGTCGGCAATAAAAGACCCATCACAGGGAAAAGCGAATAATAAAAAAGGGATCTACAACTGCCATACTTAGCTGGATTATCCACAATCAGGACCCGGCTATGCCTGCAATATGGGCCCTAAAAAGGGCCAAAGCAGTGGCTCCTCACACAGGACCCACTTCAATAGGAGAGTGATGACGATGCTTACCTCTTTGGTTTTTTCCTCCACCCGCACCACGCTATCCTTTGTAATGCCGAGCAGTCTGGGCGTCAGCTTGTTCTTGCCTTTCATCTTTTCCTGCGAACAAGTAGCACATTAACAACGTGAGATTCTCCCTTATCATCTCATGGTCGGGCGGAGACGTGCACGTAAGTAGATTACGTCTCCGTACGACCATTCAGCGTGCTCCAGTCGTAAGTGGGTGAAGGTAATGAATGGTCCCTACTAGAACAATCTAAGGTATCATTACACTGCGCCGCCCCAAGATGCCATCAATCACCCTGGACTAGGTTTACCGGGGCTTTCTAGGCGTATGAGACTCTGGGGCAGCTCTAATACTTCGTGGGATATAATATCACAGATTACGGAATAGAAAACGCAGACATACAGGAGATAAAGTAGGCTAGGTTGATTATCGTCTTACAGTTTCATTAGAATTATATGAACATATATGATATCTAAGATAGATGGATTTTAGAGATAAACGTTGATGGATACTAACCTTGACCAAGAAGAAGGTGATGCCGTATGTTTTAAGTGATCTTGCCAGTTGGGTGTACTTAACCTTGCCATCTATTTCCGACAACCCAGACATCTTTTTATGTTCCTGGAAAAAAAAGAGTGATACTCAAATTAACCAAAGCACTCAAATATATATCCTACTTATTTGTAATGATTGGCATACACAACATTATGTTATTAAAACTGTATGTGCTCACATATAACATGATTAATAATTGATTAAAAATATACAGGAGTTTCACGGGTAATCCCAACTGCTAAATAAAATGGGAAATAATCTTTTCATTTTTAACTTATATACTATCATTGTGATATTTATGTACTTCTTTTTTTTAATTTGAAGAGGTATGTGTGTCTGACATAACTCAGCACACATCAATATGGTTCGGGAGGTTCCCGTGACTGATTATGATTTGGAAAATGTGGAAATGTAAGCAGCTTTTGCAATCATTTTTCGTTTGTTTTCTTCACAGATGTCATATGATGATGACTACACTACTACGTGCCCTACATCGCCTGTATCCCTATAGTCCCCAGTGGTAGCCGGGTGGAGGATGAGGCGGGGTGGTCAGGCCCCAAGGACACGGTGCCCAGACTGGGCCGTCAGATCAGCAGCAGACTTAGAGGTCAGCCAACATCAACCACCCCCATCTGGCCGGTCGGGTCCTGATGAGAATAGATAGCGGCGGGATGGGGGCTCATTACATGCAGAGGGCGAGCAGCTCTCCCCAGTAACCCTCCCACCTCCCAGCCCAATCAGCCAACAATCTCGATGAAAACATAAACCTACCGGGGCCGGAGAGAGCCCTGCCGGCCGGCCCTGGTCAGAGGTATCTGTTATCTCCCTTCCAGGTCACTGCGGTAGAGGCTTCAGGGTGTAAGTCAGGGGTGTACAGGGGCTGCGGCCTGTAGCACTTTGAATGGAAACACCACCACGATACAACTCTATGGTACGGGTTTGGTGGTGGTGGTGGTGGTGGTGGTGGTGGTGGTGGTGGTGGTGGTGGGGGTGATGGAGGCACAGCTTGTGATTACCTTTAATACGCCCCGCATGGTACGAATACACAAGTGCTTCAGACTTAATTTGCTCCTAGAGACAGATTATTGTCAATTCATATCAGGGGAATCCTCTTGGTAAGGGCCCCATCTACGGATTGACATTTGGAGCCGCGTTTACAGGCAGCTTTAACTCCTTAAAATACTGCCACTAAACTGTCTACGGCTGAGTTACTGTTCCAGCCGTATTTAGCTAATCAATTTTCATTAAACTCATTATAATTCACGATTGCTCCACGAATGGGTTTCTTAATGCCATCATGGATAGATTAATACACAACGCGGGAGAAAACGACTCGTTTCATACGAGTGCCGGGGGATGATTGCGACGCCTCTCCTATTCAAGGTTTAAGCGGCAACAAAAAAGTGGAAGAGCAATGGCGGGTGCATGCATGTATACATATGCGGGCAATGAGAGCGATTCGCATATACGGCGCCTCCTCCCACCCCCCGGTAAGCAGTCCTAATGCCACTGGAATTTCCTGGAAGTGGAAACTAAGTGGAGTGCACTTTGTCATTTATGAGAATGCCAGTCACATCCCATTTCAATTGGACTCGCCGATCCGGGCTCATCACTGGGCTCGGCAGCGCGGTGGCGCTTGGCATTTCCAATGACGTCGTGTTAGTCTTGGCACCCCGCTGCAGGCGCCCTCGGCAAAGGAAGCCACCTGTCAGCGCCCGCCGCTGTCTTCTACTTGTAAATGAGTCGCTTTCAGCCAACCGGTGTTTCTTTCCTGTCGCCAGGGACACGAGTAAATGCATGTGTGCGCGGGGTGAGGGGTGGTGAAAACGAGAAGGGGATGGACGGGTATAGGAAGGGGTTCGTGTGGGGGCCTTTTTGTGGGGAAGGTCGGCCTGGGGAGAGTGCTGGCTATTTGGTATGATTCAGACTGTCTGGTAGGGTGGGAGAAAGAGGGATAAAATAGCATTGCTATGGACTCGTACCAGAGCTCCTCTTTTTCTTCAAGTCGAGGCTCAATATAAACTCTTGGACTGCTGTGGGAATATTAATGGTTATTTTAGGGTTGGGTAGAGAAGTCGCTTTTCAGTCCATTCCCATGTACGAGGGGTATAAGGGCGGCTAGGTTGACAGCAGCTGTCAACGGTTAGGGCATCTATTGGAATGACAACCGTTCTATCTAACCACCCAAAATAACTCCCCCTGGAGACACCTGCCTCTCCAGGGTGACAGGTGAATGGACTGGTCTTCCGCCTCCTCCACGGTCGGTCATCAATGACAACCCTCCCCCACGCCCCCCACTTTCCTTCAGACAGGACCATTGGTCCCCACCCCTACACCCTCTCCTTACCCCCACACCAACCCAATAGTGATAAAAACTGCTGGGCCTCAGACGCCCTCCGCATTCTCCCCAGACTCCCATGCTGCCGACGGGTGGTATGCCATGCATACCAGTCACCCAAGTGTTTCTCCCGTCACCTCCCAACCCTCCTACGACGCCCCAAACTTACAATCAACATCGCAATTTAATGAAGCCTCAAACTAATTGTCTTGTTTGGGCGCCAGCCCTTCCCCTAGCCTGCCAGCAGCGCCGTCGCCTTAGGCAGGTCGGGGATGGGTTGGTGGGTAGGGGGTGGGAGGGGGTAGGCGGATGATGTTAGATTATGTTAGACGGTCGCCTGATGAGCACTGACACGGTAATTGGATTGTTCCTCTCGCTTCGTGATCAAGCGCAGCCAGCGAAGGTCAAAGCCCGGACTGAGCACCCTCTCCTTAGTCTGATGACATTCCCCGCGCCTAGCCTGCTGCCCGACATGGCCTTCACACATCGGTCCTCCAAGCTACTTTACACTGCCCCTGTGCACTAGCTATTAGAGCAGGCTACACCTTACTGGTAGAGGGTCCATATAACTTAATCAAGCAAATTTGTTTATATGATCCTCATGGTCCGTGCATTTTTGTTTAAAATAGAAGACATGAAACAAAATTATAATTAATTTTGTTGATGTGGCATAAAAGACAAAGTCAGACAACCACCAGATGTCTGGAGAAAATTTTAATTTCAATCGTTTTTGTTCGGAGTGTATATGAATCGGGGAATTCCCCGCAACATCGTTTTCCCTTGTTTTGTTTTGCTTTTAAATCTGTTTTAAATAAATTTTTATTTCTTTGGTCAGTCTTGTCAACCAAAGATTGGTGGACCAAGTCTTGTCTAAATCCATATCATGAAGTGAGCCTTTACCTTTAAACTACAGTAGGCTTCATTATTTATCTTAGTCTAGCATTCATAGTGTGAGCATTCCATTTGAAATTGTTCATTTTCTTCAACGATTTTCTTTGTATGATAAGGTTTGCCTGTTCCGTTCGCTGCTCTCTTTAAAACAAAGGATTAAGAAGGCGGAATGCCTGTAGGGTTTATTCCCGACGCTCGTGCTGCTTGAACATAACCACAATGACGTCTTACTTGAATCACGCTGTTGCACAACACGACACTGTGTTATTAGTGTACTTACTATTAATAGCCTTCTCTACTTTATGGAATCCTTGCATGTCATTCTCCGGGCTTCACATTAGAAAAGCGCCGCCCTGAAGGCAGAACACCCCACTCTCCCCTACCTCCCCCAACTCCCTCCCATTCCCCTAGCACCCAGATCCTTAGCCCGGCGAGTCAGAAAGCCAAGCCATACATGACCGCCATATTACAACCAAATTAGGCCAAGACCTCTTTTTTCACCATCCGCCTCGTATTACACTCGTCAATACTAATTTCTGGCAATCCAATTCTCGTTGTGTTTATAAGCAGTGGAGTGGGGGGGGGGGACTCGGTGGGTGTTGATATTAATAGTGGTGAGTGACCTACTGTAACGTAGGGTTCGATTTTATTTCTTTGGTGAACGCTCGGGGCAGCTGCGATTTAAAGGTTGACAAAACATTTGTGCGCAGTTTACTCCCGCAACGATTGAATGCATCCACCTCAACGCTGCAGGCTCCACGCAAACAGGGTCAATCCACACAGTTTGTGTTCAACAATATTTTAAAGCGCAATGCTGTGTTGTATAGAGGATTTTTTTTATGGTAACACATTTCTTTCTTTTTTATCTTCTTCATACGGTAAGGGCTAGGGAAATCTAGATGTGTCCATACTGATTATGTTTATAAACGATACCTTCCACCTAATAACACACGAGAGAAGAGGCTTTCCGGATTTCATAACACATTTCCTCCGCTTCCTCATGCCTGTCACGCCTCCTCTCCCTTTTACTAATCGTGAGGCTCCGGAATAGGACGCACCTTCATCAAACGACAACAGCAGATGTGGGTCAATTTATGAAGGTCCTGTCGGCCTGCTCACGGCGAATTGCCACAAACGACAGCTGTCCCACCGTGGGACCCTGGCTACAATCAGCCACTATCAATTCGTTCAGACCGAATACTAATGTAGAAACCAAAGCTCCGGCTGTTTGATACTGTGAAAACCGTTTTCCCTCTCTTTGCTGCCCAATCCTCATTTTTCTTCCCAATTTATGTTCAGCTCATTAAGCTCATCTCGCTTTGGCTTACAGGGTACCAGGATATTGTTCCAGGAAAAGAGATCCTACTTCATGTTTTTAATTTGCAAAACTTATTTAAAAAGAAAAAACAACATCACAAGCCAAATCCCCTGGGTGCCATGTACAATGTAATATCAAAGGGGAGGTCCGCATATACCGCCGACCAGGGAGTTGTATGTGCCACAACAGTACTCTGACGGCCTGACCTACATCGCTTATTGACTACCACTGGATAGATAGGGTGCAATTACACGTGGCCGTGGCCGCGGTACCCCAGGTCACTGCCCGGGGCCATTTACCTCAATAACACACCATCATGTCGGGAGGCCCTGCTCCGGAATGTGGCATTCGGCCTTTGGACCAGTCATAAATCCAACAATCATATGGACTAGCCCAGTCCACACTGGCCTTGTTTTTTTGCCAGGCGAGGGTAACCATTAAGGTGCCAGGCTATAAGCTCTGGTATGTGACAATACGTAGTTATCTATGGCGACACAGTACCGACTCTGTGAGTGTTCCCCCCTGCAGGAAGAATTGAAGCGATATTACTTCTGCAGCATTTTTGTTGTTGCTGATTGCCATATCCAATGCAATACTTGCATGGAAATTTCAATTTTCTTTTTTAGGTATAAGAAGAAATATGTTCATCAGGAGGTAACAATAATAACGCTTATGTTACAAACCGCAAGTTTTATCTCTACTTTATTTAACCTTAACATCGATTAGAAATGATTGCATCCATTGGAATGATGATATCAATGGGAAGTAAGACACACCTCCTGCAATTTTACTGATGTGAAGTGGCCTGGATGTCTCCTTATAGGAGGACCTGGTCATTTGCTCAAGGTCAAGTCAAGTACCAAGTTTAACATGAAGGCAATGTTAGGGGTTGAC
Source organism: Lepidonotus clava (assembly GCA_936440205.1). Lineage (NCBI taxonomy): Eukaryota > Metazoa > Annelida > Polychaeta > Phyllodocida > Polynoidae > Lepidonotus > Lepidonotus clava. The sequence goes on from OW387134.1 coordinate 22,041,159, forward strand.
GAGGTGGGGGTTACCATGGGGATGTTGCTGATAGAGTGTCACCGTCAGGTAGTTTGTCCGTGAGCGGTTCGGGTGACTGGGGGGCCTGGGTCGGGGGATCAGAGTTGGGGGTTACCAATAGGCATCTCTGATGCCTGCTGAATGCATGTGATCAGGCGGCCAGGGCTGGCCCAGATCACGCCATCCACCAGGGTATAGTAATGACCTGCCGTGTGACCGGGAAATTAAACATTAAGGCCCGCGCCCTGAGGGCTTGGGCTTGGGTGGGCTTTGACGGAGGGCTGGGCTTGAGGCAGTCACATTTATTGAACCTAGCGATCCGTGCTTAACTGGAGGTCCGACATAACGGCCCCAGCCGCTTATACCGGGAGACACGGCCTTCTGATAGGGTGATCGGTGGGTGGGGGATCCCTCCAGGGCGGTATCCCGCCGGTCAGAGGAGGGGATGGAGCAGGCAGGTCGATTAAGGCGAGGTGGGGGGAGGGCCCCACGGCAATGGCCCTTTCGGCCAACCGACCTAATTTCTCCAGCATGCGCCCGGACCATACGGTCGGGCGGTGACCTGAATCAGGGTTGGTCCTGACGACAGCAGATACCGACAGGTGGGTGTGGGGGTTAAGGGTAGCAGTAGAGAGTGGTCTATGGATACTGGAGGCCCGGGTAGAGATAAGGTGTGGGCGGGGACGGGCTCTCTAGGCGGGCCGTGCTAACCTCGTTAGGCCGGGATGTATGGGGCGGGCGGCGCGTGCCGACACGGGGCGCCCCGCACCCACTTGTTGCCCGGCCCGGCCCGCTGTAATACCGTCGGTGCCTGGCAGGGCCCCGCACCAAACACGCCCCATATTGCATTATCCGGCGACCCGGCCGCGCCCCTGTCTCACCCCCAATGCATCCACTCACCAACTGGCTTCCGCACTCGGCCCCAATGACAGCCATTATCACCTTTATTACATCCTACCCGACCAGATCACTCAGCATTGTTGGTGGCAGCGGTGGGCGCCAGCTCGCCCTGACCACTGGAGTGTCCCACCCACCACTTCCCACCAGGGCCCCCCCGGCATATTTCCTTGGCAATCAGGTCTGTTGTCACCAGCAGCGAGCTGCTCGCGCCCACCGAGCTGCTCCACGCTGGGGAGCGGCCATTATTCAATCTGAGGGCGGCGGCGGGCCCCCCTCTGGAGGCGGCCGGCTTTTCACCAAGGGAGAACTGGCGTGCTACAATTTCATTTCACACCTGCGGGCCGAGGCATCATATTACCTGCCAGTGGCCATTTCCCCTGCCGGCCGAGCCGGGCCCGGCACAAAACGAGCCCGCCTCCCGCCAACATAAATCTCACTCCTGAGACAACGGCCCCTCCTTTCCCCATAGACAAGTCGCCCTGCATCGGCAAGCCGTGTTGCTACTGATGCCACTCTCAGGAGCACAACACCTCCTCCATCTTACCTCCTTCCCCGAGGCATTGTTACCGAGGCATTTCAAACTAGGCCAAACCATATCAACGTATATCCCTCAGAGAGTAAGTATACGTCAATTTGAATACGCGGAGAGCATGCGATGTAAAAAGTAACTTACCCCAAATATCTTCTTCTCGACTCCTTTCCCCTTCATGTATTCTTTCGGCAAAAACTCCTTAAGTCTGCAAAGCAATTTTAAATAATAATTACTTCAATTGTAAATAGTTCAATAGAAACAAACAGAAATAGATTATGCTGAAAATCGTTTCAGGTATAAAGCCTTATATATTTAGCTCACATATCATAATACCATAGGAAATAATCAGATCATTCAAGGAACCCCTGATAACTAAGAATCTATTTTAGTTACAGAAAATGCTTTCAGTGAATTATCAAGATACATGGAAGAAGACTTGTATGTCGTTGGTACTTACTCTAGGAAGCCAGGTTTGTGCTTGCGCTCATCATAGTCACCGAACTGCACCTGACACTGGATGCCGGCAAACTGAAGGGCTTCCTCTATACTCACAGGGTGGGCTCCTTTCAGGATGGCATCGCGAGTCTGCGAGAAAAATAGAAAGTAGTATATTATTGTGAGTGTCGAAATATTTTGTCAATTACTTTTATGTTTATCCATCTCGTGGACTATCGACACTAGAGAAATGATGTCTCACAGAATTAAATACGATGTAATACTTTGAACGAAATACAATCTCATGAAATAAGAACATGCATATCTGTTTGTGGAAGAATTATCATATGGTGGTAATGAACGTCGCACATGTCTGTGGCGAAATGAATAGCTATTTTCAGCTGACCGTCGGCTACCAAAAAAAAAAACTATAGGGGACTAGGTAGACGAATGCCAGTGTAGTGAATGTAACCCGACTTTCGTTTTTGGACAAATACCCGTTTCTGCCTCTGGGGAAAGCATACCTGTCAACTACACTGACGGCTAGACGACGGTCTATAGTTGATCCCCTAATGCTCCTCAACGGGGGCAAACTGTGACATCAAAGGGATTACCGACTCACCGACGGACGGTCCGTTCAACACAACAAAAAACTGCTGACGTAAGGCCTTCACGTAAATCGAGAACCATGGGCCAGGTGAAAGTTTGTTAAGTCTGATGTTTGATAACATTTATTTATTTCTGAATCATTCAATGGTTGTTTCTTCAGCAAACAAGATTCTCTGTGTGTTTTAGTAAAATAAACATAGGCAGTATTTCAGTGATTCTTTGTGTCTAGCCATTTTCTATAATTTCAAACAACAGGTTTCTTAATGTTAATCCATCTCCCAAAGTTACTTTTTTGCCTATCGTCTTCCCAAGTTGTCCTTCTTATCTCTCACGACTGCCTGGTCCCCGACACACTATCCGTCTTACCGAGTAGTCACTGCGCATCCTCTCCGTTATCTACCCCCCTGTTCTACTTTACCCAGCTATTTGCCTGGTCGTCGGCAGACCCAGCTAGACATCAGGCTTACGCCGGGGATAATTTGATAAGAAGGAAACCCTTCTCTGCCAGCTGGGCAGGCCGGGCTGGCGGCAGATACTAATCATACCGTCGTGTAAATGTCACATTTCATCTGGCCCAACTGATCCCAGAAGCTGTCGTTTACATGTGCATTGTTTTGCAGGCCTAATGGGAACGGAGGCCAGACGCCGGCGCTGTCACGGCCACTGCGGGAAAAGCATGTCGGCCCGCCGTTATGTTATTTGAAAGAGGGATTGCCTTACGTGTTTGGGGAAAATGACAATGGGAAATGGCATTCTTGAAACAACAGGCTCAGGCGGTTTCTACACGAACCTAACACCATTTCCATCTTTCTTGGTCTATAAGGTCGGCCGGTCTGGTTCTGGAGGGAAAATATCGACACCACGCTAGGGTATTCTGGGCTTCCATTAGAAAATCATGGAATGAAAATAATAATCCCCGCCCTGAATATTCTGCCGGCCTCACGAGCTTTACACGCCGCGCGGCTCCCCTTTCAGCGAGCCTGCAGTGGCGCGTGGTGGCGGGCGGCGATTTACAGCCGGCGTGAGTCATAGCCTGTTGAGCAGCTCGCATTGAGGGACGAGTCGATCCAGCGCCCGACAATATCGCCGGGCGTGAGCAGCTCGCGGGGGAAATATTGCTTTGACCTGACCCGGGTTAAAATGTTCGGACGGCCTTGTTATTGTCAGCATTGTGTGGGTGCGGCGGCGCTGAGCTTTCACCCTGCCCTCAGCCGACGTGTGCCACATGCAATTCTATAACTAGCCGTCGGCGGCCGACGCCCCTCCAGGCCGCCAGGCTGAGGCCAACCCATTGGCCTGTATGCAAAAACTCCACTCGGTTACCTCTGCTATTTCCTGCGGCAGGCCCTCTGTTTGAATCGAACCCATTCAGTAGTGGTCGTGTGAAAATGGTATAGGTTCGCTGAGCACTGCTAATCTATCTCATGACACACAGGTTATTGAAGCGCCGGAAATCACATCCCAATGGATATGTCAGAGCATGCGGCAATTTCTAGCCACCACTTTGATAGATTACGTCGGCCGCGAATCACATTGGAACGACCGTGGTCAGGCAACACACACCTTTAGAGAAGGAAATAAGAGCGGGGTGTATGACTGGCATCAAGTCTTTTTAAATCTACAACGCCGGTAAAAGGGTTGGGGCCGGGGGACTATTGTGTTTTAATACTTGGTTCTGGGGAGAAAAATAACCTGGCTGACGAGGTGCTGCTGCTGACGGCACGCTATTGATAGTAGGCCGGCGTGGGCAGAATGCATCACGTGACACGCTCTTTGCTCCCGGCCCATGCGTCAGCGGCCAGTTACATAAAGAAGGCGGCGGGCCTGGCCTACTTATTACCAGGCAGGCCTTCAAATTGTCTAACTATGTAGGCCTAGCAGAGTATACATTAGGGAGCGGTCGCCCGGCAGTAGGCCTATCGCTCACACGGGGGTTGGCGCTCAGTCCTTCCCGTTGGATTGGCTCGATGAATACCTCTCACTGCTAAGTCCCTGCCCTCACCCCGACAGTCAGTTTGTGCCAGTAATCCACAGCCAATAGAAAGGCCTCCTTTCAGGGCCTCGAGTTTCTCAAAGGTGTATCTCCAAACAGGCCTTTCTACGCATCAATAGCCTAGTCTATTGCGGGCGGACCCTGAATGACTGGCCAATAGCCGAGTGTGGAGGCCTGCCTAGACCCGGCCGGCCGCATCGATCCCAACCCAAACAGACACTCGGCCATCAGTCCGTTCACAATGGGAGGTCCCACTGCACCCCTCTATGGTCCTATAGGACCTGCGAGCAAACCAATAAACGCCCGCCCAGCCTTCGACCAGCCGCCCATATGGACACGTGGAGGGTCCCATATCCCCGGCCTATCAACGTCTAATTGCCTCGGCCCAACCCTTCTAGGAGCCTTAAGGACCTGCCCCTCAGCACTGACACCCATGACCTCCCACCCCCAGCGCCCCCAATCAGGGCCGACCCAAGCTATAACCTCCAATGTAGGACGGGGGGTCTCCTAGGTGTGGGGCCTAGAGGACCTCTCCAGGACCTTCCCCGCAGTCCAGGTCCTAACTCCAAGACGGCCCACTGGAGGCGGTAGCCGGCCCCTACCACCCTGGCGGGAGGGCATCGATTCCATTCCACTCGGCCACCAACGTTAGGCGCCAGAGGGCACCGGCAAATCCCGGCTGATGAGAAAGGTTTCTGTCTTTAGTCTGGCCTCAATTGGAGGCCAGTTGGCAGGAGAGGCGGCAGGTGAGGGCGTGTGGGCGGGCGGCCCACGTGCGTCAGGTCTTGTTAAGGACGGCCCTAACAGCAGGCACAGCTGGGCCCCCTTCTTTCCACACAGTCAGCAAAAGCCGCCAAATACCAGCCAGTCGATGTGGCCGGACAAGGTAATTACCATCTCTTCGAAATGGAAAGAGCAGGCAAACGGATGACTTCCATAGTGATAACCTTATATCACCGTCCTCATTCACACCGCGAAAGTAACCATGTGTGTGTCATGAGCTGAAGCTAAACATCTTAATGTCATCGAAATATTTTTTCTATACAGCGTATTACATAACCTATACTAAGTCGATATATGAAAGTTTTCCGTAAATTTTTTAGTGATATTTAAAGATAATATGTTTAGAACCTTTAAGCGAACTGTGCAGGAGTAAAATGGTATCCGTGCGGGTAAGATGTAACTCCTTTAATAACCTTCAATGGTGAGTCAAAATCAAAGCTCGAGTAGTATATGGAATCTAACCTACATCTCAGGTATCCTTATACTGCAAGGTGTAAGTAGTTCATGGAAAGTACCATTTGATACGGGTACTATGACACACGGGAAAGGGCAAGGTTCGGATTCCTTTGACATTATAAAATATTCGATATGGCAGTTTCTAGGATGTATTGCTGTGAAAAACAACAACCTAGAGATTTGTTTGGCCGTGTCTTGGGTATTCTCCCCTCAAACACCCCTTTCTCCATCCCTCAACTTTCTAGCCTACCCCTATTGTAATCTATTTCCTAAAATTGCGTTAACTGAGTACATGCAGTGTTTTGCACATTTCAGTTTGACTTCATTTGGCCGTGTCGAAAAGTGATCCTTCTTAGAGCTCTAGCGATAGTCTGGTAATCAGAAAAGGTCTAATGCTAAACGCCAGTCTAGTGATCCCTAGAAAGCTGGTCCTTTTTATTATGTGTGACCTATATGAGGTTGGAGAAAACAACAATCAAGTGTAACATCATTTATATACTGGCAATGATGTTTAGAGCTTACACCATTACTGTATGTTATAAATCCTGAAAACAAACATGATACCACGCGTGTGTAGTTCTACATTTTATCCAACTACGATAACAACTGACGTTGTACCACACTAGCTTTGATATTTGATATCCACGCATAGAAACTCTAAACAGTATTTACTTAATTGAATCAATATTTTTACTGTGAAAACGGAGAGCTCGCTTATCATGTCACTACAGTAGTCTTATTACAATGTCAACTCACCTGTACGTAGAGCAGGTTCAGCTGAACGGGGTCTCTCGCGTCTACATTTTGATCGGAGAAGAAGAATTTCCGTCTCAGCAGGAGTGTTTCGTTGACGTCTATTCCTTGCTCTCGTAACGTTTTCGAGTGGTCCAGCCAATTCACTGAAAGGAGAGAAAAACACATATCATAAGAATGAAAGTTTCAACCCAAAAGTTTTGAGTATTGATCCTTAAAGAAATAGAAAAAAAAACAGGAGTGGGCGACCATTCCATTAGCAGGTTCCCCTCTTTTCTGAGCTACAGCCAGGCACGACGTCTCCCGTGAACAGGCCGAGAAGACAGCCGCGGTCACCCTTCACAAATCACAACCCAAAGCCAGTTGATTAGGGGCCAGGCGGGTGGGGTAGTGGGGTGCAGGGGGTGGGGCTAACCTACCCCTCTCAAGCCCCAGGCCTGGCCGGGCGCGGGGCGGGGCCGTCCGGGGGGTTTTAGTGCTGCTCTGACGGAGGGCTCGGGCAGCAGTGATCCGAGAGGACCCCGTCACCTGGGACGGCGGCCGGCCGCGCCCTCTGTCTGTCTAACGCGTGGCAGGCTGACAACTGCTCTTATTACCCGCGGCGCGGCGGGAGGCTGGTTAAAAGCGGCCCTGCCGCGCTGACTACCACTTGATTGAACGTGTGCAGCCAAGGGCAGAGGCTTCCTCCCGCCGTGACAAACAGCCCCCTTGTTCCCCGGCCAGCCATCTCAAGACGCCAGGCTTAAAGGGCTCCTCGCCCAATTCACCGGGCACTGCCCACTAAACTGCACCCTTTAGACTCAACGTCCGAGTATAGAACTCAACGTCCGTGTATAGAACGCAACGTCCGAGTATATACTGCCAGAGACACAGAATTTAGCCTGTTCCCAGGAATAGGTTGGCTAATATTAAGCCTAATGAATAGTTGTGTTTCATTTGCAAATGGATATCCTGAATAACTTTATACATGTTCATGTTTATCAAAAGAATTGAAACAAGCGTCTTGCTGCATATAAACTAGGTGACACATAAAGCAGCAAATCGGAAGTGAAACCCATTAATAGTTTTTTTTTCAACTGTATGTCCTAATTAACACATGCACATCCAGATCAAATGAATTGGCAATATGAAACGAGATCAATGAGAACATTATCTTCGTATGGAGATGTGGATTAGTAGCCTCGCATGAGTGGGCTTTTAATGTGACACTTCACAAACTAGTAAAAACACTCTTCCTTAATAAAGATTCACATTTTAGAATCATGCCAACGCACTGAATTGTTTGAAGACGTCTACTCCGGTCGTTCTAATTAGTGGATCTCTATGTTCCCCATCTACTGGCATAGGTACTAATCAGTGAGCGCCTTCCCTTCTGAGTTAACGTCGTTATCAGCACGTAATGAGCTCCGACATACTGCCTCACATCAAACCGCCTAACACGACAAAGCTATCTGGCAGAATTTGCATACGTGACTGCAGTATTACATTACCAACACATTTCCCCTGGCCAGATCAGATAGGCATGGTGGGTGGCGTTCTCTCTTTACATATGACATTCAGTGGTGTGTATGGGTATGACAGCCGCCACGGCCATCAGACAAAACCAGCGCCAGCTAATCATCGTGAAGATAAAAACATCAACACTATCAATACTGAACAAGGCCGCGCTAAAACAGCACGTGAATCTCACGGGAGACATTGCCTTTGATGGCAGGCTACAGAAACCACCTGTTATCCCACTCAAATACTATCTTCCCCAACCATGCATATATATATATAATGCCTACGTCACCTGCTCGGATCCCTAAAAGTGCCCGACTCACATTTGCAATAGTGGCTAATTCCTTATTTCTATTACGTCTATACTACTCCGGCTTATAATTCAGTCACTGCTGTTTCCCTAATAACCTGAGAGCAGAGGCCAAATGCAGTTCAAATGCAGGCCGATAGTAATCGCATCAAAGCGGGAATTTCTCGTGGCATTCTAGCGGCTGGCTAGTAGGGTGATGTATTAGTCGCTGGTAGCCGGTGTCGAGCAGCTGGTATACAGGTGAGAGGGGTAGAATGCCGACAGGAAGCTGCAGACCAGCGGCCGCTCCATCACCCCGCCGACACTGCCCTATGGCCGACCTGATTTCAAACGGAAGTGGCACGGGAGGGCCCAGGTGCCTGCCGGGAGGCCCTCCATCACCGGAGGTGTGTACCCACTGGAGGAACCTGTGGGTGGTGGCAAGGGTGGAGGGGGCGGGCTGTTCTCGGCGGCCTCATTCAGCCGCATTACGTGCAATAGTGACCAGCGGCCAGCGGCGGGCGGGTGCCACCCATGTCACGACCGGCGGGCCCAGGCCGGCCGGCGGGGGGCATTGGCCAGCAGGCGGCGCGCGCGGCCCAAATAAGTCGGGGACAATGGGCGGCGGATAGGGCGCATGACAGACGTATGAGGGATACGTCCCCCGGGCGTCGGGCCCTTTCAGCGCCACCTTCATCCGTCTTGGCCGCCGCGCGAGCACCTCAATGTGGCCGGACAATGCGCGCCGACCCGTTACAAGGCGCAGGGGCCGGCCGCTCCTCTGACCAGTGTACGCCTGTTTGTGTTTCGGAAGCAGCAGACTAAAATGAGCATAATCTGCCGACTTCCCCGCTTCTACAACCTGCCCCCATTGGGCCGGCTGTGGGAGGGGCCCGCCCACCAACCCTCCCTCCTCCCTTTCCTCCTGGGAGACGCTGACGGCGGTGTGAACGGAAGCCAGATGCCAGGCTGTGAAGGGTCATTTTGGAAATGATGTTGGAAATAAAGTTCTCTCCACTTCAAAACATGATGGCAGGGAAAATTGTTTTAAAGAACTTGGGGCTGGATTGCAAAGAAAATGAGCCAGGTTTTGGCGACAGACTCCAGGCCGTCCATTCCCACCACGGCCTTCAGCGAGGCCGTTTTCTACGGTAAATCCAATCTATCGTTTAACACCCAAATCCTTTCCAACTGACAAAACCTACTTTTTGGCTGAGCATTAGGGCTACCCCATCACTCGAGTCTGGGGCACTAACCAGACCGCCAGAATTTATGTCATTCCCAAATAGTTCGCTTTACATTAAAAGGACAAAAAAAACGTGTCCTTTCTGTACTTAACCAATCCCCAGCTCAGCCCTGGAGAAGGCCCCTCACAAACTGAGGCCTCCTAAGATCTCCAATGGCCCTCTTCTACCTCCTGAGGTACCCAATATCACGCACCCTGCCCCCTCTACGCTATCACAGTTGATCCCTAGAAGGAGCAGGAGCAGCTATATATAGATTCCGCTTTCCCCTCGAGTTAAGTCTCCTGGTTTATCTAGTGGAATGTGCCTTAGGAGCCTGACCACCCGGGGTAAGGAGCTCGGCTGAGTGGGAACCCATTTTTGTCACACCTACATCGCTCTGGTGGTGCTCCTGCAGGTCTCCAGGGACGTGTCACTGCTTAGAGCGACTACTCGGCCCCAGATAACCTTCACATTCTGGGGAATATGTCTATTCTAGACTTAGACTACAAAACTCATACACATCATTGTTTATTAAAAAGCACAACATCATGATAATTGAGAATGGATTATTTGAAGGCAACGATGTACTCTAAATGTACACTTAACTTGAGAAGAAAACTTAGAATTCAATTTATGAAAGCAGAAACGTTTATTGGTAGAGATTTGATCTAGGTTTTATGAAATGAAAATCCTTTTGTTTTATGTCATATATATAAGACTCTGATCATGACCGATATATATTATATGTCGGTCACCTTAGGATCAGAGTCTTTGAGGACTATAGTCTGCTGTAATGGGCAGACAGGGACGTTTCCGTTGAAGAACAGTCGGATTTAATATGCCTAATATGTGGTTGCGTCATTCCGGTAACCTTTGGTAATAATGGATACCTGACCCCTGCCCAGGCTTCCCTACCACATACTCGACAGGTGGCAACGACGTGACCTTTACATGTGTACGTGACACTGGTCGGCGGGAAGGTGGAAACCCACCCCTTGACTAGGCAGAAACCTGCTCCTCTACTAGGCAGAAACCAACCCCTTGACTAGGCAGAAACCTGTCATTCGACCAAGCAGAAACCACCCCTTGACTTGGCAGAAACCTGTCCCTTGACTAGGAAGAAACCTGCCTCATGACTAGGTAGAAACCTGCCCCTTGACTAGGCAGAAATATGCCCCTCACCTAGGCAGAAACCCACCCCTTGACTATGCAGAAACCTTTCATTCGACCAAGCATAAACCAGCCCCTTGACTAGGCAGAAACCAGCCCCTTGTCTAGGCAGAAACCTGTCCCTTGAGTGGCAGAAACCTGACCCTTGATTAGGAAAACTGCACCCCCCCCCCCCCTGGACCAGACAGAAACCTTCGTCTCAACCAAGTAGAAAACCAACCCCTCGACCAAGTAGAAAAACTTCCGCTTGACCAGGCAGAAAACCTACCCCTCGACCAGGCAAAAAACATGCCCTCTCACCCAGGTGGACGGAATCATAAGGACATACCAATATATCGGTCAGGTAACACTACACCTACAGAGGATCTATACTCTTGAACTTCTTGTGTCAATGAGGGTCTTTAGTATCAACGTAAAATTTCCTCAGCCATTCCCTTTCAACCCATTCAAATGAGACCCGGGAGCCATTATTCTCTCCTTCCGCAGTGAAATGCGTGATGTTTCTGGGCACCGTTTTGACTGACAGTTATCTTGATGAGTCTCCGGCTGGGCGCGGTAATTAGGCCATTTTGGAATTAATTGTTCAAAATCTCTCATTAGGGATTAATTGGTCACATCCATCCATTAGCTGTAAATTATGCAACAAAACACGTGTGTGGCCGGGTGCCTCGGCGTTTTCTCGGCCGGCCAATTGGCGGTGGTTGTCAGGTTGGCCAGCTCGCACCTGTTAATTGGTCGGTGAGCACCAGGAGCACGTCTGACCAGGTAAGTGGGCTCTGGTGTGGTGGGACGGCGGGCCACCAGCGGGTAATGTCACCAGGGCTCTAGCCGTGCAGCCAACACACAAAGGTTACATACAGCCGCCAGTCTTCCTCTTCCTCTTGGTGGTGTCTCATAGTTAGTCATGGCCACCAACCACCAACAGAGGAAGGAAATATCAAGACTCTGTCCATCCCTGGCTTGATACGCAAACGTAATACGATGAGACAGACGTTGTGATCTGACGCTATCACTATTATCAGGCACATTATATGACTATGGTAACAAGATATGCGATGTCGCAAATGTACCATGTCAGGATGGGTTTATCTCAACACTGAGACGCTTAAAACCAATACGACCCAGTCTCTCCAGGGCGGGTTCCCACTAGAGCCAACCCAGAGGTCGGGGGAGATCGCCTGTTGTCTAGTTTAAGCCTAGGGCACACTCGGTGATCAGCCCCTGGCCCAAAAAAGGTTGAGGTAATCTAAATTAAAGGCGACAGGGAGCCCTAATAAGCAAAATCAGCAGCGATAAAAGCGGGCTGGGGACGCCCTGATCTCTGACCTAAGTAGTCTAGGGTGCCCGGGGAGGGGTTGTCTGGTGAGACCGCCTTCCCCTCCACACACAGGAGGAAGGCTTGCAGTGTGTGCGTGTTGAGTGGTAAGCACGCTAGCCGTGCCTACAGATAGAGCCGGGCACAGGCCGGGGTCCCACGGCATGTTGGCGTGCACGGCCCGTCTAGTGTACGGGCCCCAATCCCCGCTCGGACGCACGCACACGCGTGCCGCTAAGCTGGGCCGATAAAAAAGGGACCCCTCGTCCAATACCTGGCCCGACATTGATCATGGCATTACAACATGATCTAGGAATTCGCTTAATAATAGACACGTTTTGGATCGCGTAGGTGTGTTAGATTGAACAATTACCACCGACATTACTGGACTAACACATCCAGTTTAATGGAAAACATATAATTATGCTGGTGTAGTGGTCGTGTAGAGTAAGAAGGGGAACCAGTGAATAAATAGGGCACCAAATAGCAGCATGCCTTGTGAGGTCGGGATAGACATCAAAACAAAGGAGTCTGGGGATTTTGGATATGGGAGGCAGGGAGATGGAAATGGCTTTGGGTTTGAATCCCATTCTTTTTAGGGGAGCGGGCGGGGCGGTTCCCACACGTACAAACAATGGGGGACATCAAAGAAGGTGCGGGTCGTGAAGGCAGGGTGAGGGCCGAGGAGGTGTGGGGTGGGAGCGGGGAGACAACACGGGCCGGGTACACAGTGGGCGCCTCCTTACGCCGTCTATGTCAATACCCCCCCCCCCCCCCCCATGCTAGACACCATCTTTCTGCATACCAGCCGCCGGCCAATTTCCATAGCGGCTTAACTTTATATCAATCATGAAACTGATACTGAAAGCCCGTGAAAGCTTTGTCGGGCCTCTCCGGTGAATATTTAACGGGGTAATTCTATGCCACTGTTTTAACATAATGGCTTCGCTGGATTGACAATTAACTTTCAAATGATTATCTAATTGGTTGTCATGTGCCCTGGCTGGGTTAGGATAGTGGGGCCTCAAAATGGTTAAAAGAGCTTTTGTCAGCGGTATCTAAAATGTGTTAATCTGACAGCTGTGGGCTATTTAAAAATGCGCAGAGATAACCTATCTGGTTAAACTCTATCACTCACGCCATTTGCCGCATCATCTCGCTGAGGCTTTGAACAAAAGCTACATTCTGGCGACATGGAGCATTCATTAAATATAAATGTTCTATACGTGGTTATGGCGTTCCCATTTGTCATTAGTTTAATGGAATGAGAACTATCAACCAGGCAAGTTTCCATTCCTGATTTAACACGAATAACATCCATATGTATAACAGAATATCCACATAAAAACACGCACCAATGTATTATATTTTACTGGTTTCGATTAAAATGCTGCTGTTTCATTGTATTTTATTTAACAGATGTTGTATTATAGATACATGTACAATGTCTGAGTAATGTGGTGTTATCCTAAAAATAGGATTATATCAATTGTTTGAAAGATAGAATCTCCTGAAAGTTTGTGTGGAAATAAAGACTTGAAAGACTAAACCTCTCGATATATTTAACTTATACTTCACCAACGTAGATAAATATAAACACCAGCTGAAACAAATCGAAAATAGGACACAAAGTGTTGGAATACGTACGTTAAACAACGACAATCAATAAGTGTACCATACTCCTGAATATACCATGTGACAGGTGACACGTCATGTTAAACCATACATAATTGAACATATTATGTAAAGACCGCCATTGCCTTCCGTTAAGCGGAATAATATGAAATTACAATATTGAGTAATTCCCTAGTGTTATGGCGTTTAAATGCCCATTTCGTACTGCGTGATTAGGTAAGGCCTAATGCCTGCTTGCACTAAACCTGACTGGTCCTGCTCGTAGCTCACTGTGCTGATATACCAGTTGTGTGCAGGCGCATAGTAAAAATTCCAATTGTAGGTGTACACAAACAGTGCCCAGCAGGTGCACGGTACAATGTGGCGTGCTCTACACTAATCAGATATAGGCTGACTCCCCCTAGGTAAGGGCCGGGCGGCGTCACCTGTGTCCATGTTTGACCAGAGACAGTCCACCCATTGACGACCCTCCCGCTGCATCCATCCCCATTATCCAACATTGATCCACTAAACAATTGCCCCCTTTGGCCGTCACAGCCCGTGACAGGGGCCGACGACTCCGTCAGCCGGTGGCGGCCGGGCTGATCGTCGCGCCTGGGTATGGAGGAGGGGTGTGTGTGTGGTGGGGACAGAGGGGTGAAGGGTGGATTGAGCAGTGGGTGATGTAAACAGGGAGGGAAATTAAGCCAGCCATATATGGTGTAAAGTGAGGGGTGGGTGTGTAAAGTGAGGGGTGGGTGGTGCCAAGTGAGGGGTGGGGGTGTAAAATGAGGGGTGGTGGTGCAAAGTGAGGGGTGGGTATGTAAAGTGTGGGGTGAGTGTGTAAAGTGAGGTGGGTGCTTGGGTGGGGGTGGATAATATAAACGGGGAGGGGTATTAAGCCGGGGATGGGTGGTGTAATGTGAGCGGTGGGTGGTGTAAATTGTGTGGTGAGGTAAAGTGCAGGGGGGAGTGTTGAGTGAGGGATGAGTGGTTTGGAATGAGGGGTGGGTAGTGTAAAGTGAGGGGTGGGTAGTGTAAAGTGAGGGGTGGGTAGTGTAAAGTGAGGGATTGATGATTTAAGGTCAAGGGTGGGTAGCGTAAAGTGGGAAATGGATGGTATAAGGTCAGGGGTGGGAGGTGTAATGTAAGGGGTGGGTGGTGTAAAGTTAGGGGTGGGTGATGTAAAGGGAGGGGTGGGTGGTGTAGAGTGAGGGATGGGTGATGTGATGTGAGAGGTGGGCGATTTGAAGTGAATGGTGGACAGTGTAAAGTGCGGGTTGGGTGGTGTAAGAGAGGTGTATGGTGTAGAATGAGCGGTGGGTCTGTAGACAGAGGGGATAAGGTACAGGAGTGAAACAGTAAGTGTGGGGACTTGAAGAATGAGAGCAGGTGGGAGGAATGAGGTAGGAGTTGGGAAACAGGGTATAGGATTTGAGAGAGGACATTTCTAGGAGGGGTCTGAAATAGCGTGGTAGGGTAGGGGGGTGGGGGTGTGAGGGTCGGGAGAAAGGTGGGAATGTGTGTGGGGGGCGGGGGACGGGGCGTAATTAGGCGGACGGCGAAGCTGCAGGGCTGTAACATTGAGTGGCTGGCCGGTACTATAACCTTCAGTTGGCCCAGTGACAAGCCGCCCGATGTAGGTATCGCATGATCCCGTGCACCACTCCCCACACGCCCCAGATAATGGGTCAAGCTGCCTCCTCCATGAAGCCTTCATCAATCGGCCCCGTGCTAAGTACCCGTCCCCTGTGGATCTGCTGATCAGCCCACCCTGACCTATACAGCGCCAACCACGTGGCTGAATAGAGAGCCAACGGACAAGTGGGCCATTATTGAACACTCCACAAACACCACACACACGCCGCTGGGGTCTGCTCTAAAAGGGACCCTAGCCACTGGTCAACTACCAAATGCCATCTAACTACTACTGCGTCTACTTTTGCGGGCGATATTCAATTTCCAAATTATTGATTTTGATATAACTTACCATGAGAGAAATAGCCTTGTCATAAGATCCTGGTGTATTGCTCGCCCTTCATATGATTTCTAAAAACGGAACCCTTTAAAAGCCAGCAATATTTCAACACATAGAAAAATGGTCAGCACATTAAAAAAAATCAATATAAACCTTTAAAAGATTTGAAAGCTGTCGGACAAGGTCTGCCGGCAGCCTGCTACCTTATTATGGCTTGGTGGTAACCCGATCCCCGCCTGGTAATAGGCCCACTTTCTCTCTACTACTTAGACGGGTCGATAAGCCATAGAGGGGCGGGCGTGCGGAAGGCCGGGGCTGTTACCGATATGACGCTACACGGGGGCGGCTGTCTGAGAACATCAGCTGGGGACTTCTCAGCTGGCGCGCCCGACCGCGGCAGGTAGGAGGGGCGGGGAGACGGCAGCCCCGGCGCCAACAGGTAGATTGGCCTGATTCGGCCGTCAATGACACTGGCTTCCGAGCGACTCACCGCCGTCTGAACCCTTGGTGAGCAGCTCATCCGATCTGACGCCATTACCCACCCCGCCCGGCCACCAGCACCGCCTCCATGCCTGCAGGGCTGGAGGAGGTGGTGGGATCTGGGGTGGGAAGGAGCAGGAGGAGGAGGTGGTGGCGGTGGGATTAGGAGACAGCGGACAATTCGAGATGGCGGGGGGTGGGAAATAAGGGGCGCGGGGAGCTAGCTGGAGAAAAAGGTTGGGTAGGGTGGCCGGAAAGGGAAGGGCGGACAAGGGCTGGGGGGAGACGAGCACGGGGGCGTCTGTTAAGACTGGCTGGGTTCCGCGGCAGGTTGGGTCGTCGGAGGTGGGGTTTGGAGGGGACGGGCTGGTGGGAGTGGGGGTACCAGTCAGACAGGGTGCTGACTCAGGCTTCATGTCGGCCGCCTCAGACGTGAGAGGGGGAGGGCGGCGTCTGACGAAGCGCACCCAGGGATAATGTCACCAAACACCGAGTGGCGCAAAAAGAAACCAGCCGTGATTATCGTGCCGTGGGAAGGCAAGAGACGGAAATGCTTACCTCAGTGATAAAGATTCTCGGGAACATTGGCACTGCAGTCCATGTCCGAACCAACAAGATTACAATGTAGTCACCAGACCTTAATTTAAGGATAGCTTCATTTGGGCAAACCCACCCGGACCAACAAGATTAAAATTGTAGTCACAATACCTTAATTTAAGGATAGCTTCATTTGGGCAAACCTACCATTATCTCTATCTTCACCCCTACACACTACCTTGTGATAAACTCGTCCAAAAAATAAGATTTCTAGTATGACTAAAACGTTTAGGACATTATACTCACCATGGATGACGAATCCAGTCTAGGCGGTAAGATAACGCCATCCTGGTAGAGACGACCGCAACCATCTCCGGGCTTAACGTGGAGAATGAAGTTGGGTAAGACCCTATTCTAAATGTCCTGCTCCACGGCGGAAGCGCTAGCATCACGCTCCTGCTGACGCCGATACTGCTCCTGTGGCTGCTGGCTGCTCCGGGCGGTGTTGATATTGGCGACATGGTACAGACTCACGGAGTACTACACGGAGAGGCGTATTCTAAGCCTCCCGCCACTGTCACTATCACCAGCTCAACTCCAGGGCGTGTATTTATCCTCCGCTTCGCGTGGATACTGCCGGATCCACCGCTAACACTCCAAGAATAGGACTTGAGAGAAGTGGGCGTGTGGGCGCCCGGTGTACGTGGTCGTGGTCCACTGCCCCTCCTACCGCGACCGATGCTGCCTGCAGAAGTGGGCGCTGGCGGCGAGTGGAGGGAGCAGCAGGAGGAGACGCGCAGGAGGAGGAAGTGGGCAGCGGCGGCGGCGGCGGCGCGCGGGTCGCCTCTGACAGGGACGCCACCACCAGCGCCACTCCCAGACGGTGGCGGCACCAAGCGGTGGGATCAGCCAACCCGGATGGCCTCACTTTTCCTCTTCTCGTTGTCCAGCTCCTCCTGCTGGTGATGTTCAGCCACCACCACCACCTCCCAACCACCACCACCACCACCGCCGCCGCCCCCACCAGTGGGATGGCCGGTGTCTCATTCCTGCCGGCGGCGCCAGCCACCAAACAACATTCATTACAGCCCGCAGATAAGAGGCAGCTTCAGTCGTAAGGCAGTGGTGGGCGCCATCACTGAATATTGGGTCGTATCGATCGTCCTCCAGGCCCCGGGTCTCCTGCTGCTCCTACCCTTTAACACAGTCCTATACTACTACTACCGCCGCCCGCGCCTGTTGGTCAGCCCAGCCTGCAGGTGGGGCACGGAGCAACCGCCTTTACTGTAGTTGTCGCACTCAGCGGCTGCTACTTCCCATTCAACATCCCCAACAGCTTTTTCTGTGGCGTGCAGCCCGCCTACGTCGCCTCGGCACACGGTAAATACTTCCCGAAACAATCCCTTACATTGGTGATGTAAAGATTCCATGTGAACATGCACTGCAATCACCAGATACCTTGAGAGAAGAGCTTACTCCCCAGCCAGCCGGTGGGACAGTCGGACGGCGCCGGCTTATGGTGGCTTCCCCCAGGCTAGTGCTGACGTGCTGGCTCCTCCTGCCGAGGCCCTGGAGTGAAGCTTCCTGCAGCGGGAGGAGACGGTCCCTGTGTCGTGACATGACCAATTAGGCCCGTCGTGAGTCTGAGAGCAAAGTCGGACCGGCTGACGCGGCAGGAAACCCACCCAGCTACTTTGGTTATGATGGACAACACCAAGGATGGGCAGGGCGCCCCTAATGTTATTCTCTACCTCCTGGGTGTTGGCCGCCTGGGGGCAAACTCTCCCCCTCCTTCCCCTTCCCATCCCACTCCTCCTCCTGTCGGTGCTGCCTCTTGCTGAGGGCAGCCGTGGCTTCAGACCTCCAGCATTCCTCATGCCGGTCCTGCTGTCGTCTGGAGGGGCGCGCATCTTCACAGCCCCTCTTCACTCCTCTTTGGGTGGAGATGGTGCTTGGCGAATAAAAGATACCACTCAAGTACAGGTCCCCTACTCTGTCGTCACAGCCAGCTCACAGACTGTAGGCCCTTGGTGTTCTGCTTCCCGGCCGGCTAGCCTTGCCTTCACCCGTCTCTGTAGGTGTGAGTAGGATTGCTTCCCGCACTATGACGTTGCCGAGCAGTGATACGTGTCTGTGGGCAGGCGCGCACTGAGCGGGTCTCACGGTGTAGGCAGGTGGCTTGTCCGTCAGCTCCGCGCGACCCTCACGCTCGATCTGGCCACAAATCGCCCAGGTCGGCCTTACTAAATGAACGGTGGCGCCACCACTAGGAACGCTGCCCGTACTACTCCTCCTGAGAGGGAGAGACAGCGCGCGACCAGCGATCTGCAGCCAGAGAGGCCCGGCTTTTGGGCAGCGCGCCTAGCGGCGACTACCGGTTGTCCTACTTTAACATCAAGAGCCCTGTTATCTCGGCCTCCGCCCAATCCGCCGCTTCCCCTATAACCGACGCGCCCACCCCCTCAATTCACCCATCTGTCTATGATATAATGAAACTTGTTCTTTCATTGAGCGCCCTACCCACTGGTACATGCGGCGGATGTTGAGTCTTAGCGCGTGGAGAGGCGTCCTTTAGGAGGTTGCCAGCAGGAGCGGGGACTGAGGGAGAGGTCAACGTTCATGGGTTCTCAGCTGCAGCATATCTCACTTGCCGGCTCCTCCCGTG
Source organism: Lepidonotus clava (assembly GCA_936440205.1). Classification (NCBI taxonomy): domain Eukaryota; kingdom Metazoa; phylum Annelida; class Polychaeta; order Phyllodocida; family Polynoidae; genus Lepidonotus; species Lepidonotus clava. The sequence goes on from OW387134.1 coordinate 22,060,394, forward strand.
TCAGGCCCACCTGTCATAGGTGTCACACCCTCAGGTGGGGACGTGGCGCGGGGAGGACAGGTGTGAAGAGATGAGACCAGATACCTCCACATCAGGGGCGGCGGGAAGCCCTATAGGTGTGACCCCAACCCTCCCCTGCAGGCCTGACGCGGTGACGGCCAGAGGCGTGGGTATAACTCTCCCTGCTGCGAGCAGCTCGTAGGCCGGGCTGGGGCCTGGATCCCCGTCGGCCCCGTGCAGCTGTGAACAAAAGCCGACGATGATGTATCACCTGCCAAACAGCTCGCACACCTGTAGCCATGAGCAACTCCCCGGCCCGCATTAGGACGGGCAGGGGGCAGTTCATTTTAGCACCCCTTCCTCCCCTCTACCCAGAGTAAGGGGAGCAGCTCCCGACGAGCAGCTCATAACCGCTTCTTCCTCCCGCTCGTCACGCGTTGAGCAATCACTGGCGCTTCCCCTCCCCGACACGTACACAGACTAACCTCCGACTGCTACTTGTACTGTCTCGTTCAGCTGATCGATAGATAAGCTTATACAGGCGAACATCTCCGCCACTCCGATGTTTTACACTGGGCCGAGCTGCTCCCTGCTGCTATTTTTAACCCGTCAGGCTGGTTGCCCACACCCAGCAGTCTGTGTCGGGGCGCTTTAAGAAGGCTGCCGTGGCGGCGAGCCGCAGTGATGATTCAGAGACAATATAGCGTATATGGATCAATAGTACTGTGGGTGTATGCGCCGAGATCAGAGCCCCCCGTACGATACACGGCCTCACGTGTTGGGGGCCGCCTTATCTGCGCCTACTGTCTGCTCACGCCCGTAGCCCTACTCCCGACGTGTTTGTCCGCCTCAGAAGCTAACACAAAGCCAACTCTGGGGAACATGTGCATACTCTTTGTGGGAGGATTAACCTAAAACAAACGCCAGTTTCCTTTTAAAGCATGTATCTGAATCATATTAGCGTGAACTATATTAATTCTATCGATACTAGGAAATAAATTTATTACAATTTACTCTGACATAAGAAAGTCATCCCCCCCCCCAAAAAAAAAAAAAAAAAAAAAAAACATTTACATGTATATAGCCCTAGACATTTCGATTATAATCTACATCGTGTGTAAAAGGAAACCAAAAAGACATTCATCATCTTCTAAATCTGATGCAAATTGTACTTCTATGGGGGAAAAAAGGACACGTTAAGTAGCAGGGGTTGAGACACAAGTCAGCAACAAGTTGTAAAAGGGATACGGAGTAGGCCCGGTGTGATGTATCGGCCCATTATAACCAAGTGGTAATTTGTCACTCATAGGACGGGCCCGGCACACCGACTCACCCCTACACTCCCAGATCTTACCATTAACCACCATTTGGCCCAATTGCCAGCCTAGCCCCGACAGCCGTCAAATGGGTCAGCAGGTCCCTGTGCCCCGCATGTAAAACAAGGCCAAACTGGGTTAGGACTCGGTGAGCTGCTCGGGAGAAGGGGGGGGGGCGAGCAACACAGTCCTGGGTGGGGGAGGGGGGAGAGAGGAATAGTAGAAACACAGAGCTCCCTACCAAAAGCTGATGAAACTAGTTGGAAGTATTTACCACATACTTGGAAATGTGTAAATGAGTCACATACTTCTCACATGGTTACTGGTAAGGGAATAGGTCGGGGAATAGGCCTTTCCCTGCGGGACAGTCACAGAAAGGCTGGCCTAACGAAGATATAATATCACGAAGTAAGTATAATAATCCCATCTCGCACCCGTGACATGAAGCGAATCGACAGTTGGAAGCACCTAGAAAGTCCCCATTAGGCTGACCCCTGCTGTCATAGCAATCTTGCGTTGCCTAGGTTACTTGGCAGCGGCGCAAAGCATCAAGTGGTCCACTCGGTGACACTGGGCGACAAGCTGCTCAAAATGGCCGGCGGTCAGGCGACACCCGGGAGGACCTTGCCCCCCGTGGGACAAACAGGGCCTGACCTAGAAGCACCGGTAAGGCGCTGACCACCAGCATATTACTATTAACTGTCACCAACCGACGCGGCTTTCCCTAATAAATATCCAGGGGCGGTTAAATATTGACAGGTAATATCACCCTGTAACAATAAACATTTATATTGCATGGCTGCTAGGAGAGCCGAATTGGGTTTGGAGTACAATTCACATCTAGTTTTAGGTGAAGATTATCGATGTTGAAGTTGTCTAATCATAGATCCGACGACTGGTGATGGCACATTCATAAAGTTCATTTAAAAGATGCATGGAAACGCAAACAAGATCATTTCATTTTCAAGTTCAGTTAGTCTAGGGCAAATCATACCACCGTAACCGAGCTTGAAGGCTGCTCGAAAGGTCAGGTTCCTCTTCAGAGCTGCTCAGTCAAGCCTCGAGCAGAAGGAGCGACTCAGGCGTCGGTGCAATAAGACAACGTTGGGGACTTGTCCACGGTAAAAGATCAAGGCAACAGAACTACTGTTAAACTCTATCTAACCATCAGTGGTAGGGTTCTCATTCAGTCCGCAGGTAATATGTCACGGTCTATTGGAGGCAACAGTTCCTTACATGCCCCATGATGCTAAGCTTTAAGAGAATCAAGACTTCTTCCCCCATCAACAACACCTTCCCAAAGCGTGGGAAATCCATGAAAACATTTTCTACATGTTGTCTTAAAATTAGATGGGATAATTACGATGGCATGACCTGTACCATTTACAATGATCCAATGCTTTCATGCAACGCCCACAGCATAACAATAGCCTGGATTCCATTACGATTCAGAATAGGAAACAAGCAAAAGGTCGCCTATTTACTTGTTGCCCTCCGCTCGCCTCCTGAGAGTGCTTTGTGCTGGAGAGGCTCAGAGCTGGCAGCTGCGGCAGGGATTTCTTGGGTCTGTTGAAAGCCGCCATCATTTCTAGAGATTCGCGTGGAAGAGAAACCCCATTCTGCTAAAACGCACGGGATGTAGTTCATCAAGAAAAGAAGCAAAAAAAGCTATTGTTTTCTCATGAGTCAAATTCACGCCCAGCCTGCGTGGCTTCTGTCACAACGCATTTTGTTCATATTAACAATGGGAAAAACTGCTGTGAAATTTTCCAGAGGACTTGCTGCATTGGAAGCGAAAAATATTCCACAAAAATTGACTTTCTGTGTTTTTCTTTAAAATCCCATTTTGTTTGTTCTGGAGAAGTCATTATTTTGTGGGTGAATATCCTGACAGCAATTTGGTTTAATTTGTTGCCACCTTAAGTACCTGATGATAGTTGGGAGTCAACAAGGCTTTACGTATTGGGGGACCGGGCCTTTGATGGGGTTGAGGGGTGGGCGTGCTGATGTCAGCCCTACCACCAGCCCAGGTTTGGGAAGAGACAGCTGGTGGGACTATTTGCCGACCACCGGTGGTTTGCGGCCCACTTGTGGGTGTCTGTAGCCAGGCGTGCAGCGTCCACTGTTTGGCGAGTGGCTATTTACCAAGATCGGTGGACACAGCCCTTGGCGTCGGGCGCGGGCCGGGGGCCGCCACTAATGAAGCCACATCAATCCTGGCCTGGTCCGACCGCGCCACCACGCTGCACCCATAATCCGGCAATCAGCGGTGCGGGCTAAGTAAGGCCTGTCGGGCCTGCCGCCCGGTCGGCCAGTTTCTCCGGGTAATGATGCGCTGTTCGGCCTGCCTGTACAGCCAGCCAGTCCGTCCTCGGCCCATTACCACGGCCCAAGGTGAGCCCATCTGCCCGACCTGCCTGCACACCCCGGCCCAGGCCCCACGCTGGAGGAGGCAGGCGTGGGGCATTTGTAGGCAGGCCGCTAGGTGGGGTCAGCCCCCTCCGTCAGCAGCTCGTGTCGGCGCCCCCACCGCCACCAGGAGGAGGAGGTGGAGGAGGGCCTTATCAGGCGCGTCTCGCCGCCCGCCGCAGACAATAGAGAGGCGGCGCGGGGGGCGCGGGGTCAGCAGTGGGCGCCCCCTGTGGGCCGGGCGGGCAGACAAACCCCCACTCCCCTCACGTCTTGTTGTCTGTGTCGGCAGCACACATACCGACTTGGGCGTACGCCGCCCGCCACTTCCCCTGCCCTCCCCCCGCCGCCAGCCGCGCGCCGACATCAAAATGCTTTAATAAGAACACGCCCAGCGCCGGCTCTTCTGTCTTTGGAGGCCGGAAGCCACATGAGAAACCTCTCTTGGACACAACAAAAGCAGCACAGAAATGAAAGTAGAGCAAAAACAGGAACAAGAAATCCAACTGTGGATGCTGGTCCAAAAACTCTCAAAAGAGTACTTGCTGGGTCATCAAGAATCACCTCAATTCATTACCAGCTGGCATAATTGTTCTCCGTTTGGAGCCAGTTCATACAAAACAATCGGCAGCCCGACCAATTATAAATATAGTTGAGACATCTAGGCCATACTGCTAAATACGTGCTTACATATATTAGTTAAACCCTCAATGTTGTTGCTATGCATTCACACAGCAGAAAGTCAGATATACCTGCTATATGCATATACGAATATGTCACATAGGAGTCATGATGTTGTCATTCATACACACATCTACATTAGCAGGGGATGGCTAGATCTTTTTTTTTAGTCATTTTTACATCATAAGCGTACATATACACACACTTGCCCCTTTTAGTCTAGCGTTACCTCCCACGTGGATCCAATGCAATGTCATACAACCATTAAATCCTCCTCCCTTAGTCTTACCTGTTCGATGTCAGGTGTATTTCACCACCCTTACTGGGGACCTGTCTCAGTCTCCTACAGACGGGCATGGCCCTGGTCTCCTGCCTACCCCCCTACCCCTTAACCCACACACCCACACCCGCCCCGGCCTCTCTATCTGACCTCGGCCCGGCGCCCACTTTACCCTAGATTCTCATCCCTCGTCGCCGCCATCTCCCCTGGCATCCCTGATCAGATTAGAACCTGGCGTTTCGGGTGGGGGTAGGGGTAGAAGTAGGGGTAACGGGGAGGGGGCATCATAGCGTGGGGTGAGCAGGGAGTCGGCGCGGAAATCACCGCTCGAAGGGGCGTTCTGTGTACATGCATGTGGAAGGCCATAAATCTGGCCCACAAGCATGGACCGTTTGCATAATGCGGGGCTGGTGGAGGCACTGCATGGGCAGAACTATGCCAACACATTAACACGTGTTAAGCTCAATGGAAGTTTTTATGCATTTCCCCGTGGGAATTTCTTTCCTTCTTTGCAAGGTATGGCACGCACAGAGGCAATTTATTTTTTGCTCATTCTGAGGGGAAACTTGACATTTCAATTTTTACCAATAAACAACATTGATTTACTCACGGACCCACCTCAGTCGAAGCTTTCTTTCCTAAGAGTAAATAATGTTCATCAAAAGCAAAAAATGGCATTGTCTTTTTTGCATGGAAAAATGGATGAATGTTTGGCTTTTATGTAGCATCCTGAGCAGACGACGGCGCCTTTTCTTGTATTATAACGACGATATAGTTTGGAAAACCGTCAAGGAAACAAGCTCCTACTTCAAACCGTCTAAATATGAAAAGGGCCTTTTATGCTGGCGTTGTGACGGCAGCCCGGTGTTCAATAATGTCTAATTTGCCTTATTGCACTAGGCCCACTTTTCCAATAGCCGCGCCTGGTCTGGCGTGGTGACCCGCCACCTTATCGGGCCGTCATATTGGCCGGCGTGAAACCTGCGCAGGCCGGCCGTTTTATTCCATCAGGCCTGGGTGCGCCCACAATGCCCGCCCGATCTCTCCTGGCCACACCTTACCGCTGGGGTCACGACCTCCCAGCCCCTCCCCCTCTCCTATCAGCCCCCCTCCCCGACCACCATTCATCTCCAGTCTCATCAGCACGGGTCAGTCGGCCCCCTCCTCCCTATCTTAGCCCCATCCCTGCCCTGCTGCCCGCCTTAGACCAGGCTGCCTGCACCAGGCCCCCTTTTATAGACACCAAGCCAACCCGGAGCAAAAAGCAGTGGAAAAACAGTGTACACTGAGTGGAGTGTCAACTTTCAGTGGTATTTCAGTGTTAAATCAGTGGAAAGATAGTGTCTAAGCAGTGGTTAATCTGTATGTCCGAAATATTTAGAAATCAGTAGAATTCAGTGTACAATCAGAAGTATATCAGTAGCTCATTTAAATATTCGGACATACCGATTCAGGAAGTATACACTGACTTTTGTTCCGGGAAGTCAAGAACAGGCATGAGTGTATACTACTCACAGAGAACTGTATGAAGGGTATAAGACAAAGGGCTTCAAGCCTAGACAAGAACAGGTAATTGCGTATACTACTTACAGAGAAATATATGCGATGTATAAAACAGAGGCCGTCAAGCCCTCAAGCCCAAACAGGCATGAGTATATACTACTTACAAAGAGCTGTATGCAGGGTATAAGACAGGGCCACGAGCCTAGACAAGAACGGGCAAGTGTGTATACTACTTACAGATTACTGTATGCAGGACATAAGACAGGGGCCTTTGAGCTTAGACCAGAACCGGCAAGTGTGTATACTACTTACACAAAACTGTATGCAAGGCATCTGACTTCAAGCTCTTTCAAAAAGATTTTTTCAAATATGGCACGTACACATCAAATTCTTGTTTATTTTTGTTGCCTGTCTTTTTATTATTCTGATCGTAAATCCAAGCTGGTGTTAGATTGCCACACAAAAACCTTCCCTGTCACTTACACACAAACATGTAAGTTTCTGTGGCTGCACTATTTCAATATGCCATCTGAAAATAGAACCTATCGAATATAATTTCCAAACTTAGATTTTCATATAATATTTTTATTGTGTCTATCGGTTCACACTCGCAGTTAGCCTGTAGTGCCCCGCCCATCGCCTTATTGCATGCCCATGATAGAGAAGTCTTATCATGTCATCTTGTGTTTCTTTGACCTTGTCGATCCCTTCAGCCAGGGTCACGCCTTTGGGCGCTGAGTCATTTTGACACCCTTTACCGGGTAGAGGGGCTAGCAGCAGAAATACGCTCATTTTTCCCTGGCCAGCCCTGCGGTCGGCGGATCACATTAATAGGCCATCTGACAAAACGAGTAGACGGGGTCAGGGAACGGCGTCCGTCTTTCTCAGCTGCCTAGACGTCCAGTTTGTGCGTGATCAGCACAAATGGTAGGGGTCGGGAAGGAACCCTTCATCTGGGGTCGGGTCATTTTCAGAGGATGGCGAGACGATCGTTCCGCTCAATACATGATAATACCCTTGGAAACATCCAGGGTGAGAACCACGGGTTAAGGTAAATCACCCGACATCTTACCTGTTTATCCCTACATCGGTTTGCTAACGTCAGAGGTCGTCCCTCCTCGGGCTGGGTGTAAGGCACCCCGTGGTCTGGTATGGATCTAACACTTGTATTTCTGTCTGAGGGGGCCCTCGTCAATAGCAGCTCTTTGATGCCATCATTTTGTGGACTCACATTTCAGTGTCTGGAAAGGAGGAAAACCCGAAGTACCCAAGGCCATGTCTCGAGCACTAAGGGAAGCCACGGGGGAAGCCATGTTCTTAAGGGGGGTGGGCACGTTGTGATTCAATGACTTTATCAGCAGTCTGTTCAATGTCTATGAATAGTAGGGCTTCCAATGTGTCTTCTACGAGAGGTCAAAGTCCATAGCAAATTGTACATAAAATCCATATTGGTCCCTGGCCATAACGGGCACAGAGGTCAACATGTATAACATGTTAAATTCACACTTCACTAAACACATGAGATACACATATGGGCGGTGGCTGACATTGTATGGACACTGTCGATCTATAATGGCGTCCAAGAATATCAGAAACTAAGACTTTTCTCATAATATCTACCTCATGCCATTGTTCTTCGTCCTAATTTGGTATATTTTATTCCAGGGTTGGCACTTCTTGCCGCTCATTCCCCGAGTATTTGCCTGTTATTTCCCAGCCTCACCCTTGGTGTCACTAGGGCTGATAGGACAAAGGGTCTAGTCGGGTGGGCAGGGGAGAAATTTTCCAAAACCGGTGGTAGTGCTCGTCTGGTGATATAACAGTCTCAGATGGATCTACCTCAATACACAGACTTTGTCCCCATTCAGCCAACATGTGTTTGATAGGGGCCAACAAGGGAGCGCTTGGTGAAGTGTCGCTATACATGACCTGCTAGGCAATGAAACACATATGCGACCGTTCATCGGGACCCCCGGGACCAATTAGCACTATTTGACTAGGCCGAGGCGCGGCGGGACTGGGTGTCCACTTGTAGGATGTGTTTGTGTTGACAAGCCAGCTTCTCGGGCCTTACTCTGGGCCCACCTGGGGGCTTAGTGAAGGCCCCCTGTGGCCTGATCAATCTTCCCCGCACTACTTACTCATTCAAGACACTGATCACATATTCAGCCAGCCACTCCAGGGGGACCAGCACGTCAATGGCTGAGCTTTGGGTACAGTCACCCGCAGGCACACACCATGGCCTGAATATATCTCAGTCTCTCCGACGGCCATTACAGCTTGGGTTGAGCCCTGTACCCTGAGCTGACGCAGGGAGGTCTCTGTAACCCTGGCATGCAGTCCGCAATGATTGTAGGAATAGTAATAAGCACTGGTTCACCCTGGGACGCTTTCATGTCCGATTGACGGGATGTCATGAAGACAGGTCGATATTCATGGCGTCCATCCCATCCTAAACAGAACGGCCATGTCTTTATCGACCATCATTGCTGCCCTATTGCTTCTACTACATATACATTGGTCTTATGGCGGTGACCTTTCTGTAGTTCTCATTGGCTCCTGGGAACGGGACACAATCGTTTTGCTTTTAGTCCAGCGTGAGAGCGGGGCAAATGGGGGCGGGCTGTAGGTGTTAATTAATGGGCGGCGGGGCGCGGGCTGCCCTGTGATCACCTGGGCTTTCAGCTCGTCACTACTATTAACCTGAGTCGGGGGCACATCCTGCCGGCCCCATCAAGGTAGGCGCCTACCTGGTCTATAGCCTCACACGGCCACATGCACCGAGCTGCTCCTTCTCACACCTGTCAGCAGGTAAACACAACCCCTACTCCCCCTCCCACCCTCCTCCAGTACCCATCTCCTGCTCGTCTCTGTCTCCCCGTCCACCCCTTCCCCAGTCGTCCAAGCACCTCCTGCTGCCAGCAGGAATCAATGCGCATTACCCCGTGCCCGCGCCCTTCGTGTTGGGGACACAGGGGCTGTTGGTTTTTGAGCATGCTGTATCCGGCCCGGCTGACAGAGGTTGGGACCGCTGGGGCGCCTGCTGCCACCTCCCTCCCTCATCGACCCGAGTGATATGCGTGTTTCACCCATATAACCTACCATACACAAAATGCTGCCTTCAAAGTTCAATGCTGCCCTACTCATGCCGTCCTATAAATAAAGTGCCGACCGATTTTCCACCTCCAAAAACCTGCTTATATAAATCATACCATTACCGGTTATACCAGAAGGCAGATTTGCATCTTACAATATTGCATAGTCATATTATCAGAGGATTATGGGCTGAAGTGTATTGTGCACTGGGGGAATGAATCTGCTCTGTAAAAGCAGCATCAGGTCTAATCATTCTCCGTTCGCATTTATGAATGACACTCGCCAGCCTCTGCGGTCACACACAAAAACCATTATTAGAATTTCATTTAGAGTTCCCGGAAGCGCAGCGGTCGCAGACTGATCAACATCTATCTATCCTGGGAGGGGGACACACTCCTTTCAAAACCTAATTTATTGCGCACAGCCAGAGTTGATCATTGTCATTGTAACCAGGGCAACCGCCAGAGAGTCGGAGGCACGAGAGGCGGTGTAGTTGTAGCTGAATGGCCAGGCGTCCACTGATGGGGCTCGGATCCACTTTCCCCCAAGTAATTTAGCCCGTTTATTCACCCCTCCAACCCTATCTTGCAGGGCTGGCTGAGTCTTATGTTTCATTACTCTGGCAGTGACGGTCGTATACTGTGCCGCGATGGGGCGACAAAACAAGGGCCTGGTTCTGCGGGACGGCAGGACCCCGCCACTTGTCCTCCCACCTTTGGCACGTGGGCCGGGCCGACGGGCCGACTAATTGGGCCGTTCTGTCCGTGTCAGGTGCCTGGTGCCAGGTTCTTAGTGCGGCCTGTCGTCCCCACCTGACAGCAGCCACCTCGGCCGGGACAAGGTGAGGCGGGGCGAGCTACCCCCTCAACTCACAGCGCCCGAGGTGTGGCTGATTGGTTCAGGTGAGACAAAACTCCCCTTACAATGAGACTGGCTCACGTCCTACTTATTGGGACAGGATGCTCGGAGATTCTGGTTTTCGACATATCTTTTAAGTCCGATCCTCACTGATTGGTGAACGCCATGGATAGAGTGAACTTTCTGATTAAACACACGGGGGAATACACTGGTCAGAAAAAGGGTCACTTTAAAGTAGAAATGGCATTACTTTAATGCTTTATTAGCATCATAAACATGTGTCAATATTGTTAACTTGTCTAGGTTTCAAGAGACTGCTTTACCATGTTTGTATAGTGATGAAAGAATATCGTTTATAATGTAATACAAACTACATAGTTATGATCATCGCCAGTAAACTAGTAAATGTTGTGATTTCGAAGTAAATTTCCCACTATTACAGGACTGCAGGCGGTAAACAGTATGAGCTGCCACTGAAGCAGATTTTAGCATCACCAGGGCCAGCAATGGAAGGATTATTAATTCATAGTGCTTTGATTTAATGTTCCTATCCACGAAGCCTGTCAAAGCCAATTTCTGGTCCCGGCCAACATTACCAGTATGCCTTCTGCACTGCCTCAGTCTATGTTCAGGGGCCGGACCATCCTTTCATTAACGAGTAGAATTAACAGATGTCTCTCTCCCCTCCATTTTTCATGTAATGCTACACTTACCCTGGGCAAAATGACATAAAAAACGTATAAATAGGGTAGGCATCATGGCAAAGCAAGCTGCATTCACGGATAATATAACAGCAGATGCTACCATTCTACTTTTCAATGTCATGCTTTCATTAGAAAATGGATAAAGTACGTAAGTCGTTTTATTGGGAAAATTCACATAAGATATTGGTGGAGTAGTCAAAAAGAAAACCTCCTCGAGAGTATCAGGCCCCCAAGTGGTACATTGGGAGGTGGCGTCTCGTTGAGTTGACGTTCTGCTTAGCATTAATAACTGCTGATGACAACAGGGTAATCCTCTCGGCCTACGCCTGCCGCCCGCTTATTCCGGCCCACTCGCCTGGGGCCGGCCGCACGCAGAAAGCACTAAGTGGTCTCCACACTTCCAGCCCACATCAATCGAAACCGGGCTAAACATGTCTTCGCAATTACGCCAAATGAACCAGCAGTCCTGCCTTGTCAACACCAGAGGAGCTAGCAAATGACTTTGCAACTAAGCATATTTGCACAACTGGCTTTTAAAAACGCGGAAGAGTTGGTTGGAGGGGTTGGGGGGATTTGCCGCTGGCGGACGGGGTGGTGGTGGTGTTGGGGGCCTGGTCTGACTGTCAGCGATGCGCCGGGGTGCAGAGATTAGTGAGTTAGCCGCCGCGCCGCCTTGGAAGCATGTTAAAACAAAACCTAGCATGCTTCCTCTAATTCATTTCCACATAATGCAATTAACCCACGCGCCGCGACTGGAGGGGTGGGACTGATTTATTGGCGGGGTGCTCGGGCAGGAGGAATGACCCTTTCCCAATACCCCATTCCCCCGCCCTCCTCCAACTCCCTCACCCAACCATCTATCACAGTGCACCTTACCCAGCTTATTGGCCAGCCTAACAATTCAATAATCCCATCTCTGTTTTGTCAGAACACTGACGTGGTTGGGGTGAGTTCCGTGCTGGTGGGAAGGGGTGGGAGTTAGGGAGCATCACAAGTTACTCCATCAATGCGGTAGGACGGGGGTGACGGGCAGGGGGTGACAACGTCACACGGATAACCATCACTGGTTAATACAGTGTCCCACCGCCTGGCCTAAATCGACTCTTATCCCATTCACAGGGGTGGACCATCGCCGCCGAATCATGTGTGAATTGCGGCCATCGCCGACCGATGGTTCATTGGCAGGCCGATATTCTAAGAGACCTTTGCAATGGCTGTTGCCAACGCCCTTCTTCTAAAGAGATGAATCTAGTTTTGCAGGTAAACAATCTGCAGGCAATAGGCTTTAGTTTTTGTCAGGGTAAAATATATCTATGGCTTGGGATTTTATACATTTGATATCTGAGTAGAAGCTCTAAAATTGCATTTAAAAACATTCAATTAACCCTTTAAGGACGCCAGTATCACTCAGGCATCACCACCTATTGACACCTGTATCTCTCAGGCATCACCAGGCCTAGACGCCAGATGCCTCAGAGATACATAGCACATATATCAGAATTATGAATTTCATGCTCAATATAATTATATCAGACCATTTCTTTTTTCATTTCAAAACTCTGAAATAGTTCATATAATCTGCCATCCAACTATTGCCATTTGGAAAATTAATTATTTTTTTTATATTTAGCTTGTCATTGGTCTAATTATAAACTTTTGCTATCAGTGGCGTCTTTTGGGGATATTCTCTGAATAAATTGGTGGCTATTTTGCTCTATATAAAAATTTCATGGCGTCTTGAAAGGGTTAATGGTAAAGAACTTAATTTGAAGATAATTCCCCGAAAACAGAGAAACGACAGAACATCCCAACAAGCTTATTCAAGAACGCATCAGACCTCAGGGTAAAATTTTCTTGAATAGGCAAAATGCGAAACTATAGACATTCCTTCAATTTCAAATCCTTTTCATGCCGGTAACACATTTTCCATTGTGCCTTACAGTGCAACGTAAACACAACACGAGCATTTACTCAGAAATACACGCGTTTACAGAAGGTACAAAAAGCCTCGTTCATCTGACATTTGCAGAGGGAACAGAATCCATCCAGACACTTGCCCCAGTTGGGACCTTGTGTAAATGTCACATTCCGGTAATGTTTCAATCGGACGGAGACGGCGCTGAGGATGCCTTGAGCAGATCGGCCCAATGGAGCTGCTCACCGAGCTGCTCCCTACCCCACAACATACCCCGGGCTGACCTTTCTCAAGCTTCACATGCGTGCTCCCTAAGAAGCCGAGTCACTAATGGCAGGTTGGCGAGGCAGCTTCGTTTGGCTGCAACAAAGTGTCATATTAACTGGTCAAATGCCTCCCGCCTAGTCCCTCCCATTAGCAGCGCCCTAAACTGGGACCAGCAGAAAGCATTCCCACGATCGCAGCAAGCCGTCGGGTTGGGCTGCCGCTTTACTGCTCTCCACCGCCTTCCTTCACACTGAGGTAAAAAGCGGGAACCTTCAGGAGATCGACTTGCTCATAAAACATGCAGAGCATCAGTCAGCTATTCACCGCTTTCATGGGATTCTTGTGAAGCAACACAGTAGAGTAAAATCACTACGTCCTGTTACAACCGACACAGAATTGATCAGAGTAGAACAGTGATTACGCTGTAGTTTCACAGGAAATTGGCCAACGAAACTTTGAGAGGTGCACATTTAAAATAGTCTATGTTTTGTAGCGTCATACTGAAGATAGCTTAAAGAAGCCAATGTAATACAGCAAAAGCTTTCTATATACTACTTACACATGACAGAGGTAAACCTCAATCGTCCTATGTATTCACCCGACCCTGTTCCACTACTTAAGGCTAACTCACTAGACACGATACGAATGTACGTGTGTCGTAGAGCTCCGGTACACCATCTAGCCCGTCCTCTATCTCCATGACGCCCCCCCCCCCCCTCCTCCTCCTCCCCTCCCGCCACCAACCGAGATGGCAGTCCCCACAGTTGCCGTGTGACACCTGGGAACAAGGACCAGACCATCCATGCGCCGGGCTTAATGGTGCCGAGGTGGTGGGCAGCAGACCTCTGTTACACGCTGACAATTGGATTAGGGATTAGCCGGTCGCCATGCGGGCTCATCCGACCTGCGCCGGCGGGCATAATGCTCTCTGCGCCATGCAGGTAATTCAGGGAGCAGCATGCTGCGGCGGCCCGGAGCAGGGCGTCCCCTCCCCATCCACCACCCAAAGCCCTCAGCTCAGCGCGCCCTCCTCGTCTTGCCACCTCATCCATTAGCGGGCGGCCAAGTGGAGGCTGACCACTCGTGTCGTCCGGCGCACCCAGGGCTGTGGGGGCCCGGCTGGTCCGTGATAACCGGGCTGGGGCCCAGTGATAAATGACCTCCAGTTCACTCGGGGGGTTCCCTCTCTCTCTCCTCCACACGGCGCCAACGCCCAAACTACAAACACGCTTATCCCTCCTGAGAAATACGCGACCGGCAATTGGCTTTGTGTGTTCCCTTCTACACGAGCTCTTTCTGAGGTGGCAGCCGACTGAACTGGGTCAATTGGAGAAAACCTACAAGTTGGCTTCGCTGTATGTTAACCTGATTAAATTCTAGCAAATGTTAATGTGATGCGTGGAAAGATTTTATTCAGCGAAGACTTGCTTATGAGATTACAATGTATTATTCATATTGCATGGAGGATAAAATATCTGCTTTTAAAGTTCAATGTTGTCTTGTCCTTGGTAAATCAAAATTAATTTAAAGGTCATACTTTTGTTCACTATTGTACGGATAAATTGTAAAACGAGGAATGGATAGAGATGACTGATTTACATATCTTCATGTATGCGTGCAGCTCAATATCCCATTCACATCCAACCCCAATAAAACTAGTAGGGTGGGTGTTTGGAGCTACAACCACTTGGGTGTCTGTGACATGGCCCCGTACTTACCCGGAGGGACGAAGCTCATTAATCTTGCTAAATGGACCAACTGTCCAGGAGGAAAATGTCACGGCCTTTTGAGTGATCTGACCTTTGGTTGGGATTGAGGTCAGCATATGGTGCTCTGTATGATTACATGACCTTAGAGCGCAGATATTACACCCACAGTAATGGAAACTTACGTCTGACAGTCCCAGACTGCCTTAAATGCATAAAAAAAACATATCAAGCAAAAGTAGCTAATGGAAACATATTCTCCGCCCGCCTCTTATAAGACGACCTTGGGAGAAGAAGGGAATCTGAGCCTTGTGAACCGCTCCCCATCCATCCTGGGGGAAGAGCCTAATTAGTCCGACAACACTTTTTAACCGTAAAGGATGGGCGCGCTTTTATTGAGACCGGGGAAGGCAGGGTCGACCTGCAGGGGAGGCGGGTCCAATTTGTCAACAGAGGTGTATGTACAAACGGTGGACGCGCATGGCGGGGGCTAGGGGCGTGAGGGAAAGGCCCGGAGGTACTGATGGATGCCAACCTGGGCTTCCCACTGCCTCTGACCCAGGCAAACTTGGTGCAGTCATTTAAAAGTCGGCCGGCCGACACGAGGGCGCGGCGGTAGCGTGCTCTCGGGCCGGCCGGCCGTCGTGATGGAGCGGGCCGATCCAATATGTATATATTGACTTTTGATGACACACAGCTGACGGCTTCGATTTGCATTGGGGCGGCGGTGGCCTGATGGATGGAGGGCGGCGCGCCCGGCTATTGCCGGCCCGGGCATCGGGCGGGGGACATCAGAGACAAGCCCTACAGATGGCTGAACGACGAGATCCAATTAATGCAAGTAGGCCTGCAGCCGCGGCTCGGGGGTGGCAACACTGACCCGCCCGCCCGCCCAGCCTCGTCGGAGTAATCACAATATTTTGGCGAGCTGCTCCGGAGACTGGTCGCCACCGCCCGACCAACATTAGCCAGCCATTGAGCCAGCGGGCCAAGGCCATTTAGCTTAGGAATCTACCCACTGTAGGGAATAAGGACACTGCTACTTTGACACTGCTGAAACATTGACTGTTTGGGGTCACAATACACGCATACGTATCCCAGACCGGGTCCCTATGGTGAATGCTGCTTGTGAGTAGAAGAACGGTTGACATGTGGCACCGGTGGCTACATATGGACTACTTTGCGGTCATAGATGTATATATTTATAGTTTTATATCGGGGTTGTAAAAAACCATGACATACCGGTACAACATGTAAATATTCATACACATACGAACAAAGTGCAGATTTACCCCTGTACCAAATTAAAGGACGTACATTAAGACGGATGCCAAAGCTCCATTTGTGACAGATACAAATCAGCACGTCAACAAAGGGAGGTATGTGTAGGACGGACATAATGAGCCGGCCTCTCGTCACTAATTAATGGAACATGTCCCTAATGAGAAAGTCAGTTGGCGAGAGTAGTTGCCTCACCACTCCGTCATCGGCTTCTGGAGCGCTCCCCCAACAGGGCGGGGGGACCTGATTTGCATGTCATCAGTGCATGGGTTCTGGCCCCGATCAGACCTCATTAAGTGTGTACAGTGAGTTGCTCGTACCGTGAGGGAGTTGCTCCCGGTGGTCAGCCTCTCTGACCACTCCGACGGCCAGCCCCCGACCAATACGCCGGGATGACGTCACCTTAATAACCTAGCTAATTCTGACGCATGCATGGCGACATTGGACATGACGTCGCGGCCGGCGGCCTGACGTAAGGGGTGCGGTGACGTAAGGGGGGATTGTTTTGGGAGAGAAAAGAGGACGTGCTCTGGGCCGTGACCAATGGCTCCTCCCGGCCTGAACACCCTGGAGACGCCCCCCTCATTTCAACCTTACTTCCAGGCGCATTTCTCCCACTTCCTGTTTTTACGTCTCTCTAATTGTTAGTGACCGCCCTAGTCAATACCAGCCAAGACTGGGTTAGGCAAATTATTCTCCAGTCAAACTAATTATCCCTGTGGGACTGTGGCCGACCATATTCATTGTCTGTAGTCATTAAGCCTAACCAAGCATGTTATGTAAAGGCTCTAACGTAATGGTCTCTCAGTCATTGTACTCTGCCTGTCAGCAAATGCGACTAATCACACATAGTAATGAAGGATGCCGAGCTCTTCAGAACTACACATACTGGCGCATTTGGAAGCAGAATAATGCCATCTTTTTCTAACAGCAATGACCATGTTCAGACACTTGCTTAGTATGGGTCTTGATCCTTGTTGATAAATAACAAGGTAGACATTTACCGATATCATAAACTGACTGTGTCTCACGCCTCCCGCTATATTACTTTTTTACAACCCAGGCTTCTAAGCTAAATGCCACATCGATGTTGAAGTATTTCAAAAAATATTAAGCAGTTACATGTACAAATTTCGTAAGATTACTTGAAAATGTACCTGTTCAAAAAGATCTAGTACATTCTGTGCAGAACAACAAGGAGTGTTCGATTATTTTCAAAACCGATGGTTCTTTTGGTATTGTCAATCCTCTCCTTGTCCGACAAAATTAATAATAAAGTAACAACGAACTACAACTTCCATGGCATTGAAAAAAGGGCCAACCATGTGTGTAAATAATGACCGAAGAAAATCAAGTGTACCATTTCTAAAATTTCGATTTTCATCACCTACTCGTATTTCCTATTGACATGTCAAAGCTTTTATTCAAAATGAAAAGCCTTGTTGAGCCACTGAAGTATTTTCTCTGTAAAAGTTTGAAAGGAAATTGTTTTTTGTTTTATTGTGTGTACCGTTACTATTAATTATCAAGGCAGTAGGTACTAGTACCAAAAAGGACGGACATAACATTTTAGCGGTAATTAAACGATGTATACTTTCCATGAAACCTCACTTTCATTCTTTGTCAAAGCAACATTGTCAATAATAATATTTTGTTGATCTGGGTTACATGTAGGGTACTGAAACTTCTCCTGCTTTCTTCAGCCCTTTTCTTTACTAAGTCGATCACTATCACAAGACATTTTCTTTATGTCATGAAATAGTCTCTTCTATTCTATTGGTGGTACTTTGGCTGGAAAAAAATCATTGCTGTTTCATCTAGTCCAGTATCTTCTATCATATTTCAGGCCTTCTAATAGGAACAATCATAGGCATGAACAATGAGGCTGGTAATCAATCTGAAGCTTACTTTGCGGCTAGACTAGTTTCTTCTATTCTACTAGTGGAATTTTCAGTAGGAAATAACACTTACGTTCGTCATCAGTGTGAAGTTTCCGTTTCAGCTCGTCCAATTTCTTCTGATCTTTGGCTATGGACTTGTCTCGTTTGAGGGTGAGCGTTTTTTGTTTTTCTTCTTCAGGTAGTTCTTGTACGAGGGAATACTCCTCATGGTGGGTGATACCTACAATGTAGAAAGAGCCACCATGATGTTACACTTTTATACGACCCAACTATACGCAGACAATTGTTTTCGAAAAAATAGGATGGTCTCAGACTTAAAGAATGGAATGGTGTTCTCAAACCCGAGCCAACATAGTTTTGCCAAGAAGTATATTCTTTCATTTTAGCCTTTACCGGCAGCAGTGCAATTGGAGTCTAGACGCTTGGGGAGCATTGGAGTTCAGATAACTGTCTTTTCCTCGACAAAACAAAACATCTGCACTTCCTGAAATGGGTTTTCACTATGGGCGCAAAGCACGACAAAAGATGGTCTATCTCCTTTGAAGCCGCAATAAGAACGGGTACGGCTGCTTGTCCCTTTGAGCTAAATCTCTTGGTATCGATTGCTGTTATGCGTTATCATTCTCTGAGGTGAAGAAAAGAAAGACAGGGAAAAATAGGCTTGAAAAATCTCATACTGAATTAAAATGAAATAGAAATGTTCAAAATGATAATTCTAGAGGTAATTGGCTTTCTTTATAGTAGACGTCTCTAACACGCTGAGGTTCCTAATTTGTACTTCTGGTCATAGTTATCGAAAACAATCGCCATGACTGAGCACCACTGTTTTACATCCGATTCTGTTGTGGTGTGATTAGTTGGTTGTTGGGGTTTAACACTTCATAATCTACCCATACAAAGTGATTGAGGCAAAGTCATCAACACTGAACCACCCCTCATCCCCCTGTTATTATGCGTACAACACTAACCTTGGCTCTACAAATTACCACTCATCTTTCATCTCAATGTTTTCATCAAAACAAGGCCCGATCGAGACAGTATTTGATTTAGGCCAATACCCGGTTTAATTTTCTGCTCTGAAGGCTTTCATAACTGAACTTTATGTCTGGCACATTTACTTGTTGAAAATCGGCCTTTACAAAATCCGCTGTATGGGATTAGGTTTCAAGCGGAGCACATGCTCATTTAGTCCAGAATCAGGCTGGACTGTCAGCTTTTTATGCTAATGACATTTTTGTTAAAACCACCTGAGCAAATGGTCAATAATACTATGTTGGTTATTATGAAATATTAAGATGGGTGTCTCTATTTACGGCCAAACATGATTGTAATTCACAGCCAAACTTTATGTAATTCATACACCTGCACGCCCAGTTTTAAAAGGCTCTCTCTAGCTATGAGGATTGAATTACATTCTTTCAATGAAAGCCCCAAGGACCCTCATTATATTGAAAGTAGCAGTCACTTGTCACCTGATCCGACATCCCTGTTTGGTGCTTATTGGACTGAAGACGTTACTTAGTCCGCCGTCTTATCGCCTATTATAGTCCTGATCAGGTATCGTATTTGAGAACAATAGGTTTGCAATAACATAGAAGGTGCCTTTAAAGGTAATACACCAGTTAACGGTTAGAAAGATCTCTAAATTCACATTTGCATGGTTCGAATTTATCTACACGAGCATGATTTTCCTCTTCACTTATGCAGATTATAAGATTAGTATCTTAATATATCTGATCCCTTCAGAGACTTTCTTATATCATTAGTACATGTATGCCAACATCACTTGGCCATTCATTTCCTCTCTCTTTTGTGCTTATCCACATGGTAAGAATATATTAAAAACCAAGTAAACCATAAGAGCAGATCATACATACTCCTTTTACCCTGGATCTGCTGAGACAAAGTCCCGACATTAAGCCCCTCACGTTGAGCATGCACCCACTGATATGACTGTCGGACTAAGAGGTGACCTGCAGGCAGCATGCACTGCCCACCCGCCACACACTTAGGCCCTGTCAGCATTCTTAATGCCCACTTCCTGACTTCAAACTGAGCAGAATCCGAGTCATTACTACCCGGCGAGGTCGTGAGCTGCTCCCGATGGGAGCTGCTCATCTCACGCCATCATCACCGCCAACATTCGCCGAACCATATGGGTCATGGGGGAATTCCTCGAAGCAGAATATGTGTTTTTGTGAGCGCACAAAAAAAACTAGATCCACAGGTGACAATCAGTATCATTTGATACAAAAACTATGTTTATATTCTTTTATTTCTGTATGTTATCACCAGAGTTCTCGATCCAGATTCAACCCTTCGAGGAAAAACGGCAAAGCAAGGTAGATGGTGATATTTCTTCGGAACCGTAGCCTCTAATCAGAAAGAGATTATTGAATCTATAGGCGCACCCTGCCCTAACCAAAGCTGTAAGTACTAAATTTACGAGACATCTTACAAAAAGTTCAAAACGGTGTAGGCTGTACACTATTTAAAATCTGACTTAGTTATTCTTTTATGTATCTTCTTGTCAATTTCTATAGCTTCTTCTAGGACTGGGTATCATAAAAAATGATGTTTTCGTTTTTGACTCCCAATATCAATTTATGTCACTACATGTATACAATTAATTTTTCAGTCTTGCAATGGCTGATACTCTATAGACGAAGTACCGCAGGAGCGACACCTGCTTAATCAACTGCCATTAGGCTGTACTTTAAATTTAGAGACCACTTCCCTCATTAGCCCAATTATCTAGAGACACTTCTTAGATGGCATAACTGCAGGGAACAAAAGAAACATAATGTATACCATCAGCCTACATTTCAATACCATCAGTCTACATTTCAATTATTTTCATACCATACTTCATCGAGCGTGCCTTCTTAAATAAAGCACTACCGTACTTTAAAACCCCTTATTTAAGCCGCACCCTTAAAGTTCAGACTTAATTGACTTTTATTTCTGAATGTAACCCTATTCAAACTGTGGCTTAAATTAGGGTTCTTTACCATCAGTTTATGAAATCGATACAATAGCTGTATTGATTTTGACCTTCTGTGATATTTTTAACATTCCATGACTTGTCGATGCCCACATTGGCGTTGCGAGTTTGTCTCTGTTGGCAACCCTGAGTGGTGATCATACTCACCTATTCTGAAGCAGATGGTGATCATGAGTTGGGCGACCGTGTGGCTGTCGTCCACCTGCAAGGTCTTGACGCTGCCGTCCAGCATGCGCACCCGGAGAATCCGCTGCTTCTTCCTGTACTCCAGCAGATCCTGCAGCGGAAAGAGGGCAAAGAGTATTACACAGTGTCGGCGGGTATACATCTTCTAAAGAATGGTGTAGTGTCATTCTACATGGATCAAACAAAACTATACATGAGACGAGGGTCTGCAACTCGACGAATTGAAAAGAAGGCAGAAAAGCACCACTTTCATCTCGTAGCAATGAAAACCTGGGTTAGGAATGTAAAATAGTTTAAAATAGCTGTATAGTAATAGTTTCAGAAATACATTTTGTTTATTAAGTGTGTTACTATGCCAATACTTATCATACAAAATAATCACTTACAATATAAACGTTTTCCAAATTTCGCAATTGTAAAATATAACTGGAAAGAGGGGATTGGCATTAAAGACTTGTTACAAATAGAATCAGTCCAGAAAACATTGAAGGGGGGCGGGGGGTGGAGGGTTAGACTTTCCTATATTTAGATAGAGTTTCCACACGACCTTTGGTATCTGAAACTGCATGTCTAACTATCAAACACTCTTTAAAATTCGGTTAAACTTAACAATGTAGGTTATAAACTTGACGATAGATAAAGTTTATAACAAGTTAACATTCAACATTTCTTTAGTAGCTGTCGCTACTGATGGGCCGGACATTTTATATTTCATTTGAATTTAAAACGAAATTAGAAAAAAAAGATTTTTGGGTAGGTCTAAACTGGCACTGTGAAATACTATTGCAAGCGTTTCCAGACCTAAAATATCAATCTATTTTATGATATATAGGACCCTGAGATATATGGGAACATAGATATATACATGGATTTCATTTTGGTAGGGGTAATAAGGCCTAAAATAATTATTTTTCAGATTGCCAGTGTCGAATGCCCGAGAGGCTGAGTCCAGCAGCTTGTCTAGGCCTATCATGGTATTATCATTTGAACTGCTGGAAAAGATATATGTACCTACCTGTATAGCCTGAGTCCTGAATGCATCTGAATGGGTATATCCTCCACAATTATTGGGTTTAGTCCAATGTCATCCTGGTTTCCTGAGTTCAATGTATCGGTGCAGGCGTGAGGGGAGAAAACCCAGCCAGGATGACGACGCCATGTTAGGTCTGACGGTAACCAGACAAAACGGCCCCTCCGCGAAACGGCCCCGACCTGACAGCCCCCCGGGAGGTGTGGGGGTTCGTGCCGTCACTGACGGTGTCAGCCTGTCCTAACTTCACCCGGTTCCGAGGAAATAGCGAAATCGTGCCCAGCAAAAGTGGGGCTAATTTCTGAAAATTAATGCCAAGTACCACATTGGCCCACACCTTCTCCCGACAGGGACGGATTTTTCATTTCAAAATCTAAATTTGGCAAAAATTAGGGGAAGGGCGCCCCCTTTTCAATGCTCGAACATAACGCCGCCCACTGCAGTCAGTCCCCTCGGTCTGACAGTGTGTCACTGTCAAGCCCCAAGGCCTCCTCGTGTCCGATCGATCCAATGTTTTCCCTTCGCCTTCCCGCATGAGTTTTCAATGCCTTGTATGCGTTTAAGTTAAAGTTGAACTTTAAGGAGGTCCAGACGTCCAAAATATATATATTGAAAGCATCGTAGCCAGCCGGTCAACATTTTGGCAGAATCGTCCGGTAGACTGTATCAACCGTCTCCGCTAGGGGCTCACAGTGATACATCTACCACGAAAATGGGTCAAAGACGGACTACCCAGTGAAAAACGATTTGCGTCATTTATCGCAGAAATGATCGATTTGGACCATTCTTTTTGTGATATTTGGGTAGAATATGTGACAAGGATCACGGGGATACCCAGTTTTGCAGTGGACATGCGGTATTTTTCGCATTTTGAGCGATAGTCCAATCCCCCTATCCCCACACCCCTCCTTGATAACGTTTTAGGTCTACAGGGGGACTCTCTTCTTAGAATGGTCCGGTCACGTGAGGACGTCTAGGCGATTCTCATGGTGGCATATAACCGGCCCATAACTAGAGTATCAAACTATGTACTGATGTGATAGGCCACTCTTCTAGATCCTTCATGTTGAATCCTAATAGATATTTTATAAATATAGATGTATGTGGGAGCAGTCTCATGATGTGTATTGGGAAGTGTATTGGGGAAACATCGATTCGGTGAACACGTCACACAGGGGGGACAGGTACACTTAATTTTCCTCGGCATAACTACTGAGATTGGGTGACACCCAAAAGTTACAGACATCAAATCTTTAAGATCTTGTTTGAAAAACTCATCGGAAGAGGTAACAATGCTCCCTGTCAATTTCCTCTTATTTGTAATTCCATACAACAGACGCCTCAGAAAGCAATATTTCAATGTTATTCATTCGGCCACAGTTTCCTGTTAAAGGTACAGATCATTGAAGGTAATATAATCCTTAAGTTGAGTGTCGGCTAAGTCCATGCAACCATGGATCGGGGCAGTAATAACTAAGATGGCACGAATAAAACACAATAAATACAAGGACTGATGGGAGGAGTTTATTACAATGTTATCTCCTCAAAACATCACATTGCGACCCGTTTGCTGATACACAGACGCTTCCTTGTTACTGTTAGAGAGGTATGCCCGACTTGCAATATCAAGAGCTGCTTACCTAAAGGCGATATACCTCCTAAACCCATCTTCTATAAAGATCCTTATACTGATTACATTTTTCCAACGGCCAACAAAAGTGAGTTTTGTTCAATCAAGTGGATGATAACACTGAGTCAGGGTTATTGATATTGTACCGTCTAAGGTGAGTTCTAATCCGGCGCGATTACGATCATGTCTATACATGGCAACAACGGGAGGGGGATGATAAAAAGGTCCTTCTGATGCGAACACCATGGCGGCGCGGTGTGAATTAACCCCTGGGCTAAGATTAGCCAGACGGGGCTTTACTATGGTGATTAATGAGGCTGCAGGAGGGGATGGGAAGTGATTAGATCGTTTGGTGCCTATGATGTCTAATTGGCGTGATTCCTGGAGGAGAGAGATGGGCTGCAGGCGGTCGGCTACAGGTCGGCTAGTTACGAGCCAATCGCCTGCTCCTAACGCGTATTTATGATCTATGCCAACCTATACAATATCCCCAAATCTGATAACTGCGCGGCACACTAGATTGTGAGATTAGAGAGCAGCGGGATGCTGTTCCCTCGAGTTTTCAATAAAAAGTGGGAACACTGGGACACTAGGCATACAGCCTCTGGTTAAAGAATGTCTGTGCAGTAAGAATATGTTGGTTTTATGTAGCTTTTTTTTTTTATCTTTGATACAGAGGGTGATGGGGATGGATGGCCTCTACTACATCTTTTCTTCAGGTGAACTCTGGCTCCCTTTCCGCCAAGGGTCATTTCTTTGCCTCCAGACCACTAATCTGTTTCCATTCCTACCGTCAATTCAATTAAAGGATTTTCGGGATATTGAATATGGATTAATATTTGCAGGAGATGCCTTTTCTGGGGAAAGTAAAACCTGGGACTTAGGACTGTAATCAGGTGTATTGATTAAATAGGAAATCCGTTGGTTCTCCAAAACCTAAAACGACGGACGGCCCCAATTAGCATGTTCAATTCACACTTTCAGGGATATTGATATAAACGATCCGGCAATTCTAATCGCGCTGCCGACACGTGACACTCGTCTTAATTGGGGCGAACACTCCAAGTGTAAAACGGACATTTTCTGGTGACTGGTCATTTAGTGGCCGGGTCAAAAAGCACAGCACCCGGCCAAGTCCCTGGGAGTGGGAGACATGCGAGTTACAACCACGGCTGGACTGCCGTACTACAACCAAACAATCTATTTACTGAAGATCCCAGGCTCTTAGAGAGAATTAGCCGTATAGCCTGGCACTTTGCAACTCCCCGCGGAGACGGATTAAAGGCGAGTTGGTGGTTTTAATTTGGCTGGGAGGTGGCGGCCGGCTGAGTGGTCCTACCAGGTGGTTTATTGGCCACGCGACGCCCGGTAATACGCCGTGGAGGCAATGCTTCAGAGAACCAAGGCAACGCACTCATTTCAACATGCATCACTAAGCCCGGCCTCATTAGGGCCTGGCTCTCTATGTTAATTAAACTCGCTTCTAACTGCAATATTGCACGAGCCAATGTTCAAGCTTCTGCCGCAGTAGTGTACGAGGGGAATGGGGAAGGGGAAGAGGGTGTAGTGGGTTGGGGTAAGGGTGGGGTTGCCTTATAAGAGTCTGCGAGCAGGGGGTGGGGAGTCTCTTGACTGCTCACAAGGAGGGAGGTAAATGTGCCCAGATTCCGACACGACAACCCCCGTCGGCACACGGCCTACACGAGCAGCGCCAATCCCTCCCGTTTGTTCGCCTTCCAAATTAAATGCTGTTTCGAGATGGCATTCTTTTATTCATACGGTCGGCGGCAGAGAAGAGGCACACTAGAAAACTTAATTCTCAGGGAGCCAAATTGAAATTGAAACCAAACCGCTGTCTGTGAAAGACTATCAGGGTACTGTTGATTGATAAGGGGCTTAGATTGAGGCTCTTTTTGTCATGCATCTTTGATTCAGCTCCACAACCCGACGGCCAACATCCACCGAGTCGATGCCTGTAAAACCCGAACCAAACCTGCCAAACTCCTCTAATGTGTAACGTCTTCCCGTCACCTTAAACACACTCTGGTTCACATTCTCCCACAGAAATTGCGTCGAGAAGATCCCATATCTTTAAGAAGAATGAAAAGGAGGTTTTTGTATAACGTTACTATTTTCAACTAGATGTAGAAGCGCTTGGGGATTTTACTGCAGTGAAGATGTGTAATCATCCGGATGGCTTTTTCTCCTTCAACTTTCCTTGTTGTATTTTCTTGTTGAACTACTTGGCTGTATAAAATCTCATTGCACACAGGAGAGAGGCCCTCGTGGACTGAGGTGCTCAGAGCAGATTCTGTGCATGTGATGTTGCTCATTTGAGATTTATATCTGTATGTATGTTAAGCTAAAAGGACTAGTATTCTCTAGACACAATAAAGCCATATCCTTTGATTATGAACTATGAAAATGGCTTTCATTAGTCTCGTGTGCCCTCTAGAAGGTCAATGAAAAAGTGTTTCCGCTATAATGTCAACATCAAAATAACATTTCAAACATTGCAGCGTCAATGTAATCTCGGTAAATCAGCAAACATATCCACTGGGGTTTTCCTACAAATTGTCTGTATGTCAACTATGTATTTCTGCCTGTGTGGCGTGTGGCAGCACATGAGTGGTGATAGTGACGGAGAACAATGTCAAACACCTGCTGATAGCCCTGACTCTTGTTTCTGCGGGGCCACCCCCCTCCCTCCCACCCCGCCCTTCACAAGTCAGTGGCGAGGCCAACGATCGCGCCGCTTGCTCCCCATCCAATCAGGTGATGGTGTTAGCATTTTTATCCGAAATCCTCAATTACACTGCGCCTGCTGCGGCCTAAAATGAATTCAGCATGGGGCTTCATCCATCAAAGCTGTCAAAGAATTTTATCAGAATGCAAATATTTTGCTTGTCTGTTGATTATGAATGAGGCGGTATATCGGCGCTGGGAGAGGCGTTGGCGGAGGGGGCAGCAGCGGGCCGTTAGACCAATTTAAGGGGGGATCACACTACGCTAATTTCTGGGCGCATCGGGCGAATTTCATCTCAATAATAATTGCCGATGGTGGAATAGTAAGCTTCTATTCAGTACCTGTATGGAAATATATAAAGCCCCTTTTACAGTTTATGTTCTGATACTATTTCGACCAACCTCGTATAAATCTGTCCAGAAATACACTTGTGGTGAAGTGGGCGTCGGATATAAAAAGGGTCGACATGGATCTAGTTGGGAAAGGTAGAAGCTATCTTTTTTCTTCCCGCCGTAGCCGCCTTCTCCCGGGCCGAGTATATAGTAACATGAGGCGGGCCCGGAGAGCAGCGTCGTCCCTGAGCGACCAACACCGGCTAACCCGACCCCCACAGAGCTCAACCAAGTCTCCAGGGGCCGCCCGGAGGACCTGGGTCGGGCCCACCACCTCCCCGTGGGGGCAGGATTGGTGGTTTGATAATTACAAAGGTGCGCCTCGAATCTGACTCCAGTCCACAGGAAACTAGTGGGTTGTCACTTTGTGCACATGAAAAGTAGGCAGCCTAATATAAAATTCCACATGGCATCACCGAAAGTGTCACAAACCTGTTTCTTTCTAGGGACAT
This sequence comes from Lepidonotus clava, assembly GCA_936440205.1. Classification (NCBI taxonomy): domain Eukaryota; kingdom Metazoa; phylum Annelida; class Polychaeta; order Phyllodocida; family Polynoidae; genus Lepidonotus; species Lepidonotus clava. The sequence goes on from OW387134.1 coordinate 22,087,751, forward strand.
ACCTCGTCTTTTATAGTAACCACACATTATCTATATTCCAAGAAACCACAGGATGAACCTGACATTTTCAACTGGATGAAAAGGATAAATAGCAGTTTTCTGCGTAAAAATGCCAAGATATCAGCAAAATGCCGAATACCTTAAGCACAAAACTATCCTAGCCATACTGCGCGCCTACAGGAACAACCTGTCAATAACAGTGATTCTCGATACGGCCAACCGGGTTAGCGGCCTCAAGTTCCATACAGTTGCTTTTAACTCCTTGTTTTCTTGCCTCTCTAATTGAAGTCCTGCCCCAGACTTGTATTGAGTGTAGGCCCGAGTCGGGACCAGGAGGTCACGGGTCACTGGAGGCGGATCAGAGTGGTGGTCACTTAGGCCTGTAACATGCTTCCGCCACCGGCTTCCGGCCGCTCGTGGCAAGGCCAAGTGACCACTGCACCCTGTCCACTTTAATTTCCCACGTGCAGGCTCAACTGACCAGCCCGCCCTGACGTGGCCTGGTCCCTATACAGGCAGGAGGAGAACCCCTCAGGGCCAGGGGTCTACGGCCAGCTCCTAGTCCCTGCCCTCGGGGCCTGCTGGTAAGCAAAGTACTAGCTTTGGTGGAACACAGTTTGTCATTTTCAGAGTCAAACCAAACCCTAGAATTGAAATGTCCCCAAATTAGGAATCGAAATATCGATTCAGTTGGTGAAGACATTAGAAGAAAGACACTACAAGTCAGGGTACTCGTTTTCGTTTTACGAAAAGTCTGTGGTAATGGAAATGCAAATGCTTAAATGGATAAAAAAAAAACGCGGAGAACAATGCACAGCTACTACCCATAGTTCCAAGGGAGGGAATATGATAAGTTTATTTGTTTTTCGATTCAATTTGGTAAACCTTATTAAGCAAGGGCTTAATTTTCTTAACCTATATCTGAATGTGCAGAATCAGCAAAAAACAAGTGTTAAGGAACGGGTCCAAAATCGAGGTGTTGGGGTGTCAGAAAGACATGATCGGACTAAAAGATGGAGAGATCCCGGAGCCCCCTGATACCCTTACCGGCTCGGAGGGTGGTAGTGTTTTCTGCGCAGTGCCACAATACCAGCGGCTTGTTAGTCTTGCCGGCGAGTAGAGTGCTTCAAAGGCGAGCTGACCCATTACGGCCTCATGTTTGTCAAAGTGGAATCATTAGGCAGCTGCTGGGGGCGGCGGGCACATGACCACATCTCCCTAAGTGACTTACTTGTCCACAGATGTATTCTAAGCACCTTGGACCTTGCCTCTCCACCTCGTCCCACCAACCCCACAGGGAGGGCCACCAAAACAGCCACAGGCGCCTGAAGGCGTCGCCACTTAGGCCGAAGGTACACAAAAGGTTGGACTTTATCTAAAGAGAATCTACTCGCGAAAACCGTGGGCGTGGTTGAACGTCAAAACACGCGTCCAGACACGGATGCAAAATGTATATCAACTGGGGTGAAAAAGACCCATCCTACTTGATGGAAAAACCATATTGACTTCAAGGACATATTCTGAAATGATGTTTATTTCCAACGTCCGCTCTTTGACCAAGAACAGAGAGAGGGGCAGCAGTGGGCCTCCACTGCCAGACGGCCAATATGGAGTATATTAAAATGCTGACCAGGGCTTTGGGCCGGGCAATCAAAAGGCGTCGGCCGGAGCTGGTCTCTGTCACGCACCACTCCCACCACAGGCAATGGGAATCTACGGCTAGGGCCATTTTCTGCCAGCCACCATGCTGATGCTAAAGTCCTGTTCTAATATCAGTTTGCTGCCCTAATGCCATTTCACTGTCCTGATGCCACTTTGGTGTTTTAACGTCACAGTGCTGTTCTAATGTCACAGTGTTGTTCTAATTTCACCATGCTGTTAAATTGCCAGTACGTCATTGTAGTGGGTCAGTGCTGTTCTAATAACACAGGGCTATTATCATACTGCTATGCTGTTCTAGTGTCACAGTGCTACTGTAAGGCAATATGGCCGGTTTAATACCATTGAACTCTTCTAATATCATGGCACGGTGTTAATGCCATTGAGCTGTTCACATCGTGGCCTCCTTGTTTTAACTGGTTCGTCCACACAAGGCCTGATCTTCACTCCGTGATCATCCCCCGCCTATCGCCCCAGTCAGCTACCGCCCCTCACATCCCAGCACATGGCAGAGACTTGTCCAAATATTGGGTTTTCATTGCCAGAGCTCTGAAACTAATCTGCACCATGTTCCGTTTTTCTAAACCCATCCACGACTTCCATTTTCCCGTCAGCTCGCGTTGTCTGTCCCGAATCGGGTGAAACTGTTGATCTAGAAAGGAGCCGCCGCCAGACCCACACGCCAGCCATAATGCAACCAATGCCTTATCTGGCGGATCATTAGATGAAACGGCCGCCACTTCCCTGGTTCACAGAAGACTGTTTGTCACTAGGCGTCGCCCGAGAGCGCTGATGATAGGCAAAAATAGCCCTGAGAATATAGAGACATGCTTGTTGCCAACTCATCACACCGCCGACGTTTTTCTGCGCAAAGCACAGGCTGATAATACTATTCGAGAAAAAAACAACTCTTCTGAAATCACCATTAAATCTAAAAACCCGATTTCTGCAATCTCTTTCAACCCATCTAAGCTTTGAAGTAGCACGATAGATTGCAATCTATATATTTTTCTCTCTAGAAATATTAATAAGTTCTTGCTGCCTCTTCTAAGTGTAATCTTTGAGAAGTCTAATCGCATAGTGGACGTGTCGACTGCAAATTAAACCCAGTGCAACATTAGAACCGAGTCTCTCAGAACAGCGTTGAAAACGTACGATTATTTTAACTTTGCTATGTGCAACCTTTGGATAAATGGCCGTGCTACGCACAGGGAACCCTTAGGCACATAGCACATGTGCGTTTTGTACGTGTACCCATGACAACTAAACTATGACGGATGGCCGCCTGCTCGGGCCGTGGAGCAGACTGTGGGAACGATACGAGATGATGCACATGTGATAATCACCAGGGACCTCTTGTGTTGTACGGCCCTGCCGGCTCCCCCTCACACCTGCCCGACGTGAGCGTGTCTCCCACCTCCCCCACACCCTCCCAGCCTCTCTCCTTGCCTGCCGCTAAGACGCATCAATCTCAGGCAGCCGGCTAATCGGCGAAAATCACCTGCCATATAATACAGGCCAGGGGAATCTTTTTGGTTTACTTGCAGCTGGGTTTTAACACAAAGCTCCACCGCGGAAGGAGCAAGGCGGCGTCTTCCCACCCGCCTTTTAGGTACATTAATTTGACTGGGTGTTTAAAGTTCATCGGCGAACTCAACAAAAATACTGTCAGGAATCGGGCCTTTTTAGTATGTGCTGTTATCCTTCAGAGCAGGTGAAATGTCCGAACGAGTTTATATATATTTGTGATTACTGTAGCCAGAAATAGAAGAGTATGTATTTTCGAAAAAGGTCAAGCCTTTCATTTCATGGAACTATGCATAGGCAATGGTTGTCAGCGAACTGGCTTGGCGATGCAGAACATTGCTTCACAGTTGTATTGGGGGTTGATCCCAGACAAATGCCCAAACATTCAAGTCTACTTTATATGTACATAGAAAAGGTTGTGGCGGGCGGATAGAGCGACCCGGGCATGGGCCGAGCGTCTGGGCCCACTTAGGGTAGGAGGCCACTTTATGGTCAAATGGAGAGGTGGATGATTGGAATATATCTGGAGAAATGCGTAATGGGGTCGGAGCAATTCAGCTAAAAGAAATCTCATTGGCGTGGCGAGCCATCCATTCTGATCAGGCCGTCCGCTAGGGGAGCTGTTCTTGGAGGGGGCGCCCTGCCGGAGGGGTGGGGGCAGGTCAGGCCGGAGAGGGCCTGAGTCCACCTGGCACCTCCAGGCTCCCTCACCTAAAACCACCCCTGGCCCTCACCCCAACCTACTCAACCATCACCTGTAGGCCCTGTCGGTCAACCCGACCTCGACCTCACCTACCTGACGGCGTCAGATCGCCTTTCTTACAACCAGCCGTACGATCCTGTCCAACTGCTAATAGGGACAGGGTTAGTTTTTATCTCTTACTTGAACCCAAGTTTGTATCGCATGGCGCGGCAAAGCCCGTGACCCGCTATGGAAGTGCGACCTGGCGTTGTTTGTACAAGCCGGCCCGAATGGTGCACGCTCACAGGGCGGGCGAGAAATTGCTTCATGTCGGGCCGCGACAAAAACAATCAGGTTAAGGTCCTTTCCGTTTCCTGGGGCAAGCAGGCAGCGGAGACTTGAAGCCTTTCTAAACACCACCGATTCAGGCTGGGAATCCTTTTAGCGCTTCATTGCGAATTCCCCTCATTGGCCGGCCTATGGCGGCCCCTTTGTTTCTGGCCTATTTAGGCCCGGTTCCATCACGCCCATCTAAACCGTCTATCCTGGGGATCTGGCTGTAAAATTGAATTCAGCGCACGCAGGACTGGGATCTAGCGGCCAGCCCCCTCAAGTCACAGTGTCCTCCTGAGCTTTTGTCTTAAGGAGTCATCCTCTAAGAATTGCTTCTAATTACATTCTCATGAGAGGGTGGGGCCTTGGCTCCTCAGTGGGGGATGGGGGAGCCTCCAGTGGGCACCCAGGAGGGATTGGCCGAGGTTAGGCTGGTGATCAGGACGCCCGTCCTCACCCTCCCCCTCCTCCTCCTGGGTCCTCTAAGGTCGCTGAGCCCGACATCAGGGGCTAACACGACACGGTAAACCCCACTTCCCACCGAGGGGGAGGACAGCTGCCTGGTCCTACCTACGGCCAGTTGGGTCAGTGCTTAGCTGGTTGGACTTTGGGCCAAGCCGAAATTATAAGGCAAAGGCAGAAAGCCACCCCAAACAACTCTATTCCATACTTTGCAGAGGGACCATGCATAGGTGTAGGGCCAGCAAAGTGGCTGTAAAGCACTGAGCAAAGAATGCATTGAACCTCAATGAATCATCAGCCGGTTAATACAGATCGAGATCAGCTCTATTCTGGTAGAGAAAGGTAAGGAGCAGGTCCTATACCCTCTCATGTAAGACTCACGTACGTCGATGTGACCTTGGCTGACCAGGCAGCAGTATACAGGCCGCTGACCAGGAGGCAGCAGCCTTTCAAGCAGTGCTCTCCCCGACCAGGCCTGGTGGCTGGAGAGGCCGCCCTCCTGCCCGCTGTTCCCGGGGGAACCTGCCCTTTTATGTGGGCACCCTTTCGTCAGAATTAAGTGATCCAGCACTAATGGCCCATCTCAGTCGAGACACAGGTCCCCGACCCACTGCCAATTTGTCAACGTCTTTGATATCTAATATATGCCGTCTATAGGCTCAGTGTAACCCTTTGGTTCTTATATGGAAAGAAACCGTAAAATCTAAACCTGACTAATCCCCTCACTATTCATTCTTTAAATCTCACATGCCTAACCTGAAAGGCTGATAGGAAGTAAATCTATGCAGTTGATATAACCCTTTTTTCCCATCAAAATATGCGCATAATATTAGAAATATATTCTGACGTCGGGCCATGCTTCCTCCTCTCTTGGGCCAACATGGTGATACAGAAGGGAGTTGGGGCTGCAGGCTTGGCCCTTTTATGGCGGACATGTGGGAACTGACAGGAAGGAAATGCCCTTGTTAAACAGAAACACAAATGTTATGCCCGCCCAACTTCCGACGCCTCCCTGTGACCAAAAAGAGATGACGTTAGGGCAACACACCATGGGTGATAGGCTCTTCTGGATTAGGATATTAGACACGGAGACCGGTAAACTATTTCTCCTTCTATCTATTTTTATCCATGTGTGCTAATCTATTTGCCTTCGGATCACAAGAATTATATCCAGTGAACCCCTCCAGGGTAGGCGAGGCATTTGCCAGAAATAACAAGACCTCCGATTGTCCCATCATGGTGAAGGTCAACGGTCATTATACTTACATTATTTGTGTATCAAAGGGATCGCTTCACTGAAAAGTGTGTTCTACTTTGGATCAGGTGTGCCTTAGCAGCCAATCCCTGGTTCACGAAAAAGGCTGCCCTACATCAAAGTGACTCAATATTTACGTAATAAGATATTGAAAAACTCTGCTTCTGCAGAGTTGCATAATTCTGTGTAATGTACCAGAATGGGGAAAAAATCGCAGAAAGATTAAAAACAGCTTTACAATTCTACTTGTTTTTTTAATGTTGTCTTTTTTTGTGCTGTCAATATCCGGGGAGTATGATACCACATGGTGCAACGGATATTCCCATATCAGGAACATACTAATCATTTGATGTAAAAAAAAAAGTATAAAACATTATTCCCTCACTTTTAGAATATTATGTTAGAGGAGCCTGGCCCAACTACCTGCACGTGAGGGTTTGCCCCAACGGATGGTCTTATAACCTCCGACCCCTTCTGCCTTCTCCAAACTTGCCGCCGACACCTCTCAGCGGCCGGTCCTATCAGACAGGCACGTCATTTGGTGATATAAAATCACAGCTGTGTCTAAGGCGGAGGAGGCGCTGGTGGGCCGCCCTGCCCAGCCGGCGAGTTGATCACCCCATTGTGTGGTATTACCCCCGCCAGCTTGCTATCCATATCAGGGGATAATTCACTTAGGCCAGGGGCTGGCCGGATGCCGATGGGAGCCAGCGACTCGCCAGAAACATTACCTCTCCGACGGTGAATCTTCCTTAAAGAGATAATGCCCTTAGATAAAGTGCGCCTAATACTGCTCAACAGAACGGGGCGGGGAGACGGCGGGCGTTACCGGCCTAGTCGTGGTGGCCACAGATGGCCGCAAGGTGCGCAAAAACCCCACTGCCGCCAGGCACGGTGCTCCCGGCATCTGAGACGTACGGCCCCGGAGAATTAAAGCCCCACAACCGAACACTGGGTGCAAAAATCCCAACAAAGAATATGTGACAAAAGGAGCAGACTAATATTTGCTAAATACAGGACTGGTATATTTGACAATGGATGCCGGTCTGATTCAACGACCAGCGGTGTAGATGGTGCCTGCCGGCTCGTTGGGCACACCCTTCACAGACGGTGTTCAGGGCTGACCTGTCGTACGGTCTGCCCGTGTGGTCAGCATGGAATAAAGGAGGCGAACATTACTACACGCACAGATAGGGCCCCGGCTGAGTGGCCCGGCAATCTGGTGGTGTGGCCGGAGCGAGGCCTAAAGCTCCATATCTGTTGTTTCCACCCTGATGCCCGCAAGTTAACGCCCCCAGCGGGCGGGGGCTCCCTTTAGTCGGCTATCTATTCGTGGCTGTGCACACCAATCGGGTCAGCCTGGCATCACTGGGCCTGTCTACTGGGGCGCACGGCGAGCTGGGGGAGGGGGAGGGGGTACTGGAGTAGGGAGGAGGGGGAGGGTGCTGGGAGGGGGTGGAGGGGTGTTTGTGGGGAGGGGTGGAGGTAGGCCCAGTGGGCAGTAGTAGGGTGGGGGTGGACACTGACCACCCCATCATAGACCTATCTCTGATTACACCCCTATAATGGACCCGTCTCCAGCCGACGAATACCAAACATTGACCACCTGCCGCGGGCCTGGCATTGGCCAGGGGGAGGGGCCCCCAGATAAACAGATATATATACACTCAGATAAAAAGTGCACGTGTGTACACACACGGATAGATTAATGTGTACAGACAGACACACGTGTACACACACATAAGGTTGGATCACGAAAATCGCCTCCAAAATGTATATAGATAGGTTGTGCATACAGGGGCTCCACAACCTGCCCCACAATCCTGCAATCCCATAGGCCACTGGCTAGAAGTCACAGACGTACAGCCTGTATAATGACAGCCTGCAGTCGTTGTACGTAGGATATGGTCACAAGCCATGGACCCACAGACCTTATGGGGTAGAAAAATCCTTTACCAAAAATAAGTGGACTGCATCCACGCAGACTGTGGAAGCGGTCCATGGGCAAAAAGGTTGTAGTATACAAGGCCACAGACCAGTATGCCAATAGGTCAAGATCCAGACTGTAGATACAGAAGCCATAGTCTGCCAGGCTGTATTTTAAACTGACAGTAGCTACTACTAATATTTTTATATGGACAAGAACCGTATGTTTCTCCAATGCACTGTGCTTCGGATGTATTTTTCCCATCATCATTCGATTAAATCATTGCTGACAGTTTTGTTTTTGTTCACCAAGCCTAGGTGGCTGAAGCACAGTCAAGTCCCTCAGAATAGGGGTTTGCGACTAAAGAGAAGGAAGGACTAATAAAAGGGTGTGGCATATTCATACTTGTAATATGAGTAGAGTCACAGAAGCGGTCGCATGACTCCAATATTAAAGCGTCTTCCATGTCTGACCATCATGACTGAAGAAAACAGAGATGGGGAATCTGATGCTGTCAAATCGATTACATCTTTTTATGTGCATATTCAGGCCCTCACAACCGCCAATCCGCGTGTCAGGTTCCCTCCATGTTGCTCGTTACCATATTGGTCTACTGCACACAATGGACAGTTCCCACCCACTTATTCCCCTATACTTCTCATAAATATCTCATCAAATGCACAATTATTACTGTATTTCTGAACCCCTGATATCCATATATATGTTCAAACAAGATGCCATAAAATTATCCTCAACTCCCTGCACTACTCCTTGTTGCCACCTGACACAGTTCCCATCTTTTGTATACTACTCACGACAAATGAGACCAACGTGTTGCCTGAGGGCTCAACTCCACTACAGAATGAGGTGGTTTGCACGGGACCAGTACATACATTAAACCACAATTGTTAGTCTTGCACAATGGTACCTGAAGATGGATGTAGAAAGGCGATTGCTAGATTTGAAAAAAAAAACCACAAACAGGAACAACTCCATCTTTTTTTAGTTTCACTGTTCTTTAAAGGTTGAAAGTGATTCGTTTCATCGCATTCTTCATCATATGAATAGTATAGAACAATGTCATATTTACAGCAATGTCAGTTTTTCATATTGCACTTTCGAATTTATCGTCCATGCTTATAGATCTACTACCTAAAGCAATTCCGACCCAGACAACTTACCCCATTTCTCAGCAGATAGTATTCGATGCTTCGTCCCGATTCCAGCCATACTCCTTTCTTAGGATCTTCATCAGCCAAGAAGAGCCCGTAGTCAGTCGCTGCAAGAGAAAAAAGGAGAAAAAGCTCAGATTTATCTACAGATCTACTTAAAGCTGGCTCAGTTTGATTAAAACACAGCAGGGATGCGGGCATAAGCTAGAACATTGTATCTCGATCAACAGGTGTTGGCGTAAGGGAAATACCTCATCAGCAAGTCTAGATACAACAGCTGATGCTATTGGCTGTGGAGCGAACCAATCAGCGACGTAATTAGAGGTGGTTTGGGAGGAAGGCCCGGCAGGTGGAGGGCGGGGTGGCGTCTGCCCGCCGTCCGTGTAGATCACGTCCTGATGGTGCTACCCTGGAGGAGGGGGGTGCCAAGGTGGTGGTGTTGGTGCTACAGGGGGTGGTGGTGGTAGGGGAGGGGGACCCTAGCGTCTAGGGGACGGCCATGATCGCAGCAGGCCGATAAGCAGGGCCGGCTTGACGGAGGCGGCGACTGGCCGTCTGGGCGGCTGCCCCCTTGGCCACAGATAACACCGCCGGATGACACCGCCAGCCGCAGCGCAGGCCCACATCATAAAGTCTAATGTTGAAGCCACTTCCAAAAGTCAATTCCCACTTAGAAAGCGGCCGGTCGCTTAGAAGCGCGCCCGGCCTAGCCGACCACGGCAGGCGCCCATCATGGAATATTGCAGGGCCGCTTTATTCTGGCTACAGAGAGGAGGCAAAGTGGGGGAAGCAGGAGGAGTCGTGGGACTTGGTGGGAGGGTGGGACAGTGGTGGGGGTAGCAGCAATGGATGAGAGGGACGTGCCGCCGTGGTCGCTTGGCAGGAAGGAGGGTGGTGGATAAATGGAAATGACACTAATGGTTGAATGTTTTAGGACTGGCCGCGTTACAGGTACAGATTGATTAAATGTTTAATGTGGACATGTCGCGCCACGCGCCTTGGCTTACAGGAGCTGAGTGCACATATTGCCAGAGAAAAAGGTCTGAACGATCCCTGGCAGTAGAGGCATATCACGTATGACAGCTATTAATGCAATATGCTATAAGACTCTTTAATACCGCACAGAAATGTGAACTAAACTTAAACAAATATACATCATATATATTTCGATATTCAAAAATATCAATAAAGGAAACCGTTTAAAGAAATATAACTTTTAAATACGATCATGAAATTATTTTACAAAATGTAGGGACAAAAAACAACGCCGTAAAATGGCAATAGTCATAAAACCAACCAATCTCGAAACAAATGCCCTCAAGCTTTGCTCTTCCCAGGCCAAGACCCTCCTAACTCTCCCTTCGGTCCTGCCCTTGCAGCCAGGCCTAAAGCAGTATTGATTTTCATAAAGCATTGCTCTCATATATCTCTGCGCGGATCTCTTAAGCCAGGCCGTTCTAGATGCTGCAGCTGGTATAAAGGTACAGCAATTTGAGACGCATTGGGAAACGTACCGAGAACGCCTTTTTTAACCCGTTTTCGAATTCCGATCCTACAGCGTGGGACATGGCCCGATCTAAATCAATGATGACATTTAATTTACAGGATTTCACTCGCAATTTCGAGCGATCACCAATCTTGAACGACTCTGGAGATGATGGATAAGAAGAGGGTCTAATGGCAATCGATAACCTCTATGATGAAGAAAGGGAGGCACCAACTCCCCGCCCAACACACGCCTCAGGCATGATAACGCTCCCCACGCCAGTATAATGCAATAAAACAAGTCGCATGTACCTCGGCTTTGTTTCTTTTCAAAAGAGAAGAACGGCAAGACGTTCTCTTTGCCTTCTTTAATGCCCCATCTAACAAGAAGACTCTGGGGTAAAGGGTTCTCCACGAAGGCCAATGCCTACCCTGCTTACCCCTAGCTTTGCATTAGCCATGGTGCTGCTGCTGTTGCTCTATACTACTAGGCTTAAGGGTGGTGGGGGCCGAGTCGAGTGGGGTCATGACCCGGCAAGGGATTAACTCTACGCCTGTCGATTCTAATGATCATCCGCCGACCAACGAGGACAAAAGACCCATGTCCTGGAGGCCAGCCCAGGGGGTCACGTGGTCAGCTGCTCGCCGCACATCACTGGGACGTGTGAGTATGAGTGCGCGGGCAGGTCTCTCCCCCCCCCCCCTCCTACCCCCCTGTCTCACCCCTTAGTCCCTGTCTCACCTCTTAGTGCCCACCTCCCCCCGTCAGTAACCTCCTCTTATACTAGCCGCTCCTCCTGTCCCACCCCCGGCGTCACTGTCAAGTCCTCCAGTGTCGGGGCTGTGGGTAGGGGCGTTGGGGCCGACTCCAGGCGGCGTGTCAGCCGGTGCTCCCCGCAGACCTCACTGTCACCCCATCAAATTAGAGCCAAGCCGCCGGCCCGCACGAACAAGCCGGGCTAATCAGCCTACAAGACAGTCATTCTCGGCCGTAATGAGATCGTCAGCTACAGTCGCCCAGCCGCCTGCAAGATAACCTGTGGAGCGAGCCAGTGGAGGAATGCAGCGGGTCGGCCGTGCCTTTGTCAACTGACATTCCACTTGTCATAGGTTGTCCCGGGACAACTGCATTGCATATGAAGCGGGCCATCTATATTCAGCTGTCTTCTCGTCACGGGTTCTCCAGAGAAACTGTAGTCCTTGCAGGGTATCGTGAGAAAGGGGTACTATCGTGTCCAGTCATCTAATTGCCAACTAATACTTGTCTAGCCATTACTCTTCTTTTCAACTGATATCGTGCCTTGCCTTCATTCCCATTGTCAAGCGACACTATGTCCAGACATCACACCCATTGTCAGAAAGCAACACTGTGTCTAACCATCAATCCCAGTGCCAAGTAACACTGTGTCCAACCATCATCCAATTGCTAACTAACAATGTTTCTAATTTTGACTACTATTGCCAACTAACACTGTCTAACCATATCCCTGATCGGCAACTAACTGAACTATGGGGTTTAATTTCACTGTAATTTGTAGAGGTATCTTTAAGCATTATGTTTCTTTACTTAAACTGATGTACTAGCTCATTCCCATCGTAGTATTCCCTTCGTTGAAGCTGCAGGTCATTTTGAGATGTAGTTCTCCATCAGGAGGTGACATAACACTTGCATGAAAGGATATTGTTTATTAGTCCAAACACATGATATACATCACTGAACTCCCGTTGATAATCATCAGTCGAAGAGGCATGGTCCACTCAACCCCCACAGCCAACACTCCTAGCCTTGCTGTCTGTTGGCAGCTACTGCAATCCCACACTGATTCTACACTCAGTATACACTAAACTCCCACTGCATTTTGTTCCGGGTGTGTCAAGCAATCTCTCCCAGTGCCAAGTAACAATGTGCCTAACTACCACACCCATTGTGAAGGAACACTGTATCTAACCACCATACCCATGCCAATTGCAAGTAACACTGGGTCTTACCATCACTCCCATTGCCAAGTAACACTATGTTTAGCCATCACTCCCAGTGCCAAGTAGCATTGTCTAACCATAACTCTGAGCGGCAAGTAACACTGGGTCTAACCATCACTTTGATGGCAAAGTAACACTGTCCAACCCTTGATCTTTCCGAGTATCAACACTGCATCTAACCATCCCTCCCACTACCAACTAAAATGTCTCCACCCATCACTCCCGTTATTGAGTGATGCTGGCTACCCTCACTCCCATGGAAGTTTAAATGCTGTCCAGTCTTAACTCGCATTGGCAAATACTAAGTGTTACGTCTTCCCATCTCTCCCATTGTCAAATAAAACTACATAAGGTTGTCAGTATTCAACCCTGAGGCCATTGACCCGATATTTTGTCCATAGTGTCTATGCTCGTTAGATACCTGATACTTCAGTCGTCAGTTTGGTCCCCTATATACTCTATGCCAAAGTCAATTAGCATTGCACTTGCCATATGTTTGCTAAAATAAGTGTACCATAAACCTCCTCTAGTCATTGTCAACTGACATCTAATTTGTAGTAGGTGTTTTTTACTGTAGAGAAATAGGAATATCTTGCTATCTTCTTCACCTACTGGCACTGTTCATATCGTTTATCACATGAGGGCTTATATTGCAGCGTCGAGATTAATGAACAATATATGGTGGGTTCAACTGATGGGTCTTCTCATTCTTTGAAGTAACATGGCAATGATTTAATCTGATTTCAAAAGGATTATAGCTATTGCGAACTACCTCTTCGCTGAAATTAGTTGACAGTCAACAAGGAAGTGAAAGTGAGACGGGATAAAAATGTTTTCACAACGTGCAGGCTCACCCCAGAGTCTCACATACAAAGATTGAACAGAACATAATCATTAAAGATAAATTGATCATAAAGATAAGAGACATTTCTCGGTCAGTTTTATATGGAGATTAAATCAGGACGCTACGACTCCCATAGGGCTAATTCCATTTACTCCTGTATTAATGAAGGAGAAGTCAAAAACTGAGAATCGGAACGACAGGATAACGATCGCCAGTGCATATACCTATTTGACTGCCCTATAAGTAGAACTTCTTTTATGTCACGTTCTTAAAACATTCAATTCTAAAGTCTCTTGCCTTTTCCAATAAATCCAATAGTTTTCAAGGTATATTTAGAATGATAGTATGAGCCATTGCTTATTTAAATTCCACTCACAAATGGTGTAGGCTCAATTAATTAGGATACCACTCATCACTCAATCATGTTACTTGAAACCACCTCTTGCAGACATTCATAGGAGAGGAAGTACTCTCCATAGTGGTGAGATGATACTACCCGAGGCATCTACAGTAAAACCGAAAGTCCTAAAAGGGGATCACGTCCCCTGTGCAGGCTTAGGTATGGTGATGACATATTCACCAATATGAGGTGCTTCTCCCCTCCGGGCGGCCTCACGTTATTTCGTCAGGTGTCCCTTTTCGGCGGATTGCCAAGACGCGTGCTGGGCTCGCTCACAACACCACTAGTCGTCCTTACGATCTCCCCCCTTAAACTCCTTATCACCACGACTCAGTGGAATTAACCGAGATGATATCGGCCGTCTTCCGCGGCGCGGGCTTTGCCTTAACCTGAGCCAGTGGAAGCTGCTCTTACCTGCTCAGCCCTTGCGTCCGGCAGCCGCGAGCAGCTCACCGCCCCAGGGGGACGACGGCCGGCATCAGGCCGTAATTACTACAGGCGCCGGCAACGCTTGTTGCGGGCTTATTATCGTCGCCAATCTGGGTGCGTTATTCTCTTATCTGAGGCCGATTTTTGCCTCTTCTCCCCCAAGTATCCTGTGCACGTGTGGGTCGTCGTAGTTAGGGAGGGAGGGGAATATGGAGATTGGGTAGTGAGTAGGGAACAGGCATGTTGCCTAATTAGCTCCCTTGTGTCCACTGGGCTAGGAATCACCGGCAATGACAGAGTACGTTGTAACTGTGGGTCTATTAGTTTTCTGACTGTATACACACAGAACAGCATGTGAGGCATCATTCAATCAGTTTATATTGGGGAATCATGGTCGACAACATACAATCATCATAAGAAGTGTGAGCGCCCATTTTCTGCAGGACGATCAACTCATTGCATCTTTTTCAAATGGATATTGTGTTTTATCGATGTCACAGAAAATTGTTAATATGCCAGTGGAGAAAAAGTATGCGCTTTCTGAATGAAGAAGTATAGGAGCAATTTAAGATAGGAAAGATCGATTATTACTTGAGAGGAAATTTCATATTCAGGGCTTACATCACAGCAGATGTGGACATCAATAACCATCAAAGCATGGTTAATTTCTTTCTCTGCACCTTTCTTCCATACAGGCTAGGGAAAAACCTCCACTTCCTTCCTCCAGCTGGTTAATGACGCTTACACGCCTGGAGGGCCGAATGGCGTGACGTTTTTATCATCTGTCTTTAGTCACGAGTCTTGAGTTGCCTTTGGGTCAGCACTGCCATGCATTATAGTGCATCTTTCTATGCTACCTGTGCTCTCAGATCAAATAATGGGTGTACTCGTAGCCTCTCAATGTAAAGCCACAACCTACACCTCTCTTCGGGGAAAAAACACATTTTGCTGTCATCTCGCTAATACATTCTCGTCAGAGCGGCCACCCGTGGTGGTCGTGCTCTTTCATTCTAAATTTAGGATTAACAGCTGAAAGTGAAAGATCATCTCATTCACGACAGGCTATAACGAAACATTAACCTTTTTTCCTCTTTGATGTTTAGAAGTCCGTCCATTACACAAACTGACGTCCCCTTTTTCAACCCGTTCTCATTTCATTAGAATAATAGATTAAAATCTCCTCCCTTGGGAGCTCTCTGTCCCTGTTTTCCTCGCCAAGTCCATTCCATGTGGGAAAAAATCAATAATCCCTGTCCACGGCGATTTTATTACCAAACTGATGCGAACGATATTCGTGTTTGAAATCCAGAAATCCCAATCGGTTAAATTATTTGGAAAATGTTTATACGATATTCCCATAGAGAGAAGCCTGTCCCTCGAAGGACTGCGCCATCCCTGAATTTGGATTTTTATACCGTAACTACATACATCTTGCAATTGAAGAAAATTATTTTTCTTAAAATGTTCATCCTGTGCCATTTATCAGATATCATTTCAAAAAGAACGTCTCCTTTTCCTTGTCGGTTTCATGTACTTTACCACATCGTTATTATGAAAAGTATCCATTCTTAAGGGTTCAGGGGAAACAATGAAATATTTCTGGTCTTTCATCGGAGCACAGACTTTACACCTCACCGATTCTGAGCCACTAAAATCTACCTGTTCCCGCAAGCCAGTCGGAATCCGGCCCAGGATGGCAGGATCGCATGCCAGGTATCAATAGAGAAGGGGGTGGACAAAGGCATGTTGTTTTAACGGGCCATCGGGCGCACAATGGTGGAGACAGGTGAGCCTGGAGCACAATGAGTGGCGCACTGCCTGCCTCGTCCGTCGTGCTGGCCACCAGGCCCGGCTGACTGCCAGCTTCAGGGGGCCGGACAGGCCGGTCCACATACATCAGCTGACCACTCTCAATAACCAGCCCTACCCGCAAACACCAGTCAATCACAAACCTATTGAAACTGACGGCAACCCCGAGCCAGTTCCTGGGCGGCCTGCTAAGCCCTTCCGATATTGGAAATACCCTATAAATGCTAGTTCAGCATTTTGTCGGTGACTATGATCACATTGATCATTGCCTTTCTTAAGAGTGCGCCTGGATGAGGCACCCGCATTATTTTTGTAAGCAAAGATACATAAATCCCAGATATCATTAAGCTCCTTTTATTTCTTATTAACAGAGATTGTTATAATCGATTAATGTACACATATGTTGATAAAGATTATAGGCAACGCTAAACCTGACAAAAGATATTATCTCTGTTGAAAAACCTTTTACAACAACCAACCAATTGGTATCGAGTAGCCTTGCAATTAGTATCCCGTAGTAATTTGTCGACAATACAATTGCCTTGGCACCCACATAACACAGTAAAACAATCTCTTTACAATGAATCTTATAACACAAAATCAGATATGTGAGGGTATAGATTCGGTTACTGTTGAATCACGTCGGCCGGCTAAAAGATATACGTTTGCCAAGTGAAGGGCGACCTTATCAGAACGATACTGTCCTGAACTTCATGCTGTTGCTGACGGGCCGCTCATACGAGTTTCAAATTTTAAGTGGCTCTCTATTCCCTAACCATGCTGAAAACATCAGAGACTACCGACTTGGGTAATGCAATGTCTAAGAAGGAACGCATTCCATCAAAGAGTATGCAATGTGATAAATTTGTAGAATGTCACTAGAATGTCAAGCCTTTTTCGTCGTCGCTTTCGTCAACTTAAATCCTTTCAAAGACGTTATCCTGTGTTGGCAACCTAAACAAGTGCTGTAGTGTTAATGGAACGCCTGTACAGCGTTGCTTTGTGTCTGAGGGAGTCTGACCGGCGGGCCCTAGGGAGACGGCTACCCCTGACTTGCCGCAAGCCGAGATGCTTCTCTCCTGGTTATGTGAGCACGACGTAGCGGTCTGAACGTGACCTCAGCATCAACAGACCTGCCCTGGGCGGCAGGCGGGATAACAGGGTCGTCTTCTCACTCAAGGCCCTCCAAAGGGCTGCTGCCCCACGGCGTATACGTGGGCTTTGGGTGTTATTCTGACCTACATAATATTCATGACTAGCTCTTGGAACGATGCATATTTCTCTATACAAAGGCATACTCGGCTATTCGTGCCCAATAATGTGAGGAGCTATAGCTGATATTGAAACTAGATACTTGCAATACTTAAACTTGTGAAATATACAAGACTTGTTTGTCTCAATATATATACGTCTTGGGAATCTAGGAAATCACCTTGGTGACGGTAATAATCAGTGTCAGCACAACCTTGCGTAGAGTCAACATCCATGGATGATATGATTATCCAGGATTTAAATTGTATCGAGTTTTTGCTCCGGTAACAACTGAGGTCAGGTGACCCTGGACTGAAGTCAAGTTAATGGTTAATAGGTCCCAGTGGATGGTGCCCCGGAGAAGCCATGTCACGAGTGGCTTCTTCAAAAGCTAGTCATGTTTATCTCAGTCAGGGCTTCCTGAATTAGATTCTCAAACATATGGACGTACAAAAGGAAGGAAAAGACAGGTTATACTCAAGGTAATGGCACAACGATTTGATGGCAGAGGCAGAGGACTAATGCCACATAACACTAAATGAGGCATGAGCGCTAGCAATGAGGACACGCCAATATCAAAATGCGCACCGTGATATGGCTGACAGGTATTTGTCGGTTGACAGAGTCGGGGGCAATATTGTAAACGGCAAAATTGATACAAATTACCAATTACTGGATTGCATGCGTCCAGCAGTAAGACCATAAAGGTCATGCAATGGAAAAATCACACTCTACTGTCGCGGGGTGCTTAATGACGACTGGGGCGAGGCATATGATGAGCCGGCTTTGATACATTATTTAGTGGCCGTGTCACAAAGCTCTGTCGTTGCCACCGAGCAACTCGGAGCAACTCGGCGATCAGTGGCGACTTGGGTCGTTATGACACTGTGAGCTACATGGCCTGCTCACCTCTGTGGGCCCGAACCGGTGCCTGTGGCACTCGGCAGTTACAAGACGGGGCGGTGGCAGCAGGCCGGCCGCGCCGCGGGACGGGGGGCGTCTCACAGCTCGCTGCTCCCTCCTGTGACCACAAATGCTCGTGTCGCGTGTCGAGCCCTCATTGGTCGGGCGGCGTCTCGCACCGCGTGTTGACCGACACTCGCGGCAAAACGCAATGCAAATGATGTACGCCCTGGGCGGAGGGCTGGCAGCAGGTGGCGGCAGTGGGGCTGTGAGCGGCGGGTCGGGGCTTACAGTGGGATGGGGGAGGTGAGGGGTTGGAGCTGTAACGTTGGAACTAGGTGGAGAACAAGTGGGGGCCAATGGGTGACATGGGAGGGCGGTGACTGGTGACAGCCGGTGGGTTGTAACCCACATGTGTACAGTGGTCAGTAGGCGGCAGAGCGTGGGCTTATTTAGACATATGGGGGTAGGGTAGGGTGGGGGGTGGGGGTGTCAGCCATTGAGTGGAACGTGGAAGCCAATGGGCAATGGGGGTCGAAGCCAGAAGCCATAAGGCAACAACCTGTAGATGGCAAGCAGTGATCGGTCAGCGTAGGCACGAGTCCCTATGGCTGGTCGTAGAGCGGCCTGCATCAAGCGTCAAGGTCAAATCCTGCTCAAACTTCGCCTCGCCTTGCCTCCGTCCAGTTGATTTCCCCACTCCTCCATTTAACCCAGCTGCCAGAGAGGGCCGCTCGCAGAAGTGAAATATGACGACCCTTTATTGCTCGTTGATTTAATGCGACATCAAGCACGGGACAGCTCAATGGCGCAAATAATCCAATTTGAAAACTCAAATATTTCAGGCGGTTAGAAAAGAACCGCCGGTGGCGTTTGGATCCAGCGGTGCACAAGTTATGCGAAAATGATTGATAAAATCACACACTAATTCCAGCGCACCCGGGACAATGATACGAACAGCTGGTGTCTCCGTGGTGCCATTTAACCGGAGAATACCATAGACTTTGTACAGTGGAAAGCATATTGCTTTATGCAGTTTTAATCTAAGTGTGATCATTTCCTCGTTCGACTTCTCTCTTATCCCGTATCGCAAAGCTATTGCAAGTTGTCATAATTTTCAGTGTGTCCATTAAAATACGAGGATAGCTGTTCACTAAAAGGCTGTTGAATTTGGAAGAAAGGTACAACTACTAGTTCGAGGTAACCTGATTCAGCTTCTAAACACTGAACAACATATTTTCTTTTGATCTTATTGCATAAGATATTGTAAAATACGTTTTTTCAGACATAAGTGGTAATGTTATACTCTTTTCTTTCAAAAAGAACGTCCTTACTATTCCTCCATTCAATTATCGTTAAAGCCTATTCAGATGGTTTATATGGCAAAATCGCAACAAATGTCGGTCTGATATAGATAACTGGTCTTTACTGTACTGACATGAGTATTGATTTAAGTTACTTCTGCCTAGAGAATGGTTTTCTATGTACCTAACCGTGGGAGCGGCCTGAGAACCTGCCATGGGTAAACCTATAACATTGTATTTGGCCTGCAACCCTAGCACCTGTTGCATCAAACATACTGCGCCTCCCGTACCGGTGGCTGATGAGCGGCTGCTCTTTTCTATTCATTGTCACGGGCCCAATCTGCCAACCTATGCCAAGATAGCGGTCCCTCTATATGCTGCTAATAGGCGAATGGAAAGTGACACTGAGCACTAGAATTATGATGGGCCGCCACCACGCCCTCCCGTGTCGCCCATCCGCAATACCGCCACCCCCTGCATCAATGATGCAACTGGTGGTTTGGGCGCTGCTATTTTAGGGCCTGCACCTGGGAGCTGCTCGCCGGCAGTAAAGACGGTCTAGAGCAACTCGACCAGGCGACAGGTCAGTGGTGGGTCCGTGTGCCCCAGGCTTAGTCCACCTTGCATCTTACACACTACACAGGACGCACTGGTACTCTACCGGCCAACAAAACAATTAGACGAATTGAATTTGTTGAGCTCGGATAGCTTTTTATGGTGATTTTTTATTCCTGTTAAGTTCTGCTATTCTTTCATATAAATATACCCTATGCGTAAGTTCAGTATTATGAAATTCAGTATAATTATATAGTTCAATAGAAAAAATAAATTGGAACATAGACTACAGTTCACCATACTTATCACACATAATTATTATGTTCCTAATTGAAAAAGCCTCTCTACTGATTACTGGATATCGAAGATTGTTGGCCTGAAACCAACACATGATACTTTGCTGTCCAGACGAGATCGCCGCAAATAGAAAAAGAAAGATGCAATGGTCAATACAAGTCATTTGAGGACGTCCTATAATCTATGTTACATGAGACACAATTAATAAGTGCAATTATGGAGTAGGAGGTGGATTTAATTTACTGATGTGTTTTATAACCTGTGACATTACAGCACAGGGGTGATAAAGCGTAACAGTGTAATTCATCGAGTATGAAACATACAAGCGTCACTTCTGTATTTTCACATCACCTAGCCAATATAGGAAAATTATTAAGCATTACCATGTGCAGAATTCTTACGGCCTAATGGTAAAAACTTATTATACAACTATGAGAAATAAACACATTAGAATGAAGTATTAACCATATTAATATAGATAATGGCAAGTTCCCGGTAAGTGTGTCCCTCGACCGATCATATTGTTAGTCACCGCCCGGCCGGTCTACTCCTATCAGGTCCCGTCTGGGCCACATGGACACTGTCTGGTGTCCGCCTACGTCAGCAGAAAGGACCGGGATCCAATCATGTTCAGCCCGTCTATATCATTCCCCGATCCAAGCCCCTTGCTGCACCCCTCCAACCCATCCCCCAACAATGCCCCCGTCCAACAGAGCCGCTCCACCTCCTCCGCCCAATCACTCACATCCAACTCATAGCTCTTCCACGGAAAATCAACTTCTATCAAAACAAAAACTCTGCGATCCATAAATTGCCCAAGACCCATTTTTGACAGCTCAAATAAAATTGTCATTTTTCACGGTTGGTTTACTGCCTCAGGCACATGACCAATGGCAGACGAGCGGTGCACATGTAATTTGATTTCTTGATTTCCACGTCTGTTTCAATAAGGCTGGTGTGGTTGTAAGGGGCCGGACGGGGGCGGGAGGGCCTGTGCCCGTAACTGGTGTCCGCTACGATGAACATGCCTGGACACTGCCTCCTAGATTCCTGACGCTGCCCGTGAATATCAACCATAGCCCCTGTTTGTTTTCTATTTCCCTAACCATGACCGGAATGCTCTTCGACAAAATGTACCCCGGCCAAAGACAAAACTTGTCTTATTTATCCTCGCCCTGGGCCGATAAAGTCCCCCGGCGGAGGGCAGTGCGGTGGAGGACGAACCGTGCTGGGAGTCAGGATTTTCCGTTTTTGTCGGACGGTGGGCCAGGCCCAACTAAGAAAACCTGCCGAGTCCGCGGAATCAGGCGTGTAGAGAGCAGGCAATTTCTCACAGGAAATTAGTGGCAAATACGATGGCTTTTTTCCGAAGCATGCGCCCACCTAGTGGCATGTAAGGTAATACGTCTACCCAGTGTGGCACGGGCCCGCCTATCCGCGTCTCAGAAAACAGAATTGCCTCATGCATTTAAGAGATTCCCCAGGGAGATAGCAGTGGCGGGGCCGTCCATGGCGTCCCGAATATACCACCCTCACATAGGTCACTGTTTTTGCCAGACTAATCTTCGACCAGACTCTTTGATTCTTGCAATCTTTGCTGTGTATAACATGCCTTGTACTTGTATTCATAAGGGGTATTTTGGAATCAAAGAGTTCTGTTTGTCTTTGGTTACGAGGACATTTTCCGATCTTATAGCAGTAATTGGGGCGAAGAACAAACTTCATTTCAAGAATAGCAGTGAAAACTGATAAAGTCATGATCGGAATTCGCGGAGATAACATAGAAGCGTAACCAAATCATTTGTCGTATTTAATAAGCCATCTGTTTATAGAGACACACTTGAAATTTCCAATGCAATATTAAAGCACAAATATTGTTAAACGAAAGTCCTCCTCCAATCATCCATATTCTTCTTTGTGTGAACGCTGAACAGGAGGTTCTGGTATACGATTCCCCTCATTGTTAAACAGTTCACTTTTTGTATGACAGTCGGTTCGTTTGGTTGTCAGAACATGCAGGGGCGGCGATCACCGGCGCGGCGGGGACACGTTTGTGCAGCGACGTGATCCTTTGCCTCATTTAATTGGTGTATTCTTGGGTGGCGTTTCCATGACGATGGCGGCCGACACAGGGGTGTCATGTTGCAGGCCCTGACCCTGTCGGCGGTAACCTCCCCACCCTGGAGGACGCCCATCACCTGGGCTGGCTTCTCCATACGCTCAGCCCGCTACCAAACCCTGCACCGGCTCGTGCGGACGCATATTTTAGAGGCACAGCTAAGTGCGCTCTCCCAGCTAATGACTTCCGATAACCCAATATGATTAACGGGGTGCGGGTGTCTACCTGGCCCAAGCCCCACTCAAACAGGTGCGGATTAAGCGGGCCCACGTCCCACCCCACCTCGGTGCCAGCCAGGGTTATTTACAGGTAGATTTACGGCTTCACCATCAAACTCGGCCTGACATAAGGTTGGACCTCCTGCCTAATTTACGAGGAGGCAGCACTAAAATTGCATATAGATGTGGTCTGGTTTGGTCGTAAAGAGGACCAGGTGTGGCGGTGAAGACATCGACCAATCTGAACGGTTCATGGCATTAGTGCAGGACAATACGTTTTTGTGACTATACATACAAGAAACAGGTAGCAGAGATGCCCATTCATTGTGTCTGCACTATTCTTAGACACACTGTCATGTTCATCCATGATGCACATAAATGTGTCATAAACAAGAAGTCGAGTGCAGGGAACACCCGCTCTGCTTCGTGTGCAATGCGAATCGAGCCATCGATAATGTCTCCACACAAAGAGCATCCCCCGTGTGGTAAAACCGTCACGAGGCGGGACAGGGTTTAAAAACCACCTGTGAGAGTGGGCTGGCCTCAGTTCCCATGTGCAAACAGGCCTTATCCCCCCACCCCTCCCCACCACGTGCCCCCTTCCCACCCTCTCTGGGCGCGGCCCCCGTCCTCCGGCACCCAACAGTTCCGGCAGCAGATTGCGCTTTCCGGCTGAGAAAACAACCCACTCGGCTGAACCTGTGGCAGTGTCGGCGGACAATGTGCCGCCTCGGCCTGTCTTCTCTGTGGGTGCCGCGTGCCTTTGTGAGGGCCTTTTTGTTGGCCGGCCCGATAGGCGCGGGGCTGCCACATCCATGGAGGAAGCAGTAATTGACAGCAGTGCCTGTCTCCTGACACTTGGCTAAGAAAGCCATGTTTCATCGGGTTTGTTCTAGCTCGTTGCACCCGAAAAGCGAATCCCTTCAGGCCCCAGCGAAGGAAAAAGCACAACACATCCATCATCCGTGACCTACAAAAAACTCTACATTATTCTAGGCCCTGATTGAGGTTATGGTTGTCTGACGAACGTATATATATCATGGTCGTCGGGCTCATGATGTAGGCCTCCCCACGCTTTTCATGTCCCTTTGTATACAGATAAGCCTGACCTGCTTTCAGGCATAACACGCTATGTCAATGCATGCCCTATGTATTCTTATCACGATCTCTTCATCTAAGTCATGTATTTTGATTGTCTATACGCTAGCTATGTATAACGTTTAGGAAAGATGAGGACACGTGTATGCATGGTTAATAACAGTAGGCCTACGTGATCAATTTGTAAGTCAAGGTCACATTCCAGGAACTTCTAGGATGTAGTATCAGCATACAACGGTGACTTTTACACATCTCGCATACTGTTACACGTACTGTAATCTATATATAGCATTGGGTCTTATAAATTGATAACAGTCGCTTTTGTATCGGTAATCAAATCAATCCTTTACTTAGTTCCTATGATCCAGACAACATCCAGACTACTTATTTCACTTCACATTGATACACAATGGTTTAAATAACTGGTAATAAAAACAGTACTCACGATTTCCGGTGTTGGCTTCTGGTATTTTTTCGCGGATGATGCGGCAGGCGTCAAAGATGATGGTGGATGGGTCAAACTGCATCGTCTTGACGACGCTGCTGCCCACCACGCTTATCTTCAGGGAGAGCGTCGCCATGGTGACGGTCTCGCCCCGGCTGTATCAACCTGCAATCATAGCAATAATGCACGCCGTTAATTAAAGGGAGAGTCAATCTTTGTCTCATTATACAACCCAATTAATCTCAGGCTGATATATCCCCGTCGAGTTTAGGGAGAATAGAGCCTCAACAAACAGTATCTAATCTCTACTTGGCAGAGGACTTGGCCTGAATGGAGAGGATTATCGATGCGTTTTAGTAGCGAGACGTCGTGTTTGAGGATATTTATGAACTGATTTGAAATTTAATGAGCAGCTCGAGTGGTGGCCTGCTTTATGTCCTACTCTAGCGGATGTATTAAAGGAGCAACTCTAACCTCCAGTTCCTCAGCCCTAAGGCCTCCTAGTGTGGTCGTAAGCGAAATAGGATCAACTGCTATTACTGACAACATGTAAAAGCTACTCTAAGCCCTATCTAATTACGTCTTCTAGAAACCCACACAGATTAACCGAATTCTGCTGCTGTCGTATAAATTTGCTTTCGCGTAATATTCACTTGTCGCATTGCATATAGTCGGCCAGGTTTCTAATGATCGATTGATGTCGTTTTCGTGTTAACCACGGTCTAGGACCCATTGGGTGTGCCATAAAGGGCCGTGTGGTCCGTCAGCAGGCTGCTTCTATTTCCAGGCCGCCTGCCTCAGGCTTTTACCTTCCGCCGCCGTCCTCTATCCCCTGGTCTGATAAAACATGTGAAAGCCGCTTAGCATCACATATGCCATTACGGCATGGCCGCTTATGGGCCGGACTACCTGCTCTCAGGGGACACCCACAACTCACCTATGGCCGACACGGGAGCGGCGTGGTGGAGACAGAACAGCTGAGAAAGCAAACTCAATCCCTACTCGGCAGTGTACAGTGTGCCCGCACCGTGGGCTCTAGTGTGCACAGGGTGAACGAGTGGGTGTGGGCAGGTTGAGGTGTGTGTCTAGCAGAGGCCGTGAGTGGGCTTCCCGATGGCAAATCGGACTACCCCCAACAGCTCTGAGCAGCTCACAGAAGGCACTGATAAAAGCCGCCGCCCTACAACGCAGTGTTCGCAGCTGTAGCAAAGGTAGCATAGCTTTGGAATTTTAATGCCAATCCTGCAGGAGTCCCATCTCTGACTGGCCGAAAGCTGGAGGTGAAAATAGCAGAATGGTTCATATGGCCTGGCCACCCGGTCAAACCCTCCCTCCAGAGACATTTCCCACCAGCCACCGCTGAATTATGCAACATACAAATCTATGGGACATCCGTAGAAGCAGACCTCCCGTGTACCGATGAAATGGTTTCTTTTTCTGACCAGCTTGCACAGCCTCCTCTAGTGGAACCTGAGGCATGGCACACAATGAGTGATGATCCGAAATGGCTTTAGAATTATCGTTTATTAAAAAGGCCCACTTTTTAATCAAAGCTTTCCCCTTGTTTAGAGCAGCTAAAGAACAATACATGACCTAATTTTCGAATTGCGTGAGCGTCCTCGAGGGACCTGACTTGCTTTAAACTTAATCATGGCAATTAAATGGATGAGGACATATCTGTGCCCGCCTTGGACGAATCCATATTGTCTGATTCATTAGGAGTACGTCATTTATCATTACCTACCACAGGTCCATGTAAAATGAGAACATATAACAAGTTGAGAACCACCTGTCACATCCTATACTTCTCTCCTTCGTGTTGCATTAGGCCACCTTTAAAATTATTGTTTCGGTCCAGCAACTGTCCAGTTTGTACGGATGAAGGAGAACATCGTAAAATTCTGTTGAACCGGGGGGGGGAAATCCAAGTGGGCACTTCATAGGAAAAAGTCTTTTTAAAAATGCAAACACACGGCCATCTCAGTATTTTTACATGGAAATTTGTTATCATTTGGAATGAAATGTTTCCTTTATGTAGGTGAAAATAAATTGCAATAGTCCACTGATCGAATATTCATTAATCCGGTAACCACATTCTATGGACGCACTTACAGAAAGAGGATTTTGTCACCATTAGAAATATAGTAATACTACATGCAGCTCTTCTGTGGTAAACATTCTCTACAGATGAGTAGGATATATATCTTTGCAGTCGTTGGTTTTGTTGCTTCATTAGTGTGACGTATGTGGCAGCAGGAGAATCATGGCCAGTGAGACCCTTTGCGGGTATATATCATACAGTGAGTCCGTAGTGGCCCAGGCTAAATAGACAGCGTCAGGTCTATAGCAAACCCCTGAGGTTCACCGCGCAGGTACCTTTTCTATATCTACCATGCCCCATACCGAAACAATGCAACAGGAGGAGCAAAGTCAGGCCATTTGAGACATTAAAGCTAATTGCTGCTATTACATGAATGCAGAAAGCCATCAATTGCATTGGGGAAACACGGCTTCCTTCATTGTCTCCGCACTGTGACTAGGTGACAGCCAGCCTGTGGCCGCTGATTTATATCTTTATGGCTTGCAATATCGAACTGCTCATTATGATTGCAGTTTGCCAATTGTGTTATTGCGGCAATAGCAGGCAGGCGTTGTTAGCCGCCTGCAGTAATGCCCGCCTGGGCCGTAATGACCGGGTATCAATAGGTGCCTAACAATGTCTACTACATCAGATCCACAGGTAGGCCACAAACACACCACTTTAACTGCCAACCCTTGATGAAATCGTATTTCTACTTTGAAAACCAGTACGCAAGGATTTCCCCCTCGAGTGCAATTCAATGGAACTCTCATGGCCGCAAAGAAATACTCACAAAAATATGCATTACGCTAAACCAGTCCGGTATTACAAAATGGTATAATCCGTCGCTAAAAGAACAGTGTGGGGGTGTGAAGGCTTATCTGTAAGTGTGGCTGGGTCACAGTGAGGTATTCATACATTCATCTGGCCCGGTGCAAACTTATTTTCTTTGACGTGTTTTATGGCCTGCGTCAAGCGCCACACCCATATACTACTCACGGCCGTATTATGGAGCCCGAACCGAGGTGCCATTTGCCCATCCTACTTACTATTGCCATATTGATTCAGGGCTGGGCGTCAGAAACGACCCAGGATCCACGCAGCTGTTCCTAATCTGATTCTGCTGCTTTATCAATGTTGACTTTAGCGCTTCATTGATCCCTAAATAGCCGGCCATAAAGGTAATGCGGCCATATATAATTCACCTCGGTCCAAGATCCATGGCCAGCGTGCGGCCTCTTGTGGGCCAGTATAAATTACACCCGCTCACATCCAACTGCCCCCGTCTCTTCTATATCTTTAGTACTCCCCCGAGCAGCTCGGTAGCTGACCCTTTTTATAAACAGGGACTCATCATGAAGTCTTGAACATGGCAAAAACCTCCCGCCTTGACTTAGGTTTTATGACAGGCCCAGGACCCAAGTATTGAACCTTCAACTTATCCAGATGATACCCAGGGTTCATTCTTTTACGTGTCATGAAACGGGAAATTGAGTAGACATGTAGCCTATGCATTTAATAGTTGGTGAGGCTTTACTGTACAATGTCACACTCAAGTTTCTGTATCGCCTCCTCAATTAAGAGAAGTCATTAAAGAAATTTTCCTCCATGTCTATCCCAGTGTTGAAACGCATCGCAAAAGAGATCAACATTATTTCAAAAGTCGAAATCAATTAGGCCAAAATAAAAGCCTCATGGAAGGAACAATGCAGGCAAGCTTCTTTACACTCACTTGTCTACAAGTCTTATTATTTTAGTTGGCCTTTGATCTTTTTTTTCTAAAAGTCTAACTCTCCATGGCAAATACAAACATGATGTACCAAAACGATCTTCAAGAGGCAAGCTACTATCTTGGTAAATACAGAGGGAAAAGCTCCACGAAAGGGTTGACTGTTGTAGATAAATTGAGTCGAAGTGGGAAAACTGCCGAGCCAAGGCGACCTGGCCCACTGGCCTACAAGGCCCGCAATATGCATATCACATCATGGAGGCATTAAACGGACTTGGGCGAGTAAGTCGGTAAATATTAGCCCTAAATACTTGTAAATCGTGGCAAACTGCACGCCTGAAGGATGGGCTTAAGGTATTGACACTGCGGGAGGCGGAATCCCCAGCCCGCCCTGGCTCGGGTGTAGGTCCGGGCCGGGCTGCCCATCCAACACCCTAACGCCTAGTTGGCAAGCAACACCCCGAAATGATGAACGGGTGGGAGGCAGCAAGACGGCCACTTAGACGTCGGCGTGCCGGGCCCAGTCTACATCCCGCGGCCGACAATTACATCAATTGACCCTAAACATACAAGACAACCATCATTACCTTTGTGGACGAGCCTGGCCCCTTGCTTCATCGATCTGGCCAGGCCTTCCTTGCTGGGCCGGGTGTACGGCAGGTAATAGGACCTGCACCTGTCAGGGACGGCTCTATCATCAAAGCCCAAGCCTGAAAGCCTACCACCACGGCCGCCGCCGGTAAATACGTTCCCAACAAGTAGGGGTCCAGCAATCCGGCCCACTGGTGGGTTCCCACGCCGACACGGGCTGTATATATGCTCCAGGTGCCATGGGCCCACAGTAGATAACCATTGAGGACGTAGTTCCCACTCCAGGTAAGGCGGGCGGGCCAAGTGTGTGGCCCACTCTCTATGAAGGTACAACGTGCCGCTCATACATATATATACAAAGGCCCCCTGCTGGCCCCCATCCTCCCATTCCCACCCCTCACTACTGCTCCCACCCCGCGGCACAACGCCCCCTCCCACACTCTGCTGCCGGGTGTCTACTAATTTTAGAAGAACACACCTACTGCATGGCCTTTTACCTTTTTGTGCGAGTCCTCTCAGTTGCCACGACAAGTTGACATACTTTCTTATTCATAGTGAATGGGATTTCCCTGCTTAATCCATTGGGTTCCTCATTTGAGGTCACCTTGAAACTTTGTAGTGGTATTTTTGTATTTTAGAAATATTTCATCATCTATTTGAACATAGAGATACGAATTAGAAACACAGCAGATTATATCTAACAGAAAACGTGATCTGGATATACTAAAGATGGGATGTCCGAGACAATAAACGCGTTACCTTGATCAATACCTCTCTCTAAACATAAGTTTCTTTTTGCCAAGGGAATATGCCACATCTATTGAGAGCTGATCGACCTGTAGCTCGGCGTTATGGTTAAGGGGCCTTTAAACAGGCGCAGCACGCTGGGGTCTGGCCGGGATCATAGGCCTTCAGGGGGCAGGCTTTGCATGTTAACTCCACCAAGTGGAATCGAGCCAAAGGATCTTCCCCCCACTGCACTCCTACTATTTGTAGCTCACACCCTTACTCTCTCGGGCTAAACGAAACAAATACCTGGCTGCAGCCAAGCGTGCGCCGCACACTCGCTGATCAGCGCAC
Organism: Lepidonotus clava; assembly: GCA_936440205.1. Lineage (NCBI taxonomy): Eukaryota > Metazoa > Annelida > Polychaeta > Phyllodocida > Polynoidae > Lepidonotus > Lepidonotus clava. The sequence goes on from OW387134.1 coordinate 22,117,385, forward strand.
GGAGTACCCGCAGGACATTGACGCTGTCCTATTATAGGATCAATAGACAAACCAGACATTACAAGCTTGGCTGCCCGCCTTCTCTTTGATTCTAATGTAGGAATGCTTTACCAATGAAACACGGCACGCGGCACACAGTGATCAAGGCAGGGGAAAAGGCTTGCCGAACGGACAGTAAGTCAATAGGCTGAATGCAATCTATTCTCTACTGTTAGCAAATCAAAACCAATGTGTGCGAGCAGTCAAGTGTTATTGGAAATCAACCCAAAGTGTTCCCGTGCAGGTTTATTTGAACGTGTCCAGTTTAAAGACTCAAATCAAACCAGTTAAATGTATGCCCCTGCTGCACCTATCAATTACAGCTATTATGTTTCACTTTAATACCAATTATCTTCCCGTTATCTTGTCGATCTTTCCTGAGTTGAAAAACCCATGGGAATCAGGGTTCTGTTGGGGAGGTGCCTTAGTGCGTTTAGCCAGCTTTTAACTGGTACTACCGAGCTGCTCAGCCAGTCAGAAAAACGACGTAAAGACGCGCCAACTGCTTCATCTGCCGCCAGCACACGGCAGGGCCATGTTGCCTGCCTCCTCCGCCTCAATCTGTCCATCTTCACAGACTTCAGGAAGACCAGACCAAAGCGCTGGCCGCCTGCCATGCCCCTCGCTCCTGCTAACAGCTCGTGCGCCGCCATTGGCTGACGGTAGGTAAGGGCAGCGTTTTGGGTGTGAACGTCTAGTGGTGGCCAGACACGCGAGAAGAGAATCTGTAACTTTGCGCTTAGCCTTATTATACATTCAGTATCTCGTGAAGCCATCCCGGCAGCTGTTTACTGCCAACAATGTCTGGAGAGGCCTCATGCCCCGAGAGGGGGGAAACAGGATTGTCTGGCCGCTGGTTTACAGTGCTCTTTATGTTACACCATCCAATAAGCCAGCGATTCTCCCGCCTCGTCAGCACGTCCGGACCATCATCCAAACTCGTAGAATAGGACACCGCTCACTCAAGAGGGGATATTTCCTCATGGGCCGATGACGGCTTAAATTTACTTTTCATTCAATGGAATTGACAGGGCAAACCCATCACTGCTCGGTTGCAAATCCTCATTATTCTGAGACTTTTGAAGGCAACCAAGGCAAACTTTCTAAGGCTTCAGAGGGTTAGAGTCAAAAGGCGTGTCTGCTTACATGTTAATTCAATATATGGTCCCTGATATACCATAAAACATTAGCTTCAGCTTCAGTCGAGCAGGCACTCGTCCTTTGGGAAAACTTTTGCCTCGGCCAGAGCCCGCCTCTATTTTGCTAAATTGTGACATCAAGAGCCAGCAGTCGGTGCATAAATTGTGCATTGAGAGGCAGGGCGACATGACCATAAATAGGGTGATCTAATCAAGTGGGCCGCGAGCAAGACAAGGGCCTACTTACTGGGGGGACACTGTGCCCGAATGGGCCACACGCCCATCATTCTCCGACTCTTCTTCCCCTTCGTATGGGAACACAAATGGAATTAGACCGCAGTGTCCACCCCGGAGACTGGCGGCTAGACCCGCCTCATATTTGCCGTGGTTGCGTAGCCAGGCCTTATCAGCGGTGTGCGCCAGGGTAATCTGAAGCCATTCATTGGGGGAGACAGTGGACCGGGAGTGAGCATTAATCTCTCCAAGATTACCCCACTACTCCAACCCCAGGTAACACCCCTCTACCAGCAGCCACGTCCTGCAACCCCTAATCATCAGTCAGTCTGGACAAAAGGGGTCGCGGAAGGGGGCGGGAAATGCCAATTGCTGCTTCGACCCTTTATATGCTTGCCAATCAAATCTCAACGTAGGCGGACGAGGCAGGGTGCGCCAACGGATGCTATCAGTCGACTGTTTGATCTCATTCGGCAAGGATACGCCAGAGGGCAGAATTGCATCGATACATATATTTGATCATTGGGAAATTAAGTTTTTTGAAATACACATTTAAACTATTTTCGAGCAAGGACCCCAGGTGCCAGGTATTGGTCATTTAAGTATAAAGCCTATCCTGACCATCCCTGCTGGGTCTGACAGAGACAAGCTGCCCGATGGTCCTGGCCTAAGAGGGGCCTTAGGGGGCCCGCGCCACGCCTACCGCCAGCTGACCCGTTCATTTGTCAGCCTCCTAGCCGTCTTTTGATCCCTATATAACCATACCTCTGTTGGATAACATGCAGCAGATACACGGCAGGCCCTGTGCTTCCTGAGCCTTGATCATGCCAACCACATCAACCGAATTACAATTTGGACCGAGCTGGTGGCCCTGAAGCCGAGCCTCCACGCCCCACGGGTTACAGTCCCACGTGCCAGCAGCAGGGACGCCGGGGCCTTTCATGGGGTCCGGACCCCTTCACGGCTGGGACCATACGGCTGTTGTGCAATGATAAATGAAGGCTCGTGTCTGCCGCCAAATGCGGCAAATGAATCCATGTGGACGCATAAAGCGAGCAGCTCGGAGGGGATCGATACAGCATGCTACGCCGCCCCCGATCACCGATCACTTGTGTCACGGCTACTGTGGCCGTGACACTATGACCCGGGCCCGCCCTGCTTTCCTGCCTCTTTCCCGTCCCCTACTCCCAAGCCCCTATACGTCTAGCTCACATCTCTCCCACGAGCTGCTCCCTGCAATGCTCCCTCTGGTCACAAGCCGACCCGTCTCCCAAGATTCGCTCCAGGCTGTCAGCTCGACTAGGACCCCATCAACCTACTCTACCACGCCGTACTAGCTGTTACATCCTCGTCGTCAGTGGTAATTACATGCGCCTAGGCCCATTAGGCCGGCCACAATTATAGATGTATGTCATTGTTTCTCCTGCTTAAAGTATGCAGTTAGTGATATTTCAAGGACAATGCCATTGTGTTTATAAAGAACTACCAGCGGGATATCACTTAACAGCCAGGCAAAATGAAGAAATTCATGATTTCAATGATAATTAGTTACTTTTATGTCCATAAACGATACCCTCCAAATATATCAGCGAAATAGGAGGACATGTCTGGCATGTTGAAAGGATTTCGAATTACAGTCGACTTTCACTGATTGAAAGACTGCTCGTGGCCAATAAAACCTATACTGTATTGCAATTGGTAAAGTTGTGAAACTTTAGTCTATATCTTCTCATCTAATGACTGATAATGAAACATGTTTAATGCAGCTATAAATGGGGTATAGTTAATCTCGAATAGACAGACTCGTGAAGTTGATATTTTGGAGTGCCGCATTAATTGTAAAAAGAAAAGGATATGTTAATCTTTACTAAAAGCCTGAACTGTTTTCTAACTGCTTTCTATCACATATTCACCAAGCTATCTCACTAGTGTGCTACCTCAAAAATGCCTGAAGGTTTTGGGTTTAAACCATTTGAAGATTGTCATGCTAACCAAGAGAAAGAAAACTATAGTTAAGGATGACTGTATACCTTTTGGTGCCGACAGGTTTCAATTGTAAAACGTTGTCTTGTAGTGTAGAGGGGAAGCAAGCGTTGTATATCTTCCTTTCATCATCTTTCATTCTACTTACATGGCAATTAAAAACAGAACAATGTGCTTTCATGTAGCACAGAAGCCTTTCGTGCTGTCAAGCAATGTGTGGCGCCAATATAGAGTAGCTGATTTGGCATTTGCATACTACTTTATCATGTTGACCTACAATGCCAAATTGTATTGCCAAGTAACTGGTGGCCTCCGAATACTTCATCTAGGCTGTTGCCCTAAATCAGGCCGACGTGTTACCCCCATAAATCCGGGCCCAACAGGTTCCCCGTGCGATTCTTGGTGGAGGCGGAGAATGGATGGCTTTGGGTAATTATGCATACACAGAAGCCAGTTCCCAAAGTCCTATTAGCATACGACATTCTCTGGGCTTGGGCTGTAGAGTTTGCGCTTCGGCATTATTATCATTATCATCAGCGCTAATCGTGGAAAGTGTGCGCGCGGGGCAGAGATAGGGTGACATGTAATCTTTGTAATTCACAGACTGAGGAGCCCCCTGCCCAAACTAATGAGACGGGCCTCGGGGAGGCGGCGTGAGGCCAACACCCCAAACGGGGGGTGGACAAACAGCCAGTCGACCCCTGATGTAACCTGCAGCATCTCTGGCACGAGTCCAGCCCCCAAAACGTCCAATTCTACAGGGGACAGGTCGACAGCCGGCCGTTCGTCTCAATCTGGGTGGTGCCGGGGCAGCGGCCAAAACAAGTGCCGTCTGCCCCACGACGTCTGACCCGGCCGCATGCTAACTGCCACCCGCACGCTTTGATTTATGACGAAAAAGGCTTAACCATACTTGTATTCTGATCCATCAGCTGATTTATCGCGCCACCCTGGCCCCTGAATGGCTCTGCCCCGTCCTTCGGGAGGCAAATGGCCTCCGAGACATGCACAAATGCGCAAAATGTGAGGCGACCGACCCCGACAAAAGCCTTTGTCTTTCACATGCATGAGGTGACTTAACAGCGTTTCATGAAAAAATATGACGTAAAACTCAAATGTGTAAATATGTTATTTAAAAGTGAAATATACCGGTGCTCATAAGTGCAGTGAAAATTTCAAACCAAAGGAATGTGCCGAGGACTGCCAAAAGGGAAATGAGGGCTCTCCGTTTAAATGGATAGATCATCTCTTAAAGTCCCTTCTAGAGTGGAGTCACTAAAGTTGAAAAAAAGTTGATTTGCCTGGCTGCGTCTGCGCGGCCGACGACCGACCAGCGTTGTAGGGTAGCTCGGCAATATGCTAATTGCTTCCCATATGCATGGCCCCCTCTGGTGTGTCCCATTAGAAGCAGTGGCTCAGAGCAATTCTCTAATTGACGTGGCCTGCTGCCTTCTCATGCATCAAACAGCGGGGTTGGAACGTGGTGGGGCCTCGGTAACACACCCGAAAACTCCACTATAATCGATCGGCACGCGGAGGCAGAGTGAAAAACGCGCCGACAATGCCGACCGACGCGGTCAATCGGCATTGTCCATCGGTATTGTCGGGGAAGACGCTGGGCGAGGCGGAAGTGACCGGCCATAAATGGCAGGCAGCATGCATCAAAAAGCCCATAGCGTCGGGCTTTAACTGGGCCGGTCGGTGGGGGGCCTTAGGCTGGGGGAGGTGAGCCAGCATACCAAACGGATGGAGGCACATCACGGCGCCATTTAGGCTGAATGCTATGCCGCCCTAATCTACTAGATCTTAACGTGCCTGCACAGACACCACTTTTTTTTCTGAAAATACTATCGCTATACAAGGAAATGATTTGCCTTTGCAACTTTATCATCCCTTTATATCATACAGAAGACACTGGTCTGGGCTATCATTTGCCTTTGCCAAATGTTACACCTCCCTTACGTCCTACTGTCCAGAAAGGAATAGCAAGCAGGGAGTTAATGTATGCTAAAAACAAGATTTTGAAAGAAAAACGATTTCTTTTAAACCTTTATCATAAGCCGAAATAACGACCAACAGTCAAACCCCCTCTGGATATGCTTCCATATTTTCGTCTTAAAGATTTTGAAGCCAAAGTCCATACAAGAATTCGAGCCTTAATGCCATGTATTAAACCCCCGATTTATCGCTTGAAGCTAATGGTTGTTGGTAAACAGGAGGATTTAATGCACAAGTGAGGAGTTTATTTAGCGTTGTTTATCCCCCAACATTGTTTGGTCATATGAGAAGCTCAATCGTTTGTGAAAGGATCGTGTGCACACAAAGGACAACTACCGTTAGCCACATTTGCAGCCACCTAATACGAGACATGGCTGTAAGCTGATTTAATTTTTTAGGCCAACATATGCGAGTTGCCTATGGTTCTAAAACTCCTGGGCAGTGATGATAATACAGTCTTCTGATGGGATGGCAAAAATAGATCTTCAGTCAATAGTACTGTGAGAAGAGACGAACAAATGCCTTATTGATGGACGGACGCGGGAACCCCCCCTAAATAGGATTACCCCTGTAGTCCCATTAGGCTGAAAAGAGAACATTTGTTATTCAGTTCTTTCAAGGCGGAAAATAAGATCAGTGGTTTTAGCGGTAGAAGCGCCTACTTCTACTCGTCCCTAACAGTGTTTCCCCACTTCCACCTCCAGTCAAGGTGCTCCGTCCGGCCGGTTGGCACGCCAACAAATTGCTCCCGATGGGCAGCGGTAGAAATGTGGCCACCTATGAACTGTGACACGTGCTGGTGCATCCATTCGGCCGGCACTGCCTGATGCCAGACAGAGTTTGCCACTTTCCTTAGATTACGGGCCTGCGCCTGGTGAGAGGCGAGGCGTCGCTGGCTAACGTCCTGCGACACTGCCCTGTGCGGCCGCCAAAAATCAAAGCGCGATCAATGACCTCGCTGGCCTACACGTTGCTATGGCGGCCGTTTCCAGAGGAAACAATAGCCATCCAATCAGAGTAAGCCCCTACATGTGCACCCAGGTGACCCCTGGGAGCAGCTCGGGGACGCCGGGTCGGATATACCCGGCAGGACACGCCTCCTCCGGCCCTCCCTCACTCTCTCTAACAGGCTGCCCTTTCCGTATTGTCAAGTCCATGCACCCACCCACATGCTCCTCGGCCCAAGTGCGGCTAACTTAGCACTGGAGGAATCCATACGGTGCTCTCTCTAATGACTTAGGAGGATCGCCGCAATAAGCATTGGGGTGGTGAGAGCGCGGGGTTCGGGGGGCTTAGCTCCCTCCAGGACGTGCTAGGCCCCTCCTTCTGCCAACAGGCACCGACTTGGCTCTAATCACATGAACCTGTCACCATGAGCACTTTCCCCTCGGCTAACCTTAGCCCGACGACCGACCGCCGTCTAACTGTAGACGGCCTTAGTATGGACAGTTCTATAAAGCCATCATGTTTTCTGTAATTGTAGCCTTCTTTAAAATAGCAGTAATCAGATTGAGAATGATAGTTCTTACTGAAAGGTCGTCCTGACATATTCAACTCGATATGGATGTCTAGGCAGAAACGCAATACAGTTCTACAGAAATTAAAAGATATAATTATCTCCTTTTCCAGAAAAATAAAGTATAATGTGGATATACATGTAGTATATATAGAGGGCGATCACATCTCACAATAAAAGCAATCTAACATAGCACGATTTTAACAATTAATTTCATTATCAAACTATTCTTGCTACGATAATCAAAACTCCTCGGAATCGAATGAAAAGTTTTCCATCTGTCGCGCATAAATTTACCTTTCTAGCAGTTGGCTACTGCGAAGGATGGTATTGAGAGGTTTCGGTTAGCAATTTGCGACGTGTCTTTTTGCCAGCTGACACACAAGTGGGATCACTGACCCTGGGCTCACCTAACACGGACCCGACATGATCGGAGAGGAATAAGAGTAACATTGAGTTCTCATATGACACCCCTCTGGCGATGAGTTCCCCTGGCCGTTTTACGGCAAAGGTTAATGTGGGCCGGCGGCGGCTGGGCCGGGCAGGTCGGTAATGCAGCATGCACATGGCGGAGGTAGGGGGCCTTGTCTTCAGGTGATCCCATAATTGCTATCCTAATGTAACTTGTTTTGAATAGTGTACCGCGGCCAAAGGTCAGTCCCTTGAATCGCCTGATACAGTGTCTACGGGCGAGGATGCATAATATTGTCTATAGTATAATCCACGGTCCTATGTACAGTACTCCACAATGAATACCTGTAAGCATTGTCAGGACGGTGCATACACCGACTGGGAGCACGGCACCTGTTGGTGGGAAAGACCCACAAAAGGGGGGCGGTCTCACGCCCTATAAGACCTGGCCATTTGCAGCCCGAGGCATCACATGTAGTATGTGGCGTATGGGGCCCGTTGGACGGTGTATTTCCCAGCGGAGGCCGGTCGGTCCGGGATAGTGTATGCATCAGTGGAGCGATCCTTAATACCGACGCTGGGCAAACAGGCTTTGTCTCCAGAGCTCACCCGGCTAGGCCATCTACACCACTATGTAAACACAATTGACATTTATTATTACCGTAAGCCCCATCATTTCAAGTTGAGCAGCTCGCAACTGGCTCCCACAAAGCGGCCTGACAAGGCATTGCGGCCGGCTTTGATGAACTGCTCGCCGTCTATTTGGATAAATGTATCAACCAGATTGACCGCGTTTGCCAATAAAGTCGGCGACATGAACAAATCTCCTTTTCAGCTCCAGCCTTCGTGATGAATTGCAATTGTGACAATCGTTATATCATAACGTAATAATCGTATAACAATCAAGACTATGAAAGCGTGGGCCTGAATGAATGTCAATCTGCTAACGTGATCACCCGCCTCTCCCCCGACTCATTCCATTCACCCCATGGTCTCCTGTAATCGCCAAATTCAGTTTGTCGGCGATACAGGCAGGAGGCAGAATGAGAGGCACAGGCCGGGCTGTCTAACTGGCCGACGGTTCGACTCCAATGTGCCTTGGCTATCACGAGGGACGACTAATGCTGTCCAATATTTTAATTGGTTTCAAATAGCTTTATCCCCCAAACTGATTTACGTTAATGCACCTTCCAGATTGTCGTCCAAACAGGCAGAAAGGGCTTTCTACCCCAACAATGCACGCCCCGACAGGCGTCGTGATTGATGCATGTAAATGGGCTGAATACCAACAATGCTATACATGTATAAATCTTGAGGCAGATGACAGAGAGTATTACTGTGTCAAAAAATCGCCACTATACAGCGAGTCATAAATCATCTATAAATTGCGTGGACGACATGGATTTGCGTTATACATTCAAAGAGAAAAGGGAATTTGGGTTGTTCAATATGTTATTTTGCTCTAAAGTAAACTGTAGTCATCAAAATATTTTTTCGGGGAAATTTTATATAATATCGTTTTTCGAAATGTCAAAAACACGTCATTAATTACCCTTAAAGTTAAACCCCACTACTTCTCGCCGACCAGTGCGGTGCTCCACCCCGACCAACCTGTCCCTGGGGCACACATATTTGGCAGTACCCTCGTCAGACCTGGATAATCGGGTTCCGGCAGCGTCTAGCCAGTGGTCAAGCGGTCACGTTTGGCGCTCGTCACTTAAACCCTGGGCTAATTGTCTCTGTCTGACACTGTCCAGGCCCTGCGCCCATCGCCTGTCTCCGTGCCCCGCACGACAAGGGGGGACAGCCCACTGGAGGCCCGCCCTACTCCTGGGTGCAGCCACCACTCTTGGCATCCAATATAACTGGGGTAGACAATTTGATCTCAGTGTCCTATTTTTGTGTGCGATGGCGATATTTTAATTCTTGTAATTTGATAGCTAAAGGGTAAGCATTTAAATCATAGCGAGCCAGTCGACAATTTAACTTGAAAGAAATTGATATGCCATAAGGATGTACAATTACATCCTTATGACCAAAGATCGTGCTATGTGTAAGATAAAACATACTGGTCAAGTTAACACTGGGAAGTGATATTGATGCAAAATGTCTATCACTACCGAGGCAGTGACCTTGGCGTAGAAAAATCTGGGGGTAGCGGGTCCAAAAGCGTCTATCTACGGTGGCCGACTACTACGCAATTATTTCCGGTGATGTAAAGGGGGAAATGTAAGATAATATATTCGAGTACATTCTGTTTTCAGGTTAGGGTGAAAAGCTTATTTGAAATTGCTGTAGTCTGACACAATACGAACCTTTTTAGGATTGTTTTCCTATGAAAGTAATCAGAAAAACTTAAAAGGGACGTATTTTTCCTATGAAAATAATTAGAACGATATAATAGGAACTTCTCTCTTCTATAAAGCAAAAGGGAATTCTCAAGACATTGGCAGAGTAGGATTCATGCTTTTGCCTGAATTCAATCGCAGCCTTTGCACTTTATAGGCTTTTTAGACAAGATGTCGCGCCCAGCCGTCTAGACTCCTCTCACCAATAGGTCTGACTGTCAGTGCAAAGGTGGAGATACTGTAGAAAGATTGCCCGGTGCCGAATCCATACAACTCCCCAAATGCATCAGAAGCACTATGTCTTGTCTCAACTAATCAAGAGCAAGAATTGGCTGTAAATGAAAACACTCAGAAAAGGAAACCTTACAAGGCGTGCTTCTTACTTGGTTAAGGCAATATATCAGTAAATTCCATGACATTTCTAAGCAACTCCAAGTTTAGGTCGATTTTGATAAAAATGCAAATAAGGGTACGTGGAAACAGGGAATATAGATCTAAGGTCCAGCTATAGTGACAGCCATAAAAATACCACCAGGTACTTTTGACATTTGGTCCTTTGACTTAATCAACATACTGCTTGTAGCACTCTGGGAAATGATAGGAACTCGCATTGATGGTCCAGTTTCATGGGCAGTGCCCTTTGGGCTGGCGACTAGAAACGCCTTCTTTGACCGGAAATAGGAGAGAATGGCAGAACGCAAATAGTCTTCAATTTCAGAAGCAAAAAATTCACCAATAACAGAACTTTGCGAGAGGCATAATACGAATGGTTATGAAGCACAGGGATGAATGGAAACACTGGTTAAGGTTGTTGCACAGGTTGAATTCTGCATAAAGGTCATATTTCTTCGCTATCACAGACGAGCATAAAAATACTTTTCTTTTTCACCCTGTCATTATTTAAAATGGCTCACATGGCCAATGGAACAAATGACAATAGAAAGACTGCACCAAAGGGACCAAATGTTTCTTATCCATGTTGTTTTTTTGCATCAATATCCTTTTTTGCCCATAAGACACGTTTTTGTTGTCTCTGATGCAAACACATTTTCCCCATCAGCGTCTCTTTCCCCAAATACAAAAACAACATGAATGAAGTCCGTGCTTCCCATGGCATCTGGCCGGGCCATATGTACACACAAAAAGCAGCCAGCCCCCATACCTTATGCCTGTGAACCGGGCCTCGATATAACACACATGCCGAGTGATGTTCATGTGCCCAGTCCAGCCCAGCTCGACCACAATCGGCCACATCTAATTTCGTCTGCCGAATGTTGGTCAAATCGCATCCAATTTTCTGTGAAAATTTCCCAGAGGACTTGTGCCAGTAGCCGTTCATCCATCACACGCGTCCTGCCAATACTGGCGGCCAGTGTTATACTGTCGCTAAATAAGCTCACACCGGGTGGGGGCTGCAGCCGGAGCCCCAACTCACCACCCTCCATGCAAGCACTCGCTATCCGACGATAGGCTAATTACTCCGGTTGCTAAGCCCCCACCTTCAGTCCAATCTCAGGGCAAGGGAAAGGTTCTAGGCTCCTATAATGACCTGGGTTGGAAGGGCTGGTAGGTAGGTCTGTGATGTCTTAGTACGGGGAGGCCGCCACTAAGCCTAACGGTGCATCGATGGGTCGCCACATCGATGCCATATCTCAGAGGGTACACAGGGCGCACCGACCAGCCACATCTAAAGGGCACCCCTGTTCCTCCCTCTCTCTGATAACTTCAAGCAAAAAAAAACGTCTGGATGAAACAGAGGAAACTGGGAATCTATTACCAACTGCCTAACCGGATAAACGAGACAGACTCCACTCCATCCTCTCAAAACCCACTGGAATAATTCGGCAATGAGCAAATCTATGCACAATAATACAACAATGCTGTGAATATCCTATCTGTTTTGACTATTAAAGACAATGGCATTAATCATTGACCAAAAAGATATTTAGTCGGCATTTAACGCCATCAGGACAATATCGTAGTTCAGAATGGGTTAGCAATGATGGCTAAAAACTGGTTTCTAGGCAGGAGAGGATGGTATTATGAGAACAGGTGGTTTGATAAAAGGAGTTAATGTGTCAGAATTGGCTGGGGGGAAACTGGCTTTCCACACCGTGCTACCGACTGTTCTCAATATTGTCTGCCTTGTAAAATGTTTTTAATTCTTAGTGAAATATTAATCAGACCAGTAACGCTGATGGAATGAAGCCTTACATGAGTCCCGTGTGATCCCATGCTGGGTAAAGCATCGTTATCCTCTCAACAAAGCGACGTTTTTTTTATTGCGTAGGACGACATTGATACATACAGAACATTCATATTAAGTATTCATATAGTGCACCCACTGCTTCATTCTATGTTACCTATATATAGCACCAAACTGCTTATATCTGTACTTTTTCAACTGAGTTATTTCTGTAAAAGTTCTTGATACGGTATATAAGGAAAGGGTTTTTGTCTGCTACCAATGAACGTAGCATCCATTACCCTCATATCATAGGTACCTCTTAACTTGATGACTTCGCTTGGGATACACTATACTATCCTCCACAGACCATCTTTAGAGAAAACCCCCTTAATAACCACTAACGAACTAAAAACACATTTTTTTTTAGAATATTGAAAACAGACAGGACAATGGATCCAATTAGGACCCCCGTCGCGTTATGGCAATGTAATAATGAAGGCTGCGCCAAGGGCCATCTATGGTGGCCTGATGAAGAAGGATCGTGTCCTGCTCCCCCCGCAGGCCGGGCCTCGCGCGCCTTAAACCCGGCGGGCTGGGGTGTGGGGAGGGGAGACACAATGCAGACCTGCCTGTTAAGTCATCAGTCCTAGTCTCGGCGGGCCAGCAGTGCGAGGCCATGCAGCTGTATAATAGGTATTGAGGCCAGTGCCGGCCGGCCTGCATACGGACTATGGATTAGCAGGGGGTGGCTGGGGCTGCAGGTAGAGAGGTGGGGCACGCCGGATCCCCGGCCGTGACGGAGGCCCAATATTCACCTGATTAATCATGTCTTATCAGCGGGTCGGCAGGTGAGGCCGCTACCTAATTGGTTCACCTGCCGGGCCCTGCGGGGAGACCGGCCCACCCGGCAGGTTCCTGGCACCGGGCCGGACGCACAGCCTGCAGCCTGCTTCTCGGGTTGGGGCCGTCTGGTACTACTCTCCGGGCGGATGGGGGGCAGACTGCCTCCTCCAGGGGGTCAGGGCCATGCCTTCAGGGGCGTGCTAAGCTTGGTTCAGACAGGGCTAACCCACCTCCCAACCCCCTCAGCCTCTCCCCGCAGAGCACCCAGTGCCTCCGAGCATCTATCCACCAGATGGGTGGGCTACTTAAGCCTGCCGAGAGGGCACCTAGATAATACCGTCTGGCTAGACGGGGGATATGAAGTCATCGGGATGGGACTCGGGGCCGACTAGTGCTGCCGCCAAGCAGCTTTAAGACGCCCGACCGAGGCCGTCTCCACCGACAAAAAACCACCCTTGGCAGGACATGCTGGGTGCTTCATTACATTACGGCCAGTTCACCTCGCCGCTTTTTATCCCTACGTTTACGGGCGTTACGTCAAAGCCGCGGGGCTGTAAAAGCCTGACCCACGTCACCTTGGTCGGCGGCGCACACTTCATCTCTCATCTCTGACACATTTAGGAGCGGAGGCAGTAGGGTTTTGTGTCGGCCCCAACCTCCTCCTCCCGCCAAGACGCTGTGCATTCCATCCAGACACGGCAGCGAAAAGCTAAGGTTTTCGCTTCAGTCCTCTCAAAAGAAGCCACATTTCACGTCAAAAGTGGGCGACCACGCCTAGGAACAGCTGCTCCGACGGCTCTTAGGAGGTCGATGTGCTGGGGTGTTTCTCTTAGGCTCGCCACAAATACATATTAATCACGAGTGGCCAGGCCTAAACATACCTTGACCTGGCACCGTTTAGTAACTCATACATTTTGCTATTTTTGAGCCCAACAGATTTGCTTCTGGTGGCGGCTCCTCGACTGGTCCATTATAGCTCGCTATCTATAACAATCGTTTTTCCCTTCCATACCGCTGCGTACCAAAAGAAGTCGTGATGCACTTCAAATTCAAGGTTATTGAAAGTAGGGGTGAGTGGGAGAAGTCCACTGCGGAGCATATTTACACTGCCCCAGCCAAGTGTGTGAACACTCGTCCTATCTGCCTGGTGCAGGCAGGGGACTACCAGTCACCAACCTGCGACGACCAAGCCACCCCCACACTCCCCAGCCCCACCCCTATCCCCCAATGCCAAAGGCCTGCTTTGCATCATGTGAATACGTCGCCAATCCGCCGCCTCTGATCCATTTATGTAACTATTTTGTCCGACAGTGGCCTCGCTTATCGGCGGTCAGGGCCGCCGTGCCCGGCTCACCTTATCGCTCTTCCAGGCCACAACTTGTCCAACAAAAGGTCCGCCCGGTTAAGCCTGCACTGGCCGCTGACCGCCACCAGTGAAGCCCAGCAGGCCAGGGGACGATGAAGCTATCGCCGCCGGCTTTGGCCCCGCCTAAGCCGGTCATCTGTGAGCGGGGCTATCGGCCGGTGACCAACACGGAGACCTAATGCCGACCACTGGCCGTGTACTACGAGTCAACCATGCTCTTTGCTGGGGTTCGTGACATGAAATCGGCCTCTGTTGTATGGGCGATGTAAAGGTCAGGGATATCGAGCCCGAACCTCTGCTCGGCTGACTAAGCAGTAATAAGGAGTCAAAGTCCCTCCAACCAATGGCATTGGGGAACATTTCCCAATCTGTACGTGAACACGCGTCTTTATGGACGCTAAAGTGAAGAATGAAATACAATAACTTCGTGTAAGATATGACTATAAAAGCTGTTGTAAATGGCATTAGTCTAACCACTCGATAGATTTTATAGAGGACATGATGGAAATGACCTTTAAGCTGTACAGGAAAGTGCTCTCCACAGATGCAACCAGAATTCAATTTGTGCACAAGAGCAAAGGACGACCTAACGGCGGGGGACTGGGGAACCAGCAATCTGAGAAAAAACACACCCAGCACTAAATCACTCCTTATCAAATCTCCCCATCACATACGTATCTAAACGTGAAATTCCTATCTACTTCCTGCACTTTTTCTGTCGCTTTAAAATAAAAAGCTTTTTAGCGCCGAGATGGAGAGGCCGGCTGGCTGGCTGATCACCAGTGTGGCGGGGAGGTGAGTGGTCAGTAATAAAGGGGTCTGTGTCCGTGTGAGCCGGCCAGATTTGGCGGCCACTCATTGTGGGGCTGGGAGGGCGTGCGCCGGCTCCCACCCGCCGCCCGCAGACGCCCAGTCTGCCCCGCTCGCCGCCACGTGTTGGCTCAGCACTCAATATGCTCCAGGAAATTGCATTTTTTTCCATTAAACCAGAGTTTGTTGACAGTGACAGCATTAATTTCATTACTCGAGTGATAATGATGCTGGGGGGTTTCGGCGGCGTTATTCCGGTTGGGGCTGGGAGGCCGAGCATATGGCAGGCGCGAGGGCTGGGGGCGGGGGTGGAGAGGGTGGGGGAGGGGTGCTGCTGGAGCCATGATGGGGTGGTAGGATGAGGATAGGGGAGTAGGTGGGTGGTTCGAGGGGGGCAGGGGTGAATGTAGAGGCTGGGGGAGGGGTAGATGCAGACTGGAACATGGGAAGAGTAGGACTATCTCATACTGGCTTCGTCCCGCTTTTTATGTGGCTTCCCGCATGGCTTCCATTTTATACCGTCTATCCCAATCTACCTTTCTGGGAAGTGCCTGTTTCAGAACTGATATAGGTAGACATGGGAAGCTCTTAGTTTGACGCCGCACTAAAATTCTCATTTATATGTAATCATATGAAAACATACATTCTCAATGAATCACGTGATAATTCTGAATAATGTACTCAAAAGACTTAGAGGCATTAATATAATGACAGGAGCATGCCACTCACAAGTGATAACATATATTGCGTCTTCCTCAGGCAAATGCAATAGGCCTACAACAGTCAGTGATGAAATTTCTTCTCCAAGGCATTATCTAGATATGCAATGAAAGCCTGACGCTCAAATGTCATTTACTCGTGCCACCAATGAGACTACAGGGAGTTCACCCTCGGTGCGACTTTCATATTTCATAACACGTCTGGCTTGTACTTCACCACACGCCTCAGGACACAACTTCTTTTTTTACCTTCCAGGCTTCTAACACGGACATCAGAGCGCTCCAAGGATGAGCTATGGAATGACATTCTACCTGAGTCTGTCATTGGACACGACGCCGACAAAACAGCTCATCCCTCTCGCCCCACCCGGAGCGGGGATGTGGGTGGCCGAGGTTGTGACATGCTAATGAAAAGCGGGCAGGCTGCGCCGGTAGGGGATCGATGGGGCCGGGCTGAGGAGAAACAGACAGGTCTGTTTGACTAGTGGTCGGCATCGACACAAGTGGCCGACAAGGGGGCACACCGTCCGATTCTATTTACAAAGGTAGCCAGGGGATTGGGCGACCAGCTAGAGCTAGAGGGTGCGCCCCCCCCCTTTTTTTTGGGGGGGGGGGGGGGGGCAAAATTTAGACTTTTTTAATGTAAAATTCTGCCAAAAGGTAGTTAAGGATTTTTTTTTCCAAAAGCGCGCCCCCCCTCCTTTTTTTTTCTTTTTTTTCTCAAAATCCTGGATCCGCCACTGGGGTGGTATACATAT
This sequence comes from Lepidonotus clava, assembly GCA_936440205.1. NCBI lineage: Eukaryota > Metazoa > Annelida > Polychaeta > Phyllodocida > Polynoidae > Lepidonotus > Lepidonotus clava. The sequence continues at coordinate 22,133,737 of OW387134.1, forward strand.
GACCTGAAATTGGGAAAGATGAAGAACACCATTAGCGCAGAGGGAAGCCAGATGTAAGCTTGGTGCACATAGGTTATGCTATGTAGGATGACGGTGAAGGAATAGGTGCGTGTGGGGAAGGGAAGGGTGTTAGCTGGTAGGGATGGAGAAGAGGGTTGGGGGACTACGGAGCAAAGGGTGTCGGGGGATTCGTTGAGTAGATGGTGTTTGCATTCCACCCGGACCGAAGGGGGTGTTTAGGGTGCCGTTGCCTGTGCTGCAGGCGGTGGCTATTTCTGACATGGATCCCAAACCAGATACCACTGGCTGGATGACTCAGTGAAAGGATCAGGCCATTTGCCTGTATCGATCTCAATATATCATCCAGGCCTGAACCCAGGCCGGCCACTCGCGACCACGCCAATTCTCGACGACCAAAGAGACAGTTACATCGGTCTTAACCTTAGCCACACTGTCAAAACCACATTTTTTCAGTGACATTACTCGAAGTCTGTCCAGGAATCTATGAAATAATAAAAATATTTTACTTTCCCTCGAAGAAAATGTTACTTTCTGAAATAAACTAAGCAATCATAATCTTCAGCTGAAATGACAATTTTGCTTTCTAATGAATCAGTACAAGACTGCGTAAATTACCAAAAAATATCAGAATAGACCTTTTATATTGGCCTTGAAGTTGCTTGGTGATTTACAGTAGGATTTCTATGAAGGGAGTCGTATTCAATGGCCTACTTCTTATCACGTGAACAAATTCCCTATGTGTAATCGATGGGAGCCACTCAGTGGGATGAATACACGCCGCGGGAATCCATTGCTTTGAACGTCCTTTTCAAACTCTTGGGTGCCGGGTTGAAATCCAATCGTTTGTCCACAAAGCCCCATCTTTTAAGCCCGGCCTGAATGCAGATGGCGCCCACAATGTGGATCCATAATACACCACGCGCCGCCTGACATGGCCATTTTTTCGCCTTGGGGGCAAGTGTGACCCAGAGAAGTGGGGTAAAACACACTCTATATTGGGGGAGGAGGCGAGAAGTGACCCCCTTCTCGGGTCAGCTGCCTTGATGGCCAAGGGGTTTTTCCCTGTGAGATAGTGCAAAAGCTTTCATCTGGGGAGAGGGGCTGAAGCCTCCTCGGCCAAGTGCAGGGAGGAAGCGGCACAAGACGCTGGTATCTTGAATGAGGGGCGAGTGCTGTGTTTCGTCATTCTCCCAGGGTTAGTAGCACTAAGTGGTTGGCAGTGTTACGAGCGTGATTTAGGGGCCGGCCTAACGGGCACTGCTTACCGCAGACGACGGCCGCCGCCCCGCCAGCCCGGCTAATGCTTGCCTCATCAAGAACAACCCAAAACTTTCACTCTCTACATGGCTCTGCACTTGAGCTAAACGGCCCAGATTTCCCTGGCTGGGTGTGGCGGGTGGCCACGGGGAGGCACTGAGAGCGGCAGGCGCCATGCTCCCCAAGAATAAACATGTCCCACCCCACACGACTGGTGACATCTCTTTCTGTCGTCATACATGTTACTATGCTCTTTTCTACTCTAGCTAAGCCGATGCATAGCTGGCTGTCTAAACAACAACCACAGTGCTTTTCAATACTGAAAGTTCTAAATGAAAAATACAAATATGACAGAAAGTGCACAGGAGCAATAAAACATAAATATGGCTCAAAACATTAAACTAATATCCAAAAGGACAAACAATTTTCTGATACATGTTGATCAAGACTCCTAGTTGCCAGCTCCAGCTTGCATTTTTTTTAGCACCAGAGCGAGTTACATACCGCGTTGGATAACTCGGCACTCCAGAATGACCTTGCTAAGAATGCGTGGTATGTAAACCGATCCATGTCAAAAGTGTACTACATAGACGTCTCACCTTGGGGGAGCAGCGCCACCTGGCTCCCTGGAGGAGATTGGCATGGAACAAGTCTCTGGTCACTCCTACAGGTGTAGGGACGCCCAGGTAAGAGGCACACGGGCTGACCCATGCTGATCCCTAGTCAGTGGCCGTCGGTGTTCCACCGTGGGTGAGGCTGAGTCTCCCTGACGTCAGACGCCCTGGAGTACCCTAAGGTCTGCGTCTACTACTAGTGAATGTGTCTGGCTTCTGGTGGTGGCGGTTGAGGTGGTGGTGGCTTCAGTGGTGGCGGTGGTGGTGGTGGCGGCGGGTGGTGATGGCAGGTGTGACCCAGCCTGCCAGGCCCACCTCACCACTACACCTAACAGGCCCCACCCGCTCTATTACACCCGGCCCGTCGACACGAGCTGCTCTGAGCAGCTCCCAGCCACCCTGAACAGCTCGCACAGGTTTACCCGTCGACCTCACCAATAACACCGCTTTTTCACCCACTTTACACAGGTCTGGTTTGAATGCCACACCGCCTGACTTTTGTATCCAGACAAGTACAATACTTAACGTTTTTACCTTATAGCGTGCCACACGTTACAACGTCTGGAAAACACCATGAGCTCACAGATTTTGCCGAGACTTCAAAATTGGAGAATATATGTGCCTCTCGATCTATCTTTATGGGTATTTTTTAACTCTGCGTAAATCTGGATTTGCGGAACTACAGTCATTACCCGATCCTGCCTTGCATAATAACTTTTAGTCGTTTGTTATAAGAGGATGATTAAGGGGGGAAACAACAGATACTGAGATGAGCGTTGATGTTATAAGATCTCGACTATAGGACCCCATTTATTAATGGAAGGTCTATTCCCCGTCAACACTCTCACGTATCCTAGATATGCCTTTAAAAATAACCATCTTCTCAGCGGACTGCAATACTACCATGTAATATAATTCGCATATTGAATTGTTCCATGAACAATTTTGCTGCATAATGAAATGCTATGCTTTGATGCTCCTTCTCTGTATGAAATAATAGTATCCCCTTGACAATCATGTTGTCATCGGATTCATCATAGACCGAGAGCTCCTCTCTTAATCTCTTTAAAATGCTCTAGTTGATGAGTAGGGACAGAAGATTCTCCTTTTATCTGGCGCTACTAAGCCATTCCCTGTGCGCCTATCCTATTCAGTTTCCTCGTGAACTGAGTTTCTTTTTATGTAGAGCGAGGCAATTATTCAATGGATTTTAACAAATTCAGGGGAACACTTCCTTTGCAAGGAAACGTCCTACAATACTGAATAGTTATTGAAAAACGCTTCTTATTGAAACAACCGTTATTTTGTGAACAAGGGAACATGTATTTCAAAACACATTATCTTTTCAATCGTGGGTGCTCACACTTATAGATAACATATAACCTTCTTGTACGTTATAAATGAACTACCCGGTATTCCAGCAATGGCCTCCCCAGATGCACACAGCAACCAACAAAGATTCGCCGGTGCTGACTATTTCTGACTCGCTTTTTTGAGCAATGTTTTCCATGCTTGGCGATGGAGCCATGGAGCCTATTACATTATGTACTCAACTGAAGCACCCATGGCTCCGTTATCTTGACAAATTCAAAGTTGATGTTGACAGCAGGGTTGACTTCGGCAACAGGTATATGTCACTAGTGTAATGAAGATAATACTATGTTGTGTGTAGAGTCTAAATGTTTGAGGGTAATGTTTGCTTTACTGTATGTCTGAGGGTAATGTTGTTAGCTTTACTGTATGTCTGAGGGTAATGTTGTTAGCTTTACTGTATGTCTGATAATGTTGTAAGCTTTACTGTATGTTGCATATTTGCATAAGTAGTAAAATTTGCACCCCTTTCCAACCCCTTGAAGTATGCCTACATAGTTCCCATTCTAGTCCCCTCAATAGGGGTGGTAAGCCCCATGCACTGACGTCGATAACACAATAGAAGACAAAGTGTATGATCATGTATAGCATTAGAGGGGGAAGTGGCGCGGGGCAGTGGAGGAGGCGAGGATCAATTCTCATCATGGATGGCTTTACTTGCGGCTGGCCTAGCAGTGCAACTCCCTTTTCTTCCCCAAACTCATGTTTCAGACTCCAAGTCAACGTAAAACAGAACCCCCTGCGAGTTGCTCCTAGAGCTGCTCGGTTCGCCTCGCGGTGAGCTGGTCCGAGCAGCTCCTGCGCCAGAGGAGCGCGCCATCAGGCTTTTCCATTTTCTCACGAGTCGATACACCCATCCATCATAGCCAAACGCATCTGCCACATCTGTAGACCAAGATCTCCGAATTAAACACCATCTCTGACGCCCCAGCCCTAGCTAGACTGGTGGACAACCAGCGTAGAGACATTAATGTCTGTTGCCCTCCCCTCCAGCCAGCCCTCGATTCAGCATCTTTGAATACGCACAATCTGAACATGTGGAACATGCATGAAACAGCCTGTTTACGATATTCTGAGGGTTTTGGGGTATTCTTTTTTATATAAACAGTCAGAGTTTATATGTTTGTGTCATACATGCATGATTTCTCTATTGTAATGCATTAAATTTCAGCGCAGATGTTGGGCTTCTCAACACGAAGTCATCTCACCGCTCTCAACTGCAGCCAGACGTACTACATTAAACATACAACCGGCACGCCCCACCCCTCCCTTTCCACACGTTTTTCCAGTTCTGAGCCCACACTTCCTGGCCAAGTTCCCTTTTTTTCAGGCTACTCAAAGAAAGAAATGCCTGGAATGCTCGCCTACTATATGTGAAGCTTTAAGGTGAGACATGTATTACTGAACAAGCAAAGGTATGATAGTTCCTTTATTGTTTTCCTCCAAAGAAGTGCAGATAAGAAATCTTATCACTTTCTGTGTCACTGATATTTTCCTCTCAGCAGTTCATTCACCGAATCCACATTTAACTTAATTAAGTGCTTGGATTACTTTTTCCATAATCACAAAGCTACGTTAATATTGTGAGCCAAATGAGCCTGCAGGCTAGGTACGTTTTCTCTTTTACAAAACCCTAGATCTATATATATATATTACTGTTCATTGTCGAGACCTCTTCAGTTATTATTAAGATACTCTGTATTTCCCCCGAGAGTATTCATCCTCTGTAGATTTGATAAAGATATGAAAGCTTAATTCTATACAGCCGCTCTGAATATGAAATGCCGGTTCTAACGGACGATTAATGGTCTAGTACGTCCTGACCGCACCAAAGCATATATATTCCGAGTTATAATAGCCGCATGTATGGTATGTAATATCATTTTTCATGGCGCGTGGCCGGGGCGGCTCACATTAAGGACGCCGTAAAAGGCAGAATGGACGGATCCGCCGGTGAAGTACACCCAACCAGTCGGCTTCGTTTTAATCTCAATGATGAACGGGCATGGCGCTGACGAGGATTTTATAATTATATTTAATCTTCCTGCTGCCCGCCCATGCCGACGGTGCTCTTAGCATAGTGGGCGCCCGACCGGGTCGTGCTCAACCCGCGTGGACAGGGAGCCGTAGGGGACAGGAGGAGAGGACCGGGCCATGCAAACACACCAGCCCTGGCCGAGGTCGGGGGCACGGCCACAGCTTATCAGTGGGCCGAGAGATATGTAAACGTCATAAACACGCCGCCACTTGATCACCCGTAATGAGCCATCGGTGACACATTAATAATAAGACCACTTCGTTGTCTTTCCATATCCTATTTGCTGGGTGTCCGGGAGGGAGGTGCTCCATTATACCTGAGAGGACTATGGTGGGCATTTATTTCTAAGCAACGTGTAGCGGATTAAAATAGCTAAAAACGACGTCTTCCTCAACATGCTCCTACACTTCTAAAGGAGACCTACTTAAGGCTTCCCTTCTCCCAGTCCATTTAAGTGAGACATCCTTTGCTTTTCTTAAAGTGGGGCTTTGAAATCAACTCTGGATTTAGAGGTTACATCCGCCTCTTTTCTTCTGATTCCTCCCCGACCCGGGATAAATTGGCGGATCAAATCTGAACCTTCAAATCCGGGCCAAAGTGGCCTCCAAATGACTGCGGCCCCTGCACATCAAAGTCGAGGAGAGCGCACAATTTTCTTTCACGGGGGCGGCTAACCAAATTTCCTATTTTGGAAAAAAACACTTCGCAGGGAAAGAGATCAGTCCCAAATCAACTTTACTTTGATTGCCCTGTGTATACTCTTCGATTTTATGGCCCATCGCATTTTATGGAATGAATAAAAGTCAATACGGCGCATAGGCATTGCCTTGTAGGGCGGCCCTCGCCGTACGGCTAAAGGCGGTATTACACTACACGACATGAGCTGCGATGTGACGATGTTGCTGAGAAATCACACACATTCGAGGCAAAAGTCTTTGTTACACACATGCAGAATACTCCAAATTGCCAATTTCAAAAAATTATATCACTCCTGTGTACGAGTTTTCTGTAATAGTATAGCATTGTGCCAATATCGCAGCTTAAAGTCGTGTAGTGTAATAGGACCTTCACTCTCAGTGTTCAGGAGGCACTGTGCACAAGGCTGACGACCAGCTACATGACTCTACACGATAACACAGTGTGCGTGCCACAAACTGAGACGACTGGGGATGTTGACAATCACGTCGTGTCTGATAGGGGGAAAGGTTGATGTAGTAAACGCAATGAACACCACGCATGTTTACAACCACATCATCATTTACACCGTCTATATTTTATGTATGGGAAGCGATAACGCAAGATACACTTTAAATTTTACATGAATTCAGTGTAACATGGCTTATCCGATGTTCAGAACTTGGCTCTGTCTGTATTAGCTGACAAGGTGTATTGGTAAATATACTTTCGTAAAAAGGGAAATCCAATGGCAAGCCAAAATGAAAGCAAACAGCGGTCAAGTGACATTTTGACAAGTTTATTTGAGATCCTAGTTTTAATATTGTCTGAAGCCGACGAAAACACGGTAGAACCTAACCTGCACCTGCTCTAGTTTCGCAGAGAGGGATGGAAAAGGTTAGTGGATACTCCTTGTATTAAGCCAGTAGGGGCACTCAGAAAGACGAGTTAGTCGCTGAAAGTGCTACCTACCTTATGTTACTGTCTCTGTCCCCTCAGGACCTGGTTTCCTGTTTGCCCCAACCTGCAACAGAGGAACATTTATATGATAAGTATACGCGTATCATGTTTCTGTCCGATATAAAAACGTTGTGCAGGAAATGTTTATATGAGATACATTCAGACATACAAGAATATTTTTATCATTTTGTTTTAGGAATACGTTTCCCTAAACAAACGATCTGCATAGGCATAGTTGCATGACCATTATCTGTAGGAAAATAAATACATGTCGTGTGTGACCTAAAGAATTCTTTTTTTAATTCTTTAATTCCACAAAGCTTTCAAGACATATCTTGATCTTCCAAACTGTTGCATTACTTCCTAGTTTCAGGATCACAACAGTTTGCTAAAAATATTTAGGAAAAACAGACTGATAAATGAAATATATGATGAGTTACGAATATACATTACAAGATTCAATTACTTTGGGAATGTAATATGATATGCAGACAGTATAGTTTCCACCCTAAATATTCTTTATCTTCCTCCATCGGCAGATTATGCAATAATCAGATATTTGACGCACAATCAGTCTTTATGTTTCCTTGCCAGACTGAACTCATATCTCAACAAATATTTAGGTCTGTGCCCTCACACTACAAAGGCTTAGTGTGCTCAAGAGGCAATGAAATCACAACATCCGTAGGCATCATTCAGTTGGGATAAATACTAGACATAATTACCGAGAATGAGTGTAATTTTTGAGACCCGTATGGAAGATTTCCTTTCCCTAACAATGCATTTTTAGCATAACATGATATGAAGTCACAATCCAGCGCATTGATCATATTGACAAAAGGTCACATTTAGTTGTCCCACAAGACTGTGCATCAGACCTAGCTACTTATTGCAAAGAATTAATTGTGTAGGAAATTCCTTAAAGTAATACAAAATAAAGCTGTTACGGCACTCATGAAGCCTGATGCAGGGATAAGTATTTGTGCCCTCCCTTTCATGTTGCCGCAGTGCGATCTTGTTACCGACTTATTACTTGCCGTGGCACAGGCTGCTTTTAAGGTCCTCTCCGTATCTGCCGTTCTCAGTTCGCTGCCTTTGTTTTCACTCATGTCTCTTTGTCTGAATGACGAGAATCCTAATTTCATATCTGCATGCCTGTATTTGTGACCGCAAGGGAACCTCCCGGGCAGACTAGTCTGTTACTTATCAGTAACAATGTAAGTATATTATGCTGAGTCAGCGGGAAATAACAACTCTCCACGGCACTCATAATAAGTTTGAGATAATTATCAACGAAGTTAGGACTGTTTTTGTATGTCTGTTTCCCATGCCCAATGCCAGTTTCTGGGGAAGGATACAAAGGTGCTAGGCAGGAGGAGACGGTTCTGCTCGTTGCCTCACACGTAAGAAGCCACCTGAGCTGCTCTCTGCGGTGAGAAACAACTCTGTACAGTGACAGAGGACCCGGCCCTGTAGTACGGCCACATGTACTCAGTCTGGCTTACGAGTTCACCGGGAAGTGAGAAGAGACCGAGCAGTAAAATCTACTAGTATTTACGTTTTTAGCATTTGCAATGTGCACACGTTTCTACAAGTAATTCACTAACATATAGAAAACTATCAAGTTGACAATAAGATTGTGTATTTGGACCAACAATGGATAGGTAAAACCTTCATTAATATCGTTATTTCATTGTCATTTCTCGACGCTGGACATCAGTTTTAAAACACCTGAACTATTAATCTCGACCTCAACTGCAGAATAGAAAGTTGAGTCTTTAGAATCCATCGAATTTAGAATATGATAAAGATCTTCTATCCAACTGGCTGTACGATGAGTTATCTTAATCTAAACAATACTAGTAAAGTTCTCTGTTTATGACCTCACGTGTATAAAACCTAATGGAAATGTCCATTGAAAGACACCTTTCGTTGAAATATTTGTTTGTTGGGGTAGTTTAACGTCCGACCAACCTTTCAGGATGGTTTCCAGACTGATCTTTCATTAAACGTTTACGGAAACAAAGAGTAGAAACGTGTACGAGAGATGTGATTAGCAGGCCTGTCCGGCACCACACTGAAATCAAATTAGGGGTTTCCTTCCTTTCAATTACGTGCAAGTTTACGTTTACAACTAGGGTGCATCAGACTTAGTAGCGCCCTGTATCATGTTTGGTTTGGTAATAGCAATAATCACTGGTATGGGAGAGTCGATAAAACTACCAAGAAAATTAGCTTCATTTCCCTACCTTCTCCAAAACGTATATAGGTATAGTCCCATTTCCAAAGGCATTAATGACAATTTGCCCCTTACCTGGGCTTTCCCCTCACCATGGAGAGTTAAGGCTTCCCCAGGTGGAACCCGGGCCGTGTAGGCTGCGGCCCCAACCTGCACGCTCAGCCTCTCTCTACTCCCAACTTGAGATAACCCAATATTTGAACTTATCACCGGGCCCAGAGCCAATTGTCAAACAGCCGCCGTCGGTTTCATGCTGCACGGCAGCCCGCGTTTATGAGATCAATCTTCATTTACCAGATTGCATGTCATCTGCGGGGGTTCCCACTGCCCCACTCCATGCTCCTGTTCTTGCCGAGCAGCTCCGAGCAGCTCGCGAGCTGCCCAACGTGCAGGCCCGAGCTGGTGGGGGGGAGAAGGGGGCAGAGGGTCAGCATCGGCTAATGGCCCGAGTCTTCACTCACCATGCCCATCAGCTTATTTGTCTCGGCGGTAAACATTTGCCCAGTTGGCGAACAGATATCATAAGCAGGACGCATACACAGGAGACAGGAGGACGGGCCGGCCCCGCGCCGACGCCATGATGAATGACACGAAAGGCTGACATCTCCCCAACGTGGCCCGACGCGCCGTGGTCAATCCTAATGCTATTTCTATAGATCACCCACACAGTAAACGCTGCCCTGCCAACAACAAATGGAACTTGGAGAGGCCCGCAAAGAAGTTGGTCTGAGCAGGGTGGGTCTCTATCTATTAGAAAGCAATATACAGGAGATGGCCTGCTGCGTAGTGGGCTGAGGCTTTTACTTTTACCCATGCATACCATGAATGCCGTTGAAAGTGACTTTTAATCTACATATTTATAGTACATCTAATATAATGTATAAATATAGTACATGCACATTTAATATCACCAGAGAATGTTTGTGTACCCACAAAGTCTTCTATTCTAAAACGTGACCTTTCACGTAGGTTTGTATTTCTTAGGTTCCCTGAACACATCCGCCTGGGAACTTGAAATCTAATGCAGAGAAATGCACGACATAAGAAGTCTATTCGCATTACAGTACTGACACGAATTATTGTTAGGAGAGCAAACTGCAGCAAGGCGGGCGGGCGTGGGGAGGTGCCTGTGAGTATGCTGCTCCACGACCCTACACACACCTCCCCCACCTCCACCCCAGCACCCCTTTCTCCTCCATTAACACCGCCAGATGACTTTATCCACACCTGGCGGCTGTCTCAATCATGCGTCCTCCATATTTTGCCCTAATATAACGAACCACCTTAGAGGCGCCGTTTTGGCACCTTTCTCATATGCCCGCAGCTGTTTTAGAATCCTATTTCAGTGTCAGCCCGGAAACATTAGTACACGGCTAGTTTGGGACGGGCGCAGGTTATTTCATACTAGGCCTTTGTTGTGGCCGACAGCGGGGCGGCGACAAGAGGCCCTCTTGTTCACCTGGCAGTGCCTTTGATCCTCCCCACCTGTGGCCACTGCCCGACCCATATCAAAGTGAATTCCATCTCCTGGGTATTTTTTCCCCGGGTTGGTTTGGAGCCCCGGGGGACATTCCACAGCCCCGACGGCTGCACATTCCGCCCGAGCCGCTATCGGCTCACCCACTTGCTCTGGGACGCGAGCAGCTGCGAGTCCCTGCAGTGAGCTGCTCAGGGTTCACCGCTAGAGGGGCTCGGCGGATTTCTAGCCGGTCGGTCAAAGTGTCAGGTTTAGTGAGTCAATTGGATAGGATCTGAATATTATTTTGAAAAAGTTGCGGATCTTTGAAGCAAGTGATTTCAATATTGATTTTGGTGGTTGTCGCTCAGAAATTCATTCAGTGTGATCAGGCAATATATAGAGCCCTGTCGGAAGGCCTGCTGCATAGGGCTACTGGGGCCGGCGAACATGCCCCCATTCTGCCCCTGGTGGCTGCTGCACACCGCCTGACGGGATCCAGGCCCACTGGAGAAGGCGGCCGCCGCCCAATTATCGCCGCCAATTAGCGACTGGCCCCCGAGACCCACGGGGCTTGGACTGGTGCCCACCTCGCCCTTCCACCTCCGCCCGTCTCCTGCCGCTACCTGCTGCCTCGCCCTCGACACTCGCACGCCAGGCTTTTCTCACGGCTGGCGACGAGCAAAACAATTAGGGCGGCTAGGGGCAAGACCAGCAAACAATTCTAAGTCTGTGCGCCCACTTGAAACCTTCTAGCATGCAAGGTGGTATGTAGGATAACGATGGGGGATTTAAAGAATAGGTTTGGTTTTTTACATGTTGTGAATGTTTGTACATCTCCACACAATTGACCAATACATTTCACTCTAGTTACTTATATGCGCTTTCTCCGTGTAGTCTCTATCTCCGTGCAAAAACGTTCTGTTCCGCCTTTCTTGACTTAGTGAGTTTGACATGTGTTTAGCTATGCAAATGTCAAAAGAAGAACAAAATTCGGTATCTTAAGAAACCTGGGAGCTAGGAAATAGATTCCCTGTCGCTCGGCATGTGTTTCGGTCTAACTTATCGGTTGTAAATCTTGTTTTATTAACAACATTTTTAAGTGAGGGAATTTTCTTTTGTGAAAAATTGATTCCCAATACCTTCTCTCGTGGCATCCAAAAAGTACTGGATATTTGAACAGAAAAAAAACTCAAAAGCTTATCCAATACATTCCCCATGATGTGATTTCTTTAATCATTATTCATAAACTTAAATCACCAGGCGAAAGGAATATTGTTAATAGGATTTAATTGAAAATAACATAGTGATTATATGTCCTCCATATCGCCATCGTTTCTGAAATTCTTAAAATTGTCTCATTCATTTAATTCGTCTTTATATGGACCCGCCAGTTCTGAGATGTAAGTACTAGCCCGGTCAGGCGTTCACCCCTGTAAACCCACACCTCCCGACTGCCCAGTGTAATCTCAGCAGCTTGATCACTGGCCAACTTATCAGGTGTGGGAAGCTTTGAAGTTGTGGCGGTAAGCTGATGCCACCTGTCCCCACCTGCACATCACCACCCCGTGTCCCCCTGACCTCCGCCATCCACCAGTCAGCACAGGCACGTCATTTCCAGACTAATTCTGACCAAAGTCGGCCCACACAGTACTAATAGAATAATGGCGGCACTGGAAGATGGATGACGCAATACACTATTTAATCCCCATAGTACATGCATGGCCCCGTGATGGTTGGCGCGGGGTTGGGGTGGGGGGGTTACTAACAACGTGAGAGCATCCGTCCATATTGCAACCAGCTTCTGATACCACAAGGAGAGAGGCGGATGCAAATACGGCGCTGTAGAGATAGTATGGGGTAAATCCCAACTCGATGCGGGCTATGGACCGGGGGCGCCATCTCGAGGGGAGACGCGGCGTCCGTTGCCATGGTAACCCAGCGTTCTCCTGGGTTCCCCTTGTTTGTGTTTGACGTATAGTAAGTTTGCAAAATCATCGTTCAGCGGGGAAAGGGGTAGGGTTGGGTGGGTGGGGAGGCTGGTTATCTCCCTGCTAGACTGCCTAATGGACGCTGCCATACTGAGAAATGATTTAGGCCCTAAGTAGCTCTGCTTACAGATGGACTCCTTTCCTGCTTTTTTCATATATCATGCAGCTGCAGTTGATCTTTGTGCTGTGCTTAAATAATGATACTGCTGAAACATAAGAACCAATTTACGTAGCCTGTCGCACAGGGACATTCTCATTATGAATTAAAGACCATGTCGACAGAGAATTAAAGCCTGAGTGTAATTTCAATTTCAACTACACTTAGAAATTCAACTGCAGGCACTTCTCTACTTATTTTTTACTTTGCGAGGCCGAGTTGTCTGTGTCGTCCACATGTTTCAAGTTGCTCTAGCTAAATGCTTAAAATAGTTCTCGGCGGCTGCCTTGACTGGGGTAGTACACCAGAGGCTGGGATCGAGCCGCAGCAGCTAACATCTGGTTCGCAGCACGTCGGGGAGGCCAGACCCAGCTCTCAGCAGGCCCCACCCTGCCGGCCGACGTTCACGGGGTTTCTTTGATGCTCTGGCACCGGGAAGCCCAACTAGGTCAGCGTTCCGAGAAGTTCTAGGCCGCCTGGAGCTAATTATCACGGCATAGCAGGCTGGTAAACTAGTGGTGTTCGCTCTCAGTTTTCCTACCACATGCGGACCGCTAGCTGCCTCAATATTTGAAGAATTCTTTTTTATAAAACTTACTACCTTTTCCCTTTCTGAACGTAGAACCCAGACTTTTTCTCCATCGTAATGCACGAGTACAAGACTTCTAGCTCATAGTCTAGAATATCAGTATGACGCTAAAAGTTAATTTTATAACTTTATTTGAATAACATTACATTGACTGATGTATAGTAACAGCTAGTGTGAGACTCATCGGAAGCCAAGAGTAGTGATAAAAGACTTTTGGGAAGTAAGATTTTTTTCAAGATGGTGTAATCTTTTTCATTTTTCAAGCCTAAAAGTTAATATGCTTTTGGCAGAAAAGTATGAATTGTCATCTAGAATACCGCCTGTTTATTTTTAAGACTTGTTACAACAAATATCATGACACTATCCTTGCGCTCAATTCGGCGAAGGCCGGCCTAGACTTAATCAATCACATTTGACACGCCTTCTTAAAGCGGACCTTGTGGTTGTAAGCCACAGGTAGAGAGTGTATCGGATGGGACGTGGGGCTTCTTTAATCTTGTCGTTACAGTACACTAACTATAATACTCACAAACAGGAAAGGAAACGGTGCCGTGCACGTGCATCAGTTACCTGTAATGCGTCCTTCGAGGAACACCCCCAAGTACAGGGGTACAAAACAGGCTTTATTTGTACATCCGTTGGCGTCATAAGACTTTGAGTTTACGACAAATTCTCAGGTAAAGAGTCCAGGTAAAGTGGGTGCTGACTTATAATGATGAGATAGTATAGAGCCGCTTTTCTGAGGGTGGATAGACACAGGACTGCCCTACCCGTGGAGGCGAGCTGCTCTGTACACCAGCCGTTACATATCTCCGACCATCCTGGCTGTTCACAGACCTGCTTCTCCTTGCCCACCTCAGGTTAAAGGTTCCCCCTCCACTGCCCCTCCTCCTCCCTCGGTAGTCCTCCAGTGACCGGTCGAAATACTCCAGTGTCCACGAAAGAGTCACGTGCAGGCGGCTCCAGTATCTTGTCGGTATTATCCTGAGCTGCTCGGCCCGAAATGATGGGCATCAGACGGCCCGGGGGATTACTGGGGATTAGAGAAGGGATTATGTCGATCTAAGGAGGGATGAGAAGGGCCAGGGGTCTGGGAGGAGGTGAGTGGGCGGACTGAGTAAGCCAGGAGAAAGGCCGCTGGGGGTAGACGCAGTAAAAACACAAATTAAACTCCCTGGGCGCCTCCCCGGCATGTTTGACTTAATCACGCTAACAATAACAAGACCAGATTAAAATTTCCATCTCAATCAACATAGGAAACGTCGGTTTCTCTAACTAGTTTATTCCTAAAACAAGGTTCGGAAGAATAATGACAAAAATGGGTGGTCTGCTTACATTGGCGGGCGTACTTTGGACGATTTCCAGTCAGGCTGAATGCGGAAGGGAGCAACTCACGAGTGAGTGACTCAAGAACCATATGTGCCAGCCGTGACCCGAGCTGGCGTAGGTTCAGCAGAGGCACAGCCCCCACTCGACCTCTTATATTGAGTACCCACATGTATTGATGCCAGTCAGTAACTTCCATCAAATGTATTGGGAATAAGGATGTTTCATTTGCTTATTTTCTGCCTGTTTTCATTACTAGATAATGCTATGCTACCTTGTTACATTAATACTAAGTTTATCCCTTCACTTGATTTTCTGCTATCCTGCAAATTACCAGATCCGATATGAATGATTCACTCTTCCTTCAAGGCGAAGTGGATGACATGGACCCCAACTGTCGCATTCAATAAAACCCATCCTACATCAAGCGAATCGCGCTTGAACTTAATTATACCCGTAGTAGGGGCAAGACAATTCGGTTCCTATCGCGGCACCCCGACTCCATTTCTTTATTATCAGAAAATGGGATCAATGCGTGCGGGTGTCTCGTGGCGGCCGGCTCCTCCATCACCGATACCGGCAATTACCCCGTGAGCAGCTCGCGAGGTGCGGCCCGCTGCCGGCTACATCGACGAGCTGCTCTCTATCCGCTGCTGGAGCAGATGTCAGCAGGTTAAGAAGACGCCCCTCCCCCAATCGATGTGGGGTCGGGCAGGTCGCCACATGTCTCCCCCTGCCCGGCGTCTCACCTGCTCCTAGGCCTTCATTACTAGGTCAGTCCCTGAGACGGGGGGAGCTGCTCCTCCCAGCAGTCGGCCTGGGAAATACTCCACCTTACCTTACAGCCTTAACAGTATTGGAGAAACAACCAATGATACCAAATGTCACGGTGATATTTTGCTCAGAAAGGATTTTTACAAATGTACGCAGCACAAATTCAATTCATCTCAAAGGTCATGTGCGTCACCCATGTCGGAGCGCTCCCGTGCTTTATGGACACATAACGGTGTACATGCGCCACGCGAATTATACTAAATAGTATTTTTCGCGTCGATTTCCCTCCAGTTGTATCCAGCAGTTAGAGTGAATTCATTACTTGGGGTATCGCATCACCACCATAAAGAGTGCTTACACTGTACGTATCTGTTTGTTCACCGAACTATTAAATGAGTAAATTGAACATTAACAGACCTGCCCAATGGGACCTTAACTTTCACATCGTTACAAAACATCCTCACAGGAAATGATCGCTGGATAAATGTATATTCGATATCTAACAGTAAACGATATTTCTTATCATCTTTCAAAAATAACTGTAGCGTTCAATCTTTGGTCTGAGCGTGACATGAATGGAATTGGACCTCATAGAATACACTTGTTTTGTTTTTGGTGACACTATCCATTTTATTTAACCAATAGCGCTTGAGAGTAGAAACACAAGTCGTGCAGCAAATGATAATGTTTTTGCATAAACTCACGACGTCGGGTCACGATATTTTATTCCTAGCCTTGCATCTTATTTACACGAATTGAATAATCAAAGTTTAATAGAGTCAAACGTTTAAACATCAGGTAAAAAATCATAATTTATTCAGGCTGGGTTTTTTAATCAAGATAGTAACTACGTTATAACTATCATTTACATTATGTTTGTAATTGTGGAGCTGTTTTCCTTTTTGCTAAGACTGGAAGATTTTGCGCAGCAACTTATAACAATCAATGTCCATTCATTCCTTTTATTTTATCACTTTGGAGGTCATGCAAAATACCAAGCATGGCGATTTTAAACTATAGAAAAGCTGTGAGAGACTTGTACCCTTTGACGCCAGAAAACTAGACATACAATTCATTATACTGAGGAAAATACACTTCTTGCTTCCTAGAATACATGGAAACCCAAAGTTATGAAAGCCAAAAGCTCAACGGCTAATGAACAGAACAGAGCACTTCAACCGCCGGGGATTAGGTTTTAGTATCAACCTTGTGTATCAAACAATATTCTACAGGTATCAGACAAGCTGAATACATTGCGTTCTGAAATACACAGTGCTGCAGGAATCCTGTCCCACCTCAATCAATTGTCCTTGAGGTCATACATGTCACTGTAATATATCCAATCTCAAAGTGTTTGGGAAGAACATAGCCATATTGAGTGTAGCTATGTCAATTTCGATTCAGCCAATATCATTATAAAGTTGCGTGAGTCTTCTGTTATCTGATCCTACACTGTTTTGTCAAATCCCTGATTGCCTCCTCATCTAGGATTACTTATTGTAATACTTCACCGATTTCAATAGCGCCACAGAAATTGCCCCAGTGTTTGCAAACAGCTTCTCCAAAAGGATAGCGTATACTATGGTCGGTACAGAAAGACTACGAAACTTAAACCTTGCAAATAGGATGAAATGATGACAGATCTAAATGGATGCATTCGTCTTGTATCTGTATCCCATAACCAATCGGAGCTGCTTCGGCTTTCCTGTGGCGCTCGTGTATAAATACAGGATATGTATTATTCTGCTGTAATACTTACCACTGTCACTTATCTGGTCTTCGGAGACCGGCCCCCACCAGCTATAGTGCGCAGGACCTACCCGTGTGGCTGCCCCCAACCCAACCCCATCTCTTCTACATGCAGCACTATGATGGACTCCGGCCCGAATATGCCATTAGGCTGTTGAGCCAGCAAAGCTGCCAAATTTAGGCCGCTAATGTCTAATATCTATCAGGGCTAATATTGCCTATCAGGCGGGGTGAGTAAATACGGGCATGGGCCCCTGTCATTGTGGGTCGTCCATCACCGCCAGTTCACAGCCACCTCCACCACCACTGGGTCCAGACTGACGCAGGGTCGCACATTTGGCTCCTCGCAATTTAAAAGTTAAACTGTCAAAAGTATGTTTTAATTAGGTCTTTTGAAAAATATTTCGACAGTCTTAACGCTTTACATTTAATCTTTCGTATATAAGAAAGGACTACTAACACCTTATACGACCTACAAGTATCATACAAACCAATCTAAATGGGAATGGAATTCTCTAATTATCATTGGACCCTTACGGTGACAACATGGACATGTTATTGCAACTTTCACCGGACTAAATATCCCGTTACAAAATTCAGCGTTGTAATGAAACAATTTAAACCCAAAATCTGTTTACTTGCACCTTATTTTCCGAAAATGTATACCATATGTGAGTGGGCCTAAGAGCACTACCAGCGGCCATCCTCGAGGATCAGGATTTATTCCTAAATATCCTTGCAGAAAAAATGGAAGTTTCGGCCAGAGGCCTATAAACCTATCCCATATCTCTCTACAATACAAACAGACACTAGACTTCCTCTACCCACACAACTGCCCCTGCCTGACTTCTGATACAAAATTCATCTTCCTATAGATCTAGTACATAGAACACTGTCCATTGTGTCTCGAAGAATGTAATACTTTCATCTCATTATAAATTGAATATCATTCAACATGGGTAATACAAGTATTCCAAAATGTATGTCTGTATGTGCTAGCTATAACAGCCTCTAAAAAAAATATTTTACATCCTGGTCTTTAATATGATATGTATGTACTGTCTGAAATGATCCAGCAAGAGATCAGATACTTGTATTTGAGCTGGGTTTTTTTCCAATAAGTTAAAAAGAAAAGAAAAACATACATCTTGTCCATCCTCAAACTACACCAATGACCCCTAAAGACCTCTTGATCTATGTGTCCATTCCCCACCTCCTCACAATACTGCACCTAAACCTATATGATAAGCATGCCCATTTCCAATCGCACTAATTGTTTTTATTTTGAGTTCGCAT
Organism: Lepidonotus clava; assembly: GCA_936440205.1. Classification (NCBI taxonomy): domain Eukaryota; kingdom Metazoa; phylum Annelida; class Polychaeta; order Phyllodocida; family Polynoidae; genus Lepidonotus; species Lepidonotus clava. The sequence goes on from OW387134.1 coordinate 22,152,250, forward strand.
CTTGGCCAACTTTTCAGAATTAGCATTTCTGTGATTCACTGATAAATGATTCACATATGAATTAATGTGCATAGGTTTGTAGGAATATCTGGTCACATTTTCCTCTATAGGCAACATATTATGTCATTCTTTCTTACATGATTTTCTTTCTTTCTTATTTCTGTGTGTGTGTGTTTGTTTGTGTTTTTTTTGTTTGTTTGTTTGTTTGATTGTTTTTGTTTGTTTTTGTTTTGTTGTTTGTTTTGTGTGTGGGTTTTTTTTGTGTTTTTTTTGGGGGGGGGATCTAAATGGCTCAAAGTACCTAGTGCATGGGATAGAACTTGAACCAACTCATGGATCTATTTTAAACCAAATCCCCCATAGTTTATACCATGTCTATTCTGTTTTCATGCAGAACATACATATACCTTGTCTATTCCCAACCCGTACCAGGGGCCCTGACCAACCTCCGATAATATATCCACTATATCTACTCTATATCACCCTCTCGTTTATGCCATGTCAATTCTGTTTCCATACAGAAAATAAGATACACCTTGTCTATTCCTGAACTGAACCAGGGCCGCTGAGCAACCTCTGAGACCGATAATATATCAGTTTATACTATGTCTATTCTGTTTCCATACAGAACATACAAACATCCTGTCTATTCTCCACCCACACCAGTCCCCCTGACCGACCTCTGACACTAGGCCGTGTCAGGCAATCACCAGTGGGTGGTTAAAAACTAGGACCTCCCAGTTTAATCAACAGCGGTTGGATGTCATTCCTACACTGTTGAGGAGTCGATACACTGAAACGCCCGTTGTTACAAAACGTGTGTATGTATATAAACATGTGAACAAACGCTGTTGGCCGAAGGTGAAAAAAAAATTAAACGGTTAAAGCTGCCCAGATCAAAAAGCAACAACACTGTGACTTCAAGAGTCAAAGTTTATATTGTACTGTTTTCTTTCCGAGTACGTTAGCTAGGTCCGTTTCCTAGGGTTATTACCGTGTCGTAGGTGTCTTGAGTTGATTGCTTGATGGAGCTCGTCCTTGTTTTAAGCATATCATCAACGACATTAGTGGCTCTTGGACTCTACTCAAGGCGGTAAAGATAAATGTTTAAATTTTAAGAAAATCTCGATCCATTAATTTACCTAGAATAAATTTTAAAAGAATCCGATACAATATAAATCTAGTGGGTTTAGAAGGGCATCCACCATGAAGTTGACTGACTATTTCCTGACTGTCACAGGAACGATTTTCCTTAATTATATGTGGTTTAATTACCAAGGCACTATATAGGGATTATATAATATCCTAGCATATGCCACTATAATACTGTATTGTAACTGCAGTACTTACTGTACGGACCGCCATGATAGGTATTAGCAGGGCCGCGGCCCGGTTGTCTGCACGTCCCGTAGGGAGGCTGAGGGCCTTCATGGAGAGAAGGCTGAGCTGCTCATTAGTATTCAGACCAAGGATGGCCGCCGGCCGCCGAGCGGCTCACTTTGTGATCCATTAGAGAAGACAAACAGCATCAAAAGGCATCAAAACCTGGCGCTGACAGCTCAGGCTCCCTTCTCAATCATTAAAGGATTCGAGCCTTACCTCCACGAGGCACATATACTGTTGCCAGTGCTTGGGGACCCGTATTAAAGAGGGGTTCATGGCTAGAATATGCTGGGATGCACGTAGCCGGTTTCCTTATTTAAGCGTTAATTAGACCAATCCATTCTAATTGTAAAGGCACCATACATTGCTTGAATATTTAACTAAAACATATCTTTTCTATCGGACAATAAGTTCATTTATCGACCAAATGACTCAAATTTTCCGTTCAAATACTGTTCCATGTTTTGAGTTTGATTATTATACCAATTTTAGTGATTGCCGAACTAGTAACTTAGGATTCTATTAGATATCAACATAAGTGAATTTATAGATCTATATTTTCTGATACTTTAAACATTCATCTTAAAAGCCTTGAGCAGAGCCCAAGTGCCATTAATGTCGTAAATGATATGCTTAAAACCGGGATGAGCACCAACGAGTCATCAATTCAAGACACCTATGGCGCGGTAAAAACCGTAAGATACAATTTGATAACTCTTCATACTTTCTACCAACGTTTGTGTTAATCTTTCCATGTCATTACATGCAAAGTTTTGTATTTATGCTCTGGTAGCAGCCGGAAAATACTCTTGGCTTGTTCCGGCTCACAGTGGACATAAAATACTGACATAGCTAGGCCCTGAGACTGTAATGTCATTTGTAGTGACTTACAATGTATAGTTGTAAAGTAGTTTTTTCATCTCTTGTGCCCTAGGTGTACTAAAAACAACACCCGTCGGCCAGGCTTGGGGAGGGACCATCAGTGCCGAGGGACCCTTAAAGTGGTTACACCAGGCCAAGTTAGGGATGGCCGGAGAGTTGATGGACCACGCCCCCAACGGCGGCTGTCAGTTTTATGTTTATACAGGATCCAGACAAGTGTTTTATGATGGCTGCCGACCGGTCGGCCAAGCCCGCGCCGCCATTCTGATCCACTCTGGACAAAATGGACGTTTGAGCTGCTCTTCACTGACCACCCGATGGCCACCAGGGTCCTGAGCTGCTCGGCCTTATTGAGGCCACTGTGTGTTGGCCTAGGCTGACAGCCGACCACTGGCCAGGCCTGGGCGCATTCACATGGGGTGGGGGCGGCCCAAGGGGGTGAGTTGGGGTTCGGTGGGAACGCTTTAACCAGGGGAAACCACCACAATGGACTTAGCATTGCCTTATAATAAAAGTTATGCCTAGTCATGCCGGCGGAGAGATTACTGTTTGCAGTATAGGGCCGGGTGAGCTGCAGGGGCTCCTTGCTGGTGGCGAGCAGCTCGAGGTGTGTCAACAGCGCCGCCAGCGGCAGGCGGGCAGGGTGACGGGGCGGGAGGAAATGATGGCGGGCCTGGCTCGGCGTGTCACCGGCGGCCAGATAAAACACGCCGCCCTCCTCAGCTGCACTTGGCCCGAACATGACTGGAATATGCAACTGATGGTGGGCCGGCCCACCGCCCGACACGCCCGCGTCCACCCCACTACCGGCCCCGCGCCAATCATCCAGCCATCCCTACACACAGGCCTGTGGTTTGGGGAACCCATCTTTTACTGTCTTCAAATAAGAATGGTTCATGCTTGAAAAACACACACACCATTCCTTCCCAATTTTATAGAATCGTTTAATATATAGTTATAGTATGTGTGAGGTTAAGGCAAGTGAATTCCTCTATCTGGGATCTAACGTTTTGCATATTAGACTAAAAAATACTTTCACGATAGGTGGAGCTTTCAACATTAATGAAATAACCAACGTAAATATCTACCTTAAAATATATACCAGAAGTGCAGCTGCCTGCTCCTAAAAGTTGGTGTCCATTAACATGACACTTAACCCTGTAAAGCAAAGCTACTTATTGCAACGAGAATAAATAAAGCTGAACAGTCTGGATGTTCAAACTCTGACCAATATTTAGGTATCTAAGATGGGGTTGGATTCGTGCTGACGAGGTTGTGTGGTTATAGCTTTCACAAATAGCTATACTCTGAACAATGGGCATTTGAGAGAGGGTTCAATATGTGATGTTTAGGTACTAAGGTAATAACTTGCACAAGTAGACCAAGAGGGTGTGGGTGTGACCCAAGGAGGCAGGAGGGAGTAGATCACCATTCGGTCTCCAAGCCAAGGTTAGGTGGCTGCCTCTGGCCCACAGCTAATGCCACCGTCGGGTGAGAGGGAGAGGGGGTTTACGACGGGGAGGTGGCCACATCCATCACTGAAAGGTGAGGCCCCGACACCCTGCTTCCTCCATACCTCTCCAGGTGAACACAAACCTTCCTCCAGTGGGTGACGGGTTCAGGTTCAGGGGCCAGGTCAAGTCGACCTGTTAACCTAACGCATACGGAACCCCTTAATATCACCTAGCCTGCCAACCTCAAGTGTACATATATTAATAAGGAGTTGTGTCAATTCGGAAAATAAAGACAAACCAAGATCACAGCTTGAATAATTTACCATCATCTGAGAAGATGTCCGAAAAGTCGAACAATATTATATCCTTTCCGTATCAAAGTGGACTCAACCAAAACGTTGGTGGTTTGAAACTAGAGCTCACTAACACGCCTTAGCTAAGGAAAGTTGATTAAATGACATTTAAGATGCTTTTAAACTTTAAGAAATGATGTATTATGTGATAAACGAAGTGTCTGCTACAGATATACACCACTAAGTGTGACCTATATAGTTATACATCCGGAAAGCTCTGACGAGAGGAATAGAGAGGTAAGCTACATGTGTAAACTGAATACAGTGTTCAACATTAGGATAAAGAAATCTGAATGTGACTTACCACACTGAACTCTTACGCTGCTTTGTATCCTACAGTCCTTTGTCTACACCGAAAGTTTTTGTTGTATAAGATATCCAGCCGTACACTTCCTTGCTAGCTTAAGAAACTCTTTATGTGATCATGTGTCTATTACCTAGCGTCTTTGCATCAAGTAGACTATGTTCCATTAAATACAAAGACACTTCAGTTCCACCAAGCAAACTATTTTCCAGACTGAATGACCTATTGTTTCAAGTTAAATGTAACCGTCCAATTATTTCTTCCTCGTATGTTATCCGCGTGGACGTTGAAACATGGGAATCTGGAGACTCTCTTACAGAGGAAAAAACCTTACTGGCATGTATATCACATTCCCTTCCCTGTTTTGGCCGCACACGTAGTACAGTGTACTATGAGAATATAGCGAAATGAGTCAGCCTATCAACCATCACGGATACGGTTTTGTGGTGACCGCCTCTCGTGTATTAGTATTATTCACGGCCGACAGAGCAGCACGTCCCGACCCACAGACCGGGGACCAGGATGGACCGAGCAACTCAGGACCAACTCGCCCCTGAGCATCTCCTGTTATGTGATCTCTTGTGAGGGCCGTACGCTACGTCCGTGAAATCTGAGAGGACGTCTCCTCGAAACTAGGTCACTGGATCTCCTCATGTCACGGAGAGAACTATAAAGACACTACTGGCGTCACATTGCTGATTAATTTGGACAAACCCCACTTAACCCTGTAACATTATACTCCATGCAGAAAAAAAGTTTATATTAGAAGATCACGTTAGGTGCATAAATAGCAGTTGTAGGATTGGAGTAGTCCCCTATTTTGCAGCATTCAAAATGGAGCTAATTTTCATCAAATTGTAAAAAAAGGCGCGGGTGTTTTTGTGCTGGATATTTCTTCCTACGTGTACCAAAGCAAAAACGCAATTTAATTTGACCAAACCGTAGCGCCATAATTAGTCGACTCAATTTCCCTAATGAAAACGCTCACTTAAAAAACAAAATGAGGTTTCTCTCTCGCTCTTCGCGAATCTATATCGATAGTGCTGGTTAACAGCACTATGGTAAGAAAGCTGACTTATTCGTGAGCGCCCAAAATCATCATAGTATCGACCTATCAAATGTACATGCGTACAACTGTACGTTACACGTGTCTGGACGTAGAAATGTACTAATCTTTTTTATCCAACTTTAACCATTTCTTCATGTTTCATCACAACAAAACTTTCCACTTCACGTCCCTGCAAACTAAACCGTGGTGGTGCGTGGTGGAGGGGATGGGGAAGGGGCCAAATGACCGCCTACCCGCCGGAGATAATCACCTGTGTAGGTGAGCCTTGGTCACTGCGGTCAGCTGCTGCCCGTCTGGGAGCGGGGGTGGGAGGGCCCGCCGCCTACCTCGCTACTGCCACCTCCCAGACAGGTGTAATAGCACCGGGTCAATTGCCCTGCCAGCCTTATGGGCCCGGGGAAACACCTGGAAAGGTCAGCCAGTGATCACTGACATTTGGATTGGCCATCTTACATGGCCGAGGCTGGAGGCTGGACGGCAGGGGTCATGGTGCCAAGCGCGGCAACGTTTACTGAACATGCAACACGGAGCTTGATGAAAACACCATCATCAAATGGTGGAAAACACCTCCTACCTTAATGTAAAGCCCGAATTTGGATGAATTGGGATTCTAATCATGCGAGACTAGGATTTCACTTAAGCATAGCTAGGCGCCATTTAACAATTATGGATTCTCTCTGTCTTAAATGTCAGATGCGAATCGCCGACTGGCTCAAGAATGTGATACATGTTCACCTTGAAGAATGTGTTTGTTTGTTGGGGTAGTTTACTGTAACGCCAAACACACAGGGTATGGTTCTTCCCAGTCTGTGAAGAAAGTGTTACCGTGCATAACTGTATATAAATGTATGTGCACTATTACATTAATAGATTTCAGACGATACCATTTGGACTCTTTAATTGCCAATTTTCATTGCTTAGACAACACAGGCTTGCACTTAGGGTTACATGCTCTGACTCACTCAGAGTACCCTAATTTCAATTTCCGTTCAGTGACGAAGCCGTCCGGGACCAGGCTTTAAGCGAGGAGATGGGGAGGACGGTGGGCGCGGTTACAACATTAGTCTCGAGGGGACGGGCAGGTGGGTGGTGAAGGTGGCGAGTGGCAGCTACTTCCGCTGATTACCTGGTGACAGTGTCCAGGTGTGCACGGAGAGCACAGGGTAGTAGTAGGGGAGGGGAGGCCACATACAGGTAGTACATGTATAAGGACGGGGTGGTAGTGGGGGAGGTGAGGCCACATACAGGTAGTACATGTAGGAGGACGGGGTGGTAGTGGGGAGGTGGGGCCAGGCACAGATAGTATATGTAGGAGGACGGGGTGGTAATGAGGGAAGAGAGGCCAAGTTCAGGTAATACATGTAGGTGGACTGGGTGGTAGTGAGGAAAGTAGGGCCAGGCACAGGTAGTACAAGTAGAAGGATGGGTGGTAGTGGGGAAGGTGAGGCCATAAACAGGTAGTACATTTAGGAAGATGGGGTGGTAGTGGGGGAGGTGGGGCCAGGCACAGATAGTACATGTGGAAAGACGGGGTTGTGGTGAAGGAGGGGAGGCCACATACAGGTAGTACATGTAGGAGGAAGCAGGGGTAGTGAGGGAGGTGAGGCCACGTTCAGGTAGTACATGTAGAAGGACAGGATGGTAGTGGGGAAGGTGAGTCTAGGCACAGGTCGTACATAGAAGGAGAGGTTGATAGTGAGGGAGGTGAGGCCATGTTCAAGTAGTACATGTATAAAGGCGGGGAGGTAGAGATCTGTATGTGGTGTCATGTTCAGGAAGTACATGTAGAAGGATGAGGTAATGGTGATCGAGGATACGAGGCCACATACAGGTAGTATATGTAGGAAGATGGGGTGGTAATGAGGGGAGTGATGCCACATTCAGGTAGTACATATACAGGCACAGGTTGTAAGTGGATGGGGAGAGATAACGTTCAGCTATGTAGAAGGATAGGGTGGTAGTTTGGGAGGTGAGGCAACATACAGGTAACACATGGAGAAGGACGGAGTGGTAGTGGGGAAGGTGAGGCCACATACAGGTAGTACATGTAGGAGGATGGGTGGTAGTGGGGGAGGTGAGGCCACATACAGGTAGTACATGTAGGAGGACGGGTGGTAGTGGGGGAGGTGAGGCCACATACAGGTAGTACATGTAGGAGGACGGGTGGTAGTGAGGGAGGTGAGGCCAGATCGCGACACAGGCAGTACATGTAGGAAGATGGGAGGGTAGTGGGGAGGTGGGGCCAGGCACAGATAGTACATGTAGGAGGACGGGGTGGTAATGAGGGAAGTGAGGCCACGTTCAGGTAGTACATGTAGGTGGACCGGGTGGTAGTGAGGGAGGTGAGGCCCGGCACACCACAGGTAGTACATGTCGAAGGACAGGGTGTCGTAGTATGGGAGCTAGGTGAGGCCGCAAACAGGTAGTACATAAAAGAAGGACAGGTTGGTAGTGGGGGAGGTGAGACCAGGCACAGGTAGTACAACTAGAGGGACGTGGTGGTAATGAGGGAAGTGAGGCAACGTTCAGGTAGTACACAAAGAAGGAAGGGTGGTATCATGTCTTGAGAGTGGATATATGGAGAAGTAGACTCAGGTTATGGTCAATCTAAATGGAGAGGTTTTATTTCCCTGGATCTTACAATCCTACAATCTTAAAGCAGATTCGAGTTTGTAACTATACATGCACAGTGTTCCCCCACTGGTTACCAGCGAGAGGCACTACAGAGCTACACGATTTTATGCTGGAGTATCGATGTTTTCAGCCGGACGAAAACATAGAATAAGGACAGGGTGGTAGTCGGGGAGGTAAGGCCATGTTCAGGTAGTACATATAGAAGGACGGGGTTGTAGTTGGGGAGGTGAGGCCACATGTAGGTAATACCATGTAGAAGGACGGACTGGTACTAGGGGAGGGGAGGCCAGGCACAGGTAACATAGAAGGACGGCGTGGTAGTGGGGGAGGTGAGGCCATTTTCAGGTAGTACATATAGAAGGACCACACAGTCTACAGTTTGACTTTCCCATCATATGATCCCGCTAACGATACTTCTTTTGCCGTTTTTGAAGGTACGTATACGCCAGATCTATCTAGCCTAGCACCAATCACAATAAACACTACAAACATCATTTCAACATTGGGAAACAGATTGTAACCTATAGCATGCCCATACTCTCCCATGACAACCAGTCTGCATACAAGCCCATAGCGCTAGCCAGGACGGAACACAAGGTCAGACAATGAGACGTCTATCCTATTGTCAGGCCTAGCGAGCGGCGGACGTAGGAAACACCCCACCAACTCGTCCTTCACTGGCGCAGATTGCCCACGCCGGTCACGTGACAAACAACTAATCTGCCGCACTGTCTGAGCATGCGTCAAGAAGCCACTTCATTTCCGGTGGGAGGCTGGCCCTGCAGTTCATTTGAAAACTGTAGGTGGCGTTGACGTCGCCACACCTAGAGAAGGCCCGCAGGTGCTACGGACGGGTCATATCTGGGCCTAGGTAGCAGGCCACTAAAGATGCTTTGTAGCACAAGCTACAAGGACGGACTTTTAATTCATAATAATTTTCATTAGTGAATACTGTTGAAATACTCTATATTTGTGAGTGTCTTCACAGTTTGCTCGGGATAAACTCTCCCTTTCAATAGACCGCCTAGCCCCATTATAGACGAAAAGTACCATACCATCATAAGCCTGGGACGAAAAAAGCTATTTCAGATCTAGAATTGTAATGGTTGGTTGGTTGGTTATTGGGGTTTAACGCCGTAGCAACATCTAAGGTCATATCACGGCGAGAACAGGATTTTTGACAATTCTGTCTTTTGATGATCGCATCTATGAAATGAACGAATCTATGAGAAGATAGAGACCATACCCCTACACATTTACCGAAGCAGGTGTTCTTTAATGTGCATGGTCCCATAGACAGGGCCACACACACAACAGCCGGTGGCCCTCTAGGAGCCTTTGATAACCCAGTTGTTGCCACTGGGGGAAGCACAGAGAGGTAGAATTGTAATGGACAAGCCAAAAATCCTGCAATGCCAAAGGACAAAATGTATATGCTCTATGTACGGGTCTATGAAATTGAATTTGCGTGAAAGGGTGTCGTTATTTTTCATAATAATATGATATGAATATTTTTTCTTATAGCATAAATTTGGGGGAAAATAATTACGTAAGTAATGAATTGTGTTTAATTGTTCTTCGTTGTTATTCGGGATTTGTGCTACTTTTTATGATTCACCTCAACGGAATTGTTACTCTTCCTGTTGATTCAGTCACCCGATTCAGGTTCCAAGAAGACGAGACAACCCATTATATGTATAACAGGTATATCTCAGTGAGTAGATATATCTATCCCGAGAGTACGTTCCGCCACTATGGCAGCGATGTTTATTGACCTGGTCGGGTGGCTTACGTTTCTGGTTTCAAGAAATATAAACTTTACTATCATCCTAGTTCTTGACATGTATAAATAAAATAAGGTTGATATAGATATAGTTCTAGATCCGCTGCTTTCCAGACCGGTATATCATCGCGAAACAGCTTAGAACAGCTATAGTTTTAAAATACTGCTCAGGGTTTGAATGGTAATTCTGTACTAAAATACATATTACTTGACGGAGAAGGAAGAGAAAACAATCTTTATTTAGCGATCACGACTTGGGTATAAGTTCCATTTGTCTGTATCAACCAATGATCCTTCTTGTCGTGTCAATATTGAACAATGACTTGTTAGCATGACACGTACACGACAAAAATAGGTTCACTGTTATGTTCACACTAATACTGTAAACAATGGTGTGCAAATACCACACTACATGGTGGACAATAGAGGAAAAGGAAGCCAAGTAATCACTATAAAACATCATCCTTGTAGGATGTACGTTATACTAGATGGTTAATAGAGATTAAAACACTTTCTATTTAGTAATGGTGATAGCTTATAGGTCATAGGTTCCTGGTCACACAAGTTTGCAGAGTAACAAAAGAACTGCCCGTTTAAAAAGATCCTCAATATGATGGGTGTTGAATATATGACAGGGTAATGCCTCTATTTGTCTTCTTCTGATTAGATTATCGATCGGCGCGCATGTGGCTGCCCTCCTGCTCACAATGCGCGGGTTATTGATCGGCCCGTGTCTCTATGACAGTGGGCTTGGCTGCTGCTCGGACCTGCTCACTGCTCACCATGGGGCTCAGGGCGAGCAGCTCGTGGTAGGGTGGCTGGCCTTCTCTGCCCGGCGCTGTGCGGGGCGGGGTGGTTGTAGAGCGTGAGAGGCATGCCTTGTGGCAGGCCGTCACATTAAGGTGTCTGTTTACCCCAAGGTGTGCGACCTTTGTCCATTAAGGTCAATATCGGCGCGGCTATTTCTGATCCCATCCTGCTGCTCCGTCTCCGCTCGCGCCCCGCCCCAACCGCCGCCCCGCCTCCAACAATATCAATAACAAAATAAAACTCGCCCGTCCCGACCGGCGCGTGACACGTCGCGAGCGCTCAGCGTCGGAAGGCCGCTAGTTTCTGGCTTGTCTTCCAGTCGGTTGGCCCGCTAAGGTTATGAGACCTGCCGCCAAAGAACAAGTGCTATTGATTGGGGCGATATTAATGTGAGCCCGGCCAGGACGCTGGGACTTTTCTATGGGAAAGGGGGAGTCGGCGAGGGACTGGTGGGAGCAGGGTGATCTATGGGGGTACAGGAGGAGCGCGTCTGCCGCCCACTGCTGGCTACCCGAGTTAGGCAGGGCAGATAACTGGAGGAGGCCTCCTGCATCCCACTCCTCCAGGACTTACCTCAGAGCCTCCTGCTGCAGTCTCCGCCCTACGTAGTCCTCCAAGTAGTGCTACTGGAGTGATAAACGACCACACTGGAGGCGGGGTACAGGGAGCGAGGTGTCCGGGTCCCGTTAAAACCACGCGCTGCAATAATGTGCAGACACCAAAAAAGCAAGACCAAACGAAGGCAAAGTGGCATGGAGGGGGTGGTGGAGGGGGAGGGGCGCTGTTAGTAGTGGATAGATGGCTCGGCCCAGTGTGCACACCCGACCGGCGCCTCCTTCATCGAGCCGTGTTTGTCCCCGCCCAAAACTAGGCTGTGACAGGGAGCTGGCACATCGACTAGGGAGATAACAGGTGATAACACGGCCAGCAAACAGCGACATCACACGCCAATACTATTAACAGATAACTATACGACTAATTTCACCCTCTATGATCCCACACGCCCCCATTGGTAATAACTCTTGGCAGCATACTTCCCAGGACATGGGAATTTCGTGACAACAAAATCGTAAAATAATATTCTTAAGCACTTCTCCGGCACTTCTGCAAGTACTTGTCCTCCCACAATGCTTATTCGCATTGATATGCTCATTAATTTGCTCGTGCCGACAAAAAAAAAGGCGCCGCCATTCCAAAGTCAACTTTTTGATGATAATGTAGTCTGATATTCCATGTGTCCATTCATCTTGATTGACCATCAAGTGACCACATCTCACACCGCCTCCGCCTGCCGGTCAACCAGTCTCACTGTATAAATATAGCAGATCATTAATTTCCTGTATCCTTAGCACGACCAATTCTTTGTGGCTACATTATGACTGATAGTGGGCCGGCCGACCGCAGCCCCGGGCAGCCTGTAACAGGCGGAGGGTCCCCTGCCGCCCGCCCCCCGCCCGCATCCCCTGTATCATACCAAAAGCCGCGCCAATACCATGTCATGTAATTTCCTGCGGAATTGCTCATCTCGACGGTCCGTTCTGCTCGGAGCGGCTCTTGAGCGTGTGCTCATTTGGCGTTTTCCTGTTGAATGGTGCTGGCCTGTCTGGTTTAATTAATGTCGGATCCTTGGGTAGTACCGAGTGTCCTCGGACGGCCCGTTTCTCGGGACCCCCGCTGTCTGCCCACTCTTTCAGTCTGTACATCGGGAATAGAGTTAGAACTTTATTCTCAATATACAGATTGATAGTTTTTATATTTTGTTCTTGTCCCGAAACAAACGGCATGGTTACTCCCCTTATCAGTATGTACCAAATATTTAAATGAGCTACTGGGATGGTACTGAATTCATTTTACCTCATTTGAATATTTCGGACATACTGATTTACCACTACTCAGCCACCGCATTCCCAATGATTTACCACTCAAATGCTACTGTAAGCTCACACTGATTCTGTATTCAGTACGTATTCCCACTGCGTTTTGTTCCGGGCTCGGTCTGTACGAGAAGACTCGACGTTTGGTGTGTTCAATGTGAGCCGATGGCCGCGGATTGACACCAACCAGTCGTATTACATTGTGGCCACTTCATTAGGCGTATCACTGCCCCTCAGCCCCCCGCTGTCCCCCCAGTCTCCGGTTCCTTCTCCACGTTTTCTTTTTCTATTACCGTCTGCCACATTCTCTCCCCTAACTTGATGAACATACATGTATCATATCAATGATAAATATTTCCAATACCCCTTACATAAATATATCTTTCAACAACAGAAATAGGAGAAGCAGGCTTTTATAAGACATCCTCCAGGTGGCCCCGTGTCTGGGTCAGGTCTCCACGGAAGGTACGTCTCCGTTTACTGTTCCCTGGTTCCCAAAGTGTGCCGCGCGTAGCCTCCTCAGAAGGTGACACTAGCGGGCTAAGGCCAAAACTGTACATTAGCCGACTTCGAGGTGTAGCTTCGCAGAAACCGACATCTTCTGCCACCTTCTCAGGCTTAAGTGTTGCCCATCAAGTTTCCTATCCTTTTTTTCTTATTTGCCTCCGACGCGTAGCAATCTTGTCTAGCGTTCCATGGCGACGTCACCCCTTATGGGTCACCAGTGCGACGTAACAATAGAGACATAGGAGGCCATGCCACGGGGGAAGGGGCTGTGTGCGGGGTGGACGGGGGATGGGGTAAGGGGGGTCAGAGGCCAGTCCCCGGAGAAACTCCATGGCCGTGACCCCGGGTGGCAGCAGGCCCATCAATATGGTGACATACACGATGGCTTTTCTCCTTTGGTGGCGCGCGTGCATGGACTTTGTCACTCGCGCGTCGCCCCTCTAATCATTGGCATTCAAGGTCAGCACCGAGACTGAGACCCCGTGAAGCCGGCGACCCTGGCCAAGGACAGGGCTAGGGGCGAGGTCAATGAAGGGGTCGCCGGATCGGGCATTTATTATGTATAGGTCGCGGATGGCCGCAAAAAGCACCCCAGGCTCCAATGAAACGGGCCCAAGGTTGCGCTTTGATTTCCTCCATGACCGTGATCCTTGGTATAACCCGGCATAAAACACATGTTTTACGGCCAGAAATACAACATACAATTCTGAGGGCAAACTGTAAGCCTACCTGCGAGACTGAACTAATGGTAGTGTGTCCCAATAACATAATGGTCACGGATAATTACAAGTAAGCATTTCTGAACCACCACTGATGTTGTAGTTACAGGTTTTCAGTATGAATTTGGAACATTGTAATGCTATGAGTTGTGACGGAATTTTCAGAACCACAATATGGTTAATTTGATGACTCTTCCATAGTCATTTCAATTTTCTTTAAGGATCGGTTTAAGTTTTTGTATTCTTTTATGATCCCAATACTAGATCAAGATAAGGCAGGTAGTACCAGCAGTAGGGCTACCCGCACCCATGGCGGCTGGCTGGTTTCACGACACCATGTAGCACACTTGTCATCCACATGCAGGTTGGCGACAGACTGCGAAAAAAGAAAAAAACAATTCTGGGTCCGATGGAGTGATTCAATCATCTCTGCTGAAAAATGTTGTTGTGAGGGACAACACGGGGCAGGCATTGCCTGGGCTGGTAAACACACCTTTTGTTTCTCCCTAATTTGCTCATTATTGTGATAATGCTAACGGCTGGCTTCACACAGCCGACTGCTGTCATTATGTGGGCAGGCCGATACAGTCGCCAATGACGGTGATGAATGGTGATCAGTCCTGGTACAATGCCGCACTCAAATCGACCCGCACCAAACTGATAATTAGCCCCATTCGGCTCTAAAAGGCTGCCAGCAATTCGAGCTCAAACCTCCATTCTCTACAATGGGATCCAACGCTAATTCCCTGGGTATTATTTTTTTAGTAATTACTTCCTGGGATCAATAAATAGTTCCTACTGAGTATTTTTGAAATGGGGGAAAGGCACAGGATCTGATACCAGAGGTGGTGCGTCCCAACGAGTTGAGATATCATGGTACTTGTGTAATACAACTGATCTGGGGGTGAGGAGGCCGTCAGTCTCGAGCTGACCCACTTTGTCAACCACTATTCGACCCCCAGGTCAGCAGGAAGGGCTGTGGGGTCAGGCGCCCTGACTTGGCTGGTTTGGTACACACATTGGTCCCTCTGTTCCTCGGCTATGTGGGATTGCATCGTTGCCACTCCAAATCTTGGAGGACAAATCGTGATCCCACTTAGAACTTTTAGTCAAATTTCTTAGAACTCGTTCTCATTCAAATATCCTAAAGTAGACATACTCTGTAATCTGACACCATTTATCATAGGAACGTCTCAAAAAGATTTCAATAGAACCTCTTGCAAAAGTCGTAGATTTCTACACGTTTCTGAGCTGTTCCTTTCAGTCGTCTCACTAATACAGCGTTACGATATATGGAATAAAATATCAACAACCAATGCCCCTAGTCCCAGTCACAAGGTCCATTGTATGTTTTTTCGGGAGATTTATTTTTAACAAATCCCCTCAATTGAAGGTACTCGTCTATAGTGGATCAGACATTATTCATGTGCGCCCATGCTGGTTGTGGGCCAAAAGAAATGAGATACTGAGTCACTGGGGGGCAGCCGCCACATTGTATGGGCACTTGGCAGACGGGGCGTTTTTCTATTACTGGTTGGCCGAGTCTATAAAGTACTGCTCCATGGACTGTTCATCCCGTGTAAATGCCGGTAATAAGCAGACAGGATGTGGGGCCGACAATAAGGCACCTCCCCGCGCCCTCCCCCTCACCTGCTTGACGTCACACCGGTCAGAAAGCACTCCTTGATACATTTCAATTAATCTCCTAGAATCGTCGGCCGGATGTGGCCAAAAAACGTCTATAGCATGGCGGCGGTACCAAGCCAAGCCATGGATGTGGACCCTGGAATCGACTCAGCCACATGGCTATTTTGTTAAATCAACAAATTTCCTATGAATTGAAAGATTTCTAAACAGCATGTTTTACACTTTTTAAGATAGACTACGTTGCCACGTTGGCCTTTGACATATGAACTGTGACTTGGTTATTTCGCCGTCGGAGTACTTGCCCTTTTCTTAAATACGACTTGTGACATTGTACCCCACATAGTGACAGCCCCAGAGCAGCTTGTGAAGGGGGTGTGGGCGGCGGGAGGAGCAGGTGGGTCGGCGGCACGTGGCCCTGTCGGTGTTCACCTGGTGGGAGCACGGCGGGGGGAGGGATGCAGGGTACTGGAGGAAGGGGTCTCTGCTGGAGGTGGCCTCTGCCCCCTCCCTAACCCCCGCGCACAGGTTACAAACAGACTATCAGGTGACACACCTGACCCAATATCCGGCCCTCCTAGGGCACAGTCAGGTAGGACGTGACCTAACTCCAGGCGTCTGGGATGGAGATAAAGGAAAACCATGGGAAAAAAGATGTATATGCCTTTTGCCATTCCTTGCCTTTAAATCTGGATTTAAATCTTGAAAATCGAGTTGGTATTACGTAGGCTGAACTTTTCTATTCGGAAATAAATGATAGACAGAATGATTTAGAAATTAACACAATTACACCCTTGTTTATTGTTTGAAGAATACGTGTTGTGCCTAGATTTGGCTGAATATAATCACATTACCAAATATTGTAAGACGTCTTGCAGCCACAAGTCACAATCGCTATTTCTCTTAATTCTATTTCCCTGAGGCATTATGAACTGCAGACTTCAATAGAATTTCCACAGCAGAATAGGTGTTTGGCTGGTGTTGTTAGAGCCCTGATGAGTGGGTGTTACGACGGTGAAGCGGCCCGAATGACGCTGTCGGCCACACCGGGTTTCAGCCCCACAACATCCGTCAGGCATTCTCTGGGCCTGTCAGGCACACGGGCTGGCCAATAAATATTTTCCAGGCGGATGGAGCTGAAGAGCGTCCCGCAGACGGCGCAGTTCATTCATGCTGGGGCCTGGTAGGGGACAGGGGAGGCTGCATATATACAAGGCACGTCGCTCCTAAGGCGGGGTGTGTACAGTCTATAGCCGCACCATTCACCTGACTTGAGTCAACAGACCCTCCCTCTGACGGCGATCATGTGAACGATGGCCTTATAATTGGTCCCCGCCACTTGGGAGCGGGCAAGAACAGGTACAAAAAAGGACAGCCACCGGTTTTACTAACTTTCCACTTTAAAAAAAATCCCAGCGGTATTCGTAATGGATATTTAATGAAAGGGCGTAATTAAGTTACCTGACGGAAAGTACGACTTCTTTTACTAATGGTTTCATTCTGACTTTGCGCAAACAAGATCGAGCCCATAGAAGAGCGGATGATAACAAAAGAAAATGTTTGTTATTATTACAATCATTTGGGGAATCAACCCGAATTCCATATACTGAAATATACTGATTTATCTTCAGATCGTGGTAGTAAGCCTGGACGCAATTTAAACAGCTTTAAAGACTCAAATTATGAAGTCGGATTCTTCGATCAGCTGTTCCAAACAAATGTATTATCTTACCTTGAATTTCTCAAACTTGTGAGCAACTCTCATCTGCTGTGCCTGATGTTGTCCCACACCTAACTGGTAGCTGCAAGGAAAGAAAGGACACTCTTATAATGATTGCTGGATTTGTTTGCATATTTGAGTAATCACAAACAGGGCATATGACATGATGTGACAAGGATTTTCTATAGGCTACAGTTTACATTTGATATAAGGTACGGTACCCTGGATCTCCTGCATATTATATTAAGATTAACTTGTAACCGATATCATTCACAACGTTAACAAAAAGGACATGGATTTATCGATGAACAGTGATTTTCTGTGTGTATAAACAGAGAGAAAGGAATCAATCATTCATCGAAGCACGAACGTTGCTACAGAAGGAAAAGACACTTCATTCTGATAGACTGACGCAAACAGAATCTGTCATCGCAACCCATCGCTACTCTTGTTAAATAATGAACGGAAGTCTTTTTAATACTGGGTAAGAAGAAGGTTCAGCGTACCATAAATCTTGGCCACCCCGAGCAGCTCGGGGCGAGCAGGTCTTACTGATCTGTGAGCAGCTCAGGCGGCCCCAGCCTGGCCAGCAGACAAATGAATGGGTCAGACACGCCAATCCCGGAGCCCTAAGTGAGTCGTTCGACTGCTAAATGCCACTAATGACTTGATTGGCTGCTAAGCAGTTTGAGTCTCAGCCGCCAGGCCAAAGTCGGCCTACCTGGACGGGCTGCTCATGCAGGGCTCGGGGACCTTGAGCTGACATCAAACAGAGACCTCGTTAGGGAGGGCTGATTGGGGGAGATGGAGCCCCTCAGATGGCTGATCTACTCCCACTGACCAACTGGTGGGTGCCTCCTTGGTCAGGGTTTTACTGGTCCACCCACCTCAGCCTTTGGGTTAGACTGAAATGATGAACATGTACAAGATATATCATACTATTGGAGATTGGGGCCCTCAGATGGCTGATCTACTCCCACTGACCGACTGGGGGGACATCTCCTTGGTCAGGGCTTTACTGGTCGACCCACCTCAACCTTTGGGTTAAAATGTGTAAATGATGGAGACATGTACAAGGTATACATTATACTGGTGGAGATTAGGGCCCTCAGATGGCTGATCTACTCCCGCTGACCGACTGGGGGACGTCTCCTTGACCAGGGGTTTACTAGTCCACCCACCTCAGCCTTCAGCTTAGACTGCAATGATGGAGACATGTACAAGGTACATCATACTGGTGGGGGAAGGGAGCCGTCAGATGGCTGATCTACTCCCATTGACAGACTGGGGGACATCTCCTTGGTCAGGGCTTTACTGGTCCGGCCACCTCAGCCTTTGGGTTAGACTGCAATGATGGAGACATGTACAAGGTACATCATACTGGTGGAGATTGGGGCCCTCAGATGGCTGATCTACTCCCATTGACAGACTGGAGGACATCTCCTTGGTCAGGGCTATACCGATCCACATCACCCTTACACCTCACACCTTACTACCCAGCAGACAAATGGATGGGTCAGAACTGTTTAACGCCAGTCCCTGAGCTGCAGGTGACTTGTTTGACTGATTAATGTCCCTAATGATTTGATTGGCTGCTGAGCAGTTAGAGTCTCGACTGCCAGGCTTAAGGTGGCCTTCCTTGACAGGATATAAGCGATGAGACACTCAGGTGGCTGATCCAATCCCACTGACTGACTGACGGACATCATAGGGCTTTACTGGCCGACCAATCTCCCCAAACCCACCCTAGGGTTATACTATAACAAAGGGGACGTGTAGGAGGTAGATCCTACTTGTGAAGATTGATCTATTCTGGCAGAGGTACCTCTTTTTTGTAAATTGTATACAACGGCCTAACCAATGGCTCTCTATTTTATACCCAGTAGACGTACAAAAATATTATGAACTATCTGCTCAATGTTAAATCATGAAGCTAGCTGCCCTCTACAGGATCCAGGTATTTTCAATATTTGATTTTCAAGACTATATAGGACCAATGCACAATAAACTTAGGACGCTATAACTCATGAAAATGTGCGATAAAGGTCAATACACTATAGGTTTCCATTATAAATCGTGGGGTAAAGCAAAAATCTGTGGTAGCCAACGGTTATGTGGTTTATCACAATTTATCACAACTATATATATAACAGTACGTGAAAGTAACTTCGAGTGTAAGGTGGAACTGAATCGCCCAAATTTCATTAAAATTTAATCCCATTAGCGTGCCAATAACAAATAATACCATCTATGGACAAATTTCGGAGAATGGATCAACATATACCCTCATGATTTAATGTAAAATTGAATTGAATGACTGCTAATAAACATGCTATACAATGACAGTAATATGACGTATGTCACGATTTATTTCTGAAAAAAACTGAAATGTGAGAGTTGAACATATATTATGCTTAACTTGTATATACTGGTGGTTGACCTGGATGTCATGGTGGAAGCATACATTTAAAACTCTATCTGAAAATATCATGTACAGTGAACTAGTAAAATGAGGGCATCGTGTGGACAGTAAACGTATACAGCTGGTAATTCTCTATCGATCGACCCAAAGAAATTATGTTACGGACACACAATTGAGTAGGGCTATATCGCGCGACCCCCTTTGAGGAAGACTAGATTAGTTGTGCTTTATAGCATTTCTTAAAAGATATTAATTTTGATAAGATAGCCAGTTTAAAAACATATCCATGCATTTCGATACAGGCTATATCAATATTGTAGAAATTGTAGAAACGTCCTCAATTGATTTATTCGGAAGAAAGGGTACCTAAGGATGTTGGTATCGCTTTCCAGTTGGTGGTGTTTTCAAAAATATTTCCCTTTTTTTTTTTTATATATAAAATACAGAGCTCAATCAAAAACATGAGACACTCTCCCCTCCGACTAATGCAACTATGAGGGTATGTGTAAAACCTTATCTGTATGCTATGGGGGTTAAGATAGTAAAATCTGTAATTTGAACTCCACTAAAATGTGACCGTTGTACACGGCGGTGATCAAGGTGTCAGTTGCTATACTCTTTTAATTCAACAACTACCTAAGGTTCTCTTACAGCCTTATCACGTCAGCCACCAGAAACTTGCCATCTGTTTCTCTGGGCTCATATCTGTATGGGTAGCATGCCCGGCCCATCCTTGGACTTTTTAAGATCTATATTGGACAATCTCTGTGCCTAGCGTCAGCTCTGTTTTGGTGTGTGTTAATTCTGTAGTTAGATTAGACTTACCTTGGTTAAAGTCGACATATAACTTGAACTATACGAGACGTCTAGGAGGTTGGTGGTGAACAGGTGAGATATAGGGAGCAGCGCGCGCAACTAGTCAGACTTCAGAGCCAATCAGGCAGAAGAAGTGATTGTGAACTGGGAGGGATTCGGGTGGGAACCTGTTCACCACCAACCTCCTAGACGTCTCGTATAGTTCAAGTTATATGTCGACTTTAACCAAGGTAAGTCTAATCTAACTACAGAACTATACTTCGCCGCCTAGTCGCTAGGTGGCGACAGGTGAGAATTTTAAAGCCTTTCTTCTGCCTGACTGATTTAATTATGAAATAATAAATCAGAGTAAAACTGAGAAACAGTTTAACATTTTTAATGTCCCACAAACATGACATTAAAGTAAATCACCCGTATTCCAAAACATCAACACATGGAAATTCAACATGATTTCAGATGTAAATAGTTCATTTCAACAGTAATAGAACATATTATTATAACAGATATTTCAGGGCAATTTCCTTAAATAGAAATGTCTGAATGTGGACTCATCGGACCACGCCCCCTTTTTAAGGATTTCTTGAATGGGGGTACCTGCGCAAGCCAGTGCCGAAGCACTAGCACTCCTTGTGCTATGCGCTTTGTAGACTGAAGTGTCAATCCCTGCCAAAGTCATTACTTGCTTTGTCCATCTTGCCACCGTGGCAATCCCCACTCTTTTGTGTGGAGCACAATGACTACATAGGAGATAATCTCCTGCGTTAGAGATTTCTTCTGTCCTATGAATGTATTCCTGTAAAGTTCTTACAACACAAACACTTTTGTCCTCATTGAACTTATCAATTTTAAGGACTTCCAAACTCTTTCCTCTCGTAGAGTGTTTTTGGATTTCGTCAATTCTTATCGCTAAAGAACCATCCACCTCAAACACAACATTTGATTTCTTAATACTATGAATTCTTTGTAACCTACTACAGGTGGCTAATAATAGCAACATCGTGAGTTTTAAGGTTAAGTCTTTCAAGGTTAAAGACCGCAGAGGAGACCATTCTCTCAGAAAATCAACTACCACTTGAGGGTTCCACATCTCTGAATATCTAACTGTCGGTGGTCGTTTGTTATAAAAACTTTTCATAACTCTAACCGTGATGGGGTGAGCCCCGAACTTTGAACCATCTATTGGTTCCAGAACACAGGAAAGGGCGCTTCGAGCTGTATTCAAGGCCCCGTATTTCAGTCCAGAATCAAAAAGCATACATAAAAAAGACAAAGGAGGGTTTAACCCGGGTTTCAGTTGATCAATGTCTTTCTCTACACAGTAAGTTTGCCATTTTCTTTGATATACCGCGTATTGCATTCTGGTTTTCGGCCTCCAGGAGTCTAACACATGACCCGCAACTTTAGGAGGGAGATTGCATTTGTTCAAGAAACGTCTTAATAACGCACTACAACCAGGGGTATTGTTCGAATGTGAGACTGTTCGAGATGCTTCGCACTGGGAACCAGATTGTTTCCTTTGCTGATGTACAATGGAGGAACCTTTGTCATGTTGATGAGGTTTGAGAACCACGTTTGACCCGGCCAATGGGGGGCTACTACTACTGCCGACGCTTTCTCCGTCCTGATTTTCTGAAGGCAACGGCCCACCAACCTAAAAGGTGGAAAAAGATACGCATAATTAAAAGTAGCCCAGTTCAAAGAAAAGGCTTTTATAGCCCAAGCCCCTGGTTCATGTTTCCAGCTAACAAATTTATCAGCTTTATTGTTGATTCTACTAGCGAACAGGTCTACCTCTGGAAAACCCCACTCAGAACAAATTTGTTGAAAGATTGAGTCAGCTAATTGCCATTCAGTGTCGTCTGAAAAGTGTCTCGATTCGTAATCGGCTACTACATTCAATTCCCCTGGAATATGAGTAGCTAAAAGCCAAAGATTTCTGCTTTCGCAAAAATCCCAGATTTTACCTGCCAAATCGTCACACTTTCCTGACCTCATACCACCCATTTTATTGATATAAGCAATGGCTGTTGTGTTGTCTGATTTAATCAGAATGTCAGTATCATGTTCATCATCGAAAAAGGCTTGTAATCCTAAGAAAATTGCCCTCAATTCAAGAACATTGATATGGTCATTTGTTTCACTAATTGACCAACGGCCCCCAATTTTATGGGATCCCAAAACTGCTCCCCAGCCTTCTTCTGAAGCATCAGTAGTCATTTCTACCTTGGGACTTGAACATCTGATCTTTTTTGGTCGTTTATCTACATTTTGTAGCCACCATTCTAACTCTTTTTTAGCCTTGTAAGTGATGAACATGTTACCTTCGAATTGTAAATTTCCTGCTCTGCGTAGGCTGAAAATTTTATCTTTCTCTAGGTTTCGGTAATGTCTCATCCCATATTCTACACCTTTACAGAGATCAACAAGAATGCCGATTACTTCTGCTACTTCTCTGATTTTGAAAGTTTTCCCTTCCAAGAGGTTCAAAACTTTAGATTTACATTTTTCGATCTTTTTCAGAGTGGGCTTAACATTCATATCATTAGAATTAATGACATAACCTAGGAAAGTGATCTCATTACTCGGCTCAAACGAAGATTTTTCTTCATTTATCTTGAAACCTAGTTTGCACAACAAATGAGACAGGTCAAGAGTATCTTGTAACGCTTTGTCAGCACTTAGTGAAACCACTAAGCAATCATCAATATAGCCTAGACAGTTAATTCCTTGTTCTCTTAGAGTGGAAAAAACTGGTTTCAAGATTTTCGTGAAAATTCTTGGATCCGAGGAAAGTCCGAACGGTAAAACCGTAAATTTGAAAAAATTCCTTTCCCATAAAAAGGTCAGGAACCCTTGATGTGGACCATAAATCGGTACAGAATAATAAGCGTCCTGCAGATCTATTGAAGTGAAAAAACACCCCTCGTAGACCATTTCTAAAGCAGCGTTCAGATGATCCATTTTGAAATGTTTCTTTTCTATGTGTTCATTTAGATCTGACAGGTCGATTATCATTCTGTGTTTACCATTGGGTTTTGGTCTCAGGAAAATGTTAGAAACAAAGTTAACATCATACACTGGAATTTGTTCGACAACCCCTTTGTTCAACAAATCGTCTATTTGAGCACTCAGAATAGTTTGCTGTTCGACACTTTGTCTGTATTGTCTAGGGATTTCTTCCTGAATAGGTTTGGAAGAGAATTCTAGTTTATAACCTAAAACCCAATCCAGAATAACTGAGTCCGAAGTTATTTCTTGCCAATCAGATTTGTGAAATCTGAGATTACCCGGCACAAAGGTAGAATTTTGGTAGGGGAAAACATTATCTACCTGAATGTTCATTTGTTGTTCCCCTTCTTCCGAAAATCCTTTTTGTCACGACGACGATCGGAGTCGTTGTTGTCCTCGTTAGACGAGCGTCTCCTTTGGAACCGTTTCCTCTTCTTATTGAAGTGCTTGTTATCGTTCTGTTTCTTGTTTTGGGTCGTCTTAGTTTTCGAAGCGGAATCCATCTTCTTGGAAAGTCTGTTGTGACTCTCGACAGCTTTAATGCTGCCTTCCAGATCGTCTCCAAACAGCTGATTTTTGGAAGCCGGTACGTCCTTACTTGCCAGACGACGGAAATCCTCTGGGAGGGAAGGTTTGATGTCATCACGTCTAGTTTTTGTCCACTCGTAGTTGAGAGACGCACACAAAGACAAAGCGTCCGCCGACACCGACAGCGCTTCTTTAACCCAGTTTGGACCTCCTATCTCATTTGCGATCAGGATATCGGAAACTCGAGCCATGGCGGTGACAGCTGACAGGAACGTATCATGATTGTCCTGCCAAGCCCGATCCCTATTCTTGACCAGCGCCGGCAACTTTATATAGATTGCCTCGTTGATTTTAGGTGTGGTCAGACATTCCGCATTTACCGGTCTAGGATAAGAGTCTTTTTTCTTTTTCAACTCTTCCAGTTTGGGAACTTTAGCAAACGCCTTTGTGATAAAGTTCGCCACCGAATCCTGTAGGGGAGCTCCCGTCGTAGAGTCCTCCTCCAGTTTTTTGATACGGGCTGACATGACAGTGTTGTCCGCCACTGAGCCGGCGACGGAGCCTATCGCTGACAGGCCGTCTTCGTGAATCACCGACCCCTGGTCTGACACCGAAGGAATTTCATCCATGTCTGAATCTGAATCAGAATCACGGAGATTATCCCGTAAATCACTGAACGCTGAATCCATATTGGTACTCATGTTCACAATGTTAGTGTTCACACACTTGACAGAGCTTTTGACACCAAGCATCTGCTTCTCCATTCCTTCGAAGCCTCCTTTCAGAATACCGCCAATATTCTGTAGAGCAGACAGCATGTCTGACGGAGCTACTGAATCCTCATTACCGCCCAAGTTGCCGGTATTTGAAGTTTCGTCCTGATTATCCTCCGAATCCGAAGGAAAATGACTTTTAGCCTTTGACATGGTGGTACTGTCAACCACACAACAGTTCGTAATGACTCCAAGAACCTCAGTGTCAACTGTCAATGTCACCACGTGGACCGACGGCACACGTTCAAGTCACTCGCTCAGTGTCAGGAGACCACTGAATAGTTGGAGAAAACTCCGAACAACTATTCCCTCAGTTAAGCACTTTTGCGGGAAGCGAGAAAGATTCCTTAAACAGGAAATGTTATTTCGTCGTGAAATAACTAATAAATCCAGCCAAACGGTGAAAATAAATTCCACTGGCACCAAAGTCCGTCCGACTGCAACCGCTACAACCGGAAACTGACTAGTTGCGCGCGCTGCTCCCTATATCTCACCTGTCGCCACCTAGCGACTAGGCGGCGAAGTATAGTTGAAGATTCGCATGTACAATATGTAATTCGTCAAGCAATTACTGCACCTTATCAAACTGGGCTATTTTTCTGGAGAAGATATGCGCCTTAGCAAGTACTTCATCGTGCTGGCCTTTCACAAAGGCGCGGTTTAACCACTAGGGGGCAAACCCTGGAGGACAACATCTATACCACGTGGAGGATGGAACCCAGAGCACTAGCGCCCCTAGAGGAGGGAAACAGAGCCTCAGTGAAGGCCGAGTTTTACGAAGGGATAGCGCCCCCGAGACTGGGGCGCGCCATGTACTCACCACCACTAACTGGCCTATTCCTGCTCCTAAGTGGACCTAACAGCCCAAGCTAGAGGCTTCAATGAGCAGGCAGCACCCTCCAACAGCCCGCACTGGTAGGAGGAATAGCCCTCTTCTCCTCCAGACCCTTACAGCCCCTGCTCAGCCTCCCCTGGTCGGGTGGTGGGCGGCAGGCTTAGGGCCCGATTGGCTCGTCCTTCAGGGCCCGCTGAAGGGCAGTCGGCGTTTGGGGCAAGTGTGGAGCAGGAGACCACTCTTTGGGGCTGGGCCAGAGAGGCAAAGATTGTCTTCGATACCCGTATTCTATCATTGTCTCCTAATGAGTCAAGGACTCTGCCAGCACGGCGCCCAGTCCCAGTCCACCGACCCCAGTCCTCATCATCACCGCCGAGAGGGGACATCCTTCCTGCTCCTTGACATGGCCTCGGCATCCAATCAGAATATCCCATATAGAATCCAATTAACCACACGTTCGACCGTCGTCGGGGACATTAACCTTTAGAATTGGAGGCAGAGAACCTGGCATCATTGGTCGGGTAGACACGCCAACTCGACACAGGAGGCTTCCTTTTCTATTTCTGTTGTCTGGGAAGACTGCTAATTGCGGTACACAATCTGGCCGATACCCAGCTGATGTTTGGGGAAGCTCGGGAGCCGCTCGCCCGATTAACAGTATGAGCAGCTCTTGTGATCCACATTAGTTTTACTCATCGGTTGCCTGGCCAGTTTTCAACTGATTGCAAATTACAAAATAGCCATTCAGACAAGTTATTATTGCCAATAAAACATTTGTCTCTCGTTTCCAATATTATAAGAGAATATTTTAAAGCTGTGTTTTACTAGTCCATCAATTTCAACTCGAGACGATCCATTTCAAGTCTCAAATTTTTTTTTTTTTTAAACTGACCTTAACTAGACTCATCTAACATATTTCTATACTTATCTGAGTTTTGAAAATGTTGTCAATTATATTGGTTTTGGCTCCCTTTAATATACATACAGTTTTTGCTGTTTTGAAATTTTGCTGTGTTTATTCTTCTTTTACAAGTCATAACAGACATCAAGAAGGGTTCGTGCTGTTCATTAGGAGTAGTTCATATCGTGCAATCATTTTAAAGTGTTAAGCTTTTTCGGTCCTTTCCTGGGGAATAGTTGTGATATTCCGTATAGGCTTTTCAAGGTCGATCGATTTGAAGTCTCTGTTTCATTGCAGTACGCTGACAAAGACATATGCAAGCGTCGCAGATTCTCTCGGATAGATAATACCAAAGATAGCACTTGATCCATTGCCTACTTTGTATTCTAATACATTTCTTCACTGATTCCAATTACAAAGGCTGCTATAGCCTATCAGCCAGTGAACATTACAGTTTGAAGATGAACCGATATGTAAACCGTGAAAACCTTCTACATATGAGTCATTTGTTTTCTGCTGTCGTGAGATAACCCGCCGAGATGCCGCCCGCTTCACTTTTAATGTCTTGTTTCTTTTCGCAGATTTTTTGACCATATCGAATGTCTCAAGTGTTGTCTATAAGTAAATGATAACTCACGCCTCATGCATATTGATGGGCATCCCTTTGCGAGAAAAACATGCCTCCGCTGTATACTTAATTCATTTGGGGCGCCCTTCGCATGGATTAGAAGTATTACAAACTCAGAATCCCTCACAATCACACGCATACCCCGCCCCGGATAAGCGTGGCTCGAGAAAGACAGCTTGCTATAGAAGCCTGCCCTTCGCTGTTTCATAAACTGAAAAGCTGAAAGTGATTCAGTGATCAATCGACTTTTCAAATCCTATGTGGTTTTCAAGGAGGATAACAGACGGGGCAATCGTACAAATTCAATAGGCAAATGGTTGAATGGAATCTAGTTACTTAAGGATAGACAACTCAGGGCGCCATTTACAGTATTCCAAATTGTGTTCTCTCTAGTTACAGTACAACTATGTATTATACATGTATATCAAACGATTAAGCATAATTCTATCTTTTCATATTAAGTATTTTGTCATCACTTTATAGCTAAGGCTTAATTATGCTGTAGATGTTAAAAAGATCAGGCCTCTTTAAAGAGAGTCCCGCGAATTTGCCGCTGAGAGGTGTTGTCTATCTTTAAGAACTTATGTGATTAACCTCTTCCTTATGCAGAGCATGAAAAGGATTTCCATAGACAGAATAAGTTTATATTTATTTATCGAATCCTCTTTCTGGAATCGCATAGAGAATGCTAAAATCCCAAATAGGACGTCAGGAATTTGAAACTGGATCACATTTATCAAAGAAAGAGAGGATCAAAATAGAAGTGACTATGTTTGTATAACAGATTGATGGCATGCCATTTCTTTTAACCCAATTCGAGTAACGCTTCTAGAAATACCTTTCCCAAGCGAAGGAAATGTGTCAATGTAGATAAACACCCACACATGATTCTAAAGTTGTAGCTTTCACGTCGTCTTAAAATATTTATTGACTGATCACCTGTCATTGTTATGCGTTAGTTGCGAGCACAAAGCAATTTACGGTTACCAAGCCCTGAGTTCTAAAACAGTAGCAAGAGAATGTGCTCCTCCGCCAATGAAAGGTATAATGCGCCAATAGCCGTATTGTTACGTACCTAATTACGCGGTGCGATTCAGCTACTACGTGTATTTCACTGTAGAAAGTGTAGAAAGGCAGAGGAGTCGCCTTTAAATATATCGCTAAAATATTGTTCAACTGGCTTTATCTTTGGAAAATTTACAAAACAAAAAATATAAGAAGTAACAGAACAACAAGGGATAATGGCTGGGCATATCGTTGGTCAAAGCTTATACAAGAATTGGATGTATTTGGGTAAATGACTTTAAGACAAGAACTTATTGGTTTAATTATCAGGTTTTATTACTTTTTTGTAAATCGTGATATATCGGGGTCCGTGCCTCGAAATCCAACATTTCCCCCTAATTTCCCTTTTCAAATTTCCTTATAAAGCACTCCCATCAACGTCCACCGACGAACCACCCCATGTTATAGCACGTGGGTATATCCTGTAAGATATACATCCCACGTAGAACTTACTACTGCCAGTGTTTTTCTTTATTTCTATTGCTATCAACCAAATGGCACATTTTCTAAGATACACGTGGTTATAAAAACGGTAAGCCTATTGAAAGTCCAAATTCATTTCACACGACTACCTCCCGAGGCCCTCCTGGTTTTACTCTCTTCATATTCAGGCTAGTATAACCGAATGCCAAGTAAGTTTGTCTTGCCCCTCCACGAGGGCAGACTAGGGCCCTTGCTTTGTGCAGTACACGGACTTGGCAGGGTGGGATTTCCCCTGCTGGCTGAGTGAGCGGCTTCAGGTTCTGCCCCCTCCCCCCACCCCCAAGTCTACAAGACCCAGTGCCTCGTGCCCCTTAAGGCCCGGCTCGCAGACCTCTCCCGGCCGCCCACTGTTGACTGGCACCAATCACACCCAATCAACCCATCTCGG
This sequence comes from Lepidonotus clava, assembly GCA_936440205.1. Lineage (NCBI taxonomy): Eukaryota > Metazoa > Annelida > Polychaeta > Phyllodocida > Polynoidae > Lepidonotus > Lepidonotus clava. Next base: position 22,181,234 of record OW387134.1, read on the forward strand.
CCCCCGGACCACTCCTACTCGTTGCTATGGTTACTAATGTAAATCGTCCGCCAGCTTTGTTATTATTGCTCACTTATTTTTACCACTCCCCAAGTCGGCATGCGAGCGTAAGCTACACCTACGATGATGAAACTGATTCAGGACAATTTCTTGTAAATTGGCACGCTCCAGCAAACCCTTGAGAGCGAAATTGTTTTAAATCATATTCGATTAAAGATTAAGGTATCTAAGTTGACAAATATATAAAGTTTGATTTTTACGAGTCTCAATGTCTTTGCCGGGTCCGTTGTACCCTTTAAAGACGAGATTTAGTCGGATTAAGTCTTTGCTAGTTCCCGCCTTGAAGACATCTACTCATCACTTCATATATACAATAGACAGTAATAAATACGGGGAATATCTTCCAACAAATAACAAATCTTCCAACAAATAATTCCCATCTGTTTGTGTTTTTTTTAAAGTCGTACGGACAGATAGAAGCTAATTCTATTCCAACTCAGGAAAAGGACGAAATCTTTATAACTTAAAAGAACTTTAGAACTTAAAAGGATTATCATAATTGGACATGTAAGAGGGAAATAATCCGTAAGATATGGAAATATTTTGCATCTACTAGCTGGCACAGCCTAGTACTTGTAGTGCTGTAAATTTAGACTTTGACAAGTAACACGACGCCGTTCAAGTCTGTGTGTATACACAAGATGTTGTAACGCAGGAATGTGGCAGACATCACAGATAAGATACTGAGTGTATATCAACCAGATTTAGTTCCCTGCCTCATGTCACACCTGCACCACCAGAGACCCAGGTTAGGATACTACTACTAGGGTAGAATAGGAAGAAGTGTAAGAAGTGGCCTCTCCTTACTTTTATAACTTTAGGCGCGGTTTTACCCTGCAAGGTTTACTCGCCTGACTGACACTAGAAAGGTTCTCTGGTAGAGTCTATGATAGGGAAACGGCAGTGGATACTTCCTGGATCAGTATGTCCGAAATATTTAAATGAGCTACTGATTTACTACTGATTGTACACTGATTTCTACTGCTAGCTCATTCAAATATTTCGGACATACTGATTGACCACTGCTTAGCCACTGTATTTCCACTGATTTCCTACTGAACTGCTACTGCATGCTCACACTGATTCTATACTCAGTAGACACTGTAGTCCCACTGCGTTTTGGTGAATAAATGTGTTTTAAAGCAGGAATGCTAAATACAGGGTGCGCCACATGGTTCGTTCTTACCTGAGTCGACCCGGCCTGATACATTCACTATGATTAGAGCGCCAGCGACTAAATATTTACTGCCATACAACTCAAACATGGGGCCTGGTGGTGTTCGGGCCGTCGGGGCCAGGCTGAGGGCGGACCAGTAGTCCAGGCTCTGGCACCGGGCCTCCAGGCGGGAAATTAATCCCCAACCTTGTGTTTGGTGCGGTCATTTGATCATAAACACCTACAGGATTAAGAGCGAGCAAAAATCAACTAGAAAATTACGTGTTTGAGGTTACAACTATGTCCCGCGGGGGCCTGGCTATTCGTAGCATGATAACTATAGGGTAGCGGCGCCTTTAGAGAGTGGGCTTGTTTCCATAATGCAAAAAGTGGGAGGTGACGTGATAGATGGTTTGCCTTAACTACAGCCACCATAACCACATATAACATGCATTGCCGACTCAATAGGCCTCCTACCAAGCTAACTTTCAATAAGCATGCTAAGTACTTAAAAGGCGCCACTGCCGCCGCTTTCCTCTTCCACTTTGGCGCATAGCGCGCGCCGATATTGGTTGCCAGTGCGCCATACAGCATACCCCCCTTCTCTCCAGCCTTTGTGGCCATGTCAACGTCACAGCGGGACCTTGTAGCCTGTCAAATCGGTTCGTGATCTACATGAGGGACACCTTCTCGGCGACAGGTCTTGGCCATACTTCAACGCCGACTTTATGGAAATGAATGTTCATAAAGCTGTAGCCGGCAGGGGTAGAGTCATGATTGGTACTCGGCTCGGCCGCGCCCTCCCCGGCAAGAGAGGATTAGTGAGATGAAGATTTTCAGCTGTCATACATCAACTGACCAAATCCGGTATTCTGCCTGCTGTCCGATACCGCCTCGGCCCGCCGCAGACCCCACGGCTGGGGGTCGCTGATCTATGCCTTATAACAGCCGGTCAATCACAACCCCATAGGCTCGGTAAATCTCTACCCCCGCTTACTATGCATAAGTCACGCCCCTCCACCACTAAATCAGTCACTCTCACGCTCACACAACTGGACCTTCCCTAGCCTGCCTGCCTATTAAATATGCATGAGATTTCCCTGATCTTGTTCCTATATTAGCTTCACATAAACCTGCATGCCAATCGCCAAGTTCACAGCCGAGACAATGCATGCATGCGGAGCTCTTCATATACATACACAATGAGCCAGGGGATTCTGCCGATGATTGCTTTGTTAAACACGTCTCCACGGAGCCTCCGTTTGTCTACCTCCATTGGCCGTGCTCTATTGCCTATATGGGTTGTTTCTTGCTGTTTGGGACTTCAGCCACATACAACCACGAGAGAACAGCCTATCACACTAACAGTTACTTTACGATTTGAGGACCAAATATACATGTTTTGTAGTATAATCTCAGTCTATAGCATGTTTACATGAGACTGATCATCCATCCCGTAAGTCTATTTAACTACACTTTTACATAGATTGGTCTAACTAAGGCTGAACTGAACACTGGGCCATGTACTATTAATGTAATTTTATTCTAGATAAACGAAAAATCCAACTATGAGTTACTCAATACCTGACATTACCACTAAACAATAATGTAAACTGACGTGCAGCATCGTTTACTAACTCAGGTTCTCGCAGCACAACATCAGTCGTAGAATATGGGTTATATGATGGTTGTTGGAGTTTAATGTCCGCTCAGCAATCTTTCAGCTACATCAGGACCACTCATATTTTTTTACTTTTAACAAGTTAAATGATCGAATATTGGTTATGGGTTTTAACAAGTTAAATGATCGGATATGGGTTATATATTTCTAAAATATACGTTGTTGGACACTTAATATGAAGACTCTTGGTAACACATAGGCAAGCAAGAAGTACATTTCAGGCCCATTACGTAATTCTAGTAGGACTAACTAAGGAACTTATTACAACACAAATAATGCAATCCCCCAATAAATTGTTAAGGATGCCAGATTAACCTATTCTCAATGGTGTTAAGACCTACAAAACCCCTTTACACATGGTCAGTAAAAACAATAAGGAGCCTTTAACGCTGCAGTGCCGATAAACAACAGGTAAACCCGTCCGACCCGTTCGACCCATTAACCCAACACCCCGCGGCCACAGAATGGCGCCTTTGGCAATTCGGATCCCTAGGGGTGCCTGAATCATGTTAGCTTAGAGCTAGAACGGGGGCAGGTGTTAGAAGCCCTTTGCCTAATTAGCACAAATATTAACCTTTGTTTCACCTTGGGATTTCCTCTTAGTCCACCTGCTCTTTGTTGCCAAAGAGCCCCAAGAATAACGATTAGCAGAGATGAAGTAAATCGTTCGGCCTTTTAACTAACCGTCCCTACCGCATAGTTATCGGATAGAAACGTTTAATTAAAAGGCCACATTTCCTACATGATTATGATAAAAGCGTTACTTTAAACTGAAAAACACATCGTGTACTTTGTGTCTAATCTATAGACGTACGTTTTCAACAGTTACATGAATATCACTGAATAGTTCTAAGCCTGGCATTCTAAACCAGAGAAAACTGGCCCATGAACACTCAGTCCAACTGAAAATTAGAGAGCTCCGAACATTAAGTCTGCGAGTCACAGATAATAAGCTGGCGTCCAGCAATAGACTACACGGTGCCAATTACCAGGCTGCACAATGCTTTAATAGCATTACCTGCACGGGGAGGGGGTGCATAATAAAGACAGTATATTGCATACAGGTATTGCATAACGAGTCATCTGCATACGGCCCTCTATTGAATAAAGCCCTAGACGACTGTGACCAGCATGAAGATCAACATACCTAGCAATGACCGTTGCGTAATAAAAGACTGCCAATTATCTTAATGAAATAGCTCTGCCGAGCCAATGCGGATAACTGTTATGGAGTCTGTTATCATCAAACTATGCCAGCGTGGATTTGGATAATCTATATGAACTTGGGTTCCCGACAATATGAACCTGTTTCGAGCTACTCGGGAGACGCATAATGAGGAACTCAACGGTCCAGACATCATATACAATTTTTGGTATGAAAAAAGCATTGAATCCAACACTCTGAGTATTCCTTTTATATAAAAGCAAACGGCAGTGTATACTGCCTGGATCGGTATGTCCGAAATATTTAAATGAGCAAATGAACCACTACTGATTGTACACTGACTTATACTGCCATCTCATTTAAATATTTCGGACATACTGATTGACCACTGCTGAGCCACTGTATTCCCACTGATTTCTACTGAATTACCACTGAAATACTACTGCAAGCGGACACTGATTCTGTACTCAGTATACACTGTAGTCCTACTGCGTTTTGGTCCGGATATCACCCCTATTCTAAAAAGCGTATACTTGGTCAATTGGCTGTTTTATCTGGTGGCGGTTTACAAGACAACGCAGGGCTGTGGGACCCTGGATGGTTATGCAGGCCCTAAACAGCCACCCGGTATAAATGATTATGTTTCCTGATATTGGTGCTTTACTTATTAGTAGCCAATATGAATAGTATTTTCCGTCTGTAGGTCCTGGTCTACACCGTGGTGGCTCGGGTAGGTGCCAGCTGCCAGTGCTCCAGGAGGTGGGGTCTGAGGATTACCTTAATAGGACTGGGGCTCTGCAGGGCCTGGTGGCGGAGGAGGAAGTCTCCATCAAGACGAATCTAGGTCACTAGGGGCGGACTACGGCTGCCAATACCTTAGACATCAATAACTACTGCTTATACGACCCACAGAGCGTGAAAGCCTTGGTCAGTAAATAAAGCAGGAATCGTTGAGATGATCCACGTACGTTGTCCACAATCTTTGCCGCTAGAAATATACCTAGACGTTACTCGTACCTACCGTAACGGCAACACATGCTAATCACTGCTCATCTTGATGTGGTTTGTCGGGAATATTTCAAATGGGCCCTAATTTCTCCTCAAACATTGCAGATCCTACGAGACGCTGCCAACACGTTCCGTTGGAATTCCCGCTGCTGTGCAACCCCTGGTGTGACACCCCATTTCCCTGCAGGGTCATTATGCAGATGACCCCAAATCCTGCCCACTCTGCTGACCGCCTTGGCCCTATTAGCCCTGCCGATGGAGGCTGCGCTGGTCAATAATACATCCCATTGCTTGACCCTTTCCTCAGCCCATCTGCCCCTTTCATTGACCGAGTGGTTCATTTCAATAACAGTGATGGCAAGTGGTGGCCGTCCCGTTGGTCGGCCCTGTGGTCACGGGGCAAGCCCCACCCTTCTCCCCAATACCAATCCATTAGGGCTTCAACGTCTGTGTGATAGCTCCAACACGCCCGACATGTTCCCCGGTCGGTGGTAAAACAACGGTGGGTAGGACATAACAGGCTGCCTGTCCAGGTGCATTAAGTGGATTTGCCACCTCAAAATGAAACAACATTCTAATTCATTATCTACAAAAGTGAGACACAATTAGGTCAGCGTTGTGGTATATTTAAATTGCAAAATTGAAGGATGTGAAAATTTTCAAAACAGAAATTACATTTTGTAATCACCATCCAATCAACCGTTGAAAATCAATGACAGGGCCTTGACGGAGGCTGCTTCAATTTGTGCTGATTTCCAAACGCTGCTACCCCAATGCTCATCATGCTTTTGTAGTCGCGTCATTTCAAGGCGGGCGTTTTGCCTTCGGCAACTTGTTGTTCGTGATCTTGTCACGTTGATAGGATTCCTTTTTAATTTGAATCAGGTGAAGCATGCAATGCCGAGCCGAAGAAAGACTGGTATCATCAGCCGCACAAACCCCCATCAATGATTGAATCAAGTCGGCCTGCCCCGAAATCTCCATCAATAACAGGCGCGCTATAAAAAGACACAAACTTCTTGGACGCCAGAAAAGGTGACATGATGGGAATGAGCCATCACTCAACCTCAGCTTTTCAAAGAAACTCCTAGTAAGCTGCTTGACCTGGCAATTGATCTTGACCGTTTAATTTCTCAAAACCTCCATTTCCATTAAAAGTAAATACGTAACGAAATACTGATGGGTGCAGTCCACGAAATACTGATGGGTCCAGTCATCTCCACGAAAAAGACATAGTGATTCTATACGTTCAAGTTTAAACAAACACTACCGGTAGTTATTTTCACACAGATATTCGGAACGATCCTTGGCGAGTTATACGGAACACTAATGCATCATTTTGATACACACCCAATGCCATACCCAGATTTTCATATACTACTACCTCAATGACCTAGCTGTAATCAACTCAAGTTACAGTGTACACTCGTATTGTGTCCAAACTTGTAACAATACCGAAATACACAAGTGTCCTAGATAAAAAATAATTTGAGCTGTTAAACACCAATCAAATACATTATTAAGATAATGACTTGAGCATCTGTGCCTTTAGTTACCCAACTAGCAGAGACCCCCAGGGGCGTCGATGAACTCTTGGGCCTCTCCACGACGATAACCCCGATCCATCCTACCCACAGAACGCATGCATTCCCACCAGGTAACAAGGTCATCCTCCCACCACTCACCTGTCAGCGCCAGACCCGCACACCCACCCAACACCCACCTTCTTGCTTGTCCTCTCACCTGGTTGATCCCTACAGGTTGGACGCAGGTCGGCGCCCTCCAGGTGATCTTGGCAATAAAACCCACTCTCAGATAACCCAGGTACTCAGGAAAGGCTGACCCAATGGGAGTCCTCGTAAACAAGGCACTGGGGGACATGTCTAATGGATGGACTCCAACTGCTGTCCGTGGGGGACTGAAGGCACAGAGTGCATGGCTTGGGTTTAGGGGTAGGGGGTAGGAGGGGTATTGGGGTATGGGAGTAGGGGTAGGGGGTTCATGGCGCTTCAGGGTCAGAACGGGATCTTACAGTCCTTAGTTCAATGCGGGAGGCCTGGGTTTGGGTGAGTGGGAACATTGGGTGATGGTCACGTCAATATGGCCCTGCGTGACGCGCATACAAGGAGACGCGCCCACATCAAAGCACCTGTCAATCCCGTGAGCACGCACCAGCCGCACCCAGCACACAGACAAAAGACTAAATGCAAAAACCCAGTTTGTGGCCACCTGAATAATGGATGCCGGCGGAAGTGTATTGGTCGCGCATCGGCCGACAAAACGTAGTCATGTAAAATACAAACGGGCCTGTTGCCGGGTGCCTAACGAGCTGCGTGAAAAGGTTGGTCAACAGGCGCGCTGGCCGAGGCACCAATTACACCCGACAATGGGAGCGCTTCATCAGGCCGTGGGGCGAGCTGCTCGCTGTGTGCTCGGGGTCGAGAGGTGATCAGCCCACACAATGCCCGGCCTGACCTTTGTGCACGCCGCCCTCTAGACTCACTCCATAATGTCGTATTTTATTTAATGAAACACATTTTCTATTCATGTAGTAAGGGATTTAGGTCAGAACATCCCAAATGCAATAAGTCTATATAAGTGACCTACTTCATGTTTATTAACCTTTTTTTTTCCAATAAAAGTAAAATCAAAATGTTAATGAAAATTTATTCTTACGCAAAAGTGGCACATTGATGAGTTTTCCCCTACTCGATGTGACTCATTTTACACTGTTGCTAAGCCTCTCATTACAACTAAATTTCATATCCAGAGAATGAAAAAAAAGGAAATGGCTTAAAAACTAGTACAGCAGTACTAAAATCAATAATGACTTTTGATTTAGAGAAAAAATAATATTCCTATCCCATCTGAAATAACCTAAAAGTGGGAAATCCTACAGTAGAAAAATCTACTAACACCTGGAAATCACGACTTTAAAATCCCTGCTGTTGGCTTAGGTAGCGAGCACTTGTGAGAAGCCAACCCACAAGGTGCGTCATTATAAAATGAAGTCGGTCGAGTTGTCGTTCGAACATGAGGACTAGACTTCATGGTTCGATGGACAAATTGAAATATCTCATTGGTAGTCGACTGGTCCCACCGGCGACTAATTAGGCTAATTAGGCGGGCGGAGCGGGAACCAGCGGCGTCCAGTGTTAATGGGGTCACAGTCTCTGCGGATCCCCCCGGTCAGGTGGGGAGGGGGGTCCACGGTCTCTGCGGATCCCACCTGTAAGGGGGTGGGGGTGTCATATGGTCTGCAGATCCGCCAACTCATACTCATAGGGGGGATCCGCAAAGACTCTGCTACACCCCCCCCCCCCCCCCGGTGAGGTGGAGGGGGTCAGTTACTGCAAGTCCCCCCAGTACAGTGGTGGGGTGGGGGGTGTCAGTCTCTGCAGATCCACAAGGTGAGGATGGGGGGAAGGTTATGGTCTCTGCGGGATCCCCTCCCCCCCCCCCCGCCCCCCAGGAGGTGGGGGTCACCATCTTTGTGGAAACCCCGGTCACGGTCTCTGCAGATCACCTGGTGAGTTGAGGTAGGGGGGTATCACGGTCTCTGGATCCTCCTGCTCAGACGGGGGTCACAGACTCTGCAGATCCCCCCTAGTGAGGTGGAGGGGGGTTACGGTCTCTGTGGATCGCCTCAATCAGGCGGGGGTTGGGGTTGGGGTTGGGGGTAGGGGGATCCATGAAGATCCCCTGGTGAGTTGAGGTAGGGGGGTATCAGTCTCTGCAGATCCCCACTAGTGAGGTGGAGGGGGTCACGGTCTCTGCGGATTCCCCCATGTGGTGGGGGTCACAGTCCTTGCGGATCCCCCTGGTGAGGTTGGGGGGGGGGGGGGGGGTCATGATCTCTGTGATCCCCCTGGTGAGGTGTGTGTGTGTGTTGGGGGGGGGGGGGTGGTCATGATATCTGTGAATCCCCTGGTGAGGTAGAGGTAGGTGGGGGGGGGGGGGGGGGGGGGGGGGGGTGGGGGGGTGGGGGGGGGGGGTCGTGGTCGGTATGGGTTAGATGTGGTCATCCAGAACGACCGTGGAGGGGGAGCCGGGGTTATAGAGAGCTATACAAGGTTATATACTCACGTCGGGCAGGCGCCGATCAATGCTGATGGAGGTGGGGGTAGTGGTGGTGGGACAGAATGGGGTGGGGCTGTGGTGGTGGGGGTGAACTGATCCCAGTCTCCGCCTGTCTGCCACCCCCAAGCCCGCCTGCTGCCCCGATCCTCCTCCTGCCGCCTCCTCCTGCCGCCTCCCAGTGCAATCAGCCCACTCGCAGACCCCGATGCCATCCCCCGCCCAGTCCTGAAGATGCTATCTCGGCCGCCATAAAAACTACTCCAATTGTTTCGTGGCTGCAATCTGGCCGTGACAGGCGGTCGGTGGGCGGTGATGTAGAGGCCCCTGGTGCTTGGCAGCGGGCCCCGAGTCGGTTCAATACGGGCCCGGCGCCCTGTCCACCTGGGGGCCAGGTGAAGATGGGGTCGTCCACACTACAGGGTCAGCGTCCGGCCGGCGGGGGGTGTGGGGTGGAGGAGGGTGCAGGAGGTTCGTGACTCGGACACCTCAGTGTGGTGATCGTGTCTACTGATCTGCGCAGCCAGCAACGATCGGCAAGCCCGAATCGACCAGGAGATCCGGCTTGTTCTCTCTGACTAAGGCCGGAGGCGGCGTGCGTTTTTTAGTGTTTCATTCCCGACGGATTCAAATAGTAGGGATTGGTGGCAGCGAATATCAGAGCTTTTGGTCTCTGCATAAACCGAGGCAGGCAGCCTGACAAAGTACTCCCCCTAGGCCGATGCCTATATTCCTCCGTCTCCAGCCGATTCCTCCCGGACCCATTCGGTGCAAGCCGACCAAATAATCAGCAGAGCAATATTCACCATGTGGGAGCCTGGTGTTCCCATTACTCACGTGGATCACCCCCTCCTTCCGCCATCAACCACCTCGCATCATCCCAGATAAATGCTCCGCTTGTTGGCTTATCTTGGTCTAATGAATGACTGGGTTCCCGAAATAAAACAGAAATCAATATTTATGTCTATTACTGCCAATTGGGTTAGGCGGTGTGGGGCAGGTGTGCCAGGATATAGACTTTGGTCCTGGGCCTCGACAGATGCTATGGTATTTCTGAGCCGTGACTAATTCCTCTACGACACGACTAACCTAGAACAATATGCCCCTGAGGACAGTGGTTTTAACAGAGGGAATACGGGATTTCAAAGTGCTTTCTTGCCGAAAATTACCGTACTTCCTTTACTTAGAGACGGACCCTGGGTTGGGTCTTCCCTTTGTAGTCATCCCACTATTCCCAGTGTTCACAGAATGCATGGTCATCAAACCCCAGCACCCTGTAGCAGAGACTTAATGGTCAATATGGATCAGTAGACGTCCCCCTTAGCGCCCCTTCGTTCCCCGCTCACTTCCAGCCCCTCTTGCTGTGATTCCCACACCCTCATCCCTCGGTCCCAACCACAGAGACCCATGCTGACTTGACATCTTTTTCTCCTTTCTCACCCTTGTCCACAAATCGCCCCGTCCCTGGTTGGACGTCCTACACCCCATACCGCGCGGCCGTCTACAACAGTGCTTATATTTCATCGGCATCTTGGACGTCCGAATTTGCATTCTGTACGTGGGCCGAAAATCTATCTGTAATTTCACACTCCACTGCACACATTGGGTGATCGGCAAAAGGATCAGCCCGGAATGGGATGGCCATCTCCGCTGGGAGAGCGGCGGCTGCACCAGACTACCAGCAGATAGTGTATCACCTAATAAGGTCAACCCGAGCCAAGCTTCCTTTATCGTCGCCCGCCCCCCGAGCTGGCATAGATGAATAACAATGATCGCATATATCCAGGCATAGTGATGTCTCTGAGGCAGTCCCTGCACATGCAACTAATCTGTCACTTTGTTAATTTTTAACTGCACGGCTAGCGGCACCCGCCGATTGCCATACCTTGTTAAATTCGAAGGAAAAAAAAAAAGATTAAAAAGTGTGATGCTATGTACCACGCTGAGCGAGTATTGACTCTTTCAACACAACCCGGGCCCATATAGCTCCAAGATAAACACTAGACTGGGAGGACAAATTTACCTTAGCATGTATTGAAATTTGATATGTTCGCTTTAGGAGGCATTCTGGGTTGGTGACGCTGGTAGGCCTGGCTGGTTCCCAGGTTCTTGATGGGTGACAGGCGGGGGGTGATAGACTTGGTGATAGACCTGCCCTCCCACTGGTGAATGGTAGGGACAAGGCAGCGGGGGAGGTCTATAAAGGTAGCTCTAGCCACACCTGAGATGGGGGTACAGATACTGTAAGGTGTCGTTTGCCCCTCGGCCATCCGCCCCTTGTGTCCTCACTAAAGACCAACCATTAGTAGCACACCCAGTCACACGGTGACTAACTGGCCTTATAAAACCACACCTCCATTATTATACCTTGCAGGCATAATTGCCGAGCCTATAAGTACAAGTCTTAACCTGTCTGACACTTATTGTCCTGATGAAAAGTGGGGCCTGATCCTGACTCAAAGAAGTACACAGTTGCACATTTCAGCGTGGTAACCTGAGAAAATGCTCGGCACTTGGGACTGGGGCTAGGGACTGGGCAAACAGAGGGTGGTTTGAGGCGTCCACCTGTGCCTTTCACCAGCCCCACTCAGGGGTGTATTTACCTGCCGCCACTCGGACAACCCACCTTTTGACGAGGGCCCTACCCCCCGATACCCGCCCCCACTGTCGGTGAAACCGACTCCCCTGTTATTACCAGCAGAGAAATGTTACACTTTGGCCGTGTGTTTACACTAAGGCCTGCCGCCTGCCCCATGTCTTGGCCTTATACTGAGGGCCTGGCGAGGCCGGGATGTTTTCATCAGACCCCCAAACAGTGTTTCCCCTTTACTAAAAAGCCTTGTGTCATTTGTCCTCGTCACACCCTATAAGCTGAGGGGCTGGGGAACGCACTCTAGACCAGGCCAGCGGCTAGAGGTCGTCATTATTATTATGCAGTTAACCTCATCCTGCCTGAGAAGATTTAACCCACTACGGTGCGGCCCACTGAACGCCTCGGCTGGTTAGGATTAACGGGCTTAGCGCAGATCTACCGTTCACATACCAATTTGCTACTACCCCTGGATAACATCTTCTACAAGCCTTGTATATATGGCGTAACAAGTGTTCAAACCAAAGAACTAACAATTGAATGCATTCCATATTATTCAATGAGACTTTGAAACATAATATTTAACTGCTTTGTTAATATGTTTAGGTTATTGTCAAAATCAATTGTAGGATCAGTTATAGAATGAAGCCTTATTGTATGAATTGACGGGTAAACTGAACAGACATGACGTTATGGGGTGGCAACTGAAAATGTCAACTTCCTACACTCCCTGCTTCTGAACATCGTACATGCTCAAAATAACCACAGCTTTCATTCGAACACAAGCCGCGTAATTACTGCAGTAAAAAACACTACAGAAAAAAAGAAATTGCACGTATCAAACCGACCACAGAATACGAAGCGCTGGGTCATTTGAGGTAACCAAAAATCACGTCGGCAATTAAACGTTCTGAAAGGGCATTTCTCCAAAAAAAATTGTTGGTGGCTGAGTGATCTAATAACACGTTTTATGCCTGTGTGTGCATGACCACAATAAAATGTTTTCCCCATCGGCATTCGGAGGCTGGATATTGCCTGCTTATTTAAAGGAATGTTTCGAATTCAAACCGAAATCAATTAAGATACTTTAAAACACGATATTGCATATCAAACTGGGCTTATGATACTTAACAATCATTCATAGGGATATTATATCGTTTCTGGTTACCATGTAATAACAAAATTGCCAAACTGTGCCTTCAATTTCCAAGACAATCTATTCGTTATTTAGAGTGTGATCTTCCTGGACGTGGATATTGATACTTGAACGAAAAGCTGAGATTTAACGGCGCTACAGGGAATTCCTAGAATAAATTCATTCTCATGATTTCTACTAATTAAACTTTCATTAAGTGGATCTAAATTTACTTCTCAGAAATCACAGATGCCTTCCTCTGAGAATTGCTAGTCGCGGTCTACAGCTGACCTGCACGTTTTAAACAGGCGTCACATCTCAAACGGCTATAATTAAAGACGTTTCTCCCAGACTGAATAGCGTTCCGATGTTGGCCGCCGCCAATCTACCATGCATATTTTATGGTGTCTGGGAGGTTTAACTGGTGTTTCACTCATCCCTTTTGGAGGAAAGCATCAGTACGGCTTGTCGGACGCTGGTGCTACACCGTTTGTTCCACCGCCTGCAGTATGGAGGCCTGACTAACCACAATCCCAACCAACTCATTAGTGTCTACGTAAATCAGGGCCAAACAATAACATCCACTCTCACCCAGCAATATCAATCAATCAATTCTACCGACCTTCTTAGATGGGCGCAGGTGGAAAAAAGAAACTTCTCTCATTGATCGAACACCGAGTCTGCATGAACCGCTCTCCCCATAACGAGAGGGGCTACTGGTTTTTCGTGTGAGAAGAAACCCATGGAGGTAATGTTCTTACAGTCGTTTAACCGTGCTAGCGTGCTAATAACGACTCTTATGGCGAGAAAATTCTAGGTTTCCTCCTACGGGAGGCTATTTAACTCGTGACGTCCCATCGAAAAAAGTGTGGTGCGCCGCACATGTTTAAGGTTATCCCTTTGGTGTTTTATGTCTTATCTACATGCAACATCAATACGGGCACGCAGGCGTCTAGATGGCGTACAAGCCATTGCATTCGATTTATATTGAATTTTCCATCTGATATCCGGAAGTTCTTTTTAAAACGTCTGAGGCATGTTATTTCCTGGTTTGAAATACTGACATGTTTCTGCAAATCTCTTTGCCATTGGAACCTTTTGTATTATGATGAAATGCAAATAGCCCCATCATCAGAAATATAACACTTGATCTTCTTAGGCACTAATAACCAGCGATAATGAGCAAGAGGGGGTAAATAATGACATATTATGTTTTATCAGAGCTGCCAAGAGTAAAATTATTTGATCAACGCTAAAATATTCCATCACAATTCAACTGAGCGCGAAAACATACATTCTTTCCTCCTCAAATTTAAACATATATTTCATATACATTTGATCTCCTATCGGAGCATTTTCACTTACATCAGGAGGGAGAATCTATGAACCCGTATTTTTAAGATTAAAACGGATCGAGTGGACTTTGTTTTTCATTCGCCTGTGTGCATCATTCCCAACAATAGTCCTCATCCAATAGCATCCTAGCGTCAAGTCGATCTGTTTTGTTCATCCAGAAGAGGTAAAAAAGGGACGTGGAGCCCGACGGCGTGTCCGATGAGCTGGCGGGTAACATGTTTGCTCGGTCAAACACCCATTTGGGATCCAATCAAAGCCTCGGCAGCCACCACTCACACAAACTAACGATTCCTTCCAGGGATAACCCTATTGCACTAGGGTCACTCTTTCAATATCCAATCTAATTCCATTTGTCCACGAAGAGGAGGGGAGACTGGGTACCTTCAATTCCGTCTGATTGGGTGTAATTTTAACCAGTGGCGGGTGGGCTGGGTCCATGCAGGAAGCACAACCACTCTACGACTCGGCCGGCCGACTACTGGGACCTTTATAGGTGCCTGATTGGCAACTGGTTGAATGAGGGAGAGTGACTGGTTGAGTAGTAGATTTCTTGAAGAAGGGTGACACGGGGGGGGGGGGGGAGTCCCTCTTTTTTTCTAAAGCAAAATGTTTTGATGTAAAATTTGACCCCAAAAGGTCATTCCGGACTCTTTTTTATGACACCTTACTTTTAAAATCTACATTTGAATGACTGTTAAATGTAGAGTGAGTGAGTGAGTGAGTGAGTGAGTGAGTGAGTGAGTGAGTGAGTGAGTGAGTGAGTGAGTGAGTGAGTGAGTGAGTGAGTGAAAGAGATGGTAAGCGAGTAAAAAGATGAGCAGAAGAACGATTAAATTGGCAAGAATCCAAGACAGCAAGCGAGTGAGCATCTGACTGACTGACCAACTTGTTCTACATATCTATCTGACAGACCATATGACTGACTGACTGTGTTACTGCTCACTAAGACAGTAACATCCATGGTGAATGCTGGGGCAGGTCTAATAGACCGACTGGCTGTCTCTCTGCCTGTTTGCCTACCTCTCTGACTGAATGTCTCTGTATCAGATTATCCGTCTCCAGCCCTGTAACCCCAGGGCACCCACTACACACTGTACACTGCTTCCGATCTGTGTGTTCACCAATACATCTGAAAACACTTATTACATCTCCATCCCTATGTTTCTGCCAAGCTCAATTTTCCTCCTTCATCATAATGTATATCGATATTTTCCGCCCCTACGGCTCCGCCAATACTGTTTTCATTGGGGGCACGTCCAGCCAACGAACACACACCCGACAAACGGAAATAAGCCCAAAATGTTTGCAGCAACTATTACGAGGTACTTATAATAATGGTGGCTACAAAGGACCTTTGTAAGGCAGGAGTATGATGGATCATCTTTGTTTGGCCTGGCTTTATGTGGAGGCAATGGGAGGAAAGTGGATCAAAAAAGATGAATGTCTAGAAAAAGAGAAGCTGCGAACGTAGTTTGTATATGACGAACAAATAAATAGTACCAGCCTTGTTCTTTTTTATTGGGATCATGCTAAGTGTGCTGACATAGATGGCATTCATTCCACCCTACAATTTTTTTCTACGGTTAATGCTTTTCAACCACAGGAATGCTGGGCTCCGAATAACCCATTCTTATATGGAAAGGCGAAGAACAACACGCCTCTTCCCCGCCCCGACATGGCTCACTTGCATTCATCCATCGTCGACTGGGTGCACTTTCTTGCAGTCTGGACTATGTTTTCTTTCCCTTCCTAGCTCTATATGCATCTAGGTTGGGCAAGGCCACGCAACTCTAAACACGTCGGGGTGCTGGATGGGCTGCATACACTGATTCATCCCCGGACGTATCTGTCCAGACGCCCTCTCCGAGATAGAAGTGATTCTAATCTAGTTGGGGTCCATTAGCAAAGGAGGAGGATAGTTTGGTTAGCAGTCAAGTAATTGCTGAACGGGTTAGGTCTCGCGGTTAAAATCAGGTTGGAAACAATAGAGGGGAAGTGCATTTCTATACGGAGTACTTTGCTGCAGTTCTTATCGACTTCTTCCCAATTCCCCAAAAAAGTTTGTCCGATTGGGGAAGGCGCGATTGTACCATTGAAAGATACCCCTGCGCGCCTATCACTTTCACAACTGCCATGGCACTTTGTATTTCCCCCTCCCCCTCCTTATCATAGTGGTTCTGATCAATCGCTTTCCACTCCGGTGTGCGCCATGTGATTTTAAAAGTCAAACTAAATAAAATGAGCCCCGTGTTCAGCAATTAAACAGACAGAACGCAAAGACAGAAATAAAAGGCATGAGTCATGGGCACCGCTGGGAGGGAGCTGGAATAAAAACCTTTGGAATGTTTTGTTGTCTGGATGGTAGCATTGGCGGATCAATATGTCTACTGACCTGGACGTAAGAACAAATTTCTTGCAAATCATACCCCTGAGTGCTTCGGACCGGCACCCGGGGACTCTCAAATGAGGCGTGATGGGGACACTGAAATCAGCATGGTCCGCTGTGCAGGCCCCCAAAAAGATAGAGTCAGCCCCGCCCGAAATGGCCGTTCTGTGTCCAATGTTCCGACATCCAGCCGATGTTTTGTCAATAGTCTTCAATTGACCACTAAGCCGCCAGGATTCCCGCGGCCGGCCCGGCCTCATTGCCTGTCCATGTTGGCCAAAGCCCCCAATTCATAAGTCCCTGGACGCGGCCCAGTCGCCATCCCTGACAGCAAAAACACACATTACGTTTGTCAATGATGGCCATGACACGTAAAAACCCCAGTTCATAAATCCCTGTAACTGGCGACCGCCGGCCATCGATGGGGGACCCCTGCCAGAAGCATGTGATAGGCATCTAGGATGGGGAAAGCCTGGATGGCGGACCCCTCCAGCAAATGGGACTCGAGGGAATGATACTTCTCGGCATCTGTATTGAGGGCGCCTGCTTCCTCCGGCCTTCACACAGGAGGTGTGGCTCGACTCTCCAGGCCGATCTAGACTCTAGTCTTAAAGAGATGTTTCTACCCTACTTTACTGGTAATTCATCCCCTTAATGTTCCTCCTCAACGCTTCACAGAAGTCAACGGTGAGCGTTCGACCAGCCACCTGCGGCAGACATGGGATAACCTGCAGCCCAGGGCTACGGGAATAAAAGCCCCCATTTTCTTGCCCACTTACAACCAAAGAGCCCGACCCTTCCTGCAGCATTAGGGCAGGCAGGCATTATACAGGCAGCCAACTCTTGAACCAGTGATTAGCGGATCGAAAAAAAGATGGCCGAGTAATTCCTGTTTCAGGTGCCCTCAGGGGTGAACAGTGTTACTGTTATATCTATGCATCAACACGTTAAGCAAATGTAGCCGAGCTGGCATCCGATCCCTCGGTGGGTTTGGCCCTGCCTCCGATGTACACAGGTCACCGGCCTGATATGACCAGCGAGAGACCAGAATAGGATCAGAAAGCACTTGCCCAGAAATGTCAACCGACTTGTTTTCCACAGTGGTATAAATTTCAATATATTGAGAATCAAGCATGAGCTGAGCACCAGTTCACTTATCTTTTTAGAGAGCTTTTTCTTCCGTAATTCAATCTTAGATACAAACATTACAAGCCTTTATTTCAAGGGAGTAATCTATTTATAAAGTGAAAATTACGGCTATGACTCAAGGATTTAATAAGTAATAAATCCCGATGCGACAGTGACTAGTTGGCAACCGACTTATAAATACAGGCCTAGATTTGAGTGAGTGCTCTCCGCAAGAAGGCTTACATACTTGAGCAGCTCGCTGTCTGTAGAGTGCTCGAGGCGTGCTCTGATAGTGCAAGCTTTCAGTCGTGACCAGCTGGGAAGTGTAAGTCCGCCGCCCCAACAGGACTCAGACACCAATTACTCCAAAGTGCTCCAGAGTGAGCCACGCAAATCGTACTGGTTGGGAAGGCCTTGGAAATTGTTGGGAAGCTATCAGTTTTGGAAGACCGGGATACGCAGGGTAACGTCTCATACTGCAGCAATGGACATTTTTCTGGGTTCACGGAGACTTTGATAAAATTGTCCAATGGCTTTCCCATGATGAGTTACAATTTTCAGGTTTTTTTTTTTTTAAGTTTCCCGATACCTACCTCCATGAACATTTTGCGTTAGCAATATTTTGCAGCATTGGTCTGAAAATGCAGACTTTCCAAACGGATGCATACATATTCAATTTTAGACAAGAACTGACAAAATTAGTCAATTTCTGGGGGAAAAAATGAGTGATGTCATTGATTTTTGTTTTAAAGAGTTCCATGATCTTTTGTCTCTTTTTTAAAGTCCGTGACTTTTCCATGGCCACTTTGTTGTTGCATGTTTTTCATTATCTGTGCATGGGAGCCTTGTTTTTCCTTTCATGTTTTATGGTAACCACGTGCCCCGGATCCTTGGGCAATATATCAAAGAAAGGACCAATGAATTGTTTGTCTAAAGAATCTGAAAATTGCGATGCTGATAAATTGTGATTCATGTTCAAGATATATAGTGGCATTGTTCATTACTTGAGGTACAACAGTTACAGAAAAGGCTCAATGTTACATCGAAAACTACATGTGAGCCGGTACCTGTTAAGGTCTGATGCTGATAATTCATTCTTCTCAGAGTCTCTGTACGGTACATATTGAAATATTTCTGTAAATTGATAAACATACACCACGCAAATCATACGGTGTTGTTATATTATCTAGAACCAAAATATCAAGATTCTCAAATAGTTTCAAAATATGTATTGACTAATAATGTGCACCCGCACATGCATGCATGCTTATAACTATTCAAACGTCTCGGCAACATTCTAAATTATGAATTCATACAAGATGTAGGGAAATCCGATTACTAGTAGTAAACTATCTATACATAATAGAAGTCAAAATTAAGCAGCAACCCCAAATGCCTAACACCATAAACCCAGCTCACTGGATGGATGTCATGTTATGGGAATTGCGGCTAAACTGACGGAGGAAGAAAAACCCTTCTTGGTTGATGATATTTTTGACAAATTGGTCCATTGCATGTCAGAGAGAATATAATTCTGCCTGGGCGAGTTAAGGATTGGAGTATGTGAACTGGCAGCTAGGTTAGCCTTGCTGGTTCTGGCCCTGTGAGTGCTGTGTTTATGCTGGGCTCTCGGGAGGCAGACCAGACTATTTTTAGTCACACCCACTTCTCCTCCTGCCTCTGACTGACACTCCATGGTAGAAGTTAACCCAGAGCCCCTCTTTCTCCTGGTCTAACCCCTACACCACCACTCCGCACTCAGCAGGGTTCAGAGCTGCTCATAGATATGGGTTCCTTGAGATGGGTACTACTCTATACTTCACTATAGTGTAAAACCCAAGTGCACGCCAAGTCTCGTCATTCCCCAGACTATGTAAACTAGGAACCGAACACAAACCTCGTAATAAACTCCAAATGAATGCAAATGACTAAAGAGGGGAAAATTTGATAAGGTCACATGCAATAGAAACTTTGTCTTCATGGTGAAGTGAAGTCTTTGATGTATGAATATATACAGTAACACTGATATACATATATGTGTGCTGTAATTGGCTTGATAATTATCATCTTTGTTCGTCTAAGACATCAAAGAACGATGTAGAGTAAGACGATAGCATAATGTAACAGATACCTTCTGGCCTTTTCATCTACCCATTACATAGATTTTGCGCTGTGGACAGTAAAGGAATTATTGTTTAGGGAGACAAAGCAGTCATGAAAACAATGTCTCTGTCAACTACGTTCATAAATTTGGTAGTCGAACGCTGCTTAAAAAGGTCCTCTGTCCTTGAATAATTTGTTTGATACTTTCCTTACTTGATATTATAAGAACTCGCCACTTGAGAGAAGGAGATAACTATAGTAATCTCGACGACACATCACGTGTTGTAAAAAAAAACTTAAGGGAACTTGAGGGAAAACTTAAGTTAAAATAATCTTCATGTACTTCACATATTTGTCTTTTTCCGTCGATTAAGTTTCTATTTATCAAAATAAAAGATAGCTAGTTAAAGTAGGGTGTCTAGGTTTCTATTTCTCCAATATATACATAATACTTCACTGATAGGTATTGCATGTTAGGTTAGGTAAGATGTCATGTTGAAGAACATAAGATAAGCAAAAGGGACGCATGGCGGCATAATGTCATGTGTCAGGCCCATGATGGTAGACATGTCAGACTCCGAAGATAAACAGATAACGCTCATTATTCTGACACTCATCCTGGGAACCTTAGTCTTTTAAACTTGACTTTAACACTGATGGTTACATTCTGAAATGCTTAAGGGAAAACTGTGCCTAAAGATGGGTGATGTCAATTCACTTTTCAATATCACGAGGGTGGCTGAAATTTACTTATGTCCACCTGTACGGTGTATTTATCGTCAAATTTTAGTAGGCGTGACATGTTACAACACCCTATAATATTAACTAATAATACTGAGCTGAGTGGGGTCTCGATATATTTTATTGGCGCTCTGCCCTTGTAATTATTCCCCGGTTCGTAGATGAATTAACCAGATATACCGAATTCACGGTTGGTATAATTAAGTCGCAGGAATCAATTATTCAATAGGTCATTCTGGAGTTTCCGGCATCAAGTATACCCCTTCCACATGACCTACAACAGACGGTCTCCTTCAGAAGCTGTAGGAGTGTAAGGCCTGCGACTGAAGCACTTGGCCGACTGCCCCTGCTGCTAAGTGTATATGGTCTACTGAATAATACCACATTGCTAGTTGGATCACACATACCTTTAGTACACTAAGCAACTGCGCCTGGTATTCTAAACTTCACCTTTTGGAAAAAAATAAACAAATAACAGACAATTCTTATGGCAAATTTACTCGCGTTCAAATATGCCTTGGTGTGATAGGGTATAGCATATTGGTATAGCACCATAATATCAATACACACATTTTTATTAGAATATCTTCATACTTGAGGTCCTGGTAAGGGTTATGATGTTGGATTCAGAACATAAACCATATGGGTTAACGACTAGGACATTTCGGAGTGAAGGTTGCCTAGCGTACACGACCTCCCTAAGCAGACTGACCTAGTACTAGTAGTGGGTGCTGTCCAGCCCAAGGCCATCTGCTGAGCACCAACCAGTGCAGTTGGCAGGCTGCCAGGCCCTGTAACGGGATCCAAGCCGATCCCCCAGCCTGGCGGCACGTGGCTATATACAGCATATCACTGGCAGCGGCCTAGTGGTCTTACTTAGTATAATTTTTTTAGTCAACCATCTTGTAAAGCGCTCATCAATAACTGATGCCCCAAAAAACTATGACCCAATCCATACTGACCGGATTATTGGACGATACTGGGCGAATTTTATCAAAACGTTTTAACTGGAAAACATTGCAACCTTTTTTAAGTTAATAAATTATATGATTGACAAAAATAAACATTTTTTCTTTGTCTGATAATCAGATATAACATATTTGCTATCGCCTACTAAAAAGAAAGAAGAAAAATCTACCTGATAAGGTCACTCAGGCTCCATCCTCCTTACCCACCCGCCCCCAACCCCGGCCTCGAGTAACTGGGATCAACTTAACCAGACAGCAGGCGCTGTTGGTTAAACCCCCTGGTCAGGTATGCGGCCGACCACAGCCCGACCCACCCTCCCCGTGTGTATTAGTACCCTTGTATCTCAACCCCTACCCCCCGCCAACAACCTAAACACCACCCCACAACCACCCAACTGCTTATAAACAAGAAGCTCCGTACACATACGAACCAGAAGCAGTGGGCAAGGATGCACCTATAACCATGCAACTACTGTTGGGAGACACCTGGATTGTATGTGTGTTGTTCTTGAGTAATATGGCCGAAAATGTGCCTTTCATTTTCATCTTATGCAATATAGACTTGGAGTCTAACTAACCCAGTCATATTTTGTATATCACAAAATGCTGATTCGTTCACAAATTACCTTTAGGGAATGCAAACGTACGAGATTTCCAGTAAGATCGATGTATATTGCCTGTTCATCACTCTGTTTTTCAATCTCAAACTAAAGTTAACACTATTTTGTGGGGGAAGTAATTATCACATTGAGGTTGTTTTATTCAATTAGTATGCCATTGTGTATAACTTATCTTGGCAGGCTGCCAGGCCCTGTAACTCCGCAACTTTACTCCATACACTTATATCTTTTTGTTTATAAGCTTATGTAAATTTAGTATATCCCAAAAACCGTTCAATCAATGTCCAACATAATTCACTAAAATGTCGGACGTATTGTCTGCCATTTCAGGAAGTTTTTGGCATATACTGTACATTGCATTTGCATAACAACTGTCCCTTACCAGAAGGCTATTTGGCAACGTGGATGATGTTGGACCCGAAATGAGTATGCTATGCTGCTTATGCAGAGAGCCTGTCGCGGTCAAGGTACCGCGGATCTAAATAATGTTATCCGGCTTTTATGGTGATGATTATGCCATTATCATTATGTCAACAACTACTGTGTGTGGCAACTTGGATAGGATGCCCCTAAGTTTGTTACCTAACACCATTAGCCCATCCCGGCTATCAGGACAGTGTACATAGTCTGATGAAGCGTCGGTAAGGATGCGTGCAACAACTGACCAATAGTACATTCACCAGATCTCCAGACTTGGCATTTCCTAATGAACTCAGAAGGATTTACATGTACCATATATATGCATCAATTTGATAAATACACATTTTCTCTCGTGATTCTGTCCTTCAAATGCAATTTACATATGCCAAAAACATATATGTCAAAAACAAAAATCTGAAAATATGGTGAGCGGAAACTAAAAAAAAATATAGAAATCATATTCGGTTTTACATCTCAACTATAGTAATAAAGTAATATTTGTTGGACGGCAGCTTCCGAAACAACTGGTAGTCTCAATTTGAGAGTATTGGCATTGACTGGCTGTAGCATTGATGACATGTAATTTCCGGAGTAGACCATCCTGACCTTTGCCGTATGGAGGCAACCAATAGGAACACTTGCCCAACGGTCAACACGACCAAATATGTGTGTTGACATAACCTGTGCCTGACACGGGTATAAATGGTCTGGTCCCCAGTAACAGTCCACTTATCGTTCTCTGTCACTCTGTTGACAATATGGCACTTTCATCCGGGAGTGCAGTAAGCGTGACCTTGATCTAGATGGAGTTTACTGTTGAAGTATAGACTCAACCATATGAAGTGAATTGCGACCATTCATTCTTTCTCGTTTGTTTCCATTCATTCTTTCTCGTTTGTTTCCATAATAAATACGGATATTGGCTATTTGAATATATTTCCCTCCGATTTCGACTTTCTGACCATATAAAGAAACATATTTTGTGATGTAAAGTCACGCCTAGTACTACTTGTGCTATGGATGGGGGAAAAATTGCTGAATTATACGTATTGAAAATACGTATAACACTTATTCGAGAGTTATCATTTGAATATTTTATGTCTACAATTTAATTCAATAATGTGTGTCCCCGTCGAAGACAATGTACGGATTCACTGACAATATAAAATCCATACAGAGAAAGTTTTAGTTACCTGACGAAATAAACCAGATGCCATTCAGAAGTGTATTGTGCATAAACAATTTTGAGTGATAGAAATTAACTTTATGAATGTCGCTTTCGACCATATTTTGTTTTACAATACGCGGATCTACATCATTGATTTTTTTCCAATAATACTGTCTAAAACATCATCTGCCTTTGTATGATATGAAGACTGGATTGGTAAATCAATTAAGTCTAAGGATGTAGAAGGTTAAGGCCCTACAGCGATATATTCAATGTATGCATACCCGGATATTCCCATTGTAGACTCTACAGTACATCATGAAAATCTAAAACACACAGATCTCTTTACCCTTTTTATACATGTGACTGTGTACATACCTAGTCTATTGACTTACATGTATCTTTTTCCCTTAACGGTAGGTGCAGGTTTAAACGTGTATATTTCTATATCCGTCTGAAATATAGATCTATCTAGAAATGACTTATCAAAGAGTAGCCAGCAAACAAAAGTGACAATTCATATGTGGCATTAGTTCCGTGCATGTACAGTTAGCCACTGTAGAATCTACATCTAAGACATTCTAAATGTCAATAATGAATATGTATTAAATCAGCATAAATTTTGATGAAACAGAAAAATGAGTTTGTGCTTCAAGGCGCGTTTCGTCCAAACCCAATAGTCTACCCAATTTGCCCAATGGGAAGGGATTTAGGTGTGGTTTCCATGTCATTTTCAATAGTCCTATTATCATTCACAAACTCCTTCCATATTGTCTACTTCACCCTCTGCCTTAGGCACTATGTGGATTGCATTGATGAATCAATAACCTCTGAATTAATGGTACGACAACAATAACAAGAAAAAATATAATTGGTCAAAAAGGGCAACTTTTTTTTATGTCAACTAATGAGTTACAAGGCCTGCGGCAACACACATCTAGGGTAACCACTTGAAAGGATGACTAGCTCTTTATTGAGGAAAAAACGGTAACCCACTTTTCGTTGTGGTCTCCTTCTGAAACATTTGCCAAATGACAACTTTGGGACACATCTGTCAAACAACACTCATGCCTTAGATAAACAAATAAATCATTCTTGTTCTAGATCCAAATGCTTCTAATTTGTTGCATTAACCTGATCAAGAATACACTTCAAACACAAACATCTACGAGAAAAATATCAACAACAGACTACGTATTAGATGATGTTAGATCTACTGTCGGTTGCCTGATAAAAACAAACGTTTTCACTTAATTGCTGTGTCGAATGTATAGGGATAGACTTACAGTCTAGATCTACTGTCTATCTTGTTAATAATATAATCATTATTTAGCTAAGCTAGTAAATTATAGAACTATTTCTAGACACTCATAGTCATAGTCATAGACTGACTAGCTGTCACTAATATTTAACTATAAATCAAGATACAGAACGGGCACATTAACAGTGAGATCCCTGGGAAATGAGACCAGACAAAAGAATGTTCTGACTCACTGGTGGTCAGTGACAATGGGACACTGGCATTGTTGACATCCCCTGTGGCCGTGTCTGGCTGTGACACCAAGCCACGCCAAGCACGTCTGGCTGCACACACAAACACAACACCCAAGACAACCGAGAAGGTGCACATGTATTACACATAACACATAATGATGGGCTAGATATTCAACGTTTCCTACTGTAAACTGCTGCCGTACCTATCCCATGGACGTGAGAATAACTCGTAGACGTCCCTCACTTTGAAGTGTCGGTCACTGTCAGTTCTACCCTCGGTCCGCGCTGACACCGTCCCCGTCCCAACACCAATGTTTACATTTTTGCCAGCCCGCGTTTTGCTTCGTCTTGCTTCTAAATCCGCCTCATTGCGTGTTGGAATCGGGTATGTTTGGAGGTCACAACCAAGTCGATATACACCAGTTAGTATAACGATTGCTCAACTTGACTGGCGTTTAACCTACTGCCACGAAAAGGCAGTGGTAAGTGAAGAGGGTCGGCGGGGGTAGGGCCAGCCAAGCTCCCGATACACGCGAGCATCGTCAGTCTCGGCCGCTGCTCACCCAGCCAAAACCGACTGCAAACCTACTCATATCATCATCAATGCCAGCTTTCCCACCTTACCCATATTCTAGTGAAGATCAAATTACTATCTGTGTCGAGGGTGGGGTGAATAGTGTAGTCAAACTTACTTTAAAGTTCCTAGTTTCCCAACTTCTTTGGCACACCCTCAACTTCACGAAGATGGCGGACGTCTACCCTAAAACCGGAAGTGGGCCCCAGAACCTGTGTACGCAAGTGAGCTATCCAAGTTTCTCTACAGTCCATTTATTTAGGAACTGTTGGGACTTTTGTAATTTCACGAAGGTCTCTAATCCCACGCACACTGGGCCTTATTATGTTGGGTTTGCTATTCCTTTCCTTTCCTTTTTTTTTTTTTTTTTTTTTTAATTAGGCCTATGATAGAATTTTGATTCTTTTTTATTTTAGGGGGGTAGGAGTTTGCCCCAAAATCGATGGCTAAATATGGCCTACCCTAGATCTACCTAGTCCTCGATCATTGCTAAATCTCATAATCATATAGGATCAATGGATCACCTATTTTGAAATGAATAAACAAAATTGATTTTTTTTCCCATTTTTTAAAAGACATTTCTATTTAAATAGAGGGTGACCAATTTGTAACTGAAAAACAAATTTTCGCGCATGTGTCTAATTTCACGCAGCACACTTCTTTGGAGCATATAATTTTTACAATTTATCAGAATGGAGGTATTTCTTTTGGAAAATATGCGCTGCCATTTGTCTTTGATAATTACCATGGTTTGAAAGCGACTGAAAGCATTAGATCTATAGATACTTTTGTGAAATGAATCAGAATAATTAAATTTTTCTTTTTTTACATCTTTTTTGTAATGGATTTTATATTAACAGGAAGGTGGCTTGAAACCAAACCTAAGATGATAACATCCTACAGAAATTTGTGATTTGAGAAATATCAAGAGTTCATTTTGGTAACAGTTCAGGCAACATTTTAACATTATTTGTCATAATTTCGCCCATTAACAGATCTATATTAACTATGAAACTGCGCAAAATTAAACCCCACAAGGCCTTAAATAAAATGTATTTGTAGGCCTATATTTTGTGCCAATTAGCTTTTAATCATGCAGTTTGATATAAAATTACATACACTCTTGTCATCAGGTTATAGGCCTAGGCCTATTGAATGGACTTCCCGTAGGACTGACTGTAAAAATAAATAGTTTGAGGGTTTCTGTTCAAAGTTTTTGTAATTATAACTTATTTTGTGATATTACTGTTTCACGTTTTGTCTGCTGTTTAAATATCAAATAGAGTCAGGAATTATAAACTTTTCTTACTTTCTTTCTTTTTTTCTTTTTTTTCTTTCTTTTTTTTTTTTTTTTTTTTGGGGGGGGGGGATATTTTTATGAACTTCTTAACGCATAACACATGATCTTCTAGAGGTTAGATGAATAATGATATAACATCATAGCACATAATATAAGATAATTTTACATGGTTGATGAGCAATGGATAAGTTACAGATTCTTCAAGACATAGTCCGGGCTATATGGACGTTTAGGTATAGTAGTAAGTGGCCTTCCATTAAGTATGTAGGCCTACGCATCATAGGTTGGAGGGGGGTCTGAATTTTCTTTAAATGTGCGTACGTTTGAGTACAAATCCAATGCGTACTTTTGCCCAAGGGTGGGTCTGAGATTTTTGAAAATGTGTGTACGTACTAAATGGAAGGCCCCTAAGGAATATATTCCCAAAAACATTGCAAAAATCCGTTCATTGGTTGATTTACAATGCATTTTCTCATTTATGTTGAATTTTGCTATTGAAATGTATAGTGCATGAAATAACAATAGCTGCATGAAATTAGACTAACTATAGATCCTAATTTCGCGCAGATAGATTTTATTTGCTAACAAAATTTAATTGTGTATTTCATTGTGTGAACAATGTCCAACAAATAACTAAAACTCACATAATGAATGTATTCTATTCCTTTTATTTTTTACTAAGTTGTAATTTACCTGGCATGCTTTGATATTTTATTTTCACCAATTATTAAGGAAAATATATTGTCAAAATAGATCCTCAGTTTGTTACAGGTCTTATTTCGTGCATCAGGTGTCAATACCGTTCTTCATATCTCTGCGGTTGCATTCCTTTTTCTTAAAAAAGAAAAGGAAAAAATGGATGCCGTAGACTACCCCCCTCCCCTCCCACACTCCCAAATCCACCCCTGCATCAACTGTCTGCTAACCTTGATGATTAAGTCTATTGATCCCTCTATTTTGGCCTTAACTGCTTAATACAGTCTTACTACAAAATTTACCACAGAGCCGTCTCTCTATACGTTCATTAACAAGTAGTATACCTACATGTAATTGTGATTGTATGAGGAGGACTTAATTACTGTAAAAGTGCGTTCCGATTCAAGACTGAGATGATATCTAATATACTGAGCTAGTGATTAATGCCCTGTTTAGTACAATACAAGTGGCTCCGCCATCCTACATCCCTGCCCGCCGAGAGCGGGAGAAGCCGGTGGGCCGCTCTATGTGGCGACCTGCACACACCCCTGACCTCTCGGTGGTCAGTGTGCGGGGTGGGCGTCTGCACCGGGCCAGGCACCACGCAGTGCCAGGGCCCACAGAAGGGCCCCCATGAAACTGTCTTGTTTGAATTAAGTGCATGTGGGGTCTCTTGAAACCCATAATTTATGCAGGACTCAGCTGGTTCCCCCTGTTCCCTCATTAAAGAGTTTACAAATCCGTAGTACAGATGGATTAGCTGGTCCTCTATGGCACCGCTGGTTACTGGTGGGATACAGTGTGAAGCAAGAGGTCTGCACATGCCGTCGAAGCAACAAAGATTTAGAATGAGTAGGGTAATGACAAAGTTCAAGAAACATTGTTCAATATTTATGTAAATGATGTTTCTAATGTCATCTCTAGTTCAAACATTAATATGTATGCGGATGACTGTGTCCTTTACTACAGCTCTAGTACCTGGGAAAGTGTTCATAACAACTTACAGCACGATTTAATTCATTTTAATAATTGGTGTTATCGTAATGATCTTTCTCTTAACATTGCAAAAACGAAGAGCTTAGTATTAGCCAGAGAGAATATAAGACGCAAAATTGATAAGTCTTTATGTTTCAAATTGAATGATAATGATATTTCATTTGTAAATTCTTATTCATACCTGGGATTTATTCTAGATAACTCTCTGGATAATAAA
The DNA here is from genome assembly GCA_936440205.1 of Lepidonotus clava. Lineage (NCBI taxonomy): Eukaryota > Metazoa > Annelida > Polychaeta > Phyllodocida > Polynoidae > Lepidonotus > Lepidonotus clava. The sequence goes on from OW387134.1 coordinate 22,210,273, forward strand.
GCTGCTTTCAAACATGTCTATAACAAAGTACATCAGAAGATATTCCAATTGTCAAAATTACGTAAATTTATTGATGAACATACAGCAATAATGATATATAAACAAACCATTCTTCCTGTGATAGACTATGCTGGTTGCACATTAATATCATGCAACGAAGGAGACAAAATTGAACTGCAAAAACTGCAAAATGATGCCTGTCGTATTTGCCTTAGGGTGAATAGAATAGATCATTTCCGTACTGATTCTCTACATGATAAAATGAAATTATGTAGCCTTGAGCAACGTCGTATTTTACAACTACATAGATTAATGTATATCTATAGTAAGAAGCCTCACAAATTACAGGTCAGTAACAGAACAACAAGGCAAAGTAAGAAAAAGGTCTTTGTTCTTCCACGCAAAATCACCACGCAATATAGAAATTCTCCTTTTTATAGAGGAACTACCTACTGGAACAATCTTGATGTAAATATTCAAAATGCTGCGAACATTGATGTATTTATGCAACATATCAAGCCAATGTACAAAAAATATAAAGACTTGCTGTAATATGACATAATTATTGTGAAACTGTATTTATAATCACCGACGACCATATATAAAGTCTTTGCTAACTTATTATTATGTGCTATTTTCCAATCAGCTACTATAGCTGATCATGTATGTTTGCTTAATACATTTATATTCATCCTTTCCATTATTGTAAATATGTTCACCATATAATATGCTGAAAAACAGAGGTGACTCTGATGCTTATTACGAAAATAAAAAAAAAATATAAAAAAAAAAGTGTTCATATTCAATATGACTAATAATATTGATACTGCTAGGTTAATTAAGTTCCGGATAATTACCATGTATAATCTAAAGTGACTTGATGACACGGATCGCATGACTATATAGCATCATCTCTTGCAAGCGACGCGGGTATAGATAACAGGATATATAATGTTAATCTAGCCTGCACAATCCATGCACTCGCGTCATGGAGTCAAACTAATCTTAACCTTCAACGCAGGTCCAGTACTGCCCTTTTGCATGTCCATGCAGGCATGCACAATTTTCTCCACTATAAGTAGGTTATAGGTATCCACCAAAAACTGGGGGGGGGGGGGGGGGAATATAACAATTACTTTGTTCCTCTTCAATTTGTCATGAACAGGGCCATCCTCAGCATTAGAAAAAGACAAAAGATGGGTTGACCATTCAATTGATCCCCCTCTTCATATGGGAGCGTATCTGGGAAAAGGTAGCTATCGCCAATTAATCAGGTCACAAAATGACATGAAACATGGGGAAATGTGTCAGCATAATTCTAATTGTAGAGAACCTATACTCTTTCAAATGCTGCAAACCATTTTAAAATATTGCTGATAGAACCTGAGATAAACGTGTATGAACCTCCCCACAATTACTTTGTTCCCCTTCAATTTTTCATGAAAAGGGCCATCCTCGGCATTAGAAAAAGACAAAAGATGGGTTGACCGACCCGATTGATCCCCCTCTTCATAATCATATGCGTCGAGGCGGATAAATGGTTTACCTCAATACACATGTAGTCTACTATACGAAAAGTTTCACAAAATTTCCTGACCAACAAATAAGGGCTATAGAGCAGAGTTGGATATCGAATATGTTGACATGTCCATAATATGCAATTTATTTTATTGGCTTAATTACATACCCGGTACAGCTACACCCTACAATATGGCCAGTGCAGAATGCTACAAATTATGAATTATGTATTATAAACATGTACTATGAATATGAATAACTAAACTGCTCCAGACTATACGTGTGTGTATTAACATTTAGGATTTCCGAGTTGTTTCCAAGTCTCTTTTATCTCCGTATAGGCCTATAGAGTATTTTTCTCAAAGTTGACTCATAAAGTTAATGTACATGTATTATAATACATACAAGTAAAAGAATTTGTTCCACGCCCCGCATAGCTCCGCCAGATATAAAGACTAAATAGTTTTTTTGCTTACAAAATAATATTATATTATATTATATATTGTGGTAGGCTCTAAGAATTTTACGAATATTTTTATGATCAACTGGGCCAATATTTTCGTAACTAATTAGGCTAATCAGGAAAATTTTGATTAGCTCTCTAGATAATAAATTTTTGTCTTTTTCCAAAATTAATGGTATTATTGCAAAATTGTCTCAAAGAGGAAATATTTGGTGTAAAATGTGTTCATGATAGACCGAATTTCTAATCATAAGCAGATAAGATGCTAATCAAAAGATTAGCTAAATCAAGTACGAATATATGGCCACTGATGGTTGACGTTCGACAAAATATACTTAATACAGCAAACTTGTGGTTTTCTGTTTTATATACAAAGAGGTATTGGTTGAATATAGGGGCGGATCCAGGGTCCACGGTGGTTATTGGTTGAATATATTGACCCATCAAATAATTTGGTGCAAGGATATTAGATCAATGTTTTCACTCGAGCTGTCAGACTCGACCATTGGTTTCTATGCAAATTCAATTTGTTGAGATTAGAAAACCAGAAAACCCTCTTTACAAGATTGCTGCCACCTATCCATGGGTTAGGGACATGGCGGGAATGACCACCCCATATATATATATATATATATATATGATAATTGGCTATAATTGGCAATCACTGACTCAGCTTGGGAAATACATGGGGTAATGACGGGATTCTCAGACTTCATAAAGGCTAAAGAATTAACATTGTATGAAGCTTTCACACTAAAATATTCAAATATTCAGAATACAACCAATTTTCTACATGAGTATAAATGATGAACCACCAGCCCAGGCTGGCAGGATGCCCCAAAGATAGAAAATAAATTTGGAAACGATATTACCTACATTTCACATTAATCATTTACTCTCATGTAAATTCGGGTGAGCTTATTAAAGGGAGGATACTGAATACCGGTCGGACAGGCGACGCTGATAAACTGATAAGGCATAGTTTCCATGACATATGCAAACTACCCCAGACTCCATATTTACTAATATTGCGTCGCATCGGCGGATGTGTCATGGTCTGAAGTTTCTGGTAATAACAGCTCTGCATTTTACGGACACCAACATTATCATAATTGTCCCGCAAATACAGATTATCCAAATTGACTATAGCGCGTAAATCTTTGGGTCGACACTATACAACCGACCGCTATAAACTGCGCTCTGACAAGGGGGGTGGTGGTCTTCCGTTACGTATATATATGCATATTCTAAAAATAAAATTGCAGACCTCTCCCCTTAGGCTAAAGAACGTATTAGGTTTATGATGGAGCACATGCACAATTGACAAATCTCAGACCAACTCCCCCAACCCCAACCCTTCATTAAAGGGAGCCAAAACCAATATGATTGACAAAATTGTCAAAACTCAGATAAGTATAGAAATATGTTAGATAGGTCTAGTTAAGGTCAGTGGTAAAGTATCAGCTGTGAAAACTAGCTCAAACAAAAGTAGAATTCCATGAGAGATAGTAAAATTTCCATTTGTTTGTAAAGAAACCCCATTTTTGCAGATCCACATTAATTTTGTTGAGCACAGAAAACATGTTTTAATGATTTTCTACCATATTTCATGGTTTAGATTTTAAGATGGGACAAAAATAGGCTCAAGGAAAGGATTTCCATGATTATTGGAGTTTGGACAATTTTGTAAAAATTCATTGATTTTGGCTCCCTTTAAGGGAACATGCCCTTAATGATTATGCGGGTTGCGACAACCAAATTAACAGAACTCAAATCTGTTCATATAGAATTATCTCATTTCGAACAGCTAAACAAACTAGTAGTAAGGCGATGTAGCTCCGCTATTATATTTAGAAATATAAAGGCATACTGTTCTCGTTGCAATGAATCCGTTTTTATTGGGAAAGGGCAGTTCAGGACTATAGGCCTACATTTTGGATATGACAATCCATTATTTCTTCCTAAATCCAATAAATCAACGAGCAAAACAAACCTTTAACTCGTGTATTATCAACACCATATTTTTGTAAATCAGTCAAGTTGGACGTCTATAATTATTGTGGTCACCATTACGCTGCTTCTATGTGACTGAATCCATTTATAACTAGATCTCTGGTTGGTCTCTCTGACCAGATAACTATTAAAGCGAAATATCAATGGGAAACAAATCGAATACAATGTCATTTCTGTTAATCATTTGAAAATAGTAGCATAAAGAAATTGGGAGAACCCCTATCAGCAATAGCAAGCATATTTCTTTTGGCAATAATAAGGACGTAAGACGCTGTCTACACTGTAAAATCATTTGATTACTCAATGTTAAACCTGTGGCGCCATCTACCTCAAAAGAAGGAACACTGATATAACTGACGCAGCTGAAATTATCGATTGTGGATCTGACTCTGTGAGCTTAGGTCCATGTACGTTCTCAGGGACAGATTGAGTGGGGTAGGCATGGGGAGTTCCCCCCACCCCCCGGTTTTTCTTTTAATTTTTTTTTAATATAAGCGCCTTCTTTACCTTTCTGAAATTGCTGGATCCGCCCCTGATTCTTACGAGTTGCAACTGTGCAAAACTGAGAGACATTACCTGGGCCTTCCATCTCCGAAGGAATTTAGATGGTAAAACAGAAAAATGATATCAAAGCAAGCTCATGCACTAAACTAAAAGGAGACTCAAATGTATTTGCTATGCTCGCTTCAATGTGGGATCACCAAAAAAGATCACGTTGTATACATACAAACGTAATTTACAACATTCTTACACATGTCTAATGTGATTTAAAATAGTTTTTTTCAAGCATAATACTTAATAATTTAGCTTAATTGTGTCTCTTGCGGTGTAGTCTCATTAGGAGTGGGGCAGTTTGTAAATTGTGGGTAATAGGCCCTATGCAGTGGCGGATTTGGGAGTTTAGATGGGTGATTATATGACGGGGGTTGGGACACTCCAGGGATATTTATATAAATCCATCAAAAATACATAACAAGTGTACCAAGTGGGGTACAAATTAAGGATTAAATATAGAGCAAAATACAAGTAGTAGGCCTATAATACATAACTTAAACAATATGCTTTCCTTTCTGTTTTCCTAGTTTTAGAATTTTGTCATGTGACCTAGTTTCCAAGGCAACCAGTTCCTTCAATTCAGTAACATGTGTAAGTTTTGATGTTCTTTCAACATTCCAGTAACCATGGCAACAATATGCAAATTTTTGAAATCTTACCTATCATATGAAACTACATAAAATTAAACTTTTTGACAAATTTTAACTTATTTTACTATTTTCGGTCATTTCCTATGTAAAATTGACTGTAGACCTATCAGAATGTATGTCAATAAGCCCCTAATTCACATAGCAAGTGACAAATATCAAAACATCACTGACACTTTTCATGCACATGCATGTATGACCTATGTTCCCCTTTTTCCATTGGCAGTTTTCCATAATTTCAAAAACAGAATAAATTAGGGTAGGGAGTGGGAAGTCAGCAAATAAAGGCCAATAAATAGGGGCTGATCCAGGAAAACAAGAAGAAAAAAAAAAGGGGGGGGGGGATGCCATAACAAAAAACATTTCCAGGGCTCTCCAGGCCCAGGAATTTTATATTTAAGAAATTAATATTTGGACCACGGGGGGGGGGGGGGGGGGCCCTATCCTAAATCCGCGCCTGAAATAAGCACGGCAGAATCCCATGGGTTATTCTGAGAGCAAAAATAATATAGATTGCTAAAGGATCGTTGCTGAGATTGAGACTTCGGCCCTAGATCCACGTACCCCTGGGTTTCGAATAATCAAAATGCGTTCCGACAAGATATTAAGGCTACTCTGAAATAGGCATAAAATTCAAAGATGGAATAATTACTGTACTCTGCCCTTTCATAACTCTTTCAGAGATCGGATCTGAAGTGACGCGTAAAGTGGAACACGCACCTGCCGAGGCGCGAAACTCAATTAGCCAATCGACCTTGACAGGTCACGGCCTCGACCAATCAGGTGCGAGGTCACGTACCTAGCAACTCATTGATTACAAATGGCGGCCACTTGGAGATTTCGGATGTAAACACGGTCATAATCGCGGGTACTTTTTGCCTTATTCGGCAGGAATACAAATGGATTTCAATCTCCCCAAAACAGGGGTCAGTGATTTAGGTAACGTGCAGGACATCTGATGTGTATGTTGCGAAAAGTGTCCGTATAACAGCCTCAGGAGAGTTTGATAAGCAGGTACCGCCTGGGAATGGGGGAATAGGTAGTGTCCAGTGGGAATACACACACGACATCTACCGCTGATCTTCGCGTGTAAGCTGTTATGCTGTTCATGAATTATTGCAATCCGATAAGTATTGCCATTATGCCAGTTAATCTTTTATAAATAGAGGTTGATCAGCAAGTGGCACAATGCAGCAAGAAACTGTTGCAGCGGACAGTGTTCCGGAGGTAAGACTGGCTCCGTCTGGGACGACAAGTCCCACTCGGACGTCCCGGCTGGACACTGTCCCGGACAACCGAGCCGTGACGGGGGACACACGGACATTACCTGTCGACGCCAGGACAGATTCGGATTCTAAATCAGCAGCGAAGACGGAATCAACAAACAAAGAAAAGTATGTATTCATCTTATCAATTTAAGAATAAATATTATACTCTTGTCCAACAGTGAATAGATCTAAAATCCAACGTGAGAGAGGTCCTCTAGCCCCTTCCTGACGGCTCCATAGAAAATCGATTATATATGATCGATGGTTAATTTTGTGAGGCTCTAATGGGAGGTACCTTCAGCAGTTTTGGGAGTCCATTGATGAGGGCCCCTAAATTTCGCCCTAATATCTAAATAATTAAAGTTTAAATGGCTTATTTTCGGAATTGCAATCTCATTTTTTTTCATTTCAGTAGGTTCCAATGTGTGCAACATCATCTATATCTGCATACATTTGCACTTTTAAATTATTTTGATATTTTTTTCTTTAGTTGACAGCAACATTTATTTCATCCTAAAAAACCAAAAAATGGTCAGAAATGAACCATTTTGAGCCATTTCCAAGATGGCCGCCCATGAAAACTACCATTTTAGAGATTTGATCTATTATCTAGAGTATTTCCTGAGAAATGATGCCAAAAACCTCTTAAATAGACCCTTGACACTGTGTGTCGTGATTGTCATTATTCATCTGATAATTCCTTTTGGTTAAATTGTTTTTTTCATTAAAATAATAATGTAGGCCTACATCATAATAAATAACTGTAAATTAGGCAAATTTCATTATTTTAGGGTTAAAGTGTCCCCATATCTCTCTTCAGGGTAAACACACGAGAAATGCAAATGTTTAAAGACATGGACTATCAAATGATGCGAAATTGCATGGGGAACAATTTCTAAATTCAAAGTTTTCCTCTAAAATAAATTTTTGTTATCATTTTTGGCCATTTTTCAGAAAATAGGCTTGAAGAAAGGTGTTTTTTCGAGAAAGGGACGGCTTCTAAATATGTTCTATGGTTACCATGGCAACAGAAATAAAAAATAGATTTATGTTTCCTAAGTCCTTTGGTAATGGGCTTCCCAATGGTATGTGGATTTATCATCTAATACTTTTGTAGAATCTCAAAATTTGAAAATGAAAAATCTAGTACCCATTTAATTTGATAAAAGCCCAATTGTGACCCAACGTGGGAAAAGGTGACCTTAGGGGGAAAATATCAATTAAAACTCACAATGCACCCTTTCAAATGCTGCAAACCTGATTGAAATATTCCTAATAGGGGCTGAGATATGTATATTTAAATTCCTCTACTTTACATGAACTCTAACACCCCTGATTTGAATTACTTGCATTACTTTCATAATACAGCTCTTTGAATTATATCATATTTAGCCCAAAATGATTTTTTCCTTGATATTGAATTTATTAAAAATACAAATAACTTTTCATATAGATCTTCTTTCAACAAACGGTTTTCACTTTTGAGATTAAAAATACTTTTGGGAAAATACTTGAGAAATATATCCTATAGAATCTGAAGATTCTTTTTTCTGTTGCCATGGTAACATAGCAACATTGCTTGTTTTGTCAATATTTAAAGAGAAGACATTCCATACCAAATTACCCATAATGCAACTGCCATCGAAAATAGAATGTTTCTGTGCTCCAATTAGTAATCTCTGGAAAATTCTGCCCAAGTCAAAAATTGTAATGATAATATGTATGATGAGCGCTTTCTTGTCAATAACTCCCTTAATAATAGATTTAGAGCAAACTTGTCCCATATCTGCTTGGTTACCATTTCCCAAGACTGGTCACAATTTGTGCCGTCAGCAAAGGGCTAGACTTCACCCAAGCTCTATGAACCCCCCCCCCCCCCACAAAAAAAAGAAAAAGATTAATACAAATTATAGACTCTGATGCTGATATACCTTCCCAGTTCTGTAAGATAGCTGAGTTTAAAGGTGAACCGACATGCCATTTCAAATTCTACTTGTTAGTATTAGACATGTAAAAACAATACTAGGGAAAGTTTGAGCCTTGTTTCTCCATATACAACCATGAGAAAACATATTACATTCTGGGCATGCCTAATGTCCTGGCACAGGGCAGCCTGTCCTCTCACAAGCTTATCTCTTAGATCTGTGACGTCATAGTATGTGGAGACATTAGTTGGTTCACTACTTATTGATGTAAGAAGGCATTGAAGATGTAATACAACTATGATATCACTGTATAAATGGTACATACGTATAGCTGAGATGATCAGCTTTAATTTGGTATATAATATATTATTGTACATATACTATTAGCTGAGTAATTATGAAACACGCACATGTGCACTACATTTTCCGTACATACCCCAACTTATCACAAAGCTTCTACACATACTGTGACGTCACATTTCTCACCTCAGCCTGGGTGATTAGCTTTGGCTGGGTGGGGTGTAAGAGTGGTTTCGCACTTAACAAAGAGCTATTTATAGATGTAGTATTAGCCATAACAACCCAAATCGTCTTGTATACGTTTACAGTGGGACATGACACATTGGTTTCCAGATATGGCGGAGATTTTTTCATTTTCTTGTCAGTTCACCTTTAAGTTAACGTCATTAAAGAGTTCAAATTTATATTTTCTACGTGCATAGATAATGATTAGATATGATATAGATCTAACCTCATAGGTAGACAACAGTGGTTTCTTGATAGATCTAGGCTAGATCTAATACTTTCATTAACTTTCCCCTGATATTTCTTTCTTATAAGGCCAAAAAAGGCCCCAAAAAATCTTGTGTTCAGGTGGGTGTTTAATAAGCAATGAATAAAAGTTGAAAACAAGATTATTATTTTTTGGTAACATAGGTCGAAAACATTAGGGTAGGTAGGCTAGGTCGATTCTTTTTTTTCTTTTTTTTTTAGTTACCAAACAGACCCGGGCAAAGTTGGAAATTAAAATAAATACTCTTAACATCATAACAAAAAAAATTATCATCTAAAATACATGCCCTGAGCGTCTGTATGCTATTCCATGCTGTTCCATGTTTTTCTGGTCAATTCTTTTGACCACTTTTAGGACGTCCTGAAGACGTCATTTTGGTACCTTGGTAGATCTGGATGAATTAAGTAGGTCTATCCGGGAGGTCTATCCATCCCTGGTCGTTGAACGGGGATCGAGGGAATGCCATATGATAAAAGGAAACTGGATTTCATTGCAACGGGTAAATTTTAGAGGAGAAGTTCTCGTTTCAACCAGTCTCCTCTATTCAACATGTGTTTTTTCGAACCAAACATAATTATGTTTGTATGGTGTCAAAAGCACGTGTTTAACATTGGAATCTTTGGACAGAATACCCTGTGTTGAACACAGGACATGTTTTTGAAACTACCAAGTGTTCAACACAAGTTTCAACATGCGTTTCTAACCTGTGCTCAACAAAAGTTTAACACTGGCAAAAACACATATTAGACAGGTGTTGTACACATGCTTTTTACTTGACACATGTTATACACAGGATTTTCTGTTCATGAAAACATTTAACACATGTTCAAGCCTGTGTCTAACACAAGTTTAACACATGAATTTGTAAGGAGGCCTAGAGTCTATTCAATGACTGCTCCCTCACTTGTAAAAATGAAAGGCATCATAATTCACTGAATTATATTTCCCAGAATCCTTCGCGAGGCGGAGAGCAATTCGTTGATTCATTGGTTAAACTTTGCCATTCTCAGTGTGAATGCCAAAATATATGTCAAAAATATGTGTCCAACAGGGGCGGATACAGGATTTACCAGAAGGGGAGTGGGGTGTCATTTATATCTAGGCTAAGTAGTAAAACGGCATGCATTCTCGCACATGCACACTGCCCTTTTCCTTCCTTTTATAGTTTAGAAGGGAGGAGGGTCAGGACCCCCTGGATCCGCCCTTGGTTCAAGAATTATATTTTAGTACTCAAGCCGTACGTGTATATCTACAATGTAGAAAAGTACTCAGTATTCTTTTTGTCCAAGAACTTTCCACCTGGCTTGCCCCTTCCTGAATCGAGTGTTATGGGCCCTAACGACCGTTGGTTATAATGCCGTTATCATCTCTCACGCCTTTTATTCTCTAAATGATAATACCTCCTCCTTTATTCCTCTTACCTATATGGCAGGAGGAAACAAAGTCGAACCTAGATCTAAAACTGTTTCTTCTTGACTATACATTATTGTAACTATCATATCTAGTCTAGGTCTAGCTGTACATCATTTTACGGCCCATGTTTTTCTTATCTTTCCGGTGCAAGGCATGGCTTACATAAATGGAGCGTTTTCCTTCATATGATATATATACATATAAATAAATAAGTATATGTAAATCATTAGTTCCTTGTAAGTTGCTTAAAAAAAGTTGCGTTGTAGACTCTTCAATTCAAAACATTGAAACATTGTAATAAAAAAAACATTGACTCTTCAATTCAGAACATTGAAATTTATATCACAATGAGCCTACATGATCAAAATGAAAGTGATACAATGATTACATATTTGATATGTAATATGACAACTTATCCAGGACATATGAAAACATCTTCTGTTTGGAACCATTGATATAAAGTGTTGTAACTCGTTCTATATCAGGCAGTCAGAATAGGTCTAGGTAGACTACAGGTCTAAGCACTTTATTTTTATATTTAGGAATTTATATTGTTTGAACAACTTTCACAGAAATAGATAGAAATATTATGTATATAAAAATGACGCTGGCAACGACAGGCTATAGACACTAGCCGAAGTGTTTTATGAGTTCTATACTTTGTTTATATAATGAATCACGACTTATTCATCCTATTAATGTTAAAGCAAATACTCTTTTTCCTTACCAAATAGGGAAAATTTCATTGATGTTTTCATAACCTCTCCTTACGGGCCTTCCATAAAGTACGTACGCAACAAGGGGGGAGGGGGGGTCTGGGATTTTTGAAAATTTGCGTACGTTCCTGTATAAATCCAATGAGTACTTTGGCCCAAGGGGGGTGGGGGGGTCTGAAATTTTTGAACATTTGCGTATGTACTTAATGGAAGGCCCCTTACTAAAACCGAACAAAGTCCGGTAATAACATTCACGATATTCAACTTCAGAACACGGTGCACATAATAAGGACCATTTATACGGACATTTCTTGCGTTGGAAAGTACTTTAGTTTAACAACTAAGCGCTATTCACCATACTGTGGTTAACATAAGCCGAATCCGATTACACCGTTTGTGTTTTGCTTGGCCATGTTTGCTATGAAAATATTCTGTAATGGTTCTAATCTGATTAATATGAGTTTTACTCTCCTTTGTCGAGCTTATACAAACAAAATTACTAAGTGGTTCTGGAAAGTGACTTGTTGAAGTCTATTTCGTGAATGCATGTTGGTTCAAATATTTTTCCATTAGATACAACTGTTTACGCAATATAGTTCTTCTGTGGTTTTGTCGACAAATTTTGTCTAATAGCCTGTCGTGGGCTACTATACAGGAACACTTACCCTTCCACCTGGCTTGGTCCCTTCCTCGAGTATCAACGGTTACTTTTCACAGGCATAGGGCATTTTGGTAATAGCGAGGAGTTCTATGTTGTTATCTGCCATACAGGCATACATATATGGAGACAACATTTTATACCGAGAAAATATTTTTCCCCGTACGTATTTCCATCTACCAATAATTTTTTTTATTGAATAACATCATTATTTTTTCACGAGAATCGTTTTTGTCGGTTTGTTAGGACATATCAATACACAACGCGGTTCCTATGTCTTCTTCTTCCACGTTGAAATGAGAACGCAGCCGGCCTATTCAATAAGGTGGAATGTAAACATGTCGCACAAGCTTTATTCGCATGCACCTTCACATCTGCGTAGAGCTAAGTTATAATACCCATCAATGTTGGCAATTGAAACTTTGAGGTATAGTTCTAAGGTGCCAAACTTATCGTGGGATTTACAGTCAATTTTTCCAGTCAATACAGTCAGTACGTTGGCCATGTAGGCAGACACGAGATGCCTATCAATACAGGGAATAGACAACTGTTCCACTATATTATCATGCCGATGAAATTGATGCTCTCTCAATGTCTTCTCTAGATCTTCGGGGACACTAATTTCGCCACTCTAGACCACCAATTTCCATAAGTAAACATTATCAGCAGTGGGTGGTGTAGTTTGCTTTCCCTGGGCTTATCGTTTGTCTCTCTTTTTAATCGACAAGATGGTCTGATATTACCCATCACTGGAGTTGTGGTAGATAAGCATTGCCTGTCGTGGGCGTCACAACACTCGACGGAGCGAAAAAGCATAGAGATTGCATTTCAGATTCCAGTGGACAATGCGGTTTCATTTTGTTTGGTAAGGCCCTCTAAATCTTGTGGAAAGCTGACGCGGCGGGAACTGCGTGCCTGGCATAAATTATTCTCTGGGTGGTGTCCAGAGAGCGGCGCGCGGGGCCCGGAGCCCTGCAGGTGCCATGATTCACAACGATACGTCTTGGGGCGGTGCGAGCAGGACATACATCAGTGACAGGTCAATTAATGAAAGCTGGCCCATCAGAGCCGGGCGCCTCCAGCTTTGATCAATGTAACGGTCACTTACGATTTGCCCGCTGTCCACTAGTTGGTATGGACTGGCTTTCAGTGATAGAGCACCTCGCGGCCGCTGTTTGACTGGACCTTGTCCGGCGAGCAGCTCTTCCTGTTCACACGCGCCCACCCCACTCCCCTAGCGGGACGCGAGCTGCTCGGCTTAGAGGTCAGCTGCGAACATTATGCATCACAAGGCGATGGCTGTGGGCTAGGACCCAATAGGACGGTTCTCACACTGGACGTCCCGAAAAGTACTGGCAGGGATATTACTTGGATCTGCTTGCCTCTAGCTCACATGGGACCCAGTTTAAAGGCATAACATTTTTTTATATTTAATGTATTTCTGCATGACCACCTTTATAACATATTAACGGTACTCTTTCACATGTTGCCCAAAATAACTACTGCATTTCCGTGAATGGAAAGACAAGAACTAATGATCCGGTTCAAAACTAACCTGGTTCTTGCGTGATAAATACATTATCTTTGATACTAATGCATATTTTATTAGGTGTTTATTTCATATACACAAATGAGTTACTAATCATAAATATGATATAAAACTTTCCCTTCATTTAATCAAAAATATCTTCTTTTATCAGGTTCTATAACTTAGTAACATATAATTTAAACTTTGGAAAGTTAAAAGGGACAACTCTCAAGTTATAAACTTTAAAGTAATAGAGTGAGGTAGCTGTCGCTAGTGTTAATCTTATTGTTCTATTCCACTTCATAGTAAAGTAAAGGGCCATGTCAAATCCAAGCTTCCAGACTGTTTGCGAACACCAAACATACATACCAGGAACTCAATATTGAGATGCAATACTTTTATAACCTTCTTGAGCTTGGGTCCTAAGATTTGGTTTGCCTTGCAGTGCAAACAAGGGGCAGAGAGGGATATGGACGGCCCTACTCCTAGCACGCTGTCTACAGAGGGCATGTAGGCAAACATGTCCTCAGATTGACAGAGTGGATTGAGACATGTCTTCTTGGCACACCCCTTGATTAAGGGCCACACGGGGTCCGGCAGTGCCCCATGAATCAACATACAAATGTAGATTACTGCGAGTCACGTGAATAAGTAGGGACTCATATTTGTCGTGGATTGAAGGGACATACGTTTTTAGTTAATCGTGTTATAACCCATATAGGTTTACTCAAAGGTCAACAAACGTGCATCGCAGTTACATAAAGTGGTCCACTTGAATTCAGAATTGTATACACCCCTCACATTTGATATACATATTGCTAAATTATATTTAAAAAAAAATTTGAGATAAACAATTAAATATCCGATCTTAAGTTGCGGGCAATAATAGTTAGGCACACTTACGGCTAAGGTTGTTAGCAATATCTTTCGAATTACATACACGTAATCTATCTTACTTTAAACGATAGAAATTTCACAGAAACAGTACTGTCATTAATTCCACGATCGATAGCGACTGGTACTTCAAGTTCTCCTGTAAACAAAAATGGTAGGGGAAATACAATCAGATATGACATTTCTGTCATAGCTCTAGTGGGAGATAATGACAGTTTCTGAATATGATCTCAAACAATATTGGCATATTGCTTCCGAGGGGGAGTACCAAAGGCCCCCATGACTCTCCCGGACGTGCCAACTTTAATGAGAAAACTGGAATTAACGTTTTTCACTGTGCCAATCAAATGAATGTTTTATTCATACACTCAGTATTGAATATACATATAGTCTGGATACTTAGAGCGGGATGGAATGCTATGTACCTAACTTTGTTTGTCAGAATTGAAGCATTCGGTTCGTTTAGTTGGCTTTTATACATGCATCTTGCGGATGAGAAATAAAAGCCAAAATAAAGTATTTGTATATGTTCTGAAAATCGACATTATATTGAAAAACACATGTCATGCAGAGAGCTACAGCACAGGAGCCCTCCGAAACGTTAAGACTGTCGGCAATGATGCGCAACCTCTATTGACTATTGGCTTAATCCATGTGGTATCTATCCTGTAAGAAGGTCACGGAAAATAAATAGTTATATATGCTAAAGGCCAGTTAGGGGATACTAACTGGGGGCTTGACAAATCGGGTGTCCAGTGGCCCAGGACCACCAAAATGTCTTACTGTGCCACTGAAATGAGTACCTGAGTTGCCCAGTGGGCAACCATAGTCAAAGTCCAAAATTAAATTTTGAAAATCACGAACCTTGAGTTATTTGTCGTCTATTTTACTTTATCATCTTCAAATGTTACCAGGAAACCACATATTTTAGTTGGGCAACCACATTCAGGACGCTAGTTGCTAAATGGGCAACCAGGCTTCAAATTGGCAAGTTCAGTAAACTTGACGTATTTCCCACAACGCACCCTAATCTTGTTTGCGGGTGCAGTAAATTACAAGATAATGAAGAATCGCATTTTGATCAAATTCTATAGAGTACATTTTGTATTTCAAAAGTAAGCTATTGTTGTCGAAACAGACTTAACCATGGAGTATGTGACCAGAATTTCAATAGATAACCTATATCGTATGTCTCATAGAGTTGGGTTCTTGTCGGGATCACATTTGGTGATGTGAAAATAAGTAATAGAACGTGAGCATTTGTATGAAAGGACGGACAATGTTTTCAGATAGGTAACCGTCAACAAAATTGAGCTGAGAGGAAATTGGCTATCCTCATAATTGATATGGAATGCAACAGATTATACCTACTGTTTTTCGCACCGCGGTGTGGCGTACGGTTTATTTGAAAAGTTCTGCTTGAAATATTTAGACAAGTTATTTAGGGACTGTAAGAAAGAGAAAAGAAGAAGAGTCAACATCAAAGGGAAGCTTGTCCTTTTGTCCCCTGCCGGAGCCAAGCTACGTGCTCGCGTCACTCAGTTGGCCAATTTATCTTAATGTCTGCTGACAGGCCGATAGGGATCTGGGGTGGAAGACGCATTACCTTCAGCCTCTTTGCTTAATAAACTCCAAGTTGGTAACGAGCTCGCTGGTGCGGCTAATGTCGCGCCGGCCCCGTGGCCGACCGGCCGACCAATGCTACCCACGCCCCTCAGCGCTAGATTTAATTTTATCATTTTCCAGATGGGGGAGTATTTTAATGAACAATTATCGGGGCGGTTACATCACTGGCCATTACGGGCCATCTGTCATGGGTGATAGGCGCTCGGACGATCACTGTCGCTAAGACGATACGACCAGCCAACAAGTGCGCGTCACACCCGCGTCGCTCACGCCTGTTCACCCACACACCCAAATCCGCCCCACCAACCCTTTTCATCATTTGAGCCTCACTGCTCAGAAGTACTGATAGGATTAAAGGTAGGGGACTAGGCCGTAGGATAGTCACGTGGAAAGGACAGGGCTATTTGGCAGGGGATAAAGTGACAATGAGTGAGTTCACGTGGCGCTCTCAGCTGTCTACACCAACATGAATACAGACAATTCGCTCTGCATAAATAAATATCAAGGCGGACCCTCGCGCCGAGCCAAGTGTGTACAAGTTAGAAGGTCGCACGCATACCTCATCACCGGTGTGTTTGTTTTACCTGATCCCAACTCCCTTTTCCTTTGACTACTCACGGACCGCGTGCTCCACTTTCAGTAGTTATCCTATCAGAGTCGGCCATCTCGTTGAGGGTCACCTATATAATAATGTAAAATATTGTGTTTTTTTTTGTAAGTTTATTTATACTGTACAAAAAACATTCGCTTTCGTTATAGTGTTCATTGCTTGTCAGGAGCAAGATTGTTTCATAAATAATCCTTATATCGATTGAAAGAACATTACATTGTAAGGAAACGGTTTGGAAATAGATGACAAAATATTAGGGCTTACAAAATATGCATTTTTCACCTAAATTCAAGGGTGCATACATGATTTTAAATAGGAGGGAGGGGAGGTTCCGCATATAGGCTAATTACCAAAGTGCATTGAGATTATTCTCGGTGGGACCATATTACCAATATTAATTGTTCAATATACAAAACAATTAAATAACTAAATATATATATGTATACATACAGAAACATATCTGTGCATGTTTTGCACGCACCTAGTATAGATTGCTGACTGTTATTTGATTTGTAGTTGTATTTTCTACTCAATAATCTTGTTTCATATTAGAACATTAAAACTTTAACGCAAGAGCAAAAATATGGGTAACGTGTTTAACAAAAAAGTCTAATTTGAATAATATCTCTTAATCTAAAGTAATATATTGACCATGAACAGTCGTCTAGCAGCATCATTGAGGATTCCATCATGAAATTGTCTAAATGGTTGATATGATCTTACACGAATTAAGTGGTATACTCGAGTACCAGGCGTCAGTTTGGTTCTTGATAAATTTACTTAAGATTTCTTGCCTATGTGTACTTTCCATTGGTTCTTTTCCTGATATATCTACTTTTCATACTTATACTTCCTGTACATTCCTATATGCGTCTCTCATCGTAACGTTTGGCATTAACTAGACATTGATTTCCATTTCAGTCAGAAGGTGGCGCGTCCGGAGAGTCGGCTAAACATTCAGGATCTGGAGGAGATAGAAAAGCTATTCCTGGTATGTCATACCATAGAGTTATTACCTATTTATCTTCTACCTATATATCCATATGGAATACTCATAAAGCTCACGTCCTCAAATAGCCTTTGGTACTGTCCTCTTTTACATGATATGTAGAGGACGTTTTAGAGAAAACTGTCTTTGTAAATGTAATTAAGCAGTAGTGGCATGCATATTCAACAGACAAAAACTATTACTTCTAGGTCGTAAAACTATCTTATCGCGGAGCGTAAAAACGTTCCCCTGAAGAAGTGAATTACAAATCCGTTTAAAGATTTAATCAAGAGCCACGGTTTAATTTTGTAGTTTTTTTCAGCGCCACTGTTGACGCTTGCCAAAAAGTCCTACTTTCTGGTAGCGTACTCTGCGACAGGGCCGGATGGGACTCCGTAAATACCCGTCGGTAATTAATACATTACCGCCACATTAACATGCACTCTTCTCAAAGCGTCCACTATCCTGTTTATTGGTTCCATCCGACACCACATGAATCACATAATATTGCACCATGAATATGCCCCCGGCCTGCCCATTTTGAATCGTGGCGATTTAATCGCATATTTCATCGGGCGGCAGCCGGATCCCGTGGAGACATATGCAATTTAGCTTAACATGATAGCAATTTGGGCCTATCAATCACGTTCCCCGTGCTATTAGACCGGACCCGACTCATGAATATTCATGCACGACGATGACATTTCCAACGGCTCCCACGGACGTCTATCTATTTGAATTAGCGTCAAGATGGCCGCCACCACCAGTTGGGCGCGGCTTGTGACGTCCGAGTTGTCGCACTGTTCGGGCTCCTGATGCGGCTCGCTGCATGCCTCTCTGAATAGGATTTCTGAATGTTAAACGTCTCACGATCAAGATACGTACTATCACGAATCACAACTAGACCTTATCTGTTGTCATATATTCATGACGCCTCCAATCTAGGAGATGAATCATCTCGACCCTGTCTTGGCTATAGTAAGTGACAAGGGCTTGTTGTAGTGTTCATCATGTCTTTTGTACCCTGATCAGAAATTTTAGTCTGGGTGGGGTTGAATATTTGCGACAAACATGTTACACGTGATACTAATTTAGATGAGGGTGGGCAGCTCGAATAAAATAAGATGTTTGATCCTTGTATCTTTGACTGAAGGACATAGTGTGGCAGAAATATAATGAAGAACTAAAAGTAAGACGACACTTTTCACAATAGAAAATGTATCTATCTAGATATATAATAATGCTAAATAAATATATATTAAAAAGGTGATCATTTTATATTTGACTATTGTGCTTAAGGTTCCTTTATCGTTTAGAAATGTTTTGACTCTTGAGCACGCACGCACCTGGAAACGTTTTTATGTTGCAATATTTACATGATACCGTATTATTAGCAATTGGTAGTGGAACATTTTTTCATAATGCAACAGTATACTTTAATGACATTATAAATGCATACTACCACAAACAATGGGATTCATTCACTAAGTGCATGAGCATCATCCAGGCACATAAAAATGACCCATTTACTTTCTTTATATACATAAGAAAAACTGCCGGCCTACTGTGACTTTACGGTTTAGTCAAAAAGATCTTCATCTCATAGAGTACGTGCCATATTCAATCAGTTTCTTTGATGCAATGAGGCTCCTCAGATTCGCCAACGATACGTATAGGGGATAGCGACCTCGAACCATACTCTTTGTCATTACTCCCCAGAGGCACCAATACAACCTCAGTTTCTTTCTTCCCACAATAATTATTCATTGATATGTCATTGGCGTACCATTGGTCCCTTGGTGGCCATGCATTTAATGAATTGAATTGAATGACACAGAAAAAAATACTATTCTTTAAGACGCAGCCTCCTTTCTGTTGCAAAAAGAGTAGATCCACTCTGTTGCAAAAAAAGAGTAGATCCACTTTGAGGGGCATTGTCTGTTACTGACTGGTGTATCATAGGGCTTTATTGTACAGGAGTATGGTTCTTGGTAAGGTTTAACGCACTTCAGTAATCATAAGTATAAGCCTAGAGCCCGGTCGGAGAGGTTCCTATGCTTGGACGTTGAGCCTGTGATCCGCATATGTTAAAGAAGTAAGCAGTCACCCAGGCTGGTGACGTCTGCAGTCCCATTACAAGATTAAGTAAGTCATTACTGGCCGCGCGGCGTGGCCCATTCCGATAAGGCCAAATCTCTACCCGCCTCATCGCCCGCAATGTAATGTATGCAAATTGGTTCGGTCGATTGGTTACATAATGCAGATAAGCAGTGCATTGTCAGCAGCTATAGGAAATACCGAGAGTTTGGACGAAGGCTTTGACATCAATATGCCTTTTATGGGATACTTCGTCTGACCACAGTGTCTCGGCGACTGCAAAGTCCCTTCATCTTTTAGAAAAATGTTTTTTATAGTCTGTCGGCCTTGTATCTATCCCCCTGTTCTTGTCATATGAATGCAAGCTGTGACAATACCAGCATTTCTTGTGCACGTCTTGTAAAAGTTTTCTTAATGCCACAATTTCGCATGGAGTAACACCGGCTTTAATGATATGGGTGAATACATCTGATACATTGTTGCACTTTTATATTACGACTGGCATCAGAGCTTTGTATCTAATAACTCGAACACTGTAGGCCTATAGATGGCTTTTATTTTCTACTCCAGTAGAAAGCTTTGAAAGTAACAACTTCAGCTCATCCCGATCAAACTTCGGAAAGATTCCCTAACACCATAAGCTGTTCTCCAAAGATTTCCAGGTTCTATTGAAGAGCTCAGTAAAGAAAGTTTATCAACAAATATCCATTACATGTCATATATCCCATTGCAGAAAGAAGGAGAGGGTTATGATAACCGCCTCACGTTATCAAGGGACCAGTTCTGCCTTGCTCTTCAGACGATCCTCAAGAAAGGCACTCTTGACGAGGTAAGTATATACGTTTAGTCCACAACTCGTATTAATTTTATAGTACAAGTATAAAGTCCACAACTATAGATATAAAATGTTGTCTCTCTTTTTTGACCATAATGTAAAAGAAACGAACTTGGTTATTTTCTTATGACACAACACTTTATTGGCTCAGTGTGTTTAATAAAAAGACAGCCGGGGAAGTAGAAATAGCAAAAATCTTTTTGTTGTCTTTTAAGATTACTCAATTATGACGAAAACCTTATCTGTCTCTATGGAACTTTAACGCGATTTTTCTCTTAGTAATCTGCGATTTAGATCGGCGCCTTGAACTTTGGGTAAGAGTAATGATGGAAGTTTGTAGCGCCTTAATGCAACAGCTGCGGTTACTGTAAAGTTGCCTGGGAAATGGCATGACTTATCTGGTCTTTGATCTGGCAGTAGGCGCTCACCATTTAAGTGCCAGACTCACGCCTGTGGTTGCTCACAACAAGCAATTCACGAATGCCAGTATTTGTTCACCTAGTAAACGGATGGCGTTCTCCAATAGATAAGGTTTCTAATGATAGCAGAATTTCTAGTCAGTTCCCCCAGCTATCCAGAGAATGTCATAGTAAAATATCTAAAATGTAAAGCTTTGTAGGCAACAGCAAATAGCAAGAGAAAGTCTCAACTGCTCCCTGCAGAGGGATTATGAAGAAGTGATGAAGTCGCTTACTTTATTTTTGTTGTTAAGGGAATATTCCAATTGAAGGAAATAATTTGTTCCCTTTAATCGCCAAAGTTATTGCTTGGCCAAACATGTCAGGCCTTTAACCTGAGGTGAACTACACCGGAATTGAGAGCGTCATGATGGATTTAGGACTTGTTGTTGGAAATATGATATCGCTGCGAGGAGCGGGACACACCTAACGCTCGTTTTAAGGAGATTATATGATGCAACAAAGCCTTATGTTATAGAAAAGGAGGTTTTAAAATTCTCATAACTTCCTACAACTTAAGCTGATTCCATCTAGTTTTATAATTCCTGCCAGATTGTACCAGAAACCCGCCAGTTCTTGCCATTCCATCATTAGATCTTGTTTGTCTTTATTTCTTTTTATTTCTAAATGCATCTTGATGGACTGCAATAAGAAAAATCATTGATAGGCGCAAAAAATGGGAATCCAGATTAGGGAAAATATCAATTAGTTCGGCCCAAATTGAAAACTGCTTGATTGAGTGTATTGTCATAAAGAAAAGGACTGGTATAATTGGTAATTCCCCTTTTTAGGCAATTAATTCCAGAGGAACCTCTTTTTAGCCAGTTAGATTCGAGGGATTGTGGGTCAGCGTTGTTCACTTTTCACAGTTTCCACTAGATTTTATGCCAACTTCCACTAGATTTTATGCCTATGATGCGGATAGAATGTTCGTTCCCGCAGATAAAATGTACATGTCCTATTTTATGACAGGAGTGGATCGCGTTTAGAATGAAAGCAAATGTAAAATCCAAATATACATTCAATATCGGTTTATTTTGAATAGGTTATTTAATAAAGATTTGTGTGAATTGCTCTCATTGGAAATGGGGACGGAGTATGTAACAAAAACTAGTAGTTTAGCATATCATATATGAATGTGCACTTATCCTATTGCACTTGCTATTGTTTTATCAGAACATAACAATTGTGGTCCTCCTATCAATTGCCAGCACTGGAGTTTTTCATTTATTAGAATATTGGATAACCGTGACAAAAAAGCATCAAGCCGTGAGAACAGAGTCCAAATGGTGCTAATCAGTCTCGTCTTATGGCATTTCCCTAGGCGCCAAGTCGTGCCTTATTTCCTCCCACCCTCACACCTTGGTGCCAACTCCCCCACCCATCCCCAACCCCAACCGCCCACCACCCCCAACCCCATCACCTCCTGCACCAGCTCGTCTCTCTCCCACTGGGACCAGGGCAGGCGCATCTATCAAAATTTCCCACGATTTGTATTCATTGACCAAAGGATGGGGGCCTTGCCTGTTTAGTTACGCAGGCCGTGTGCGGTGGGCGCGGGGTTTTAATGAGACGCCCGCCAATAAGATGATCAAGTTGTGTGGTCGCTATCTCTATATGGATCTTACTCACGGAAATCAGGTCATCTGGTGGTGGGTTGATTGGGGGCGCTCCACGCCCCCTTTCCTGGTATTTCCCCGACAGAGAACATGGCGCATTCTGGGAGTAGTATATATGGGAATGGGCCAAACCATATGGCATTATCACATCAGCGTAATTTCAGTTACGTTCGTGCCTCTGCACGATTATGAAACAAACCCGAGAATTGCACGTCAGGCACATGTTATCAAGAATTGTGCAATATTGATAGCTGTAGAGTGTTTCTGAGGTTTTTATTTCAAGGCCTCCTCCTTTAAGTTTTCTGATGAAAGTAAATAATGAATACATAAAGCCTCACACACTCTCTCACACACACCGTTTTTAAATTAGTTTTTAAAAGTACTGGGCAATTGAAGAGTTTGGATAATTAAGGATAAAAGACAGCAAATGATGTTTCTCAGGAAGTGGTGGATTTAGGTAAATCTGATATCACTGGAAACGATTCGACTCACTTTACATCCGGATTAAGGGGAATAACCAGCAGATCCAGCTAGCTATCCCCTTTATCCGATAAGGACAGATTAAACATGGCTTACTGCTAAATCTAATTACATTGCATTTTCAAAACAACTGCAATTCCCTTTGAGGGGAGGCCCTATACGCGAAAATCCGATTGCTTGAACTGAAACAGCATATCTTTTTTGGAATGAGACTTTATTGTTGAGGGAAAAAATCAAATGATACTTATTGATAAGCTCTAACATAAACTTATACATGACTGTATTTGAAGTCATATACATTAGACTAGATTTGGAACCCATGTGGATGTTCAGATTTGCTATTGTTGAGCAATATTCTAGGTTATGCTCAATGCATTAGTACAGTACTGGCTCGAAAGGAATAGAGCCTTACATTTTTAAGCTGTGGTCTTAAATTGGTCATGAGTCTTTCATGGTAACATTGAGGCCTCTGATCCCCACAGTATTGAACACGGCTGTACACGAATTGGAACTGATATATGGACACCCTTTGCTTAATAAATTTATTCAATTTCCATGTTTCTCGAATGTTTTGTTGTTGTTTCTTTTGTTTGTTTATAAATAATCTTTTCCTTTAGAAAAAACCCTGATCCTTCACACTTAGGTGACAGTAGAAAAATCGGAGGAGGAACCAGCTTTTATCGCTGAATACTTAAGGCAGAAAGTTTCTTAAAGTTCACACGTCTTGGTCGGCCTACCACCCGACTTGAACAGTGTCCGGGCGGTACAAAGGCGCCATCTCAGAGAAATTGAGTTTTTAGGTTGGACGAAAAACAGCCGCGCCCCGCCGCATGACTTTAATCATCGGACGAGGTTTTCTGACTCCCTGGAAAGCCAATATCACATATCCATTATGTTAGATAATGAGCATGTGGTGAGAGAAGGAGTTGTAGTGATGCATTGTTCTCGTCGGGCCAGGTCTCAAGTGGAACACAAACACAAATGATGAAAAGCCCCCAACGGGGCGCACGCAAAATTCAAAGTCATCGACAAGAAGTCTCCAGATCCAATCGCGTGTAGGAGATAAGCTGTAATTTGTTTCGTGTCCGAGAGATCTGTATTTCCCGCCACGAGCGCCCCGTCTTGGCGCTCAGAAATGCTACCACAGAGACATGCTTAATTCATGACGGCGTAAAACACGAGGTTAGAGGGACCGGTAAAAAGCAGGCCGGCTCTATGTAATGAGTAGCCGCGCTGAATTGGAAATGCTAAAACGCGGCGTAAGAAGCCTGAATTTAATGAATGGCGTGGTGGCTCCAGAGGTTTAGGATGTACGAGATGGATTTTATTTCGGGGGCAGGAGGGTTGGGTGAATAATGACGGGCGGGACCTCTCAGTTGTGTCACTGCCGGCTCCCCAGTCGGTGCCAAGCCCTGAGATGGCTGATAGGCGGGGCCCTCTGACAGTTAGATAGCAGGCGTGTTCTGAGCACCGCGCCCGGCCTGCAGGGGGTCGGGCCGCGCGTGTAATCTCTATGCCGTATTCATTGAGAATGATTACCCAAATGATCAAGAATGAAAGGTGGTCCCGGGGACAGGGCCGGGCCGACACGAGCCCGGCGCCCGACGGGGGAGGCCCGGCGCCCGGAGGAGCCTCCTCCCGCGCCACACCCTGCTGCCGGCGCCATGTTACCTCTCCACATTCCCGTCCTCCAGGGCAAGGCCGGGTCACGTGATTAAGTCATGTGATCACATGTCAGTCACGTGATGGGCCCTGGTGGTCAGTGCAATCAGCAGGGGAAGGCGATCCCCACAATGTTGAATGAGTGTATCAGCTTTCCGCGGCCGTTTTGTAGTTTTTCCGGCGTAAAAACGCCATCACTTATTCATACTCGGTTTGTGACTGCACTGCATGCGAATGGAATAGTACGTCATCGTACTGCGCATCTGAACTAACACGTTCTGTCTGAGCGACCTGCAATAGATGCGTGTTGGTTTGAGAGAATAACACATCGATGTTTAGCTGAATCCATCTGTGGGTCGAGTTGTGTGTGATCACATGTGATGTAGGCACGTGTTGAAGCATGTTTGTACTGGGGTGTAGAGTATTTTCATCTTTTATTTTCGCGTGAAACCGTATAATTTACCCAGCATGACTTGTATTTCAGTAAGTCCCCTTATATATTAGTTTTGGTTTGACATCAATATACATATAGGTTGATTTCGCCCCCACTCTTCAGTTCCCCACATTATGCCCCCCACTCCCCCTCACCAGCGCCAGGCATTATCTGTCTGACCTGTATCATCTGTATTTTATGTGCCCTCCTCCTCAATCCCATAGATTGTAATATCACCCCCTCAGAATTTGCCCCCTCTCCCTCACACCTATCTAAAGTGCACTATATGTTCCCTCTCCTTCAGCCAGCTGTCAGGTTTCTTACCAAGCACTAACCAATGTGCTATGTCCCGTCCGCATCCACCTTATACATAGGGCTTCACATACCTCGGGAACGATCTTTTGCGTTTGAATGTTGGGAAGAACGCTACTGGGACCTCATTCAGGGCATAGAGATGAGCTTGAACGAGGAGTATCTTCATCTTAATTCTTATCATTACTCGTAAAATACATTGAATTTCGGGTTATTGTTTTAAGCATGAATAGATACGCGTTAGTTACCTCAGATTATTTCCCTTTGAACGGGTTTTATCTCTTTAAATACAAATTAGATTGAGGCTTCCCATGCGCTCCCTCAGCCATACCGGCTATAATGTCTCCCTCTCAGATATATATATGCACTATGTGTCCCTTCATCCGTCACCCTCAGTGCCACGCATTATGTCCCCATCCTCCCAGCCCTATACGGGCAATACTAACTTTGTTCTTCCGCGTCAACCTCACAGGCTCAGGAATATGCATATTTGTCCCAATACCATGAGCCCTATAGAACCACTATAACTACATCCTCCCTCCCCTTACCCCCCTGCAGTCTATATGTCCCCGCCCCTTAACGCCAAGGACCATGGCTCCCACCCCCTTCCATCTCCCGCACTGTATCTCCTCTCGTTTTCCCCTGCCCGAGTCACAGCGCCGTCCACATGCATCCCATTAATCCCATCCTATGCCCTCACCCACCCTCCCACCCACCGGCCCGTCACCCATATCCACCCCTGCCGTCCCCTCGTCCCCACGAACCACCCCCAAATCGTCTTTGCATTGACCCCGCCCACGGATCCTGACTTCCAGCCACAAGATCAATGCCACGCTGGTCAGCAATGATCCGGATGTTTAAGATTAAACTGATTACAAGGTCCGATCTCGTTAAGCTCCTCTCCCGTCGGTGAATCCTTCCCCGGCCTTTAAGAAACGACTCCGTCGTCTTTTATGTCCTCTAATACCTTTACGATGTGGCCTAAAGGGTCACAAAACACGAGATCCAAGCATGATCCTGTCTTAAAATGGCGGGTTTAAGATGCATGTCTCTCGTTTGCCCATAAACATTTTCTTTGGCCCAAAGAGGTCTTAAGCTAACACTGCGGTCCACCTCATTCAGGACTCAACCCTTAGTATGACTACAAATTATTTTTACAACCACGAACGCCAATATTCTCTGTCGTGTATTACTTGCAAGTTGGAAAGTGATTGTGTGAAATAGTTCGCTGATAGTGGTAAGTGCTCATCAAGTTTTCCCATTATTTATAACATAGGTGACAAGGTATCAGTGCTTTTAAGGGCCTGTAAACGTCAGGGCCAGAGTATTAAGAGGGCGAAGCATTTCCCGAAGCAGTTATATCGGGGAGTTTATTACTTTATCATGTCGGTATGAAGATCAAGAGGAAATGTCCATACCATCGTATAACTCTCGGTACAAAACACACATGTCCATTCGTATGCCATATGAATAGCATAAATTGTACTATTTTGAGAAGACAAGCTTTACAAGAATGAAGCCACTAGCGCCACTATTGGTAATACCGACATGGTCAGTCTTTCTCGATCAAGGAGAACTGATTAGAGTAGAGTGGCACGTTCACTGGTCCGAGCAGAGCTTGCCTTGTTGCCTCTTGCAGTGGTATACTGATTAATCTCATCGGCGTTGTATGTATAGGACTTTGATAAGCCGACCAGCGCTGATCGGTTTCTATAGAGACGGGACGCGGAAGGCGGCGTCTAATCGTGTCCGGTGTCTCAGGTTAATCAGCCCCTGATGCAGTCTTCTCACAAGGGTGTCGCGACGCGATGGCCGGATAATGAAAGCGATGGCGACAAATCTGGTGTGAAAGATGGCTCATAAACTGAGCAGTCGGCCCCAGGGAGGCCTGCTGGCTGGCGGCTGAGTGCCATTAGCTGTTTGGAATAAAGGTCAGCCCTTGTTCGCCGCCAGGGCCATTCCCGAAAGGGGGTTTCCCGAGCTGCTCGGAGCTGCTCGGCCGGGGGGTTTGAATGCGGGCCGCCATGATTGATACACTAATTCTCTTAATCCCGGCTTCCCCGAGAGCCGGACGCCAAGCGGGGATTTGGTCCACAGAGATAGGCACACGGGGGAGACTAAGATAAAGCAGACGTGGCCAGATGCCCACTGAGCGGGGCCCAACTCGCCAAACCGACTTTCACCTAACTTTGGTGTCGACGGCACCCAGGGGCCGACTTGTATTGACGCCACGCGACAAGGGAACCACTCCCTGGGTGCACAGAGGCCTACAGCATGGGGAGGGAGTATTTCAGTATTTTGAAAATATATATTGATATCAAACAAGCCTGTTTGTCTGAATGAAATAGAGAGAAATAATGAGAGCATTATCTAGGGTTAGAGGTCCACAGAATACAGACGTCCAGAGTACAGTTAACCAGACCCTAATACATACGTTTGGTATCATTTAGATGTTACCACGATTTCCTTTTACTTTGGAACAAATAAACTGATTTATAGAGCATACAACTATTGGGTAAATTCGTGGAGAAGCAATCGCGTAAATGCTAACGTCCGTAGGAGAGGATAGTGTGCATGGGACAGTGCGTGGGCCGGGAGGGGCAGGAGTCGGTCGCAGCAGTCACTAATGCTAATGATGTCTCTCTCTCTCGGTCGACAAACGACCTGTCCGCCAGAGATCGCCAGAGGTCATAGGGACAGCCGAGACGAGCAGGGCGGCGCCAAGGTCATCGTATTGCCATGGTAACCCACCTGCTTGTCAGGCTTGATCAAGGGCGTCCGAAATGGGAAAGACAATACCGTGTCCCCATGTCTGCTGGAGTGGGTAAAGATGCTGCAAATCTAAAGTGTATTGACTTTGTGCGGGACAAGGAAATTGGAAAGATTATCTGAGAGTGGGAGCGTGCCGCAGTAGTGGTGCTTAAAGGAAGGAGGGCGTCTTGTGGCGGTGGCGGCGGGACCATAGGGTGTGTCATATACAGGCCCGGCCTACACAGTCTATCTGATGGCTGCTCAAGTGTGCAAATAGCGCCGATAGTAGTTCATATCGGCCGGCGGGAGGCCGCCTCTGTATAAGCCAATATCGATGGGCTTGTATTGGTGGGGTGTACAGAACATCCCCAGTGAGCTGCTCCTACCACAGTCCACAGTGTTGAAATATGCATCCTTCGGAGTTTTCAAAGATTCCCCCTTACTTTATAGAGACAAAAATGCCAAAGATAAACCATGGCAAGACACACTAGTACGCATGGAAAGGAAGCTCGTTGTATAGATGCAAGAGTTCCTTTCATATAAGGATGCCTCATGTGTACATATATTATTCCCCAGGGATCAGAATGCTTTGATGCGGGTTTCAAAGGACAGAAAGAGCGTTTCATGTGCCGAAATATGGCGGTCTTAGGGTTGATTTCTGTGAGCCTTTGTATTAGGTTCATTTCCGTATACTTCTAAGAGGCGATATATCAGAAACGTGCCGTTGCTACCGCACATTTTAATACACTCTCACAATTAATTCAAGGCACGAACAGAAAAACCTAATACGTTATATTGCAGCCATTCATAATTTGGACAATGTCGCAATAACCGATGAAATAATGAAAAGATAACAAACAGTTGAAAGAGGCCAATTTCGATGTACTCTAACGTGTGTTGTAGACGGGGCTTGTTGTAGACCGAATTAGTCACTGTCACAAACTCTGAGGGCTGGATGGAGAAAGTAAACCTGCCACGCCCCTCTCCAGTGTTGTTTGAGGTTGGAGAACGTGGAGTGCGGCCCTTACCGAGGCTCCTATGTCCTGCTGGAGGACGTCCCGGAGTGGCCTTGTCAATAGGCCCTGCCGGCACCCCCTCCTGGCGGTTTGGGGGGAGGAGGGGGGCGGTCCTCCGGGCGCCCCTCCCGTGTGAGCCGTCGGCGTCAGGAGGGGTGTGAGCCGGCAGGGCGGGAGCAGACTGGTGCCAGGAGGCCTGATGGAATTTGGTCACCCTCCACCCATGGCGGCCGGACCCAGTTAATGGATGAAGGTACTAATGGCCTGGAGGCGGTGTGCCTAGCATTGTGCCTGACACGGGCCTGATGGAGACTGAGGACTTTGTGCCGTCCCCCTGCCCGCCCCGCCTTATCAGGTCCTGATTCCCGGCCCGGCCCGGCCCGATGTGGGAGGTCAGGCAAGCCGCCCCCCGCCTGCTGCCCACCGAGTTATGTCCCACCAGTATAGCTTACAACAGACAGGTCACAGCCGAGTGGACTCACAACTGGGTTACTCTGCTCATCCATACCGTACCGTACCGCAGACATTGTGGTTCTAAATTTCTCTCCAGCAAGGAAATCATGTTTGCAAGTTCAATTTACCATATAACTAATAATAAACAGAATTCTATATCATATAAGAAATCTGTGTTTCGGGATTCAAGTCATATGCAAATACCTACGCATAATAATAAGTGCTAGGCCCTAATGAATGTATGCTCTTGCATGAAACAATTATTGTTTACCCAGCAATATTAGAATGATCTAAATACATCACTTCGTATAGTTATGTAAACGTCAAAGTTAAAACGACAGAATATGTTTATGAATTCATATCAACCCACGGCGTGTGTCTATTCATGCATCCAATCTAAAATGAAAAATATATACAAGATAACGTTGGAATGTGGGTAGCGGTTCCGGCCTGGCAGATCGTGTTTTTCCCTCTTTCCATCGTGGTTAGTTTTTTCATATATAGCAGTCTCTGAGATATATCGAGTATGCAGGTGACCAGGCGGTGTCCAATAAACGGTGCCCGCCTCGTGTGACGGTCCAGGCGAGGGGCAGAGCTGCATGCACACCGTTTTTTTCATTGGCCGGGAAGAATTAAGAAATCTTGGGGCCGGGGGAAAGCACTTGTGGGAGCGGCCGGAAGAAGCTAAGTGTGAAATGGAATAGGAACTGAGCCATGAGAGTCCTGTTTCCGGGCGGGGGCCTCCGTAAAGTCGGCGCGATCGGGGCGTCAAATGGCAAACGGCAGGGGAAATACAGCATTCAGGATGACTGCGGATATCGCATCAAACTATTTGTCTGCCGCGCCGCCCGACCATACGGCTCCATGCGCCGGGCACGGGGATTACCCAGACAAGCTCTTTTTATTGCTTTCCTTATTCAATTCTGATCTCAAAGGAGCCCTGGCCGATGCTTCCATAAAGTCCGCTATCATGATACAAGGGGAAAGATTCCGAATAAAGCCAAGATTGTATTATTGGCATGACCGACTACTGAGTTTCTTCTGTTCGCCCTGCCACCAGAGAGCTATTGAAACATAATATTATTGTGCAATAAAACCCACTTTTTGCAGAGTGGCCGCGCTTCTACTTTGTCTCTATACCCGAGGGAGCATAAGCTAGCCATAGATAACAAGCCTGATACATATAGATATTCAGATATTATCAGTACTGGTTAATTCCAAAATATATAACGCTGTTCTATGGCATTGCAACTTATAATCCACATCAGTGATGTGAATCTGGGAAAGTCAAGTGCGAGAGTTCAAGCTTATGCCTTTCTATAGTTGAAATCCTATAATCTCTTTCCAAATACCCTATGGTGTATGATATTTTCCCTTATAATTCCCTTTCCCATTTCTAGAATCCCATTTCAGAAGAAGCCAGAGAGCTTCCAGTTGATTTTCCCAGACAAAGGCATCACAGACACTAGACCCAATGTCAGTAGATTCCATTTTCGATCTTCTCTTATCCGGCAGATAATCTTATCTGATCTCATTGTTGGGGGGCGTGCCGTTATAGCGCAGCTTCCAACGCTTCTATACCCCGCAAGGCCAGACAGTGGTGGCGTATTAATATTGAGGTCAGGCCTAGAGTAGGGGGGGCGGTTCTACCACAAGCGGGTGGTAGAGGAGAGCATACACAGTCCTCACAATACAGGCCAGCGCATATACTTCCAACACGTTTGTATAAAGAAACAATAAAAAGAGAAAAAAAAAATTACCGTTGGGTCATAGGACAGGGAAAGGGAGAAACGGGGAACTCCTTGCTGGAGCATGGCTCTACTGGCTTCAAGTAAATTGCTATGGATTGGCAAAACATTGGGCGAGCAGCTCTCTCAATGGAGCTGCTCCACGGGCTCACCGAGCAACACTGTCCGGGACGCAAGAAGAGCAAATGACGCGAAGTTGGCCAAATGGATTCCTCGACAGGCCCAGTGTTTGCCGGTCGTGATGGGAAGGGTGATGGACGATCCTCAAGACCCCTCCTTCAAATCTCTCAGACCATCTTTATCATATTCAT
Source organism: Lepidonotus clava (assembly GCA_936440205.1). NCBI lineage: Eukaryota > Metazoa > Annelida > Polychaeta > Phyllodocida > Polynoidae > Lepidonotus > Lepidonotus clava. Next base: position 22,242,063 of record OW387134.1, read on the forward strand.
GCATGCCATATAATCCTGGAAATACATGTGTGCACATTCTTAGATCCAATTGATTGCTGGCTGCACTGGTCGCCCATAGAGGCGATGCCTTTCTGGGGGTAGGCGCGAGACATTGGTTGACGCCTCTTCGTGTAATTAAGTTTACACAGGCGCCGCACTTTCACTAGCGTAAATTTGTTCGTTAAGTTTAATTAAGTGTCAGGAACACAATGATCCAGCCAATTTCAGTCACACTACAGACACGGCAGTCTCGGTAGTCACATAGTGTGACGTCGGATTATAGTCAAGTATGTATTATGTTCGATTTTCATATTAAAAAAGCAGTACAGTTACCTTTTGAAATCCCCAGTGATATATGTCGCGCTTGTGTCGCAGTGTTTACATGGATGCAGTCACTATTGCTTTTCGTTATTGCATTGGTTTTAAATGTACCTCATGGCCATCATTTCTCTTAATAAACTTGGAACAATGTATAGCCATGCGTATTTGCGGTTAATCGCTGCATGGTTTGACAGAATAAAAGGTAATATATATAGCTATCCCCAGCTGTATATAGTTTCAATACCGTACAGTGAAATAGCAAAAAACATTGATTGTAAAGCAGGATGAATAGCCATACATTAGCTGTCAAAAGAAAATTGAGTCACCAGACAGGGATCTATTGAGCTGAGGTATCATATAGTAATAGTATAACCGCCTTAGGCGTATACTGGCTGTTTTCCGCAGATGATATCAGGGAAATTACCGTATACATCACACTTGATTACCCTTTTATCAGGAATAGGATCTGGAGATCGTACATTAGGAGGCCTTACTACTACCTTTTGAATATGTAAATGGAAATCGACTTTTCCTGTTGCTCATCTGTGTCTATTCAGATACAGAATTAGCAAAATAGATTGGTGACTACTCATTGGGAATGAACCTTTGCCGCAAAGGAATCATTAATACTGATTCCGTTTGAGACTTGTTTAATGCAGCCCATTCAAATTATAAACAATAATGTGATAATAAAGGTTGGGTAGCTAATTAGCCGCAGGAGAGGATAATGTGATCTTAATGAGTTTTGCCTTCATTGTCTCTATGGCACTGGCTAACGCAGCAATCTGCTTGAGAATGATAGGTTGATGAAGCTTGCGAGTCGTTGATGGATCGGCTTACTGATTTAGGAATTGATCATTCGTGAACATTTCCATGATTGTTTTTTATTTCATCCATTAATCAGCAGCATGGCAGTAATTGGGCAGCGAAGTAACAGATTTCTCATGGGCAGACAGATTTCTCCTTAAGATAGCGACTATCTGTTTAGTCATATCAAACAGTTTTCTTTGGTGGAGCCAACAAGGTGTTATTTCGTCCCCGAAGGCACATCAATATGTTGGTCCAGTAATCCACAGCTATATGAACAAGAAGAAGATGTATGTGTTTATGTCTGTTCAAGATAAAAGTAGTCCTAGGAGTGATATTTTATCGCATTTCAATTCTGCCCATCCATTCCCACTTGTCAGATGTTCATTTATTGATCTAAGTATACAGTCACCATTGATAATACAGACTTTTGGTAACATTCGCTTCTTTGCCTTATTTGGGTTTTGTGACTTGCCTTATAGCGCCATTAAGGAACAGGCGTCACCTGTACCAAGTGAAACAACGTAGGCGACAAGCTGCAATTTCCCATTTCGTTGTACTACTACTATAATCACAAATTATGCGACCATCTATAAATTCCCATTTCCATATACTACTGACATGTCACACGTATAAAAGAAGCAATACATGCGACATGCATACACGCGACATGTCGCGTGAATTGTGAAGTGAATCTGGGTGATATGAGTCATAAAGTGTAATACATATCAATTTAGTGCATCCAATATTGTTATGTATAGATTGGATCGATATCACGTGTATAGGTTGGTGCCATACCTTGTCGCTTAAATAGTGGAGCCTGTTTAGTAATATTGTTGCCTAAATATTGGAGACTACTCACGCAACATGCTCCAGTTTCCCAGTTTTATATACTACTTACATAATTATAAATTATCGCTTGTACAATCAAATTAATTCAGACGAAATTGTCGCCTCAATAGGGGAACATCGCGTGTATAGGTAGTGCCCTCCATTTAGTTACAATATAGGATTGAGTCGATGTTGTCTATAAGATAATAAGATAATAAGATAATAAGTAATAATTGTATATTATGACTCTTTTTTTCAGTATGGAGAACTGTACGACAAGATTGATGTTACTAAAGAAGGCAATGTTGACTGGGACAAGTTTGCCTCTCACATGCTCCTCGAGTTCTTTGAAAAAGACGACAGAGTCAAGTCAACACAAGTACCACAATGGAAAGACTTGAAACATCTCCCAAGGTGAGAAGAACAAATTTATTCAAATATGCAATTTAATTTTAGACGGTAGTGTTGCTTCCATGATCTAAGGAATTTTCTGATTGTCCCATCACATCTTTAAGGACTACTACTTTTAAAACAGGAATATATCAAGAGGACCACTCCATTTTCAACATTTGAATAATGAACAGAATTTTATTTAAAGAAGCTGGCAGCCAAGCAACATAATTCAATGCATCTTTTTTGAAAGTCGGACGTCAAACTTTTGAGAAGAAACAAGATTAAAATAGAACAGTGCTAGGGGATCAATAACTTTCTGGCTGTTGGTTGCGACAAGATCAGCTTGCAGCTCAAGTCTTGATTTGCTGGTCGGTTGTTGTCTGTGTTGTGGCTGCCGGCGCCTAACGGGGCCCGCGGGACGAGGCCACTTTGTTCTAGACGGAGAGAGGGCCCTTCTAACTTTATCATTCGTTCGGTCTTGTATAGAGATGGGGAGCAGTCTCCGCAACGTGTGGGAAAGGTCCGCCATGCCGGCTGACCGCGTGCCAGTCGGACCCATTTCTCCGTGTGCGGTTGGCGCATGCCGTCACGGTTGGCTGACCAGGTCCTTCCTGGTCCAATTACAAGGCATGGGACGCACCGCTGCCTCCTGCCCCACACACAGGCCCTTCAAGGACGTGGGGGGGGGGGGGGGCCGGCAAGGGCAGGGGGAACTGAAGATGGCACACATTTTTTGCCTCTTTGGTGTACTCGGATATATCCGAGAAGACATGTGAGCATTGATCAGGTGGTCCCAGCTGACTCCCAACTGGCTTTCCAAGAGAAGGAGGTCATGTATGTAGACCTACAGGCCTGTGGCTGAGGGACGGGGGAGGGGGAGGGAATGGGCACTGGAGAGTGAGCGGGGGGGGGGGGGGCAGTCCAGAAAGGGGACGAGGAATGCTGGGGAGCGGGGATAGGGGTGGGATGGGGGGTGCTCTTTGTCCCCTGTGAATGAATGGCAGTCTTTCAGACTGATATGACAAGGTCATACGGCGGTGCCCTTCAGAATCACGCCGGTCCTGTAGGGGGTGTGAAGCCAACTGGTGCCGTAGTGGGAGGGGCCATCCTGGGGGAGGGGGCGTTTCTGTGAGGAGGGGGAGGGGAGGGAGGAGCTCAGTCTCTCATGACCAGAAGATAGCCGGGGTCACCTATTTCACAGTGTCACGCCGCTGACATGGCCGGGAATTAACCTCGCGTGTTGGAGGCTGCAGCTGGAGATGATCCAGGGCCTGGGCTGTTTGTCCCTCAGAGGGCCACCGTCCGCTAACACCATTAAGGTGCGGCTGTCTTAGGCCTCCTGTCCACCCTCCTATTAGACTTCACAGCTCACAAAGATGACGCACTCTGGTATCAAATTTAAATGCAAATAAAAGATAGAATTCATTCCAATTATGTCCACATGTTTTGGACAGTTCATGAATTTGCCATAATTATAATGATACTATCTCGGTTGAGATTTTGTTGTATAAAACATGGAAAGGGATGAAATTTATTTTTTCAACAAATTCTTAATTGTAAAATTACAATGTCTATTTTCAGACATAAGTAGACTTAATCATTTTGCAAATTTATCTTAAACATACTTTAGTGGCTTTTTTTAATTTTCTTTGGGGCAGAAGGTTTAGGGATCTTCACGATTGCGGCAAAGAGGGTGGTCCAAGGATATCCCGAGCCCTCCTCAGTTGGTATGTTTCCCTGGTTAGGCAATGACCGCCATGGGACCACCAAGGCTAAGTGGCTTTTTATCCCCGGCCTAGACACTCTGTGGGGTAAAGGAAGCCGTAGGCCAGGGTATGATCATGACCTCGCCGGTGATGCATTTGATTCCAAGGGCCCAACGGCCGATATGTCCCCATAAAGAACCTACCCATCTCATAGATTTGCCCTTTTTCTGCCGTCGTCTTTGGCATTTACTCGCGTCTGGGGTGATTCCGTGAGGGCCCTACAGAGGGGGCTGCGGTCAGTGCCATGGGGAGGAGTGCCAGACAGCGCCGAGGGCCAACTGAATGGTCCCCAGCAGCAGAAATGACGTACAGGTGAAAAATGAGATGTCCCCGTGTCATCTAAACTGGCACTGGGTGTAATAGATAAAGTGTTTTTGTTTCCTACCAATATTATTGTGTCACTATATCTAAGCCGATAGGGCACCCTTGGGAAATGACAGTGACTCCGGTTCGGAAGCGTGGAATTCCCCGCGGGAGCGGCCTACACGAAGGCGGGAGACCAGATGAGATGAACCCGCCGAGGACGCTCACAACGCCCTCTCTTATCTCTGGTATTATCGCCACGTTCTCTACTCCCAGCAAGCCGAAGGGGCCACGTCGTGTAGACTGGTTCGCATCGCGACAACTAGGGGGACACACCGCTAAGACGAGGCTGTACATTATACCAGAGACCTTGTATGTATATATAGGATATAAAGAGACTGGAAAGCTTCTCTTTGGGCATATGTGCCCATTCCCCTAGTGGCTGGTTGGATCAACTATGACCAAGGTCTACTCATTACCAATGTAACTTTGGAATAGCAAGTGGCACCACACTGGCTTTTTTTACCATGGACATAATGGTCAACCCAAATCTAGTCCAACCAGCACCTAGGTGGCAGGCCTGTAGTGCATAACAGGTTTCCCCTGGCTTTCCAGTCTCGATATATCCTATATATACATACAAGGTCTCTGATTATACGTCCTCACACCCTATACCAAGATACCATAGTCGGCTGTGGGAATAGATTTCACGGTTTTAAGGATTAGCCGGTTTATATATAGCCCATTAATAGGCCTAATCCATGGGGTTCCTCCAGTGTGAGGTGTGATAAATATGGAGCTAATCGAAATCACCACTAATTAACTGTAAATATTGATTGATACCACGTGCGTTTTTGTTTGCTGTCATTTACTAAAGTAGTCGACCAAAAAAAGGCAGCAAATATTGCAGGGAGATTGTGGTTTCATTACCTCATGGAGTTTATTACACTGGTGCATATCATAGAGAAGCAGGGAGAAAAACAAGACGGTGTTTACACAAGTCTGGACGGCTTCAATTAACGGATGATGTACAACCACACAAAAAGCCGTTCGTAAATTGCTACACTGACAGATTAAGACAGCCCAAAGTACTATATAAAAGCAGGAAAGTAGTCAGCGTTGTTCAATATACCTAAGAATGAATATATTTTTGAGGGGGAAAGCGCTATCACTGTTCTCACTGATGGAAAGAATCAGATATCCGGCCACAACAGAAATTCAATTTTCAACTGCCATTCATCAATTCTGTCCGTAATTGCCAGCATATCATTAATTGTATAGACCAGCCATTTTCCATGTTGTCCTTGTATCTACCTTGTTGTAAGTTGTTGTTGTGTATTACAAATGATTACGATTTTGTATATATTTGTCTTTATTCGTTGTTATTATCATTCGCATTGCCCATGCACCCATAGCTTCCGGTTGATCATACTGTTCTATGGCATATTGTTATTACAGCCTCAAAACGAATTCCACTTTTTCATGAAGCAAAGATATATTTTCTTGTACCAAATAAAATGATATGTAGAAAAAAAGAGGTCCACTGTAAAAAGTAAATGTAGACTTAGAGTAGTTCTATAAATGTTTGTCAAAGACCTCATTGTAAAGTCAATATAAGACTAAAATGTTCACTGCAAACAGACAGACTTACAGCAACATTCGCTGCAACATCTTCCTTTACATTTTGCGGTCTTTTCGGAGATTGCATTATATTATCAAGTAATTCCATTAATTCTATAACTTGAAAATTTTATTGAAAAACACTTCTTTTAATTGCAGTCCCCACAAAGAAGTGATAGAGCGTGTTTCTTACCTAAAGAACACGAACCGCTACATCGGGATTAGTAGAGTGAGTATTGCTTTATCACATTACTATATACTTTGTGTTATTCAAATTTATCAATGTTGTCTGTAAAGTTCAAGAAATAGTGGCAACCTTTTCATTTGCCTTATTTGGGATGCACACCCAGCCGCCTGGGTTGTTAAAGAAGAATCCCCCTGTCCGGGGTAGGCCATTTCCTGCCCATGGTGTGACCTCTGAGCGCTTCGTGGACCACTGGTTTTGGAGGCGGAAGGAAGGTGGAGCCACTGGCGCCGGGCCATCAGAAGCAATGCCAACAGCACTCAGTGTCTCAATTTGCCAGCGTGGCCAAGTAAATTTACAACCAATCAATAGCGACTTAAGCCATTGGCATCCGTCACGTGGCCGGGGCACTAATACGGTCGAGCAGGTGGGAGGTTGATTGGGCATGCAGACCCCCCCTTCCCTCACGCCTTTCCACCTCTATTTCCACACGCCCTCAGCTCACCAAACCCCCTAGTATCTCAGAACCAACACCGATTGATTCTCAATGGTCATTTCACGCCACCAGAGGGGCACTAAATCCGGCTATCCAGCCAAGCAAAACAAGCACACTACATAGATACAAAGTGGTTTTCGCTCAGCTGAGCCTGTATTGTAAAATCTATAGAATGTAATCCCGCTGTGGCATCTGATAGGGGAGAGGATGGAGGAGGAGGACGTAAGTAGTATAGGAACTCGGACCCAAGTATCTGGCTTTTGCCTCCTCCATAATCATCGCTTGCCCAGTTGTAGTGGACGTATACAAATGTTGTCGCGATCGGACAGAACCCTTGGGCCAATAAGCTCTAGCTATATGCACGGCACTTTGTTTGAATACTTGTTCTGTGATATGGACCGAGCTAATATCTTTCTCCCACATCCAATTTCACTCGCATGGAATTTGTCTGGAAAGGTCACACACAGTTGTGTCTGAATGTTAAAGCAAAACAACGACTTTGTGTACGGTTTTCCTTTTCTTTTCACAGAACGAGAGACAATAATTACTTTATGCTGACGCCGTGAAACGATACAACTCTTCTTTCGGAAAATGTTCTCAACATACAAACTCTATTTTGTACATTCTTCTTGACAATGCACCCCGCGTAGACGTAGACGTAGACATTGTTTTTGGACGCCATCGGCATTCTTTCTGTATGTCAGGTACATTTTAAGGCTGAAGGTCAAATCTTTTACATGTACATTTACGTGCATCAGTGGCGCAAACAGAACAAATACACAAGGTCTGACAGGCAGCACTAATACTGGGTTCCCCGGCCGACCTGCATGCTGGTTTTACCGGCCTTTGGGGTCGGGTGGGGGACGACGTGTAGACAGGCCCTGCGACGACGTCAGATGCCCGGCGCCACCAGAACGGATCAACATTGACTCCCGCTCTTTTCAAATATTAGTTCCACGTCGTGCTATTTTGCCGAATCCTCCTAGGAGTTGAGGTCCGCTTCGGATGACCTTCAGATGCGGGGACGAACGCAGTTGCTGTGGTGTGTGTACAGGCTAGGACGAATCTCGGGGTACCCCCCTGCCCCTCCACATCCAAATGTGCTTTTGAATTTCTTCGCCCTTTTGTGGGCCTTTAGACATAAATCCTATGTCGTCATCCTCGTCAGGTTGCTCACCCATATTCACAACACAATTGTTGTTGTCTATTATTTTTCTAATCTACAGTTGTCTGCTCGGCACTTACTTTAACACTTAGATGTTCATCGGTGGGATTTATTGGCATGAAACAATCAGAAAAGACACGGAAATTAAAGGGGAATTAGCAAGAACCAGACATAACCGAATCCTATTGTCGTTAAATAGATAATACCTATTGGTCACATCACTAAAATCATTTGAGGGGCCTTCCATTAAGTACGTCCACATCAAGGAGGGTTAGGGATTTCTAAAAACGTTCTTACGTTTCTGTAAAAATCCAATGCGTATCGTATCTTGGCCAGAGAAGGATGGAGTGGGGCATGCTATTATTTTTTGAAAGTGTGCGCACGTTCTTAATGGACGGCCCTTAATACGCTTTTCGTGAAGTGATGTTAGTGGCATAACTAATTATGATATGTACGTACATATGACCATGTATCAAGTGAATGTACAATTATATGATCCAAGTCTATGAGAATGAGATGTATATCTATCTCGTGCTAGGTAAAACCCACGTAAATGTGACTAATTAATTGCACGCAGTCTCATGTAATCTAGGCACCAGGTTCTTTCATACAATCTACACGGCACGATATATATCTTGGCCCTACCTTGCAGGCCCGGCAGTAGCGATACCGTTTATTAAATTATTAAGGGCCTTTGTTTTATGCGATACTGTTCTTATAATCAGACAACCAGAGGACTTTGAGATAACGCAGGCGGGCTTAGTGGAACCATTTTTGTCCTATCTCTGCTGATTTACTTGCCGCCTCTGCCCTTTCCCGTTGGTCCTTTGGCTGGGGGTCGTAAGCAAGCTTTGATGAAGTTACAGTCCCCGTTGGTTTGGCCAGATTATTATATCGAACACAATTAGCTCATTTTCTTGTCATTATGCATCTTGCCTCGGAGGGTTTGCGCCAATCTGTCATGAGCACAAGACTAATTATATCACTTCCTTTGTGGGCAAACAGTGTTAATGCATCGTGAGATTGTATTCCCCTAAACGAGCGGTTCTAGGATAGGGGGCTGTCTCCTCTGGCCCAGCCCATTACAAGACTCCCCAACCCAGGCCGAGAAGAGGCCTCTCGTGTCTCAATTCCCCTGGCGGACTCTAGGCCTTTTTCGATATTTGTCACATTCAGTATAAACAATGCGGCGGTCATAATGATGACTGATGATCCTCGGGCCAATTATAAATCTCTACTGGCTCTGTCTAATGCGGTGCCGAGCCGGCGCGACCTCTCGCGACTGGGCCAAGAAGCAGGACCTAATGCCGGTGGTGGCGTGGGTGACGAATCTGGCCACTAACTTGTCATGACAACCGATTGGATAAGGCGGTGTTTTGTGCCTAGGCCGGGGCATCCATAACAAAGTTTGTGCCTCCTTGTGGCGGGGCGGGGGTCATCCCTGTGGATCTAGTCGCGGCCCACCGGATCCATCATCAGCACTCTGGCCTTATTGCCCGAGTCATCCACTGCTAATCAGTGTGGCCCCTCAGCGAAGCCACTGACCCTCTGCTAAACGGGCCCCATCAGGGAAGGGCCGGCCTGAGGGCCTCCCGGGCCGTCAGAGGGCACTGCCGGGCTAGTCTACCACTACCAGCCAAGCTGATTAGAACTACTCGCTGGGCGACAGCCAACGCCTTCGAATTCTGAGAAGACTGCGATGCTTTTGAAAATGACGAAGGATATAGGCATCATATTTATGGCCAATCCCCGATGAAGTGTGCATGGAAAAGGGCCTGCGAGGCCCCAGGCACTGGAAGAGGGCGAATTCTGATGTAATCGGCCTCATATACAGAGACACAGCGCACGTGCATCGTTCAGAACGTCAATGTTGATATAAAGCTCCATAGCTCATGCCGGCGATATCTAATCTGCGTGCAGGCCTGCCTTAAAGGATAGGCCCAACCCCCTGTATGGAGGGCGGCCCTCCCCAGCCCCTTACCGGGAATGGGAAGTTCATCATCAACCAAGGAAGAACAAAATTATACCGCCTCCCCCTCTCCTGCCACCCCAGCCCTCCCTCCGCCGAGCCAGCCCCTCCAGAGACAATTACTTTTATGGCAGGACATAATAAACCAACGTGATTACCTCATACGACGGCAAAATTTTCAATTTATTCTCGGCATGTTTGCCAAAGTGTAGATATCCGTTATCAAGTGCATGGCGCTCCTTGGGCCTGAGATACAGTGGAGATTAGGTTTATTGCCGCGACTGAGACTTGGAGAAAATAACCCGCCCTGTTATCTCTACCTCGTCGGCCGCAGTCATAAAACAAAGCTGGATACTTAGGAAAATAAGGCAAGAAAACGGGAGATAATCCACTATTGAAGGTTAGGGATTCTACGCCCGATATCCCATTGGATTTGTGTACCACTTCCCATAAAGGAATTGATATGTCTTTTTCCCTAACAGGATATCAATGGAATTGGCTGAAACACCGAGTTTGCATTGAAAGCGCATTCATAAAAACCTAATTTGATTTGTGGCCGTTCCATGATGTATCTGATGGGCACGTTCACAGTTTTTTGTATTCAAAACGGTGCAGCTGTTTTATGGAAAATAAATGAATTGCCAGTTAATGATTCTTATTATCTGGCAGTTTAAAGTGCATCCAAATGATGAAAGAAAAATGAACTTTAAAAAAAAAGTTGGGTCTGATATACTACTGTTAGCCAACATCTAGAAGTGGCGAATGGTTTTGACATAGAGTAATGTTCTTCATTAGTTTTCACGTTCCCTTTATTTCTATAACAGCGCTAGGTGCAATGCAGGAGACCATTCACAGTTTATGCAGTCAACAGTTACTGTTCACAGTTGTTGAGAGTGATTAGAAAGTGTTTTGTGCCTTGGTCGCGGCATCTGTTACAAAGTTTGTGGCTCCTTGTGGTGGGGGGTAATCCCTGTGGATCTAGGGTATAGATTTATCATGAAATTTGATCTTAAATTATTCAAAATGCTGTAAATAGAGCCATTAAGGTACATTTAACGTTGGGTGAGTAACATAAGGTCGTATCTGACATAGGTTAACCTATGTCAGATACGACCTTATGTTACTGGAAAGGTCACTGTGATTAAAAGGTCACCTTAACAAGACTTTCAGGGACCTTTAAAGTCTTGGAAAGGTCCTAAAAAGGCAGCATTTCAGTTGCCTTCAATGTATCTGAAAGGCCCCATTTAGGAAATCAAACCGATTGTTTTCAATCTTAGTCCCGAAATGTTGTCAATTGTGTATTATCTAACCTGAAAAGTTCCAACCAATTAATGAAAACAAATCAATCAGAAAATAAGGGAAGGCAGGTGTTCATGGGAATCTAATGGCAATCACATTCTAAGTTATCATGAGTTTCAAATAAACATATTTCAGCCTCTCAGCATTACAATACGCGTTCAACTGTTTTGAAAAACATTATTGATTTTCACAATTTCTCTTTTCCTTTTTCGATACCTTTTTTTGTATTTGTCACATCTCTGACATTTGTTAGTTGGTGAGGATTGCGTACTTTATAGTCAGATGATAAATATAAGAGTAACCTTCAAATTATGAATTGCAAATTTAAGTAGAGTAAGACCTCTCCGCCTTCCCCAGTGCACACATACACACGTCTCATAATATTAATCCCTGCACAAGATGAAATCCCTTATATACCTTGCAGTGAAACATATAATTAAGGTATGAATGATCCCTCATCCTTAGAATCCCTCATCTAATCATTCGCAGTAAATCTAGGTGGGAATGTAACTGCCACAGTAAAACAGGAATAGGCCGTCCAGTGCCTATTTATTGTCCTGAAGCGCACTTTTATAGTAAGGTTAACTAGTACTTATATCATGTCAGTTAAGTACTGCCTTCAAAACAACTTTCATTGTACCTGCATAGGACACTACCTTAAATATAAAAAAACACGAATTGATGGCGCCCCTTAAACCTTTTCAGTTAAAGTCCCCTGACCTTTACCCCATGAATGTCTCATATTATACATGATGTCGAAATGTTTAAATTCTTGAAATCTCTGTTTACAACAATGTTGGGTGGCCAAAATATAATCTGCTGGGGAAAAAAATCAATTGCACGCAATGCCCTTTTCAAAATGGATCCGCCATGGCATTTATTCTAAGGGATATAGGGTAGTGTCATCTCTGTGCTTTTTTATATTGTTCCCTTTAACAGCAGAGAAAATACAGGTGCTGCCACGGTATGGTGCTGCCGATTGAGGGCGGTGTTTACTATCTGAACCACAGGCAGAATACGTAGTCAGAACGTCAGGTGGAAGCACTGACCTGCTATCATTGATTCCACATTGTTCAGTATATCAACTTACACATATAGTTTAATCTACCTACCACTCAATCGATGATATTTTTTCAAACAGTACTTAACAATAATAATGAATATCATTAGAAAAGTCTTGTAAAATCATTTTTGAAAAATCATTTGGCATCTGGGCATAACAAATAGTTCAGACATAGAGTATACAGGTTACATGTTCTAGCAGAAATTTCTGAAATTGATATCCTCCAATGTATAGCATCTTAAGTGTCGTAAGTTCGACAGTTATTTCTAGGTAGAAAACGGTCTTAAATCAAATAAAATCTTAACACGAATGAGAAGCCAGATACTATTTTCAGTTGAGTGCTTTTCCTGTAATTTAACGTCAAACAATATGTTTAGAATTTGTGTTAATTTGTGTTCGCTTGTGGACGATTGATCTTGTTTATATGAACCTTGTTTTTTAAAAAAAGTATTAAGTTATTTTCAAAAAGGTTTTGGCATCCTGAACATGTTTCTATTATAGTTGGAGGTTATCTACGGTCAGGAAAATGCTGATTGGTAGGCAGTAGTTCGAGAACAGCCCTGACTGTCGTTCCTACTATGTTCCCACTGACAGTCAGGGTAAACTGATGGTTACTTTCCATAGACCACTTTTCAACATGGTCGAAAATACACTAAAACTCCATGCCTTACCCCAAAATTGTGAAAGTATTTCTCCATGGATGTATTCTCCTTTCTTATGAAGTTAGAAATAGTCTTCGTGACATTTTGAAAGAGATTGAGCACTTTTGCTGAGCCCTTGCCAGATGCTTTTCAAACTGATGAGAGCTGGTTCCCAGCATGAGCTTCTGCTTAGGATGGCTACCAGCATACTGCCATGGTGGACAGGTTGAAGTCTTTCAGCATCATGAGGCTAAGCAAACTCTTGAATCCTTGATATTTAGATGAGATTATTCATAAAAACATTGGATTTAGAAGCCATGATGATAAAGAAGGTATGTGTGAAGTTATGGGACAAGACATGGAGTAAATGCTGAGAAATGTCTACTCAACCAAAATGGTCGAGTAGGCAACATAATGCTTGAATAGATATTCACCCCGACTGTAGTATGCGGAGGTCAGGGCATTTCTTGGGCTAGTAGGCAGGGGACAGCCCCCTCCTTTTCTACTCGTAGTTTTATTATTGCTGATTGCTGGTGTTTTTCAGTGGTTCGATTACCAGCATAATTGATACCAGAAGGGATTTTCGAAACTTGATCACAAGATATCTGCATACGTTTTCTCAGATATCATGGATACCCTCTTTACAAGATTAACATGAATTTAGTTTTGGTATTTGAAGGACAATTTGTTCCATTTGCAACTGGCAACAGGGGAAACAGAAGAACTGCCAGAAGCCTCAGCTACAACAGAGGGCTTCACCATTTCCGTGTTATCCTCCATCTACTACCCCAGATTCACACTTATCTCATTTGGAAAGGGTCTGAGAAGAACAGATTGTCACCCAACCGTGCCCAAGTGTCTCGTTTTAATGGATTAATTCAAGAGCTTTCTTAATTGTTCCAGCTACCGCCACGCCTAATTCTTCATATCTCAGAAGATCAGAAAGTTCATTGACTTTTTTTCGAATGGCTTAATTAGTATCTTCGCATATATATAAAACTAGAAATTAGTGTCAAATGTTTATACTAATTCATAGTTTTTGGACACAGACCTACCACCTTTCAGCTCATCGCATTCTATCTTGAATAAATTCTCCCAGATTACCTATCAAGGTACTACTATAAGTACATTACAATTTTGGAAGAGGCCTGCCTTAGATTATTTAAATAAGTAAAGGTATTGATTATTAGATTGTTATTAGAAAGGTAAATATAAATACATATTGTGATTATTTTCATACAAATTTTATCACTGATTCTTTCATCAGTCATAAATAACATATTATTCTTTGACAGTATTTTAAAATCCTTTTGTCTGGACAATTCTCACCTCTCATATGAATGTCACAGGAAAAGGATACTTTGCAACCCAGTCATTGTCTCGCAGGTTGCAGTTGATTGCAGGTGTCAATGTGGTAATGATCAAACGAAGTGCGCGCTTTCACCGTTTAAATCGAGGGGAGAAAAAGTTGACATTGCATTGGGCGGACTAATTAAACAACAATCATCATGGATTACTGATACGACCCCTTTGGCCGTCTAGTTATATCTTATATTCTTGTTCAATAACAAGATTGGGTTCAGCAATTTGGACATAGACGATCTATTCACGCAAGCTGGTTGACTACTTACCACAACTAAATAGATTAATTATAACTATTTATCTTCAATCTTCTTATGTTCAATATAACTCATATACTGCAGTCGTTCGCAGTAACGTATACTACATGTATCCTTCATGGTGTGCTTGCAGGAGGGATGTGTGTCTATGTGGAGTCAGAACCTGAAGCTGCAGCGGTCCCTGAAGACGGGCACAGACACGTGCCGAACGCGGGACCTCTGGGTCACCCACTTTGTACCTCTACAGAACATCAACAAGATTGCCCTGGCCTTTACGAGCAAGGAAATAGGTATGATATATAACCAATCAGTGGCGGATTTAGAGGGGGCGCAGGGGGCGCCCCCCACCTATTTTTTGCGAACCATATTAGATTTTTTAATGTAAAATTCTTTGACCTGGAGGGTCCGGCGGAAATTTTGACAATAGGGCGCCCCCCCCCCAACTCCATTTTGAAAATGTCTGGATGCGCCCCTGCCAATGCATTTTGGATAATGGAACGTGATTTTCCTAATCTTTATTCTTTTGTTTAGCATATATACAGAACATCCATTTCAAGATGGTGTGAAAAATCCAGGGAATAAACTAAATTATCTTATATTTACCCCAGAAGAATCCTGTTTATCATAGCATAAAATTCGAATAAAATAATCGGAACAGTTTACCGGACAGTATTTTTTTTATATTACATGGCGATAAGATAAGCATTGTTTTCTAACTATTTCAATAAACACTGAAACACGTTTTCTTTGATCGAAAACCTATAGATACTGATCTAAGATCCGTCTTCTAATACATCTTTTTTGTAGCATTCTACGACCTGAGTTCGAAGTTGGAGTTCAACTGTCAGTACAAAGTGCAGGACCTCACACATACACCCATCTGTCTAGACTATTGGTAAGACTTTTCTTTAGGAAGACTGATAGGTTACCACAGCAACCATATTTTCATACAGTCTCGCACCTGCCTAATCATTTGACCTTTTTGAACTACCAATGCACTATTAATTTTGTGAAGCCTACATGAATGAGCACCCATTACTAATTTTGGCACTTAACGCCAAAAATCCTTGGTTTATAGCATTACTGCATGGATCCTTTATTTGATAACGGCCATCCCAATCCGCGTTCGAAATTTTCGGTTGTATCAGACATAATCTGAGGAGAAAGCATCTCCGAACTCGGTATAAAGGCGGTATATACACAAAATTAATAACATGGCTCTATATAAAAAAAAGTAATACAAATAACAACTAGTATATGCACGACCTACCCTACTTTTGGTACAGGAGTATCACCTTCTATTCATGTCCTAATGATAATTCATATGCTTTAAATTGGGGGATGCTCCGTAAGAGGAAGAAGTATCAAAACATGTTTACATCTTTTAACAAAGTGAAACCTAAAGCATGGACTATGATTCCCAGCATATGGGAGAGCTCATGTGTAGAGCTACCATAATACCTGGGGAAAGGCGACAAAGAATAATGTTGAACACCAATAAGTGCATACAAAACAAAATTTGAAAGTCATGGGGATTACAGTACCTTAACTCTCTATATAAATGGTTCATTCGTTAGGTGTATGGCCTACAGTTTACCGTGGATTTGGTCTTATTATGAGAGAGGAGAACAAAATTGAGCTTAATTACATCTTGCAGAGACATAAGATTTCTTGTAGGATTCCCTAACCCTTGGCATTTCTTGCAGGTGCACGTGTGACGTTACAAAAAAATGGGAAATCCCCTTTTGTTGAAAACTGTATAAATTTACATGGTGAAAGATGTAACCTTGATTACTCGAAACTAAAAAAAATAACAATAGCAACCGATAATATATCCAACTCTCCATAAAGGAATCTCACGTTACGGCACATTTTTCACAGAAGAGGGCAGCACTAGCGATGGTTTTCCTTAGTAGATTCTCACGAGATGGCAGTATTTGCCATGGTTACTCTTACAGACATTGTAGTCAAAAATTTGAATTTACCTCTGCACTCTGATGTATACCATTCATCACTTTTGGCCATATTCCATTGCATTCATAGTATACATAAATCATTTTGGGTAAATGCACTAGCAAACTTTTCCTAAGTTGGTCACGATCATTCTGTCGCTAAGATTGTTTATACATGGATTGGGATATGTCAAGTAACACTACTACATTTATTCTTTATCTGATTGATTCCATTTTTCCATGTAGGTCCAACCCTCAGAACACGAATGAGGCCATTTTAACATGGGGCGACACTGGTGGTCGTGTAAACGCCATTCACTTTAACTCTGCGAGTATAGCTTTGTTTGAGAGGCCTCCTGCCCCGGCTGGTGAAAAACAAGGTACGTGCTCTGTATATGCCATCGATCATAGTTATATGTGCGGATTGTCAAAGCTAATGGTTGTTTTTGTATTTTTAACAAGTTCACCTATGACGCTTGATTTATAGTTTGTATTTTTGAATTGGACTAATATTGATTCATTTTTTTGCGTTTTTTACATTTGATCTTATTTTAACATTTTATTCTATTTTATTTTGGTGGACGTTTTGGATAATATAATTTGGAGGATTTAATCCGTTCCTTTTCATGATTAAGTTTATTGTAATATATTTTACACAGTTTATGTTTATTTACTTAATTGTATTTAATTACAGCGTGGCAGGGTGAGTGTATACCATTGTTTAAATTGCTGTATAGTACGTGCCATTAGCCCAAGCATCGAGAACATAACGAACCGTTCTATATTCAAGAAATCGTGACATAATGACAAATCAAGTTACTGTATATTTCAAAGAAGTAAGATTTTCCTTAATAACATTTACCACAATGTTAATGAATCCGACCTCAAATACCAGTATCTTCGGGATTTCCTTTTAGAGGTGGATGAGAAAGACTGAGGGGAAAAAAAGATATCTGAAGTAGCGTTTCATGTTTTAATAGGTTAAATGATAAACATTTGTTCTTATGTTCTTACTATTACAATATTCGGATTCCATAATCAATATGGGTGTAAACAATTTTAAATTCATATTCACAGTCAAATCCATATAATTAAAACCATGTCCAGTTGATGTAAGCAGACCATTGAGTTACTCTTTTAAAACTTATTGTTCGTGTTTTCTGTTCTGTTGGCTTTGGCTGATTGGCAAATATACAGGACAGCACGAGACTAACATTGTAACAAAGATAGAATGCATTACAGGTGGAAATCCCACTTGTTACCATGGTTACCACATCACTTTCGGGGCAGCCGCTGGTTGCAGGGTGTTTCACTCTGGTTGTTAGCGCTAGGGGGAAGTAGTGGCAAACTTCCCATTGTCAAGGTTCCATACTCTAGCACCAGGTGGTGCGACGGTTTCCTTGGTGCGCCTTTGTAGACCATTGGGTGTGGCTTTGGAGTATATACATACATTGTCTAGTGAGAACGTACAAGTAGAGATTTATAGTGCCTAGCTAGTTTTAAAGTTTGTGGCGAGTGGACGAAAATACCGTAGAGTCTGCTTTTTAAGCCATTATTGCAATAGCTGATACGCAGCCAGTTAGTGTGTTAAAAGTAATCGTTTATATCTATTACTTGTTCTTAATGTAATCATAACCATAGAGGAAAGAACGGTGAAAGATGGGCAAATTATTCGTAAGTTAAGCACACTTAAAGGACCACATAGTTTTGAGTTAAATAGATATAGACACTACTTAGAGTCTCGCACTACATCTTTTACATTTAAATACACTTGCACTTATAGAGTTAAACATGGAAACTACAACCATTGTCTATTGCATGGAAGAAAACAATGAATATTAGTGGTAAAGTCGCAGGCAACATTCTGCAGCACCCTACATTTGCACGGTAGCACTAATTTAAGTGTGGTCTTTGATGCTAGTCATATCCTATCGAGGATTGCTGGGAGATACAGGCCGGGCTCTAAGTAGGCAAATGCAATTGGAGGCCTGTCATGTGTATAGTCTCATAATTACGTTATTACGTGCCCGGCACCGGCATGCAAATTTATGGCTGTGGACGGCTTAGACTTCACCGCATGTAGTAAATGTCGCGCATGAAACCCCTTCAACAGAGCCATAAAACGGAGCTAAGTGACAGTCCTTGTCCATGACTCCAGAATTAAAACATGAATATAGAAGACAGTTAGTTCATATATTTTCATATATTTTCAGTCCACTTTGTAGAAAGTCGATAAATGACAAAACAATTAAGCCAAATCTTGTCGTTACCCTTAAATATCAGTCTGCAGATTGTATCTTTTTTCTCACTGGCCTGTAGGACAGCATCTTCAAAATTCAAATGTCACTGAATTTTCAACTGCCTCAGCCCTATTTTCACTCGCCCCGACCAATGACTTAAATTTGTAAACTGTTATGTTGTTTGAAACCAGTATACCAGTAGTATTGATAGTCAGCTGCATGACACTGAGACATATTCACGGAAACCTTATTAAATTGACCTTTGTCTTACAGAACCTTGTTTGAATGTGAAGCTTTCCCATGTGAAAAAAGGAAAGTACAAGAACGCCCAGTATGTGAAACATGACGCTCACACCGAGTGGGTTCGGCAAGGTGAGTCTCATCACTAACATTCTCGGCGTCAGGTTTTTATACGAATTGGGATATTAATTTCGAACGCTATCAACTATAATCTAATAGACCCTGAATGATTTTTTTTGGGGGGGGGGAGGGGGCGGGGGGCTGACGAATGAGATGGGGTGGGGAAAGGAAATTTAAATATTTTCCCATATTTCAAAAAGTACCATCGTTTAAGTATGGTTGGGCGGTTAACTATAGCTTTAAAGGGAGCCAAAAGCAATGTAGGGTCAAAATTTTACAAATTCTGTAAACTATTGAAATGTATTCTATGGTCATAGCCTAGGCCTATGGTAAAATATAAACTGTGAATACAGACTTACATTGAAACACATTAAAACTCATCCCTGGGGGGGAGACCAAAAAACTTTCACGAACCTCAAATTCAATAAATAGTCACGATTCCAAATTTTGGGTTCGTGATGGATTTGTGGTCACGAAACTCATGTATACATGTTTTCCATTTTTTTCCATTTCCAATATATTTCATTATAGGCAATTGTTCTTCTCAGAGATAAGACAAAGTCATTTTTATACGGATAGGGGTCATTTTGCATATTTTAGAAGGTTCGTGAACACTCACAAAGGTTCGTGATTGTTTTTTGAACATGCACAAGGTTCGTGAAACATAAAATTATTATCACGAATATTCGTGAAAGTTTTTTGGTCGCCATACCAGGTCAATTTTGGTGACCCACCAAAATTGGTTTGTTTACAAACATTGCTGCATACATGGCACAAGTATTAGCTAGTTATCATGATTTATACTGTACCAATGGCTAAGGTTAGACTCTCAGAATGTATTTTCATTGTTAAATATTTGAGTTTGCAAAATTTTGTCATATTTTGACATGAGATTGCTTTTGGCTCCCTTTAACATGTTAACATTTATTCAAATAAATAGAAAAAAACCATAAAGTAAATAGGGGGAATCACAATGGCTTCACACTTATAATCACAGCTTCAGAATACAAAGATACTTTTTGCGTATGTTTATTCGCTCGCGACACGAAATACAATGTTATTGTTTCTTGTATCTGTGAATGCATGTGCATATTCAAACAGTAAATAGTAATTGTCATTTTTTTAAATTTTATTAAACCGTTCTAACATATTCCATTACCGTCTCTTTTTGGGTATTTAATCGAGGGGGGTGTCTCCTGGCATCACAGATAAATCATCTTGACTTTTTCCCCGTTGAAAGTAATTACACGATGTTTTAGGCCCAGCTGTACAAAGTAAGATATTCACTCAGTGCTAATTTATCCCGAGCTGCCCTAACCCTGTTCGGGGCCTGATGCTACCAGGACACGTTTTTCCTTTTGATGCCGCCAACATAGGGGAATTGCGTTTTTTTATGTCACCACATGAGCAGCTCTCGGCTCTGACATGAGCCGCTCGCTCTGCAGCCATATTGGCGGTGAGCTGCTCTTGGTGGTGCTCTGAGTGGTGGTGGTGGTGGTGGTGCTGCGTGCTGGTGGTGCTCTGGGTGGTGGTGGTGCCGGTGATGGCGGCGGTGGAGGGCCGGGTCCCCAGTGACCGGCCGGCCATGTGTGGACGAGCGGCTCTGAGGCCCTCATGAATGATGCACGGCTGAGCCGCCGTTCGCCAGTGATACGTCTCCGGGGGACCACTCGCCGGCCTCCTCCGGGCTCACGCAGGAGGAGCCGCCGCTCATACCGCAGTCTCTAACCTGTCCACACAGCACCCAGCTTTTCGCCCCCAACTACCAACTTTGCCATAGAATTCCCCTGACCTCCAAAGTGGTGTCACATTTTGATCATGTATGGATGTTGACATATGGGGAATATTTTCAATTATAGTTCAGGGCTACACAAACGAACACAAACCAACGTATGGCAGTGTCTGGACGGTAATGTAGGTTGTGAAATGAAAATGTATATTATTATGTAGGCTTACATACGTGTACATGGATCTTACTGGATATTAACAACAGTAGTTTAGTAAAACGCAGATCACCAGGCTTAACCGAACGTTGGTACGAGATAACGTTCAGAATTAAAGCAATAAATGTCACAACAGCGGCGATCACCTGTCTTTTATCAAATTTGTTGAAAACTATAAAAACATACAGGGTTCCTTCCAAAGTGCCTTATTTGTTAAAATCGTCGAAAAGAGTTTTTTTTAGAGATGAAGGAAATGTGTTTGTAATAATGAAATTTGAAGCACTGCTTTTTTGATCATTTGTTGTATTGCCTATTTTGTCTTTCAAACTGATGAAATGAACACTTGGATAAGTTTAACTATTTCATAAAATATTTTCCCTTGAGGAGTGACCAACTCTGTTCTGCATAGTCTTCCCTTTTCCACAGATTGAATCACAGAAGTCTTAAGAGAGAAATACAACGAACTTAAAAAGTTTGCAGGGACAAAGAAAGTCCAATAGACTCACCAAACAAATGATGTTTCAATCATTTCGTGTAGAACTGAAAGGAAAGTTGTTCCAACAAATAATAGGGTTATTGACATTTATATATGAATAATTAAAGCATCATTATTTCAGACCCGAAGGATAGTTGACGAGGTAGTTTCTAGGCTCGCTTTCGGTATCCTTCGTTCACAGTTAATTTCGTAACAGTGGACCCTTTCAGTGCCCTTTCAGTGCCCGATGGCAGTATTTCAGTTTGATTGCTAGGCCCTTCTGGTCCGGCAGGGTAGCTTTCTCAATTTTAGTGTGCATTACCCCAAGATTAAAACTGGTGCCTCTAAAGGTTACACAGAAGTTATTGTCGCGCATTGAGGCCATGCAGAGTACCAAATATGAGCACTCTAGTTGCAACGGGACCGTGTTCATCAGAAACATAATTTACGTTTTTATGTCGGCGTCCCGGGTAACTTCCTGTGCGAATGGCAGACGTCTCTAGCTTCATTCCCCGCGTCTATTAAAGATTCATGCCCAGCTGCCAATCAATCCAACAGGCCGAGTTTAAGGCTGACACTCGTCAAGATTTCAAAAGGGGGGCAAAAAGCAGGTAAAAGAATTGCGGTCCAACCCGTTTTTTCTCTTTGTTGTTTTTTTACAGTCCAGTACTCACACAACCTGGAATGTTTCATCAGCTGTGCTACAACGTGGAACAATTCGCTCGTCATTGGCTGGATGGAAAAACACACCACTTCGCGAGAGGACATGAAAACGTAAGGCAAAGTAACAAACACTTTTCTTAAAGCTACTGCGGCTAGTGTCCTGTCAAGTAGCATAGGAAGCTTATGTTAGAACTGGCTTTGCCGATCATGACGGATATACAATGTACAAAGGTTAATGGTTTAAAAATAACCGAGCACTCTGTCAAAGTAGAGTCACAGCTCCTTAAGACACATAGTTAAACAGTGTAAATAATGCGGATTAGGTACAATATATAAACAGAATCAAATAACAACGTTTACACGTAATACAAAGGTAGAAAACACTAAAAACAAATTCACCAAGTAGAATTAACTTCATAGTAAGCTAACAATGCATGGGGTTGCATTATTTAAATTGTTACATGTAAATTTGCACGAGGATTACTTTCATTAGATCCAATTTGACGCTTTTCGCGTTTTCATGATTGACCTTTTCTGTTCTTTTCCAGATGCTAACCTAATAAATTTTCTTTTTTTGTAGAAATATTCTCTGTAGTTGCCTGTGATTTTCTCCAGGTGGCGTCCTATCGCGGCGTGCCATCGTCATCTAGTGTAACAAGAGCAAACCTCTGGGTGGCATTTCCAATGAACATGACGAAAACAAGTGTAATGTTTTTGAATGTGCCTTTCACGTCGGAACTCAAGCCAATTGTCAGAACTTGATCTTCCAATTCATATAATATTTTTTCCCAAATGAAGATAACTAAGAAAAATATAATATGAGTATTCATGTTGAATTTGCCAAGGCGATCGAATGACAGCGTAAATTGTTTTTGTCTGAAGCCATCCATTTCTTGTCTACATTTCTTCAAGTATTTTGGTCAAAGACGTCTCTTTGTGTTTACCCGAGACATCCTGGGAGTCCTTATCTTGAGATGCCTGCGACCCACGCCCACAAATAGGTCTGATGCTGTTAACGCAGATGCCTGTCTTTAGCTTTTTGCTACAGGAACGATCTTACTTAAAGAAATGAGATGGTTGATCAGATTTGCGCGCCGTAGCTGGGGAGGGTGAGGGGTAGGGGAGAAGTAGTGGGGTTGAGATGGGCACTTAAGAAATGAGATGAGTGCTTGGCGGTAAGAAGGTGGGGCGAGCTGCAGTCGGCGGGCTGCAGGTCGGGGCCGTATGCCGGTCACGGAGACAGGTAGTCATGGCCCGGAATGGTCAGTCTGGGGCCTCCCCGCCACACCTGCGGTGGGCGCGGGGCCCCGGCTGGGGGCCGTTGGTGGGCCATAAGCACCGCTTGTGTGACGGTAAAGAGGGCCGGGCGGGCGGGGGGCGCCGACCAGCAGGTCCACATTAGGACGGCAGCTGACACGTTGCCGGCCCTCCACTATGATCATTGGGCCGGCCTAAGGGCCGCTCAGTGCCCCCGGCCGCCACCAGCCAATGGCAATCAAAGAGATACACCAGCAATCAGCCAACGAGATGAAAGGCCACAACATTTGACAAATCAGACCCCGGCCATATTAAACTAGAAACGGCCCTTCGCAAAGACGTCGTTGGACGTTTCACTCCGATTGTGAGGTTAAATGCAGGTCCGCCCCTTTCGGATTACAGGAGTAACTTTGAGAGGTAAAAAATAAACGAATAGAAACTAGAATGGGTACAGGACAAGAGAAAGGAAATGGGGGATTAGGTAGGAAGGGGAGCTTATCCCCCAGATGATGGTGTTTACATAACGTGTAATAGAACAAGAGGGGTGCTGGAGTAGTGTAGATAAATAATTACCCTATCTGACGTAAGGGCCAGCAGGCATTGCTCCCAACCAAACCCTGCCCGGGGCCATCGACCAGGGGATTCCCTGCCATGGGGCGGGCGGCGGGAAATCCCTTGGAGGGAGCCGGGGATTCCCTGGGGGAGGGGTGGAGCGTTGCGTGCCATTTAAAACAGCAGCGACCAGCCTACGCTGATCAATAGCTGCGAGACCTAATACCATATCATTTCAGCTCACGTGTATTCACACTCACTATCATATCAGCCCAAACATTAGTCTAGAAACAACTCATTTTATGAAGCCGAATGGATTCTGGTTCAGTGGTCATAAGCGTTTTGAATATGTCCATTCAAATACGGACAAAGTTCCTCTCATATTTGCACATGCAGAAGACACAGGAGAACACTTAGAATTATAGAGTAACTATGGGACACAGAATAATCAGTCTTTTTTTCTCTTTTATTCTACCCCTACAGGGAAAAGTGTAAAATATGCGTAAGGGTCAAACCACAATAACTAAAGTAGAAGAAGCATTCTTGTCGTTGTCTCCCAACTGGTAACTACGGCAATGGTTGCTAGTAGTATAACGAATTGAACTTCTTTACCGGGATATTCTATAGGCTTCGCAATACATCTATACACGTGAACAATACCCCTCCCCCAACCACCAACAAACAAATAATCCATATCGTTGTTGTCCTTCTGTGGATCACTACCCTTCCAGCTAAGCTTTAACATTAAAAGTTCGAAATAAAAACATATTGAAATGGTCCCCAGAAAACGCCCCTGTTCCTTTTCTGACCTTTAAAACCCCTCCCCGGCGAGGCCTGAATCGGTCGTCGGGCCCTTCTGCCGACGAGGGCGCGGCGCTCACGTGCCCCACGTGGAGTTTGTCGGCGGGTTTGATTACAGGGGCGACACGTTTGCGGGGATCAACAGATGAGTGCGAGCCCGTGACATGATAGGCCCATCTCTGGGGATGGGGGCGGGCCGGCCGACCAGGGGTGTATGGCCGCCGCCCCAGCTGGTCCGGCCGGCGGGCCAGGCCGGCTAATGAAGTTTGCGGCCGGGCCTCATTTGGTATGTGCCATATGGAGCCGGTCCCAGTTGGCCACTTCAGACCATGATGAGTCCTACAAGGGATATAGATGGGTCGGGGCCGCGCCCGGGTGTCGGCCATGCTGGTAAAAAGTGGCGAATAGAGGCAAAACATCGAAGGTCTGAAATCAAAGTGGACGGGTCCTTCTGGTCGGGTCTGTAGTGGTCCCTGGAGGAGGGGTGGGGCGTGGGGTGTGTCCTCCTGCCAAATAGACTCACACGCGATACGTCTGGGTGTAACTGTGCACAGATCTGTCTGCTGCAGTCCTCATACGTCATACGTTTATATCAATATGACAGATTTTAAGGTTAGAAATCATTGGCATTTTCTCTCTTTGGGTTCTATTTAAAACACAAATGGCGTTAATTGCACAATTTGATGTGTGTAGTCCTCACTGCAAGCTTAATAAAAATATCATTATAGAAGAAAGTTAGTCTATATTACAGGTTATTAAAGAAAAGCACAGGCGTTATCCCCGATATTATCCGCAGTTTACGTGCTAATGTAAGAGCCATGCAATTAGGTCCGAGACAATGGGCAATAACAAGGCGTCTCTGTGGTACAGCCATGCTAGATGTAGGTCAGACACAGGCCATGCAGACAGTCATTGGCCATGTCCTTGATGACACAAGGGTGCTGCACATGGGCCCAAGTGTACCTTAGGCGGCCCTTGATGAGAATTATTGGACAGCAGGTCGGCCATAAAGAGAGGCGGCGGCTGGAGGCCTCAGCTGGTTACTGTCGCCGAATAGCCCCGGTCTAAAGGTCAGTCTGTAGGACTGACCTGCAATATCAAACGTGTTATCTCTGCTAATGTAGAAGGTACAACAATGAGGCACAAGATGCCGATATGGAAAATAGAATATGAATAATATTATGCAATAAACTCCGTGCGCTAAAAAGAGAGAGCAACTCGGCATGATCTCTTGATTCGGGTTACAATAAGCTTCTTTTGGTTGAGTATGACGTATCCTATTAACCCATTTCGTTGCTAATAAATACTTGAAAGCATGTTATTGGAGAATTGGAAAGGACATGAAATGGTTAAAAAGTGCTTGCATGAAATTTGAATAACGTTTTCTCGGAAAGTGTAATAGACATTAAACTTTCAGCACTTGATTTCATTCAAAACAGTAATTTTTGTGCTCGAAACAGTTAGCCGTACATTTATCAGGCTGTTTCTCGCCAAGTGGATCAAATGGAAGAGGAATTTGGAGATTGAATATTAGAACAGTCGGTGAATGTCACGCACGAAGCACTCGGGGAAGCTCGAGCGGAAGGCAAAGCAGAAGCCATACCAGGAGGCAGCCCCGAAGCCACATGGCAATTTTATCAAGGAGACAGCCCATTGTTAAGAGAGCCGAGAACCCCTAATGTGATCAATCATGTGGCGAGCCTCCACTGTTACATTATAACGCTCAATGTGTGTCTTGGGTGGCAGTAGCGACCGACGAGCACCAAAAAGCGTAGCCGGGGGTCCGTCTGGGACACGTGGTCGCTGCTGGGGGCATCAGGGTAGACACACTATAATGGGCCGGGGCGGGTGGGGACCTGCTCGCCACCGACTCGGGACCAACTCAGGCCGCCAGAGCTGCTCGCCAGACTGGAACAGTAACAGACATATATGATCTGCCTGATAGGCCAGTGTGTCATCTTTATCGTCGCGGCTTATCCGGGCGAAAGCACGACTCCTTTGAGGGGTTTCAGCAGATGAAATGGTATGCGTGTTCGGTCATGCCGTCGGTATTCGGCCGGCTCGCTTAGTGTTGAGGGCCCACCGAATGAGGAAAAAAACACGAAAAAATCTTTCTGCGCCTGATGGACTAGCGGCCAATTCGGTGCTAGTTTTGGAGATATATACTGTAAACGTGGTGATCGTGTGATCACGAAATATGAAAGCTCAGGAGCCTTATAACCGACCCTTTTTACTCTCTCTTTCCCCCGTCTCTCTAGTTCCCCCCAGTCTCGGCGAAGGTAAAGGTGCTCCGAGCGGACCGTTGTGAATCAATGTCAGAGTAGCTGACGGCTTGTTCCTGTATACTTCATCTCAGCCAGTCATTTTGTTTTCAGGAAGTCGGTGGCCTGTCTGGTATAAACTGTACCCCCAGCCCCTCCAAGCCGGCACTCCGTCAGGGCAGGTGGGCCCGTGATCTCGGCCCGGCCAAGACGTATGATGGAGCCGGCCGTGGCCGGAGGGGGCCGGTGGGGGCCGGTGGGGGCCGGTGGGGGCGGCGCCTATTGTTTGTCTTTACTGCAGGAAGGGACGGTTACAGAGGCGGCGCGGCACGGCCTGACTGCAGGGACCTCGACTTATGACTGATTACTTTTAAACTGTTCAGTCATCTCAGCGGCTTCATCTACGCACCCGCTTCCCATGTTTCATCAGCGGCCGTCAGGGGGAGCGGAAGGGGAAGGGTGGCGAGCATGAAAGGGGGGGGGGGGGGCGCTGGTGTGGGCAGGGGGGAGGGGGGAGGGGTGAGAGGAGGGGGAAGGGAAAGAGGGTGGCTGGTGATGGGGTGAGGGGAGGGAGAAGGGGAAGAGGGTGGTTGGTGGTGGGATGAGGAGGGGGAGAAGGAGAAGAGGGTCGATGGTGACGGGGTAAAGGGTGGGGGGGGGGGGGGGGGGAAGGAGAAGGGTAGCGAACAGGGAGTGTGTGGGCAGGGAGGGAGTGAGTGAGGGAAGGGTGAAGGAGAAGAGGACGGTTGATGATGGGGTAAGAGGAGGGAGAAGGGGAAGAGGGTGGTTGGTGATGGGGTGAGAGGAGGGGGAAGGGGAAGAGGGTGGTTGGTGATGGGGTGAGGGGAGGGAGAAGGGGAAGAGGGTGGTTGTTGATGGGGTGAGAGGAGGGGGAAGGGGAAGAGGGTGGTTGGTGATGGGGTGAGGGGAGGGAGAAGGGGAAGAGTGTGGTTGGTGATTGGGTAAAGGGAGTGATAAGGGGAAGAGTGTGGTTGGTGATTGGGTAAAGGGAAGTAGAATGAAAAGAGGGTGGTTGGTGATGGGGTAAAGGGAGTGATAAGGGGAAGAGGGTGGTTGATGATGGGGTAAAGGGAAGGAGAATGGAAAGAGGGTGGTTGGTGATGGGGTAAAGGGAGTGATAAGGGGAAGAGGGTGGTTGGTGATGGGGTAAGGGGAGGGAGAAGGGAGAGGGGTGGTTGTTGATGGGGTAAGGGGAGGGAGAAGGGGAGAGGTGGTTGGTGATGGGGTAAGGGGAGGGTGAAGGGGAAGAGGGTGGTTGGTGATAGGGTAAGGGGAGGGATAAGGGGAGGGTGTTTGATGATGGAGTAAGGTGGGAAGGGGAAGGAGAGAGGGTGGTTGGTGTTGGAGTAAGGGCAGGGAGAAGGAGAAGGGTAGCCAACAAGGGGTGGTGTGGGCAGGGAGGGAGGGGGTGAGGGGAGGTAAACGGGGTGTTTGTAGGGTGGGTCGCCGACCCACTGGCAGTTGTGGCTAAAAAGCAGCAAATGAAAGTTAGTCGATCATTTCCCCTGTGTAGGGCCGGTGTAGGGGGCAGCTGGGCCGGGTCACGGTCCGGCCGCCGCTGGCCGCCCCTGATTACGGCTCTGCCCCACCTGTCTCGAGCTGCTCACAATGAGTTGCTCACGGCCGCTGGTCTGCTCCTTCACCCCAACCCATACACACAAGTGTCACTAATCTCCTTTTATTGTGGTCACCTATATAGGGACGGCACCGTTGCCCCGCCACCTAAGAAGGTTCTGCGATCGTGAGTACAACGGCACCATTCAGGCTGACCTACCATTCTGCCAACAACAATTCCAAAAGCCTCCACGACTCCAAACCCAAACTGTATAATATCAAACATGCAAACTTAAGTTCCCTCACAAGAAACACGCCCCATGGTTTTAATTCACTGTATTCATAAGTTTGATATAAGTTGATCTTATCTGAATGCTTTAACGCAGAGAACGACCCATTTTAAGATGTTTGCACTCCCATACCATTTTTGATTGGCAAGTTTTCCTTTCTCATAATATACCCTTTTCAGATGACACATACCCTTGTAACTTGGGAAACTTTGGTGACTTTTTTTGAATTCCTTTGATCCAACACAATATCCTTCCTCCTCCTGTTCACCTCTAAGCCACCCATCCACACACACACCTCACGAGAGCACATGACCTATTAGGAGTAAAGACTTCATATTTTACATTATTGGTAAACACGTCGTTATTTTACCATACTTTAATAAACCCAAAAGCATGGGTACCTGGTTCATGGAAGCTGTATAAAGTTGCTTGAAATATTTCATTGATTGTTTTTACACACCTTCTTAATTGAGTTCCTTTTTCATTCTACTGGTTTGCTGGTTTTTAGTATATAGTAAGATATGGTAACAGTGAATGTCTTTCTGACCTCTTCTGGAATTCACCGTGTTAACACGACTGCAGATTGAGACTTCCAGTTTCACTTTTATTTTGAAATAAGAAATTTGACACGTAAGCACAGAGAAGAAAGCGTTTGCATCCAGTAGTATATGAAAAAGTGACTTTGTAACATGTCGCCGTTTATCGGTGTATTGCCAGTGCCTTGCGTGCTCTCTTGCATGTTCTGGTTGAGGTCTCATCTGAACTGTATTGAGTGACGATAATTCTATTTTGAACATTATTACCTTGTAAATGTCGCACAGTCATATTTATAATCCATTAGTATTCCGTACTTTTTTTGAAAATGCAATACAATTATTCAGCTAACTTGTTCAACCATGATTTGGTATTAAAGCATTCAAGATTGTCTTTAATGGTTGAACATATTTAAAGTTATCATTAACATGTTTCTAACAACAGAATGAATATGGAAATACCTGTATGATTTAATAATGCAAAAGAAAATTGACACGTTTTTCGGCATTTTCTCCCGGGGTCATTATATTGGACTGTAGTCACTTATCCTGCGTTGAATCATTAATGTGCGGCTCTGGTCACAAACGATATGATGGTCCTAATAGAATCAAGGCAAGGTGTTAAAAGGCGGGCGGCACCGCTCTATGAATATGTACGTGTTTGTCGTTGTTTCAGGCCTCGCTGGGCGGCTCGCAGCGGCCATATTTAGCTGGTCAGAGCCCGCTTAATGAATCACGTGACTGCCTTCGCTGGTTGCCCGCGGGAGTGTTGACCCGCCGGGTCCTGCCACCCACAATCCGATTCCCACGTCTATATTTCAACAAGCCCATGAAATATGCAAAGAACAATTAATTGTCGGCTATATTATTACAAGAGCCGCCTCAACTTGAGGTTATACTATAATCAGGGACCGATCCTGGGTATTAATGTGGTCCTGACAATCACACCCCGACCCTGCTTTTTCTATTTGGATCCTTAGTACAAAAAGAGGAGTAAATGCAGCTCGTGCTTGCATGCGCGAATGCATGTCCATTAAACGGCCAATACCTGGAAGCCCTGCCCTCCCTCTTTTTTCCCCTAAATCCTGCGTCCCCCTCTGTTTCAAAGTTTTCTTGCACAGGCCTATTTCGCTGTAAATAATACTTTAATAAAGTGTATGAATGCCTGTACGTGGTTAACAATTAGGTGACATTTTTATCGGTGTTAAAGAGAAATAGTAAACCTTAAATCAAATACTTAAAATTTATAAACTATACTGTCGTTAAATAATTCATAAACTATAATTAGTTTATACGATATTTAATGCTTTATTAAAATAACTTCATCATTGAATAATTCATAAAGGTTTATATCACGAATTAACTTAAAATGCACTCAATTTAGCATAAACTTTCACAGGAGTTAACCTTCAAGCGATCACAACAAGGGTCTAGGTATACCGAAGGGCATGCCATCATACGTGGATACTATTCGTGTGCATGGGGGCCTTCAGGCCCTGGCCCTGCTCTTATGGCCCAACATTCGGCCTTGGATTATATATGATCTACGAGGGCTCATCTGGCGCTGGACTAAGTGCTTGCTGTGTGTCTACTTCCAGGTACCTCTTCTCCATCTCGCAAGGTGTCAACGCCTTCGACTACCACGAAAAGCTCAACCTGATAGGTAAGGGGTCTGCCGGGGCGCGCGGGGAAGAAGGCCCCAGCTGTCCTTGATAACATGGTAACATGGCCGCTTGTGAATTATTCATGGCGTAAGGGGGCTCCCCTCAGAGTTCGTTATTCCCACCGAGAAGGAGATGGGCCGCGCGCAAAGAATGAGGGGGTCATAGCAATGGATGTCTACTGTCATCTCACAATGCGCGCCATATTGATCACGTGAGGTCCGCTAAAAAATGGCCGGAAACAAGCCTTCCCACGCGCCGACGACGCCGCACCTGCCCAGCGCGGGCCGCTTTGTCGGGCCGTTAGAGGGGTGAAGGGTTGGAGGCAGGGGCGGCGGGCAGGGTGTTCGTGGGGACGGGAGGAGGCGTGCTGGGGTGTTGGGGAAAACACATGGACCCCATAGATAAATCGGACAGGGCCCTGGGTGTCATCTATGATGGCAATTAAAGAGCGCCGCCCCCTCGCATGTACAGCTGATGTATATGGGATGGTGCTCCTAAATCTGGCCGCCCCAGCATCCGCCCTGACCTCTGCTGGCCTGCATTGCCGTCAGCATAAGTGTGCACGCTCCTCCTTCCCGCCTGTACTGTCCACGACTACAGGCCCACATTAACAGAAATAATCTAACTACAAATGACAATAGAAAGTACCAGTAGTTGTGTCTTTACTTGAGACGCTTGTTTGTTTTTCTTTAATCATGATAATAACATTCATTGAATAAAACTCTTTTGAATTATGTATAATTGCAGAAAGCTCCTGCTAATAGGCAAGGCTGAATTTACATTTTTGTTTAGGTTAAACCCAGTCATACGTCAATATTATTTCAGTATTATAAAAACGCACTCAATGCCATATGGCTGCCTAATGTATATATAAATAGAAGTATGTGGGGGAGGTAGCCAACGTCATAGTCTCCTCTTGTTCTGTTTCAGCCACGGCTGGAGTGAACCACCACGTGTGCTTGTGGAACCCTTATGTGTACTCCAAGCCTAATGGGGTAAGTCACGGAATACAGCTATACCCGGCCTCACTGCTTGGTCAGCCCCGCGAGCCGGCCAAGAGTCCCTGGTTGACCGAGCCGGGCCACCCAGTCCATTATTTGCTATTAGAGCCATGCGTGTCCAGTAACCGTGTAATGTTAATTATAACACACGCTTTTAGAAACAATGCCTTGTTTTTCTGCTACGTCATACACAAGGGGGGTATTTTTCCGAACAAAAAACCCCAGCTTGGTTAGTTCATAATGCTCTTGTTGCTTTCGAGGCTAGAAAATTGAAGCGTATTAGCCGTGGAGTAATCTCCTATCTCTCAGCCCCGTGCTAATCTCTAGAGGGTCGAGTCGATAGCTCTGAACACGGCCCCGCCTCACGCACGCCTATTATGGGCCCTTTGTCTCAGCCGCCGGCTGCATTTAAATGCAATTAACCTGCAGCGTGTTGCCTGACCTGGCTACTCTTGACCTTTGAACCCATCCAGGTCCTCCGAGGTCACATGGCGAGTGTCGTGCAGGTGCAGTTCAACAAGAGTCGGGGCCAGCTCATCTCCTTCTCCAAGGACAAGGTGCTGCGCATCTGGGACGTCCAGCTTCAGGTGTGCATCCAGCGGCTGGCCGGCATGTTCCCCAAGGGACCGGAGGGTGAGAACACTTAGCATTGTCACAAGTCACAAAACTATATGAAATACAAGCTCATTGGATAGAATATGTTTTGTTAATTTCTAATATCTAAAAAAGTTTTTTTAAACTGTTTCTTTCCGGTCCATAACCTTTGTTTTTCTACTGATCATATAAAAAATTGTGTTGGGTCATTGTGTTTTCATAGTCTATAGGCTATTCTCCAATTTGCCATGAGAAAAAATTGTAGTTATACCTAGACTTTGTACTCCCAAGTACCCGTCGGTCTAAGAGTAAACGGATTATTTATATATCATAAATTATAGTAAAAGAATTTCTTGTCTAAAATTTCACTTACTGAAAAAGAAACAAACTTATTTCATCACAAATAAGTGTGCTCTAGCCTGTCAATAGGATGAAAATGTATTTTGAAATGATAAAGGTCCGTCATTGTGCATAGTTGGGCATGTACGTCTACACGCTGGTACTGTATTAATAATGCCTCCATCAAAATTGATGCCTTCCATGGCTGGTTATTACTCAGCGGGTTGATTTATACTCATCATTAGGGCTACCTCACAGTATGTATGCCATAAGCAGACGTCCGGGCTATACATTCTGATAAATCCACATGACAGCCATATAGAGAATAGTGAATGAAACTTGCTGAAATAATCTCCTCTCCCACTGACTTCATCAGAGTGTATAAAAGGAATAGTAAAAGAACGCATTCACAGTAAGTACTAAACTGCCCGTGGCTCTTCACTGTGCCTATAGCCTCATCACAATCGTAGCCAATCACTCATTCGTCTAATCCCATTTTTCACTAAAACCGTGTATTGTCTATTGTCCCTCCATCATTCTCCATTAATTGAGAAAGAAATGGATGCTCAGGCTGCTGCCGCGGGAACATAAGTGATCATTATAGTGATGTATTTGCATAGACCAGTAAAGACATAATTAAAGTGATGTATTCAGTAGGCAGCGAGCTGCTCGCGGCAGGGATAGAGCCGGCCGGGCTTGTGTTGATCAGGTTAGGTCAGAGCTGCTCGCTAATGCTCACGACAGGCCTTGCTTGTGTCACCATCTTACATCAACTGCTCGGCTCCAGTCGGGGAATAAAGTTGGTTCAAAACCCAAACGGTCACCTCGGTCCGTTACTGAATTGACAAACACCGATCACCTGCTCACCACTAGCTCATTAACTCGCGCATACGGCGTCTTTAATTATCACTGCTTTTAGTGCATGTATGACATATATATCACCTGCGTAGAGAGAGAATCACCCTTACCTTGGGCAGTTAAAGGACGCTGCTCATGTTGCTGTGTTAAGGACTTAAGGGTCATTGGTTAACCGTTTGATGTCTCATTGTTTACAGTAGAGACACCTCCCGCGATAAAATACAGTTTAACCTCCTCTCAATTTATTTCACGATCTGGTTGACGCTGTCATTTCAAGCTGCGAACCCAGCCAGTTAAATTGAAAATAGCCGACCGCACTGCCAAGCCGGGCGAGAAGGGGCGAAGAGCTGCCCCTGATGACGCATGACCCTGGTAATGAGGGACAATGAGAGGGGGCATTTGGCCCGCCATTTGCATACAAATTACCCCTCCAAACCATGCCGCTACGCCCACTGTCATGCTACCTGGACCGGGGACGAGGCTAAAACCCACCTCCACTGTCTCCGCCTCGTCTTCGCCTCCCGGAAGTGCCGATCACTCCCAGGGGGCAGTGCGCGGTCCCCGAACGAGGCGCGGCGGCCGGGATCGTTGTGATGTATATTCGGTTTTAATCCTCGGCTCTCTTTGGCAATCCTCGTGTCAGGCATAGATCATGTCGGCAGCAGTCCGCCGCCGATCGTCCGTCCTTCTATAGAAGAGTCGAGTTTTTAACGTGAAAAGTAATTTCAGGCGCACGCAACGCAGGACTAGGAACATTCACCAAACAAATGCGCTACTTAAGTGGGACTCGATGGCTTTGCTAGTGTTAGAGAGATCTCTACAGCCATATTTTGAATAGAAGTCGCTGTTCCAAACATTAGAGGACTATCATTTTCAATCTTTTCATAATTATCAAAAGCAAAGCCTGTTTCTGTCAACAAAATTTCAGTTTCTGTGTGTATATTTCTGAAATAATCATAATAAATATCTGACGTACAAGTGACATGTAGGGGGCTGTCATTTGCATGTGGCAAACTATACAGGGAATACGTCAAGTGATATGTTTTAGGGAATATTGTTGATGGTATTGTCTTGATATAGCTATAAAAGCATGTTGTGGATGCGCCTAGTAACCCTGTGACCCCGGACATGTCGCCGAGAGGCGTATCTCGGCGAGCACGTCCTCACAGAGCCGATTAGTTTTTATCGCTGCGATAGAAAGCTAATGCTCTGCCAGGTCATAAATATTGAGCCCGGACCAGCGACCCTTTCAGAGGCACGGCGATTCATGTTTCTTATGGCAGCCCCTGCCGAGCTGTTAATTGTTTCATGTAATGAAGAAAAATGACGTAATCCTTAACTACAGTGTTATGATAAATCCGGGGGTGGGCACCTTTCTCCATTACTTATTGACATTCTTATCATTTCATGGTGTACCAAACGAGCACCGCCAACAAAGACCCCATTATGCCTGCCTGTAATTACAGTGATAGCGAAAAAGCGGGTAGCCGGGGCCGACCAGATGGATTCGTGGGGCGGCCTTTTACAAATGAGGCCGCCAGCAGGGCCGGGCCGGGCGGTGTGGCCTGCTCGTCTTGTCTCCGCCCGCCGCCGCCCGCCACTGCTCCGTTATGGTCCATCATCTGTTGCTGGCATTCATTGTCTTACGATCGCGGCAGGGCAAAACAAATGATGTCATAACAGGGCGGGGTTGTGGCCAGCCTTCACGGGTGGCCAGGGAAACAATACATAATGCGGACTATGCGCGCCGACAGCCATTACTCGTCGCCCGCTGTCTTTCTGCAGCCAGTCGGCAGGCTGCAGAAGCCAATGGGTGCGTAATTTGTGTCGACAACTCCTATGATGCATTGCTAAACATCCAAGGGAGCGTCTAAGTATCCCAGTGTGAACAAAAGCGGCGTGACGCGGACCCGGCAGTCACAGGCTGCGGCTTAAAGCAGCCCACTCAGCCTGGCTGATAATTTGACACGTATCCTCCAGGGTATTTACCCAAGATTGAAGGCGAAAAGAATAAATGAGTTTATATAACGTCTGTCATCTCCTCGTCCAGCTCAACGGCCATTGCTACAGAAACAGGGCCATATTGTGGCGGGAAGGGGTGGGTATCAATATACGACCGGTACATGGCTGGTCTTTTAGCTGTGTAGAAGGGTTAACCCCAAGTTTAGCACCGTCATCGTGTTAGCTGTGCTACAATCTTATGGTTTAGAGTATCAAGGGAGCTGCGAGCGTAGACCTCTACTTGATGTCAATAACCATCTGATAAAAAATATTATCTTTCCACTCTGGATTAGAGATCGGTTATTGGCAAGTTTCTCTGATTGGTGGAAAGGTTTAAAGGATAATCAATAATTCTACACAAATGACAGTTATTTGTTTCAAATAGTTCAATCATCGATTAGGTATGCAAGTATTGTAACATGCATTTAGACCAAAGTACTGCATGACCTACAACGCTAATGTACTTACAATATTAATGAAACTTAATAAAGACAAATGAAAAAGTAAAACAGTCCTTTCAATGTGTTTCCTGCAGTTATGAGCACGCTGTTCTTCGACGAAGTACGGAACAAGCTGTTTATCACCTTTAACTACCAGCTGACTGTGCTGGAGATGAAGCCTGAGATCAAGGATCGGATCATGAGTCACGAGAAGCCGGTGGTATCTGCCCACTACAACTCTATGTACAACCAGGTAGGACCGTCATTTGGGTCACTCAGGCTTAAGGGAATCGGATATAATTATAAATATAGAGTTTATTTTGAGCATTGCATCCTTAGACTGTTGCTCTCCAACGACGCGGCTGATGAATGC
Source organism: Lepidonotus clava (assembly GCA_936440205.1). Lineage (NCBI taxonomy): Eukaryota > Metazoa > Annelida > Polychaeta > Phyllodocida > Polynoidae > Lepidonotus > Lepidonotus clava. The sequence continues at coordinate 22,278,712 of OW387134.1, forward strand.
ACCTATATCTGTTGAATGATATTTCAATATCCATATTTGTGTAAAAACGTTAGTTATCCTTCCCAAATACAACACTCAAATTGTCCTATCCTTTGGGTCTCTCTGCTTCCTTATTTCTAGATGTTTGAGTTACTTTTTACTTCTTCTTACAAGTCATCATTTTGTTTTTAATGTAAAGCTATGTGAGTTCAAATTCTAGGACTGCTGAATATCCCAAAATATTCTACCATTCTTAATTGTAGAATTGTGAAAATGTTGAACTCTTTCTTGCTTTTCCAAATTGTTGTTCTTCTCTCCCCCCGAGTGAGAAGAACTTTCTTAGTGAAGTCAGACATCTGTTTTTTTTTCAATTTGCTTGGTTAAAAAAACCCTTGTACATGTATTTGTGAAGAACCCTCAACAACGTGTTGTCATTAATATGATACTACACATGCTTCCAGATGTGTCTTAATGTTGTTTCGACTTTCATACCTTTTATAAATGTTGTTTTAATATCGTCCGGGTATTTGTCTTTGACGGGGCAGCATAATACGTTCTTATGCTCTCACTTCAAACCTGGAAAATATCACCATTTGCTTATACTTCTTACGCCTGAACTTAGGAGAATATCTGAAAACCACAAAATTACCTGTCCCGTAGAATTATGTTAAACATCCCAATTAGATAGTTAAGATTCCAATCTTAATTAGGTACAGGGCATACGAAAGACAATCTTTTGCAGTTTTGGAAATAGTGTAAGAAAATGGTGTAAGTAGTATAAGAAAATGTTGTAAGTAGTATACGGAATTGGTGAGAGTAGTATAGGGAAATGACTATTCTTCTCAGGCGCTTATACGCAGGCACACACTGTGTACCTTGTCGCCTAGACGAACAGACCGGGGCATAGCGACCGTCAAGACTAGTATGAAGGATTATGTGTCATCTTATTTGCAAATATGATTTTGCTTCCCATCTACCAGCAAATCTTTTGGTTTTGCTGCAGTCGTACTTTATCTCTCTCCCCGGTCGGCGTCCGCCGCGGTTGCCCGGGGGATCGATCCCGAGTTCGGGGAGTGGGACGGAGGTGACTGTGGGATCATAGACAAGGTGACATCAAAGGCCGTGATGAATCATAACTAGGCCGTGTGAAATTTAATTTCACACGAGGCCGTAGCACTCCAAGCATTGGGTATTCAGCCGTAAGATGGAGGTGGTGGTGAGTCGGGCCGGTCGGGGGTAGGGGGCGGCGGTGAGTGATATGTTTGGGGTAGGGCTGGTGGGTACTACTTGGGAGGGACAATGCTCGTGCTGCTGATGAATCGGTTGGCAGTGACAGATCATAATGATGATGGCAGCCGAGGGGCCAACGGTACCAGGCAGTAGAATAGTAAATACGGGCTATCCCCAGCTCCCCGTCAGCACCAGTACCGCCGACCACCCGACTCCAGCCCGCTACTCCTGCGGCGCCACACACATTACACATTCACCCATCATCGCCCACTCCCCTAGCTCCTCCTGGGTTTTAGGTTAGAACGCTGGCATGTTCGCCCGAGCGGTAACAGCATAGGCGCGCACGGTGTGTCTGTTTGGGAGAGGGGTTAGTCGTGGCGTAGATGTTGGCACTGTTGCTGCAGCAGTTGGCTGCGTTGTGGGTTGCGCTGAGTGAGGGTTAGATTATGTGCGGGTCTGATGTAAATTCTGCTCATTTGTGGTCATGTAACGGGCAGTAACTCCCCCCCCCGCTATATGTGCCCCTCCCCCAGCGGTGACGGGGCCGAGCTGCTCAGTAAACGAGCGTCACCCCGACAACATGGCCACCCCTCACCCCCCACCACACACTCCCACAAACCCCTTGGAGCATATGCCGCATGCCGCGACACCTAGTGTGACAGACCAGAGTCAGGGGAAGGCAACACGCGGCGTCAAATTGCCTCCTGTGTGTTGCCCCCAAACCAGACGCTGTTTACTTTAGTAAAGACATTCTGTCATGAGAAGCTTTGAAAGATATCATTGGGCATCAAGACTGTGCAGGTTGGTAGAAATGAATATCTATCATTTTTTCTTAATAGTGCCAATTAACGACAAAAAGAATGAAGGAAGAAAATTTCACCAGCCTTTTCTGTAGGAGGTTGTGCTCACCGGGCTACAATCGATACATGCTAATCCCTGTGGCCTTAATGAGATATGCCATAAGGCTGACACGATGGCCGGTCGTAGTCACCCCCCCCCCCTCCGGTCTAACAGCCCCCCCCCCCCCCTCGAGAAGAGGCGGTCTCAGGTCTAACCGGGTGGTAAACCCCATTAGTGATCGGCGGGTAGACAGGTCTGTGTTTGCTGTCATGGAGAGGGTGGGGGTTGGACGGTCCGTCTCAGGGTCTGTGTGTACCCCCTAGTCGTCCTACTTCCCATGACACCCCTACCTCTCCCAGCCCCAACCGCCCAGGGATCGCGTCTCCATGCCTCCCCCTTCCCCTCCCCCTCCTATCACCACCGTCCTCTTTTTGCCTGTAGACCCCCAAGTACTCAGGCTCTCCAGCCGCGCCCTAACGTTTTATCATAAGCCCGCCGTGCACGAGCCGCTCTCTGCTGCTATCCCAGTCACTCGCACATATCTCTTTATGCTAATTTGTCGGCGGTGGCAGCGCCAGCGGCCACCTCTCAGATGCTATCTGCTCGCTCACACGTGCGGCGCTCACTACGACTCAGTGCGCGGGTTCAATTAGTACGCAACTTATTATTTCAGCAAACACGGACGCCCACCACGGTTCAGCTGCTCGGCACGACTGGTGGCGGGCGTGGGGCGGCGCGCCAGGCAGGACGGGCACTAAGCAGAGATGCCACTTTTCCTTCTTTTTAGACAAAAGTAATTTTAAGAAAGAAAAACATTACTTTTATATTCTGAGGCAACACATAGTATTTCTAAAAGCTCTTTTTAATGTCACAATGAATATGATATGTGATACTATTCCTTTTTTTATTCCTACTTAAAATCTGGGTTCTCCCTGCTTAAAATCCGGAAAGTCTGTTTTAACAATTTTCATGTTCATAGAGTGACATCTCTGACTAAGGGACAGGGCGACAAGAAATCCAGTTAATGCTATAGTCAGCCGGGGGGTTGGGGCGGGTAAATTATTGTACAACCCAATGTAAGACAAGTTAAAATGAAAGTTAAACCGAAATGCTGCTGTGGCAGCAAATGAAAGGTCTATTCGTGGACCAAAACGTGGTCTTATGCTGAACGTGTATATGTATACAATCATGGTGCAATTTCTGAACTTGCAGAACAGAAATAACTGAGCCAAATATATCTATCTTGCTTTATAGATACACCATGTTTCAAATGATTGCCGGGGAAGGAATAGCTAAGATCCAATATCTGAGGCACCACATTCAACTGACGCTTTGAGGCAAGCTTTGCTAGTTTGCTAAGTCGTCATAATAGACGGATGGATACAATACATTTACTCTGTGGCAATTAATTTGTTCTCAGCGCGCCCAAGCCCGCCGCTTAATGATGAAGGGAGCAGGGGCCGGCTGTATTGACCGTGGTCATTATCTCTATTGACCAGTATGGGGACGTCCCATGCTGGTCGTGGTTATCGCTGATATTGACGGCCGCGTCAGTGGACGCAGCCAGGACACCCCCACCCGGGTCAGGCTCACTGATTGGCGCGCTAATAGCACCAGCTTAGTACTAAGATGACGCAACGGAGCGTCACTGGCCTGTAGAGACCCCCTGCAGAGAGAGGGGGATCTGTCAGTAGCCTCATGAATGCCACATTACCTATTCATTGGCGGGACTTGATCCCAGAGTGTCCGCCAAGGGGGGCCCACCAGCCGCTGGAGGTGCTCCATATGGCCAGGGAAGGGGCTGAAGGGGTGAGGGGTGAGGGGTCGCGCCTGGCGGAACCAATGATGAAATGGCAAAAATAACAGGTTTTAACCGAAATGATGTTGTTTGAGGTAATGAGGTGGAGAAATCCAATTACGACCCTTTATTTGCTGATTGGAATTTGGTGTGCGGTGTTAATTGTATTAAGGCGCAGGGTGAGTCATTTGGAGGCATTTGGGCCATGCGGCGGGCCGGGGCCGGGTGCACGGGCCGTGTGCCCCACTGGTGGGCCGGCCCGCTCCGGTTACCGCCTGATCAACACAGGCCCATCAATGGAGCACTTATATATCTCCGATGGGCGCCGACTCCATCTCCACCGCCCAGCGCTGCCATCGATCCCCCTCGGCGTACTCGAGTCGTATTTGCAATGTGGCTGCAAGCCATACAATACAGCGGGGTCTTTTGTTCCCCAATTCCCACCCAGCCCCGACTGGCGTACATAACCCCCAGTCGCGGTGGCAGGTCTTGACGTAAAGGCCTGTTAAACATCGCCTGAATGGATTTCAAACCACTGAATAAGTTATGAGCCGGCGTACAATTAAATGATAATCCACTTCTCGGAGTCTCGTCATCGCTCAGGGTTTTTACGATCAAACGCACTTTATCAATTTTCCAATTTTTGGTTAGGATTCTCATTATAGCGTCTTTTCCTCACATCAGACACGTTTTGAGCACTAACTTGTTTGATGAAGCAACCTTGTTACAAAAAGGGATTACAGACAGCGAATCGTGTAATTTGCCTGAAAAAAAGAGGAAGCAGAACATTTTATGTTGCAGCACGCCGTCTCAACGGCCCCCATGACAATCGGCGGTGGGCTGGGTGAGAATAGATGCCTTACATCATCACCTGTCCTCGTTTTTACAGGTATTAAACGATCATTTCCCCCCGACTGTAATATATTAGATAATAAAGGGCCGAGACGGATAGGGCGGCCGATAATTCCTGAAGGCTACCCGCTCTGGTGACAGCAATAAAAAGCTTTCAGGAAGACATTCATCTGGCCGCACAGCTTTTTGTTATGACATCGTATTGGTGGTAATGACTGGCGCCGAGTCGTGGAGTACGTGGAGGGGCCCTGTTTGTGTTGTAATTAGAGCCCCTCCTCGGCTCTGCCGCCTCACCCCCGGCCCGGTCAATGGTCGCACCCCGTACCAGCCGCCGCGACCTACGACGAGGGCGACCGGCGACGTCGGCGGCGTTGGCGACTAATGACAGGCGGCGAGGTGAAGCCATCAGGCGGGGCCGAAATAAAGGCTCGCCCTTAAAGTGACACCGGCCGCCCTTCACAGGGGGCACTCGACTCATCAAACCAGAGTGCCTCTTGTTTCTCCGGATAAAAATTTGTTTAAAGATCCTTCAGCTCACCATAGATTCGTACAATGGACGTTCAGTCCTCCGAGATTTCGATTCCTTGCCAGTACATGAGATTTTCTATTGATGATTATTTTTATATAACCGATTGCTATAGATTTTGAAACGTCAAGTAAACGTATGGATACCCCATGCTACTTTACAATTATGGTTCTCACAATGCCAGAGTCACCTTTATAGATATCGTTGTTTTTGTACCTTTTTTATACCTTTTTCATGAATAGACTTTTCATGTACAAGTACAGTTTACATGCAATTACTGATCGTAAAAACACTTTATACATATATAGGCCTACATGTACATATATATATATATATATATAGATATATATATAGATATATATAGATATATATATAGATATTTATATATATATATATATATATATATATATATAGGGTATATAGACACACACACGAACAGTTTGTCACATACCACCGACTGACGCATATATAGACTATATAAGACATGGTTAAGGGCGTCAGAATCCCCTGCTAGTTGGAGGTCAGGAGAAGGGCAAGGGCAGAGCTGGTGCCTTAGCAGTATGGAGCTGCTGACAGCCTTACAAAGAGAAGCTGGGCCAGGCCGAGCTGTGTGTGCTAATGACTTATGCATGTTGGCCCAGCCTGGGATGGCGGGACGATCACTCTAATATGACCACCAAACAGGGTGCGCTATGTCCAAATGTCAGAGTTATACAAAGGAGGTGAGACCCGCCGCCACAGATCGACCGGACCAAAGACCTGGAGGTTTTTACCACACCTTTGTGCACCAAGATGCATGTTTATTGAACACGTACATAGGTCTATTGCATGAAGAGAGTAATAGTTGTGTCAAGAAACTACAAAAATTAAAGCATGTTATCAACGACATGGTCCATGCTTGTTTATTGTACATGGGTAAATTAGGTTTTACACATGGAATATGGGGCCTTCCATTTAGCATATTTAAAAAAGACCCCCCAACCCAACCCACCCCCACCCCCCTTAGGCAAAAATACGCAATAGATTTGTACTAGAAAGTACGCACGTTTTCAACAATCTCAGAGGCCCCCTTGTCCCCTTGATGCGTACATATACTTAATGGAAAACCCCTATCCAAGATGCCTATACATGTAGCAGTGATTCAAAGGCCATATTTTTATAATGGGGATATGGAAAGAGAAGCAATTCATACTTATAACGGTGCTGCAAGACGTAGTTAAAATTTAACTAGCCAAGTATTGTCTCTGGATGTCTGGAGGCCTGTGGGGGTGGGCTGGTGCCATGGCTGCTGGCAGATAGAGGTATTTTTAATCTCGGTCTGCCTGCTTAGATTTATCTCTCGCTGCGTGCGGCAAACCGCGACAAACAACCGAAAAGGGCCGCGTTGGAAAGAGAAGCCATCATCTCATTGACCTCGGACCTCGTTTTGCCGGAAGCAGACAGCAAGCCGTGATTACAGAAGAGGAAATACCCCCGGAGACATCCTACAGAGGGCCGGCCGCCTGTTTTGTTACGGCTCATGAGGAGCTGTTAGGGAAGGCAGAGATTTCCGCGGCCCGGCGTAATGATACAAGTAGGAGCGCATCGTTAGGCATGGCTGGCCATCAGGGGGGTCCAGTAATGAGTGGAGTTGTCCATTTGCCGGTCGACTCGCCGTGCTTCACACCGGAGATGAGGGCCGCGGTAATGTTAAGCGCCCCATCAGAGGACGCCCTGCCATGACCCCCACAGAATGCCTCTTGGTATCCTGGAGGGCACCGCCAAAAGATGGCCAGCACTTCTGTGGTGTATATCATTGCTACATACACCTTGTATATCATTGCTGGAGGTGGTGATCGCTGCCTCCAGTGAAGGACAGGGAGAGGAAGGGGGGCACTTGATCCCAAATCAGGGATCGACTTGGAAACCACGGCCAAGATGTTTGGTTGGTGGGGGTTAATGTCAGAAACGTTTGCGTGGTTCACCTGCCAAACATTACAAATTCTGGCGGCCAATTATACGGTAGATCAAGCAGTAAAATGCCCACAATGTGAAACCCAAACAATGTAATGAGTACATGCCTAAATTCTGGACATGCTTACATTGTGCTAGTTGTGGACTGAGGTCGTCTTCTTACGTCAGAAACGGGTGGGGAAGCAATTAGAATTTCACATACGAGGGGTTAGAAGTCTGAGTGTAGCTATTCCTACATGGGAATGATAACTAGTCCCCCCCCCCCACCCGCTCGCAGGCAGGCCTCCCCCTGGAGAAAGGACGCCGTGGCCCCTCCTGCCCCTCCCTCCCTTACCAGCCCCTACCGTCTCGTTTGTCATGCGCCCTGCCAGTAATTGCCCTCCTAATGTTTGTCCGTTCTCAAGCGCCGCTTGAGGAGAAACTGATGGCAGGTGGATTTGATCATTTTGCCATTCATCACCGTCGGTCTATCATCCTTAGCACGGTGCCAACCCTAAGTGTACACTGGGCGGATACACTACAGGTGCCCCGCCGTGCAGAGCAGTTCTCCCGGACTGCTTTCAAAGGGAAACCCGCTGGTTGATGGGGCTTCTATTCTGAGGGGAATTCGCCAGCTATAAGCTGTATGGTAAAACTGCTGGGTGGTAAGCTGGTTGTCTCCACTGGAGGCCAACGCCTGAATTTCCCTCCATACGCCCACCCCTTGGCTCAGTCCATCATCCGTTGCAATTGGTGCCAGAACAGTACGTCTTCATTAATGGTACTTTTAATATTTAACACTCGCAGGCACGCCCTTCATATATTTCACGTAATCAGAGCACAGATTTATTGACTAATATATGTCTTTCATCTTCCATTTTTAAAGTGCTGCTCGCAAGTTGATCGATGTACGTATTTTGGGCTAATTATACTCGCTTCTTCATGCTTGATGGCGATATGAAGATAATAATTAAATGTAGTGAAGACTTTACCGAGTCCGTAGTGATAAATGGTGGTTAATGCCATTGTTAACTTTCTTTGAAAAACTGAAATAAGATAGTCAACTTTTGTATTCATATAATCACATAGGGACACTCTTCTGGTTAAGCCGAAGAGAAAGTATCCGTGTGGCATACATGCTGTGAAGCTTTAAATATTAAATGGTTTCCCCATGGAAAAGTGGGACCTGCTTAGGTTAGGCGCATTGTAAAGTGTCGGTGAGCAGTAGAGAGTTGAGTGGTGACTTTAACTCGTGTTTACTACTCTCCAGCAGCTGGCATTTGTGGTAATCTGATAGCGCATGCACAACACTAAATATACAGGAGCGCGTGGACGGAATAAATAGACCATCACACTTCTTCATCCAGTGTGCCAGGACCATTGGTGGGTATTTGTGTAATGTATGCAAGAAAAGAAGAAAGTCCTTGAATTAAACACTCTTGCCTTAGGTAAATTCAACTAGTTGGGTCGGTTGTCAATTCGAGCCTGATCAAAAATCTGTTGGAATAATGAATGTAGTCCTCTTACATATTTACTCTGAGGGAGATAACGATTTTATCACTTGTCATTATCACATAATCCCTACTCAAATGGTCTTGTAACACAATTTCGAACCACTCATACTTCAGTGGGAGAAAAAGCCCTATTGTGTAATCAAGCCAAGTCAATTTAGACTACACATCGGAAAGTAGAGGTTAACTGTTCTGAAACTGCAAACGTTTAACTTCTGTTTAATCGTTATGAATAAAGGTCAAATAATTTACCAGCATTTAGGCTGCTTCAATAGTCTTGCTTGTGGTTTAAGTAAGGTCTATATTGACTGAGATTGCATGCTTGGCTTACTTTTAACTTTAAATGCAACGCCATGGAATACAAATGAGCTTTCTGTTCGTTTCATTTCAATGAAGTGTACGTACTAATAGTTCAGTTGCAAAAGTGTACCGTAGCTAGCTTCGGTCATGGTAAAACAGGGTTTCATTCGGACACTGGTCAGTATTAGCAGTCAGTACTCAGCTGGTCGATAAAAACGTCTCTATTTCCATATTTCTCTGGCTCCTCTGGTGCAGAAGAGATGTCCTTGAAACCTATGTCGTCATTGTGGCCACCTGCATCCTGGGTTTGTTAGGCTCGAGTCTGACCTCATGTACATTCTATTGGTCATAGGTTAGGCGGGGGAGGTCTAGTTGTGCAGGTCTGTGGCTAGATAACCTAGGTGCCGAGTGGCCGGGGGGAGGAGGAGGAGGCGCAGGGCCGGCGGTACTGTCAAAAGATAGCCTCCCTATGCATTGGGAGAGCACTGCGACGAGATCAATTTATCTGACTATTTATCTGATTGTCCGATATAATGGGGACGGTGCCGAATCTGCTGTGCTGCATGGTTTGAGCCATTATGGCCCAAATGGATGCCGACGGTGGCAGTGCGGCGCCACCTCCGGTAGGGGGCAGCAGTGTGGGCCGGGCGCCCCCAGCCGTCAGGGCCCGATGAATGATGCCCTAGGTGATTACTGCGCGCACATCCCCAACATTTGAGGAATGTCATCCAACACCCTGTTATAAATGCTAGACACCACTCTCCGAGGTATGCCTGTTCGCACCTTGCCGGATCAAGAGCTTGGCAATTGGGAACTTTTTGAAACGTCATTAGTCAGCGGGCTGAATAGAAAATGTCCCATGGGCTTTGTAAGCTATTTTCTAACCAGATTACTCATACAAGAGAGGTCCCCGTGTTAGACCTTACAGTGCAGGTAAACGCACGTGTACATACAGTACTGTGAGTGGTGGTTTCAGAGAAGCGGGTATAGTAGTAAACTGAATATCCACCTGAATAATGGCTACCCTCTTATGGTGCTGAGGTGGGCAAAGCTTTGACCTTTAGGCAGGAAATAAACCCCCGGGACATGTTATCGTTGAAAAAATCTAGTGTGACTAAGCAAAAAGAATAAATCTATTACTTTCATACACAATATGATATTATCAAGTTTTAATGATTTTTCTGAATGTACATATCCCTAAAAGTTGCACCATTCCCTTTTGCATGATATAAAATGGTTTCATAGTATGGCATGATAAAAAAAAACACCTCCATAGTTTATACTAGTCTTCCCCACAATTTTCCATGCGTCATAAAGGGAAAGTCCCGGCGCCCTTTCGGAATGTCAGTCATGTAGTACCGACGTGAAACGCGTAGGTTGAACAAAAGAGCCGGCCTAGGCACTTTTGTCCTTTAAGAGGACACCCCAGATTTACCAGACGTCCCAGCAACAACTGAAGTAACTGCTCCGTTCCTGTTTAGTATGCTAGGGCCTTGACGGGTTGGGCAAATAGTCAAAGACAAAGCTCAGTCGGGGAGGGAATGTCTTGTCTTTGGTGAGGGCACATGGACGCGGTACACGGCGATAATGAGACTAACGCTCCATGTCTCCGTTTGTAATGAGGTGCGCCCATGTCACACCAAAGGCCGCTCATTATCAACTACCCCTGCAGATTAGGCTAATCTTCAGGCCGCGTGTATGGGTATTCTAATATTCCCTCTGGATACCAAACCTTTCGTATGTTCGTATGACAGAACGTAATACTTGGACAGTTTTGTGGTATTGAACGTTCTACTTTCTGCCACCATACATGCATTCTTCAGTTAGTGGTTGACATGTATCCACACGCTTGTTTTACATCTACCCTATGACCTCAACAACGATAGTACCACTAAAGTACATTAGGTTAGCTAAATTGAATGAAATTCAAAAAGACAGGAAAATAATTCAATGGAGTTTATGTTAAATCTGCTCGATGGTCTCTCTTCAATTGTTGAACGGTTATGGTTATCTTATTGCTTTGCCTTTTTATACATCCAGGGCCGTCGTGTCTGTTATTGTTGGTCGAAAGATTGATGGTTAACCGGCCATGAACAGTGACATTTACTTCAAAAAAAGGAAATGGTCAAAGTAGTCCTAGAAGCAGGCTAAACTGATCAATAAAAAAGCATTATGCATATCTTAGACAAAACGTTCTTTTTGCTCATTTTTGAAGATGCATTCCAACAATTTTATATCAAACCAATTTCGAAGTGCCAGACATTGAATTACCATCAGTAAGATATGGTTGGTGTGATTAAGGCAAAGTCTTTACCATTATCCCTGCATCTTATGTGGCCATTTAGCTGTTCAATCAACTAACCAATAATTATAGTCGTACCATGCTACTCATTATGTTATTATTGGCAGGTTATCTCAAGTGTCTTTATTCTTTATACATAACGTTTATTCACCAAGAAAATATACCCATAACATATTCTGTGTAGTTGGATAGTGTACCTCTTGGTACTTTCTCAAAGGATACAGTAAACGTCAAAGGAACCCCGCTGTTCTCTTCACCAAACCGATTGTGTAGAACATATTGGTCTTTGTGGTTATCACGACCGACAAGAAACGACATCTAGCACCAGATGAGACAGTGGGTCCGCAGAGAATAATAAGCTATGCATGGATAGGATAAAAATATGGCCTGTGGCGGTAATGTTAATTGAGGACTTCTGTGAGGCTGCTGATAAGCAGATGTCATTCAGTTCCTGTGTAGATTCACCCAATCAAACAGGCTTTACTCCGCAATTCTCAATCCATACAGCGTTCAGTGAACTGACAACCAGTGACTTGACTAGCTTCTTTCAACAAAATCCACTGGGTATAACCTGAGGGTATTACTAAAACTGTACCGAGATAAACGCATAGGAACTACGGCGGCGTTCCCAGATTATGCATGCGTCCGGCTGATGATTGTGTATTGTATAAGGTCAGGGCGTCACGGCCTCCGAGCGGTGTGATCAAGCAGATGGATGGGATTACCACTGCGTATATGGCCCTGGGTACTGTATATGGGCACTGACAATATATTCCCTAGCTGAATACTAGTGTATAACCCAGGTGCGACCACTAACATTAGATTTTCTAAGTTTTTTTTTCATGGGGTTTCCCATGCTGAAATATAGGCCATCGACCAAGACCAGAAATGCATACAAACTGTTTATGGTCTTAGCTTTGCTCACCACATTATGATTTAACGACTAGGCTGAGGCCAATGTTTAGTAGCATTACCAGTGTCTTGAGAATGGCCTCTCTCCCCACCCACGTACCACAGGTTCCACCTGACCCCCTCTTGCCTGTCAACATACCTCCGTCCCCTGCCTTCCCGTCCAATCACCTGAATGTCACCAGGACAGCAGAGAATGATGGTTCCAGGTAAACCTCTTGCCCTTCGCTTCCTGTAATAGCTCATTTTAGTATGCAGATGCATACAGCGGGTTTTAAAGATTTGCCCTAGAAACCAGTGACATTTTTAATAATGATTTCAGCCCAAGCGATTCTAAATGTCTTAAACTGACGTTTTGGACTTGAAGAAGTGGTTTATTCCGGATTGTCACGACATCACATTGTTTAATCTAGAGGAGAAAAACTTTACCCGATGTGAATGACTTGGTTCTCTTGTGAAAGGAATTTTGGAAAAAGAAAAGGTTGATAGGGAGGTTTATTGGGGAGGGTTCCGCAGTTTATGCGCGTTTATTTTCTCCCCAGAACGCCCATTGGAAGAACTGTCAACCATGTCCGCCCAGCCAGAGTCGACTTGAAGTTGCCATCGATCTCTGTCACTATGGTTACCATTACCGTGGAAACATGCTAGAGAACATGACAGCTTTTTGGAGTCTCACTCAGGTCGTGTGCTTTCTCTGCACACAACCTTTCTGCAGCAAGACATTGCCCAAGAAGACCATTTCGTAGTCATACTGTCCTTTATGACTGCTCACTCGTATATCCATTCCAAAAGAGAAACTGTAGATTCATAGAATATATATTGCTGCTACCAATGCTGTGTACTGCCTCCTAACAATGTTTTAGTTTATATGAGCAGTGTTTACATTCAGCACATAGGCCAGTAATTGCCCTCCTACGGTGTAGCGGCTGTGGAATAAAGCAGCCTATATCCTACAAGAGGCGCCCTATACTGCTCCTGGTAGGCTTTATGTGGTAGGGGTTAGTGCTCGCCATATTCCCCAGATGGCGCTGGCTGAAACAGGAAGCGGAACTTGGTGATGCTGGAAAGGTTGGTTTGGGGGGAGGCAACATGGCGGCGCGCCGGTGGTGGAGGGGGCCGGTGATCCGTCACTGTCAGAGCCGGGCTGACCCGACCACACGGGAAATGATTAGTCTCTAAGATGCAGGCGCTCTCTAGCCTCAATTAAATTGAACCTGCGGCATGGGGTAAACAGATGCTTAGTGAAGGCTGAGAAGTTTGCGTTGCTCCTTTTCTGGAGTGTCCTTTAAGATCATCGGGAAATCCCGGCGATCAGAAGGGGGAATTGCTTTTATTTGATGAGAAAGAGTTGGTTTTGTGCGTTGCAACAGGTAGCTTCAGGGCACAGGGAATGGCTTCAGACTGTGGAAAGACTTCACGGAAAAGGAATTGCATGGGGATGGAAGGTCAATTGACTGTCCCTAGTATCACATCAGATATTTTGTGTTATGCCTTAAAGGTTTGAAAAAAGATTAATTTCCTGACGATGGTGTCCACTTTTGGGGTTTTACGTGTCGATATATATATATGCAGATTGATGTTACACATATCAATCAATTCTTAAAGGACTATCCATCAATTTGAAGAATACTTCATATTTTCATCTGCAAAACTCAAGCTGCATTACAACCACTATAACTACCGCTACAAGGTCCATATGGATTTAATCGTCGAGGCAATGGTTCTCCAAATCCCTACGTCAGATCGCTTGGTTACAGTTCCCCTTATTCGCCCACCACTATAATGATTATCTATACAATTACCAGTTAATACGGCAGTAAACGGACGGTAGCCTCCCACCAGATTTAGGAATGATTAGGTGCCATTGTAGTTGAACCCAGCTCCAGGGTGGCGGCCAAGGTCGCGACCCAGTTGCCTTAATCGTACACCTTGTAATGCTCTTTGATTGCCCCCTAACAGAGGACTAGAGTGGTGAGCGGTCCTCATGCATGCTAAATGTGATCATAATCCCGGGTTTTCTGTAAAAGTAGCTTTCCATTTATCTACATTAATGTCAAATTCATGACACCTTTAATGCAGAAGCATGACTAGAGAGATAATGATGGTCCTCCAGGGTGTAGGTGACTTCTCTAGGCGACGCGCTGCAGGTACACTGGAGAAAAGGTTAAAAGGCACGGTTCATCTGATGACAGAGCTAACTCACTGTCTGACAGCCGCCAATGACTAGGTAACTACCAATAACTCTGCTCCAGTGCCAATGCATACAAAACTCCTCCAAAACTTGCCTTTGCCAAACTCCAATATCACCTTCTTAATCAACATTTAATGATTCTATCGAGTGAAATGAAGGGGTGTTCGAACTTGAACTTTTAAACTGAATTTGTTTTCTTGCTTTTTGACACAGAATAACCGAAAAGTGAAATTCCTATTCACACAGAGTAAACGCCGTATTGGAACAATGAATGAACCAGTGCATAGCCGCAGTTTTCTGACTTATGGCTAAATGTAGCCAATAGCTCTTTACATCCTATACGTATGTATGTAATGCCTAGTTTTTGTGAGAGGGGCTTGGGACGACTGTGAATGCGCCACATGACGGACGGTGTCTATATTGGGTCAGCCGACCCACCCAGCTCTCAGTATGCACCCCAAACCACCCCACTCCCATCACAGCCACAGCAATACTAGAGTGTGGAGGGGAGCAACCACCCTCGTCCTCTTTACTGGAGTGTCTAGGACGGCCCCCTATTTCAGATAGGCAGTTTTTAGTCGTGGCCTCTGTCTGCATATGTATCAGTGTGTCTTAGTGAATAAAGCAGGCCGTACCATTGCACCACACACAAAAGGTCCGCCGTCGGTTCTCGCTCTCAGTCTCCGTGCTGATTGTATCGGTCGGGTTTGCGGATCAGCCGGCCAGCCGAACTACTCTCCAGGACATGCCTGGAGATTACTGGTCACTGCCACACCAATCCCCCGCCGATCCACATGGCTATACTTGGTATGCTAGATTAGACAATCCAATTCCACTGGTCTCTCATGTACATTGCTACACTTCATGTTACACTCCTTCCCCCCCTCCGAGCCAGCCCCAATGGATTGCCGACTACCATCTCACTACAGCAGGCCTCTCAGTGAGGGCGGACATATATCCCCGACAGGCCTGTATTAATAGCCCAATATGACTACTGAATTTTCTGACGATCGGCAACAGCAATATGAGCCTTTGGTCGAATTTAGATGAGTCATATAATGTTTGGTAATGCTGCCCGTGGGCCTAGCATGTGGCAGCGGGGTATTTATCACCGGCCTGCTGGCCTACATGCCATTCTGGGACCGGGCTGACTGCACATTAGGTCATTCTGGCCTAATATTGCATGCTGCAGTACAAGCTTGCCTATAAATATAGCTGATCTAATCATTCAACACGCAATACCCCACACACGTTGAAATATAGCTCATGCTTTAAAGGAAGCAAATTGATGGACCCATTACAGACTAGCCCGGAACACGAAACAAATACTAGGCCTATGCATTGTGATATTACATATAAAGGAAGCGATATACCAAAGTCAGCTGGGACTCATTCTCGGTCAATACAAATAGCATTTCCCAAGGCAGCCATTGTGATTTTCATTGTCCTGTTTTTATTGTCAATTCATTACTTGTTGTCATAAGCCGATGGAAAACCTTTGTGAGCCTAAATGCGCGTTTATTGACCAACACTGTGTGTATGTCAGCAGGTTAGCCCATCAGATGGCGGGGATGGTTTTGCTGGCGCCCAACAGAGGGCGTCGGCAGCATGTCAGCGACACGAGTTGCCCGGAGGACGTTTGATGACGGGGGAAACCCCCCAGACAGAGGCCAGTGCACCCACCTCCATTGTATGAATCGATAAGTGTCTTTTCTGGGCCCCACCACCCCTTGCTGACTGCCACACGTGCCTCACAAGTTCTTTCTGTAGGAAATGGCTCCATTTCTGGCCGCTGGCTCCGGCGGGGCCCCACCAGCTCGTTAAAACATCTCCACATACTGTGACCTCGGAGGGCGCCTTTCTCTGATTGGTGTTTTGATGGGTCACGTGACCAACGACAACGAGGGCAACAGGCCCAGCTTAGTAACGGATCGCGCCAGTCTGAATTTGGGGTTTCACTCTGAAAATACCGATTTATTCAGTAGGGAAGAAATGATATGTCTAACTGGAAGGAATTGGAAATAATCCTACTTATGAATGCCTATAATAGCTTTGAATATGTTTATGGAATCAAACTGTATGATTTTGTTCTCTTCTATGATGTACAACATATTATCCTTGTACTTCATGGAAGAACATCGATGTAATGATGAATGTGGTTTAGTGAAATTTGTTTCGCAATTAACACTTTTCAATGTGGAGTCTATGTGGAGACTATGAATATCTCATTTCGGTAATATAGGCCCCTATATTATTATAATGAGACCAAAGCAGAATTTAACCCGTTTCAATTCAGAAAAGAACTTTAATCTCGTCGAGTATTTGTAGAAATTCCTTTTTCCAAAACATGCTTGTCCCTTGCGGAATCTTTCATCCATAAGATAGATATGAGAAAAAAACTCTTCCTTCAACGAAGCTTATTTTCAATTTGAATTATAGATGGGCATCGGCTTTTTGAACCAGTGAACGTTTTTTATTATGTTGTTGCGTTTTGAGATCGCGCTGAGATTATTGTTTGAGATTTAAAGAAATCCAGTCTTGCATTATTGCAGGCAGATTTTCTTTTAAGGGCGTATAGGCTTACATTATGTTGGTTTAAACTATGTTTCAATAATCTTATGTGTTTTGTTTAGGGTTCTGAAATATACTCTATGCAAGCTGGCTGTTGATATGAGTGCGTGATGGTGGGTGGGTTGCATCCATCACGGCCATGTGGGTTGAGGGGGTGGGCTGACATCAGCCCAGGAGGTGACAGGTCCGAGTGAGGCCGGCCGGCCTTATCCGGCCCCCTACAAGAGGCAATCAGGGCCGACCGGGGCCAGGTATACTGACATCAGTGATTAGTGCTGGACCACGCCCATATTGATGACCCGTCTGTTTGTAATGTACTGACCAGACTTAGGTGTGGTCACCTACCGCCTTGACACTCGGCCACAGCCTCAAGTAGCCCCTCAAGTGACCAATGATATGTCCTCCAATAGCCATTCTCCAGGCTCGGCGCGGCCTCCATCACCCAGCTCGGATTATGGAGGCCAATTTGTGTCGGCGGTGACAAATCACAGCAAACATAGAAATCAGGTCTAGGGATGGCCCCCCAGCAGGCACTAGTTAAATAAGAGGGATTTCTGGATCTAGTGATAACTCACTCCTTACTTTATACCAGTTTGAAGGAGGAGTATTCAGACCGATATAGAGATGTCTTAAATGGATGGTTCACATTTGGAGAGCGTCCGATTGCAACTAAAGTATAGCATCATGATTGACGATAGCTATTGCTTTGCAAATAATTTATTCTACTTTATATTTTCACAATTAAATCAAATCATTGGAAATAAACGAGGCAGTATATTATATAGTAATTGAAGCCGTTATAAATTAATCCTCTGCCCTTTAATCCCTACAGGACCAACACCTTGATCTACATGCATAATTAAGGTTAACAAATACCTACATGCATAACTCTTTGTCATGGCGACCAGAGACTAAGTATTCATTACACATTGTGAATATTTAATGGGGTTTCAACCGCTTCTCTAGGGGCTGATTATCTAATTAGTCGACATTCGATCTCCTGTGTAGTTTGCCACACGTTCCGTCGGCCTTGCTATGATTTCTTCTGACAAATAATGATCGAATATCCTATTGGATTCTCTGTGTTGGTCGTATAGGTTAAATTTGATCTCGCCGATTTTGCCGGGCACGACTGATAGTCTATCTAATCAAGCGTGCCGGGGCCTCCTTAAGGCCGGGTGAGGCCGGGCCCATCAATAACCCGGCGGCGGGAGGTGGCCTGTAGCCGCTGACATGGCAGTATCTTATGATGGCGCGCCGTGCCCATTGTCTCTCATGGTAACTCCCCACTACCGATAACCCCCGACCCCGCCAAAGCCGCCCAAGATAAATGGCCGATGGAGAGATTAATGGACTTCAAAGCAGGTCCGACTTCAGGACGGCAGTCCTCCGCAACAGGCTGCGGTCTTAAAGACGCGCCTCCTGTATCTGGGTTGCTCCACGGCGTTTTGGGGGAAGCCAGTGCCACCCACTGGAGAGGCTGATAGGAGAACACGCCCTCTAAGTACACGTTCCTCTCCCACCACCGTCATCTGGCCAACTGGAGATCTCCTGGGTGTGGCCCTGATTGCTTATAGAAGAAAAACATCTGCAGCTCCTTTAAGCTCATTTTATATTTATTCAAATTGCGCACATATAGGACAGACGCAGACGTATACAAAGACAGACATATACAGACACAGATAATTGTCTTGAAAAAAACTTTGATTATAAAAGCATTATAGTTTCAAGAAGAAAACATTGGAAATCTCTCCCGAATCAAAGTGTTGCTTGAAATCTTTAAGAATATTTTAGTGGGCATAAACTTTCAGTATATTCTTTTGAAAAGTCAAGCTGAATTCATCAGCTTGGAATGTTTTTAATAACCGTAAACAGGTATGGATTGATGTTGTGGTGAAATAAGTTAAAGCAAATTCATTCTAAATTTATCATAATTCTGCTTCAAAGTAATATAAAAGCTTATCTAACTTTCTTGAAAATACAGGAATTTAAAGTCCAATGTGTTTTAAGAGGCTGATATTTGTTTTGTATTTGTATTATTTCGGTCTTGTTGCTCAGATCTAAACCCTGATCGACTAGCAAGAAAATAGAAGCTACTATAAGGCTACAAATGTTTGATATCCACGGATTTTCAGTGAATGTCCAGCATGTTTTCATTCAGATTATTATTCCAGGACATTCCCTATGCGTTTCTCTACCTTCAAATATAACAAAATACATCTTATGAGAAGATCGGAAGTGATAGAGTACCTTTTCATTTGATCATTATTATACTACAGTGCAATGTATAGTTTTTTTTTCATTATGTTTGTTTTTATGTATATATGGCCAGGCTCCACTCATGTGATTAGTACTTGGAACTAAGTAAAATTTCTAAATGGATAGTATATAATTCAATGTTTTCAGATTTCATTTACATGGGTGAATCCTTCCAAAATAGTATTTCTTAGCTTTTCAATAACGTCGATATTTTCAATGAACAGATTTTTATACTACTTATGCCGTAGGATTTTGAGATCAGTCTTTCTGTTGTCTCATAATTCAGTAGTGTTCATAATTATGAAATATTTTCCCTTAAAGCCTATGTATTTTTTTCTGAATTATATTGGCCATGCCACGGGGTGCAGATGGGAAGTAAAAGGGGCCCCCTGTGTCTCCTGTCGCGGCTCGCTACTCTCTGTAATGTCGTCCAAGGTCAGAGCGGCGTCTCTACCACCGGCTCCTCCAGGGTCCTTTCTTCATCTCTTTTTGTGGCCGGGGATCACAGGAGGGGCTCGTGTCTGCGGCGTTTCCTTCTGAACCCCAGCGACTAGACCTCCCTTAAGGTTGCTTAAGACAAGTGTGGCGGCGCTGCTGGGGGAGGCCTCGATCATTAATTAATGTAACCATACTGTACACAAAAAAAGCAAGCGAGGAGAAAGTTAAAAACGACATGAATGTAGCGTTGATGCCGGCAGTATTGACATTGGCTCCCCTCTGATGGACAGATGATCGAAGACCACTTGTTTCAGGGCTGACAGGTTTACAGGCCATTAAGATAAGGGCGTGTGGCGCTCTTGGACCGGCCCGATAGCAGCGGACAATGTAGGTGAAACTGGAGGTAGGGTTGACGTGGGGCCAGCCCTGCTGTCAGCCAACCTACCAACAGCTGGGGAAATATTTGTCCAGACAGGACCAGCATACCTACCTCCGTGACTAATGTCGTGACATCAGAGGGATTATCTCAATCTAATAAGTGATAACCAAACATAATCTGTTGGCTCCGCATCGGGCAATAAATCTGATGCATTCACCAATAATAAAGACCGTTATTTCAGATAAGCTGACGTAAGTATTTTTTTAGTGTGAACTCTCAGGGGTGTGGCTCCATAGGCAGGTTCTGTGGAAAAGCTTTGATAGACATAGCAAGATATTGCTGATTAAATTAATTCAATTTTTAAAATGGATAAAAGATTTGAAATCACTTTGAAGTAACGTGGCATCTTGAACTTTTTCTATGCCTAACTTCCTTTTATAAAAGCTTTATTGTAAATATTACACAATTAATCCTCTCTGTAGATTCATATCAGTTGGGAAAACACGCTTCGTGGAGTGAGTATAGTAAATTGATTCTGAAAACAACATCTCCTGCATTAAAAAAGGACTGATATCTTGGCGACCACTTCAACAACGAGAATAATTTGACAACTTGAAGTGTATTGTCAATTTGGTTAGGGACAATGACCATTCAGGTGATACTGATAGAGATAGAGAATAGAATAAAGGCACAATCTGCAGGGGACGTGGTAAAGTAGGTTAGTAAGCAAATTAGGTTAATAGGTGTAGTGACCCACTTATTGCTCACAAGTATTATTTCAAGGCATCAGTTTTCTTATTCCTGCATTATGCATGTAAATTATGTGACTCTTTATTAATAATAATGTCGAAAGAATATCTATTAATGGTTATAATACTCTGAATACAGAAGACCTTTGTTGAAAGAATACTCACATCACACTTAACATGTGTTTTGTATACACTTCACTGCAGGCACTTGATAATTTAAAAAAAAAAACACACACAAAAAAACCATACCATTACGAACGTATCTGCAACTGTAGCACATGGCTATATATATATATCCTACCACCACATGTGGGTAGATCTCAATTTTAACATTCGAGGTGTAGGCCTAGAAAAAGAAAGGGGTGGGTAATCTTCATAGGAAGGGCAGACTCTCTTTGCATTCTCCATGTATGTGAAGGGCGGCACCATATGGCCGGTCGGACTTTGTCCACCCCTCCCCCCCCCCCTCACCCAGCACGTGGTGCCCGGCGTGGGAAGCCCGGCCCGTATTAATGGGCCGTGTACTTGGGGCCCAGGATTAGCCCGAGTGGCTAATGACATTGCCATGTTGTATTTTTCCGCCGGCTAGAGAAGTTGTCCACTCAGACCAGCTGGGTCGCCGCATCACAATGATAAATGCTGAAGGTCACAACATAGAAGCAGATAAGGCGGTGGTAGTAGGGGGCGGTGGTTGGCCCCGACCGACCTATAAGGGGCCGTTAGTGGGTCGGGGGGGGGGGGGTAACCCTGTGTGGGTCGGGGGGTCGGGGGGGGGGGGGGTAAGGCCCCATTCACACGATCCAGGTTAATCACTGGACCAACAGGCTAACGAGAGCTCGGCCCGGAAGCGGTCCATCCATCCCACTCCTCCTACTCCTTTTTGGGTCATCGTACCATCATAACAGGACATTACAGTTCGTAGAAGCATATATGCATTGATGGATGATCTATATTACAATGGTTTTCCATCATATATATGTAGCACGGCCGGCACTTTTGTAAACGTGGGTTAAAAGCATAGATAATGTCTAAGTGTAATGATTATGCGTGCAATCGGATTATTTTCATGTTTCTCGCCTTGATGTCCTTTCAATTCATTGAATATGTAGCCCTGTGCAATAATAGGCAAGGTATGTGAGTAAGACTGCAGTGCGAGACTATTCCCATAAACGCCCATCTTCCCATTTATTGTTATTAACTGAAATATTGTTAAGGGAGAGGGTGGCCATATAAGAATTAAAGAGAGGCTTCTGCTTGAAAAAAATGGAAATAACAGTAAGAGTTTGAATCTAGAGCGCATGCGTGTCATGATTGTAAGGCCGTTACAGCAGTATCACATCAAGACTGTTAATGGGGCGTGATCATTGGGGGTAATCATGCGAATAGAATAATCCAAAGGGATTATCTTTTTATGCCTTAAGCCGAAGCCCATTAAAAGTAATCTCATAGAAAGATGGGCACGGGGAACGAGTTTTATCCTCCTTTTTTTAAATAGGGAACTTGCTGAAATATCTGCTCAGTGTTTCTTGTGTGTCACAGTTTGTGTCCTGTTTCGTCGATACTATGGTATCAATGTTTATCCGTTGTAATGATAGAGCAGTTGATTCTTGTTTTTTATATGAACGCCAGTTCAGTTTAAACAATACTGTGTGTGCCTTATCAGATATATAGGCATTTGAACAGTTCAATGATGACTGTATTTCCAAACTAAGAGATAGTGGGGTCTGTTAACAACATTTTCGTTACGCAGCGGATAAAAGCACCAAATTTTGCATGAGGCACCTCTGAGGCATAATTATTGAATCTAGAAGGGGAGCCATCTTGAAATACCAAAATGAAATTTTGACAAATTTTGTATGTTTTTAGCATTTGGAATTTAAGGTATTTAACCAAAACTTTTGGCTAGCTTCGATTAGACCTTTTGTATAGGTTCGAAAGGTAAATAATTGAATTCCCTGTCCTATAATCTACCAATTTGGACAATAGCAATATGTTTCTAGGCATTTCAGAAGCTGAGATATAAGATTATTTCAATAAAAGTCGGCCATATTGGATTTTTGACCCCCGTCCGGGTTATTTTGATATTTCAAGGTGGCTCCCCTTTTAAATTCAATGAAGGGGTCCCGGGGGATCATCATACCAAATGAAATCAAGAAATCTTGTGGCAAAAGAGTAAAGTCTATATCCTTTCTTTTGAATTATTTTGGAATCAAGCGGTCATTATCAAAGGTATCATGCTAATGAATTCAGCCATTTTGAAAATTATGGTATTGTATTGGATGAATATGATATTTATTGAGCCCTCTAAGCTATTAACAACTGATATTGGAACCATTTCCCCAGGCCTTATGCCTTAGTAGCTACAAATCATAATATTTCTTAAAATTGGTCAGCCATCTTGGATTTTGGATTTCCGCATTGACTTGAAACATAAATAATTGAATTCCCTGACCCATAATCGCTCAATTTTGACACCAACCATGTCTCTTTAGTCATTTTAGAAGCTGAGATATAAGAATTCATATAGTAAATGTCGGCCATATTGGTTTTTGGGCCCCCACATCCGTCCTATTGATATTTCAAGGTGGCTCCCCTTCCAGAATTAATAGTTATGCCTCAGAGGTGCCTCATACCAAATTTGGTGCTTTTATCCGCCGCGTAACGATTTCACTAAAAAATTACCTTAACAGACCCCACTAAGAGCCGTGGGAAAGGAAATGTTATATGAGTAGTATATCAAAATGTCACTTTACCACAGGGATTGCAATAACAGTTAGTGAATGGTCATTGCATATAGTCGTATAAAGTGAGTATCAAGTCCGTATTCATTTTGTTGTTACACATAATGCGTAGGGTTTTCATCTGAATGTCACATTCTGACGCAGAAAATAATAAATTGCTAATATAAGGATGGCAATCTGAAAACCAAAGTGTCTAATCATTCAAGATAAAACAGCAATAAGAAAATATGGCTAAAATATTCATAGGTTTTACTCTAGGGATGAATACATGGCATCGAGTTTCTTTCTATATGACAAATTGAAAAAAAAGTATAAATAGCTATTATAGCAGAACCTAAATGTCTTGGTTGTCGGGAATGAGCCGATAGCCCCCACCAGTCCCCTCACGTGTTGTGTAAACAGGGTAACCTTCTCGTCTTATCCCCAACACTCGGCACACACGGCAGGACCAGGGGGTCCCCATATGGAGGAGACACAAGACAATGATTTGTTCACAGACCTGGCCACGCTCCAGCTTCGTGCAGGACACGGCCAACCAGAGCGGCAACAACACGACGCCAGATCCCACCCGTATTACACAGGCTAATCCCGGGGATCCAACTAGTCGCGGGGTCAACAAGTGCAAAGTTCCGGCTCAGGACGAGCATTTACTCGTGCCTGTAATCCGCCACACAGTCGATACAAATACCCTCGCTATTCTCAGGACAAAGGCTGGCGTTACTCTCAGTCATTTGGGTTGTTTTTGACGCAGTGATTAGTAGGATGACACCGCTTAGATGCACTACAGATGACTGTAGAATAGATCTCATTGTCTTCATTAGTCTCGTTTTGTTCCCATGGAATTATCAAAATGCGTGTTTTTACCTTTCCTGATTACCATGTATCAAATTAAAACGAGATAGAAAAGGGAAAATATTTTTTATTATATTTATCGTTGAATATTTGGATATCGTGTAAGTAATCTGAAAGAACTCATTTTTATTCAGAATCTAGATAAATAATTCAAAAGAATGATATTGGTCATAACTTCCATGATCCGGGTTTTTAACATGGATTATACAAAGGCACAAGTAAAAATCACTATCTCTTGAATGCCATAATCTGTAAGAACCAATATTGCACCACACAAGGTGTATTCATACATACAAGTCGCTATGTAGCTATTTTGCGATACATTCAAAAACAGTGACTTTTCCTTGTCGGAAAAATGCAGCCTCCCTTGACCAAGTTGGTCTCCTTAAAACCCGAGCTGGCCGATATTGGCCCAACAAGAGCCCGCCAAGGCTGCTAATGTTGGTGAAAGCACCATGGAGGACTATAAATAGACGTGCACTGGAGCCGAAGCTCTATTATTAGCACAGGAAGAAGCATTGATAATCATGTGCCGCCTTGGGGCGTCTTCCTCCGGAGGGTGTGGCTACAGTTTGACGGGGAAACTAGTGGAGGGCGCAGTGTCTGCAGGGGGTTTGTCGGGGAGTGGAGAGGGGAGAGGAGACCGGTCTTTGGGAAGAGGTGGAAGGGAAGAAAGGACAAGGCAGTATTGGGAAGGGAGGAGTGGGGGTGGACATGGAGAAGTGCACTGAGAGCTCGCCCTGCCTCAATTAACCAGTGGGCCTTTTATGTTCATCTGCTAAGTTGTTTCATGCTTCGTGGCCGCATCGATCGGCGTCTGATATCCCAATTTGGGAGGTGGCCAGGGGACATGCCAGCTTAGGCGTCTCTGCTGGGTGTAAGACATGCCGTCACCCCACGCGCCTGGCGCGCCCCCAACCCCTGCTCCAGCACCCCTCTTTTTATCACTCACTAGCATGATAGTGCCGAATCACGTCCTGAGCCCTCCTCCCAAGATGCTGCCATGTCACTGATAACATGTTTGTTAATAAAACAATGTGCCATACCCATATGGTCGGCGCTTTGAAATCGGAGACGACTCGGACTGCACGCGAGCCTGTTTTTGTATTGATATTATCGGCCGTTTGGACGCCTCGGGGCATTGCTGCCAGTCGGAAAGGGGAAGGCAGGCGGGTTAAAAGTGCAGTCGGATGACTTGTGGACATCGAAATAGAAGAAAATGCCAAGACCAGCCGCCAAGGCTACCAGTTCGTAATTTTGAAGCAAATAGTAGCAGTAAGGACTATCGATAGTGTTTCCTGCCTCACACATTGAGATGGCATCGGGTTCTATGGAGGGGTTAACGTCTTCCTCGACAGAACAAATAACAACCTTGGGCTAAAGATTGTTTCTTTAATTCCTTCTTTTCGCCGTTTTTTCTCTTTGTCTCTCGGAGCTGAGCCAATCAAAGCCTGTAAATATTAACATGGTGTTTTCCATTAGCCGGTGGGTGGGAAGACAAAGGGGGCGGGCTGTGGGCGAATTACCGGTCATTTGGGCCGGTTTCTGTGGCCTTTTGTCGCCATGGCCGGCCCCCAAACAAGGCACGCCCGCACGTGGATCCCCGGGGTCGGGCCCTGAATACGACGACCAGTCGTCGCTCCGTCTTCAGAGACCAGTAGTCTCATCCTCCTACCGTTTTCATAATTAGGCCCTTTTGTGGTCGGAGGGAAATTGCCTAATATTGGGGTCAATACTCTATCAATGGCATCGATCGTCGGGCCCGGGGCGCGAGTCTTAAGGCCCAGGGTGGGTTTTATAGATTGGATCCGACGGGCGCTCGCTGGTTGTATTTTAACACGGGTCAATATGTAAATGGCGATTTCGAGGCCGGCCTTATTCGCGCCATCAAGGGGACCGAAAACCATGTGTTTAAAGGGTGACGCGGTGTGTTGTAGCCCCACTCACATCTGCTCCGGTGTAGGGCATATAGAGGGTATCCCCCGGGCGGGATTCGCCTAGATTTGTATGGGTTTAGGACCTTTTGATTTCTTAGGCCGTGTCGGTCTGTGATACTGTGATCAGACCAAGATGCGAGCCGTCGGTGGGGATCAGGGGGGCTCGTGTCTATGATGGGCCTGGATCCCGGCTCTGCGGGCAGACGGCGCCCCCTGCCCGTCTGAGGGGGGCGCCCACACCACGTGTCGGGGTGTGAGGGGCGGGGTGTCGACGACGTGACGGACGTGACGTCAGACGCCGCCCTGCCCACCAATCAGCCGCGCCCTGCCCTCCCTGCCCGCCCTGCCCGGCCCTACCCTCTTACCCCCTCACTTCCCTCGCCCGCCACCGCCGCGCACGGCGCACGCTCAGGGAGCACAGTATCGGGCAGGCTATAATGGGAATTAGATCCTGGCAAAAGAGTGGATCCTGGCTATCTAATACAATCTAAACAGGCCGTGTAGGTGCGGCCGGGCCAGAGTGCGTCGGCTGGGGAGGAGGAGGCGGCTGGCTGCTATCATTAAACATTCATTGTGCGCGGGCCACTGGACCGTCGGTGCTGAGTGACAGCAGGGGGCCCACATTGGGCGGCAGGGGGCGGCAGGGGGCGGCAGGGGGCGGCAGGGGACTCCACCAATATGATGTTGTCTCGGCCAGCCGTGGCCGCAGACGTCCAGGCTCAGCGCCCGGCTTTGCCTTGGTCCAGGTCCGGCCCGCCGCCGCCCACTGTCTCCGGCCGCCGGGGGCCCTTCTGGAGGTGATATTGGCGCCACCTCGTGGTCAGAGGGTAAGAAGAGCGCGCCGGCGGGCTGGCCAGGAGGCAGTTGACCAGCGCGTTGACCATAATGCCCACTTACAGCTGTGTACCTGGCCGCGCCCACCGCCGCCTGCCAGCTAGAGTGGCAGCGACCTGCAGACGGACGGCCAACGATTACAACCCACTATTGGCCCTTCTAAGGGCCATCTGACCTTTAAGGGCCTTCCTAGCATTGAACCCCAGGTCCTCGCTCGGCAGGGCCAAGCCATCAGGGGCCTGCTCGGGCATTCATCTTCCGGTGGCCTTTGTTAGTTGGCAGGCTTGGGTCTCAACATTTTTCAGGCTCTAGCATGTACATTTGTTAACTTGCCTTAAAGTTGGATTTCCTAGACCTTTACTGAACCGAGGTTATTCCCAGTAGGCCTACTATTAATCGACAATTCTTCCCCAAAGAAGCATGATTTTACAACAGGTAAACTGGTGTTGTTCTGACATCTTATTTTCCTATATCATAAAGAAGTTCTCAGTATACATGTATACACACACGCGGGGATTCATTTTTAGTCGCTAGATCTGATGAAATGTTACAGTATTGCATATCTTTGAGAAACAGCTTTGTGTCTGTGGTACTCCTTCCCTTTGCCTGCGGTACACTAGTATGTAATACAGACTAGCAATATCTGTTGCCACTTAAGAAGTTGGAGAGTACCAAGAAGGGGAAGTGATCAATATTCATCGGGTGTCTGGGGGCACTGTGAGCGGCTGCCGGCTCTCATTTGGTCGAGACCCTGGCTGGAGGTAAGACTTGCTGACCCATCCGGCACGCTGGAAACTTTACTGACTTAATTAGCCTTTCTTTCTTCATCATCGACCAGATGAGCGCCTCTGATCCGGTGTCAAAATGATCACAATAAGCCGAGATCAGGTATGACACCCTTCCGCCACTTGATCTCCATTGTGGGGAAATTGCATTAAATCTGATGAGATTAGTTCTGGGGCCGGGGTTGGGGCTGGTGTAGACTCGGGGTGTGCTGAGCTGTTCCTCGTAGGGCTGGTGGCCATAGGGAAGTGGGAGGTGGGGCTGGCGGAGGAGGAGGGGAAGGGAGGGAGGGAAGAAGGGGAATGGGGGCGGAATGGGCGCTGCTATGTGGGTTGGTCTGGGCGTGTGGCCTGAGCAGCTCAGAGCGCCTCAGAGCAGCCGAGAAAGCCCGGGAATGAGACAAGTTGCCGAGGGACATTACCTGGTGGACGGGGAGCAGCTCGGGGGCCTGTGGGCGGCCGCTGGCGGCACGGCCTGCCAATCGAGCTGCTCTCCCAAGGGCCCACTCTACAAGTGGCTGCGGGCTTTTGTCCATACGACCTGATGGCTTGGTATCTCCGCATACCTTCCACCGGCGCCATTAAGAAGGGCCGTATACACAGCATAAACAAATATACCATGCAATAGTAAGTAGCCTGTACATACATGAACGCCGTTTCAAGTAGGGTTATTACTTTTTGCCGCGCGTTGCCTTTTTCTCCACAAAGATGAGCAGAGTAGGCCTATGGAGCCGGTAAGATAGATTACACACTTGAGGTTTGCCATGCCACCTTTACAAGAAAGCTAGTCTCACACCCAACTCCCAAACACTACATTATCCCTCCCCTTAAACACCATACGTTTTCCGTTAAGGCCTTAATGACGCCCCTAAAATAAAAACACCGTGAAAGCTCCAAGTGTGTGCACGTGCTCCTACGGAAGCTCCAAGTTCCAACTGTAAAAGAAAGCTCCGGGAGGAGTGTTGAAGTTGACGATGGCCGGTGCAGACCTGTAAACCCGGCGATCAATATGACGGCATACTATAAAAATTGATCGGCACGATAATATACATGTGCCTTCTATCAGGTTAAGATTGATTCGGGGGACACCCCGCCGAGTGGCGCTGCAGTAGGAGGGGCTATTGATCGTGCTTTACGAGGATGTCGTGTGAACATCTTGATGAAGTTGCCATGTGAAAATCATGATGAATTCGCGCGATGCTAAGAGAGGCTGAACTGACTAGGCATTGATCCCCGACAGCAGGAGGCGGGTTGGGGTGCAGGGACGGGGGACAAATGACTGCTTCTTGGGGTGACACTAGGCCGCTGTGGATTACCAAACGGCGGCGGTAAGTAAGGCTGATTGACCCTGATAATCCGCAGATAACCCCCTTATCGGGCCTGCCCGCGCCCGGCCGGGGCGGGGGCCGGGGCCAGCCGCAGTCGGTGGCTAATAAACCAGGCGCTTTCAGCAGTCAAGGTATCTCTGTCACAACAAATCAGCGAGGAGACACCTGAAAAGGGCCCGGGAATAATGGCGGCCTATGCTAATGTCCCATACCCGTATTGTCTGAGAGGCCCGGGGGACGCCCCGCGCCTGATTGGTAGTACGTCTTCGGCCTGACGTCCCAGGTATTGCCGGGGCCCTGAAGGGAGATGCAAGAAATTACACCCACCTTTGGGAAATCTAGACGTGCCGTTCAAGGAGCCACAGATGAGAGCATGAACGTAGTTAGATGGCTCTGATGAAATCAGCGGTCGCTCGGAGCCAGCTTTGGGGACCCTAACCAGGCTGGCCGGCCGTAATAAGTAAACGAAAAGTCGTCTGCTTCAAGACACTACACGCGCCCGTCACCAGAGGGCGGCCTTACAGGCCACTGAGAACTTCCTGAATGAAAAGAAAAGCGTCCCCTGCGCCCCATCGGGTTATAAGTTGTGTTTAATTTGATAAACGGTTCATTCCGAAAAGCTTTAAGGGAAGAAAGGACGCGGTGCTGTGAAGGCCCGCCGCCAGTACAAGTTGGTCCGATGCAGGGTGGTGACTGGCATTGTCCAACAAAAGATCAATGTCTTAAGTTAATAATGTTTCATTACAATACCTTCATAATATCATCCTCATGGAATTTAAATTCACTGGCCAAAATTAATCATTGTAATTAAAAAGAAAAAAAACTTTTCTTATACACTTATATAATTCATTGTAGTTAAAAAGAAAAGCTCTTCTTACATACCATATCAACTCTGATGTTATGCAAAATTTACATTTTAATGTCGTAAAAACTTGATGTTATTTTTATCAATCTCTACGTCTACAAGTTTCAAACTGTTACTATGGTTCTGATAGGACGTCAGGGAGATTCACATATGAGATACACGTCCAATACCTTCACTGCATTTCTGTGAATAATTTTTCTAATTTCGTGTCAGATTGAAATGATAGAAAATTGAGAAGCTTTTGAATTACCCAAGCCAAGTTTTAGGTAATGACCAGGGGTTTCTTTGGGACTGATTTACGACCACCAGGTTAGCATGCGGACCCGCCAGTCATGATTTACCGAGCAACAGTCACATTCTGAAGGCTTCTCTGACAAAGATGAATGCGTCGTTTAATTGACTTCAACACTGAGTGCATTCTCCAGAGAAAATGGTGAAAGAAACACTCATATGAGAAATAAAACACGTAAAATCAATGTCCAGTCAGGTCTATCACTGGGTAGAAAATCGGTTCACGTTATTTCCTGAAATAAATCCTGAGAAAATATAAATCCTGAAAGATGTAAGATTTGAACTGTGCCAATTATGACCACGGCACATCCTTAGGAATAAAAGTTTAGACATGACGTGTCATACTCTTTTGTGTTATATGATCTCCAGCGAAAGTTGGAGCCCTCGTTAAACCCAGACTCTTGGGGACAAAATACTTTTGAAATACCATATATCACCCTAAACAAATGTACACACTCAAAGAACGGTTGTGCACATAATCTAAGAAGGGAGCAAGGGTTCCTGAATAAACTAAATGCTAATGAAAAGACAGTATACCGCACGGGTTTGCAAAAAGAACAAACCATGAGAAAAACACGGAGGTGTTTCATGGCTGTTTTGGTTGTATAAAAGGGAGAACTTGTAGATGTGTCGTTCTTAATACCAGGTTTAAAAAAAAGGAATGTACATTTAAAAAAACCTACTTCCCCTCTAGGCCTTTTCTTTCCACAGACTTTCAGATGGCCAGAAAGAGATTGAATGTCATATTGATAGTAACTGAAGGTATGCGACTCTGATACGGACCTGATAAAATACAAGTTGTAAGGGTATTCAAAATATGTTGTTTTACTCATCTAATGATAACCTTGAATATTTTTTCCATTGTGTATGTTATTATTTGACCAATAAAACACAATGTCTTGAGTGTCATAGTTGTATTTCACGACGGAACGTTTCTTTTTTGACATAGCAAAGAGAAAAAAAAATACACATTTGAAATACCACATGAAACCATCAATTAGAATGTCTGATTTCAAGACTAGAAGAACACTTGTTCTCATGTCAATTTGTTTTGATCAGTAACATAAACTATAACGCTACAAAACCTATATAACTAAGAATACACTCTGACTCAATCGATCGGGATGATTTACCGTTGAAATTCACGTTTACCCTCCATCTCAGCATCATCAGTATAGAAATGGGTGTAACATTTCAATTCACTGTTGATGACATGTTCGTTTACGTAAAGTATCAGAATTCCAAATGTCTAAATACAACATGTAATCGCTCAATATACATTGTGTTTATCCTCAGGTTGTGAGCGTGTGTCAAGGAGGGACGGTGATCGTGTGGATGATAGACACAGGTCAGAAGGTCAAGCAGTTCACCAACACCCACGGTAACGCTGAGGTGACGGCGCTGGCCCAGGACCCGTCCGAGACCCGGCTCTACACCGGCAGTACCGACGGCACCGTCAAGGTCTGACACCTTTAACTGGCTTCTCAAAGTCCTCAATGTAGTTTAAATAAAAGGCCTTAAAGTAGGGGATACTTGACCTATCTTTTAACTTTTATTGCTTTCATTTGGCAACAAATTGTCCATTGTTTCATGTGTTGGTATATGAATGCATGTTGAATTCCATCATTTTTTTCCATTTGTACCTACTTCTTTTTAGTCACTTAATTTCGGGTCAATAAGGATAGTGTCAAATAATCATAAATTTATATTAATATTTTAATGTATATAATTGCCATCATATACCTTTTTATTTGTACCTACATCTTTTTAGTCACTTAATTTTTCGCCAATAAGGATAGTTACAAATACTTAACATTTTAAATTCATATTTTAATATATTTGTAAAAGAACGTTGTAGAATGTAGATTGTTTCCATTAGCTGTTTAATTCGAACCAAATGACTTATAACTTGATTAATAAGATACTCGCATATCCTGACGTTATGACGATAAATCATCATGACATACCTACCAATCATTTCAGAAATATCCTTATCTCTAGTTTTATTGCTGTCCCCGTATTTCTGCTACATGTATCAGAAACGTTCTCCGTTCCCTTTCTGATATTCTTGAGGATAAAAACGTAAGTTCCGAGTACTGAGAGGGGAGACCTTCATCCCTGACGTGTTCACACCTTGCGGGCATGTCGAGCTAAACAAGTTTACGCCTTTTGTGTCTAGGTGTGGGACTTTAACGGTCACTGCTACCATACCCTGAAGTGCAGCGACGGGCAGACTGCCGACGTGGGTCAGATGCTGCCACTGAAGAGGAGCGTTGTCGTCGTCGGCTGGGCCAAGTAAGTCCACTGCTTCATCGGGACGTTTCATTACCTGTAATGAAATAAGCCAGAAAATCATTGAAGTAAACTAGAAATGATGAAGATAACAGCATGTGATTGCATGATTAGTATATATCTATGACAACTACGTTTTCTTTATAAAACACTGATTCCATTTTATTCCCTGCATGGCCCGATTGTTTTTACGCATAGAATATTATATAGCGCCTACTTCCAACTGGTTGTAGTCATTCTCTTTTTAAATATTTCTTTCATTTGATGGATATCTGTTGGCAAAACGACCATTTTTCACATTTTCTTCTCGTACCAAGAGGTGCACTGGCTAGGACTAGCAGAAAACATTCTAATCTAGAGAGCCCTACCCCCGAACTTTCGTGAAGGTCAAAGGTTTTGTTTTCCCTGAAGGCGGACGTTTTTTTCTGCCAAGCTTAAACACATGGTATTTAAGTTTTTATGATTAATGAGATCAAATTTAGGGCATAGGTAAGAGGTCTGCGCGGATTCCTCTCATGATACGGCCTATATACATTTCAAATGGCGTAGTAAGTACAACAGTGGTATTGATTATACATATTTGGTTGACATAAATTGCTTGTATTCTTCATCAACAATTTGCATAGGATTTTCTCAACAGATATCGTAAGATATGCGATACATGCACGGCATCATAATTATCAATGCATTTTGTATCTAACCAAATTCCAAAGGTGTTTACGACCGTCGGTTTTTCTGTCATTTACTTTCCAATTTTTTTTTATAGGACATTACAATATCATCAGCCAATCCATTAAATACGAAGAGTCGCCCCTCGTATTTGTATTAATTACTTACGGTTTCATGTTCAGGGGAAGTGAATCCTTGACGTTTGGACGGTACAAATGGCCCCCAATTATTACTCTGATTCACCGACTGTTCATTAATATTCCGAAGTCAAGAACATCTTGACGTCAAGAACATCTTTCAACGGCTGTGTTGCCGGCAGTGGCCACAATTCGTTGTTTCAGTTAGTTCACTGATTCCTAACTTGATAAAATTATCATGACCTTGCTCATCTCAAGACATTTAAATTCAAGAAAATCATGAAAAGAGCAAAAGGCGAAATTTACCACTGGGTCACGAAAATGGTAGAATTAAGTATCTTGGTTGACCCTCAAAGGTGTTAATGTGGTGGCCTTAGTTTTTAGTAATATGATCAGAAGTTATTGTCTCTCGATAGCATGCATGCACAGCTAAAAAAAAACATGAGTCACAATTTAGTGCTTTACTCTACTTTTCAGACTCTGTAAGCGACGCTGTAATTATCGATGACAATCAGAAACATGTGCCTCTCTAGGCTTATGGTTAATGTCTTATAAGTAAATCCAATAACAATTTGTCTTTCATCCATAATAACTTGCTCAGTATTTGAGAAATCTGAAGCCTGTGTCTCAGGTGACCGTTCAAGCTCTATTTCTTCAAATCAGTCTGAGGTTATTAGTGTTTCATCTGACTCCGTGTTATGATCAGAATACAGTGTTTCAACTGACTCCGTGTTATGATCAGAATGCAGTGTTTCATCTGACTCCCTTTTATGATCAGAATATGGTGTTTCATCTGACTCCTTTTCATGATCAGAATACGGTGTTTTACCTGACTCCCGTTTATGATCAGAATACAGTGTTTCATCTGACTCTCGTTTATGATCAAAATACAGTGTTTCAGCTGACGTTCAATCTGCCACGCTGGATTCGGGCCTAGAAATGAGCACTTTGCGGAAACTTGCGTCTAGACATTGTAGTCTAGAGAGCTTTTTCATGTCCTGCAGGTAACTGATCCTGCCAGCATTTGAATAAACATCGACATCCCTAATGACCTTGGTACAGGTTGAGTGTACTGTATCTGGACATTTCTTTGGCGGTTACTTTATCAGGGTCAATGCCCTGAACTAAAGACAGGCCATTACTTTGAAATATTATAACATAAAGTCTTTATTGCGTGATATATTTTAGTGTCTTCAAGTCAGGTTTGAACTTGTTTATAGATTCTTGAGACTTTATCGTTAAAACCAAGGGATATTCTTGTCAAATATTTCTCAATGAGTATCATACATTTCCATTCTGCTGGTTGCAGGAATCTGGAAATATACTATAGGTTTGATGGGCTGTCTCCCTATGTTATTGAGTATGCGTCAGTCAGAATGAATTGGCTCCTTGTTCCTTAAAAAGCAGCTGCAGGTCATTTATTATACCCACCTCCGAGAAGGAAGACAGACAATGGACGAGGGGAAATTATTCTTTAAAAATGGGAAGTAGCAAACCGTTATCCCTGTCCTAATGATTTATTTATCCCTCAGTTGCCTCTCCGTGATAGGCGAAATTATTGGAGCGTCCTTCGTTGACGGATAATTGTATCGGTAAAACTGAAAATATGTTGCACTACTTTCAATATCAATTAGGGCGGCATCTGCTACTGGCCTTAGCACGGCTGAGGACGACGACGCTGTTGCCATTGACTATCTGAGTCAATACCGCCTGGGCGAGCCGGCTTTGAACGTCAGTTTTGGCCTTCTCTGTGATCACGAGGCATGGTATTGGAAGAGCAACCACACGTTTGATAGCGCCCAATGATTAGGTGCTGATACGAGCTATCTGTAGGCGCAGGCCTCTGTTTTTCTGTTCGACGCCATGCCTGTGCGTTTGAGTAATTTATGGGTTGGTTTATTTCCAGACACCTGCTATCCATGGAGCTGCTCCCTGAACAGACTGCGCCGCATGTCTATATTCCAAGAAAGGGAAGATAATGTGTGAAGGGTATAAATGGCTTGTTATTGACTGGCAAACCATCTTAATCGTGGGTGACATGTTACACAGTCCTTTTCTGAGGCCAACTACCTTGAAATAAACCAGTTCTTGGGTTTCTTCTGGACGAACTGGAGTGAATATGATGCAGTTAACAACACTTGATTTTGGAATGATGGTTAGGATGAGACCTGATGACTTTGTTATTCATCATAAACCTCAAGATAGGCTAATTACACGATGTGTAATGTGTCGGTGATTATTCTATCTCTACAAAACGCACTGATTACTTTAGCCGCTTTTCAATTTTCACAGCGCATTTCCAGGCTGGTATGATTTAATTACCAGATCAAAAAGCATTTCATTATGCCGGCTCCAATGAATTATGTAACGCGCCTATATTAGAACGCTGATCTGGTGTTCATTAACCCTCATCGAGAAAATGTTGTTATAGTGAAGGCTCGCCGTGGGGGCTCATCTTAACTGACTAAAGCCTCAGATTAACCTTGACATTAATGACATCGTTGAGGGCACCGCTGACTCCCCCTGTTCTGCTCTAGTCAAACGCCCTGTAGCCGATACCGGTTTGCTCCCAACCAAAGGCAGCGCTTGCATTATTGGCCTAATTTCGGGGCGTCCTGGTCTTTCTCCTGCTCCTCATTTGCATGGCTTATTTCATTCTAATCGCCAGGTCTCTAATTATTTGCATCAACAGTTTTTCGGGCCCGGTGGTAATCTTGGTGGAAACTCTACGCGAACATAAGAGCCGCTGCCTTAATTATAGGGAAGATGCCTTTATATCGATTTAACGGCACTGAGTTTGGCATTTAAGGCTTAAGATTGTCACCCCTAACGAAATGTTGGGTATTGATAGAAATACATTTATTGAAGTCAGTGTAAGGGGGCAGCAGTAAAAATGAATTGATATTGATACATACTGGGAAAATTAAATGTAGTCATATATATGCATTTGAGATATATTTGAAATATTTGTAAATACATTTACCAGCAGCCAGGAAATTTCTTTTTAATTCTAAAAATAAGATCAGGAGGGACGTGTCATATTGATCTAGAGGGTAGCATATTCATATCATAAAAGCATAACAATTTCTTTTATCATGAACAACCTGTATGATAAATTGCATTTGGTATAAGAAGGTTGTTGAGGAATGTGTCTAGGCATTCTACGTTGACCTCAACGCTAGGGTATGACCCGTAGCTTTTTATCTATATCGATCGCAAGTATCCCTTACTTTTGAGATGTAATTTAATAAATAGTTTAAGTTTAAGCTCTGGCTAACCCCCGGACCTTAGGCAGGATAAATACCCGTTCATTTACCGGGCCGCGGTTGATGAATAACGCAGCGCGTCTAATGGAAACCGAAAGAATTCCATCCATTTACCAGCAGCAGCCAAGTTTCGTCCCACGCCATCTAAATGACTTACCTGGCATCCCTCGCCTCGTCAGCAGATGACAAAAACCTTGGGCAGGTGCGGGCGTTCATCAAGATGAAAACAGGTTTGCAATGTTAAGCGGCACACTTTAATCATGGATGGGAGGGAGTGGTAGCAGCTAGGCGGTCTCGGCAGCGCTGCTTGGTGCTGGTGGTGGGTGGGTAGTAGTAGGAAAAGTTTGTCTTTGCAGCAGGAAGCCATGGTCGGCGCGCCGCCCAGCACCAAGTGGGGAGGTGCCTCCAGAGGCCCAGCCGTCAAAATACTGGGAGGGGTCAGGGGCTCCCGAGCCGGGATAAATCACTATTTGTGCAATGCATTTTTTATGACTGGTGTTGGTGGAGGCGAGAGATGTGACAGGTGTTTCCACAGGTAGGCAGTGCTACTGCGTCTACCACTGTTTCTGTCGGTCCTTCTGTCAGTGTTTCTATCGCTACCTCTGTGAGCCCTATGTATTTCTACTTCTACCACTGCGTCTTCCGCCATCCCTATCAGTTCTTCTATCAGTGCTTCCGTCGCTTTTTCTTCACAGCCTATGTACTTCTAAATCTACCATTGTGTCTACCTTGTGCCTGTTACTAGTACTGTTTCTACCACTGCGGCTACCACTGGGTCTACCATTACATGGATTGTTGGATCTAGTACATAATTTACCCCTGTGTCTACAGCTTCTTCTATCATTACCTTTATCGCTTCTTCTGTGGGGCCTACTTCTACTTCTACCCCTTGGGTCTACCGCTGCTCCCGACAACTGCTGCTGTTAAAGGCATTTTTGTTTCCACAGGCACGCGCGCGGTGGGCGCCCCAGTGACAATTGTTTTTATTTCGGCAGCTCTGTGACTGGGGTTTCCCAGGCGCGGGCCTGCCTGTTAAGGTGACACTTGCTTGTCGTCGGGGCCGGTGGAATGTGACAGCTTTGGTCTGCTTCTCTCCGCAGGTATGTGACGGTCTTCAGGACGCAGGCAATGCGCGACTTCCACGTGGAGGCGTCCGACTGGAAAGGCGGCCAGGTAATACCATTGGGGCGGGAGTTGTCAGCGTGGGGCCGGATTTCATCCATCTCAAGGCACCAAACCTCAATATATGGTCGGCTAGTGTCGATAGGGAATGGCAGCGGGCTCATGTTTAATCTATATCATAGGGCTGACCTTTTTACCTCTTTACTCATCGCCTTAGGGTTATTGAAGACCTTTTTTTTGAAAGTGGGAAAGGTATTCATGGTTTTGTCTCGCTTATTGTTTTTATATATAAAAAGCAAGGATTCAAAAGTCCAATTAATATTATACCTTTTTATTGTTTCTAGATCGCCGTTTGCTAAATACATAAAAATGTTCTGGTTACTGGACAAATATAAACCTCCAAGTGACTCGACAGTCATTATGAAACCTTAGCCTTAATTCGGAATACGAGCGCCGGCTCAACGAGCTCTCTGTCTATCTATAGGCGTCGGAGCAAAGCTAATTTGGCTCTCGTTGCAATATAACGCCCCTCGTTGCCTTTCCAACCCTCTTGTAGCCCCCTTCTCCAATCCCCCAACCCCCCTTCTCTGCGCAGTCTGTCGCAGGTGGTGCACAGTCGCCTGTAAAATAGAGACTTGACCTGGAAGTGTCTCCGGTAAAATGGTGATCGTTTTATAGCTGAAACGACACTTGTGTTGTTGGCGGAGTCGTGTTGTGGGATCATTTTCAGCTTGATGGGCCTCGTCTTGGTAACCGGGCACAGGGAGGACCCCTGGTGGCCCGCCTGCCCGCCGCCCGGCTCAGGCTGCGATAAAGAAGCATTAGATGCTATAAATTATTAATAATGCCACAAGTCCCTTATGTACTGTAATGCAAATATTCATACTGGACTGTTACATGACTCATTGAGTCAACATCCATATGGTCGACCGACTCGTACTGCCAACAGCCTTGCCTGAACAAACAGACAGCGGTTTATATAGCCAAGCATTTAGCAATAAAAACACCCCCTTAACGTCTAGTGCCGAGATGCATGAAAAAAGGAGGTGGTTCCGCCTGGCTTCTGGATGGATGTTTGGTGAAAAAGGATATCCCGGGAAAGATACGCCCTATCTGGCCGCCTATGTAGTGTAGATTTCTTAATGAATTCTCTTTTTTTTTTACTTAAATATCCCCTCGAGATCAATGATGAAAAAGAGGTTTTGTAGGCTAGTGTCCCAAAATAATATGTCAAGATTTAATCAAATCAAGCCTCCCACGGTACGATATCTTCCTCATTGTGTATCTTTACATTTTTTGTGCTTTTTGCCTGTGGGGTACAATACCAACATGTAAACTTTACTACAACGAAGAAATAAAACATGACCTTATCAGCTATATACACTATATAAAGATAAAAAACCATATAGGTATAATCTATTATAGTATTTTCTATTCACACAGTTTCCTATCAGTTTTGTATGGTAAATAAATTCTTATTGTACAGTATAGTATCCTCCATTCACATGTTTCCAATACGTCGTGTATGGTATACCATGCTCTATTGTAATATCCTTTCATTAATATATTTTCCTATATGTTTTGTGTCAATTTCTCACTATTTCAGGAGCACGCGGATGACATTCTGGCCGTGGCCTTCAGCGGCCCCAACACGCTGGCCACCGGCTCGTACGACGGGGAGATAGTACTGTGGAACAACAACTCGGAGCAGGCCTCCAAACACCTCACCCAGAGGTGCCGCAAACAGCTGGCCCGCCGCTCCACCATCTTTGTAACGGCAACCCGAGAGGTAATCGATACAGTCGGAACTGATCAGCAAATTACATAGCGCAGCCCAATCGATAATAGAGTTAAGATCCCCCTCCCCCCGCACACACTGGAGGAGGAGTAGCGGTACCTGGGCGTACTGGAGGCAGGTTGGGTGTCGGGGGCGTCAGCACGAGCCCGGCGATAGGTCAGCGAAAGCCTCTTATGAGCGGCCAATGAATATCACTTGTTTTAGTAGTAGGCTGGGGCAGTTAATACGCACTCCAAGCAGGGAGGTCAATAGGGTCCCCTAGGGGGATTAAAGATAAAAGCTAGACCCACCTAATCAGCCTACTGGGTACTTATTTAGCCTGTAAGGTCAATATTTATGATAGGAAGTCAGGTAGTGAGATGCTTGGCCTGTGGAAAGGGCGAGCTTCCTGCCAGGTTCCTGTATTAGATAGATGGACACCGCGGTTAGAACACTAACAAACCACATCATGATCATGTAAAAGAATGATAACCTTGTTAAGCTAGTTTTCATGGAAGGGTGAGGTGTCTAATACCTTTAAAAAAATTGAAGTTGACTTAAAGATAAGATAAGCATAATCTATGTGAATAGTCTCGGGTTAACAATATCAGTATGCTCCAAACTGTAAAACAAAATGGGTGAGCTATATGCATCAAGACAGCTCCATTGGCCTTATCAATTGTCAGTTTTATTTGATGGTACACATTTTGCAAAAGAATTTTATAGCTATTACAAGGTCGGCTATAGGGTCATAAAGCCTTGACACATCTGTCATTGCACACATGTACTATTTAGAGAGCGTATTCAGAAAGTCCGTCAGTATCTCAAATTGTTGAACTTTCCGATTAAATATTGAAAAGGATTCACCTAAAGTGAAGAGTGGACCAAAAAAGGAACATTACTACCTAGAAGCTCCGCATTTGAAAAAGAAAGTGATATCCATATCTTTTTCTTGTTTATTATTTTTTCTTTGCAGTTATTAGGAAGGGCTAAAATTTATATCAAAGTGAATGTCATGCCGACAAATGTTCAACAACAGTGACAACTATGAAAAGGCCTTAGTACCGCGAAATTCTAGTGCAAAATTAGGGAAGTAATGATTGAATAGAGAGGACAACGGTCACTCACTATTTTCTGTAGTGGAAGGAACAAAATACCACCCCCACCCTCCCCATTGTTTGTTGGAATATTTAACCCCTGAGATTGACCAAAACGCGTGAACCAAGCGGGAAGAGGCCTCCAGGACTACATAACCACTCGGGATATGATTAGCACGTTTTGAATATTCTCGATCGGGTTACAGTGCAATCCCCTCTGAAAGAGGCGCATTATTCAAGTGCGTTCGTTTCTGTTAAAATAGAATCCTGGGAGTTGGACGCTTGGGAGAGCGTAGGGAAGCACCTTGGCATCTGTACAAAGGCTGCATGACTCGCTTTGCTTGTACAGATGTGGCAGCTGAAGAAATCTATCATATACCTTTATCTTATCTTCTGTAGAGTGGTACAGACGAGAAATTATAGTGGAAAACTCTGGGTGACAGCATGGCCTGCTTATCGATTACTATTGAAAGTAGAAATATTTTCTTAAATTTGAGTTGATATCTTTCGACAGAATTGTCAAATTGTATTTTAAGTAGGTCTTTAATTAGCTTATTTCTGCAAAACTAGTAGTATTCTTTTTCGAACTGCGGCTTTTTTTTCTTGCTAAGTTCCTTAATTCTTATCAAAACATCTGTAAGGGAGAAGGTAGCAAAAATTTTCATTCAGCAAACCATATGTAGAGATTAAAATGTTAAGTCAATCTATATGTTACAAGCATGTCCAAGGTTTGCAGTGGCGATGCTTGTCAGCCCACATAGGGAGGGTGTGAAGGAAGACCTGCCGATATGGTGCCCCTCAAACGTCCTCCAATAGCCGACCTGAAGTATTGACCTTTCGGAAAAGGTCAGCCCTTTGGAGAATATGGACATACTTTAAAATCTAGGGATTTAGCTAGGTCTGTCTCAGGGAACACCAGTGTATAGTTTTCATATAGCTTTACTTAATTTTACTTTTTAGAATCCATAATGGAAAATAGGGTATTGAAAACACTAATAAATCAGTGAAGTATTGTACGGCCTCCCGTAACATAGTTCAAGACACCCACCACAGAAGCCAATTTTATTGGGCTTCCAGTATTTTCAATTCTAATTGATGTGTTATATTTTGTACTTATTGTATATTCTTTAGGATTATTACTATGTTAATATCAGAAGTAAAGAAGCAAAAGTAATATATAACAATATACCTATAAGAAACAGTGCGTGATGTTGAATCACACAGACATATATTTTAGAAGTATTATATCACAGACCCTTCTAACATATTGGTGACACAGAAAAGAGTCCGTCTTTGATACAGCATCAAGGTTTTAAAGCAAGAACAAATTCTGTGAGGTGAAGTGAGATTCATGTACTGTCTTGTCTTTGTGAAGGCTAATTTACATGTGAGCGTGTTATACATATCGTATTAGCTTTGTTGGTGTTGAGACTTGCTTCAAACTGAACATGAACGGTCTTTTAAAGGTATCTAGTAGTGTATGCGTTTCAACCCTCGAGGAGTCTCTTAGACCGGGTTACATTATACCGACTGGATTGTCATGGAGGCTTGTTTAAGATCCGACGGCTGCAGACAGGGGTTAGATAAGGTGAATTCTGAACAGATAAGGTCGTCAACGGTTGGGTCTTGATCGTCTGTACCGATTCGAATCAGTCGGTATGGGCCTATGACCGAGCGTTTAGTGAACACCCTACACTACACCTTGTCAGTTTGCGTGATAGATTCGTACACACTACCGACTCATTGCTATTTCCTTATGGCATTGGGCTGAGTAGTTATAAAATCGTCTTGGCCATTATATGTTTTTCATTTTGGATC
Source organism: Lepidonotus clava (assembly GCA_936440205.1). NCBI lineage: Eukaryota > Metazoa > Annelida > Polychaeta > Phyllodocida > Polynoidae > Lepidonotus > Lepidonotus clava. The sequence goes on from OW387134.1 coordinate 22,321,286, forward strand.
ACGGATCTGATGATATACATGTATCATATCTCATATTGACCTAACAATGTTGCCTTTGGTGTTGTGTAAATGACGACAAATCTCCAAAAATATAAAGGACGTTTTGTATAAGATGAAGCTACAGTCATTCACGATTGAGCAATATCCCGATATGTGTTTAATGACAGATTTACTTTGGGCAAATTTCTACATGTGTAGTCCTCAACTATCTAGATTTTGAATGTATATTTATATTAATCAATTACCATGTGATCTTGTGACCATGTCTTGAACATGTCTCTTAGAATAGAACACTCTTTAAATTGTTTTAATGTACATTGAAATGCTCCTCAAACATAAAGGGAATCCCCTAATTGATGATATGGTCTTTACGTATGACACATATAACTATGTCTGTTTCATAGGATGGAGTGTTTCTTTCCAGTTTTTCCTCAAAGAAAAATACGAATGTTCTTGACATGTGAACCTAACAGCACTGTTATTAACCCGTAAAACCTCTCTGTTTGGCTGCAGAACACGGTGGTTTCGGACGCGGGCTCTGACCGCCGGTCGACGGCCGTGCCGTCCGAGGCCGAGATCCGCTCCAGGTCCCGCGCCACCTCCAAAATGAGCCTCACCAGCGGCGGCGACGACGGGGTGAGTGGGTGCGGCGGGGTGGGCAGGGGTCAGGGCCGGTACATCGGGGCCGTCGGAGCAGCTCGCACCACTCACGCCTTGGCCCCTTTTTTCTCCAGTTCCGATGAGCTGTGTTTAAGGGTTAAGCGGGGACTGGGTGCGATGGGCCGTGAAGCAATGTGCCTCTGCCCGCTTCTGGGGTCTCTGCGGGGACAAGTCACAGGGAGCTGGGGCCTGATGGCTTCAACCGAGGGTACCCCTCTCTCTCTCTACCCTCCCCTCCCTCCCTCCCTCCCCGCCTCTTCCCCTTATTAATAGAGGCTCAGATCTGCTTTTAGACAGCGCCATCTCCCCCACACAGCCGCGTCCTGTTGAGTGCAGCCGGCCATGTAGTCTACCTAGTGGTAAAAATAATGCACTGCTTTGAAGGGGAGCTGAGAGCCCGGTCATTAAGAACGCTGGGGATTTGAAGGAACATTGTTCCCGAGGTATTTCTAACTGATAACGGCTGTTTTGCGATAAAAGTGACGGTACAGTCTAGTGTAGACGAATGCAAACGAATGTGGCTGTATGTTAAAGCATATTCGTTATCTTGCAATATGTTCTCGTTAACATTTTTCATCGTTATATTTGACGTTCCTAAAATGTGTAGACATACACGTGTATATCAACCTCTTTAATGAATGATTTTTTTTAGTGAACGTTACTATTCTATAAATAACTTTGTTCAAACAGAATACTTACATGAAATAGCATGCCTGTGATACAAATATTTATGTTTTGTCTTAGTAAATTGTCATTGTGAATACAACTTACCATGGAATAAGCGATTTTGCTCGAATCAACAATGTATACTGTTCTAATGCTCATTCGATAATATTCTGAACCAAAAGAGCCACTTCCCATAGTTTCAAAAATTGATTCAATTATCATTTAAATCATTAAATAATCACCCACTACCTTCCCCACCTTCAAGATGCACAACAAGGTAATACTCGTCTCTGAGGGGAGGGAGAGAATCTAGGGCATGCTCAGCCTACAGGCGTTGACCAGTGGGTCGTATCGACGAGCTGCTCGGCGCGCTAGGGGATCGCGTGACGCTCACCTCTTCTGCTCCTCTCCCTTTCAGCAGGACTTCGGTTTCACCATCACGTGTCTCCTGTTTCTGGAGGCCCGGAAGTGTAACTCGGCGTCCGGGGCGGCCAACCTGGTCAGCTGCGGCGGCAACGGCTACGTCCGATTCTGGAACACGGCGGCCGCCTCGCTCATGGCCGAGTTCTGCGCACATCCCCAGGGTACGACTATCCGATATCTGTCAAATGCCAAATGAGTTTCCTCAGGCTGATCTACTTTTTAGTGCAATTTCACGATTGCGGTAATATCAAAGTTAGAATATAGAAAATGTTAATATCATTGGAAATATCCTGAACTCGACCATCATAATGATATTGCCTGAAAAAATATTTCAAAATGTTGTCCATTGGTGAGGCAATAATGTAATATAATGCTTCTCCAATTGATACAATTTTGGAATATTATTTCCTACTTATATTGTTACTATTTTTACCAGCGAATATGACATATTTTCTACGTTGTAGTCATGATTCGACTGAATGTTAGAGACCATCCGTCGTGTGTTTGCTGTACTCTTACTTTTTGTGCCTCAAATTCCTGGATATTTCCCATAAAAACTTATCAATGCTACTGTGGAAGCTATATATTCCTGCAAACGTGTTAACTGTTATTACACTCGGTGCAAAGTAGCCGTATTGTTCATTAAAACAAAAACTACTTAAAATACGAAAGAGCAAAATGTGAGGCAGTGTAATATTCCAGCCAATAAACCAATGTTGTCCTCCACAATGTCAGGATGAGCCACAGAAGGGAAGAATGCATCATACATGTACATGTAGATAAATTGTCAGCTATACATTGTTCTTCTTTATACGAGAAGCGAAAATATAAAGATGCAAGACGCAATTTTGAATCTTTAAAACCAAGTGCTCTTGCCAAAATGCCTCAGTTATAATCCATTTTTAGGATGAGCACTTTCATTCGTAATATTAAGTTTGCAAGGATGATGATCGTTGCAAATATCAAAATGTCCAACAATAGCTTAAGGCTTAGTTGTATTCCTCTTCATAAGGATTGTATGCCATGTAACATAGATGCTTTTAAAACACTGCAATAACATATAAATGGAGATCTTACTCTTTTCCTGCCCAATAGAAATATGACCCAGCAAATTACACTTTATGAGAAGATAAACAATGTCAGTAGGTAGTCGCACAGTTGGAGGGAGAATGGAATAGGGGAGGTCTTTTACGGACCTGTAAATTACCACGCCTGGCAAGTGGGCCTTGTTTCAAGCTACACATTAGTGGGCACACTGAAAGAGAGCACGTACACAATAGACGAGCGCCCCTTTACATTCGACAAGGAAATTTAGAGGTTGAGGGGCAAACGAGGTAACCCAGTGGCCCGGCATACGGCTACACAATTTGCCATGTATGGGGTGGCCTGATATCAAACGCCTAACTTAATGTAAATCTCACAGCGATGAATATCCCCTGACTTGACTGTCACTTTGTCAGGGTCTGAACGAATGAGCTGTTTTATCATGTGCATATAGATTGCAATGAGGATGAAGGACAGACAAAAAGGGCTAGCAACAACTAAGTAATCCATATGAAATATCAAGCGCCCTGCGTGCTTTTTACATCAGAGGAAGGCTCGTCAACTAAGCTGTCATTATATAAATATATCATTGGAGATAGCGCAGGTTTAATTTTGAAAGCATATAGTTCAGCTGATTTATGAAACTCGAGGGAATGGAGATTCACTGACCTACATCCCTGTGAAGTTGCACGGTCCCAGTAATGTCTGAGTTTGTATTAAATTTCAAACGATATACAATTAAAGGTAAACACATATTAAACATTACTCATGAATAGGCTTCATCTATCTGCGACGATGTGATCATAATATACCAGTTATATTTTTTTTGGGATTTGATAGGCATCTAAAACAAAGAGTCCATATGAAGCTTCACAAGTAAAAACTAGTTAACACAAACGATGAACATTAATGTGTCGTGCACATTTCGCGCTTTCATTTTATTATGCGAAAACATAATAAGAGAGAATAAGATACCGATGAAATAAACTACAATATCCTAAAAAATTACGAGAGCATGAAAATATATCTAAGTGTCAGCGCGAAAATATACACGTTAAAAGTATATCATTAAACAAACTACGTTTAAATTGAAATGTTATGATAGATAACCGTTCTATCTGTTTAGTGTGATGAACTTAACGTTCTCCATGTTCTTATAGAATACTGAGTTCTGATAAAAAAAAATGTATTATTTGTATTGAAGTGTTTATACAATTTGTACAACATATTTATGGGGTGTTCATATGAAATTGTATACGTAGATCAGATAGCATAGTTGCTTTATAAGAATAATCCAGTACCTGATATGAGGACTTGTCAGCAATGCCCCTTAACACAAAGGGTAACAGAAGATTACCTCTCTGCCCGTACAACTATTACAGGAGGATTGATCGTCAGTTCACTAAAGCGGCCTTCTTTTAGAAGGATATGAATTGAATTCAATCAATGCTATGGCCGTATAGGTATTGCAAAAAGCATGTTTATTTTTTAAAACAAAAATTCAGATAAGCTCAGTCTGTTTTACAAATGTTTGAGGGATTTCTTTGGTAGTTCAGAGTAGGCAGTGTTTATTACAGAAGGTGTCATCAACAGTGTTTGATATAAGAAATACTGGAAACCATTTTTTTTAAAGAATATAACGCTTTGCGTGAATAGGTGCCTTCGTTCGCTCATTTCTAACAAATTTAGATCACATACAATTTATTTAGTTATAACAAATCCCACGTGTATCAGGTAATAACCTCAACCCTGCGTGTCTTTTTTATTCAGTGGGAAGTATCATCATGGCCATCGATAAGACGAACCACTACCTGGTGACCGGGGACGTGGACGGCTGTATCAAGGTGTGGAACATCTCCGAGTACTGCCGCAGCGCCGAGACGGAGGGGGCCGTGGTTACCGCACCTCCGCGTGAGTACAGCTGGGCGCACAGACCTATCACTTATATCACATCATATACAACACTCCTTAGCACCTTAAAGGACAAAGCCTCACCTGAGACTTTTAGTATAGGATCGGGTCAACAGGGACGCCGACGGATCAAGAAAGGAGGGGGGAGGGGGAGGTTCAACCGCCAGCCCCCATATTTTTTCTTGCCAAATTAGAATGTAAAATTCTCTGTTTTTCCCCTTTTTTTTAAACAGATTTATTATCCTGGCATGAGATTGGGTTTCCCCAGTATTCCTCTCATTAGTCAGCCATAACTTAAGCTAATATATTCTAGCCCCTGAAGGGGGCGCCTTAAAATATTTATATAAGGGTGCCTCCTGCCCTTGGTGCAGAAAGCAGGTGATCTCCCTTTGGAAATGTCAGGTATTATTTGATTGTTTTCCAGTGGAAATGGAATAGAGAGAATAACTACCCCAACGCCCCCGCTCCTTTGTCAATTTTTTTCGAAACATAGATCCGGATGGGGGCCATCGGTCTAAGTAAAAGGAATCTATACTTGGAGTCTTGGTAAAAGAGCTTTCGGTAAGCCCACTGCCAGTTTATTATTCCTTACATGCTCAAAGTGCAAAAAGTCAATCCACGAACTAAAATTAATGTCGAATTACATGAAACTAAGAAGCGCCACTTTGAAAATGTGTATCTTGATCTTTTTGATTGATTCCATAATTGTTATCATCTCCGGAGTAGGGTCCAGATTCCGTAGTTGAACTGTTCATCACTTCCCCGCTTTTGTTCGGCGAATGGCTTTGATTGAGTGAACAAGGCTTCCACAACATTGTGGAATTTCTGGAAAAAGTAGTAACGCGCATTTTTGTTTGAAATAATGAGATAACGCCGGGACGGGGAGGTTTCCGATTCATCCCGCGACAGGCGCCGCGTTTTGGCACCAGAAAAAGTGTCCTTTGATTACTCTTTGTTCTTTTTGAATAAGAAAAGAGATTTAATTTCATGGTGGAAAACTGTTTATATAAGAGTATACTTGGCCCTTAACCAGGGGAAAGAAGGGGAAAAGTGAGGCGCCTTTTTAGGATATTTATTTATATTGAAAAGGAACCGGGAAATAAAAAGGATTTGAAATAAAAGTGAATTCATTACGTTTCAATTATCATCCAAAGGTAACAGTCCAATACGTTCGTTATCGTGGTAGTTATCACAAAACTAAGCGAAACTTCCCTTCAAGCGATAGTCTTTGCTTCGAATCCTAAGGGACCAAATAAACCAAGACGTGGCTAACATCTTATAATTATCCCGACCACGGATAGCTAATTAACAACATTTTGACCACCTGCAGGTTAATTTGAACTAGTTTTGTCGACAAAAAGACAGGAAATCCTAAATGAAATGTATATGTACTTGCTATAAATAAGTTTCTAATCAATAAATTTTCAAACCAGCTTATATACAAATACCAACTGAAAAATAATCAATAATAGGTGTCAATCATGTTAAACGACAAATGATTCCAAGATTAATGAAAATGTCTATAGATAGTTAAGCCTCGAGGTTTGTCGACATATTTCCCTGCATGCATCTTGATCTAGGCTCGTCAGGTGAAATACAGGAAATATGCTATCCGTGGTAGGGAGAATTCATCAGGTGAATAATTATCGAACAAAGGGTTACTCAACATATCAAGCATTTCCATGTGAGTTAATTCAGATTTGGAAGCCCCTCGATAGCAGGCGATATAATGGGAATTAGTGTGTGGGAATGGACCAAATGAAGGGACACGATTAGCATGGGTGTTAGATAACCAAATAGTTAGGAGGGTCTTTTTCAGTTTGAGAGGTGTCATGTCTGGTAATTCCTGGCGCCCCCTTCCCCATGTTACTGCCCTCTCTACCACCCCCTGTGTGCATGACCATCTCCGGACCCGACTAAGGAGACAAATCCCTTTGAAGACCCCACAAAGCACGAGGCAGGCTCACCATCTCTCTTGATTGGAATTGTCAAAGAAAACCTCTCCGCTAATTCTCCCAAGAAGTACCAGAAAACAAAACACAACTTGAGTCAATATTGAGAGAAAATAAGTTATTTAAGCAGTCGGTGATTTGGCCAATTACGTTTGGGGAGGCTAGGAGGGGTCGTTTTTACCGGTGCGTGATGGTCACGACGACTGGCAGCAGAAAACGTAAACGCTACGTGAAGATGGCCATTCCAAATAGGTCATCCACTCCGCTCAAACACTCAAAGCTCGCTGACAGTTGCAGGCGTTCAATTTCCTTGTTGGCAAAACATTGTCACATTGCGCCTGGAAGACGGTCGTTCTGGGGAAGATCTCGCCAATGAATGATAGACAGCGAGGTAATGTTGTGTAATTCGCCGGGATTGACTTTGTCCGGTTCAATTATCTGATTTTCTGTGGGACGAGACTCTTCTGTCACGGCACGTACGGGATTCGCCTACTTTTACCCCAGCAGGCACGGCTCCCTTGAGAGAATAAGGTTTAGTGAGTAAGGAAGGATGAACTTAGTAATCTTTAATTAATGGAATTAAGGACAGTCAAGTAACCATTTCTTGACAGCAAATTGTTTACCCTAGTATTTGGTTTTTGCAATAAAGTTAATTATCTAAAGTGATACCTTTGGTACTTTTACCATGTTCTTTTTAGGGGTTTAAACATTAAGGAGAAAAAAGTAAAGGATGGAATGGTTTATAACTTGTCGATATTCCTGCCTCATTATTTCCACACAATTAGGTATTTGGAAATGTGATTTTTAAGTATTTTAACTTTGTTTGTTATTGCAAATATATCTAGCCTAAATATCTAATTACGTTTAGTGAAAACAATTATTTCAATTATTGAGATCGATAAACTTGACTTTTTTTCGACCTGACCTTGCTTTGACCTTGACCTTTGCAGCTCTGCTGGCCCAGTGGCAGCCCCACCAGGACAGCATTAACTCGCTGGAGTTCGCCGAGAGGAACGAACGGAAACTTATCCTCACCGCTTCCGCCGACTGCAGCATGGGATTATGGGATATCTATGGCAACCAGATTGGCATTTTTGGACAGGTCGGTCCTGCGTTCCTCTAGCAGACTAATTGGCGCTCCTTTTCTTGTGACCCACAGCCAAATGATAGCTCCTAGATCATGTTTCTGACTTTTTATTGGGGCATTAAACCATTTTTGTGCGTCTGCTTTGGTGATGATCAATCTGTTCGACTTGGGAAATAAATTTCACCCCGTCGCTAATTGGACATTTTTGTAATCAGAGGTCTGTCATTTGGATCTTAGATTTAGACATTGGGATAAGTCCCCACCAGAAGGGCCTATTTATCTCACATCTTCACACGACATGTCGAGTAGAACACTGGCTGCTGAGGGGAGGGGGGAGGCTTGCCAATTTGTGAGGACTGGCGGGCGGCCTGTTTACTATCACAACATTTTTCCTCCATTTCTGATAGTCGTTTGTTCTATTGTCTTTCCATTTCTATTTTGCTTCACAGGAGGAACACTGGAAGATCGATCCATATGTGCACCGGGTTGAGGAAGGATTTGAAAACCAAGAGGTAAGAATATTTCTTGTCAAGTGTAAATAGTGTATTCAATGCTTACCTAATGGTATACTTGTAATAGGTGAATTGTAAAATGGTTTCAGCTTGTAATAACCAGTGATAAGTGTAATGTCGTCGAGTGTATTTGTCAGTTTTGCACGAACATGTAATCCAACATATTGTCCATGTCATATACTAATTAACAGTTCTGTCGTACATGTATACAAAGTGATATTCTAACATTCGTTACAATGTGACCGAGTTCTATAATGTGTGTTTAGTATGACAAGGACCTCGATGATAAACCAGATGATAAGGCCAAGGTAAGAGAGGTGTAAAGCGTGTGCTGTTTGCTTTGTTGGGCTCTGCTGTCGGGCTAGCATTGAACATGTACATATATACGTAGAGTTTAATCTTGGACGTATTGATGTAACGCACAGAGTGCGGCCCCTGCACAGAGCCAGGCTTTGTGCAGACCCAAGTGTGGCAGGAGGTGTGACCGCACTTGGCTGCACAGAGTGTGGACGGGGCCTCTGACACCTACCTGCGCGAAATTGGTTGTGATAATACATTGGGCTCCTGGGCTACCCGTTAAAGATGAAATGACAAAAATTTCTCTCTGGGGTTTCAGGTTTTTTCATTAACCCTGACTTACATCCCTGCTGATGGTCTAATCATATTTTATGACAGATTTACCTACGAGAGGTTGATAATGCCTGTATAGCTGCATTAAATATGATACACAATATATACCCCTTCTTACCATACCCTTTTTGCAATATTTTTTTTTAAAAAAGGATGACACCCTTTTCCATTAATCTATCTGATGGCTCATACAAATATATGACGTCATTACGCACTCACCCTATGTAAAGAAATGACACTTTTATATAATTTTACCAAATTTTATTGCTTAATTTGACCCTTTTTCCAGTTTTCACAGAAATGCAAACTCCCTTTACAAATACCTCTTTCTTAGCGTTTCTAGAATGCTGATGCGTATAAGGTAAACCAGGGAGTAGGGGTAATGAGACTTCACTGTTCCCCCTGGTATTCACATACTCTGCGTAGATACTATAATACCAGTATACATAATACCAGTTATATATGTGAATGTAATTAGGGTATATGGTTTTTGATATGAATTTACGTTTCTATTGTCATTTTACTTAAGTGTATACAAGGTGCTAGGCCCGCTCATACGCTTGTTTCCCCTCCCATAACCCTGCAGTGAAACTCTCTACTTCCCAGTGGTGTAAAACTAAAACATTTTGATTTTATATATAATGCACGCAAAGACGTGATTTATGCCCTAATTAATAAGGATTGGGGCTAGTAGCACATATATAACAATTAAACATTAACATATATAGTTTACGTCTCACAGGGTATAGCCTTATGTCAAAATAAAATTGGGGAGAGACCCTGCAGAAACAGATGTGCAAGTACATAAATTCAGGTTCCATGAAGTTAAAAGCACAATCGACCACTACCTCTAATTTACCCTAGCTCTTTATTCTACTACTATTTACAATAAGTTGGTCCTTTATGTCACAAGACAGGACTAAGCAAGAAAAAGTGTTATAGCCTGCAACTCCCTGCAACTGAGGTATATATGATCGGGTAGGTTAGAGGTACGTTGACGTATCGAGATACGTTTTGGTTTCTGAAACTCCCTAGTATATTGGGCCCCCACTTCCACAGGGGAAGGGGGAGATGGTGATAGATAAGGTCCGGACTGGAGTGGGGATGGATGGAGGGGGAGGTCTGGAGGGGAGAGGAGTGAGGTGGGGGGATGGGGTTTGGGGAGGGAGAGATTGCGTTGATAAAGTTGGGGACTGGAGTGGGGGTAGAGTAGAGGTCGCGCAGCTCTAGTTTCCATGCATTTTACGCATTTTTAAGAACGCATTTTTAAGAACTCAAATTGTTAGCCAATGGCTGACTGATAGGCCAGTGTAAGTGGCAAACACTGCAGTCACTAGTTTTCGAGTATTTCTCACTTAATTTTCCAAAATTTCCGAATTTTCAAACATTTTTTGCAAAAACATTTCAAAGCAAGCTGCCATGCATATGATTTTAAGATGATTTCTTTGAATAATATCCACCAAAGAAACAGCCTCCTCACTTCAAATAGCACGTGCAAAATAGGCCTATAGGCTATGTTCAAAGGCTAATGCCCTGTTTCCACCAAAAGACTTTTCTTCAAACGATTCCAAAAAACCTATAAAAATCGTCCAGATTTTTAAATCCTGACAAATATTTCAACAAATCTGTTGGTGGAAACAGAAAATCGTTCAAACGACCGATTTTTATGGACGATTTTTTACCTTGTCAGCTGATAAAAATTCCCCAGGGACGACAGACAAATTATTTGACATGTTAAATAATTTTGGACGATTTTGGCTTGTTGGACGATCTTTTTACACAAACCTTGGATTCATCTTTTGGTGGAAACAGGAAATCTCTGAACGATTCAGTAAATATCAAATATATAATAAAATAAAATAATTATTGAGATGAAAAATAAAACTAGTATATTCTATCCTAATGAATTAAACCATGTTTGTTAAATAAAAATATTGTTTAGTTAAATCGTTGATAAAATCGTTGATAAAATCGTTGATAAAATCGTTGGTAAAATCGTCTGTCAAATCGTTTCATGGTCTTTTGGTGGAAACAGAAAATCGTGCAAAAAATCGTAACTGATGAACGATTTGTTCTAACAATGAAGTCGTCTGTATTTGTATGTTGAAAAATCGTTCATTTTTGATCCAGTCTTTTTGGTGGAAACAGGGCATAAGAAACAAAGCCATTACCTAGCGCCTCGCACAAAATCTCGCATTCTTAGAGGCCTCGGCGACCTACCCTGCTAGCGTTAGCGGTAAGGGTAGGATGCCACCCAGGCCGTACTTTGTGCAAACCAAAGTGTGGCCAGGTGTCGCGTGACGGGCGAGGCCGCACTTCGTGCGCCCAAGTGCGGCCTGGGCCGTCGCGCGACACCTGCCGTACTTGGGTTTGCACAAAGTACGGCTTGGTGCAAGGCCGTACTTCGCGCGGTACATTGACACTGATTTGGTGTGACCCGTTTATGACTTAACATCGGTGTTGTTCTCTGTGGAGGAGGTTTAGCAGCGGTCAACTAGGGGAGAGGGTATTTCAACTGTCGGTTAGAGATGGGTTTGGTTGATTGTTATTAATACCATAAACTCATTTGAGCACCTCAATCAATCAATCAATCAATCAATCAATCAAGATCTAGGCTAGCAAGGGAATGAGGTCAATAGAAGTATATGCTAGGTGTTATCAATATTACCATTTAAAAATATGATTTCAAACGCGTCAAAAGTGATTGTTGTAAAAAGATTTACTACGCATTATATTATTCTATTGCCTAGACAGCATAAAAGTGTTTACAAATATAAAAGATTTTGAACGGCTCGAAATTACGTTGCTGTCCAAAAAGATTTCATTTCTAAATTCGTCAAGTCTCTAAATATACAACAAAATACACTATAACACTTCTAGATCTACTAGCAATACTATAATATGGGCCGTGCTTGTAACTAATAAACACGAATTTTCGGAAGGAAAAAGCATGCGAGTTTCAATCGCTTTGTCAAACGCTAAGTAGCTGTTATATTGGATATTTTGGCACATTTTACGCTCACGGGTTTTCGAAAATTGTCACGTCACGTGAAAATATGGGATATTTGGCAAATAATCTACTAACCATCTTCTGTATATATACATTCAAACAATGTTCTGTTGTAAATTGATTTCATTTTGGGAAGTCTACCATCTATACGTTTAGTCCTCTACAATTCATTCTTCTTCTCTGTTCACTTCTACGGTAGTTATAAATGATAACCAGACTATAATACATCCTGGGAGCTAGAGACAATTAATAGTTTTCATAGTCGTGATAAGGTGTCGGTGACATGGGTGATCAGTCATAAATGTTGCCATGTTTATTTCTCCAGCTCGTTCCCGAGTTCCCTGATACGCCCTTTGCTACCAATGTAATGAGCCCTGTTTGATCGGAGGTGATAACGGAGTGAATTATTGACAGAGCTTCGGGTGGGATCTAGAAAACTAATAATTCCATTACTTCCCAATACGTGACCGTTTCGCATTGTATCCCATTCCACAAGTCGAATATTCATGTCGATTAACAGAAAGACCCTCCAGTTACCTGACAGTTCATTTGATATGGACTTTAATTTTATCTATAACATATACGCTCGTCCAGGGTATCATTATACTCGACCTACCAGGAACCAGAAATTGAGCTAGGCCTATTATAAGGCGTTTTCGTTGTCAGAGAGTTGGCAGTTAATCTGATGGGTGTCTGGTTTTTCTGGGAGGTCGAGAGGATTAGAATTCTGTGAACAAGAGAGGGGAGAAGGTAATGTGTAAGTCGCCGGTCTCTGTGATCAGGTGGCGCTGCGGTGGTGGGCAGCAGGAGGAGGTAGGCCCTCCCCCGGAGCAGAGGACTCGTAATCACACCAGGTCATGCCGAGCCCTTCTCAGGGTCACGCGGCTCTTGTTGAAGGTCAATGCGGGGGTCGGCCATCTTTGGCACGCTGGATGAGCGTCCATGTCACAAGTGACAGATTGTCATGAGCACACAGCCGCCGCCGCGACAATAATGGCTTTCATCCAGAGTCGGAAATAAGTGTAGACGCATGCGCACTGCCAAGCCCGTCCGACCAAGCCATCCCTTCAGTTCGCCCATTGCCAGCCCCTACTACTACTCCGTACCCCTCCCCTCCAACCAGCCAACTCCACCGACGCCGGCATCCCCGCCCTTCACCAAGTAAAGTCAGAACCCGGGGCCCACCACTCTTCATTACTATTTCGTCGACCCATCGGTGAAGTCACGGGTTAAACAGCTACGAATCATTCTCAAAACCAGATCCCAATCGTCTAGTCAAAGCCCGTTCTCGTTTGTTTCATCGTCTCTAATCTGTTTCGGTGAACAAAAGTTGCATTAATGTTGGCCGGTGGCAGGCTATGATTTGGGCGCGGGGGGCGGGCTGTGTGTTTAATTTAGCCGGCTCCAGGGCGGGGGATTGCGGGGGGGATTGCAGCCGGGCTGGGTCAGCCCCGCTTGTCAGCCTTTGTCATCATCGCGCCCATTGATCTGGCTTCGACTGGCACCCGTTCGCTTCTCCGACCGCCAAGCCATGCTTTGCCTCGGGAAAATTGCGATAGTAAATTCCAGCCGCCCTACTTTGTAACCTACAAACAGGGGAGGGGATAGCATGGAAGCCCTACAAGATCTGGGATGGAAAAGACACGCGCAGACAATCCTATCATTATAGGATAACAACGGTAATTTCGAGTTACAAAATATTTATGGAAATAATTATTAATCCAGTCCTTGTTGGAAAGGAATGTGATATAGCGAGCGAAGAACAGTAGTTTTCGACCATGAATTAAATGCTCAAAACTAATCTGTTTTTAAACCTTGTACTTCATGCCCCATGTATCCCTTAATGGAGCGGTACCCTTAAAGATCCCCATCCCCTTCGACGGGCCCTGCCGGGTTGCCCGGCATCGGACGTCGACGATACAGTCCCTACAAAACGGAGATTATTCCTCAGCGAAATACCCTGTCGACTTACATTTTCCAGTTCGCAAATTTTCATTGACATCAAAGTTAGCAATGCTTTGGCGACAGCCTTTAATGGTCCTTAAGATGGGGGAGACTATTTATGGAGCCTTGGATATCGGCAGAATTCTATTGAGAATGATTGGTAGCAGGCAGGGAGTTGCTGGCGTTTTAGTCATGTCTCGCTGAAGACTCAAGTCACGCATCTAGTGGAGTTATCTAAAGTAGTTGGAAAAAATGAAAACATCTTAATTGGTTACCTTCTGTGCCCCTCATATTTATTTTTATGGTAAGATATTTTAACATTATTCCTTGCTCCAAGGGGCCCCTTGATTTAAGTCTCTCCTGGCATGTTGAATGGAAAATCGTCACGGAGATTGATACAAACGCAACCAATGCTTACAACTAGAAACGTTAAATTCCTGTGCATTACACTGGCCAAAACAGTATCGAAGATCCATGACAAAATGGTAAAGCCATTAGGCCTATATGTTAGACAAATAATATTATGACTAATTCCAAACCACATAATTCGAAACACATTAGTGTCTTCAAAACCTGGATGAACAAAACAAAATTTTATAGAGAGGGATGTTTCTAGGAAAAGGAGGTAAACATAAAAAGAAAGGAAATTCACAAAAATAGGCCCATATAATTTTGTTGCAAAGTATTCGTCTTTAGGTATAAGAAACTAAGCGTGTCTTTATCTGTACCAGGTATATTATGGAGAAAATGAACACTCTTTGCATAGGTTCCGGAAGTGTACTTAGCACTCACAATCAGAATACACTTACTACATTACAGCTTTCACTTTGGAATACTTCAATATCCCTGACGTCTCCCATCAAAATTAATGTATAACATTGTTGTCATACAGCCTTTACTCTAGAAATGCATTAGTAGAGCAACTGTTTGGTGCCTTTTACAATCCACCCATGTTTGTAACTTACATCAAAATGAAGACCTCAAAGGTTTGGGTAGTCGACAGGCCGACTTTGACCTTGGCAGCAGTGAGCTGCTCCCGGCCCTCTTTGAGCATCTCCTCCCGGCTTTACTCCCGGGTCCAATTGCCACTAACACAACAATAAAGCTGCTAGGATCCCTCTGACATCAAGGCCATTTTAGGCGGCCTAATTGTATCAGTAACAGCTCTGCAATGAGGAATTCTTTCTGGAATTAATGCTCCCTCGGAACAACATAATCGAGTTTTAACGTGGCCATCGATCGCCGCTTAAACTGTCGTGCTTTTTTCATATTGAGACGTTGTTTTTGGTGAATGGCTGTGAGCGGGAGATAGCAGCTCGCCTCTCGCTCGTGAATTGCTCGCGTTGTTGGCCGGACGCGAGCACACCCCAGATAAGCAGGCGGCCGGCGATGGCCGCGCCTGGTTTATGGGTGTTGTGGTCATATGTTTATCCGCTATGGTGTTTATGATCTTTCCATACCATTGTCATGGCAGGGCTACTACGACGAGTCGTACCCAGCAAGTCCCTGCCCGACTGAGGTAACTTGATAACAGTAGAGCTTACACCAACCACTGAAATAGTGTAGTTTCACTTCGTGGGACTATTACTGTGTTAGCTAGAACAGTGTGGACACATCCCCTAAAATAGTCACATTACATTGTCATTGGTAGACTTAGAACTTCACGCCAGTTTTCCCCTTTCTCAAAAGATACCTGCATGAAATCAAATAAAAAAAAACAACGAGTCAATACATCTTTTTCCCCTTAAAAATAGTAGATTTACAGTTTGTTATGAATTGCCAAAACGACGTATTACTTCATCATGCTCCGTCACATCTCTAATTAACCAAGTTCAGGCCCAGTTTTTATTCATTGCTTAGGGAAATTGTAGAATGTTGTCATAGTCTCCCATCTGTGTCGTAAACGGTTTCACCGTATCCGCCAATCGTGTATACACTATACCCATCTCCTCTATCAGTGGTTATAGGCCCCCATTAGAAATATAGATAGCCTCCCATCTCCGTTTGGCTCTTAGGCGTATATGTCTTAAATCCCTAACGCGTTTCTTTGTCGTTGGTTATGTGACGAGCCAGACATCCATCTTACTGACATGGCCTACAACGGTCCCCAGCGTATCAATCTCATTCCCTGATGAACATCCACCTCATGGAGGCATTCAAGCAAACAACGTAAGACGTCGTTAACACCTCTTGGGGCCATTACCGCACGGGGCGGATACTCCACTCAGTGCTCCTTCAAACCGTCAAGTGTCCCCAGTCCGACAGCCCTGTGTAAAGCCGCCGTCAGACTTTGATACATTTGATATCGCCGAGCAGGAGATTGGAGGCTTGCATGTGTGGGCTTCGCCTTCCGTTGTCGTCGCCCGAGTGTTTTCACCTTTTCCATGTACTACTCAGACTATTACTCGGGGATAAGGGGGTGCGGGCACCTGATCAGCGGTTCGATTGGCGGCTCCGGCCCCTGCCGGTGTCCCGGGCGGACCCGGGGCTCCTTCAACACCGTCCGCCCGGGAGGAGAAGTTGTCGGGAGCACGTCGCCGACCCCTTTTGGCATGAATAAATCATAGTTTCTTTAGCGAGCAAGCCATATTTCTGAATCAACATATAATATTGATGCGCGATGATGTGCAAAGGGGGGTGCGACTTTGTACCCCTATCGGCCATGATCAGGCCGGTGGTGTAGAGATGAATAAGTAATATACCCCAGCCTCTTTTCCCGCGGACTTGGTTGGCAGTGGACGCCTGCAGACTGACCAGCCACCGGGCAGGCTAAATCATCAAATATACACACAGTGAAGCCTCAGATGTACCCAGGCGGTAAATAGAGGCCTCAGGACATGGGGGGCTAATTAAAGAATCAGACTCGGGAGCTCTTCAAAGTACAAACTTGAACAGTTTGATAACCTTATTAGAAACTTGTCGGCAGGGCCGCCAGAATAATCGGCGTTAAATTGTTAATTCGCCTGACGCTTCTACAGGTCTAGCACCTGGCGGTGCAGCACGGAGTGTGGAGTGCTGCTTGTACTTACCACATAATTATTGTCATCAGTCATCATTATCAGCTTAAGAAACTAATGTCATTATCCCACGTCCTAAATAATGGTATGTCCCTTCTTTTACTCAAGTTAATTCCATCTGGCTGCAATAATAAATTTGACTAGGGTATTACCCCATAGGATATAATCTGAATTGAGATACCTGCAGATAAAGATTCAAAAGTTGAAAAGTCGAGAATTACTTGAATTATTAATTTGCTGCACTTCCAAGGAATATTAGTCCATTGAAAATTTGTATGCTACTTCACCATATTCTAGGGTTAGAGAAACCTAAAGAAATTTATATACCGGGCCTTTGTGCTCCGCTTCAGACAGAACTGGTTAATGAATTCAATATCTTGTTCTCCACTTCAGCTGAAATTACAAGGTTGGGTCATTGCCGGAATTGTTTCACTATTCCACCCTGTCCCTGTCGAAAGTATAGGTTTAGAAATATTGCAGACATAAGAGTCCACTATTGCTGCCTGTGTCAGTTAAAGCTATAGGTTCAGCGATATTGCAGGCAATTGGTCTATTAGGGCACCTCTGGGTTGGATATATTGCTGTGTGTATTCCTCCTGTCTGGCATGTGGGTCCCTGCCCGTGGCAGAGGGCAGCAAGGGCCACACAAATCACCCACAAACTAAGTTAGCTCGCTGAGTGGGACAAGGAGAGAAGAGCGCCATTGGCAGTGAAGGATACAAATGGTGATGGTGTTGGCGATAGGAGATAATCAACATCAGGTAGCCTAATGTGTCTCCGATGGGCCAGGTAATGCTAGTCTTAGGCCCCATGATAATCCCCCTGGGATCACATCAGCCACCTACTTAGTACCCAGTCGGCGGCGCGCACTCAAACTTCGTCCTTTCATCATAAGTTAAGCCCTTTCCTTGCCGACTGGGCCTGGCATTCCACACAAACGTTTTCCTTCCAATTACCCGACAAGACAAAGGACAGTGACTGCCTGGAATACGACTTTATTCACTGCCTTTTCTATACCTCCTTGAAAAAAGTTAACTCCTTGAATTAATGTCAGTATGTACCCATTGAAGTAGACTATATATGTATGTTATGGTGCAGTTTGGTAGAATTATCCTGAAAATTTTCCAAGATATACAAGACTATTTCTAACTTAGTTATTTTACAATTAGAAAACAAAAAACATATTACAACCATCTATCGCGCAGTAATTTTTAGGATATCAACTTTAAAGTTTTTTTTTATTCAGTGACAGGATGAAATAGATAATGTTCAAAGTAAAAACTATAAAATGTCTTATAATATTAAACTGTCCTGACGACCTGCGTGTTCTGATTGGTCAGGAGGAGTTGGAGTCCGAGGCGCAGTACGTGGAGGTCACAGAGGATAACGTTTGGGAGCCGGAACCGCTTCAAGACCCAGCCAACTTCCGATACAACACATGGGATAGCACAGTCTTGGGTACTTACGCCACTTTCTGTCTGGCAAATATGAGCTGTTTCTTTGTATATATGTAAAAAGAAGTATTGCTAATTACTTAAATCTTTCAGTAACAACATGCCATATATTTTGACAAAAGTAGAATGCTAAAAGCGATGATGCGGAAGGTGATGGTGATGTCTATAGGCAATAATGTAATCACAAATTGAACGTAAACTATTGAATCAAACGTATTGCTTCCTCGCGTGATTCACATATTCACGGTATTTCTACCCCAGGTAAAAACTACCAGGAAACTCGTGTGAGGAAACGGGAGAGAAGACAGCCTCAAACGATCCCGGAGCTGGCCTACCTTCACTGGGAGCGGTCGGGTCAGCCACCCGCCGGCCCTTATGCTGTAAGTTGCAGCACTTGCTACAATAAAAAGATACCTATATCTTATAATTATGAGATACATCATTGGTGGAAGCTTTATAAGACTCCCCCCCTCCTCGCAGTTTCTTATGCTCAGTTATGAAAGACATGGGATCCCCTACTGTATACACCCGCAGCTATAATATCATCTCTTTCCTTTACACCCCTAAGTAAGATATATTCATATACTGCAATTTGTTGATATATAAATGTATGTATGCTCTATAATCTATTCTATATTCGTTTTGCAATTAAAGGTTGTGAAAATCTACTCTATGATGAAGCACTCTATGGCGAATATTCCTTGTCTGAGACACCGCTAACATTACTGAATTTTATGTTTATTTCACACACCCTGAAGCGCTCAGACACCATAAATTGCTACACGGTACGAGAAATAACTAATCCATCGGGGAAAACGTTTTATAACATTCACTAATAACAGTAGATTTATTTAAGAGCACATGTGTAACAATCATATATAGGTATTGCTTCACCGTTATCAACTTTAATTTATTCATAATTCACTTACTTTTGCTTCTTGTATCTTTCTATCAATACGTGTCTTCAAGTTATAAGAGAACTCGATCTTCTCCTCTCTAGCCTAAGGCCATTTGACAGGGAATAGTTTTTTTTGAGGAAATGAATCATGCAAAAATTCTCAATACCCGCATGTATTTTTCATTGCCGTCTCTCCTTTCCGTGCCAAATTGACCGAAAAAGGAAAATGAATCGGCTCAAGGTTTCATAGCTTGTGTGGTTTCCTATCTCAGGCGTTGAGGACTTCCAGCATTTCTCCTGTCGAGCCTCTACGCAGGCCTGACTTCATTCTGAACCCTGCCAAGTATTTCCCCAGTACTTTACCGGTGTGTCTCTTACTCTAGTGTGCCACTAATCCCATCTTTGAATGCTGTGCCGATTTGTCAAACCCACCAATGGGTTAAGTTCTATTTCAGTGTATTTACAAGAAGTACTTGACATAATATCTGAGATATATAAAACTGAGAAAGTCGAATGGGAGACTGATCTCTTTTGTGAAACGAGTAGATTATTTTGTATTGACAGTTTGTGTCTAACTACAAGGCGTTGGTAACATGTGGTTTCCCCTATTATCTATATTCTAGAGACAGTAATCTCTTTAAAATGTGTTTACTTTATTAATGTGATGGTAGTCCACTCGAACTCATATCATTCAAAGAATATTCGAAATCATAATCAGTTAGATTGAAAAATTGATTAATAAAGTCCTTCTCTCTAGGATCAATGAAAAGGTACATGACATCGAACAATTCTGTGGGCACTTAATCGTTTATAAACGTTTCGTAAAGAGAAATACCATGAAATGAAGTTTAACTGTTCCAATAGGACTATAGCGAAGGGGATTATACAACCAAATGCATCTAATGAATCTTGACTTTTTCTAACAATCGGCTGAGTTCAAATCTACGGCGTATTAACAATGGACTTTTGATATTACTTCCATTCATGCAATGAACTATCAAATAATACTGATAAAACGATGCCTTAATTTGAATTATCTAGCGGGGTCTTATCTATCTACAAGTCTATCAGGTACTCTCAAAAGTGTTTTCACCGAATGTAAACAACCGGAGAAAACCTGAGACATGAAGCTATTGCAAACAACTCGTACCGTGACGTCACTTAATGATACTATACTATGGTTCACGTGCACATTAATAGTAATTTAATGCTAAGCCGTTACCTTGACAACTAAACATAGAATGTCTGCAAGGAGGACCTTATGCATTGTTCACGTAAGATCATATGCCTTGCAGCCTGGATAGCCTTGTTTTACACGCTAAGCATTTTTATGTTGGATCGTCCGCACCATATATACAAAGTTATCTGCATATAGTGTTCCGCTCAATCCAATGGAACCAAGACCGATGGATATGCATTGTCTGTAAAGGGAATATAACGTGCTCTGAAGAGTGCACTATGGGTTTGCTTTAGATCGTGATACGCGTGGTTAACTCTTCGACCCAGCTAATGTTACACTATGTATCAAACAAAACATACGGTATGGTAGACTATATCTATGTACCAGACACAAAACATTGGGTATTGCATCGTAAGTTATGTTTTAGGACCTTTGCAATCTTTACAAAGGAACACAAACTTTTTAGATGAATATGAAATATAATGATAATGAAATGAAATAATTATAATTCAAACATGGAGGAAAACTTGAAACATAGGCCTATGTGATTTTAGCGACAGATTGTGCAATCAATACTATTGTAGCTAAACAATAATACCTAGAATATAATGCTGTAATAAAAATATGGCTCCAAGATAGATCTCTCATAATAACATACAGCATGATGATGTATTACCTTTTCTGAAAGTATCTCTTTTCCTTAGGCCTTGGAGACCTCTCAGCTGAACAATGTTTCCCAGCTGAAAAAGCCGGAGTTCGTGAGTAACCCTCACAAGTACTTCGGGGACAGGGATGGCAGTGCTGATGGGTCGGGGCCGTCCAGGCTTCCCCACCTGGCGGAAAGTAAGTCTTACCTGTAATCGGTTTAAGCGTTCCCATTTCCTTTAAAATGTAGGCCTCGGGTCGTACATTTAATCTTTTTTCCCCCTCAAAATCGCTTGGGTTACACAAAGGGTAGAATGCTTCAGACAGTGTCTTGATGTATTTCATCCATTACAACTTTTGTCCGATCTGGTCCAGACACGAAATTCGTTTTTGTTTTCATTGTGTAAATATTGAAACAAGACGTTGTTTTAACAATTATTCTAGAATCGTTGAGAGACAACTCAATATTCATTTAGCTTATCAACAATCAGTAAATATACAGATACGTATTATGCACACCAAATTTGATATAATGACCTGTACATATATCCGTTATCAAATATTTGTATTGATTTATCATTGCCATGTAATAAACAGTTGAGACACAGGATGACGGATATATAACTGTAAAGGACAGTAAGTTGCTGAATCCGCCTTGACCTTTTTAAAGTGACAGATACTTATATTATATGGTAGTTTGTAAGTAAAATAATATGTCCATATAGCACTGGATCTTGCACGGGCTAATTTATCAGCACATTCATCGACATAGTTAACCTCCATCTATATTTTTACCATCGACGATTCAGAAACAATCTTCAAGTGGAATAGAAGGAAAACAGATATCCAACAAAGTATGTGAGACAACTGTACCGTTGCAGTTTCTCACTTGACATTTGCACATGATACAAATTGGATTGGTGACATTGAGCTCACTTGACAATGCATGTTTAAGGGTTTGTTAGTGGTGCAGCAAGACGTGTGCAGTGTTTGATTGAGCCGATTCTCGCATTCACACGGAGAGGAAAGATATTACCTTAATTTATAACTATTTAACAGTCTATAACAAATCAGTAACCTTATTTGAGGATTCAAAGGTTAATTCTCTGACCCTTTACCCTGTAACCATAAAACTGTAGTTTTTAATATATAGATATAAAGCATAATTTCAATTGTACACCCGGTGACGTTTTATACCTAGTAATGTTGCACAATGTTACTTACATTCTTTTACAGACGCACTACCTAAAGCTACGGGTAAAATTTGCGGAAGTTGAATAGCAATAGTAGTAGATAGATGATTTTATAAAAATCATATCACATTAACTCAATTCTTCAGAAATGAGGTTGACTGACTGTAAAGCACTAACTATCTGTTATGAAGCCCTTTTGAATAAATTGTTCGACATGTAAGGTAGTTCCTTAGGTATCCAAAAATGTAAAGTCAAGATGAAAAGGTCGATATCCACGTGTATGGATTGCTATTGCATACACCAAAATAGTTTCAAGAGAGGTTTGTAGTTCGCAAGAGTGTCTGTTAAAACTTTCACAATCATGCCTCTTGAATGCTTTGTGTCTTTTCTCTTTCTTTCCTGCGAAAGAAAATAGGCATATGCTGTATTAAAATGTGCTGCTATCGTAGAATCATGCATTTCACTTCGATTAACTAGCTGTCTTCACTACAGTGATAAGTTCATGTTGTTCTCATTGACCCGTTAATTAAGGATTACCTAATTCGTCCTATGATTTGGTTCTGTATACGAGAGTTTGTAGCCTAGAGCAATTTTCATATTAATGCTTTGATTTCGGAATAAGACAGACTACTAACAAGAAGTATCTCTCCAGGTCTGAAGACAGCTTTTGATGAGAAGACGCTATTCCCTCGCTACATCTTGGACTATGAAGCGAAGATGAAATCCTACCACCAAGTTATCTTAAAGGAGCAGCAGGTTTGTACATTTCCCCCAATATGTGTTTGTCAAAAATAGATAGTGGTAGTAGCAGCCGTCCATATCGAAATCCTGTTAAATGTTCAGGAATCTGATATAGCAATTCCTCATTTATAGAAATCTTAATATTTCCTCAAAATTCATCACAGTATCAAACTATTAAGAATGCCGATATCGTTGAATGATGTCCTGCTGTTATGTATTGCCACCGACAGATACCTGCACGAACAAGATTGCCTATTGACAAGATGTACAGTCCCTTTTGGTGTTGCTTAGAAAGTTATTTTTCCGTTACTGTATTATGACATTATTCTTCAGCTCCAGATCCATATTGAACCGGTGGGATATCTATCTGTATCACATAAATTCAGATAATAAAACACAAAAATGACACAAGAAATGAATATGTTAATCTCAAATATACTCCGGCTGATCACCGACCTTAGTTTCACTTAAATAAGTATAACAACACGATTTTCCGCATGTGAACATAACATTGAAATTGTGCAAATATAACAATTCTCATTTACATGAACGCGAATGCTTGAGAATCATAAGGGTAATTGCTTTTAATTTCACAACTATGATATCACAAGCAACATACTTATGTAGGAAGAAAATGGATATGTGCATGGGTATAGAATTTACAGACTAGTTGTAGATGATTATATATTTTTCTAAATGTATATTCTAGATTGCCGTTTTATTTACATGTAGATTATTGCGTAATGGTATACCAGATTACCAATACTCAAAAACAATACTACATTCCAATTTTGTATACGAGATTTTTACGCTGCATTAACAAAACAGTATGGGTAGCGCACATTATCATCTGATCATGAGCAATTCACTTAAAACGACATAAAAAGACGAAGTTTACTGTTTTAGTTCTGATCGTCATTATAAGACTAACGTAATACCTAATGTTGATAGATAAGTCAATTTGTAGATTTCTAAATTAATTGTAGTAGATATTCCACGATAATAAGTTATTACCGATTGGTATTTTGATTTTGATTTTTAACCATTGGAAGAAAATGGATATGTGCATGATATGCCCACTATTTTCATCTAGATAAATTTGTAAGAGTGAAACAAGACATTAAATTATATGGTTTTTGCTTTTAGCCGGAGATTCATATTCCTCAGACTTCTGTCGGAACGGTACATTGTTTTCCTCTTTAATTAACACGCCATCACGTATATAGCTTCAGCATGTCCCAGCACACAACACTCCACAGACCCACACATTCATTGTACTATTAAAGCAAACACTCACGGCAACACTCTGGGCCTTTGTAAGAATCGTGATTTCTCCTTGGCTGACAAACCGCATGTACTAAATAACCTATACTTGGTGAAGGAGATAGTTCTCATGTTAAAGGGAGGGTGATTCACTGACTCTTCCATCTGCTCCTATCACAGATTTGCATGGGCTATTTCTATAGCTTAGGTGTCAATTGATAAAACGGAGAAGGCCCCTCACGCCATAAATGGCCTTATATAATACACCTCTGGCTATTTCTAACTCTGCCATTTGGCCTTGGTCAAACACCGTCAGTTGTGTGTATAACTAACCTATTAGTACATGATAAATTGTCTCATCATCCACTTGTAGTATGTCTTATGGACAAACTCTTTTATATGAAACGCAATAGGGACCTCCATTAATTACGTACGCATATATGCCCCTGCTTTTCTTTATTGTTTATTTAACTGTACTCAATTTCAAGAATTGATTACTGGGCTCCCTTCTTTTATCTTTGGCAAGAAATACGCTATGAAAATGAATAAGGCCTTGATTCCCCCCTCCCCCATTGGTGCACACGTAATTATCTCTCAAATCACTTGCTGAAAATATTCATTATAATTAAGTTTTCTGAGAGAATGCTTGAAAATTTGTGTATAGATTTCAAAAATAGGCGAACACACAATGGTATTAAACTAAAATGTAATCCAAGAGGGTAGCTGTATTACATGCATCACCAATCCATTGTTACAATGCTGTTGTTTTTGGAAATTAAGGCCCGTTGTCGACAATTTACTATTCATCAAAAGAGAAAAGGGGCAGTTATCAATCATTTCTAAAGTAAGATAGGAATTCCTGTTTGGTTTTATACCTAAGAGCCCTTCCTTGTTCTAGCAGGTGTTCTCGTTTTTCCCGTCAAACATCATCAAATTGGACGTCAGATGAAAAGAAAAGAAATCTCTTACAAAGCAAGGCAGCGATAATAGCTTATCCACCCTAGCCCTCAACAGCCTAACCATCAGATGAATGGCTCTAGTGATATCCAAAACACCCCTCCCTTTTTTACCCCCAGATATGGATAGGCTGGCGAGTCTGGCCGTACACGGCCGAAATCATTGTCATCCAATTTAAATGTTAGATAGGTGTGGTGGGCAGGCCTAATGCTGCTTGATTGGATTAAGTAGCAGAATTTCATCCAATTACCGTGAGGGATCGCTGATTGATTTGGAAAGTATTGACTTCCTGTCTGAAGTGTTGCCGAGGAGAGGGATGGGCCATGCGGCTGAACTTTACCCCCCTCGTGCTCGCCACCAGCTTCTTTTTGTCACTGTTAGTTTGCAGATCTAGCGCCCTTTTTCTTCCAGTCCCACAAACATTTCAAAGGTCACGGGCTTCATATATCATGGAGGCTGCCTGTGATGGTTGCCCATGCCGTCCTCCATGTCCCGGCCCAATGTAAACCACGTTTATCTGCTGTAGTTATCTGCACGTTTTTTCTCTTGTCGTTGAGGATACTGCTACAGCTATGTTTTTTTTCTGTTGTTGCTTTTTCCCCTCCTTTCGGATCTGCTTTGATACTGATCAGATCCTTTGATGTTAAGACAGGGGAAAAAAGCTAGAAATAGTCATTGACCGAGGGAGTATGTTTAATTAGCGTCTGGCAGGCGGTTGGGTGTTACGCACACATTAGATAGCATTATACCACATACAAGGCTTTCTTAGACGTTCCTACCACCACCCGTGTACTCCAGCCACACAGCACTGACTCAGAGCCTAGTACTCCCCGGATCCTCAGAAGTACCAGGGTCACTTAACTTTGAGATGACTGATGACAAACAAAATGAAACCAATGCAGCCGCGCAGAGACCTCAGAGGCACTCTAGCTGACTTCTTTGATGAATGACATTTGGAATATAATAGATACGCACGGAAAGGGCATGCCCAATGTATTCTCCATGTTGGTAATAGTGATTGATAAGCACCTTAACGTTATTGCTTGGGAATACCTTTGTTTGCCTGCAGTAGTCGAGAAAATGAAGCATGCGCGTGCGTGGTGATTGACTCCTCCCCCTGCCGCCAGGCTGCGGGCCTGTGTAAATTAACGCTCGCCTATCAATCAGAGGCCACTCCTGATTGATGGCCACCAACGGGAGGCCCTCAATGGGCAAAGTTAACTTGACACAATATTCTACTTTCAACATATTGGCCTGTACAATGTTCAGCATGGCTCGTCACCGTTATGATTGATGTACGCCGATTACGCTGCCCTCCTGTATATGGAAACTGATGTGCTTGTATGTAGGATGCAGCAATGTGTGTAGGGGCGGCTTGCAATTCATAACCAATGCACTGGCGTTGCATACGTATCGTTTGCTTTACAGATATAAAATGCCTTTGTTTAAGAGCTAGACTGTCCATGCAACGAGGGTACATTAATATTAACACGCTGTTGACTTAATATTTACATATTTGTACCTTCATGCTATAAAAGGAATCCAAAGATGTCAAACCAAAAGAGGTAAACTCCTAGATTATAGCAAATTCTATCTCTTTCACAAGTTGATCACTTATTTTATCCTCACTGAAATACTTGCCTCTGTTCTTAATACATGCGATACAATCTCATACTACCAGGTGGCACGGACATCATAATACTATTATATAGCGTGTATATATGAGGCAGCGTTTCATTTGTAATGGCACATACGGTTTAGTTTAGTTGGTATTAAATCTTAGGCATATATGCGTATTATGTTTCATAAAAGAGTAGGTTGTACGAATGCCGTTGTATACTGTATCGGTATGCAAAGATATAGGTTATAGGCCTGTTTGGCGCTTATTCACGTACACGACTTTATTGGGAGAAGTGTGTACAGAAGCTCCATCTCAGCAGAGCCATGTACTCGTATTGACTGTGCCCCAACCTGTGCCCTGTCATTAGCCCTGTCCTTACATATTCTCTCCTGGCCTGCTTACAGAAGAAGGCCGGCGTGGGGCTGCTCAAGGCGTCGGGGCTGGTGGGGCCGTCACCGCAGGGCCGCTCCGTCACGTCTCCAGCGACCAGCAGGAGGAGCGGGCTGGGGGGCATGCGGCCCTTCAGGCTCAGACCCATGGGCATCAAGTCCGGATCAGTAAAGGAATCCGATTGAAACAATACCTGACTGTCACTCAGCGAGGCGCTGGTTTCATCAGAGCCAAAGCCTCCAGGACCCCGGCCCCAGTGGCGGCAGGCGCGGCCCAACAGCGGTGCCCCCCTTTTCTGTAAACACCGCTGCTACATAAGAAGAATAGGAACAGAAAGAGAAGAAGAGGCGCCGTCGTCGTCTAGCAACGGTCGTTCTCCGCCCGGCCTTTCTAAACACATTCCCTAGAGACAGGGCGGCAGGGACACACAGAGAATACACTAAAGGGCTGCACATGTGAATGTTGATTTGATTAGTTTTCTTCCATGTCTGTGATATTTTCAATGAGGTGGTGGAGTGGTCTTATCCAGCGGCTTTTGGTCGCTTACATACCAATGATGTTTCTGGTTTTATGGTGCCACAAGTAATCAAAATACAAATAATCAACGAGAGACACTGAAACGGCGCGTGCTGTACATATGTATATTTAACAGCGAAATGAATATGTTTGTGGTTTTAACTGTCATCTTGATTTAAACGAACATATACGTGTATGTGCATACAGTAGGCAATTCAAGACGTACATACATTTCACAATTTGACACCAAGTAAGCTTTCATAGCTTACACCAATAACTGTGATACGAAGAAAAATAGTAGTGGACCGCAATAGGACGGCAACCAAAGAATATACTGTAGGATATTGTGAATTGTTTACTCTGTACATAAGTTTAAAGAGGAAATACTAGTGAAGTACAATAAACTCACAACGCATATTTCAATAAATTGAAATTCACATGAAAATATTTGTTTGTTTGCGCATTTATTGATACTTTAGTAGTTCAATTAAGAGCCATATCTAGTTTTAAGAGTGAAAGATTAGTTCTTTCTTAATTTTTTTGTTCGAAACAGGATATGTTGTAATTTGGAAATCACCATTATCATAATTATGCATATTTTTTTTCTAAATGTCAATCTGTTATTCCAAGGTGAAAGGTTATGCAATTAGTATCCTCGGACATCGGCTTACGCAGTATCATAAAGCAAGAATGAGAAATTAATTGAGATATTAAGAGGTAGATGCATGTGTATCCGTTACTATGAGAGGGCTAAGCCGGTAGTTTCAGGTTGCATGCCACATAGGCTAATATCGGAATAAACGTGTGAAAAGTGCAGATATTAGAGACTTTTTGCAACCCACCCCGATCTCATTCCCCGTTCCCGATACGGATCTGCTGGGCTCTAGACTAGTGGTGCCCATGTGTAATGACAGGTGGGAGGGGCAAACAATATCAATTTCAATTTTCCGTGAATTAGATCGTTCATAAATTAAATGAAAAAAAGAAATTTGTTAAATTTAAATTTGAAAAGAAACAACCATATCACAAGCTGATCCTGCATATGTATATTTCTGAGAAATACCTATGGGTCTGTAGGCCTACACCTGGGTGGCCCCTCGCCATGGTCCACTGCTCCCACCTGTGGGCCCACTGATCAGGGACACACAGACACACGGATCTCCTGTTCATTGTTTTACAATTTAATCTACATTGTCATTGAGAGGAAATCTTTTCTATTATTCATAAATACATTCATGATGGGAAAGGAAATTTTGTTGAGAAATTACATGTAGTTTCCACAGAGAAAATACATACACACAGTTAGGGGGGCCTCAGGCCTGGACCTGCTGACCGCAGTGCCCCGACTGATCCACCTGTCCCCTTGCCCAAAATAGCCATGGGTTGCTTATGTAACATACTCTGAGGAGGTATGTTCTTTTAGATTCACTGGACTATGCCAAAGCAGTAATAATATTCACTGTAATGACAGGGCCACACTGTATGGGGTAGCTGGCCACTATCCCAGCCTGTCCAATCACACTCATCGGGATACGGATCGGGGCACTGAGATCCGTGTGGGTTGCGAAAACTCTATTTAAGCCCGGCCTCCCGACATGTCGCACGTTTTCATATTCCTGGGTGAATGTAGTGGGATCAGTTTTTTCCCTGCTGACTAAATCTGTTCAACTTTATTTATACTGAGGGGATGAGCCTACTTTCCGTCCGATTGATTATTTAGAAAATAAAAGATTCAATATGGCTATTGGGGAGGGGTTGGGGAAGTAATACCCAAGAATGTGCCTAACAAATCGCAATATACTCTTTAATTCAAGTCGCCGCCTCATCGTTCCATTTATGAGTTCTAACGATTGAAGTATTGAAATTGACTCCACATGGATATAGGCAATAGACTTGTATCCACACGTTGAATGTGCCCGGTCAGTGCTAGCCCTCGGTGGGCAGGACCCTTGCTGTGGGTGACACTTGAGCGGGACCACACGTAACTGCTGGAGGCAGGGTCATCTCGGGGTCGGAGTGGTGCCGGGGTGGGTGTGAGCGGCGCCCGGAGCGCCCTGACCGTGGAGGTGGTGGGCGCGGCCCCAGGAGGACGCCCGAAAAGCAGCGTGCCGGCCTCCTCCAGCACCTCTGTCAGCCATTTACACGCGCCGAAACCCGGCAGGCCCGGCTTAAAGGTCACTCGGTGCCCACGGACAGAGGGACGACGACGACGGGCGGCCATCTACCTTACTTCACAATGTGAGGGGTTTATGTTGAGGACAGCGATATATTATCAAAGATTCTGAAAACTTGGTGGTTTACATGTAGGCCTATATGAAAGGTCTACGGGTATCTCAGCTCTATAGTACAACCCTAGCTGCTTCCCCACACCTAGAATAGGTCCAAGCCATGAGCGGTATACCTGCCTTTGATAGGCATGATGACGATTTATAAACATTCTAAGATGTGCTTGGCAGGAGAACTTTGCCATTTCCGTTAATATGGGTCAAAGGTCCGTCTGTCCAACAACTCTAAATTGCAGTTTTTAAAATATTCAAATATAGAAAATATCCTTTAATATTTGTCGACCACTCCCAAGTCCCAATCTAAACAAACCTCTATTCAAAATCCTACAAATGCAATTTTCTCATACATTTAGCCTTACGGTAATTCCCAACCACGCTGTGTGCCCTATGCGCCCTTAAATCTCAGTTTCAGTCCGGTAAACATGCAAGTAGAAGAGAAAAACATTTATTCTCGTCGATTTTATGCCGTGATAAAAGGACCCTTCGCGAATGGCCTCGGCCCTACGTTAGGAATTGGCCCCGCGGTACCGCCGGGCGCTGAAGGGCGGCCCTTTTTGTTCTCCTGATGCGTATCAAACGACCCCTTGGCCTGCAATCTCCACGTTCTGCTCCTCTGGCTGCCAGGCCTCCCCCTCAGTCCGATTGGTGGCGCCCCGGTCGGCCGGCGGGGTCGGGGGTGAGTACGGAGGTGTAGATCACCCAGGTGTCTGGAGGAGGAATACCAACGGACGCGGGTAGCGCCCGGCTGACAGGGGTCACCTCTTGACCACTGGTCAGCCCCCTGGACATGGTGCAGAGCGCCGCCACCCCCACCCCGACTGACACGGTCAGCAGACACCCCTACCTATCCCTTCTTCTCCCGCCTTTAACTATGCAGCTCTACTCCTCGCCGAAGCCCTTAAGCACCCCACTGCGTCTTAAAGAACCCGCGGAAACCGGATAACACCACACGTTTAATGTACTACAGACAGTAGCGTTCAATAGGAGTTTGCCAGCATATTTTTCGTTTGATTGTCTTTTTCTTACTTCATTGTCGACGGAGTAAGTGTAAACACAACAGTAGGCCTACTTGCCCGTCATAAATTCCCATTTCCATATACTTCTTTAACACTTTAGTTAACTGGACCACCTCAGGGTCAACTGGAGAAAGTTGAAACACTAAAGCAGTCATGATTTCCTTCGTAATTCGGGACCAGTAGTATGATTAGATGGTGGAACACCTGAGCTTATGAGTCAGGACAGACATGCTCTGGATTAATCAAGTAGGGTAACCAGAAAATGCAATTACCTGTAGAAAATAACAATTTTCATATACTTCTTTAATATGGTAGGCCTATAGCGGAAAGTCTCTGAGTCTCTGGCCAACTAATGTTATGACTTCTACCCCTTCGTCCATAATGAAACATCTACCACTTATGAGACGTTCTGTCTATTTAAGATCGGTGTTTAAGTATTGTTCTCCATTCCATTTCAGTTTACCGGGCCAGGATACATGTAGGGTGGGGGAGGCACCCTAAATTGATGGGTATGTGTGTGTGTGGGGGGGGGGGGGGGCTCAACAATCCCTTTTCCATTTGAGTATATATATGGTCGCACCCTCACAATCATACCATACATGGACCTTTGAATAATGATTTCTAAATAGGTAGAGTTTTGAGAAAATATTGTGCCATGTTATGTCGATTGTATTCCTATTTCCCTTTATGACGCCTGATATAGGTATACATGTACCCGTTTTGAAGATAACCTATTCTCAGATTATATTGTCGGCGTTGGCCCTTAAGTCTTAAAGTGGGATTCGATTACATATCACCATAAAGTCTCCACTTTCTCAATCCCCTCATGCCTAATGCCCTTGAGTAGTTTCCATTAACCACAGAATGTTATAATTATGTCTTGTATGACCTGGCCACAAACACTGTCTTTTAATTAACATGGCAGACTTGCCTCGAATATCCAATAACAAATCAACGAGGTTTACATACTTTATTGCTAAAGTTCCGAAGTTACAAAACTTGAGTAGGGCGAGGCACACAATTATTAACCTTGCAGCAAAGTGCTGTGTATACCGGCTCGGATATTTAATTGCAAATATCATCCGGTACATATCTCACCTGGTATCGGTTTCTTAGACATTTAGATAATTGATTAGCATTGTGTATACAGCTCCATGGTTAACAGATTACTGTCCTAAAACCGCATATAGATAAAAGAACGCTAATAAATAATGCATTTCATTCTCTCGTGTGAAATGAAATATGGATACTTAACGTTTTGCTCAATGATAAAGAAGAGCAGATCATTCTGTATCAGTCTTCTTAATATGTTGTGATTTTTATCAATGCATTTTGACTTCCTCGGGGAAGGTAGAGTAATAATCTTGTTTAAGATGGAGTATGTGGGAGAAAGGCAATGAAAAGTAGTTGGTGCCAACAGAAGCACTGCTCCGTGCCCACTCCTGCGGGCGCCGCATCCTCCAGGAGCCCATTCGGCGGGCCACACCACAAAGGTGGCCACATTATCGCCTTCATTAAAGATAGTGCCATGCAACATATGGGAGGCATTTCTCAATGACGTATTGGATTACTATCTATAGAGTGTTTTTGCCGGCGGTGGAAGCTGGCTGGGAACAATCAGTCGAGCCCACTGTCCATCCATCAAAAGTGGCACGCGCTGCGGACATAGTCTGTCCTCATACATCAAGCCCGTGTCATCTCGCCCCTGCCGCCCGATTACAACTGACCACCGGCCGGTCCGACGGCCACAGGTGCCCAGGAAGGCATCGTTGATATGCACCCACCCTAGTAATGACACGTCCGGACACAGGCCACAAGACAAGGCAAAACTATATTGGGGAAAGCCAAAAGCGCCCACCGCCGTCGAAGACCAGTCTCGGAATTTTGTGACGTCGCGGTGGCACTCTCGCGATAGCGTACCCGGATGCTGAGATCTCGCCGAGTCCCGTTGGGGGCGGGGAAGCACGTGAGCTTGTGATAAGCTGGACTCTCCAAGGAAACGATTCTTCTTTAAGTCTGTGATTATATCTCCGTGCGCCGATTGCTTTTAGCGTTATCTCCCCGCAATGAAAACGGAAGAATTGTTCAGCGGTAGATAAAGGCGACCGTTGTTTCTCGATCCCAGTGAGTGTCTTCGGAGATAGTAATCGATGTTGAATTGTCCTTCAGAAATCACACCCCGTGCACGGGGGCCTGCTGACAACCCCTTTGTTGCTAATCAAACAGAAGCACAATTACCTCGCTAAGCTTCCCGTCAACACATTCCCTTTCGATCGAGACGCGTTTCCTAGATTTACAAGACCCGACCCTTCCAAAACGACCTACATTTTATTCCAGGGAAGAATGCCCACGTTATAACAGAGCCTCTCCCATTCCCCCTTCCAACTATAAAGAAAACCGGAAATATCCCACTGATTAATGAAGGGGCCTGGTGCTGCTGGTCTTCAGCTCGCTTGGAGATAGAACAAGTACTACTGGTTAGTCCTTAAGAGGGCACGGGCTCGCAGAATCTATGGCCGCTTTGAACTGGTCCGTAGACTTCTTTTAGTGCGGTGTGTTTGCGGCAGGGCCGACCCGCCGAGCGGATGTGCCTAACGAGGGTATGGCCGCCACCGCCGGGTCAATGGCAATGTGCTCCAAGAAGGACGCACATGAATAAAAAGTTTCCTGATCGTAATCATCGTAGCAGAACTACACTGCGGCAGGAGAGATGGGCCTGGCCCGCAAATGGTAAATATGACGTACAGTTTCCACCTGAAGGGCGTTAGCACCCTCTTAAATTGCACTCCAGTCAACGTTATGTATGGCCGAGAGAGGCCTGTATATTTTCATTAGGCAGGCGAACCATTCTTTCCTGGCCGGCTTAAATGGCGAACATCCGCTGTCTGTCGCAGACAATCTGTAGCCGAGGCAGCCCACGATCGCTCCCCCGGGGCCTTATTCATGGGATTCATTATGTATTTGAGCAAGGCTGAAACGATAATTGCGGAGGAGTTAAAAGGTCCAAGACAAAACCAATGTCACACCGTGACACATCATAAAGTTTGGGCTGGAAGCAGTAGGAGGTCTTGGTGTCAATGCACCATTAAGAAATATGGTTTTGCGGTTTATGTTCGGGTTATAGGCACACACTAAGAATGTCATAAGAAACAAGTCTCTTTTTTCACACTGTGTCATTTCTTTCTATGCCGTTCGAGGAACTATAGTAGATTGTCAAGCCATAACCTATAGCGCAACCATCCAAAGGGACCACTAAACATCCACAATGTATTTAAAATACAGACAACGAAACCCACGTGTATAACTAATGGCTTATGCATGATATTCAATTCTTTCAGGGAATAATATTCATGTAAAGGGAATGGTTTGACGCGTAATGGATTCGTAGGTAGAAACTTAATGTTTGACATTGTGTTAGACACAGTTAACGTGTATAATCCCACTTTCCATATACTACTTTATCATTTTATCCCCATCTCATATTCTCTAGCGCCAGGAAATCTTACTTATGAAGCCAAAATAATATCCTGCGCTTCATCTACATCACGTACATACTACTATAATCGTCAATTGTGGATTTGGTAATATGATATATTGCTACCACATAAAATATAAGAGTTCTTTTATAACAACATGTCTGCCCTAATGTGGGAGGTAGGTGAGAAGTGGCAGGGATGGAGGCTACGACCATAAGCTGAGGCCGGGAGGCAACTATAAACCTTAGTAGGTGACCCCGCCTACGTAGGAGAGAGGTTTGGGCCAAGCTTTTGTGCCTAGGGCGTTAATGAAGCCCTAGACACGGCTCGATTGATGTCGGCGGAGGCGGCATTCTTGTAGCTCACATAAAGTAAAGGTATGCCGTCACCGACCCTCTTTGGTACCTAAATCATGTGTGGGCCGAGGGAGGGGTCATGTTATGAAGGATTCATTACTTACATCACACAGACAAGATCAGCCATAATGACAAGGATGAGATAACTAATGATCCCAGGGCCTCAGGAAATTACGTATATCCATCGTCCCTTGCCACGTTATAATGAGCAACCTATGCGCAATCTCAGATTTCTTGGTGAGAAAAATCGGCTCATTTAAGCGGCGTTGGGTCAGGCGGACACGCCATAAATACAACTTGACAATTAAAGTAGTCGCGGCCTTCCAGCTTACAATAGCGCCGCATAGTTACTAGTGAATCGATAAAACAACTTCAGACCTTTTGAGGACGTGTTATCGACGTTCCGCAGCAATTTGTTTCCATTGCCATGCGTGAAAACGTCAGTTAGAATAGCAGGAATTATGGCAAATGTGTGCTGACAACGTAGCTGTCGTCATGCGTTTGCGGTTTGCTTGGCTTTTAGGGGTCGGGGTTGCAGAGGAGGTGGCCGTCATGTTAGGGTGACGGCTGCCCCCCTCTGAAAACAGCCACGCGGCTGTCTGTGGCGCCGAAATAAAGGAGCGCGGCACGCACGCGGCCCGCTGACGGGTCGGGTACGGGGGCAGCGCAATGACCGCCTAGATTGGATTCCGCTGAATGCCTGTGCTTCGGTTGTTCAGTGTAAACGAGCGCTACCTGTAATTCAGCGTTCCGATGGGTTGATAAATGCAGGCGCGCGGGTCGGTGGGCGGTGTTTGTCTGAGGGCCCGCGCGGCGCGGCCTGACACGCCGCCGTTTGTCGGCGCGACGGCAGGATGTCCCCAGCCCCCCTCGCTAAGCGACCGGCCCCCGGATGCTGCTCACTTATCTGTCTCGCAGACGCAGATTGCAGCAAATTACAAGGAGACCTATGGCGGCCATCTGAAGAGGATGGGGCGGCCCGAGAGGCAGCCGAGCAGCTCACAGAAAGCCAGCAAACTGATGGCGCGCACTCGTGAGGGGCCAACAAAGTTCAAAGTCGCGGCGGACACTAAACCCACTCTCAGACTAACTCAAAGGGAATCCACAATGACCTCCACCATCTGTTTCCATGGAGATGCTCTCTTTTAACGCCACCAAAGAACCGTCTCTGCCTCTTGCTGAAAATGTAGGGCAACAAGGTGTGCGCCTCCTCTAACTATTCTGCACTGACAAAAAGAGGCGATCCCCTACATGATACTTGTTTAGCTCTGCCTTAATGAGGGAAACTGGCGAAAGAGAAACGTCAGTAAAATCAGGGAGCTCGATGATTGCGGGCGCACTTTCGATTTTTACGACCTTGTCCTGAGGTTTTATCCCCGAAGTAAATCCGCCATAACTCGGCCTGTTTTATCGAGCCTCGTCGTCATTCATCAGGTGGCCGTGACGTCAGTGACGTCGTTGACGTGGGTGTTTTCTATAAGCAGACAGATAGTGGTGGACAATAGCGCCGAGTATATGACTAGTGAGGGACATTGGTGACGGGATGTGACACCAGGAAGGGCCGACCACAGGAACAACATCTGAATAATGCAGCGACTGGCCGCCGCCGCCCTTCAGCCGGCCGCGCACAGACACTAGATCATATGCTTTATAATCCGGAATTATAACTTACGACGTGGCCTGTTAATAAAAGAAACATGGCCTTTGGTCGATTACATCTATTACCACCCTTCGACCTTGAGGAATTGAGATAGCCTTTAAGCCACTAACAAGCTCCCGAAAGCTATGGCACAGTAAATTTGCTGAATGTCCTGTTCTTTTTCATTTTATCATGTTGCTAAATGATGATTATTACATTGAAATATGTTCATGGAAACGTAAACACTATTGATCTTTAGCTTATACTTTATAATTTGGAATTGTTACCTATGAGGTGGTCTGTTGATAAGAGAAAAATGACAAGGTTGGTCGATTACATCAATTACCATCCACTGATACTGGGGAGCCAAAATAGCCTGGAAGCCATTAACAAGTGAGGGGCATTTCAAAGTTGCTAGATATTGTCATCGGTTTCATAAACACATGGCCATTATCAGTCTTATGATCTGATTATCTATAATTTTGAATTGTAGCTCATTGAACAGCTTCTAAATAAGGTATCCAGGGAATTACAGATACAAACAATCGTATCTTGAATTGAGCAACATCCAGGTTTTCCAACCTTATCATCTTGATAAGTTTCTTTCTTCTCATTGTTCTTGATAAGTTATATCAGGGGACGAATTACAAGGACACTGAGTAGCACACCACCTACCATTCTCTTCAAATAAACTGAATTTCTGTACATAAGATTCGTCTAAAACGTCATAAAGGAGAGGCTACCTATTTTCAGAATCTTAGGTATAAGTTCATTGCTTCTATCTACAGCAAAGCTGAAATTCATAGTTTCCTTATAAATTTTTTTTATAGATACAGGACCGTTGGCATAGTTGTTTATAACTAAATATCATATTTGTATGCACCCAGTGACTTGACCATGACATTTATAGAATATTTGTATAAAAACTCACTCATTGTACTTGATTTGAGGCTTTTCCCCCAATCATACCTTTCGTATATAATATTTAAGTAAGCAAGAAAAATACATTAAAGATCATTTTGTACTTTCTCATATTAAACCGACAGTTCTGTTTTGGGATAAGTATTTTGCCTGAAACGAACCTCAGATCACTAATCAATTACTTCTTGAAGAGATCGATCGCTTTAGCGAAAACACGTGCCAACATGCCAGTCATTGGAGGAACGGTCCTTTATGTGTTTGATGCATTTGACAGGGTCCGGAAAGACTGTGTTATTTCACTTACTAGGAACCTTCACAACTTAAGAACCTAGTTGCCGAGTAAGTGACGACGCTGCCTAATTAGATTGGGATAAATAAATGATTTATACGAAAGGAACATGTAAATCAATTTAGCGCCTAACTATGCAGTCTTCTTTGAGGATAAAGTTAGTCTCGGTTCTTAGAATATTCCTAATATGAATATGCAATACGCTTATTGTAGATCTAAACATAATTCTTGTTTTGGATTTTGAAAAAAATCTAGTCTTTCTGCAAAACAAATATTTCGGAGGGAGCAAGGTATATCAACACTTGTCGTTTTGGCACCCGAAAATATTAATAATCATGGTTCGATTTCCATTATATGCATATTCCACAGAAACACAATTTTCTAAAACACATACTATTCGTCTTGAATTCTCGACCAGAAGTTCAGGAGTGGGGACAAGCATTTAAACCCAGGGGTTTTCTATCCTGAGGGTAGATGCAAGGCCTGAAAGGAGGGGGTCAATACCCGTCATTACCAGGGGCTAAGTGTCTGCGCATGCGCAGGCCGACATGGGTGTAGGGCGGGAAGCCGTCTTTAGATTGATGCGGAATTTCCTGAATGGGCATGTTGTGTTGACTGGCCAAGGAAACACCTGACCGACCGCCATTACACCCAGCCGCCCTGCCCGCCAGTCGCCAGGGGGCGCTACCAGCCCGCGCCCCAAAATGTGGCCGGCGCCCATGGAAAAGTTGCCGGGATACCAGGCCGCGTATTCCTCGTGGCTTCCGGTGCTGGCATGGCCAAGGCCTTCCTACAAGCCACATCATTTACCAATGGCAGGTGCTGCTTCGTTTTGGGGCCCAATTTCGGCGAAAAATGAGAAACTCTTTGTCTTTCCCTGTTCCCCGCAATTGTCGACCATTCTTTGTTCATGTCCGGCTTCACGTAAATTTCACTTCTAATTGAGCAATACTTGATCTCACTTACATTCATGAAAGCTGTTAAAATATCTAATATTTATACCATGGCACAATAAGCTGAATTTGGCAGTTAAACATTTAAAAAACGGATGAAAGATGAATATCAATAACTATATCAATTGCATGTTCACTTCATCCCTTTTTGAGGTGAAGCTGTTCTGTAGATTTTATCATTGGTTAAATTTAGCCAGTTATGTTGGCCAGTAACGACTACAGTATTGCAATTTTGTTGACCTACATCACCACCTCGCCTGGAGTCAATTGCTCATTGTTTATTATGATATACAATGCATAAGTATATTATACTTTCTCAAAATATTATACTCAAGTGAGCCTTTGGATCCTTCATTCAATAGTGCATGACTCCCTATCCGGGAGTAAAAATGAAAGGTTAAAACATAATTATAATAATGGGAAGGATACGTTGACGTTCATCTTCTTTTCATTACATCATTTCGTAAAATTTGTAATGAATAAGTTCAATTTCTCAATTGTAAACGATAACACTTCATTAACATCACAAAACCTGTTTCACCACAGAGAGAGCATTTAGAACTGCTATAAAGATATATAAACGTGTACAATCACACATGCAAATTGTGTACGATCAACATTATAATTGCACAAACAAGACAAATGAGGCGTCAAGGCATGGCAATAACAATAAAGAAAGATGACCTACAAAAGGAAATGCCCTTATGTCTAATCTTTATTCTTTTAAGAGAAACTTTTCTCAGCGATACTTAAATATAGAATATATCATAATGTTTGTTCTTGTTACACTTATACTTTATGTCCAATATATGATTAGGTGAATAACATATTGGCACATGTCTGGAGAATGGCAACTATGTAGACAGGTTTTTCCTGGAATTTAGCATTTCCCCCTATTCATTACTATGGCATGTACGATTTGATAATTATACCAGCTTCTCAGAACAGCACTCTTCCTCTGGCTCACCTATTGCACTCATGGTCAGAATTCAGGCCACATTTTCCGGCATTACTTTATTTGGTATACTTAAATCCTCTCCATTTATGTACTGAATATCCTTTT
Source organism: Lepidonotus clava (assembly GCA_936440205.1). Lineage (NCBI taxonomy): Eukaryota > Metazoa > Annelida > Polychaeta > Phyllodocida > Polynoidae > Lepidonotus > Lepidonotus clava. The sequence goes on from OW387134.1 coordinate 22,360,998, forward strand.
TAGCCACCATTATGATAAGGAAAAAGCCGGGGGGGGGGGAAAGGCATATGAACATTGTTTCAGTGTACCATTAATTTTATAGCATGTAGGCTAAACTTCAATTGTACTGAGTGAAGGTTTGTACAAATTCTTCTTTGCATCTTGAATTTGTTAGTAATTGGCGAGCCAGTGATAAAAACGAAAGAATTATTCAATTATATGAAATAGAATTATACTCATCATGTCAATTATGCACATCAGTTTGTCCACACGTCTACATTCATATGTCATATACATGATAAAATAATTGGTAGAAAAGTACAAACACAATCATTATATATATACCATGCAGTTAAACATGCTCATGTGGACCTGGAGAACATAGCAACATGGCGAGTGTTTCCCTTTGGAATATGGACAACGTATAGAATCAACACAACCATTCCCTCCCTTGCCAAAGCCAGACCTCCCACCATGCCCACAGTCCCAATACAGACACCCCCAACGGAGCATCAAACGATAGCGGCATTTGATCAGTTATATTACATAACGCGTCCTTATCGGCACCAGGCACAGGAGCACTACCTTGTCGGTAATTCCGGAAAGTCGCATGGCCGCCGGATGATAAGTCCTTTATAGAGGGACGACCCGAATAGATGGGGCCCCTGGAGGATTGCTGGGGGGCCGCGCCGGCCATTTGATCTCACCGTGGAGTAGAACAGAGCGTCAGGAAGTGACGGCGAGGGGAGCGTGGGCGTATGGCGTACATATAGCATGGGTGGGGACAGAGAATGTAATCCACAGGAAAAGGTCGAATGCCGTTTTCCTGTGTCAGTGCAGGCAAATAAGCCACTTCTGGCATATATAATACAGGACACGCGTGTGTGTTATATTACGTTTACCTTCTTAAAGCGATAAGGGAAAGAGGACAGCAAACATGTCATACTCTATTATCTACGTCTGTGGGCAATTAGTTATAGCCCATACCAAGGTAAATATTGAATCGGAACTGCAGAACGATAATCAGAACCTGGGCCCACCCACATATTATGTATGTGGGTTTCTACGTTTTTTTCCCTCACCATTATACATTACCTAAAACATTCACGATCAAGATTCCTCATCATAATTATTGTAGATTTTGAACAAATTCAAATTGTTTCAAGTTTACATTTATGAGCATCAATGGTTTCCAGGTATATCCGACAAACAGTCTAAGATATTGAGTTTTCTTATCATTATAATTATTGAAAATACAATAATCTCATCTACAGATCTGCAATTGACTAGTAGGCCTAATTTTCAATTTAGGGAAGGAACATACTTTAGTTAAAATACTTAAGAACATTTCACTTTTTCATTGCCATGGTATCATGGTAATATGTTATTATTGCATATTCTGGCACCCAATGAACATTCCATTCAAAATTACCCATAATGCAATGGTCATGAGTAAATATAAAGGTTTTGTGATAGTTATGATCTCTAGAAAATTCTACCCATATACAATTTTCATGACAATATCTATCTTTTACTTTATTCTATCAATCACTCACTGAATATTGGGTTCAGAATAAATGACCAAATATCTTCTCTAGGGTACCTTATCCCACCACTGGTCATAGACTGTCCTCAGCCTGAATAATGACGAATTTCGTTTAGCACAGAAGGATCCAAGCACATGTACACCATGTAGGCTACAACGACCGTTTTTTCCCGAGCGATCAAAGGATGTTGACCACCATTAAAGCGTTGATGACATTTTCCATATTTGAAAAACCTGTCTAGGATTATATATAAAGGGATAGATATGCACAGATTAGTGTATAAATAAGGCATGTACATGGTTCAAGGTCTCCAACCCCCTGACTTTTGTCCCGAGGCTCTATAGGCCCTGGAAAATTTGCATTAAAATTTGTTACACGTAGCTTTACAATTTATGTTATTTTTTCTTCGATTACTTTTGTCAATACAAACTTTAATGTAAAGGCCTAATGCATTTTGTAAAGGCTTTGTGCATTTAAGTTTAAAACATAATCAATAAATTTATGGATGATACTGTTAGGGAGTTGTCCTTTGCACATTTTCCCCGCTATATTTTACTTTATTTCAAAATCCGAACTCCTTCTGAGAACATTTAATCTATAGATTTACGAATCAAGATCTGTTATCCATTGTTTTCAAGAATGAGAAAAAATGCCGTTAAATTGATCAGAAATGGTCGGAAACGGCAAGATATTGTCGGAAAGTGTAACCATGCAAAATATACCAAAATGTGTGAAATCTCGTGGAAATATCTAACGATATTCAGGTGACGCTCCATGGTAAACCCAATCTTATCTATACCTATACAATAAGCTTGGATTTCCGACGGAGCGTGTTGGCTGGATATAACCCTTCCCAACGGTCAACCTTCACTTACTCGCTTGATCTTAAACATCTCTAATTATGTTAAAGAGTCGATGTGGTTAGGACTGAATAGATAATGATATTTGTTCGAATTTAATTCACCGTATTGCAACTTGTTGTCATTGTTACATCGACTTTCAAATCCAAGTGTTTCTTAGAACAACATCTCCCACGACTAAAAGTAAACACATAATATAGAGGCTCATCTTGATAGAACTACTATTCTCCCTGAATATTTGACATACTAACCGCGCCCACAATGCTTCAAATAAAGGACTGAAAAAGCTACCTGGAGAGTGCTACAACGTACACCTACACAGGAGACGTTGAGTGAAAGTTGAACCAGCATCCCTGCCGGTCGTACATTCTCATTCATCAGGTGTACAGGCTGCCAGCCGCTCGGCATACCTCGGGGAGGGGGGCTGAGGCTGGCTGTAAGCGCGGGGCGACAGGCAGTTGACCAATAGGGCCATAGCCGATGAGGCGTGGGACTGGTCGGCCTCCCAGCAGGCCGCCGCCGCCATGTTGGCTTACCCCACGCCACCGTCGGCCGGCCCAGCATGGCCCATGGGACGGCGAGATGTTTTAATGAGATTGTGGCTTGATTGTGGGACGATGAATGACAAGAACGGAGGCTATGGTGGAACAAGGGGCTGGAGGGTCGGGGCAGCGCTACCTGACGTTACGTCACCACCGCGCGCGCCGAGCTGCTCGTCGGACGCGGCCGGGCGAGCTACTCGTTCATGGCCCGACGTGGCGGCCCGCGGGTGGCGAGAGGTGAGGGCCGGCGGCACGTGGGGGCCGCGTCGTCACTTGCTTCACGATGGACGTAATTAAGACGAATGGCCGTTTTTATTCAATTAACCGGCGGCCCGCCGATGAGTTCGCCTCTCCTTTGGGCCGTCGGAATGTGGAGCAACCTAAAAAAGGGAAGCAGTTTCCTCCCGACCAGGGACAACGTTGGCCGCTCGCCGCTCGCAGCGCCCTCATCGGCGGGCCGGCGATAATCTCCCCTTAAAGCCGGTCCTTGAATACCCATCAAATCGTCGACGACGTGAGGGGCATCCACCTCCGTCTGATGGCTACAGCTTTGTTATCGCTTCACAGATGGAAGAGAAACAGGTGTCCCCTATGCCAGCCCACACATACATACATGTAAACATGTGTAGGCTGATCATATCTTAAGGGAATGATTTACCCCTACCACGGATAGCTGATTTTCAGTATTTTAAGCACCTGCAGGTAAATTTGCACTAATTTTGTCGACAAAACCACAGGGAAATCATAGAAAATATACCAATATTTGCTCCACATCCATATATAAATACCATGAATATTTGTAAATTTCTATAGTTAAGCCTTGTGGTTTGTCGACATATTACCCATGACGCACCTTGATCTAGGCTCGCCTGCAGGTGAACCACAGGAAATATGCTATCCGTGGTAGATCTAGGCAGAATAGGCCATAAGTATGGGAGAGATCATGGAAGTGGAAACTTCTTACAGACATCTATGAATTGATTAACATGTTCTCTCAATTGCCTGTTTATCCTGTTGCATCAGTGCACAATTTGTATGTGGGTCTACGTTTTGAAAACAATATTCAAGGAAGCATGTGATGTATAGATCCGATGTATAGGTCTAGCATACATGGTACAATCCGGGATTTATCTCTTATCGTACTAGTGGTTGCAAACATACTAAAATACCAAAGTATTATACTGAAAGAGACATGAAATTCCCTTCAGGTGTTTTTAACATCAGGTTTTAAATAGAGCGAACTATATATCAATCTAAAGAAAATGTTGAATAAGATATGATGACCACGACATAGCTACTTTCATTTCTCACGTGCATTGCCATCCGAATCCGTCAACATTTAGGTAGTTTATTCAAATGGATTCATTTTGTTCAGTTTGCCTTATACCCGCGGGAATCATGAGATGTTGAAAATTAAATTCAGTGCTACAGGGAGGGGTCCCATTAATAGCTTTGTCATGTTTGTATAAATCCGTAAACAAATCCCATTTTAGAACCCCACATACAATTACCTTTCGAATGGGATATTGTCTGTTTTTCTATGATCATTATTTGTATAATTTCTGTGTTATGTTTTCCTATAATATACATATGTATAGTATAAAAGTCTACTTTCATAAAGCGAAAAGAAATATCATAACACACTTTCCTGTCTAAAAAATAATCAATTCTACACACATCTTTCAGTATATACTTGTTTTATAATTATAATTATACCCTAATGCCAAGACCAGTTGGTCAGTATATTATGTAACAAGCCCCGTGATGTTTGCTCTGACTGTTTAGTCGCAGACAGTCGAGTCTGAATCACTCCCGACGATCGAGTTGGTGTCCTGGCCTTAACTTGGCATAAAAACAGTCCCCGAAAACGTAAGTTCTTAGGTTTTCAGGTTTGTAGACTAGGTTAAATGAAATGGTATGTGAACTGAATGATTAAAGACTCAAGTTTTGATATATTACAAGTGTTGAATAGTAATAATGGTAGACATATGCTTGAGTTGATATACAACGTTGATACAAAGTTGATCTCGCAGTTCCAGCAATACTCATCTATTATTCATTGATAAAATCATTCATAATTATGTAACATAAAAAATTAATGATATTTATGTTGATCAATGTGTAATAACCCAAGAATATCAATTGTAATGTCTGGAAGAATAGACTCATCTGAAGCGACAATACAATATTATAAAATTATAAAAAAAACTAACAAAAACAAAAAAACGTTTACACTGTCAGAACAGGTGTTTAGAATCTAAACATTTCCCTAAACATTATGCTGTCAACTGGCCAGATTTTTTGTCCCAAAGTCTTGCTTCGACCCTTACAAATATCTAAAAACAGTTATAATAAATACATATTCTAGTAAGGAAGTGAAAAGCTTAGTCTTTATGATGTATAGTCATTTATGGCGGATGTGCTCAAAGATGTTTTGCTTTTACATTCATGGTACTTAAAATGTTTTTTTTATTATGGAAACAATGATTTCAAGTTTAGGATTCAGACGGTGATAAGATTTGTTTACATTTAAAGCTACACTTTGACTCACTTGGGATTTGGACTTGCCACTTCTCATGTGTGAGGCAAGCATGCTGACCACTATATATATACAGAGGTCACTTGAACTACGGACATTGTCAAATAAAGATTATGCAAAACAATTTAGGGGAGTAATAGGAAGTATAAAGCAGCTGTATTGCAGTGTTGGTCTCACTCATTGGTACTGGCTATTACTCTGTGTATTGCATGCAGTCTAGTTAGCTCTGTTGACTAGTCTTCTGCCTGGGCATATGGAATATGTTGTTTTTTTGTGTTTTTTTTTAAATATTTTATTCTATCTCTCTTTACAGAGCTCTTCCGATAGCATTGCAAATACATTTGTAATACTCTCAATACATATATACAATAATATCAGTCAATTTATAAATTCACTCAAGTTAATTACAAAAATAAACTTAGTCAAATTATTTGACAAACATACAATCATATCATAATTACAATAATTAATTCAGTATACAATTTTATTATCGTTCTTATCTCCAAGTGTCCATTCTTCTCTTCGAGACAGTATCAAAGAAACCTTTTTCAGGTACAAATATTAACAGTATGACATGATAATTCTTATCACTTTGGCATGAAAATACAAATTAATTAAACAAAAAGAACAAATGAAACGTAATTACTTTTCAATGGTAGTCAGTAATAATGTTTAATAAATTAAATACAGCCCTAATTGGGATTTGAACAGATTTATCAAATGCGTTATAGGATCCAAGTATTTAGAGATGAAAATCTAAATGCAATTGATTTTACACAGTTATGCCTCATTTCAAGTTTAAAAAGAAAGAGGTGTTAAGACTTTAAAACTTTGGCTGTATGTGTTTAGGTGGTAAACATGTTTAAACAAATGACATATCCAAATGCTAAACACCATCTGGACAGTGTAAAAACACAAAATTAGGGGCAATTTTCCTTTTCACACAATCAGTGTGCCTATATCATAGAAGTATTGTCAGTTGGAAACTTCAAATCCAAAAAATAAATTAGACAAAATTCTTATAATTATTCCGTCTTAACTCTCTTAAACTGAAGTCACAATATTTAATTTGTTTCTTCGACGATGCGACAGATACCCAACCCTAAATCTTACTGGCATTTGCCTACCTCTACAATAATATTATTTCCTTGTACATATCACAACTAACAGTCGCGTTGAATACCCCATCCATCTTCCAGAGGTGCCCCCAACCCATGACCAGTCCATCCCCAGCCAAGGATGTGATGTTATTATAACATTGCAGCAACGTTCTGGTTGGTTCTGTATTGGTTCTTGTTACATTCTTTTGATGACTCCCAATTACGTCTTTACAACCTACTACTGTGACATTGCACTGTGACGGTATTACAACATTCTGGTTACATTCTTCAGCCCAAACAGAATGTTCTTATAATGTTCTGTTATGGTTTGGTCTTAACCTCACCAAAAAATAACATTATAATAACATTCTGATTCCGCGAGGTTTCAACCTCACTATCAATAACTCAACTGTTATGTGCCATCTTATTAAATAACAAACTGACCCAAAAAGTATGGTTGCAGAGCAGTTCTGTTACATCGCAACTTGTCTGGGACATACCTGTCTTCTACCCCGTCACGATTACAGGCGTTCCCAACCTCCAGGGTTGGGCTGTACAGCACGCCCTTGTGAGGGGTGACAACACCCACGACAACATTCGACACACCCCGACGGGCGGCGACGTGGACTAACGTGATTTTCCTGTAGGCCTCCGTCCGGGCCGTCCGGGGGATACATGGACCCCGCTGATTATCCGGCCTAACTACCACGCTCATCTTCACGCTAATCTCTTTCCAAGTTCGTGAACTTCTTGTCACACTTTCCCAATTGCTCACGGACTTTCCTGGGGAGATACATGACTGGAGATCGTTTAAACGACCATAAGCTTGACCAAATTAAGGATCGGACTTGACTAATGTCCAGCTTTCATACTTTGAACATGATGGCATTTTTGAAATGTATCGCTTGAGAAAAATAGAATGATAATATCCAACATAATTGTCTATGTTGTCTATATTAATGTTGTGCTGTTTCTCTTTCTTTACACCGTTTTCTGGTCCTTCAATAATTGCTTTTGCTCTAGTTTGTTGACAACGTTATTAGATGTTTGTCTCTATCATTCCAAAGAAGCTGTATCATTGTCATTATGTGGATAAATTTGTTATTAATAACAAAGTCTGCATCGGTAATATTACCGACGGACTAGTGATTCAATTTATAATGTCTCGATGCTTGTCCTCATCGTGACCTCTTCTAAAAGGTTGTGAAAAGTTTTATATTGTACTTTTCAAGATTGTAAGGGCCCTTCAGCCCGAAACAAATCGACCTTTGCAGCATGTCAGGAGCGTATGTACCACAGGGTTACGGGATGTCATTTAGTTGGTGATGGGCCAAGTGATAAGACTTGAGGGCCCGCCGACAGCCCGGAGAAAGGCCCCTATTGTGGCGAGCTGCTCCCGGGGAAGGCGAGCACCTGCTGAATGAGGCCCTACAATGAGGAGCTGCTCCCAGTGGCCTCGGCCGAGCTGGCGGGTCAAGGATGGGCTGATGGATGGAGATCAAGTAACAGCTATCATATCTGGGCGGCCAAACAGAGCGGTTGACCCCGCCCACCTGGCTGTATGATCGCCACTGATCTCTGACAGGTGCGCGTCCTCACACAAGAAAGCCGGCGACTGATTGGATTGGCCCTGAAAGCCCCGACCATCGCCGACTGAAGGAGGCGGAAGGGTCTGACAGCGCCTGTGCGGGCTTTGAGGCGGGACAGTCCCATAGTAACGACGGCCAGCATAATAAAGATCAATGTCGTAGCCTTTGCAGGACTTCTGTCAACACTTAAATCATCCCTTGCTGTTTGGTACCGCGGTGTGGTTAGCCAAGTCACAACATATGTGACGGCTTCTTTATACAACTGTCTGCAGTATTGAACTTGGCAATTTTACGCGTCGCTTGGTTCTGAATAGTATACCTTTGAACTGAGATAGATGTCCTTTTTTTGAGTAAAGGTGTTGCAGAAAAACATGCTATGAAAAGCATTGGCAATTACTACTGCCATTAGCATGTCTCAGATATTGTACTCAAACCGACACAGTTATATTTCTCGACTCTTCACCATAGCCTTATTGTCATATCCTAATAGGAAAAATGTAATTAACAGATTAAGATATTTTGTTACAAAAAGCCCTAACGGTAGGGTATTAACAACTTCAATTTAATTTCGTTGAACAAATCTTTTAAGATGTCCGTTACTTTTCTGGGTTTCTTCTGGGAACTGCTGTTATCTACTCTCGGACCTTAAGAAAGACACTCAAGTTTTAATACCAGCAATTCTTTGAGATTTACTCTTTGAACAAGAATAACTCTATTACTATTGGTAATCTCTCTACTAACAGAATTTTGACAGCTAGCGAAACCCGTTGCATAACAATAAGGGATGACAAAGAGACCCAGGCAGGCTTTCACTGTTAGCTAAGGATGAACAAAAAGGGCTGTCCAAGCCTTAGCCTATTACTCAATGTGGTTCAATATTGACACAAATGTCAAACATAGGGGATAGAAAGCTGCAATCTATTGAACAAACTTGAGTTCATCAACAAAATTAACTAGGGAACAGAATAGTAATGTATTCTGACGCTGTATAACCAAATTGGATATAGGCCTCATCTTTCAATACATTCTATGGTTTACCAAAAAGAATCAACTAATATAACATTTTGAATACAAAATTTAATCAATTTCCTTATTCAATTACCATTATTCTTGTAAATAGTTTAAGCAAATGTAGAATAGCACAGTGCTAGATGTGGGCCCCACGGATAAAATCCCTGGTAGGGCCTCATATACCTTCCCTTTTTATTGTACGTACAAAAGAAGGAACCGAAAAAATTGTTTCAAACAAACAGACAGGGAAACCAGATTAAGGATAGATAAAATATGGCCTACTATGACAGAAATAACCAGTCGCTCTGCTTTCAGTTCATACTCTTATAGTAATTGCCACTGGGGAATTATTATATAAAAACGTAGGCCAATGCCGTAGCACATGTAAATATAGCCATATAGATGATAAACACAATAAGTGGATCACTCTCGAATAATTCCAAACAAAATATGGAACAAGGAAAGTCAAACAATTCCCAAAGGTCGATCGATGCTCATGATATTACTGAAAAAAAAATTATTTTCTGTGTCTGGAGGGAATGAGGTTACCTTTCTTTTGGCTTAATTACGTTATAATCATTTCTCTCAGTATTTTGAAAGACGCGCAACGTACAAAACATACAACTTTTTAGGAAAGATATTAGATTTTACTGTTCTTTGAGAGATAAATTGTAAGTGGTGGCGCGGTTTAAACTATTTTCATTGACCGAGGCCTCGACATGAATACCTTTTTTCAAGGACATCGAAAAATTGTCTCAGACACCTTTAACGCCTTGAGCTTTATACCGTTCGTTGTCAAGGTCCATACCAAAAAAATACTGGCGATATATTATAGTTATTTTTTTGAAATGATATAGAATTACACCAGGAAATAAAGAGATATTCCACCTATTAGAGAATAGTGGGTGCCATCGTCAAAACTACAGCCGTATATAGGTCATTCATTAGAGACCTCTTCAAGCTTCTTGACGTTAGAAAATACGGTATGCTTACAAGCATGATATACCTTAGATTAAAACAATAACAATGAGGATATCTAGGTACATAATGAAAACATTGAATGGCCTATCAAGAAGAGTTTAACGCACTCAAAAGACTAATTTCACTTTAACCATTATGCTGCACAGAGAACTATGATTTTCCTAATAAAAATTGTTGTGTTCAAGATTCTCAAAATATAAAAAGTCCAATTATTATCAAGAAAGCAACGTTGCACCAGTTTCAATGTGCCAGAAGTACATACATTTTCCCCAGGATAAACTAATTGAAAGATAATGCCAACACATTTGCTGTTTCCAAATGGCTGTGCACATCTCGTTGCGTAGGTGTATTGGATGTGGCAAGATGGGACAATATGGACATGTAAAGCGGCCTCCAGTGGCGTCAGACCTGTCTGCCGGGGAGGTGTTGCTCGCTTCATCTGGCCAGCGTCTGTGGGGCTGACGAAGACCAGGTTGGAGGACGCGGGACGCCGGAGAAGCTGCTGTCACCCCTGTTTACAGACAGACCGCCCTCCGGTCGGCTCCTTCTTCGGAGGGGGTGGGGCATGCACGGACATAGCTCTCGCCCCCCCGGGAGACTTCTAACTGGATAACCCAATCTATGGAGGGGGCGGCTTTAGTGGGGAAAGGGGTGTTTGTTGAAGTGGGGGGCGGGTTGTTGTCATAGGCTGGTTTTGGTCTTCATCCACAGCTCGATCAGAAAATGCGAAAAATGACTATATCAATTAAGCCCCGGCCCGAATGCCCAACTCGACTGAATAGTCGAAAATAATAATGGCGAAAATAACTACGCCTGTCTCGTAAGATGAAGCTCCGGCCACACTGCCTAAACTTAACTCAATCTGACGGTCAAGTTGAGTCAGGGTCACTTCTATAGTGTGGTATGCCTATGCGACTTCAGTCCCAAGGTTGTTGTTTTCTGTCTTTGTCTTTTTTGATAACAGTTCAATTATGGGTCATCTTGAAAAGAAGATGTACAACCTGCCCGTTGGGTCTAAGAGGGTTGCAGTATATTTGTATTTATACCATATACCTTTCAGTCTATAAGCCCATCCCACATTGGGTATATCCCATCGTTGGACAAGGGTCGGACAACATTAAAGTATAAGCCATCCTTGTCCCCCAGAGCTGGGATTGCTGGAATGACTAAGAATTATGTTTTTCTATTTCACCAAGTACTGATAAAACATTATGATTTCTTAAGTTTTACCAATTGACAGATTTGTAGGTTTGCCAGTCATTCAAAACGCTGCATTTTAGGGAAAATAGGGTTGGACATTATAGGTTGGGCTGACAGGCTTTAACATTGGTTCCTATGGGGAAAAGGCCAATATACAAAGCTGCATTTTACAAATTTTAGGAGCAATTTGTGAACCAAATCACCTCGGTCCATTTTGTTTCACACATCTATTTTTGGCAATTAAATTAGAAAGAAATTGCTATGTAATTTCATGGTAAAGTCTGATGTTCATGTATACTGGGATGGGCTTATTGAGTCTAACTCTTTGGCCCTGCAGGTAGAGGTTCTTCTCTCTGCTAAGACTAGACCGTCGTAGCTGTTGCTGCAGGAGCTACGGCATTGATTTGAGTTGGGCAGTGTAACCAGGGCTTAAGACTGGGATTCCCCTCTCTTAGGTCCTACAACCCAGTAAAACATCTTTCACTCTAATTGATAATACACTGTAAAAATGACGTTTAGAATTTAAACATGTTAATGGGCTAAACATGTTTATAATCTAAACACAAGAAGTCTCATGTATTTAAAAGCTAAACACTTGTAATTCCTAAACATGTATGGATCAGATATGTTTAGAATATAAACATGTGAAATTGCAGGTGTTTAAAAGCTAAACACTTTCTACTTCTAAACATGTGTTGGATTAGATATGCTTAGAATCTGAACACATCAAATTACAGGTGTTTAAAACCTAGACACTTTCTACTTCTAAACATGTATTGGAGCCACCTTCATTTACCATGTGTGTAGTTAAACTGTACTCCACCAGGTGACACTGAATGCCAATGCTCTGTAGTTCTTAGAGATTTCTACTAAATGTTGATATAAATTCATTATAAAAAAGGGAATAATCTAGGTATACTGTAGAGTGTTTAAGAAATGTATATGGAATACATTAGAAGTATTTTGAGTTTAAGGAAAATGATTTTGTTCAAGGTTTTGACAATGTACTTTGTTTAGACACCTTTTCCATATGCAGACAGACATTGGGACTAGGGTATGGGTGTAATAGTTCTGGGACCCACTAGAGGTAGCTATGCCCTACTTCAGTTCAGGAGTCAATTTTGCATTTCTCCATGCATAATGTTGAAAGAGGTTTAACTCTAGGATTGAACTTTACCTCTTTGTTGATCAATTGAGATCGGGAAACATGTTTGCCTCTCTGAATTGTAGGTACGTAAAATTCCAGCATAGCATCAGTAAAAATGACCAAAGGAATTGGTTTTATTGATTTAAATGCCATAAAGTCTAAATACTTTAAAGCTAGAAATTATTTGCTAAACATCAAATCAATCCTAAGCATTTAGACTATAAACACATTGAAGACCTAAACACTTTAAGGTAAACACCTAAACATCACACATTTGTAAACACTTAACCCTAAACACCAATAATTCTAAACATGTATAGGGAAATAAAGTGTTCCAAAACTGGATGCGCCGAAGTGTTTAGGAAAGTGTTTAGGCTCTAAACACTTGTTTTAACAGTGTAGTCACTGTTAGTCTTAACGGGTTCTTCTGTACTTACAATGACTGATATCAATCGAATTTTGAGTTATTGCAAACTGTCTGTCAACAATCACATGTAAACTTCTAGTTGTATATTGTTGAGATTTACATTGGTGTTGTATTTCCTAAGGAATACAGTCATATACTTCTCAGAATATTAGCGACGGCACGGAGAACGAATTCAAGATAAACTTGTTTTCGCTTTCCACTCATGCACCAAACCAAAATTATCAATCAATTTCATAATTATGCAAATGATGTTTTGTTGGCCTTTATCGGTTAATTCGCTATGCAAACACCTTCTTCTGTGATACGATCCATAGTTAATGATAAATAGATCATTCAGCCTAATACATCAGATACGAAGAGTGACTCTGACCACTGTCAATACATCGGTTTAGAAAGTTATTTACCTATACTGACACATTTTGTATTACCAGAATAAGATCAGCAAAAGCCCAATTGTCCACACCAAAAACTTGGATCTGAAAGATATGACATGCGAGGGGAGTACAATGTAGTTTACAGTATAACTAAAGGCCCGGCTCCACTGTCCAACTCAACTCAACTCGATCGTCGTAGACATGATGGCACCAGTAGGCCCCGACGGATCAGTCTTAGCAAAGAAACTCAACCATGCCATAGGATGGGACTCGATAGTCGTAGCTGAGGGCCATATGTCATATATACTTATCTACTGTACTCCCCCCTACGACCCGACGATCCAGTCGTACATCTTCATCTTCCCAACATGTAGGACTCAACTCAACTGTCGTAGGTGCAGCTACGACTACCCCGGCCACACTCTACGACTGAGACCAACTCAACTCAACTCGATCGTCGAGTTGGGTTCAGTTGGTCAGTGTGGCCGGGGCTTAAGTCTCATCGTTATTACGTGGAATAATCCGCTGTGTATAGGAATAGGTAACGTGTCATGGTGAGGTTACCATCAGTGCACACAAAGCATAGTGTACCAGTATAACCACGTCTTATACTCAAGACTACACAAGTCATTATCACTGTGTTTTATGTACATGTACTTACACAATTACAGCTATCATTATACTTCCTTAAACGGCTGCTTCATTTTATTTTGATAGTAGAGGTGTTAAGTCATATCTCCGTTTAAAGCAACAAGAGAAATAGATTGAATGTTAAATAAGCAAATACATTATTATTAAAAAAGCATAAAAGTATAAAAGAAAAACGTAAGTAACATAACCATGTCCTTATTTAGTTGCAATAGAGAAAGTTAAGACATACTTGTACTCGCTGCACTATTTATATGTGTAACTCATGTTTGAGAAAGACAACTTTTTTCTTTTAAAAAAGAGCAGTGCTCATTTTATTTCACAATAAAACATATGAGTATTCTTTCTTCTGCTCTACATTTTCTAGAACAGCATCATATAAAAGTCTTCTTCGGCAGAGTTTTACGAAAAAGAAAGAACAAAGCTACAAGTTATGAAAATGCATATATTAAGTGAAACCTCTACTTTTTAATAAACTAAACATGTACTAGATATGAGGGCTATGATGAAACACTAAGTGTTACATCATAGCACTCATATAATTCTTGCACAATTCAAAAAAATTAAGTAAGCCTTACTTAATTTTTTTGAATTGTGTAAGAGCTATATACAAAAAAGTAAAGGAAAATAATGTGATTATAAATGATATATTCTGGAAAACAGATAATTGCATGGTATGTTTTCCTTCCTTTTTTATTTGTGACCATTATCCATTGATAAAAGTTAATGATCCATAGATATATTTTCCTAAAAATGTGCACCTGGGTAGAATTGTCCAGAGATTACTAATATAATCACAAAAACCCTCCATGTAATCATGGCCATTGTATGATGAGTTATTTGAAGAGGAATGTCCAATTCATAGAAGGACCAGAATAAGTGATAGTACCATGTTACCATGGCAACACCAAAAGGAATGTTTGGATGCATGGATGAATTTGTTCAGTATTCTTATGAAAGTATTTTTCTTTCCTACGTCTAAAAATACTAGTTGGTTGAAGATCTGCATGAGAAATTATTCCATTTTCAAAAATTGTAAAAATAAGCAAACTGAACATTTTGACCTGATACTCTCTGGTTCAAATAGATATAATATGCAACAAAGCACCTGGGCAACATCAGTGGCATTTCACTGTGTCTCGCATAGAGCCCCATTTAGGAATATTTCTAAATGGTTTGTACCATTGGAAAAAGGGGTTTATCCATGATTGGTCACATTTTCATTGAAACAAATGTAACTCTCAACAGCTATTTTACAGTATAACTCCATTGATAAACTTCTAGAAAACTACGAAGAAGAAGTCACTGCCTGGCAATACACAATTGGGCCAACAGAAATATGAATTGATAGTTCTAATATTTTATCTACCCCTACTATGCCAAATGAAAGCTTTATCTGAAAGGTCTTCCAGGTCAAACTATAGGACATTTCCATCCCGTTTTTTATTCCTGTAAGAAAATCTACCTTGCAGTTGAGAAAAAAGTGAACTACATGTATTATATGTCCGTCAAGACTTTAGCGTAGCCGTTCCTGTGTGGAACCAAGACTCAGGGCTAAGAGTGTAACTCTCTATGCTACAGGGGAGAGTGTATAAAGGCAATGTTAGGTAAGCATAATATGCAAACATATGTAAAGCACAGCAGGTGCAGCATTCAGCAGAGCGCTACTAACTGTTGTTAAACATCTTGTAAAGTTCGGTACTGGAAGCTAGGTTCTGGAATTGGAATTGAAGCAGATAGACTGGTAGTCAGGCAGGAGCATTGGCTGGGTGTGGTTGAGTGGATGTTACCCTTTGGATTGTTCATTGTCAATGTGAGTTAATGCAACTGGTATTCACATATTGGACATTGATAAACTTATTCCTTTCTTAGAGTGTTATGTCCTTCATAATGCGAAACTCGATATGGATTGGACTGGCAGTCTGAGCGCAGACAGACTGCTGATTAATATCTATAGGAACAAACAGTACAACATCTAAATAGTAACCTAACTTTTAAAGGATATTAAAACTCAATAGTTCAATTATACAGCTTTTTAGATGCACAATCAAATATATTCCAGGGCATTTGATCATAATGAATATAAGATATTAGGCTGATAAGTCTAGAACAACTGCAGAATTACATTTTATTCATAGAATAGTAGTTTTAATCACCATAACTTCTGAAAAATTACACTGAATTCCATAAGCTTCACTCATTATACCTTTGTTCATAACCTATTCTTGCCCAGAAATCAAGTCATTGACCTTCAGTACGAATCCAGCTCTCTTCCTCTCTCTCCATTGAATGACGTGACCTTCTTCTTAAATATTCTTTCATTGTTCCATAAGATCTCATTTTGTATTTTCTTTTAGCAGTAACTAGGTCTTTATTGTAACATTTATTTCCAAGTTATCCATAATTCTTTGTGAAAAGGAGTGAACGCATTCTTTCCTATTTACTTGTTTAAGCCCTCAAAATAATATAAAATGAATCCCCGGCTCCAAATATATCGCGAGGATATAAAGTCAACGAATCAAATTAATTTAGACACAACATTCTAAGTTAAAATCATAATTTCGAGATCTAGCAATACGAGCCTCCATGATTTATCTTCTTGCGCATAGTATCTTAAACTATCCTACTAACAGAGACAGACGTCATATTAATCTCAATTAGGCCTATATGTTATCAATATTATCACTTGTAGATTAAAACTTCCTCTACTCTTACCTTCTTATCAAAATATGCTATATTCAGAAACTAGGTTGACTACTTCATACCCAAAACATGCTCAAACGTGGCACCTTTCACCATAGCAATCTAATGGGAAGTTTATCTGGTTTCAGTCAGCTCTAGTAGTTTCGAGTGGACAGAGACAAATTTAAGAAATGAATATTGATCAAGATGGGTCCCATCTTGCTAAAACTATGTTACGTGTATAGTTTAAGATGCCTCAGTGATAGATCTTATTACTTGTTCGACAATTATTTTGGTGGTAATGTAATTTTTACACATGCCCCGTCCTTGAATGAGTGTGAGGAACTGAAATGATTCTTAATACTTTATTCCTATTCTACATGTGCATATAATGCATACATGTGAAACTGTGTCAAACAAAACTCCGGCGTGGTGGACAAGTGGCCTTTTCTTTCTGAGGGAACATAGGTAGAATTAACATGCTTCGGCTTGTCATAGCCTTCGTCAGGACATGTGTATGAGCACGAGTACATTTATCTTGAATATTATAAACATGTAAGGGTAAAACACCATAATTATGGATTTTCTTCGGAATGGGGTTGGGAGGCATCTTATTCTATTTTTTTTAACCATAGCCCTTTCCCTTGTATTTTAGACTGAATTATGTCCCCTTTGGTTGATAATGCATAAGGGATATGAGGAGTTTTGGAGATTGGATAAATAATCATTGCATGCATAAGGGGTTTAAGGAATTTTGGAGATCCGATGAATAAATATATATATTTATAAAACAGACATGTAAGTTGGGGACAGTGAAAAAAATCGGAAATAGCACTAAGGAAATCTGAATGTATCGTAAATTGTTATAAAACATATCTTAAATATCACATTTTGAAACTGATTTTTGGGGGAGCTGGAGGGGAAAAATCGGAAATCCGACGAAAACCGGAAAACTTACATCCCTGATAAAAGGTGGTCATTAGACAGGTTTCTTTCGTAGGTACTAAGTACTCATTTATTGTGACATTGTGGCTCATCTCATATTTCATACAAAGACTACTGCGCTCACATTTTGTAATAGGCTGGAAGTACGTACTGGTGTGAGGCCTTGGAATTGAATAAAAAAAATAAGCCAATGTTAAGAATAGACACAAGTGTTAGGTCGTGATTGGTGGTGTAGCTTTGTATGTTACATCTTACTTAAATCATCTCTTCCTTCATACAAGTATACGTGCACTATATATTATATAAACTTCATATGGTTCGTTTGTACTTTTACTGATGATAGGGAATATATAAAAAGAAAAGATTATTAAATTCTCTTCTTTGGTTAAAGGGTACTGCCTTATGTACTTTATGATGGCCGATGCCACCCCTACCCTCATCCCATCCACACTTTCTTACACACTCCAAAATGATGGGTGCACGTCATGAAGCAACGGGGCCGACTTATAAGATGTCACTTTGAATAAGGTCAATAGAGTCTCTAGAGTACTTTTAAAAGGTTTTTATTAGTAATAATCGTCATGTCCCTTTGGTTGTCAGAGGTATCACAATTATAGATGTGAAAAATATTTACAGGATCACATAAATGTCCTTACAATACGGCTCATTTTAGGCATATTTCAAGTAACATCCAGTCTATGACAATGACAATGTCTAATATAGTATGACATTTCAAGAAACAAAATAAATTCGAACGACGATATAGTCACTACACAAAGATATCGCGAATGGCTATGTTCCCTGAAAATAGAATACAAAAATAAAACACATTCCCTGAAAATAGAAACACATCTTCTGAACACGTGACACAGATATGCATAGTTAATGATGAACATTTCAGTTGATCAGTATACAAAACCATACCATTTTTGTTTAATTAAATTCGTATATTCCTCTGCACTAATACGTCATTATGTTAATTCATGCAACATTATTCGGGAGAAAAATCGAAAATAATGTTCGACGGAAGGTCATTAACCTATCCTGCGATGAGACATTGCGTGGGCCCTAATTGCAGGGTCAAACGCCCCTCCCCCATCTAAAATAAAGACTGTTATCATCCGTTTATGGTGGCACAAGCTAAGTCAAGTGTACGTTTCATAATGTCAAGTACATGTCCATAAACAAGAGCATTTCCTTAGTGGTCAATCAAGTCCTGTTTCAATAATAATCTGCTACAGCAGCAATCCCTTGCACGACGTGCAGAATACGGGAGAATCCTGTGATATGACACCTATAAATTAATCTAATGGCCGAGGGTAAGGTGACAGCGTGGGTCTGCCCTGACCACGGTGGGCAGCCCCTTCACACCGGGCCGAGCCAAGTAACAAACAAAGCGCCGACAAACCCTATGATTTACCGAGGTCGACCTGCAGTTAGTGCCGGGCTAGTTTTACACTGACATATGTCCATTCTGAGCCGCGGCGAAATTCTAGATTAACTGGGGATGAGGTGTGGGGCAGCGCGGGGACGTTAACAGACGGCACATCTGTTCGCATCTCACAGCCCAATCTTGACACAATGAGTGCCTGCCTGCGCTCCGCTATTATGGGCCCAACTCCTCTGAGCGTTATAATTAACGGAATAAGCTCGGGATAAAGATCTCTATGGCTAATGCAGGGGGGAGAGTGTTTGGGAGATGATGAACGCTGTGCATGGCACCGGGCAATCGCATGTCTGACACGCTTTGCAGCAGTAATGACTCCTTGGGTTTGAATACGGAGAGTGTCGTGGACCATACGGCATGTGCTACTTGTGTGGGTATACAGCGGGAAACATGCGCTTTAATTATTGGGAAGAGCGCTGCAGGTTAAATGTCGAACCATTCATATTTTCTTGGCATGGTCAGCAGTCTCACCTCACATAACCTCACTTAAAGGTGCACTTGTGCAGCTGCCTCTTCAGAAATATGCATGCAGTTGTATCTAGAAAAGTGGGTGGCGTCATAGAGAAAGAATAATTATGAAAAGGCATCTGGCAGTCTGACAAATTAATCTTAGGCAGAAAGGAGGGGAATCAGTGCAAGGGGGGACGGTGATTGTCTAAAGGAATGCCCGCGACAACGTGGGTAATCCCGACGTAGGGAAGGCGCGAGGGGGGCTGTCGCTGCTGGGATAAATGTCTGTAATTGGGCGCGTGCCATCCAGCCGCACCTGCCATTGTTTGTGCCACCTGGACGATCTGCGGCCCCGCGAGAGGAAGGGGCCCGCCACGAGTGAGCAGGGGGGCAGTATGGTGATGAAGGAGACCCCCACTCTCCTCTCCCCACTAATAGGCTGCTTTGCGGAGGGCACCCCCCCCCTTCCCCCACCACCACCTACACTTCCCAGGTTAAGGTAGCCTCCCCCTCCGCGAGGGCCAGGTGCAAGGGGAGGCCAAAGGGCGGTCTGCGTCTAAAGAAAGGAGTCGGGGCAGGGAAAAAGGGTACTAAGTAATGGCGCGTCACCTTGGTACACCCAGAGCGGCCAGCTGGGACGTGCCGCAATGCACCCGGGAGGAGAATGGGGGCAGGTTGTGGGGAAGGAGGTGACTATACACACTGAAAGGAGGGGGTAGCTTGGTATCGACGGTGGGGATCCGAGCGACCGGGAAAATTGGGAGTAGAAAATGAATATTCTACCCCACCCTATGTATACAGGTCTATAGGCCTACATGAAACCGATATTATTTTAAAGTGTAATACAACAATATTTAATTTGTCTTACAACTTGTGTTTCCCTGAATATCGTCGGACGAAAAGCAAAAACACAAAAACTGGTGCATATTTCCATGCAGCGTTACTAGGATGACTATATGACGATAGACCCTTGAGAAGAAAAAATCACCCAACCTGGATTATGATAAGCACGGCTTGGAGGGTGGTCAGGAAAAACGCAGGTGAGAATAGCGCCGAGACGGCGACACATTGACGGTGGTGGGAGGTGGAGGAGGGGGCGCCGGTCCCGTTATACGGGTCGAGGGCCCCCTCAGGCCACACATCTGCCAAGCCCCAGCCCGGCCTGCCACGCTGTTTGCAGATGAAGGACCTGATGCACATAACAATGACACAAAGGTCAAGCCATTGTTGGACAACCTCGCTCATCTTAGTAAAATTCCTGCCCGCCAACAAGTCTTCAGAATCTTAGAAAAAACTACTAAAGAGGGCAACTATAAAGTAAAGACAATTTCTGTGGTTATATTGGTAACAGTTCTATTAGAGCACACACTTACTTACGAACATGTATTTGATTACGATTACCTTTCAGGTAACAGTGCGAAACAGTTCTATTAGAGCACACACTTACTTACGAATATGTATTTGATTACGATTACCTTTCAGGGAACAGTGCCAAACATACAAAACGGTTTAATTCTTTATTGAAACCTACGAATAAGTCACTTGATTAATATCACCGTATACCACCAACGAACGTAAGCAACACATCCACTAATAGTACACAATACTGACCACATGACCAAAAAGATACACCAATACCCATCAGCGCACCAAATGATACATCAATAGTAGGCCTATCTCTATGAAAACCCAAGAAGAGATTAACAACTGGGTTAGTGTTTCAGACGAGGCTGATGGCGGCGACTCGGAGCAGCAACCAGAGGCCGCTCCAGGACGTTATTGCTGCGTCTGGGGCCACCAGCCGTCAATGGCGCTGACAGATTACCCCGGGAGGCCAGTAAATCACGGCCTGCACCAATTCAACTAGCATAAATCACTCCCACCTCAGCGCTGGTCGCAGCTGGCCCAGAATGAGAGAGGGAGAGAGAGTCACAGCTCCTATACAATAGCCTTTGTTCCCAGGACCAAGGGAACTTTGGACTATTTGCCACTTAAGATGAGGACTCGATATGAGTCAATAGAATGTGTCATTATCGAAACAATTTTGGTTTATGACATATTATGGACATACCACCAGTACAGAACGTCGTTGAATTCTATAAAGACAGACCTTTGAGTGTTATACTTGAGATCCTGTGGCATTAACAGATAATCTAGCGGTTAGGTCCAGGTGTCACAAAAGGGACACTTCACCGTGACACCTGTCAATATTCACCCAACGAGTGGCGCCTGGCAACCTCAAAAGATGACCTTTGACATTGACTATCTTAACGGGTACCTGGAATTTTTACATCCCCTGGCAACATAGGAATGTCGCAGAAGTTAATTTATCTAAAAGTGTGTATTGTAGCACTATCTCAACTCGTGTCCCTTGATTTCAATCACGTATACCATGTCTTATCCAATATTTGTTTAACTTGAACACGTCTTACTCTGTATCACCAATAAGATTAGCAAGAAGAAGGTGAAGTAAGAATTTTTAACTGAGGATGTCTACGGAAATAATACATACGCATCCACGAATATCTTCCCCGTTGCTGATATTATATTTCAACTATTAAGCCACGTCACTCGTTAAGATGAAGAGGTACCCGTGTAATACAAATCCCCCTTCACTCAATACAGAAACTTAGAGAAGTACAATGTAGTGGTATGTAAAACAAATGTATTATTGTGTTACACCTTGTGTCATTTAAAAACTATCAAACACAATTGTGTGCATGTTATTTCGGTATAATAGAACGGCGTTTAATCCTGGCAGGGTCCATTTAACCACAAGCCCTTATCAGTTCTCCGTCCAGTGATTTGAATATTCGACAGGACGAACAAGTGTTAAGGAAACGTGGTAAATGTTAAGTGATTCCTCTTCTTTGTAGATCCTCTCTGTAGTCGGTAGTAGGTCGGGGTCGAACCTATGTCTTGGTCCTAGGAGGTCACATGTCTTACCTGTGTTAAACCAATGTGTGCTTACCCTACACATCCCTCTTTGAAGAACTTACTTGGAAATACCAACGTTGGTTTTCTATGACCCGAGTGTAGAGTTACACCCTTCAGCTAAGTACAAGTACCTTAATGGGGTTGAACTTACAGAAGCGGCTCTGAAAACGGCTATGTTACCCGAATGCTGACCTGCTGCAGAAAAGCTCCCACCGTGGACGTGGCAGTGTATGTATGTGTGAAGAGAGTGAGGAGAGGGTGACACCACCGACAGAGAGACAGCAGCACTCCAGTGTATTTGGCTAGGTGGCGGTGTACTACCGCGGCCCGGGGTCACCTGTGTCTTCTAACCATACCTACCTGCCAACACACAAGTGTGTCTCCTCCTGCATTCCTCCACACCTTGCCTTCTACCCGACTACAAACACACCTGACCCCTGGTGGCGTACAGGGAAACTGGCCGACCTGTGCGCGCCGCCTACTTACAGGCGCCACCCAAAACGCCCGAACCCACAATGCACTACAATACTCAATGGCTAAATATCGGGATGATATGAGCGATTCGTTTACATTCACAATTACTGCCTTCATTTTACCCATTGGAAACCTCCCACAAAAAAAAGCAATGATGCAAGATAAAATGAAACCTGCATACAGTAAACTTACACTAAGCGTAGGGTAACATGGTAAAACGAGGATCTATTGCGCACGAACAGTACAGAAGCAAAACAACACACTGGTGAAAATGCTATTCCTCATGGAGAATATGGGAAGATTCTGTATGGCTAAGCAGTAGGATGGACGAAGAATTGACACTAAGTTTATCGTAGGTCCGCATGGTCCATTGGAGTCTTTACTGCTGTCTATCCCTTACTACGTGCATCACATCTCCAGGTGCATGGGTTTCACATCCAGAGGCGAAGAGAACCAGGGAGACATCTACATTCTCCCATTTCATCCTACACAGAAAAAGGTCCAGTTCACTAGTAGAATCACGGCTTGGCTCCCTATTCACAAGGTACGGCTGTAGTCAACACAGATTAACTATCCAATACAGGAGGAGTATCTCAGCAAATGGGGAATACACGGAAGCCTTGCGAACTCCGTTTGTGTTTCTGGGTGTATTGGGTGTCCGGCATACCTTGGGTCTCCCCTGACGGGTAGTCGTGGTGGCGGTGGTAACGTTGGCAGTAGTGGTAGCGGTGGCTGTTGCAGACAGACTGGGGGAGGCGGGCAGATGTCTTCGTCGATTGGATTTTGTGCAGCCAGGGCCGGCATGCCAGAGGTGCCGCCAACCAATACCCTCTGGAATGCTGAAGCGCTATTCTCTTGTTGGTCGTAGGCCGTGTGCCGGTTTCTGGGATCCCTCTGCTGCAGTCCCTGCCGCTCTGACTTGACATCTTCACTCATCTGGAAAATAGAATAAGCGGCACACATGAGTATGGGATGTGAACCGAACGCCAAGCAGGAGAGAACGCACAATCTGTTACAATGAATTAGACAGCAGCTTTTAGTTCCCCTAATGGAAGACCCGCGAGCTGAAATAGAGAGATCACCAAGCAGGTGTTAATGGACATGCAAATCCCCATTTCACAGATGGCCTATTACACAACTCCCAACACAAGCCAGAAAGCCCTGAGCCTATTTTAAGCCACCCCCTCCCTCCCAACACTACTTCCCTGACCTACTGTCTCTTTGGTTCCCCTTACCACCGTAGTGAAGTCCCTGGCTATGGACAGGATTGTAAGCTGAGGACCACGTAAGTACGGCTGGTCGTTGGGCTATTCAACAGGTTTCCTCCTCTCGAGCCGCGGCGTTCCAATACACATTCTAGGCGGCCATTCATACTACTGCACCAGCACTATGTTCTCCACCCGACTCGCGACTGGCGCGGCTCCCCCCACCTCCTCCTCCGTGCACCTTCTCCTCCTGTGCTCCCGCTCCTGCTGCAGCCTCCCGACGGTGACACCAACACCGACCGCCACCACCACCGCCGCCGACAACGCCGTCTCCCTGCTCCCCTCCAGATGGTGGCGACTGCCTCCAGCCACCCTATGGCCGCTCGGTCCGAGACCAGGTCCACTCACCAGTGTCCCCAGCGTTTGACTGGATGACCTCAGCTCGGTTTGCTGTCTTAAATACACACCCACGTGACAATAGACACAAAGCCTACTAGTGGCAGTGGTGGCGTTGGCGGTGGTGGTGGCGGCGACAGGGTAGTAGCAGTAGGTAGCAAGCAGCCCAAGCTGGTGATGCTCTGCAGGCTGGTGGCGGCCGGCGAGTGGTGGCGGCGGTGCTCTGCTCGCACCCAGCATGCTGGTGGCGTTGGCGGCGGTGGCAGCAGTGTTGGTGGCGGCGGTGGTGCAGCAGTAGGATGCTGAGACAACCGGCAGGCCAGCCAGCGCCAGCAGCAGCCGCAGAAGCACCAACAGCTGGCAGCTGCACCAGCAGAAGCAGGCAGCAGTGGCGGCGGCACTGGCACGAGCAGCAGCAGCTCTCAGCAGCAGCCGCCGCCAGGACTGACTACCCCCCCCCTCCTCCCCGCGCAAACTGCTGGAGCATTGTGAGCCCGGCGAGGCTAGCTTCCGCCTGCTTCTCCAGTCAGAATATCAATCACAGGCAGGGGGGCGAGTGGGGGCGCGATGCCTACCATTGTCAGTCCATAATAATGGCAAGGCTGCCTTCAGACAACAGGCAAATGCTCTCTCGGCAGCCCTGACAGTTGGCTGCAGCCCGGAGCCGGGTTCACTGGCGGCCAGACAATACCGTGTCCTTCGTCCACAAATGAGGGGTAATAGGAAGCTGAGAGGGGGAAACACCAGCTTCAAACTTCCGGCTCGTATTGGCCGCCAGAGGACGTCTTCATTATTGACCTGCTGGTTAGTAACTGTATTCAAGCCATCTTTGCAAGAGATAAGTGTCTAGGAAGCAGGCTGCAAAGACTCCCTTATTTACGTCAAGTTATATTTTGTGACACGGACGGGGAAGTCCCTGGGGGAGCAATGACCATTATTAGTTGACTGCCACACGTGGCTGTAGCCTCCCCTATTACCAACCCAAGTTGTCCCTCTTCCCCTTTGAGCGAGGACGTACGTGGCACAAAAATAGCATCAACATGTGAAACTTCCCACGAACATCAGTTGGCGAGCGTAACGGTCAATAATCTTGATATATCACCAACATATCAGGGTCAACAGATACCCGACAGATACAGGCGCACAGTCAGCACCTGCCCCGGCCCGATAACATCTCGGGCAATCAGACTGAGGACAGATAAACAGTCAGTGGGTCGCGTGTGTACAGATAGGCCCAGATTCGACCTCAGATAATGGGGACAGTAAAGAGCCCCACTGTGAGCAAAGCTGTATTAAACAGCAATAACACTTAGGTATCACCGCTTTTGTGGTATCAGAGAAAGCAATATAACGCCACAGTATCAGTGTTTGGTCTACCCTGGCAATACCGACTGGGTGGCGCTTATAACCCAGATCGTCACCGTTTTGTTTTCTGTGCCAGATTCCCTGCTCCAATTCCCGTCCCCATTCTAAAGTGGCACACACCTCTGAAGACGACATTGTACTCTAGAACGGTTTAAGCGACAGCGGGCAAAATGTTCCCCCCTCTTTCCTTCTGTATACAAGACCTTACCTGGGTGCGTGGTGGGCGCGGGAGGCACGTCGTGCGCGCGGCGTGTCACGCTAGCCGGCAGTACGCTGAGACTGGGAGGAGAGAGTACTCAATGGGTACAGGGCGCGGCGACCTCTTTCTCCTACGTGGTCCACTTAGGCGTGGACCTGTGGTGGCGAATGACAATGAAGCGTCAGCCGCCGATTCCCTACTCTTTCTCCCCCGCAGGCCCTCTACTGGCGGGCGGCGGTAGTAGCGACACGCGTTCGCCGCGCCCCCTCCCGGTGTTCGGCCTAACACCGCCGCCACCTAGCGGATCTAGCACGCAACGGAGGTGGCGAGCGTCTTGGGCCGACACAGGCGGGCTAATGAAGCGGCAGGACAAACCAGTCCAAGGTTACTGCCAGGAATAGTAAGGCAAACCTGCACACTGTCTGGATCCTGGGGCGCCCCGTTTTCGGGATACAATACACGCTCTCCCCTCCCCTTGTCAAGGGATGGAACACTATGATTAACTACCCCGACGAGTCTGCCCCTACCAGGGTTACCTCCTTGGGCTGAGAAGGTTCAGTCCGACTACTATCGTTAACGCTGACCTCCCAACACGCACTTCTCTTTCAGAAATTCAAGGGCAGATTAATCGAATTCGCTTTTTCAAACGCTATTTTACTAAAATAAATATTGTATCAGCGCCCATCCAGGGAATGACATAATACCCATTGAACATGTACAGGGAAGTTCCAAACATGTTCTCAGTTTACTGTAAGGCCTTCCCCTTCCTGAGGATGTAATAATCGTCAGTAGTCCCCATAGAAAATTCCCAATGATATACTCGAATTCCCAATGACGAACTTTGCTTTTATTTGATGTAAAAACTAAAGCACGTACCATATTATTTCAGTAATTTGCAATATTATGTATAACCACCATTTGCTTTTCCACAGGACTGCCCCTCACTTGTGTGCACCTAAGTGGAATTTTAATCTTGAATGTTTGGCAAAACAGAAGCCAATGGCAGGACCCTCGCCCCGGTGTCTGCCACCCCTGGTGTTTCTGCCTGTCTTGGCACTGACACCAACAGCCCGGCGCGGGTCGTTAGGTGCACAGGGCTTTGTCAAACAGACATCCTCGAATTATGACCGCATTCCTTATTTGGGGAAAGTAAAAATAAATCAGATGGGCTTATGACATACCTTGGGAAATTACTCTGAGAAGCAGTCAGCGTAGTGTTCAAACTGGTCTGCTTTTATATGGGCTATAAGAGTGTCCGGGAAGAGGAGCAGGAGTAGTAATGATCTATAGATATATGCAACATTGGCCCTAATAACATGTTAACAGTCTGTACTTCTTTTAGCGTACTTTGATAGAGTCAGAATGTGCATTATGAATTTAAATGTTTGAGGGCTATTAAGCATATCTTGTAATCACATCTAAATGACTGGTTACTCATTAACCCTAGGTCTTAGGTCCGAGGTAGAGCAATCCCATGTACGTTCCAGATCTGAGGATACACTGAAATATTTCCAAGTCATTTCAGTTAATACTCCCGTATTAAAACCCCGCTCACTCGACTAGATAAGGTTAACAATGTCTGTCTCTCATATGGCCTACCCTATTCTAGTATATAGGATACGCTTAGTGAATACAACGACCACGCCCTATTAACGTCATCAAGCAGGCCAAGCTGTGGAAATGGTGCACCAATAGATAAGTTTGAGTTCACAGTTGAACCCTTAGAGAAATACTAAGTCTTGTATAGGCATGTGTGTAACCATGATATTTAGAATGACCATTCAGTATTTCTAATTAAGAGTGCACCTTGCACCTGGTCGGCGTGCACAGCTTTCAGTCCAAGTACATGGATTTAAAAGCTGTGCACCCTAAATGCACACCATTTCTACCTATCTTTGATGTAGGTGTATGATAAGGTGTGCATGGTAGAAGGTAGAGGTGCTTGACAGAATAATTGCAAAGCAATGTTTGGTGTTTATGCTTTAACAGTATTCTAGAATTCCCACACGACGAAGGCATACAGACATTATCTGATTAATATACCCACCCGCATAGCATTCCTGCATTCCGCCAGTGCTTCCCATCTTGAGTGTTGCCGGAACATTTGACAGGCTGATTGTTATTCCCCGCTGTACCAGCAGGTTGAGAACAACAGGTGCTAAAACACGGCGCCAGAACACAGGCCTTGGCACTGCGGCGACGACATCCCCGACAATACCCTCCTCTCCCCACTACACCCATCAATAACGCGTCATCACTGGTTGCCCTAGCAACAATTCCTTCGCCGCCGCCGCCATGGATGTACCCGCAGCTACCAGTATTAGGCAGTTTGTCAATTCCGTATTCATGAATCGAAGACCTTTTGTTTTCGGGCAGGCATGCCATTCACTGAGCTCTGCGTCGGGATAAAGGCAGCTTACATACAACTACATGTACATGTAGTGGCTTAGTACATGTAGGGTAATTGACCTAGTGCACTCAAGGCGTCTGAGTACACACCGCTGAGTGTTTGGGTAGTGTATGAATATGTTATATCAAAGTAGAGAATCAACCATAGACATTCTAATTGCATTGAGTATCGAACATATTGACTGAATGGAATGATTACATCTTAAATTATGAAATATATTTCCCTAGACCCAGATGAATACACTTCTAAAGTGTCATCATCAGAGAAAAAGACACCCCTTTGGGAACTGTGACCATTTTACAGGTGTGTAACCCAATTTCGAATCTAAGCTGCGTACAAACTAGTGTTGTTGCAATCCTGTGCAAATAACACCGTATATAATGGGTAGGTTATCAACCGGACATCTGTCAGTCATATAGACAATGGCCGTGGGTCATGTGTGGTCAATGTACTAAAGATCAAAGGTCAGCGGGGGAGGTAACCAACTAGACACCACCCAGATGTGGTTTATGACCACCTGGAGGAAGCAGTCTTTGATGCCAACCGCACTTATTACCGACAATTAACGCCTTTTATCATGAATGTACTTGTACTTAAATGCTCTGTCATAACACAGAACAAAGAAGATACCGACAATTAACGCCTTTTACCATGAACATAATTGTTCTTAAATGCTCTGTCATAACACACAACAAAAGATGATACCGACAATTAATGCCTTTTATAATGAACATACCTACACTTAAATGCTCTGTCACAACACAGGACAATTTAAGAAGATAAAGTATGAAGACATTCATAAACGGGCATTACACTATATATATATATATATATAATTGGCCAACTATTGACTATGTTCCACAAACTGTGAACTGGACACCCAGTTAAAATTCAAATAGGTCAACTTCCTTCTACATTCGGAATCCAAATAGTAGACAAAGCCTCTTTACCTCACTCACAATGGCGGCTGTGACATACGGTGACGGGTCAAACCCACTGTGTAATCAATATGTTATTGGCTTATTGATCACCCTATCCTGAGGACACCTCACACGTACACCACATATCACTAGATAACATGAACCGATCAATTTGTTATATGACACGCACTGTAGGCCTCCTCATCACAGATGATCTCACTGCAACACATACGGGAAATTTGAGACAAAACATAATAGGTTCCATTAAATGAGAATATAGACTGGTAGACATACAATAAAGATGGATATTGAAAAGAAGTCTGTCAGATATACAATAAAGATGGATATTGAAAAGAAGTAAGGATCAATTGTAGAAATTTCATATTTGTCTTCATTTTAGCCATGAGGTAATAGGAGCCACCTGGTGGCGCAGACGGACATTTCCCTGGAGGCGACTAAAGGCCCCTGTCAGCGGGCCGGACCAGCCGGCCCAAACTGAATTAGGTCGACCTCGGCCAGAATTGGCTTGGCAAGATGAAATTAGCCGTTTGATTTACCCTGCTGGGTTTAATGCTGAGAGTGTCTTTTGTTTTGATGGAGCTCCGCAGTAGCGGCACTTACTGGATTTCCAAAAGCCTAAGGTCATCGAGCTGATGTATATAGTGTAAGAATCAGGAGTTACAAGCGACCACAGCATTTTGGGGAATCAGAACGTTATTTAATTTGAATTTAAGGGATCACTAAGCATTTAAAGCCAAAGCCAATGCGTAAACAGTTACCTCTCCTGCAATGAGACAAGGGTTTAATTGCTGCATGTTAAGTGCTATCTCATTGTGTGCTGTCTACCTTAT
This sequence comes from Lepidonotus clava, assembly GCA_936440205.1. Taxonomy (NCBI): domain Eukaryota; kingdom Metazoa; phylum Annelida; class Polychaeta; order Phyllodocida; family Polynoidae; genus Lepidonotus; species Lepidonotus clava. Next base: position 22,391,223 of record OW387134.1, read on the forward strand.
GACCCGTCCCCCATGAACGAAGATAAAACAGATTATTACATTATTTAAAAATAGGAGAAGATCTAAAGTATGGCGACATCCCTGACTAAAATATTATCATATTATGTAGTCACTGAATAGGAATATCAGTTTGTGTGAGTACATTGATAGTGCATAGCCATTACAATTATTCAAACCAAAGACACGATCAGATCCAGTGAAAGCAATGTTCTTATTTCAGACACACACTTTAGATGGGTGGGGCAAACTAGGGGTAATGGATAGGAGACCAGAAGCAGACTGGGTGGGTATGGGAGGGCGGGGGGTTGGGGGTACGTGGGTGATGACTATTGACACCCTCCTGCCGATCGATGCCATGTGAAGTGGGCGCGCTCTACATGACGCCGCCCCTTGCCGCTAAGAGCGCACACGGCGCCGGTGACACTCCTGTTTCACCAGTGGGCCATTGATCTGACACTACCGACCGGCCACCAGCTTGATGGAGGCATGATCTTATTGGGAGTACACTGGGACAGGTTCTTTATGCAGCTTGCACGAGTAGCAGCCTACAACAAGGTCAATGAGCCGGCTTGGTCGGCCCTACAGGGGCCAGGCTGAGGGCCTTGTGAGCAGCTCGGGGCGACGACCGAGCGACTCAATGTATGCAGACGCTGCGACTGACAGAAACTCAATCACGCCGGCCTGTCACTGGGGAGTGGGCAATGGAGCATTGAGGGCCACACCTGGCCCCAGACCGGGTCACGGCAGGCTGCCTCCCGTAAGCCAACGGGTCTTCTCCAGCTCACCACGTCCTCCTCCAGTACCCCCACCCTCCCCACACCTCCCCCACCCGGCCCCAACCCATGATGAATTCTCGCCAGGACGCCCAGCCGGAACTGGACGAGGGGATGGCCGCTCGCTCACCATGTTAAATGGACAGGAAGGTCAGGCGAAAAGGTCGTCAGCTCATTCCTCTTCAGCATTAACAGGAAATTATGGCCTCTTTTGTTGGAGCGGTCGCCGAGGCAATGATTATCAAGAAAGATTTACTTCATTTCTTTCGACGCCCTTAGACTAGGAATATGTCAGATATTGGAACCGGGTATACAGACAGTATATATTTTAAAGTACCAGATGTCGAAGAAACAAGTCAAGCTACGGCCATCATGGCTTTTGAACATTTTTGTACGCACAATGTTACCTCAGGTCCTGATCACCTCGGCCTACCATAGAACACCATGAAAAAATGTTAGGTTCAGGTAACTTGGCCTGTTATACATCTTTTGACCCCCATGAAACTTTTTTTAATATTTCTTTTTCAAAAAAATATCAAAATTCAATGAAAATGTCATAAAAAGAGTATACATATAATTATTTGGTCAAGATTTATCTTGAATGCTAGAAATTGTTGGAAAGGGTCTGGTGTTAATAATGATTTCGTAAAATATTTGAGTCTATGTATGTTGGTACATTGTATAGTATTTAAAAAACAATCAGCCTACCAATCCTAATTCATTTGATCTGTTACATAAACACATTTTTGTTGTCGTTCTAATAAAGACAGAGAATCTGTCGGTAGACCCCCTTGCTCCCTGAAATTGTTGTCCATTGGCCAATGGGTCGGTAATACATTCAAAAACATAACCTTGATATCTGTGTGAATGACAATCATAGTCATAAAAAGTGACGTTTTGAGCAGTGTGCTGAGTACAATCAGGAGCAGTATAGATTCGTCATGGAGGAGAGCCCTGACCGTGGGGGTTAGTGGATGGTATTCACTATACCTCATTATATCAGTCCATTTGACGGGGTCAGCGCGCTATGTAGACCGGTCAATGGATGGCCTGGATCGGGGAGCGCTATAAAACCTCTGAGTGGCATGCTCCACCAAAATACCACTTACTCAGCTCCTGCCTCTATTGATCCCCAGTGGCGGCCAAGCCCCATCACTCCATCATAATGCCCAGCCGGCTACAAACAATATCAGTTTAATATTGGAGACAGGCAGAATTTGCCTCCAGTCAGTCGGCTGTACGGCGTATTGGATAGGGTGGGGTTTGTTGGGAGCAGGGGGTGGGGGTTGATAGACACCTACTGTCAATACCAACGGTCTACTACTAGTACTAAGGTCTGCCTTCTATGAATGATCATCCCGTTCTGCAGATGGCTACAATAAAGATACCATTAAAGTCTTCATACGATCTAACATCGGGGCCACAGACCGAAAAGGTAATTATTTGGAATTTTCACTTTTCAAATTGACATTGTTTGAAAACGACCAGTTAAGAGCCTGATTATGGATTCAATATGCAAACTGACATACCATCTTCTACCATAAAAAGTACACGTATTGATTTATTCTAATTAATATTGATACATCATCTTCCCATACTTAATGTTCCAGAGTTAGCATTACCAACTGTCCAACGGTGTGGTGAGGTCTGGCGCCGCCCTGCCCCCTCTATACCTGTGATGTGGCCACCGACCAGTATTGACTGCTGTCTAATAAGCCACTGCACCCAGGTGACCAGGTGACACTGGCCAAGCCATCCCCCAGCTGGGTGACCTGCTTAGAGCAGGCTTCACACTGAGAGGCCGTATATATAGACGGCCTTTTCAGGAGGCCCGCATCTAATACTACCACCAACCCAGCCTCTATTCACTGTTTGAACAGGTGGTCCCAACTTAGAAGGCTAGCCCAGTAGCCCACTTAAACCACACGGATTAGAATGTCAGTGTACGTTACGCCAGGAAAAAATATTAAAAGCTGTGTTTATGGGCCGTGTTTTAGTGGTTCTTGCAGCAGTCAGGCGACACCATGTCCTTACTGACCTACAGGAAAACAACCACTATCAAGTATCAGCCTTATCAGATAAGGTTTCAGAGGCGGGAAACTGACTCCGTAGATGCCAGCACTTTGGGGGGTATGGACCCTTAAATTCGACAGTGCGACATGGCTATTTCTTAAATTCGACACAGCGACACAGCCGTTTTTTAAATTCGACAGGCGACATGGTAACTTAGGGACAAATGACATTGCTCTTTCCTTAAATTCGACATGCGACATCAGCTGTAAAAAGATAATGACAAGGGACATGGCCATTTCTTAAATTCGACATGGGACATGGGTATTAACTGAGTTATAACGACATGCGACAGGGCTATTTTTTAAATTCGACACTCGACATGGGGACCCCCCGTCTAGACCCCCACTTTGACCTTGCTGGAAACTAAGATGGGTGAACTAAAATACTGGCTTCAGTAATGGATAGTTGGAAATGTAATGCAGTCCTTGAACGTTACATTTCGTGACATAATGAACATGTGACTCTGGCAAAAGGCAGACCGCATAAAAAGATGTTGGTAATATTCATCCTTCATGTCAGGATAAGCAACAAATCCAAAATGTTAAAATTTGCCTTTTAAGAGACGAGTGTAGCAAAGGGAAAAAAAGTGTGAGAGTAGGGGGTGGGGGTGGGGGGTGTCTGTGACCTTCAGCGCACACGCGGCGTGACCCATATTCAGCGTGACGAACCAGTGACAGGTGGGTGGACCTGGCTGGCTGCACACTGTCTCTGTGCTACACGGATCTACAACTTAAGGCGCTAACACGTCCCCAGTTCAGTTAATCAACTCAAAATGACTATATAGTCAATATGATTCCCTTGTACATGATAGTGTAGACGAATGAGGTTACAGTAAAACACGGCGAGGTCATTCACACGCCTTATATGGTAGGAAGAGGCAGCCACGTGGCCTTTAATCCGGAAATGGCTACCGCCTAGATCTAGTGAACGCAGGGAAAGTGGAACAGGACCCAGGGTAGGATGGCAACGTTTTGTGAATAATTCCATAAAATATGTTGCCCAAACGAGGCGGGGCGTAGACAAAATAGAGAAGTAGGGCTATCAGAAAGGGAGAAAACCGAGTGACAGTTAAAATAAAACCTTACATGGCCTGCTGCTCCGTGGAGTGACGCCATCACCGCCTCTCCCGGCGCCCGTGCTGCTGCTGTCGCCGCTGACGGGGAAAACGCTTGCTCTCGCATCCGTCCTCTTTCCTCCTCTTTTCCAACACCGCATGTGGCATTTTCCCGACTCCAACGAAGCTCCAGGTCCTCGTGAACTCTGAGGAAACAAAGAGGAAGTTGAGGATCCAGGAATGAGAAGGAGAAGCCGACGGTTGCCGCCCGAGTTGGGCGGTCGGTGTCAGGATGTGTATGTGTGCACCGTGTGACACTCCCTCCCTCCTCCTCCGACGCGGCGTCCTGTGTCTCCTCCCGCCGCCTCCTCCCGCTGAACGCCGGCTCACAGCGCAGCGCCACCAAGCCTCGCTTTCAGCGTCAGCTGCTGCAGCGCCCCCTCTCGTGAGAGACGGAAAGCACGAGAGGGTTGGCGTCTCTGTCTGCTGTGAGGACAGAGGCAGAATGGAGGCATCGTACAGAGGATACCTTAAAATTTAATGACATAGTGTAAGACTGAAAACAAAACAATATAAAAGCCACAAAAAACAGCCTTTAACCACTGATACGCTTTTCTTTAACACTTTTCAACCAGTGTTGTGTGAGGTCGCACGAAAGGGGAGGGCCGTATTTCTTATGTAGTGATGGTTAAAAAGTGCCATTGCCTTTTCAATGATTTCAAGATCATCCCCTGTAGACTATAAAGGAATATATAGGTCCAAGGATGTATGCTACGATTAAGGGGTCAACTAGCCACTGCCTAGGCGGCCAGTGTTCATCCCTGGCTGCCGTCCCGCGTGACCGCCCAAGCATGTCCGGCCTTCCCATTGAGTACACAGAGAAGACGGTTTGGGAGCCTTCAGGGCCGAGATGTAAATAGAAGACGGTACAGAAAACCCCTGACTCCGTGCTCCACGTTTAGTGGGCCACTCTGTGTCAATAGGGATTTAGTTTACTGCTATCTATATATACATAGGTAGAAGAAACATGCTAGACATTCCATTCAACGATAGGACCCAAGTGTATGATAGAATGAGATAGGGGATACATGTCTTAATCGGCTTAAGATGACAGTCATCTTAGATCTAATAAGAATTTCCCATTGAACTTGCATGGGACTTAATAGCTTTAGTACACATAAAGACTCTATGGACCAACGCTGAAGGATGCATTTATTTAGATCGTTAATCCCTATTATGTTGGCAATGTGTTACAAAAATATCCAATAATATAGCCTAATTGATGACGCCATGTATGTACGTTTCATATAATATTATATCACTAATGACCTTGCAATGGAATCACAATGGAAACTGTCCAGTCGAATAGTATACATGTATGTCCATTTTATGATCTTAAGGTTCACCTTAAACTTTAAAGTAGGCCTATATACAAACTATGATTATGTCTTGCATTGACTTATGAACATAGGTCTATAGGCCACTATATACCATTACCGACAGGTTTAATTCAATGAACGGTGCATGCAACAGTCTTATTCCCTCGTGATTCCTATATGATGGAAACAAATGAAATTCGATATCCTTATCGATTATCAGTACAGATATTATTAGGTTATTTTTCTTACATGCTCAACTGTCAAAATTTTGCGCTTCCCCACGATAATTGGTTATAATGTTGATATCAGTTAGAGTTAATATAATCTAGGGGGATAGGCTAAGGGTGTCCACAGATAAATACATTTCACTGTTAATATCGAGGGAAGAAATTTAAGACGCTGCAATTTTGATGGGACGGGCAAGCTAGCCTTGTACTGTGTCCAGGCAGGTTGGTCGGAAGGTTGGTCGGCGTTATCGGTAAGATGACCAGGCGCATCTGCCGGGCCATGATAAGCTCGACCTCTTAATGGACGACCAATCACGACCGAGCAGACAACGCCACAGTAAGCAAATATTGACGTTTAAAATATTGAAATCATTCCACATGTCTGTCGACAGATAGGGAGCACCCTCTGTTGGCCAATAACAGCGCCATTTAATTCGCATTCAGACCTCCTGGTGGCGCTGTCGACGTGACACGTCGGGTTGTCATAGCACCTTTCCTTGGAGACGTCATAGCTTGACTGCTTGAATGCTGTTTTCCAATAGCTGTCTCAGAACAGTGAGTTGCGCACAAACAGCAGACATGTGGAGAGGAGATGTGTATTGAGATCCAGCAGCATACCAGAACATTTTCTTAATTCATACAATGGCTGATAAGATGTTTTTCGGTTGGTTCCCGAGCCAAAAACAATTTATTTCATCTTTATCAAAGAGTAATTCAAGATACTAATATGCATAGTGAAAAAAAGAATGTAAAATATAGAAACATATACATTATTTCTTGCTTTCAATGCTGTCCTTGCATTGTCTCTGAGGTTCTTTTGGCAACACTTGACTTAAGTGGTTATTTCACCTTTTCACTTTGGTCACTAGGCTAAAAGCATATTCTTGGGCCAAGTTTCACCCTTCCATCTAGAGCGTATAGCTAAGATACTAACATAAAGGAAACTGATGTTGTAATTGGTTCAACAGTGAAGGTGCCTTTAATTATGGGGGGAATTATATTTTCAATCCCTTTTTCTCGGGACATCTTGAAATGATAAGGGGATTTTACTTATCATACATAAATATAATGTTTTTTTCTTCAGATGAAGTATAGGCTATTATATATTAACCAGAAAACTCAGGTATGAGTTTTCTTTCAGACTTTTCAGGGATATATCATACAACAGAAATTCTAAATGATCGATATTATATCAGTTGTGTTTCCTCTTTATCACATTTTTAATGTCTTATATAATTATTTTCTCTGAAGTGCAACCAGATATCATCTCTCCATAATTACAATTTGAACCTCTAGTTTTAAGAGTTAGTGTCTATCAGTAGTACATTGTTAACAAATCAATTATGCCTACTTTCAAATGCATTTCTATGTCTTTCCATTAGTGGGCATTTCCTTAAAAACGAAATGTCCTTGCCCTCAGTTATTCTTGTAAAAGGCCATGTCGAATCTCATTCTAGATAAAGTTTGTGGTGTTTTGTAATTAGGGATAGAAAAAGGGCAGTTTGTGGATTAATCTAGTATCGTTTACTACCAAAGAAGCACAACACATCACAGATCGAAGGGGGTTCAATTCATAGACTTTGCTTTTGAGGATTTATCATCATTATATATTTAGGCCTGCTAGACTCTTTCGTAGGTAAAGACACAGTAGTATGGGAAATGGGGGTTTCATTATCACGTATAGGGCCTACTCAGGGTATATATAATATATACATTATAAATATATCGTAAATATAAATGCCACTCGGTATAAGGGCAATATAACAAATGGATGATTGTTATTCTTGTCTCCAGTCGAGAAATTGCTTCAGACTGATTTGATTTGGGTACTCTACTATACAATTATAAGCTTCATTAAGGTTTCTGTATTTCATGACAGCTTTAAGTCATAAAGCCGACAATCTAAAACGTTGTACCAATGGGAGCACCAATTACATGGACACACACACCACCAAGGCATGCTATGTATAGCTACGAAGAGGAATGAGAAGTTTAATACGATTAGCGCCCATTTACAGATATTTGGACGGAAATCATTTAATGGCATAACGCCAAAATATAATGTATGCCGGCAAAGTTAAAAAAAAAACAGCTTGTCGGCAGATAGAAGGGTAGTGGTGATGATCGGGTGGTATCGGGGCAGATCCCGCGCACGGCCTTCGCACCCCCAGCCCCGCCCGATAAATCCAGCGGCGCCGTCAGATATTCCAGACACTTCAGCCTGTATCCAAGGAGTCCGGCGGATCAATATTGGCTAGCCCCATTCATCTCGGGCTTGATTCGGACACCTAAAACCGGCCGGTGGACTCTAGGCGGCCGCCAGGGGCGCTGAACACCCCCATCAGACCTCTTCATTGAACACTAGATGACGAACGTCTTGCCTTCTGTTTCTCGGCCGCCGGCTGCCGGCCACTTTCGTACTCAGCTCTGTGCGGCGACACGATTGCTCTCCGCATGTAAGCAAAGGAAAATGAACCAGCAGCCAATGGGCTATAGAGGGGGCAGGTCTGGACCGTGTGTGAGCAGCATATCAACTCGGGGCAGCAGCTCAGACTATGAGCATCCATGCCGCCGCCACCGCCACCTCCCACACACCTACGTCCACATCCATAATGCTGCAGATGTGGATTTGGTGTGATATAGGCAATATTCCATAGAGTCCCGTCCAACGCCAAACCGACTAAATGAGACAGTATGCCTACTTGCATATTCATGGAGTGATGAGATATGCGACGGGGGTCAGTGGCACAAGAGAAATACCACGACCTTTTGAATTATCTATGGAGGTCTATTTCCATTAGAGTTGGGGAATTCAAGGGGTTAAAGAGGAGCTTTCGATCATTTCATGACATACGCCCTTCGATCACCCCGATAGAGCGATAGTTGTTTGTATTCTGTGGGCCTAGTTTATACGCTCAACTGCTTTGAAATAGATAAATCAATGGCGCACGTGTGTGTGTGTGTGTGTGTGTGTGTGTGTGTGTGTGTGTGTGTGCGTGTGCGTGTGCGCGTGTGCGTGTGTGTACAAACACACACATATATATATATATATACATATACAATATTATATAGGCATACCGCAGGACATCAACAAAACTTCGAATTTACTGTCACTGCATGGTCTAGGGATGGATTGGAGGTTTTCATTTTATGAAAGATCGTCAGGGGCTTAATTTGTATTCTCACTCTTAACCTAACGGCCTGTCCACAGATAGAATTCAATGTAGATTGGGATGGGGGGAGGGGCAGTCAGGTGTCAATAAGGTATTGTTTTGTCTCATAACTGCCTTTTACGAACCAGTTATATGTTAAGGCTTTGTTTTAAAGAAAGCTGGACAACTAAGATACTTAAGACGGCACCCACACCTGATTAATGGTAGGCCAATGATCATACAACCCACGCTGGGACCCACTACAAGGGCAGGGGCCTGGGCGCATAAGGTGGACAATGCTGTTTTTCCTATTTTCCTTTAATATAACCATCCCCGAATAATAAAGAAGTTATGGTAACATGGTCTCTTTACATCTCACTGAAAACACAAAGTCGTCAGAGAGCCACTGCAAAGTTGTCAAAGGGTTGTCGCAGGTCACTTTTGGGCTCTCATAGGTGACTTTTGGGTCATCACAGGGCTCATTTCAGGCCATCAATGCTGTGTGACAACCTTGTGACAATCCTTTGACAATTTTGGGGTGGTCAGAGGGTTGTCAATATGAATTTTGAGGCTGGATGACAACCCAAAGGTAGTCATTTTCTCCTGACTACTTTGGGCCAAAAAGGTCGTCAGAGAAGCAAAAATGAAGATCGGGTTGTCATAAGGTTGTCACAGAAGAAAATGAGAAGTCAAAAGTCCTGCCTGACTACCCTAGGGTTGTAAGTGAATGGTGCCTAAAACGATAGCCCAAGGTTGTCATGGCCTCTGTCTATATCAACCCAGTGTGTAAGTGAATGGTGTCAAAACCATACAACTCATAGGCCTCCTATGTGTAATGGCCATACCTAAAAACTAGTAATAACATAATATAGGAAGCCATTATAATGACTATGATATCTACAACATGAAAATATTCATAAATAAGATTTTTTGTCTAATAGACACAGACACAGCCTGTGACAACCTTGGGTTGTAGTTTTTGGCACCACTTTTGACAACTCTGTGTTTTCAGTGGCTGGTTGCAAGGACAAAACAGAGAAAACTCAGAAATTCCCCTTATGTACAAGGACAAATTACCTTCACATGATTAATTCTGAATTGACCTTCAATATGGACAGACTCTCCTGTACAAGAGATGAAAGTGAAAGTCGCTGGAAACACGTTGGTAATGACCCAGACAACCGATATAAACACAATTACTGCTTCATTTGATTGTACAGAGGTCTCGACATGCGACATGATACCGGAGTCTGTTTGACGGGGCGACAAACGCAGCGAAAATCGACATAATCCGCAACACACCACCAGCATAATATTACAGCGTCCACCCCCGCATTATCACTCAAACACCCAAACCCCAACCAAAAGAGCAGTGGACACACGCCCAGGGTCGACGGCCCCCCTCAACCAATCCGCAGTCAGTCGTCGGCGCCACCCAGTGAACGATGGCTTCCGTCCCAGGCCGACAGGAAATCTCCAAACTTGCGGGATCTCGTCGGTCTCTCGCGGGAACGCCGGCGGGGATCAGTCAGCGGATGTGTACAGCCCCGCTTCCACATATGCCGCTTGGTGGCGCTGGTCAGGGTTATAGGAGGGCGGGCGGTTGTGGCAACGTCACCGGCAAACAATACCGGTCCCGACGGGCGCATCGTCGGCGAATCGTCATAAATATACAGGCTCGGCGTGGTGGGTGCGCGATACGGGCAGGGTGTCATTAGGAGGGCCTCAGCCGAGATGGCATTTAAACCTGGCCTAACCCGGCCCGCTCTCCCCAGCGGAAACAATCGACAGCCGCGGGGGGAACATCCATCTATCTGCCCCTCACTGCTCGCCCCCGCCCTGCCTACCCTCCCCCCGGCCGCTCCCACCCGAGCTGCGAGCTGCTCCTGGGGCGACCTGCAGAGGGCGCCATCGTTGTCGGGGGTGAGGTCGTAAGGGCGCAGAGGGCAAAATATGGCGGTCCCAAAACAAGGTTTTGGTTAATCATTTACATGGATCTGATCGACAGTGATAAATGAACTGTCACCGCGATTCGGAGAAATAACTGTACTTAGTTGTAGTCTCTACTAAATATATGCATGATTATGCCTTTCAAAGTATTCATGAATACAATTTGTTTGTCATATCGTATATACACATTGCATGAATGTAGCAGTGGAATAACATACAATAACTAACAATAATTATGACAAATGCTCGTATATAAAAAGCATTAGGAGCAAATATCCTTGAACATGCATGGTGATAATGTCTACTCGCCGTTCATACAGAATATAAAAGGGCCCAGTGATAACTGTACGAGTTTTAACTATATACCAGCGGCCTCATTACACCAGGAACGGACGGGCTGGTTATGTATGGGGGAGTGGAGTGTCACTGGTTATTTACTTCTGATTACTGGCCGGATGCTGGGAGGACTGTGACCAGCTATTTCAGCACTACTGATCTGGGTCAATGGCTCAATCAGGAGGTCAGAGCACATAGTCTAGGCCCACACGGTGTTGGGCTTACACAGTGGATCATCCTGTTCTCACTGACATAGGCCATATATAACTGAATCTGTGTATGGGAGATTATCAACAAAGTGCAGTTGAATGTGTCATTCAGAAAAGAGTGAAACGAAAAATGTATAATGAGAAAAATACGATACAATCGGGCCATTTGTTTTCTCATCCTTTCCCCTCAGTACGTTTCCTTTGCAGTAAGCCTCCCCAAACGGCATGCCTGCAGTGCAAACCATAAATCGGGCATACATGGGGGCAGTCGGAGGCAGGAACCAGGGCTAAATCCGGAAAACAAGCCGGGATCCGGTGGGCAGATCAGCCGCATCTCCGGGCACGTAATCCTCCAATTTCCGAGAGGACCCAGACGCAGGAGAAGACCTGGAGTCCGATGGCGGCTGGGGGAGGGTCGTGGGCTGCTGGCCCGTTATCACACCCGGCCGGACGGCCAGCCCCCAAGATACGAGTCGCTGATAAGCTATCTTAGGATCACACATGGAGCGGCCATGCAGCCCGCTCGGGGCGGGCAGGGCCCAGCACTCAGTATGGGTAGAGCACAAACAAATGGCGGCTGGAGATGATCCGATGCTGACAGATAGTGTCCCCGCCACGTCTCTGACATGACTTGTCCGCGGGCTCTATCATCACCACTATTAGGTGCAATACCGGGTGCAATACCTTCCTTATGTTCCACAGTTCCTTATTTTAGACGACGAGTTGTCATCTAGACAACGTATCGGCGTGCTCTTATTCAATGGTAACATGTTTTTCATCCTCTAGCATGGTTAAAATGTGTTCTTATTGAGTAAAAACAGTACAACTTTGATGATGGATTTGTAGTATGCATCGGAAAGAGACCAGCAATTTTATGCCACTATAGCTACAACTGATAATCAATTAGATTTAATTAATCATAGTAAGATATCCTAATTATGGAATTGTATATAATTATTATATGGTTATGTATCAAAGGCATAATTTAAAACGTAACCTTACTTTCTCTCCGTAGGTTGGCTACTTTCCGATGTAGACAAATCCGGCCCCATTGAATTATATATATATATATATTTATAATATATATATATATATATATATATATAAAGATATTGATGTTTCCTCCTAACGAATTTATCAAGCATTAAATTCAATGTAGGCCTATATTACTCCGAAGCACAAAAGTTTCAATAAGCCATAACAGCATTTTTTTCTATTATAGACATTAGGATAAGGCGAATGCAACATTTCAAAATAGGCGATGACATTAACATATCACTCTAGTGTAAAATATTAGAACCATCGTAATTCGAGTGTGCTAAAAATACCTAAAGGGGTTCGCAAGTAATGATACTTATTGGAACAAATTGCTCGATTATGAGGAAAAAACTCTAGTCAAGAAAGCGCTTTCATTTCGCCACCACGCGCATATGGCAGAACAAACAGCTAGGTCCCCTGTGTGTCAGACTCCTGTGAAACTTCACGCATAAATACTGCTGAAGGGAATTCGGGGTCACTGCACCTGAAAGGGCAGCAGGTGAGCCTCATCAAAAGGTGCCATTCGCACCTGTCGCAAGTTCAGATTCCACAGGTGTTCAGGCAAGAGCGCGTTAAGATGGGGTGACCCCAGTTCTAAAGGTAGGCTACCATGGTGAGTTGACGCTGTCGGCTTTGCCTCAGTGAACCGCCAGATTGACATGCTGTCAACTGTCACTCATATCTGAAAGTTAGTTCTGGGAGTTTTTGTGACAAGAGACTTATTACGAAGGGTAAGATAAGACCGTCTACTCATATTAATGCTTTCTCAAAGGGCATTATGAGACGCCTACTTGCGTCCGGTATTTTTCTGGTTCAGTCTAAGGTCACAAGAGGTTGGTTCAATGACCTTTTATTGAACCGCTGATATCAGGCTTGAGATAACATGAAACTATATTTGATTAAAGTGATATTTACAGTTTACTGTGCTTATTTGAATCGATTCACTTTTTAGCTGTAAGAAAAATGAACAGGCAGAATTATATGGGATAGCTTTTGGAAGTCCATTTGTTTTTGAGAAATGCCTCGAGCTGAACTACCACAGACTTGTCTGCATCAATGAATTGTTTGTATATTACGTGAAAGTCAAATGTATTTTCTATTTTTGCACCATATTGAACATGATACACATTCAGATCCATTACACCGCTGGAAAACTCTTCCTATTATATGTACTTGTAGAACACACACTGTTGTAGCCGCAAACCTTTATGGTAAAAATACACTTGTAGTCAATAGATAAAGCAATGAAGTTTACGCTACCCACATAGTTGTATGAGGGATAATTACACAAAATGTATGCACCAGTTTTTGGACGTCCTTTTAAATGTATATGGGAACAATGAATAGGCTAATACTTCAAACTATTGTAAAGTTTAAACATAGACATCATAAATGACATCTTATCTCTAACAGCACTCTCTCTTTCCCATAATTTGTAGAATTTACAGATAATACAATTGTATACACAGATCTGAAAAATAAGTATTTTCTTATTTTGTTATCATAACCATCGTGAAAACATGCAAGATTATCACAGACAACCGTCGCAAGGGTAGACGTGTAAACATTGTACATGTAGACCTATTTCCTATCTATGGACATTTTTTCTGGCACAATCTGGTATAGACGTTGTGCAGACGTGGTCACGTGATCACTTTTTGTGATCACCACGTAGCGATCAAGACCACATGGCAATTAGGGAATAAATAACAATATATGAATTGTAAGTTACAATAATTGCAAAGTGTTATTCAGTGAGACTATTTTTTATACAAGTTTATGCCAGATGCTTAAGAATTTTGAATAACAATGATTCTAAATTAATCACCAATATGGTCGCCAGCCCATTACGGGCAGTTGTGACGTCATCTGCACAAGGTCTATAAGGACGACTCCACCTATGGGGGCTTGTTAAGGCGAATTGGATTGTACGTTTTTCCCAATGAGAGTTTCCAATACGAACACCTACCTCATCCCCATTATTCCTGAATGGAACCGGCGCGCTGTCTGCAGGAATGGTATCAATCTAGTCTCGGCTGCATCCGTCCTCTGTCTCCAGGCTGTCCTGACGCCTCTATCCTTCTTTCTCCTGGGTCTGAACCCCCGCTTCTCCAGTCCACCACCACTGCTTCCTGCCACCGGCCTGTCTGGAAAAGAAAGACAGTCTGATGTACAACCAGCGCGGTCAGACATGTATAACAACAGGGCATCAAACTCAACTGCCCATTAGGGGGTTGGCCACGGCGCGGCTTATGGTGCGGGGGACCACTCTCGTTGAGGGTCAGGCTTGTTGGGGTCGATAACGGCCCCAGCGTCTCCTCCAGGGGGTACCGGCGACGCCATGCCTCGCAGTTGGCTAGTTCCTCGCCTGCACTGATTCTCTAGGTTTGGGCCCATGGTACCAGCCGGAAACCAGCCTCTCTCGTGGCGATCGCAGATGGAGGTGGCGTCCCCAAGTGGCGAAACAACTGGCAATGTGGCGAATTGTCGGGGGGGGGGGTCCATAAATATATAGGTTTATGGAAAAGGCAGGGCTGGTATGGTAAACACATTATTTATGTATATCTTCAGTCTGAAAAACAAGGTTAAGGCTTTCACATATATATGATAAGGGGCTTTATACACACAGTCAGCAGGACGCGAATATTCCATACCACTCTAGTAAATTAAACACATATTCTCTAGCTACATATTTGAAACCTCAAAGATATTCATCGTTATCTTTCTATCAAAATTGCCATGTCTAATAAGGAATTCTATTCTTATAGTTAGTATGCTTAGGTTATCACAGGATTGCTCCTCGACATTTATCACGGACAACGACATGAGAAAAACGATACATGTACATACGAGTGTACCGCCGGCAGCTGTGCCTATACATGTACATACCGTATGATGTGTGCACGTATTTATATTGCTACTGTGCGAGTCGTTAACCGGTCCTCTGGTGACAGGCCGGGATAATATCTCATCTGCTGCTTGTAACCAATATAAATGTACATCAGCCTGGGCCTCTGTCGGTGGCCGAGCTGCTCGTCGCCGCACGGTCCGGCTGACGTGCGGGCGTGCTAATTGGAACAGGCGGAAGGGACGAGGGGCTGCTGGCCGGGGGCACAGGGGGCTGGGGTATAAGCATGGGGCCACCATCACTGCACTCCGACCACACTAAGTGGGCATGAATTAGAGGAAATTATTGGCAAGCCCTGTCTGCACCGGATATCATTTGGCTTCCATTGAAGCTGACCCTATCCCAGCTGGACCGGGCAGACGAGAGGCCGGTGGTCCTCTCTTGACCCTTCCGCCATTACCCCTCATTGCCTCAGCCGTGTGTTCAGGGGAGGCGAGCGTCCCTAAAATTGTCAGAGTTTATTTATACTGATACACTGATAAAAAAAAGTCAGAAGATTGAAGTAATTTAAGTAAGTCATCAAAATATTTGGATTGGAAAGACACATAAACATAGAGTCCACTTTGATAGAGAAAAATTTATAAGCGAAGGGAGTGGCTCTCCAATTTGTCCTTAACCATCTCAACGTGGGGTATGCAAGTATCCTTTATAGACATAGGGATGCGCCAACATCAACACTACAATATGTCCACTGACGCCGCCAAACTGGTACGGATGTGGAGTGGTGGTCGACCTAGAGCAGACCTGACCTGGCCTACATAACGGCCTATTATTGCATTAGGAGTGGACTCATACATCGGGAGATGTGTGACCGTATAGCCGAGTAACTATAGGAACCCTCATATGTCCTATATACGTGTGCTTGGGTGTACACTTTTCAGGCCGTTAGGAGGAAGCCCTCATTCTAGCGGCTCATGTAAAGGGTATCCCAATTACCTCGCATTGGGCCCTCATTTTACTATTGCATTACACGCTAATTAGTGGGCCACAGGCATGATGGCATGTACTTAACATTTTAGAACCACTGCTATACGTATATGACAGAGTATTATTCAGAACGGCGCAGAATAATGTGATATGAAACAGTGCGTTGTTAAGGGTGACATTCGTGGACCATAGGCATTTAAGGTACCACCACAACCGCCCCCTATAATTGGAATGGCTTTAATTTTGAGAGGCCACGTTTGTGATGGCACAGACCTGTTAGTTTTGGGCACTGGGCGTGGTGACAGGACGGCCGGACGGCCAGCCAGGGGCCGTCACCGAGACTCAAGCTCCGACGTCAATGTGGCTTTAATGAAAAGCTGCCCCTGAAGGTTGGCAGTCGGGTCTGGTCTCATTATCACTAAAGGACTGGGGGGGGGGGGGGGGGCGGGGGCTGGGGCTGGGGGGCTGGGGGCTGGGGGGCTGGGGGGCTGGGGGCTGGGGGCTGGGGGCTGGGGGTTGGGGGTAGGGGGTAGGGGCTGAGGACAGGGCTTTGGATCCGTGCCGGGTTGGGCGTCACAGACTGGCACCCGTCCACCCCTGCCTGCCCCCTCCCCCTCGACCCGCCATGCCGACCCCTGCACCCACCCCCTGTACCCCCTGCACCCCCTTCCCCTCTCCCCCAAACCTACCACACCCTCTCTTCGCTTCCTCTTAGTCTAGGCGCCACTTCTTGGCTAATCCTTTTCTGTCTTCGAGGAAGGCTTCGGTATCTTCTGAGGGTCAATTGGAATTCCACGTAGACCACTAACACATTTTCTAAAGTTACTCATGTTTTTACACACAAAAGTCATATCCTTTCCACGATGGTTTCTTTAGGTGATTCACGATGCTGATCAGTTTTTTGATCAAATTGCATAATATGTCTAACCGAATTGTTAATTCGAAGAAATTAGATAATTCGCCATGTAACACTGGAAATATAGAACACAATAAGAACTACTGCCATGGGATTCTGTTTCTAATTCCTGTGCCAGATACAGTGACATTACAGTATAGTTTGTACCCGGCGACTAATCTGTCAACCGAGGCGCCATCTGGTGCAGCCCGAGGTCAACACGACCCACTTTGGCCCCCTCGGTGGGCGCCCCTCCCCTGAGAGCCGACAGATCCGGGCGTCCGCCGAGAACGTCTTCACGCCGGGCCGCCGAGAAAAAACTGTTATCGGCTTAACTGGCGTGAAGTGGCCTCAAACATGGGGGAAAGTGTCACACTCATCTCATTACCACCTCGCACCTCACCGCCGCATTGTATCCTCGGGTAGAGTGGGATTAAAACCCCTGAGGTAATGCTACTGACTTTAAGTGACACTTAGGATAGTGAGAGCGGTTTCAATACCTCTCTTGGATTACTTAAGAGGGATATGCTTAGGTTTTATTATTGTTTCTATGAAAATTATGCTATATTCAGTGACGCCCTACATATTGATTGTTGACGGAGTATGGAAAGTTAGAATACATGTTTCATACATATAGGCCTTCATATGTATATCGTGTGTGATATAATCACGATATTTTTGTTTGAATATGATTTTATGGGATATAATCGACATAACGTGTGTGTATGAGATGATTGTGTTATATGAGATCCTAAAAGGTATGATTGGAGAGTGATGTTCTGGCGGAAGGGATGGTGGCTGGAGAGTGGAGAATGCGTGCAGCGCGTGCTACCTGCGCCTTAATGCAGTCCCCCTGGCGGGAGGCGGCCGCGTCTCACTTCATCGCTCCCTAAACTGGCATGAAAGGCGTCCGGTCGGCGGCCGACTCTATCTATCACTTACTGCCGTCCCAATTAAAGCACACGCGCGCTCATTTACCATACGGCGGGTCAACGAAAAAGAATCGATACAAAATTCATTTCGAGCCATTATTAAATTCCATAGGAAGATGAATGACTTGTTTGGCCGGCCGGCGGTGACGAGTGGCAGCCACGCCCGGGCTGGCCAATATGGCGGCTGTCAGCCTGGAATTTCAGCATTAAGTCTCCCCTGTGACGGCCGCCCGAAGGCTTTTGATTTCCCTGTCATGCGAGTCGTCAATATCAGGTCCTCGCATGTTAGATGTGAAGCCTTAGAGGGAATGCACCTCTGAAGGAACAGAAAGAGATGCTTTAACCTCGCACAGTGCCGCCAGTGGTGGAGGTGAACAATAGTGCGCTACTTTGTAATCTGAAGCTAATAGCCCGTAATGTAATAGAGATTACATAGTGTCAATCAGCCCTGGTGTGGAGTAATGCAGGGCTCGGGGGCTCCCCTTTCTTGCCCCGCCGGTCCAGACTGACATTGGGTAATTTATCATATCCCGCGTTAATTATACCCCAGGCCAGGGGAAGACTGGCTTCTCCCATGGGTCGAGTAACCAATCCAACTAAACGCGTATATTGTAGTAATCGTTCAGCAGACCCAACATTGAAACGTCCACAACCTAGAGCTAAAGCCTACGTAGCTTAACATTGCTTGGGGCAGCCGCTTGGGAGGTCCACTTTGCCCATACTACTACCCTCCTAGCTAGTAGTCACCTGGCTGTTTTTTCCCTTGCTCCTCCGTTGCTATTCACCTATCTTCTTTCGCCGCCAGATAGATTACTGGCGCAGAGGGTTGCATTTATCAAATGAATAATAGATACCCTATCCGCTCATAAAGGAGAGGTAGAAATATGATCCCTGCCCTGTGCGGTGATTACTTGGAGTTGCTCCGAGCTCGCCGAGGACACATGGACGTATGGCGGCGAGCTGCTCCCTGCAGACGACTTGGGAGCGGCTCGCTGAGCAGCTCCTGTTGGCATGACCTCCATTGTCAGCAATATGGGAGCACTGCGGCTCGGCTACATGGGCAGCGACGGATAGCAGCTGGGAGGGAATGGGAAAGGTGTACACACAGGAGGAGTGTGGACGGTATACTCGGGGAGGGGTGGGGAGTTGCTATGGCGGAAATGAGGGGTCGATGGATAGAGTTATAGGTGAAGGGGGGCGGGAAAGATGAGGAGGATGCAAGCGGTGGAGGGAGGTGGGGGAGGCGGCGTTGGGGGAGCGGGGGCAGTATAGATGGAGGAAGAGAGTAGGAATACGAGCGGGTATTAGGGACGGGGCCGGGGCCCTTTAGGTAAAAGGATCCTGCCGACAGGCTGTAATTTTGGCCTGGGCTGATAAAGGCAGGTGGTGCCGCCTGGTGGAGGGGAAATGATCAGGTCAGTCAGTGAGAGGGAGGTGGGATGAGGGAAGGGCGAGGGGTATAGCTTATGGGAAAGGGCAGTCATACCACCAAATATTATCACCAAAGCCCATCTTCCCTGACCGCTTTCCACCATGCAGCGTCCATACGCCCGTGCGATTCTGGGGGTGTAAATTGCTACTGACCCACAGCGAGTCGGTGATCTGGCGGTGGTCGGCTGATTACAATGTAATCTCATAATGCTTGCACCTCACGTCTCCAATTTGGGGCTGGGGGCAGAGTTAATCGGTGTTATTGACAGCGCCGCCCGGCGGACCGCGCCCAGACGTGCGAGCGGGCCTTCTACGCGGACTCACCAAAACCTGACCTAATTGGACCGACGTCACGTGACGAACTGACCTCATTTAGCCCTCCTCGCTGGTGTTTGTCGACAGGTCATTTTTTAGTCCCACAGAGTAAAGGCCCCCAAGCTACTTCACCAGGAGCTGTTCCTGTCTTACCCACACGAAGCTGATTCAGATATAAGTTCATCTTCCTACTAACAAACACTGTCTTTACAAAAACCAAACTCCTCATACTTTATATACGTTATCAGAGACCACCAATTAATAATACGGTCATGGGGCCTGGTCCCAGGCAGTGCTCTCCCACGACTCAGAAATGCTCTCAACACGGTGCAGTAGTAGGCTTGATTCATTGCTGGTGCTATTTACCGGTCTCGGTGAAACCACGGGGGACCGTTCCTTACCCCATTGCCTATTCCTCTCCTTGGACAGGCCGCAGCGGCCGTCTGAATGCCACCTCTTTGATCAGGGCCCGCTGTATCTTTTTCTATTATTACAACCGACATCAATGTCCACGGACACGTTTCATGTGTAACCCCCACTAATGAAGCGCACGCCGTGAAAGGCGATACAGAAGTATAGAATGGCGTGCGAGCCAATAATGCTCTCATCTCATTCCCCCCGTGGCAGGAAGGTGCCTGCTGCTACTTCTTTGGGCATGTTTTCGTGTTCGTGTTATCATTCATCACTGTACCATACGCGCCCATTTCTATGATATACAGGCTTACTTTATCTCACCGCTCAATGCCCCCTGGGATGTTATATGGTTTATGGTGCGTGACAGTTAAATTACATCGTTCATTGTTGTGATATCTATTTTACTGTGTACATGTTTTGTCACCATTCTTAATTACCTGGTGAACATGAAATATGATTTATTTGTGTATGGGGATGTATACTATTTGGGCCTTCTCTGCGCTCTGTGTTAAAGCATAATATCTGTTCTGGAGTGTAGAGAGTGGGGTGGGGGTGGAGAGTCGACACCAAAAGTAAGGAGTATTTGGAGGAGAGGCAACTCACGTAGAGGCTAGGCGACGGGAGACGGAGCATGGAGACCGACTTTATATTGTAGTGGCCGGCTCGGTAGTGCGGCGTCAGGGTCAGTCGGGCCGGCCACATGGAGTGGCTGCCAGCAACGATTAAGTCCATTACATTGTTGGACTACACGGAAACACCATCGGAGGCGAGGAGGGTGGCAAGGGGCGCCTCCACGGCGGGCAGGTGGGCGGGTTCTCAGACCTGCGGGGCAAGGAGAAAGCCCAGTCTATCTGCTGGGGGTGGTGGGTAGGGGTGGGCGGCGGCTCAGCCAGACCGGCCACTGGCCAGCGCCAATCAATGGCAGACTGCTGCAAACACAACCATGCAAATCCAAGACAGCAGTTGGCAAAATATTATCCTCGATAATCAAGGTGGCAATCGGTGGGAGGATGTCAAAGGTGAATGGACCGTGGGCTTTCGTCTAACCTGAACAAACTAAATAGTTCCCTTGACCTAAGACCTAAAAGGACTACCGTTTCCTGAGAAACAGTACTTTAAAAGAAGCTGCAATAAAGCAGTTCTGTAGGCATGACGGCGTTTCCACTGCCAAAAAAATAGGTGTAAGTAGTATAAGAAAAGTGGGGAGATGGGCAGGCAGTCGTCAGCGCCTGGCCCCCGTGCCCCGGCCAGGCAGACAAAGAACGGCCGGTCTGACTCAGATTACGTCCAGGTATCTTGGCGCACAACGTGGTAGGCCTGATGAAATTTACCGTTGCCATGGTAACGGGATTACTTGGCGAGCGGCGACCATATATTGTTGGGAGGCGGGACTCGGCCGGTCACATAATGTAATGGCTTCGGATGTGTATGAGGTGGCGGTCGGACCGTGAAGTCTGAGCGCCGCTCTGATTGGCTTGGTGGTCGCTTGGGGTGGGGGCACGCCGAGCCTGCTCCGTCCTACTGCCACTAGGGGTTGCAGAGTAGAGGTCGCGCACAGAGACGGAAGGTTGTGACGCGCCACTGGTGGAGTCGACGGCCAGCTGGTGGTCGGGGGCTCCTACGTAGAAGTGGATCACGCCAGCCGGGTCTGGCCTATCAGCGACCGGCGCGTTAACTAAGGCGATAATGCCAGGCCCCTTTTCCCTCAACCCCCCACCTCTACACCCCCACACACGACACAGCGTCTACCCGTCAAGCCGTCACTGCTCTGAGCAGGAACCCTTTGAAACCCTCCCAGGCATTTCAGAGGACTGTCAGTCGGCCGCTGAAGAAAACCTCTATAGTAAAGGCCATCCGAGGGAACTAAATCTCTTTCGCTATGCTGCATTTGCAACCAGGATTTTATAATCACCTTTGTATTTATCTGCTCACTTGGTAAGCTTGGAAGAAACATTCTGCCATTTTAATCACTCATCACTACTCTGCAGTTTCATTATTAGCCTAATCATTTCTCAGCCAAAAGCGAATTGATAATACACGAAGAAAATGTTATAAGAAACAGCTCCATAGACCCTAGTCGATGCTTAGACACACGTGTATATCTATAAAATTGAGAAACGTAATGAAATAATTTGCAAATCTATGAACCTGTCGTCTCTTTATGCACACAGAGGAAAAAACACTCTGCAAATGCACATTCAGCTTATTGGTGAATCACCGTTCTGCTCGTTCAGTCCTTCACATCCCCTATTCCTTGAGGGGGTGGGGGTCTATGTACGCATAGCTTCCTGTAAAGGCACTGGGCGAGCTGAGATCAAATAGCAAAAGAGCGCTGGGATGAAATGTGTGAGCAGCTCAGCAATGGAGCCTGATGCATTATGTGGGTGTAATGACCATTGGCGCGGCTTGAAAGGCCTGCCCAAGACGCCAGCCACCTGCCCCAAGCGGCGGAAATTTGGACTTGGCAGTCGCTTTCAGACCCGCGTCAACGCATGTCACAATACATGTCCTATAAGCAAAATTATGAAAAAGCGGGGCGTCAAGAACTCACAGGGCCTGGGATAAAATAAGGTTACGCCCAGATGACTGGCGCATGGTAATGTTGCGGCGCAGTTGGGCCATCTGAAATCAATAAGGAACGCGGCGTGTGGCTGCAGAACTTTCCGCCGTAGTCAATGTCTGTCTGCCCGCGCAGGGGTTTGAAAGAAACAGGATAAAGAAATCCGCGTGAAATGGATCAATCCTGGGCCGTTAGGGAAATCTCGCGAGGAGACTGCCCACACATGCAGAACGTGGGGTAAAGTGGGCTCCGGCCTCAGGGCGGCCGGCAAGGTGCTGCAACATGCTGCAAGGTGTTGGTACATGATGTGGGATTTTGAATATTGATAGAGCAATGGAGGAGATTCACCAGCGATATGTTCAATATACACGCATATCAGACTCAACAGAATCGATGTTGAAAGTTGTAACCAAGGCCGGCCGTTTCTCACAATAAGAATGCAGATAGTTTATTTAATCAAACATACTGTTAGGGACTCGCGTCACACAAAAATCCATAAATGATTTAGAGAAACGTTTTTTGGTGTCAGTTTTTCTCACGTTGAACATTATTTGGATGGAAGAACATGGTGAAAAACCCGGAAGTGGATTTCCTACGGTTCAGACCAGTGACAGCTCCTCGATTACTCTTGTTCAATTTCTCTGTAAATTTGCCATTGGAATAAGAGGAATTATTGATCTGACAAAAAGTGCTTTGTTGTTAAAGGGGTGCTAATAAAAGTGTGGGCGCCGAGGGTGTAAGCACACAATGGCCTTACTGGTGTCTGTACGGAAGCTGTGGGCGCCCGTCCAAGGTTGGCCCACTACACGCACATGAGGTATAGTAATGACAAGCTGCTCAGGCCGGCAGGGCTGCCTTACAATGCTCCCTCGCTACTTACTGCCTATTAAGTAAATCAGAGCAGTGAACTAAAGCGTTGAATAATTTATACCAGGAGAAGGCGGCAAGGCGGGGATGTATTGATAGAGCGGCGGTAGGGCGTGTGATTAGGACCAGTGTCACCCGATGACTCGGCTAATCGCCGACAGGGCCAGGTAGGAGCAGGGGTAAAGGCTGCCTGCTTTATTATCGACACTGCAGAAATGCAGCAAACTGTCTAATAAGGTATCGATCGCCGCATCTATAGGCGGCATGCGTCCAGTAAAGCCTGCTGGCTGCCACCATCCCCCCTCCCCACCCCACTAACACTACCGCTACAGCCACCACCGCCACCGCCACCACCGCCACCGCCACCGCTACCGCCTCATTCTCCATCCTCCCACTCTTACATCTTTTCTAAAATAAGAAAATAATGAGAAAAAGCAGCTGGCGAGGGCCGCAGTGTAAAGGCGCGCCAGAGTCACGTCTATTAACATCTGACATGGGAATGACTGCATTAGCCCTGTGTAGGAATGGGTGGAAATAGTGGGAGCCGCAAGCGAGACTTACTGCGCCGTCGTCGTGTGGAGAGGCCCAGGAGGAGGAGGAGGAGGAGGCAGGCTGGTGGTGGTGGTGGGTCTGTATAGCCAGGCTGTCCTCCCGGACCAGGCACACGGCATGGAGTGACACGCAAGGTATGAATCACGGTGTGATTCATTCCTTCGACCAATCACGTCATGCCGTCAACAAGACATTTATGCTGGGGGGTTCTCCATGGCCTCAACCCCCGTGCAAGTACTGACGACAACAGTACCAATTTATTCACAATGTGGCAACATGACAATTTACAGAAAATACGCGCCTTGTAATTCGGCCGTTCTGGGACTGCTTCGCTTTATAATCCCATTTTCATAATCCCCGGGAGGCAATTTTTTGGCGATCAATCCCTGGTGCGAAGTGTTCCTTGGTGACAACGAGTATTAAATATTTAATCTGTGCCATGTGACACTCCACTGTTTGTTTCTCCGCTTAAGTGATTTACACTGGAGGGGTGGAGGGTGGGAGAAGGGCCTGTGTGAGGAGGGAAACAAAGCCCCGGTAAGAGGGGAGGAAAGTGAAACATGACAAACACTTTGTGGCTTCTATGGGGACGGGTTTACACATGTGAAGCCACTGCTTCTCTCTTATACAAGTAGTCATTTAAGCCATTACCATAGTCTCCCCGTCCTTTCTACTCCTACATCACGTATTTCCCAGCCTTTCAGGAAATGAGTTCTTTGATACTTGTTTGCGTTACATGCAGTGGCCGAGCTGCTCGCGGGAAGCAGAAGCAGCTCTCAGTGAACCCGCGGCTCATGTCTACGGCACTCGAGTCACTCCGATAAGAGGGGTGCGCTGTCAGTATAAAAGGATAAACAATCCACGGACTAACGTCCTCGACTTACCTGGGGGATTTGGTCCTCGGTGGCCACTCTTCTGTGCGCCCCATGTGCCTCGGCCGGTCCCTCGTCCCGCCCGTGTCTCCATCTGCCGTCCCAGGGCGGTCGTAAGCTGCGCGTTGGTGTGGTGCCCAGCAGCAACAGATGTGGCGGCAGCAGTAGGAGGAGGCCGGAGACCACTGACTGCAGGCCCTACCCGCCGCTCCTGGAGGTGGCGTTGATCCGGCTTGGCGGGGGCCGCGCGGGGATCAGGGGCAGGGATTGGGGGCGGACCGCGCCGGCCGGCCAGGGGGACGTGTCCCCGCGCCGGGCCAATCTGAATGAACAAACAAGAGTATCACGTCTGAGCCGGGCCTATCATGGCACACTACGAGGAAACACAGGCACAGACACGGTCAGTGTAGGCGCAGGCACCGATCGATAGAGTCGGGGGGGGGGGGGGGGGGGTAAGGTGGGAGGGGGGAGACGCTAAGGGTGCGTGTGCGTGAAAAGCGGACCCGTGGTGGTGCAGAGAGGAGTTTGGAGGATTGGGGAGGGTACAAAGAGGTTGGGTGTAACTGTAAGTAGGATTAGAGAAAGAGAAAGCCCGAGTCCCTATTTTGGCAGGGTCCATGATAAGTCACTACCCTTTCCAATACCACCAGGATGTACCGCCCCCTTCCCCTTCCCCTCTCCCGAATCCTACTCCCACCCCACCCTTGCAAGGTAAGGATCCACCCCCTCCCCTCCCACCACTGAATCCTTACCCAAGGCATCCGTACACTCATTGCCACCCCCGCCCCTCACCAGCCCCCCAACACCACCCCCACCGTCCATGGTCTGCTGTGGTGGCTGGCACAGACACTGGAGAAGGTGGTGGGAGCGACAGGCGTCTACCACCCCCTCCCCCACCCACCCCCTCCGTCTGCATCAATACCCACACCGCACCCTGCCTACCAGACTTTAATAAAACGCATCAGGTCGGCGACCAGCGCCGCCCAGTACGTCCTGTCGGCCCCCGATTACTCATCACTTTGTCTAAAGGCAGACCAGCACCAAAATAAGTGAATATCTTCTCCCACTTGGCTGCCTCTTTTAAAAGAACGCTTGTCTTTGTTACGACTAGGCCACACGGAGCACCCGTCTGCCCTACAGCGAGGGAGGAGAGAATTCTGTATGAGGCAATATCATCATTTAGCCAGTCTGCTGGTGTGGTGGTAGTACGTCCGCACTATTTAAGGGGGCGCCGTCCTACCAACCACCCTCCCTTCTCCCCACTGCCATTTTCCCTGAAGATCAAACGCCGTCGGCTAATGTTTATATTTAATGCAGCATTTCGCCTGTTTCCATGGTAACCAATAAAGAAAGGAGACAGTTGGGTAAATCCCAAGAGGGGGCGCGGCGAAGGGCGCAGGAGGAGTGT
Organism: Lepidonotus clava; assembly: GCA_936440205.1. Lineage (NCBI taxonomy): Eukaryota > Metazoa > Annelida > Polychaeta > Phyllodocida > Polynoidae > Lepidonotus > Lepidonotus clava. Next base: position 22,417,495 of record OW387134.1, read on the forward strand.
GCAGAGTGGGAGGGGGTAGACGTGAGGCTGGGGCCTAGAGGTCGAGGCCTGCTCCAGCCAGACCCCGCAGATAATAGAAACTTATTCATCACACAGCGGCCACCAGGTCAACACAAGGCGGGCCAATCAGGGAGTCTACATATACCCACCCCAGAGAGAAAATAATGAAAGCCCTTTTAGAGTTTCTATAAACACTCACCGAAAACAGAACGTAAACAGCCGGCTTCCAGTCTATCTTTTAATATCATGGAGTCAAATATTCACATACAGAGAATATAATAACATAACATATAATATAGCATCTAATAACATCCTTTTCAAGCAATTAGTTGGATATAGCCCTATGCCAGGCGGACATCAAAATTATGCACTTAATGCAATTTGACTCTCAAATGAAAGGTCGCATTGTAAAGGCACTTCCAAGGCTTTTTAAAATTGTTCTGAAACGTAAATTGAAAGATGGTATATCTTACGTACCTGTACTGAACCTTAATGATCTGATTCAATCAAATCTAAAACAACAGTTCAATTTTTCGCAGTGCAAGCTTAAGAGGAATGTTGTACTCTTGCTATCAGTCAAAAATTGTGTAAACTAATTTCTAGAACTCGAAGAATGGAAAGTGTATACACATAGGCCTATAATTATATGAATGTCAGCATGAACTATAACAAGAAATCTTGATAATAATGCAATGAGTCTAATTCAATTGATCCTTCGATATACTCAGAAATATCTTCGTCTGATGTAGCTTTGGAGAGAACAGAGAAGGCACCATGGGCATAATGGCATTGCAGCAGGTATTAGGGACTGTGCGCTTTGATTCATGACCTAGTCTTCTCACCTAATCCCCCGGCCACCCCCTGATCAAAGCCAGATTAACGCCGGAAATGAGCAGCACTGCAAGGGGCAGGGGTACTGGTGTACTAACCCACGGCCTACTGCTAATGTGAGTAGTACTAGCGTGCGGAGGGGAAATGACCCTGACACCCAACACCCTACACTACCATCTCTTCGCCTCCCTTACAATTTTACTGTTTTTTCATTACAACTCTTGCTACTCTTTCTCCTGATTAATTCCGTGACAATAGGCAGATGATTGCTTTTCATTGATTCCTGTTCGAGGTCTAGAAGGGCACTGCTGCTGGATGATTATTTACGTATAACATACTGGCGAAGCATTCTCTTAAAATGTAATATCAATAAAGTTAAAGGGTATGCCTTTGATTAGAACTTTTTACTATGTTCTATTAGCTATGCATTTCAACTAGACCTCTATACAAACTGCGTAAAAATGTCCGATTTCGAGAAGACAAGAGCAAAATAAACGTAATCTTCTCTCGTTTTCCAGAAGAGAAGACCAAAATAAACGTTATCTTCTCTCCAGAGGCGAGCCCCTTTGATCACCAATTTGTAAGTTATTAATTATTCACCGCGGACGTGAGCGATACACGGCAGCGGGCAATCGGTGAGCAGTATGGCGAGCAGAAGCTGATGTGCTCACTGGTCGTTGTCCTCCGTACTAGACACGACAGATTACAGTATATATACAACTCAGGGCCGAGGAGATGCGAAAACAAAGCAGGGGAGAGGGCGCTGTAGGGGCGAGCTAAAGGCACGTCAAAGTAAGCGTGCATTATGAATGTGATTATGGGAGGCGGGCTGTGTGCACCTGTGGCTCCGCTACTGATGGCCGTATTATGGAGATAGTGGGAGCCCCACCTACACCCACACACCTGGGACTCCAGCAGGCAGATATATAACCAACCCTCGCAGCTGAAAGCCTCATTCAAATTCAAATACAAGTCAATGGGTTGTGAGCATTAATGCCGCCCTTCCAAAGATAATTTATATTAACCGAAGGGAAGGGAGTTGCATAATATTTTGTATGACTTACATCTGTACATACGATACATCTGCCATAGTGATAGGGGGATACACAGAAAACCTTTATGTGATTGAATTTTTACTGAAATCCACTTTAACACTTCTACATTATGAGTGCACTATATTGACTGTCTTTTGAGAATCTGAGACAGTTTGTGTTTGTATGTGGGCTTTTGCTCTTGGTTCTTAATTCAAGTTTATGTATAGTTTATAAATACATAACAAAGGAGGTCCAATGTGGTTATCAACCCAAGGTGTGTCATGGATATCAATCTGACAGGAGGGCCAGCAGGGCCATTCAAATTAAAGGCTGATATGACTGACATACCGAAGTTTAATGAACCCATCGAGGTCCCAACATTAGTTGGTTATATATTTACCTAGCCTGACACAATACCATGGAGAAATGCGAATCTTAGACAAACAGACTTAGTAACTATTTTTACCGCCAGAATTACTTTCCATGTCATCCTGTTAGGCGATAACTAAAGCCTGCCTCAGTGTTGCATTATACCCTTAGCGACTAAATCTGCATCACCCCAGGGTATGATACATAGAAGGCAATGCACATTGAGGTCTGAAAACGTCGGAATAGATGTGGAACTATTGACTGTAACCGGCGCAATAATAGTAAGCTTCCGCTTGGCTTTTTGCTCCAGGCCCATTTGCGAATCCTTGGTAGAGTTTTTGTGTGTTTATTTTCGACAGTTTATACAGTTGACACGCCTCAACGCTAGCCGCTGAGTTTGTCCCGAGGTTAGACTTTCCCAAACAATTAAGTTTGGTTGTCTTTTGATGGAGTCTCTTTGATCTTCTTAGTTTATGAGGCTGCAATCATGTTGGTCTTCCCTGAGATTAGGAGCATTACTGACATCGCCACACTTGGAGAATACATCTCAACGCACTTGGCAAAATAGTGAAACAGTAAAGTACTTTATGCTAACTTCATACCCCCAGTACCTGAGATTCCTGATGAATTTACATTGGGATATTGACCATTTTGTCTCCTTCTGTGCGTGGACGATTTATTCCATCAAAGACATTGGGTTTCGCGCTACCAATCCAGAGGTGTACCTCGACAACTACTCTGCCAAAATATTGCTCTCTTGACGAAAGTTTATTTCAGGAGACAAATAATTATATGCGGAATGTTGTTTGTCACCGATAAGTTTACACCTTGTGTCCACTACACTTTGATAAATATTCCCATTGTTACCTCTAGTAATATATCACGGTTTCTCCCTCCACTTGGGTCCTGTCCTTTTGTTAATCTCCAGGAATTCGTTCGGTTCCCATCGGATTTATCCCCAGCTTTAGGTGGCCGGTGTTGCATGCCAAGGCGTCCCCATAAAGGTTGCAATCACTCAGCATTAGAACTGTCCGCACTGATTTATAATACGACTTCAGACTGCTCGCTGAGCGGATTCAGCCCGCTGCAATTTCATAATTAACAGAGGGAGGTTGATTTGGGCACCAGCTGAATCGTCTAGTTTTCCCTGAATTATTAATCAAGCTCTTGATTTATGGGCGATAATGGGACATAACGACGTTTTTGATGTCTTCATTTTGCCGGCTTTACAGACTACGGTCGCCAATCTTTGACGCGACGAGAGGGGAACAGAAAGAGGTTTACCAATCATGATGGAGTAATGGGTGGCAGAATAGAAATGATGATCTAATGTGAGATGGAGCCTTTCTCTTACAAACCGTAACAATAGAGTTATAGCCTAACCAGTATAACACATCATATTGCCAAATGCCTGATTTTGGAACCATTCACATGTATAGCGTAGTCTACCAGTGATAAGGTGAAAATGATCTAGCCCTACGTAGTGTAGTAAAGATTCTTAGGCAAAACCTAGAAAAGAAAAATATAGTTTAAAGCATGCAATTTGCCCTTGTGATTGCTTGCAGCCTTGAAACCTCAATGCAGATGATGAAGTAAATTATTCTAGCGATTTGAATGTACTCTGACATAAATATGCACATGTCAACTTTAACTATTCATGATAGAACAGCTTTGTTTAGCCGTCTGACTTTTTGTTCATTTTAGATTTGGCACATAGATAACGAGCTTCCTTTTAAGTTTATTTCTTTCAAGTTAACTTGCGTATTGCTGCCTATAATAGTTACCATAAACAGGTCTCCGCCTAGGATGTCATTTTCCTGATTATCAATACATGTAGCCTACATTACATCCGACTTTTTGCTAGAGTATTCTATGACGTGTCAGATGTTTGATCATGTCTCAGATTTCATTTTGTGTGATCAATAATTCTACATGTTTTGTTGTGATTTTTCGACATCGTCAGGTATCATCTTACCTCTACTGAAATCCCCCTTTGCTATTAACGGACCTCCTGGCCTTAAACCCTAACTCCTTATTTAATAATTAACCATTCAAATGCTTTCTTTGGAAAAGCTCAGACCACATAGCATAGTCAATAGTCAAAATACATTTCTTTCATAACCATTTTAGTGATAAGAGTGATATATTTGATATCGGTGATAATTGGTCACACAACCTTTCAAAATTATTCCAAGAGAATTCACTACTTGCATGCATCCGCCATATTGGATTTCCAAAGTCCAGAACGAGGCAAACTACCCCATGACTGCCTACACACATACCAATGCAAGGCTGCCAAGTGTCCCGATTTGCACAGGAAAGTCATGATTTTTATACCTTGTCCCGAGTGACCCGATTAGATACAACATGTCCCAATGTTCGGGAAGGAATAATGATATAGAAATGATTGAAATATTTATCTAATTTTGCTCAAAAAAGTACTTTCATGCTACAGAAATGCTGATTTATTTTTAAAGGGTAGGACCCTAGACCCCAGACCCCCCAGTGCCACTTTTTTTCTATGTGAATTCGAATTTCCTGTGTGCTTTGTAAAGAGTAGTTAGTTATTCCAGCTTCATGAATTTCATTACGCGAGTAATATCTATGTTTTATTAAAGGGAAAAAATATAGAGGTGTCCCGATTTTTAGGTAATTATAGGGTTCACAGGCCTGACGTTCCTGGTTTTCTCTCATTAAGATAGGTAATTGAATATCAATGATTTACGTTGGGGGAAGATTTGAAGGTGTGAGAATCTGTGCGACTTGGGGTGGATTTAGTGTAACTTTACACAGTGAAGTGTGAATGGTAAGAGACTTGAGAGCCTGTGCGACTTTGAGGGTGGCTTCTGAAGTTACTTCATAAGATGAGGTCTGTAGTGTGTGACAGCCTGTACACATGACTTTGAAAATCAATACTGAGGTTACTGATCCATAACAATAAATATTAAATTATCGCACAGATTATGTAACCTGGATTGTTCATGGGCCCAGAAACACTAATAGAACAATATAGGAAAAACATAAACTATATGGGAGATAATGTGCCTTGTATTCATTGTGTATGTGAATTGTATCGCACACCTTCACTTCAAGCCTAATAACTACTGATTAGAATTGACCTAATAGTTATGATTACATGTGAATTATTGTCTGTGGCATTATTAGAATACATGGATGGAATCCTTTAATGAAAAAAGTAGTAGGTTACCAAACAAGAACTGCGCATGCCTTTAACTTTTTTATAATTTCCGATTTTACATAATATCTTCTAGCAAAATCATTAACTTTATGAATTAGCTTTTCTCTATACAGAAAGTCCATTAGATTCTGGAAAAAAATCGAGAAGGAGTAAATCAATCAGAAATATTGAAAATATATAGGCCTACATCGTTTATGACCGGAACTATTGTGGTGAAACCACACTTAGTCTAAATCATTATCATTTCGACAGATATCAAAATGAAACGTACTTTAAAGTGTTAAAATTGATGCGTCTAGATGTAGGTAATTATAAAAGAATCATGTCCCTTGATAGATCTATCAAGAACCTGTCAAACAAAAACAAATGGGGTGGTAGAACCAGCACGGCTGGTGTAGCATTCACACCTAGGCCTAACCATTGTAGCACAGGGTACTTCGCCTCGTTCTGAGGCGTGAGCGACGGTGGCGCCCCAGCTCCGTGCAAGTAGTGACATAATGCGTACGCATTTTCACGGGGAATTCCAAATCTGCGTGCTGCACCCTGCGTACACTTGTAGAGACACTTCAAATTTGCTCAGACCTTCCACATGATGATAAATTAACTGTTGCCTGCAGCATGTACACCCTCGTGCTTGATCCCACCAAGTGGAGCGGCCCTTAAAACCCTCACGTGCAGGAGGCGGCATGCTACAGGCCATTATAACATGTTCCCCGACACTGGTCGCCGTCTCTGCCCCTCTCACACAGGCACGTGTGCCATGCCTGTCCTACCGGCCACCACCTGCTAATGTACAAGTAGACTCCGGCCCCGCACTAATTGCCAGGCTTCACCACGACTGGGCGGCATTAGGCAGTCTCCAAGCTGAGGCGCTGCCTCGGCTCGCTCTCCTACCATCTGCTGAGACAGAAGCAGGGGTCCTGGCGGTTATCAAACGACGCAATATTGACTAAATACACCCCGACAAAGCGCTATGTTCTTCATGGTTTGTAGCGGTGGAGCACCCCAGCTGTGTCGTAAAACATGGCGGGTGAGCGAAGCCCGTGGAATGTCTCTAGTTTGAGACAGTTAATTCAAATGTAAGAATTTGGTAGTTTGTCATTAAATTACAGAAGTCGGGCGGAATTATCTAATTGAAAATGTATTGCCAACATAACAAAACTACTTTGCTGCGGGGATATGTATTGTCAACTCATCCCAATACTGCATGGGAAAACGTCCAATTCCAACTTCCTCTTTGGTTGGGAAATATCCCATTAGTAAATTAAATCAGGTTGCGGTCTGCCATGCAGAAGCAGTGGCAATATCCCCATCACATAGACGTTTATAAGACGAACTAAATTTCATTTTCCCTACCTATGAGCTATCCCCAAGCTCGACAGCTGGACGCTTTAACGCCATACCCCTCTTTTTACTATGAGAGTAGCAGAAATTGGTGGATCAAGGTTCCATTACAGGGGTAATCATTGGGGGACGATCAGTGAGGGAGTGCTGCTCCGTGGGTATGGAGCAGCTCGCAGTGGCTAATGATGGGAGACTGACAGAGCAATCCCTCATTTCAAGGAGCTGCTCACACCAGGCTTCCTTGCCGGTCCTTCCACAGTGTAAGCAGCATGTTGGAGACGTTTCTTTTGGCTTTGAGGCAAATCCGAGGGCGTCACGAATAATGTGGACAATAGACATTGGCTGGTATGAGGGTCCTGAGTCATCCTACCAGAAGGACCGGAACTTCACCGAAACTGAATAGAAAGGCACTCTGTCATAAATTGTAACGGATATCAAGCAAATAACCTAGAATCATGAATGCAGCATGTTGAACGGCCTTATTGTAGGCCCAGCCCAATGATTTGTTTTGTGACGCTTATCGCCATTATTTTCACATAAAGGAGGTATTGAGATATCTTCCTTATGAACATAAATCGATATTTAGTAAGCCTAAATCTATTCTCGGTCCTTTTGTTCAGATTTTCCTTGCTATTTAGCTATAATTCCGTTTGATAAAAAATAAACTAATATTTATATTTGTATGTAATGGGATGGGCTGTAGCGAAAGAAAAGAAACAAGGGGGCTGGGGGATTGGGTGGTTGTAAAGCGTGCTGGGGCAGTTATAAGGCCCCGCCTGCCCCACCCTGTCCGTCACACCCCTAGCTCCAAGCGCTGGTCCCAGATGTCCTGCCAGCTCAGAACTGCATTCAGGGGGTCACGCTGGCTCGCAGCGGTCAATTGGAGCGCAGTCGGCCAGAACAGATTCGCCGTGGTCGCGGGCGGACGTGTCTGATCCGAGGGAATTGGAGGTGGGTCGGGATGGGAGTAGGGGGGGTGGGGGAGTATATCGTGATGGGAGGTGAGTAGGGGGATTGGATGGGGTGAAAGGGGAGCACCTGCCCTCCCCCTCCTACCCCCCCCCCTCCCCCTCAGGGCCATTGTGGGCGCGTCCCCTGGCCTCTCCGACAGACGGCGACACTTCATCATGGCGGCCCGTCTCCGGTCCGACCTGGCGGGGGCTGACCACAAAGGGCCCCGGCGAGCAGTGTCCTCGGCCCGCTGATAGAGCCGGACCTGCCGACCTGTAGCCCCGACCCCAACCCCCAACAGGGCCAATATAAAAGGCGCCGTGGGGCTTTTGGGGAGGCACCCAAATGGCCGCATCGCCCGGAGGGCGGACGTGCACAAGAACCCCCGTTACCCCGGTAGTGCCCATTTAACACCGCTCCCGGGCAATACACTGGGTCGCTTAGCCCTCTTCCGGCCCAAATTAAGTCCCCTGAAACTCGCGCATCTTAAATATTTACCCTTACTACAACACCCCTTGTTTTTATTGTGTTTTTGTATGAGGTGGGATCCGGGTGGGATGTTGGGCATGGCGGCCATGTGTAAAAGGCCAGCAGGTTGTGTCTGACAGTGACCCCTCAAGGAGCTGCCCACTCGCCAACACGAGCGGCGGATATTGTTCCCAGATTGGGGAGAGGGAACGGTGACAGCATGACATAACTGATGAGACATCAGGCTTTGTAGGGTCAAACAAGCCGTCAGCCCCCTAAGCAGGAACCAACCGTAGACCGCCTTTCTTATGCTGCGCAGTAGTTAGACAGGGATTTCCCAAGCCTCATTATGTATTCTCTTCAGCAAAGTGATATTTGCGTTGCGTGTCCCAACACTTTGCCAAGGTAGGATGTTAAACACACGGCTATTTATTCCAAAAATCAACAGCGAATATTTCCAGAGCTTTATGAGATTGTCGCACGCCAGAACGACACTATCTTAGGCTAAATGTTAACAACGAGATAAATCTCTTTCTGCTACATGCATTAATTGTGTTGATTTGTGAATACAGGGTCAATGAGATTAAATCAGGGAGTATCTTCCAAGAGATTTAGATTTCTAAGAGTAACATGATGAGAAGGAAGGTCGGGTAAACAGGGCTCAGAGCGCACATTGGACATTTTCTCACACGTTCACCCGGCGAACGCCTCCCGAGCCCTTCATTCAATGGGCTCTGACGCTGAATACCAAGAAACGCAGTTGCCATGGCAACTGGCCGAGCTTACTCAGGGGCGGGGAGGAATCGCGGCTGGCAGCAATGGGAGCCGGTCGGGGGGAGGGTTGGGGGAGGACAGTAGTATAGACATTATTACCTCCCAAAAGCAGGGTTCGATAAACAGCCATTGGTCGCTATGGTAACGAACAAATGGAAGAAAATTGATTCGGAATGTGCGCTAAATTCATATCAATCGGGCCATAAACGCAGAGAAGTAGTTGTGTAACGGACGGCAAGCCTGTAGGCCAGATTGTTCTCGGCGCCGCCGGTGATAGCTGAAATTACAGCCAGAGAAGGACCTTCACTAACCACAAGTGTAGATACTGCGCAGGCCGAGTTGCCCGTCTATACTCCAGTATAAAAAGACAGGGTCGGCGATACTGAAGGGCCCGGCCTGACACGGGCAGGGCGAGGCGGGCGAGGGCAGGTCGTTAAGAGTCCTATCTCAGGGCCACAAGACCCACCTGAAGCCGCGGACATTTTGCGCTTGTCTGATCAGCTCGGTTCGTAATGTGCACCCCGAGATGAGCGACTCGCTCTCGGCGGCCTTGCGCTCACGACTTGCTCAAGACTGCGCCAACAGCGGTGGTGCCCCCTTCTGGAAAGTAAATATAAAACTCGCGGGCCCATTCCACCCCTTAAGGGTGCTGACCCAAGGGAATCCTTTGGAGCAGTATTAGGTGAATTGCGAACAGGATATGCAAATAATGCGATAAAAAATGCTTTGGTTTTTACGCTCATGTTAACAGAAAAAAAGAAGTCAACTCCAAGTTCATTACAAATCGGCTCCGTACAAAGGAGCCTTTAGCAAGAAAAGGCCTAGTATAATAATGAACAAGGGTTAGATAAGATAAAATAAAAAAGGTACTCTTTTGAAGCTTTAATAATTTATGTCTAGATTAATTGAAATCATTCTAAAAACATGATGGATAAAGCGTAGACTGGAAGAGGAAGCAGTGTTAAAATGAAGCAAGGACTATTGACCCATCTTGCGTACTAGAAGGGCCGGCCATACTGATGACGTCAGAGTAATGGGTCTTGTTGGATTATACCCCTTGGGCCAGATATTTGGCTGATGGCTATCGACCGGCGACCATCTAATGCACTATCTCTGCACATAAATATTCCCAGTGCCGATTATGTTGAAATCGATGGCAGAATGCGTTGCAATGAAAACGTCTTTATGATAAAAGGAAACGCCAGTACCCTTCGTTTATGCTCCACTTGGGAGCTTAGCGTCTGAACCCGTGAGGCGGTGCGTGCGCATTCTGGCTACTTCCGGTTAACGGAGCATGCGCGATGAAGTAGGCAGGAGCTGTAATGCCTCATCATCTTATCTGGGGGTGGTGCCGAGTTGGTAGAGAGGGCATCAGCGCTCTCACTGCGCCTAGTCTGCTGGAAATGACTGCTACCAGTAGTCTTGTTCCATAACGTCAAATTGAGAAACCGTGTCAGGGGAATCGAGGCAGTTGTTTCCGCATGGCTGAGCCCGACCTTCTCTAAGAGGTAAAAACTACCGAATGATGCACACATGAAAGGTTTCTGTGTCCGTGGATGGCCGCAACGCAAGATTTATGTAAACTTACACTGTGGGACAATGGATTCTGCAGAGGAACCGACAGTTCAATATTTGAACTAGTGTATTCTTTTAGTTTTGTAGCGACTAGTCTTTGCTCCGGGGTCAGCATCGCATACTCTTCTCAAAGTGGGCCTATGCATGTTTGGCCCTGGCTATCTGAACGCCTTCGTTCTACGTGATAAGCAGGCCAAATAGGTCAATGCAGTCGATATCTTAGAATACATTATCTTTTAATCAACTCCTCACATCTCATTTTTAAAACAGGTTACCATCTCTAATTGAAAACTAGAAAAAGAACTACATGACTCCCATAGATATTGGACGACGACATTGGCTACATAAATTATGATTGAAATAATCTGTTATGGGGCGTCGGCCATAGAAGCTCAGTATCGAAAATGCAGACAAAAACAACATAGATATTTTGTTGGACGCTACTGGCTAATGAATAGGACGAAGGCCTCAGGAGGATTGTGTAAATCAACAGCTTCACCAATCCCATTTGTATTGTGTTACCGGCTGGCTATGGACAGGATTTCGGCTGGAAATTGAGGCTGGAAATAAACCTTTCTTTCTCTCTTCCTATCAAACTTGGAACGCACCATCTTCTTTGCTATGGCCTCGACCCTACAATTTCCGACCGGCGTTGCACCATTAGCCGACGTTATATTTGTCGAAAGCAAATGGAGCGCGCTTTTGGTTCTTTAATCATGGAGGAGGTTTGCCGAGGTCATGGCGGTGTTTGTTGTAGGGCGGGTAGAGGCGGCCGCCTGGCGGCGGATGGCCGGCTGATGGGTAAGCCCACGGTGGGGGCACATGGCGAGCTGCTCGCTGAAGCCAGTGGTCGTGTTATATGGCGCGGACAACGGCCACTTGCCCGGCCTACCGCCCTACCCTACCAGACACCTGGTCAATATAGGACACTGTCAAACTGGATCCATTACACTCAGCATCCAGCCATTGCGGCCAGCCTAATACCATGCGCCGCTCTGGTCATTTTCTGAGCACACATGCTACCACCACGCCCCCACTACCATAAATACCCCCCAACCGTCGGGATGCACACATAAAGGATCAGAGGATTGCGTCTGTAAACATGAAGCATTGTCACTTTGGGTGGATGAAAACAACCAAGAAGTGTGCAACAAGGCAATGAGGTTGGTGGAACTTTACCAAACTCAACAAAGAAAGTGTGAACTTAATGTTGATTTATCAATTGGAATTTTATCTGGGAATTGAAATGTTGTGGCATTTTCACAGCCTTCTTCAGATTTCAAGGCAATTTGTAAACATAGTTTTACCCAACTTACATTTGAGGCTGTGCCTATTGTATTGTTTTAACGATTTTACCTAACATTGGGAAACCTTTCTCAAAATCACGAAGTATCCGTTTCCTTAAAATGCAGTTGGATTAGAGATTGGAGCACTTGTTGTACACAAGGAGGGCGTGACTTTGTATATCATTAGGAGGATCAATATGGAATATCAAAGCCAATCCAGGCGTTACCCATTCTTGGGCAAGGCTGGTTGTAGACCAGGGCACCACTGGGCGTGACCCCGTCTACCTGATGTTTTCCTTGTGACCAGGTGTAAACTGGATTTGGCGGTGTACATTTGTCTGCAATTAAAATGCAATTCATCCGCAGGCAACTTTTTTCATAAAGCAAAGCAATAGTTCAATACAGGTGAGAAAGAACATGAATTATTTAAGTACAGTGATCAAATCATACAACCAATACAATTTTTAAGGTGCATGCGCGTATAATTTCATGAATATCTACAGAATTAGGATCAGAGACATGATCAGAGCTGTGGGATTTGTGTGTGGAGGGGAGGGGGGAAGACAGGGGAGGAGGGTGGGGTGGAGTCAGGGTTAGAAGAGAAGGGCACAGGTTGGGGGTAGGGGGCGCTGATGGCAGGTGGCGACACTTAGTGACTACCTGGGAGGTGTTTCTTCTGCCCTCACCTGACAAGCTCGTTGGTCACCTGAGCACGTGCGGCTCGCCTGGATGTGTCGGCTGCATTTACCTCCAGGGTGACACCGGGAGGAGCGAGGTGTCAGCCTGTCAGAACTGCTGTCGGGTGCTCGGTGCGCAGTTCGCGCATCGCATGATTCCCAGGGCCGAGAGAGGTGAGAACAAAGAAACCCACCCCGTCCAACCCCTCCCCACCACTCTGCCCCCAGACTCTCCCTTAACACCAGCCGCGCTCATCTGCCCGCCTCAAAGCATGTCCCTTTCACCAGGCACGGCTCCCCCCGATACTCTTACAATCCCTTCGGTAAATACCATTAAGGGTGAGCAGCTCTCGGCTTTTTGTCGAGCTGCTCTATGGGTAAAGGATGGAGAGGGTGTAACCCGGTACCTACCTCACGCGGTGGAGTCCGTGACGAGTCGTTCCCGATGCCGGCTTTTCCACTGCCGCTCCAGGCGCTGGTCGGGAGGAGAAAGTACCTTGCCGGGTAAGCCTGGTCTCACTCTGTGTCGGCTCTCTTCCTGGCCCGCCAGCGGCAAGAAGAAAGGGTCTCTGGAGACGAACGGCCTCAACCCGATCGGCCCTCATATATCTGCATCAGGCCAACTCCCGCCCGGAGGAATCAGGCGCGTTCTCATGGAATGGGTGGGGTGTAAACAGTGGGGTACAGCTGATCAATGGTGTAGCGTCGAGTGATGGGGGTTCGTCTTTGGGTGGTGCCCGCCGGTTCGGTCCGCCACTTAACCGCCAGGGTCAAAATGGGCGTCGTCCATGATGATGTCGAGTGCGCGCAGCTAAGGGCTGAGCGGGGAGGGGGAGATAACCGACCATGGAGGGCAGGGGTAGGCGTCATGTAGGTGTCCACCTGGAGGAATAGGGGTACGGTATGTAATAGGAGATGCTCTAGAGTAAAATATATATTTGTAGTCTGTGCAATTAATCACGCTTCGTGCCAGTAACCCACGGTAGAAGAGGACGGGTGAGCAGGTCGAAGAGAAATGAGGCTACAATGGCGTTCGAAGTCATTTGTGCCCTTCGTCACCTTGCCCTCCTCCCCGACCTTCTCCAACCCGTGGCACCGACTGGTAGGTCCGTGTGTGTGTCCGGGTATGGCGGGTAGACAGACTCAAATGACGACGACCCTGTCCCACCCACGCATAGCCCGACGGCCCGTCTATAAGAGGCATACACCCAACGGGTCCTGCTGCTGCAGCTGTCGACAATGCACAGTAATGGCCACTGTACTGCAAGTACACACAGCACTGGCGGCCACCGCCCCATGACTGCCGCTGCCTCACGACATGAACAGTTGCCATCAAGACCGGCCACACCCATGCAGCGCCCCCTAAAGACGCCCGCCAGCCTCGGCGTCGGGGGCGGCGGTCGTCGCTGACTGGCTGGTCGCCGGTGGTGGTGGTGGCGGCGGTGGTGGCGGTGGTGCAGGTGGTGCTGGTTGGTGGCGCATTATGCACACACAAAGCCGGACGGTGCGCCACCAGCAGCGCCCCCGACGCCGTGCTCGTGGTGGTGGGTGCAGGGTGCAGTAATGGCGCCGCCCCGTGTGCGTGTGAACGATACGTTTGTAGATCATTAACCTACGCCGGGACAGGACGCGGTGCACGGTCGGGGCAGGAGGCGCTCCCTCCCCCGTCACCCAGTGGGGGCCGGTTACCTCGGCCAATACAGCACGCCCAGCCCCAACACCCCGGCCACAGAGTGTCACGTCCGTGTAAGACCACCATTAGGTGTCTCCACCAATGAATTCTTACTTCTTCTCGACGTCCAACCCTTATTGGCAGCTACTCAGTGCCGTGAGAATTGCTCCGGTCCTGTTGTCAGACCGCCTGAAGATAACTCCCATTTTTGTCCACTACTCACGCGGCTTTACCATTAACCGGCGGTAACAGCTGGTTATATTCTAATAGCCCTGGACAGTCTCTAATATTCGAAATAACATTTGAGGCCGTTGGTCTACCACACCAAACGAGATACTCTTTTTTCAAAAGATCTTTTTATGATTATTAATCCTGGGAATTTCTGAGTCTATTTGGTTCAAGTAGTCTCCCTTTCAATTACACCTCTGGCGGAGAACAGCACAAACACCGGCATGCCGGGTAGGAGCATTACATCTGCTCAGTGTAATATGATGCCGTTTTATCATTTATAACCCAGTCAATATTCGTCACAAAGGTTATCAGTAGCAAACTCACCATGGGACGTCATGCGCGGGGCCGGGCTGGTGGTCAGTGCCGCGGGCCGCAATCCGACACCGCTGACCTTTGGTCAGCAGAATAATGGACACACATAAGCGTGGCCCCAATCTGTTCCTATTCCAGTGGCAGCCTTTGTCCTCCGGACAATAGCACTGATTATATTATCGGCCAGATTCAGTACCCCCCTTATAGACTAGGCTAATGGTCCATTGGAAAGGTGCCAGGTCTTGATTGGTGGACAACCGACTCTTACTCAGAAGAAAATTGACACTTTCATTATTCACACCTCCCTATATGAGCTATAAATGCATAAAACAGGCAGTCCTACTCCGGTCCTTTATTGTTATGAGCACACAGCCTGTAGATAAAACCACGGATAGAATTACCACCGGGCTAAATGAATGGCCTCCATATAGGCAGTTTATACAGATCGAGATGTGAAACAACTCATGAACAAAGGGAAGTATGGAGCGCTATGTTTTGGTCCTACACTCATTCTACCCTTTCAAATAGGTCTTTCTGAATTAATTTTTATACTCACAATACACTGAATTTAGACATGGGGACCACTGGAAGTGTTCCTGTAATATAAGGCAATGGTTGTAGAAGGCACGTGTTTTTTTGTAGTTAGCACCCTGAAGTCTCGTGTTCAGGCCGTGCACGACCCGTGCGCGACCCGTGCGCAGCCCGTGCGCAGCCCGTGCTAAGGGCAGCGTGGCGCGGACCGCTCGGTGCAGCAGGGCGGTGGGCGGGAGACGGGCGGACGGCTGATACCGGGATTACCTTGTTCAGCGTCCTGTCATTATCTCCGCCGCCAGGCACGTAACATTACGTCCACGTCTTATCGCCACTCGCAGCCAACGCTGGGGGGTTGGGTTAATGTTGTCACAGGGGAAAGTCGGCCCGCTGGTCGGCTGGTCGGCTTAGGTGCACGAGGTGCATGTACCAAGTACGTTCACAGGGCTGATAAAAACTCAATATGCTTGTGTAATATCTCTGACTGGACAGTTATGGTGGCGCGCACAGAGATTAACTTTCGGAACGTTCTGGACTGAAGTGACATTTCTACAAATTAAAACAACACTACATTATTTGGCTGCCATTTACTAGTCAACCAACCACAACAATGGGGGAATTAGTGTCGGGAGGTAGTGCCGGTCAAAGTTGATACAACAATTACAAGAATCTCTTTAAACAAGAATATACATTAGATTATCAGGTTTTGTGAATATTTCTTGTGAATATTGATCAGAAATGGCTTACTGTGCCCCCGAACCCCCCTATTCCTTTCTTTTTTTCATTTGTTAAAACTTATGAATTGCTCCAATGACCACCAAAACCGGTTGACCATCAGACCTAACACAAACACTATGAGATTGTGTTCCACCAACACGTTGACTACTGAGAATATGCCCTTTAGTTTTCATTTCTTATATTTATCTAGGACATAACATTAAGTAAAATATTTGCTTATTATCTTTATAAATGGGCCAAGTCACTTTCAGAAGTACACACAGACATACACAAATTATGTAATAAATATACAATATTAAACATATTCATATACACACACCTGTATGTATTTATGCCATTATTACTATTGTCAATATGCACTGAAAACACAAAGTTGTCAAAAGTGGTGTCAAAAACGACAACCCAATGTTGTCTGTGTCTTTTATACAAAAAATCTTATTTATGAATAGTTTCATGTTGTAGATATCATAGACCATAATGTTCAATGGCTTCCTATTATCTTATTACAATTTATTAGGTATGGCCATTACACATAGGAGGCCTATGAGTTGTATGTTTTTTGACACCATTCACTTACAATACTTTATCATAGACAGAGGCCATGACAACCTTGGGCTGTCATTTTAGGCACCATTCACTTACAACCCTAGGGTCGTCAGGCAGCACTTTTGACTCTCATTTTGTTCTGTAACAACCCTATGACAACCCGATTCTCAGTTTGTGCTTCTCTGACAACCTTTTTGGCCAAAGTAGTCGGGAGAAAATGACAACCTTTGGGTTGTCATCCAGCCTCAAAATTCTTAATGACAACCGTCTGACCACCCCCAAATTGTCAAAGGATTGTCACAAGGTTGTCACACAGCATCAATGGCCTGAAATGAGCCCTGCTCTGCCCCCACAAGACACATATGACAACCCAAAAGTCACCTATGACAACCCGAAAGTAACCTTTGACAACCCTCTGACAACTTTAAAGTGGCTCTCTGACGACTTTGTGTTTTCAGTGTGGTATGTTTCTGGAAAATGACAACAAGGCAAGTGGATATTTTGGGTTGGATGGAAATTGTTAGTCCTGTACGTCTGTCAGCAGATAGACCCTGGAGTGAGTGAGAGGGGGCAGTTGGGGTGGAGGTGAGGGCGTCGGGGGGGGGGGGGGTGGAGGTGGACAAGGAGTCTTAAGTTAAAGATCGACCGGACGCCCTGTTCCCACGGCGCGGACCTGAACCACTAAACAGGGTCCCTACCCTGTCTACTACACCAACGTGTATTAACCAAGGCCAGCGAATAACAGACCTATTAAAATTGTTACGATAAAGTTTGTATCAACCAATCCAACTCCACATGAATTTGATATAGGCCTATCTGAATGTGATTAGTTTTACTAGAAGGTTTTATATCAATGCTTAACAGTGCTTACAGTATAAAAAACCAGCCGACATAGTTACCGTCTCTAACCCATGTTGTTGAATTATACCATTTTTTTTATGTGCATGGTTAAAATGAACGTAGAAAATAAATATTTAGTTAACACACCATAATTACTTTTCCGCCCACTGGACAGCCATGATTAGATCGAGTCCACCACTGGTCACCATTATACAGACTATTGTACTTGGAGACTGACTCATATCACATTGTGCGCGCAGGGCAAGGGATGACCCGGCCCAAAAATAACTCGGCGACTCATGTACCCAGCTGGTGGGGAATGGTAAGCAGGACATGACCACTGGTGGGGGGGGGGGGGGGGAGGTCATCGGTGGTACGAGTACCTGAAGGGACAAGCCTGGCAAAATAGGCTGTGAGCAACAAACGAGTGACTGTATAAAGGGGCATTTCGGAATCATGTACACCTTGATATGGGAGAGGGAGACACGAGATATGAAATCCATATATGGGTGGGTTGCAATTATTAAATATGCTAGGATTGATTCATTGACAAAATTTTGTATTTTCTTTGAGGTAAGTCTTTTCGAACTGTTGCTGACATAAACAGGGAAGCCTCTGGCCTAAAAATAAATAAGGCGCTGAATGGATATAACATATCCCTGTTGTCTCACCTGACCTTATTGTGTTTGTCCCGAATCAAATACCTTTCGTTGGCCATTCAATTGATATTTCATATTACGTTTCCTAGTATTTTTTCTTTTAGTAATAACGTTTTGCCCAATTGATTTATAAAGGAAAAGAATTATTAAAATACGTAAATTAGTGTATTTCTGCTGGTGAAGAGATACCGCCTTAAAAGGTACAAACAGGTCATAATATTATGACTGAGACCAACTTTGGAGGGAAGGAGAAGTTTGAGAGACAAAAGTGACAGGTTCAGTTGGGGAATTACGGAAAAATACAATCTGATATTTGTGGAGGGAGTTCGGAGAGCTGGACCCGTGTCCCATGTTTACCGTAGAGCCATACACGACCCTAGGCTGGTGGAGGGTCAACCTCCGAGCCCCTGGGGGTGGGTTATAGTGTGAAGAAGGGGCACCGACCGACTAACCCAGAAAGGGGCGGCTGCCGGCCCGGTGGTAACGGCACCTAGCGCCCACCTGTCAACATCACACGGCGCCCACAACAAAGGCTTCCCTCTCACCTCGCCGTGATTTATCTGTAGCCGCAGGTGAGGCTATTCTCCCCGCAGATAGGCCCGCCACAAAGCGGGGTCCGACGCCAGCCCCGGCCCGGCCAAAGCCAAGGGAACGTCTTCATCAGGCGAAAAAATGCCCCACACTTTATGGCGTACCTTGACAGGCTACTTTTATCCCGGTCCCACCAGGACGGACGCGGGGACATACATCAAAGGCACGTCCGACAGGTGCGGGCAGGTGCAGCCGGTGATGGACAGGTCGGGCCATGTCTGATCCGACAGCTTTTACATATGGAATTAAGGAATGATGGAGTACATGCAAATACGTACACTATACTGAAGTATCTATTTGCATTGTGCTGTCATTGGAAAATCAGAGGCCTTTCAAGTATAAGTAACTACGGGAAAAGAAGCATAATGCTGATGTTATTCTGTGTCGTTTTTTGGGGGTTAGGATTGATATATAAAAGCCTATTATCAAACAAAAAAGGTGATGGTAATAGTAAGGGATATATAAAAAGTTTACTTCTTTTATAAGGTTTATCTGAATAAAACACTCTCACCTACTGCGTTCTCAATTTGAGCTTTAAGACTGTAGAATGTAGCACCAATGTGAAAGGCATAACTATTATGGTAGTAAATTCTGGCTTTGGCGGAGTCTATAACTGAGGACAACGTGCTAAGGGTAAGGTCATACATATAATATGTTATACACCTAAAACTTATTGTACAACTATCTCTAACTTTTTATCCTCCTGGGAAACAATTAAAAAGACAAAATGAAAGTAACTCGAATTAGTTAAAGTTCTCTATCCCGTTTGGGGTGGTGGAATAAAAGTCTTAACGTTATGGGCGAACTCCCCTGATAAATGGCTCCCTGTGTAGTGCTCAGTGATAGGTCCTGAAACCAGAACATGCTTTTCTCTCATCCCACACCCACCCGACCACCCACACATGTCCGTCCACCAAGCCACCAGCCCGTCGCAGTCATCCCTCCCGGTGGCCGTGAAAAATAGACCCGCCTCCGGTTGGGATCCCGTCCATCTTTTTAAACTCCGTCCACAGAGCCCACGAACAGAGGCCGTCCCTCCAGACAAGATAGTGCATAAGAAGCGAATCCTGTTGCCGTCACGGATCAGCGATGATAGGATCCGCGCAGCTTTTATCAGGTGCCGCTCAGGTGATCAAAGTGAGCAGCTCATCATCCTGGGAGCTGCTTAATTGGTGCTGATTAAGCCACCGATGACCTAGTTGATGGCGCCGGCAGGGTGAAGCCAGTCGGCGGTAACTGTGAGGCCGCCTTTGAGCCGTCCTCATTGGAGATACACGTGATTTTACACAATTATTGATCCCATAAATTTGACTCAACGTCTACATGATGTTGCATTGTGCTCACCGATATGAAGTACATAATGTGCCTCTTTTTTCATAGATCACATCTATACAGTAGACTGGCCTCAATGCTAAATTTCCCGAATGTACTATGAAAATTGTATCTTAAGTTTTAGTATAAAACGTTGTTATATGTTACTAAGGGGGCGATCAAAATTACATATAAAACGGTTTCTATGTCAAACCAAGTAACTAAACAAGGACTAGCCTATACTGAATGTATTACTTTTCAAAAAGTATGGCGCAATTAGGATTACCGAAACAAAAAACAAAATGATCCAAGTAGTATTATCAACATAATCATATTGATTTCTCGTAAACTGATGATAGAATTTAACATTTGCACCGACCGATTTATCGGCTTATGCCTAATGATTTAATCCACGAGGATCAAAAACATGTTTAAGTGTGATTTTTCCTGATACCTTTTGAAAAGATTTTAAATATTTCATTTTTAAAAGTATTTCCGAAAGACATGCTTGTGTATGTTTTTTCTTGACGAGCTACAATATCAAGACATGTTGATAGGCATATGCGTCATTATTATCCCTCACTATCCAAGAAAATGAAAGAGATCCATGAAGTTGGGCCCTCAGTAGTGGGCTATATATGGCCCCCGTAGACGAGCTAGCCGTGCAATACGTTTTACAGCGGCTAAATGACCGGATGTGGTAAAGGTCAGCACCAAAACTCCTGACTTCCGGTCGGCAAGGACAAGATACCCGGCAGATCATCAATAAGACGGAGGTTTATAGAGATCTGCTCTTTGGGCACTTGGCTCTATCTCAGATTCACACACAGAGCAATTTTAATAAATGCAATACGAATGGTGTTGACGAATGTAGTAGATGTTAAGTTCTGTTCACATGGGAATATATGGGTTTGGCGCGCTTTGATCTGTCTGCCTGTGATCACCAAACACTCGTAAGTCATCTTCAAGGAGTATGTAATGAAAAACGAGCGTTTTACCAGCAATGGAAGGCTTCAATCCCCGAAATAGCCTACAAGGCCTCTTGACGTAAAGTAGAATGAGGTAGAAAGGACTCAAGACAATACCGAAATCTAACTCCAATCTTCCAAGGCAGAAAAGAGAAGAGACGGAGAGCCGTTGTCGCGGCAGCAGTATCATATTGAGACATATTGAGGCTGGGTGGGCTGACACACGGCAGGTACTACATATAGGTACGTGCGGAGATCGGGTGTGCTGACCGCTACCCCACCGCCGTCATCCGTCCTGCCCCACCACAGGTCCTACCCCCCGCCGCCCGGACCGTGGTCATTGCTTACAGCGGGCGCACGCCAACCCCTGACAGCCCCCTGTCAGCGGCCCCGGCTAATGAAGCCAATGACCAATGCTTGTTCACCCTTAATGAGCGCCTCCATTATTTATAGCCAACCAAAACGCTAAATAATGTACACCGCCTCCGCTCGAGCTGCTCGCCTGCGGTAGGCCTGAGCGCCGGATTGGCCCGCCTGGGGGCGCCACGGCACTTCCGTTTATAGCCGTGAGCTGCTCATAGGCGGTGGGTATATATATACATAGGTGTGTGTGTGTGTGTATGTGTGTGAGTATGTTTAGGTGCTTGTATGTGTACTTATGTGTGCATGTTGGTTGGTTATTGGTTGCTTGACGCCCTAATTAACTGCCAGGCTCATATCAATTATAAGGGCCGCGATATGGTGAATCTATGTGAAGGTAAACACCATACCCCTACACCTTTACAGAGGTATGCAGGTGTTCTTTTAAGTCCATGGCTCCATTGATTTATGTATGCAGATTAAACAACGCTGTGATATACCTTTATTGCTTGATTCTATTTTCTAAATGTACATCCCTAACCCAACGGCCTGTGAGCTGCTCCTCTCGGGCTGCCCCTTCAGTCTAAGATCAGAGAGGGCCAGGTCCGTCCAGAACACAGAACACAGAAACCACAAAAGGCCCGACCCCTACCGAAGCTTAGAAAGATCAAGAAAGAGCATGCCAATTTACTAGATTAGGCTATTTCCGAAACCTAATCTCTAAAACAAATGGTTATAATTAGTTGCGGTTTTCCTTTATTAACACAGACCTATGCTTGGGTCTGGCTGATCCATCATGAGCGTGTGGGCAGTGTGGGGGGTGGGGGCCCGTGGCCGGGGGTCGCGGGGATCAAAGGCCCCGACAGGATCGTGGGGGCGGGGGCGCGCCCAACACATACGGCCACACAGTGACGGATGACTAGCGCTGACCGACTCAATCATAATTGATTATTTTACAGATGACCAGTCATGTTTGAGGTCTCGGCACCCCCACCAACACCCCTACACATAAGCGACCATCGGCCATAGGAAACGAGATGTAACACATTGCACATTGCACATTTTCGGAACAAAGAATATGTTAGAATTGCCATTTTGGAAACAAGTAGCCCAATTTTCTTTAATCGCAATTGTACTAGCTGTGCACGGCCATAATCCAGCCACATTGTCTATCCTTTAAAAAAGCAACAAGTTCTGGTACATTATGATAATTGCTCTCCTAAAGGGCTTTTCTTTGAAATCTTAGAGCTTTTAATTTGGCTACCAGGGGCGAGTCTTTTCGCGATTCCATTGTAAGTAGTAGTAAGAAAGTGTACCTTGTAACGGGCAATCGGTTCCCAAGGCACATCCAGCCATAGTCGAAGTGGCACTTCTCTGAGAGTATCAGTGTTTTGCGTTATATTCCAATAAAAATGCTCCTAATTTTTTTGTTTGATGCTCTTTTTTGACCGCTTAGATAATCATCAAGCTGCCAATGCTTATGGCCGATGCAGTCCTATGTCAGACCGATTTTTTCCCTAGTGTATTACCTAAATCTGGACCGAACATTTAGTTGTTATAGAAATTTGATACTGGGGTTGGGGCTCTCAAGTGCTCTTTCCAGCAGTCAGTCGATGAATATTCAGCTTGAAGGCTTTGGCAAGAGCTGTTTATATAATCATTGGTAAAGGTTAGGATAGAGACCCCCAGAGTTAATCTGGCGCAAGGGGACCTTGCTGTGTAAGTTCTATTTAATAATTCTACGTTAATACGTGTTTAAGACTATGTCATTACCATAAGAATTATGGTCAATCAAAATACCTGTCAGTTCTGTGGTACCTTAGATGTACCCTTTATTGCTATAACTCATGCACATACTCTATTTGAATCACAGCTCATTGAATTACAAGAGAATGATGAGACGTTTCACACGTCTCAACGTAGTTCCTTTCCTTAGAATTCAGCGATATTTCCTCCTTTGTAAAGTGGCACATCAAACGCAGGCTTGCGATGGGAGACGCATGCATCGGCCCTGTCACGAACATGTTGGGTGCGGCGAGGTTATGCCGTGA
This sequence comes from Lepidonotus clava, assembly GCA_936440205.1. NCBI lineage: Eukaryota > Metazoa > Annelida > Polychaeta > Phyllodocida > Polynoidae > Lepidonotus > Lepidonotus clava. Next base: position 22,440,813 of record OW387134.1, read on the forward strand.
CATGGGGAGATATACACGAGTGGCTGACAGGCCTCGGCATGTAGGTTGCTAATGTTCTCTGCGTCAGGCACGTGTTGGTGTGTGGGGGCTGGGGTGGGGGTAGACTAAGTTGTAGGGTAAGGAAGGTGGAGGGTGGCAATGCTTACCACCATCCTGTATTACCATGCCCGCCCTTAGCCAACACCAGCACACCACCACCACCACCGCTACCACCACCACCACCACCGCCATGCGCACCACCCTTGCCACCACCCTCAATCCCACTCCTACCCCACCCACTTCAACCCCCAGCATCGCGTGCCGGTGTTCCATAAGTAGCCAGGAGGCTATGATACCCGAGACGGCCTGACCCGCACCGTGGCGGCCGACCAGGCCTGACCCCTGTGACCATACACAAAGCATAGCCTTACTCAGACTCCATTACGACTCCTCCAGTCCCCCAGCATCCGCCCACCCCACCACCCCACCACTCCAGCAGTAGAGTAGTCCTGAATCATACCCATTAATGCTGTGGGCCGGTGATGGACCAAGCTCCGGTCCGGGTACAATACGACGGGAGAATTAGAGGTGGGGGACATTACACAATATAGAGGACCTCTTTTTGTGTCTAGTACTACCCCTCCCATCGTGCCGCACTCAGCTGGCCGATTCCCACGAGAAATAACAATATTCAGCCTCACACACCCATCGACTTAGCCGAGGCAAACGTGAACGCCACATTCGATTGCATGGGGACTCTTTATTTGATTTTTGAGCCTCAGAGGGCGCTCGGCGGCGGCAGCAGGGGTCAGCGGCGTAAAAAGACATTGAAACCGGAAGTGCAGCCGCGTTTGCTAACATGACATGGCGGCAGCGTCAGGCGTGCAGCAGGGGGGAGTATGACTGGCAAGGCGCCAGTGCACCTTGAGTCAAGCAGTATATTTAGTCTTTGCTGCACTACGGTCCATTTTACGTAGAAATGGCCCAATACGTCCTCCTTGGAACACATATGGGTATAGTATGAAAATTGGAATATCTACAATATCTCAAATGGGGTCATCCTTAATGGATGGCCCCATATGAGTAGCCTGTATCATTAATGATTAATGATACAGGCACTAAGGGTGTTGTAAATGTTTTTTTCAAAATCAATTTTTAAAGCCTATTACATACCAAATGCATGGTGGTGGTGGTGGGGGGATATATACATGTCGAAATAATCCGCAATTGGTGAATGGCCCATATCTTAATGGTATGATTTGACGTTATTTTGAGGAATCAATCTTACTACCTATGAACTGCTTATCTTCATTAAATATTTCGTACTTGATTCCGTTCCAAACCCACATAAAAGTTTGTGACACATCATTCATATAAAGCAATTCCTCCTCCCTTCTATCTCATGTTCTTCCTAAAGCCTCTTTGTTTCATTTTGCAAAGGTCGTTTGGTAGTTACAATAGCTTGTAGTGTTTTGTTAGTATGTAGGTTTGTTTCATCAGGATCTTGATGTGATCGGGTGGATCTTCCCACTCTCTCACCCCCTCAGCTGCTGCAACCCCCTATATCTTCCAGTACCACAGACCAACACGGCCAGCACCCCTTCTCCCCCACCCCCGCTCCCCGTACCCTACAACAAGCAGGGCTAACCCCCTGCTCCCCATACCCTACAACAAGCGGGGCCAACCCCCATGTTCTCTAATTTGTAATTCTATCACCAGGCAGGGGTGGCGTTGTCGGCCCGCTGGTGTCCGGCGGGCCGCCAGCTGTCCCCGGTCTGGGACAATTACAGGCCGGGGACAAGGTGGCGGCCGACTCACACCCGTGTCCCGGGCGGGATCGGGCCCGCCCGACACCCATATATCACAACTACCACCGACCACACCTTTGTTTAGCAGGGTGGCCCGGGGAAAACACACCGTCGGGGTGGCAATATTTCATAGGTTTTCCTCGGAAGAACTCAAAACGAAGCTTTCTGTAAGGATTGAACCGTTTTACCTTGTGCCACAGCATGTTATTGTAGTTTAAGATATAACTGTTGTTTGAGGGCAATTAGATACATGTATTACTATTTCCCTTTTCGTATTGCAACAGTTTAACAGTTTAACGCATGTTTAAGCATATCAATGCAGGAATTTCATAGACAACGTGAAAATTTTGAAATATTCTATGTTATATGCACATATTGATTGAAAACGTACTCGTAGGTCATGTCTCAAATTGCACTTCAACATAATGCTTTGTATATGTTGCATTGAAACATTATAAACGTAAGTATTATACATAATGAATAATATATGACATTCATACAATCAAGCTATGTACAAACAGTGAAAGAAAAAGCACATTGTTCTTAAGTTAAATAGACCCCTATGTTACAGAGACAATAAGAGCTTATTGTAACTTTGAACATGGTCAACCATGAGCAGCACATACAGGAGGGACACCTCGTGGACCCAACGGGAACTATCAACGTCTTTCATACTACACGTTAGAGGGCAGTACGAGCAATGTTTCACTGAAGAGCCACCTAGCGGAAACAAAGTACCCTAAAGGGCTCAGAAGATCCCTTGTAGAGCTTTATATACATAACACTTTTTATATAAATCATAATAACTAGGGTCGTGATGTCACAGCCTTCTCCCCGCCTCACTATCCACATACCTGTATCTCTGAAAACACGCCATTTTAGAGGACATATTGTAATGCCCTGAGATATCTAAAATATTCTATTGTCGTGCTATGGATGTGATATTAGCATAATCCACTACTTTGAATATATATCACATTATCTTGAAGTTTTGATGTCATTTCCTCTAGAAGTATGTATACAAAGTGTAGAGTAGTCCTCCATAAAATTCCAATATATCATACTCTATAAGGCTCTTTTTGGACTACAGAACCACATTTTTATTTTGTCTACATTCACATGAAGAATAATGAGTCTTAGGTTACCATGGTAACTAAGAGAAAAGATGGGTTATTATTTTTCAAACCCTCTGGCAGTGGGTTTTTAAATTGAGTGTACCTTTTTTATCAAATGGATTGCTGGAACACACATCTCGAAAATTAGTGCTAAAGTTGTGCCTATATTTCTGTTTCTAAAATAAAATCATGTTGACTACCATTCTATGTAACTTATTATTTCATGTATGTATATATATAAAAAACTAATTTTTGTTAAGAAAGTACCATCACCATTACCGTTTTTCCAAATAACTCCACTTCCACGAGTGTCGCAAAATGAATGGGGTAAGATATATACGAACAATAAGCATTCGATAGATCAGACAGAACCAAATTTGTGAATGATTGAGATGATTTGATGACTGTAGTCATAATTCTATCACCTACTTCTAGTAGCCTATACAAATATTTCCAACAGGTTGAACATACGGATTCTCAAAACCACTAAATAATTTCAATTTGAAAGTCAAGTTTTATTTTTTATATGAATGGTTTTACGTATAAAATACTTAGATTTCTTTTTCTTTACTGGCACTTTTGCATAATCAGGGTTTATGGCAATGTGGCCGACCCAAACTCAAATGTACATAGTCTTCGTGATAATTTGACAGTGCCAAACCTTTCATAAACTTCTTATCTCGACAGATTTAGACTTGCCCATTTGTTCAGCACGGTAGTACCCATGTCCACCTCCAGATGACAGTGCAGCGATGGCTATAGTGGATAACGTACTACACCGCAGCGCTCTGTGCCTTTTTTCAGACGTAAAGAGGCTGATTCTGACAGCGGTGATCTATCGGAGCAAACCGCCACTAAACATTTACACTGTGAGGCACCTTCTTCTGGTTCAAGATACTAAGTACTATGTCTGTTTGATATCTCAATTTCCATATAGAGAAAGGAGGCACAGTAAAAAGAGTGACATTTCTGTGGCATTCATAGAGACATTTGTCGTTCGACATACACGTACAGATTCCATGATAAAACTATATAACTAACCAGGGAGAGGGTAAACTGTGGGTTATCAACCCACTATATGTCAGGGATATCAGACTTAGGGCAGGGCATGCAGGATTGCCTAAACTCACTGAGTAAAGACTTATATCCCTGACACACCAACGGTGGATAAACCCATTGAGGACCCTCACACCAGTTGGATATATATATATATATATATATATATATATATATATATATATATTTATCATACCCTGGCACAATACTGATGTGAAAGCATAAAGCTTAGACTAACCAAACTAGTGGAATTATCAAATTTTTCTACTACATAACTACTTTCTGTCTCACGCTCCAGGGTGACGACACTTTGGTTATCAATCTAACCATCTCAGTGCTGCATTAAATTATTAACTACTGAGCATGTATCTCCCTAGTGTATGATAAACACAAGTAACAGATCTTTCATTCGAGTGAAGATTTCCTTTGAATACCATAATTACAGCTGCAGCATGGTCGTCATGGTCATCAGACGAAAAAAAATCTATATCTAAGTCCACTTCTGCATTGTACGACATACAACGTGCCGATTCCACCCGGGCACATGCATAATATAAAATCATGTAAATTAATCTTCTGTTAGATTTATATGTTTTCTTGGAATAAGTGTAATAATTCAGCTGCAGCATGCTCGTCACGGTAATTGTAACCCCTGTGTCTAACCATAAGAGGCTGTTCAGGGAGGGGTCTAGGCGACGACCTCTGCACGGACGAGTGCAACATGCCATTAGTCTATGAAGTCTTCTTAAGTACGGCCAAGACCAGGCAGTGATCATCTGATCAAAAGGATCCTCACAACCACATCTACCACACCAACGGTGAGTCAGGGCCCTTTAGTAGTGATTTTCTTTTCCCCGTGGAATTTCTCACTAATGATATTCAATGTTTAGAACATTCCGACATTACACAGGAATCAGTGATCATGTACCTTTCAGAGTGTCAAATAAAATTTGATTCGATATCATCTGCAACATTCGTAAACCATAGGAAGGCTGGAATTTATGCGTTCGTAAAATACTTATACGTAGTCTGTACAGACAACGCTTATTTAAGGCAACTTGGCACTGATTCTCCATTCCATAGTTCCCATGACAGTTCTCCCCTCAGCTTTTGCTCCATGGTATTTGTACAAAAGAAGTGCCATTCCCACAGGAATAACCCTGAACAAAAATAACTTATCTAGCAACCTACAGACGACCAACTTTCCCTTCCCATTAGAGCTTTTGTGACTGCACAGAAAGAACCCGGGGGGAATATTATCCGAAATTAATGTCTTGAGACACTGTCCTTTTGACTGTCAGCCGACAGCTTGCACGTGGCGTTTATTAAACGCTGCGTACCTGGCAGGCCTGCCTTATTACCGTCGGCCCGTGCCAAGAAGCTGGCGTTCCGGGCGGTATACGGCAAGGCGCGGGCCTGTCAACTGTCACGGATGCAGGTAGCGGTGGCCGTGTCGTGGGGACTACTTAATTAGGTCTCGGGCTGTGTTAGGGGGTCCCACTGTCAGCGCGGGGACATTGTGCCATTAGATACTACACACAACACATACCCAGAGACCCAGGATGAAGGATTAACTCCACCTATCCAAAAGGAGTATATATGGGATTCTAACAAAACCAAACTCGTTATACAATTATATTTTGACACGAATGTTGAATGCATTGCTTCACATATTCCATTATCATCTGCCATACAAAGTAAGTTTGTCGATCTAAACTGTTCTACATACATATAATTGAATTCTTATTTTTTTTGTAATTCAGCCAGAGTATTGTATTGTTTGTGAATCACAGAGATCTTTATATTGCTTTCCTATTAATATAGTCAAATCATACTATCATGTTCTCGCTGCTACAAGCGGGTTAATTTGTTTAAAAGTTGCCTAAAAGGACACAGTTTCATCATTAAGTAAACTACTTTTCTAATGAAACATCCCTTGCAAACCTAGCTAATACCTTACCTGTTATCCATTATATATCAAATAACCGGCGAATATCAAAGAGGTCTGTGCTTTAGTTAAGATAAATTTATGCAATATGAGACCTTTGGTATAGACTTGGGCGCGGATATGACTGTATTAGGATATATAATCAAACAAGCCTCACGGAGGCCAATTTAACTTAATAGAGAGAACCTCATAATTAAGGCGTTCATTAACTGATTAATCTCAAGGCGCGATTGCAGCTTTAGCCCCATTGGTATTCAACGTTGATGATATGTCTAAGAAAAAGGTTTAGAGAAACAGAAATGAAAAAAAGAAGCGATAAGAGAAGGAGGAAGATAACAAGTCTACAGGGAAGTATTTTTGCTTTATGGTGGGACCAAGCCAACCGAGGACTGAAGAAAAACACGATTTCCTAGAAATGTGTTTCTTATTGAGGACAGCATGCAAAGAATGACATGTCATTATACCAAATATGTCTACCCAAATATAGATCAACAACTTTTTATTATCATATCGAATAAATAGGTCACTGACAGAGTTGACGTGACGCCCGGGGGTTTCCTTGGTTTTATCTCTCATTGAAGTGCCTGGGTGTTGGCCAGGTGGGGAGGAGGGTTGCCTAGTACCCGGACAGGGGTGGGTGCCTTCTGCCTCAAGTGTGCAGCGTGATACATGGTCACCTAACTTCATTAAAGCGCAGGCAGGCGCAGGTAAGAAACCGCCCCTACCGGCCGAGACCATCCATTACATTACAGCCTGTCAGCCTCTCGGTTAAAACAGAAGGCTGGGGCCGGCCCGATGAGGGGGTCCCAGCGGTGGGCGCGGGCACTGGGGGCAGAGGTGGGTGCCGGGTCGTCCACCGCCACCGTCCCAAGAAAAGGCATACAAATTGGCCAGGACGAATTACAGGAATTACTCGCGCCCAGCAAAAGGGCCCCCCGCCTCGTCGCCAATGGATTGGCGCCCTTTGAAAATCGATCGGCCTAACTTTGTAAAATCGATGGGCGTGGGTCGTCAGAGATCCTCTAAATCATCGGTGGGCGGGGCCTGAGTTGACTTGCTCAATTTGTCTCCTGACATCTCGATCCCTGTCGCCATGGGCATAATGATTGCTGGGCGTGTGTCGGCCCTCTGCATATATGGCGGGGACAGCATTAGCTGGCAGCAGGCCCTAACCCACTGAAACCCGGCCGGGGTGTCAAAAAAGATTGATCTACATGTATTTAGCCCTCTATCGTGTGCCAGCATTGAAGATGGACGCATTTGAAAACAAATAGATAGGTTGCAATAGGATATTCTACACGTGCATCAATATTTAGAACTGAAGCCATGTGGCTTCCGCGCGAAGCCAGCGTGAACGTAGATCTTGTCTCCAGCAAAATGAATTATGCAGAGCCTTGGCCCGTACACCCTATGACGGGACCAGAGCTCACCGGGAGGGCCAAGCCAGCAAAACCAAGAATGACGGGCGCGTAGACTAGCATCTTTGTGGCCATTCACTAATGTCCGTTATGTTACATATTTAGCAGATACTAGGAAAAGCAGACCAGAACACTGGCAAAAAGCTTCATAGTGTTTTGGACGTCGACCCATTAGACAAGATTATGACTATATATCGCAAGACAATATTTAAGTTTTTCAGTTATCAGTATAATCTGTGCGTATACGCGAAAGGCAGAATGAATTGACATGTGCATGTTCTGGTGAGAAAACAACTCCATTTGTGAATCGAAATGGAATAATGAAGTTACACTCTTTTCTGAAGTGATGCGTCAAGTTGCACACATTGGATTAACCAATGAAGGCCTTGCTCGGGGACCTAAATTTGATAAAGTCTCTTCTTTTTGCTTTGGGGATTTTCCACGAAGCCCGAGACTAGTCCTTAATCGTGTGGACGTCTATAAATATATGGCAAGCCACTCAAGTATAGCCATGGGCGAGAAAGGGTCAATCGATTTTTGTTTCTACTAAAGACGGACACGTAACAGCTTGGTGCCTCATACAATGCACGCTTTTGGCAGTTCTTGATAAGATAATATTGGTATATCCTCGATTTTTTTTTTGAAGTTTACGAAATCTTATATTAATATATTGCATGTTGAGGGACACTAACCATGTTATACCCTTCCTAGCATACCCCAGTGGAATTGGCCCTTTGGCAGCGCATCTTCTGGCCTGGAGTAAAAGGTAGCGTGGTTGCCGTTCGATGGGCGCTGTCTTCCCTGTCATTAGGAAGCTGTTTACTGCCGAAGAATAGAGGCCTCGCTATCTCTATCGGGGTGGACCTCACTCACCCGGCCCGTCTCCTGGGCCGTGTACGCCCCCAAAGAGATTACATGTCTCCACTGGGGCCGCCCCAAGTTGATGTGATATTCATGTGGCTGGAACGCCTTTTGGATACATGGCGTTGGCCGTAAAGCGGGCGCTTTCGGTTAGGCGCGCGGATTGTAATCCGTAAGGACAGCGTCCACGTAAATCTCACCATAATGAAGTATGGATTCGGGTTGTTTTTGTGATGGCCGTGGTCAGGGTGGGGCGCGAGGCCTTCAGGGGAGGGGGTCAGTGGCCGGGGTGGGGGCAGGGGTCGGTGTGGTACAGCCTAGACGGTCAGTCTGTACTGCCCCTTGACATGGACATTGATCGAGTTGGCCGCGATTATAGGTGGGTGCAGGGCCACAGCGGCAAAGAGAAGCGTCTCTCTGTAGCCGGTCGAGCTGCTCGGCCTACTGCTCCACTGATCACTACCTGCTCCTGGCAGGGTTGTTTGTGACTAAAGAGCAAAGTATTCTCACGCGATTCACCAGCCTCTATCTTGTAGTGTTTTTTTTTACAGAGAACAAAGTTAACTTGCGTACAATAATTCAAATATCAAAGATACAAAAAGAAAACAACCTGTCCCTTTCATTTTCCAGTTAGTCGATTCAAGAGACAAATGAACACCTTTATTAAAAAGAATATTTCATTTCAAACACTCCACAACGCTTTCCTTTCGATAATGAATACTAGGCTGTGTATGACTTGTGAATGAAGGTAAGAAGGATCTGAAGTAAGTGACTTGAGCAATGTTAATCAACGTTGAATGTAAGTCGTGGGACTGTTGTTTGTACATGTATTCGATAAACCGATAGAATAACGCACTTTCTAATATTCATATGTGTTTGTATCAAATACATGTCACAATAACTGTACATGTGTAATAAGTGTGCCCATTTGAAGTAAAAAGATGTAGATGGTTTTAGGTACTTCGCGGATGAGGTTTTACTTTTGCTCAATAACTCGGTATTGGCGGCAGGTTCCCGGTCCAAATACAGGCACCGCTCAGGGAAATTGAAACGGGAAAAACCCTATGGAGGTTACTTTGAAACACAGTAATGTTGGAAAGTTAATGCTGCTTAGCCAGATCGCGGATGTCTAAGGAGTAGAAGCGGTAGCGTGACCAGGAAAATAGTTGGGCGTAGGGGAAAGCAGAACTCATTCTTTTGATTTATGTCCCTCATTAGTAGGTCGTAATGTTTCATAAGGAAGAATCAGTAGGCCTGACATGGAGGCCGGGGGCTAATAAGGAGAAAAATGTAGATCATAGTGAAGGCGCCTGCTCGTATATATACACTAGGTAATCCTATCAGCGTGTTCAGGGAAACAGAGGCTAACTTAGTAAGGCTGCAGGCAGGGGGTGGTATGGGGGAGACCCTGACCTAAAACCTGTTCTTTACCCCAGGCTACATAGGCTGCATACATTGACGTCGGTATCTCTGATAGGGTAATTATACAATGACTGTTTCTGCCACCTGTTTCATTAAATATCAGACATAAAAAGGGTCTAGGTGAAGGTTTTTCTCGCCGTTTTTTGTGCCAGCCTAGTGTTTACCATTGCGCGGGAAATTTCAGAGCTAATGTGTGCAGCGCGTCCGGGATTCATAGGAGAAAAAGAAGCTTGACATTGCTAAATACAATGATGCAGAAATTGTGTGATGGCGAGCGACAACCAGACACGTCCCAGTATATCTGCATATAATTGATGACCCATAACGAAGACGTAAAAATATGTCGAACTAGATGCATTATGAATCATTTTTGACAGTTCCTTTGTTATCGCCTTAGGGGGGCCGTGGCCTGGGTCTTACCATGGTGTATTTCTAATCTACTGCTGCCCTTGTTCTGTGTTATCAGTGGCCTATATCACATGCCGTGGATAATGCGGACTGTAGAACTGATGAAGCCAGCAGGGTGGGAAGACCCTAGCCTGGCAGATAAGGCTGAGATAGATGGCGTCCCCAGCAGCAGGGATAGACAGGACCACCTGGGTCTGACGGCACGACCATTAATCAGCACACCAGCGGCTAATCCCAAGGCAGTCGTTGGGCCCAACCCAACGGTGTCCCTTGCATCACCCATCCTGGGTCCCTTATCCCTAGGCAGGGCGATAACCGTCCATGCGGGGTGGTCCAAGACACGCCCGCATCACACGCATGTTGTTGGTTTACATCCCCAATTAGAGGCAACGACGTGCAGGAAAAAGATGCCTATGAGCAGACAGAAAAGACGTCGCGTGCAACCTGCTTTACCCCGCGCCTTCCTGCTTAGATACTGGTTGATCAATATAGGACAGGGAAGAAATTGGAAAAGAAGTTGTTTTGATAATCATGTCTTCATGCTATCTCAGCTTACGACTCTAATTGGCTATAACGTTACACGCTGCTGATAGGTCTCGTCCGTCATGCTGGCATTGTAAGGGCCGACAAATGGTTGCAGGCGGCTCTTTAACTGAGTAATTACCCTGCAACGTCTGAACCAAAATGGTTGCAATCATTTTACGGTGGTAAGCCTCCAGCAACCCTGTAGGCTAATTACAGGGACCGCTTCTCTATCAGGCGGATGGAATTGTCAGGCTGACGATTGCTCATTGATAGAGCTGATACCGTAGACACTAATATTGGGTTCATCATTAGGCATCAAAAAGCGGCTGTCATCAGTCATGTATAGGAAATTATAGATCAACAGTCCCTACTGGGGGTTGACAGTGTTAGCCTTCCTAGGAGTCTCAGGGGGCGATGATCGTTTTAAGACCCTGCGTCACAGGTTAAAAGTTAATGGATGTTTCAATCCCAGGCGCCATTAGCTCGACGTAAAACACAGACACACAGGAGGGGGGGGGGTACTTCTGTTGGAAACTACATGCACTATTTCTCTAATCAGTAGAAAGGATGTTATTTGCAGTTAAATGCCACGTGCTAGTTTTATAAACTCATAATCAGCGCTTTCTTTGTGGATCTTGAAAAATATATGGCCAAAGGGCCGATGTCCTGTCACCGCCATACGCGTCTATAAAAACATTGTGCTGTTGACTGGGACTGTGGCCAAAGATATATTTATATACAGCTTTCAGCAGACGGTTTGGCAGGTCCCATGGCTCCTTGGAGTGATAGCGAAATTCGATCCAACTCCTCGTGTTTTGTGGGCGAGGCAGATGTCTCTTACATCTTTTATGTAACCCTCTCCTAGACTGACGTAAGCAAGAGAGACGGAGGACCAGCAGTGGGGATGGTTGTAAGTAATGCGATAGCAGAACCGAATAGCAAAGGCATACATTTTAGACAGTCCGAGAGTGTGGTGGCATAAACACGCCAGAATGTATAAGCCCAACAGTAGCCTAACCACCTGGGGAAAGAGTGGATAGGAGGAAAATCAACAGGTAAATCTAAGGATATGTAAACACCCGGAACCTCTCTTGGTATAAGTTATTGACCTATAACCAGGACACTCATTTACCAGCTGGCATTTACTCAGGTTTCTATCGACCGAGTTATATACGTGACGCCGTACATGCAACAGCGTTTACACTCTGAAGAGTGTCATACGACGTTAGCTGTATAAGATCAACTATGTAATGGACAAGAGTCAAAGTATTCGTTTAATATATACTACCCATACACACACATTGCATATTTATGTACTGCTATAAACGCAACAAGCTTCAAATCCCATGTTGTGCAAATGATTTTAAAATTTTGTGCAGGAATTCGCAGATGCGAGGGATGTGTACGATGTCGTATATCATAAAACCATTAAAAAAGTGACGTTGCATGAATAGGTTTCACTGTGTGCAATGTATGCTCCAAATCCTCATTTCCATATACTACTGACCTGCTGTTAAGAAGATGATATTCTCGCATTTATCGTGAAACAAATCTAGGCGACTTATTGCATATATAAGCACGGTCGACTTAGAACTATGCATGTTTTTTTCTATCTATGTCATTTCCCATGTAAGGTCTGATCGATGCTGTGTCTAGCGGGCGACGTGGCCGATATTCAGTGCGGCGTCTTCAATGTGTTTGACATGGTCCTAATAGATTATGAATGATGGGGGGTTTAGCGTAGGGGTCCCTGGTTTCGTATCGCCTGCTATCAGAATGCCATACAGTTGAGACCTGAAAAGGGGAAGGATGCTCCGCAGGGGACATTATTTTTAATTTACTTTAACTTAGCAAATAATATAGTAAGTATTGTATGATTGGCATACATGTATACATTAGATACATATATTTTCAGAATCTTATCCCTTTACCAAAACTTACCTGGTATGCGTTTTCTTTGAGAATAAAGTGCACATTCAGTAACAGTCATGGGAGCATAACAATCACACAGGCCTATTTGAAAATCTGATATATAATAGATTACATCTTAAGTCTCTTTAAAACACTTTCTCCCCATGCTAACATACAGAGGCTCTCGGTGTAATCAATATAGTCTAGGCCTTTAGTCGACTGTCGGACGCTGGTGTCAGGTGCCCGGATGGACGCTGGGACGGCCGGAACACAGGAGGTAGGCCATTGGCATTCAGGTGAAGGTCAGGCAGGTCGTTGGAGGATCTATTATCTCTGCTGGCCCATACGAAGTATGGCCCCGCCTTAATAATGGACCAGCCCTAATTGGTGTCTTCCCCACCCCGCCGGAAGTGGGAAGAGCAGCTCAGCGGCGGGTGGGAGCTGCTCCTGACGACGCCATTAAAGAGGGGACGGCGGGGACCAGGGTGTAGAGGTGTGAGCCTTGTATAAAAACAAGTGAAGGTCAACCCTTAAGGGTGCACCCAGGTGTAAAGAACTGACCTTGTTCGGGGCTTAATGTCTGCGGGCATTGCTTATTGGTCTCGTTAGTTATTTAGTATCATCAGATGGGTTTTCATCACGTCCGCACTTTGTCTGAAAAAAAGAGTTGGTCTTTCCATACCATTAGGCAGTGTCATTTCAGTTGTCAACTTCAGAGTGTGAACCCCTGCATCCCAAGCCAATGTCGCAGAACGTCACAGGACTCTATAAGACGTCTCTGAACATTAGTGTTTTGCCGCTCCTTGTCTGGGTCATTGCGCAAGCGTTCGACGATTACGGAAGTATATATACAGTTATTGATCAGTAGCTCCGAAAATTGAAGCGAGGACTACTCAAATATCTCGCTTAACTCTTACCGAACCTTCGGTCGGGATCTAAGGATTCCCATGATGGTTTTTCAGGCGGTTCCACTGCCTTTAATCTTCATAATTGATACAGCTTCTTAATGTGTTTTACATAAAAGGTCCATAATAATATTTCATACATAATATATAGTCTAATATTAGAATGCTGTTACCGAATAGCCGCAATCTCACAGCATGTGGGAGAATTTCAGCATAAATATCCTTTACGGGGACATCGTCCAACAAACACACATTACATCTACATAGATTACCATGGAGACGTCGGGTCCAGTTAATATTGCCTTAAGCCTTCCGGCTTGGCGTGCGGGCCATTCCAGCGGCCATCATTAACGCCCTTCCTCCATGTCCATAACGTCGGCCGTAATTAAAGCCTGCTGTGGCCACTTGATGGTCGGCGTGGTAGGCCGGATGGTCCTGAGGTCATTATAACGTGACGCGGCGGGTCATAGGGCCGGCTTACACCCCCAATAACCCCCTCACATTGGACCTTAGGTCCCCACCTCCGGTCCCCTACCTCGTCAGTCTAAAGCCCTGCTTAAACCGGCCCCACTCACACAGCGGGCGTCAGTAATCCGTACAGGATCCGCTCTGCCGCTTGGGGGTCTGGGATATTTCTCTCCGATTTATTCTGAGAGTTGTGCCTCTGGTACATTTGTTTGGAAAAAAGGCATGTTGGTACTAATGGGCGGAGAAGGAAGTGAAATAATTAAGATAATCGATTTGAAGAGCTGGAGCTGGGACACGCGGCGAATATTACCCTTTATTCCCATCAGGTATTTATGACAGAGAGATTTATATTCAATGCGGGGAATAGCAGCGGGAAGGGAATTGGAGATGGCAATCGGAAGGTAAGGACAAAGACGCTTTCATCATAGAGATATCAATCTCCAGAGGGACACCCATCTCTTTCCGTTCGTCTCTGTTATGTCTGAGTACTGCAATGTAAAAGCAGGGTTTTTAATTTAGAAATAACTTTGGAAGAGTTCTCTAAATTGATGGGCGGCGGTCAGTAGTTTACATGGATAGCGGTAATTCCGAGGATTCCATTGGATCCAGTGGCAAAAGGTCAAGTACCAGTCGATCCGGTCCGCGGTCGGTGTTGTACAGGAGGGTAGGGGGAGGGCAGTGGGCAGTGGCCAGATCTGAGATCTTGACCAATTACTGTGGCCATCCGACAAACCCCGGAGGGACCGGTCAGTTGGTGATCAATCCCACTTAGACTGACACGTCCCCTTTCTGATCCGGTCCGACATTCAATTCGATCGCTTCAACTGGCCAAAAGAGGGGCGTGACCATCTGTGAGCATGAGGGGGAGGCGGTCGGGGTGACGGAGGATTTGTGCAACATAATCGGAGAAGGCTGACCGGCCCCTGGAGAGGGCGGATTAAGGGGACAGCCTCAATGTTTGCCGGCCAATAATCAAAACCAAGATGAAGCCCGCTGGCACGCGGCTCTAATTCTATTTGCCCGGAATGGAATGATTTCAAGGAAGAGTTGCGGCCGTGAAAGCATGCCATCGGCCTGGGGATGACTATAATTAATGGAGGTGGGACGCAAGACCGGCTCTGCCAGCCCAGTGAAGTAGAAAAAACTCCATCGGCCTCTTCCGTGGAATAATTAATTGAAATGAATTGAATCGTTAATTCGAATTGCGTGTCAGGAATCGTTACACCCGTCTACCCATCTAGTGTGGGTTTATCGACTAACGTTGCCTCCCCGTGGCGGCAATGGCCATTTTTGTCGCCTCTGCCGCCTTGGTCTGTGCTGAGACCGGCAGTCGAGAAGACCCCTCACTGCAGCATCGTGACTTGACTCGGAAGTCATGAGGGGAAAAAAACACACCTTAGCTGAGCATCATGACGCTGGGCACGGCACACACAAAGGGTGTTGTCCCGGGAAACACCATCATCATAAGACGTGCATGGGCACTTCTTCCTTCAGGGTGAAGAGTGAGTGGGCAATAGTGTTGTGCCTGAGAGGAGAGACTCGCACCGCCCTCGTATTAACTTCCCAATACACCTTATTGTTGTAAGTGCACAGAAGTCCCCTTTGTACCGATTCAAGCAATCAATTAAGAATGTTATGATATCATACAGTCCTATCGCAATTAGCCATATATGGCATGGGCAGGAGGAGATGCGCGTAGGTGCACACACACACACACACACACACACACACACACACACACACACACACACACACACATATATATATATATATATGCCATGACCGCCTCCATATATATATATATATATATATATATATATATATATATATGGAGGCGGTATATATATCAAATATGAATGTATGTACATGTGGATTTTCGTTCGATGAAGGTTTTATAGTTTTGAAAGAAGATCGATGGTGGTGTAGTAGAACGTGACCATCCATTGACATTGCTCTTGCGGTATTGTATGTCCCCATAAAAAGGTGTTTGTCAGAAATGGTAGGGAATATTATGCAGCATCGCAACCTTTATGGTCATTGGCTCTAATAACGTCAACATAAGTCAATACATATGCGTAATACATGTATTTCAGGTTAATTCGCTAATGGAAGTTTCCTATTAATGTATTACTTATCCATGCATATGATCCTGTGATTGCCAATTAAGCTGGGATAAAATACGTACGTGAATTGTATCAAAGAATTGGGACTAGACTTTCGCCAAAAGCATGATCAACACTTCCAGAATAATGATGCATATCTTAAAAAAAACACGTCATAAAACCTTAATTAGGTTGAGCGTTGGGAAGTAGAAAACGCCTTTATAAGTGTCGGCTAATGGGTTGGGGAAGAACTAGCAGAGGCAAGGTTTACTTGTAGAAATGCCATGACAAAATTGGTGATAAGTATTAAGTAATTGGAATAGTCAGAAGGGAGAGTAAATAAGTGTATGCAGAGGTTGCATTAGGCCTAGATGGGAATAACGGAAACATGAAACATAGATAAAATAGCTGCTCGCCGAGTTCCTAGTACGTGTACAATGTTTCTCTATAGGCAACGTCCGAAAAAGAATAAATGGGTAGCCGGTGACGCAGAAAACCCTTTGGCATTTGTAAACCAACCTATATCATATGTAAGCAAATATAGAATAATCAAAATGGTTCTGAGGTACATTCTACGTTAAGTGTTGCATATGGGTAGAAAAAAAGTGAAAAAACAAAATCGAAATTACAAGTTTAATTGTAATATTTTCTCAAAAGACAGGTGTTATTCTGTCCTCTTGAAAAAAATTGGCTCGTTAAACTTCTTCATAATAGAGATATGACACTTCAAAGATATATATGATATATTTGACCAAATGGGATAAAAGTTTTCTTTTATGTTCCTTTATTGAACAACTTAGAACTGATATGTGACCCACTATAACAATGTGATACCCCCTTTTTGTGAATTTCACATTGAAGAGTAGTATCTTAGCTTTCAAATGATACCAAAATTATCAAAATATGATAATTATTTATGGAGTTAGAGTCATAGTAACATAGGAGTGTCAGTGTTCCTGAAAACTATTTTTTCACTTGGCCATCTAATGTGGAGTATATAATAGATACCGTAAAGGTAAAATCTCTCGTAGATACTATTTTGGCAAAATCACCACCACTGATTCAAAAATCAATTAATTGATATCTGGTTTAAAATTTTTGAACATGAAAAATTTCACCGGTAACTGTGTCTAGCTTGAATTGATCAATTTTATAATAATTTGCTATCAGTGGTAGATATATCATTTCAAAATCTGTCGTAGATACATCTCTCGTAGATACTATTTTGCTATTCCTGTCCTCCTGGAGCCTTTGATAATGAATTTGGATAACTAAAATTCAGGATATTTAAGTTTGAATAGTAGATCTATCATAATTTCTTTGTTTTTCTCTTCTGAATAATCTCTTTCATTGCTAAACCTCATCTCTCGTAGATACCCCCTTAAATATATGGGCAAAAAGTGCATATTATAACAGTCAGACAATTTTTATTTTAATCAAAACATTATCTTTCAGTGTTTTTTCTAATGGGGCTAAGTGCCCCAGACATTTTAGTACAGAAAATACAGGCCTAGCATTATTTTCTGAACCAAAATGCCTAGTTTCTTTAAAAAATCTCTCGTAGATACTAAATAGAGTGGACATTTTCCATTAAAGTAGAAAAAATATACATTCTTAGATTAGGATACATTAAAAATCATAAAACTGTAAGGAGTTATAGTAAGAACACAGCACAATATGAAATTGGGCTGTAAATTAATTATTTTGACATCTACAGTATTAAAGGGAAAAAATAATTCTCTGTGGACATGGAGTTTTGAGGGTTTTGAGGGTGCATGACACTTAAACAAATTAAAAGTTCAATTTTAACACATACCTGATTAACATTCCTATATATCAAAGAATTGGTTTCAACATAAGGATCTTAGAAATTTGAATTGCCAAGAGAAAATGAGTAAGTGAAAAAAGTTATAAGCCTTTCAATGTTGAAGACACCCAATGCAACACTTAACAAGAATGGAACCTTTGTTAAAAAATCTTATATAATGCTACAATTGAAGTTTTGCATATGTGGATCAGCCCATTAGTACAAGCTATGTGGACCAATACTGCCAATTTCTACGTGGAAGTACTTATTTTTGAAATAAAATAGAGAAACAAAGACAATGGTTTCCAGCCGTTCATATCTGAGCATATGGTACGTAGTAGCAAAGATAAATGCCAGCAATTAAAACTGTGAAAAGATGCAATTAATCTGATCCCTCTTCGTCCCGCCTATCCTATCATCGTCTATTTCCACATTTGCTGACAGCTCTTTCAAAGCAACAGTCTCTTTTGCTAGACTGCTTTTTCTTTTTTATCTCCATATTTCCCCTCGCCACCAAACTTTGCCTCCTCTTCCTCTTTCCTTCCGCCCCTTTTTGCCCGCCTTCTATCAGCGGCGGATGATCTTATCGGCGGCCGTTCATTACGACCATCCCGGCGGTTGGTAATGGCTTCATTACACCAGATATTAGACGTGTCGCCGGTGACGTCGGCCCGCTCCCACGAGGCACCGGGACGCACCGGGCCACACCCGCCCGGTGGCGCTGCAGTAGAGACGCTTCTTCCGGTATATCGGCCAACCTATAATGGTTGTCCGAGTTTGGGTACAGACGGGTGTAGGGTACGATCTATGACCGGGGATAGTCTTCGTCCGGTCTGTGTCTCCTAGAAGACCCATTGCTTCTTCTCAGCAGCCAGGTGTTTAATTCTCGAGGAGTAGTGACAAAATTCATTATTCTATGTGAAAGTTTCATTTCATTATCTCTACACTGTAAAAATGACGTTTAGAATTTAAACATGTTAATGGGCTAAACATGTTTATAATCTAAACACAAGAAGTCTCATGTATTTAAAAGCTAAACACTTGTAATTCCTAAACATGTATGGATCAGATATGTTTAGAATATAAACATGTGAAATTGCAGGTGTTTAAAAGCTAAACACTTTCTACTTCTAAACATGTGTTGGAATAGATATGCTTAGAATCTGAACACATCAAATTACAGGTGTTTAAAACCTAAACACTTTCTACTTCTAAACATGTATTGGAGCCACCTTCATTTACCATGTGTGTAGTTAAACTGTACTCCACCAGGTGACACTGAATGCCAATGCTCTGTAGTTCTTAGAGATTTCTTCTAAATGTTGATATAAATTCATTATAAAAAAAAGGGAACAATCTAGGTATACTGTAGAGTGTTTAAGAAATGTATATGGAATACATTAGAAGTATTTTTAGTTTAAGGAAAATGATTTTGTTCGAGGTTTTGACAATGTACTTTGTTTAGACACCTTTTCCATATGCAGATAGACATTGGGACTAGGGTATGGGTGTAATAGTTCTGGGACCCACTAGAGGTAGCTATGCTCTACTTCAGTTCAGTTCTAAGTCAATTTTGCATTTCTCCATGCATAATGTTGAAAGAGGTTTAACTCTAGGATTGAACTTTACCTCTTTGTTGATCAATTGAGATCAGGAAACATGTTTGCCTCTCTGAATTGTAGGTACGTAACATTCCAGCATAGCATCAGTAAAAATGACCAAAGGAATTGGTTTTATTGATTTAAATGCCATATAGTCTTTAAAGCTAGAAATTATTTGCTAAACATCAAATAAATCCTAAGCATTTAGACTATAAACACATTGAAGACCTAAACACTTTAAGGTAAACACCTAAACATCACACATTTCTAAACACTTAACCCTAAACACCAATAATTCTAAACATGTATAGGGAAATAAAGTGTTCCAAAACTGGATGCGCCGAAGTGTTTAGGAAAGTGTTTAGGCTCTAAACACTTGTTTTAACAGTGTACCCTAACGACCTCGAGAGTTCCAACTTGGAGTACAACCTCCCTGCAATATTTTTAGCATTTAATCAGAAAAGTATATCACAACATCTTCCTTTGCACTTTCTCTGTTCTGAATCTTCAGGGAAATTGCAGAAGGTTTAGTCAATATGCTGTCACAATTTGATGTAATAGAATTATGTGAACCTGTGTTCAACGCCAAATGGATCTGATTGAATTCGGAATAATCCATCAGAAATCCATGAACAAACATGTACATGTTGGAAAAGCCTACCGGCTATGTACGCAACGTCATGTTTGCGATTTTGCCTGTACAATTAAGACTTTGTAAATGAGGTCGTTTGCATAAGATCAACTATGCACACGAACGGAATCAATGCGTCATTTCATGCACTTTTCTTGTAAAACCTAGGTAACATCGGGAGCATATGAATAACACAACACGTTCCTCATCTGACATTTGGGTTCATAAAATTATGATAGAGCCCGTGTTTATGTGACAACATCACACAACCTTGTTAAACTATGGATACGTGACAGGACTTTGGGAACTGAGCACATTGGGATAAATTGTACACAGGAAGCAAATTTCATGAAAACAATATTAAGACCACATTGTCATGTATATATTATGAAACGAATAACTTCTGTGTTGCACAACGGTTTGACAAGCTCCAAATCCCCATTTATGTATACTACTTACAGCAATTTATCTTGTCGCGTATATACAATTAAGTCAATTTAAGCAACAAAGTAGAAGATATGACCTATGAGTATTCAATTCATACTTCGATAGCAACATTAGTAGGTCATTGTAACACGCTTACAAGAACAAAAATGATAAATCCCACTTCAAAGAAACCCGAAAGGACCATATCCAAAGGGAAAGCTAATAAGGTTAGAAAAAGAGCAACATAGTCTTATAATTATGGTCATTAATATTTGCCTGTCGTTGCCAGAGGCAGCAATTACGAGTCCAGGGAACCTCACTACAATAGAAAAAATAGCAAAAAGGAATCCCGGAAAATCCCCAAACATTTCACGTAATCTTACAAATTCTTATAGATTGCTTCAAAGGTAAAAGTTTATTGAAAAGTTTTCTTTATTTAATTAAGATGCGTCAAGCAATCATATCAATCGGATGAAATAGGGGTTTCAATACTTTGAATCATAGTCTTCACATTGATTTGATCTTAGGACAATTGGAGCAATATACCCAGGTACGGAAAAAATGCCTTTCCGAAATAAACTGAGGCATAGTGGATAACTCCCTATTGGCTTATTTCAGTTACTTAGCCCAATAGCTATGATTTTATAATCCTGAACATAAATACGTACATACAACCAGCCATCCAAACATACGTATATATACACACGTACATTCATTTATATATACATATACACATGTGCTTTCCAAGAAATGTGTTACAGGTTTAATCACGTCACTTTGCGCTCAAACATTTAAACCATTAGATCATCATCAGTTCTTATTTAGTCAAACAAGATATAAAAGGCAAGACTCCAGGAAAGATGTTTTTTAAATGACTACCGCTTCTCTCAACATACACCTACGTCAGTGGTAGAAAAAACGTCCACATAAAAGAGACTCTTCTATGTAGAAGCCAACCAATGGTTTCTGCGAAACGCAAATTATGGTTCTTTCAAGCTCATGAGGCCTGTCTGTTTTTCCCCTCCCAGGGTGCCCGTTACTAAGGTAACGCCATGGCGCAGCAGGGCGCCTCTCATCCCCAGCTTTGTGTGGTGTCAGCCGAGTCGGGCGGGCGTCCTCCAGGCTGGGCGCCACGTCACAAGCACCCGTCTCTTGCCTTTCTCTAATCACGTCGATATCACACGTACTGGAGGAAGGGGGCCAGCCCAGGAGGAGTCGACGACCGACGGAGAGGAGGGAGCGGGGGCAACCGCTGTGTGGCATAAATATAAGGCTGTAGTGAGTTGTATTTCGCTCATAATTCACAAAATCCACACCTGTGGTACCCCAGTGGTCACTGTTTACGTGACAGTCTGTCTGTAGATAAAACCTAGAAGGGCACAGGTATGATAAGGTTGGGTGGGGTGGGGGTGGGGTGGGGGTGGATTATGATTGCAGTCGTTTCACACCCTTCTATTGTAAGAGTAAAGCCTGGTTCTCACTGAACGTCTTTTAATTTTTGTCCCGGAAAGACTACTAATGATTGCAAATGATTTGGAAATTTTCTTTTCAACTAAATGACCAAATACTAGGTATCTAACCAATTCTCTTCAATTACCCAGAAGGGCAATAAACAGGATACAATAAGTTTAATTACCTTTAATTGATCTTTGGCTTCAGCTGTCCAAAACAGGTAAGATATAGTGTAGTTGATAAAGCGTTGCTTTTCTCAGTCGTTTACTGTCATTAACTGTCATTTACAGTCGTCTAAACCATTAATATTGTGTTTCCCCTTGAACAATTTTATTAAAGATTATCACCAATTACTGAATATTCAGCTGTCATTGATCGTCGAAGGCTCGGCTGAGCATTGTTTCAATTATAGCTTGACCCCATTTGAAATCAAAACTCATACCTAATAACAGATAAGATCCTATAGGTAAAGCTCTTTTAAGGGCCTCTCATATGTTACCCAGCCAAAGATATGACGTTCTAATAACGTTGCAGCAACGTTCTGGATTGATTCTTGTTATGTTACACTGTTAGGTTGCAGTGACACTCAATAACATCACTGCAACCAACTGTTGAGACATCAAATTGTCATGTTCTGATAACATTCTTGTAATGTTTTTTATGAAGCTAATAGATGTCACAATAACATTCTGTTTAGGTTAGGTCGGCACCTAACCCTATATAAAATGGTCACAGTAACATTATGTTTAGGTAAAGTTAAGATCTGAAATAATCAGTGCATCACAATGTTCTGTTTAAGTAAGGTTGGGACCTCCCCTGGTCAGGAGGTCACAACAATGTTCTGTTTGAGTGAGGTCTGGACCTCACCTAATCAGAATGTCACAATGACTTTCTATTTTGACTTGATCTTGACCTTACCTCACCAAAATGCTATGATAACATTCTGTCTTGGTTAGGTCTCAACCTCCCAGAAAAATAATGTAACATTCACTTGACATTTAATATGCTTTATAAGAGAATAAATATATATTCCGGTCATCTATTTCGAATACTAGGTAATTGCAATATGCCTGGTGCCAGTCTGACACAAATATGAAGAATTCGGGACAGAAATTGAGTGGACGAATACATTTGCCCCACCAAAGGAAAACGTGCTATTTGCGGTCGCAGACAGCCTAATGTCTGCCCAGAACATCTCCTGTAAACAAGGTAAGTCGGCCTATATGTATCCACGTTCTATGTAGGCAGCCAATCTCTTTTCTACCCACCCTCAGATCCTAACTTCATAATGTAATTTCATCTGATCAGTATCCAACACGAAGAAGCTGCACAAAACTAACTCAATCATATCCTCAGCAGGACTAAGGAAAATGTAACGAAGTATACCTACATGGCCTTCTATTGAATTGCGTCAGCGTACATGTCTTCTCTCAGACCCATTAGAATATCAAATCTAATACATGCATTAGATTAATGGAAATCACAAGAATAAGATTCAAACCGGCTGGATTGTTTTTAAGTCCACTTTAAAAGGAGAAATTAAGAAAAAAGTGACTGAATAAAACACGCAAGGAGTGAACCTTTAGATGAAGGCTCTCCAATTTGTCATCTAATTAATCAGTAGACACTTTCATCTTGAGCTACTGTTACGTTCTGTTCATGGTGAGATGAGAAAAAAACACTTAAACTATTGCTAGGTGCATGCGGTCTAGACTTATTGCATGCATAAGCGAATGTTTACGGCGAAGTCATATTATAGATAATCATGTGTTTTGTATTTATTTTCTAGGTAAAAATGGTGCATTTATATCAATTCTGTACAATCAGATATTCATCAAAATCCCCGAAGAACTGGTTTTTTATAAAAATTGCTTGTGAGTAGAAATTTATATTTTGTTATACTGTTTCGGACTTTGGATAAGGGGAGTATGTCATATAACAATCATGTCTTACTCGTTCGCAACAACATCTGTTTGGAATTGAAATTATACATTGTACCCTGAAATAGGATGAACTGGATGTACTGAGATGGAAATTAGTTTTGAAATTTAGACGCGTGAGGATAGTGTTATGATTGATAGTGTTGACTGATCAATTTGTTCAACTATAATGAGTATTACGTTAATAAAAACTTTCATCAATAGAGTATTTCATAATGCCTAATTTGAGTTTATTGAAATTATATCTATGCAAGGATTTCTCCAAATTATATATAAATATATACAATGTTTTTGCATACATCTATATTAAATATATTTTCTGAAAAACACTGAGAATAATAAAGGAGGAAATAAACATAATTAGCGTTGTTTAATTTTAATTATTTTATGTGAATCAAACAATTAAATAACATCAAAAAATACATCGACTAAGTAAAATAGATATACCAAGCCCAATGTATGTCATATCATAGAAGGGACATTAATTATGTTATACGTTTATGACAATGGTGGTTTTATCCCCATGACTTACACAATATACTCCTTTCTTCAGATGTGACATGAGTTGAGCTTTCATTCTAAAGCTAGCCTCCCTCCTTCGTCTGCAGCTGGAAAATTTATCTTGTAGCCCTTTACCATGTTCATAACAATTATCACACAGAACAACAATGTTGTAATCAAGCATATTTTATTCTGACGCATAAAACTAACATTGATGCCATACTTGAACGATGCATACGAATGGTATGTAGCACCCGATACCTATTCTAACCAAACCCAAACTGGAAACAAATTCGCGCAAAGAAGGCTTCTGAATACTGCAAACCTAAGATCCTCATGTTCCAAAAGGGTCCCTGAAGATGTTCACTAATGTGCGTGGAATGTGAACATGAATGTCTCTCCACAAACCTAGCAGTGGTTATGAAAATCAGGTTAAGAGATATAGATGTACAAAAAGACCGACGATAAAACAACACATTTATGGTGGAGTTGGTAGTCATCGGATATAACAGCAACACTTGTGTATGGATCATGCATTAACACACACCCATACTCCTGCCTCGCCCTTAGACGTAGCCATAGGGAAACGTATCCAGGATTGATTGGCTGTCAGTGCAGAATGGCCTGAAATAATACAAGAACAGGAGCAAACCATAGTCACAGGATAAAAAACATCGTGACAGAAAGAATAAGGACATAATCCCATACGTCGAATAGGAATCTGCACCAATAATATTACATCGAATCTCCCATTGGCTCAATAACCCTCATAGAAGTAGAAATACACTGTACACACATTACCATTCGTCGACGTACTATTTAGCACATAACAATAACTATACATGTTTTCATATGATGATCAAATACTCGGTATAACAAGGTGGTTGATGTTGTACACTCCATTCACGCTGCTGGTAAGCACTGGTCCAAACCAGATTCAGTTTATTAAACATTTTGGTTCCTGCAAGTGGCCTCCCCATCCTTTAGCTCGGCTGGGTTGGAACAGTTCTACTGCTGGATATACGTTATAAAACCTTGAGCAAAAGTGGGTCGCACCTGACTCAGGGCCTTAAACATTTTAAATCAGAAAAACTGTGTCACAAACCACGCATGCGCGCACTTCATTTGGGGCGCCATCTAACGGCATTCACACGTCACTTCAGGAAAATTAAAAAAAGGGATCTAGATTGTGACAGTTAGAATGTAACTACAAATATATGCAGGACAATGAAGTTTGTACATTGGACACTTCAGCTGCATCAGACATTTGCAATACATTTACACAACTCGTACTGAAATCTATGAATGAGATGAATTTATATCAATAAGCAGCATAATCTCTGGAAAAAATGTTCCAATATGGTCTTCGGAAATTTCAAATCACGGACACAGCTATTTAATAACTACATGATCTCGGAATCATAATTCAATAAACTTTTAATTTACATAACATAAATGAGAATAAACACGAGTTTCTATATATCTTATGCTATCCTCATTAACTGTGTAAAAGAGTATTCTTTTCTTGAAAATAGGTAACAACCCACTTGGAGGCGCAGCACAGGTTACCATAGTAACCTAACGCAGCTGCCGAAAATAACATTTTGTCTATGTATATTCTCATGAGATTCCCATGGCGAGACTCCACAACACGCCCTGTCAGTGGTTCGTTGTTTTGTGTGTGTTTGTTTTGGTCGACTATAGCTAAAATACTGAGTACCATAGCTACACGCCTAGATCATATAAATACTTGTGCCGACCTGTGCACGTTGTAAAAAAGAAGTTTGTGGTGTGCAACGCGCGGCTTCTTCTCGCTTGTTGCCCCGCACTGAAATGTAGAAGAGATATCTTTTGCGGCACCTCTGGTGTCCAGGGCAGAGTAATTTATCCCATACTCCTGTGTACTATAATGTTACACGCTTTAGATCCGAAGGAAATCCTTTTGATCTGTATGTAATAAGATGATTATTTCATCTTCTCCAATGACACCTTTGGGCCCCAGAGCGGGTTCCTACACCCACTGTTGGTACACATGGAGCCTTGCACACAAGACCAGATTCCACCGATGCTCACATGTGCAACACCAGGGCTTTTTTTTCGCTTTTGGTGCTTCACATTTATGCAATTCGTATCTAGTCTCATCCTGTGCACGCGGCTTTAATAGCCGGGTGTTAGTGAATAGGAAAAACCTCCCGTCGTACTTGTTATGTGTCCCCTATTGTGTCCTCAACAAGAGGACACCTAAAAGGGGCACGGGGAGATGGACGATGCCTTCCCCATGTTGGCCAAGATCACTTTGCCAAAGCCTGGGGGCAGTAATACACATTTCAAATAACTCCTGTATTCCAATGTCTCCGCCGATGAGACGGCTATACAGGCCTTCTTCACTTGGTGGCCTGGACGGTTAGGCCATCCAGACACATAGTATATCAACAGAGGTCACGGCATCCAAGAGGGAAAAAAGCTTGAGAAATCCACTCAGAGCAACAGACGACTCCACACACACTACATCCGGCAGGTAACAACAATGCTTATTTAAAGGTTGGGTCCCGACACAAAACTTCTGGTTTAATCTAGCATATACACTGTACACTTCACTCCCCTTCCATTTAGCCTCAGTCGGCTCACCACATGATGTTCCACTCTCTTCACATTGCGTATAAAACTCCAATTCTGATCCAGGACATACTAAGATGCGTAGATCCAAAAGATCTGGTGTTTCTCAGTAAAGTTGTTATATCTCCAGTTGTATGAGATGAAAACTGCGCCACCGTGGCACATACTCTGCATTTGTTGATGTTAGGTTTGTTGCTGCTATTCATCTGCTATCCCGGTAAAGCTGTCACACTTTCTGATTGCTGGAGATTCCTCAAACCTCCTCGACGTCGCGATCCTGTGCGTGGATGTTTAACCAGGACGATATGGTCTCGTTGTTCAGCTTAACCCATTTGATATTAGAGCTGCAAGGAATAATAATCATAGAAATGAAAAAGGGTAAGCTATGTTCATCTTTATTTGTGTGCTACCGAGTGGATAAAATATGTATAACCAATTGGGGAGGAGGTACGAGGTAGGTTATCAACCAAAGGTGTGGAAGGGATATCAGCCTGAGGGCTGGTCCCTGGTTCGTTATGGATTCATCATACCCTGGCAATATTTTAACGTGAATTCTTAAAGCTTAGACTAACTGAGCACGTAAAACTTTTTTCTACTGCTAGAACTACTTTCCTGTACCAGTGATGCATTAAAGTCGACCGTATCACCCTATGGTAAGATAATTATAACCTTCAAAATGTTTTGGGAATATTAGGTCTTGATAATATACAGACAATGCTAGATCAATTATTCAAAAAGGTTATGGTATCATGAGTATACATTTAGTAGGAAAATCGATTGAAATATGAGGCGATAGAAAAAGATCAATTACCGAATAAGAGCAAGTGAGTTGTCAGCAGCTTTGCGAGCTACTCCAGCTGGAGGACTCTCTCTGTACAAACGCTCGAGCTGGAGAACATGTATTCATGTAGTAATACATGGGCACAAAAGCATGTTTAAACACAGTATTTTCAAAAGAAATTACACAATGAAGACATTAGAGAACAGACAATTAGAAACAGGTATAGTATTCTGCAAAAGTGAATCAATACTTCTATTTCGATCATTCAAAAGGAAATGTAATGCTATGGGTTTCATCTATAATTCTTTTAATTAATAACATCTTAATCTAATATCCCGTTATGCTTTTTAGATGCATGTGGATCATTAAATTTTGTTTCTTTATGACTCTGGTTATCTTATTCTGCACACAATACTCACGACCTTTTCAATCAAACGAATGACAATTTAGTATTAGGATCATAATAAAACAGATTAATTCAATTCAAGGACTGGTTGATACACCTATAGATATAAAAGTACATAGAAGAAGACACTCTCATACTTTAAGATATCATCATCATTCGGTCCTGGGAGTTAACATCGGTACAAAGTAGAAATCAGAACTTACTTGTTTGTATTCATAATCGGTATTTATCAAGGAAGTGGTTGCATAAATTATGTCTCTCAAAAGGAAGGCATCCATCCCAAATCTGTAAATTAAAAACGTGGGTAAAAAACCTAATTGATTGAAAAAGTGAGATATTTCTTTTTCATTTTTAACATTTTTCATCTTGCTCCTTTTTCCCGAATATTTCAATTACTCATCATTAGCTTTAATCTGTACTATTCCAATTAGTTCGTTGCAAGCATCAATACAGATGCAGTACCTTTAAATAATATATATGTATTTGCCATATAACATCTTTTTTTCATTACAGCTATTACAGAGTATGATGAATTACATTCTGTTTGAAGAAAAAGGTTTGATGAGGTTCATTATCTTAAACGTAATCACCCATCTACACGTAATTAGTCGCCTCCCAGAACGCCACTGACCTTCTATTTATTTCCTCCCAGTTTGTAAGAAGGAACTGCAGCGCCACCGAGCGGCCCAGAGGAGTGGAGGCAAAGTACCGGAACAGATTCCTGACATCCTGCATCCGAATTTTGGAGCTGTTCAATGACCAGCGGGCAAATCTGGCCGAGAATGTAAGAGAACGAAACATGTATAACTGTCTTCTGTCCTCGTGGAGCATTTTGAATGACACACAG
Source organism: Lepidonotus clava (assembly GCA_936440205.1). Taxonomy (NCBI): domain Eukaryota; kingdom Metazoa; phylum Annelida; class Polychaeta; order Phyllodocida; family Polynoidae; genus Lepidonotus; species Lepidonotus clava. Next base: position 22,469,747 of record OW387134.1, read on the forward strand.
GACTCTATTCCGAATATGGTAGCTGTCCACACTGCTAAGAAAATAGAGTTTTTAAAACTTAATGCTGATGCCTTTGGTCAGTAAATCAAAACTGGATGTCCTCTGCTAAAGAAAATTTAAATCAAGATGTTCTCCAACCCGAAAAAGGGGATAAATATGTAGACCATTAATTTGTTTCTTTCCTTTATGACTCTGGTTATCTTATTCTGCACACAATATTCAATCAAGACCTTTTTAATCAAACGAAAGACAATTTAGTATTAGGGTCATAATAAAAGAGATTAATTCAATTCAAGGACTGGTTGATTACTCAAAGAAATCGATTTGTTTGAGCATCGGGGGAGGTTGGATGTGGTGGAAGACGCTTTTGAATCAGTCAAAAGACTAGATGATCAGACACCGGCAGTGTCCCTCCTTTAACCAAGACTTCCCGCTGGGATTACTTCTCGGGAGATAGGAAATATCTGTACTTACTAAACCCAAACTGTGCTGTTCATTCACTTATTAGATTATAATACATCCCATTAAAGTGCATCCTTTTTGGCTGAAATAGGCTTCATTATGAGAACAATCATACGTTGGAATTCGATTTTAGTTAAGTCCATAGCAGAACTCGCAATAGTAATTGGGTTCGTTTAAAATACAAATTAAACGGTCGCCTTAGTACATTGAAGAAGGGTAATGGATTTTATCGACCAAAGGCAACATCCTAATGTATTGTGACTTTTAATCACAGCATTCATTAAAGTAGTAAATGAAATTACAATTATGTATATATAGGTTTCTGCCGATATTGAATTCTAATAATACAGTCTCATACATAGAGCCTGGCTAATATCTGCTTTCCAACATGTAGGTTAAATAATAAAAAAAGGAAATACAAAAAGAGTAGTTTCAGGACACACGTGACGTACACAGGGAAGAGGGTTTTGATAACATATATATACATTGCCAATGATAAAGAAAAACATACAGAAGCTGCACGCATCTCTTTGATACTGATACCCAGCCGGTCGCTGATCAAATAACATGGACAACAAACCAGGCTGCGAATCAGCAACGTCGGATACAGGATTTGAAAAAAGCGGTGCGCGCTTATATCAGTTGACCATCACTAATGGCGTTGGCCGAAATGTATGAGCCTCACCCCAACTCTAAAAAAACGGAGGGGCGCTTATATTTAGGCCTAGCCAGTCTTATCATGGAATACACATTAACAATTAGCAATATTATGATTGTCTGTGCTACGATTTTGAGGTGAAAGCTCATTGCTGAGCTTTTTGTGTAGTCTTATAGTATAGCTGCGGTAAAAACAATTGGCTGTCGATTGAAATCTTAGAAATTGTGGGGCTATTAAATCAAAGCAAATCTAGACAGGTGTCTCCTAAGAAAACAGGAGGATGTAGTTTTGTTTTGGGTAGTGCCCCCAATGCGACCTCCCCTTATCCACCACTGGTAAGTCTGAGGTACGGGAGGGTTATTTTTGTATTAAATATATATATATATATATATATATATATAATATTAGAAGCCTAGACGGATGCGACATTAGGGCCGGAAGTGACTCACCTCCAGAGGAGCCAGGGTTCCTGTGTATAGGCCAATGCATTCATCATGATCTCTGCCTCCGAAGCTACGTTTGTCGACTTGGACTTGAGCCAGACGTGATTCCATTCTTTCTCCCCTCCCTGCTGGATACCAACAGAGTAGATGACCACGGCGTAGTCCGGTGGGATCCTGCGGCCGAGAATAGAAACCTCTTTAACACTGAGCCAGCATTTCTCAGGAAGGGGCTTGTTGTTAGGAAGATGGTGTTTTAGATCTTCATTGTATGATAGGAGGGGTTTATTTCATAAGGAAGAATTATGTTTTATACCATTTTAGCTGAGAATATCTCATTTTTAAATAATCTATTCTATGTTTTTCCATTAGATTTACTTTTTTTCATTAGTGTACACTTATGTATTTAGTAGGAATAAATATGGTCAACACAAAAAAAAGAATAATTCACATATAATATTATGAGGCATACTTGCAGAAACAGTATTCAGAAAGAATATCCATTAGAAGAAGCAGTAACACTATGCATCGTTTTAGATTAGTATTTATTGATAGTTTGTACAAATTCTAAAACGAATCTGCAAGCTCCAAACGTCGTTGAACGGAGAAGACTTGCGTGAAACTTGATAAGACATTAAACTCATTGTCATTCAGCTTTTATTTAGGGACATATAATGGTAATATCTGAAATAGTATATTCTATAGCGATCTAAAACATTTAAAGGATGCTATACTCATTTCGGTCACTATCTGCCATCGAGTTCCATAGTCATTCTTTACATAATCTTGTGTACTAACTTACATGATTTGAAACTTGTTTTCCCATCAAGTTCGTAGTGTCTTCAAGAAAAACTTGTTGCCACGTACAGTTTTTACGGATCGGCACCCAGTTGATGCCTTCTTGGCCAAAATATTCCCTTTCCATTTCTTTGCAATAGCAAGGTAATTCTACACAAACAGTTGGCAATTTATGAGGGTATTAGGGCCCTTTCAGCAGAAGATACCCCCCCCGTCATAAAACTAATAGAAATGCATGAGAAACCCTCCCTTTTGTATTTTTGCCAAATATGCAGCCATGACTTTATAAAGGCTATGAAAGGTTCGAGCATTCGGATGACTGTGATTACCTTGTTTCGTAAGACATCCAAGACTCGAAGCTACTCTTGGCCCACTCAATGGCGTCGGGCACACCTGTTCCTGTGGCGGCTTCCAGAATTGTCCTTCTCAGATTACTGAAATAAATCAATAAAGTAGCATAAGTCTTATCCCACGAACAATGAGTTGTCACTTCCCCTATGCTGCTAGGTCTGTCACGGGGCTGGGCGATTACACACCTCACTCTGGTTATCTGTCCAGGCCCATTGTTAGTGGTCCATATCAAGTAACGAGATTGGCGTTCTGGGACCTCACCAGTGTCTACAGCGGATTATCCTTATGGCATAAGGGATAATGGGAATGGTTCTAAAGTGACAGTGCCCCGGGCGCAAGGCTTAGAGGGATGTAATTCTGAGGCCAATACAGCGTCGCTGAAAAGAAGCGTAGACAAGGGTGAACGTAAAAAAGTGCCAAAGCTGCTTGTCAGCAGGCTATAAATAAAATTACATTTTCTCCGGTGGAGATAAGGTCTGGCTGATGGGTCAAACATGCATGCTGGAAATTTGAAGCTTAGACAATAAAGCTATAAATTTTGAGAGAGCTATTCAACCATTGAACTCTTTAAGGAAAAAACACACTCACCGGTCGAGCAGGTCCCCTTGGTCTGACGTACCAACCCGACGGAAGGTCGGAGCTACCAGATCAAACACGTATTTCTGGAATAACAAAATTCCCATTAATCTTATTAAAAGCCATGTGTCTATTCCTCTGATTAAATAGGAATTGCCTGATGGCGCGATCCGAGAGCCACAGTTTTAGAGGGGCACAGAGAAATCAGCTCTTGTCTTTAGGAATTTACTTTCAGGAAACTCTTAAAGGCCATTCCGTTTCCTTAGCACAGTGGCTGTACAGAGAATTAAAACTAATGTTCATTCGATGTATCTTTCTTTTTAACTTAGACAATGACAAAATCGCCGGAAGTACGAATTGAGAGAAGCCTTGTTCGGCTTTAGCGCCCACGGAAGACGGAAGAAGCAATCATGGATATTGGCGTCGGCAGCGAGTTTACAATCCAACCATCTAAACATTTTCTCAGTGCCATTACTTTACACGAGAGGAAGACAATGAGACGATAGAACGAGCGCTTGGGAGACGCTGCAAAAACACACAATATCATTGATTGTGAGAAGAGTCGTTGGTTGGTTCTGATCCCATCTCATGCAACATTACACTTTGGCCCCCTACTACCAAAACGGTCTCCGCTTCCGGTCTCTACTTTATTGACGACTGCTGGGGTCGCATTGAGAGTCGGCCGACTTGGGCGCCCGCCTCCGGCCCGAGCCGTGTTATAAAGATACGGTTGCCTGACCGTCTAACATTTGTATTGTTTGCGGGAGGTGGCCGAACGCAGACACGGTTCTCAACTCTGAAGGGGCTTGGTCTTAAGGGAAGGGCTTGGGTAAGAGATTTATAGTGTCAGCTCCCAGACATGAGGTTAGAAAAGCTTATTCAAATTTACAATAAAAATATAAAATGGAAGCTCAATTCTTTCCAATTCAGTTACCATGTAGGATGTAGGATGATCTATGCTATTATCAATTTATTTTTATATTGTTGTAGATACATTGAATGTCCTGGAACCTGAATTTCCTATTGGTTTCCAGCTGCCAAAGTCTTTAAAATCAGATTGATTAAATCATTATATTTACGCAGTCGTTCTAGAATGGAGCTATTTTAATTTTGTACATTTAATAATTTTAGTCACAGTGACATATTCACTCCGTGATATGACAGTCAAGTGTCTTGGTAACACAGCAGTAGTATATCAGGTTCAGAAGGGATGGGGTGTTCAAGAACCATGGCATAATCCAGAAGGGCTGAGGCAGTGTAGGCTTGTTGGGAATAATCGATCTTCAAGGGGTCTGAGGGCAGTTGTAGCGCCCATCTCCTGTGTTATCTGGAGTATGAAGCAGACGCCAGGACCTCTAATGTTTGCCTCCATGCCATCCCAGTTATGGATCAATGTACAACTTCTAGACTTTGCGACGGCCTATCTAAACGACCGTCGACGCCACGATTGGTCTCCAAAGCGGCAAATTTACCTCCAACAGCCACCAATAAGCCAGAAAGGGTCAAGACGCTCCCGGGTTTTGACAATCTCATATTGACTTAATGAAGGGCCCAAGATGTAGGGCTTTGGATATTGGAAAATGTCAGATGCAGACGGTGCTTCTTTATTGAAATGATTCGGCCGTGATCACCCAAACGCGCTGATTAAAACCAATAAAAGTAATTGCACTTTTACTGGAACTTCTTTGCAATTTTCCTTGGCCTCATTACTAAGCTGTAATACATTCTCACATTTATGACGGTTTACGGCTTTTGCCTGAAACTCATTACAGTACTTGGGTCCTGCACTCTGACTTATTTATAAAATCATAAAGTAAAGCCGACTGCTTTATGCGTGTGGCTATGTGAAGAGGCAGATACAATACAGCATTTATTCTATATCTGAAGTATCGGGTATTAATTTTATACGGCGAACGGATGTGTAGCTTAGACAGTGACATCCATCTTGGATGAATAGTCAATTATTTTCTCAGCTGTCATCTCAAATGAAAGGTCAAGAGAGGATGGTAACACTTTATAATCAGAAAAAAAATCGACAGTGAGAATTGACATGGTATGGCCTGGCGACCCCAATTTGCTCACCTGAAGCCGTCCGAACGAGTTGCTGGTGGACAGCATGCCCTTGATGAAGTCTATGGAGTCCAGGAAAGCGCGCCAGGGGACGAAGTCATTCTCGTTGAGTAGGTAGGAGGTTAGGTTAAGAGCGATCTCATAACTCAACATGTTTGCACTGAAACAGAAAAAAATAGGTTGAACTATAAATGAGATGCTGCGGTAGTAGATAAGCAAAACCATTTACTGAAGTTTATCCATCCTCTGCTCATTATATCGAATATGTTGTTAAAATAGAAGGAGCCATACCACATAACCACCGACGGAAACTTTATTGTCTACTCATAAATGATAATTCAGGTTACCTACACAAATATCATTGTATTAATGGATTTGATTCAATAGATAATAAAATCTTTTATTCAATGTAAAGTACAATAACAAGTCTTCATTTGAACTTTGGCCCGATCTACAGCTAGTTAAACAAGGTTGACCGGGAATAGATCAACGAGCAATTACTGGAGGCAATAGGAAGTCACCTTAATGCTGTCTGTCTGAAGGCATTGTGACACTGAGTCTGAATGCAATGGGTGGGTCAGACAAACAACTGGGCACCTGTGAGAGATTGGGCATCAAATTATTGTATCGTTTCCCAAAATGGCATTGACCGTTAAACGACCATCCTTTTTCGTCAAAATGACAATTTCATTAGCGGTGATCGAGAGAGGGTTACGTGGGTGCGTCGGGCGGTAGGTGATACCGTTGGCGGGCCGGGTGGGCCGGAAACACCTATCAATCTGCTCACGAGCAGCTCATGTCAATCAGACAGTGCCAACTGGCGATGGCTGGACAAAGTACGGCGTGCTGACTTAGACCGATTGGCGGCAAAGCCCCGCATGACGAATTCCAGTATCATTTCCTGGTGAAATCCAAACATGATCCAGACTAATGGCGCAATCCGAAGACAAATTACCCCCGCCCAAACCGAATACTAAGCCGGGCTGAGGCCCTGAATGGCCCGCTGCTAGGAGGGCCTCCCCCGTGGGTCTAAAGCCGGCCCCTCCTTGGCACCATCCCTGGCAGGGACGTGACGGAGGGCACTGGCCGGGCACTTCTCAACATCTCCAACTTTAAGAGTTCTTAGGGAGCCCTTACCGGCGCTGAGCTAAGGGGCCGATTCCCCAGTGGAGGAGGCGTTGGGGAGTAATTTGTCGGCGTCTAGCCCGGGGCCACCCACATTTTTAAATTACCATTGAGGCATTTGGGCGCTGGAAATAGGGTAAAAGGCAGACGGTGCCCATATTGACCAGACCTGGGTCCGACATACACGGGGCTATAGCACACGGTCAATGTAGGCCATAAAAAAGAAGCTCTGGTTTCTGGTTCTGGACCTGGAAGGGGGGAGGGGTAATAGTCATGATGGAGAGCCCTCTGATTTTATCGCTTTGTTTATTGACCTGCGTCCTACGGGTGCCATCGTTTTTTGCCGCGCCCTAACCGGTGGGATCTCACACCGCCCATTAAGCCCCGATCTGGACCCGCTGCAGAAAGTGGAAGGTCGATAGTCCTATAATGGAGCCATCCAATGGCCTCTGCTACCGGCGACACGAGAGCTGAGAAGATCCAAATATCTGCCTGGCTACCCCCGCCCCCTCATCTCTATATATGTGACTTACGAGATGTCCCCTGTCCGCGGCGGGCACCCACCCGCCTCGGGCCGGCGTCACTGACCTTGTTTTACTCGCCAGTTTGTCACTGGCCTCTGGCTTCTAGGTATTTGTCATATTTTTGTTAAGTGCCCCTCTGACCCACTGGCTCTTAAGGGTGGTAATCCAATAATGAACAGCCCGAGCGGGCCGCGGCTTTCTACCGTTGGTGGTGGGCTCCCGACGCCACGGCCTGTCTTATTTACTATGTGCACACCCGATGATGATGACTATATAAGCTGGCAAGACTAGGGTTGCCATGAAATAGGCTGGACCCTCTGTGATGGGTGAGACCAGCTGCTTACGATCTAGCCCCTAGTACGAACTGCAAGCCACTAAACAGTGGCATTTTCCGAGTCCAAATTGATATCCAATGATATACAGGTCTATTTTGACACTAAGTCGGAAAGAGATTCTAAATCGCAAAAGCTGAACTTTTGGGACTTAGTGCCACCTTCAAGTTCTATATACGTAATACGACGTTTGTTTGAGGGAAGCAATTTTTAATGACAAATTTGAACTCTTGAGTATGATACTTACGTAGGAATATTCAAATGTTCGCTAAAGATGAACTGAATATATATATTGTTACCATTGAAAATTTAGACCTATAGGGGGTGTTTCACACTGGTCGTACCTTTAAGATCGTATTTTTAGTTAAGATATTTTTCATGGTTGAGTTTTAGACTTTATGATCTTATGTTCCTATTGTTATCCAAATATTATTAGAGTAAAGATTATCTATCATTAAAAACATTTTATCTTAAATTTTGTGAGATGTGAGAAATGCATTTACAATTCCACTAGTGTGAAACGCGCCCTTTATTAATAAAATTAATGATAATCTGAATATTTACCACATTTTCAGAGGAAATAGACAAAATAAAGATCACAAAACCTAGTCATAAGTCTATTGCATTAGTAGTTTCACTGTTTTACAGGAGCCTGAATCCCTAAACTTTACCCATAAAGCTTACAAAATGCACTTAGTCATCGCCTTCATAATTATTTGGACCAGCCCTGACATATATTTTGGACAGAGGGCAGACAGATAATAGAGCTGGCCGCCCAAAAAACTGATTGGTATGTGCCTTTCAAAAGCACGGGGCACGCAAAGATCTCCTTACTCAAATTATTTAGAACTAGGTCCTAGAACAGGAAGTTACAACAGTCAGTCTCTTTATATAGAGCGTGTACGTTTCAGCTACCAGCAGACTTTTCCAGGAAAATACAATGATTATGATCTGCTCCACATCTAACAAACATAGAGTTTATTATTTGACGAGGAAACCAAAATTCAAAATTTAAATAGGGTTTGCTTTACAAATACATGTACACTATTCAGATATTTGTTTTCGTTGTCTCATCACACATTTTATAGATATGCAAAGATATTTCCGGAGATCGAAAGGAAAACATACGTTTTATAGTGATTGTTATAGATTGTGGACAAATGTAACTACATCACATTAAAACTAAATGTGCTTATATACGCACATTAACACATTTAGGATAAGAGTATCATAAAATGTCGAAACATTGCATTATGTTGGTTAAACCTTACCACTAGGCCTGTAAGAATGGGTTTACTGATCAGATGGAAGCACTGTTTTTATCATGTCCTCCCTAACCGGACCCTGCCCTAGCTGACTGCCCACCACTGTCTCCACTAGACGGAAGCTGAAGCATGATTTGATCGCTGATTTATCGGCGGAATCCTAGGAGGGTACATCTAATTCTGGGTCGGTTGGGTGAAGAGGGTGAAGAGGGTGGGACACAGCAGCCCCTCTCCCACTCCAGCACCAGCCTTGATCAATATGTACACTGTGGCAGGCCAGAGTGGCGGCTATCATTTCTGATGTGTGCTACGTTTACTTACCGGGCTAGATTGAATGCATCACTGATCAGACCGGCCCGATTGGCTGCGGAAAATACCTGTCAGAAAAGATAAAGTGAATGAGGTCAGGACATCAACAATTAACGAGAATAACAGTATCAGTCATAGAGCTAGAATTTCCTGTTCATCTTATTGCTGTTCTAGGAAACGGAAGATAGTATACATGAGATTGCTTTTAAAAAATAATTTGCAGGTTGTGCATAGGATGCGCGGAAGAATCGTAGAGACAACGTCGATGCAGGATTGAGGGATGGTTATGGGAAAGGGGAAAGTGTCGTAACTGGGTTGGACGTTAGGCCTGGTCTACATGTGGGAGGGGATGAATGGGACGAGCAATGGGCCCAACTAGACACGGGCGAAGATGGATTCTGGTCTATTGATCACAATACGTCACAATTTACTCTATGTCAGTTGGCAACCTGCCAGAAGCAATGAATCTAGTGGTTTTAGACCTAGGAATAAGTCCTTCTCCAACGACCGCCCCGTGGCAGTTGTGTTCTGCCCCACCCCGCAGTCGGCACCAGGGGGAGTGAGGCCCGGAGAACCAGGGGTCACTCCTGCAGCTGGCAGAGATCACAGGCTGTCAGTTCTTTTTGTCCAACAAGGAAAACGTTTCTTTCGGGCGGATGTCCGATCCGTGAAGGTTCGCTGCCCACCCACAAAACCAGACCCTTCAAGGTTTTGGTGTCCTTGTTGTCAATTGGCGACAGTTCTTTGCTCTAATTCTGCATAACAAACGTCCAAAATACTCATTTGATATTTCGTTCAGAGGTTTCACCATCTGGTATCAATCACTTTTTGCACAGAACACATCCTATTCTGTGTAACTGTGAATGTGCAGGTCTGCATTTGTACTTCAACAACTTGCAAATGGGGCCTTCACCTTTTCAGTAATGTACATTATCATAATCTTGTCATTAGTGTTGTCAAATTAATATAATATGATAAAGAGGTACTGGTAATATAACACTTTTTATAGATACTCTCGTTATCAAATTCATGAACAATATTGTTTATCTACTGGTTAAATTCTGCAAGGTCTCATTGTAGTTATCGACCGTAGACAGAGATGGGTACGTTGAAAGAAATCCTGAATGCCTGGCATGTGTACCAGCGCAACCCTAGTAGTCCTTAGGAGTTGGAGTACATGGCTTGCTTTGGTGGGCCTAGCGCCAAAGGGCCATCGGCTGACCCACCACCCCTGCCCGTCCACCTGCTCCTGAGCGGCTCCCCGTCTCCCCGAGAGCAGCTCCTGGGGTCAAATATCATGTAAACACGGCGCTGGGTTTCTGAGCGCATCAGGGATCGCGTCTAACAAGGCAAGAAAGGGCTGCAACCACCGGACACCCATACCGGCGTGCTTCTGTAGGACGTCCCTGGCAGCGGGGGGCCGGGGACGCCTGATTTCAGCCTCTAGTGCATTCTGTGGGCTGGAGCATAGAGAACATCAAAGAGTCGGCGCTATAACAAAGTGTCGGGGACGCCTGAGGCAATTGGCAATGGAATTCAGAGAGGACCTTCCCCCCGCGGCCTAAATGTGCATGTTACACTCAAATGAAGGCTATTACAGGAGGTGTGAACGTCCTCTGCAGCAGGCAAGGTCATACACTCAATGTTTACCTCCCTTTAACAGAAGTGTATCGTTTCATACGGTTATAGCGCAAGGCCATGTCTGTTTTAGATGCCGCCTCAGTATGGGGTACTCTCCTTTCAAGGCAGTCATTTATTAGTGCCGTAGTTTCTATAGCAAGCAGAAGTACGCCATGGGACGTCGGGTTAGAAATGTTTGGCTATAGTATGCGTTAGATAAATTGATCTAACAGTTTATTGAAAGTATAATATATTTTACCCCTAGGAAAGTGTGGCATCATGTATACTGCACCAACGTGTGTAACAAGATAAGTATACCGTGACGAGTCACAAAAACATAGTTTTTTTGTGAATAGCTTTTAGTCTACGATATACACCACGTGTATTACACACTGAACAGTGTTTCCTAACGATAAACTACCCTGACGTCTGTACATATCTTCTAAACGCACCTCATGATATAGGTTTTAGACCAATATCTTCCCCAACCTGGTAAGGCGATAGCTGGGGGACGTAAGGTTCGTCAATATTCTCGTCAGGCCTGGACATCGATCACGCCAGTCCGGTCGGCCTGCCCTGGACGTGTCCTGCCCCCTACTAATCGGGGGTCGGCGCGGCGGGATACCTCCAGGGCGGGCCGGGAGGCTCGGTGGGCGAAGGGCGGCCCCCTGCCCGTGACCCGACACCCCGGCCCGTCCTCAGCGGGGCACCGGGCCGGGCAGGGGAGCCACTCCCCGCTGAGAGAAGAGCAGCTCCCGCAGCGCCCACTGTAGGCAGGAGAGGGCATTAATACTGCAGGGGGCGAGCAGCTCGGGTCTTAAGGCGGGGATCAGGGGAGAGCCACGCCCGGATGGACTGATACAACAGCGACGGACCACTGGATCTTCTTTCTTCGATTATGCATCTTCGGGAATGGTTTTGTCCTTGTCCCATTTGATAGATAGCGTCATTTGGCATGACTATAGGATAGATAGCGTCATTTGGCAAGGCTATAGGATAATGCAGAAATACCATGTTACTTTAGAAAGATCGAGATACAAGTATATATAGACCTTCAATGTTTGTTTACATGGATGTAAGCCTCACAGTCGAAACCAACTGAACACAGGACTTTTTAAGCAGCTTTACAGCGCGAAGTGATTTTATGATTAAATAGTCAGAGAAGAGCGCATTTATCAAATTAAAGCGCTTATACTATGGACAGTATGGCACCAGATTTTTAAAATGGAAGCTCAATGGTAAATGCACATTAGATTTTCCAGGAATACGATTCCCCGTAAACAGAGATTGGCCATAAAGAGACAATACTCATTTAATGCTCCGATAAAGGAGATTAGATGACAAGCAGTAAATATGGATCCCCGACAGCATATCTCTCACGGGGGATAAACAAGGATTTGCTTCCAGCCAAGCCTGTGATTGAGAGCCCGTGTCTTCGGCGAACAATGGGTCGAATAGAAAGGTATGCAATAAGTAGGATGCTGTAATGGGTAACGAAGCGAGAGTGTCCGTTCGGGTGTTCGATAATGTGAACAACTTATGGTGAACGACTTGCAAGGTCAGCCGCCTACCACTATAAAACCAGGTGATGTCAAAAAGTGGGGGCTTACAATGGGCGAGGTAGCCGAGCGTAAGCTTGCCATGGAGCTGATTTGCCAAGTAGAAAAGCGATTGGACGAAGGTAACGGGCCAAGTCTTCCATCTTCCTCTAGGAGGAAGGGTACAGTGTAGCGGGGGAACGTTGGAACAGAATACCGCCGGTTACAGCAGCAATATACATCTCATCATGGGACAGCCGGGAGACAACTAATTAAGTGCTTGCTGTATGTTTAGAACGAAACCTTTTACACATACAGTCTTAGTTTACAAATGAAAATGTCGACATCATTTTAGCCTACCTTTTCCTAACCGAAAGTTTTATTTGATATTCGAAATTATTCATCAAAGACACTTTCACTGAATACTACTCCATCTAGGAAGCTGTTGGACGTAAACCGTTCGGACGTTCCTTGATGGGGAGAAATCGCTGTTCAAAGCAGGGGTTGACTAGCGTGAAATCGCGCTGCAGAAGAGCAATGGAAAGGCAGTCCGGCTCAGATTCTACTCTGTTGCACATTTGAAATTGCCCCACCCGCTTAGAACTTAACGTTGAAAGATACAAAGGAGAAAGATTCAAGTTTCCATGAGAGACTTCTTCGAATTTGTAAAGAATGACATAAACTAGCTTGTGTTCAGGGGTTGTTTTCTATTCCATAGAATCACTTTTTGAATTCTACAGTTCACTCACAATTGTAGTTCTGACGTAAAGTAGTTCTGACTATTCTTTCTATGGGTGCACACGGACAGAATTGCCACCTTGTTTCTACTTCTTTACAAAGCAAGGGTAACAGTTTTGTCCTTCATCGTCACTTTTTAAGAGGCCTTTAACTCAGCACTGGGAAGAAACACTGTTGTAGACAAATGGCACTGCACATTTTAGGACTCCGCAAGCTGTGTTTCACAATAAAACCGTTCCCACGCGCCTGGGTGGCGGTTGAGTCCTAACAATCAGTTGTACACGATCATGCTCAGGCCCTTTTCTTCACAGGTTTTTATTCGAATTTCCCTACTTTGACACAAATAATTGTCCCTCAGCCGCCAACAATGGGAAAACAACAGAAAATTGGATTGTAAATTTGCGTTTTGTCTTTGCATCGCGTGAATAACATTAAGTTACAGTAGTTCCTCTCTAAACTGCTTAGTGTTGGCAACATGGAATTTGAAATTTCATTGAATATACTTTATTCCATCGCACCGCCACATAATATAAAAAAAACTATTCTAAAACTTGATCTCTGTTAAAACCTTCCTATATTATCTGGGATCTCTTACAACCTGCCGTTCCATAAATTGGACTGCCTCTGCGCCTTGCGGGTAATTGGAAATTCGCAGTGGGTCCCCATCATGCAGCAGTTGTGTTCGTTAGGTGGTAATGAAGACAGAAGCGGTTTGGGAATACACTAATCTCTTTTTACGTCCGCTGCGGAATACCTATCTTTTCCTCTAAGTGGTGGTGCCGCTTTCAGAAAGGTCTGGTTCACGCAGGATCACGTCAAAACACCACGTGACATGTGATCTACTCTCCACGGCGCATGTCTAATGAAGGTAATAACGACTACCGGTTCTCGACCGATTACCGCTAAGAGGAGTTTGCGAGCCCGTTTCTGTGGTATTTTACCTGCATTTACCCAGAATAGGGAATCTATATACTTACTGCCTTCAATAGAATAGATCTTACATTATCGGCATATGACCAATATTAAACCTACTACCAACAAAACTCATCAGGCTTACTTGTCCACCAGGTGGAATTGAAGTCAAAATGTCTGTTGTAATGATTTACAAAAACAAGGGTCTCTGGCCAAGTGAGAAACTAATTTATGGGGAACGCTCTGGTTGAAAGGAAATATTACAAACGAACTGCTTGAGCCATTGGCAGTGGTAATCATAAATCGTCTCATCTGCAGCTGCAATTAAACGCTTACCCATAGATTATACCATCTCGCCCCTTATCGAGGACGCTGTTTTCCCACCTTGTTATTAGGCTTTCAGCGATGCCTGGGGTGCAAACTGGTACTTGGCTTGTCATTCTATCGACTACAGGTATTGTGGTAATGAGGCATTCTACACTCGGCACCTAATTGCAGGCTGCCAGTCGCCACCCATACGCAATGGTGCTGTCTTAGAAACAGAGTAGAGCAGTGGAAGTTCCATTTAGTGCCACACGCAGTTAACTCGTCTCGGCGTGACATTTGGAGAGGATTGGAGCGTGCTTGTGGGGGGTTAACGGCAGTGGCAGGCGTTAGCAGGGGCTGAGTGGGGTGGAGATGGGAGCTACTGCTGGAGAACTGCGAGCTGGGGTGTAACTAGAATAAGGCTGTGGACCTGAGGCAGGGGAAATGACATATAAAGAGGCGAGGTTATGGCCTAATAGGGCAAGGGGCCTTGGGGTATTACTGGTTTAACAAGTAAGTGGCAATATAGTGGATGTGAATATGATGGCAACAGTATGTTTATAAAATGACTGTATAGAGAACGTAAGCAGGTTAAAAACTGTCTGTGAGAGGCATATTTGAATACTAAGCTCTGCACAGTAGTTTTATGGCAACGGAATATTTATAAGTATCTGATACTCACCGTGTGGTCTTTTTTCAGCTGCGCTATAAGTCTTCTCCACATAGACTCATCATAGTTAGTTCTGTAGAATCCCATATAGTCCACGTTGCCAAGAATCCATGAGTTTAACGGGATAGTCATTGAAGCTGTAAGGAGAGGAATTAAAACCATTATCTGTTATGTATGTCGAAAACAGATTATGTCATGTCGCTAATGTATTGCACAGAAATCTAAAACCTAGGACAAACAAGACTTCTTACCACTACCACAATATTGATCAATAATAATGTAATTGGAGTCGAGCGATTCTGACATAGACTAAACCCAAATCATGCCTTCATGTTTTGATCAAACACTGAAAAGGAAATGATAGAAGACAGGGTAACGGATGGAGAGGGAAAGTCATCAGGGAAAGTCGTCGTCTGAGAACAGTTGCGAAACAGACAAGGCGAGGAGTGATGACTGGGAATCAGTATGAGGAAAATAGATAAAAACCGTCCCTCTCGGGACATTTCAATCAACAGTGTCAATGAGGGAGGCGGGGCCACAATCATTTCTTTTTACAGGTGATGGAATGCAATGTGCATGCTTCAGGAAGTTTTGGTGAGAGGATGAATTGGTAGTCAGAAACATGATAAATAAGGTAGGGACATTGGAGGTTGTCCCTGCCATGGCATCCAGCAGTGTGAGAACGTTACGCAGAGATCCTAGGTTTAGCCGAGAGAAACGACACATCACAAGCAGTCAGAAGGTGATCTTCAGAGCGAATTTTACTTAAGACTTCTCCCTTTTACTGGTGAAGAAGGCAATATTACCTTGCTAATCAATAACATTATATAACTGGCGACGTTTTTAAACGTTGCAGCGATCCTAATCCAATAAATGGCTTTTTGTGTGTCCCCGGCCGACCTATGTCTTGTCCGAGGTGGACGCAGACACACAGCAGACCAAGCTTCAGTCTGATACCATCTTTCCCAGAAAAAGGCCACTGATCCCATTTATGACTTGGGGCAGTGGCGGTCGCCCAGGCCCCTGGGTGTGGCGGTGGGGGAGGGAGAGAGGGGGGAGGGGTGTGGTCGCCATTGTTATTCTGTCCGAAGTGTGCCGCCGGTGACCGACCATAAATTGTGTATGTCCCTCGCCGGTAATCATCGGCGGTAGGATCCTGCATCTGGGCGCACGGGGCGCACCCTAGTGACTGACCGATGAATAAACCAAATCGGGAACACACTGACAGGAACAGGCGGAGACGCAAATGACAAAGCAATAGACATGACTGTCCCAATGTGAACGGCAATAGCTGCTGGCGTTCGGTGTAAAACGTATTAAAGCAATTGATGAATAGGATATTATGACATTTACTATTTGTGACACATATTTCCTTTGAAGATATGGTGTATGGATTTGGCTTTAAGACAGGACTCCATAAAGCTGGTCTACGTTTTTCTACAATATGATGTATTAGTGTGCGCCAACATACAACAAAAAAAGAAGGCTTTCAGAATATTTATATCATATAATGTGACTATCCCTATCCCCTAGTTATATAGGGAACTAATAATTTAAATGGGTGCTTTTAGGTTTTTACGATGGCAAGAGTTTTATCATTCCATGTAGGCCTGTGCCTTACAGAAAGTACAATTTTCATATACTACTTCAAATAAAGTACAATGATCTGAAAGCTACTATACTTGGACGAAAATAATATCATTCTAAATGGTATAAAGTGGAAACGATGATATAGATAGACTTACACAATTAGATATGGGCAATAGCATTTTCGTGTTTAGCCTTGTGACAAAAAGAATTACAAGTCTGATAGTCCAGATGGGAACAGCAAGTTATTCCGTTCTTTGACTGCCTGACAGATATGTTCATTTCCATACACTACTTCATGTAAGCCAATAGGCCCAAGTGATGCCATACTGCAGTTTACGCCTAAAGGGCATTGGGAATACCCACGTGGGCTACTTCAAAGCGGCGTTACAATAAACATGCACGTAACTTAAAAGGATATTGTGTATGACAACCATTCTATCACTACGCTGAAAAAGGAGAAGAAAACAAGTAAGTGCCACTGGAGTATGCCCCCAGAGTATATCTTGTTCATCTTCGAAGGGTAACACTACTCTATAATGCGCGTGTATCCGATATTAAACTCAAGTCAATCCACCTCACCTTTCTAAGCTATTATAAACTTTGAAAGTAGGGTGATATGAAATAATATTCATGGAATTACGGTGCACTGAGGGCGGAACAACCGATGTTATCTCAATGCAAATATTCCAAATTACTTCATTCACGCAATGCGCATGAATTCTCTCCAGACGTGGTTTAAACACGCACAGAAATAAAGTTTGTTTAATCTAAAAAGCCTCACCTGAATCTTTCTCCATCCACTGAGTTTTTGTTTCACCATTTCCCTCAAGTTTGTAGCTGAAGGGAATCTCCCATTTGTATCTGGAATAAAAGAACTACATGATAAAAAGAAAGGCCTGTACACACTGGTACATATAGCTCAAGATAACAGACATAAATATGTATGACAAAGCGTGTGTGGGAGGCTTCGCAACCAAGGCAGCAGTTCTTTTTTTTCCTCCTGAATATTTGGTTTGGTATGTTTCAGCCAAGGAAAGACTGTGAAATGAGCAGCTCATTAAGATTCGCGTCAGGGACCGGAAGGGCCAGGGGCCAGCAATGGATGGGACCGTCAGCAAACGAAGTAGGTCTTTCTGTCAGTAAGGGCCCGGCACTGACAGTAGTGGGCCAACTGAAACAAAATGCCATCACGTCCAAGGACGCTTATTTGCCCCTGCGTGGGGTGGCAGCGGGGAAGCCAGTGAGCATATTGCGTGCAATAACATCCGTAGGGAGGTTTATCATGACAACCACTGGCGGTAGTGAGCAGCTCTAATGTTGTGTCACGAGCAGTTACTCGGCTTGACAATACAGGAAGGGCGTCAGGCGTCAGCCATTACTTTGGGATAATTCACTTACCTCCAATGACTGACAGCCGGCCAGGGCACAAACGTCCCGCCACTAAGCACACGCCGAGCTGTGTGCTCTTTGTTTAAATAGCCAGAGAGAGGCATCAACGGACACTATAAACGGTCTAATCGACGCTAAGAGACCGAGGCTTTCTGCCGGGCTTTTCCCCTTTTTTTCTATTGCAGTAATGCAAATGCACACCAGTACTGCGTATGTAGATTTTTACCCCATAAGCGAGAAAGGCATTCATTATAGAACAACACATTTTATGTGCTTACCGATGATATTGTTTGAATAATGTTTCCCTCAGGGGGCCTGGGCTACCTGTAAGAATACTATCTATGCTAACATCTCGGCACCGTCCCAGTGCCATTTGACTTGTAGACGTTGACCCTTGCCCACTGGGGAGTTGGTCCCGCCCGCAGCTCCCGCGGTTTGTACCCTTCCCAACTGGCAGGCCGCAAATTGGATAAGAACACACATTTTGCTGTAGGGGGGCACTGCATAAAGGCCATTATTCGGGGACTGGTAAAGGCGGCCTCAGGGACATCTCTAAACGAGTTTGGCACAACCCGTCATACAACAGCCTTTTGCCGGCCCTGTCCAATTGTGTTCGCAACTCTCAAGGCAATCCTGCCAGAGACTCTCCGCAGTGAATACTTCGCAAGATTTCCCTTTGTCATTTGCCACTTAGGCCCCTCTGTTTTCTTGACAAAGCAACAGCGCGGCTGATAGTGGCTGTACATCAGGGAGGCATTTTGTGGCTTCTGATAGGCGTGCTATTGACAGTCATGTCAATATGTGGCAGTGAAGCCACAGAAAACAAGTCCCACGTATAGCTGTCAATTAGGACACCTCTAATGGCTATGGGATATATACGTTCTACTAGATTCTCAAAGCACAATTACTGTAATGTCTAACAGTTTTAGGCAAAGAGTGTAATGCAATAATAACGTTTGCAGCGCATGATATAAGTGAGTTCTAGCAACTCAAACGCATCCCGCAACGCAAAAGTAACGTATCTATTTTCTCTAATAATGACTGATGCTAAAATTATGTCATATGAACAATATGTCTTTGGCAATGATTTCGATAGATAGATTTTAAATCTTGCACGAGTAGTCTGAAATGTGGCTCCAAAGTTTTGGGATACGTTAACGTATTAAGATGCGTCATGGTTGCTAAAACTCCCTATAGTATGTCGAAACAATTTAGTGCATAAAATTATATCCATTTCGCCGCAAGCTATATGTGATAATAAGATTTGGAAATGATATTATAATATGAATCCATGAAATTCATCAAATGCCAAAAGGATCGTGTCTCTTGGGCATAACAGTAGATTAATTGAAAAATATGATATGAACACAGCGATGGATAAACATTACATTTCAATCGGCTTTAGTCCGCTTTTGAAAATCTCTTTACTGCATATCGCCTGAATAGCAGTAACATAATTATGATCCCATGGTGTCACCCTTTCCTCAGTTTAATGGCGTCCTATTTCAAGGAGATATTACCATATTGTCTGAGGGCATTTCCGCCATCCACTAAAGGTCCCTGTATCGCGAAGTACATTTTAACGGCGGAGACCTCCCCTGAAAAAAAGACTCGGGCCCTGCGTACACAACACAGACGACGCAGACTGAGCGTTGTCAACACGAGGCGTGCTCTGTCCGATCGACCCGTGAACCATACGGCACGTGGTCGGATAATCCTACAGGTCAACCCCTTCGTCCTCAGCTTAACTGCTAAGTGTGCAGGTTAATCCTCCCATACGGCACCGACCCCGCACTAACATCAAAGATAAATGAGCCAGTTTGGCGATGCAAATATTCAAACAATGGGATTTTTTTTCAAACTCTACTTAAAATACCGTGGAGTGTATTTTTCAGTTTGACTGGAGACACGAGGAAGGCTAATTGTTCAGGGCGATAAAATCCATACTCAGGTAATGTAAAACGCCTCAATTATCAGCAACATTAATTGACATGCGATATTATCCATCACTTTCTTCCTATTACCGACATCTGTCTTATCTTCATTATCCGGAAATTAACTTTAATGTTTGACGTGACTCGATCAAGTGTTATTTTAAGAACTTAATACATTACCCATATCGACTTGTTCCGGCCTTGAATTTATCATCTGGATTTAGTAGGAATCTCTGCTGCTCTAGGCGGTAAGTGGTTCCCTTTATATGACGGACAGTGACCACTGGGAAGCCCATTTGACGGGTCCACGTATCCATTATCTTTCCTACGTTGTACTTTTTATTCACAGCCTGGAATATAACCCAACATGAAATGAATACATCGAGCTTTTAGTTGACGGTATTTAATCATGTACTTTTTACAAAAAAGAAGTAACACTGTTACTCATCCAATACAAGGTGAATATTTTATTCATAGCACACTGGCAATTCATAAGGTCCTACAGCATGGTCCAAGATTTCAATAGCTGAACCTAGGAACAATTTTACAATAAATCATACAAAGCTCGTGATGGATAGAAATGACGTATTCTCCGGAATAAATATAATCTTACCTGTGTAAATGTGCTCCAAAGTTCACGCATATTAGCATTACTGAACTGGTACCGCTTAATGTAATTCTGCAAAGGAATAATTCACGAGATTGCAATTTCAAAAATAGGCAATTACCAACATTTCATACCATTTGGTAAGCACTTGTATATCAGGGCATTTTCTGTACACATTACGCAAACGATTTCCTATATAATATTCATTATACTGCCGCACCTAAATCAGTCATACTGTAGTTTCAAAGATAGGGTGATCAACCTGCATCAGTCAGGCGTTTAATGCAGTAAAAGATGAAGTTACACGCTTAAAGCACTTAGATACCTGGAGATAGCGTGTCACATATAACGCTCTTGCTCAAGGCAATTATGATTCATTCTCTTAAATTCTGTATGGTGTAGCTTACCTGTAATCCTTTCCTGAAGTCATTCCATCCAAGGAAGCCTCTAAGTAGCCTCAAAACAGCCATTCCCTGAAAAATTAAATTATATGGTGGATCTCTATACATTGTATTTAGTTCAAATATGTATGAGATGAACATAACCTTTGAGACCTACTTTAAAATTAATATACACGTAAATACACACACCATGACAATATCATAAGAATTTCAACAAAAAAATCTTATGAACAGGAACTAGTGCACAACCCCTATTGAAACCAGACCAACTGTGAGTATAGTTTATTGAGACGCGGCCTGGGGCTGTGGGAAGTAACATTATACTCGTGTCGTCAGCTTACTGTCCGCCGGGCCCGGCCGGGGAGCTCACCTTGTCATAGGAGATGGAGTCGAAGAATTGGGGGATATCGTCCGGGTCGGCGATGGGCGTGGAGATGGCGTGGGACGTCAGCAGAGAGTCCTTTGTCATGACGGGGTAGATGTTGTTGACTAACTGAAGGTCGTACTGCAAGCACAAATGATTGATGGATGAGTAAACACCGGTCCCACACTGGGCGCCCCGGGAGGATCCCCCTGCCAGCCACACCCACATATTTACATGAATAGGCGCATTCCGATCGATAGGCCCTAAGATGGAGAGACCATTAATGTCGGGGTCTTTCATAAAGTAAACTAGAAAAATGGCTGATGTAAATATGGGTCAGAGGCAGGAGGGCTCGCTGCCTGGACGAGCTGGCAGCGGCGGGCTGCTATTCGGGTGGGAAGGAAGCCAGCTCGTTTTACATATGCCAAGGGAGCTTTTGACTTTAAAGCAAAGATAACGATCACTCGGCGGTTAATTGCAGTTCATGTGGAACCTCGTTAACTATCTCGCTTTTAATTTGAAAATCTACTTAATGTGTATTATATCGGAAAAGACTTAAGAAAACACATGCATAGAGTAAAATGGTAGGTATAAGATTGCGGTTGTCTAACGATATGGATCATGTAAGCAATTATTTGATAAGATCAATCAGAGTCATTATTTTTTAAAGCATAGCAAGAAGTGTAGCATCAAGGATCGGTCTCAATGGTCCGAGCCTTAAGGGTCTGAGTCCCTCTCCTTGGGCGAGCCTTAATTAGATGTGGGCAGATCAACCAGCCGTAAAAACATCAAAGACAACCACTCTTGAATACCAATTATGGATCTTATATTACCATATCGATTTTCTGTTGTTCCCTCTGCAAGCTTCAAAGGCTCGCCAACATCCTATCATCCTCACCATTGCGTGGGGCCGGTTTTAGATTAAAAGTTAATTCACGTAATTAGTAGGCCACACGGGTGTGCTTTTCGTACTGATAGAATGGTGGGAAAGGCCTACACCGGAAAGTGAGAAGTATCACTTTTCTTGCGTGCCCGAGGAGGTATCATTATTTGATGACCGGCCTTGCTGAGGACGAAGAGAGAATCCTTAAGTGATCGAATAAATCCTGTTGAATCTATAAATGAAAATCCAACGGGTATATTTTCGATTATTTTCAACAATATTATATAGATTAGGCCTATATGGAATCTCGTCCAGTTATAAGCATAATGTCCTTAAATTTTGCTTGGCCTAGAAACGACATATATCTCGATGTGAAGGTCATCTAAATAAAACCTGATTCAAATGAACATTGAATATTCTACTCCTTAATTCCCGCAAGGGATACTATAGTCTAAAATACATCTGACAGCTAGAGAAAGTCCTGACAGTGAAATCTCTGTTCTTGTGATGGCAAATTAAAAAGAGCTAAAGTAGAACTGTCATTTTACAGAGTCTACGCTAAAGGGTCTGGAGGATTCTAAAGGCCTTACATAGAAGTATGAATCAATAGACCCACGACGGCAACAGCCTAACACTATGTCTGATAAGCGTGGTCTTCGGAGGCGGGGAAAGAAAACAGACGGTCATGGCAGAAAGGCACAGAGCAATGCCGGCCATAAACACTACAATCTCAGCAGCAACTTTAAAATAGCCCTGGGACACTCTTGCGTAGCCTTAACTGTTATACTTAAAAGATATACTTTGTTCCGTTGATATAATTCTATTTTGTCGCTGCAACGTACGGTTCTAATAGTAACACTGCGGGATATGAAGGCAAAGTATCACGTTTGGGAACCAATGAAGAGAATCTGTATAGGACGTCTCACGTCGCTGCTATTCTCGACATTATGCACTGCATGTATAGAGTAACTCAACGATCTCCTCGGATTACGCCCAAATTTTATCTCCGACTGGGTTCAGCAAATGGGGTCTGCAATGAAGTAACAGTCGCCTTGTCTGCTGATTTGAATTAGGTATCCACCAATCGGAGACGTTCTTATAAGACGGCCGGGTAACCACATCTGCAGACTATCTCGCGGGGAGCTGTCCCATTGAATCGACGGGAATGTCTGCATTAAACAGACCTTCGTTAGCTGCTTAGGTAGGCCCTAGGTATTTGTAGTTCATCCAATCCAAGCCAGCTCTTGAACAAAACGAACTGTAGTTTACTTACGGTACTACTAATTTGAATAACAACTACAATGGAAGGATATCGCACAGAGAAAATGGTTTGTTGTAGAATAGATTTCCTTTTGTAAGTACCGACTTTAATCCATGAAATGTGTGTCTTGGCTTATTAGATTCTCCCTACATTCAAAGTTTAATGTTCCAGCTGGAATACTATAATCTTCCCTAATGGCAGCAATGGTGTGTCAATGAGGAAATATCAAGAGGGGAGGTGAAGAGCTTTGCTCCTAATCTGTCAAGGGACTTCCTAATCTGCCTATTCCCGTGTGAGAGGGTAAATATGGGAAGTGTAAAAACATCTGGGAAGACTTCAGTCTTTCAAAGGGAGGTTAAGAGGAGTTCTAATCTAAAACAAATTTATCAGCGCCTACTAAATGCTGCTTTCCCTTTTTGCCTAGCTGCTACAAGGGCCCTAAATTAAATGCATTTATCGACTGAATCCGAAATAAGTTATTAACTTTTAAATTCTCTCTGAAGGGACGCTAGCAGTCTGACGTGAAATGTGATTATGAAGATTGAAACCTGAGTTCGTCCCAAAGGCTCACAGGGAGCATTCGTACAATTTGGCCTTGTTTCCGGTCTTTTATTTCACATTCAGACGTTCCTATATTGATTAATTGTACCATCATATAATGGTTAAGCCATATGGGAAAAATACACTCAAAACAGTGTAGCAAAAATAATCAACAATTAGCGTAGTTCATCATGGATAAATTTGAACACTAAAAACGTGAGCGTCGACGAGTCGGTTAGAGACAATGGAAAGGCACTTGAACGGAAGTTATCAAGAACCAGAATTAGAAGCGCGCCTCGCACTTACACCCACGTCCGTTGATCATTACCAGCACCCCTGGTTGGAAATAAATAGCCTAACGCTTTCCCATTAACAGATTCATCACTACAGTGGGTATGGAAATAGTCGGCGGCAGCTGCGGCCTCTGTGCGATATGGGACTAGTAGAAGGGGTTGGCTAGGAGCAGGAGGAGCAGGAGTAGGAGGCTGGCAGGCTCAGCCTGGAAAAACGTGGCGCTCAGTATCTAATGCACTTAGACGACATGCTCGCGCCCTTATATTGATGTGCCGGCAGGTGGAAATCGGCGGCGGTGGCCAGAGACCCCCGGAAAAACACAAGGAAATTGTGATACGTTTATCTAGCATTCGCCAGCATTGATTGGGCGGTAGGCTCCTCTCCTCTCATGCAGGCCGGTCGATGGTAGGCCGCACGCTGGTCCGTTAGGAACACCTTTGGGGGACCGGCAAGATTTCCGGCTCGGAAACATTTGTCTGTAACATATAACGGCTCTGCCGTTCCTGCTGTGTTCTAGGCCTGTACAGTTCCCAGCCTATATTCCGGTCGGCCTTTGATTACAATGTATAATCACCACTTAAAACAAGATGGTTAATTGAACATATAAAGTAGGGCCTATATATTACATAAATATATCGTTGTACTGGGCTGCTGGCAAAGCCCCCCCCCCCCCATGTTCGGTTCTTTTACAGAAGATAAATCAGTATGGATAATCTTATACGACATAATAATGAGCGTTAGACTCAAAGGCCATCATCCCAGCAGAGCGTGATTAAGGCGCATTCAAACCGGGTCTGCGCTGCTGAGGCACACTATAATGTAATCTGATTCATCGGAGCCAGTCCTCTGGCCTAGATG
This sequence comes from Lepidonotus clava, assembly GCA_936440205.1. Taxonomy (NCBI): domain Eukaryota; kingdom Metazoa; phylum Annelida; class Polychaeta; order Phyllodocida; family Polynoidae; genus Lepidonotus; species Lepidonotus clava. The sequence goes on from OW387134.1 coordinate 22,494,562, forward strand.
ATGATTATCAAGTGTTGCTTTTTACATCATGCCAGGCTCCAACCCTGAGCAGCTTCCCGAACTGGGAGACTCTCATCAGGTTTATATTGATAGCAGGGAGGGATACTCCATCGGACAGAGAGGGTTCAACATGGAAACGCCACCGGCTAGCAATATCCGGGGAGGGTGACGAAAACAATGAACATTAATGACAACCGGTTGACCTCAGGGTCAGTTGCTTATAGATAACAACCTGGACGAAATCCAGGCGCAGTGGTTGCAGTGCTACAGTGGGGAATATCAACGATGAAACAATTGGGTTGCCCGGCCATATCTATGACTCTCCCCCGACGGCTTCATTCCGTTTGAATATTATCAAGTTTTCTTTTTGGCTGTCCATGAAATTTTATGGTGCTGTTTCCGAGATTTGGCATTTTCCACTCATGAATATAATACAGATTAAGAGGAATGGCTTTTTTCTAATGACCATGGACTGGAGATTATTTTGCAATTGCTCCCTGTAAAGGTCACATGAAACTTACTGCTGCAGTCAAGCAAAGATAGGTCTAGTACCTATCATATTATAACCTGATCAAATATTAAAAGAGAGGGTTGCAGCCGACGGTTACACTGACTCCCAGGTTAGGTTGAAGGGCCAGGCCCTTCGCCCCTTAATGACACCTTCACCCTGTATATAACACATCAAGCCACTCGCTTGTCGGAAAGGTGACATTTGCTCGGCTGGTCACGTGATTGCCCATGATCCTCTTTTCATCATGGCGGCTGGCTCGCGTCTCAGGGAGGTCATTGATACTATCGGCACCCATTAGATGTCGCTTTGAGGACAGCGTTAAGCCATTGGTTGGGCGGTCTAATAGGTCCCAGATAAGCCCTCCATCATGGAACCCACCCCATCTATCCTATTATCCCCTTCATTCGGGAAGATATACTACCACCACGACAAAGTTCTTTGGTTCGTCTAGATCACCGTGAATAGGCCTACGCTGAAGTTTGTCTCTCCCGCATTTTTTTCTTGATGACTGTGTTGGCTCAGATAAATCAGACACTTAGTAATAAGGGTGGGACTTAATAAGAGTAACATAATTATGTGCTTAAAGAGACACATTTTCGTCCTTTCAGGGGCGGAAATTCAATAATCATGCATGTCTATACGGAAGAATTCTTATTCTTAATGTCTTAATTTTTTTGCTGTTAACACTGGGCTACGTAAAACAATGCCTAAGATTAGTGTCTTAAACACAGCTCTATAAAACAAAGATACTACTCACCACTTTCCACTCAGGGTAGGTGTCATCTAAGGCAAAGTACATGAGGGTGTTGGCAAAACCTTCGTTCAGCCACAAGTCATCCCACCACTTCATAGTTGCCATGTTACCGAACCACTGAAAGACAAGACGGAAACATTTCAATTTAACATTCAGGAATAACATTTCGATATTAATGAAGTTGTTCAAATTTATCGGAATTTCTGTCGAAGAATTCCTTTGTACATCCAGGGAGAACTGAAACTATAAAAATAATATAAAAGCCACACAGTTATGATAAGTCTTGTTGTTTAGATTTAGTGGCAATCGGCAGTTGCCTTTCCGAATTATCATGGTCACAGGAGGGATAAGTCTCTGGGCGATAGGATAGCTTATTCAATATTATTGGGGGTCAATAAGGTGGTTATACATTATTTGAAACCATAGGTATACATCGATGCGAATGATCAAAATCTGTTGATAATAGCCCTAGAAAGGCCTATTTGTTCGGCTGTCTGTAAATGAAAGTTCCGTGTTTAGTAGGTTTGCAGAAGATCTAGGTCTGAGGAATAGTCCGGCATTATAGACCTTGTGCAAACGTGGTCACGCGATCAATTTTTGGTAATCACCATGTGGTGATCATAACCACGTGGTCAGTATTTAAAACTTGAAATTCACAAATTCTGAAAAAAGATAATCATAAATTATTATTCCTTACGTTTTTATAAGATGAACCTGATACAATTATAATATTATGATCTATATTTTTGTTGACTGCTAATGATCACAAATGTGAATTGATCACCAATATGGCGCCTAGCCTATAATTTTGTTAAAGTTGGAAACCCACTGAGCGACGCAACTGCAATTCTAGTCGAATTTGAGATCCCAGAAAACAATTTTAGAGATTCTCCAAGTAGTTGATGGATTTTGATAGATGTCTAGTCGAATTGGTCAACGGGAACAGTTTCTGGTCGTTTTCAACCAGTTTTGGTCATCTTGACCAAAATTAAGCTACCAGAACTGGTCGAAACGACCCAAATTTTAATTTAATCGCTAAATTGCTTCCCCCCGTAAGTGTGACGTCATCTGCACAACGTCTATGGGTTCTAAGAGAGGCGGAGAGAGACCTGCGTCGCGCAGTGCCTCCTTACCAGTAATACTCCGAGGTCAACAATAGCTTGTCACGTCTGTAAATGAACGCCATCTGACAATTTGCATTGGAAAGAAATCAAGCTTGATATGGGACAAGTTTCTTTTTATTTCCCTGAAAGGAGCTGGGAAAATCAGTTCTCGCGGACGAAATTGCCCGGTATGAGATAACACCGCCTGCATGAGACATGGCCCTGCAGAAGTAATGGATCAACTCTCTGGGCGAAAGCCTGAGACACCCGCACCACCTGCCAGTCTTAACGGCTGATGTGAACTGCTCCATGGGCCGTCACCAGAGCAGCTCAATCCTTCCCCATCTAAACCAGTAATATGAGGCGGCAACCATACAGAAACTGGTTAATTAAAAAACGTGATGTGAAGATGAATTTAAGCCCCATACCCACTACGCAAATTTTTGCTGAATCGGCGTCGGTGCTGGCGTCGGCGTCAGCGTCGGCGTCGGCCACTCTGATGACAATACCCACACACAATCGTCGGTCGCGTCGGCGTCGGCGTCGGCCGTCGGCGCCGACGGGACCGCCGACGGGACCGCCGATCCATATCAAGCATGTTTGATAATTTTACGCCGACGCCGACGCCGACTCCAATCGCCGACGCTGATCGCCGTCGGCCGACTCAAAATCACTTAGTGGGTATGCCGCTTAAGGAATACCTGTTATATATTTTAAAATCAATTTCCAATTACTTGGCTGATTAGAGAACTTCATAATACATAGCAATGTCACCTTTCGTCGATCTGATATTTTCACATTTACTGTGCATGAAAATAATCAATTGTTCCGAACACAAAATCAGCCAATGTCTTGACCGCCGAAAAGCCTTATTGTCAAAGGATTTTCTCTTTTTAGATATTTGGAATGGAGATATTTCCTAGGATCTTGCCCTGGTTTGAGTGGCTGTGTAAAATAACACCTAATAGGAACCACATATGGCGTTCAATCCTCTCACGGAAATCTCCAAGAGAGTAGGCGACATAAATCTTCCTTCTCCACTTTCAGAGCATATCAGCCGGTCCTCCACCACACATCCCATTACCGGGCCAATTTTAGCCAAACTACATCTCCATTTAACCTGACACTATGGCTGAAGGGAGGAATATCTAAGCAGTCCCCAGCCAAGGAGCGACGTAACAGTAACTGTAGCATTCTGCGACGATCTAATAACATTCTGAGACGTTATTGTAACGTTCTACTACGTCATCTTTGACTAAATAGGAACTCGGACACACATAGTAGACTTACATTGAATGTGTTCAGGATATCCAAGAAAACCTACCGACTAGTCGTTAGGAATGGCATTATCGACGTTACATGGATTTCGTGTGACAGATATATGTCTATCCCCATTCTCCCTTTTGAAACTGAACCGACCATTGCCGGAAGAACTACCCTAAAATTATGATTAGGCTAATTACAATGCTATGGTCAGGAGCTGCGTGCGCTAGCAGACACACAGGTATGGCCGAGATAGGCTATAGACCTTTTTGATTAGCGTGGCGCCCCGCTAGCGGATTTGTCTGAACTAAAGAGTTGGGGTATGGTTTCCTACGGAGCAGGAGCTGATGTTTTGGGTACACGGCGTCTATGGAAGGGTCCACTTGGCAAACTCTTAAAAAAAGGTGTATAGTGGGTGCTGACTTACCGTATGGGCGATCTCGTGGGCCATGACGAGGCTGACCCAGTACTTGTTGGATATAGAGGACACGTCCTCGCCGTGCAGCAGCGCCGTCTCCCGGTACAACACCAGCCCCCAGTTCTCCATGGCGCCCGCACTGAAGTCAGGGATGGCCGCGTGATCTGAAAGTCAAAGGCCTGTAATGTCAGTCTTAAGTCTTCCCTTTAAGACAGAGGGATCACCGGAATGGCTTGTTGAACAGCAACCTCTCGTGTAAAGGAATCCCGTGTATCCATCTTGGCCAAGAGCAGAATAAGAATCCGACGTAACAAGCAATTTCACTTTCTCAGCTCATTGTGTTCTGGTAATTTCAAACACAACATTGATACTTATTTAATGAAAAATGCTTGTTTACACGTTAGAACACGGATTTTCAATATTGTTAAACGATTTAATTTCTTAGCCGAAAACAGTTTCAGGGAATTAAAAACATAGGCTGTTAGGACAATGGTTATGAATCCATGACATGACGTTTTGCCAAACAAAGTGAAAAACAAGCCAAGGATTTTGTCATTTCAGTTTTGCCAATCTCTGAGGGGCGTCTTATTTAAAAATCAATTTGTTCGTAATGCCACAGGTGTGGTCTTTAATATGATGGTTCTGAGGTCTGTAAAGCATTCTTTTTGCCTGTATTATCTCTTAGTTTCTTGAAATGGAATGCTTCCCTTTTCAATTAAACAACATTCAAACGGAAATACCTTGCATTCGGGCAAAGGCCACCCGCAAATAAAAATCATTCATACGGATCGGTTAAGGCCTTATTGAAATCCCAAACTAGTCAAAGAGAGGACACTTTTCTCAATTTTCTCTTACACCCAAACCATTGAGGGCATCAACTTTTATTTACATGGGAATACTGTTTCTGTAAGAGAATATTATATTGTATTTGAAGAAAAAAGAATGTCGAAATTATTGTGAGATATGAAAAAACACCCAAATTTTCCCCGAAATGTCGAGATGTATAATGCTATTCTTGAGCGCCATGAACAGGGTTCTACAATTTACATATACATGCATATTTGTATATATAAATATGTGCATGTTTATTTATACTTATACCATTACGAGTGTTGTTTATCTACACAAGTTCATTAGCACAAATGACCACGACTTCATGCAATTAATGAATACAGAGTGAACTGCCCTGAAATGTCACCAAGCCTGATTCCAAGTCTAACTTACCTGCTTTAGGTACTACTTCCTGTGTGCCAAAGTATTTGGCAAAGAAAACGTAGGCCTTTTCTGCAAATTCGAGGGCGTATGCAGTCTGATCAAAGGTGTCTGGTTGTGACCATATGCGAATCTGAAACATATAAGAAATAGAGAAATAGTGAGAATATCTTTGATGGAATCACATTTCTTTGCAATATAGTTGGCCTAACAAAAAATCAGCAAATGCCAGCATACATGTATAATGATTAGGGATTGGTCTCACTACCCAATGTGCTATATATGAATATAGGTAACGAGGACCTGATGAATACGCACATTAGATATCTAAGCTGATCTGTACCCTGAATAACTTTTTTTATTTTTTTTTTTATTGTGAAAACATCATTCAGGGTTACCCCTGGTCTTCCATGATAAACGATACATCTAGATAGAGGAATATACAATATATAATCACTTTTATAAAGTCAAACATGCAATAAATCCTCATATTTCAGATATTGGCGCCGTATTTGTGACATAAAACTATGAACGTCTGGACTTTGTTGTACATCAGCACTGAGCTTATTCCATAATATTGTACCATTATAGAATGGGCTTCTATCATATTTCCGACCAGTGTATTTCTCAGTTTTAAAAATAAATTTGTCTTTAGAACGTGTATTACGAGTTATTTGTTTCTGTACACCAGCTTGTTGAGAATGATGATACATCAAAGAATATAACTGTAATTGTCTACGCTGTTCCAAACTGATAATCTTAGCCCTTTTATGTAAATCAGGAATTCTGACATGATCTTCCCATGAAAGATTACAACAAATTTTTAAAGCATCATTCTGTAAGACCTGAAGAGCTATTTTGTCCTTCTTATTTAAAGATAACAGTACAAAACCAATATATTCTAATAACGGTAATATTGTTTGTTTATAAACTTGTATCGCAGTACTTTCAGTAATATAACGGCGTATTTTACTTAGACTGAAAACACGATTGTTGACCATACCAGTAATCTTATTAAGCATGAGATTGAGAGTCAGTTCTTGGTCAATCAAAAAACCCAGGTAATTATAAACAGAGACAAATTCAAGCAGTTCATTATAAGCATACACAGCAACAGGGTTAACAATTTTTGCTAGATTATTGCGAGAGCCTAAAATCATAATTCTAGATTTCCTGGAGTTTAGTTTCAAATTATTCTGGATACCCCAAGATGTAATCCTGGATAAATCAGACTGTAGTTTTTCGAGTATTACTTGCCAATTATTGCCTGAAACATACAGTACACAATCTTCAGCAAAAAGCCCGATTTTAGAAGATTTTACACACCTAACTATATCATTAATATATAGAATAAATGCTGTCGGCCCAAGGTCTGTTCCCTGTGGGATCCCTGTGCGTATCCGTAATGAGCTGGAGACTGCCTTATTAAATATCAGCGTCTGAGATCTATCAAAATAACTCCGGAACCAACTCAATAATATTTCTGGAAATTGCATGTTACGAAGCTTGTCAGTAAATAAGCCATGATTCAGACAATCAAAAGCCTTGGATACGTCCAGGAAAGCCACTCCTACTAATTTATTATGACTAAAGCTAGTATAGATATATTTCAAAAAACCAAAAATAGCCATTTGCATAGACTTATTCGGCAAAAATCCATATTGACTAGAACAGAAGATATTATTATCAAAACAGTAAGTAAATATGCGACGTTGGATTATTTTTTCTAGTAACTTAGCATAAACAGGGGTTTGGATTAGGTGAGAAACACGAGTGACTACTAAGTTTATTATCAGGTCAATGTAATTCTTCTACACGATATGTAGGCCTATAGATAACACATACACACGCCAGGCATCCCTATATATCTCATATATCTGATCTTCGCAATATAACTTAACTATTAAATCCAATGAACTGTACATAAACGGAAACTATAAACCTCATAGTAAATCATAAATCTGCTTTACACTGCCAATAATTATAGTCTTATATTAGTTTTTGTTCATGAATATTCATAAACATTCGGAGAAACACATAAACACTCCTGCGGCGGGTCAGGCTAATGAATATTCACAAAAACACGACAATGCTTGTCACATCCAAATCCCAGTGTGGCGCCAGGGACGCTTATAATATTGCTGGCCTGGTTTGCAGGACCGCGAGGTGGGGGGAAATCAGTGCCATTGATCTGCCAAGGGACACGGGGTGGCGAGTGGGGTAATTTGTGTGTTATGATATAGATCACTCCCCGACCGAAGTGTTGCTGTTTGGGATAGAACGAGGATACGTTGAGGCACTGGTGACCTTGAAGGGACGCTGGGGAGGTTGGGTTCCGAGATATAAGGGTTCTGGGTGACCCTGTTTCCAAGGCTCTTTACAGGAGGACGCATGCATCACACGCAGGATGACCGGCATCAATACCCAAAAACTGAGATCAGGCCTTGGGTGGAATCCAATCCTATCCTGGCACAGGAAACCTGAGCGAGCACCAGACCGGAGAAGCTGCTAATAACTAAAGGTGTACGGTTCACAGAGCAGGGCTGAACTGACGTAAGACTTGCACCTTTCCACCTTCTCCCTACGAAGCGACAACAACCTTAGTGCTGAGAGTCAGCCCTTACCAGGCCATTGCACTCCAAGCTCAACGTATAAAACCTATGTGAACTAAGCTTCAGGTGGCCTCTGGGGCTTAGGGAAGCTGTTTCTATGGTGAATATTGATAACGTTTAATCTTTCTGGGATTATAATTCAAGATAAAAAGCAGAACGTGCCTGCAGCCTAAAAGCCCCAGTCAGGGTAATCAAACTGCCTTTTGGTGCGTTTCTTTTCGGAGGCTGGGTTTTGCCGGCGCGGATGATGGATTGAGATGCGTTTTCCGGACCTGGAATCCATCTTCCTCACGGTATCATGACGACCCTCCGCACTCTATTGTCACGGAATGATGAAAGAGACTGGACCTTGTTCTTAAGTCTAGTTTGGAGCACGTAGTCGGCGTGTTCTTTCTCCACCCTGACATATGGCTTTGTGGCCAAGTCACGCAGGCTGTGTAGAACGTGGGCGCTATCACCAGGACCTTACAAAGAGGGCACCAGATATACTATAGATAGCTTGAAATAAGAGTAACCGAGTTCACAGGGTATCAATTCCAAAGTGCTGGATTCTGAGCCTGGCCTGTGGAGCGGCTCTGATGAGTAGAAATGCATGTTCAGGGTTATGTGCCAGTGGAACGGCGAGCTATTGGATTCCTATAACAATTTCAACGGCCTTGAACAAACAAGACTTCTCTGTGGAATCCCATAAAAGCGCCGTTGCATCAGGTAGACGGGCAATTACCAGACATGCACGACATAGAGAGACATGGCCGGCTGACAGGATTCTATTAGAGTAATTAGGCCAAACAGGAGACACACTCATCTCTTTTATCGTCCCGTGAAACCATCAACACATCAGGGGCTCGTAAGTGGACTTCGATCATACTTTGAGCTGCTCTATTAGATTGAGCTCTGAAGGCCGGTCTATCGTTAGGTGTCCTTAATAGGCTGTTCTCCTGCTCAATGGTGATATACGTTGGCAGAAAGAACTCTGAGCTAGCTATTGCTTCCCACGGAATACCATCTTTTGTAACGAGATGAGAATTCCCTTCAGCTAACGACTCTTCGTCCCTCTTCAATCTCAGATATAGTCCCATATGTGAGTCACTGGAAGCAGCTTATGTTGTTTAATGACATCGGGTCTGAGGATGTGTATTATGTAAGGAGGTGTGACAATGCATGTCCATGGCAACCACACAGCCTCATTCACAGGAGTGCTGCGTGGTAATGCATTGTCACCTGGATCAATTATTTCAATTAGTGCCGTCCGCTTCGGAGAGAGCTGTCCTGGAAATGCCTCCCATTAGTGATGGTGAGGAAGGAAATGCATCCCTTTTATACCAATTACATTAATGCCTTAACCGCAGTTGGTATATTAAGATGGATAAGTGAATTGTTGACATCAACATTCCAGTGGTACTTTTCACTTATAAGCATGGTGCCGTCAGGTGTGATTATGGAGGTGTTAATAGACGTTACTGGTTTGTTTTATACGTTGACAAGGGGTTTTGCCAAACGTAATAGAAAGTGAGAATATGTTGTCTCCTAGATTCGAACCTGCAAACACCAATCAGCAGACCCCCTCCCCCTCAACCCGTTTGCTAACAGTTGCAGTAGAAAGTAATATTTAGTAGGCATTAAATGTTTAGTAGGCATTAATGTGCGTGGATTTAAGAGGGACCGCTTAATTTATGTAACTTTAGCTTCCTCTTGATTGGTCCAGTGTACCCATGACATTATTAGGGGGTCAATAGCAGGTTCCTATCAAAACCGGCAGACAGTTCAAATCTGGGTCAACCAGTTAACGGAACGCGTAGCCAGAATATGGCAAAGCCAATTTAGAAAAGGACATTAACAACGGATGACTGTACAAGAAATATAGAAATACATGTTGCAGGCTCCTGTCCCTCACACTAGTCCTCACGCTGAAAATGGACCAGATGTGGCAAAACCCGGTATTGAATTACTTATGGGAGGCGGTTTGGGATCCAACCTAGGGAAAAAAAACACTGTGCAAGTCGCAGCTGTGCTTACACGCTGTTATTAAACTTGTCTCAGCAGAGAAACTGATTAATGGAGACGTCACACATGTCCTCTCCATTACTCTCTGTTGCTGGTAGCAGAGCCAAGCGAGCACTCGTTGCCGAGCCAAGCAGACCTATGTCCTTTTGATGTCTGCAGCGCTCTTCAAAGGGGCAGACTTCAAGGGGCACTAGGACTGACAGTTCAGATTCCAATAGGCTTCAGACAAAACAATGCCTCTGCCTTTTTCCAACTTCATCGAGATTCTGCTCGATGAGCTTGTTCGCAAAGAATAAGAGTCGGCAGATTTTCCGTAGTTTCAGCACACAGTTATTGTTATGCGTGTTAGGGAATTTATAATTGCAGTCCACCAGAGCTAGACCAGCAGAGGCAGTAGCAAAGGAGGAAAGGAAGCACCAAGCGGTCTTAAAGACATTAGTCTTCTGACGCCATTTATCCAGGCGCAGTAAGCGGGGTCCACTGTGGGTCGGACTGTTACAAAGCAGGGCGCATTTCTCAGTCTGTTTCGGGTGCGCCCTCTGCCGACCACCGACGTTGATGTAGAGCCTGCTTTCATCTGCCTCTATTGATCTCCGCCTGCCAGCTTGGCCCGCGACCTGTGTTCGGGCGCTAGCAACACCTGCTGACGAGATGACTTCACCTGGCCTTTAGTTCCTGCAACCTCTAAGAGTCATAACCTCAGCTTTTCTAGCCGAGTCAGGCCTCTACCGTAACAGATACGGGCAAGTGAGAAACTTTTGGACGGGATGGATGAAAACAAACTGTCATATATATGTTCGACCTGAAATAGAAAAGCTCTGCCCCTACATCCTCGACGGGTAAATGTTTTTTCCCTACAGACTGGCGGCTTTACTGATTTATTAGTGGTCAGCCCAAGGCATGGAAGTTGGTGACCTTGCTCCAGGGTTGTATAGAGGACAAGTTTGTACCAGGTGCTCCCCTGATACACGGAGCAGGTCGGTGTAGCGGGCGTCCCCTGCTCACGGCCACTGTGGACAGTCACCATCTGTTCTTGCTGCCCCACGTACCCATGGGACCCCTCGACCGCAGTGCCAAAGACCCACTGCTCGCCTTCTACTTACTGCCTCTGTCATTACAAACTCCCTTCTGCTTAAACCTGATAACGGAAAATTAACAACGGTGCAAATGTAAGCCTTGCCTCAGGCAAGGGTGTGAGCATGAGATTTCCTGTTATGGAAATTGTAGTTTCTGGTATTCTTAGCGATTTTCCTATCACATTAACGTATTTATGATGGACTTAGAAGGAGGCAATTTTCTAATTTATCATGGGACTTTTTTTCTGACTGGAATTATCAAAGGAGCTTCTTCTTGTGTTGCATGCTTAAGGTTGCATTTTTTAAGAAATAAAAAAGTATGCAAATGACAAAGAACATTTCCCTTTGCTCTAAAAAGGGCATGCACACATGGATTATACTTCAATTATTCCTTCTAAGTCTTCATGAAAACCTCTCCCATCTTGGCTCATCGCCACCCAGTTGGGGCTGTAACCCTTTCGTGCCCAGTTCTGAAGCACTGAGTGTGCATTAAGACAGCCCAAAAAGAAGAGGGTGTTCTTTGAGCAGCGTGTGTAGCAAACGACCAGGTAACTGTCATTATGCCGAGGGGCCCGGGCTCTCTTTGCGAACAGGCCAAGTGTTCCTTAATGCGACAGAATTAGGAAATTGAGGACAGACAGGACCAGCATGATAAAGGCTTCTCCGGCAAGACTCTGAGAGCAGCTCCTTTCAGCCGACCGTGTTCGTTACTGAACTGTAATGGACGGCTGGAGACCAGGGAGGGCATTTGTGGCCGGCGCTTAACAGTGGTGGAACAGCCATGTTCGGTAACGACACTGTGTATGCCTCATCAGACATAGCAGCTCGATTTGCCTACCCATGGTGTTAAGCAATCAACATTAAGTTTAATTTTCAATATATATTATTACTTTATTTCAGAAAGTGAAAGTAAGGGTGAAAGTAAAAGAGCGCGGTGTACCTCTTAGATTCCACTAGGAAGTTGGGAAAGGATCCTGAGGCTAGACCAGCCACTACGTAGAGCGTTGCTTGAAACAGTTGGTTCCATTGACCTCACTGAGGCATTGCGGGAATGAAGGGCCTCTTTGTTGTGTGCCTCCTTCAGCCCCCACCTTAGACCAGATGGGCGGTTACAAAGCCCGACAAGCTGGCTCCGGGCTGGTCAATGTTCCCTAGACACTGCCAGCAGGGGGTGGGGTGGGATGGTAAGGGGAAGGGGAGGGGGAGTTAGGGTGGAAGGGAGGGAGGGTGGCAGTGTCTTGAGCCAGCCACCATTAATCATATCAGACACATAAGCGTGCAATTACAGCTTGGGCGCAGAAGGGGCTCGGGATCTTCTCAGGAGGGTGATTGGGGGTTGATGGGAGGGGGAGAGACGAAGGGGGTTTAGGCACAGTGGAGAGGGGGAAGGGGGCAGTAAGTCTGTAGACTATCAAGGCTGAGAAACGGCGACCGGCGCTTATAGCTCAATTATAGCGGGCGATGGGCGCGCAGGCTGGGACGCCAGCCGGCACCATATGCTCCATTTGGTCCACCTTGAGAGCCATCGCCGGGTTTATGGCCAAAGCCGTGGATTCAATCTGGGTCCACAGCGGGTATCTCCCCCCTGCACACCGCGGGCCGTCAACTGCCGGGCCCTGTAGGCCGGCTCCTCCAAAGGATGCTGCTTGTGGCCTGCATTCCTGAGTCCTGCTACAGAGGCGCGGCAGCAGCAGGCCACTGGTCTGCTGAGGTGAAAAGGTTGTCAGGCGTGCTCCTCCGAGCAGCTCCAAGATCAACCCGCTAACCGTCAGTCACCTCGACTCGAAGGCCAATCAATAACAGAGCCCCGTCATGGAATAGGCTCCTTCTTTCTTTCTATTGTGAGCCTGGGTTCCCCTTTAGCATATCTCATTCTCCGCGCCCCATTTGATGCCATGCAATCGCGCGGGCCCGTTAAAGCGCGGACCCGTGTAAGGATTCAGCGGCCACATGATGTACATTGTGGCCCTCCAGTCCATTCTCGTATCGCTCCTTCCACGGCCCCCAAATGTCGGTCACTGCAAGGGCAGTCCAGGGGTGCAGCTGCTGGGGCATGGAGGAAATGGAAAATCTAATGTATGGCCCCTTTGACCGCTATTGGGGTTACTTATGGGTTGTACAGGGCCGAGTCCTACAACGCGGCTCTACGTGATGTTCCCCGGGCGTCTTTTGGGGTGCGTTTCGGCGCCAGTCTGCCTCAAGTATGATGCAGGGGCACCCTGTATGTTATTACTAACAGTCAGGCCAATCTTCGTTCCAACTAGGCAAGAATACTTCCACAATCAGGATATTATTCTTCAGTAGCGTCTGCGGAAAAAGAAAAGGGAAAGTAGGATTTGCAGAATAGGAAGGGTGTCGGCACTGCATGTGATTTCTCTGGAGTCCAACCGCGCGTGAGAAGCATGGGAAAGTGACTCTTGCTTCCTGCAGCATTGGTGGTCGCCATTCGCAAAGACTGTGGGAGTAATCATCCATCCTACACTGCGTTATGTTCCCATTGGGCTTTCTACCTACTCTCTGCACGATTAGCTGCAGTATTCGAAGGACTTGCTGCCAGAGTGTACTTTGTACCACGAATGAAAAATATCTCATTAGGATACCTTGAAGGATTGCTTGCTTGCTTAAATAGAGGTCGGCAGTTAGTGTTATGATGTTCCTGTGCGGCCGTTAGTCGTTTGGGCCTTTACACATGTCCTGCCATCATGACTTTTTGGTCCAGTTCCACATCTCGATAAAGGCCATTCGTCTATTCCACAATTCCCATTATTTTTCTGTTTTGAAACGCATCTTTCGTGCTCAGTATTGTGAACTTGTTTTGATAACACATAGACCTACATGTAGAGTAACATTCATGATGTATTTTATTGAATATATATTCAATCATCTAAATACTTTCGTTACGATAAACATATTGACCTACATTCATTTCCACAGTTACACAGAATTTCATGAAACGGGAAAAATAAATATGTAGATGTTCTCATGAATCTTCCCTTAAATGTTGCACGGAGGCCTACATATATATGCAAGCATTGATAAACTGACTCCATGGTTCTTCATGGACTTCAAGAGACCCAAAGTTTTGTTTTGTTTTGTTTTTTTTGTTTTTTTTATTTAGGAACCAACTTCACTTACATTACAGTTTGTGATCTTCCAGTCGGAGAACAATAATTAGGGAAGGGAATGAATATGAATTACATTGAGATGAACAGCATGAGGGGTATATACAGTGGTATATATTTTCGGCCAATAGAATAAAGAAAAGAATCATTGTCCTTCAGTGTATGGTTTTAGGTCATTTCCAATCTTAGTCCATTCCAGTTTCGGACATCAGATTTAAATTTCACCTTAGTTGTTGCCCGCTGTATGGTCACAGGTAGCCGATCCCATAGGGTACATCCTCTATAGTAAGGGCTATTTTGGACTTTGGTCAATGAGGTCCATGGCTTTTTGAATTTTATCCTATTATTGCTACGTAGATTAGTAGTCACCCTATAATGATTTAAGTTATCATGATTCAAGCTATGTCTATACATCACAGTTAATAAATTCCGTCGACGCCGCATACTTAAGTCCTCAACACTATATAACAAAGATAGTTCAGTATTACCAAGACCAGGATGGTTTCCAAAGTCAATAGTTTTCAGGGCCCTTTTTTGTAGAGAATCTAGTTTCTCTATTTTATTCTTACCCCCTGATTCTACTAAGAAATCTCCATAGTCCAATATCGGTAAGACACAAGTTTTGTATATAAAACACGCCACATAGTTTGAAATATAGGGTCTAATTCTCTTCAAAATATACAATTTTCTATTTGCCTTGTTAAAGGTTACATCTATCATTCTATCGAACTGTAGATCACTATCAATATCAATTCCTAAGTATTTATAGCTACTAACATTATCCAGAACAGCAGTGCCTATAGTTAGTGAATTACTCAGTACTTCCCCGGCCATCATGCTATTTCTGGGGATGAAAAGATGTTTAGTTTTACTTGCATTAATAGTCAATTTGTTCATAATGCACCATTTTAACAAATAGGAAAGAGTATCATTGGAATTGGAGAGACAGTTAGTTACATCAATGTCAGACACATACAGAACTGTATCATCAGCATACATCTCAACCGCCGCTATCGAGAATTTTTTAATATAGTCAATTAAGTCATTTACATAAATTATAAAAAATAGAGGGCCCAAAATTTACCCTTGAGGGACACCGTATGCCACAAATGATTCATTAGAGATGTAGTTGTTCACAGACACTCTGTGACGCCTATTTCCCAGATAAGATTTAACCCAATTTTGCGATTTATCAGAAAAGCCGTATTTAGCTAACTTTTTTAGCAATATAGTATGGTCTAAGGTTTCAAAAGCTTTTCTATAGTCTATGAAAGTACAGCTAGATCCTTTATTATTGTTATAGTTATCAAAGAGGTCATATACAACTTTGAAGATTGCGGTTGTGGTGCTTCTATTTTCACGAAACCCATGTTGATGTTCATTAAACAATGCATTGTCTTCAAAAAACCTATAAATTTGATAGTGGATAGCCCTTTCCATAATCTTCCCAGGAATTGGGAGGATAGTAATCGGTCGCCAGTTACCCGGGTCAAGGCAGTCGCCTTCCTTCGGGATTGGTGTTACCATACCAATTGCCCAGGCATCCGGAAAAATTCCTGATGTCAGGGACACATTAATGATATGAGTAATTTCAACATATAATATATAAAGTTGAATTGAGGAGTAAAAGCAAGGTAAAATTTAAGGTTCATCTCAGCCCCTGGTATAGGGGTATTAAGTTGTGGAATGAGCTCCCAATAGAAATGCAATTATCCGAGAATAAGATGGTTAAGTAACCATGGAAAATTGTTACTTGAAAGTATGTAAGCTATTGCATGCGAAGCATTTTGCTGTACTACATGTAGTATATGATATTAAAACTAGAGTGTTGTCAATTTAGTAAAGCTGTATAATTTAATAGACCACCATTGTATCATTTGTACTATTCGAATTATTTCCCTGTTTTTGTATGTAATATTTGTTATTGTTCCTACCATTATCATCTACATGAAAACCTTACTTTGTAAGCTCTGAATAGATAAAAATGGTTACTGAGACTTAAATACTGTAAAATAAACTCTGATCTCATGGCCTTAGATAAGTAGGAAATGTGAGGCACAGGAGGTGGTTGGGGACAGTTTTTACTTCCTGCCCACCAAAGGTGAGGGCAATGATGCCGAAGGCCAAAGACCCCCTGAGGCCCCCGCGCCTCCCCTCTGCAAATTATGGGTTATACGAGGCAAAAATCACCCGGGGCGCACATATGCAGGTGGGCGCCGACTGGCGGCCCATCAAGCACCGGAAATAAGCCGATCTGAAGGAAGGTCAACACTGTTCTGGTCGGGATGGCAGTTGCCCCCAGCATCAAAGCGACGTTGGCCAGGCAACTGTGTGTGTGTGTGTGTGTGTGTGTGTGTGTGTGTGTGTGTGTCTGTGTCTGTGTCTGTGTCTGTGTGTCTGTGTCTGTGTCTGTGTCTGTGTCTGTGTCTGTGTGTCCTGGTGGGCGGTGAGGCAGCCTCTACCTGCATGTTGGACAAAGGTCAGGTCAGGTGTGTCATGTGGGGTGACGTACCGTCAGACCACTCTCAGTGGCACGCTCGCGGGCCCGGAAGTCGGCGACGACAAAGGCCAACAGGTAAGTAGACATGATGGGCGTCGACTGGAACTCGTCTTTGACCCAGCCGTCGGCCAGCACCGTCGACTTGGCCACCGGCATGTTGGAAAGGGCCGTGTACTCTGAAAGGAACAAGAGAAAAATAGGTCATTACCTGCACACGTTTAATGTTTCACAACGGCAGAAGGTACCTGCCATGAAAGCACGTAGAACAATAGGAACAATTCAAATATATTCCCCTGGAGATCTTTTTTTTCTCTTTATTCGAGACAACTTCACGTACATCAAGAGCCTGTTCTTCCAGTTGGGGTCAGTGTATGGGATAGTGCATGGGATCTGTTACGCCACCAAAGGGTTAGGTTAAGGCTCTGGATACAGGTTATTGCACGGGTTAGGGTATAGTTAGGTTAGGGTAAGGCAAGGGTTAATTAGGGGAATGGATAGGGGTAAATTTATGGCTATATGTCTAGCGTTAGTATTACTAATAACTATATTGTGTAGGGCACAGAATATGATTAGCACCGCTAGAAATCCACAATTATATAAATTGTTGTTTTCAACGCAAGTGTTCTGTGATAAAGAGAACCTCATCCTTCTGTACATAACTGTTTTAATATATGGTAATGATCAATTACCCATAGCAAATAACTATGAGTCAACAACAGAGGTCCAGAACATGAAGGTAGCAATGTGGCTTTTACGTGATTGCTACCAATATAGAATAGAATAATCAAAAGCATTAATACGATGTTCATTTAGCTGAACAACATTCTGATGGCTGTTTTTATTCAAACCACGCTGACTTTTCACTACGATAAATGTTGCAGAACATTAACGGCAAGTAATCTGCCAGCACTCTATCGCTTTTTTACTGGTCACCCTGGCGGTAAACGATCTATCACTCTCTGAGGTGGAACACTTCTCTTTTTTCTTAGGCAAATATGGGGCAAACGATTGGATATATCAAAGCTACCAGAGCAAATAGCTACCCTTTAACCAATGAACGTAAGATTAAAAACGCCAAGGCGCAGTGCCTTGATACATTTGTTTCCGTTTAGCCCTACCGTGTTTACCGATATTTACGGGATAGCGCTGTCCTCCACAGCGGAAACCCTCCACTGGGAGGTGGACAAACTGCGGCATGGCAGATCCATTGGTAGGGTTGGGGTTGGGGGGTCGCTCCACACCCGTATGTAACGTCATTTCCGGGGGCAGGGCTTGCCACCCGCGACATAAACTGTGCCTCCAGCCGCGTTTTTATTGGCGGATAAATCTAACACGGCACTCCCGCACCGCGCAGTCGTCTTAGTGTTTTTTGACCCAGAAAATCCTACAGCTATGCATGAACAGATCCTTCCTTTTCTCAAGAGCCATTCGCATAGGCGTCTGCATGTCGTAAAATAGCAATTTACAAGATTAAAGCTTTACACATTGTTGTAAACTGCATCCGAAGCCACAGTACGTTATGCGAATATTTTCATATCGAGTGCTAAATCGGTCCTGCCCATTTGGAAACAGGGCAAAGAGGTCATTGTGAAATCCATCATTTCTATCCGGATGTTTCGTATCCATTACTGCCCCTTTTTCTTTTTTCTAGATGATTTTTGGGGCTTTCTTGTTTTGATCTATAGAACAAACCGCTGTCTTAACACTTGTTTTTATTAATTACTGAAGTATAAAGATATACATTCATGAGAAAACTGCTCACTTAAATTTTATGATATTCAAATTGGAGCTCTATGCCTCCAAGGATGGTCCGTGGCTGATATGACCTGCTTTTCTGAATCAGTGGATTAAAGAAACAAACCATTGTCTCCCAGTCGTTAACAAAGGAGCAAAAAAATTAAATCCAGGGACCCACTGTTTCTGTGATTCAATAAAGAAACCAAGGATTGAAGCAGAAGAGTCAAACTAGCTGTCTACATGGGGTAGACGCCTCAGCTACATGCTGCCTAAGTCGCTGCACGTTACATGCTTCTCCTCCGACACCCTGCTGGAGGAGGGGAACTGCCTCCAGTCACCAATTACAAAGGTTCACTTCCTGTCGCTTTCAATCTGGGTGGCACGAGACTCGCTTATCACGGCCGCCAATTACCCCGATTCATTATTGTCTCCCTGGCGCGGCGCGCTGGCCGTGGCTCCACGCGCGTGCAGGCTCCTCACAGCGATCTCTTTACAGAAGGCACTGTTGTGGCAGCAACGCCTGGTTGCATAACAACCTATCGAACGTCTCCTTTGAGGACAGGGACTTTCCGACGCCGACGTGAGGGTTGGGGTAGACACGGGAAATGAGAGAAGAATGGCAGCTGGGATTCTATTTGCATATGTTTACCATAAATGCGATGTGACAAATGCTGTCTTTGATCCGTTAACAGATTGCGCTGGGCTTGGAAGCTTGCCAGACGTTTTCAATTAGTTGGTCGAATACAGTAACATGCAGGGACGGCTGGGTTCACACAGACCAAGGTGCGTTAAAACTGAAAGCAATCAGCCCTGCGCTGAATACGTTACCGGGCGGCAATTGGCCAGCTCCAGATAAGGCCATCCACAACCAGCCTCCAAGCACAGGCTGGGGGAAAGCTTTACTTACCGAGCATCGACCACACCTGATGCAATTTACACAAATCTAGAGACCCCCCCGCGTATTTCTGTGACGAGCCCACTCTGAGACTTGTCTGTGTATATTTTATTGCAATTCATCTTTTGAGGTTATGTGCTCTATAGGCTAATTCGCATAATATTATGGACAGGAAACGATGACATGTAGGAAATACACTTTGTTTATTCGATTATGTAAATAAGCTTTTACTTCCCTATAGTGATTTTATTGTATATCAAACAAGCCCATTCTGCAGAATCAATGCTGAAAGGATAGACTTTAAAACTTCCTGTATTCCAGGTTAGAGCTCCTGACAGAAGAAAATAACAATTCACAGGTTATCTTCGGCCTGGCATGTATCTCACTCTCAGGTAAACACCTTTATAGCTGGACGTCGGCCAAACCTGAGTGTAGGCGGTGGAGTAAAGGAGCACTGCCGGCACCTTCCCACCGAGGGCGGCGCTGTGAGCATTCTGTCCCATTAATAAGGCACGTCATTGTTACGTCCTCCAGGGCATTCCGGGAGGCAAGCGAGGACGGCAGGGTTCCTCTTGGTATCAAATATTTACCCCTGCAGGTGTAACATTGGGTTCTACCTTGGACAGGTGGGGGTAATAAAAGACAGGCAGACAGGGGCTCTCACGCTAGAGTATCGATGCCTACCATTGACCTGCGCTTGAGAGATTATCCCGGGTTGAGTCTCCACCCCAAGGCCCTTGCAGTCTTCTCCAGGCGATGCAGGTCAATCCACTCAGCGTATACAGGGATTCCGTGTCATACCTCTGGCTGTAAGCCATTGCCTCGGCTCCACCGGGCAAAGCCCAAATCCCTTTGTCGAGGCAACATACTGCTTTTCTATTAGGCTCTAGGTGCTTAATATATATGGTACATCTGAGTATCATATATCATGTATATGAGGCCCCAAAGACATCCTGCTTCCCATATCTGATAGCACCGATGGGTATTACCTATTTTAGAACTATAAACAACAGGCTGATTGTTGGGACCAATGTACCCGTATAGGCCTAGAAATCCAATTGTCGTTCGATTTCGTTATGTTGATTGCTAAATGTGATATATTATACAATAAAAGATTAACCTTATTTGGCTGCAGATCATAATTATATCCTTTGAATAGTGTAAAATGGAATCGTCTAGTGTACAATGGAATCGTCTGAAGTTGGCTGAAAGTACTTGACATGCACTCTCTCTATATACATTAATATAGCAACCTAATACAAACCTGTAAAGAGGCAGTGACGATCAAGATTATTCACTGAAGTGTACATAGTGTGTAGTTAAATTGAAGAGCAGAAAATTGAAGAGCAGAATATCCGAACCAATTGAGATCGCCTAGAAGAGTGCCATACCCACTAGGTGATTTTACCGGCGACCGCCGATTTGACAGTCAACCACTGCGCCAATAGCCCATCAAATCGGCATACCCGATTTCCCGACAACTCCCTGTGGGTATGGTGTGATTCTGAGCAACAGGTGCCAGTTGATGCAATCGCCAAGAAAATCGTCAGGAAAATCGCCAGAAACAATATCAAACTTGCTTGATATCCAGTCGCCCGGCAACTTTACTGGCGACTTTCCAGATCGGCGGTTGCTGGTTGCCGGGAAAATTGCCTAGAGGGTATGCGGCTTGAGGCAGGCGGATGCTTTCCTGCCATTAATCTTGTGATATTCTAAGGAAGGGTTTAATTCTCAAATACAAAACTTTATTATTGTTGCATGCATAATGGCCATTGGATGACTATTCTATCTTTGAAAGATTAGAGGTCTAAAGGCGCGCCGAACAGTCACACATTCTGCAGACATTGAATATCAAATGAGCAGAAACAAGCTTGCTGTGCATCCAAATTACCCTATGGGATGAGTTAGGGTAAAGGTGTTTGAGGTTTCATGGTGGTTTTGTATTACTATTCCAGGCGGTGGCACCGTAATATATTCAAAGGTTTATGGTGGTACAAATTCATATAATCCCCGCTGTGCTAATCCATGACGCTATTACTTGAGCCATGCGGCAAGAGTATTATTCCAATTTATCGTTTGTATAATAGGAGTGTGTGCTGTTTGCATGACAGCAAGGCTTAGGGTGAATTTGTAGGTGGGGTCTGTGAGATATGGCACACAGGGACAGGGAAACAATCGCTTTCAGACATAGAAAGTTTGGGGACATTGTTAGTTCTCATCTGAGCGGACGGGAAATCCATCGTCCGACTAGCCCAGAAAACGAGCACTACCCAGCTCTCCCCCACCCAAATCAACCCAATCCCTACAGTGCAGCACCGCTACCAACGCTGCCAATAAAACATATTTATCGCAGAGACGGCCAACAATCGATAAGGCTAAGCGTAATGCGACCATTCAGAGGAGCATTGGTCACTGAACAAGTCTGTTAGAAAAGCAGGGATTCGCACTCTCAGTTTTGGGTCGGCTTTCAGTAATCAGTAAATGTCAGCCGGGGTATCCCAACTAGAATGCCTGATCAGAAGCGGGCCGCGCCGGATGGGAGGCGGCAGGGGTAAACACACAACGTTAAATGGAACTAGTTCAGTGCCACGAGTGTCTGGCTCCGCAAAACCCACTACTAGCAGTACATTGTTAGGGCTTGATTTTATACAGAAGCCAGCCTTCAGTCCAGTATGGCCTCGGGGAATCTGCTGTAATCAGGGTTGGGAGTAAAAGATCAGAAAGTTGTCTGGGGTTAGGAAGTAGGTCGATTTAGAGCCTTATTACGCTTCGACCTGGCATCAATTTACCCCTGTGCCGATGCTACAGCGGCCACCACTGATTTCACTGCTGCTCGGTATTAGACTCACGACTTGAGTTTACTCTAGTCCCACAGCTAATATCCGGCGTAGGATATGGGTAGATTACCGCGGAAGGGAATCATTTTTCATATGGAAAGCTTGCTGTAAATCCCCTATATTAAACAGGCTGGTAATATACCGATAATGCCACCGGCCTATAATCTACAGACCCCAGTGTGAGCGATAGAGTCTGTACATCAATAAGCGGAATTATGATAAATTGATGTAAAATGTAGGCTAGCATATTTAGTAATCTCAGGACGCTTTGAAGGGTTCCCTTTTAGAACCGACTGGGCTAGTAGTAGTATTAGTGTGAGTGTTCTCTACGTAAACTGTATTCTTTGCCTAATGGATTCTGGCAGGGTCACTGGCGGTTAGAGCGGAAGGACCAGATAGCAGGTGTGTAACCCCTGTGGTGGCCGGAGAGGGCGGACGCGTCCATTTCCCGGAGAACAGCTGGGAGCATGGCAAGGAGGAGGGTGTAAATGCCTCCCTGCTAACCACCTG
Source organism: Lepidonotus clava (assembly GCA_936440205.1). Taxonomy (NCBI): domain Eukaryota; kingdom Metazoa; phylum Annelida; class Polychaeta; order Phyllodocida; family Polynoidae; genus Lepidonotus; species Lepidonotus clava. Next base: position 22,517,116 of record OW387134.1, read on the forward strand.
CGTCTCCAGGGCGCAAGCAACAGCTCTCATGGAGGTGGATACAAGGTCACCGGGACAAGCTGGGGCCATTTGGTTTGGTTCCTACAGGTGGCGCGGCGAGCAGCTCGCTACTCATGGGGAGCTGCTCACGGCCGACCCAGGCCAAGATCCGCTCAGAGCTGCTTAGAACTGCTCAGGGACTGCTCCTCGCATGGGGCGAATAGGCCGACTGGGCAGGGGAACCCAGGGTGGCCGATCCCCGACCTGGCCAGGCCTCCGAGTCTCGGCTGTAATCGGCGGCGGGCGCTGGGCCTATTACCCAAGGCCTGGCCGCATATTGATCCGACCCTCGCCCACTGAGCCGTGTCCCTGATCCCTGCCAGTCTTGCCGGCTTTGCTTGCCACCAACACCCTCGGACCCCAAGGCTTTATGTTATTTGTAGTAGCATGAGCGAACCAATGAAGCCGGGATTTCGCTGTGTCAATGTCGGTGCGAATTTTCCCATCGTTTGTTATTTAAAAATCGAACGTTTTATATCACAGCCAATCGATTAGCGTTGCCGTCATCAAGTTGAGAGCCATCATTTATTTATGTAGGCTATTTTAGCCACTATGTACGCGATCGTTATAACACATTACAAGTAGGATTCTGTCCTTGGTCTATACTCATTTTCTGAATATAGCAACCCATATTGGTCTAAAGCCGTTGAGTACGAAAAGAGGCATTTAGGGGAAAGGATCAGGGTATACAGAACGTGTTGCTTGGCGTAATCGATAACCGCAATACGCCGCGTTGGGTCCAATTAGATGTTCTATTAGGTAGGTAACAGATCGGATGAAAGGCTGAGCCTTCTTTTTCACGCGATACGTCAGTGCATCACACGGTTCCTCACCACACCAATTCGATTCCATTCTTTATACATATATGTGTCACCGACTCCCTTAATGTTTCACCTCTTTGTGGACCAAACTTGGCCTACATACCATAAAAAAAAAACCTTGGTTGCAGCATGGGTGGGTTCGGCGAATGACCACTTGGTGTGAGCGACTGACGAGACAAAGAGGCCACGTCGACGCTAAGAAGATCACACTGACGGAGATGAGAGACGGCTCGGGTCTGCAGAATCTTCTGGGATCCATCGGTTTGCACTCAGCAGCCTCTGGATCAAACGCCACGTGCCGCCCATAGGACGCTGACAAAGGTAATGATGGTGGCAATGGGAGGACCCCTAGGTGCAACAGGCGCTTAACAACAGAAACGGTTTCCGCCATAATAATGAATGGGGTTAGGGAAGAGGCGTAGTTGCCATTCCTACCATTTTATGTGTATGTATATTTATGTATGCTGTATGATTTAGGCCTACAGTAACGTTATTGTTCGGCTCTATTGATAACAGCTCTCTAAACTATCTCTAAAGTAAGCTTTAGCCGGCTTATATTTTTTCAAGCAGCTGAATACAGTAACAAATGTTAAACTGTTTAAAACGAACAGAACAAGTGAAACAAAACATAGAAGGTTGATATTTGTCTATGTATATATACATATATACATACATGTATGGTTTTCTCTGTGTGTATGTAACTGACTGTGAAAGCATATACTGTAGATAAACAATTGTTGATACATTATACTCATGGGAAGTTCGTATACTAACTGCCAGTTTTTACATATCGAGGGGATTGATACTGTTGGCAAAATGTCATTGAAATGTGATACACAGGATATATGGTAGCTTTTGACCTTTTGCTTCAAAGAATCTCTACATAAAACAGGCTAATAAACCGTCTTGATAGCATAGATAAGGAGTTGTACAGAGAAGTAAGCATATCAAAATGGCCAAAGGTTTCTACAATGCTGTATTTCGTTTTAGAGTATTGTTGGTATTTGATGAAAAACAATTAGATTGATCTGGAGCAGATATGGGCAGGTACGTATGCTCGAACTCGTCAACAACATTATGTTGTTTTAGGCTTAAAGAAAATGTTGACAATTTTGTGAATGATATTTGACTACAGTAAGAAAGATGAATCTACAAAAGACCGGAAATGGAGTTCAGAAGTTAACCTAAAAGTGAAATTGAAGGTGGAGTTTCGAGCTAAGGAAAGCGTGCGAAGAAGTATAAGGATTCAAATGATCGAAAACAGACACTTGCAGGTCGTAATCTATTTAGGTTAGGAACAACTGTTAGGAAAACAATTGCGAAATTGTAACTTGTTAGGAATATTGATGATTTAGATACATTTAAGAAAACCATAGTTAACTTCATTAAATGAATGAATGAATGAATTAATTAAATTTTAATGTATAATTGACTAAATGACTTTACTCCAGTGATGTACATTTTTATGGTCTCAATATCATCCCTATCATCTCATTAGACATTGTTTTACCCAACATGTATCTCACTCATTGTAAGCCACACTGGATTGCACGGGAAACCGTAATACTCCCTCATCCGATCGTAACCAATATAAAGAATTTTGAAATTAAAAAAACAAAAGGACTGACCCACAGACTTAAAGTCTGTTAAGGTCATTTTTTGAGAAATCGTTACACAATGGATAAAAGCATCAAATTTGGTATGAGATACCTCTGAGGCATAACTATCAAATCTGGAAGGGGAGCCACCTTGAAATATCAATAGGATGATGGTGGGGGCCAATAAACCAATATAGTTGACTGTTGCTATAAACAATCTAATATCTCAGCTTCTAAAATTATAGACACTGGCGGATTCAGGATTTCGAAAAAAAGGGGGGGGGCGCATTATTGGAAAAAATTTCCTTAATTGCTTTTAGGCAGAGTTTTACATTAAAAAAAGCAAAATTTTCCTGAAAAAGGGAGGGGTGCATGCCCCCGTGCCCCCCCCTCTGGATCTGCCACTAGTAGAGACATGGTTGGTGTCATAATTGGGAGATTATGGGTCTGGGAATTCAAATATTTACATTTGAAGTCAATGCAGAAATTTAAAACCCAAGATGGCTGACCAATTTTGAGAAATAACATGATTTTCAGCTGCTAAACTATCTAGACAATTGGAAATGATTCCAAAATCTGTTATTTATAACCTAGAGGGCTCAGAAGATATAATATTTAGCCAATATGATACCACAAAGTTCAAAATGGCTGAATTAATTAGCATGATACCTTTGAAAATGACTACTGGATTCCAAAATGATTCAAAAGAAAGGATAGAGACTGTACTCTTTCGCTACAAGATTTTCTGAGACCCCTTCATTGAATTTTAAAAGGGAGCCATCTTCAAATATCAACATAACCCCAAAGGGGGCCAAAAATTCAAAATGGCAGACTTTCAGTGAAATAATCTTATATCTCAGCTTCTGAAATGCCTAGAAACACATTGTTATTGTCAAAATTGGGAGACTAAGGGACAGAGAATCCAATTATTTGCCTTTGGAATCTACACAAAAGATCAAATCTAAGATAGCCAATAACTTTTATTAAATACCATAAATTTCAAATGCTAAACACATAAGAAATTTGTCAAAATTTCATTGTGATATTTCAAAGTGGTTCCCCTTCTAGATCAGAGGTGCCTCATACCAAATTTGATGCATTCAACTGCTCTGTAACGAAGATTTTCTTATCAGACCCCACTCTTGGTCAATGATTTAACATGGTTGTACGAATAATGCACAACATCACCATAAAACTATTCCAACTACATGGAAATCATATTATAATTTCCATGTAGTTGGAATAGTTTCAAAGAAATTAAAAGAATAACTTATTGACAACGTTTGCATTTTTGTTCCCGGTCTAAAGATAAATTACTTTGCTTTAATTTTATGTTTTCCATTGGATTGCTTCTTTACACTTGATTGGCAGCGGCAATAGGAATTCTGCGGCTTCAATTTACGGCTACCTGTTAGCTGGTTAGTCCTTATAACTTACTCGGGGAATCTTCCGGAGGTTGAGTTATCTGGTCGAGTTTCCCCAAGCGCCAGACTCATTAGAGAGAGGGCACACCAATTTGCCGTGGACCAAGTACTTTCCCTCTAATCCCGCCATGCAGTAAACCGACGTATAGTCCCTCTAATCAGCCACAACAGGTGATTTCAGTCGCCTGAGAATTCCCCATGTCCTCTTATCCAGAAAAAAATTAGCACTTCGATCCGAAACCAATATTCTTCAGAGGCCCGTCAAACTGTAATCTTGCCAAAGTGAAGTGATTTAATGTCCTCTGCACAGGTTTATATCGCCATCCAGGGTGTAAATCTTGATGGCTTGTAGAGGGAGGGAAATTATCGGAACACGACTCCCTGAAAGAACCTATTATCCCAGGATTATCTGGAATTAGGATAGAAAATGTGATGAAAGGAACACCATTAATCTGTTTCAAAAAGCTGCGCTCCCTCCGCTAAAAGCGGTAATCTCTTCATTCACAGGTTCCTCTCAGATGCTCTGCTTGGATTCCTTTCCGACCTTGCCGAGGATCTATCGATTTCTTGCTAAAAACCTGTTTATAATAATGTTTAGACCAAGAGCCGACACCAATCCTATGAATGGCGATATTGGTCAATGCCATCGATCATCCAGCCTTATTGCTAGCCTCAAGGGCGGTTACTTTTGAAAAAGGTGGCCCCATGGAGAGACCTATAGAAGGTGCCTCATACTAACGTGTCAGATATTGCTATAATGGCCATCTTTAGATGCAGCCCAGATTACCGGACCCTCCCTATATTCCCGCCCTCGATCAAAGTAATCCATCAATCGGCGATGTTGATTGGTCAATCATTTGCTGTAAGAACCTTTGCTATTGGCCGTCATTGGGCACAGCACCGGAGGGATGGGATGTCACGTCAAGGTTTGATTGTATCTTATCTGGTCTGTCGTGAGCTCTGTCGCGTTGCTATCACGTCGTCAATCGAGACGATAGCGCCGACAATCCATCACTGAAGGGCCAAGAGAGCGCCGACCACCGCGGGCAATGGCGTCCAGGAGGGCCGCTCCTGTGGGGGTGGGAGGGGGGGGGGGGCTGGTTTGGCATCGCACTACGTTGGCGGCAACACTTTTCTAATGAAGGTTTGAGACCGAAGCAAATGAGTCTTAACGGCGGCACTGGGCTCTGTGCTGCAAACACGTGGGGCCCTTGATGGGGGGGGGGGGGAAAACCCAATTTCGCATGTCGATTTTAAGAAATCATCATGTCCCTTGTCACCTAATTTCCCATGTCCCATATCGTCTCTGATAAGTTCTCATGTCTTATGTCAAATTTAAGAAATGGTCCCTGTCGTGTCGTTTTTTTCTTCATGTCATTAAGCCCTATATGTCGCATGTCGATTTTAAGAAATGGCCGTGTCGCTATGTCGAATTTTAGGGTCTAGGGTCCTACACGTACACGGCGCGGACATTAAAGCCCTATTTTCACCAGCCGATGTTACTGCCAATTTGTTGGTAATTTATTACTTTTAATTGGTAATACCATTTGATATGTAGCATATCTGTGATATGCCATTGTTCCCACTCACGATTTCTGAAATCGGTAGTAAAATCGGCTGGTGGAAACAGGGCTTTACTCCACACGCGCACCGCGTGGCCTCACACAGCAAGATGGAAACCGACCTCCAAAGGCACGCCTCCATATCTCAAGTGGTATTTCTCACTCCTAAAGAAGCCGTCGCCAAGGCTTAGGCCTGCTGCATGTGAAATATAGGACACATCGGCAGTGCTATCTTTTATGATCAAATAGCTTTCTCCCTGTAGCACCATAAGAAACCGGAAGGAGGGAAAGGGAAGTGGGCACATTAAGATAACGTGTCTTCATTGATCGCCGGAACATCAAGACCGAAGAAACGGGGACACCCTCTCCCCCCTCCCCTCCCCCTGTGGACGTGTGTCGGTGCTCACCAGCTCGTCCAGGTTTGCTGTAGCGGCCGGTATGTTTGTCCTAGACTGCCGGGTGGCCGCTTCATCACCTCAGGGCAGGCCCAGTGCATTACCCGCCTTTGATTATTTAACAGAACTCAGCCCACTTCCTCCAGGGCTGACCCCCTGAGGGCCAAGACATTAGAGGGTAACAGGTGTTTTTTTGGAGTAGTTGTTCGTTTGTGGGGTACTTGTTAGTTGAGTGAAGAGCTTCTTGGTCGCATCCTGGGGTAACGAACCTAGAGAGCGGCCGTTGAAACTGGAATGCGATCGGAAGGAGGGAATCATTGCTTTCGGTTACGGGTCCAGCAGTGGGGTCTGGTATCTGTGGCGACCTATCGGGATATATGTGGCAGAGGAAAGGAGGTGATTTGATGTGGTCCGTTACGTAGCCGGCAGGATCCTGGGGTGACCAGCACGCCGGGGTCGGGGGCCATGGATGAGGACAGTGGCCTTGTATGTGGGCAGAGGCGTGGGAGGCACTGCAGGAAGGGCCGGGGTGCCTCAAAGCCCCAATCTACCGTGCGGCCCGTTGGGATCTGCCGACCAGTCATTGATTGACGCCCTACCGGATACCAGTGGCCACTGTAAAAGGACGGAGGCGGGTCGGCCGCATGCAAATCGCATACGACCATTGTGGGCCCCGGCCCCCGACTGGGCCCCAAAGGGTCCCAGGGGGCAGGCCGTGTGGGCCCATAGGGGGTCGTGCTCAGGACGCCGCGAGCTGCTCCAACTGAAGGGCTTTTGTAAGGGCCTTATAGAAGGAGGGCTCGCACCTGTCTATAGAGTAGAGGTGGCACGCCGGGACGCTAGGACCTTTTGATCCTCCCGAGCAATAACCTGTTTGAATGCTATGTGTATTTTATATTATGGTTGTGCTAGTAGTGCCTTGCATCAGCACCCAGTTAACAACTTACGACATTCAGGTATATATACATTCTAAGACCCATCAACATGTTAGTTTAGATATCGAAAACTCTTTGACGCAGCACCTCAGGGTTATTGTATGGCACTACCATCGTGATAAAAGCTTGGCCTTTTGGTCGCATGCCGTGTACGACGATTGGACCTGTAGGAGACGTACATCTGCGGGGCACTGTGTTGGTCAAATCGACCTGAAGTGAGGCAGCGTTCATCACCGGACGACATGGTACCAGGCGCCGGCCAATAGCAGGCGGCAGTATACAAGTCTGGGACTTCGTTTTACATAGGCATGAAAAGCGTTGGCGGCAGCGTAGTGAAGGCCGATTGAAGCCTTTGAATGCTTCGTGCAAGGCATTCATACTGGCTGTGGGAGGCGGCCGGCCGGGCTTTATTGTGTGCGAATCAGCTGAACTATCTCGGGGAGAAGGGTGCAATATATATGCAGGCTTAGCCTACTACGACCGCCCGTTGACAGTCTTTTAGAAGGTCTGTCGTTGAAGGCACTCATGTCACGGTCCCCTTACCAACCTCTACCAGACCTTTGACCTAGGGCCTTTAAAAGAACAACTTTTATTCATCCTGGTTATACAATACAGCATGTTGCTAATTTTAGTTGTATACCAGCATTTCATTAGAGAACCATGTATACTTATCACTGAGACATATCATATCACTTTCCCGCTGTTGTTTAAAGCTGAAATTGAAACCTTTGACGTGGTAGATATGCTTTAATACTCCATCAAGGCAGAAGAATAGGGTGAAAGCAGCCCCTGGTCAGCCTAGGTCAAATCATGTTGGACACCCATGTCAACATGTACACTGTTCTCCTGATAAAAATAATAATAGGCTTATGGTCATTCTTGATGCAGTTTGCGATTATTAAGTTTCAGCAAGGGTAAAACAGCAAGGTTTAGCGGGGGCGGGTTCAGATATGTGCTTCGTTTTAGAATTCACAGCTTAAACGTTTCTATGATTGTCACTTTCAGAGTAGCGTCTCATCTTCACTTTAGCAATTTTCCGCTGTTGTTTGAGGCTGAAATTGTTTTCCCACGAAACACAATTGCTGCCCCATATCATTTCATGTAATTTCATTGATCTCCCAAAGAAAAAGTAAAGTAGGCAATGATGTAAGGGAAAATGATTGGTAGTGTCATTTTTCTGAGACGAAATGCATTGTTCTCGCACGAATATTTGGATATACAATGCAAGTTCTCCCTGGGGTTATATCACTCTCTCCAATCGGATATAATTAATGTATTTTCTGATTACATTTTAGTGCGATAAAAAAAGTTCAAATATTCTGTCGTATTGTGCAGCGATATACATAAAAACGGCAGATATTATTCTCGATAGGTTCTTGAAAAGGAATGCATAATTTATTTCGCTGATGTCAACCTTATTATTCCTTTGTTGCTTTGACGGAACGCGTCAGGATTTTTCCCTGCGCGCTAGGGTATTGTTTCGAGATCTGAAATCACAAAGGAACTAACTGATCTGCTAAAAACATTCTTCAATATTATACATAATTACTTTTCTGTTGCTCAGTGTTGCCAGCCGTTTCCCTGAAATAACGTGTTTGTGTGGAGAACATCTTTATTTTAGAGCCACCGACCGACTTGCCTTATTTGGGGCGCGGTGATTGTGGCAGGCAGACTGATGGCTGTCAAAGTAGGAGGTATCATTTTGTCAGCAGGATGTCAAACGGGTCGCTTTGGTCTGACCCTGGCCGGTCAGAAACATTACTGACTTTCCGGCCTGGCGTCTCCCTATCGGTTTGGCTTGATTGGTGCCCTGTCAATCGGAGCCCACTCAAAACAGAGCACCTTGCCATCAGGGCTTTTCAATGTAGATGAGACTTCTTGAAAGCCTCATGCCAAATACGGCAGTGGGGGCAATTAGTTGGACGGTGCCCTTTTAACGCATCCTGCAGTAGAGACAGCACTGAAATTGAAAAAGGGGGCACGCCAAACGAAAACTAAGCTGCGTGTGGTATCACAGTCGAGGCGATTTAGATAAATCTAGTAGAATAGATTAGGTCTCTTTGAAAAGGGATATTCACTAACCCGATCATTTGAATTTTCTTCCTGGCAGGTGATCCCAAGATTTCAGGACCCCCGCCCACTCTTTGGGCCTTGGGGGCTGTGGGATTTGAGAATCGATTTGGCTGCATTGATTTCAGTTAAAGTACATGTCGGCGGCCGGCCGGCCCTTGTCGTCGGCCAAGTAGTGGCCGCGTGATGCGAATGTGACAGGGGCCCGGCCGACCGTGCGGCCTCCTGCGGGGTGTGCCGAGAGGCTAGAAATGAGGCAGCAAATGGCCAAATTGAGCCCGGCCGAAGCCACTCTGGACCTGTCTTAGGAGGGTTTCAAGCGTACATTGACTTCCTAATGTGCTAAAACTCTGGTCGGCCGGGCCCGATCCCTGCAGGGGGTGGGTGGTACCGCTGTGCATGGCGAGTCCCCGGCCGGTGGGTGAGGGGGAGGTGATGGAGGCAGTATTGGAGAGATCAAACGAGCCCAGGTTATACGTAGCGTGAGGGGTTAGAGAAGGGTCTGATCGTCTACCTTGAAATCAGGTTTCTCACTTGATGTTGATCTAGCGTGTTTGGCTCACATTCACTTGCTAAGTGAAACCAGGGGAAAGGGGGAAATGCATGCGTGTGTGGCTTTCCAGGTTGTTAAGTGGCGGGTTGGAACTGGAATGAGTCAGAAACCTACGGTACCACCTCACCTGGTTGGGACGTTTCACCTGTTGAGGCTATGTGGTAGGATGGCTACAGATACATGGATCATGCTCCCTAACATGCAAGGAACAATTGGGGACGGCGATGATGATTGTCATGATCTGCAGAGAATACAGACCATTACGCATACGCCATACCGGCACACAATCAGGCCGCAGGTTGAGTTATGTGCCCGGGTCGGCCGATCCGCGGTGCCAAACGTAGCGTGAGGCAGGGGCGGTATATGATGTATCACGCAATAACGTGCCCTTACTGAATTTGTCCTGTCTCCACAGGAGATGGCTGGGAGATGTAATTCGTCATCAACATTCCAATCGGCCGCTGACGAGTATTTGTTAGCCATAACACACTCCTTTCATTCCATTCCGGTGCGGTAAGTATCAGTAGCCATCTCTGATTATTCAATCTAGACAACACATAATAGTCTGTATACACGACTATATATATTCATATTTGAATCAAGGAAAATGATACTCATTTTCGTCGGCCTCAGCCAACATGCTTGCAGTAAGTGACCCCCTGGGTATTACAGATCCCAGTTCCTTCTCCCCAAAACAATACATGACAGTTCATGATTGACACCATATCAATAATTCCATGACAGTCTCCCCGAAAACAGGGAGACATGGTTTCGCATGAAAAGAATTCATATAGGATTTCCAGACACACGACCTGAAAGCATCGAACTAGACTGGTGAGTGAAATATATCACGAAGAGCGCTGTGGCACGAAAAATCCCAGCGAGTCTGGCTAGCATGCAATAAAAATGCGGACTAAAATCCCAAATGTATGTATACTCTGCCGATGTTCTACATCATGTTGTCAGACCCAACGCTATAAATACATAGGACATTAATATCCCAACCGTAATGCCACTTTCTATCAATGAATCGTAAAGTAAGGCATTTCTGTAGTGATCGAAGTACTGTAGTATGTAGACACTAAACCTTCACTACTACTCTGCCTTTAACAGTCACCATTAAGATTCTTTATTGTACTATCTTAAATAGCATAATGTTTGTCACATTAGTTAATTCTACTGAAAACATAATTATAAATGGCGAGTTGTACATGGAGTCCATCAGGATGGTAATATTGATAACTGGCTCACCAGGCAGTCTCTGTACATGCTGCCCTCCGAGCATAACGACCAAACACTTTTCAAAGTAACATGGTAACATGCAAACATTCAGTCTGCCTCCATGTCACCGATGAACATGCAACGTATATCAAAGTAGCCTTTGATCATATCCAGGTGGGGTTGGGGCTCTCCTACACGAAGCTCCTCTATTCCACTTCCTGTTTAATCTCCCATTATAATATCCTTCTTTACCAGTTTACAAGTGCGCTAAGCGCTGCCACTGGGAGGCGAACCCAGGACCCCTCACACTGGAGATGGACACCCTACCAGTTAGGCCACCACTGGAGAGGCTGTGGGAAGGGGCCAGAGTGTGGGTATAGTGGGAGATTTCGCTGGGTGCTGGTGTTCTGCATTCTGTTTCATAGAGACATGTATGAGTTGAGATACCAGCATTTATTTCAACTGGCACTCTGCCTCTGGCCCTCACTCACTCTGTGCCAATGGTAGCTAGCAATAAACAGGCAGAGCTTGGTGAAGATTGGAAGCAACGCCGATTTAATATAAGGAAGGTAACCATGGACACTACCATCCATCCACATTGCCTCCAGTGTTAGCATATGCTTCACATTGACCCTACTTCTGTCCATATTCTTCACGCCATACACTTCATTACCTTTTACCTTTATTTTTCACATAATTATGCGTTACCGCCTACCTCACATCGCTATTTACAAAGTAATCACATCCTGTCCTGCTTACACCAACCTTAAATGTGAGTAAGCAAGAAAACAGAATGGCAGTTTCACATCGCGTCGATCCCCGGTTTACCTCCCACCTACGGACATCCTGCCCAACGGAAGTACAAAAGTAGTGTAGCTATAATATTTTTGCCCTGCCATCCCTCATTGTATATTCACTCCTCCCCCGGGCCGCTAGCATACTGCGCTTCCTCTGTACATGTATACAAATCACATATGTATCGCAATATCTTGCAGGGATCCTGACTGATTGCACAGTTCTACTCAATCAAGGCCTGCCTCCGTGTCAAAACGTCGGAATAAATCAGGTCCTAAATTGCTTTTGTCACTTGATGCAGGTGGCAACGGCGTTTTATGAATATTCTAGTGGTCACACATCATATCCAATCTCATGGTCAATATCCAGAACGTATGAAATGCTGTGTGATTGTTGGCTAACACTCTCTTATGCCATTAATTATGAAACAGATCGCAGTCTTCAACTGCCATTCAATGAGGCGCCATTGGTACGGTTAACCTCTTGCTGTGATCCCAATAGACGGGCTGAAGGGGACTATTGTTCATATAATGATACATAAACACTCACCATCACAGCCCAGTTTCAGTGAGACACCCTGAGAATTCTGAACAAGATGCAATTGCACGAACCGCCATGGGGAATATCGACTTGCACGTTGATAAGAGTGGGCGGATAATCGGTTTTGTCAGTATTGATTAGTCTACTGTCGACAGAAATTAGGTGGGTGTGTTGCGTCATCAGACCAACTTCACCAATCCTACTCTCGTGGAGAGCCCTACTAGATGTCTCATATGCAAATGGTGTTGGTTGAGATACACAGATAGCACGTTTTGGCAGGACCCATGAGGGTAATAGCCGCGTTATCTAAGAGGGAGAAGTGTTAGTCTAGGCAGGGAGACTGTAACTTACCTGTCCTGTGGATGAGTGATACGGTGAAATTGGCTTTGAGGTCGGGCTCATCAAAGCAGGGGAAGACCTTCCGGGCGTCGACGGACTGGAGTTGGGATGCTGCCAAGTACCTGAAAATGTGAAAGGAATGTGAAGGGATGATTCAGTTTATTCATCGGTCGTTCAAAGTTAATGATGGGGTGTTGGTCCAGTTATCCAACTCGGAGTTCCATTTATAGATACACGGTGACTAGATATAAAATGTGTGTTAGCATGAACGTTTTTATGACATGGAGGTGACATACTGCTGTGGACTCAAAAAAAATACTTTTTTTTTCTAATTCTATTTTCTCTTCGCCAATTTACTCTGTAAGCTATATCCGTATTTAATTGATACATCTTCAATTGAACAGTTTATTCAATATTGTTAACTCCCTGTTCATATCCAACGGTAGTTCTATTTATGGAAGGGGAATTAATCAGACTCAGAATAACATTAATCCCGTGGGTGGCAGTGGGCTTGTCGGCGCTAAGTAGAGATGATAAGATGAGGCATAACATGCGAGGAAGGGGAGATACAGCAGAGTAGGCCGGGGCTGGGCCTCAAACAAGCTCACGTCGGCTCCAGGCATGTTGTTACCCCCACGTATGACATGTTTCGGCAGCAGGAACACACTGCTTTATTCCAACAAAAGTTCCTCATTAACCCCGAGATTACCTATTTACCTGAACTTGCGCTTGGCCATCGCTACAGCTCGCGAGACAGTTTATTTTAAGAGGGCCGAGCCTTTACGTTTAGAGCGGTCACAGAAAGGCACCCATGGCCTGGTAACTTGACGAGGTCGGTTGCCCGGGGATACCCCTCTTTTGTCTATACTACTTAGACGGTGCTATTAGCCCGATTGAATGGCCGGGTGGGGGTTAACGTGGGCGAGCGTCCCCCGGCCCGGGGAGTGGCCGACTGTAACAGTGGGCACTTTTAGCTGATGATTAGCCCCGCTCACATGACGACTGTCGGTAAGCTGGGGTATAATTATACTGATGGGTAGACTGTCGGTAAACTAGGGTATAATATACTGATATGTACATCCAGGCCTACAGAGGCTGCCTCTGTTAGCGCGAATACTACTCGTAGAACCTTAGTCATGAGGAGTCCATATACTATCGAGGGCTCAATATTTGGAATCAGTAATACAGTGCGGTACAATCATCAGACTCTATTGACAGTTTTAAGAAAAAAAATCCTGCGTGATGCTATCATTATCTTGTCTATAATGGTCTACCTGAAGGCTTGATACTCTGCTTGATAGAAGTTATTATAACTCTTTCATTATGTGGATATCCTTGATCTACTGTATGCACAGATTGTATAATATGCCATAAACTCATTTCATTTCATCTCATTTTTTAGTATTTTAAGTTCTATTATTATATTTACACTATTACTTATTACATATTAAACACATTGGCTGGAATATCTCGATGGCAAATTGAGAAGCAATAAAATAATTTTTTTAGATCTACACGGTACATTATGTTGAAAATTAACAATGATTTCTAAAGTATTGGGGGGGGGGGAAGGAATTGATTGAAACGGCAATTAACTGGTATTGGTTAAAGTAAACAAGAACTACAAACTATTGAACACTATCCACATGAACCATTAGGTTAAACTTCTGTAGTTTGATCTGTGCTGAAGCGGCCAAACAGGGTCCGTATTTAGTCTCATTCGTTATTTATACCTTGGTCTAAAAAGCAGCTCCTGCGAGGACACTCTCGCGTTCTAAGGGAAGGAATAAAAACGGTTCCTTATACGGGTAAAACCAATTTCCTTACTTCAAGTGACGCACACCGAACCTTCTGGTACATCATTAAATTACACCTGTATCCAAAGATCCTTGAACAAAAAGTGTTATAGGTACATAATTATAACCAGAGAGGATTATATTATAGTATAATCCTCTCTGCTATAACTCTTTTTATGGATTATTAGAACTTTAGGACTGTCCTGGCTAGAGAATGATGTATCCCAGTGAAGGTAAAATGATCACTGATATAGCTTTGAAGTAGGAGACTATGATCAATATGGATGTAGAAGACACGTGTAAGAGGATTACTAGTGACGTCACAGGCCTACGGCTGAACAGGCCAACAGGCCGCCTGATTGGGCGCCAATTATCACATGACCACGGTTGGATTGCCACCTGATTGGTTGCTGGGCGGTCATGGAGCAAATAGCCCACTATGGCTTCGTCTAGAGTGCAGGCGCGAACGAGCCATTAAGTGACGTCACAGCTTTCTCTATTTGCCTTTTTCATTCGAGATATAGTTGTTATAGTGAACACCGTCATTGGAGTAAGGGTTAAAGGAAAGTTTGGATACAAATTAAGTACATGATGATTTCTGTGATTTCTACTTATCATCTATTATTGGATAAATGGTGCATTCTGAATTGAAAATATACATATTATCAGATTTCATGTTACACAAATTCATAGAGAGTTATTTTGGGATTTCAAACAGTCCACATGTAACGTCCTACAGCAGAGCATTCCCTTTGAAGGTAAATGTAATATCCTCTGCAGAGTAAATTAATCAGTCTATGGTTGCATGAATTAAAAAAGATGGATACTGTGCCAAAGGCGGGATGGGCTTGTCATTTTTTTCAAAACATGTTCTACCGTTTACTTTGGGGTAGGGGATTCCCTTTTGTGGATGTTTAGGGATTTCTGATTAAATCTCTTACACGATTGGAGATGGTGGTTAAAGGGGTTTCACCCGTCTAAGCTCGCCTATCTACACAATCTATACAAAGAGGGTTAGGGGCCTTCTAGTAAGGATAACAAGCTAATGTATTCTGGTCACAATGTGATGAATATGTGCCCATGATGCTACAACTAATCCCGAGATGAGTGCAGCGTCGGCAAAATTGCTTATTAATGTAAGTAGGGCCTGCCATCCAGCGAGAGCTCATTATATACAATCTGCGTGTTGACATCTTTTTTATAATGACAGTTCATAACCTCGTCCTCCGATTACAACCCAGTTTGTCAGATGGGTATGGGCCCATCAGGCTAACGGAGGTCATTATTTACTCAGGGAAGTTTACTGGGGACCTGAGGCCATGCACGATAATTGCTTGCCATAACTGTCTTATGAGAGGGTGATCTAAGGCTCCCCCGTGGTATGAGAAGAACATTAACCCTTGTCCTATTCTTCCCAACAGACACACCCAACCACCCATTCACCTTCTCACTCACCAATCTTTTAACCCCCACACACCTCCACGCAGGTCGGCCGGGCAGGTTGACCTTTGGTCTCTTTTCCCGATGGAAGTACTGCCTGGAGTAGTTTAGTACCCTACTGACCCGCGTATTGATCTGTGGAAATGTCGAGCCTGCTGGGAGGTCTGACCCGGTGGGATCTGTGTCAGAGTTGTGTGGGTGACGATGTAACCGGGTGCAGAACAATGCCTTAACGAGGGGGTAGGGTAATGTACGTCACGTGTAGGCTACAACTCGCCTCGCGTGACTGGCAGGGCCCTGGCCTGGTGCAGAGTCGTTACTCCAGTCTGTGGGCCTACCTCAGTGTAAATACAACCCCTGTTAGGTGGGCCCTGTAGTGTTGGTCGCCCGAGAATACGATCCCTAATACATGGTCAGTATTGCCGTCGGTAGGTGTGGCGTGCGACAATGCACGTGCTTGACCCCGCTACCACATACGACGAACATACCATCCGATCTGTGTCTCTGGACAAGAGAGGTACTTAGGACGTCACTAATGGGCTAGAAATAGTCCAAAGTAGATTTTCTACACCAGCACTGGAATTAAGGGGGGTTTACACAGGCCGTCAAAATGCTTAGGATAGGTCCCCGACAATCATTATCGTAAGCCTTACGACAGTCCCGACAATTAACCTAAGCCCTACGATAGTTCCGACAATGCTATCGGTCTGTGTAAACCAATTTTATCTTAAGAATTAGCCATCGTAAGGTTGTCCTAAGGTTGTCTTAAGGTTGTCCTAAGCTTCCTGTAAAATTATCGGGAGTATAGTGAAAATTTCTGACACGTTTGAAATTTTTGGGAAAAACCTTAGGTAAATGGACCTACGACAATACAATTCAGCTTAGGTCAATGGTTTTTCTTGTCTTAAGAGCACCTCTCGGCCTGTGTAAATGCCCTTGTCTTAGGTCAAAGGACCCATTCTATATAGAAATGTATTAAATACTTTCATTGTCGTAAGCATTAGGTCACCCTTACGATGACCAGTATTAGCCCATTGTCCTAAGGAAATTATCTGGCTGTGTAAACCCTTCAGGATCAAATATGTTAGGATAACTATTACCGATAACCTACGATAATGACCTGTATATTATGTTTTTACCCTACGATCACCCATTAACCTAAGGTTAACGTAAGGGAATTTTCGTAAGGACCAGTTGACGGCCTGTGTAAACCCGGCTTTAGCTAGTCAACCGGATAAAACATGTAGGCCTATGCATAGAGTATAACTCATGGCATCTGTAAGATTATATGAACGGTAAATAAGTGAATATCTAATATATAATTATACCAAAATCAAGGGCGGATCCATGAAACGGGTGGGGGCCATTTGGAATTTCCTTGAATGAAAGGGAAAATTTTACATAGCAAAACGAAAAAGGGTTTTCAAAAAGGGATGGGCTTATCCTCCACTGCAGCAAAACATTCTGTTCATACATACACTGCGCAGATAACACCAACTTTAGAAAGGACCTAAAAAAACGGCTGAACCTCATCAACTGGCATGGATCGCGTGCGGCAGACACTAAAGTCCGTCCTTTTTCATACACTGGCCATAATTACTAAGCGGTCTTTAATTTGACAGGAACTCGGACTGTGATGAAAGTCAAAGGGCAAACTTTAATAATCGACCGTTTGACATTGTCTGCAATCAACAGATTCCTTATAGAAAGCCACCTAATACCAAAGAAGTTTTTGCAGAATAAGGGTAATGTCAGCTGAGAATATTGCACCACGTTCGGAGACAATGAGAGGGGAAACTCCAACAACTGCCGCATGGGATGTGGACATCATTTTCTGATGACTTTGGTGGAGATGGCGGCAGCACCGGAAGTGGGCTTTATTTTAGTGTTAAACCTCCGCTTGGCAGCGCCCCCTGGATGGTCCCTGGAGGATGGTTGGGTCATGCCACCTGATGAAGGTTTGATGGCGTTCACCACATCATTGGGGGTTAATCTGTGTGGTCTGGACCATACTGCTCATCAGCCAGGCTGGCAACTGCCTCTGGTTCGAATGCTCAGTCAATATCTACCTTGATCATATGCGCGACTACGATTTATTGGTGTTTGGCGGAAGACAACATTCCGGCGAACGGGATTGACTGTCCTACGCCGGGAATTCCTGTCCAAATATTGCTCCCGGACCCTGGGCGTATCTCTCACCCAGAGCCGCCTCTGACCTTTTTAGTGGAGCAAACACGACCGGCTGGAGATGATGCTAATGGTGTTTGTCCTATTAAATGGACAGTATAAAAGGACATGCGAGTTTTAAGATGTATACCAAACTATGAATTTGCGTATCGATATATATATATAGGGGATATCTACTATGGGTGCGGTCGTCAAATCTGAATATCAAGGAATAGGCCTAGTTGTGTTAAACAAACACGTAGTCCAATAAGGTTCATCGTACGTAGTGAGAGTCAGAATTTGTCTCATAATCATGGTCTGTGGAGAAAACATTGTAGAGTGAACAAACAGGGAGGGGTAGGTAGGAAATTTCGTACTCAACTGAACAAACAGAATTCAATCCTAAAAACGAAATATAGTGATTCCAGTTTATAGCGGCATTGCCTTGGAACAACACTTGTTATTTGGCTGGTAACCTTGTAAGTTATTGAATTGATTAAATCCAATAAAAAGTGTTTAATGAAACTGAGTAACACAGCTTTCAAGCACAGCAATACTGGTTACAAACGCAGTGCTGTACTGCATCCCGTATTTATTATACCCAATGTTGCACACACTATAGCAGGGACCCATTAGGTGTGGTTAACCTCACTTTCTCCAATAATATTATCTCTAGAAGAATTTGCAAAAAGGAAACAGTGCAATCTAGGTTGCTCCGTGCTATTCATCTTGGCGTTCAGTCAAGCTGCTTTTTGAACCTGACACGCGAACTTTAGTGGAGCTCTTTGAATTACATATAGATATAGAACAGATTATTACTTTTAGAGATACTTACAAAACAGGTAGAATAATACAGAGACTTAATGCATACCATTAAATTCTCTTCGCAGCCCTTCCAACAGCCTAAGGTTCTAAGAGACGGTATCCCTTTGATACTTTTCTTTCGGGATATACAGAGTTTACGAAGTCAATCGCGTGAGTTAAGAAGATCTTTTAATAATCCATCCAGTGCAGGCAGCCTTGGCAGCTGAGAAACTGGTACGCCTTCTCATCACGCCAAAGAATCTTTAAAAGTCTATTACAGTTTTGCATCTTCTAACCATCAAAACTCTCACCAACGAATGCATCAATGAGTTAGTTCTTTAATCTACCTAGCCTTGGTAGCAGTAGCTCATCAATTATCAACTTCTCTGCCAGGTCGTTAGTTATACCTTTTTTACTTTGGCCAAAACATATTTCCAATACAGACTCATAGTATATAATATAGATCGGAGCAGCAAATTAGGAGCTTTTGACTAGCCACATTCAGTGCCATCTTAAATCAAATCAATACATAATTTTTAAACTCAAACACTTTTCAAAAGTAAGTTACAGTCCTTATATTCTATACCATAATTATAATAAAAATCTCAGTCAAAATTAGTTTGGGGTCAAATGATCAGTATAATACAAAATATTCCTATCTAATAAAGCCCAACGAGTTTGTCCTTTCGAACTAAAATTATCTAATAAAGGTCTTATAAATCTGTGGAATACATTCCATAAACATTCTCCTATGTTAAAGAATTAAACATGTTTGCAGGTCCAATGTAGAAAACATTTGATGCTTTCTACATTGGACCTGAAAACATGTTTATAGATGACTAAATCACCACCAGATTACACATAAGAAGTTTAATGCGTGGATATAGTGTAGCTATCATTAATGATGTCAGTGTCAAAACATATCTAAGTGACAACATTTTGGGGAAACGTAATATAATTTCTCTACAAATCTTGATAATTCAACTAATAAAAGGTGCAGTAAGAAAAGATAGACATTCACAGAAACTGTGTGAGATACTCTTCTTCTTAGTATGCTCATTGAATAGGACTATCTGGACTTGTGGGGAGGACGTAGGCCTACTGTTTTCCTGTTTCTTTTATGCTTTTTCCATTTGCGTATTGTATCTAAAGGATTGCTAAACAAGAAAAAAGTTCACATGGGAAGCCGGTGTCATTACGGCGCAAGCCACAGTCCCGAACAATAGGATTAGGTGGATCAGATTAGGTGATGATACATATGGATTTTCGCTACGCTTTTTTGTTTTCTCTCCCGTAGCCTATCTGATTAAGCAATCTAGGAACTGGGAATTTAATACCTTACTTATGGCTAAAAAGATAGAATGGGCTTACAATTGTGCATACACTGATATTTGCTTTATCTTATTTATGATAATTTTATGATATTTTCTTGTTAGAATAAAGTATCGATCAGTTCCAGTCCTTAACCAAAAGAAAATATAGGCCTACCAGTATCATAAACATGTCGAGGGACAGTTAACTTTTAAACAATAAGGCCAAGCAAACATGTTTAACATTAGTTAGAAACGAGTCTTTGATCATAACAGGTTATGCCTCAGAGGATACATGGATTCTGATAACACCGTTGGAGTTCTGGCTTTGATATGCTTGTAGACTGTTTTAGATATGATTAAGTTGGATATGATGTCGGGATGGTGTATCGTTCAGCGGGCACAAACGGTAGTAAATGGTCAACTACAATTAGGAAGAATACGAAACCCTGGTTGGATTTCCTTTTAATTATTTTCTCAAACAGAGGGGAAATTAATCTTCAGGGAAAAAAAACTGGGATGCCTTCCGAGAAAATCGGGTATTTACAATGAGACTGGGAAAAGCAATACAATTAAGACAAAGGACACACGATTGGTTTTGAAATGAGAACCACCGTTTTACGTTGGTTTCCGCTGATTTCAACGTAAATGGCCAGGGCGAGAAGAGCCCTGACCGTGTGCCCTGTTTGATAGGCAGCCCATGTCATAGATTCCACAGGCACACGGCCAACCCTAATTGACTGAGCCTACGGGGTATGGCGAGTAATGACGGCAGGCCTAGTTTAGTGCTCATTGACCGTCGTACATAGGCACTGCATGGCGGCAGGCCACGGCAGGACAATGTGGTGACCCGTCAGCGCGAGGTGCTCTGATAACATATGGGTGAATAGGAGCAGCTCAGGACGACCTCAATAAGGGGCTTGGCACTGGGCTCACTATTGGAGATTCATGACGGGATGAGACCTCTTTGATCATTCATTCCACAAAATGCGGTACTTGATTCACCACAGGCTGACTCGAGTGGTCGGCTGGAGCCACTGATTTGGGGAAATTGAGGGGAACATTGGAATGGGTTTGGTGTTGTGTAAGGCCTGAGGGCTGGACAGAATCGTAATGACAAAAGGTTGCATGTAGATAATAGAAACAGGCGGAATACATGATTTGCTGAGTGCTTAGGACAATGTTTCCATACGCGTATACAAAATGATACCTGAGGCGCATGCAAGAATAGTATACGGAAATTAGCCAACCTTTAAGATAATGTGCCTGTGTTGTGAGAGATTATCCAACGGATGAAGTTAGAGTTGACTTGCAAGAAGGAAAATATTATTATCCAATAAATGTCAGTATAATCGAAACAGTGATTCTTTATGTTATTGTTTATCATGGAATGGACATAAGAACCATTTAGAATATACATTATTACCCTATGCATGTATACCATACATGATAAATATTATCATATTAATAGTCATTCATTGTATCCAACGCAGTTTTGCGCAATCAAACCTAGCATATAAATTATATTCTCTAGCCAAACCAACTGGAAGCTTGGCGAAAGAAATATATCTCTGCGCTTGCTTTCATATGTGAAACAGGATCTTCCATTCCCTAATCAGCTAATGGAAGTATAGAACCTAGTTATTCATCTTTTGTCAGAGGTAGTCAGGTAAAAGATGAGCTGGGAAAATATATATCTAAAAGGTCTGTTTCTACGACAGCCATTGTTTTGCACATTATGGGACCAGCAGATGCAAGGATTTGTATGGGTATTTCGAAAAAAATCTGTGCACTACAGCCTGGCATGTCAGGAGGAATTCTATGACATGATTTAGTCTGCTCCTCAAATAAATCATGCAGGTTATGTTGTTTTTCACCGAGTTAGGGCTTTCCCCGTGGTTGGCTGGAAAAGTAGCGGTGAGCATTGCCATTATTGGATCCATGGATTCAGACCACCGATTTGAAGCAGCCCATTAGGAGTTGAACAAAAAGCAAAGGAGGAACATGTCTGTCCCTAATTACATTGTCACCGATATGCTCCTTAAATACCCTCTGGGCAACCAAGACTGAATCACTGTGGCTTGCAAATATTGACGAGCTAGCAGGTAATCCAGAATGCTAATGTTACCATTCGGCCCTAATGATATTGGTTGTTTACTTGCATATCCAATCAATTATACATGTCATTTGTCTTTCGTTACCAATATTGTCTTACGTGAAAAAAACGCAATTAATTAAGGCACTGTTCTGGGGACGACTTGGTTGTGAAGGGGTATTTGTTAGACAGAATGCTGGCATAATACACTGTTGAGTACGTACGTCGAGGGGAATTGCTTAGACTGTTTAGCGTTAGAAGCAGAGCTGATTGCGTCCAGGAGAGCCCTCTTCTGTTTCTACCCCAGGCTTACTCCTACTTTTCTCTAAGAGAAGTGCTGCTAATTGCAGGCAGTCACAACAGTAAGTACGTGCTTCTTTCCCTCTCCAGTCGCCGGGGATAATATATTGAGTGGTGTCCTTGTCCATGGGACCCGTGTACAGGCCCAGCTCGCCGACACGTTGTGACGACCGATCGGGACGGCTGCCTATTGTGGTCGACACCCCCTCGCTGACCCACGGGGATATTGCACCACACTGATTTGATAAAAGACATCACAGTATTATCCGCCGGGCTCCGGCCTGATGTAGCTCTCTCCGGCCGCCGAGATGTAAACGCCCGGATCGGTCACTGGGAACGTAGTACGGGCGGACTAACGCGATTTGAATAAATCACCTGGTAGGGTCAGCCTGGACTGACCCCTGGTCAGGCCGCCGCCACCACCAGTCCGCCCCCGCATAAAGCACTACCAGGGCCCAATAACCAGGGCTGGGGCAGGGGCTGGGCCTTAACTGGAGCAAGGGTATGTTAGGTGGAGAGGGTGTTATTAGGGACAGGGTGGGAAGAGGGGATCCTGGCGGGGCTTGGGAACAAGGGACGGATTTGGAAGTAAGGCGGAAGTCACTCTGCGCCGAACTCTTTAATTCCTAATGTCTGAAGGATGTTTATCGATTTTAGATAGTTGAGGTTGGAGCGTATGTACGAGACGTTGGTACTAAGTAAGGGGAAGATCTGTGTTAAAGTATCAGAACGGGAAGATATAATATGTTGGGTTATATGAATGCAAATTACAAAAACCGTCCCATATGAATGGTATCTACAATATATTATATGGAAATAAAAGTTACGAAAGTATCACAAACATTATGGAACAATATTAAATCATATGGAATAATTATAAAAAGGCAGAGCTCCAGCATACAGGGCAGTTTAACTGTCCTGTATGCTGGAGCTCTGCCTTTCAGTCTGTCAGTCTGGTATCCATTCACTGACTGTTTTTTTTTAATAAATAGGTCTATTGGTAACAAACATCAGGGTTTCCCTTGGTTTTCAGTTTGATACATCTAGATCTAAATATTGCACAAATTTGATAGGTTTAGGTACAAAAAGTACAAACAAAATACCAATATTCATATCCAATATAACAGGTGGTTAATCAAGCAAGTTCTGATATTCTTTGAACATACCTTTTACATGTTTTCTAAACTTTATCACACTTCCACTACGTTGCACATGTGCAGGTAATTAGTCCCACAATGAGTTACCTATATAGAAAGGACTCTGTAGAAATTTTGTAGTAATTCTGTTTGGAAGCCAGAATTGTACCTTTTGACAGGCCCTTGTCAATCTACATGGCTGTTTTGATACGTTCTCTTTTTGACTATGTATAAACATAAGCCTTAATAATTGGGCATGTCTTCTTTGTTCAAAACTACATTAGTGTAATTTCGAATGTAAAAATACTAAAGTTACATGTTCATTCAATGATATCTTTAGACAAATTCTTGCTGCATTATTTTGCAGTACCTGTAGCTCCCATTTCTGTTCTAAACTACATGAAGTCAAGATAAAGCCAGAGTATTCAAAATGAGGTAGGATAATTTGCTTATATATAGCAATTGCAGTTGTTGTGTCAATATATTTCCTTAGCTTGGCTAACTGAAATACCTTATTTGTCACAATTTGCAGCACCTTATTAAATATAGGGGTAACAGACAGCTCAGTGTTAATTACTATTCCCAAGTAGGTATAACGATCAACATATACTAAAGGTCTATTCCCCACATTAAATGAAACTGACTGTCAGTCTGGTGTCCATTCACTGCTGGGACCTAGAGTAGGCAACACCAGGAGAAATACAGGAATAGAGGAGATCTGAGATCTAGGCCCTGAACCTGTTTGCTCTGGTATGCTGGCTTCTATGGTCTCCACCCTGCTGCTCTGCAGCCTACTTGAGTTTAGATTGCTATTTGGTGAGATACATCTTATTGCTGACAAGGGACTTATTATATCAGTATTTAGGTTAGCCACATTGTATGGGTGAAAATTATTTATATGATTATAATTTGATAGATAGTTTATTGACACTTGCTATTTCGCATTTGTGTGACATTATTTCCTCTGGGAGTCAGCCTTTATTAATACATTATTGATTATCTCTGTATTACCTCTCTATGTCGTTATTGAATTCAATAGAATTATATTAGGACCATCATAGTAATCATAATATATACGTCCTGATGAAGTGGTAACCTTTTTTTGGAGATTGAGTTATTCTCCCACACGAATAAAAATCAAGGTTACTTTCATTTTCCTTGAGCTTTGAGGACTATGAATTAGATATACATTTGAATGGAATTGTAAGGCATTAGCCGGCTACCACTTGGCGCCTTAAAGGGAAGGGAAACAGTGGCGGGAAGAGAGGCGGAGACCAAACTGTACTGGACGGCCGGACTGACGGAGCGAGGCCGTGGTGGCTAAGGGAAGGGGAGAGGGGGGCACGGGGGCAAAGGTTGGGTGGGGGGCGTGCCGCCATCTACCGAGCCGCAATGGAGTGCGGCTGCGACAAGGGATCCATCAGAGGACATAAAGGATGGGGTGGGCGGGGGAGGGCCCGGGCCCGGCTGGGGGAGCCGTGTGAGAAGTCGGACGGAGCTCGGCGGCCGACACCCGGCCCCACCCAGCCCCAGCAGCCACTCGGACCATCATCCGTCTCCCCACGGACCGCCGTGCCCGCGCCCCCGCGCCTTCAGATATGGATCCACCTACTCGTGCCCCATTTATCACTTGTTTTAATCCAATAGGTCTATTGATCACGGCTTTTCTGGTCGCATCGAGGCGGGTCACTTTCCGTGCCTGGTTATTTGGGAAATCTGCTACCAAGGACGTTTTTTCTGGCCATGCCCCATTGCGCCATATGGCGGGCTATGCATGGAAGCTCCTCTTGTCAAGTTAAAAAGCCTATACCTATGTTTTATGGTTCACTTTGTTTCTAACTAAAGTTTTCATGCTCGGAAACTTTTCTCCTGGTTAGATAACATGGTGGATCCAATGGTTCTTTTCTTTAATGGGGCCTCAACCTTTTAACTCGATGCACAAGATTCATTCTCAAAGATCACAATGTGATTTTTTATAAAAAGGACTGTTATCTAAAGCCGACAGGGCTCACTCTGTGATTTCCGTATGGGGATTGTTATAAATAAGATGAAACATGTTAGAAGCAGGTCTATCCTCCACTTATATTTCAGGATCATAAATGTTGTATCTGATGAAGCCCTGTTAATATATGTCCCAGAGGAAGTACTCTTAGAACTACACGTCCTCAAAAACGTCCCTTGTAGACGAATATTATCATGAATGATAAGACAATCTCTTTTTATGCTGGGAATTGTAAGCGTCTGCCCATACAGTGAAAAGATAATAAGCAGCAGCGGACCCGCATAACAATGGAGTTTTTGAAGGGGCCTTGTTGGTTTATTCTCTAGAAACTGAACAAAAGGCGCGTGTATGGGTATGTGGTGAGTGGATGCTAGTAAAGGAGCACATTATTCTAAAAGAAAACCCTCCTATTTTGGCACAAAATAAAGTGTAGATATCTGCAGTGAGACACTATACATTAGAAATGTTCTAATCAAATTATGGTAGACAACACTTATGTCTTTACATCAAATAGATTCTTGCAGTAACCGAAAATAGAGGATAGCAGTTTTGTATTGTATCCTGCCATGCAAGGAACTTAAAGAGCAATCAGAAGTAGTTTAGAAAATTCGATGAAATCTTCTTGTCTGTTTATTTATGGCTTGAAGATTCTCTCAAAGACGGTTTTGTCATAAAATACATCCAATATGAACTCCTATGACCATGAAATTTAGAAAATGGAGTAATTCACACTGAAATTGTGACATGTTTTGACTTGGCAATCAGCATAAATTATGGAAAAACTATCCATGCCAACAGATATGATATGTATTAGAAAGTAGAAGTAATGTAATCACCATAGTTCAATATGGTATAAATCATGTCCGATACCTTGAGGAAATACTTATTCTAACAATAGGCCTAATGGGTATATTCCCTACTAAAGCTGATTAATATGACTGTACAAGGATGATGTTAACGTTCTTTTTAAAGATCATGGATGAAATCAATCTTTGATGGCTAGAGCCATACTTTTTATGACGAATTTATGTGCTTGGGGTAAATGATACAAAACATAATTATAAAGATTATTGCTTTCCATGGTTTGTTCCCGTAATCAGTAATCGGGAGATTATTATATCGGGCCTCTTCCCTAAGCTGCCTGTGCTCATTCCCGAACATACGCTCACGACGTTTTGCTTTGCACGTCATCAATAATACTAGCACTTCCCCAACCAGTAAGACAGATGGGAGACGGAACCATATCTCCAGTCTGTTGTCGCCTCGTTCTGCCAGGATTACCGAAGGGTGAGCATGGTTTGGTGCAATCCATCCCAAAGGGCTTTGCGGGTGCACGCGGGGAACGTGGCTGTGCCGCCTCTAGGGAACATATCACATAATCCATTCAGGTGATATTCCTGCGTGCTAAGGAGCCCGGCTGCGTCCTGGCGGCAGCGGATAGATGAAATGATGGCCTCAGAGAATTGTGTCTGCTGAGCTAATCCCTTTAGGGGGTGCGGCCACCCGAGCCTATCATCAAGCTGCTCCCCAGGACTTACATACCATGCCTGGTCGACTGGCGAGCAACTCGCTTTAAGTGAGAAACATTGCTGGTGTACCTCTGCTCGTTTGATCTTCAGTATACATAATGCATGGTAGTACCAATGCCATTGATGGCTTTTGGCTTCCATGCAATAATGAGTATCCGGAAATACACTGTGTGTAACTTACTGAATACTGGCAATATCTCTCGAAAATAAGTAAAGTTTTATACAACAAATTACATTACAAAAAAATGTGATATTTCATATTAGACCTCCTTTACAATTTGTCTCATATAAAATTCTTTGTAGGCATAATTCCCCGATCAGTTTGAAACACACCTTCTATCAAAAACATTAACACTATTAATTTCCTTGTTACATTGTATCTTTCCCAAATGGCCCATCAATTTTGTCTTAAACACGCACTGGCACGTGTGAGTTTAATGGTAAATAAAGAGAACAAAGCACGTTAAGAGAGACCTCAGTTTCAAACAAACTGCATTGTTTAGAGGCTGAAATCAATGTATCGAATTAATGATGCCGTCATTTATGTCTCTCCTCAGTGTTTCCTTCTCCTCATCTTTAATCCCTTTGTACTTGTTTCACCAGTCTCAGTTTGCCTATGCTGCTCACGCAAAGTCTCTATTGTGCCCCAAGCCAATGGTCAATAGAGGTACACGCGAATTTATCACAGGGCTAACGTCTACCCGGCAATGCCCAGAGGAGTACTTACTTCAGCCACGGGTATGCACATTATCCTTATGGCCTGCAGCCCCATACGAAAGAGGCAGACTTTTCAGGTATTCACAAATGGTATCAGCATTTCAATGAAACGCTTTTTAAGGAAATGTTATATATATATATATTCCTAACCTCATTTATTTATTTATTTATTCCTACACCAGCCATATGACATTCCCGGTGAAGACTCCAGAAAGGGTCAAATGGAACTCAAAGCAAATCTGAAACGTTTGGCATTATTGGAAATCAGTAAGTCTTTGGACCATCTGGAATGAGGGGGCTTCTTCTAGACCACAGAGAACAGATGGTGATGGGCCGCCAGAACCTCAGGCCTCGACTGTTTCTCACGGTCTGCATGAAGGGCGTACCCCAGACGAGCAGCTCGCTGACGTAAACCACTCATGAGCAGCTCTGTCGCAGGCAATTGCTCATATTTTATAAGCCTGGTCCAGGATAGCAATCACTCGCTCGGGTCCCGCCTCCTGAAGCCAGCCAATAATGCCCTTGTTAGTCTACTTTCGCAGAAATCACCCCCCAAAGGACGACCGACCGCTATTCCTGCCAGTAATCGATTCCTCAGATACATCTTTCTCGATGAGCAATTGGGGGTGAACTCGTTGAGGGCTACGATATCTGCCCGTAAAGGGGAGACCTAGCAATCACACCCGGACACCAGAAATAGAGGTTGGCTTTTAGGACCGACGGAACCTGCTTTTATAACGAAACGCATGGCAGATTTAACGTAACTACGTATAGGTATTCAATTTTGGACGCCACCTTTGTAATCGATATGCTGTTAGTGTAGACAACAAATTAACGGTGCACAAACATCAAAGTATGTATGCGGAGGTATTCTCTTGGATGGATTGTGAAGTTACATGCGAGATGCATGTACAATGTAAATGAAAGCTGGATCATGAAATCAGATGCACCCTTGTTTTATCACAGAGTGGAGGTAGCTTTTAAATGCGTTGGAAATAATAGGGTCTGTATTCTTGCCGCAGGAAATGGAAATAATGAGGGTTTCTATTTTCAGAGAGGTCCCCATGGGCGTCACATATACGAGATGGTCGCTCTCGTGTCCTGTTACATGGAACCTCCATACATAAAAAGGTTTGGCACATACATTACCCTGCCACCTAATCAATAGTTTCGGCAGCAGCCGGGCCTCTTGCAAAATAAATACGAGGCGTCCACACTGAGCATGCGTGGGTCACATTGTAACCGAACTAATCAGGCTAGTCCAATGAGTGGGGGTTGGTGAATCTGCAGACCAATGGGCGCCTTGAAACTGTAGAAAGCAGTAGAAAAGCACTCATTGTAAAGTCAGTGGCGGAGGAACGCGATGTAAGGTGAATAGATGCGGCCGTGGCTGGTCATTTGGTGGCCAGTCCAATGATTGGGGTCCACCCACGGCGGGGTTGGTGGACGTTAGGAGATGGGTTAATGGGCTAGATAAATGCAATTGGTCCAGTTTGGGGCAGACCTATCGATTGGGGGAACAGGAGGAACAAAAACAGACCGGCCCAGGGCTGAAGTAGGTTAATTGGTGGTACCTCAAATCACATTCTGCCCAATGGGTTGGTACGGGTCTATGTAGGAAGGGTCGACCCCGTCTTATTTTCTGATAGACATCTGAATGACAGCTCCATAATTCGAGGACATACGTATACATGTCCCCGAATCCTCATCCACGGTCACAAACGTGCTATACACATGGCCGCCTGCAAAGATTGATCGACTTGGTGAGAAAAACGCCGACTGGCCTCGCACTGTGTTGCCTGGATAGGAACATGATAAACACGCCCTATTCAACGATGGCCCCATCTCAAAATCGTTTCTCGAATAAGAAAAAGAGCAGTTGGAGAATTGGACTAAGCTAAGCCCACCAGCAGCATGTTTGTCAAAGGAGATTAACTAATCCATTTGACTACCCATCTACACTGCAGCCTCGTGTGACCTTTCTAACTACATTAAAAGCGTCCTGAAATATATAATCTCGCTTTCACTGTAAGGGATAATTCATTTGCTTCAATAGATAGTATCTTTCAGTGATCCCTCTACATGTTGGTTCACTGTTATAGCTTTTTGCTAATATTATATCAGATGGTTAATCTTTATGCGCAGCTGGTGTGTACAGGCAGATAAAAGATGAAATTAAAGATATAATGTTGAATTGATATGGATCAGTTTGTACCGTTTGTGTGTTTGTCTGTTCGTGTGTGTGCAAATGTTAAGGTCAATCTACGGAACCAATTATACCTTGATCTATATATATGGAGGCGACGCTAGCATTCAGCACCAGTATCAAAGATGTAAATGCAATATGCATATCAGCTACTTGCTGACTGTCTACCCATCTAGCAAATTTGCATGATCTCCAGTCAGAAATGGACCAGCAGTCACGTCTGTTGAGGGCGGATGTGTGTGTGCGGTAATGGGCAAAGTTGGCGCATGGAAAGGCGTGTCACCTTGGTGATTGTAGCTCACGTTTGCTCGCCTGATAAGGTCTCCCATGTCACATCTATCTGCTACCATGTCAGTATAGTGTCATAGGATACGATGTCTTTGATCGACGTGATCACACCTATAACTTAACTCAATTGACCCTTCTTCTAATCTCAGCCCTATATATATATTATACATGTGTACACAATAAACACTTTTTTTAATTTAATTCCAAGGCTTCACGTGGTTACAAGGTCTTCTAGCCTCTTAACATATATATATATATATATATATATATATATGTATATAAGGATGAATGTAGCTACAGTCATGTAAAAGGATGAGATGAGCAACTTATGTCTACCAGTGATATCATTATGGACAAAATTACCTTTACCCCTATGAAGGGATAGATGGAAATTATAATTCTGTGTAGTTTACTACTTGAGCTGCAGACCCTTAACCTCTTTCTTGAATTTGAAATTGCTGATCGATCTTTGTATCTCTTCAGGAATATGATCCCAGGGGGAGACACCCCTAAACACAGGACTTTGTGTAAGTGGTATTGGCAAGCTGACAATAGTGAAACAAGTACAAAGGGATTAATATCTTTTGTAGATCCTAGACTGGGTCGGATTACTGATCTGTTCCCATCCGCTTATAAATGAACTATGTGAAGCAGCAAACAATGGCTTATTATAGTGATCCGAATCTATGTTTCAATAGGTTTTCGTAGTTTAGGCTTTAAATGTAGAGTCACAAAGTTTTGATATTAAACTTTATTTCAGAACTGAAAACAAGATTATTTTGTCCCTTAGTATTGAAATTGACCCACTGACATTGAGAGAGTGTTCCGAACCTCGCACTACAATACATTCAAAAGTAGGTCAGAGAAACAATCCGTGACACTTGGTCTTGATGAATAACGATTTCTATGTAAAATTCAGTATGTGTATACGGGCATTCGTCCTTTCATACTTTGTAAATAGCTATAAGCATCTAGGTCACCTCCAGGGGCAATATCAAAGGGAACAGGTGCCGCTTACAGAGTAGTGACATTACATGAGCGATGGTATATTAGCTACAACTGTAGGCCTATTTGCTATTCCGTTGGAGGTTGTAGCAGGGACGGGACGACGAATAAGACAGAAAATATGACAATAACGCCCATAGAAGCCTAAGCGTGTGAATTAATGTTATGGGTTAATAATTAACTTATCCGACTCTTGCTTTCCATTTTCTTGCCAAACATGGTTAGAACGCAATTTTAATAGCAATAAACACAATGTATCAGCTTCCTATTCATTAAATGTAAAGTGTCGACGCCATTTACGATGTATATTTTGTTTTGACACAGGACAAAATTGCCGTTTACTTCATATTCTCGCCAATCTTTTTCTTTGATATATATTGTATGATCACAATAAGGACCTCGTTTGTAGGCGTATGCTTTGGCGAGACGAGGCACTGCTCATATTTCAACATAACTTGATGTTATTGTCTGGATGAAGTCTCTATGCAAATAACTTTATATATATACACGTGCAGTAACTTCGTTATCAGCCGAACTGCTCTGCATAATGATAATACAGAATGTTATCAAATGATTCCATTGATATATGGCATTGCGCCGGCATTTCCACCAGCAATTCAAGTTGGCTAAAACAGTATTAGGGATAGAAAAGTGGTTACGGTGCACAGTCCAGCATG
Source organism: Lepidonotus clava (assembly GCA_936440205.1). Classification (NCBI taxonomy): domain Eukaryota; kingdom Metazoa; phylum Annelida; class Polychaeta; order Phyllodocida; family Polynoidae; genus Lepidonotus; species Lepidonotus clava. The sequence continues at coordinate 22,548,879 of OW387134.1, forward strand.
CCTCTAATGTTTAATGGTCCATTATCATAATATGTGACTATAATGATAAAAAAAATTATCTTGTGAGGTTATGGTGATTTTAAGATCAAAGTTCACAGACATAATAGTAAAAGAAAAACAGTCTTGAAATTTGTAGTGCATTTTCTTAATACAATCCCTCTGACGCCTGTGGCTAATTTTCTATTCATTGTTAAGACACTGCCCTCCTTGGAAGAGTTATGAACATATTTTCGGAATTTGAGTTCAATAACTTGAATTTTACAGATATATCGCTATCCGTGAAATAGATTTCACGATTTCATTATGTATGCAGGTATCAAGATGAGGGGGGGGGGGCAAATCAAATATGACTAGATAAATTCATGTAGACTAGAAAACATATAATAACATTTGATAGAAACAAATATGCCCCTTCATATGCTACATAATAGTTGATTAAATGGTACGATTGTTTTGAGCCTAGCCTTAATACAGTGCATGTCTACCCTTATGCCATTACATCTCTTTGTAGCTATATATAGGTCAAACAAACAAGTTGTTATGGGAATCCTTCCGGTGGATCTGGCACAGTATAATTGCAATCTCAATTATCCTAAAGCTATATGTAGCAGCACGAGAAGAAAAAATGCCTACTGGTATAGCTATAGGAAAACGTTTCTCAGACGGCTGTGAAGCTATATATAGGCACGACATTAGATCGAATATTAACCTTTTAGGCAATACGAAACAGCATAGATTGCCACTAGTTTTGATTAACTATTATGATATATAGTGTTACCATTCCAAGAAATAGTAGGCCTGCACGGCGTGATATGACGAGGCCTGTTGGTGCTTCAAGTATCAGGCGTCTAAACAAAATGATGTCAAGTGCTCCAAAACCTGTGGAAAATGTTAATGCATGTTTAGGATAGAGGCAAATAAGGTCTTCTATGTTCAAAACACTCTCGATGACCCCGACATCCTCCATTTCGCGGGGTCAGGGATGTATGGAGTTGGGCATACAATGGCACTAGCCCAGCAATACTTGGTGCGTCGGTCCGTTTGATGAGCAGACCCTTTCCTGGCCTGATTGTGTGGGTACGAGCCAAAACATATTTGCCGGCAGGAGAAACACAGGGCAGTATAGACTAGTAGAACCAAATACTCTGAAACTGTGTAAACTATCAGGCACGACAAACAACTAGAAAATGGGATCCCGGAACAGCAGTGTCAGAACACCTGTTTAGAGGCCATCCATAAATGATGGCACACTTTTTGAGGGTACTTTTAGGAACCACCCACCCCCAAAAAGAAAATTCTCTGATTTAAACATGAATATAAGGCTTGTTTTCAGGCAGTGTCACACTATTCAACCCACCCCACACACCCTCGTTCGTGACATCATTTATGGATGGCCCCTTATATTGATAGCAATAGAGTTTTTATGTACTCGTTGAAGATTTAGCTCTGAGATACAACCGGTCGCTAACATGTTTCCGAATGTTGCGTACATTAGTTTCAGAGCGGCTGATATAAAATGAAGACGAAATACGAATTCTAAATTGACCTTTTTTCTAAAATCATAATGCAGAGTAATAAATGATGAGATGGAACCTTCCCAGCCTTCCATTAATGATCTGCCGTTTTGGGATTATGAATGAATGCTTCTATACAATCCTTTCTTGTCGACCGACTTCTCTACGCTGATTTCCAGGCGTGAGGATACTCCATAGAGGTAGTTCTGCCCACCGCCTAAGCGCTTCTTTATACCAGCAGTCTATGGGGACAGGAAGGCGCCAACCAACTAGATTAGCCCCATTATCACCTAGGCCTGTGCTGTTTTATGCTCACCTCGCGGGGGGCGGTCAGAGGTATGGCGATGGGCGATGAGGGTTTGATGGCGAAGGCTACCACCCAGGGGAAGCACCACGGGGGGCTGCCCTCACACCCTTACACCGGCCCCCATCAGCCGTCCTTTTCTCATCTATGCTGGGCCGTACAACAAGACATCAGAAGCAATTATTGAGGCAATCTCTCCGGGTCTCCTGACTTCCGTCAGAAGGCGCCATGTGGCCGACGCATGCGCATGGGCTTATAATGTGAGCTGGTAGCATAAAGGGAGAGAGTCATTGCTCGTATATAACAGTGTCCTGACAGGACCTACATAGATATAGATTCTGCGGATAGTATACATATCTACATTTGTTCGTGGTCTTGATTTACTGGCTGCTATATGCGACCCATCAAACCAAGTATGATGTATTATAACAGTGTCCATTCTACCTTGTCACGGGATGTTCCTGGAATGTTCTGTTTTATTCAGGAATGGCAAACAACATGGTCATACTCTGTTTGTATGGAATTGTTCATGATAATTATGTTGATGTAGAAGTCATGCGATTAGGAATAAGATTCAGGTAACATACTTATAGGTCTATAGGCGTAGGTAACATATTGATAGACTGATGGGCATTACTATAATTATGTGTGTATTACTACCAGTAAAGCACGTTGTGCAGATATCATCAGGTAACAAGTATTTACAGTAACATTCATCTTTTAATGAGAACGAACATCATTCTCCGCTGGTGGTGAATAGAAAGAACAGCCAAAGTCTGCCTGGTATACAGAACATTAAAAATTGATCTAGAAACGAAAAACTATGCTTTGTTACTTTTAATCCGCCCATGTTCAAAATAATGTAGAAGCAACTGTCGAATCATCATAAAGATAAAGGTCCTTTTTGCCCACTACTTATCATGTCATGTAACCAAGGCGAAACTCCGACGGAAAGATACCTACAAAGACGTCAACCAAATAAACAACAGCCGTTGTGACGTGTATTGATAGGTTGCCTGCCACGCCCCGTTGGTCAGCCTACCTTTTGAAGCAGGTACTGGTTACAACACGCGTTGTCTACACGACAGACATTGACCTCTGCGTGTCGTCATATGAAACAACCTCAAACGTCACGCAGCTGGTTCCCTCGGCCTGCCCGCTGCCAATCTCTGGCACCAGGCGCTGGTTAGCGGCGTTGGCCTCTGGAGTGGGGCCTTTTAGAAGCCCCTGCGGTATAGGGGACACAATGAAGCACTCTGGCCGTATTAATATTTCACAAGTATGGATACGACATGGACTAGATAACTGCATTAGTGGTTGCGCGGTCTGGATACCACTCCTTCAATTGGGTCTAATCAGTAAGCTGAAGCAATGCCCAGTGAGGACATAGTGGTTCCTCAAGCTGTATCATTTTAATGAGTCTATCCTTCCTATCACTGTTAAAGTGTTTTATTTTGTTTTTAACACGCATATCTTTCTGTGGTTATTTACCGAATATCCCCGCGGAGAGAATACATCATGATTTATGTGGCACTTAGCATGATAACGCCACAGAATACAAGCGTATTCCGCAGTCTATAGGGGATGACAAATGGTGACACTAAAGATCCCCGTGGAGTTTTGAGCCGCATTTTCTTGAGTGTTCCCATAAAATACCAGTTTGTGTATGAAGAATTGGAAGCAGCCGACCAGCAGGCAGCGCCAGGGCAATTTGGCAGAGTGAAGTAGCAACAGTAGCAAGCAGGATTGGACCAAGCCGAGTGGCCAGGCCGGGCTGCTATCTGGCTGCTGATACTTGGTGCCCGCCGCCGGCCACTATTTATGATTGCTCTGTAGCTCTGGGTACCTCTGAGCAGTTCTACGAGCAGCTCACGCAACCGGGAGCACGCGCGGCCCGAAGGCTGGGCTCTAAGATCTGGGGGAGATAGTTCTTGCCACGGTGCTGTTGATCGATGCGTGATTTGGCAGATAACCACCACGCTCCAACGGAAAGAGACCGGGTGGCGCTCCCTTGGTCGGTGTGCGGAGACTGACAGCACTGACGCCTGGTGGCACCAACACCGCCTCGGGCTTGTACTACCTTGCCTTTGGCCACAGGGGCAATGACACGGAGAAGCAGTGGTTAGGCCCCATGTAGGAAGTTTAAGGTCACATGTTTGCCTGCACATGATAACGTGATGACAGTAAATGTAAATTAGCGACACAAATTGTGTTTCCAGAGAATAGCCCCTGGCAAGACCTAAGTCCTATAAGCCGCCTTCAAAGCCTTTCCTTTTAAACTCTTAGCGAGTATAAATATCGAATTAATATCGTTGTAACAGTGGATAGTATTTCATAGGCCATCAGTGATCAACTAGATGCAATAAACCATTATTTGAAATCATCGGCTGAACCACACAAACGCACGTATTGCTGACTGTCCCTGTGAGGTGTTGGTTCCGGAGACTGCATATCATTTCTAATATTTCTTAAAATTAAGTATATTTATAAGCATTGTATTTATGTACATAATTCATTTATCTTTAGAGACGTTAGGTCCTGGCCACTATATCTAAAGAAATATGATGAAACACGAAATCAATCAGAGATTGGGACTGGGGTGAAATTTGATTATGTTTATACCATCCCTAGCGCTAATTGGTTTAAAATGAACATAATCGTGGCACATACTTTTCGACTTAGTACAGAAGTTGTTGAATTTATGGTCGTTAAATTGTTTATCCAAGCCACGTCATCAGCTTGATTTAGATCATCAAGGTCTTGACAATGACATTGTCAATTCCACTGGTTATCCCCAACGAAAGTGTCTGTCGATGCTTAAATCTAGAATCATGGTGGAATTATGTATATATAAATGTATATAAGAATCCTGTACGTCTTATCAGAGCAGCATCACTACTAGAAATATAATATTAGGAGTATAACTATTTGGCATTTGGCAGAGGGGCAGTGGCGTAGCCAGGGGGGGGGGGGGGGTCCTGGGTGTCTGGAACCCCCTCTGTTTTCCCAAAATATTAGTAAACTATAAGAAATATTATGGAAAATCAATCGTGTAACCCACCTAAATTTACCTGGAACCCCCTTAGATTCCAGGGCTGGCTACGCCCCTGAGGGGCATACAAGTTCCATGTGAAACGGCCATAAAAATAGTGTCAGATCAGAGGTGTCATATTACAATTACATCCAATCTTTTCCAGGTAATTGCCATTTAGGTGAGAGTGAAGCTATTCCTGTCATTACCGGCGAGCTAGACAAACACCCCAGATAATTATGAGACGCCTTCAAAACGCTTGCTTCGCACACGTTTATAGTCTGTCGTTGCCAGGCTGTAATAATACACGGGAGCAGCTGCATAAGATTATAGATATTGATCCTTTCAGGCAGCCTGGAAAGTGAGCAGCGTCTCAAGTGAAAGTCCCCTTACATTCGCAGCACATATGGCATGAAGGGAGTTAATATAATTGCCGCCGAATAGTCACAACGTAGATCATTATTAGAGACATGCCTACTTTCTCACAAAAGGTCCCTGTAAAATTGTATTTCTTCGTAACCTGGACACGTGTAATTGGCAAAACATCATTCCATTGAATTGCTGTTCTGCTCCAGCCTCCACTTTCCCATCGCATTACGTATTCTGTCAAGGATTTTTTTCTGGACATCATTTCACTTAGATGCTTATTTATTTCACCAGCTTATTGGCAGCCTTGCTGCTGCGCGTGTCTGCGAGTTAATTGAAGTGCCGCAGTAGATGAGCAGTCACCGGTTAGCTGGGAGGAGGCAGGAAGGCCATACATAGGGGGGCAGGAAGAGGAGATTGGTGGGGGCATTTCTCTGATTGTGGCAGCACCCAGATCGACCTGTCAGCATTCCGTACTTGGCTCTATATACTAGAGACGTTCACGAAAGGAAAAAGGTCAGAGTCGATAGAGACGAGGGGAAGTACCTTTCTCTGGGAAAATGATATGAGAGGATAGAAGGCATCAGTATTGGTAACAAGGACTGGGTCAGCGCAGTAATATAAAAGAACATCTTGTATGAAGGAATATTACCAGTTTGTATTTTACACTGCATAACTGCATTGCACACGAGGGCTTTAATCAGTGTGTATCATGTTATACACACGACGTCTATACTCCAAAGGGATCAAATTGGACTCTTTTCCGTGCATTCTTACTGGCTCTAGCTGCAGATGGATTGATCTAATTCGGATCCTGAATTAGAGCAGGGATCTGGGCCGGCAGGGGACGGGATCCCTGCAGGGTTCCAGCCCGTCTCCGCCAATGTCTGGTAAATATCATTGGCGCCAGCCCTGAACACCGGATCGGGCGTTGAGGCGCGGGGGAGCTGACAGCCAGAGGACGCCCTGAATTGGTGCCCAGTTGAATATTACGTGTTGGTAACACGAAACAGGTGTTTGGCCGGCGGCGGCTTGCCGTGACAGGGGTTTGCCTGTAACCACATCAGCGGCGCCATGCCCTCGGTTGTGCACCTAGAGCATTGGGCATAATGATGGGCTCGTTGTACTCGCCTTGCATTCAAAGAGACCACTAGAACATCTAAATGCCTCTCACAGTGGCCTTAGTGAAACAAGAGACGGGGACGTCAGGGAAAGAGGGTTTGAGGGTTTAAATCAAGGCTGTGGGGGTGGGCGTCATTCGGGAAGCCGGCGGCAGCCATCCCGGGCACCGTGAGGAGCATGATTAAGGCCTGGTTCGGTGCCGTTAATTTCCAGCCGGTCGCCAATTTGGTAATTATGAACTGATTGGTTTAGTGTGGGGAGGCCGGCACCCATCACCTGCTGCCTGTGGTGGTGGTGGTGTTGGTAGGAGGTGTGGCGCCCATTTCAGGGACCAGGCTGCCCTGACCTCCCAGCCCCTGACTCCTCATAAAGGATGTGTCTACTCGGACGTGGCCTTTGGCTCCGGGCTTCATTATTGTCACGGCTGGCGCCAGCCTACCCATACCTTCCCTTCGGCTCAGCGCGGTAACCGCAAAATACGGTGACGGCCGGCATTTATTAGCACCGTAGACCTCGCCCATCTCACCCAACTGCTAAATCACCTCCAGTGAGCTAGGGAAGAGACAGCAGCCGCCAGGCCAAGAAGCGCCTGCCTGGAGGGGGGGAGGGCGGATTTATGAGTGTGTTTGTCCACCTGTGTTAGCGCCCGACGCTTTGCCCTGCAACACCCAAATGATGTGCATTCCATATTGGGCCGACCAGAGAACCGCTGTCCGTGTGCCGGTCCCATTTAGACGGTTGTAGCCGACAATATGCATTAGCGTACCATGGACACGCGTCGGCCGGCGGAACCACCCCTCTCGGTGGGCGCCTAGTAACGTCCACCTGGAGGATATTGGGTCTAACAGCACCATGTACGTTCACAGGAGGCCACGTCGTCATCAATGTCTCCTCATGGTGGGAACGGTCATTCCCCCCAGAGATGGCTGGTATAGCAGTGAAGGCAAAGTGGGGTCATGCTCGTGTTGATTGAGAATAGGCGATGAATGAGAACTTTATGTTCTTATTTTCCACAGTTAGCAGATTGGTTAGTATGCCAGCAGTAGGCCCAATACCTGATTTCTGCTACCGTGGAACACCTGGATATGTTCATATGAATATTTATATTAGACATAAAAATAGGCGTCGGTCATCTTTTTTTATAAATGGATTGCTGTCGAGGGAAATCTGAGCATCGTCCTTCCACTTACTCAATTTGGGGCAAGGTCCAATGATGTATGGTATTTTATGTAATCAGCAAATACCCAGTGGCAGATGGATGAATACACTAGAGACCAATATTTGGTGCGCAATTTGATAAACTGAATCTGAATCCATTCAGTAGCGAAACGCTTCATTATAGTGTTTCTCTATTTCTTGTTATATCATGCCATTTACACAATGGTGTAGTCCGTCCCAAACGTCCATTTATATTCTATGCAAATTGATTCTGATTTTAGGCACAGCAGTCTGCATCTTCCTAGGTCCCATTCAAACGGGCCTCTCCTTTTTTGTCAGAATCGATTTTGCCATCCATGATTGAGTCAGTGAATAATGTCCAATGAAATAGACCATGCGACCATCTGAAGTTTTCTATCGATATCTGACTATGGTTCCCAGCCACATCATTTTATAGAAGTGGCCTCAACTTATTACACGGAAGTTTAATCAACACTAAAACAGTTCCCTTGTTACTTTCGACTTGATGTAGTTCCTTGATCTGGTCGTGTATAACCTAATTGGGTCTCTATTGTTCATGGATGAATTGGAAATATTTGTAGTAATCAACCCTGGATTTGGCAAAAGGATGGACCATTTGACCGATATCTTAATTCACGGCGTCCATGTTGCTCGTATCACCTCAATCTGTAAAATCTGTCCACACATATTTGTCACAAAGTCTTGAACAGAATAATCGCCCCTCCACTAAGCCGGATGGATCGTCTTGTGTCAATACGGAATGATTACTGGGCTGCCCATGAATCAATTGTTTCATCTGAATTACACAGAATGGCATTTTTATAGGGGACCGTGGACAATAACTTTTGTTATTTGTGCCTTGAGTGGAGAATCAGCACCACCACGTTAACATAAAATAGTTTGAGATTGGTGTTGTGGAATGGGAAATGTGAAGATTGTGTTTATCTGACCATAAGTAACTGTTATCTGATTATGTAAATATTATCAGTTGCTTTATTTCCCGGAACAATATCATTGTACATAAGCAAATTACATACTTTTATATATGGAGAATATTTCTCTCCGAGTCAGCTCTATTGCCATGTGCAGACAGTATAGTTTCATTTTAAACAGCATTGATATTGAATCCTTTTATGTATATCTATTATGCATTGGCACGTGTAATGCAGAAGAATAATGTATAGGCACCGCCCCAAGAGCGTATTCATAGACGGACGCATTAGGGGACCGTCGGTGGTGATCTATGCTGCATGAGAAGCAGTGAATATTTCAGGCGGGGGTCTTTCTGTTCGTCATTCGTCTCCCAAAGTTACCGACGCAGAAATCTCCAGGGGCCTCGGTGCTTGGACAAGCGGACAAAACAATAGCTGAGCTATCAGGGCTGGCAGCCGCTTCTTCCCATGGCTCTGATCATATAGAGCGGGCCAGCACTAGGAGACGGGCCCTTCCACCACTGAAGGGCCATAAAGGATAAACCTCATCAAAGTCCTGAGCGTGGACACGACCCAATCCAATCCTAAGGCTGCCTCAGCTTCCTCCTGCTTTTGCTCAGCCCGTCCGAGTTATTGGCTTTCCAGTTTTGACAAATGCTGATAAGATCCCACACGAATATTTCTCATGGACGGCCGGCACTCCGTAGACGCGCCCCCTCAGAGAAACAAATTGGAGCCACTTTTTCTGTCTGAGAGCAAAGCGTGATATCATCTTCCATTTGAGCTACCTTTGTTCATCAATCAAACCTACTGGTACTCAGTTTTTGTGTCATATCCGACTTTGCCTGAGCTTGAAAATACCTTAATGCGTTGAGCCTTTCCGCAGTATGTCAGTGATAGACGTCCCACTAAACTCTTTTCAACCGAGCTTCACGTCCATGTAGAGTACAAGCGATATATCAGTAGAAAGAAGTACCCGCCCGCATATCATATACATAGCGACATTATCAATGACAGCAACGCAGTACATCTCTAGCGCCGCAGCTGTGGGCAATACGATAAAAAGACAACTCTAAACAATCACTCTCCCGACATGAAGTAGATAGGTAAGGAACGCCATTGAGTTTTTTCTATGGTTCAGACAGACACATACGTAGTAAGTCTAGGTGGACTCGTATAGTACCTCAAGATTATGGTTGACTTCGGAACATGTCTGCTTTGACAAATACCAGCGATACGATTGGGTACAATCCATTAGGGGTGGCTTGTTTTGGGCAATATTTGTGACAGGCGCGTGCGGGGATTGCAGTGAACTGACAGGGTAAACAGGCAGAGTTATCTGCCTGACAAGGCCCGGTCATCAAGCACGACAACACAAATATTGGTCTCTAAATGGCCGCGTTCCCACCGTCCACCAACTTCATCTGGCTCTTCAGCCGTCGGATGCAGGATCAAAACTAGGCTCCACTGGGTCCTAGATACCAATTACATCTGAAAGTTACATCCGAGCTATCACGCTGTGGAACTGCCTTTTTATACAGGAAATAATACTACATGTATATTACCCTTTCACTGCCAGAATTATCACAATATAACTGATATTTACTGAAATATTGCCCAAAATACAAAAATTAGTGCATAAATTCCCTAAAACTCAAATTTAGTTTAGATTCTTCAGATGAAAAGCTTTTTTCAATAATGTTGATAAAAACATTCCAAATGTTGCCACTGTGCCAATAAGACAAATTTTTCATGAGGAGTAATTGTTCATACTATCGTACTTTGCAGGTTACCAAGGTAACCAATGATTCATAAGATAACTATCACACTCTTTATAAAAATAACATGAAAACATCATCTTTTTTGTGCAAAGGCAGTTTGTGATTATCATAAATGAAAGAAAAGTTACAGCAAATTAAAAATCATGTCATTTACATAAATTCATCCATTTTTCATGATTTTTTAATTAGTATGGCAAATTCAAATGTAAGTACATTGTTTATGGTTTCTCAAATGACAATTCTAACATTTTTGGGTGGCTTGATAGTCCAATGTTCAAATACCTGTATCTCTAGTTCTAGTTGGAATATCTGAAAAATTCTTTCAGATTCTGAAAGCATAATTTGCATTCTTTCAATGGTGTTCCTTTGGGATTTTACTATAGGGCCACATATGAGGCCTCTGGCAGTAAAAGGGATAATATAAGCAATTGTTTTCAGAATCATTGACAAAAAGGTGTTTAGGCATAATAGACAATTACTTTGAAATGGCTGGCAGGCATATAACTATTTTGTCGCCTGTAGCTGCAATTTAGTTGACATTAATAAGTCAGTGTCATTGTGGGCGCTGTAGGTTGATAACATAACACCAGATCCTATATTATCTGGACCGCTGACATAATTTTAGTCAATATTCATACAGGCTACACACATGCGTTTACAGACACATAAACATATATATATGTACGTGGGTATAATATATATGGTGGCACCGGCACAGATGATAAACACTTTATAGTTAGAAACCTAGAACGGTGTGTAGGCCTCATAGCGGTTCAGAATTGAGAACATTCATGATATAAATTGAGCTTGCCCAGAAAATTTCAATTTATGACATTACAAAAGTTGTGAACAAGGAAACATCAAGCCTCATATCCTTACACAAGTGTGTATATACATCGATTTTATCGTACCATGCATCGCATTTAGGTATGACTGTACTGCTACATTTCGAACGATAATCATCACCTACAAAATCCAATTTGTCATACCGCTTACAAATCAATCAAAAACGCCTTGCAAAAAATATCAATATAGAAGTGCGGGTATGTAATGGCTTAGTGAGCAATCAGTTAGGTTTTTATACATTATGTCATCCTCTGTAACACCATTGGGTATTAAAAATATCACCTATGGTTTCGTTAATATTAGTATGCTTTTGCAATTGTGTATATCATCAGTATCGATCGGGAAAACTAGTTTGGCTATTTCTGTATTTGAAATATGTCAATTCCCCTATGGTTATTACGAAGGAGGTACGCCAGTGAACCCAGTTTAGGGACTTATGTCTCTCTGCAGGAAAGTCACGTACACAAATCTAATTTCCCCAACAGTAGAAGAAATACATTCACACGTGTAGGCCCTTTTATTGTACCTTTCTCAAGCCCGTCCAGCATTTGGTCGCTATGACCAACCCATGCTTTTTTGTATCGCCTACGCCTTACACCTTTCGAGTTGGAAATGACGTAAATCACGCACATTGTAGCCTGCTTAAGCTCAAAAACGAAGAAGTGTGGTCTGTAAGTCCCTTATTGCCATCGGGCTTCAAGGAGACGCTCTGTATTGACACTTCACAAAGGCGGTTGGCGTGACTGAATGTTATTCAACGGCAATAGCAAGCAGCTCCAGTTTACAGGCAAAACCTGCCAAAGCCTTGATGGGCTCTGATGTGCACCGCATGTGCTTAAGGTCCTTATCACTGGGATGAAAGGATTTATACACAGGAAGGTGTCATGATATGAGTGGAACACAAATGAAGTGCAAAATAAAAAACAATGAGCACCTGCTCGGGAACACTGTTAAGCAGCTTATTTGTATTCAGATAGCTTAACGTAGACAATGCAATGGATACTCACTCATCTTATAGTATGCTAAAAACTACTCCACAAAAACAAAGCTGATGAACATTTTGCCACTGAATGGCTTATGGGTTTTCCTTACTGTATATGCCAGAGATAAGTATGTGACCAACCCTCCGGGTTCGGAGCTTATTAATATACACATTAAATCTAGTGGAGCTACAGTTAAAACTGACAGAGACAAGACTAAAAATTGTAATGTAAGCTAATATTTGACAGAAAAAGGGATTTTGGACAGTTTTATATGAAAGGTAAATATCTTTGAGATTTTGCATACAGAAGTCATACAGATGCTACGATGAAGGAATTGGTATAAATAACAACAAGATCATGTGATAGAAATTCTAAAAGAAGAAAAAATTAGAAGAAGAGTTTCAAGATACATTGTGCCAACAACAGCATTGAATTACCTTGACTAGAAAGAATGAAAATGAGAGTATTTTATTCAAATTATCATTTTGTACCATTAGAATTGTATTCTGTATTTAACCATAACTTTGTTAATATTACTTGTATAATTTTTAATGAATTTATAGTGCCCAACCATGTAAAATTCAGATTTCCATAGCTCAGCTTCTTACAGAAATATCAAAGAGATTCTGACTCTGCTAGAAATCTTAGGACTTCTACAGTCGTCTGTGCCACAAGGCCTAAAATCTGGTCACACACACAACATCAGTTCGTCTACTTTATGACATATGCTCGCATACCTTTTAACACCTTAGATAAAGGCCCTCACAGGTGCTTCACATCATACCTGAGCAAGTAGTGAACCAACAAATGCATCAACACTGTATTACGAAACCCATTTTAATTATGGCGCTTATATTGTAATGTACTAATGTTGACTCGTTTGGGGAACTGATTGGCCACATTGATTTCCCATGAGAGAGGGCACTTATTGCTTTTAGTGCAGGTATGCAATGGGCAGAGCCGACAAGCAGATCAAACATGCCTGACCTGTCATGAATTATGTACCATGCTGCCAATAATGGCGCCTGGACATTGTGAGTGTACAAACAATGCGACGCTGTGTACTACTTTATCGTTACCAGACCTCCAGACTTTTATAATTTACTGTACATGTAGAAATGATAGATTGTAACTGGATCCTAGTCACATCGACGGAACAGATGATCAGAGAGTTTATGAGAGCGGTTCTTATTTTAGTATTTTTCATAATGGAAACTTTTTATGGAAAATGATATTGTCAAATATTTCTACATTATAGTACATTGTTTGCTCAGTTCAATACCTGCAAACAATGAAGTACGTCATCGAACTGACTGAACAAAAGTTTATTTAATTACTAATGACATTAGTGTATATGAGTGCTCGCATCCACGTCCAATGGAGCCATTAGGCTATTAGAGTCGGACGAGCAGATCAATGTACCCTTCCCCTCCGGTATGACCATTGTCGCATGTTACGAATGTTAACGTGGAAACATGTGGGATTGCCCTATTGTGTCGAACAGTTGAAATATAGATATTATGATAGGACCTGTTGGTGGTATACACATCGGCCCATCACATTGAGATATAACGACAGTCTCTCTGCCAGTAATGTTTGCACAGCCCATACAATACAAGTTAACTGCCCGTTGTTATCCTAATGTGGAACATAGCACTAAAATGTCCTACCAGGTCATCATGTAAATTGAGGGGAACCAAACGATTCAACCCATTAGCCTATCATCGATGGGTAATGGGCACACAATGTCATGTTAACGGTACAGTAGTCTAGTTATAACCTATATACTTTTCAAAGTATTGGGCGCCCCTGTTATTGTTGTAAATTATCCGGATAACAACCAACATGGTCCGTTATACGTACGTCAAGTAATAAAGCTGCTTCGATGCTTTATATTACATGTAGTTATTTTTACATAAGGTCTCACTTCTCACTTTGTTTTTTATGGAAACAATGCACCTTTATAGGGTAGACAACATTTGGACACACTTCATTGCAAACTAACAAAATAAATTCATTAGTAAAAAAAAATAAAGGCATGAGACGCGTACAAATTTATGCTAACCTAATAGTTAAATTGATGACCAATGGGAATTCTATTTTCAGGTTAGCATATTGTAGACTTTCTAAATTGATTGTAAATAATTGAATATAAAAATGGTCGGGTAATTGGCCTACATCAGATTTTCTTGAAAAGGATAATTGTCGAATTGTGCAAAGCTTTTTGAAAATATTACTATTAGAGGCTCATATAAACTGGTTTAAATTCCCTTACTTTGCCCAAGCACCCCTGCTCATGTTATCCTTACCATAATAATGTTATAATAATTTGAATCTAACATACTAATTTGAAGATCTATGTATGTTTTGTCTGATGACCACTATTATTCAAAGATACAACTTTACACACCGATTTTCATTGTACTTACAGTTTTCACTAGTTGGAAGGAAAATACTTTTGTCAAAATATTTAACAAGAAGAGTAAAATGTGTAATCGAGACGTTCCTTAATTTCCGGTCCCCGCGGTAAGATGATAACTGTGCTTTTTCTAGGACCTTTACGGAAAAGAGCACTCACTGCCAAATTTCCCATAGATCTAATGCAATTTCCATGAATAAATGGAATGGTTGTGCGATTTTATCCTAAACCTTCTCATAAGGGTGCTTGTATCAAGAACTCCATTAATAGTGGATTCAGAGCAGTTTGCATTTATATTGCTTGATTCAGACACCATTATACTAAAACCAACAATGTTATTGACAGCATTACTTGCATCGAATGCAAGTTTACCACTACTTCAACTTAAGCATGGATTCCACGTGACGACAAATACACAGAAATAGTTTAGCAACAGGTCAACAATAGCTTTTCTTAATTGTTGCTGTTCTGTTGCCCATAGAATTTACATTGCCAAGCTGTTGTTGAGGGCAACAAAGGAATCAAACATGGTAAATCTAATGGAAGCAACAATTTATTTTAATGTTAATTGGATAATTGTACAATTCACCTTTGTTTCCCAGTGTTGCCCATGGAACTTTGTAAATTTATTGCCAGGTGGAATCCTCCTTTTACGCGCCTTTTTTAAAGTGAGTATTACCCCAAATAACGCCTGTCAATATGAAACTGCATAAAACTAAAATTATGACAAAAACAATAAATACACAACGCAACAGCAACAGCAATGGTAAAGAGGGAAACACAATGAGGCAATGCTTACCTCGTGTTGCCATCTTGGTCCTTGTAAGAACTGCGGTAGAGTCCACGGAGGTCGTCGTTGAGTTTCCCGGTGAACTTGCCGAATCGGATTTTGTACTTGCGACCCGCCTCCAGGCTGTTGGCCGTCTGCAGCACGTGGAACTGGTTGACGGGCACGGGGACGTGGTTGTAAATCTCCTCCCGGGTGCCGCGCTCCACGTCGGTGATGGACACCTCCGAGCGCGTCACCTGCAGGCTGTTGACGTGGAGGATGACGTAATAGGTGGCGCTCCGACAGAGCACGTCGATCTCCACCATGCCGGAGAAGACGAACTTCTTGAGGTCCACCCGCAGCTCCAGGTTATAAAAGGACGGAACAATGCTGTCCGGCAGGCGGATGTCCGACCAGGGCTGGCCCGGCTCCACCGTGGGTTTGGGCGTCGGCGAGTACCACCCATAGTCGTCGCTGTCCCTACACACGTCCGGTTTAAGGATCCAGACTATGATGCCAACTCCACAGAGTAGTATGAGGAAGGAGAGGGCCAGGGCGGCCGCCTGGCCCCTCGTCAAGTAGCAGCCGCCATTCCGGGGCGTCCTTGTCTTTACCTTGGTCGCGTCGTCGGCGTCGCCACGCTCAACGCTGTTGATGGGGCGCTTCTCTTCCGGCGTGGCGCCGTCGGCGTCCCGACCGTCGTCGTCCGACATGGTGCCCCCACTGTCCTACTAGAGGTAAGGCTTGACCACCACTCTGCTCCTCAACTCCGCGCACAGGGGCCGCTGGACCTAACAGGGCCTCTGCTGACCTACCACCCCCAACAGCTGGGAGTGGAAGAGCAGCTCCTCGATATTCTCTCTGCTACTACAATACGTTCTGCCCGAGTGCCATCAGGTACAACTGTAACAACACCACTACAACGGCCGCCAACACGCCCGGGTCGGTTCTACTCCACCTCCTTCTGCTCTACCAGCCCAGGCCAACGCGTGAGTTGCTCCTCCCCTTTCCTTTAACGCTTACATCAAGCGCCAACCACACCAATCCTCTGTGGGCGATGTATTATCCCCTCAGGCTAATATGATGGTATGCTATACCAACCCCCTCAACTCGCTGAGGAGAGCGTGGACTATCCCGTGCTGGTTGGCGCGTCGTTTGGTGTCAACCACACAGCTATATACCACTATCTCCCCGTGGTCCTCCGCCTCCCTACAAAGCCACGCCAGCTTTGGCTCTTCGTCCCAGCATATATCCACTCGGTCCACCCGTGCCACCTCAACCAACCAATCCAGCAGGTTGCTCTTACTCAAAACACTACCATCCAGGATATATTCGATGGGTGTTTAAGCTGTATCTCCACGTGCACAGTCTTGCTACTCCTCCTCCTGCTTTCATCCAGCCCGAACAGCTCCGATGGTGGTAGCGGTAGAGGACGTACAGACCCAGGCCTCCTGGTGCTCTCCTGAGTCCCGCGCTCTCTCTCCTCTACGCCACCGCTAGCTTGCAAGCGTTCTGCCCCGGCCCTGCAAGCAGCAGCAGCAGCAGCAGCAGCAGATTCCCTATACCAGCAGAAGCGCGGCGGCAGCAGCAGCAGCAAAAGCAGTAGCAGCAACGCCCCTGGCCGTCGATGGTGGATGTAACGCCAACGCTCAAGCTGCTGGAAGAGAGGGAATTGACTCCCCTGCTGCAGAGGAGACAGGACGCCTGGCGCCACCTACACCATCCCAGTAGAGTTAGAAGCGCCCCATTACGTTTCCATCCCTGGATTCTTTTCATTGCCAAACCAGTTGGCAGCGAGTTTCCACATATCAGGGAATAGTCAATATGATACACTGCATCTGATAACTAAAGGAAATGCCTTATGATCTTGGTACTAGTGAAGTCTTAAATTTCCAGGTATTCTGAATCCTCGTGATAGCTTCCCGATAATGGTATATCAGTTACCTCCCACAACTGAAGTATGCCCACTGTGATTGTTAATCTGCGTCACCTGAATGTATCTATCTCAACGAATAATTATTATAAGTTTGTCCTTAGAAAACCTCTGTATTGAGCTCAATATAGTGAAGATTCTGACTCATTTGAATTTTTCTTTTTTTTTGCAATTTGCAATTTCCTTATGACAACACATTTGTATCAAGATAGTGTTGACATATCTATGTTCACTATTGTAGAGCTATCGAAAGTACCTTGTCTGGATTACCCATTGACGGACAGTGCAAACATGATTATACCATTAAGACGCTTATGATATTGATAAAAACAGGCCTTATGACATCCTCGAAAATTCTTCTTTGGATCCTGACATCCTTATCACAGTCGCCATGAAAATTCCAACGAGGTATAAACCTTTTCACTTTTGTTTTGATTAGAATTTCTCAAATTCTGTACCAATTATCTTCTACATTGTAGTGGTCATCATCGCAAGGGAACCTGTCGTGATGTGTAAACCAATCAGGAACATGATTCGGAAAGCCTGCTCATGTCAAAGGCCTGGCCTCTGGAAGGCAATCATGGCAATCATGATTTCTTTTGGGAGGCCGTGGAAGCAATTAAACGGTGGTCCGGAGTGAATAGAGTTTATACTTTCCCGGAAGACGATCCGGCCACAATGGTGAGTTCTATGGCAAGCTGTCCAGGCGGCCGGCAGTGATGGCTAATTAGGGGTAGACGTCCTGGGGCCATGGCAACCAATCGCCCGCCTTTGGGGAACAGAATGATTGAGACCAGATTCCGAGTACTGGCCCACTGTCGGCCGGCCCCCTCTCCACCAGATAGATCCCGGTGAGTGCATGCAAGAGGGCGCGGTACTGCTGGCAGGGAGCCCCCTGTTGTAGGCCACTTGGGGAGGGGACTAAAGCATTGACGGCAATTTCACACGTGTCAATCATTGCACAGTGAGAGACCCCTCCCCCTCCTGGGCTGCTGGGGCATATTAGCCGCAGCCCAGGACTGACAGGTCCCCAAGCCTTGGTGGTCGGGGGTCATCACAGCTGTCTGTTACCTCTTTCGCACCTACTGTGGGGTAAAACCTTTACACCTTGACATGACAAGATTAATTTTCTGAGGAGCTAGGGTTTTATATCAAAGTGTGGGAAAATACATTTTTAAGAGAGGTGTATAGCTTCAAAGGGACATTCTTTAAAAGAATTATGATTAAAGTGGGATTAAGGACAGGTAAGTGTGTGTCCAGGATATAAATGTGTCTGTAAAGTTGAATTAAGATTGAATAAAAAGTAGCAGTTGAAAAAATGACTTAATTTTTAAGGCTTGAAGAAGAAAACAACTAAAATCGTAAAAAAAGATATCTGAAACTTTCGTTAAGTGCTGCTCCACACAATAAGTGGGTGTTTCAAGTTGGCGGTCGTTTTTATGAAACAAGCCACTGTCCTGTTATCAAAAGGATGCCCACTTCGAAGCTCCTACAATGCTCCTTTTGCACATTTTTATAAGTTCCAACGGCAAACTAGAAGTTCGAGGCACAAGAACGATGAATATCCAATGTAACTGAATCATTATCCTCACTTTGATAGTTGTTTTTAAGGTTGGAGTTTATATAGTTTTTCGCGCTAAATTTATTCAATTTTGATAACTTTGCTAGTCAACTGAAATGCGTTGTTGTGTATTCACTACAGAAAAAACAGTAGGGTATCTGTAGAAACAAAGAGGATTACTTTTGCCTCTAGACATTTCAGCTGTTCCGAGTCACCGATTGTACGTTATTCATCTGTGATAATTGTCATATGGATATTTTTCTTTAGTACTACAATACAATACAAGTACACCTGTAGGCCTACTGACACTAGGACGTAGAATAGCATCAAAAGGATACCGGTATAAATGCGTTCAGGAGACTACATTGTTAGCAAACAGAACGATAGAATACGCTAACGGAAGAAAGCGATTGTAATTCCTTTGGATAAAGGGGGTGCAAGTCAGATGTTAACAACCTGAGACCTATAAACTTTCTACCATTGCACGGCAAAGGTTTAGAAAGATTTATAATATTATTCACACTCCTCTACCTAAAAGCAATAATAGTACATTTATCAAAAGCCAAGTAGGCTTTAGACCATGCAGGTATTCAACCATATACAAAATATTCGAGTTTAATAACATAATTTCTCAAATAAGGATTTCAACTTTTGTTTGCTTTGTTGATTTCCCTCAAGCCTTCGACACTATTTATCATGAGACCTTTATCCGAAAACATGACAAGTGACTGAAATTTTGCCCATTTGTCGTTTGAACCAATTTGTGAATACTTAAGTTAAAACACAAAAATTAGCAATAATTCGTAAATGTATACTTGTGCAAGGAAACTTTAAAACTATAAAACCCATTCATACCAACAGTCTTTTTGAGATTTTGAAGACGGATGTTTAATTTTGAGTTATTGAATATGATTCACATTTCAGAGGGTTCAATAAAATGGAGATAAGAATAAAAAAAGATGCTGGATATTGATTTTTTCCTAATAAATGAAGCGTTTGCCACAGTGTCCACCTTGCAAATGGACACTCTGTTATTTTCTACATCAGTAACAAAACACTTTTTCAATACCTGTTTTCGTTTAAAGTTGGAATCGAATATCAGCAGGGGCTTGCCGATTTCTTTTCCGATTTTTCAGAAATGTAGTATATTATAAGCAGGATAAGTTCAAATCATATCTTGCTCAAATAAATAATTGGTATCAGATTCAGTTGGTAAAGTTTGCCTAAAAAGACATATTCTATAGTATTTACGTGGTGGCTTGGTTCAAACTAGATTCCTCAGAATTATGATACCTATTTCCTTTTCAAAACTGATGGTATATACATGATGTAGAAGTAAATGAGGCGCATCAAAATCTAAAAAAGGCAAATTTACTGAAAGGTTCAACTTTGAACGAAACTTGCAATTGCGAAATTATGAGAAGGACCTTAGAACATTCCTGGGTGTTTTCCCGGATTCCCCGTGACTTATTTTTAGATTTGGGGGTGTTCTCCTATGGGACCACGAACGTGGCCACTAACATACAGAAAGATTCATGAAATGTTCTGCAATTTAAACAGAAAAGTGATAGATATATTTTTCTCCTCACTCTTAGAATTTCAATACTTATTCACATCTTATCATCATAAACCCTACATTTTCGGACAGCTTACACAACAAGCTTTAAAATTCTTAAAAGCCCTTTATAATAACCAATCAAGCTGCTGCTTTTATTCTTAACATTTGCTACTGTGAAGAGATTTACAGAAAGGTAGCGGAAGGTTTCCTCAAGAAAACCTCTCTTAATTGTGGGCCCCAAAACATCCCTCACTGGCACCCAAACATCCATTTGGTTCAGATTAAAGCTTTATTAGGGAACCAAACTCCCACAGGTTATGAAATGAAAACACGTTAATTTCCCTTAATTCCTTATGAAAAAGGCCACTGAACCAGAGTAATTTAATCTTAAAAGACAACTCACCTGTTTCTAAATATACCGAGGTTTGTTAATTTGAATAATTGCGAAAAATAGTTAGTGTAAGCAAGTTACCAAACTTATCCCAAGTGTAAGTGTGAGTTATCTTTAATAATCAAAAATTATCATAAATACTTGAATTTTAAATAATCATTTTAGGAGTGAATCAAGATACATAAACAGATGTCAGGTTTCAAAGGTCATTAACGCCTTATGGTAATTCTGGACATTACCTAATGGATTAAAAAGGAACAACCTTTTATAATCATACGAATACGGAGTCCAAGTGTGAGTTCCATGAAACCTGATTTTAGCTGGTTGATTGTTTTCAGCACCTTTCTGTAGATCCGTTAGCATCATGCTTCTCAGATAATCCCGAATTCCTAACAAAGATCTCAACTACCTGAGTGTCAGTTGGTGTCATGAGCTTCCTCTGGTTGTCATGGTTACCAGCCGGGCGTTATTCACATCAGCCTGCAATCCCTTCCCACCTGTTGTTTCCAGCCTTTCATTTTTCCCAAGTCTACTGCAGTTTGCGCGATAGAGAATAAGGCTTCCTTCACCAGTCTCTGAACCTAATGCACCTGTAGAAAACTGCCACCTTCTCTTCTCCAAGTATCAGTTACCAGTTTCTGTAAACTCTGTAAGTCTCTATAAGATTTGTCTTCAGCTTGGCCGAAACTTCTCTGGAAAGATACTTTCTAAACTGGGTAAGAGTTTAAAACTATACGCGTGATGATATTCAATTTTAAAAGTATGGTCTTCTTCATATGATTTACTTGGAAATGAAACATACCAACAAACATACCCTAATATGTACAGCCAACGACAAGGAAGCTTCAATTTCTTTCTTACTTTCTTAAACAGTCAAATGTATCGATCACAATTGTCAAATCCAGTTACCAATGAAAAAATTATACTTTGGCAGGATACTCCATGCGACTCAGATATTGTCACAGCGAGTTGCTGAAATACTGAGATTAACATTAAATGGAATAGAGCTGGAAAATTGATAACGATGTGTGCTCCCTTGAGAGAGACTATGTGATACACAATTAGCCTACAAATTGGTTTAATTGTTTTGGGACTACTATGCTGCCTGAAGAGATGAGTTGATTGATGAGGGGGTGTGACGGGTGCCCCTCTACTGTGGGGAGCAGCTCACCAGGAGCAGCTCACAGTACTCACAGCCTGCAGGATAGGTACTCTGTAAATCAGAGAGACAAACGGCGCCCTAGAACATGGCCCAGTGTACACAGGCAGCTCATCATTAATCTCTATTGGTTTAGACAATAGGCATTTGCATTGGTAAACAGAGCACGGTTCCTATACCAATTCAAATGCTGCACTGTTGGTACCTCGGTGCGTTTGTCTGGATGGAATTTCCTTGTTGTATTCTAACAGTCCATTCCTCTATAAATTATTGCTACCAAAACTTTGTTTTACAGTAATATATCCAAATCCAGCAGCCTTCGGATACACACGAGTAAAATATTCATGATTTCTGATCCGGAAATACTTCCACTATTAGGAACTCTGCCTCTAAATTTTATAATCATATCGGACAGAGCTCTCATATTTCTAACTGTACTAATGCAATACGAAATAGGACACTGACTTGGGTGCCCCTTTTAAACCATCCAACGTGTAATGAAAGATGCGCTAAGAATATTCATGATTCTGAGGCCGGATTCTCAGCAGATTCTTTCATAACTGAGGTCTGAAACGCTGATTTAGGAGCCAGCTGACGCTAGAATGAGGCTTGGAACATTTAGGTGTGCAACTTCGACGTTAGAATCCTACCCAAAGAACTGCAAAGTATGCTTTCGGTTTGAAAGCAAAACATGTGTCTATTCATAACTACGGCAAACATAACGCTGTGAGAGAGAGAACAACGCATTGCTGAAAAAGCTATTGCCCTCTGAAAACTCTGAAATCGACGTGCCTGTATTCAAAGTTTGTTTAACGGGTGATAAAAACTCGAATAACACAAAGCAATCTACAACGACTGACGCATGAGGTCTTTGTACAATGTTATTCTTTCAAATAAGCTTCCTAATCTTTACATAATGTAGGAGCTCAAATTAATGCTTTTTCATATCGGGAGACATGATTATATGAGATCTTTGTTTCTCTTTGTTGTTTTTCCTTTTGACACTTGACACATACATTATCTTAATTATATCCCTCCGTTGCATACGAAGTTTTGATTCAGCTTGACGTAATACGAAAAACGTAGTAGCCTAGGTATCCATTTAATCTCTTTCATTTCTAACGTGCAGCCAGCACTAGCAGCTGTAGCCTTATGCATAACGAACACATGAAGTTACTTTTATAGTAATCATGATCATATAACACACACACACACACACGGATATATCTGGCTTAGAACGCCTCTCCCTTTGCCTTACGTGTTCATAAATAGGGCAGTCGTCATGGCGGCAGTAATCTCCCGGTGAGCTGCTCTGTGGGTCGTGTCAAACAGCTGGGTCCATTTCCTCCAGAACATCATAATCAGGGGATAATCCCACACAAAATGACAGCTGGCACTTTCTTCTTCACGTCCTTAATTCGTCACCATGACCATTAGGGACACTCCCCTAACTTGAGGAAATAATAGGACTTGGCGTCGACAAGGTGTTCGTGCACTACCCCGGTACAGTCGCGAGGCACTTAAATGATGCCGTGAGCTAAAGGAAAATGCCGTCACGCAAGTCTGCAAAGCAACGCTAATGAATTTTCCTTGCAAGGGCTTGTCCGGTTAGAAAGGTACCTGAGATGTCTAATTGGTGGCAGGGACGTCAGGATTAAGAGATCAAAAGTACTGGTTGAAGCGCCAACCGTCTGCCTAGTTCTGCATGATTGATGTCCTCCATTATATCATTGACGACATGGTAAAACACCTTCTAGAGAGATGTTCAATGTTTTATTGATACAGTTAAACCCTAGGGATACAACATGTATTGGTTGAAATGAAATAAAAAGCGACAAAAATCATGTATAATAATAAAAACTTGCATTTATTAGTACAATTCGACAAAGAAAATGTTTCAAATTAATGGACATTTTACTTAACCAATATAACAATTGTTGCAATCAAAAGTGTTCTGTATTTTGCTGTGTTGTCCACGAATCCATAGGCCTTCACGCAATTTGAATATCTGCATTTCATTTATTTTAAGTATTTGGTAAATAACCTCGGTGGTCTGAAAAAAAGTGACACCCTGTGAATTATGATCTCAAAATATTCATTATCCCGGCAAATGACCGCAAGAGACGTTGGGTCTCGGAAATTAATCTAAGTTTTTACTCGTTAAATACAATTACGGCAATAAACAAGGACCTTTAAAAGACATCTGACCATCAGGATTCCACTGCAATATCCATATTTCTAAGAATATTTAGTGACAATATTTTTGTAACAACCACATTAAAGTAACAGGCAATTTGTGACCTAAATGAGCAGCTGGCGGCGGGTGGCAGCGGCTCTGAGTAGCTCTCAGCGGTTCGATCCAGGCGCCTCTAGGACCGTCCCTGGCAAGTGTGACTCATGTTCTGAGCGCACATTAGGTCAGCAGCAGAGGATGCAGCAAGGAAATTACAACGTGACACACTTAGCAACAGGCTCTCCGTCACCTGGATCGGGCACTCAAAAAGAGGCAAACGTCCCACGTGCAGGAATGTGTGTAGCTTGGGGCAGTTCTATGGCATGCGTCATTACAGTATTGTGGCTGAGTCGGACCATCGGTTTTGGTTAAAGGTTTTGAATACGTAAAAAATGCATGATTTGAAATTGGTGAGTATTTTCACGCTCATAATGCGCTCATATTTATTCAGCTTTTTTGTCTCTTATCAACAACAATTTTAATGTATTCCATTTGAAACGTAGTTTGGAGAGGCAGATCACGTCCTATAGTGTTGGTTTTTCAATAACCTTCAAATCCATCATGTACATGTAATTGACTGAATTACACCATTTCTGGACTGGAGAGGCAGATTCAAATCGGAGGCCAATGACAATGTAGATTTGAATCATGAGGATAATTGCTGAGTTATATCCTATGAAAAGACCAACACAAATGTTATTCAGGAATCTGCTTATCAATCCCCGTCAATCTGCTGCAAAATGCAGAGGCCTTGGGGCCTGGCCACCGACCCCCATTCCCAACCCGTGATGAGACCCATTATAACCCGCGTGCTTCACTTAACCCGGGCTAGGGGCGGCGGGCCCGGGTTCTGCCCGCACACCAGGAGGACCTTCGTGGTCGGCAGCGGTTGGCAATGGGCTATAGGACGACTATTAGGGCGGCCTGGTCGGAGGGCAACCAAGCCCTATTCACACTAGACGACGATGTAGTTGTTATTGGACAAAATTAACCAAGTGGTACAGCCCAATCAATTGATCTCTGCAATTGAAATAATCTTTAAACAACAAAACTTAAGTTATCCTATTTACAACTTATGTTAAAAGAATTGATATTATGCATTGTCGATTAAACAATTCGGATTATTAATACCATCTTACCAAAATGCTGTATGACAGGAGAATATAGGGTATAGGACATTATGAGTCAAGCACAATTCATGTTTCCTATGGCTAATATAGGTTTTATTATTTGTTGTTTGGCAAATTTTACCTATGATTTTGCATCGTATCTTCGACAACACTTTCTACTGACGCATAAAAATAAAAATGACCCAGGAAATAACTTTGTATATATTTGGCCCTGTATGGGCGGCGTCTTGGTGGTGGTCAGCAGTCTCAGGCCCCTATAAAGAATTCATGGCCGTGTGGCGTCATCCTAACGCTGGCCCCGGCCCCGGGGAGATCCCACGCCCAGATCGTAGAGTCTGGGAACGCTAAAAAGTAGAGTATGACTAACGAGAAGACTGTAGCTAACTGGAGCAGAGAGGCAGCGGGCTAAGGTCGGCAAGGGACAGATGGGAAAAGATGGCTTCATACGTGAAAGACAATGCGAGGCCCACTAAGTCCGTTGGATGAATGGATGGATGGATGGGTGGGTGGATGGATGTACGGTTGGTTAGATGTATGGAGCGGGATGAACCATAAACCTAAGACACTTTCAGGCTGCTTACTGCCATCGGTGGGCTGAGATTGCTGCCGACATCTGATTCTTGAAATGGTTCGTAAAAGCAATGCGATGGTTAACGTCTTTCTTTTCAAAGGCAAGCGGTTTTAAATGTAGACTCAAATAGTATGATAATTGGCAATGCTGAATTATCAATGATTATCAGAGTAAGCAAAACCCGATGACATTTAAACGCTGTTAGTGATCAAAGGTAAGCAGATTCGTTCATTGCACACCCTGTTTCAAATAATCAAATTAAATAATCAAATAATCTCAATGAGATATCATGAAATAATTCACCTGCAAATAGATAAGGCACTGTTATCTTCACTTCGAGTTCTACCAGTATCTTATTGTCGTGCAATTATAACTGTTTCAGATATTATTGCAGAATCACTATATTACAGCGAACTGTGAAACTCATACTAGTAAAAAACAGTTAACTGAATACTTAAAAGAAATAAACAAGACAGAAAACAAGAGGTGCACACACGGACTCTCTCTCGTGCTATATCAAAATGAAGAGCATCCTCTCCTCTACCTTAACATGTAAATGTTGGAAATTTGATGGAAATTAGGAAAATAGAACTTTTATTCAATTTCACCTTGGTCTGGCATGTCTTTTATTAAAATCTTTGTATTTATCAAGGTATTTGGTAAGACTTTATGTACCTTGATAATTACAAAACTAAATTGTAACTATCACTTTCTTTTCTATTCTAACATTTCATATAATTTGGGATATCTCTGTAGGGAAGGGGTATCTAATAGAATACAGTAATGATTGGTAATTGTTTTGCAATGCCGACATGCATAATATAGTTGTTATGGTAGGTCTTCCACTTTTTAATGAATCTAAAATAGAAGGAAGCCAATTTAAATGTTGCACGTTTGTTGCAAGTCAAGGTCATGGTACATTACCTAGATCACATTAACGTTCAAAATTAATGATTTTTCTTTCAACAGAATCAACAAGCCTAATTCAAACGCCACAAAGGGAGGACCATTGAAAATCCTTTTTCACCTATCCACCAATACAATCATTTTATGATGCTTAAAAAAGAGTAGAATCCCCAATATGCCTTTAAGGTCAGGTTTCAAACCAAAAGAGGACATTTCTACTGAATCTGAATCATTAAAGTGTCGCTTCGGGTATATATTCTGTATGTGCGATTCTTCTGCATACACCCATGACCCTAGTTTCAGAGCTTTGTCCCAAGTAAAAGTAATCAGTCCAGTGTTAGTGTTCTTCGACTTTCGTTTAGGACCGTGGCAGTTTTAGATCACTATCTGTGCCGGTAAACAATAATTACCCACTAAGCATTCTAAATGTGTTTTGCCGGGACCACCAATTGGAGTTCACAGGCGGAGCGTGTCAGTGCTATTTCCCTAAGCTTCCGCTCCACCGACAGAATCTGAGCCTGTGGGGTTGTTGTTGGTGGTTGGGCGAGAGGCTGGGCCAGCCCGCACCACCCCCCTGCCCCCCGCGGACTTGAAACAGTAATGAGCAGGGAGCGTGTAATCATGGCCATGTCAGGGCGGGCCTACACGACCACAAATATCGCCATATTTACAGGTTATTTGACATCTAGTCTAAGGAAGGGCGCGTCTGAGACGCGGGCTTCGCCCTCTGCCGGCCGCCCTGGGACCATCTGAGGGAAGGGCGGGCGAAACATGGCCGACTGCCGTGTAGAAGCCACTTTACAACGGGGCCGAAGCCAGCGGAAATCGGCTAGAAACCACACGTCTAGAGACACGGCTGATGTGCTATGTGCTAAATAGAGCGATCTCGCTTTCAAAATGAATAAAGAGTATGACATATTTATAACTTCTTAAGCGTTTGAAGTCCAGATTAATCACATGGATTTAATGGTTGGATATGTAGTTGGATAAACGATAGTCTGTAATTTTCCAATCCCCTTTAGTAATAGTAAAGACACATTAAAGAAAAAAGAGACTGGTCGAACAATATACACACCATGAAGATGCGTTGGGCTGAACCACGTGAATACACCATTTATGGTAATCCTGGATGGTCATATTATATGAAAATGGTCTGTTCAATGTTACTGTTACATGCATTGGTGAGGAGTCGCACGACAAAGTGTCCTAGAATGGAGAGTCTCACGTGAGACTGTGTAGATTACATTAACTTTTCCCCCCTCCTCACAGAATATGACACCTCTGAATGCACCCCGAAGGACCCAGTGACGTATGTTTGTGAATTCAAACTTGTGGAAGTGTTCTTCTTATAGGTCACTCCCTGCGTCATCCATAGGTTGTTATAAATATCATTCTTGTCCACTCCCAGGGGTTATGGTACGCTAAGATGTTTCAATTTCTTCGCTATTTCTGTCCCTAAACTTCAATATGAAAATCTCCGTCTGCTTACTTTCTATTTTTTTTTCTATATTTTGTAAGTAAGAGTATTGCATATAAGGAAAGACCGTTGTAGATATCTAATGCAACCATGACCAGTACTTATCTTACCTTATAATAGATTTAAGATATTTAAGAATAACGATTCCGGACCAGCAATGTATGTATCATGGGGTAAATGACGTCGTTTATACTATACAATGTATGTTTACATGATCTTGCCTGTACAAGATGAACTATGTATGCGACAAGAATCAAGGGAACCTTTTCGTATACTAATCGAACATCCACGCGGTGTTTGTTTCTATAATAAACCTTATATGTAAGCGATGTGTTTCAAATACGCATTTCTTTATACTACTCTCACAGAAGCCCCATAGTGTATATCTTATTCCAGTGGGCCATATTTAGTCATGTATAGTTTTACGTAGTTTTGTGACTTCATCGCGGGTGCATTGGTTCTCTTCGTGATGTCATGTATATATCAAAGTCTAGACGTCTATTCTATTTTCATGTGACAAGCACCAAATCCCCAATTCTGTATACTGCTTACATGATAAACATATTGTCGCGTATACAACAAAGGCAATCCATGCGATGCTACGTTGTCTCATAAATAGTGGAAAATGTAGTCGTGACGTAGCCCATAAAGGCAGTGCCCAACCATTCTGAAATGAATATTCCGTGAAGCTCTACTAAAAATGAATGTGGAGTGTGTGTTCAGATCTCATTAGAAACACTGGGCCTAAGCATTATCACGAGAGCTGTAAAATGCAGTTTCAAACATTTTGATCAAAATGATCATATCAACCTGCTCATGGGGCGAGTCCCCTCAGATCCTCCAGCCGCCCGCTTTTGTCTCTCTGATACGGTGCAGTTGGTTGTGGCAGGGCAGCACAGTTGGGGCGTTGCTCGATACAACTGGCCACTCGAAGCACTCTATTATCTCCCTCTGGTGGTACAGCCAGGCCATTATCGGTGTCTCCCTGAATGCCAGGAGCAAATCCCCTAACAGGAAACCCGAATCGAGACCTAGGCAATTTACGCCAACCCACAGAAGTTGGGGGACCTTTACGCCATATTGGTCTTCCTAACGCAATAGTGCTATTAGTGTCAACTATACAGCAAATTGAATACGTAAATATGGCTAGTAGGCACGCCATGTGGGCGCTGCGACTGGCAGGGGGAAGGAGAAAAGGGCGGACGTTCACGGAAATGATATTCCTACGCGTAGGGAATGGGCGAGATGGAGTAGACGTCACACAGACTCCATGTCTCGGGCTGGAAATCACTCCTTGTAATTCCTTGGCGGTTTCTAGGAGAAACCAGTGTCCGATAAATATCCTGACATGGCACTTCACTGTTGGGAAGGTTTGCCGATTCCTCCTTGTTTCCATAGCAATGCGAACTGTATGTTGTGGCTTCGGTTGGCTTTTGTCTGTCATCTGGGCGCCATTTCGAAGGCGTTTTATCGTCCTGCAGAATGAGGCATATCTGGTCTGTTAGTGTGTTGCTTGCCTACAGACAGCGTGCTGAGTTATATTAAGAATTTTATTAACTCATAGCGCCAACATTATGTTGCTCTTGATGATGTGCTGATCCTTGCTACCAAACAGTTTGGATCGTGTTACTTCACATCATAAATTTTGTTTGAGAGCAAAATAATGGGTTTGAAATAAATAATTACCGTTTCACATAAGAGGACTATTCAAATTCTGGTATTAGGTATCTCAATGGCATGCTATCAAGGGCCTCAAAAACAACGATCCGTTTTCTCTGTTCATTAACAAGTAGCACAAATGGTAGATCTATGTGCCAAAGAGCAGGGTTGGCCTAGTTGTGTTGCAGCTTTATTTGCTCTGGCCAAGTAATCCTTCTGAATCCATCACTGGAGCAGACAGATGCCCAGCCGCGAACGGCTCTTTCCCCTACACCCTGCTTGTTTTACCTTCCAGAAGCTAATCATAATGAGCAATCTACTTAATATCCGCCAGTCATGAATCATAAATGTCTCTGTTGCCAGAACTGAGACACGATTGGTTTGGATAATAGTCGGTGACCTTGAAGTCTGTTGATTAATATTCGCTTTCCTGTCCAATTCGTTTTAGCTCTACTGCTAGACCATGGTTTCCTTACGCACTTAAGCTAAAATGACAAAGCGGCACACGTCACATAAAGCACAAACTACTTCTTAGGCCCTTTCATTATTCTCCAAAAGAAACCATCTGCTTTCTGAGGAGCAGTTGGAGCTACCCCATGGCCAGTGACAGGGAATTAATCACCCGCTGCAAAATGGTTCTGGCAACTAACAAAGCGCCAGTGTCTGTGATTTGTCACCGTCAACATGGGACTTTATTGTCGGCCGGCTGACAGCGTCCTTTAAATAGGCCCTATTGTGAACAACATCTATTCACTAGGCTAAATATATGCTTGAGAGAAGAGACTGGGTCAGTTGCTAGATGGAGCAACTCCAAGGAAGTGTAAGAGCAATGGGATCAAGTTATCCTCATTGTTCAAGGCCAACGTGGAGAATTGCTGGCCGGGGATGAGTTTGACACTTGCATTCGTTGGCTAGGCGTGATACAGTGCCCTGGTTTAGGCAGAGTAGAAGTGTCGAAGGCTAGGAGATTATCTGTCGGCGTTTGGTGGTCATATGTAAGCTGGACATGCTCACGGCCCCGCCCGTCAGCCATACAAACGACCGCGCGGTCTCCACGCAGTGGCCAGCCTGACCTCAGGTCTAAACTACCCTTACAGCTCTCCCTAATCGAACCCTACTGAAGCCCGTATGTATCTTCATATGGCAGCTGCAATATTTCATCGATCTCTCCCTCGTGTCGGGGAAACTTCAATGACCTGGAGATTTGCGGTAACCATTCCCCAGCTTTCTGAGGAAAAAAAGTGAAGGACTTTTCCACGATAAATTGGAATTATGAGAAAATCGCTATACCTGGACGAACCATTTCGCGAGCCCATTTGCTTTTCAGTGTGACTGACATGTACATATACGATATATATGTGTAGGCAATAAGGTGCTTAAAAGGTGTTTGCCTAGACTACCCCATATGTCAAATATAGCCGTGAGAAAAGGTCGGATCAGCGATTAACACTGGAGGCCTTCTAATAGACGGCTACAGGTCGATTTGGTCTAAAGCCATCAGAACCCATAGGGAATGACCTGGCACGATGCAAGGAGGCCTCCGAACGAGGCATTGCTCTCTGAGACCCAACTGGGGCGCCACCAAGCGGAGGAGGTCCTACCAAGACTCGTTTGCAAGACTAATGACGGGGGTAGTTTGGTTGGGCGCCCAGCACTTTGATACTGTGATGAACGGCTATTCATCCAAAGTATGTAGAGGTCAAAATAAGAGAAAATAAGGTAATATTATAAAAGGTATATATGTAAAGAACGTAAGTGTAAAAGAACGAAATATATATGTAAAAGAACGAATATGTAAGGAACGAAAGTGTAAAGGCACGAATATGTAAGGAACGAAAGTATAAAGGAACGAAAATGTAAAGGAACGAAACCCGGAAATATGTAAACCGGAAGTGAAATATAAACCGGAAGTGACGTCAGTTGTAGATCACGTGACTGAAAGCAGCCAATCAGAGCTGACCTTTTGGGTATATAAAGGGGCGGTGAGGCCCGAATAAACAGAGTTCTTTAACAGTTCTCCTTGTGTCCAGACGTGTCTTCTTTCCTGAAACAACCGCTAAAGATGAGCCGATTCGAGTAATTAACCAGAAGTTAAGATAAAACAGTCGAAGTTCGAGATAAATAGTAGGAACTTAGGGTAGGGGCCCGACGGCCCGAAGAATGAGGAACGAAGGACCGAAGTAAGGCACGAAGGCCCGAAACAGTCCCGGAGACCGAGGCGTAACATGGCACGAAGGCATGATGGGCGGGACGAAGGAACGAAGTCCGTGGGGACGAGGGCGCGGCAGGCTCGGCCCCACGCTACCAAACAATAGGCGACTGTCGGCCCGTCGCCCCCGCGGACCGGAACCGTGGGGTGGACCGCCCGGTGGGGGTGAATGCTGGTCTGGGAGATAGAGCGAGACGAACCCCGGCCGACCCGTACCCCTACCATAATTTCCCTTCCCCGCAGTCCTCCGTTTGACATCGAGCGCCGATTCCCGACCGATTCGCTCAGCCCCCCCCCTCGTGCGCGAGGCACGACTCTAGAAACACATCTCGGTTCTTGGCCCGGATTCCCCGTCCGCCCCGAGACCCGAACAACCCCCACGTTCCTCTGTTGTAAGAATCGGCAACCCCGACTTACCAGAGAACGTCACAATACTATCAGCATTATCACTAACAACTCATATATCATCGGGACGACTGGACGACTAACGTAAGACGATGGTATGCCTTTGGCACTCGGGACAATTTGGGCGCCGTTCCAGCTAGTGAATGGCAGATAAAAACATCCAGGAATATTCATGTTGAGATGCAGTGGTACCCTTATTATGCAGAATGTTATCATCGTTACCGACGTGATTTTATCTATTTCACTTACTCGTACTCCTGGTATCGATATTAGTCTCATCACTATAAAGTAATGGAACGATAGCCCATTAGCTAAATGGTTTATCCCAAAGTCACTTTCTTTGATTTGGATATTCCACTTTTGACTAGATTTACGTTTGTGATTGTTGGCTTGGTAAACATCGTGATTGTTCCACTGCAGTTATGATTGGTAGGCTATATATTTACGTTTTTTAGTCTGAATTGTACTTAAACAAACACATAGTTGCTATTTAACTAATGTAACTGCCCAATCCATAATACATTTTTGATTCATATAAATGATTTTTAAAAAACACCTATTTTGGGAAGCATTTCTGCAAAACCGTAAATGCATTTATACTGATGCCTTAAGCAAAGAACATTTTCTACATACTACTCATGATCGAAACATCCGTTGCACATGCACACACAAAATATAAAAATGACTGTTGAGTTTATTTAGAACCGAATTCAATGTTAATACACAAATAGTAAAGGTACATAATTTGACGCTGAGAAAGTACCATTAGTGCGTGTAATCTATGAGCGAAGTATCTGATCATTGCGAATCTCTCTTATGTTAAAATTCACCACCTCTGTTTCAGACAACTGACTGGCTGTGAAGAACGGTGACACTCGACCGAGATGAGGACTTCGGAGAGCCACTCGTAACGCTCCGGGCCAAACTAGGAGTAGCCCAGTCGCCAACCCTGGAGGCGTGGCTGGTGTAGGCCACTTTAGAGGGGTGGGGCGGTAGGTTGGGGCCGGCCGATCACATTACCTTGATGGAGTGAGCGATAGCAGTCCCACATGGTGGGGACAGGTACGTACACATAGCTGGTCTGACCTCTGGCGGGCCATGGGCCACGGGCAACCTCCAACGTGCCTCCTGGGGGGTTGAGGGTGGGCGGGGGTGGGGGGATCCTAGCACCTCCCACTGCCACTCATGGCGTTCCGCTGAGGGGGCGGTGAGGGGGCATCCCAATGCCTACCACTCATGGCTCTGCGGGATTCCAATCATTCACAGCCTCTCCCACTGCGTGCCGCCGTCTCTATCGGTCATTGGGCCCCCTGCAGCAGGAACGCCCTCCCTTAAAGCCGCAGCCACTGCGCGATTTAAGCAATCTGGTCCGTAATGGCACTCCTCCTAATTAGAATTCATTAAATTTGCATCTATCCAAGCGCTCAGCCATAAATGTCAGTGCTCTCTATGCAAAGGAAATTCTTGTGAATGGCTCAATGCCTTGTTTTGCGGATTTTTCCTCATCTGGGGCCGTATCAGATCATCGGTCTGAATTTTGAAGACGCTCAAGGATCGCCTTTCTGGCCCCTCTCCATGATTTGATTCGCATAATCTTGATCCGTTTACATCTGTCATTCTGAAAGGACCAAATTAATAGTATTTGATAAGACTCACAAAATCGCTTTTCTTTGGAAGGTTTTGTTCGTTGTAAGTGATATGATTCATTCGGTCTGTATGCAAGGTAATATTTCCACCTTAAGTTAACCCATCAAAATTGATCAAATTTTGAACATAATATTTCCACCTCAAGTAAACCCATCAAATTGTTCAAATCTCTGGTCATGTGTTAGAAGACCTTAGTGCTTTTCTTTAAACTTCCCTTATGTATTCATTTAGTTAACATTCCAAGAACGCCATTCAATGCTCATTGTTAAAAACAACACTGATAAGGCCTACACATTTTAGTGAATTACATAGTGCCCCTAGATCTTTACACTCCGTTTTCAGTAAAGTTTGCACCTGGAGTTACAATAGCCATATCCTTCACAGTGAAGCGCAAGGCTAGCCATGCATCCATCTACCAATTCCAAAGGAGGCCACTTCGTGACCGAATGTCAAAAGTGAGGGTGTACTATGATCTATGGAGGGAAAGAAGGACTTGACAAGTAGACACATGTCCCGACGGACGGCTTATTTGGCCTGGCCTCTCTCAACCACCCGTACCGTTGTGCCCGGGCCGTGTGCGGGAGGCCTGCTGACACATGATTGATAGAAACCACAGCTCCAGCCCCGAGTACATCAGCGCAACATCGGAAATACACCCCGACCTGTCGGGCACAAGGCAGTCACGGAACCAGTGGGTCTTTTTTATGCTGACATACACAGTCCCCATGGGAAAGCTCCATCGCAAAGTTCAGGGACAAATGAGTGTCATTGTGACTATATAACATTAATTTTTATTCCGTAATACAATAATGGCTACTATTCGATTATTCGATACTGTTCCATTTTCGACCTATTATCGTGAAAATTTAGTTTATACCTTGGCAAATGCATGGTATCACGAAATTTTAAGTAAAATAACAAATCATTCTGGGTGTCCAATGCCAGTGCACCACATTATAATTGTGCAGACTTTCCACTTCATCCTTTATGCCTAACAGTTTACCAAAGCACATTTATATACGTATACTGTATCTCTCTACATTCAGACTTATATATGTCGTCAGCATAGGGCCTACTTTTAGGAATGAACAGGCGGGGGAGGGGGCATATATTCATCCTGGTGATTTCTTTTAAAATTCGGACTGTCTGACTATACATTTCCATAGATATGAATTCTACTTCGCTATAGGAGATGAGGCAGGTGAGTCTCAATGCCAATAAGGGCCTTTGGCGGTGTTTCCGATTCAAACCCTACGGGCGTTCTCAGTGGATACCCTTTTGGAAACAGCACAACAGCCGGGCGGGCGGCCGAATGTGGAGCTTGGCGTGTCAGTGTTCTAGGGCCGTAATGCCCAGCGCCCACCTCCGGTGCACGCCATGCAGCCCTGTAAAGGTTGATCCTCCAGCAGCCAGGGTTACGTCTGGGAGGAAACCAATAGGGCAGTACCAGTAAATGGCCACTCCCACAGACCGCCCAAATTTAGTACAGTCGGCGGGGGAGCCATTAGCGAGCCGGGCCTGACCGCCGCCCACCCTGTCCCCTTTTGTCATGAAGATGCCCGCCGGTGGGCGTTGGCGCGGACCCACAAAACACCCACTGCTGACCCGTAAAGCTGCATACACCTGCCGATATATGTGGGCAGTGGGGGAGCCAGTCTGCAGCTATAGGGCAATGAAAGAAGATTCCAGCTCCCCAGTCTTTGACGATACTTTAGGTCTTGCAACGTTGCATTGAAGCATGTCTGATTTATGAAACTTTAAAAGCCTTCTTTTTTTGCAATAACTTACTTGGGATATATAGTTAAAACTGTTATATGATATACAGAGGGATTTGAACACACAGAGTGACAGGGCAACATTTAGCTCCAGCTTCACAACGTTATCCATGGATCTTGTTTAAATTGATATTTCATGTATGCAGAACAACACTATTGAGGAAATAAAGATGGAACCGATAAACATTAAAACGGAATACACATCCACGATCTGACAGAATGTGTTAGGTAACATTTTGAATCACTTGATTTGGACGAAAAGAGGATTTTACTATTCATTTTTCAAACGATGGGGAAAATCGGTTACATGGTAGTTGTTGCACATCTGCAGGTTATCTTGAAGCAAACAATTACACGGAGTACAGATCCACAATGTAAACACAAAACATATGTAAAGCAATATATAATTCACCATATCCAGATGATGAAGTGGGTTTTTATATCCATAATTTCCTGTTGATATGCCAACAGTAATCCATGGAGTTTCATTAACTATGTAGGAGATCTCGAAGCACATAGATTCAGCCTATACTTGCCTCTTGTGAGATCATTCTGAGACAAAAGAATCAGGTGGCTCTGAGCAGAATATGGCTTATTTATGAATCCAGTGGGAACATGGCGAGTCTTCAGCCCCCGGCTTCCGCCTCCAAATGTCGTCTTCTGCCGTTCCTCCTGGCACTAGAACCGAGCGGCCTTGTTTAT
This sequence comes from Lepidonotus clava, assembly GCA_936440205.1. Classification (NCBI taxonomy): domain Eukaryota; kingdom Metazoa; phylum Annelida; class Polychaeta; order Phyllodocida; family Polynoidae; genus Lepidonotus; species Lepidonotus clava. The sequence continues at coordinate 22,585,441 of OW387134.1, forward strand.
TCGACAGCAAGATCTTTCTAGAGCTGCACAGGAAAGATTTAACAAAGCGACAGCCAGTGATTTACGCTCTTCCTAGATTTTGGCTATGTTGAAAACAGTAGTATATTGGTTATTTTGTAGAAAATCGCCATTATATCTGCGTGCTGACAGCAAAAACAACATGACCATGAATCAATTTACAGATAATCCGAGTATCACTGTTACGTTTGGCGGAAATAACATATGGTACTCCTGATTAGATGGTTAGGCTGGTTTCCTCCGTGTGTAACGTTAGCGTGTTTAGTATAATATTATGATGGATATTATAAACCATAGCGTGGTGAGTGGAGCGCCTGGTTTCAGCTCATGCACAGTGCGGCTTCAGCGGTTCAGGTATCCCCCACCGGCATACAGGGCGAACTCTACGTGGGCGTATATATATATATATATATATATATATATATATATATATATATATCAGACATCAACGATTACTTGGCATGATAACCATGCTGTGATCGTGTTCGCCTTGGACTAACATGAATTCACTATATTAAAGCCATTCATAATTCTGATGGGGGTAATCTGTTTCATAACTTGACCTTAAATTTTATAAATAAAATCAAATAAAATCGATTTAATTTCATTTATGAAATTTAAGGTTTATAGAATTCATAGAATATGTTTATTCCGCCAGGAGTTTATTTTTTTAGTCACTGACTGTTAATCCTCTTACTAGCAAGGCCGTTGTTCTTCACAGGGACTTGACGAAGATTCTCTAATTAATCAAAGTAGGAACTAGGTTGAATTACTCCCATTCATCATAGGAAGACATAAGGGGGTAAAGGGTTGTTGGACCAAAATTAATAATCTCTAAGAGAATAATTTATTATAACAGGCATAACCATGAAGAACCAATTAGAACAACAAAACATATTACGTCTCGGTGCTTAGTTATGAGTGAGATGAGAACAATAATATCCCTACCTGATAAGAGTCTATGTGAAATATAAACGTTTGATAATAAACTAATCCCTTAACAATCAGACTACATTACAGCCTCATCAAACTCGGACATATAATTCAAGTCCGAAGCAAAAGGGTCCCTTGTGAAAATAATATTGCTAGTGGTTAATGAAATATGTGTTATTTTTCTATTCAGGACCATCATAAATCTTCCACACTTATTCTTAGATCCATTGTATATCACAACCCTTCGTCATAGCCAATGAAAGAATTTAAAATTTCTCACTTTTCTGACATGGGACCTGTTGCATAGGCACGCACTGTTGGCAGCTCGCGCTGTAGGCAAAGCGGATATGTAGGCTATGTGACGTCGGGTATGCGGCGTCGTGTATAGTAGGGAGGGTGTGTACACGACGTAGCCTGAATACGATGAACTGTGTACACAACATCAATAGACCTTCTATAAATTCACATTTCCATATACTACTACTCTATAGCCTGTATAATAGAATCCATACACGTGATAACATCTACTCATATATATCCACATACCCTGAACATCTTAATTATTACATAATTAGGCCTATGCATTAAGCCTCAAATCTCCATTTCTTCATATTTCTCTGCTAAACTATCATTATCATATAATTATTATATACTCAGTTGGAAAATTGGAAATGACACAAATGCAAATGAGATAATATTATGTGTAATTTATATATTTCTTTTTTGTGTATATTACAGTATATTACAATTCAGGCATCATAGGTAGTATGAAGAAACAACTATTAATGTGAAATTACTTATGTTAGAACCATTAGACATACAATGTCGTTCATATCAACTAGCTCTATAAGCGACGTCATACATACATGGCATGCTTTATTACATGCGACCATCTTAAATTCCCATTTCCATATACTACTAACATGTCGTGTGTATTGATTCTATTATTCACGCACCAGTGTTGCATACAGGCCTATTGTGTAACGATTTTTGGTGATGTCTCTTGAATAGGCAACAGCATGTATGCGACGTTGTTGATATTAGATAGAGTGTATACACGACGTTGCCTGTGTAAGATGAGCTGTGTACGTGACAACCTCCAAAGTACCATTTCTGTATACTACTCACCGTCATACATTGTCGCGTGGATCTATATAGGCTAAGTATATCAATTCAGACGGTAATGTTGTGTAAATAGAGGAGCCAATTGATGCGACATCGCCCGTGGGGACAAATACCCTGATACCGTAAAGTCTTGTACACATAATATGTATGTAAATTTGCGGACCTTCTTCATAGACGTACATGTATATCCTTTGCAATTGCATATGCAGACCAATCCTATGGTATGTGAAAGGTGAAATGGCTAGGCAAGCAGATATACATGTAAACATTTAGATGCAAGATAATTATTTTAGGGGCGTCACACTGAAATATATCTTTTAGATATAGATATATGTTATTGACCGCATTAGAAAGGTCAGATCAGGGACGGATTTAGATATTTTCAAAAGAGAGGGGCCTCCTATTGCAGGAAATTCCTTCAAGCCCCAATTAAGGGGCCGATATAATTTGTACATTAGGAAATTGATATTTCGCCAAAAACAGGGGCGCCCCCCCCCCCCAGTACGCCCCGTCTCCCTTGAAAATATCACGGGATCTGCCTATAATTATAGTCCTACAAAACTTTCAATATAAAAGGCCTACATTTCCCAACCTCAAATCCGCGACATGTATAAAGAATGCCTCCCGTCAGTCAGGCGGTGCTCGTATTTCTTTTGTAATGGAGAAGGGGATTGGAGAGAACAAATCAGAGCTTAATCACTGGATTCATGCACCTAAAGTTGTAGCTTCTTCAAAATGCCTAGGACACATAGCCACGTCTCCCATAGTGTATTCAATATTTTATATAAGCGCAAGAAGGTCTTCACCTACAACCCTGAACCCGGAATGGGAGCCTCTGTCGAAGGCTGTTTTCTGTCCGACGGTCTGATATTCAGCTACCAGCCTCCTAGTCCACCTGTTAGTCTCAACCCTCCACCCACCCCGCCCACTTTTGGGTGCTCCAGGCGGTCACGCAATAGACCTGACAGGTACGCGTCCAAAAGTCTGCACGACATTTCCCTTTCAATAATTCTGCCTTCCTCTTTAAAAAAACGGTTTGTGAATGAGTACGATCTGCAGAAAGCACAAAGAGATTATGAACAGTCGAGGGAAATCCGTATAGGCCTACATGTATTTACCTGTATTCACGAAGAAAACCCTGAACTTTTAACATAACCTCTTAATCTGACTTGTTTTAAAAAATGAATGAAAGGTTATAGATAGTGACCAGTTATTTGAGTCTTACTATGCTGTACATTAGTAGCCGGATAGTTGCCGAAGCGGTTCCGAATGTCAAGATTGTGTAAAGTAGCTTCACGAAGTTCTTATTGTATTGACGTTGACCATATTGATGAATCATTCTGAACAAATTTGAGAACAGTTTCATGAAATCGAGCTAAACTATAATAGCGATATCTTTATTTTGATTAGACCTATATCAAACATGCTATTGTCAGACATATTTATAATCGTTTCCAGTGTCCTTGTAAAATACCTTTGTCCCAACAAAATAAAGAAACTACATCAAGATGGTTTATGCATAGATTTTATTTATCGTTATGTTTCCAAATCTTGAGCGGCATTATGGTAATCTATGGTACCTAATTTCTTTCAGTTCCACTTGAATGAACCCCTGGCTAAGGACTCATTATCATCAGGTCGGACGGCGGACGTCATCTAAGGACTAAGGACCGCAATTTGCCGCCGGCCCGGGGGACCGATCAGCCCGATCTGTCACGGCCGACGTCCGGGCGGGTCTTCCGCCTGGAGGACCGACCACAGGGGGGAGGCCTCGGAAATCGCATCCTGCCTAGATCCCTCCACTGTTATCTATTATCCAGCTCCGATGGGAGGCTACCCGGGGCGGGGCTGAGGACATGACAAAGCCATATCAGTGAGATTGACCCTGTCTTCAAGGAAGGGGATAGAGAGCAGGGGCTGACAGCTCCACGGTCCACCCTGGAGGGGTTTACGGGACCTGCACGTATACGTGAACGCCCCCGGGTAGGTGGGTGTGCGAGCAGGGTTGGTAGGGAAGTGGTGTAGGTATATGGGCGGGGTCGGTCATTCACATCGAGGGTAATTAGAATGATGGCCCACTCGTTATGAGCCAATGTCCCGACGGATCCAGTCACGATCGACGAGATGGACTCTATGGGGTAAGGGACGTCCATTAAGGACAGGACCTTCCTCCTTGTTAGAACTGGGGACATTACTGAGATGACCTTAGGAGATTAGGTAAACAAGGACTCATCCAGACAGCGGGGATTGCCCTGCGTGGTGTGGGCCGGATCTGGCCGGACCCTGCGTCTTAACGAAGGGCGCCGCGCTGGCTGCTCGTGCAGGAGATCGTTATGAAAGCATCAAATAACGAAGCTAACTGAGGAAAAGGAGGAAACTGCCCGGAGCAGCTGTGCATGCGCTTATTGATGAGAGCACCAGGCGGGCGCGACATGCCCGATCTGGGCAGCCTCGGCTAGTGGCCAAGATCATAGGCCGTGCTCATGGGAACCTCATCATTTAGTAATTTGGTAATGGATCTTTTAGATCTCCACTGTGATATATATGAGATAGACTGATGGTATGCAATTAAACGTTGTCTTAGAATGAAATTATCTAGGAATGTATGGTTTAGTTTGACACAAACCAGCTGCAGTGTCTGTTTTCATCAGAATATAGACATCATCGTGTGACCTATAACAATATACTATGTGGGCGTTAAACTGATGCAGTATCTAGAACCAATGTTTGATTTAAGAGTAATATAACTAAAGAAAAGGGACTTGGTATTTCAACTCATTAATTTTTTAACCATTGGAATTCTGCGTTTATAGATTTATCACTCCATTTATAATTAGATAAATGAGATGATTAATTTCTTTTGGGTGTGAAAATGTTGAGGCTTTTTAGGAGATATCCAGATGGTCGTCCGTCTAGCCAAATTAACTAGACATTGTCCTTGGACCACCACGTGAATATTAATATTGATTTCCTGCTGTCCTCTCAAGACCGTTCAGAACCAGTCTTTTCTCGCCCTTCTCACAGTACTGCAGCCAGTGGCTCTGTGTCTCAGTAGACCCCGCCATAACTGTCAGAGGATGCGCACCTCCAGGGGGTAAGGTGACAATCTATTCCTTTCAATTTTAGAATAGATCTGTCTGTGTTGACACTCTGCAGAAGAGGGTGACATTAGAGGGGCGTTAACCTGTCCTTTTGGCCCCGGTCCCCGCACACTATAAAAGCTGCAACAGACGTCCCTGTCTTTACATCGTCCATCATACTGCTTTCTATTCCCCAGCCGACTGCTGTCTAACCCACAACATTTATTAGCATAATTTAATATGATAGGTCCAATTCTATTGATATTCCCAAAGGAGTTACCGAAAGCCATCCAACTTTCACAGCCTTTTCCTGATGTCTCTCCGAAGCCCGAAACAGCCCTATATTGTCGACCCTGGTGTCGCTGGGGCTTCTTAGACCGGGAAAATAGCAATCACGAGGTTCATTTGAAGTTGGGACGCCAAGCCTGGGGATATCTGGGGCCTTCAGGTGTAATTTGGTTTGGGTCTGTTCACTAAGACCACCACAGGCAAGTCATCCTCTCAGTCTCATTGCTGTGGTGCTGTTGAACAGAACGCCCCCCTCCTCCTATCCTCTGATGTTTCTTAGACACTGCCGACCAATATTGCACGGGATATAATATTCAGCAGGGCCTCTGGTCTCGCGCCCCCCGTATATACTAATGTCTGAGCCGCCCAGTTTCATACCACCGTTCATGTGGTTACCACGGTGACCAACAGCCTTTCCTCCCAGCACCCTTTTCCCACCTCTCATTTTTCTGGGGGCATCCATATTCGATGTCAGCGCTATGAGCAAATTCGGATTATGCTCTGATAGGCTCTGGTGAATAGCACTGGCGCTACCTTTACCCAACAGACCCCAAAAATGCCAATATCCAATTTCAACGTTCGATGAGCACGGATGCCGGTGTTTGAAGGGATTTCAAATTACCTTTACAACGCTCTGGCGTCTTTTCCTGAACCTGAATCCCTATCAAAAGTGCTGTGTAGAAAGGCTGTTGTTAGATCTGCTGTCTCCTTGGTGTTTCTGTGTAAATCCCTGCCGCCGGCCCAACAAGGAAGGCGATAGAGGCACCATCATTGAGGATTTTCTTTGGGTTGCTGCAGGTAGAAGGCAGACATGGGGCAGGCAGTATGTAGGCAAAGGCAGACAATGGGAAGTCTGTGGGGGAGACAGTGAGTATAGCATTTTGAAGGCAGTGTCTAGAGTGGGGTCTGCGTATGAAGGGAAGTGCTGAGAACTCAGTCTAGGAACACAGTGGGTAGTCTGAAGGGAGGCAGTGAGTGCCTGTTAGGGGGCACTGAGTAGTCAGTAGGTAGACTGTGATAGTCTGTAGAGAGGTTTTGGGTAGTCTGCAAAGGCACTGGGTGTCAGTACTCAGACCACAAATAGTCAGTAAGGAGGCAGTGGGTAGTTTGTAAAGGAGCACTGAGTAGTCAGTGGGTAGACCATTGGTAGTCTGCATGTATAGAGGCAGTGGGTAGTCATGCAGTAAGGTAGTTTGTCGGGAGGCAGGTTGTGGGATTGCTGTAGGGAGATGGAATTTCCCAATATCTCTACTCTCTACTCCTGCCTTCCTTTCCCCTTAACCCAGTACCCTTTAATGCCGTGCGAGATAAATCTGGCCCTTTGAAAGCCCTAGGGGATCCGGCCCCACCTTAACACCCTGACGGGCCCCCAATAGCACCACAGCAGTCAGCCATATCTCTTGTTTATATAGGCATTGGTGTGATAAAACCTACTGGAAGCACTAGATATACTTTTCGGATCATTGATATGTTCTGTTTGGTAACCTAGTTTCAAGTAAAGATGTTTACTTTTATCTTTTTAATCTATGGTTTGGTTCTACAAATAAATGCCTTTAAATTAATCATTCACATTGTGTTTTTCCTTTATTCATAGAGACTTGCTGTTCTGCAATGTAGAGTAATTTTCAAACAATAAATGAAAAATAATCAAAATACCTGCATTTTGTTACTGAATTCAAGTTGAACACGTGTTATCCTGAGAGACAAGACATTGTGCAGAAGGCACAGGCAACTAGATAATGACAGTCATCGATCATGTGTTTTTCATCTGTTTGAAATTATATAACAGAGGAGGTTATTAGATCCACAATATGAGGCTTCTGACATCAATCACTGTCCTTTTTTTCAATGAGATTATGAGGAACAGTAATTAAGTAATCATGCAATTAAAGAAGCATCGCTTAAAGGTGGAAAAGAACAACAATTTCTATACTGTAAACCAACGATTATCTAAGAGACCAAAGGTGTCTATAGACTATAGTTGGAAGCCAAGTGCAAGGCACACAGAGGCCTGCCTTCAATTTCAAAGGTGCTTCATCAGCGCTACAGAGCAATTTCCAAAACAACCTTACTATCTGTATTGGCGTAGTTTCCTGCACAGGGCTTGATTGTGTGCTATTTCTTATGCTGTGGCTTAAAGTTTTAAAAAAGAAGTGCAAGGAAGTGGTCGTAAATTGACTACATTGACGACCACAATCCACTAGGTAGGGCGTCGACGGCCGCAGACAACTTAACCACATAGCAGCCAACTCGGGTATGGCTTCCTAGTCTGGAGTTATGGGGCGGAAACTAAGCTACTTTGGACAGACAAGGCTTCCGTCATTACTTAACCAGCCCCTACAAGATGAAATACATAGGAGCCTACAGTTAATTCAATAACCTGAAAAACTGAGCAACGTGAAAGATCCATTTGTATCCACCACATTGAAAACGGTGGTCGTTCGTTATTGTGCAGATGAGAAACATCACATTTCTTCCCCATTTAATAACTATATACCATTGTTCAAACGATGTCCTGTTCGAGAAGGTTAAATAATTACCCAAGACCTATTGTCTTACAGCCTGTAATTAGTCACTTTGAGACGTTCACCCCGTAATCAAAATGTAATCACATAAAATAAATCATCATAGGAATAAGACTAAACAATACACAACATATCAGGAAATATATGGTGGTCGTTTTATCCAACTTTATTCCCTTTTGAGATTATCGATAATCGTTATTCTAAAGGGCAATTAATTATAAGAAACAAGTAATGTGACACCCTTTGTGATTTCCAGCCTTATTGCTAGTTTCATAATTGATATGCCTACAGACATTATTTATCAGTGGTATAGTTAGTATTATGTATAAGCCTAAATACTATGTGGAATTTATGCTGTTGCCATGGTTGCTTGGAGGCCTTGGATATATTACACACACTAAGCGCTACAAGAAAATTGAAAGAATGTTCCACTCGAATATTATGTTTCGGTGGAGCATCCCTTCATGCTCCTATTCCCTAGGGGAATTATCAGTAAGTATGATCCTCGGCCTAAATTCGCTTCTTGAAACTCGGGTATGAATTTTCTGTGAACTTTCTGTTTATCAAAATGCAAAGATATCTAGAAACATACAATTGTATTAGAAAAAAGAATAAAGTCATTATCGTAAATTAGCTTTTAAATCACCTATACGCTTTTGTAAACTTACCCTTTTTGCCATCGGGATCCTTGAGTTACTTTCGATGAATACTGCACGGTCTGTCTCTTCTGGATTAAATCATGAAGCCTTAAGGTGCTTCTTATTTCTGATAATGATTTACGAAATTTAATAGTGTAAAATTTTGACATTAACAGAGATAAAAAGGTGTGCCATCGCTTGTTTAGTGAAAATAGGAAAGGTTTCAATCAACATTTTGCGTTTGGGGACCGGCAATCCATCACTGTCAGGCATTTCCAGCCTGTCCCAGCACAGGGGGTTCCAGTGACCTGACACAAGATGCCGCTCCAATTTGTCGTGGAGCTTTCAGGTTTGAACTTGAAGTCTTGGAAATAACCTGAACTCAGTTCAGTTCAAAGGCTTTATTGTTATTCGGTTTTCGAAGCAATTTTTTGACAGAGCACATTTCAATCTCCTGCATGAAACATAGGTGTATGCAAAAAAAAAACATGTAAACAAGAGAAGAAAAATGACAATGATTCACATGATATCATTTTAAAAGCAGTACTTATGTCCTTTAAATTTCAGAAGGAGGGGCACCCCAATGTACAAATCCCAAAATTAATTGGTCAGAGAGTATTCTGTCGTGTGAACTGAATGGAATCCTGATCAACTTCTATTCGAGCATGGGCTTGGCATTGTGACATCTGTGTAATTAATAAGAATAGGATAAAGTTACAAGTCCTCTTTCAAATGAGCTACTCTGCCATTCTTAAAGCTAACCTACTTTATATAGAACAACGAGAAGATGTGATCAATGGGATTCATATCCTCAAGAAGATTGAAGATGAAGATGAGGATGAAGATGATATTGAAAAGGCCTACAGTAATACAAACATGCATATCATGATTACTAATTACAAATCTTCTCAATACTACACTGAAAACACAAAGTCGTCAGAGAGCCGCTGCAAAGATGTCAAAGGGTTGTCACAGGTCACATTTGGGCTCTCATAGGTGACTTTTAGGTCATCAAAGGGCTCATTTCAGGCCATCAATGCTGTGTGACAACCTTGTGACAATCCTTTGACAATTTTGGGATGGTCAGAGGGTTGTTATTGTGAATTTTGAGGCTGGATGACAACAACCCAAAGGAAGTCATTTTCTCTCGACTACTATGGGCCAAAAAGGTCATCAGAGAAGCGAAAATGAAGATTGGGTTGTCATAGGGTTGTCACAGAAAATAAGAAGTCAAAAGTCCTGCCTGACTACCCTAGGGTTGTAAGTGAATGATGCCTAAAATGACAGCCAAAGGTTGTCATGGCCTCTGTATATATCAACCCAGTGTTGTAACTCATAGGCCTCCTATGTGTAATGGCCATACCTAATAACTAGTAATAACATAATAGGAAGCCATTAGGCCTATAATGACTATGATATCTACAACATGAAAATATTCATAAATAAGATTTTTTTGTCTAACAGACACAGACACAGCCTGTGACAACCTTGGGTTGTTGTTTTTGGCACCACTTTTGACAACTCTGTGTTTTCAGTGTAAGCTACATCTTCGGATAATGCCAATTAATCACAATAGCTTTTTTACCTTTTTAATGAATAAACCATAATAATTCACCCTATTTTTAGTGACCAATTATTGGCCTTGCATCTCAGTCTCTATGCCATAGGAACTTTGTTTGTGTTGTCATATGAAGTTTGCCCTGGTAGTACCTATTCATATGGTCCAGATACAATTCAACATGACTATTGTACTCTTAACGGTGCAATATAAGATTTGTTTGTATTCCTTTTTTTTTTGTTATCATATAAAACTATATCTTCAATTCAAAAGCTCTTCAGACAGTAAAATGAAATGAAAAATACAAACACACATAATATACAAAATAAGGGGAGCACAACAACATCATGTCTATGTTTGTCAATATTCATAAACTCCTTCTGGCTCTGGTATTAACATCTTTCTGTTATCTTCAAAATATTTCAAATTTATATATTTTTAAAGGTTTTTGTTAGTGATGATTGTCAAGGTGTACTGATATAGAATCATCAGTCCACACTTAAGATCATGTGTGTAAAGGTTGTTGCTAAATATAGGCAGGAGACCTCCAGGCTTCTATGCCATGGAGAGTAAACTTAAAGCGATAGCTAGTTAATGGTGACAAGGCAGGCCTCGGACAACCTACGCTCATATAGTTGTTCAGATCATCCATGAGTGAGGACCTGTATTGGGCTGATTGCCTGAGTAGAGTAGTAACATCCCAGATAAGATGGAAATGGTCTAGGAGCATTTTGGCTGTGTGAGTGGACTTAGCCCATGGTCTGGTATAATGCTAATGGGAAGTCAGTGACTATTTCCTAGGAAAATACAGCAATTTATAGCCGCTATATAAAGGGTTAACCCTTTCCTGACTGAGAAGGAGCCGTTTTTCATTTTTTATATTGACTCATGAAAAGAAATGTATGCCAGGCAACACCATGACCATGCCACGCTACGTCATGGCCACGTCATTCAATGTCATGGCCACACCATACAACACTGGGTGCTGTTTGCCCACCATCCATCAGCAGTGGCCACACCAGCCACTGCATGCCAGGCAACACCATGACCATGCCACATTTATAGCTGGTAGTCCATGTAGATGTTGGTCATATTGTACATCATTAAAAAGCTCATAACTTGTAAATTATGAATGTATTATAAGATTTTTAAAAAATTAATGAAAGGCCCTATTTTATATATGTGTATTATGTAACCAATTTGACCTCCAAATTTTCTGGAAAAAATTACAAATTTTAGGCCATTTTTCAGATGATTGACCAAGAAAGGGTTAAATATTAACTTTTAACAAAATTTTGAATTAAGAAAATAAGCTAATGAGAAATGAAAGAAAGTGATGTGTAATTTACCTTCCTGAGTTGAGGAAATATGAAAATATTGACTTGTGAAATAATGTAGGTCCAACGTGAAAATGGGCAAAAAATAGTAGGATTTTTCTGCATTCTGGGCAACAAAGGACGAAAAAAATGAGAGAAGTAGGTCTATGAATTTATGTTTCAAAGTAATTTTTGTGAGGAAGAATATATCTGAGCAACAAAGCTATTCATTTTGAATCGTTTGCAATTGAATATTTTCATAAAATTTGGATTAGAATGATGACATTATAATTATACACATGTATATGCATCGCGTTAGATCTATGTCATTTTTGCACTTCCAGTGAGTTTTTGACCAATTTACCTCAATTACAGCCTATATCAATTTTAGAAGTTGCTTTTCATGTGATAATTAGTACATTAATATTGAAATTAAAATATTTAAAGTAGATCTACATGATGTAACATCCTTAAAGTATCGATAGAAAATTCAAGTAGGCCCTATGACACTTATGTATTATTTTGTAATTTGTGAAATTAGACAATCTATGCCATGATAATAGACCTAGTTCTAATTGATATTATTATGTTTCCCAAATATGGATTTAGCCTATGTAAACTATTAATTTCTTTTTAAAAACAATAAGGGCATAGGCCTACCTCTAATATACCTTTTTCCCATTATTGCTTTGCACGACGTCCCAAAAAAGGATGTGTAGCAAATAACGACCCCAAGGCCGGCTGGGGTGGTACTTGTGACAGTATCCGGTGAGCGGCGGGAAATTCTAGCGAGAGGTGCTGCCACCTAGTGGACATCCGCGTAAAAACATCTAGAACCCGCTTCATGTTTCAACGGGTGCTAAGTTTGATGAAACCAAGGCAAGGTGAGCGAGGTGATGTTGCACCAGCCAAAACTTTCAAAAAGCTGTGGATTCATGACACACAGAAGCTGATTTACGGAAAATTGCGGAACAATGATGTTGCTTGACGTCCAGACTTTATTCCGAGGCCACTGACAAATGTAGTTAGTCCAGAGAGTCCGGATTGCCGCTTCGCCTTGCCGCAGCTACCCACTCCACTGACACAGCTGGGAAGGTGCGTAAACCAGTCCTACCTAGATTCTATATTAAAAATAGCCTCTTGGTAAGCCAACCGTGAATACAGAACCAAGGTTCAGCAAAGGTGAAAATGGCGACGTTTACAATAGACCGGGCCTGGAGTGAAGCTAATTTCGATCTGGCTAGGCTTGTTGAAATTGTGTGTTTTGAACGGAAAGCGTCCAGGCCCGAGTGGACCAGAATGAGATAGACAAACTTCACAAAGTCAAAGTGTTTGTCTCTGGATATTGCGGCTTGAGGCTAACTTATGATAAGTTACATGCAAGCGTTTTAAGTTATTTTGAAGGAAAAATTATGTAGATACGTATTCTGTCAGTCTCATAAAATATTTTTCACTAACTTATATTTTCAATTTTCAAGAAATTGAACGTTTATAGATAATACATAGAAAAAATAACTCAATTCAATATTTTTGCGTTAGTACAAAAATGAGAAATTGTAAAAAAAATATTACTAAGCAAAAAAATTGTGAAAATATTAAATAACTGCAAGAAAACACCACATTAGTTTTGATGGTTGAGGAGCCAGTTTTGACGCACTCTAGCCTATTTTGGCGCAGCCTGTCACCAGTTTTGACGCACTGCCACTAGGCCTAGACCATGTTTTCTACCTATTTATCATATTTTATTACAAAATTGAAAAAAAAGGAATAAAATATAAATTATACGTTTCTGTCAATCTGGCCTTTCATCTGAATTGAAATAATGGCTGCTGAACTTAGAGTCGGTAAGTGGCTTTCGCTTTTGATCAAGTGGTAGGATGTATTTATTTATAAAGACTGGTGGAAAGAAATAGTCACCGAGTATTGTCAGCATTTTAAACCTTAAAACTGCAATATTGGGTGGAGAAATTAATTTGAATAGTCTTAATTGGAGAAAATAATGATTTTTAACCTTTCCAAGTTCCAAAGATATCACCCAAATGTTTCAACATAAGACATCGTTTTTACTATAGACTATAAAAAGGCAAATTTTCACCAAATTTATCAAAAAATCAACTTTCCATTTGAAAAAAAACAATTGCCTTTTACTACTTGCTGAAGAAACCCAATATTTATATTTCAAACACTCTCAGGTCAGTGATATTGCTTTAGGTGCGTCAAAACTAGTGCTGCGTCAAAACTGGCTCCTCTACTCCTATTATCCACATGCATCAGGCCTCTGCCTCAGTGCAATTTGTCCAAAAATAGGAGGGTGGGGGCATGCCTCCTATGCCCCTTCTAAATCTGGCCAATTCCTACTTTAACCACTGTATTCGACTAGATTTTCGGGTACTGCCGTACCAGGGAGGCGGGCGGTGGACGAAATTAAAATTTCAATGATTGTGCAATAATTATAATACTGAACATGTGCCTGGAGATTGTCAGAAGTTAGAGAGTGAAACCTTCTTTGTCGATCTCCATGCATTCCTATGGGAAAAAGATTTGCTGTGTGTGGAGAGTGATAGTTCCTTTACTATAGAAAAATCCTTTTTCCATTTTCTGGCAAAAAACTTGGATTCTTTTCCAAATTACAAGAAAACAAGAAAACGTTTTACAATTTTGGAACCAAACTACCGTATAGTAGAAACAGAACTACTAAAATACATATAGTTTGATGATTATAATGCTGGAATTACTGAAGAACGGTGGAACGAAAAATTTTCTGGTCCCCATTGAAATGCATTGAATCAGGCAGCGCAAAGAGGAGTGTAGAGAAGGTTGGCGGCCTAAGGCCCGCCTCCCAATAATGAAGACAGTCTAGTGCCCCCCCCCCCCCCACACACACCCACACCCACAAATCCCCACCCATTCAACCCACCAAATGCACTCACCTAAGTAGCCACCACCGATTCTGGACCCTGGGGCGGAGTCTGCAGATTTCGTGTTTAGTTGATCTTTTTATAAGAAGACAATTAAATTAGGATAGATCTAAATCCTCCTCGATGTCACGATTTCCTATGATGGCTGTTGATAATTCTATGACTTTTTCTTTGCAGAAATACGTGTACAATGGCTGTATGGGTGAGCAGACTGCGGAAGCAGTTATTTGGGCGCTATTTGATAGTGACCAACACGATAAGCTGTGGTGCTCTGATGGGCCTGGGCGACGTCATCGTTCAGACCATAGAAAAACGGACCCACTCAGACAAACTGAAGGCAGTGACAGAGACCATCAGTCTCAGTTCCCGCAGTGACGCGAGGGACAGAAAGGCGCTCGATTGGAACAGAGTGGGTAAGTGGCTTTGGCTTTTGAGTGAAACTTTTTTAGCGGTAAATTGGGTAATTGATTATTTCTTGGATAGGGGATATAGAGGACTCTATATTATGTGGTTGAAGTGACTTGAACCCTTAAATGTGATAATTTACCAGTATCAGTATCAATTTCTCATGATCAAAGTATATTCATTACAGAAGAGATATAAATCAGAAGTGGTTTACTATAGAAATCTTTGAGAATGTAGAGGGGAGAAAAAATACATGTCCAACCTCTGTGATTTTCTGATGCCCAATTCGGGTGCAAAATATTTAAGATTGTGCACTGAGGCAAGCAACCATGCACCCGAACTTGGAAACCAGATAAAACACGGGAATTTAATTGGTACACGAAGAAGAATGCATCCAGCAGCAAACCCAGACCCCTCGAGTGAGGGCGCACCACTAATTCCACACACTCGGAATTTTAGGGGTAGAATGGACTATATGTGGAATATTGAAATCCTGTCTACATTCAGGGGGTGTTTCACACTGGTTCTAGCTCTCAATATCTTATTTCTGACTTTTTCATAGCTAGATTGCCGACTTATGGTCTTATGTTTTGTTGTTAGCCATATATTACGTAAAGTTACGATTATTTACTGTAAAAATCATCTAATATCTTAGAATTTGATATATGAGAAGAACCTATACGAATTTGCTAGTGTGAAATGCGCAGCCATTCCGTTTCTGTTTCCTAAATTTGTAAGTGGTGAATTCTGTATTTTCCATCCTTTTCCAGGTCGTATGGTGACAATTGGTGCGTTTATGGGTCCCTTTAATCACGTCTGGTACACCATGCTAGATAAAGTCCTTCCTGGTCAAACATGGAAAGTCGTCGTCAAAAAGATAGTCGCTGACCAGATTGTTGCATCTCCATTCTTTGCATTTTCATTCTTCGTGGGTAAGTCAGTCATCTTTTATAGAGACGAGGCATTTTCTTTTAGAAACCGTTGTGCTTTAAGTTAGTAAATTTGCCGGACGTGGTCTATCTTATAAGAGCAACCGGGTGAATGCCTGAAAAATAAATTTAAAAGTTGATAATAGGAACGGAAATTATTTTGTAATGAAATAATGGAAGCCAGGGTTAATGTTAAGAGAGGCTACTTTAATAGTGATACCTTTTTTGAGTCGTGTATCTAGTAGGAATTCCAAACTACTTAAGAAAATCACCTTTGTGTTAAGTCAATAACCTTTTTCGCAAATATCTTGTAATGAATCAGCATTGTGTTGTTTTAATTATAGGTATGGGAACGTTGGAAGGCCAAAAACCTCAAGCAAGCTGGGATGAATTCAAGTCAAAGTTTTGGAAAGTTTACAAAGTAAGTATTAACATCCCTGGATAACATTTTATTCAATATCCATCCATTAAAGGCTAACCGAAATTGCATTACCATTTTTTGATAGAAAACAAAAGTTAAGCTTCAGATCGATAACAGTGTATTGTCTACTTATTGCTGACGTGTCTTTTTTGTCGGCTTAAGTAGATAGTGTTGAATATTACTACCGTTAGCTCAAGAAAATGTGTGTGGACGAATTAAGTTATATTCCTATTTAAAAAAAGTTGTAAACAGTTTCCAATTTTCTCATGCAGTTATCTCCTAGAAAGTGCTCATATCATAATATATAATCAATCTGTAGAACACATAGTGACACTGTTATCTACAAGGGAACTCAAAATGAATAAAATAAAAATAAATTGTGCGTATAGAATTTAAAGGCTGAATGTTTATTACCTTGTATAACCTGAATGCTTTTACCCACCTAGGCTGACTGGACGGTGTGGCCGGCTGCTCAAGCTATTAACTTTGCTTATGTCCCAAACCAATTCCGGGTTATCTACGTGGCCTTTATCACACTCGGATGGGATACATTCCTCTCGTATATGAAGCACAGGGTAAGTCCGCAGTTGTTAAAACTACCCTAATTTCTGTGGACTAGTATACTAGTGCTTGTGTGTACATTTTATGACTTAGGCTTTAGTAAACTCCCACACCTAATACGCTTGGATAGACACTTTGTTTAAAATGTAGTACCTCTAAATCTGTTGATATATCGCACTAAGTGAAAGGAAGTGCGTTTAATATCAAGCATTCTCACCAATTCACACAACTCTCTCTGAAACCCGAGGCCGCCAATGTTCAAAATGTAACATGCTTGCTAACCCTAAACGAATGTCTTTGGTCACATTAGGAACAGTCGAAGTCAATGGAACATTCTTCTCGTGCCAGCCTGACCGATATCCAATTCTGAAGAACCCCTGCATGGTATACCATCTGATTTTGAGATCCATGTGATATTAACATTAATATTTTATTAATTCTATTACATTACCGTTTCTTGTGTTGCCCTATCTATTAGTTACTATTCTAACCGTTTTGTAATACAAAATTATTTCCCATTCCAAATATCATGTATTGTATCATATTGATTTTGAATGGGTTTTGATTAATAATTCAGTTATAATGCATATAATTTTGCTGGTATGACATTTTAAAAAGATGAAACGTCGCTGGTTTAATCAAGACTTTCTTTTTCAGGATCTGATGGGAACACTCAAGCGGAAAGCCGGAAAACGTCCCCTAAACCTCCATATTCAGCCCCGCCACTGAGGAACAAGATGCACCTCTTTTGGTGCTGTCGTTAACCACGTCTTTCACAACCGGTGAATTCTTAGGTTAGAAATGTATATTTTATAAAATAAGTATATATTTTACAAGTGATTATGTACGCCGTCGAAGCTGAAAAGAACTTACTTTTTTCTGTAGATGATAATTAATAAGTTAGGATAATTAGAGTTTCGTAATTTCACAACAAAATTGTAGAATCTTTGCTATGTCCAGGATTTATGTTCAAGATGTAAAGAGTGAGTGGATATGAAAGGTCCAGTATAATCAGCCAGTTTAAAAGTACCCAAAGTACACATAACGGTATTTTATGTTACAGTATCCAAGAGGCTATTCTAGTCTCTAGCAGATAGGGATTCCTTTTATTTCTGCCAGTACTAGAGTGGTATCCAGTTTCCGGCTTATAGGGATGTATTATTAACTGGATATCCAAATGTATAATGTCCTGAGAATTATACAAACGTACCCCTCTAAATCCTCATGAGTAGACATGTCTCTGAATCTCTTGATGGGAACAGAATTTTCATTTTTGAAATGACAAACACTTGATATTTATTGGAATTCAATGTTAAATACCACTTGACAGGGATGCAGTTTTTCAGAGAATCTTTTTTTATTCATATATATCAATAACTTTAAAGGACCGTCTCCCTTGGCATCCATGATTACATGAACACTTGAATTCTGATGTTAATTATTGCATTTTATTTAGGAAGAGAATTATAAGAATTATCAATACATTCAAATGGCCAGTAATATATTGCATTGTATTAGCTTTTATAACTTTAGTTTTAGTCTGCACGGTATCAAATGTTAATATTGAATGTTGTTTATTATATCACAAATCTCTGGAAGTATTTGCATATACACTGTTAGTAAGTATCTGATGTTCAGATAATGATGTGTTACGGAAGTATTGGATCTATGTTGTAACTAGTTTCATTGTACATACTGAATACTGTGATCCCATGCCAGTAAGGATCTCTTGAATTTCTTCAGGATTCTCAGTTATCGAGAAGAGGTTGTGTATTAAATGTATAAATCACCTATATATATACACAAGCTCTATTCTTGCCATTATAGCAGGATTGAGTATCCGACGTTACGAAGTCTGCAACTAAATAACGGTGACAAAACGAGCAGAATACTTGAATATTAAGATTACTGCTGTGCTCTGTTAGGCGAATCTCAAAGAGGCAATACATACATGAAAATCAGCTGAAATTGATGAGTGGAGTCTCAAAAGGTTGCGTAAAAAAATCTCATAAATTTCATAAGTGTACTACTTTTGTTGGATCATGATGCGGTTGCCCCTGTTTTCTCAAACACAATTTCGCCAAACCCTTGACTGACGCTGTACTTATCCGAAAGTATTGGTAAAATGTGCTCAACAGGTATATTATCAATCTTATTTTACTCTCGATATACATACACATTTTACGGTGTGGTTTATGATCAATGATAGGTAATAAGACATGAGGTTCAGCCATATTGAAGTTGAATATTTGTTATCAAGGATGAACATGAACGATTTATGAATATATGTTGGGAATAAACCTTTGTACAACAATTTTCATTTGTACTGAATCATAATTATGCTTTCATGCCAACTGTACAACTTGGGTTCTATATTTAAAATATGAAAGTAAAAATAATGTAGACCACTTCTCATAGTTTCTACAATGCATTAATGAGATTAATTAATTAAGCGATTCCTTTATCCTAGCAACACATTTTGTCAAACTAATTGCTACGGTTCCTTGGAATTGTTCTTTTAAATGGTTTCCATGTTCCTGTGTATGTAATACAAGTACATCTTTTTCCATCATGTCAAGTAGTTGTCGGAGAACATGCGTTCTCAGCGGTTTTAGTTGTAGATTTCCTTGCCAGAACTCATGAACTGATTCTAACCCGTTCAGTACAGTCTGCAGTTTGCTGGTTGCACTTTCGCATTGAAAAACCTGAAAGGAAAAGGAGCAACGATTTCAGTAAATTGAATATCGGAGTGCATAAAAGTTTTGATGTAACGTCTGTCACTGGGGGTACGGTAATGTGAGAAATCTAAAAGTTATATTACAAACTTGTTATTCTATATCTGTGCAGTTAGAAGATGTTTTTACAGTCTTAAAGGGAGCCCAACCAATAAAATTGACAAAATTTTCAAAACTCAGGTAAGTATAGAAATATGTTGGATGAGTCCAATTAAGGTCAGTGGTAAAGTATTAGCTGTGAAAACTAGCTCAAACTGAAGTAGAATGCAACAAGAGATGGTAATATTTGCTTTTGTTTGTAAACAAAACATTTTTGCGGATCCACATTAATTGATTTGAGCAAGGAAAATGTGTTTTTAATTATTTTTTACCATTTTTCAAGGTTTAGATTTTAACGTGGGCCAGGAATAGACTCAAGGAATGGATTTCCATGATCATTTGAATTTATTGGTTTTGGCTCCCTTTAACGAGCTACCTTTTCCAGACATTCTGTAGCTAGGTGACTTCCTCCAACAGAGTGTGTGATGAACACCACCAGGAACTGGTTCAGCACAGCCTGCAGCTTATGGCCCACACTGGTTTGGTAGGGGTTGGAGGCCAGGGCGTACTGAACATCATTCCACTGCAGCTGTGACTTCGCCATTAAAGCCCTTAGCGCCAGAACAACGTCAGTAAGGTACCCCTGTGGTAGAGAAACATGATGGCGAATTGTTACATGCATCATTCAAACTATTCAAAGCACTGCAACTATGCAAGAAAACTTTTCACTTGATATGATGACGTGAGGAAAATAAAGAACTTAACTTGCATTACCAGTTAAACATAAGTACAGTAATAAGCGGCTCCAATTTAATTGCTATGGAAGTCTTTGAAACCAAATAAATATACTATCAAGACCAAATACATCAATATTTTGATCACGGACTTTTACTTTTCCAATTCGTGATGCACAATGAAAGATGTAATGTTCTCGTAGTGAAAATTTGGCTCCCGAATATTGCCGTATTCTCGTGTACTTTTTTTGAGTGCGTAGATTGGGATTGTAGGATATAAGTGTATTCCTCGGGCAAAGACATTCTCAAATCTATTTCTTTCCTAGACTTTACCTTATCTGTATTTGACACAACTCCTGTGGAATTGAAAGCCAGTGCAAGGTGACAGCAAGCGCTGCATACCTGAAAATAAATTACTCTTTAAAGTTACAACTCGGCAAGTGTATTGGATCACATACTATATTTAGGCCTTTTTTTACCACTTTTCTAGATTGATTTGTGTTTTTTCTCTCATGCACCCTTGATAGCAGAATTGGTGGGAGTTTTACGATTCCGTGGAGAGGAAAAGTCCATTTAGACATTCTTAGAGAACTAAAAAATTGTTGCAGTGTTATCGGACTAATAGATTGTTTAAAAAAAATAGATATACAATATTTAGTCAGAATGCCAATAAAAAATTATACAAACATCAATTGGTCACAAAACAAGACTTTTATAATACATCAAAATAGGACCTTTATACAGCCTTGTAAATGGGTAAGAATAATATGACATTTTAATACCTGCGTGGGCAACCTGGTTTCCACGACCTCCATACACCTTTACGACGCTGAGGACTTTCTTGGGATATGAAGTTACAATAGGTATATTTTAACGATCAAAAGCTGGTGAAAACCGAACTCCCCAAGGACATTTTATTATTTTGATAAAACCAGTATAAACATTGCTTGTTGGCTTTCTCACCTGCCTACTGCCAAGTAGGGCTACTAGGAGGGCGACGTCGGCCCACTCCCGGTACTGAGGGAGGACGAGGCGCAGAGGGCCACGGTCTTCCCCGGACCCATCTCCGTCTGCTCCCGGCTGGGGCTCTCGGGCTAACAAGTCGAGTTGTTCACTGAGATTCTGAAGGTTGCCCTCACAGACGGACTGACTTAGGGCTGAAGGGAATCATCAATCATATGTCAGCAACAACAGAAGTTTACCTCCATGGCCGTCATGTGCCAAGATTCTCCAAATAAGATATCGGGCACTGCAGGGTGTCCATGCTTCTACGATTCCATTTCAGACATCTTCAGGACCAGTGTTTAAAGTATTTTGACTTATCGACAAAGGATGGATTTCCAATACGTAGTTTGAAGTAATCCTTAGGATAAATGTATTATTGCTTCCATCAAAATAGGAAAGTCCCATTTTCATATGTACACTTTTTAGACAACTATTTTGAAACGTTTGGCTTTGTATTTAATAATCAAACTCACCAGCAGGACTGGTTTCCATCATTGATACAAGTGGTCGAACAATTCCCGGAACCGAGCATCGAAAAGATCGGAACACCTAACGAGAGTAATTAACTGCAGCAGATTAATTAAATCAATCTTGTTATGTCAATTTAAAATATTTGTAAAAGAAATGCTACATTTTATTTAATCAAAGAAACGCGTCTGTAATTAGAATGCAGTAAAAGCTAATCCCAAATCTTTGGATTCATAAAACTAGTGTTACAATGCCTCAACGTGCTTCCCAATTGTTAAATTTAAAACGTTTCTGGCTACATTGTATAGCATTAATGAAGAAGCACTGAGAGTATTAATGAAGAAGCACTGATACAAGTACCCAGAAAAAAAATTACCTTTTGATGGTCTTTCACGACACTTCGCCTGACGGAGCGATGTAGTGTGCTGATTAAACTCCCAATACAAGTACTGTAACCCGTCTCTATGTACAGGGACGTCAGTATACTAAATACTGTCTCATACACGGACACGTACTCCACACATGCCTGAATCTGAAATACAATTTAGTTTAACTCACTCAAAGCCATTAATTTGTGTTATTTTCAATTATATAAGCAGAGTGCTCATTCTTTTTCGAAAATCAGTGTAAGACCATTCTAAGTAGTTTAGCAAATTGAAGACCGATGTGTCGCATAAGTTTTGATGTAACGGCACTAGGCAAAAGCGGCATTTTGCTTGCCATAGCACTTGGTTTTCATTTTCAAATCGGATCCAATTTGCAATTTGATTTGCTTTTTATATGCAAAATATGCGGATAGTAGTAGAACAAAGACCGTGGTCTACATCTAAGTTTCTAACCAGATGTCGGGTTTGGAGCAACTCCTGTATATCAGTAGCGAAGGCGTCCGGCAGATGGCAGCAGGCGTCCACCAGAAGGAGCACCTCCTGCTCCAGGGCAGGCAGATAGTTGGTCCAAATAGCTACCATGGTCCTGTAGGTCAATGACACTGAACACCCTCCATCTGATAAAAGAAATATCTTTACATTAGTACCTGCTGGCTCATTATCATTCATTTTGATACAGGGTTCCCACGCAATTTTTGAAAATTAAATTAAGACCTTTTTAAGACCATTCTAGATTAGACCAGTAGTCGGAAAAATTAAGACCTATCGACTGCGTGTGAAGAAAAATTTCAGAACATATTGTATGATACAAATTTGAAGCAAGTGTACTTGTTTGAAAGTCGTAATTAAAATCTCCAAGGTGACTTTATTTTAACTTCTCAAAAAATTTCAATTTAAGACCTTTTTAAGAACTCTAGCTACAAAATTGTCAAATTTAAAACTTTTTTAAGGCCTTAAATTAGAGAAAATCAATTTAAGACCTGCGTGGGAACCCTGTGATATTATCTACGACATACTATTCACATTTGTTTAATAGATAATAGACTCTGCCTTCATGTTATTTTCTAATCTAATAAGTTTTTCGGTTCTTACAGATTCGTTTTTTTCATTAAATACGTTTAGGGTTGTACCTTTTCATTAAAAGCTTGCATATTTGCTCAACTCCACATTAGAGTCGCTGTAACTACATAGTGATGACCAGTATTAATGTATTATGATATTGTTTTTAAGAAACTTGCCTGTATAAGCGAATTTCTGAGATTCTGTTAGGATTTGATAAATGTTCTCTGCTTCAGAAGATGTCGACAAAACACTGCCGCAAACAAGCTTTTCCAGTAGTAAGCTCATGGTTGGCACCTCTGATAAATGGAGGCACAAAACACACACATCTCGGAGTGATGACTTTTTTGAATGACGGTTGTTGGTACGACTAGAGGCGTCTACTGAACCGTCAAATGACGGTATCTCAGTAAACATGTTGCCAATTACCTGGAAGAAAACTTAAATCATGACAACTGGCGAAAGACATCAGTGGTTTGATAGTGAATAAAGGTGTTTCCATACCCCAGTAGATCCAGTCGCTGTTGTCAACGAAACTGCTTTACGTCAAGTTCCCCAATATATACCATCCGCTCCTGTAACCCTCGGCGATCAGCACCAAAACCCATGCCTAAGACTATTAGAGGATGGGGGCAGGTATATGTATTTGGGCTTTCAAATGTCACTTTTGAATAATTCATTGCTTTGTTTGATATGATTTTAAATTAATTGACGTCAATTTACTATCCATAAACGACTAACAGGATTGCATTCACCAGCTAACAGGATTGTATATATGTATGTATTCCTTACCCTTTTAACAGTTTCAACATGGACCTGCTGCTGGGTTACACCAGTTGACCTCAGAAGTAAGTTGGAGTCTGACGCTTCGGAAGAACAGACAGCACTTCTAACCTGAGACTAAAAAAATCAAAAGCAAACAAAGAAATCACATAAGTTCTCTTCTATTTGATGACATGTGCAAAAGAGATTTCCCAAAGTGCAATCCTAAAATCATATTCCCCTGCCACAATTCATCAGGGTAAAAGATATTCAGGAGAACTTTAACATTTTTACACTTACCACAACCCAGGCTTGCGCTCTAGTCTCCACTGCCGTGACTGGATGAGGGACATAGAAAAACAAAATGCAAGCCATGAGGGCCTGGTATGCCTTCGGGTGGCACATGACTCCTGGTATTGCAGTGAGACGTCCTAGAAGTTGTCCAACTTGAGGAAGCTCCTGAACCGATTCATCGATGGACCCCTAGATAGGGAAATGATATCAAAACAAAGTTAACTCATTTTGACTATTAAGCCATCTGTCCAGCCTAAATTGACAATGCACTCATTCCTGATGTATATTTTTAGCCTGACGTTCTTTACATCATGTGTTAAATGTTTACTAAAAGGGAATAGTCCAAAAATTGGAGCTCATGTTATTCAATTGGTCTTAATCTCAAGAATTATATTTGTGCATGTACTCTTAATTATATACTTACAATTTCTGTAAGTGCAGTCTTCAGGTTTTCTAAGAAGTGCACAATCTCTCCGCATTTTGAGGACTGTTCCAACAACAATGTAACCGACAGGAACTGCTGCTGCCAATCAACCACTATCTGCAACCAGGACTGCAACTCCTGGAGTAGCATGCTTTTTGAGCTTGTACCTGATTGAAGAAAACATGCAAAAACCGTTAGAGATCTTCATATTTAAAGTGTATTAAAGATGTTGTTCAGGCTGATCGAAAAATAATTTAGTATAATTTCAATTCTTCAATTTCTTGTATCTGTCCGTGTTTTCAACATATTTTATTTGGGAAATATGTAACTTATTTATTTACAATTTCCTTATCTTCCAGTAACTAATAATTTGGGGAAAGAAACTGAAACCCTATAAAAAAAAAAAAGGCAGAGATGTTAGTAATAGTATTGCAAAATTAATAAAAAAATATCTGATTGTCTGGTATCAGTGGTGGCTGAAATGACATGCACTCCGACAAACAGGTAGAGATAAAAAAAATTAGTTGTCAACCTGATTACATTGCCCCTACCGTAGGGGCCAAGTATGTAGGTTGACAACTACTTTTTCTTTAGATGGAATATCCATCTACGACTCTGGTATGGGGATGTAGTGCACTCCATAGATAAACTGGTAAAAAACATTGAGTTCTGGGAAGGTGAGGACCCTTTCTGCCAAAGAGGAAGCCATGTTGGAACTCAAGGGCGGATCCAGAGGGGGGGCGCAGGGGTGCGCACCCATCCCTTTTTTTGGATTTTTTTTATATTTTCCTTATGTAAAACTCGGCAAAAAAGCAATTAAGGAAAAATTGTTCCAATAGCACAACAACCCCCAGCCCCCAGCCCCACCCCCCCGCCCACCCGCCTTTTCAAAATGCTGGATCTGCCACAGTGCCAGTGGCAGTGGAACTAGCCCAAGTTAGTCCACTTCCTGAGTTCAAACACTGAATTTGGAGTAAACAGCATGCTGTTCACCACAAAAACAGGTGTGCATGGTATGAAAAACAGTTCTTAATATAGATCTATAGGTGGGTGTCATTTATGCATGCATTTTGTAATTTGTTGTGTCCCAGAACTGGCAGAAGTTGAGTTCAGTTTGCTCCAGTTTTGAATGGGCAGTTGTAGCAAGCCCCGAACAGGGTAGGGGCTTGCGGTGCAGGTTACTTTTTTTCAACTCCTATCTGTTTGTAGTACAAGGCAGACTGCTTCTGCTAGAACCAACAAGTAAACAGGTTTGGATGTGAGGAGTTTAAACATTATACTTAGGCAGCCAGGGGACCTGTCACCTGACAAATGCCAAATCTGACATTTCTGAACCCGATCGATTTCTCCGGAACTTCCCTAGATTAGAATAAAATCAAGTCATAAGTTGTTTGTCCTACGGAGTCAAAATAAAACATAGATTACTCACCATTCATTGCAATTTGTTGTCAACTCACGGATATTTTGACAAATCGCGCCAAACAGTTTGAAAGAAAGTGACGCAAATACACAAAATGGCTCACGTGTTATCACCTAATACAAAGTTAACGGGGCGCGCTAAATTTAGTTTCGAATATGACATATTAAATACTTCTAGCTTAGAAGATAGATTCTATTATATGAAATCATCTTAAATATAAATTTAATGGCATACATCTTTTTTTGTTAAGAAACTCTGTGATAACGCCGCAAAATTTCGTTAGTAACAGAGTCGAAACGAAAAGAGGATCTATGCAGTAAATCTGTATCAAATAAGTAGTCCCGGTGGAACCTTTTCACCCGAGGAAGATATAAAAGGGCAATGTTTTGAATTTAATATAATGTTTTATTGGTCTATTACTCTTGCTAAAAATAACTACAAAGATATCTGTTATCTACAGATAAAAGAAATTTAACGCTACCATGAAATGTAATAGTATGGCGAATCATTATTTCCGAACTCTTTCGTTAAGGAGTACGTGTACAAGTGCGTACAGCGATCAATGTTTTTATTTATCTCGACAGGCACGCATTGTCATTCTCACAGCTCGACTGAAAATGAGCCTTTACTTCCTTGTATAGTCCAGAAAGTTAAGAGACTTACAGAATGGGTAACTGCCTGAAATCGCCTACCGCGGATGATATTTCACTACTTCGTGGGAGTGACAGTAGTGAAGCAAATGAGTCGTCAACTCTTGGACCTCCTCCGCCATATCAGGTATGATCGACATTACAGAGCAGCTACTTGATCTCTGGTCATATTTATAGAATAGCTTCACAAGACTGCTATTCAAACTGTGATCAACGTTGGGTTCTTTATTAAAATGTTACAGTTACATTCTTTATTCAATTATACTGGGCGTTACGTTGTGGGAAATAACAGAAGTTCAGTACTACAGTAGCGCCATGTTTGTTTACAAGTAGGCCTCGCCTCTGAGAGAGATAGGTGGATCCGAACAAAGCCACAGCCCAGACACGACTCGCCGTTGTGTGCGTGCAGTCAGCTGTTCAACGACAGCATGGCCGACTTCTTTGTGACAGGAATTGCGATGAACAACATTTGAAATCATTATGTGTATGAGAATGTAAATTAATACAATTCTGTGATCTTTTATTTCTAGGGTGTGCTACATTCAGATTTTATAAGGCCAATATCTTTTTTGCTAATTTTTTTGCCCTAGCATATTTCTATACCCAAAAATAAATTATGATTTTTTTTTATTACGAGCAAATCTTACAACGTCAGTTCTTCCATGATATTATTTGATAGCTGCTATATTTATATTATCCTTTAGGTCTAAAAGCAAATGTAGATAGATCTATATCTCAATATCTGGATTGTACCTTTTGTTGTAAACACACTACTAGATCACTACCACACAGTTGGTCAATGTTTACATATTTCTAAAATAGTCTAGTTCAATAGACTAGATCTATATTGGATATGATGGCATTATACCATGCCAACAAACGGCGAATGACCATAATTCATTTCTTGGTATCTAGTATTGTCTACTTACATCTAGGTCTGTCTTCTTTTGTTTATGGTCTTTAATGAATTATTATTTTCATTGTTTTTGCTTATTTTTTTACCATTTCATATTTCAAAAAATCGGGAAACGTATTGCTATTTTTTACAACCTAACTTTCTAGATTTGATAAGATGTAATCTAGGTCATAGATAAAAAATAAAAAAAGGATCTACACATTTTACGTGTTTCCCTTCAATTTATCATGCGAGATTTTGAAGTTAAAAAATATTAAGGCCAAAAACATGATTTTCTTATATAGGTCTAGATCTAATAGAAATGGACAGATGAGCTAGTTTGCTATAAAATGTTATGTAACCGGGAGAAGCACAAATGACCGGACGATGATCAATAAATTCTTTATGGGCACAGCAAAAGGGGCCCTGCATCACTGACACAGCTCTGGTAGTTTATCATTAAAACCTAGTAAGTGAAATGAAGTATTTCAAATCTTAGATAATCTCTAATACATTTCTATTTCTAATGACTATTTTAATGTAACACTTAATGCGAATCAGGAGTGCGTCCCAGAGAATTTATACATTCTGGGCAATAAACAAAAGATTTAACCAAAGAGTATAGACAGACCTGTCTATACTCTTTGGTTAGTAAGTAAGAAGCCGGCCTCACACCTCAGAGTAGAAGGCACCTTTTGACAAGGCTAGCTGTTGACATGTGAGTAACTGCAATTGATATGTTCGTGTGTAGATTAGAACTAGTAGATTTTTTAAATCATATATTTTTTTCCCAAAACTATTTCCATGAAAAATGTATCTGATCACAAACTAAAGAAAGATAACTACCAAGTCTATAAGCTTGTAGAATTGTTTATCTAGATAACTACCAGGCCTATAGACTTGTAGATTTTCGTTTCTTTTGTAGATCCATGAGTATCTAGTTGATACTGTAATTGTTAGAACCACGTGTAGCACGTTTTACACAAAGTTTTAGACAATGCTCTTCAGCTATTATGAAAATCATAAGAGACCCAACGCTAACAGACCCAACGCTAGAATCTAAATCAATTTATTTTGATTCATATGTCGTCTGTGTACAGGTCAGACCTCATGTCAGTACTTTCACGTTTGCATAATAAGTATAGCATCGATCTTGAAGACAAAAGTCTTTGTATTTTTTACGACACTGTCTGACTGGTCTATTGCCCTTTTCCACGTGGTACGTTCTACCAATGCAATTTCCTGAGTGCAGCTGTCGACCCCCACGGGTGCAGATGTCACGTTTTAGCGTTACTCACCGCTGACCCAAACAGGGTAACACCAAACGCCAGCTGGGGCTGGGGAGGGAGTTCCGCGACACCCACATCAACAGCAGTTTCAACACAATGACAATCAAAATATGATGGACATCCCGCGGCGACCCAGGGGGGACTCACCACGTGCAGATGCTGACGCCCGGGTCCCCGCATTGACTTTCTATTAGCACCATTAGCATACATGGGGGTAATCATTCAGGATGCAAATGAAGTCGCACGCCACACTTAAATATCATTTGATTTTCCCTATTGTCCTAACTAGTTGTTTATTGCACATCTAATTGCAGTGGCCAGTGCAGGGGGTTGCATGTATAACTGCACAATTGCTTGTTATTGCGTACTGTGGTTACAGGATATACATGGAGATGCTGGTAATACGATATCATGTCATCTTATGTCTGGATGTTCTTGATGGTCGCCATTGTGTGTCATCATATAAGAAGTCATTATGATTCCTGATATCCTGTCGACCTGTCCTTTAACTGTTGATGGTGGTTTCAAGAATTTAGAGCAAAGGAAAGCATGCGATCTTGGTGAATTGAAGCGCCCTTCATATAAGAAAGACTCAACAAGTAAACTTTGGTAGTGATTGATGCGTGTATGGAGTGGCAATTGTATTTTGCTTTGCTCCAAAGCCACCATAAAGTATTAAAAGTCTACCTTTTCTCACTATGTATTCATTATAATTAAGTATCCTTAAAGAAATATATCAAATATCATATCCTAAATGCACAAACCTTTATTGAAAGTGGCAAAACACAAGTATCATATTGAAAATACCCAAAGTTGTCATGTTTGCATTTCATTTAATAACTTATCCCAAAACCAAAATACCAAATAGCAAATACTAAATACCAAATACCAAATACTAAATACCAAATACCAAATACTAAATTTACTATTTGCCATTTAGTATTTACTATTTAGTATTTTGTTTTGGGGAGAGGTTATTAAAACAAATGCAAGTATGGCCACGTCAAGTATTTTCAATATGATACTTATGTTTTGCCACTTTCAATAAAGGTCAGATTTTGGCTAACTCGGTGTCACGTGACCACCTCTCAACCAATCAGATGGCTAGAAAAAACATAATGGCTTTCTGCTGTAATTGGGCATGCCTCTGGGTATGACCAATCAGTATTTTGTTTGGCATATATACTGTAAATGGTTTCAATGAATAATCAATTAAAGTTGATATTGCATTTTGTATTTAGGTTTTAGTTATATAAGTGATGGATAAAGGGAATTGCTTAATGTGAATAGAAGACTTGTGTATATGGTATATGGTATTTAGTTTTTGGGTTTCTGCAATATGCTAATGTAAATATCATTATATGAATTGGGAGCATTTTGTATTTGGTATTTAGGATGTAGTTTAATGGTAATAACTTTGATGAAGGATATTAAGTATTTCATATCAAGTATGTTATTTTTTGTATCTGGTATTTGCATTTACATTATTAGAAAAACATATATACAAAAAAGGGGTATTTACAGGTATTTGATATATGTGAATGGTATTAAATGAAAGCAAAAGTGCATATTTTGAGGTATTTGATATATGGGAATGGTATTAGATGAAAGGAAAATACAATTGCCGCTCTATACACTCATCCTGATTGCCTGTGAATGTGTGTTTAATCCTTACTTCCCGACAAAGAAGAGACACCTCGAAACATGACATGATAATTGTCGTTTTGTAATCAAATAGTGTTCTTAGCAGTTTCATACTGTCGGAGACAAATATTAAATAAACTCACAAGAGTTGAATGTATGGTATTTTACTGTGTTTAATCTTTTGATTTATCTACGTGTATTTATGTATCATGCCCTACATACTGCGAATGAGACTGCTATATAACGAGGACAGTCAGTGTTGGTTCCTTTCAGGAAAACATATTACTTCCTCGTTTCATTGTCTAACAGTAACAACCTCCATAAAGCATAACGAAATTCGTGTTCAGGTACCTACCCTGAAATTTTGCGCATTCCCTACTTTGTTCAATGAAGATATCGCAAAAATTGTTAAAATAGAATGGAAATGACCTATTTTACAGAAAATGACACATATTGTACTGGGAAAAGTATTTTTCAACTACACCATTTTATCGATCAAAGCTACCTTAACGCTAGTATTAGTAATTTGTTTCCCTAACTATGCTTTTCCAGATTTGCTCATGAAATGCCTGGAAGTAGTTGTAAATGAGACAACCTTTTTATTTCATATATTGTACCATTATTACAGGGTGCCCACGCATTATTTAGATCTTGTTTTGATTTCTTAAAAGTCGTGGACACCCTGACATAGGTATGGCCATGCTTACTTCTCTTGCGTAGAATTTGATACAATTGTGTGAGACGTGGGCAGCAAAATTCTTTCTCATATGAAACAATTCGATACAACTGGGTGTTTAAAACTCCCACCTTAGATCTACATGTATATATGTCATTCACAAGGTGGCTAATATTTTCTTCATTTGACACCTTGTAGGAATCGGCCCCTGTGTACCACCCGACCCCGAACGTGAGCCGTCAGGCCCACCAGTTGACGGAGGAGGAGCAGATCAAGATAGCCAAGAGGCTGGGCCTCATACAACACCTACCGACCGGCGTCTACGATGGCACGGCCAAAAAGGCCAAAGAGTAAGTCTGTCAGAGCTCTATATCTCCTGCAACGCCCCTCCCTGGGTGCTTAATTATGTCGCGTAGACTGGTGGTATTCGTTGGGAGGAGTAGATCAGTAGATGGGCGGAGGTGTGGTTAGGTTCAGCGGGTGTAAACTATATAAACCAGGACGCGGCTTGACGCTGGAATGGGTAAACTTGTGTATGGATAGACGGTTGTCAAAAATGGGGACAAAGCTCAAGAGTACATAAGAAGGGAGTGGAAAACATAAAAGAATATTTGTTTATTTATTCATTCAAGGAAAACAGTATCTCGGTAGGTTTTAGCGGTTTCATGTTTCATTCATGTCATAGATTGGGATATTGAAAATGGTAATACAGAATAAATAAAGTTTTAATATGCCAGGTTCTATTTTGTGAACTCATCGGGTGCACAGATTTTAGAATTGTGCACATGGGGATTTTCATGTGTGTACATTACCCTAATAAGATATATATTCTGGAAATTGAAACCATGAGGGGGCAGACTTTTCTAAATCGTGCATCTGGCTGCAGAATCATGCACGACGGGTGCAGGGTGCGCCCTTAATTTCGGACACGGGCTCGATATAATAAGTTCGTTTTTGTTTTTTTTTGAATAAATAAAGTGAATTATCGAATATCATAAGTCAGAGCAGTTATCCAAACACACGGTAGGCCAGGTGACCTGAAACTAAGAATGCCTGCACAGATTGCTCCTTCCCATAGCAGTGTAATGTCAGCAATTTCCATCATAAGAAAAGTGTAGCTTTTATGCTAGTCATCATGGGTTGACCTAAATTTAGAGGGAATCTGCTGCCCCGGGGAGCCTTGAGGCAGGTCCTTGTAATATGTGAAAATATCGCTTTTCAGCACCGACAAGACTCTAAAAACGAGTCCAGGTGCCACGCGATCTATTTCAGTGTCCTGGGTCGGTGTCCCATGTTTTGGTTGCCATGGCGACGCCACGTGAATTCGCTAATTAAGCAAAAGGTTCAAGTGAGTGGCAAAGACGGGAGGCGACAAGGTTTGCCATAATGAGTCAAACTGTGAGGTCCCTCGTAGATTATAAAGTGGGCTATGAGGTGCCCGGCCAGTCGGGGTCGGAGGTCCCGGGCCTCACGTGCGGCGTCCTTATCGCGCCTGGACGCTGGCCGCCGACCAAATCATGAATAATAAACAACAGAGAAAGGAGGTCTCAGTACGAGTGGTTCTTGTGCCATACGGGCCCGCCAACATATACTTCACAAATTATAGTGGCCAGCATGTTTTAACCTAGTTTACGGAAGTTTTGGAAAATATGTAAACAGTCTGGCCCAGCAGAGGCAAAATTGTTGTTTGCTAGAAAGGATCGAGTGAGTTCAATGAACCTGTTTTTAGAGAGGTACATATGCAGTGATAAAACTTTTCAATGTAACGATGTCTAGACCGAGTAAATATGTTTCCCAGTGGCGGATCCAGGATTTTGAAAGGGGGGGGGGTGCTTTTGGAAAAAAATTATCTTTAATTACTTTTGGGCCAAGTTTTACATTAAAAAAAATGTAGAATTGGCCACACAAAAAAAGGGGGGGGGGAGCGCGCCCCCGTGTCCCCCCCTCTAAATCCGCCACTGTTTCCCATGTATTTTGATTATTAACTGTACCTGTCACTGTAATATAAAAAATGATAATAGTGCAGCTGTGGCTGACCATTAAGGAGTGGGGAAATCCCAAAAAAGAAAAGCACGTCAGAGATCTTCACCAAATGTTGCCTTGACACTGAAAACAAATAGACCGTTTCTAGAACAGTTTATCAAAACAAGGACATTCACAAGACATATATTTATGAATGAGATTCAGCCTAAAAAGTAAAAGGTAATGACGTACTCAGATCTACCGAGACTCAGATACAACTAATAGAATGTTGTTTACTTGCTTTTGGTGACAGGAGTTCCTTACTTGCTTATTTGACGGTGGGCGACAGCACACGCCTGCCTATAGCTATTTAATACTCTGTAGCCAATTAATGGTGTAAGGGAGTGAAGTGTAAAGATGCAGTCAGTGTGCATCTATGTGTAATTCTTAATCATTTGACCTATTGAACAAGGTGGATGAGACGGAGCTTTTGTTTTTTCAAACCACACTGGAGTTCGATAAATTCTAATATCTTGACCTTGTTTTTCTTATACAATCAGTTATCTCCAATCAGATATCAGATTTGCATAATTATTGATCACTGTAGAAACCCAAAGAACAGCCCCCCTATACATTAGTACCCGATTTGTTACTTTTTGCTAATCGGGAGTAATTCAAACAAAACGAAGTTTTAACTTTCGTCACAATGAATAGAACAAATAATTTCCTATCAAAGGCTGTTATCTAATTTCTTTTTCAAGTTTCGTTTACAGTTTGCAAGGAAATTTTCATAAAAAACAAACATTATTATATCGATGGCCTTTGAATGGAAACGGGTCATTGAAAAAACGTCCCTTTTCCACAGATTCACTCCATTGAACAACAAACCAAACTTTTTCAAATTATTTTTTTATCTCATCATTTATTTGCCGGAAAACCTATGGAAGGGAACGGTTCTGTTCCCGGATTCTGTTAAGGATTTCAGTATAAATGCTCTGTGTATGAGGGTTCTTTGTACACTTGGTACCTAGGTTAGCCAAAGTATTGTACAAAATGCATAGGTATTTTCTTTTCCATTTGTCCATATCCTGGAATATTTATGAAATATATATTTGGCGTCCTTGGACTTGACACAAGCGGATTTAAAGGCTATACTGTACTTTTGCCAGGTGGATTCAGTGATAAATCTGTCTGACGGCTAATATGTTAATCCCTAATGCTGGGATAAGCCCGAGCTCAGAACCACCAATGCAGCTGAGCACCCAGGGTGGTGGTTTACGTAGGGACTCCGCCTAGATATGTAAACTGACCCTGTGTCCCGAGGTTGGCCGCCCCTCTGACACGTGGCTGGGGCGCAGGCCTAGTGCTGAAGGGTCAACATCTCCATATAGGCGTGTCCCCCCAAGTCACACGTGTTTTAGATAGGGGTGACAGACCCACGGTGTTATGAGATTTTCTCTTGGTGAGTTCCACACTGACCTAGAACATGCAAAAAGAATTATTTCGGAATTTGTATGGCCCTTATTCCTCAGAAATCGTTCTTTTATTATACAAAATTAACATCTCTTTTTAAGAGTGACCCACTAGAAAAGCAGTTTTATCTCTAAACATGTAAGAATGGGATGAGACATGCTTTATTTTCCTTGGCATTATGTAATTCGACACGTTTTGTATTTGGATGAATAGAAACTAAGTGGGAGGTGGCTTTGAAGTTGAAATAACCTTAAAAGTAATCCGGTTTGTAAGTGGCCAATCCTCAGTGGTTTTGTAAGTTAATGCTCTTACCAACAGGTAATCCTGTACTTCCTACCACTTTATCATGTTATGTATACATTAAGGGGAGACCTTGCCCACGTTCTGTGTGTAATTAGAACTGTAGTTCAAATTAGGGATGGTATGAAAAAAGAAGATTCATAATAACCTATGGTTTGGGGTGGTGACACAGGAAGTTTGATAATGATTGTCAAACTGGGGTTTTCTCGTGTTAGTGGAAATAGGTCTTCATAATAATATTGCAAGTCCTTAATTCAAATCATTTGGGGGAAGTGCATGATAATAACTGTTTCTATAATTATTACATTATTTTTTCATCAGTAAATACGTCGGTTTTCTTTTCTCGGGGTGGTGTGTGTGTGTGTGGGGGGGGGGGGGGGGGGGGCGGCGCAAAGCTTCAGTCTATTCATCTAGGCACAATCAGCAATGCGTTTAGTATCTACATTTTAATGTGTATAACTGAAAACGCAATGTTTGAACATTATAGTACCCAAACTGATACACTACACCTAAGAACACAGACAGCCTATATAGACGTTGTGCAGATGACGTCCTCAAAAATAGGCTGGCCACCATATTGGTGATCAATTTAAATCTACCATTATCTACCATTATAAAGCATTTAGCATGTATATCTATTTCAAATTCACTAAACATGAATTAATTGTATCATTATAAATAATTTTGATGATTTAGAATTTATTAATTTTTTGACCATGTGGTTATGGGAACCACATGGTGATCACCAAAACACTGTCACGTGACCACATCTGCACAATTGTTTATGCTAATTGAACAACCAACACATGTTGGTCATGCAGCACAAAGGGCCTTTAGTGTAATTGAACTGGGGGTGGGCCCTTCCTGTATAATACGACGCACAATCCCTGAAATAATGTGTCCACACCTGTTACTATAAGTACTCCGACCTTCAGTCACACATCCTACTCCACCAGCCAGTTCAGGGTCAGGCAGCGGGGAGTGTCCCCTCTAATCGAAATGGCGTTTTATCGGGTCAACTGCAACATGGATACAGCTGTGTTGCCACACATGACTGCCCAAACAGAATGTTTGTCACCGGATCTAGCCCTTGTTCAGAGTCACCTTGGATGACTTTCTGGTTCCTGTTTCCGGATTGGGTGACTTACCTGTAGTCTGCCAGGTAATGGTGATTAAACGTTGCAGGAGTTGTAAACATCCACCGACGTGCCTATTTGCTAGGGCACGTTTGGATTTAAATGATACATACACTTATACATACATTGTAACATACCTACACACACACAGAGGCACGCACACACACACACACACACAGAGACACAGAGACAGACACACACACAGAGACAGACAGACACACACACAGACACACACTCCTCTGATATGTCTTATTTTTTTTACAAAAAACTCACTGCTATGATATTACCAATATTCTGAGAGGAACGTCCTAGTACATTGAATTAAAATAATAATAAAAAAGTCAATGTTATCTTTATTTTCTGTCGCAATAGTATTTCTATATGTCACAAACCCCTAGACTATAGATTGTGAAAATAAGGAAAGGTGATGTAATGTCTGCATATTAATACAATGATGATTCAAATATATCTGGCTTTTTGATTTGGCGTTCCATCCGCGATGACATGGACATGTGTCTCCTGAGTAAGCACTTCTAGTGATTAGATCCGCCGGTGAATAGAGTTGGGATGGTCGACCCTCTAGTATAAGATGATATCTATTTTAAGGGTAATTTGTTCCTATATAAACAGCAAACGGTCAGAAAAAAACACCAATGCACGTAAATGGCATATATCGTGACCCAGACCAGATGATAGTGAGAATGACTTTTAAAATAATGATAACCTTGACAACAGGGTAGGTCGGAGTGGTTACTTAAGATAAGAGAAGATTATTGTCACAGTTGACTTGGTTTATGCGGACAGTGACAGGAGCCGTCAATTTGTCTATTTAAGGGAGATGTCCCTTTAACTTTAAAAGGGACGGCCCCACTGGCCAACAGTCGAGTTGAGTCTTAAGGCCTTAAGACCCGACAGAATGGTCTAAGATATGATTAGATGAAGAAATAAGATGAGTCTGACTCAACTCAAATCCACTGTCGGCAAGTGGAGCCGGGGCTCAAGAGTTGAGGTTACAAAGATATAAGGGCACATGTTTAGCAAGTATATCGTACTTGATTAAACAATTAAATTTTATTAGAATATTCAATAATTCCCTCTTCGGTCTTCAGGTTTTCTTAAATTCGACAGGGCGACATACCCCCCCCCCCCCCCCTATCTACACCCCCAAAAATGAAGCAGGCTTAGTTACATTTTAGTTTGACCCGGTATCGATAAGACTGCACACGTCATCCAAGCTTGGATACTCAATATAGATAATTTGTGTTTTTGGGTCTGCAGAGATAAGTGCATATTATCTATATCAGTTTCTGTCAAAACAGACATCCGGAGTTGGACATATTGATACATTGATACTTTCTCATGGAAGGGTATACATGTTTATTTGAAAAGGAAAACAAATATCATTGCTGAACTTTTCTAGAACTATGAGTGTGAAGAAAATGTTACTACGATGACGTACACGATATCATTTATTTAATGTGACAAGTAAATTAATCATCCCAAAAAGGTAGTTAAATACAGGAACAAGCCGTTCACCTTAGTTTTAAAATCCATTTGGTCTATATCAATATCACATACGATCGGAATCGAATTATTTAAGAGATTGCCGTAGCAGGGATTATTTGCCGGAATTATTAATTGTGTTAATCAATATCTTACGTGGCCCGCTGTCCATAATGCGACATTGTCGGACAGCCCATATAAGAGACTATATGTACTTAGGTAGAGTTTAACGCGCGTAATGAGAAAGGGAAGTATTTTTCTGGGCCACTGGGTTCCAAGTTATCAATGAACTTCGCGATAAACTTTCTCTGCCCAGCTTCCTGGCTTGGTACACCGATCATCTGTGGGTGGTTACTAGCAACCCACAAACGTAACCTTTACCCTCATTCGCCGTTGATACTGTGTATAATTCAAATATAACATTTTGGTTCTCTGTTTTTTCCGGTTTACTTAAACGTTTTCACCTACATGTATATTAAACGTTACAATTCTCCCTTGATATTCGTGCCTTTCAAAGCTAACGTTGTGTTTTCCGTGTGCCTGCAGGTGTGTCATCTGTATGAACGAGTTCACAATGGGCGACCTGCTCCGGTTCCTACCCTGCATGCACGCCTACCACCGAGAGTGTATAGACGACTGGCTCATGCGATCCTTCACCTGCCCCTCGTGTATGGAGCCCGTAGACGCGGCGCTCCTCACCACCTACGAGACCAATTGACAACGGGGGACAGTCTCCATGACAACTACAGTGTAATATAGCCCCTTCTTCTACTGTATATACACCCACCAATGTACATTCTAATGACGGCAGGAGGTGGTATACGGTTTGAAAACCCCGCCACTGGTAGACGACGGGGGTTCCTTTGGAGACCAGGGGGTGAAGGAAAGCCCCCCTGGAGGACTTGGAGGCATACCATGTAGCGCAGGCTACCTGTACGTTTGGGCATGGGTGTGGGTGATGTTGGTGGGTTGGTGTTACTTCTGACCTCAGTTGTTGGCCCTCCAAACCGAAAAAAAAGCGTTCACCCTACAACGTAAGAGGGACTCAAAAGGCCACACTTCACTGTGTAGGAAACCGTTCAGAAATACCCGTGTGCTCAGCTGTTGCTAGCACCGTGCACCTCCAACACACGGACCCACCCACCCACACGCCGCTAGTTCACACAGGCAGAAGAATGGAAAGAAGGCCACGACTGAGTGTTCATTATCGTCCTCGGCACACATAGAAGAGGACTAACACTTCTGATAATTACTCGCCTATATCTTATCGCACACATTAAATGTGAGAGGACTGGATGGTCAACTTAGAGACCGACGCGCCCCCTAGTGGAGCAACTTAGAGCGGGTGGCCGGCCACGACTTAGTTTATTTTAGCCCCGACAGAAGTCTCTACCGGCGACCCTCCAACAACTGCACCAGCCCCTCCGTGGGACTGAAACAGCCCCGATTTGCCGACCTCAAGGGATGAAGGCGAGTCGGGAACTGTCCACCACGACGGCTTTCTTCTCTTGCCTTTCTGTGGAGCCAATGTGCCACTGACGCCCTCCGCCGTGCCACCTGGTGGATCGCCGACAAACCACGACAGGCGATCTATGATGTCTGTTATCAATAAAACCGAAATGTATTGTATGGGGTTACAAATCAATGTAGACGTTCGCTACCCGACCTATGGTTATTTTGAGGTTTATAATCAAATAATTTAATGACAGTTTGGAAAGGGAAAGGTGGGGATATAAAGAGCTTGTTTAGAATACTTCTGGTTGTAATAAGCAGTTCTTTTAAAGTATATGCACTCAACAACTCATTAATTGAATTCTGAATTTTAATTGTGCAGTGTCCATGTGATTTGTCCATTAAGGGTGCTTTATATTTTATGTAACCAATGGCTACCTTTGGTTAGTAGTCGCGCCATGTTGTGTCATTCTCGTTTTGTGATCTTGAATTGATGCTT
Source organism: Lepidonotus clava (assembly GCA_936440205.1). NCBI lineage: Eukaryota > Metazoa > Annelida > Polychaeta > Phyllodocida > Polynoidae > Lepidonotus > Lepidonotus clava. The sequence goes on from OW387134.1 coordinate 22,624,961, forward strand.
TCTATAAAAAAAGATAGAGGTTTAAAACAAATAGAAAACACAGAGTTAAACACACGCTTTAACTTATGTAGTGGAATGGGTAGGGTGCAGACGAATCGGAGAAAGTTTGACAGATAGAGGCAAGGTTCATGACAATGTTTTTAACGGTACTTGATATTATACCCTAAGCATTTAACTCCTTTCAATTCAAGGGTAGTCTCTCAAAGTTTCACTTTAAGAATGATTTCAAAAGTAAAGTGACAAATTATACAAATCAAATTTCTGGTGAGTTCTCGATGTGAAAATCGTATGTATCTATATAATATATTTTCAGTAATTTTGTCGGAGAGTCTCAAACGTGTTCGGGAAATTGTACACGTCGAGGTCCTTGTATATATACTCCCAACAGGTAGATCTATACTTGTATTTGTGCAGGTCTCTGTTCGAAAACGCTCGCCTCCCAACGCACATCGGAAACAGAAACTTTTTATCATTAGAGAGTCCTAAGCTTAGAGCGGCTTCTTATCATGACAAGCATGCAATTGATGCTATGGAGATAAATATATCTGGAAAAAAAAACCTCCGTTCTTATGGGTATTAAAGTTGTCGTTGGTTGAAACGTGCACCTTTTCCATTAACGCAAAGTTTAAAAAATATTACGATAACGTAGAAACGATAAGCTTTGAAACCTTTTCAATTTCGTTGCAAAGCAGCTAGAAATGATGGTCTGGGTGCACAGTTTACGTGATGTAATTTTTACCAAAATGTTTGATATATGGTAATCCATCTTTATAACGTGATATAAAAAAAGAACCTTTTCTTTCAATCAAAAGATGAACTTTATCAAATGAAACGAATGATAGATCAAACAACTTTGAGATGGCAACAGTGTCGTACTGTTATTTGCCGTTATCTTTACAAGGACAGAAGCCGCTCTTTGCTGATAAGCTCTAATCTACTGATAAAGTGGACCCCGCGTGCTGGTAGTGCTAGGTGTTCAGAGAGACAACATGCGATCCATAGAAATAGTTATGGTTTACACAGTTTACCATACTATTTTTCTTTTACTGGGAGGAAGTGGAAACAATGCAGGTTATCTGATCTCAAATACGATTCGAAGGATATATACAATATTCCGATTGTTAACAAACATGCTGATACCTATTTGGATCATGGAACATTCTGATTACATTCTATTAAATAGTCTATAAATGTTTGTTTTCTAATCACTTTATCGGTGTATAACGATCATTGTAATATGCATAACATTAATCAATTGTATCGTCAATATAAGGTTAATTGATTTCCTTCCGTAAAGGAAACTATGGATTAACTTGGGTCAAATTAATACATTGGTAATTGTTTGTTTGCTTGTTTTGTGTGTGTGTGTGAGTGTGAAGTAGCCCGCTGGGCCTGCTGCTTCTGTATGCCCTCAGTTATTTGGCATCTTTAGTGTGTGGCTGTTTATGCTGTGCGGTACTTTTTGTGATCTAACAGTGATGTTATTTATAATTTATTTTATTGGGTTGTACAATAATTTAACCAAGAGTTTATTAGTGGCTGGATTATTCTATTTTGATTTGCTTAAGGAAGCAGTAAGGAAAACTTGGGATTACAGGTGATTCACAATACCTCCTTGCTTGGTACACAATTTAGCGTAATATATATAGTGTGGATGCTTTGAATTATTTGGAGCTTTCTAAATTAATTTCCATGGCCGAAAAAAAAAGACTTTTTTTCTCTCAGTAGCCTTGAATGGTATATTTACAATGACAGAGCAAGATTGAAATAGGTAATTGATGAGGTCACAGGTTGTAGTCAAGTGATTTTGAGTTAGTAGGATGAGGATTCACTTTGGTGTATGATGGACCGTGACAACTGGTTCTTTAGCCTACTTGCCGAGTCAGCAACTGTCGCAGTTGGGATGTGAATTACGTTGAACTTGAAGTGATGGACAAATGAATGTGGGGTTCTGTGATAGCTGGGAAGCCGGAATAGTGTGGGGATCGGACTGATGCGGCAGAGGCAGAATTTTGGGGACAACCTTGTCATGTAACTTGTAAGGTGCGAATACAAGCTGCACCTCCGTGGATGGTTTAACACACCAGTGTGACGATATTCAAACTATGGACCCCCCTCATCCAGGCACATAGGAGTCTAGTCATTGCAGGTAACGAGAGGGTAGGGACGGTGGCTGTAGCAGTATTCTCAGTAGCTCTGGTATATCAGTTAATAAATCCCTTCCCCATCTTCAATAATGTAGGGCTTGCCCTACGTTGAAGGTCAGGGCATGTACAATGCTTGCATATCAACCTATTTATATACAGTGCTTAGTATAATAACAGTAAATAACGGTGGGCCCATGCAGTTCTCACGAAACTAGAGTTGATGAATAGTTATTCTCGATCTAATCATATTTGTATGCAAAGGTTTAAAGCCTACATCAGGTTATGGTGTGTATATAATAGAGTATTTCTATTTCTATTTGCTCACATCTCCAAATTTCTATTACATTTCTACTCTGTCCTGTGACACTGTATGCATCTTTCATATAATTCCTTCTCAATAGATTTGTTAGACGTTTCTTAGAAGAACTCAAATGTACCTTGGAGCTTTGTTTTCTGAAAACCTTTTTTTTTTGTCGAGGGAGGGGGGCACTGAACAATTCCTTTTATGAGGAAAAAACCTAGTGACTATTCTTGTCGGTAGATGTCAGTGCGACGTTAGTCAGCTCAGCCAGCTCACTTGTCATCGGGCGCAGGTCTATAGTGAACCGAAAGATCTTCGTTTACACTGATTAAGAGGTACGCTGTGGACCCTTGAGTTGCCACGCGGCTGGTTCGTGTGGTGTGCAGTTTTCCCCATTTTCGTATTTATTTAAAAACATTAAAAACCGCCGTAGGAGTATACATAATATATACACTTGTTATTTATAGCTTAACCAGAAGATGGTATCTTCATTTCCAGTGTTTGCCAGTACATGTAGTTGCCAGAGTTGATGTTTTTTGCCGACCCAAAACCAGGTTCCCATAAACGAGCCATTATAAAACACAAGCAAAAGCTGGTTGCATACGAGTGCTTGCTTCCCTTATGACTGTTGAATAGTGCCGACGTCGACGGTCGGACGTACTTTGAGTGATCCAACCCTATTTTCTTTGTGCTGATCAGGAGTGGAACTGATTTTTTGTTGTTCTGAAACCATGAAACGCCAGGAAGACTATAACTCTGGCTCCAAGCACAATGGCCCCAACCTATCGTTTCAGCACGGGAATGTGTGTTATACTACCGGCAACAAACAATATCCTTCTATGAAAACGCGAAAATAAATACATACTATATAATTTGGTTTTGACTTTTTATTGCCTCTCATAATCACTTACCGCACTGAGTAAGGGAACGGAATGTGTAATTCATAATGGATTTAATCTTTGATCGTGTAATATAAAGATGGCTCGTATTCACTCAGATGATAGAATCAGACAAGCTTATTCTGCCTACCACGGATAGCTGACTTCCAGTATTTGAAACGCGTGAAGGCTAATTTGGACTGATCTTTTCGACAAAACGACTGGGAAATCCATAGAAAATATATAAAAATTGCTGTTTTTCCATAAATTACTATATGTAATCAATCGATTTTCAAACAACTAAAACAATATATCAAATGTATGGATACAAATTAAGAAATTAGTGATTACTAGTTCTCCATGTTAAACTGATTGGCAGTATGAATGATGGACTTTAATTTGTGATTTGTCAACGTACGTATTAGCCAGCGTGCTTCTTGATCTAAGTTAACCTGCAGGTAACATTCAGGAAATTGGCTGTCCGCGGTTGGGAGAATTCACGACAACGCTAGCCCTGGAGATGTCACTTACATCTGTCACATTCAGCTCAGTCATAATGTGCTTAATACATGCATCATATAAACAACCTAAGTCTGCAAAACTTAAGGCAATGGGCACAAAAGTAAATGCCAATTTTGCTTATAAGTTTTAAATGTTGATAGCTTGCTCAGTAGTTAAAATTCATGTACATTTTTGTTCAAATAGTAGTACCTATTTTCAATTATATCAAAAGAGTTTTTGAAAAAACATTTTTCGTGATGTGTTTAAGGATAGACAACACCTCCCAGAGCGCCATTTACAGCAGTTCAAATGGCGCTCTCTCTAGCTTTGGTAGGGTTATGTTTTATACATAAAAAAATGAGGCACATTTTTGTCTATGTTAACATACAAAGTATTTAATTATAACTTTAAAATTAGAGAACAAAATGGAGAAAAACTGATTTTTTCACATTTATTTTTTGAACAATGATATCTCAGTTACCACTTAAGATATCATTACCAAATTTGGAATGCATTTCCATAACGTTTGTATGGAGGGAAGCGTGTCTCAGATTTTTCATTAAGGCTCTAGTTTTTGTTTTATTTAAAAAAACGGGAAACTTTTTAATATTTTTTTCAAATTAATTTTCTAGATTTCATTAAACAAAAACTAGGACCTAAATAAAAATTCTGAGACACGCTTCCCTCCTTATGAATGTTATCTACATCCTGTGAAAATTTCATGTCATTTCATGTAATATTAAATGAGATATCTATGTTCAAAAAATAAAAGTTAAAAATGCGTATTTTGCATTCCCGGCTTGCCCAGACAGGCAAACCTTTATACATTATAATATGAGTTATATGGGTAGATAGGGTTATAAAACGGGTATTTAATGGTATAAATCTTATAATCAGTCTACAGATATTAGAATAAGTAGACCTATTTAAAGAGAGTGCCCCGAATTGGCCTCTGAGAGGTGTTGTCTATCCTTAAGGTATAGGCCACGTATTGGTTCATGGTAATGTTGCAACAGATTGTGGCAATCACTGTTAAACATCCGTTATCACCTGGGGCCATAGGCCTATCTTCGTAACCGATTAGGCTAATCACATAAATTTTAATTAGGGTCTCATATCTTGAGATTCTATAGGCCTACTTCACAAAAAGTTGCAATGTCATGGTATAATAACCTACAACGGGAATTATTAAATGTAGGTACTCTTTGTCCTAGTCAATAAATACTTATAATAAAACACTAATCAAAATTCACCTGATGACCCTGATTAATTAAGAAAATATGGCCCCTGCCGTCATGCTTGATATAGCACTTACAACCGTCAAATTCCCCATACCTTATTGCCAGCCTTCATAAGGAGGGAGGTGCGTCTCAAATTTGTTTTCATATCATAGTTTAGAACTAGTCGCATGCAACCTGAGATTCCGGTTAAGTCTGCTCTTTTGTTTTTCGTCTTACAAATGTTTGTTAGACGGGCGATCTGCACGGTGTTCATTTGCACCACGGATTTGATTCAACAATTAAAATGTTGAACAGTTAATGCAGATTCCACGTAATGGAGAGTTCATGCTAGAAAGTGAATTTTTGCACACTAGCTTCATTATTTTTCCGTACACAACAAATAAAATACCAATAAAACTTGACGAAAATGAACGGCCACTTCTTCAATGCCTTCTCAATAATCATGATTTTAAACAGTTAAAAGTCGATTCCACAGTGCAGAAGAGTTCATGCTACAAAGTTAATTTTTGCGCACTAACTTCAGTATTTTCCCAGGCACATCTAATAAAACTAGACATTCGTGCACGCGTACAACAAAACGGATGCGTGTTTATTACAAACGTTCCCAGAGCGGCCGGTAGAGAATGATCTTCGTTCGTGTGATCGGTTTTCAGCCGAGGCCTTTTCTGCTCAGTCTATTATAGCCGACATTAGCTGTAAGTAGTATATGGCGATGGCAGCCTGCCGCAGGAGCCCCGGGCAGGGTGTGCCCGGTGGTTGGGCCGGGATTTATCACGCCTGTCAGGCAAGTGTCTGTAATTTTAGATATCATAGTTCTTACCTTCGGGAGGGAGAAACATCTTGCGTCGAATTTGTGGGAGAGGAAAATCAGTCATGTTGCACGCCATATCAAAAAAGACCTTGTTAGACTACTGAAGTTAACGACCTCTAGTTCATGAAACACTATCCCGTTTTAGGCCTGTTGACAGGTTAGTAGGGATAGTTAAGCTACTTTTATGAATGTTTATCAACATAGGAAGAGACACTTCACTTTTATTTACACCTACGATATCATTATTCTTAATCTGATTGAATACATGCCGGTTATCCATAACCCATTAACACACGACGGAAATAAACAGACACCGATTGTGAATTTCCTTTCCTATGGGATTAGTTAAAATGTCGGAATCTATTGATATCTGAAAATGCACATTGTAATTCGATTTTACTTTGAGTTGGGTTTCTATACGTCTATAGCTTATGCATACACTCTATGTTATACAACGTAGCTCAATTAACTGACCAAAGTGTCGTTACCCACTAATATCTTGCTAATCTGCATACATATATGCATGAGACCACAATGTGGAACGTGAGGGGCGTTCTCACGACTCGACAACGAGCCATATGGGACATCTTTTGGGATACCCTCATAGCCTACGCAAATGTTTCTTTATGATACAGCCTGTAATAAAAGAGAGGCCCATACATAAATTGTTAATTTGGAGAACAGCGTTATCCACATTAACCTATTCACCACTAGGTGTTTTTATTCTTTAAAGTATTGATTTCTGTGAAATTCTATGGATAAAGGTAGGGGTAATAGTATAGCTTAACCAAAATTTAATCTCCCCAGAGTTATTTGATAAACTGATTCAGTGACCAAATTACACTTGCGTAGTATTCGGTCTATGGTCTAACTATCCTCACATGAGCTTGCGTGGTATCGATAAGACTAAAACTACCTATATAATGCATTTGCCTCACGTGACCCCGTCTCCCCTTTCGAAAGTCTGTGTCTACCCATGTTAGACCTTCTGCAATTATCATGGGAAAATCCATCCAAAAATGTCAATCAGTAGCCCCTATGGTCGTGCATGCATAATCTGCAAAATATATCACATGTATTGACACGGAATTTTGTAGCCTCTGACAGTCTTCTAAGTTCTATAAACAACCCTGTGTTTTCTGCTAGTTGTTGGCTTATCCAGTCTGTCGCTTGATAAGTTGTGTGTGGGTCCTAGAATAGTAACCCTTATATATGGCACGGTCGCGTCCATCAATTACGCGAACCGTCGACGCGCGGGCGTGGGACGCGAGTCTTAAAAGTCATCTGCTGCACTCACACCCAATTACAGAGCGGCCGCCTAGGGCGTGGCGCTGGGTGCCTTGCCTACTGCCGTGATTGGGGTGCAGGGTCACCTAAGAGCCCATACACGCCTTCTGCTAGCCGAGCCTCAGAGGGACGCGCCAAATGAGGGCCTCGTGGCCCTCTCAGGTGGGGTTTCTGCCGCCCCCGGCACCAGCAGTAACGCGGCGGATACACCGGCTCTAAGGTGCCGGACACCTCAGGGATCGGCCTACGTCCACTAATGCGAGACTTGTGTTCCAGTCTCATATATAGAGTCCATAGGGCTTAGCTGGAGCTTCTCTCTGGTGGTGAGCAGAATAAGGGTCTGGTGGAGGGGGAGACGACTATTTTAGATTAAAGAAAGGTAAACCCGAAAGAAAAAGTGTTGCAGACAAAAGAAATGTCACTAAATTCTTTCGTTGCCCAAATATGCCAAACAAGCTGATAGTAAGGAATGAAGTTGGTATTATATAACAAACCTGTACATATTTACTGTAATTAATTCAAGAAGGAATTAAGGAAAGAAAGTTTGACAGATGTTAATCCTAACCCCTTGTTTTCACTGTATACCTCCCCCGTTTCTGTCTGATCAATGTAAACGGAAGGATGCAAAAATAGATTAAAATATATGATGATTACAATATGGTGTTATTCCAAAGTACAGGGCCTACATGTAATTGCTCATCATATTAGTGTAGTGAAATTGATTAGAGTGCAACATCCTTTTTTCTAGATTTGCAAACGGTCAATTCTTTTTTGAATTGACTCACATAAAGCTCTGTTCGTGGATGGATGAGAACTAGCGCAGCAGGTGCACAGCAGGTTTTGTAGAATGGAAACTTTCTTTTGAAAAGGAAGCCAGGTCAACAATACACAGTTTTCTTTGCTTTTCTACAAATGAAATCAATGTCAATGCGCCACCTTATCTGCAAATCGGATTTTTCTTATTCGTTATGAATAAGGAGATTAGCGGCACATTCAAGTCATCATTACCCTGCGTCTCAAAGCATACTGTGTTGCACACACATGCGGACAATCAAAGGCAAGAGGAAGAATGAACTGTACTTGAAAAGTCCTTAGGCACGTTTTGTCAAAGTCTGGGAAATGCTGACTGCCTGCGTGCAGAAAGTAACAACACAAGTAAATTTAATAATTCAATTGAGAATTGTGAAGGACAAACTGAAGGAAGAAGGTTATTTTGAGTAGGAATTGGACAAATTATGTAATGTGTATGTTACCGATTACAGCCCTGCCTCACTCTGTCCCATCATCTTGCTCATTCTCATTTATAAATCACCCTGAATATGTATACAAACAATCTGATGTGCTACTGGAAGAACATGTACTCACATGAAGTTGCAAATACAACTGATTTAAAAAAAGATGTAATTATCATCCGCCTTATAAATTTACACCAAGATGAACAGTAATAGGTGGACACAATTTGTTGTTGAACAAACATTTTGAGAAAGCAGTTTCAGAAAATATTACTATTTACCCAATTACTCTCGGAAATATATGACGACCTCAGTATATTCATTTTTCGTGTAAACAGACGCAGGTATAGCTGCTAGAGAAAGAGCAGTATGGTAATTCACTAACCTCAATGCTGGCACGTACGTCTCTTTGTTTTAGCGTCCTCTTTGTCTCGACAGAAGAAGCGTAGGACTCTCCGTTGGTGAGTAGGCCCATAGTGTATAGGCGTTATGGAGATGGTGCAGGGTCTGGGTGGTGTATGCAAACCGCAAACAACATAATATGACTTACCAATGAATGCATTCTATTTGGAAGTGTTGCTAAACATCTCGTTGCAGTGAGGTGCATGGCAGTAATCTAAGGCAACGGAAATGTAAACAATTTCATGTTTGGGATAACGATTGCTAGAATTCGTATTGTTGACTCACCACACACATATTATGCGAATGCTGAAATTGGATCTAAATGTCTTTACCCTTGTCTACATGGTCATTTCCACACGCGCCTGTGCCGGAAGAATCTGTTAAAACCCAATATTCTCGACATAATTTAAGTGTTATTGTACAAATGCCCGTATGTTCAGTAACAACAAGAACTTCTATATCAAATTTACATATAACCTCTCCATAAACTGATAAAAGTAGGAATCACACGCCGAGAAATGGGGCCCGTTTTCTCAACCCAAATCTCTAACCCCTCTGTTCCCCTCGAAATATAATGATTGCTATTGACATGGTTAATACCTTTTGGTGCATGACCTTTGTTTGCGTCGTTTTATGATATGGTAGTAAAGTAAATTGATATAGAAGTATGAAGTAAAGACTAATGAAGTACGGATTATCGAAAGGCATAATATAGTATTCAAATAAACGTATTAGCCATTTTGACCAAATACTGTTTCCCTTTGGTATTGACACTTAAGTTTTGAAAATGCCAATATTTTATGAAGTAAACAGTTAATATCTTTAACATTTACTATAATGAGACTTTAACCTTAACATTAGAAAACATTCTTTGCATATTGGCAAACCATTTACTATAATGAGACTTTAAACTTAACGTTAGAAAACATTCTTTGCATATTGGCAAAACTTTACTTTCACTGAAAAGCTCCTCCATTTAATGAGTACGTGAGGGCATTACTGTATCTAGTTTCTAGAATTAGCATTAACGAACACCTATATATGGGATGGAGTAGCGCATGGAGCTATTAGAAACATTCCAGTTGTTTGGATGAATGATAGGGCGGATTTAATTGCTAAGATATTATTAAATCATACAATGTTAAGAAAGGGTCCTATATGATACGTTCGGCGGAATATGTTTGAATTTATACATGTTATATGAATCTACACACACATGTACAGATACCTTGTTCCTCAGGGAGTAAGTGGCAGCGCCCTTTACTTCTAAATACTAGGCCCATATCTCATAAATATCAATTACTGAATAAACACCTTTGTCTTCAGGGACTTGTTTCAAAGGATTTTCAATATGTATCCATGAGTGTCACATTACCAGCATCAGCTCATCATCAACAACTTGGCCTTTTGATTCTTTGGCCGAATTGATTGCGAATACTCAGGTAGTCTGTTTCAGGCATAGCCTAATGCAGACGGATATCTATATCACTTGTCAGATCTCCTTAATGCCCGCTGAATCAAAGCACTCCGTTATGAATGGCGGCCAGGGGAGCGGGCGGAAATGGCGCCAGCACAGATGGTTCCATGGCTTTCATACCGACATTTCCGCTGCTCCAACAGAGCATGTCGGTTTGCCGGCAAACTCTCCGATTCGCCGGAAGGACTTAAAGGCTGGGACGCAGTGGATCAAAGATTGCCATGACAACGTCAATCGCTGCCGTACTCGTCCTGCTCGCTCTACTTGTGTTATGGACACTACGCTGTTGCAGGACGACTCAGCCTGTTTTCACTAGAGTCTGTATTTGCGTTTAGGATGAAGAGCTGATTATAAGAATTGTCCTAGGACTCGCAAGCTTTTAAGGTAATTGCCTAGACACATAATGCGGATGTGCACCTTTCAATGGGAACGATGCGCCGATCTTATTGATTGGGTAGCTCCTATTCATAGCGCTACCACTTACCTTTTATTCAGCGTAATATAACAAAAGGCATTAGGTATTGTACAAGTCACATTAAGTAACCTGACCTTATAAAAATTATGTAGACTTTAGTTTTCGAGATTAAGTGCAATGTGGTCCTTTCACCCAGAAGTGTGGAGGCCAACGCGACAGCCATGGGCTTAATTCGAATTCGGTCCATACTCGACAAGAAAACATAATGTAAGTAGTAGATAAAAATGGGAATTTGTGGCTGGATACGTACACAGTTTTTCTTATATTGTACACGCGACGTCAATTATGGAACTGTCTCGATATCAATGACGTCGTGTTTTGAATGTAGTCAAAAACAGCCAATGTCCCTCGCATGTCACAAAAATGCCTAGATTTATAATATACCTATGTAGTTTTTACAAACAATCTATTCTGCATATCAATATGAGTAGCGTGTTAACAGAATTCTTTTACTTTTGTCGCATAATATCATATTTTCTGTCTTGAATATGTGACGTTGTGTGTCTACCCTTTGTAGTATAACACAAATTACTAACTTACTAACTGAGGTATTGCAGATATCCCATTTTAATTATTCATCGCAGATTATCAGTTATGCCTACAGTCATATTATGCATTATGCATTATGCTTAAATAATCTCAGAGTAGACTAAGACAAAGCAATCAACTTTTTATTTCTTATCTCTTGTCAAGGATGTACACAAGCCATATTGCTCAATATCGTTCCAAATTCCAATGAAACATATTAACGTAAGCGAGATATTCATACATAACTCTTATATTGTACACATTTGTATTTGTACCTAGGTCAATAGCATGCAATTTAACAAGAAGATGATAGAACGAGGCTTTAGAAACAAATTATAGTTTAACCTTTGCCTTTAGGAATAACATTGGCGGGTAGGTTATCTGTCTTACTATAAAATAATCAGAAGTTCACGAGGCAATGAGGGCAGAAATACAGGCAAATAAGATTTTACTCTAACATATCTTTGCGTCTTTCGATCAGAAATCAAAAGTTTCAATTCAAAACGAGTGAACAAATTAGAGATTATTCCAGCATAAAGCAGATTGTTGTCTGCAGACGTATTCACTAAGACTCACTGATCACTACAGAATTAGGGTCAATAAGGTGTAATTAACGTTTCCCTTTGACATTGATCTGTGTTATCACCACTGTTTACACACACACATATATATACACCAGTATAAAAGCACCACATATTGTCTTCAGGCGGATTCAGTATTATATCTGCTGTAGTAATAGCTTACAAGATGGGTCCAATATAAACCCAAATAACATGTCATGCAATGGATGTAACTGCGAGATCGTATACGTATCCCTAACACACAACCCGTGATGTAGACATTAATTTTGTCTACATTAGCTTTATTGTTAGCTAGAGGCCTATATATTCTAGTGGGTTGTACTTTTCAGGGAAGAAATGTTTAGCTGTCATATAATGTAGTTAAAACATGATGATGATGATTGGGTGACAATATTCCTCGCTCGACTGGTAAATATAAATATTTTGACAATGCTCTAAGATTATATTTCATAAACATCGATATCAATTGGGCAGATAAACTGATAAACAAAGGGATGATTTTCTAAAACTAAAATAATGAGCCTGAAGCACACTTCTCGTGTATACATACACTTAATAACAATCATAATCAATAATCAATACAACACAACCCCAGTAGGGAATTGTATAGAGTAACAAATGTAATATACATTACAGGCACACGGAGCGTTTCTTTTACAATAAGACTACAGTGATGTGGGGCCTTTTCTCATAACGTTGCTATTGGTGAAGAAAAAAATACATTGCTTTTTGGGAGAGGGGTAGTTCTTTAAACTCAAAATACCTCTATTGATAATGCATAACAATTTTTATAATTTTACAGGCATGAAGTGAAGACCATTGTCCGGAGGTCTCCTTTGTCATAGTTTTAATGAAACATAGGGTTCCCGCTTTTGAGAGAAAATAAAAACCAGCATAATGGAGATAATTCAAAACTGATTATTATTGCATATATCAGGAGAAAGAGTAACACAATAGCATAGCTTTAATATGATGTATTTAATGTGTGAATCAAAATCAATAAGGTATTTGTAAATCAGCCACTCATCACCGTAGTCTATTCTTAATCCAAGATATGTCGACTTCAGACATGGTATCATTTTTAGACTTAAAACATGAGATTAGAACCTGTTGGTCGACATATAGCTTTCTGACCTGGAGAATAACAAAATTATTAAGGATTCTAAATCTATTGACTTACCAAAAGATTGCACATTAGCAAATGGGTATTTACACCAAATCAATCTTCCTGTGGAAGACGTGATGTGAATATAGAAGGTTTTACTAAACTTGTTATTATTCAAATCATTATATAGCACATCAGATGTTTTTCATGATCTCATATTAAATCTCCATCACGAGCTTCTGTCAAACCTTTCAATATTGTAGAATATTTATTTCTCTTTGGTATATTATGCAAATACACCGTTCAGAATATTCCTACAAAAGTGTACAAAATATCAAGTTCTTTTCCCTAAGAGATTATCTGTATTATGTACATTTCATGTTTCGCAGTTTGCAACAGCATCCATATCTTACAGAAAAATATTCTCTTTTCAATGTAGGCTGCAGTTAACATTGCCTTTACTTTATAACTATTTGCTTCGGCTTCCTGGGTATGAATTACTTAGATAAGTATCCATGATATTCAGAGACCATAAAAAAGCCCAGTCATCGAGAAATTTTTCAAAAGGCTTATTGGGAGACCAAGGCCTAGAGCTATAGTTTTGGAAACATAAGTGATCAGGTATGAGGTCGGAGCTTATGGCTTATAACCTGAATGTCATCTGATAATGTCATGTAGGGTCTGGTTGACATTGCCACCGCAATATATGACATTTGAGGTGGCAGGTTGGTGTGCTGGATAACGAGCCTACAGTTATCACCTATGGGCCTGCATTTGTTAGCTTTAAAAAGTGCAGGTATTTTTTAGTGTTACTGGATCCTGCATTGTTGGTCATAAAATTCATAATCACGAAAACGCCCGAGATCATTTTATATTACAGCCGGAAACATTTGTATTGAAACCTGGACCCATTTTACGATACAAACTATTAAGTTACAATCCACTTGATGATTTCTTTCTCTAAAGTGTTCAGAGAACTCACTTAAGTTATACAAAATAAGTGAACCAGATGTTAGTTGCCACTGTATTTCTTTTGTGGGCTGTTTTATAAACGAAATCATAAGTTACTAACTAACACAAAGTAACTACTCTACTTCACCAAACAGAAGGTAACTAAATATCATGGGGTGATGGCATTGCATTTTACAGAGATAGGCCTTTTCTAGCATAGGTTCTATCTCCGTCCGACTCGTCAAATGAGTCAAGTGTGGTGGCCGCGTTTTTAAGGACATTTCCCTCTCTCATTTCTCCCAGGTTGATAGGCAATAGGCCCAGCTTTTGTTTGGCAGAAATATGATTCCTGCAGGAGAATGACTCAGGCACTAATTGGTGTTGGCCGCTGATGTGGTCGTGATCGAGACGCCCTATCGATGGCACTGAGAGGCTCTCCCCTAGCTGAAACAGGGCCACTGGATCAGACACAGAGCGATGGCACCGTCCTCGCCACGTCCTCCCGGTCTGCAGGCGGGCACTATACTGAGGGGTAAAGGGACAGTCTGCACATTTTGGGCAATTCCGAATTGAGACTGTCTATCAGAGGCCCTGTAAAAACGGGGAGTCTGAGGGCCATACCTTCATGAATAGGCCCCACCGACAGAGGTACGGTGCCAGTTTATAGGACTGAATGACGGGATGCAGTGCTTGCACATGTCCTTAAAAAGCAGACAACGTGGGGCCGGTCACACTGTGTCCTCACTCTCCGAGTCGGCGTTGTCATCAATGCCACCACCAATCTCTAGTTATCCGCTGTCCAGGTCGCTCTCCACGTCCTCCGGCCCCTCGATGACCAACACCTGCGTGTCGTTACTCGGCAGCTTGAAGTTCCTGCAGCCGGGGATGCAGCGCCTCAGCAGCAGCATGATGATGGCTACCAGGGCGGCCAGCAGCGCCAGCGACCCGATAGCGATGCCGACAATCTGGATGGTGGTCAGCCCCCACAGCAGGGTGTGGTGGCCGTAAATCTGGGGCCCGTCCTGCAAAACAAGAGGGAGAAACAACTAGAGTGAGTAGGGATGTAAATTCTCAGATTTTTTTTTCTGATTTCAGATTTTTTCGCGTCATCTCCTCACAAAAAGATTTTCAAAACCAATTTCTTACATCACGTTTCATAACATTTTAAGAAAATTATAGATTTTCTTTTTTGGGTTTCAGATTTCGTCATTAACCCTTACTTACATCCCTGAGTGAGAGTCGTAAGGTATAACCTCGGCGTAGCCAAATCGGATAGCGGGTGGAAATACATTGTCTCTGACCTTTCTGAAAGGTTGTTTGCTCAAAGACCTTTTGTGACTCATTTTGTTTTAGGCTATAGAGTCTATCCATTTTCAAGTTTTCTTAGTGCTATGCTTTACTTTCTAGAATGGCTCAGCCAAATGAACTTTGACGTTTATTACTCTCAGTCACATCCTTTCGATGTTACACTGTGATTTCAACCGTTGCACATGAGAAATTAAAATGGCATTAAAATTAGTAAGAAACGAACTGGTGCTACTATATTGATTTAATTAGTGTGAAATCCGCCCTTGATTTGCATCGAGTGCCGGGTGAAGTGTTTACTCAAACTCCTTCTACTAATTAAAGACGCGTTTCACACTTCCTTCCAACTCTTTTTTTTATCTGGAGATGTAATCCCCCTCACCTTTTTATGATACTTATGTTTTGTGGTTCTATAATTCAAAATGATCTCATTGTTTTCCATGCAAGACATTACTGGTCTGCGAAATAAACGGCACTAAGGATATTGCTCAGTACGGAAATGGTTTGGTTTAACATTTATTCAAATGGCAACAAACTTCAAAGTGTGGCTTAGGAACTCCATAATATATATTTTCTATATTTGCAAAGGTATAGGCCTATTTGTTTTCTTTCATTTTAAAGTTGAAAAAACTAGATGAAAATCATATGAACATGTATATTGATTCTAAGTGTTTGAGTAAAGACATTATTGTTTGGTACAGGTTTGTTAATTGAAGGGCAATCATTGAAAAAGTGTACATTAAGCGACTGGTGTAGTGAAAGGCCCCCAGTCCGCCATGTATAACTGAGGGGAGTCGATTAGTGATCAGCCATATGTGACAGGTTTGCTGGATGGGGAATAAGGACCTGGTGGGGTGGGGGTATGGGGTAGGTAGGGTAATGGGGAGCAGTAGGATGGGGAGAGTGACTATTGTAGTTTAGATTTTTCTGTATGATCACTTTCACAGTAGGTTTTCAAGTTACACTGTGTTTGTAAGAGTATTCCCTTCTTCCAATTATTTCCTTATATGTTTTCTTCCACATGTAATCACTCACCAAACAGGTGTTTTAGTTTAGATTTACGTGTTTATATGTTCCTAAGATTTCAGCAA
Organism: Lepidonotus clava; assembly: GCA_936440205.1. Lineage (NCBI taxonomy): Eukaryota > Metazoa > Annelida > Polychaeta > Phyllodocida > Polynoidae > Lepidonotus > Lepidonotus clava. The sequence goes on from OW387134.1 coordinate 22,641,274, forward strand.
ATATTTTAGTTTTTATGTAAAGCATTATACCTTCTAATTAGATAACATCGATATGTTAGCTGTTTTAAAATTTGTTTTTATCTCTCGCTAACTTCAGACTAAAAATCATACAGAAAATCGGAGATTGTTTAGCTTCAATAGGCAGATTTCAAGACCTGCCGTCAAAATGCATTAAGGCAAGCCTTTGATATTATTCTCTCTATCTACATATCTCAAATAGACTATATAGACTGATATAGATTGAAAATCAAGCTGCTGCAATCTCAAACACAATTAAGTCGTTTGCAAACTGATTCTTCGATCGGTTAATATTTGGCACATCGTGGATCACTGACTTAAACTAAGTTTGTGGTTCCACTTGCACTGCTAAACAACAAATACAATTTCTCCCCATCACGATTCATTTACGGTATTTAATATACACCTGCAGATTAATTTAGACGAATGTGTCGACAGGAAAACCTATAGAAAATATGCAAATATTTGCTTTATATCTATCTGTGATGAATGCATTTTTAAACCAATTGCTATGATATGTAGTACATGGCCAAGCCTAAGTAATTTGAGAGCCAAAGTGTCTGTTCCGCCTCCCTCAAGAGTTATCAACACAACAGTTGCTAAGAAGGCCCCTTTAAGTGTATACGCAGTGAAATATCACAGTACAATGTCGTATTATATCCCTGAAGAATCCCTCAAATTAGGAACTTTCCCAGCACTAAGTAGCTTTCGGCTTAAACCGTGGGTAAATTAAATATGTTAGGCATTACTTAAACTGGAACAACTCTATCCCTCTGTTCGCATTAGGGTAGTCAGCCTCTAATTGTGCCAACTAATGGGACGTGAAGGGAACAATGAGGCAAACGCGTTTGTCGGAGTACCTTTTTGTATCTACCTATAATTGGAATTCATCTCAATGCAGGTTCACTAATGACATCCATGGGCTAATTAGAAGTAACTATATGTGCCATAATGAAATGGGAAAATCAACTTATAAAAGGTCATTGTATCACAATGTAACATATACAGCAAAATGTAAGTTCGAACTTATAATTGTACACGGTGCCACCTATATTAAAATTTTGATCTGATTTGGATGAAAAGTTGTTGTTAACGGATATTTAATGAGAATGGTCCGAAAGTTCTGTATCCATAAAAGTAAGAACGATAGAATGTACTAGCTACCCTCCATTGGTCTTCTATTATGCATGTTTTCATCACTTGCAATGGGTTGTCTTTATTTGTTAAATGGCTTGCATTCAGCATCGACTACGCTAATGGGCCTTTGGTTGAGACGTGTTCACCAGCCGAGGCGTAGAGTGATGAGAGAGCTGGCTGATGAATCAGTAAGAGCAAATTGCTGTAAATTGTTCTTTCCATTCTTGCTCCACTGCTTTGGAGTACACAATGGCCGTATTTAAGTCTAGATCCAAAGCAAAAGAAATTGGTATCTTTTTCTAGTATGGTCTGAGTTCCTGTTAATGCTACGAGCAGCAACGACGGATAGGATGTTTGGCATGAGAACACACTTGAAACCTTTACTGAGCACTTGTATTGCACCGTCAGGATGTACAGTAAAATGAACGATGGGTATAATACGGTGTTTAGGCGAAGGTTGACAGAGCCGGCCACCATGGGAAGGGGATATCTCCTACAGTATCCTCCGGCTACGTGTCTGGACTTGGTGTCCCATGTAGCCCCCAAGTGTCCCCTTTTACAGTATACTGTTTATATGTTCAAGTAATTTCTTTAGCTTTAAGTTATAACGCAATGGGTTGGGCTTTGTGAAAAAAAGAAGCAAATAAGGTATTACCTGATTACATGTTCTGTAAACACAACTGAAAAACCAACAACGTATAGATGATAGTCATATATTTGAAATGAATTTATTATTATTAACCTCCGAATTTAATAAAAGATAAAAAGAATCCTTATACGTCGGGAAATAAGGTAAGTGAGGAGGGCGGACACCGAATCACATTAAAATTACCCAAACTCACAACTTATCAACTTGCACAGAGAAGAAATTTTTATCATCCATTCGTTAAGATCACTGCTCTGCAGGAAACCACTCCCATGGCACAAACAGTTGAAAAACGTGTAGCGTCGATAAAAGATGGGGACGACTCGAAATGCTCATGTTATAATCACAAGGCTGAGCGACGCGTAAATTGATGAAATAAGAACAAAACAATGTGGTACGGTAATTCAATCAAAACCATGCACTTCTATTAACTTTACTCAAATTCAGGAGTTAGGTCGTGGTTTTTCTCCAGTCTTCATTCATAATCATCATAATGTTCATCACAGGGAAAATGGAAATATTGGATAACAATATGGAAACGTATTCACATTACGATAAAGGTATCTTGATTACAAAATATGTTCTTGGAATAAAGACAGGTGTGACACATCCCCTTATTATACTGGTAATAGAGGCAAGAAGATGTGGACGAAGGACTGATAAGTCTGACACGTTGGGGCTGTTTCACCATCAAGCCGTCTGGTTCTAATATTCAAAAGTCTCTTTGAATCTTAAACATGCTTAATAGATCTATTCTTTCTCATTTTAGCAACATGCAATCAATACAGGCTAGAAGAAAGACATCCCGAAATGATGCTACAAAGACATCATGGTACTAGTTTGGAAGTGAAAATTACAACTTAGAAAAGTTTTTGAGAACATCGAACAATCTACCAGTTAATGTACAAATTGAAAACATGCCATTTAGAAAAATGATGTTCAAACTGCATTAGAAGATAATCATCAATTTGTATGTAAAAAAAATTTGATCGAATGCTAATCAACTATTGAATGAAATCTACAACTCATTTAATCATTAACCTAACCATGTCTCATCTTACTTCACTTATGTTCAGCTGTTTAGTTCCTTGTATTACTATCTCATATTTTTATGGCAGAGTATGTGTATTGTAAAAAGTAACAGAAAAAGAAAAAAGAAACACGTTCTATATACCAAAATAGAGGAAACAGGGCATGATTGCTAGGGCGTGGCCAGACGCACATGGTGTAAATCTCCCACCCTTATTAGTTTGGTAGCGGGTTTGTTTTTGTGCAAAACAATACTCAATATAATTATAGAGAAGAGCGCCCATTTGGTTTCCTTTCACATATGGGTTAAGCACACAAAAGGTCTTGGTAATACCTAGTTTAAGAGACATTGCAATGAGAGTTAATCCTTTTTGTTATAAATCAACGTTCTAAAACAAAACGACGAAGTCTATTCCCTTGTGTGGGCGTCTTGTCCCACAGCCTACTGAATATATTACTTTTTCTTCATGTGTTGCCTTTGTTTATTACAGGGACTATGCAGTTCAACAAGGCAAACAGGAACCGTCAATTACTGCATATCACCTATTTCTTACCACTTGCTACTTCCAGAACTTGGGTATCCTTTCATGAACACTTTTCAAGTCGACATAGACTGCTTTTATCAAAATTAGCAATTCCCACGAGGTATGCTGCTCCATTCTACCCGTGCCGTATTTACTTAACACAATCAGTTATAGCCCCACTAACATTATGCTATTAAGTCCCTATATAGGAGCTACGGGCCTTGACAATTGATAATAAATTCAGGAGTAGGTCCCCTAGCTGTCTCCCGTGTATAGATAATACAATAACCTTCTTCTCATCCTAGATTCTATACGCAGATCAGGTGCTCCCCCTAGACTGACAAGCGGAATCAGCCGCATGGGACATACGTTTATGTATAACCAAGAGATTTCAGATGGCATACAAATACAGAGGCAGTGGTAAGATTCACTAGCATCTATTGATTACTCCCCATACATACATTTTTTTTAATTAATTGTCATGAATGACAAATACGTTCGAGAAAGTTATATGTTACTTTATATTCTAAACAGGTACAATTGAATCTTGACAGTGTTTCCCCTTCTGCCAGAAATCTAATCATGTGTGCTGTTAACAAACCGACTAACCAACCAAGCATGCTTCATGAGCAGATTATATCCCAAGCTGTACATAGTCTCACCTGTTTCCTTAATTTTGGGTAATCTAGTGTCATTAACTGCTGCACGTTGGGGGTTGGGGACAAACAAAGAAGATCAAAGCCACTGCAGATGTAGCTGAGGCTTGGGTGGTGGAGATCCGACGGGCAAGGAGGAAGAAGTAAGGGGTGGGAGGCACCTGCCGACGGCTATCTCCCTCGGGCAAGTCAATCACCCAGTCCGTCGTTAACGATTAATGTAGCAAGACAATCACATCAAGGCACCTTTGTCACAGCACTCCTAGCGTTCGCGAGTGTTAGAGAAGAGATGTGGTTTGGCCTGCGGGATTGCTATACAACGTATACAGCTGTTGATGTTCCCACCGCCTCCTTAAGAGATAATGATCAATTTCGGAGAGCATTACGTTTCTATGTCAGGTACCGTGCTTTAATAAGGTTTGCTTAATGAGATCTTTCTTCAAGTCACGAGAAGACGGATTGAAAAAGAAATCAGCAAAACAAAGGTAGCCATCCGTTTTTACATTTTATCAAAACTCATACAGATGTCTCAAAATAATGTAAATATTTTCCCTTTTGCGCGCTCAGTTTCTCTGTGCGGAGAAAGTTGGTGAGAATGATGTCGACCAATTCCATTATGTGCCCCTCGTGCTTTGTCGGTGTCGGACGCCCTCTGCAGCTATACATCATTTTGCTCTACTGGTACAGAGGCAACATTGGTCTGACACGCTTGTTATTTCAGCTTAATTCCCCTCCAGGGATTGAATTCAAACCACACCTGTACGGTCGTTGGCACAGCCTAATCCGCTCACACTCTCAGGATGTGTCTGGTGGTACCCGACATTTTCTATGCACTCTATTTCCTACCAACTACCTTGAGGCTAGCAATCACTCACCTCAGAGGGAGCAAGGCGTAAATGTGTTTATTAACTGACTTCTCCAGTTTGGATTAATGTGTCCTGACGGATCCCCATTCTATCTTCGCCCATTTACTTGGTTTCCCTTGGCATTGTGGCTTCACTAACCGTGATTACATTCAGATAATGAGTAGGTAGAAGGGTGGAAAATGATGAAATGGGAGGTTGAGAGTCAGCCGCCCCACTGAAAGAACATGGAAAGGCGTTTGCGATGCACATCAAGGTTCCTACTCAAATATGGGGTAATAATTACAGACGATATCGATAGAACAAATCTGAAAAAAAGTATTTAGAAATCTGTGAAAGCTTTTGGAGACTCATGAACACTGTGTAAATGAGTATGCTGTTGACTACGCTTCAGTACATGAATCTTGTCTATATAGTAGCCACTTCAGTTATCAGTTATGTACCACTAATTACAACAATAAGTTCATGTAACCGTTTATCGAATCACTGACTTGAAAATGTACGTTTCTATGATGCGTTGGTACTAATTGATACTTGATATCAAATTAAATAGATGCAGACACAGGCTGTGACAGATTTCCTTCAAAGCTTATTTCTTTTGGGAGCACATCTCGTATTGCGTAAAGTAGAACTACTAGAGGAATAGAGAAGAGCTATTTGACTTTATCACTCTAACATCCAGATTGTAATGTGTGGATGAAGACAGGAATGATGCACCTACGACGCCAAGCTTGTACAATCAGGTTTTTACTTTCCTAAATGTAAATTGTAGGCCTATCAATTCTCAACCAGAACTCGGTTTTGCTATACAGTAATAGTGCACCCGTGGGGAAAGACTCGCCTCTATTAAGCCTTGCTTTTGTGTGTAGAAAATGTATTCTCAGAGAAACTGACTTACAGCCGGTATCTGATAGCTTAATGTTTGATGCTAAGTTCTTATCTGTCTCGCTCTGGCTTCACTGTATAGTGTAATATATTAAATAGACCTCCTCTACAAGAACCATTCTTACGAACAGAAATATCAAATAGGCCCTGTAGAAGAGGTCTTAAGAATACTGGAAGGGCTATGCCAATATTTCAATCAGAAAAAACGTTACAGTAACTTTCACATGAAAAGGTCAGACATACAAAAAGTGGTAAACTTTGGCTGCACTTGATACTTTTCGTCATAAAATACATTTATTTCCACTTTTTATGACTTGGACATGCAAGAAAACCTGTTGATGCAGAAGGATGTTTATGAAATGAAGGAAGCTCTGCTCAATAAAAGAAGAAATCATTTTAATAGCTGTACATGAATACTTACATGAATATTTCTATTATCATCGCTACAATACGAAAAAAATACTTTTCACTGTTAATGATCTGGATCTAGTAAAGAAATCGCAAACAAAATTATTATGTATCTATATCGCAGTTGAATTGCATAGTGTGCAGATCAGTGTGATTTAGACAGCTGCAATAATGTTCCAAAATCTTAGATTACAACGTGAAAATTTCAGTAATTTGAAGGTGTGTTCACATGCGATTTGAGAGCATGTCTGATCATTGTGGCAAAAATACCTGCGATTTGACCATTCACCGGTCTTTTTTAAGTTGCAAAGGTTTAAAATCACAAGTGCAGGAAAATGTTACGTGGTGATTATTTTTTCACATAGTAAGTCAAACCGAAATGTTTCAGCCTTTGCATTCATTTTGTTCTTCTTTTGCGAAATATGTAGAAAGTGGAACATAGTTTGCAGATGTTTTCCTGTGATGTAGGGCCTAATTGCGATCCTGTACCTACTTTGCCTGCATTTGTGTACTCCTAAGTCCCCCTCAACTGTCATTCAAAACCTGCGATTTGAACATTCACAAGGTACTGAATCGCAACCCCCAAGTATCGCATAGTATGCCACAGGCTTAATTAAGGCTAGGAACCACACAAAGTGCTAGTGAGACCTATTTAGGCAGACTGATGACCCGTACGTTCTATGAACAACAAAAGACTAAGGCATCCTTTAAATATTGTATACTGCGTTTGAAATGCCTAGGCAAAGCTTCACATGTGCTTCTCTATAAATATCTCAAGCTGGGCTCGTATATCATAGTTTATACACATAAATATTGTGAAGACGCCCAATGGTCATTCTGCGAGAGGGTGAGAAGAGTTACAAGGCTATATATCTTTCCTTTCTGAATTAAACGGGGGTTTAAAGTAGTTTCTATGGACAACAAAGGACCTAATTAGCCCTGCCTGAATGAATTTGAAGGGACGAGAACTCGCCAAGTTAATTGCCTTTCTTGAAACATGATTTATGCCGAATCTGGCGCTACATGAAAGAGCTAATCAAGGAACCGGCTCTGATCCTTCCTATTACGATACTTCATTTCTCCCAGGCCAACATGCAATATTTTCATGCCCGCCCTTGGGGCTCCAGTCACCTCGCCAAAGTAGGAATGTCAGCATTTCTTCGTGAATCTGGAAAGAGTCGATAAACACAGGCCCAGATAACCCAATGACCGCGGTTTTACCTGTGCAGGGGTGGTCAACTGCGGTACAACCGCCCAGGCACCTGGGGCGTGTTAAGGGGTATTCCAGTTTACGACTTGGGCTGCAATATGGCGATGTCGCAAGGAAATCGCACATAGGGCCTATTACAGATACAATACTATGTTACACATATGACACATGCTCCAAATTGTCATTTTAAATCATATTATCACTCTTGTATGCAAATTTGTCTATCACATAGTCTAATCATGCTGATATTGCAGCCCATGCAATGTGATGACGTCGCAAGGAAATCGCACAATATGACATATTACAGATACTGTTCTATGTTACACATATGACACATGCTCCAAATTGTCATTTTTAATCATTTTATCAATCTTGTATGCAAATCTGTCTTTTATATAGTCATATCCTGCTGATATTGCAGCCCATGTCGTGTAGTGGAATATCCCCTTTAAGGCCCTATTACACTACACGACTTGAGCTGCGATATTCACACAATATGTTGATATTAAAGATAAATTTGCATGAAGCATCAATATAATTATTAAAATTTGGCAATTTGGAGCTTGTTACATATGTGTCACAAAGAATCTTGTCTCTAATATGTATCGTTTCTCTATCAAATCGCAGCTCATGTCGTGTAGTGTAATAGGGCCTTAAGGGCTGTACCGTCCCGGGGCTTCCCATTGGCCGGTCGTGTTTGTTGCCGTTGTTCGTGAGGAAAATGCCAATTCAGTTGGCGGAAATAACGTGATGTTGGTCCAGAAGGTACCCGACATGTCACGTACAGCCCCTGCGCTTACGGCTTAGAGGAGATATAGAGGATGTCTCACTGTATATAGTCTCTTCATGTATGCCGGCCAATATGCTGAATGCAGATTCTCAAATTCGGCGAGAGGATGAAGAGGCCGTCGGGATGATGTCACTTCTTGTCTTTGAGCATCCACACAGAATGCGATTCGCGGTAAAATCTGTTTCACAAAATCATTCTTTTCCCAAATATGCCATACTTGCACTCTTAGATAACTATGTTTGGAATGAATATACGTTAGGGCATTAACAAACGCTGGGGGTTTCTAAAACTTCCTAATAATTATGATAAAATGTATGTAGCTATCAGTTCCAAGACGATGCCATGATTCTATACAGGCCTACATAGAAACCCTGGGAGGTTGTTGAAAATTAAGAAAATATGTCAAACAAAATCCCAAAACGTTGAACTACAAGAAATTAAAATGTAACTGATCATCCGATTACCTTGTGAAGATTACAACATAAATCGTTTTAATTTGAGCTTCAGCCTTAAGTGTGCATTAAAAGGATTTTTTAAAATCAAAATGGTGGGGAGTCGTCTTCAGTGCAGGGGGAGAAGTGTCGGCGAACTGAATAAGCTTAATGCCTATATTCCACATGCCAACTTTGCTGCCGAATTTTAAAATCAACAGTGAAAATAAAGGTCAACTGGAGATGTGTTTTATGTAAATAGAAAGGTCTAACGAATCCCTTTTGAATGGTGTATAGGGTATAGGTTTTCGTGTTATATTCCTAAAGAAACATCAAGCACATACAAAACCGGCAGCATCAATTTCGGTGTGTGGAATACAGGTTTAAGGCCTAAGTGAATGTTGTTTTTATTCAACTAGTAATGTGACGCTTAGCCTTAAAGAAGTTTTGTTGTGTTTTCTTAGGCAAAATGGAAATTGTAAGCTACGTACATTGATTTTTCCTGAAAATATCCTTTAATGTTTTCTTTGTTGTACCTATCTCTTCCCCATCCTCTCTCCTTTGTCCTGTCTTCTCTCTTCCCCTCCAAGTTCCCCCTCCTTCTTTTATTCGCTCCCCCTTTTCTGTGGCAAAATATGGCACGGTGAGCTTCTTAGGTACAATAGAAAATACACAGAATAGCTTGAATGGAGATACTTCCGTAAATTTATAGAGAAAATACATCAATACCCATCTCCAGCTATTTTAGAGGAAGAATTGGATTCAGAGCTCTACTGGCCAAGTTTACACGGTGACCCCTATTCCTTATACTGAAAATGATAGCTTATAGCCTTCTACACAACATGTGTATCAATTTAAAAGTTTACTAGATTGTTATTAATTCTTGCACATCTTAATTTCCATATTGTCACAGTCAGTGAGAAGATTGAGGCTGTCTGTTTCACTTGCCCAACCCTATATTACTATTATTATTTACCTCTATGGTTGTGTTATCTAGTTAATAAAAAAGTGTTAAGAACGTGGATTATATTGTGTTATAACATCGCGTTTTCCTCATGTTTGCAAAACCAACACATGATCAAACTGATATAACTGAAGATTTCCATGGTGACCTCTTCCCTTTTGCTCTTCTTTTTGGAATATTTGGAGGTATATCTTGAATATTGATTCTACATGAACTGCACCTAGTTATGATCACAAACCCATCTTTAAGTTAAGCCATAGGCAGATGTTTCGGGACGTTTGACAATTATTTGAGCTTGATCACCATATTTCTCTTCAAATAAATCTCACCTTGATTTAATGACATTTATGACTAATGATAATATATTTCTGTTAATATCTTAAAAGACTAATTATTTGTTATAATATCATCCTTTATTGTAAAGTTAGTCTTAAAACGTTCATTACATTAACGTGACATTGATAAAGATGTTAGAGCTGATTTTGTTGAATAAGGTGATTTTCTGAGATTCCACCACTTCCAGGACCAGACACAAGCATTGGCGACATGGGCTGTGTCCACAACTCGGGTCAGTGGGCGGTCCACCCCAGTGAACGTTTAGAGTGCCTACCTCTAGGGACAAGCACAGGTTCTTTGATCGATTGACTGGTGCACGCTAACAGTACTCGGTGTCAATAGATAAGCCTTTACCGAATTTTCAAAGAACAGGGTTTAAATAATGCGAGTAAAACAACTGCAAAACAGTTTGAATCCGAAGCAAAATATATCTATAAAGCTGGTATATGTAACAACATGATCAGAGTATGAAGTGTCAGTTCTATTCCACTGTATCCCTGAAACCCTGTTTGCCATTTTCCCCTCTTCTTTCCCCCTTTTACCCATTTATCATAATCAAAATTAAATGTACATGTAATGACCATTTTACCCCGCATTTTACAAACAGGGTTACAGGGATACAGTGGAATAGAACTGACGCTTCATACCCTGCTCCAACATGTATATACCAGTAAATTTTGTATTCATTGTATGAATATTATATTAATTCCCTAATTAGTATTAACTGTTGCCCACCAGCTTGGAAGTTGGGATTGATATAGTTACCTTTACAACGGTAAATTTGTAGTATATCTAATTTCATCTTTAGCTGAGAAACAGGCCCATGGATTTCCAATGAATATGCCTCTTGAAGATGTATCTAGAATAAAGATATTCATTGGATTTATGAATTGAGTGATATAATTTTTGGTCAGCTATATTTGAAATACAAAACGCCCATGATATATTATGCTGCCATACGATTTGTTCCGTATGCACTCAAATCCTTCTGATAGCCTTGAATAATAGCCATATGGCAGTTATAGTACTTCTCCCGACAGCTTTAAGACAGTTCCTTAAGACTTGTTCCGTGTACACTCAAATGCTTTTGATAGCGTTGAGCATATGGTCGATTATCACCAATTGTGACCACAGGGGGGTAAATGTGCCAAAAATGAAAATTTGTTCACATATTGATAAAACTTCTAGGGAATGTTGCTAAGACCATTATTGATATTCCCTGCAAGTTGGGAACACTAATATCCATAATTTATTGATTTATGGCAAAGTTTTACCTGACACCCAAGAAGAGTGAAGCAGTACAGAGACATGAAAAATCCAATTTTGTAAAAGTCTTAATTTTTCTCTAAATCTCAAGGGGAACAATAAAAACATTTATGCATGTAGGGATGGGTGTTCTTGACAACATAGGTACCTTTTTTTGTTTAATTAGATAATTCTTTCCAACTTTGGGGTTTATTGAAAATGTCAAATTTTGCTCAAAATGGTGAAGCTGGATTTTTTGAAGTTCTTTTTAAACTCATAAAAAAATAGGAAACTTGAAAAAAAAAAAAATTACTCTAGTGTATTCATCTCACCTAGTACAAAGGAATCGTACAAGTTTTTTTTCAATTTTGGCTGTATTTTCTTGTAATTTAAAGGAATTTAGCCCATCTCTGTACTGCTTCACTCTTTAGCCCATGAAGCCTGAAAGCCATGAAAACTGAGTGGTGGAAGGCACATTTTTTATCGCCTCTTATCAATTCAGATCTTATTTTTATAATTATTTTTCCTGCATTAATGTCTAGCTTTTTTCACATTTTCACCATTTTTCACGTTTTTGCCCATTAAATTATCAAAATATTCGGGAATTTTGGCCCTTTTCATGCTTTTCACCTAATGAAAAGCCCATTTTTCGCGTCTTCGGAAAGCCATAAAAATGGGAAAATTCATAATTAGCGGGAAATAATCGGCCAAATCGTAGGTATCACCTCTGGTAACGCAACACCAACCGGAAAAAACACAAATTGTTGCCGTAAACTTGTATAATTTCCATGGTTACGGAATCTCTGTACTGCTTCATGCATCTCTGTACTGCTTCACTCTGCCAGCTGTGGCAACGGAACTAGTCTCTCTGGTTTCAATGCCCGTTTTCTGCAAATATCCCCTTATTTTAGTTGTTTTTCCTGCATTAATGTCTAGCTTTTTTCACATTTTCACCATTTTTCACGTTTTTGCCCATTAAATTATCAAAATATTCGGGAATTTTGGCCCTTTTCATGCTTTTCACCTAATGAAAAGCCCATTTTTCGCGTCTTCGGAAAGCCATAAAAATGGGAAAATTCATAATTAGCGGGAAATAATCAGCCAAATCGTAGGTATCACCTCTGGTAACGCAACACCAACCGGAAAAAACACAAATAATTATTGCCGTAAACTTGTATAATTTCCATGGTTACGGAATCTCTGTACTGCTTCATGCATCTCTGTACTGCTTCACTCTGCCAGCTGTGGCAACGGAACTAGTCTCTCTGGTTTCAATGCCCGTTTTCTGCAAATATCCCCTTATTTTAGTTGTTTTTCCTGCATTAATGTCTAGCTTTTTTCATATTTTCACCATTTTTCACGTTTTTGCCCATTAAATTATCAAAATATTCGGGAATTTTGGCCCTTTTCATGCTTTTCACCTAATGAAAAGCCCATTTTTCGCGTCTTCGGAAAGCCATAAAAATGGGAAAATTCATAATTAGCGGGAAATAATCGGCCAAATCGTAGGTATCACCTCTGGTAACGCAACACCAACCGGAAAAAACACAAATTATTGCCGTAAACTTGTATAATTTCCATGGTTACGGAATCTCTGTACTGCTTCATGCATCTCTGTACTGCTTCACTCTGCCAGCTGTGGCAACGGAACTAGTCTCTCTGGTTTCAATGCCCGTTTTCTGCAAATATCCCCTTATTTTAGTTGTTTTTCCTGCATTAATGTCTAGCTTTTTTCACATTTTCACCATTTTTCACGTTTTTGCCCATTAAATTATCAAAATATTCGGGAATTTTGGCCCTTTTCATGCTTTTCACCTAATGAAAAGCCCATTTTTCGCGTCTTCAGAAAGCCATAAAAATGGGAAAATTCATAATTAGCGGGAAATAATCGGCCAAATCGTAGGTATCACCTCTGGTAACGCAACACCAACCGGAAAAAACACAAATTGTTGCCGTAAACTTGTATAATTTCCATGGTTACGGAATCTCTGTACTGCTTCATGCATCTCTGTACTGCTTCACTCTGCCAGCTGTGGCAACGGAACTAGTCTCTCTATCGTTTCAAAGCCCGTTTTCCGCAAATATCCCCTTATTTTAGTTGTTTTTCCTGCATTAATGTCTAGCTTTTTTCATATTTTCACCATTTTTCACGTTTTTGCCCATTAAATTATCAAAATATTCGGGAATTATGGCCCTTTTCATGCTTTTCACCTAATGAAAAGCCCATTTTTCGCGTCTTCAGAAAGCCATAAAAATGGGAAAATTCATAATTAGCGGGAAATAATCGGCCAAATCGTAGGTATCACCTCTGGTAACGCAACACCAACCGGAAAAAACACAAATTGTTGCCGTAAACTTGTATAATTTCCATGGTTACGGAATCTCTGTACTGCTTCATGCATCTCTGTACTGCTTCACTCTGCCAGCTGTGGCAACGGAACTAGTCTCTCTATCGTTTCAATGCCCGTTTTCCGCAAATATCCCATTATTTTAGTTGTTTTTCCTGCATTAATGTCTAGCTTTTTTCATATTTTCACCATTTTTCACGTTTTTGCCCATTAAATTATCAAAATATTCGGGCCTTTGTTTACTGATCAATAACATTCCAAATATTTGGAGAATTTAAAAAATTCCTAAATTTTCATATACCTTTAGGGTAAGGGAAACATCTCAGAAACTATATATAAAATTTATCTTTTTGAGATACGATCTTATATTATTCAGCCACCAATTATATAATTATATAATTAAGCTCAAAACACAGACTAATGCATCTTAAATAACAAGAGGAATAATTTAATTCAATAAATAATCAGGTTTTTCTGTACAATAATTGGTAATTTACACAAAAAGGGAATATCCAGAAGCATCCTGTGCTGTTACGTTAAATATTAAAAGCGTTGCCGTACACATACATGAAGTGAGTGTACGGCTATACATTTAAACCCATCAACACAGACCTACCAATATATTACGTCGCCGTACACATGAATCATGGGTTAAACTTCAATATACATGTAGTGAGTGTACGGCAATGAATTTTCATAAGAACTGCGATCATATTTACATGGCATTGAGTAGCCTGTGATATATACACACAAATGCAATATATTGCTACAAATGCTTTAGCGTTAAATATTAAAAGCGTTGCCGTACACATATAATATATGTTAGCATTTACACAAAGTGAGTGTACGGCTATACATTTAAACCCATCAACACAGACCTACCAATATATTACGTCGCCGTACACATGAATCATGGGTTAAACTTCAATATACATGTAGTGAGTGTACGGCAATGAATTTTCATAAGAACTGCGATCATATTTACATGGCATTGAGTAGCCTGTGATATATACAAATGCAAAATAATGATTTCATCTACAAATGCTGCTACTTTTATAATATTTACAATTAGTATCATAGGAAATAAGTGTACGGCTATGCATTTAAAGCCATTGACACATACCTACCAATATATATAATGAATGTGACATGGTTTTAATTGGGCTAATGCGTCCGAAATAAAGAAATTGCAATGGCAGATGCCTAGAGCGCATTCCTCACGAACACTTTGCATACAATTATTGGCTCTCTATACATGTTGCCAAACAGCACGTGATATCAGCTAAAAATCAAAAGTGTCATCGTACACATAATGAAATATGAGAGGTTATCATAGACAAGGTTTGGGTGTACAGCAACGGATTTAATTAATTTCAATTAGCTCCACTTCATACTTTACATATATACAATGCGAGATAAAGTATCCGGCATTAAATTATTGTCTGTATAGTGGAGTACCAGGTATGAGCAATGTCATGCAGGTTGGGTTAGTACGGATTCTTTTTCTAAACACCTGGGTATTAACAGTGAAAATGCTGACACTATGGCCCTTAAGTTGGCTCAGCCATACTTCTATTCCCTGTACTAGTGGCCATAGTTCAAGTTCATTAATATAAGACTTGTCATAGATAATGTCTGATGCAGCAGATATTACACGATAACACTTTGTATACATCACAAGTACATGTGTACAGCAATGGTTTTAATTACGTAGTATGTATGAGTAAAGGTGAGAAATAACTATGATCAGTACAGGATCTTCTGCGCATATGAATTTATCACAAGTATCTAAGTGTACGGCAATGGTTCTAATAGTTTGTAAGAACTCTAGTGTTAAAGATGTGTACGGCATCGTATTTTTCTATTTTGAATTATTTTCTCTTTTAAATAGGTGTACGGCGTCGTATTTTCATTCTTGCATTAGATGCTGTACAATAAGGTAAATATGCCGATTTTATCTTTGTTGCCGAATGATGAGCACAGGATCTTCTGCGCATATGAATTTATCACAAGTATGTAAGTGTACGGCAATGGTTCTAATAGTTTGTAAGAACACTAGTGTTAAAGATGTGTACGGCATCGTATTTTTCTATTTTGAATTATTTTCTTTTTTAAATAGGTGTACGGCGTCGTATTTTCTTTCTTGAATAAGATGTTAGATAACATTAGGTAAGTGTACGGCGTCGTTTTTTTTGCGTTAGATAAATAAATACATGTACGCGGATCATATTTACAAACGTACAGCTGTGGCAATAAATAGTTGATGATATATATATAAGGTGATGATGTTTGTACATGTATGAGAACTGAAGTGCTACTATTACTATTAGAGGCCCCGTAGCTAGGGCAAATGAAAAATAACTTCTAACTACTACCATTCCAAATATAAGGCCCCTGTAGCTGGAGCAAATGAAAAATAACAACTGAAGTGCTACTATTACTATTAGAGGCCCGGTAGCTGGGGCAAATTAAAAATAACTGCTACTATCACTTTTTGAGGCCCGGTAGCGGGGCAAATGAAAAATAACAGCAGCGGCGACACATTTACAGGAGGGAAAACCGGTGCTCGACCTCCCGCTGGTCCTTCTCCTGCAACCTGTAGAGAGTCGGGGAGACCTGGACCGGAGGAGAGATGTAGGCGAGGACTCCAGCCCGGTGGACTCGGCCCTCTTCCCTTTTGCCCCACTTCCACTTTCCTCTGGATGGGGTCATGAAGCTGATCAACAGCTCCTCCCAATCATGGCCAGTGATAACCACGGGGTACCATCTGGAACCCCATGTCACCACGGCATGATTGCCAATGGCAGTCATCTGACGCCATATGACCCTGTTGGGTGCATCAGGGCTTTGGGCCTCGTCCTGTGAGCGCACAAGCTGCGCCAGGGGGATGTCGTCCTCCTCCTCAAACTCCTCCTGGTCCGTCTCCTCCTCGACCTCCACAACCTGAGGAGCCTGCACCTTCGACCAACCAGGACACAGCGGGTGGAACTGGCTGTTATTCCAACAGCAGTAATCGAAACACGAGGTTTCCCTGATGTAGAGGTCACCGCTGCTTGTGGGGGCGAGGGCATGCACCTTCATAATTCCCTTGACGGGAACTAGCTGCCACTGCGCCTCAACCTCCTCCCGGGTGGACGCAATCATCTCCTCGGTCACGTGGATCAGTGTGATCTTGGTCGCACGGGTCCTGATGCGCTCGACGAACTCCTTCGCCGTGCGCAGTGGCAAGCCCCCTGTTGCCAGGTTCGTCGCCATTGTTTTCAGAGACCCGCCGACTCCATCACACGGGCCCTTCCCGTGCCCCGCCTCAAGCCACGTCCATGTGGCATTCGCACCGAAGCGGGCCGGGAACTGCCGGACCCCAGCCACAACCGTCTTGTTGCGGTACTGGGACGTCGGACCGTCAGAGATAAAATGCACCCATTCCAGGAGGGGAAGTTCTTGGCGCAGGGCCTCCATCAAGGGAGCGATGAAGGCGAAAGTTGTCGGGGCTGTGTGGGACAGCTCGTCCGTCACACCCACGAACGACTTCGTGAAGACCGTGGCGTGACCAGGCTTCCGGAAGTACACCACAATGGGCATCAAGGCGATCTGCCGGTTGTCGAAGAACACCGAGGCGGGTTCTTTCCTGAACTTAACCTCCCAGTTCTCGGAGTAGTCCAGTTGAACCACGGCCTCGGTTCCTTCGTGCAACCCATCCTTGAGCCGACGGATCTCCCGGAACTGGGTCGTGAGCCGCTGCATGTGCTCACGATGGGGACCCATCAGACCCAGGAACATTGTGGTGAAGCTGTCGGTGGGTGCCTCTAGGTCGGTCAGCCGCGTCTTTACGATCATGGAGCCGTCGCGGGCGGGGACGTTGGCCCTTCGCCACTGTTGGAACCGCACCACATCTTTCTGCAGCCCCTCCAACTTTCGTTTTATGTCCTCGTCCTCCAAGAGGGCCAGCGATTTGGGGGAGTGGGACAGCACCCCTGATGCCTGGGACATCAGGACCAGGTTGGCGCACCGAGGGCAGAGGCAGACGTCCCTGGTGGCGTACTTGATGAGGCGCACACCCTCCGGCCTGTACCTGCAGAAGGTCAGCAGGGAGATATCAGAGTTGCACTGCTCCTGGTATCTTGAATGCAGGCTGCTGAGGGTGTCCAGGAGGGTGTACGCCTGTATCCCCTTCTTGCTGGCCCTCTGGGATGGCAGTTCCGCGGCGTTTTCTGGCCGGGTCATAAATGACCCGACAGCTGCCTTCACCGCTGCTGCTGCCATCTTCCTCTTTGTTGCCGGCGGCCGCTGGGTCTTTCTAAGGTATTTGCGTGAGATGTCGACCACCTCCCCAAGGGCCTTCGCTGTCCCCCGCAGCTGCTTCCGGTCGAAAACAGTGCGCTTCACCTCCCGAGGGGCGTTGCGCACGTTCTCGACCGTCAGCGTGTACGGGAGAATCTTGCGGACCCGCTCCTTGGTGGGGGTCACGCTTAGGCCCTTCTGCAGGAGGTGGATCGCTTGTGCCTGTTGAACATACAATACATTCTTTCATTACACAATAGGAATTATCGGACAAAGTGTACGGCATCGCATTTACCGCGCATACCTTAATACGATTCAATGTGTACGGCATCGCATTTACCGCGCATACCTTAATACGATTCAATGTGTACGGCAATG
Organism: Lepidonotus clava; assembly: GCA_936440205.1. NCBI lineage: Eukaryota > Metazoa > Annelida > Polychaeta > Phyllodocida > Polynoidae > Lepidonotus > Lepidonotus clava. Next base: position 22,659,423 of record OW387134.1, read on the forward strand.
CATTTACCGAGTTCAGTTTCTAACTAGGGATAAAGTGTACGGCATCGCATTTACCGCGCATACCTTAATACGATTCAATGTGTACGGCAATGCATTTACCGAGTTCAGCTTCTAACTAGGGATAAAGTGTACGGCATCGCATTTACCGCGCATACCTTAATACGATTCAATGTGTACGGCAATGCATTCACCGAGTTCAGCTTCTAACTAGGGATGAAGTGTACGGAATCGCATTTACCGCGCATACCATATATAACAATTTTAAGCAATGCATTTACCGAGTTTAACTGATTACAATTGCATATGACATGTATACACATATCACATTACAATGTGATTTTTCTACTGCCAAACTAATGTACCTGGGCCGCCGGCGCATCAAGCTCGGCAGCTGCGTGCGCGGGAGGCGTGGCTGGTACCTCCTGGTCCCGAACGCCACGGCGTCCCAGCGCTTCCGCCAGCTGCCTCTTGAGGTCCTCTACCTCCTTGTCCCTCGCAGCCAGGGTAGCTTGGGTCCTCTTCAGTGTGTCTTTTGTAGTCTCAAGCTCCCGCTTGAGCGACCGCGCCTTGGGTTGACGGCTAAAGCTAGGAAGAGTCACCACCAACCTGGAAAACATTGGAAGGTAAATTTGCTCATCAACTGTATTATATCATTGTAAACTGATTAACTCTTTCTCAGGTGTCTTCTGCTCATTCTATGACACTGAGATTCAACATAGGTTGTGTACCTTAAAACGATTCAATGTGTACGGCAATGCATTTACCGAGTTCAACTGATAACTACAGACAAAGTGTACGGCATCGTAACTACTGCGCAATTGAATGTGTACGGCATTGAATTTACCGGATTTAGCTAGTAGTGACTGCACACACACACATATAAAATATATATTTATCTTAAGATGTACAATTAACATGTATACCCAAACTTACTTTTCAGGCTCTTTGGCTGCTTGCCGTCGAACCCTTGGCGCGATCGCAATCGGGGCCACAACTTCCCCGGCAATCCTGCCTGATGTCCGCAGAGCCTCAGCTGCGGCAGGTGCGGGGACATCATTAGGAGGAGGGACGTCAGCGGGCTTCCGCTTGTAAGGCTTCCCCTGGGCGTTCAGGCCTTGTTCCCCTTGAAAAATTAATGAAAAGATAAGATGGTCAGATTATAAGATATTAATTTGTCAAGTGGTGAAAAATGCATTACGGTATACATTTCATTGATATAATAAAATATTAATCTAATGTTAATCCAACACAATGTAAAAATGTTATGGCATTGAGCTGTTCCTGGTTACTTACGCCATCGTTGCCTAGTCCGCTCCAGGGATTCCCTCCTCCTTCGCAGCCGCTCCTCTTTCTGTTCCTTAGGCACTTTTTTTTTCTTGCCCTTGTTGGCATCTCGATGTTTCTGTAAGGTTCAAGACAAGTATAACTGCACTGCAGTTTGAAAGTATGAGCTGTGCAGTGACATATTTAGAAGATGTTCAGCACTTCATAAATATACTACAAAAATGTACAGCTTGTTCAGTATAAAAATTGCACAATCTTTTTTGTGCATGTGATTAAGTCAAGCAATGTTAATGGATTCAACTGTTACCTTAGCACGCACAACAGCAGCTGCCTGCACATCAGGATTGGTCCTGTAGTTGACCTGATATTGCCGGTTCCGTTCTTTTTTTTCTTCTTGAGTGTAATCTTGCTCGAGCTCGTCCATGATGAATGCTGTAGAAGACAAATTATCAGTATATGGAATATGTATTGAAAACCTGTATGGCATCGCATATATCATCTATTGATGTGGGGAAATGTGTACGGCAATGCATTTATGAAAAAGATATGTCGCGCCAAAGAAAAGCTGTACGGCGTCGCATATACTTGGGGGGGGGGGGGGGGGGGGGGAAATGTGTACGGCAATGCATTTATAAAAAAGTACGGCGTCGCATATACTTTGGGGGGGAAATGTGTACGGCAATGCATTTATAAAAAACGATATGTCGCGCCATAGAAAAGCTGTACGGCATCGCATATATCATCTATTGATGTGAGGAAATGTGTACGGCAATGCATTTATGAAAAAGATATGTCGCGCCATAGAAAAGCTGTACGGCGTCGCATATACTTTGGGGGGGAAATGTGTACGGCAATGCATTTATGAAAAAGATTTGTCGCGCCATAGAAAAGCTGTACGGCATCGCATATACTTTGGGAAATGTGTACGGCAACGCATTTATGAAATAGATATGTCGTGGCCTGGAATACCTGTACGGCATGGCATATATCATCTTTTGATGTGTAGGGAACTGTGTACTGCAATGAAATATATATGCTTGTTGATTTAGTTAATTGATCTACGAGGCTTCGGAATTTCTAGATAAGTAAAGATATTTTTAAAAAAAAGAAAAATATGGTGACCAAATATATATTTACCATGTGGTGTTAAGGAAAATGTGCACGCCTATGCACTTACACATTTATTTTTCATATGTTTAACTACTTTGCCGACGCCTTGGTTGTTATATTGCTTTCACATGAAATAAAAATTATTACTTGTGTTACATTACATTGATTCTGGCATTCTGTTCGGATTCTTACTTTGTGTTGTCTTGTCTTACATAGGACATACAAAACTGGACGACAGTATACTGAAAAAATAAAAACTTTATTCAAGATCCCGGGTCGTCACCTCCTCGCTCGGCACTACGTGCGGATGACCGAGAAGAGTGGGTGGAAGTCGCCGGGTCTAGGGCTGACCCTGGGCCGCCTGAAAACCATCAAACCCGGGGACTCCCACCCACTCAACTCGGCCCGTAACCGGGTGCAGTGCCGGGCGAGAAGGGGCGACCCCCTCCGCCACTCCTGTCTCCTCTTCCTCCGTCGTTCCCTCCTCCAACTCCCAATCCTCCACCTCTTCACGTCCCTTCTCACTACTCTGCACCTCCTCAATCTCCTTCTGCCCCTCTTCCTCCGTCGTCTCCTCCTCCATCTCCCACTCCTCTACTACCTCCTCCTCCACTCTGTCCTCAACTCCTCTCTCCTCCTCCACTCTCTCCTCGACTACCTCCTCCTCCACTCTGTCCTCAACTCCTCTCTCCTCCTCCACTCTCTCCTCGACTCCCTCCTCCTCCACTCTGTCCTCAACTCCTCTCTCCTCCTCCACTCTCTCCTCGACTACCTCCTCCTCCACTCTGTCCTCAACTCCTCTCTCCTCCTCCACTCTCTCCTCGACTCCCTCCTCCTCCACTCTGTCCTCAACTCCTCTCTCCTCCTCCACTCTCTCCTCGACTCCCTCCTCCTCCACTCCGTCCTCCACGACTCCCTCCTCCTCACTCTCCTCCCTAAACTGCAGAGGGCGGATTGGCCTCCACAGCAGCGGCGAGGCCGGAAGTGATGAGGACTGGGGAGGTTCGAACTCCTCCCCAGAGCTCACCACGTCCGACCCCACCGCTGCATGCAGGGCTGTCCACCTCTGTGCCGCCGCTGTCGCCGCCCTCCTCACCGGCCTCGGCTCCCTGACCACCTCCTCCATGTCCGTGTCCGTCTCACTGGCGGTCTCCTCCTGGGGGGTCTGTCTCCAGTTGGCGAAGCTAGGCGATGCCGGTTGAGGAACAAATTCCTCCCCCGACGTCGCCTGGTCCGACCCCACCTCGGCGTGGAGGGCGACCAGCCTCTGGGTTGCCAGAACCGCAGACTCTCGTGGCGGCGGCCTCACCCTCTCCTCCTCCTCCTCGTACTCTCGTGCTCTGTCCAAATAAAGTACAAGTGATATAGATAGGGAAACATATATATACGAAGAAGTAAAACCAAACTATTTAATATACAGTGCCGTACACTCTTCTAGTATTGAATATTTATTGCCGCACACTTTAAAAGGACTTTATATGCAACGCCGTACAGAATTTTAAAGTTTACTATAGTGTCATTTAATATTCGACATATATATTTTACTTTTGAAGGATTTTACGATATAGAAAACTGTACCTCTACTTATTAAATAAGTGACAGGCTACTTTACGACATAGAAATATAGCACTTTGGTCATTTCCCACTAGTTACTGCAATATTGGATGCACATGCACTTACCTAAAGGGGGGGACCTCCCTGTCTTGGGCCCGCTGTGCCCCGCGCCGGAGCCCACGCTGGCCACCACGCTGGCCACCACGCCGCCCGCCCTGGTGGGCGTCCTGGAAAACCTGAGCGGGGACAGCAGGCTGCTGGCCCCCGTCGTCCTGGTCGTCCTCCTGGGCGGGGGCAGCGACCTCCTGGCCCTGGTCGTCCTCCTGGGCGGGGGCAGCGACCTCCTGGCCCTGGTCGTCCTCCTGGGCGGGGGCAGCGACCTCCTGGCCCTGGTCGTCCTCCTGGGCGGGGGCAGCGACCTCCTGGCCCTGGTCGTCCTCCTGGGCAGGAACACAGGGATGTAAGTCAAGGTTAATGAAAAAATCTGAAACCCCAGATAGAAAATTTAGAATAATCTTAAAATGCCATAAAACGTCATGTAAGGAATTCCGTTTGAAAATTATTATTTGAGGTGATGATGTGAAAAAATCTGAAATCAGATTAAAATCTGAAAACTTACATCCCTGGGAACAGCCGGCTGCTGGTCCCCGTCGTCCTCCTGGGCGGGCACAGCAGGCTGCTGGCCGCCCCTCTGGCCCCTGCGGCCACGCGCCCTGCGGCCACCACGGCCACCACGGCCACCCCTGCCACCACGGCCACCCCTGCCACCACGGCCACCCCTGCCGCCGCGCCCTCGACCTCGACCTGGCGGACGGCCCCGCGGGCGTCGGCCATCCGGGTAGCCCGCGGCCACGTTCTGGGCCTCTCGACGGTCCCTGGCCGTCTCGTTCCGTCGTAGCCTGTCTAAGTCGAGTTGCTGGACGGTCCGGTAGAGTTCGCGGAGGGGCGGCGGCCGCAACCCCAGCGTGTACTCTTCACGGATTCTCTGCAAGAGCGAGAATAAATGTTAAAACTACAGAGTGAAATAACAAGCAGTTAATATTACTTTTTTTTAAGCATATGATTATGGTTTTTGTTGTCATGTTAGGAACCTTTGCTTTTGATTGTAGCTCTAAGATTGGGTTCTTACATTTGCAATTTACGGGGGTTTGGCAAATAGTAATACTTACTCTCGACCGCAGCCGGTTATGGAGCAGCTGCTGCTCCTGCGTCCTCCGTACGCGCTGCCTTCGCGGTGGCATCGTGTGGTGCTGGACTTGGGAAAAGCTGAAATTCAAAAAGTAATATGGTTAGCTAATGTATAGTTGAATGACCATTTAACAAGAACCATAACACAACACGAGACTTTTAGGTGAATAGAAACGCATCTGCTGAACACAACTCCAACAATGAGATTTTCTGTGACTAGTACTTACTCTTGCCATTGTGCATGGCACATGAAATCCAGTGGAATGTTGCCATCTTGTTTTGGATACTTTGCTGTTATTTGCTATTAGCCCGGTGGTAAAATAAGCATACATTTAATAATACGTAATTTTCGTTGTCGTACACTTTTCCAAAGCATTAAAGAACTGCGTTGTGACCATGTCTTTGTAGAGGAAACCTGTACGGCAGTGCTTTTATGAAACGCAGTAGATCTCACTAACTGGGTTATGGGAAAAGTGTACGGCATCGCATATATTTCATAGCGACCATGTTTTCTTTATGATACTCCTGTACGGCAATGCTTTTATGAAACGCAGTTGATCTCACTTACATGATGAGTACCAGTATGGTCGCTTGTGAACCCAATCAATTTAATATACATTGCCGTACACTTTTCAACTTTTATATTAAATGCATTGCCGTACACTTAAAAAAAAAGAAGAAAAGGTGGGCGGGTGGGGGAGGGGTTACCATGTGTTTTCATACAATATATATTACCTGCTTGAAAAATTGATGACATTCAACACTACATAATAAATATGTGGCATCTATAGGCTTCTCACAAGGTATTGCGTGCATTTAAAATAGAAATAAGGCCTAGATAATGATGATTACAGGTGTCGTCCCTGTCACCATAAATGCAAGGCTTGTGAACCCAATCAATTTAATATACATTGCCGTACACTTTTCAACTTTTATATTAAATGCATTGCCGTACACTTAAAAAAAAAAAAAGGTGGGCGGGTGGGGGAGGGGTTACCATGTGTTTTCATACAATATATATTACCTGCTTGAAAAATTGATGACATTCAACACTACATAATAAATATGTGGCATCTATAGGCTTCTCACAAGGTATTGCGTGCATTTAAAATAGAAATAAGGCCTAGATAATGATGATTACAGGTGTCGTCCCTGTCACCATAAATGCAAGGCTTGTGAACCCAATCAATTTAATATACATTGCCGTACACTTTTCAACTTTTATATTAAATGCATTGCCGTACACTTAAAAAAAAAAAAAAAGGTGGGCGGGTGGGGGAGGGGTTACCATGTGTTTTTATACAATATATATTACCTGCTTGAAAAATTGATGACATTCAACACTACATAATAAATATGTGGCATCTATAGGCTTCTCACAAGGTATTGCGTGCATTTAAAATAGAAATAAGGCCTAGATAATGATGATTACAGGTGTCGTCCCTGTCACCATAAATGCAATGCCGTACACTTAAAAGGGGGGTAAAAACATGTTTTTCCATCGAAATTAATATTTTTTACCACAGTTCACAGTGCTCCAGGTTGTAAATAGCACAAATTCAGCATTTTACCTGAGTTTCACAGTTTTAAAGCAATAACCAGCCTACTTTAAACAAAATTTCAGATACACAAATTCTCAAGTAACACCATAAAACTAATAGAAAACATGGATAGCTGCATTCTGGCAATATATGCCTGACAGTTAAACATAGTGAAATGACTGACAGTGAGTGTGGCAGAGACCTGGGTTAAATAGCATAAGAACAGTTCAAGTTATACTGATTTCCCTGTTGGACTCACAAGCGTGAAGCCGCGTGAAGCCGCATGTAAAAGCGTGAAGCCGTACAGAGACAGGACACAGTGTACTTTTAAGGAAACTCACACACTGTGGCCTATCGAACTAGATGTAAACAAACCAACTTGGCGGGTGCAAAATCACTGCATATATGGACATACGCCGTATTTTCGCTTAACTTTTGCTGTACGGCGGTGCACATTACTTCATTTCACTCGATCCAATGGCTTATGTACACCATTGGGGCCTAGATTTTTAGAAAAACGTGCAAAATAATAAGAAAACATGCTTACGTGTTGCCGATCGTCTGCTATCTGCTGCGTTCGGGACGCCCTCTGTCACTTCCGGGTATCCGCTTCCGTTTAACTGCAGATGGCGCCACGTGCGGGCCCTTTTTTCCCGCCAAGGTTTTTTTCTCTGTACGGCTTCACTATTACCGCTGTCTCAGTACGGCTTCACGGGGCCTATATTTGGCCATTCTGAGCGCGTAAATAGGATCTTTGGGTATTAATAGTAAGTATTGTAAGCCCTGCTTGGTTTTATTTATGTGCGTTCAATATTTTTCACTATTTCCCACTTTCGCTGATTTTATGCTATTTTAAAGCATCTCTGTACGGCTTCACGATTTCTACACCAAACCTGCTTTCACTTAGCTTTTACCCCCTCATCAAGTCGATTTCCAAGTAATTCCTGTCATTATTTCGATATATAAATCCAATGTATGAGTGATTTTTGTAATATATTTAATGTTTTATCTATTTCCTTTTTTCTTATGTTCCGGACATTGCCAATATATATCTGTACGGCTTCACGATTTTTACACCACAGAATATGCCCATATAAAATGAAGACAACGTTGAAAAAAAAAAAAATTAAAAAATAAGTGTACGGCAACGTATTTAATAAAATATATTAACATGGTTTTTATTGATTTCATAATGTTAGAAAATTTGTACAAGACATTCAGTAGATAAAGAACTGGTTTGGTACCTAAAAATACTCCAAAACTGCCTTATTTTCGACTGTAACATGCAAAATATTCATAAAAAGTCATAAAAACCGGGTTCCCATTGAAGACCTCATAGGGCCGTACACATTAAGTGTACGGCAACGCCATTAATTTTATTTTCCCCGCACTTTCATATAAAAATATATGAAAATGGCCTGTGGTCACATTTGGTGATAATCGACCATAAGCCTTATTGCAGTCATAGCAATTCTCAAGACAGCTTTACGACATGATAGCTATCCCAGCACGCTCCTAGGAAGGATTTACGTTTTATTATCAATTTTACATTATTACTATCAAAGTCGTCATGGTTAATATACTCAGTTTATAATGTGTAGGCCAAGTATTGGATAGAGTAGCGGCCTGCAGTGGATCCACAGTTTGCCCACGACTGGAATGCAATATACCTAAACGATATTCAAGAAGTGTTTAGAAACTGCCCCAAGTGTGATACACTTATATCGGGAATGTGAAGTAAATCCGCTGGGCCTGGCGGATGGCAGGTGCCGCGCCTGTCTCCCGCTAAAAGTGTCCTCCACGGTGCTTCGCCTCCTGAGGATAGCCGTCATAGAGAGCTCCTCAGAGCAGCTCCTGTCTGCCCCCTGCCGCAGCCTAAAGCCCCTCAGCGGCGCCCATATCCCCATATGGCGGGTGAGCTTTGCCATGCCGATATGAAGTGATGGCCGCCAAGACAGTATGAGTGTTGTGCTGATGGTTAAAGCCTGTGGCTCAAACGGAAATAAGAGTGTAGGGAATCGGTGCGTCCCAAGCTCATATTTTGACAATGTTTTGCTTCTTCCTTCTTCTCATTTCCTTTTCATTTTAGGTCCGCGAGTCTGCTGCATAATTATGCAGCTTGGTTTATGGCTGTAATGCCTACTACCAACTATTGCCTTGTACCGGCTATGTACGTGACCAACAGAGAACTGAGCACAGTGCCACATAACGCATATTGCAGCTGCACCCATTACACAGTTCTTACAAAGTATCATGAATCTTGCAGCTTCCGTCGTTTTGAAGCGAAAACACAATTTGCAACATAGCAAAGCGGCACCACATGCATTGGGATCAAATCAGAAAGCATAACAAGGCTGAAAAAATTAAATAACAGTGTGATAGGCCCAACCCATGTATTGCATACCTTCAGCTTTAGTTTTTTCTCTTTTTTATTGAATTAAATTTCATACAACAACACTTCTGTAAAGGTTTTTTTACAAGCTTGATAATACCATTTGATTTCAAAGTCAGGATCTTCTAGATTGCCTTAGGGCATTTTTAAACTCTATGCGTCGATAGGGCTTCTCCCATAGATCAAAGAAGAGCAGTCTGTTATTTTCCTTAAGTGATTAAAAACTACATAATCACTTGATTAAGGTTTAATTGTAGAAGACAACACTTGAGCTTATAAACATTGCAAAAAACAGCAATGAGAACAAATACCATGCTGTTCCTCTTATTCCCTACTGTCTTTTAAGCTTTACACCCGTTGCTCTCTTGATATATTTGATCTTCATGATTTTAAATATCTATTAGCAGTTTAGCTATATCAGAAGCATACAGCTGTGACTGTAGACCATGGTTTGGGCCTGCATCCCCTTATTTCATCATGGGGTGATGCATCAAGACAAAATGGTCTACTTTTTATTTATGTTGTATTCAAGTTTCATAACAATGTAGGACAGTGATGTGACCATTGCAGTAGGAGAATTTTGCCTATTATCATCCCATACTTAGCCACATTTACAGACACAGCATCACAAGGATACATTGGTATGCAGTGTGCAGCCTTTCTTTCAGGACAAGCACTTTACATACCATACAATGTGGGTCTGTAGTTTACTGTCATAACATTGCCCAGGAAATTACATTAGCTGCTGTATTTTGGAGAACAAACATACCACCTGAGTGAATGGCAATATAAGAATGAAACACTTTCTATAGATAATCATACTATTGTCTTTAAACGGCCCGTTTGCGTGCTGCTGGATTGCATTATCTGCTCTCAGATGGGAGTACACGTTTAATGTCCCCTTCAAAGGGTTCAGATTACTTTGGACTGCACTTCTCCTGTTTTAATATTTTGATCCCTAACACGATGCGTCCATAATGGTAATTGTGAATCCGAGCTGCAGGGTAGAATTGAATAGCTCGGTTCGTGTTCGTGCATAATAATACTGCTTGTATGAATTTAATGTATTTTGCCTAGAATGTTTCAATACACAAAACAACAATAACTGAAGGCTTGTAATGTATTTGCCTTTTTGCGGCCTTCTACTGTTGTTGTTTTTTCTTGTAAAAGGTAATCGGCCATTGTATTACCAGGAAATTATTGGTTCCTCTTGAAATGGAGGAAATAATCTAAAGCGTGTTCTTACCTACTCACATTTATCTTTATCCTAATTCATCCGTTCTTTCATCAAAGTTGAATATTTGACAATGGAATGTTTTCATAAACAGGTGAAGTTGATAAACCTCTTAAGTACTTAATGTGCTAAGGGAGAAGGGAATAAGAGACACATATTCCATTACCTCTAATCGATTCAAGGAAAGTGCGAATTTACGCTTTTCCATTTGACACTGTAGCAAGGCAAATGGGGATTCTCTTAGCAGCAAGGGAAGAGAGGATTCTTCGATCGAGTCTCGCTTAAGACTGTCGTCTCTCAGAGTGGTACGGATAAAGCGACTGGGGAACTAACACTGGTTCTTCAAACCCCACTCCATACCAACACTCCAATTTATGTAGGGCAGGCATAGAATAAGCTGGCAGATATGTGGACCACTCTGTCAGCGTGTTTACCGGGACAGACAAATGCTGTCCCATGTTATATTGCACCGGAGGTGTTAAGGTAAGGGCTTCGCTGACTCACAGCGACCTGCTCGTCACCCAGGTCTTAGATGTCCCTGCCCGGCTGGACTGGCCGCGTGAGCAGCTCGCCCTAACCCGCCAATACCTGGCTGCCCACCGCTTTTATGTCTGGACGGCCCCCGAGAGTGGCCTTACTCGGTCCCTTTAACCTTTGGGACTTGGCCAATGTGCTAGCCAGTGGGCGGGACGTCCACTGTGGTGTGACGAATTACCCACAGGGAACTCCAGACGAAAAGCCGTCTTTCCATATACTACTATGTCCACTTCACGTACACTCTGCTCAGAATCTATGTATTGTGATTGCTCAGATTCTATGTATTGTGATTGCTCAGATTCTATGTATTGTGATTGCTCAGATTCTATGTATTGTGATTGCTCAGATTCTATGTATTGTGATGGAAGTATAGATGTCGACGCGGTGCTAATAGACAGATCTGTCGAGTATCTGGGGTTTGACAGACCAATGTCAGTTTACGGGTGGTTTTCAAAGATAAACGTCAATCAATGGTCATATAATTATACCCCGTCAATATCCTTCTTGATTATCGCGGGCTAAGCCGACAGTGTATTACCCTTGGAACCGTCGTGGGGACTGTGAGCCCAAGATAAGAATAAGTCTGACAGCGCTGTGGTGATATGGTGTTGACGATAATATACAATAATAGCGCAGCCATTCCCCATAAAGCTCTTTCCCAGAATCTCACATACTTTAATCCAAATTTCAGATAAACTTTATAACTGGAGTCTGCAAAACATATCCGCGTATATATAGGAACATAATTGACTAGACTTGCCAATTAAAAATCTCCCTTCGCTAGCGCTTGTGACTTTATCTAATGATAGCCTTCGCCCAGAATGAATGTTATTACACTGTAGATGAACACGTTTTACCGGATCATACGGTATACTTCTTGGCACCTTTATCCTAACTCGGTTGCTCTTTGAGCGATGTTTAATCTCCATGTTAATGTTCATAGGAGTAAATCTTTACTGAAGGTTGTGCTAACGAATACATAGTCAGCATTGAAAAATGCGTACCTTATTCCGAAAACACATACACTTCTACCTATCTAATTTGTCATTTCCGAGAAAGACCTGTTTACCTTGCTGATGCTAACGGCTGCAATACATTGCCAGTGGGGCCCGCGGCCAATGGAGTTAATGAAAACTGGCTTACGCTGCTTCCAGATATTGGTAATCTAGAGACTCGGAAGTGGAGGGAAAGGTGGGTAAAGCCAACGGTCAGATTAAACGTACTCGCCTCCCGACTGCAAGTGCACTTCGAGGGTTATTTGTAGGTATCTATTTGGGCAACAAAGACCTTCAATTGGAGAATTGTCGTCTGGTGCCGAGGTCAATAGCGCCATTGCATTCTGGGAGGGGTAGAAGCAAACGCTGGTGCCCGGCGGCCCTTCACCATTTGTCCCGTGGGCTGCCAGCGACCAGCAGCTAGTTTCCGCCGGCTAAAAGCTGGGGTAATGGTGTGTCACTGGGGAGCCCTCCCCTCCTGGCGGTTAGAGGCCCTAACCGCACGTGACCACGGCTCCGGCAGGTGGCGCCCACTCTCACAGGGGGCGGTTATCTAGACACGCCCAAAGAGACATGTCCGATTAACAGGGGAAGGCTCGGCCATAGGCCAACACCAAGCCCCTACAGACACGGCCCACCTTAAGCTTGTTTTGCCTTTGGAATCTAAGTGTATGTTGAATACAAACTGATTTGTTCGTCGTCTTGCAGCTCAGTTACTCCATGTACCGCACGCATGCAGACAATCTAAACATACAAGTTCTCTAAAAGGATTGACTCTAGTTATTTTTGTTAAATGCCGCCGTTGTAAAATAATGAATGTTTATAGGGGACTAGCCTGATAAGAAATGTAGTGGGGGAATAGGCTTTATCGTAATTTATACTTTTGTTTTCTTTCGGGCACTAGTTGTCTACCGCCCATGATAGCTTTGTTATTTACTGCATTCCACCTGAACAGAAGTGTCAGTTTAAACTGAAACAAGATCAGCTCAACATAAGAACACTGCATTAGAAAACAATTTCCGCCACAGCCATTTAAAACTGAGTATTCTGATCCCAATGCCCCTGAAAGTGACTAAGATAACATTTTAATCGATTAACAGATACTGTTTCTTTTAGGATGTGAGTAACTTGGCTTGATGGTTATAGGTCAGTGTGCGTCTACGATGTCCATGCTCTCACTTTCGGACAGAAACAGAAATCATAGATAAGCAAAAGAGGCAATAATGGCTTCGCGGAATCACACGCCGCGATATTCATTCCTGTAAGGCATTCATTAGAATATTTGGTTCCACCATACAGCGTCTGAAAACAGAGTTCAGTGAATATGTTGTTACAGAATGGTGTTTACCTCGCCCACAGGCATCCCAGCATGCCAAACTTTAATCATCTATAGGCCTAGTAATCAACTAACGGAAGGAAAAAATAGGAGACTCCCCTCGGCGGCAACGAGGTGGGTTGTTAATCTCAAATACTTAGATTTAGGACAAACCTCGAAGGACCGTGGCGTGATTATGTTTTATACATTACTGCTGAAGATTAATATGATTTTTAAGTTCACGTTCTTATGAGATTTAATCTACGACTTATCACTTCTACTAATACCAGGCAGAAAATGTAAAAATGTTAAAAAACCTGATAATGACATCTGATCAAATATTAACAGGACATTGTGTTACCCATACCCAAACCTCAGTAGACCTGTTTTCTATGCAAGGAAAGGATAGAGCAAGCTACTGTAAATGATTGATACGGTAAAGGTTTTTTCAGGGTATAGTTTAATCTTCATTTCATAATGATTAATTCGGTGTATTTGCTGTTCTAAGGGATATTTAAACATATTTCACGTCTATCAGTATGCTTATGATTCATGAATTATGTTCTTTGTTTTTAAATGACTGCAAACTGATGAACCAAAGGAAAACTACGCTATAGCTATATTGCACTCATCATGTGCCTGAGGACAGTGAGGATCCAAATTAGCTTAAATCAATTTTGCCAAGACGATCAACACGCAAATTAGAGTTACCAGTAGATTCAAATATTATTCAGAAAATGTTAAATAGGTGTTTCTTCTACCATCTCTTAATTGTGAACTTGCCGACAGTTCCAAGAACGTTACTGCGAAAAATATAAAACATTGTAGTTCATATTTTACACAATAATTAATTCTAATAAAGCTTTCAGCGCATTCAGACTCTTATAATATGCTTTATTAGTTGAATCCAGTCACAAATTATCGAATTAACATCACCAATACTGACAGAGCGTGTGGCTATTAATATTGGGCTAATCCATCAAGTGTTTTGGGGGCCTTTTTATCGATCCAACCGCAACACCTAACAACTGCACGTTCCTTTTCCAGAGGCATGATTATAATGTGTCACGATGAAATCTCATGAATTAGATATTGATATCAAGGAACATAATGTTTCGTCGGTAAGTTATTGGAGATATTTGCTTGCATCTAGCAATTTTAAACCGTGTTATTTCTATTTGGAAATTGGTGTTATAAATAAAATCTAAATTAATAATTGATATTTATAACACCAATGGACCAATTATCATTGTTTATGAAAAGTGTAAATCTAGTCTGGATGTCCATTGGATATTCAAAGGATTCTCTGTACAATTTAGACTCGCTCGTCCATTCTTCGAGTTTCAGTTCACTAAGCTTATCCTTCAACATACATTCTGTGAGGTTCTTGAAAGAAGGAAACCATATTAACTCACCAGCTCTATCCTAGTTCCCATTCACACACGAACACGGTTTCTCCTGGGCCACTCCCGACTACACCCTCACCCTCCAGCTGCGCCTCTTACAGGTATCTCCGTGAGTGAGTTGCTCGTATGCAATGTCGAACCGCACTGCCTTGAGCTGCTCACCGCTCCATGCTCCCTTTTTGGCCCGAATATTAGTTTCCAGCGCTTGAGGCTCCAGTGTCCAAACAAATTATCCAGGCAAAGACAGTGACCAAGAGGCGTGCGGTTATCTTTCCTGACCGTGTTGGTTTACATACTGAGGGGCAGCGTATGAAGACAGACGTTAACATGTGTCTGCATGCTGTACACCCGAACAGAGTTGTGGCGCCGCGCCGCCTTCCTTTCCCCCACCGGCCCCCTACTGCTCTCCGACCGAGCGCCGGCCGCCCTGGTATAAAGCGCCCCAGGTGGTGGGGGAGGCAGGACGTGCTGCACTGTATAGGGGGCGCCCCTGTTGGCCGTCTCCAGCGGCGTCTCTGACTGCACGAATAGCCTGTCGTCAATACGGGCACGGGCACAGTGGACACAGGCTGCAGCCATATATCATTGTCACCTCAAGTAATGCCCGCCCTTCCTCACAATCAGACTGCATTTCGAAATAGATTTTCTCCATATAAAAAGATGAAGCATAGCACATGTCCTTTCTTGCTGGATGCTTTATTCTTGAAACCACTGTTAAACCCAATATTGATAGTGATTTGGCAGTGGGTCTTCCCACAAATAACAATTATTAATGCCTTCTAGAGCTCACCCTGTGAAGTGCATGCAGCAAACAGGTAGTCCGTTGATGAAACATCCAAATGACAACAGGAAGCCTAGTTGATTTGGTCTATTTTGGTTCTACCAATCAGTTATCCGTTAATGGTCGCTTTAGGTTACCCATTGCTAATGATCTCGGTATCAATGGCTGAGACCTGTCAGTAGGTGAATTTTACCAACCAGGTATAAGTACATCCGGCTGTTTTGATGTCAATAGGAGGCGTATCGTAGTAATTATGGTGGCGGCCTTGCTCCCTGACCTTCTTTAAAAGGTAAAATTTGATATACTTTACAGCATTGGCATGGGGCAAACATAAAACCTTAGATAAGCATAAGATTATAGAAGGCCGTTTGGTTTGCAAGCTTCGGTGTATAAAGTAAAGGTTGCTTAATGTGAACAGAAGAGAACTATTTCCCCATAAAACACAGTCAGGGGACTCATGACTATCCCTTTATAGCACGGACCGAACTTTAATAAGCGTCCACTATCAACCACTTCTACTGTTTCAACAGAACGTGCATGGCAACTGCAAAGTTCAGCTTAGCTCTTCATCATAAAGCTAATAAATCCCAACAGAATATGTTCGGGTAGGCCCGGCCAACACAGTCGGCTGATTTCCCATTAGATGTTCAGCTAATAAGGCTTACACCTTTGATGATACAATAACCGCTTTTTATCGATTGACTACAAAAAATTGGTTAATGCATTCGGCCAGTGATAATTGTCCATGTTCCCAAGTTTTTCCTTAGATTCCCATTCTCCTTAAATAACCAACTATTTCTATTAACAATCCTCTGATACAAAGCTGGCATAATGAGTTGTTTGTCAAATGTCTAACCAACCTGTCTTTCATTGATGTGCTTCCTGGTGTAAAAAGAGGTCGCCGGGACCGAATTGATTCTCTCAGGATAGTGAAAGTATTGATTTTCCTGGGGCGTGTTCGGGACGTCCAAACAGGCGGCCCTGCCCCACCAGACGGCTTATGTGCCGGGTCCAGGGACCTGTCTGCACTGATTGATCAGCTTACAACATGTTCACCGGGAAAAGACTCCCCGAACCAAGTCCACCTCACGTCAGGAACGTCCTCATATCAAGGCCATGATGGAGGGTTTATATAAGTGGTTAATTATTCACAACAGTCTTTGAAACTGGACCTATATGGAGTGATAGCAACTGTACACTTTCTAGGTCATTGCCTGTCTATCCAAGATCAAAGACGAAGTAGAAGACCGAGTGAGCAATACGTGTGTTCAGCCAGCATACAGAGCTGAACACAGTTTGCTCAATTTAATATGATGGGCAGTTTTGGTCGTTTTCTTGATTTTTTCTGTCAAAAAAAACTTGTAAATCAATTTAATCAGAAAGATTACAATACCTAAGTGTTATTTTCGTGAGTAATAATCCTATGCATACTATCAACTGCGTGTTAGGCGAACGCCGTAATAATTTGTCCATCGCTGTCGTGAAAACTAATCAAATCATTGAAATTAAATGTAATCACGATGTCAAATTATTTAGCATCTGACGTCATGCAGTGACATGAAACATCTAAGAAAGGCAATTATCTTCCAAAAAACATGGTTATGAAAGCTGGTTTTGTGTATTGTCCTTTTCGTCTTTGCACCAACTTTGATACAACAATGCCGGCGCTGAAATATCAAATCTGAATAAAAGACCGTCAAACAACTTGAACAAAAGTGATTTTGGCGATGGACCTAATCCTATTTTGAGGATGATTGCACACAATAGAGCGAATTTGTACCACGAGTAGAGCTAGACAGCCTGCCCTCTTAGTCCCCTTAGTACACTGACTGTTGTAGCCATGTGAACACAAAACGGGAAGAACAGTTGACTTCACGCCCTATCTGTTCCGATCATATCCGAAAGAGTGCAGGGAGAACATACGACAGAAATGTGTATTTGGATTGGTAGACCTCAGAATGGCATCGATATTTGAAATAGAAATAGACAATCTCATTTGGAACTGAGACGCAAGGGACCGCCTATTCTAGCTTATTTCATATGATTGTCCCTATTTGGAAGTATTTACAAAATCTAAGAAAAAGAAATCATTTGGGAAGAAATGTTGCAAAGGAATCCGTTGCCACATGACCGCCATTATCGAATAAGTGATCAGTATTTCAAGCTCATTGCATATTTTCTAAATAGGAGGTCGCTCATAAGAGCGCATTACTAGCTGAACAGTCCTTATTAAATGTACTTGAAACCAACAGATAGTTCTTTATAAATGTGTTCTTACTTAGTGTTATTGGCTTTGAGAAATAAGGCCTACAGTGAAGAGCATTCTTATGATGAATGTGAAGGTGCTTCCATTGAGCGTCTCTCTGATTTCTTATTCCCCAGTACTCAGGTATACCATGGCCTATACCATGTATTACCATTATATATTAGGCTATACGGCTCTGTAGCGCATAAAAATTACCCTTAAGTTGATTGACGTAAAATAACTCCTCCGGTTGCTGCCATCCCATTGCTGGGCTGAGTGAAATGTGCATTATTGATTACAGTCTTTGAAAACCAATGTGCTGACGGAAAAACAGAGTTTCATCATGTTGCAGATGGAGTGGTTGGAGGGTATCTGTTAGTGTTTAAAATGGTCTATACATCTTAAAGCAATTCCTCATCAAGTTGAATTTAGATGTGATAAAACTAAAAGATAGAGTTAATGCCATAGAATCTATGTTTGACTGGGTAATGGAAACTTCTGTAAATAACCACCTGCCAATAAACGTCTGCTGTAGAATATTAGCAAAGGATATCATGACACAGATGGAATAGGATGGTAAGGGGAAGTCTCATAACTGTGTTGTCATTATTGTGCGGATGAACAATAAAGAATAAACACAAGAACAAGAGCAATCCTCATTAGATTTCATAGTTAACATTATTCCATTTGATTCATAGAATATTGTTACACTTATTGGAACTGACCAAATCTTGTCAATTTGTCAAACTTAACTATAACAGTCGACATTTAATTTGGGTTGTTTTAAGACAAGTTCATTTTCAGTTATCACTAGTATCCATTTGTGAAACAACGTGTGATCCAAATTCAAAAATATCATATCAAAATCAAAATATCTTATTCGAAAAAATCTAATCTTTGAGTTAATGCCCCTTTTGGGCCTATAGGTTCCTCTAGAACTCACTTACAGGACTAATTTAGAAGTACTTCAAGAATATTTTGTTTAATAATGGATATTGTTCCATACCATTTAGTCAACACAATTCAGCTTTAAGTATTTTTGTTTTATGAGAGTTTTAAGATCCATTTATGTCATATGTTGACAATTTTTGTAGAAACTTTTCATGGCGGATTCTTTGATTGCCCCTTCATATACATTTATATAATCATGCTGCAATTATATATTGTAAATGAAATTGCAATTTCATTTTGATTGGAGAGTGCGGGAAACTGGCAAAAGACTTGCTGCAGATGCGTCACAACTATTTTTAAATGGACCGGTACCATGTTGATGAGGGGCTGAACATTGCTAAAACTGATAAAAGCATATCCAGGAAAATGCACGAAAATGGAAGAGGTGTATCAATATATTGGAGTTATCTTATTTAACATTTTGTTACATTGTGTGGACCCTAACAGATGGTAGCTTTTTTAAATTAGGCCACAGCCTCTTTGTAAATAATCTAAAATGTGCACCAACATTAGCTCCCATTCTAAATGCCAACCTTCTTTTGAATTTTCGGATGCCCGGGCAAACTAAACGCTTTTACGTTTATGTGCAATATTATAACAATATATCATAAGGCAAACTGGCGAGATATTCATAGATAAAAACCAATATAACATTAATACAAACTTGCATGAATATAAACATTTCCATGGAAACATTTTTTTCGAACAAAACTGATCAAATATAACCCATCTACCGGAGGAACGTCTCATTGACAATATACAAACAATATTACCAGAGTAAAAAATCCCATTACTTTCTAAAACTAAAAGAAGATCACACCAAGATAAAACCATTAAAAGCTCTATCTGATTAAAACAGAGCCTTAGAAAGACTAGGTAAGAGACTCACGGGCAGGCAGCAATAGCGCTGACAGCAGTGCGTCTGACAGCGGAGTTGGAGACTGAGTCGCTCGCACCACTCCTGAGTGCAGGTCGAGTTGCTCGCCTGCAGCGGCTGGGGTGGGGACGTGGCACTCAGAGTCGTCATCTCCATCGACAGGTTGGCCGGCAGCGTCCGCGGCTCCTGGCGAAAATGCTTGACCAAGTGAAAAAGTGACAGTAAGACTCTGAATGATGTTAGTGCATTGTACTGAGTGTGTGTGTGTGTGTGTGTGTTTTCGTATGTATGTCTGTGGTATGTCTGTTTCTTTGAATATGGTGGAAGACCTTTGCACTTTATATAATAGCAGAAAGTCAAATGAAATCAACAAAATGTATGGTCATGTCCTACTGTGGGTCAATATGATCTTGCCATGATGGACACATAAGTTCAAATTAAAACGATCGATACCAATCAATATTCTACGGCTCTAAAGTGTTTCCCAGATGAAGAGATCAACATAACTGTCCAAACGACATGCCACATTCATTGAATGTGCTTGGGTATCTTTGAAGTAGGTCTATTTTTGGTGTTTGTGTCTTTCATACCGAAAGCATACTTGGATCATACTTGGAAATGTTCCAAACTACAGTGTCAAGTTTGCCTTGTGCCAATACTTTAATGGTAGGAAGGTACTGAGACATCAATGCCAGAAATATCCAACCGTCCCCTCTTCTAACAATTTGCAAGCTTCTTTACAAAATGGCGTATTACACTAATTCTTCACCTCAAAATAAAACAACTACTAAAGAAACACCCTAGAAATCCCGTCCTGCCTTTTAAGAATATCCCTTTGTTCAGCCATAAACCTTAGAAAAGAAACATTAGGCCTATCTTAAAACAATCTTCAGCCTTTTCAAAATTAATGTTAACGTGCTTTCAATAAAATCAGCGAGGGAACATTAGATGCATCATTTCAGTAATAAGACCTTTTAAAGCCCGTGTTCATAATTAACCGGGAAGCTAAAACCGACTTGCCAAGAGTTCTTCAATTCATCAGATTCAAAATATGATTATTTTCTGTTGAATATGACTTTGCCCTAAAGCCAAAACATGGTCCCCAAAACATGTGCATTATAATGTCGAGGATCCCTTCTTATCTTAATGATTTTTGAAGTTTAACTCTAATTGTAATTTTGAGATTATCAGTTTCAATTTAGAAATTTACATAGGCAACAAAAGAACATATTCATTCTCTAAAAACTCTGCCTGGAGTTCAAGATAAATGATTAACATATATCGTATCCAATAAAAACAACCTCGACCTCATAGCTTGTATCCATGCTACTAACATCGCATCTGATAATTAAGCAGACAAAATGGGGTAGAGGGCCATACTGAAATCGCTTAATCTCATTTTTGCTCAAATCAGATAATTCTTTTTATTGAAACACAGTTGTATCAATTAAATTGTGCTCCAATAACAGTAGTTGTGAAATAAAATATAATGACATTTATGGTTGGAATGTTATCCTTTACATATTTTATCATTTGGGTCATCTATTATTGTCCAACATCTATTATTTTAAATATTGAACTGGATCATAGGTCCAACTCTTCATTTTGATTTCGCCTTTTTGTTGTTGTCTATTTTGCACTCATTCATTTGTGAATAATATTATTTTAAGATCTTTAGTATGAAATTGAATGCAAACATTATATATCATTAAAATGAATTGTTTATGTGTGACAAATCCGGATATGTTGAGCTTACCTTGGGATGGGGAGCTGGAGGAAGAGAGCACCTGAGGGGCTGGCTGGCTAAAAGTGCAGCGACCACGTTCTGGAATAAGGAATAAGACATAAGGTGAGAAACTATAGCGAAGTATCATATTACACACCAGACATTTCAGTTAGGTTTCTTTTCCTTCTCAATAGCATATATTCCAATTGTCGTTATCAGGCCGTGATCTCTTTATATTATAGTCGCCGCGTATTCACTAGGACACCCTCCTGCACCTACCAGGGTCAAGTACACTTAAAGCCGAAACTTAATGCCTCATATACACTGGACACGTATCTCATTTAAAACGTGTTGAACTCAAAATTTGTTAAAGGTTTCAAATATCCTGTGCCTCTTTGTATCACATTTGAAATATATATTTTGATTAGATATACATCTATAATTTGCAAAATGACTGCTTCAATTGAAATTATTTCCCAGAAACAACATTGAAGAGTAAACTGGATATATTTTGTTATATCTCTTAAATTGTACCTATTGCAGGTACATATTTGGGGCACCTCACATTGGATGATTTAAACACTTGTTGTCATATTCTTTTGTAAAAATATGTTTTCATCTTATTTGGCCTCATAGTTGCTGCTTGAAGTTTACAAGTACAAGTAATAGTCTGAAAAATAATGAGCTGCATTAATGACCTTATGGTGAAGTTTTAGCAATTTTAACTTGGCTTTATGACAAGCAATTATGATATCATGGTATAACCAAAAGCAATGTACGTGGACAACATTTCACTCTTTTGCAGTTTTGATCCAAATTGAACGATGTTTTAAACCACACTCAAGTGGTTATTAAGCTTCAGGTTCGTACAGATTGTTTATATTTTCATATCTGTTTACGTAAGATGTCTACGTTTTCATGTTCATTTCACAATAGCCCACCAGTTTACCGTGCTTTTTTTTTATGTAAACGTGATTTCCCTTATTGGAATATTTGTTCCAAACCTTATTGGAATATTTGTTCCAAACGGATTTTATTCCATTCTGTATAGAATTTAGAGATATACAAATATATCATATATGGTTCATTCCGTTCTGAATCATGCTGCATTTAACTCTTAAGTACTCTGTAGCTCTCATTCCTTACGCGCAAAATGATGGCTTTTTCAGAAGAAACTCGATTTTAAGATTTTTCATCATAAAATGAAACCTAGTTTGTTGTACACCAAAAGGAACTGTAGGATAGGTTTAGTTCCTACCATTATTTTCATGATTAGAGGCTAAGGAAACCTATAAGCGAGTTCACCATAATTCATTGAAAGTTGACCATGGTAAAGTTATAGGCCTATAACACAAAGAATCATAGACAACATCGGTTACACCCTAGATCCCCCACAACAACAGCCACAGTGTGACATTTTCCACTTGTATGGAAACTGGCCCAAAGCTGGTAATCTTGGCGCAGGTCATAGCGACCCATACCGCCGAGCCCCAGGCTGAATCCTATTCCAATTGGCCCTCGCTCTACCCCTTCTGTTTTACCGGTCTCGATCCCCCGCATTGGGCGAGCCCCTCATTTACAGTCGGTGCTGGGCCTGGGTCGGGCCGCGGCTCACCTTGCCGGCCCCGGTCATTATGAGGCCGGCTGTCAGGGCAGATGAGGCTGCACCCCGCCACCTGTTAAATTACCAGCAGGAGGGAAAAAGGCCTGCTTAACGCCCGCCGCCCGGGGCCAGGAGAGCAGCTGAGCACCCCGACAGGGACCTCCACCCGGGATCGTCCAGGACAGACACTGTTTGTTCATTTAACGAATGTCATTGTATAGAGATCAGTCTATGTTTAATTATAAAATGTATATATACGTCTGGATGATTTTGTTTATAGTTTGAAAATTTGAGATTAATAGGCTGTTCTTTAAGCAAAGTCAGGAATGTATAGGTGGATAGCATTGTGGTAGTGGGGCACCATGGGTCAGTAGACAATTCCCCGTCGGGTGTTCCTAATTGACCACCTACTCCTGGACCCAGGCCAACCCCCACCCATGCATACCCTGCGGCCTCCTGTATGGCTTCACCGGCATTTTTTCTCCCGTCCCATGTCCCCTGCCCAGCCACCCCTACATTGATCCTCTACGTGTAGGCACGGTCACGCACCCTATGGATTCACTGTAGTGTTTGTGGCCTTATAATGGCATATTCAGACCCAGCAGATAGGATGTAAGAGATTTATTATCTGTTAACATGCGGCTGTTAAAAACCTTTCTCTGACATTATGCTCTTTGAGTTATGATTAAAAGAAATGTGATTGTGGGTAATAAATGTTCTATTCCACCCTTATGGGCTGTGTGTGAAATACTACCTTACTTGCAATTTAATGTACAGAGGGTCTGGAGAGAAAATTGATTTGATGAAAGCAGCTCATATCCTCTGATGTGATTTAGGATAGTTTTGACTAAGTTAGAAAAGGGGTAGATTACAGTGACATACATCATTATGAGACCCATTTCCAAATTTATGCAAAATTCCAAATCAAAAAGATCAGTGCATTATTTCTCATTACTCCTGGATCTGTTATGTAAATGCCTAAGGTCTAAGGCAATTATCTTATGTGGAATGGCAAATGATTATGTCTGTTTAGAACCCAATGGAAAGAAATATTACAAATGAATCAGACCATTTGAGTACTGTGTAAATCTCTGGGCGTTGCGATTTATAGTACGGAAACAAACATGCGAGTAGTTTATAGCATG
This sequence comes from Lepidonotus clava, assembly GCA_936440205.1. Taxonomy (NCBI): domain Eukaryota; kingdom Metazoa; phylum Annelida; class Polychaeta; order Phyllodocida; family Polynoidae; genus Lepidonotus; species Lepidonotus clava. Next base: position 22,683,307 of record OW387134.1, read on the forward strand.
TACTATAATCATTATTTCCTCATGGGTGATTTATATTAGGGCATTCGCCGCGCCCCCTAGCGGATTGTATGAGTAGCTCACGCAGAAATGGATCGCTCCCGTCCTCTGGTGGACAGTAGGCACACTAAACATCTGTTTGGCACTGCCACGCCACCTGGTGTTGATGTTTGGCAGCTCGGGAGCAGCTCGGGAGTTGCTCACAGCATTGGGTATCACTCCAGGGATATTCAGGTTGCTTCTTGGGCCAACCGTTATTCCTCTTTATACATTGCACTGCAGGGCCTATAGCTCATCTTTTGGTCTTATTTCGTCTTTTCCTTTACATATATTTTGTCTTTTCTTTCACACATATTAATTTTAATGATACATTTGTTTACTATTTAACGGTGCATTTGCTTACTTTTAACGGACATTTTAACGGTATATTTGTTTACCATTGGAAGTGCGAAAATACTTCATAGATGCACTTAGTCCTAGGAGTTGACTGTTTTCTATGAAGCTGTGGTGGAATTAAAAAGGTGGGCAGGGGGTCAGAGAACGTATGGACAGACTAGACAGATTTCGGTCAAAATCTAATATAGGTAATGTATACATAGTATTTGATAACCAAGAACTTGCGAATCGAGGAAAAAATCCGTTTAGATTTCCCCTAATTTGCAAACATGTGAGAATAGCACATATCTTTTTTTTTTTTTTTTTTTTTTTTTTTACAAATTAGCCTACCACTTATCTCAATGTAATTTTAATATTCCTATCAACTCACTCTGCATTCGTGTTGGAAGCATTGCACCCAGTTCATGCAGCCCGGCCACTTGTCTTTTAGCTTCGAGTTGCACGTCTCCCAGGCGAGGTGCTGGCCGCAGCAGCCACCACAGTAAAAACGACCCTGGTCAGGGAAGGCACTTGTCTCTATCTGCGTCCAGTGGCTCCCTCCTCTTTGCACCACCTCACCACTGCAAAAGGCTGAAAGGAAGAACCAAAAGAGTCAAGGTTGTTTCGGTCTAGTTGGTCGGTTATTGGGGTTTTACACCGTATCGACAACTATGGTCATATCACGGTGAGAACAAGGTCTTGACATTTCTGTCTGTTTGATGATCGCATCTATGAAATAATTGTATCTATGAGAAGGTAGAGACCGTACCCCTACACTTTTACCGAGGCTGGTGTTCTTTAATGTGCAGGGTCCCATAGGCAGGGCTGTTTCACTCTATATTAGTATGATATGACAAGTATCTGCAACACCTGGAGGCCGCATCTGATTTTGCGAAATTCAGAATAATCCTCTCCAAAAAGCATGGGTTGTTCTTTGACAGTTGATATTGAATTAACTGAATGAGATATATTAAAATGGGACAACTTTGACTGTGTTATCTGAATGTGGAAGTCAAACAATGCTATTAAAATACGAACAAATCGAACGTAAACAATTGAAATACCCCATACGCTGTCTCGCATTGTGATTAAGATCAAGGTAAGCGTGATGTTGATGTTCAATAGATTACAGTTAACACGAGTCTTTTTTCCTTATAACAGCTTACATTTTAATCTGATTAAAACTCCAAAAAGGAACTCCAGGTGTATAACTTGATAGAGAAAAAGTGTATATTACAATTATTGTGTGTCTACATTAAATAGTATAGACCTATACTATAGAAGAGGCTTATACGTTCAGTATCATTACGTTTATTATCCACAATCGAGTTATACACATTATACCAATTTTCACTCTTAGAATTATTCTAAATTTGCTATGAAGACACATATGCATGGTTTAATAATGTAGGATCCGGTCGCTTGAGAAGAAAGAGGAATTCCCGTTTTCACATCAGTGACTCTGTAATTAAAAGTGACAAAGTCTTGTAAGATGTACATCACCAGTGTGTGAATATTGCATTGCCTCCCAGACTTAAAGCTTGTGACGTTATGATAATGCTGCAGCAACGTTCTGTATTCCTTCTTATCAGAGGGAAGGCAACATACAATTATCTGCTTATATTTTTCTTTGAAACAATTTAAATGAAATACACTAGACATGGCTGAGTTATTAATATAAATGCACTAGAAGTAGTTTCCATTCCCATCAATTAGATAACGCACAATCCAAATATCTCTTCTTCACTGTTGTAGACTTAACAACTATTTCCAAACAGAAAACGTTTCAAGGTCATTTGAAAAGTCACTACACCTCTTATTTGTTCCAAGCACCATTGGAAGTAATGCAAGAAAGAAAGAATTCCCAAAGCAACAGCGGAGCCCATGACTGAACCCATTATGTGATGTAGGCACAGCTGAAATTGTCACAACTCGACTTGCAGTGGCTTCTACCCTGAGCGGGGAATCCCAATTGTCCCCCAGGGTCTTGCGGTATGTCGACTGTTGTTTACCTTGATTACTCAGACACGACCACCTGCAGACGGCCGCCATGCAACAGCGGGCCAGTGGGGCGGGGCTAACCACGTTTTATGTGATGTAAAATAAAGGGCGGCACCAGGAAAGCCTCTACTCTATACCCTCATGCGCACGTGGTTTGAATCTACCTGTAACACGCAAGCTTTTCTTTAACCACAGAGAAAATGTGGCTTCGATTATTCAATAGGCCTACACAACAACCAGAATCCCAACCGATTCTTCATTGGGCCATTGGTGTATGTTAGACACCCCGGGGTTAGACATCAGTATTAAGTACATACCTGTGCTGGTGGCTTCTTTATAATACATCATAACATGTGATGTCTCCTGCCGACCATTTACAATTTCTGATGATAACCCGTACGCCTGAGGAATACGTGTAGTTGGTTAGGGTTTATAGTCACTCCCAATGTCTAAGCTCTCAGTATGAATTCTGCGAAAACAATGAAGTGAAAGAAGCGACCTGATTGGCAGACATGCCTGGGAAATAACAGGCTTTGATCCAATCATTTCAGCCCAAAACGAATGTGACACTGAACTAATTCCATTTGTGGTTGACGGGCGGGTCCTGATGACATTACAGATATGACAGTCCGGGCGGGTCAGGCCCAAAGACGTCGGACACTGCCTACCGCCGGCCGCTATTACGTTAAGGTCTACGGGTGGGTTCTCCGAAACCAACACTGCGGCCTATTTATCCCACACAACTATTTATATGATTTAGCAGCGGCCCCGTGAAATAATCTGATCGTGTGTCCATTGATCCGTCCGCGTATTGTCCCCCGCCGTCTTTGGGGGGCAAAGGGTTAGGGACGGAGGAGGCCGCTTGGGGGTGCAGGAAGCAGCAGGCATTACCTCTGTGGGGCGCTAATTGAGAAGACTTCAATGGGCGGAGAGAGGAGAGGCGATATTTCACAAGTGTCTCCGGTCTGTCGCGACCGGCTTCAAGAGGCCGCCGGCGCGCGTAAACTGAGTGTCACCATGGAGACCGGATCCACATGGGGGCGACCCTTGACGCTCCGCTGACGGCTCTTTTATTCAAAGTGACAGTTGTGTTAAAGGAGTGCTTGCTTTTCTCTGCAGCCGCCCTGGAATGGTAGTTGCATCTGCATGGAAACGCCCATCATGGGAGAAGGAATGGATAGGGGTGGTGCCACTCTGACAGTTGGAAGACATATTATATAGGCCTATGCTAGGTGTCACATGCATTTCTATTGGAATTTATCGGTGCGGAAGCTCGGTTCGATGGGTCACGAGAATATTAGATTAGACAGGTAAATGTATTCTCAGAGAACGTCAATAGTAATACACTGCATGGCCGCCTGCTATCGAAGGATTCCCCATGATATAGTGCACCCGTCTATGCCCAGCTGCAGCCTACCACAGAACCAGTAGGCCCTATTGGTATAGACCCCTAAAACCAACAGGGCGACATGGCGAGATTTTGCAAGTTAGGTTATATGCCTAAAATAAATCCGATTTGCATTATTTGTTGTTTTTTCCTCAATTCTCCATGGGACACGGACATCCCCCATCGCTACCCCTACCATTAACGAGGGGTGTATGTTCGGAAAATCAGGTAGGCGGATCTGCAGTTCAGTGGCGTTTCTAAGACACCCAAAGCTTCTAAGCCCCACCCACCGCTGCTACTTTGTAGGCATCAAGGTCCTATCGCTCCAAGAGTCGTTTTACTCGGCCACGTGGGCCCCGGGGGCGAAGCTGACAAACATGCAGATGGGTGTTTCTGGTCGACTTAAGTCATACGCCGCCCGCCGCCGTCAATCTGGGCTAAGACTGAGGGGGTGGAGGCGACTGGCAGCGTGGGGGAACAGGGGGGGGGGGGGGTTGGCCCAGGCTGAAATCGGACTGCACTACTAGGCCGGTCACCTCTATTGCCGTCGGCTACGAGGGCTATAGAAATCGATGGGAGCACAAAAGGTTAGAGTGATCCATCATTTCCGAAATTGTCTCATAAGATCCGCCACGTCCCCAAGGGGCCCACGCTGAAATGAATTATCGTCAATCCTGTGTGGCCGACCGCTGATATATGAGCTTGTCAATTAGCTTTTCAGATCATTTTACGAACAACGAAGTACTGCTGGGAAGTAAGGTATTCAGTAAGTGGAGACTTGGCACTACATCAGAGTAAGATGGATATATGTCAAGTCTTAACTTTGGTGAAAAAAATGTTGTATGGCAAACAACTGAATATGCTAACAGTAATCTAAACTCTATTTGAATTTAGAAGTGATGCAAAATACAATTTAACTATCCATGGTTTAAACTGTGCGGTAATCCTTTACATAGTTACTATCGCGTCATAAGTGGGGCTGGGTTCCTTTTTGCGGTCGTCTTAATTCGAGTCACTCACGTTGAAGTAAAACAGATGATCTATCATGTGAACTACTTTATCACAATCTAATGCGCGCAGCTGCTTGCCCAATTAAGTAATAAACACCTGCTGCCCAACACCTTTAAAAGCCACACATCTAACAACGTTAAGAACATACGATATGTGGCCACCCATCCGGATAATCCGAACTCCAAACATTAGTATTGCCACCTTCACTTGTGGCCTTCTCTCGAGTCACCTGAGTGGTTGTTGTACAGATTCAGGACCCTTTGTATTTCTCACAGATGGACGCCTCAGCCCACGTCACCTGTCTTTGTGGCTTTCAACAGAAAAGGGCTCCTTTTAGAGCGAACAGGGCGACGCCTTAGTGGGTGACACCGGAAATCAGCAGCCTGACCCACATCAATACTCGTTCGGGAAATGGCGAGAACTGACGGGACAGGAAATAATTTGCCGATTAGTTCTCCAGAAGGAAACGAGTTCATTTCGAAAGTGAAACGACAAAAACGGTGTCTGGAAACACGGTGTGACAAATAGACGCAGGAACTCTGGACTTTTAGTGACATTTTATCAGGATTTTCTAATCTGCCATCGGTGCAATATTACAATAATGTCAGGTTTCTGCCCCCAGTGTTAGTTGCGCCATAATATCGGTGTTGACCCTGCAGGACGCCTCTACTGACCATTGGAAAGCCGTATCTGTTATGGATAAAGTCAAAAGCCTCCGCACATAATATTAGCAAGCATTGCTGATAGAAAGATTGATGGCTGTTTATCTGAAAGGTGCCTGGAAATGGATCTCATTTGTCTATACTACTTCTTCTCCGTCCCTTGAAAAATTGTAAGTAGTATAGGAAAATGTTAGGTTAATTCCCATTTCCGTATACTACATTGTAATAATTATAGAGCTGCGCATTCACACGTATGGCTCCCCCTCTATTTGGAGCTTCGCTATGCCTTGCCATATCTTAACATATCTATATGCCATACTTATTTCTTTTGAAATCGCACCATCGTTAACTAATGTTCTATTGCTTAAAGAGGCATGCCACACTGATTGACAAGTGGTGATGATGACGTCTTATGCTCTCCGGTGCTTAATTGCAAATATCGCGGCCGCTTTTGCCCAATTCAATCCGACAGTTTGGTACAGTCTTACCTCTCTAGCAACAGGGACGTGGACGACTCCAGGACCCCTGTGATCCCATTGAACATCACCTGTACAGCACTATGTAAACGTCAATATCTATAGCAAAGGTGGAACGTTTCAGCTTACAATAGCGTAATAACTTTAATATTTAAATTTAAAGTAATGATGATACCCTGGTTTATCGCCATTATCATCACTGTTCTTGTAAATACTTGTTCATTACAGCATACTCCAATACTACTGGAAGAACGGTTACGTGATCGAAATAGTTTGAACAAAAATATAATGATGATACGATTAGGCTACCCTGGCGGTATATATATTATTCCTAAACAAAATGCAATCGCTATAACACTGTGGCCCCTTGGAGAACCCCCAAAACAGCCTGTTGAATAAAGGGGACCAAGTTTCACACGTCCTATAAGTAAATTACAACCATGGCCTGTGCCGGAACACGTGTTTATCACAGGGACCTGTAACTGCGAGGAAGCCCCACGGAGAACCTGGTCCCTGTGGTAATTTAATCAGACCAATAGCAGGTAACATGCGAGGCTAGATCCCTTACTGCGCCATTAGACGAGGTCAACCGTCAGTAGACTGTTTGTTAACTCGGTCAGTTGACTGCATGGGTCCTGACGATAATGCAGGACCAGGCGCTACATTTTAGAGACCTGCGTCATCGCTCGTCGTAAACATACCTTTCATTATGGACTCAACAGGTGTGCCATTAAAGTTGTAATTATCATAAGGGCAGGCACTGAATGTGGTAGGCTTTCAATTTGTAGTCAGCTATAGTGCCATTTGCATACCACACAAAGGTTTTCAGACATGTAATCGGTTCACAGGTAAAGGTGTATTTTCCAGAGAAACTCAAAAGCTAATTTCCCAAAGCGATTACTGTGTGTATTGTGTGTGTTGTGAATATTGATTTGGATGGGTATGGCAATACTTTCACCAATGCGGCTGTACTTTGAACGGAAATAACAAGGTTCCACGTAGATATAGTATCAAAATGAAGAGCAGCACAACATCAAACAATGTCTTGGTCATACATTATTATGGCAAATTACATCGACAGAAAGCATACGTGCTCCAGGGAGACAGAGATCCCCAGATCCTCTTTATCCTCCCCGGCAGAGTGTGTCACCTGAGCCATAAGGGCTTTACCGGTGACGGCTGTACATTACAGTGAATAGGGGAATGCTTCAGGGACCTGACTGACTGCCAATAGTATGGACAGGCCGGTCAGGGCGGCCAGAGGGCCAATGCATCACGTCAGGAGAGGAGTCGGATGTAACCTTTATCGTGTGGTTCAGTGTTTACTTCCGTAAGGCAAGTTATTGTATTGTTAAGTTATGATAAGATTATTTGATAATTTGACTTTTTTCTTCTTTTCGTTATTGCGCTAGAAACCGGTCAAATGTAGTTTGTTTGTTTTTTTCGCATACGATGATTTTTCTCTCCTGTTATGAAGAATTATATATAAGGAATGCAAGAGTCGATTTGAAGTCATTTTTGAAAGAGCCCAGGATGGGCGATATATCGGTAAAGTAAACAAAATTGTCATGATATCCATTTTCGTATTGTATGTATAATTATATGAAAATACCCTAAATCACGGCTGTCTGTGCCCATTTGCAAACCTCCGATCGCCCGATTCTAAATGGGAGGTGTTCGCGTTTTGCCGGCGGAAAGGCGCAAGTGCGCTGCGACCTCGTCTATTGATAGATCACCGAATTCTATCTGACCAGAGGAGCTGGGCGGCAGGATCCACCCTGATGTGTGCCCTGCCTCCCAGGGCCGGAGTCCTAGCAGTCGGCCGGGTCGTCCGTCACCATCGCCAGCCCCCTCCGCCCTGACGCGCCCAATAAATACAAATTCGGCATCACCAAGCCTGCTTGTTGAAAAATAAATCACAAGAAGGGCTCGATGCCACCGCCAATCAGGGCCCGTCAGCCGCCGCTGATTTGTCCTGATTCCTGTTTGCTCAGCCGCCCGCCCCACAAATTGTAGCCCGCACTCCGGCCAATGGTCAGTCCCCCACAGGACCAATGACCAATGAGGCTCGGCCCGGCCAACCGCCCGTAGGATTGCCGGGGATTAACTCGCACGTCCACTGCCACTGGGAGGTAAGGATAAAACAGTCTATGCGCCCACTCCAGCGCCAAGCCACAGACTGTTTTCTGAGGCGTCCGGCCGCCACTACAGTAGCTCGCCCTCCGATGTTGATTTGAATGGCCAGTCAGTGTATTGGACCGACGGACGAGCCCCGCCTGTCAATTGGTCAATTTGCTGGGCTGGAGAAGACTCCAGGGCTGATCAATGTGTGGCCGGGAGAATGCCAGCAGGAGGAGGGCCCGCCTGTACGATACACGGGTGGTGTGGGTGCCCTTAGCGGTACCCGGCGCCCACTGCTGCTACCACCCCTCGTCCTGCGACCTGTCAGTCTACAAAGGCCACTGTTGCCAAGCATCACGTTACCAAGCATCCTGGTTCTGAACCCACAATACAGTACCACTGCATTAAAGTTTGGGAAATTTGCTGTAAACCCTTTCCTGACGTCTCTTCTGCCTGCGAATCATTTTTAGGCCTAAAGCTAACATTTAAATACTGTAGATTGAATGCAATGGAAATAACTACCCCATAATGTATCTTGATCCAATCTAGAAGTGTTATTAATTTCACGAAACTGGCACTCTAGAGTCGGAAAAAGCGTGAAAAATACCCACTTTAAATAACACAGCTTTCGTTTTTTTATATGTCCACCACAAAGTCCCCAGGTATTCCCAAACGATAATAAAACATTGAATACAAGGGCAATCTGAAGGGGTCGTCTCCTATAATTATGTGATGGAACAATAAAGGCCATATTCCACTATGCGGTGGGGTTGTCCTTGCGGTGGGATAAGCTGCCACCGCAAGCCATTTGCGGTAAGGAAACGAACATGTTCGTTTCTGCCACCGCAAGCAGTCAAAAGAAAACTTTATAAAATAATTATAGAATATAAATAAAAAATTATAAAATAATCATAAAAATCATAATAAAATTTTTAAAAAGTCAAAAAAAAATTTTTTAATCATATAAAAGAAGATCAAATCATTTGCGGTGGTGCTAGCGTTGGATCAACGCAAGCACCACCGCTAGTACCACCGAAAGCAATTTGTATATTCCACCTTGCGGTGACCAGTTTTACTAGCGGTGGGGCCAACGCCGCTAGCTAATTGCCCACCCCAAGCAAAACGCCGCACAGTGGAATATGGGCTTAAGCCTATAATATGAAGCTGTGAACTAGGTAAGTCCATCCAGGCCAAACCGGAGACCTTGGATGTGGCTACAGGAGGGGAATCAGGCAGCTTACTCCACCTGTCGCTCCCTCTGTCATTAGCTCCAGGTGAGAGGAGATAACGTGGGGTAATCTGCCCTGACATTTCTCCAGGGTCAGCCAGATTGCTTCTAGACGTTGCCACATCGATCGACCCTTCCGCCAATTCCACGTGCGTCCTGATTATATATGCATTGCTTTTGCTCCACATTCTGAGGCGTTATATGCGTATAATGGTATTAGGGTGATTGTGAAATCCTGACGCATTATCTAACATACCTTTCATGGAAGCGGTTTTTATTTACCTTAGAAATATTCAACACAAGTTCAATGTAATATAGATATAATTTGTGATCAACATACTTATGCATAATCTTCATAACTACATTACCTATAGTCTCACTTAAACGCCAACATTATAAGGATACAGTGACGAAATGAAATGCGTTGGAGTTGCCTATAGCTCTCTTGTATAATCTTTTAATTTGGTAATTTAATGATGTTAGCATGATGACTGATGATTTCCACATGATTCCTGGAACGGCATTCAACCATAAGAGGCAATAAGATTGCATGAAATACAGTCTGCCAAAACTCCATTCCGGATGTTAAATCAGGTTCATGGTGAATTCAGAAACATTTTGATAAACGGACCTCTTCCAATGGATACCTCGTCAATCTCCTGATTTTGATCAATAAAATTCTAATTAACCTCCTTCTTAACCACTATTTCCTCTTTCAGTTTAAGCTTCTCCCTTCCCGACCTTCCCTCTCTCCATCTTTATCAGATCCAGTACCCAGAAGTCAGCGTGTTGACCAAGCCCGGCCTCCTTGGCACACACGGCCCTGGTCCACTCCAAATCGCACTTCTTCAACACTCGACCCTCAGCCCTTCTTGCCCCTCGTGACCTTGTAGCCCGTTCCCTGAGCCCCTCCATGCCCGCCCCCGCCCCCTCCTCCAGGCCGTCCACCGCCCCTCCAGTGTGCAGACCCGATCACCAGTTTCATTTCCGGCCGTGTGTGTGTTTTGTGAGTGTAGGTTGCCGGGCTGATGAGACTAGCAAACCCGGCCTCTTACAAGAGTCAAACAAGGTCCGGACTGAATCAGTGGATCAGTCGTCACCCTAGGACAAACCGCAGCTGGCAACGGGAAGTGTACACGCCCCGGCCTCGACACTCCGAGAATATGCATCACCCGGCCCCGCCAACCAGCGTCTTTTGTTGGGTAGATGTATGTTGTTGGGATGAAGGGTGAGTTTCCTTGGGTCAGAACCAACATCTGGTACCCACAGATATTCGCATCGAAGGGCATTGCACCTACACTCCAAGGCCATGGTCAACATGGGATTTCGGGTGGACACGGACAAGACTAACCAAAGTTATAAACAACTTCTTATTATGCAGATCTGTGACTAGCGGAAATGTTATCAGTTGAGACGAAGCGTTCCACAGAAAAAAAGTAAATTGTGATAAAGCAATTAAGTAGTATACCAGATGCTTAAGATGATAGCGTTTGAACTGGATGGACGAAGGATGACTCAAATCATAAATTTTCATAGTTATTTCACAATTGTATAAAGATTTGTGTATCTCATCCGCCTCATCTCGATGTAACTCATATTCAATTTTTTAATGCACCACTGGACGAATTCGTGACTTCTTGTATTGGAAGTTTTCTGGTTAATACAAAAAGAGATGAAAAGAAGTAGCACTCACTACAGTATCACTATTGAGTGACAAATCTGTCTTGGCAGAATATCCTAACATGAATGGTATAAAATTAGGCCGCTATTATTTACATGATAATGGACTAATAGTGGTAAGTGTTCGGAGCAACACAGTTTCATACAAGAGCAATATGTCGAAGTGCGTCAAAGCCATCCGTCCTTTGTACAGATACAGATATGTAAGCCGAGTCTCTTTGCTTGGCCTGTGTATATATATATATATATATAGAAACTGTACGCCTTTTGGATGACACTACCATACTGCCCTGACATTGACGGCTGAGTGGCATGCAGAGAAGTTGCAGCATATATAGTTACTATAACCTTTTGGGTGATAGACATACAGCATACCTAAAAGCACGTTGCCCCAACATTGACAGCTGAATGAGATGTACATCAGGAACATCATAATAGATATTTCTATATTGGTACTTAAACCTTTTGGGTGACACACAAATTGCATGCCTAAGGAGACACTCTCCCGATACTGACATTAACGGCTGAGGGGGATAAGAAATTGGCACTGTGTGTAGATATAAAGGTATTTTAATCTTTTGGGTGACACGTATACAGGGGACCTGAGTACACAGTGCCTAACACCGACGGCTGAGGGGAAAAGTTGGCATTGTATATTACAGTTTGGGTGATATGCACACAGGGGACACAGAGCACACGTAGGACGAGTAGCAGGCACTGCATGCAGATACTGGAATCTTTTGGGTGACACGTATGCAGAGCACACTTGCACGATACTGATGGCTGAATGGGATATGGGATGCATGCACCATGGTAAATAGTGGAACTTTTGAGTGACACGCATGCAGGGGACCTGAGAGCACAGCTGGGTAGGATGAGAAACAGGCACCATCTGACTGACGGCTGAGTGATACGAGAAGTGCGAGCCACCATCCATCAATCGTCGGCAAGTGGACGAGGTGTTGCCGAGGCCCAGGAAAATGTCTTTAATGTTCGTTATCTTTATTCGCGCGTGCAACTCAACGCACGGGGGAGGAGAGGGGCGAGCAGCTCGTGGTGGAGGCCTCTAGGCGCGGCAGGCCGAGTGTATAATAACGAGTCGAATAAGGCGTGACGCGCGGCTGACAGTCCCCCTCTCCGAGCTGCTCGCGCCGCCCGCTCACGGCTCCCCGGGCCCGGCGCGCCGAGGGGCGGCCACAGAAAGGGCCAGTAATCGTCATAAGAGAATCTGCCGCTCGCCTGATTAGTTTCCATGCCGCCATCCTGATACGTTTATCTCATTTGCACAGCGCCACGGCTGACTGAATCCTCCCCCCTCTTCCACCCCCTGCCGCGCGGGCCTGCCGCCCCTTAGCGTCGGGGTACCTATCACTTCTGCTCAGCTGATTCTTCAAGGCGTCTCTAGGGGGCAGGCCGCACCACCCTGGAGACGTTGGTTGTGGGTGGAGCCAGCTGCTCCCAGTTTGGACTTCCCAACGTTGGTTTTTCTATATGGGTTGGTAATTTCCTCCGTCAGGAATTGCCCCATTACCTCCTTCGCCGTCTTCACCCACCTTCCTGTACTGCTCCAGCCCCCTTCACCAGTTCACCCGCTGCCCTCCCCAATCGCCACCCCTGCCGACCCCGGCCCATCAACTCGGCCAACACGTAGAGCTTCTTAGGCGCAGATCGGTTGATATGGCCGACAAACTGTTTGCAAATATTGGATTCTGTCATTGGGTTTGCTCAGCACCGTAGGGAAATTATCCGCTCGTTTCGGGCGCTGATTGCGGGATGCCGCCCATTATGATCTCTCCTCCCTAGCTAATGGCGATTCTGCGGAGGAGGCCGTCCAGCCAATAGATACAGAGATCCTTTTTTTGTTTGCAATGCCATATTTACCTATCCAGACAGGGAAATTTCAGATAGGATTTCGATAATGCCGTCGAAAGGACACCCAATGTTACCCGGCTATATATCTATTTAACAAATACATACAAATACATAATCTTTTCTCCCACTGAATATGTGTTTATTTACCTCTTTATATCATTATCTTGACATGCCTTCATGAATGTATTTGTACAGTATAGTTATGTGCTGCACATCTTGGTCAATCAAAATATTCAGTGGCAATGCCTCACGGAAGGTATAATCTACCTATAATAGGCTGTCTGGGATTCTCCCTACAGCCTGCATCTGTAAGATGTGATAATCCATCAGTTGATCCATATAAAACGCCCGGTGGGGCCCCGACCCAGACCCAGGCCGTACATTATGGCGACCAGCCGTCGATGACCCATGACCCGCCCGATACATCAGGCCCTGCCCACCTTACCCCGCCGTCTGTTTCCTATTGCCCACACGGCCCGAGCTGCTCCCACTGGGTCCTTATGCCCCTATGTATCACTCGTCCTATCGCGACCCTACACTCAGAAGAAGGCCGAGTTGCTCTACCTTCCCGCGGCCCTGGATCAAGGACGTCCCGGGAAGCTGGCATTTACCTATAGGCCGGAGAAGGCCACGGCGCTGAGCTGCTCAGAGCTGCTCAGAGGTGCTCCTGGCCGCGCTCTAGTGCTTAATGTCCCTACACACAGCCTCGGGAGAGAGGTAACAAACAAGGCCCAAGGCGTGGCCTGCGGGGCATCAGCGCTCCATGTTTCAATTCCTTTCATTTCTTGAGTTTCATCTGTGATGTTTGTGTCGCGGGAAGGGACTATGGGTGATGTTGGCCAACTACCTGTACTACTAGTTGCTGGTCGTTGCCCGCAGGGTTCTGCATCGGCACCTTAATGCCACTAACACACTACTTTTGTGCGTAGGCTCTGCCTGTCAAGATGTTTTCTATCGGCTGTCTCTCAAGTGGGATCAGAACACAGCGAATTACCATTCTATCAGTTTAAATGTTCAACGGCGATGACGGTAACAACTATGTGATGAAAATAGATCATGACAACATTACAGAAAGAAGCTACGATGCCTCTTTTTCATTTAATATCCTTTCAACTCCAAAGGCTTTTCTATGAGAGAGAAATTTAGAATTAGCAAAGACAGCATAATGATACGAATAACAGTTTAACTGAGGGTTAGAATTTGATTCCATAATGTTATTTTTGCATCTGTGATAGTCACATATTTACATATGTAGGCGTATTTCGCCATTTGTATTCGACTATATTCTATGCACGTAGATGTGTGGGAAAGCTCTCTTGAAGGTTTCTGATTATTCATATCTATTTAGAGAAGTTGAAACTGGGCTAAATAAGCCCAGCAGGCCACATACTTATCGTAGACCAAAGTAAGAACTGCCTCTGCGGAAAATCTGAACCATATACATATCGTGTAAGATGTGATGTATAATTATATTATTTAAATAGAGTGTGAATAATATTCTACAACAAGTAATGTGCATTTATCTTGAGTTAATCGCTTGCAATCTCTTGATGCGGATATATTCTTCATGGGGTAAAATGTTCAACCTTCGAAAGTGTAGCCTCCAGCGTGTTGTCAGATTTATATCCTGTGTGGCAGAACCAGGAGAGGCCTCGGGGAAATCCCTCGCTGCCTTATGGACCGTTCACTACTTGAGAGATATCCGTTAGGACGGCATCGGTGCTGTAGCGCATTAGGAGTGAGCAGTGGATGTAGCCTACAGTGTTCTGGTGGACCAAAGTGGCACGGCTTTCTACATCTATCACCTTTGATGATGCCAGGTTGCCTCCTTTGTTTGAAAAGTGAGTCCAGTTCTACTTTTGTTGGGGTCTCAAATGGGGGGCGGGTGGAGGTGGGGTTACAAGACAGTGTTTATGACATCATCCAAGAAAAGAGTGTTTTGCAGCGAAACTGAACATTCCCCCTTCTACTTCCTCAATGAGGTTTTATCTTGGAAAGGAAAAATCAAGGGTTTGAGGTTTTACTCCGTCTAAACCGGAAATGAGAAATAAAATATCTAGGCTCGGGCAGGACTTCCGCATCATTCCTTCATTACGACTGAGAATCTGTGATATTTCTTTCGTATATTCTTGGATTCGTTATGATTAATGAATCATCTGTAAAGAAACAGGGAAGGATAGTCAAAAAGGATTAATTCTAGTCGGGGGAGGGGGCACCAAACGGTTCATTTCAGTGAAAATGGGTGGCATTATTGTTACAAGAGTTCTATATAGAATGTGCAAGGAAAATACTAATTTAAATGAATACCTACTGCGTATACAATTTCGAATTTAACATCTTCTTTATCTATTGTGACGTGCATGGTTCTATCATTTATAAATTCATAAATTTATATTTTCGCCAGTTGATGCTATCCAATATAGATCTGTTTTGAACGCACGTTCATGGAGACGTTCATGAAGTTGAAATTCTTGTAACTTGTAACCTTATTCACTCTGACGTCAAAGTGTCAGTTTCAAAATTAGGCTGTAAATCACACCCTGTTGAGTAGATGAACTCCAGTAGAAATTCAGATTAATGAAAGACAAAAACCTACACGCCGTGGGACTAATCCACGCGCAACTACCTCCCTGTAGATAACAAGTATAATCACCCACCACTAAGCAGCAAACTTTCCCTGATTGGTTGATAAGGTCTTGTTAAATATACTTAAGTCAAAAAGGGTAAACATAGACACAACGTCGGCAATACATCAGGCCTTTTTCCCTCCATCTACCGACGACCGACTGCAGCTCATAATTGGCAGGAATGATCTGGTGTATTTTTGTAGTCTAGGGTTGGGCATGTGTTCCTAGGGGAAGGCAGCCGGATAATAGTTATGGTAATGAATTGTATCATCACCATCCCAGCCGCTTCTGTTATCACATGCTGCTAGCGCCCTACTAATTGCCTCATATGTAAATTCGAACGCATCAACTTCATTATGGACGGAATGGCATTAGGGAGCATAACGATGCAGGAAAAGTCAATTCGGCTTTTTCGCTTTGCATTGCTCCTAACACAATCTAGTCGGCAGCGCCTTTGGTTTTCCGACCGACGTTCGGAAGGTAATGGAATTTTCAGGCTAATAACTCATTTTGTCTAACATGAGTATTGCTTGAGATTGCATCCTGTTACAGGAGCGTTGCACCGGCGTTCTTAATATTGATAATCGGAGAAGGAAGACCTTTACAGTAACATTCCATATTACCTTCATAACGTCAACTCCCTGCTAAGACGCCACATAAAACATTTTTGTTCTAAACAGGGACTAGCTACATAAATTCTCAATCTCAGTTATGTCTCACATCGGAAACGGAAAGCCCATGTTTTGGGCTCTTTTGAAATAAAAACCTACATGATTTGCACATTGCTATATACATCAACAGTATGGGGGATGACTATTGAAAATATGTTAGGTACGACAAACAAAAAAGCTACCAATCTTTTGGGGTAATGTTTGTGAGTAGATCTATGACTATTGAGAATATATTAGGTACGACAAACAAAATAGCTACCAATCTTTTAGGGTAATGTTTGTGAGTAACTGCACCTGTCCGGCAAAGAAATTATGCATCCCAATCCCACTTCCCGATGCTGGAGTAGACCGTATCAGCCGGTAATCTTCTCTGGCAGTAATCCCAGATAGGCGGCTCCGACTCTAATTCCTTTTATCCTCCGCGACAATGGCAATACGGAAAAACATTTGGGATTTTAGAAGAAGTAAAATATTCCAATCAGTCGTGTTTAAAATAAAGGGCGTTCGAAAATGAAATGGATCATTTTGTAGAACATGTGATAGGAATATATGATTCAAACTTGTGCAAAATGTTTCTAAGTATATATGTATATTTGACTTAGATTCAGGAATATATAGCTTTATAGACCGCGTAAAAATATGTTCTATATTGGTCCAATGGAGGATTCTGTTGTTCTACAGAATAGGACTAGATGGGTAAAAAATAATTATGCTTACGGTTGAGGTTAGATAAAAAAAAAAGAATCGTTATCAAAATCTCTTCAATTGGAGAGAAAAAGGGCAAGACCAGAGTTATGTTGTTTCGTTATAACTGTTATTTGAACATACCGACCTCGAGCTCATTAATTTGATGTACTTTTCCCGGACAATCAAAACGATGTTTTGCAAGGCAATAAATGTTGGATATAGGCCTATTATAATTGAGGCAGACTTACTTTAGCATTGTTTCCTATGGGAGATTGGCAATTGCACTTGTTGGAGTTTTGCTTGCTGGGATGTGCTTATTTCCCCTATAATTATTATTATTATTATATATATATATATATATGTCCTTTTGTTGTTGTTTTGATGTGACCAAAAGGGAGGAAGGATAGATGGTTCCCCTAGGCCTATATGATCTAATATAGCTATGATGAGGGTCCCTGAAGTCTAGATATTTACATGAATAACGGAAATAAACTAAGATAGGCAGGCCTGTGTATATGAGATAGCTGAATCATGATGACGTGGTCATTTTCTCAACTTTCAGAACATTATAGTGTTTCGATGAGTGGACGCGGGCTACCTTATCAAACGTCCAGTCCGTCTCCGATATGACGTGCCGATAATACCCGAACACTGTCTAATGACGTCAAGGTCAAGCCCGGATCTAATACTACCTCCCCCTGCTGCCCCGCCTGATACGGCCGCCCATAAAGTACAGCAATGGGGGCCCATACAGGGAAGGTCCCAGCATGATCCCCGCCCCTACAGCACGCTCAAAAAAGGTCCTAGCCTGCCGGGATACAGAGCCCCCGTCTCCATGGTAATCTAGGGGTAAGCCTGGAGGTCGAGCCCAATGTCATATGTCACCAACCTATTACACGCGTCACTGAGCAGGGCCTTTGGGAACAAGTTAAGCCCAGAGGCAAATTAGGATATTTGAAGATTTGCCACCTGGAACTCGCAACCAGTACTCTCAATGATATGATAAGAGTCATCAATCATGATGAAAACCTTTTAGTTTCCGATTAAAAACGGATGACAGTCTATAGCTAGTAGAAAGATGAACAATTTATTTGAATTCATACCAACTGTGCTTTTATGCATAAGAAATTAAATCATCAGTCTATCTAGTAATGAGACCTAGATAGTTACATATGGAGGTCGTTATTAACAGGAATTGTTTATGTAAAATAAAGATGCTTCAAGTTTACTAGTGTTCCCTGGGGGAATTGCAAGCTATTGCCACGGGCTTTGATACAGTAGACAGTCACTATTGTTAGTATACGGCTTCCTATGGTATGCACCTTGATCCACACGACCAAAGTATCCAATCTGACTTGAGGCTTTGCTGAATTTGCTCTCGGGGGGTTTTATCCTTAAAGGACCGTCGCTTCCCATAAGATAACTGCTGACATTTAGGCCGGTGAATTAGTTCTACCTAATTGAGATTTAATTGAGCTTGTTCAGGAAAACGGAATGGCCGTTGGCTTTTAACCGGTAATGGCACTCACTTTCAGAAACAAAAGATGCTGGTTCTCCTAAGTCAATTGCTCATAGAAATAGAATGAAGCCACAATTGTACAAAATGATGATAAGCCACAAAGTTTGTCCTTTCGCAAATTTTATGTTAAAAATATTTCACGTATGATGGCATTTTACAGATGATCAGAATAGATTTTGTAGATTCGCGTTGAACCGTCTGACCATTTTCTTTGTATATTAAAGCCAATTTATTATTGAGTTTTAAGGCTGTCTTCAGACAACACCTTTGGAACATTGGGTTGACCTTTCCACGCCAAAATGTCTGAAATACAACAGCATTGTGTTCACACACAAAGGGCAACCCATGTTCCGTTAAGGCTTCATCTTCTGATCCTTTGCAACTCTATTATCGTCGGAAAGCAGTTGCTTCTCTTTGAGAATAGTATACGAGGATATAAAATGTCACTGAATGGCTATTGTTTATTGGCCACCCCCCTAGATTACCCCCATAAAGCTGTGCTTTGCGCACTTGCACTGGCTTAGGACGCCGTTTCTATAGGTAGTAACAACTGTCAGTCCAGATAAGCAACATTCACTACAACTCTCTGCCACCATGTTTTATTCAGTGAAATGGAACCCTCAAGGGCAGGAGCTATGTGATGTTGAAGGAAAATAAATGAAGCAAAATATTTCAGGCATACGCGTACATGTTGTTGCTTCCTTCGGCATCACACAGTTTTGTAATTGTAGCTCAACAGAATGCCAATGTCTAAAAGGATGGTAAACGTTAAACTCGTTGAGAGGTTCTCCTTAAGAAGGCTGGTGCTTTTTATTTATAAAAGAATAAATGTGAAATAAATCCTCTCTACCTTTTTTGTGGCTGGTATATTTTGAAGATTCAAAACGAATGCCAAACACCGCGTTCTACTTCATGCATAATGCAGTGGGTATTGGCAATCTAAAAAGAGCATTAATGCAGTCAAACGTCTGCCGAATGTCGACTGACTGCATAACTCAAATCTTCAAAGGCTCTTCATCTGATTAAAAACATTCTTTACTTAGTCGAGGTATGGCGGCAGGACGATGTCATGGAATTTAGATATTTTATGCTTACATCATAATTTTAATCTCTTAAATGCTTCACCCACAGAGAGCGTTAACACGCCTAATTCTGGCTAAATCGCTCTGACAGTCAGCCCTCTACATTTACAGCACTGATTGTCTTACAATGTGAACTTTGCCATTTAAGATCGAAACATGTTGTGTTTATTGCAGCTTCACATTTTAAACATGATCTTCCAGATGCGTCACTTGTATGCTTCATAATCATAAGATTGTCTCATATCAAACACGCCAAATTAAAAGTTCGATATTAGATCCAACGTCTTCCTAACTAACCTAAATACACAATCTCTTATTTCTAGCTCATAAGCATGATTCTTGCAAAGTCAATATCCAAACCCATTCTAACACACAGGCAAGATCGTTACAATTGTATCCATAGTCTATATAAGTTAATTTTACTTGGCATGCGATTTCACTAGCAATGATAATCTGCAATATTCGTAAAATTCTTTTTTTTACCAAATAGACGATATAATTATTGATTATTCTATATTCAGTTCGCCTTATGTAAATCACACTTCTTATAACAAGAAACCCAATCCAAATGCCATTAATAAGTAGATTAAAGCGGAAAGTCTAGAGTTCACATTTGATGAACGGCAACTAAAGGGTGAGGTTACATTACTAATACTGATGCTGATAAACGTTCTGTAATTGAACAACAAATGAAAAGCCCGTCAGATATTAAACCGCAAAGCAGTGTGGCTTATATTCCTTCGGCGCCCCTGTATTGCTAGTCTATCTTTTGTACATGAAGGTCTCAGTATAACCAAATTTAATTCAAGCTTTCTTATATTAGTTGCCCAATTTTACATTATTTCTATCAAAAACTAATTAGCAAAATTCTAAAAAAAAGCAAATAACGATAGAATATTCTAGTATCGTTTAAAACCTTGATAGGTGATATATATATATATATCTGATTAATTGTTCATATATCTCATATTTACGAAATCTAATATCAGAAAGAACTAGGATGCCTTATTTGGTCTTTGGATGATCCATCTCTCACTGTGACAAGGGAACCATGTACTCATACAAAAACAAATCACATTGAAACAAAAATAAGCGTGATTCCAAAAGCTCACTTCAAAAGGGAGAAATAAAAAGCGGGCACTCAAGACACTGGAAACGCACTAAAAGGCACTCTTTGTTTAATACTATAATGGCAGGATGGAGTTTCAAAAGTTTTGTTTTGCAAGCCTCTGATGGTACAACGCTGGAGATCCAAGTATTGGGAGACGACTAAAACTGTTTCAGGCAACCTAGTTCCTGTCTTAATGCCATTACTGTGGAGAGACTTTTATTTTCAGGGCCATATATCTATAGTAGAAGGTGAGTGTATATTATGCTCAGTTATTTTCAAAACATTTTCCCCTTCTTTGGAAGCCTCAATAAATATGGGGGGGGGGGTTCTTTTAAGGTTATTATTTGCATATTAATCAAGGTTGTCATATTGTTAATATCATTTTTCTTTCCTACTTTTATCTAAACGTCCACAATTACCGTGTATTTTTCCTTTCTGTAATATGTTTGGAACAACAGTGGAGAATTCAATCATTCCTTTCACAAGTAAGGTGACATATGACAATCTTTATAATTATGCCAAAAATTACATTTCAGCATATTCTAATATGTAAAGATGTGCTCTGCTTCTAAATGCAGAAGGGGATTTTGGCAGGTAGATAAGGGGGTTACTGAGAAATATACCCAACGCCAACCAGGAGCACAGTCATTGCTCCTCCGCATTTAGATGAGGGAGTCACTGTAGCCAACAGTTGTTGACTTTAGTAATTAGAGAGCCCTAGGGCCTGCCAACAGGTCGAATTAGCCAACCTGTCTGCGGTAGCCCTTTCTGTTAAGGTCTGTACAACAGGATTCATGCGTGGCCACATAGCCTGCTGGGCGGCTGATGAAGAAGCCCTCGTGTGGTCCAACAAGGGGGCTGTCGGGGCCACCTGACCACACCACCGACCCCCGACACCCCTCTCCGTGCCTCCTGGTGAAAGTCACTTACCTGGGAGGACAATGGGACCCAGGACACCAATTAACACCATTTCCACTAAAGGACCTGGCTACCGGCTCCAATGAGTAAATATTGTCTCTTTAAGGCAGATTTCAATGGCTGACAGGTAAATGGCCCCATCTATGGCCATCTGTATGGCCTCCTCCAACCCCTCCTCCAGGTCTTCCGCGGATGGCTCAAGGGGCCGGATTTACCAGGACATAATTTTTATAGTGAAGCAGAGCCAGGAGGAGAGAGGCTGTGAGAGAGGAGAGAAAATCCAATGAGATCTTAATGGCCAAGATAGAGCATGGAGGTTCGAAAAGTCAGTTTAACCAACTCTTGCTCGCAGTATAACAGTGGGAACAAACTCCACACAGAAGCCCAATACAGGGCCCCGCCTGGCACCGAGTCTACCTGCTGAATACAGATCCCAAGTAACTGAGGCCGTGGTATTTTACTATTCATTTGGGGCCTTGGTCGGCAGGGGGCAGTGCCACTACTAAGCCCATTACAGGGCAGCCCACATGCACGTAGTACCTAGGGGAGAGTGCCTTTGAACCCCTGATCAAAGCCCTGTCCTTCTCACATGTCTCAGCACTCTCGAAGTATCAAGGTGGAGCAATTACCCTCTGGAACATTTGATACACATAAACCCAAAGAGACAAATCTGATGAGCAGGCCGTGTGGGAAGAATATGCGGGCCCGTCTTGTACGACTGATCCTAAAATGTTGGAGCCTCTAGCCGGAGACGGTATTTGATATGATATTTGATGTATGTGATATTTCTAACATCGGTTGGCTCATTTTCCCGGGACAGAGAATGCGCTCGGTCGGCAGCAACGGTTAATTAACCTATAAAATCCTATTTCTCGTGGTTTGTTTTTCATGTTTATTCTAAGCACGGCAACGCTTGCAAAAGGCACTCCTAATAATATTTTAATACTGATGATGATGTCATGTATATCTGTCTTCACAAACATTACTCCTTTTCAGTCCTTCTATCAATTCAATTAGTGTTTACTCTATGCTGAGTAGTGGTCTTTTCTGTTTTAATTTACAACCACTTGTTGTAGCTTGCGAACAAAGAATTTATACGATGGTACTTTAAGAAGGCCCGAGAAAAATGTTGGAAATCAAATGTCGAATGTGTTTCAAAACAAGAGTTTGCTAAAAGCGAAGTGCTAGGGTAGAATCGATCCTCTCAGTAAAATTTGGTTTGAAAACATAAAAGGAAGTTGAGCGTAGTGTCATTTAGGCAGAATCTGCTCAGAATCTATTGTTGTAAGACGCATTGTTCCACAAACTGCACGAAGCAGTCTGTATCGGTCTATATGTCCCAGTCTTGAGGCATTCTTAAGAATACCAGTTGCTAGCTCTCTTGTTTTATGAGGTAAAGTAGGAAGAACCAAACAGTTGGTGCTCCTAGGTTAGTCCCCGCCTGCCGTTAGGTTGACGAGGGTGCCGACACCACAGGTCGTTATCTTGCCCTTATTTCCGTCTAGAGCGTCAACTTAAAGGGGGCAGGAAACGTTAGGGGAATAGTCAGAGGCTGCGTCGTGTTAGAATGGGAAGGACCGTGTATAGTGGCGGAGGCACATTCCTTTGAGATCAAATTGAAAGGGAATGTTGACATTTTGCTGACGCTATACTTTGCCACTGTGGCCAATTTCTGCTGTCGTCGAACTGCGGGCTTGGGGAAGGGATTCCTACAGTCGGAGTAGCATGATGTAACGTATGATTGGTGCAAATACCCCGCCCGGGCCATAGCCCATTTACGTGGACGTTTTTTTCCGGCTGGATACAAGACATGTAAACACCTTTAGGAAAAAGTGGGCGTGACAACATGCATGTGATGAAGGTATGGCGGAGAACTGAATCTGTGGGTGGAGGTGTCTGTGGAGTTCCAACCCTATCAGTGGCTATGCTCGAAATAATGAGCCTTGCAGTGGACATCTTTTTTAAAGCATATCATTATTTAGGATTCCCATATCATACACTTTGTGACTGTGTAAAGTGGGTTCTTCTTAATTAAAGTCAAAGCAATCTGATGAAATGCGATTCGCAGTAGAAACGGATCTAGTTTACATTCGGCAATTAAAGGTTTTATCAGAAGTCATTTCAAAATCAAGATAACTCTTTGAAAGAGTCGTTCAAAGACATCCTCTCAAGAGCGACTCTTCAGAAGCCGTTCTTTCACAGACAAGTGCCTCACTTACCTTTCTTGGAAAAAACAATTCAAAGATACTTGAATTTACATACTGACAAAGGCAGTGAAAATGAAGACATTGAATTCCGGACCACATTCCAATCATCGGAAACCGCTAATGATAAAAAGATGTGAAGAAGTATTAGCACTTAAAGTATCTATCTAATGAGGAAGACTGGCTAACGAGGGTGGGCCTTCACTGTCAGTGGTACTGCCGCCTCTGTAATCCGTCTTTGTCACCTAGGTGACGGATGGCATCACGCTATGATCGCCCCTCCCTCCTCCCTCCTACTTCACTGTTAAAGGTCGTATGGTTATAAGGGAAATCTAACGATAATGAAAGGTGAGCTCAGTGAGAATAACATAACACTTCAAGTTTTAACGAGTATATATGGGATATCACACATTTGATACGATGAGGTTTCACAATAGGAAAGATTTGGAGTATAGACACAACGTGCAGTGTGGGGATGATCTATACGCCAAACGGCTCATCTCTCACTACACCCTGATCCCTCGGAGGTACCTCATTAGATCCTGCCCCGCCCCAGCGCCGGTATACGTCAAGATTTGTATAGCAGAAGGGGGATAGGAATGACAGCCGAGTCAGCCCACCAGTTGGGAAGGGCGGATCCCTCCAAGCCGGAGGACAGAAAGTGGCGCTAATCGATCATTAAGAGCATTATGTTTTCTTGCCCGAAATAGACTTTAACCTTTACAACTGTGGACTGAGCCTAGGTCGTAGATTACGTTACAAGGGGGACACACTTTAGTAATGGATGTGGTACATTCAAGTCCTGAGATATAAAACATGTACAGGTGTCAGCCAATGCTTAGAGTATTGTGCTACAAGGGGACATAGGGAAATGCCAACGAGCAATGCCCTGTTTCCACCAACCGATTCAACTGCTGATTATCTGGTAATTTATAACTTTTAAGTAGTATTATAACAAAAGATTATATATCTGACATACCATTTCAAATAGAATTTAAAACGCTCTCTAATGGTATATAACATTTTCGTGGTTAACTATTATTCCCACTGCCGGTATTTGAAATCGGTAGTAAAATCGGCTGGTGGAAGCAGGGCTTAAGAGTAACTGCATCTTTAATAAGGGAAGCCAGCCCCTAATAGCTGGCGTTGGCCCCGGGTAAACTTTGATTAGTTAGTTTTTGTTAAATTTTAAAGTAATACCAATGTCCGAACTTCATCAGAAGATCAGTATACTCATCACACGAACATGGAATTTCACATTGTAAACATGATTATTGCATCATCATACTAGGGCCAGTCCTTCCCTTCACTCCTTCGTGAAATAATCAAAACAAGGATCTCATTAGAATTCCCTTGGGGTTTCAGGAAGATCAGAAGACACGTTTTTAAGTTTTGACATTTGATTACTTAATTATCAAAGCTGCTAAAAAATCAGGTAATTTCGTAAAATGGATCCAAAAGCATAATTCAATCAACCACATCATGCTAAAAACAACTGGTCAGTTGCTCCGCTATTTGATAGTCCTTTCAGAATCGCCGAACTGTTGTGTGTATGGGTGGTTTTCCCTTTTATGAATACCTGTTGAGCCTTAAAGAAACTATGTTAAGTTTTCACAAAATATTTCCAATGAAATCACACATTGTCATTTTCAACTTTTGATTAGACATAATTACGTTTCCATTTATTCGATGTTTTTAAAAGACCCTGTGATTCAATGACAATTTCTTCAATGAGATAATAAAGAAACATGAACCAAGCTTCAGTAATTGAAATGATGGACATTAAAAGAAGGGTTGGCCTTCATCTTTCCATGCGTTTCTTTCCAAAAATAATACATCTTGCAGATGCATTGGACGGTGAAGTTTCAATTCTATTCGGCGTCCTAACTACTTTATTTGTTTTAGTCACTGGTAATATAGAGGTGTAGCATGTGCCAGACCCTGGCGTATGGATAGCTCAGATCATCCTGAAGCGCCTGTGATTCTACAGAGCAAATTTGGACGAACTCATTGAAAAACAGCCACACATTTATGTAATGCTACTTTTGGTAGACCGTCATACGACACATCATTTATTCGTCTCGGTAAGAATTGAGAAGACATAGGCCTACCTTACGTTTATCATAATTAGGAAAGTCAGGACAAATTATGAAGGCAGTTTTATCATAACTCTTAGTATACCATACAGAGGTTATAAAACACTATATTGCAGACTCATCATGATACTCAAGTAAGCCGTTTAGACAAAGTGTTAACAAAGTTGTCCGTCCTTGCCATTATGAAATGGGATATACGATACATCTCAGCGTATTAGAGTTATTACAGTAAAGGATAAAAATAAGGAAAGTAATCATTGAACAACAGCTTCGGGTGCAGGTATTGTCCTGAGCGATGAGGAACGTGGCACTGGTTTGCAGGCAGGTTAATGGCATTTGACTTGCAGGCGTTTCGAGTATTTCCTGTCAACTAATTTCTCCAATTGCGACAACATTAATTGGAAATACAATAAGAGGCACGCTTTTGTCAGCCATGCTGCTTCTCGAATTACAGAGGCCATTCAAGGCATCAGTACGGCCTTGAAAGGTCCAATACTTTTGTCGTATTGATTCTTGGCTGTGACTTTTGGACACAGGTAGATTATGGCTAATTAAAAAAGTTGCATTGGCAATTTCTCAGTGTGACGGTGTATAGACCACCCGTAAGATAAATGTTCGGGATACCTTTTTGTACACATTTTAGGATTCCATGTAAGATTATTACTAAATTTCACTTAAAAAAAACCTTTTAAGGAGCCGTTCTTGCATTACGATGCAGCAATTATAGTCCGTGTCACTGTCCAGTCGCCTTGGCATAAAGGGAAAATCCACGAATCTGTATTACAGTAATGCTCCAGCACCTACACAGCGATAAAAAAAAAACACTGTCCCAGTTGATACTAAATGTGACTTTTCAATGCAACTGACATTATTTCTGGAAGTAAATTAAAGATGTCCATTCGTTTGTATTCAATCTTATAACACTTCTCCAAACCCCACTTTGTAAGAAAGTCACCAGAAAAGGTGCGACAGATCTATTATAGACTGTTCTCAATACACGGTCTCACCCAACATAGACAAAATCCTCGATCAAAGGCAACTCCCATCGCCTGAGACAATCACATTACAGACACCAATCCAATCGTGCAAGGGACGGTAGGTATTTTTAGAACCGTTTAGGAAAGGTAGGCGTGAAAATTACAAAGGGCTTCTATGGGGGAAAGATTAAGGAAGCAAATTGCGTTTGGCATGCCCGGAAAAAACACCTTGTGGAGACAATTAGTAGATAGAATATGGAGAGGAACGTCCTCCGATTGCTCCTCTCGTGCGTGTCGATGACCAATTTTCCTGCCCGCTCCAAGCCTGCCTCGGCACCATGATATCTACTTTTTTCTCCCTTGATCTAAATAGCGTCCAGCCGAGGAGGGCCGCCGCCCTGCCCAGACGTTCTGAGACGCTCGGCGGTAGATCAAAGTGGCCCGGTCTGCCTGTGAAGGATACCCCGGCCGCGTTTTGACCTGCCAATCAGTGCCCTGTTGGGACCTCCTCTGATGGCCGTTTGCCGGGTTCTGAGCGCGGAGGTTTGTGGAGGGGAGGGAGGAAAGAAAGCAAGCAGGAGAGCGGCGAGCGAACAGGAGTTAAAGAGAGAAGCTGGATATAAGGCGGAGAGAGGGGATGTCATGGACAGGAGAGTAAAGAGGAGGAATACAGGAGGTATGACAGGCAGGGTGAGAGGTGAACCAGGCAGTGTGACAGAAAGGGTGACAGAGAGGATGGCAAGTTTTCGGCAGGGAGGATGAGAGAAGGAAGGCAGGTAATGTGACAGAGAGGATGACTAGCAGGGCGTGACGTTGTCATGGACAGGGATGATGAGAGAAGGGAGGCAGGTCATGTGACAGTGAGGATGACAAGAAGGACGTGAGAGGTTGACCAGGTAGTGTGACAGAAACGTGACAGGGATAGGGAGGTTGCCATGGGCAGGGAGGGTAAGAGAAGAGAGGCAGGTAAGGTGACTTGCAGGGTAAGGTAAGTGTCACGGATAAGCAGAGTTAGAAAAAGAGGGAGGTAGGGTGACAGGCACGGTGGCAGGCAGGGAGGGAAGTTGTCATGGACAAGCAGGGTGGGAAGAAGTGAAACAGATTATGTAACAGAAAGGGTAACAGGCAGTACAAGAGGTTGTCAAGAACAGGGGGCGTGAGATGGGAAGAGGGTAGTGTGACAGACAGAGTGATACACATGGAGTGATACACAAGTCATGAACAGGGTGAGAGGAGGAAGGTAGGTATTGCTACAAACAGGGTGACAAGGAGGCAGGAGGGCTGTCTTGGACAGGCAGGGTGAAAGTGAGAATAATTTTGGGAGAATCTTTGTTGACTTTGTGAATGTACAACTTATTTTAAAGCGGTTTTCACCACTGGATGTCTCACGGAATAAACTTTCAAACGATACCTTACATGGTATAACACTAAAACTTCATTTCCCACAATCAACTAAACAATGCTAGGAACAAACAAAGTGCTTGCGAACTTACAACACCTTCGTATATTCTGAAAACCTAGGTAAACTTTGTGTTGCTGCACACGTGTGCCCGATTATTTTTTCTGTGTTATCTCGTTTGTAGAATGAATCATACAATAACCTTTTTGTGGCATTGCGCCCAGATATGAAACTAATATGGAAGAGAGGGCCAAATAAGGCGAACTACAATTGACAGACAATCAGTAGCTCCAGGGGTGACGACCAAAGGAATTTCACGCATCTCATTTTTCATTCAAACTTCTCTTGAAAACAACCACACATCTAAAAAAAATATGATGCGTGAAAGTGAAAAAAAGATGTGTAATGGATTCATGAATGAAAATGTCCATATAAAAACATGTATAAAGTATAAATATTCATATGGAATACTTCATTATATCTGTTATAAACAAATTTGATTAGAGTGTTTTTAACCCCCCAAAAAATGTCATGAATCTAAAATTTGGTGTTTTTTCACGAATCCAAATTTTGGAATCATGGGCATAAGATTTGTGAAATTTTTTGGTCTTTATTCCTGGAGTGAAGTGAAGAGTGAAGTAGTGATTGATATCAAAGAGTTGGATGTGTGAGAATAGGTGGATGAGTGTGTGGCTGTGCTATAAACGTTGAAAAGGGTGTTGGTATGACTCGCACTGTAAAGTAGGCCCATAGGAAACCTGGGTAGAAAGTGTGGGCAGTTTGTCCACGTCCACGTCCATTTTGGAAGACTCAGAAGTAAACAAGTAAACATCAAGCTCATGAGTAAACTTCAATTTAAAATAATCAAAAGCTGGGAACAGGTTCGTACAGTGCGGAGGTAGTTATTCATAGCAATCAAATAATGAGGGAGACTTCTGGATCATCTACCCAGAACAGCAGGCCCATAAAGAAATTCAATCATTCCTTTTCAGAAAAACACCATAATAGTAAGGGCATTGGTGGCACCGACAGCCTTATTCCAAAAATATCAAAACTCTTTGCATACATTAGCCTATGATATCTGAAGAATAATTATGCAACCGTTGGCGCGGGTATCAGTTAGGCCTCTGATGTCAAATCGACAACTAAACATGAAAATTCCAATAACGTCTGTATAGAGGCTACATACAATACGCTTTATTCTTTCACGCAGCATTTAGACAAAAGTAATTGAAACTCCCTTTTCTGTCAAAAGTGAGAGCTTGATTGTCACATATTAATATCTGTATCACGCATTATGGGAGTATTGCCGTTACTCAATAGTCGGGCTTGCTATCCCCACTCAAATTGTGCTGGGGTATGGATACTGTCGAAGCCCTGAAACCAAAGATGGGAGTCATGTCTCTTTTCATTGCAACAACCTGTCATACAAATATAAATGTTGTTCTAGTCCAATATAACAGAAACTTAAAAAGAAAACTTTACATGAAGTATAAGCAGAGAACTGAATATCCTGAGTAAGTCGGGAAGGGTCTGGGTACTTCAGGGAGGGTCTGTGTATCTCAGGAAAGGTACGTGTACCTCAGGGAGCTTGAGGGATTGTATACCTCATTAACAGCGTATGTACCTCAGGAAATGCCTGGAGACCTCAGGGGATGCCTTTGTACCTCAGGGAAAGCCTAAGTACCTTAGGAAGAGCCTACTTATGCCTTAGGGAGAGCCTCTTTCTCTCTCTCTCAGGGAGGGGCTGTATAACTCAGGGAAAGATTGTGTACCTCAAGAGGGGCCTGTGTACCTCAGAAAGAGCCATTGTAACTCAGCGTGGGCCTGTATACTTCAGAGAGGGCCTGTTTACCTCAGGAAAGGCCTGGCTACCTCAGGGAGACGATTAAACCTGAGTCTGGGAATGCCTATGTACCTCATGAATTGCCCATTTACTGAGCCTGTGTACATCGGGGAGGGGTTGTATAGCTCTGGGTAGGCCTGTGTACCTAATTAGAAGGAGGCCGTATACCTCAGGCAGGGCCTTTATATCTCAGCGGGAGCCTGTGAACCTCGGGAAGGGGGTCTCTGCATCAGGGAGGGACAGTTATATCAGAATGGAATCAATAGATCACAGTATTACCACTTTACTTGGCAGATAATCAGATAGTAGTAATGTAAAATTTCACGGTAGCAACATATTATAGTTAATGGGCCTTCCATTTAGTACAAACGCACATTTTCAAAAATCTCAGACCCCCCAATTGGGCAAAAATACACATTGGATTTGTACTAGAATGCACGCACATTTTCAAAAATCTTAGACCCCCCTTGATGCGTACATACTTTATGGAAGGCCCCTACTTAGATCGACCCTTTACAAATCACTATTTCCAATGCCTTCTCTCAATTATCAAAAGGACAGCTGAATTCTGACACATCTATTTCATGCCTCTGTATGCTGTTCTATTCGACAGGTGTGAGAGTATTGAATGATTTGTTGGGCAAGCTAAAACCATTAGTCTCGTTGCCAAAAATAGCATGAAATTACGATGATGGTGATTGTTGTAGTTTAAGGTCCATTCAGCAGTTTTCCAGTTATGTCAGGACCAACTCACAGTTTTTGGCTTGTACCAAGTACTATGACCGAATCTATGGGGGTTGAAATGACGACAATGCAAGGTAGTATTGGTGGCACAGACTTGAAACCAGTCCAGCCACGTGCGAGGCGAGGACTTTACCCACTATACTATCCCGCCCCCTAATAAAATTATGATTCACATGTCACATGATAACTATTCTTTTCAATAGCAGGTCTCCAAAATATTACATTGAATGATTAGATAACGTCGGGAGTGAGGTCAGGCCTTATATTGATCTGCGATCTTAGATTTGAAAATGCATTAAAAGCCATTTTCCCTCGTCTTTATTGGCATACGATTGTTTTGGCAGCGTTTATCTATCTCTCAAAGTAAGTTCTGTGAGTTAGAAGTACATGTTTGGTCTTGAAATTGATTTCATCCTCCAATGTGACTCTTTGATGAAAAAGTCCATCTATACATTAATTTTATTGATCTTTTTAGTATCAAAAGTCTGGCTGTGTTAACAAATAAACATGACAATATTAGTTCTTAGGGAAATCATTACATGACAAATAGTTATGGTAAAAACTGGCTTTAATTGATGGAAGGGGTTAACGGAAAGTTGAAACATCTGGCAGGAAAAAAGAAGGAGAATAAAAAAAAGGTGAATTTATGTTTTTCAAACATAAAAGTGTGGCCTACGGGATATGGAAATCCATAAATGGATTTTTCTTTAACACGAATGTAGTCCCATGAAATGTCTACGTGTTGTATAGACTGTACCATGGTGTTGGCTGGAACCGCCTCGTGTCGGAGTCGTCCTGTTTACGTGTCTAGGGTCGGCGGATTGCTTGTACTCTGATGTTTCCTCCTCCCAGCCTGGGGAATTGGCAGCCAACATGGTTGCGTGTTGCTAGCCCGGCATCACGCCTTTAGACTGTCGTGAGACAGGGCACTGTCATGGCACTCAGCGTAAACTGAGTCGCCAATAGTCAGCCACTTGGAAGCAGTAAGCGCCACCAAACGGGATGTTCATTGGGGAACCCGCCAATCTGTGGAGGGCAAACTTTCAACCTGCATTTATCCCCACGGAATCCTCTCCAGATATCACCAGATCTCAAAGCCAATAGCAATTTAGTTCCATTCTATCTGAAGTAGATCTCAGATCAAATTAGGAAAGAGCATTAAATTATTCCAAAGCACTCGCCTATTTTTAGGGACCTTTCCAAACTAATTGCTCTGCTTTGACAGCGACCCAAAGTGGACGCTTCAATAATCCAGTTTCCAATCACAACGATTACCCATAGTCGATGGCGCTGAGTGGGGGAGGTGCCTGTAAAAGTACTAAAACCGATGAAGTATTATTGATGCCCTTCGGCACACCTGACCTAACACATAATTGAGCAGATTCTCGGGAATAACGCCCTGGAGGCGCGTGGTTTGCTGGCACCTACAGCTATAGCCTTTACCTGAGATTCATAATTTATGCGATCAATGTCATTTCCTTGATGGCTCGAAGTGCACCCTCGGCGGAAGAACTGCCTCAGCAGGAGCCCATGATTGTTATAACTTCCTCACGTTTTTGTCCCATATTGCACACACATAATATACATGCAACGGTAGTTGGTCCGTCTATTGCCGTCTGTCCATTGCACTAGTATGTGTTGACATGGCAAATGCTAGATAACGTGAGCGGAATGCCCATTCATACCTCGGATATTGCATTTTCATCCCTTAGATTCAGCACTGTGTCAAACGAATGGGAAATGTAATAGAGTGATGCAGCTGGCCTTTGATGCGTGTTCACAACAAGCTGTCTTTTCAACAACATAATCTAGCGTCAAAAAATATATAAACAACGTCTAAAACTGTATTGTTACCGTATGGGTCTTCTCTTAATGGGATCTGATGGTGCTGTACATTAGTAATGTAAATTGACAAGTCGTCTTGGAAATAGCAATATAGTTTCAGAGTAAATTTATACATTCGATCAAATTTTATGATATCATATGTTATAAATCTATGCACCGTTCAATTTCTATTCATAAGCCTGAACTCAAAAAACCTGTCGTCGATCCGGGTTAATTATCGGATGTGGGTCATGGCAGTGCCATATATTCAATGACGGAAAGTACGTGGATGTTGACGGCTTCCTTGCAAGTCTTCCGTGAGTTATCAGTATAGTAAAAGTGAAAAGAATGACTGATATCTATATGTAAAAATGAGCAACGACCAGCGCAGCATTGAACTTGCTGAGATTACATTAATACTCCTAACATAAATCAGGAGGGGTACGCAAGGAGGCAAATCCAATATCTGGCAATAGGCAGATGGTGGGGGGAGATTGTAGGCGAGGTGATGTGGGGGAATGAGAACGACCTTTCTGTGACCCCTGTCTGGGCTTACTCTTGGAGAAGCGGCCGTCGGGGCCCAAAATGCTGTTCAGCCCCACACGCAGATGTCATATAGGGAGGGGTCCGCATCATTTGTGGATCCACGACAATTAAACTATATGTAATAATAAATCAATGCGAACAACCACGGGCCGTTAGCTCACAGTACGAAACGGTGAGCTGTCAGTTGAATATGCCACACAAAAACGATTGGGATCCCATTGTAAAAGTGTGTCCGGTATCCGGAATACGTCTTATCTCTAGATGACTGCTGTATTCACTTGAGGCATAGGTTAGACAATGGTATGCTAAACACATGTGGAAAAAGAGAATAATATTCCATAGACAGTCTTTTGTCCAGAGTTTGCCTACAGTTATATGAGCCATAGGTAGCCTATTGCTTATCATATTTATGTTGATATAATGTAATAGGACATTAATAGGAGATATAGAGGTGGAAGTCGACCGCCCACAGAACAAAACCTATAGCGCACATGCCGATTTTGTTGCAGATTCTAAAGATCGGCAGAGGGAATTTAGGTTAAATATTATATAGACATTTTATTTATCACTAGAATGTACAATTCTCTTTTGAAAAGTAGAATGTATGGGTTTTTCCCACTTTGTCAGGGAAAATCAAACAAATACAAAATCACGAGCATCGAAATCGGAATGTGGAATACATGCTTAACTAGTGGTGATGGAGGTGCGTCGGCTGTCCTGCACAAAACGACACCATACACCTATCAGTAACTGATTAATGTGATGGTGAAACTGAATATATGAATTTCTTTGGCGATATACGGATAACATAGGCCTGTAAATGGTCACTGACATATCATCATATCGTCTTGTTGCATGCTTAGCGGCAATAAGTCTAGGATACCTTTAACATGATACCTAGTTCATATTATTCTGTGAATTCTCATCAGAAGATAAAGTAAACAAATTCTATAGATCTAGGCAGCAAAAGGCAACATTGGGAACTTTGATCTTGCTATGTGTCATAGTGCTATTTTAGATACATGTATGCCTATATATCATAGGATGATCAAGATGATACATATCTTGACAGTTATAGATGCCAAGTATTGTGCTCAATTATAATTTTGGAATCACTCTTTTTGGAGCTATTTTTCACTAATGGGAGCATATTTGGGAAAAGGTACCTAATGACATTTAATGAGGTCACAAAATCGCATGAAACATGGGGAAATGTGTCAGCATTATTCTTATTGTAGAGAACCTATTCTTTCAAATGCTGCAAACCATTTTGAAATATTCCTGATAGAACCTGAAATAAACATGTATGAACCTACCCACCTCTTATACATTGAGAACCCCTTATTCCCAATTGCTGTTGTTACTTCCATGTTATGGCGACTTATAAGTTTCCTATGTTTATCAAGAAATTAAGTTTTCTTATTTCTGAGAATACTAAAAGTGCCATAACTTTTGCCAGGAGTGTTTGTTCCACTCACTGTTTTCAGGTTTGAGAAGGTAAAAACATTTTCTACATTACCTGTGAAAAAATGTTCTTTTCATTTTTTATATTCTTTTTACCGTAACCATGGTAACTCGCTAACCTAAATTATGCTCAGAAATTCTGCTAAAAACGTTCGATTTTGATTTTCCCATGATGCATTGCTTATGAAAATTTTGAATTTTTAGTAAATGTCATGAGAATCTTTAGAAAATTTCATGTAAGTCAATTTTTTTCACAAAATAACTTAAAAAATAGTTTTTTCCCCATATATTTCATGATTAATGTAACAAAGAGTCAATTTCTGCCAGATACTGCCAGATTTGGCCCAAATTGAGCATAATGGCCTATATTGTACGTAAGATTGCAAAGGAACTAAATATCGTAGAATGATAAAACAAAGAGTAGAGGAATCCCTGGGACTTCAGAAACATTATAAAACATAACCTTTAGCTGCATGTTAAGTGATTGTTTCATAATATGAACAAACCTCCAGAACTAGCGGCCGCAGGATGGCCAAAAATGCCATTAGGTACCTTTTCCCAAATATGCTCCCTAATTGGAATTGGCATGAAACAGTTTACAATTTCAAACGCCTTGAAAATCACCACCTTATTGGCGGTCTGAAACATGAACTTTCAACAACTACAACATAATTATTATGATACCTTGTTGGAAAGCTAAGGTAATTTACTTTCATATGCTCTAATATACACCTTTTTCTGACAAAACTATATGTGGTAATGATATACCCCTACCATCAGAAAACAATGTTTTGGAACAGCGATATTAATAGAGCTCCAAATTCTCCTCTTTCTTTTGGTGGGTGGGTAAATTGTCATGTTGTTACATCAAATCATGAAGATATGTAACATTTTGTGAAAATGGTGAAAACGAAACGTTTCCAATGTTGTGTGTTGCTGCCTGGATCAGTTCAACCATGAATACGATTACACCCCAAACAAAATAGAAAAGAGGCTGTGCCCGAGGTAAGAATATAATTATACTTTACAATCCTATAAATGGCCATACCAAACAGCTAGAATTGTTATATAAGTAAAAGTTCGTTTGTAAATCGGCAATATTGTTAGAAAGTTCAATCAAGTTTATTCGTTTAATCAGTCCTTTCAGTATAGATCTTTTTTCTTTCACACATCATCTATTACCTTGCTGGGTTGCTCAAAGAGTAGTTGGATCAATCGCAGTTTTCTAAGTAGTATCGTCAGAGGTTTTATAATTATGCTGGATAGAATTCCTTTCAATGAAATTGACTAGAATATCTATAGGGTATACTCTGCTTATCATCTTTTACAACAGGATTCAGACAATAAATTCATAGATGCATTTTCCTAAACAGTGTTGGTAAAAATAATCATTGTAGTTGATCTCTAGGGAATTTTCGGCAACCAGTAAGCCTGTTCCTGACAATAATTCGGTACAGTGAAAGAATAGTGCCTGAAGAAAGACAAATAAGAGGAAGCTGATGCCAGGTCCATAAAATCTTGAACTCTCTGGATCATCTTACTTGCGCAGCCCAGACTCGATTGCATTGTATCTAAACACCTGTTGCTGAGGACATGCCAACAAAGACGTGGTTCTGGCTCAAGTAACAAGTGACATTCTTTAAACAGTTCTGTACTGTAAAGGCTACAATCTACCTGCTGCCTATTGCAAATGCCAAGGGCAGAAGCAGGCAGGCTAATCTTCTGAAGATTTGCGAACTAACTGGCCTCTCCATATGTGGCTGGTGGCCCAGACACATAGACCAGGCAGCCCTGAGTACCAAGAAAGGGAACATGGAATTATGCCTTAAGGCTGAGAGCTTTTAGATAGAAAAACCTTAAGTTGACTCTTTTCTCAATTCTCTGTCTTAAAGCACTAGTCATTTTGTAGCATTCCGGTAGTCTTTGCCCTGGTTTTGGAATGGCATAATGAGGAGCAGAACGACTTTTCTGGGCCACTGGGTATCAACCATAGGCTATTGGTGCACATCGCCGGTAACCAGTGGCAAAAAAAGTTCCTGGCATGGTACACTGAGAACCTATTGCTGGTACCCAAAGGCCCAGAAAAATATGTTCTCCCCCTCATTATAGTTGGTGCACGTGGTCAAGTATTGGACATTTCGTTTACACTAAAGCCTATTTTCCATTGTGCGGCATTTGAGTTGACACCAACGCATGTGATTCAAGCAACACAAGGTGGAATATAGACATGTGTTTGTACTAGTTAGCACTTGCGTTGACCCGACACAGGTGCCAATACCAGTATTAATATTATTTTTCTATGGATGCTTGCGTTGTCAGAATACAACATGTTGAAACACAAGTTCCTCGAGTTGGCAAAATTGAGACAACGCAAATGCTAACCAACTCACAGGGTAGTATGACCTTCATCATTTTTTGCTGGTCACATTGACTAACTTTGTAAAATATGTTCACATTATGATAATTGGTTTGAGGGGACAAAGTAGATATTCCGTCTGTCCCTCTATGCACTTGATGCAAAAGAATAAATATCAGTGGTTTTAACGTGAAAGATGACATTACCAACCGAGCTACCCCGTTTCAAAATAATCTATATGTTATTCCCACTTTCACAAAATTAAGCACGCCGAATTCATATCATTTAAGTCAACAAGAAAGTCAGAATTTATTTTGTTAGTTCTTAAGCCTCAGTCATTTGTGTCAAGGTTGGGCCCATGTCTGCTGTTGTCGCAGGAAACCATTCGACTGGTTTTCAGCCTTCCGTCCTTCTGTGAAGCAACTGTGGCTTAGCCGGCTAGGTACAAGCGTCCACCGGAACTACTTTTTGAATGGTACGTAGTTCTGCTGAATTTTTGTCTGATGGAATTTAGTGTTAAGAGGTGGCCCTTTTGCTAGATCTATACATGGTTGTTGCATTGTAAACTGAGGCACAATTTTCTGGATCATTATTACACAAATAATTATGATAAGTTGTATTTTAAAGTGTTTATACATATACATATTGTTAGGTATCTACATATTAGGTATAGATAGCTAGATAGGTATGGGACCCATTCGCACTGACTGACCACCTGTTCACTTCCAAAATAGATAGATAGGTAACAAATAAATGTATGGAAACCAGGCTGCTTTACGCCTCCGTGTAGACTAGAGGTGGTCACTTAAGACACAACATCGGACATCCCTTCAGGGTGACGGCATCTAGGTTGTCGACGGTCAGTTCCAGACGTCTGACCACTACAAACAACACTTCAACCTTCTCAGTGTCCGACCCGTGTGAGGTGCTCGGCATACAGACCCTGAGCTGCTCGGGCCTGTGTGGGGTGACACATAAAACATGGCCATGCCCTCTCCCATTGCTGCCGCCCGGGCGGGCCGTCCTCTAAGCCCCAGTGCAGAGCTGTTGGCCTACAAAGGCTTTGAATACAAATACATAGCCACCTAGCCTAACTCCGATTACCAAGATAGGAGAGAGCTCCAATAGTGACCCCGATGGCAACTGCTTGAACCTGAGTGGGAACAAAACGACACACAATACAGAAGCGTAATGGAGTTCTGGTATCGTATTACTTCACCTCTGCCTTATAGATCGCTTTTCAGTCTTCGTCGGTGGGCTTCATTCGCAACAACTGACAACAACTCTGATATTGTTTGTAAGAGCATGTATTGCTATTTGAATGTTTTAATATTGCTATGTTTTAGCAATATTTACACATAAAGCGGCTTTATAAAGTAAAACTAGTTAATTTTTCTCTTATTTTTGATCAATCTGGCAACGGTCGATTTTACAGTTACAGAAAACTACTGAAGCCAAGTCAGCGCTAAAACAACCCCATGCAATAGGTTGTTTGAATTAGCTCTAATGTGCTATATTGATGGCACAGGTAGATGAGACAGAAGTAGACTCCTGGGATGGCCCCTGACCACCCTGCCTCCTGGAACCGGTGTGCCGTCTTAACCCCACTCCGGGTCTCCCTCAATGCATCAGTGGCCTGTATTATAAGGGACGTTTTTCCCTTTGCAGAGTGTTTCATAAAACCGGTAACGGGTTTTGGGTCTCCATTACTCTATAGAACTATTTGTTAAAAACGAATCAATTTTACAGGAAATAAGAAGTATGCAATGATAATCTATTTTTTAAAAAATCGAGAAACGTGTTTAGAAAAAGGTTGACGTGTGAAATATTCCTCAATAGTCCGCTAATACGGTAGGGGACGTTTCAACAACAGACGTCTTTTAGTAAACAAGGCTCTGGCCTGTCTGACATAGGTACCATTTTAACTTTAACATAATCAAACTATAGTTTAAATGCCTTTAACAGTTCAAACGTCATCGTATAAAGTGTTCAGGAATGCCAAATGCCGACTGAAAATTAATGTTGATTAGGCCACTGCTCTAGAGTCAATATTTCTCTCCTTCCGTTGTAGAGAAATATATCGATTTCTTGCTCAAATTATATAAAATTCTAAATATTCCTTCTACATCATCTATGTATCTACATCATCTATGTATCTTCCATGTATAAACCCCTGAGTCAGAATAAAGGATATGTTCACTAGAGAGAAATTGAAATGACATCGCCGTGGTAGCCGTCGATTAGTATAATTTAATTCATAGAAACCTATATCACTGAAATGATAACTGACCTGTATTATAGCCCTTTGTTTTCATTATAAAAATAGGATAAGGTCATAATTTGCCATTAAATATGATATATTCAATTGTTTATGTATGCCGTATAAGAAGAAGAATATTATATTTAATTGTTTTCTTTTTGTGCCACATACGATGCAACCGCCAACATGAACCCATTACATTTTTTCTCTTTCGCCAGCGATAGGTAGCGCTTTTCCTTCTGTTCTGCTCAAGATTCAAGAGAAACCGAAAGAAATTAGCTGAAAAATTAACCATTGCAACTAGCTTAATCCTTCTATATTAAAATTGTGTCAAATCTATTAGGTTGTAAACAAGGTGCAATTCTCTTTTTTGCGGAAACACATTAATATTGAATTGAACAGTTATAAAAGTATTTCAATGACATGTAAGTTTATATTCAATCATAGACCTGGTCCCTTACGAAATATGTTCTTTATTTTATTTTAGTTTAAACATTTGCATTGATCTAGAGCAGTTCATTGTTTTTGTTTCCCTTTAATGCCTAGCTAGACGGCCATAGACGTCGAGGCTGTTTTACACAGCTGTTATTGCCTTATTTGAACTGCTCAGATGGTGTACCTTTATAGCTTTAAAAGGAGATTAAGTGGAGCCTGTGGCCAATACACATGTACCAGGCATAAAACCTCCTTATCATCAACCAATTTCAAATTGAGCAAAAACGCTGCAGCAATTACCCATGTTTAGTAAAAGAACAGTGCCTCTGGCTCTCCTTCTCTACTAAGGAAAACAGGGCAAAAACACGCCCACTCGAGGCCATCCGAGAGGTTTGCAATCAAAGGAGGTTGTATGTTGGGACTGTGCAGGGCTGAAGACAATTCCCACTGCTGATCTGCTGGTGTCAGTGCTACGTGCTATCTGATGGATAGCCAGCCAGCCATATCTGATTGCCCGTAGGGCCAATGCGTGCTGGTTTTTGTAGAAGTGACAGCCCGACCATCGTCCCTATAACTCATCCCCTCTACAGAACAGGGTCATCCTACTGTAAATACTTGACAAAAGCTGCCGCGGTCCTCTCCCCATGCAATTGCATTCCTGTCGCTGTTTACTTACTCCTCTGATTATTGCTGAGGATAAAGACGGCTGAGCCTTTACAGAATAGGAGCCGTCCTTGTTGGGAGCAGCTCGCGCCTCGCGTGCCGATGACCTGTCTCCCTGCTGCGAGTGGCTCGGGCGTGGGCCGAGCAGCTGAGGTGCCAAGCAAATGGATGTGAGTATACGACTTGGTCCCCCGAGGTATGTCCTGGTCGAGACGAACCCGCTTAAATCTCGGCTAAAACGTTAGGAGGTAAACACCTGAGCGTGTCCTAGCGCCTCGCACCGCATGTAGCAGCTACAAATGGAAATGTCATTGACTTCACTTTGCCTCTGGTCCTGTTAGGTTGCCTAGGTGAGTCACTTCTCTATTGCTACGTAGGGAGTGACCGGCATTGGAGAAATGTGAAGTGAAATCGCATCGAGGAAAGTGTATGCGAAGGCCTAATATATTGAAGCAATTGTACTACATGTACCCCATACATCTTTATAGGAAATCTATCTTGTAGGTTCTAGTTACAAAATCAGAGCAATTATTGATATAATTATATGTCTATAATTATCAGACACTATAGTTAATTTGACCATCCATTTAACATATCATCTTGAGATTTTTCATGAAAAACATGTGTAACGCTCATGTCACCATACTCAGCTGCTTACACCATTTCAAATTCCAAAATCCTGACTTTTCTTCACCTTCTTAAGTCGCGTTCTCTTTGCTTCTCGCCGACACACCGTCCTGGCGTACTGTCTCCCTTCCCTCCCCTAATGCCGCCTTCCTACCCCGGTGGTCAAGTCAAATAGGTGTATGGAGAGATCCTCATGCCGGTCAATCCATATCCCAACACTTCCTCCCGGCCAGTTGCCACCACGAGAGGCCTATCCGTTAGTTCTGTAGGGGGCTGCATCACGCCTCTGGGCGTGGAGGCTGGTCACATCATGCATCATTAAGTCCCTCCAGGCGCGGACGGCCAACGCCTCCAGGCTGCACGGAGAATCGTCCGTCTACCTCCAGGAGTCAACGTCGCGCCCTGCGCAGTCCATCTGTTTGCGGGAGTTACTGAATACACACAGATCTATGAGGTGGTGAGGGAAACTAAGCACAGGACCGACCATTGGAGCCGCTGTTCACAGCACATCACGTTTGGTTCTCTGCTTTTAGATGGATCGATCTGATGAGTTGACAAGTAAATTATACAGCCTTTCCTTTGGATTCTGAGCGTAGAATCTACGTAAGTTTAACGGATGCCTATAATTCTAGCTCGAGCTGAATCTATTCATATGGCGTTTTAACTTTCAGATCAAGTCAACGCGTTAACATTACATCCCACAATACTTTTATTTCCAACTTCCTAGCTGAATCTAGTCGCTTATACCTGTACTGTTTACATATAAAACATCCCTGTGCGTCTGGATATGCTGCGCAGTGAATCGGAGTGCTTTCGTCGAAATAAAGGACCTATCCACAATTCCGATTCCTGTGTAATCCAGACAAGATAAATGTGGTCCGATTTCAATGTCGGCGACGTCTACATCAAAATGGTTTATTTTCATATTTAAATCGATATACGCTGAAAACACCTTGAAACAGATGTCAATATTAATTACTGTTTTTAGGATTAAACATAACAATATACAATTCGATATGACTTTTATCTGTGCTGATATGACAGTTCAATTTTCATATTTTATTCGGGCTTGGAAACGTTAACAGGATCTATCACAGGCTGAAATACTATAAATGGTTTTACTTCCAACTCCGACTGCGTCATTTGATTTGGTTTGAAAGGCGTTAACGAAATCATGGGGCGTAAGAAAGAGAAATAACCAGATTAATTCTTTGTTGTAAGAAATTTGCATATCTTGATTAATTGGATGTCGAATCAGGCTCATGATGGACCTCTAAGTATTATGATTTAAGCCAATCCCGCAGATCAGAGACACTACGCTATACGGATGTAAATTACTAAGGATATGTGGCATTTTCTTACCATTGATTAGGGACATTTCCATTAGCAAGGAAACAGCATACAGCACCTCTCTTGCCTTATTGCAGACGTGTTATGGTAATTTTGCCTTACTTCATCTTCCAAGTCCCATCTCTCAGGCCTTCTCATCTAATGTGGACATAGGATATGGGGGAAGATAAGGCCGTACTTTGTAGCAAACCACTCGGCACTAATTGACAAAACACACGTGTTTGCTGACCGCCCAGCCTTATCCTCGAATGTATATTCTTTGATTTAGTGCTGACTTGGGTCCAATGAGGATCCGATAATGTTACAGATTTGGGCCGGGGGAGTCTGGCGGGGCTGGCTAAGTGTCTGCCTCACTAATCAGATCAGAGTGACGGGCTCCTGTCTAAATCATTAGTCGTCCTCCAAGCACAGCTGTACTCTCCTGCTCTCTCCGCAGCCAGTCCCCTGTTCTGAGCACTCATTGCCCGAACAAGGCCGAGCCCCCGGCGCGCACATTGCCCGCACATTGCCCAGTCCCCGCTGTTAGGGACTTGGGAGCTTCAACCATAATGCTCACTATGTGTTCGTCTATTGGCCGTGTAGATGGAAGGAACCTACTTGACGTTTCATCCAATGGACCTCCTACGGATTCTGCCAGAATATAATGGGTTATGTACATTAGTCGTGTACTTGAAAGTATGTTTATGATATAGGCCTAACTGGGCATTGGTATCTTCTAGAGATACAAGATAGCGTGCAGCGTTTGATGTATGGTATTGGTGAATTCATCTTCCCATCAAGGCGTGACTTAAAGGATATTTTGGAGGGGAGACCATGATTGGATCAGTGGTCTTTGCTGGAGAACCAGTGAGTGTAGCAGCATGTGCTGACGTCACTGGGTGGTCATGTTACTTCCTTACCAACCCTGGTCACCCGGCTTCTTCATTACTATTTCAGTGCAATGTGACACGTCCAATTGGATTGGCCGCTCCGTAAATGGGAACGCGAGCCCTCCTGGCATCCGGGCCTTTGTTGGACTTCTGTCCCTGATTAGGTATGGGGACCCCTGGAAGCCTTCCCAGCATGCAAGGCAAGGGGCGTACTAGTAATTTGGCCTTACGTTCAATATGAAAGCCTTATACAAATGTCCCATCTTTATTGATGTTAGCTATTGACCTTGTGTGTTTTTTCAATACGGACATGTCCGCGACGTCATTGGCTATGCAGAGCGGCTGCAATGCATGG
Source organism: Lepidonotus clava (assembly GCA_936440205.1). NCBI lineage: Eukaryota > Metazoa > Annelida > Polychaeta > Phyllodocida > Polynoidae > Lepidonotus > Lepidonotus clava. Next base: position 22,726,747 of record OW387134.1, read on the forward strand.
CTTTCAATTCATCAAAGGCCGCTTGGCACTGACCATATAAATCGTGACACCTTAGTATTCGACCCCTAGCCTGGACCAGGAACGCTTTCGTGTAGTACTTACCCCCGGCATGCAACCCTGCCCAGCCTGTGGCCCCTCTACGTCCATGCTCAAGGCCTAAAGTCGTCGGCGGACCGGGCGTGTGTGTGGGTCCCTTTGGATTAATGGGCGCCGGCACGGCTACGAGTTGCCCTGAGAATGTCGCCCACCTCCCCCTGGCTACTCCCTAACCCTTAAGCCAGGAATACCAGGAACTGGGAGGTCATAATCGGTAACCCCCGAGGCTACCAATATTAAGTGGGAGGTGTAAAGAATGTCGGTTCCTCCTGGGTGTAGCGTGGAGGGCCGGCCGGCAGCTGCGTGTGGGCTGATGCTGGGCACTGATATTTGGGTGGCTCCTCAATGGTCACGCAACGTTTAGAGCAACTCTGTTCTAGAGTCAAAAGGAAACTGCTCCCAAGTTTTATTGACGAATTCAAAATCGCACTTAATCGTGAGTGTTTTTCATCTGATACTGAGGGGCTTAAGTGTTTTTCATACGAAGAACGGGTAGAGGACGGTAAATATTGCCATACTGGCAAGAAAATAAACATGACAACATTTACATACAGCTATGTAACATTCTGTCCGCAATATACATCTTGTTATTGAAAATCTTTCATATATTCCTCAACAATCGGACCCTGTGTTTGGAGAAAGAATTGGAAACGCGGAAGCGTTCAAATAAAAGCACTTTGTGCTTCTTTGGGTACAATAACAGCCGATAATCATCACTCATCCAATGCGTGGTCCACCAGGCGAGAACGTTATTTAAAGGTAAACTTATCCTTGATTTTAACATACAGATTGCTCAGATATAGAAAAACGTTTAGGATAAAAGGAGAGAAAAAACATACAGCATATAGATCTGTATTGCAGTAAAGAAATCAATAAGGAAAGGCAGAACAATAATCACCAATCTTTCCGCCCTCTGTGAAATGAATGAGACTGAACCTTACGTTAATAACTCATTCTAACAAATAATGAGTGTGCAATTAATCTAAAACACTGCTTGTGATTTAGAACTTGCGTTCACAAATGCGACCACACCTTTCCTTTGCGATAGCATGAATCTAAAATGTGTGTCTTCATTATGTTGCTGATACATGCGATGTCGAATAATTCTGAAGGTATTAAGCTCCTGCAATAAATACACGAACCCCAACGTAGGTTCTGTAAAAGCAACTTTAAATCATTTCTTCTCATTCAAATGGAGTGGTCCCATCTCCCGAACATATTTGATAAATAACAAGTTCAGAGTTTATAGAAATGAAGAATTCGAATGGGGGGAGTAGCATAGTTGGTAAAGGGTTGTGTCACATTTTGAAGTATATGATCTACTGTTTGTATTACAAATTTTCAGTACAAATCTCAATATTGCTCCCTTTCTTAATCACTTTTGGTATTAATTTTCTTTCTCATTTTGGGGGAAAGAAAGTAAATTAATAACTCTTCCGAGACAATGAAAGACAGACATAATGTGTCTGTTATGGTTCTCGTAGGACATATACACCACGAGCTCAACCTTTCATACTGCGTCATTTTATGGTCAACAAGATATAGATATGCCTAGTTCTTGCCTTCCTTTGATACAGAAACGTTATCTTAAAATTGCTTTTACATTTTAGAATAATCATCCAATGAAATATTTCAAATGTTTTGTAAAGCATTACAATGTAATGTAATGTCATTACCGTATTGATTCGGAAATTCTTTATTTTTGGTTTTTAACAAGTTTGCAGCAGGTCGATGAAAACATTCCAGACAATGTAGCTAACTTTAATTTACATTGTCATCAGTTAACAGTGCCAAACATCACAGAGACTTGTTATGATGACACATTTAAACTTGACTGCATGATTTCGTCGGTAAAGCAGTGTAGAAACTGAGACAGCCAAGTTATTCCAAAGGGGCATCTAGGGAGTATAACGTTCCCCAATCACACTGCAACATTCAACAACACCAAGGACTTAGGGAAATAGCACCAAACTTTAAACGGCTTAGGACTCAATCAATATCTCCTCGGTTCGTAGCCTTGTTTTTGTTCCTCCATCTATTTTCCTCACAACTTTGACTACAGTCTTTCTGTCCCGTGGGAGATGAACCTATCACTTGCGTCCATTCCGAAAGATAAAGAAGAGAAAATTAATTGCCACCTAATGGGAGCATAATCAGCCTGGGATTGTGAGGCCCCATCATTGGCTAGCCTCCGCTGCCAAAAGTAGTCAATGTAATCCACTTCTAACTGCCAATCGTAATCCACCGCAAGGCACTGCCAGCACTATAATTAAGCCTATTTTTTCTTGCATGTTTGTGGGTGGGTGTCGGTGGGAGGATCTTGGCGTTTTGGACCGGCCCATTGATTTGGTACACCGGTTGCGCAAGGGACAAGCAGCCTTCGTTATTTGAGCTCGATGGGAGAAGACGTCAGGCAAACAATGGTGTTGATTCTCTGAGATGAGATGACATAACAAATAAGCGGTGATCACGTCATTGAGTAGAATGTGTGGTTATAATTAACAATACAGTCCGACTGTTGTTCGTGGCTGTGCCTGCCGGGGTTAGCGATGGGTATCCTTTAGGAGTTCTCGTGTTCCCGCCACATATAGCTAGGTCAAATATTATCTCTTTAACCATGTGTAGTTTTACTATGTATGATAGACTTTAAGAATTATGATCTTTCCCAAAATCTTTACACCCACATATTGATTCTACAAGATATGCCTTCCTTCTTATATGGGAGCATATTTGGGAAAAGGTACCTAATGACATATTTGGCCACCCTGTGGCCGCTAGTTCTGGAGGTTTGTTCATATTATAAAACAATCACTTTACATGCAGCTAAAAATTATGTTTTATGATGTTTCTGAAGTCCCAGGGATTCTTCTACTCTTTGTTTTATCATTCTACGATATTTAGTTCCTTCGCAATCTTACGTACAATATAGGCCTTTATGCTCAATTTGGGCCAAATCTGGCAGTATCTGGCAGAAATTGACTCTTTGTTACATTAATCATGAAATATGTGGGGGAAAAACTATTTTATAAGTTATTTTGTGAAAAATGTTGACTTACATGAAATTTTCTAAAGATTCTCATGACATTCACTAAAAAATCTAAATTTTCATAAGCAATGCATCATGGGAAAAATCTAAATGGAATGTTTTTAGCAGAATTTCTGCGCATAATTTAGGATAGCGAGTTACCATGGTTACGGTAAAAAGAATATAAAAAATGAAAAGAACATTTTTTTACAGGTAATGTAGAAAATGTTTTTACCTTCTCAAAACTGAAAACAGTGAGTGGAACAAGCACTCCTGTCAATAGTTATGGCACTTTTAATATTCTCAGAAGTAAGAAAACTTAATTTCTTGATAAACATAAGAAACTACAAGTTGCCATAACATGGAAGTAACAACAGCAATTGGGAATAAGGGGTTCTCAATGTACAAGAGGTGGGTAGGTTCATACATGTTTATCTCAGGTTCTATCAGGAATATTTCAAAATGGTTTGCAGCATTTGAAAGAGTAGGTTCTCTACAATAAGAATAATGCTGACACATTTCCCCATGTTTCATGTGATTTTGTAACCTCATTAATTGCCATTAGGTACCTTTTCCCAGATATGCTCCCATATGTAAAGTGTGTGTGTGTGCTAATAGGTATTAGAGAACTTTTTTTTTTATTATTATTATTATTTCATTTTTTTAATCTGACATCAAATCGGAGCTTGGTTGTCCGATCTTCCTTTAACGCCAGAGTGGCTTACATCAAGATGTCTAGATATAGAATAATAAATGTTAACATTCTTAATTCTAACAATAAATCAATTTTCATAAAGTTGATATATAACAATACATTCAGTAATGGGTAATTGAGTTAAAATTTGATGATTAATGGAATAAGGAAAATAAAATGGATTTTTATGTATTGTTAAAAATAGTAGAATTATTTATGAATGTAAAATACGTTTAATACATTAAGATGAATTAGTGAAAAATGGGATGTTTGTTAGAAAAAGGTATTTAATTAATTTTGTTCTTTAAATCTTTTTTGATCCAATATTTAAATGATTCAAAAGTATCAATGTTTCTAATATTGTGATCAAGGTTATTCCATAAAGATGATCCTCTAAATTTCACACTTTTTTTACAAAAATCAATTCTAGGAAAATCTATTTGCAATAGAATTCCATCAGTATATCTTAGATCTTTCGGTCTAAAATCAATATAATTAATATTTTCTGATCTTTTGTACATTAGTTTTAAGAGATGTGCATTACACCTATCTTCCAGTGTATTTACATTTGTTAACTTATGTAACTCATCTTTTTCATATTTTTTATCAAATGGTAGGCAATTTCTTAAGCATCTTTTTTGTAAGTTATTCAATTTGTCGATATTAGTTTTATTAGCAGTCATGAAAAATATATCACTGTAATCAAAATATGGTTGAATCATACTCTTAAAGAGTATAACTGAAGCTTTGGTAGTGATATATTTTCTAATTTTAGTTAACATATATGACTTATAAGAAATTTTACTAATTAGATTGTTTATGTGCTTTTGAAAATTCAATGTTTCATCTAGTATAATACCAAGATATTTGTATTGTTGAACGTGTTCAAGTTTTTTTTTTCTGAAATTAATTGTAAAATTCGATTCTAAAAGATTATTAAAGTCCATTTGTAAATAAGAGATGCATAGATTTGTGTTTTCATTGCTATAGAACCCGTTCTATTATAAATCTAATACAGTGTACTATGCACCTAAAATAATTAGATAGGAGTTCAGCTTTTTAGAAAGTTTTAAGCTGTAATCCGTACAAGCCTTCTGAGATCCGGTGACATATAAAGATGCGTAGCAGTTGCTTATCATCTCTAATATATTTGATAAATTACGTATAATACAACGTCCGTTCACAGAAATTCACCCTGGCAAAACAAAACGTTCAGATAAAGGAGCACATTGTCTATCCCCTCGGCTTTTCTGTTGGAATAGGTCTGCAACAGTAAACACTAAAGTACCAATGGGAAATCACACAGTCCATGCAGTTAAAGTTCAGTGCGTCTCAACCAGTGAAGGTTCAATGGAATCGGATAGTAGGACAATACAAGTGAAAGGGGCGCAGTTCTCATAGGAACTCGCCGGCAAAGTGCCACCAAAATTATTGTTGACAGCTTAGGCCGGGGTCGGAGGGACGACGGTAAGTAATGCATCAGGGACAGGATTCTTTAGGGCCGCGCCGGGCAAATAATTTGTTCTTGGTCGGTCTCTCTTGTGAGCTGCTGAAACCCGGCAGACAGGACTTATTGACTGTAATGACCGCTTGGCCGGCTGCTGGTGTCTCCAGCTGCCTACTGCTCTCCACCTCCACACCCTACCTCCACCAGTTCCTCCAGTCCACTCCCCTCTCCCTCCATTTCTGGTCCCCTACATTCTTCCTCCCATACCGTCGTTGCGCCCTTTCCCCATAGTCGCTGTTATTCTAATGTCCCACTGCATGCCACAGCCGCCAAGCAGCCCGCCTAAATTCTCTGTTTCGATGTCTGCTACTGTCCTAGCTTGTTTTACCTGTCATGACATACGAAGACATCAAACACTTAGCACTTTTTGAACTTTGTGAATTCTCTTCAGAGTTATCCGCTGTAGATATTTACCCCGAAAACCTGAAATGGATTAAATGGACTTATGGTCAGTTGGTCCTAGGGTCGTGAGGATTTCTTTTTCACTTTCTCTCTTGATCCATTAATCTTTTGTCTCGCCTGTGCTACCCCTTGAAGGGCCTTCCTTGTCCTAGACGTAGCTCCCTTCCCTTTGTGTCCTCCTCCTAGTTCGGGCACGTCCCAGGTGGCTTACCCGGGATGGTGTCTAGCGACTGATGGCCTATACCCCCAGCCTCCTCGTCCCTTCGCATAACCAGCCCAGCCCGGCCCCCTACAGCCGACCCCAGACCCAGGGATACCAACCCCTGCCAAGTACAAAGTTACTGCTTCTAAGCCCAGTCCGATATGAGATCTGCTCGTGCCGGTCGATTAATCGCTGTGTCAGCCCGACTGGTCGGCCGCCCCCGACCGCCGAGTGGTGGCACTGATAGCGCGGGACGCCGCCTCGTCCTCGTTACGTCACGTCACGTCCGAGGACGTCAAATAACGACGGGGACTTCAAATATCAGGCGGCTGGACAGGCAATGATAGAAGTCATCAAAAGGCCTGTAGATAAAATGTATCGAACTGCATAGAGTTGTCTTCCCTTTTGTTTTAGGATTATAACTCTGATCAGTCTATAGGCACATCCATGAACCTTTCATGTCTCACGTTTAAATGACTTTCTAAAGTCAGCGTCTTCGGAGTAACCTTCAGACAGAATCCACTTACTGTGCAGTTTTATATGTAATCTGATTAATCTTCCCGAAAATGACGAACGCTCCTGCTCCCCTTTAAAGCAGCACCTCGGGCGGTAATTTTACGGTATTCCAAGGGGATTAATTAGCTAAAACGAAAGGCGGGATTTTACCTTTGATTTCAGACTAATTACTTGATTACATTATAGATAAGTGGTGTTTGATTAAAGGTAATGCTACACAAAACTTCCATTTCAAAATAAGATCTGAACACTGGATTAGTCCAACTTACTGAACTAGAGTACGTTTACATAAAATGCACACGTGCACAACACAATCATCCAAATAGGCCTATCCGTCGGTATACAAGATGACTAATAAGTCTGAAGTATGTCAATCCAGAGCGGCAATGTGTAGTCTGAATTTTGGAATGGTTGATGGCATCGGTCTATTATAACTACCAAACTACTACCCAGAAATGTATTAATACTAGACATATAGCTATATCATGCCTGTGCTAAATGTTGGTAAGGAGTCTGTTCAGTATATTATGCCTGCTCATGCAAAGGATATGGATATTCTTAGCATAGGTTGATGTGGAGCACGCAATAGTAGAAAACAACCATGCAAACGTGATATGCCTGCGATGAGCTGAGTTCAGGTGATGTGTGCATACGTGACCTAAAGGTACGAGACTGCAGATTGGCAGGACCGACCCATCATATGGAGGAGGATATGCTCAGCGTACCTCTTCTTTTTCAATATCTGACGTTAAACCAGTAGTTTTTCGTATAAAAATATGATCCAACAGATCGGTTTGAAATCCCCTTACATCACATATCAGTTGTTCAATAAGCAATAAAACGGAGTTATGAGAACAAAGTCATTGCTTCATGAATAGAGAATCGGGAATAATTACAATGCCAATATGTAATGGATACACGCTACTCCCAAGCAGAGCCCAATTTGAATTTGATAACTCTACTTGCCGGGATCTAATCTTTCTCGTGCACTTTCTACTCTTTGATGCAGACCTTATTAGGATTCTTTAGGAAGGTTGCTCAGGTAAGAAAAATGCTCAACTACAAAGTCGCATTATCGCCGAAAAGGGTCGTTTAAACTCCGTTCTACCGAGCAGGCTGCATGCAAATTCATTTTATCCAATATAGCAGGCCTGGCTCGAGCCGCCCGCCGCTGTTTGGTATCCGGCATAATGGCTTCGGGGGATGGCCGTACTAGATGACTTCCCCATTAATACCTCGGCCGTGATTGGAACTGGTGCCTCGGAAAAGCTTCTTCCATCCTTTACTGTGTGAACGGTTTGAACTTGACATGCAAAGCCGGCTTTGTCTATTTCATTATTTTGTCTATGAGGATATTTTAGGGCAGAACTTGCTAGAGGCAAATACGGTTCATAGCGAGGCATGCTATTGGTCTAATCAAAACCACATACACAGTTTCAGTCTAGATATTTTTGGAAAGTTGATGACAGATGTACGGCTGGAACCAGCCAAACGTATTACACATTTTCTCACGGGTTGACTTTGTATAAAACGTAATGTTTGACTGAGGTCTTATGGACATTGTGCATGCAGACGCAGTCACATGCTCACGTTTTGGTGATCACCATGTTGTAATCAAGAACATGTGGCTAGGGAATAAATGCAACTGATAATAATTGCTAACTATTACTTAGTGAGATTACCTTTAATACATGTAGCATAAAATGTGTGACCAGCCGAGGGGAAAGGATGCTCCGAGGTTACTAGATTTGCTATCCTAAACCTAATATTTAAGGAGATATGAGTAGATTTATGAAAAATAGTGATAATTTTGTCTTAGATCAACTTTTTGTGTAGAATTCATTTATCACACCCAAAACATTCCATCATGATGGACTAATTCCATATTTGGAATGTCAATGGAACGTTTTTATATGGGAAATTCACTTGATTCATTCTATTTGGTTGCCATGGCAACTAAAATACATGAGATTTTCAGAAAATAGTGTAAACTGTGAGAAACTATCATTTTCAGGTCTCAACATCGAAAACAGAACACATTCATCATTTCTGGTTAAAGAATAATGAATAAAAGTGTGTTTTTTAATAATTTACTTGCAATTATGACAATTTATGATAATTTATGCAAAAACTCAATAAATACAAGAAAATTAAGCTTTTCCTCAATTTCTGGTATCCTGACAGTGTTATGTATAAGGCCCCATAACTTCTTTAATAATTAACAGATTTGGACATGCTTGATATCATTTGAAAGCTAAGAACCTGCTTTACAAAGTTGGTTTCATAGGAAATCCCGCACGGAGCATCCTTTCCCCTCGTTGGGTCACATGTATTTCAAATGCTTCAGACTTTAGTTATAAATTAATCACCAATATGGCGGGTAGCCCATTACGGCCAGTTGTGACATTGTACTTGTAGTGCCTATATAGGTGAAATCAGCCCTATATGCTCCACTGTATATATGGGGGAAGTCACTCTATTGTGTATACGACAATCAATATGGGTGTAAGTAGTATACAGAAATGGGAATTTGCAGCATGTCACTTACATCGTATGTCCTATTTACACGAAGATTAAGCCCCACTGTTTTGGTGGCAATATCAAATGGATTGATTTTGCTGTATACAAAGATGCCACTCGGGATAGATGAAAAATCCAGAAAAGTATAAAGGATTATTTCCTGATTTTCAATTCAGAAGCTAAAAGGATGGTTATATTTAACTTGAAAACGTGAGCCCCTGTATACATGAATTTTACTACATGAATCAGATTATCTGATTATCAAATAGTATTCGTGTATAAAACCCTGCCCACGACGTCGCCATGATGTGATTCACAATATACCTGACATTATCGCCTGTAAAAGTTCTATTATAGGCCTACACATGACAGGTTAGAAGTAAATGGAAATGGGGATTTAGAGATATACTGTTATTGTTGTTGCGTGTATAGCCTGTCTATAGAGGTGACGTCGTGTACACACCGCCTCTAATATAAATGACGTCGCATACAGCTGGTTCGATGAAGGCAATAAAAATGGCATTGTAATTGTATGTGATTATCTGTCAGCACTACATTATTTCATTTTTAAGAAGATAAAACTATTTTGTAATATAGTGAACATCAGGCAAAGTTTTAATTTGATATTCATATATTTTGCTTCATACTCATCAAACAGTATAGATCTGTCTATGTTGTATATTTCCCATACCCGGGAGACCGCACCGATAAACAATGTCCTATCTGTCCAAACCATCCCTCTATTCATCACTCCTACTCCAGAGGGATGATTAACACAGAGATGAATAGTGTGATCCCGAATTCCTACCACATCCATCAATAAAATTGACTGTTTGCCGACACTAATCGTACCCCGAATCAAGAGATCACACCTCCTGTTTAACGGCAGGAAACGTCCATTTTTCTTGTCTCATTTCTGAATTGCCTTTATCATGGCTCTAAATTAGAACGACCTATATTCCAAACCCTTAATAGTAAATTATACATTGAATTTTCTTGATGCAAAAATGCTTCTTCACAGAGAGAGTTATCAAAGTTTTATTAAAGACAGTACATAGATAGGCGACCAGCGTGCAACCAACTGCACATTTCTTTGGGTTAATGCCTTGTACAGATAGGACACATCCATAGTCCCGTTGCTGCTGTACGATATACCAAAAGAGGTCTAGCCGTCTTCACGTGTATTAAACGGGCCGTAATCGATAGCATAGGTGCTATTTTCTCCAGGAAGCCGAGAAAACAAAGGGTACAGACTACTACAAAGACGCCAGTAACAAATACCTCTACACCTTTCTGTCGTGACAAGTCTCCTTTATCATCCATTGTCGGTCATCACGTTAATAATCGATAATAGAATTATGCAACTTAGAATGACTGTTCTGGTGATAGATTGTAAGAAATAGACCTGAGTCTAGAAAACATGTCTTTTGAGCGGTGAGAGACGGACCCTGGAGAGGCGGATGGCTGTCTCGGCTCTCCGCCAGCCAAGGCTCACGGCCCTAATACTTGCTGACAGAGTTATCAATGGCCGCTCTTAATTTGGCTGACACGATGTTGATGAGATGGGAGAGGCCTTCTCGGCCCCGATCGGCCGACAATAGCCTGAATCAGCCTGTCCTGGGGCTGCTGGGATCCCCCTTCGCTGAGAGGATAGCGTTACTTGGGATCCCCTCTATCGGTAAATCTCGGCTATAACTAGAGACCAGGTGCTCTCAAGATAGCTTAAGTATTGAGGGCCCGGAGGGAGCCTAACCTGCTAACATGATAAGGAAGGAGATGTCTGGCATAATGGCGGGTGCCTTTATTAACTAATTTCGGTTCAGGTTCCCATTGCAATTGTTTCTCAGAGACATCTCTCATTGGCATGGTGTCAATTAACGACAAATGCTTTGCATGGGAGATTATGCAGGTGCTGCGAATTTCCTGTTGAAGTCAATTGTTGATGCAAAGCAATAGGGAGTGGAAACTGTCCATGCCAATTCCTGCTATCAAAGAGGAAATGCTGACAACGCTTTATTCCCAGTCCCACACTCTCTCCAGTCTTGGTCAGTAGAAAACAGCAGTCCCACTTTGAAGACGCCCCCAGACTGATCTCCTCCAGGGCTTGACTTCTTACCACATAGGCTTCCTCCCTCCGGTCGATGAAAACGTCGGCGTGGAGGGGATGAGGACGCGCCACCCATATCAATTCCCTGCGCAACAAAGCCAGAAAAGTCGAGCAATTCGGCACGCGGCCGTCTTTGAACAAAATGGGATATTGTTGGCAACCGGTCCGTACTCTGTTTCCTGCCGTGGTCGCGCCTGCCCCCCACACAATTATATTACATGCTAGATAATAGGAATTTGGAGGCTAAGCAGGCCGCGCGGACCACAAATTGACCGTCGTATCGACCGTGTCCGCACCTCGACCAGGGCCGCGTCGCATCCTCCCCTGCGCGCCAATCCCCGGCCAAAGCGGCAGAAAATGACTTTGTGAGAAGTTATTGATCAGCACACACACCCCAACCCGACTCAGGCCCACTTTCTGAATGCGTCTCCCAGTGAAGAAATTAAATCATAACAGAGGCCAGTCGACCATCCTGTCACCAGTAAAGGTGTGGTGAGCCGGCCGACCCCGCCCCGCATGGCAGATGGGATTAGGGGTCCACACATGACCTGGGTCCGTGAGGGGTCAGCCAGGTCAAGGTCACCTCACCTGAAGCAAATCCTGTCAGCAATTTGGCCCCTTGCTTGGTAACAACATTTTCCATTTCAAGGTCAACACCACACAGGATCCTTGAAAATGTAGCAGCACGTATTCTAGTATGCGGGTGATGCTTTGGGTCGTAGCTATCCTGCACGGAGGCTGCAGCAACTGGTATAATAGCTTGATGGCCTCGGCCGTTTATACCATGGGAAGCTGGCCTCTTTTTATACCATACATTAAGAAACATGCATGCTTTCCTATCACTATACTATCAGTAGCACGCAGTGTATATTCATTAACAACCAAGAGGTTACCTGTTGTACTGCTTGCTGTACCTTTTTGTAGCTCATCTCTTTAAAATAAATGTAACCTCATATGTACGTGAACGACAGTGCCTCTGAACCTCATGCAGGTTTGGAATACATTCAAGCACGATGTTACGAGGTCGCCACATGTGTACAGCCTCAGATTGTGCCATGTTTTGAAAGCTGAATAGGTACCTCATTATTTTATAGATATCGGAAGTCTGCTTAATAAGTGACGTTTAATGACCCTAGGCCTGTATCGCATATTGAAAACAATAAGTGTAATAGTACCGTTCACATAATGTTCTATTCTATCATCCTGTTGCATCTATTCTAAAAACTATTATCCCACTTGATGGCTTGAAAATTACCTTTGCCCATAATTAATGCAATAAACACACGTGCACATACAGGCCCTATAGAGAAGGGCATGGGAGATGTCACTATTGTTCTCTTACCTGCAAGAAAATGTTAAAAGATGGAGAAAACAAACAAACTAGAACGAGTACTCACATTCTGATCTGGAGGGTTTCTGGTAGGTCCAGCCTTGGCAGGACTTTTCGTCCATGTTATTACAGCAGACAAAGAAGTGTCTCTCCTCGTGGTGCGTGGCCCGCTGCTTGATGTTGTAACTGTACACCTGGCAGTAGCCCGGGTCGTAGCTCTGACTGGTCAGGGCCACCTCCAGCGCCAGTCCCAGCAGCCACAGTAAGAGCCGCACCTGGTCGCCCAGCTGACTCCCCGCGAGCTTCATCCTGGCTCAGCTAGGCTATGCTCTGTATCGGACTGTCCATGGCCCTGGAGGAATGGAAAGGAAAGGAAGGTTAGGTATGAAATTGTGTGCCGAGGCATTATAGGCCGAGCATTGGGTTCATCGGAATTCATGTAAATGTGAGAAAATTTAGTTTTCTTAATTCAGCTGATTGGAAAAGTAAATATAAAAGATAGTTGAAAGTTAAATCAAATCCATTCTTGACTTCCCGTTAAAAGATAACAATTGACTTCTGAAGTTTGTGAACCATATTGACATCCCTATCGTGATATTTACCGTTTCATCGTGACTCCATAGTAAGTCAGCTTATAATTGTTTGTGAAAACAAACATTCATCTATGTAAAAAGGAGGTAAATGATTAACAATACTATTGTAAAGAATGATTAATTTTACTGGTTTGAAATACATGCAAGGCGGTTCAGTGATTCAACAGACGTTTAATTCGTTTCATCCTCAAAAAGTACATGCTTAGAACTTTCCTTTGTGACATCCCATTACAGACTTCTAGAAACAAGGGAATTATTAGCTGACAAATACTGCGACAGCTACCTAAAATATTAAACAACACATTTAGTCCGAAATGTCATTAGTCAGACATGGCTACTCAGGAATGAATTATGCATCCATCATTAGATTTGTTTGTCAGTTTTAAAAAGTTGAGATACCTAACAGGTTCGCCAACAAAAAAGCATCGTCCTATTACTGTGGGTGAAATGTGGAGGTAATAGGCAAAATATGACATTGTCAAATGTCAAAGCGGTTTCATTAGGTTTTGGACCCTGAAGAATTCGGACACCGCGGAGAGGCCCTTCATTGGAAGCGAACAATAATAGTGTTTTTTTCATACAACGAAAGTGACACTCAGGCCAATCGTACTGTGTACACTTGGAAGGACTCATAACAACAGAACTGCGCACATGGCTAGGTGAAAAGCTGGATAATACAGATACATGTAGGCCTATCTTACAATAAAGTGCAGGCTTTTTCCCGTTCAGGATCTAGCTCTATTCATTATCAAGACTACTTTCAATTACATTGAATCATATTGTCTCTATAATTATTTTTCACGAGTCCTACCACATCATTAATACACAAAAAACATGCACTGCTCAAAATTCATTTAATTAAACATTAATCAATTTTCTTGCCCCCTAATAACCCATTTAAAAAGTCTTTTGGGTCGATTAGTTTCTCCTTGACTAATATCCCGACTTACCTCCGTCATCCGCTTCAGGCCCTTCAGCGGCTCTAAGCTCCAACTCCCAGGGGCTCTAGGCTTTTAACCATATCATATGGACCTCATCCCTTTGTTTACATCACTCATGTCATCAACTGTGGAGGCCGGAGGCGGGGCGTGTACCAGACACGTCGCCGCCCCCCGAGGGGAGGGGGCGTGCCGCTGTGGGCCTGCCTGTGTCATATCCCCATACCATATACTACTCACCCACTGCTCATTTAGAGAGTAACCGGAGCTCGCAGCCATTGCCTTCATAGAATAGAGGCGTGTCGGATCTAGCTTATTGTGAGTAAAAGCAACACGCCGTCGGCCCCGATGACTGTTGTATTGTTCACATAGTGTGATAATAGTTCATTACAGCCGGGATGACTCTCTGACGGTGCCAGACTCATATCCCTCTGCCATGTACTACTGGCATTGGGGGAGTAGTTTGGATGCAGTATAGGCCTATAGAGTGTCATTGCCTTTAATTCGCGGATTTTCACAACTCTTACTTAGTTTATGACAGATACTCTACAACTGTCTCTTTGAATGGTGTTACAGCACGACTAACAGCTCACTTGTTCATATTACATTAAACAAATGTCGGTCACGAAGTACTCCATAGCTTCTTCTATAACTAGCATATATGTGAGAAATGTGTGTTAATACATTAATCAAGGCAAGTACAACGACCCATTGTGACAGGTAATTCTTGGCTCCGGACGTTGTGGGAGGTATTTTTAGCGTTACACGGAATGTACGTCCAGTGAAAGGGGACAGGTGGTAGATCCGCATATAGTTCGATGAGAACTCATAGCCTGCTTAATATCATGTATTAATCATTGTAAATAAATCACAGGACACCAAAATGATAAGATAATAGACGGTGTGCAGATAACGTCACATCATCTTAAATGTGCTGGCCGTCATATTGGTGATCAATTTACTATCAATATTATCATCTATTCTTGAACATTTAGAACAAATATTTTTTGCTATATTTGATCAAAACCAAGTCATTTAGAAATCCCCATCCCTTAAAATTTGGAATTTGGAATCTAATTCCACAGCCACGTGGTCATGATCATCATGTGGTGATCACCAAAAAGTGATCCCGTGGCCACATCTGCACAAGTCCTCTATGTAGTACATGTATGGCTCAGCAAATAAAAGGGTTATACATTCCACATACCGTGTCTAAGATTAACTCATTATCCACGGGCAGTTTCCATACAGCCGCCATTATGGAAGGTAAGCACATTGGGGATTCTCCCTTTAAATTGAGTCCTAAAAAAGTCAACAGTCTAACTACCAAGTCTAGCGACGATAAGAAGCCGTGGAAACGCATACTGTCATGTTATTCATGTTTTTATTTTAAGTCAATATTTGGCTCTTGATTGACAGGAGTATTGATTTAACCGGGCTTTGCAGCTCACTTCGGCATTTGGTAGACTATGCGAGGAATCATGAGAACCATACGAAGAGATCACATTCAACGGTGTTTCATATTTCAAAAATTACTCTCTTTAGGTTATAAATAAAGGCATGGATTATAACCGTGGTATTTAATGTAGCTTAACCACGTATCATACGTTCGGTTGGATATATGTAACTTACCCGGCTTTGATGCAGCTTGGCCAGCACGACTCATTCCCACGCTGCTAACACTCCCTTTTATCCAGACAAGATTCCCTGATCCTCAATTTGGCGTCAGGGCGTTGATATGTAAACGAGGGGATAAGGTTATTGCAAGGCGCTCCTCCAGGGTGAGTCCCGGTTCAGGGCGGGGCAGACCTCCAGCCGCTGTCCGGGGTAAGCCCTGCTCAGCGGGGAGGTGTAGGTAGGCTCAGCCTTTGGACACCGTTGATCCAGAGTCGAGAGAGGCCTACGGCAATGGGTTAGGTCTCTCCCTCCCTGGAGTGGCCTCATTAAGGCAAATCCATACAACTCCCCGTCCCCATTCTACAGAGAGAATGACTAGCACCTGATAGGACGTTGATAGGTTTCCGAGCCAATGACCAACTTGCACTTCTTTTGATTGACAAGTTTCACGAATAGCGACACAGGAGCACCTCGCTTTGGAATTCAATGGTGAAATTCTCACTTAAGCATCGGGTTCTATATTGGGCTAATAATTCTCAGTAAAACTCAGAGGGGGTCTCTGTAGAAGTGAGGTATTTAATCACGTTGGCAAAATTACGTTCCTAAACTACCCACCGGGCCTCACCGGAATCTACAAGGGTATCGCGGAGAGCAATAAACTCAGCTGAAAGGTTTAGGTTCTTAGTAGAGCCAATCCACAGCCCTGACTACAAGTCGGGAAGGAGACGGTGTTTCTGGCCTAATACCGCAACGCTATACCTTCTGTTATTAACCTGACACTGACAGCTACACGTTATAAAAGAGCCTTCTCAGACCCATCTCGGGTAATATTACCTGATTGCCAAGGGAATGAAAAAGCCAACCATTGTAAGGAAATATGAAAAGCCCGCGCCCATGGCATTCCGTCTCTACCTTCTTTTAGTGTGTTCACGAGTTACACTACTGACGGCAGAAACAGATCAATGCCTGAGGGATCTTACCCAAGATCACGTGACTAATTTAATCATGCCTGGGGCCGGTTTATCCCCTACGGGCAGATAACTGCTCCAGGGGGTGCCGTGTGAACATGGGTAGGGCGGGGGCGGGAGGGGGGTTAGGTGAGCCAGACGTCATAGTAACTGAGAAGTTAAGTAACAGTCCTGTTACCTAAGCTATAGTGGTGCAAGATTAATTCCAGGCTTCTGCATAGCCCTTAAACAACATTGGTTGGAATCGTCTGGGTTTCTATTCTACATAACTCACAAGTAAATGAGCATGTTTAAGTACTACGTGCATAGCCCAGCATATTGCGTTCATTTTAGATTGTATAGCTAATCAGAAATGTTCCAGACTAATAATATTATGAATTTTTCATCTTTGTTGTTTATCGTTCATATTCATATGCATACACATATATATAGTACGTATATTTCATCCATCTATGCATGTAAATCCAAAGATACTTTATTTCAGGATTCTAAGATATATAGGGGACAACAATTATTGCAGAGAATCAGTGATTAGATATGTAAAAATCCCAATTTAAGTCACTTAAAGTATTTACCTATCGATCAGTCTGCTCATCCAGCTCCGGGCAAACAATGAGAAGTGTAAGTTACTTTAGGCCATTATTTGTTCTGATGTACATAACCTTGTGTAATGCATAATACAATAAGCTAATGACATTCATTTCGAGCAACTGTCAACGTAATTCAACTGGTTCTGAGGTTTCAGGACTACATAGGCCTAAAGCTATACTTACGAGCTAATATAGAGATGGTTAAAATTTCTCGCGGTGACGTAGGCCTAAAGCTATGATCGTGAGCTAATATTATAGAGATGGTTAAAAATTTCTCGCGGTGACCATCAACCACACAATTGCAATCCTGATGACTGTGAATAAACTGTGTAACCTGAGATTTCAGTAGACAAATCGAAGAGGAAGAGAAAGGACTATATCACTACATAGAGTCAACAATTTATATTTCAGCCTTTCGGACGGTATTTCCCGACCCATGTTTAAAATTTGCCAAAGCTTTTTGATCGATTTGCGATGGTCTACACGCAAGCAATGCCCGTTTTTATAGTCACAAGGCCAGTAATCCCTCGAGGTTTGGGAATAAGATTATAGTATAGATAGCATGCCACCAGTCCTCTGCCGCTTTTTACCGTTGGTTTTCAATGTTGATCAGTAGACGAAGTGCCAGAGAGAATCGATAGAGATAACTGCGCGCCTAGACAATCAATAAGCAATAGCGGAAAAACGGTAGAAATCTGAGACAGGACCAAGGCGTGGTTGCGGCCTTCCCTGCGCAGGGCTGGACTGGTCGTTTTATCCTTTGAGGAGCGCAGCATTAGAGTCGGCGAGTAGCTGATGGAATATGCATGTTATTGAGCAGAAAGAGGGGTATTGTCGGAGTCGCTGATCCCTACTGTGGTAATTGGCAGTCTCCTGGTCCGTCGGCCCCCCGACCAGTCTGCTGGGTGGGCCCTGCTCGGTGATTCCCGGTGGGTGGGCCCTGCTGAGGGCCTTGGGCGGGCCGAAGCCCTACATACCCAAGCCCACACAATGACCACTTTCCACTCTCTAACAGATGTCCTTTTCTCTGACCCATTGACCTTTCAACTCATAAAACCTTTCCGGATTACCCCTGTATCTGTAATAAGTTTTCCCTTTACGTACTTTTTAATAGCACCTTTACGTACATGAAAGGCTGTAACCAAGGGAAAGTAGGCTGTAGCCGGGCCGACTTGGCATGTCAAAGGGGCGGCAGGGATGTGGAGTTCGTGTCCGAATTACGGCTGGGAAAGAAGAAGGCTAACCAACTGGAATAGGGTGGCTGACACAGCCCGGCGATCACCCAGCGCCCACAGGCATGTGCTCGCCGTGGTGGCATGTGGGGGCCCAGTGGTCTGCTACATCCCTCCTGGGCCTGCACGGGAAGCCACTGGAGAAGCCGGCACAGAAGACACAGGAGAAGGCACTCACCGAGTAGCATTACCCCCTCCACGGGTCGAGTCAGGCCCCAGGCGGTGTGGCCGCCTCAGTTCACCTACCTACTGCTAACGCGAACGGAAAGGCCTGCTTTGCCATATGTAGTGGCGAAATGAGCGGAATAAATCACCATGTTGGACTTCAAGTCCAAACTTCATCAGCATTTTCGTGGTTACTTTCCAACCTCTTGTTAAGACCCTATATTAAAGCCATGAAGAGTAGTCCAAATCCAATATGGCTCTCTAGATAGTTTTCAACAAATCCAATAGAACCCCCTCAGTAGACTTTGCAGTGCATTGATCACTGATTAAAGTAGATAACCGTACCATAGCGTATGAACCAAAACCAAGCGGAGAGACTCTCATGAAGGCCCCCTTGGGAGACCTCTTCTTGACTGTCGGTAATGCAGTTCTGTCATCCGCTGGGGGGACCACACAAAAACCGGAACAATATACAAGACACTCCAGTACATTAGATCTAAGCAGACGATGATGGTGAAAGCGTGGCGCCATCATTTGTCGTTTCCTATTGACTTTTTAGATAGCCTAGCTTGGGATCTCTTGCGTATTATGGGAGGAAGAGGGAGGGATGTCTTATTACAAGAAGTCATGGTTTCTTAAATATTGATAGAGTATGGTTCCTTAGATTATAGTTACTCCGCAGCCTCTTCCAATGAGTAGCTGTTGTAAGGATTCATAATGTTCACACCTGGGACAACATCAGTGCGTTGTACAAGGCAACTTTAAAGAACAACAATCTGTCTTTGTAATGAGGGAATACGTTTTACGTAGATTCTGAAAATGACACATTCCAATGTGATCGAGAACATACCTAAAATAGGGTCATATTCGATTCTGGCCAGTCAAGCAACTAAACTCATTTCTCGTAGATATACAACTCTTCTAATGGAAAAGTCAATTAGGTGTGTGTGGTCGCGTTGGTGTATCTAGTATAAGTCTGTTGACTACACTATACGCTGTAGGTTATTTTTCTGTATAGAAAATGTCTAAATTATATAGCATTACAGATTTTGTTATACACTGCGGGCCGTAAAGTGTACCCTCACAGGCCTGAGATAACCTTATTGTAGAAAATCACTACTTCCTCCTTGCCTCTACCTCCTCATTTCAGGGAAGGGGCTGCCTATTAATCAACAAAGATTGCACTTAACAAGAATGTGTGCGATGCAATTGCTGTAATCGTGAACTGGAAGTCTCAATTTGAGGTCTAAATATAAAGTCCATCATGACCCAGGTGAATTGAGCACATCCTATCAGAGGAGTAATTAAGTTCGCCGGCCGGGCATACACGGGTTTGAAAGCTTCGACTAGCGGGAGGTTCCTCCTATATAGAAACTGCTTGGGTAGGCGTCAGGGGCTTTACTTGGCTTTCCTGATAAAACATTTATTCTGGCGTAGGAGTGGGGAGCTGTTGCAACCTTTTAACCCCTGCAAAGCCTACTTGATCCGCATCCACGTGGATCAGAGTTACCTGACCCTGCATTTACCACCAGGGCCAAGCCCCATGAGATTTAGACAGAAATCCAACTCGTTTACTTCCTCGTTGACAGCCAAAATAGGGTCTGGGATGCCTTGGGTGAGCAAGGGCATGAAGGTCAGTGCCTAAAATCTATTTGGTAACCAATAAGGTTCACCGATGGCCATTCCTATTCATGATGTGGAACATACATTGTTTTTTAACGTGAATCCTCTCCCTGAGAAATTGACAGCTGAAATGGTATTCAGCAAACTGCATACACAAACAGACAGGCAGACAGACAGACACACATTATATTAGTGAAAGGTTTTATCACAATATTCTGAATGTTGAATACAGTATCTATCGGGTCTCACTGATGCAATGAAAACGAATATTCATCCGGCCTTTCAAACATCGCCCACAAAGAACGTAATTAGATGATAACGACGAACAATAAATCAAACGAGAGATTTCGAGGAGTTTATCTCATTTTTGAATCATGCCAGAAAGATAATTATAGGACTAATCCCTGGGGATGAGATGGCCTACAAGAGTAGTCAGCGCCTGTCACCGAAGTAACACGCAGTTAGCGGCACCACTCCGCGGAAGGGCAACACTCTAATCCGGTCCCAATTGAATCCCTTAAATTAAACCTCTTCCAATCAGAAGGGGGTTAGTTCCCATGACATGAATGTTTCTCTCAATATTAAAGGATTGTTTCTGATGGATTCAGTGTCGGCACATCAGTACTACTTTAGATATTCGCTGCCAAAGATCATGAACTGTCAATAGGATATTGGGATATTTCGTTTGATTGCAGTTTCCGATTTGTTCTATTTGTAAAACCTTTGCTTTGGAATGCTGCCTCTAATTCGCCTTTACAGAGTTGCAAATTCAACATGTTGGCATTGATTGTGACTCATATCCCCTAGAATGTTGATACATTAAAAAGTGAGCTGTGCAGCTGATGTCAATGCTGTAGTTTTTGTTGCATTCTTGTGATATTCGACTACGTGAATTATGTTTAAATTCCGGCTTCTTCACAGAAGATACAGTGATACAGTGATACCAGAAACCTATAGTCTCCTATTCAGTTGATACAACACTTTGAATCGGTCTAATGGTACCTGGTATAGTTTTGTGGGATTAACTCTAGCTTCTAATTTTGCATAATTAGACCTAACTTTGATGTCTTCTACTCTAGGATACTAGAGATCCATAATATGTCAAACTGGGGGAGATTTAAGATGTGTTTGGCCTAGAAATCACCACGTTAAGCAGACCTCTTTCATTTTGTTCAAAGTCCGCGGTTCCCCTTACCTGGACCATGAAAGGTTTCAACGACGACTATTTACTGTCATATCAAGGAATATGTTTCAGTAAAATCGGCCTTGTGGTGGACACGACAACTAATTCCTTCAGCGGGCCACCTCATCAATAACGCATGCGCACACAATGCCTACCACCTCCTTCATTAAGTCATACAATTATGAGGAAATCTAATGTAGACTTCCTTACCCCAAGTCATATCCATATATGGGTATATATGGTATACGTTTTCATAGTTTCTCTGACGGAGGACAAACGCGGTACAAAAGCCTACTGATCTACAAACATGGTGTTGTGGTTTGGTGTAAATAGTATACATAATTGATAGAGAGATAAATTACCCTTTCATCGAAGACTTCTGTAATTATGGATTAATGAGCAATACTATGCCTTTATAGATAACCTAGAAGGATTATCGCCGAACGTAGACATGTCATCTCCGCGTGGCCGACCTATAGATAATGGACTACCACCACTAGCCCTTGGCGGCACCTCTTATATTTGCCCCCAGATGCTGGCCGAATGATCAGTCACTGCCTGTACCCCCACCCCCTCCACCTACCCACCAAGAATAGAAGTCGACCAAGATGAACGACGACGTGGAGCCGGTGACGGCAGACGAAAGGCCCACTCACGGCTCACATCCATCTCTGGGCTGAGCTGCTGCTTGGTGTATTTGGGGATAATTAGAGCTACTCACGAGAACCGACGTCGTTTTGTTAGCGCCCCTGCCACCGTCCCCTGTGAGGCGGGGGATCAGGGTTCAGGGCCATGGGAAGGCGTCAGGCTGCACCTGCTGAGCCCTTTTTAAGGGGCGATTCCCGGCGCTTCCAGAATAAGAAAAGGCACGGTTTATTTTTGCGTGCTGACCGTGCGTGATGACGTAACGATTAAACACCCCCAGCACCAGCACATGCCAG
Organism: Lepidonotus clava; assembly: GCA_936440205.1. Classification (NCBI taxonomy): domain Eukaryota; kingdom Metazoa; phylum Annelida; class Polychaeta; order Phyllodocida; family Polynoidae; genus Lepidonotus; species Lepidonotus clava. The sequence goes on from OW387134.1 coordinate 22,748,996, forward strand.
TGTTTTGTTTTTTATGTACTCTTTGAAAATATTGGTTGCAGATAAGAAGAAATATTCAAAGACATAACACATCTAAATCGCCCACCTGACAATTTCACGTTGTCCCCACTATTCTGCAATGTTGCCTTTTGGTTGTTATAACTCCCAGAAGGATTTGAGCAAAGGTGTTCACAACGATTTTTTTAGACCTATACCATTATAGGCTTATGACTAATTCACAACACACAACTATAATTATACTAGGCCCTATCTGTGGTAGCAGACCTAGATTTTTCCTAACCTTTTTGTTGAGTTTGTTTGATTAATTTGCAATGACACCTGCAGGGTCCCATATTTCCGAGTGCAATGACACTCGGATCATCCCAAGGTATATCTAGGTTAGACAATGTCATGACCTGTTGCACTTAAAATTGGTCCGTCAAAGCTATGATAAAGAACCTGTATTACGCTGAGAAGCTTAAAAAATGTGTCTCACTTTAGTATATGGTTTTATTGTCCTTATATATAACCTTTTCACCGTATAATGAATATCAGCCATATCCCCTGATTCCCACTAATATATTTGGTTTTGAAAATAACCCTTTATCCATTGTCAAGAATGCATCCAATCAAAAACGCTTTTGCTATGTACGTTTTAAGAAGTGGTGCCATCTAGATATCGTTTTTATGTTGTACTGAAATGATATTGTCACAATAATTATCATAAGAATCATGTTGGAATAACATTGTGAAAATTAGGTTGTCGTCCACAACATGAATGAATATGACATCACATTGAAATGTTGCCACAGCATTGTAACGCAACATTATGGTTTTGTTTGTAGCAACGGTGCTACTCTGTCATTTTTTAACGTTGCCAAAATACAATGTCATTAGAACGTTTGATGTTTGCTGGAAAAATCACTGAGTGCATTATATTGATAACCCTACATTTTATCAGGTACATTTTATACCAACATTTCTGTCCAGTCAAATGCTGTTAAGCGTGCCACTCCTACAAACACGTTTTACAGCTATGTTTGAGAGCTATTAACGAAAGCATCGATACACTTCAATATGTATTGAACCCTGAAAGACTTAGGCCTTCCAGAAAACCGGCGTTAAAGGATTAACGTAGTAAAATTGGCGACCCGGAATAATTGCATGTCAACCAAGTCCCTTGATATTTCATCGGCCACTTCCTGGCTGTCAATTATTTTTGTGCATGCAAGTTGCTTTGTAAAAAAAGCACAGCAGCAGCAGATTCAAAAGAAAATAAAAAGGCATCAAAGTCGCTTGTTTATGAGATGAAAGGATCAGCTTATTGACCACAAGCTGAGCGGAATGAAGACGTTGGCTGCCAACAGCCACACCGGCTGCAGTTCCCACTTTGATCTTTATCAACACCCAGTTTCTTGATAGAAACTGGATGTAGTTGGGCCAGAGCCAGACACAATACTTGCCAGAACCAATTCCAATAGGCGCGAGGTGGAATTTGCTATACGTAAAAGGGAAGGGCGTTTGGCTGAGTAGTAGGTTGTATACTACCCCTGTGCCTTTTGCATCAAGGAAGTAGCTCTCTTTAGCATGTGCCAAAACGTGTGCCTTTAGCAGAGGGATTTTCACAGCATAATTATGTTGTCTGTAGCATGACATTATGGAGCCAATATAAAAATTGTGTTTATAGAGATGGTGCATGAAGGCAAAGCGATGGCATTTGGGACCTATGTCCTTATTCTTGGAGATCTACTGAATTGTTTGATTTGTAACAAATAATATACACATTTCATGTTTTATGCCTGGATGCCTGTATGTATGTATGTATTTATGTATGTATGTATGTATGTATGTATGTATGTATGTATGTATGTATGTATGTATGTATGTATGTATGTATGTATGTATGTGTGTGTGTATGTATGTATGTACGTGCATATATGCATCTCTTGTCGTATGCGATCACTGTAATCCTACAACTGTGAGTTTCATTATACATGTACTACTTTTCTTCAAGTTCTTGCAGTAGTAACATACCGACAGTCTATAGCTATCGGCCGTCGTTCTATATCTCTGTGTGGAGTGTACCTCTGTGTACCCACATACTATAAATGTCATCAGGCTCTGTGGCCACACCCATTCCTGGTTATACAGCTCACCCCTTGTCCCTGACGCACCTCTGATAAGGCCCTGAGAGATGTATAATCACATTGCGACACAGCTGTGCACGACAAAAAAACTACGATAGTAAAAATAGTTTCAATGTTACCTTTTCTACTTCACTGAATCCTCATACAGTCGTTGAGATGTAAATCATTGTTAATAAAGCACATATTCTGTGTAGAATGATGTCCAATAGATCTGCACGAGGAAGTGCTGTAGGCGTATCACTGTGTGAAATTAGGACTCAACCTACTCAGCGAGGGTGGACTGAGCAGCTCCCGAGCGACTCGCTGTTCGTGGGTAATCTGGTTTGGCGAGAAGATCCGCTGTCTGTATACCGGATAGAGGGGACAAAGCCCCGGCTCTGTTATACTCCAGCTACTACAGACTATAAACTCCCACCCCTCAAAGTAAAGCAGGTCCCGGGTAGTATCTAGAAGTATCTCAGGCTAGTGCTAGAAGCTTACCGTTACATGGTAGAGCTTGGCACAGGGTAGTGGAGGGGGCGGGCAAACTCATGCTGCAAGCAATGCCTTGGAGCCAGAACCCCTCTGAAAAATCAACACGTAATAAGGCCATGTCGAAAATTACCCATTTCGTGATTGCAAAGGGTGTTTGGGTCAAAGTATGGACAGAATCAGTCCCCAGAGTACCTTTGGAACCATTTAATCATGAGCGGAGGCATGTAATGGCTCGTTAAGGGATGCTCTCTGACTCATTACATTTGTCAGCAAGATATTCTAAAAAGTTATACTGCTCATACAGTGGCTAGGAGACGGTCCGCATTAATCAGGGCAGACATTGTATTTGGATTTCAAAGGCTGCATATTCAGTTCCTATATCTAGGAGACCCTTGGCAATAATAAAAAGCCAGTCGTCTTAATGAAGCAGATAGATCTATGACCTTAGGGCATGCCTGGCGGTTTTCCGGTAATAAAAACAGTTTGGGCGAAAGACATTATTGTCAGATGAAACAAGTGAGACCTGTGGGATATTTGGCCTCATTAACTTCTCCTGCTAAAGATGTCAACTGGCGACTGTAATATGCAGAAGGAGCGTTCCCTGTGGGAATACACACAGACCCTTTTATATCTACTTTTGAAATATTTCAAAATGAAACAAAGTCTAAAAGGCTATTTTTCAACTGCATGTCATTGCCTCAGTTTACATTACTTGTATCGAGAAGACTACGCCTATTGATACATATACACATACACTCACACACTCATAACAAAGGCGCCTGCCGCGCATTGTTAGACAAAATATCTGCTAAGCTGACCGTTTATATGTGCAGACACAAACGTTAGCGCGACGAGGCGTCCCATCTGCCTATTGCCTATCACCTCCCCAACATGACATCCAATAAGTGGCTCGTTTGTGGCGTCACCTCGGCCTGCCGGTCGGCCCCGACCGTCGTTAACGCTAAAACCCTGCGTGTCTGCTTGCCGGAACAAAAGGATTGGGAACTTCCTTTTGGTGGGACGTCCAGATGAGCACAGTCCAGTAAAATATTGAGTCACGCCTAATAAAACCATTCTTCGAATGCCTCCATTTTCAGAATTACATGAAGAACTTGAAATAAAATTTTCCAAAAGGACATTATGCCAATTGATCTTCTGAGAGATCAGAGTCTGTAAAACACACAAACACATGGATTCTGTTGGGGTGGTCGTGAATTGGTTGTGGCACGCCAAACAAACCCCTTAAACATACATCCACCCTTTCCACTCGGACCAACCCTGTCCGCCCCCGGGGCTCGCTGTCTGCTGAAGGATTCATGCAGATAATTATGCCTAGCAGTAGTATAGGTTTTGAGGGAGTTCACGTCATCGACCATTTTTAGTGAGGGAGTTCACGTCATCGATAATTTTTAGGGGGATAGTTCACGTCAAACAATTGCAAATTGCAAATTTTAGAACTGGAAATAGAAATATTCTTGTGATTAATGTTGAAAATATTTTTATACGTTATTATTGATAATAAGCTTAAGAAAATGTCAGCTGAAAAATTGGTTATTGCTGATGAAGTATTGCAGTCTATTGCAGATTTGCTTTATTGTGATTGGGAAAGTTTGGCAATATATTTAGAATTAGAGAGCAAAGATTTGCATAGAATTCGAGGTAAAGATAAAAGTACTGTGTTACAGTCTAATATATTACAAATGTTAAATTTATGGTGGGATCGAGTGGATAAAAATGATTATTTGAACGAGTTAATTACAGCTTTATCAAGTTTGTATCGTTATGATTTGATTGAAATTGTTTTAAGTTTTATACCCAAAAATGATAAAAATATATCTGATAATATTATTCAAGTTTTATTTTTACAGTTGGCTGAGCGTTTAGTGATGGATTGGAGAAATTTAGGAATTTATTTGTCTATTTCTTTAACTGAAATAGATAATATTTTTTATGGTTTATATGAACCAAAAGTTCATCGTGCTTATGAAGTTTTAAAGGTTTTTCAATTACAATATGGTTATTTAAATTTAGATAAATTATTTAAAGTTTTGAGGCAAATGAGGAGATTAGATGTGATTGAATTTATTACTAGACATATTAGGCATTAACTTATTTGTTACATTTGGTTTCCCTCTGGTGGGAAGTTATTGTATATTGTGTCTCTCTCTAGTGGGAACGAATTGAACCTTGATGATTTATAGTGTTTGCAGACATGGTACATGACCTCCATATTGGATTGTCGTAACTTTTGAAAGTTTGTTTACATTTTTAGTCTTGATATTTACAACTCCTATTTCTTAGATACTTTACGAGGCTATTGCTTGACGCCTAATTATGAAATAAACACAGGTTAAGAATTTTGCATTTTACAATTATTTAATTTGGTACGATATCGTGGTATGAAAACCGGTTGTGCGTATCTACATGCAGAATGCTGTCTTTTTGCAAGTTTGTTGTAAGAGTGTTGTGTTGCAGAGTGGTCGTTGAGCTAATCTTGAAATTTTTCGACTTTTGGAGAATGAACATAGTTTTTGAGATTAGCTTAGCGGTCATGACGTGGTTTTAGGTGATTCTAGTGTTAATGTACCCCGGTTAAAAGCCTCGGTATGGAGTAAACGCGCACTTCAGAGCAGACCCTTTTCGCGTTGTAACGGTGTGTGCGTATGCAACAGCACACTAATTTGGACATTTTGTCTATGTACGTAGGACGCTCTGGTAGAGAACGCCGAGCGGACACACTTTGTACCGGCTTACTTGATTTACAGCGACGCAGGGCGCTCCGGTAGATAACGCCGCGCTGTCTGCGAGGAATCTAGACCTCCGTGCCTGGTCTAACAATACTCGCTCTCCCGCGAGTGGGCTGGCTACCAGGCTAGTGTTAATGTAGTTTTGTGCGGAGTGACGCGAGGGTTGAGACGTACATTAACCTAGGTGATTCTAGTGTTAATGTAGCTTTGTGCGTTTATGAATATGAAATAATTTTTTTTTAAGTTACATTAAAGTATTTGTTTCAGTGTTTATTATAGCTTTAGCTTATTTTACTTTTGATTAGTGTGATATAGCTGTAAATCTAGTAATAGTGTTCTTTCACAAGTTTTATGAAATCAAGCTGTAAATCTAGTAATAAATCTAGTAATAGTGTTCTTTCACAAGTCTTATGAAATCAGTATGTTGGTCTAGGAAATTGATATTTATGGTTTGGGCACAGATCCAGGTAATCTTTTTTGTGTCAGTATGTGTATTGGTTAGAGTAATTTATATAATATTGGTGACGCAGTTGGGGCGTACGTATAGCTTGGAAGAATAAACATAATCGACTTGCTTGATTATATTGGTTTATTTGCAGAGAAGATAAGAAAGCGTTAAGATATATATATACAGTTTTGTAGCATATTAAAGCGCAAGTGTAATAATTGACAAGGTTTAATTTGGGCTATAGCACTTGTCAGTTATTATATTTGACTTTAGTGAAAACAACCACTTTATAATGCATTAATAATTGAAAGCATTTGGCTAAGAATTGTATAAACATATTAAGAATGGTTAGTACATGTACATTAAGGTTCATTTTTAAAGGTAAATAAACAGCAAACTTGAATAAATGTAAATACATTTTGCTTAAACAATAAAGTGTTGTGAACACATTAAAATTGTAGCTTTTATATAAATTGGTTAGCTGAATATTGTAAATACATTGAACTAAACAAAGTGATGCGAATATACTAAAATTGTAGCTTGGATATATAAATTTGGGTAGCTGATAAGCTGTGAACATACTAAAATTGTAGCTTGGATATATATATAAATTTGGGTAGCTGATAAGCTGTTGAGGTCTAATGGTAAGTCTAAATATGATAGTTAATTATTTCTTCTTGTGTGGTAACATACCTTCTTGGTAGAGGTACGAGGAGGGGTTTTGAGATATATATGTATGTATGTTTATTGATTTTTAAGAGTTTGCTAAGACATTTTTGAAATATTTTAAAATGAAAGTTTGTTTTATAATAAATATGCTTCAATGTTTAAAGTTTAAATGATTATATTAAATTAAGAGTGAGAGAAAGTTTATGTATTCCCTTTCAGTACCTTACATGGAAGGTTCTGGATGTTGTGTCTCGTTTCCATGTGGGTATTTTTGCTTTGTACGAGGAGGTACTGAAGGGATAAAAGTTTGAAACGACTTTATAAATTAGCAAATTATTAGATATTCAATTTTATATATTTTCGTTTTGTTTATATAAATGTAGTGAGAAAAGATAGTTTAAGTTAATGCGCGCGTTTTATAATATAAACGTATACTATTTTGGTTTATTATTAAAAATGAAAACCTATAAGCACCTTAAATACTTTCACAATCATAACATAATGTTATTGTCTTGTGATTGGCTGAGACTAATAAAGAGGGTATAAAAGCTTTGTGTTGATCTTTTGCGCGCATTTCTTTGGTGTGGTTAATTGTAGTGTGGTAAAGAGCGCCGTTGGGCCCGCGTTGGGCGCAAGTGCGTGCTTTGTTAGGCGTAAGTGCAAGTTTGTGGAGATTGATATTTTCGGAGGTGGTTGTGGAGATTGACGTTTCTAGAGGTGGTTGGAAATTGCTTTCTTGGTTTGGAGATTGACGTTTTTAGAGGTGGCTGGAAATTGCTTTCTTGGTTTGTGGAGATTGACGTTTTGATTTTAGCTAGCGTTAAGCGCTAGTTGAAATTATTTTTGGTCTGTTTTACTTAAGATAATTTTAGTTAGGTGATTGTTGGTTGTTGCTTTTGCTTTTGTTGAAATTTCAGCTTTATAGTTTTGCGACTTAGAGCTTCAAGATCAAGCTTGGCGTCATTCATCACAGGCACATTATAAACAGGTAAGTGTACTTATTTATTTATTTGTGAGAAATATTGAATTGTATTGTATTTAGTGTGGTACCGAACAGGTAAGTGTATTTTTAGAAATATGAAACAATACGTGTATTGTGATATAATATGTTCTGAAAGTTCAAATTTTAAAAATGTTTCTGAAAGTTCAAATTTTAAAAATGTTTCAGTTAATTCTCAATATTTAGCTTATTATGATTTTTTTGTCAGGTCTAAGTATTTTCAGGTGCAAAGTATAGAAAGGGATAATAATTTGAAACCTATTCGAGTTTGTATATGTATTTTTCAGAATAGTTTGAATAAGTCTGTGGTGTTAAAGGAGCATAATTAAGATGTCGCATGATAAGGTTTATGTTGTTAGGCTTTCTGAAAAGGCTAATCTTCCAAAGAGAAGTTCATTATTTTCAGCAGGATTAGATTTGTATAGTGCTTATGATTATATTTTACCAGCAGGAAAAAAACTTGAAATTAAAACAGATTTACAGTTTGAGTTTCCTGAAAAATGTTATGGAAGAATAGCATCTAGATCTAGTCTTTCTAAATATTATTCTATTGAAGTTGGAGCAGGAGTTATTGATGAAGATTATAGAGGAAATGTTAGTATTATTTTGTATAACTTTGGAAATTTAGATTTTCTTATTAAGGCTGGTGATAGGATTGCTCAAATTATTTTAGAGCGTTATTCAAATGCCAGTGTTTATGAAGTACAAGAGTTAAGCAAAACTGATCGTGGTTGTAAGGGGTTTGGTTCTAGTGGATATTGTTAAAGTGCTAAGGGTTTTATTTTACAAGTTAATAGGAGGTGAGGGAGTAGGAGAAGGTGAGGGAGGAGAAGGTGAGGGAGAAGAAAAAGTTTTAAAAGTAGTCATTTCAATTTCTTCTTGTACTACGCTAATAGATTCAAAGCTTTCAGAGTTTAGAGAATTGAAACTGCTAGTGTATTCAGAAGGTGCTTGTGCTTCATTAACATTAACATTAATATTAAATCGAGATCTCATATGAAGTGTGGTTCGCTGAATAGATCGAATTCTATATTGTTCAAATTTGTTTTGCCAAGTTTTTCTGAAAAGTTTATAAAGAATAAAAGATGTTAATATAATACCAAAAAGAACTAAGAAAGATAAGATTCCTGCTATAATATCAGCTACTGGTACGATATTTTTTGGAGTTGATTTGTCAATAGGTTTAGGTGTAGATGCGAAAGATGCGTTAGGTGTTTTTGGTTCATTTGAAAATGTTGTATTTATAGGTATAGTGACTTGTGGTTGGCTTGAACTGATAAATGTAGAGGTTTGCGCTAGACTTGTAGGATGCGGTTGGCTTGAAGTACTGATAGAGGTTTGCGACAGACTTAAAGTACTGATAGGTGTGGAGGTAGTAGAGGTTTGCGGTAGACTTGAAGTACTGATAGGTGTGGAGGTAGTAGAAGTTTGTAGCCGATTTGAAGTAATAGGTGTGGAGGCTTGCGATAGACTTGAAGTTTTGGGTGAGCTGAAAGTATAAAGTATTTTGCAAATAATAAATTACATACAGATTAATATTTTATAAAACTTTTGTTAGAAGTTAGGTTGGATATGATGCTAGATTTGTTGTTAAAGATATTAGTAGTTTTATAAATCTCTTGAAATTAGTGGACTTAGAGTTTGTTTGAGTTACTTGTGTTGTAGAAATGTTCTTCAGATGAATAAGTCTAATAGTTGACTAGTTTCAGAGCATTCATGAGACTTAGAGGACTTAGAAAATTTCTTAGTTTATAGATATTGCATTGAGATTACCAGACTTATAGATTGGTGACTGGTAAAGTTTCTGAGTTGGGTGACTTTTCACAGAATTCCTTTCTAGTATCTTTGACTTATTTTCTTGTGAGAAGGGCTCTAGAATTTTACTACAGAAAATATGAAAAGGTTTATCCATCCACGGTGGAATTAAATCTCTTAAGATTAGTGGACTTAAGAGTTTGTTTTAGTTACTTGTGTTGTAGAAATGTTCTTTAGATGAATAAGTTTGATAGTTGAATAGTTTCAGAGCAATTGTGAGATTTGGACTTAGAAAATTTTTCAGTTTGTAGATATTGTATTGAGATTACCAGACTAATAGATTGGTGACTGGTATTAAATTGTGATAGGCTGAATAGGGATTATAAATATTAGTTTAGATAAAGCTATTAAAACATATGTTGCTAGATTTGTTGTTAAAGATATTAGTAGTTTTAAATTATGATAGGCTGAATAGGGATTATAAATTATATATTTACATGGACCAACTTGAAGTACGTGGCTGGCTTGAAGTAATAGGTGTAGAGGCTTGTGACAGACTTGTTGAAGTTTTGGGTGAGCTGAAAGTATAAAGTATTTTATAAATAATAAATTACATATAGATTAATATTTTTGTTAGAAGTTAGGATGGATATAATGCTAGATTTGTTGTTAAAGATATTAGTAGTTTTAAATGAAACTTAAGCAGTTAGCATGAGTGACTTTTACGTAACTATGATGTTTGTTGCTTTGTTTAATATTAAAAGGTTCAACTTAGTTTACCATATAGGAATGTTAGGAGGAAGCATGCTGTTTTATTTTTAGGTTTAGAGTGCATTTTAAGACCAATAACTTACATGGTATTTGGAAATGAAGATGCTGGTTTCATAGATGTAGTGGTTGTACTTAAATCATTAGTTTGAGTCTTTAATGCGTCAGTGAAATCGTGAGTTGTTTTTGTTTCAGTTAAATCAAATAGGGCATTAGTTGTCTTCAAGGCATCAGTTGTTTCAATTGCTGAGCTAAATAAAAAAATTACGATTAGTTTGGTTAATATAGTTAGGACGGTGCAAAGTGAATATTGTTTAAGGTAGAAGTTAGATGTCGCCACTGCTTTTGCAGTTAGCATGTGACTTTCACGAAGACTATGATGTTTAATATTAAAAGGAGGTTTAACTTACGTTTGTCATATAGGAATGTTAGGAGGAAGCATGCAGTTTATTTTTTTAGGTTTAGAGTGCATTTAAGACTAATAACTTACATGGTATTTGGAAATGAAGATGCTGGTTTCATAGATGTAGTGGTTGAACTTAAATCATTAGTTTGAGTCGTCAATGCGTCAGTTGTAGTTAAATCAAATAGGGCATTAGTTGTCTTCAAGGCATCAGTTGGTTCAATTGCTGAGCTAAATAAAAATTACGATTAGTTAGGTTAATATGGTTAGGTTGGTGTAAAGTGAATATTGTTTAAGGTAGAAGTTAGACGACGTTACTGCTTTTACAGTTAGCATGAGTGACTTTTACGTAACTATGATGTTTAACTTAGTTTGTCATATAGGAATGTTAGGAGGAAGCATGCTGTTTTATTTTTAGGTTTAGAGTGCACTTAAGACTAATAACTTACATGGTATTTGGAAATGAAGATGTTGGTTTCATAGAAGTTGGTTTTTCTGTTGCTTTTAATCTGAATAAAAATTAATGTTTAGAATTTATTCTTAAATTCAAAAGATTAGAAAACTTTGGATATGAAAGGTATTTATATAATGTTCAGAATTTAAGAAACTTGTTAAGCTAAAATTTAAGAAACTTAGAAGGTATTATATTTGAATAATTTTATACTGTTAATATTAAGTGAGTTAAGCCTATACTTACATGCATTTTCCTGCTTCGCATTGAAATGTAATTCCACTTGTTTTGATAACTGCAAGGAATGGGAAGACATCTATGTCGTATTTGATGAATTGTTGCTGTGATGTGGCGGGGGAAATTAGAAAGATTTGCGTAGTTCTTAGCGTTATGTGTGTGAAAGTTGTCGGTAAACAGTAGCAGATAAGCGTGTCCAAGTTGTCGGTTAAGGAGCAGTCGTTTCTGACAGAACAACCTAGAGTTTTCGTCAAAATGGTTAGGAAGAGAAGCAGGAATACTAGTTTGGTCGACATGATGGTTCTGCGCATTTGATTTACTTTAGAGATGAAGTGAGTGTTGGTCGGCGTGTTCTAGATTTAGATTTATCAATAAGTTTAAGGGCATTAATGTAAGAAATAGTTTCCATTGATTACGGGCTGTAACTTAGTCCACACTTATCAAGTATTTTTATGTAGGCTTGGCTTGGAGTAGATAAACTTGTCTGAGGTTCACTTGGTACTAAATAATTTGTGTTGAGAGGTTCCCTCTGGTGGCTAGGCATCAACTATAGACATGTGCTGGAAGGTTCCCTCTGGTGGCTAAGCATTAACTGTAGACAGAATAGAGACTTAGCTTTTACGCTGATTAGCTTTTACGCTGGGCGTTATTTGATTAATGTTTTGACTAGATTTGAGACATACTAGGGTGGGGTCTTTTTTATGCTTGAATTTATAGATTTTTCATTAAGTACCTTCTCGCCTGTGTTTGGTGTTAACCAATTTAGATTATATTGGTTTTTTTGCCTAAGTTTAGACAGATGTCTAAAGACGCTGTTAACACCTGTAGTAGAGATGAACAGTGTGACGTTAGGCCTTTAGGCTTAGTTTGGGTAATGTAGTGAGGGTTCCCCAGTGAATGACAACACTGTTCATGTCTTATTACAATAGGTAGCTAATGCCCTCTGGTGGATTGATGTTTAGACGCTTAGATAACTTAGGTATTGTCGTATCGCGTTATTTGTTTTCTGACCGCTTACGCACTTCATATATGTGACCGCAGGCGTCGCCACCTACGTTTTTATAGGCAATACGTTAGGTGGCGCAGCGGCGCTGTTTATCGGTGGATTTTAATGACAGGATCGGAAAGAAGAGATTTTGCCGCTTAGTCAAGCAATGCTTCTAAAAAGGGCAAGTTGCGCAAAATTACCTTATCTCAGCATAGCTACAGTGTTGTGGTGATGGAGCATTGTGCATCAATTGCACTGTGATAATTCTGGTACTTTAGAGAAACAGCCTTGGCAAAATGTGTCATAGATATGTTCAAGTAGTATATTGTGGTTAAGTTATGATATGGGTTAAATTTATATATTTGTGTTAATGTTTATTTTTAAGATATATAAGGCGTTTAAGGTAAGTTTATTTGAATATGCATGAAGCTTTGTGCTTAAATAAGCTTATGATTGTTATATTTGGTGTTTGCTTTTGCTTAGGAGGTAGGTGTACAGAGGATTAAAGATTGTTTTTAAGGCTTAAGGTTAGTTTACAAATGATTGTTATACATTTTGAGAAAAGTGTTTATGAGCCTTATTGTTCTTGTTACTTTTGTTTAGTTATAAATAAAGTATTAAAGGAAGGTGAAAATATAGGTAAGCTTATTGCTGCATGTCCTAATGGTACATTAATAGATTTTTCTAAAATAGAACAAATCACAGAATTAGTACAGGAATTGAATAGATTTCTTTTTAAATTAAGTTTAAAAAGATTAGTTTTGACATTTATTTTGAATAAATTTCCTAAATTAACACCAGAAGATGTAGATCAGTTAGAGATTCCTGGTATTTTGAAAAAAGATATTACTAATTTTGAGGAAGAGGAATCTAGGCAATTTGATGAAGTTGCAAATACAACAACGTTTGTTTTGTTGATTCGGCATCATGTTGGTTTTCGTGTTAAAATAGAACAAGTATTAGAAATTTTTGATTTTTGAACTTATATACATTGGTAGGTATGAGACGTGTGTTTTATTTTTATAGATATAGGTACGATACAATTAATAAGAAATTTTGTAAATTAGTTTGTTCATGTATAGATTGTCAGTTAATATTGGTTAATTTTCGATACAAGAAAGCATATAAACTGTTTTTTAATTTAAATCAAATTATTACAAGACATGAAATTCATAATTTAAGTGCTAAAATTTGCGAGTATTGCAAAGCTAAACCAGATTTTTATTTAACAATGTCTTCTGATTTTTTATTGGGTTATTCAGAATTTTTAATAAATATAGCTCAGATTTATCTTATTGTAATGAAACACGCCTCCTTTAGATTGGGTTACAAGTATCGATAGTATATATTAATGCAAGTAGATTATAGTGTAAACTTGGTTATTTTTGGTTTAAATTTTACTCCAAATATTCATTTTGATATTCCGTATATTTATAAAAGTATAAAGAATAGTTTTTTATATAGAGGATCATTAACTTGTAAAAATAAATTGTATACTTTGAAGATTACACGTAATGGATTTTGTTCAATTTATTTAAGAAGAAATTTTTCAAGTTTATTACCAAATATTAAGATAATAGCTTTAGAAGTTTATGAGTATATTAGGGACTTTTGTGAACAGGAAATAGTTAGTGTAAATATAACTCCAAAGAACATTCAAATTACCTTTCAACTTGTATTTAAAACAACACCGGATTTTAAGGTTTTTTGTATAAAAATTGCAGATTGTTTTGAAAAAGAATATGAATTTGAAATTAAAGAATCTAATTCTAGTGAATCTATATGGTTGCCTTATGTAAATAATAGTTCATATTTTTCAAGTTTACGTATCAAAATTAAAGGTAAAAGTAAATGTATTTTCACGTTTTTATATTCTTATAAAGGAAGTTGTTTAACTGATAATGTTTTAGATTTTAAAAGAGTTTGTGATAGTTTGAGATTGTGTTATTTAAATAATTTACATTTATGGCCGCCGGAGTGTTAGATAGGTTACTTTTGTTAATTATAGAATTTCTTTTAAGACATAATGAAGAAAATAAATTATTTTGGAATAAAGTTCGGACAGATAATTCACATTTTTTTAGTTTTTGTTTTCAACTTTTAACAGAATGTGAGAATGAAAGGAAAAAAATAAATATTCTTAAAGAAGAATTAAAGGTTGAACTTTTGTCTGCTTTAAGAAATCAAGATATAACGAGAAATTTAGCCTTTAGAATTTTATCTAGTGAAGATGAAACTATTAAGCTGGACTTGCGTTCTTCACAAAGTTCAATTATTCAGTGTCTTGTTGATATTCTTAGAATAAATATAACTGTTTATCGAAGTGATTCTCGATCATTTAATTTTACATGTTGTACAGAATTGTTTCGTATAGGTTCACCTTTTGTTATTCAATGGAGTAAAGTAGAAAATGCTTTTATAGAAGTAGCTTTAGATTATCATATGTCAAAATATAATTCATTAATTGAGTTTCCAAAACATAAAGTGAAAAGCAAAAAGCGTAAGCATGAATATAAAAGTGCTGAGTTTTTATCTTCTACTTCAGATTCAGATTCAGATTGTAAAAAACAAATACATGGTCAAAAAAGTACTTGTACGAAATCTTTAGGTTTTCATACTAAGAAAAAAGCAAGAGTTGAAAATTTTGAGAAAGCTGTAACTAAAGAAAAGGTTAATGATAGTGATTCATCTTTGGCTCGAGATTTGTCACTATCAGAAAGTGAAAATGATGATTATGATGATAAAGCTAAGAAATTGGAATCAGAATTAGAGCTTGAAAAAAGAGATGATTTTATGGGCGAACTAAACAAATTACAGCAATCTAATAATGATATGAAATTTCATAAGAAATCTCAGAAAAAAGATGTTATGGTAAATGTTTCAGAAACAGGAAAACATTTACAGGATTTTTCACCATATTCTGATTTGTATTCTGATAATTTTAATAAGATAGAATGTAATATAGATAAGTTTGTAGAAATAACTGAAAGGTTGAAAAAACACGCCTTAGTTCTTCAAAATAACTTACTGCCAGGAAATATTGAGAATTGCTTGTGTTGTCCTGTTCATTGTGCTCAAGCTTTAGTTAAGGCTACAAAAGATAAGCGAGGACCAAAAAAAAAAAATTAGAATGTTCATATTGTAAGAAAGAGTTTATATCTTTAAGTTTATTGCGTTTACATATTTTGGTTAAGCATTCTAATTATGATCCTAAGAATCATATATTTACACCAGTTCCTTTGAGATCTTCTTTAGTAATATTAAAAAAGTATCATCCTGATTAAATTTATTATATATTTATTTAGGAATTTCAAGTTGATAAAAGTAAGTATTTGAAATGGATACTGCTTGTTCAAAAAGTTTTGCTCGCTTGATGAAAAGGAGCTTGTATTTTTGTGCTTTAGTGTCATTTTATTTTGGTAAGTTAAATTTACCTTTGTTAATTGAAATTCCTAGCCAAGAATTTTTATCTGAAGATGAGTGTTTACAATTAATAGAAATATTAAGTGAAGAACTTACAGATGATGCATGTTTTTTAAAGTTGAAATATTTTTCTTGCGCGAGTCTTTTATTTTTTTCATCGTATTTTCAATGTGATATTGTTTTAGATTTTATTTATTTATCCATGTGGGAAAATGATAAAAAAATAATTGAAGTTTTAAGAAAGTCAATTTATTTTTATGGTTTAAAAGACTGTTTCACAAAGGTAGTTTTGGATTCAGTAGCATCGTATTTGTATATGTCAGTAGATGATGTGATTGATTTAGGACATTTATGGGAAATTAATAATAATAGTAGTCCTAATTGTTCAATGAGGTTGTTAGCTAAAAAGTTAAGAGATACTAGGCGGTGTCGTAGGTTGCTTTTTTCTTTTTTTACATTACCTTGTGCTCAATGCCATTCACGAATTATTTTTAATTATAAAGGTTCAGATAATACAGTTTTTTTAAAGTGTTGTAAAAGACCTATTCATATTTCAAGATGTTATGAACATTTTATTTCTTCTAGTTTTGATTTGCAGGTTTATTGTCCCTGCTGTAGAACTCCTTGGCGAAATGCATTACCCCAAATAGAAACAGCTTCGAGGAAAAGGTGTTTAGAAGATTTTCTTATGCATATGAGAGATTATCCTAAACACATAAGAACATATTCTTCTTCAAAATTAATGCGAAATGTGAAAGTTCAAAAGGAAGACTGATGAGGCAAAGTGATTAAATTGTGATGTGATTAGGATTGATATTAGATTTTATAGATTTGTTTTAATAAATATTTAAAATGTTGCAGAACGAAGAACTAGAATCATTCAATTATACAGTAGTTTCAAATGTACCACATTCAGTAAGAGAAAATAAGACAAGTCATTTTTATACTGAAATACCAGCTACACGTGAATGTAAAGGTTACTGGGAAGTAGCCTTATTGGAGATTGATTTTTTGAAATCGTGGTATAATGTACCAGAGCATCCAGAGCAATCTAGAACTTATGTAATTGTGCGAGATATTTTTGATTTAAAAGACCAAACAGTAGAACAAATTAATTCATTAGATGAAGTTGTTCCTAATTCTATAAAAAAAGTAAATAAGGTATTTGCTTTAAAGTTTGGAAATTATGAAATTAAGGATATGATAAGTGAAATGAATGAAAAATTTGCTAAATTAAAAATGGAAGTAAATGAAGCTCAACCTACTTATAAAAATTATAAAAGATATACTAAACTTTATATTGATAATCAAAATTTAATTTGTACTTTATATGTAGGTACAGGAGATGTAGTTATTTTGTCTGAATATATTGCTACGGTTTTACGCTTAAATAATTGTGAAGGAATTAAAAAGTATACTTCAAGAGTTACTGTTAATGGTGAGAAAACATTTACAAATTTTATTGAGTTTAGAGGACCACCTTTATTGAAAAAGCCACCTTCTACTGAAAATGAATTAGATTCTGAAGGAAATCCAATAAGGGATGAAGAAATTTTAATAAAAGGTTTTAATGATGTAATATCTCTTAATAGGAAGGGACCATATAATGAGCTTTTTCAACCACAATATGGAAAAGATTATGTAGGAAATGGAGTTCCAGTTTTTCCAACAGACACTTCAAATATATACATTTATTCTAATATTGTTGATTATGAGTATGTAGGTAACATTCAAACAAAATTACTTAGAACTGTTAGGGCTAGTGGAGTATTTGGTGAACATATTAAGCACACTTATTCCCATCCATTGTATAAGAAATTAGCTTATGATAGGTTGCAGGATATAGAAATACAAATTAAAACTGATGATGGACAGCTTGTTAAATTTGAATATGGAATTGCTGAGTTAATTTTGCGTTTTAGAAGATTAAATAGATAAAAAAATAAAATGAATGAAATAAAGAAAAGAAAAGCTTTTGGTAAACTGTTAAGAAGTTATGATATAGTTCCTTTTCAGCGTGCTATAGATATAGAATTATTTTTTCAACGCAAGTTTAAAGTTTTACTAGAAAAAATTAAGAAAGGTTTATTGAGGCATGGTGGCATAAAATTTCAAATTAGTCTTAATGTTGTATTAGGTAAATATAAATTGGATACATCAAGGTATTATGAAATTAAACCTTGGTTTCAAAGCAATATGACTCAAGTTTTAACATTTTTATCTGTAAAAGAAAAAATGATACAAGCTATAAGAATACTTTTAGCATTTTTTGATGGGTTTATTCAGATGGGTTCAGGTTGGTTTTTAAAACAAATTAATGTTTTACGTTTATCAGTTTATAAATGTAATCCTTTTGGAGGGTGTGCATCTGTTTCATTACCAATTCCTAATAAACATTCTATTCTTAATATACGATGTTCTGATGACAAGTGCTTTTTGTATTCTGTGTTAGCTGCTTTTAAAAAGTGTGTAAATCCTAATAGATTTACATCTTATTTAGGTTTAGTAAGTTCTTTAAATTTAAAGGGTCTTTCTTTTCCAACTAAAATAAGTGAGATTCCAAATTTTGAGAAAAATAATAATTTAACGATAAATGTTTTTGGGTTATTTAGTCAAAATGAAATGGGATTTGTAAATAATAATAAATATTTACCGTATCCAATGTATATTTCAACAAGCTTTGATGATAAACATCGCAAACATATTAATTTACTTTTGTACAAAAATCATTATATGTTAATTCGAAATATTAATTCATTCATAACACCATTTTATTGGAAAAAAACAAGGTATTTTTGTAATAAATGTTTAATTTCATTTAGAGATAAAGTTGGTTTACAACTTCATAGTAAAGCAAATTGTACAAATAAAGTTTATACTGGACAAACTTATAAGCTTCCTTTAATAGGTGAAAAAGAAATGTTTCGAAATCTTTCACGACAAATAAAAAATCATTTTATTATTTATGCTGATTTTGAAACATTAAATAAAAATGTAAATAAGTTAAAAGGTAAGTCTATTATGAAAACAAGACATGAATTAAATGCAGTAGGTATTTTATTTTTATCAAAGTATAGTAAGTATTCTAAACCACCTTTTCTTTATATTGGTCCTAATGTTCTTAAAAACTTTTTTGGATATATTTATCAAGTGCGTGCAGAGATATCTTGTATTTTTGAAAATGATAGAAAACCTTTAACTTTAAATTCACAGGATATTTTACATCTCGCTAAGCAAAAAGCTTGTTATCTTTGCGGAGTTTCTTTTGCTAATTTAGGAATTAAAAGAGTTGTAGATCATGAGCATTTAGGTAGGGAAGGAAAAGGTAGAGATGTTAATTATGCTTGTAATAGATGTAATTTAGTATGTAGTGCATTGAAATTTACAAATTTTAAAATTCCTATTGTTATGCATAATGCTATGAACTATGATTTACATTTTATTGTTAAAAATATGTACAAGTATTTAAAACAACTTAATGTTCAAGTTATTCCGCGTTCATCAGAAAAGTTTTTAGCTATGTTTTTAGATAATTTTGTTTTTATTGATTCTTTTCAGTTTCTTCCAAATTCATTATCTAATCTTGCTGAATTATTAGTTAAAAAAGATACATTAGATTTAAAAGAAACTAAAAAGCATTTTAAGGAAAAGATGTTACCATATGTTATAAGAAAGGGAGTTATGTGCTATGACTATATAGATTCGTGGGAAAGGCTGGATGAGAAGGAATTACCTTGTCGTGAGGCATTTTTTAATAGTTTAACTAATCAAAGTATTTCTTCTTTAGATTATGATCATGCAATTAAAATGTTTAAAATTTTAAAGTGTAAGAATATAAAAGATTATTTAAGACAATATTTAAAAATAGATGTATTACTATTAGCTGATGTTTTTGAATCATTTAGGGAAAAGTCATTAGATTTTTATGGATTAGATCCAGCTAAATATTTAACAGCTCCATCTTTGAGTTATGATGCTATGATGAAGTTTACAAAGGTTAAGTTTGATTTAATTAATGATATTGACATGTTTAATTTTTTTGAAGATGGTATTCGAGGAGGTATGACAAATGTAGTTCAAAGATTTGCAAAAGTGAGAAAAGAAACTGAGCATATAGTTTATTATGATTGTAATAATTTATATGGATTTGCTATGGTACAACCTTTACCTTACAAAAATTTTGCTTGGGTTGATCCGAGTAAATATGATAGTTTTGATGTAACTAAAGTTCTTGATGATGCTCCTATAGGATATATTTTAGAGGTAACTTTAGAGTATCCTGATTATTTACATGATTTTCATAATATGCTTCCTTTGGCTCCTGAAAAGCTTGCAGTGAATTTTTTTCAATTGTCACCATATGCTAAAAATATTTTGGAAGGTTTAGGTAAACGCTATACTAAAAGCTGTATGAAATTAATTTCAACTTTATGTCAAAAGGAAAAGTACATTATACATTATAGGAATTTAAAATTGTATTTAAGTTTAGGTTTAAAAATTTCTAAAATTTTTAGGATAGTATCCTTTTCTCAGTCATGTTGGATGAAACCATATATTGATTTTAATAACCAAAAGCGGAAAGAGGCTACTTCAGATTTTGATAGGGAATTTTTTAAACTTATGAATAACTCTACGTTTGGCAAATGTATGGAAAATGTAAAAAGAAGAATTAAAATGGTATTAACAACAAATCAAAAGTCATGTGCCTCTATGATTAAAAAGCCTCTTTTTCATTCTTTACATATTTTTAATTCAAATTTTGTTGGGATACAGTATAAGAAAAATATAGTAGAATTGAATAAACCTATTTATATTGGTTTTACAATATTAGATTTATCGAAAATGCATATGTTCAATTTTCATTATAATGTCATTTTAAAAACATTTGGTTTAAAATCTGTTCAGCTTCTTTATACTGATACTGATTCACTAATATATTATATAGATCATAAACATTTTTATAGATTACTTTATGATATTAGGGATTATTTTGATTTTTCAAATTTAGAAACAAATAATTTATTATATTCTTTAAAAAATAGAAAAGTGTTAGGTAAATTTAAAGATGAAACAGCTGGAGTAGAAATTAAGGAATTTGTTGGTTTAAGACCTAAAATGTATTCTTTTCTGTTAAATTCAGGAAAGAATATAAAAAGAGTTAAAGGAATTAGAAGGAGTTGTGTAGACAAGCTTTTACATTCAGAATTTAAACAAGTTTTAAAAGAAGCATCTGAATCTTTTGCTACCTTTCACTGTATACGCAGTTATAAGCACGATGTGTTTACTTTAAAAGAAACAAAGTTAGCTTTATCGCCTTTTGAAGATAAACGTTGGCTTTGTTCAGATGGAGTGCACTCTTTAGCATATGGAAATTATAAATTAAGGTCTAAAAAAAGAGTAAAAGAAGAGGAAGATAAAACAATATGTAAAGTTCAAAGGAAAGCATAGGAAATATTCCTGTGATTAGTGATTTTATAGTAGGTAAATAGTAATTTTATAGTAGTTATTAGTTTGTTTATTAAATATAGAATTAATTATGGCTTCAAAGGAGGAAACAATATCACGTTATGTTTTGTCTTTTGGAAGAAAGAAAAGACTAGATTTAACAATATTTAAAGCAGAAGTATATGTTCATTTCAGTGATTTGTTGAAAGATAATAAAAGTTTTACAGTAACTAAGGACGAGTTAGGTGAGTTGTTTGGGTTAAAGAGGAAAATAGCTAGAAGACTAAAGAAATTAGATCATGAGGCAAGAAAGCAGAAGAAACAGAAAAAATTAAATGATTTTTCAACTGATGAGGACAGTGAAATAGAGGAAAAGAAGAAAAGTAAGAAACAAGCTAAAAAACAGAAT
This sequence comes from Lepidonotus clava, assembly GCA_936440205.1. NCBI lineage: Eukaryota > Metazoa > Annelida > Polychaeta > Phyllodocida > Polynoidae > Lepidonotus > Lepidonotus clava. The sequence continues at coordinate 22,770,339 of OW387134.1, forward strand.
ACAGAGTTGGAAAAAATTGGAGTTTCTAGCGAAGAAGATATGCAAAGTATAAGTTTTTAAATGATTAGGTAGATATATATTAAGCTTAATAGAATAGTATTGCAGCAAAACTAGCTTGTGATTAGCTAAATTTTTGGGATTTAAGCAAGCCTAAAGGTGAGCATTAATGTAAGTTTACATTTTATAAATATTTAAACAGAAATTTTTAAGATGGAGGTGTGTTTTTATTGTGGTAGTGAGGAATCTTTGGTTCAGGGTAAGAAGTACTGTATTTCTTGTGAAGATAGTCTTTTTAAGGAGTGCATAAGATGTCATAAGCCTTATGACCATCCTAGATATTTTCAATTAGACTTAAATAGATGCAATTCGTGCCAAAAGAAATATATAAAGGAAAAGGAAAAAAATTTAATAAAACAGAGTGAAAAGAAGTCTTTAAATGAAGAAAGTGATCAAGAAAGTGATGCAACAGTGCAACTGTTTTCAAAGTTTGATGAAAGTGAAGAAGATATAACTAAGAAAGTTGATGAAGATATTCCAAAAAAGGCTAAGAGAAAGTTTAAGAAGAAGGAAATTCAAAATAATGAGGTTGATGAAGAAAGTGAAGAAGATATAACTAAGAAAGTTGAAGACATTTCAAAAAAAGCTAAGAGAAAGTATAAGAAAAAGGAAATTCAAAATCAAAATGAGGTAAATCAGGATGAGGAAACTGTAGCTAAGAATAATGAAAATGGAGAAACTGTAGCAAAGAAAAAGAAGGTTACAGGAGGTAGAGCTAAAAAAAATATTGAAAATGCTTCTAATATGAAGAATGAAGAAACTACATTTGTGAAGCAAAAAAATTTAAATGCTAAAAATCAACAAAATAAGGATGCAATGGTATATGGATTAATTCCATTAATGGTTATAAGAAATGACAAAAAAGGAAAGAATTTTTTTAATATAATTCAATAAGTAGTTATATTATATTATTATATTATATATTATAATGAATGCACATGAAATAAATGTTTCATGTTCGTTTTTTTGTGGAGGTGTTTTGCTTCTTGGATAACCGAAGCAAAGTGTAAATATGTATAATACATGTCAATATTTATCTTTTTTTATGGCGTTTATTGTATTGCTTGTGCATATGTTTGGAGTCCCGACTTTGCACAGCTTAGAAGATAGACGTTGTAATTTAGGGTAAATGACAGTTGAATAGTATAAATTAGTTAAGCTTAATGAATAGTATAAATTAGTTTAGCTTGAAAATAAACAATGTAATATTATAAATAATTTTGCTTAAGATAAGATTAGAATGTAAAGGTAGATGTGTATTTAAAATGGCAATGAATCAAAGAGATAAGTTAAATGTACTTATATCTATTTATTTTAATTCTAGGCATCCTTCTTCATTTTCTTCTATTAATAAGTTATATAAAGCTGCAAAACGTGTTAATGAAAATATAACTTTAAATGATGTTAAAACTTTTTTACAAAATACAAGAACTTATACTTCTTTTAAACCAATTATAAAAAATTTTTTAAGAAGAAAAATAATAGTAAGAGGTAAAAATGATCAATGGCAATTAGATCTAACAGTTCTTCCAAAGTTGAAACAATACAATGATGGAAACATTTATATATTAGTTGCAATAGATTGTTTTTCGAGATTTGCTTATGTAGAACCAATGAAATTAAAGACTTCTAGCACAACTAAATTAGCATTTGAAAAAATATTAAAAAGAGCTAAAGTGAAACCTAGAATAGTTCAAACAGATTTAGGTTCTGAGTTTAAGGGAATTTTTAGTCGCTTTTTAAAGCAAAATAAAATACATCAATTTTCTACTTTTCAAGATCCCAAATGTGCCATAGTGGAAAGATTTATAAGAACTTATAAAAATAAATTATTTAGATTTTTAAAAGCAAATAAAACTAAAAGATATCTTAAGGCTTTACAACCTATTGTTTCAAGTTACAATTGTACAAAACATCGAACTTTAGGTATAAGTCCTATTGAAGTTAATAAAAATAATCAGCATGACTTATGGTTAAAACAATATAAAGATCATCTTTATTCTAAAAGAATAGATTTAAACTTAAAAATTGGAGATAAAGTAAGATTAAGTAAATATAGAAGGACTTTTAATAGAGGATTTTTATCAAATTGGAGAAAAGAAATATTTAAAATAGCTTTTATATTAAATACAAAACCTGTAACTTATGTTTTACAGGATAGAAATAATGAATTATTACAAGGAGGAGTATATAAAGAAGAAATGTCTAAAGTAAAAGGTTGAATATTAATTCGTGTAAGATTACAAGGAGGAGAGGAGTATATAAAGAAGAAATGTCTAAAGTAAAAGGTTGAATATTAATTTGTGTAAGATTAAGGAAATATTTACAAAATTTAATCCGTGTACAATGGCGTTTGAAGGTCAATTTACTATTTTTGATGCTAGATTAAAAACACCATTTTCATTAATAATAGCTGGACCAAGTAATTGTGGAAAAACTACTTTTGTTATTGATTTGTTAAAAAATGATTCAAGGATAGTTGATAATGAATTTGATTATATTCTATGGTTTTATGGAGAAACTTTTCCACGTGATCCATATTTACAATTAAGAAATGTTCAATTTTATAACGGATTACCGGAGTCTTTTAATAGTTTAATAGATTCTAATAAAAGAGGACTAGCAATTTTTGATGATTTAATGGCTGAATGTGGAAATAATAAGTTAGTTTCAGAATTTTTTACCAAGCGAACACATCATGAAAATGTAAGTGTTATTTTTATTTCGCAAAATTTATTTCATGATGGTAAGGAAAGAAAAAATTTAACTAAAAATGCTACCTATTTATGTATTTTCAATTCGCCATTAGACCAAACTATAGCTTATTCTCTTGCTAGAAAATTAATGCCTAAGAATCAACGCTGCTTTGTTAATATATTTACACATGCTGTTGATAGACCGCACGGCTATTTATTTATAGATGGCCATCAACAATCACCTAAAAATGCTATGTTTCGTACAAATATGTTTGGAGATGTTCAACATTGTTTTACTTTGAATAGAAGTTAAATAACAAATACCATTAAGATTATGTACTTGTTGAATAGAAGTTTAATAACAAATACCATTAAGATTATGTACTTGAAAGAAGACAAAAAAAGAAAGCAATTTTATTGTTTGTTTGACAAAGGTATAAAACAAAATTGAAATATTTATTTATTTGTATTATTATTATTAGTTTACATTGAGTCACGATTAATTTTACACACTAAAGAAATGTCTTTAAGATTATGTACATAATAAACTTAAATTATTTAAAGTAAAATGGGTAGGTTAAAAAAGACAAAGAAAGAAAGCTATGCTCATAAGCATAGACATTTTCTTGTTTTAGTATGTGAGGCACATAGCAAAAAGAAGAGAAATAGAATTCTTGATTCAGCTGATGCTGAAGATATTTATGCAATTTGTGATTGTGTCTATAATGTTTTGAAAGGAAATATACCTATAAAGAAGTCACATTATCATAAGTTAAAGAAATTTAAAAAAGTTTTAAGAGAAGTGGTAAAACAAAAAATGCCTTTTAAGAAACGTAAAGAAGTTTTAAAACAGAAAGGAGGATTTTTACCACTTTTACTTCCAATTATAGCTGCATCTGTTGCAGCAGGTATAAGTAATGCATAATATTGATTAATTTTTGTATGATTAACAAGAATTAACTTGAAATTAAAATTACCAAAATGGCTACTTTTAAAGAAAGTATAATAATTCCTTATGCAATGTTTAAAAGCTGTACCTTTAGTGAAGAAGTACCTAGTCATAATGAACTTTATACTTTAAAAAGACAAAAAGATTTAATGCAGGAGCGTATGTTTAATAAAAAGCCTTATTCTGTTCATACAACATATATACCACCTCCTGTAAAACCAGCTTTAACTAAGGATTTAAATTTAGAGGGAAGAAGAACTGAAGATGATAAAAATAATTTAAAGCCAAGTACTTTTAAAATATTAAAAGGAATTTCAGTGTCACAAAGACCAAATGCACAAAGTATTTTAGATAAAATTTTGGAAAATAATGGAACATGGAATGCTGAGGGAGAAATAAATTTACAGGGCAAAGTTATTAAAGGTTCAAATATTTTAAATATAATGAAATTTTTTTCAAAAACAAAACAATTCGAAAAGGAACCTCGAGGCGTTGATCAACTTTGGGAATTTTTACAAACAGTAAAAGTACCAAAATCTTGGTTTAAAAATAAACCTGAAAGTTTTCGAAAAAATAAAGATGATGAATTTCTTACTCCTGCTAAATATCCTCTTGAAGAAACTGAAAGAGAAAAAATTATGGAAACTATTAATAAATCTTTAAGTCAAGATGAAGAGGATAAATTAGATTTTGCTGGTCTTCCAGATCAAGATGATTTTTATACGCCTATTTCAAAAAACCGTGCTAACATTGATATTGGTGAAATAGAAGAAAAGTTACCTTCGCCTACATTTGATCAACCAGAGGTTGACATTTTTGATTCTTTAAAAAAGAAAAAGAAAAAGAAATCTATGAACAAACCATATCAAGACAGGATTTTTTCAGGCAGTAAGAAAACAAAAGATAGTGCAGAGGAAAGATCAAGGTTTGGAAGAAGAATTAAACATACTTCAAAATGGGATGCATGGAAACCAGCTGAAAAGTAAATTACTTTAAGATTAATCTTAAATCTTAAATGAATCAAATGTTAGCGTTTTTAATGTTTATAAAGTTAAAAGTATATAATAATTAAAATGCAAAAATATTGTGGAGAAAATCATGCTTGTGACTATAAGCATTTTTTTGATGAAAATAATTCTCGATTTTTACAAGAGGGTTATGGATATGGAGGATATTCTTTTATTCCTCCATTTATTGGAGTTCAGAATCAAAAAGGATATGGTATAGGAAGTATTTTTTCAGCAATAGCGAAGTCAGTTTTGCGTTTAGCTAAACCTGCAGCTAAATTAATTAAACCAGCTTTAAGAATGGCAAAGCCAGCTTTAAAGAATGTTGCCAAAACAGCTAAGCGTGAAATTATTAAGAGAGGGAAAAAAGCTGGAATGACTGCTGTTAAGAAAATTATTCAGGGTCAAAGTGCTAAAGAAGTTTTGAAAAAAGAGGCAAAGAAACAGTTGGAAGAATTAACAAAAGATTCTGTGGACTATATTTCTGACAAAATAAAGGAAAAAATATCAAATAAACAAAAAAGAAAAAATCAGTCTAGTTTTAAAGAAAATAAAAGAAAAAAGAGGAGAGTAACTTATGATTCTGAAGAAGAAGATATATTTAGCTAAATCTTCTTAAGATAAGATCTAAATCTTCTTAAGATAAGATCTAAAACTAGTTTGATAATTTAATGTATAATTTAAAAAATGGCTATGCATAAAGATTCTTGTCTGTGTGTTGATTCAAGTTATGATTATTTTAATATTCCACCAACAGATGCAACATCTAGAACAAGTTTTTATTCAAAATTATATTCAATTAGTAATGTAAGTCAAGGTGGCCCTTTAGAGTTTGCATTTAAATCAAATAAAGCTGATTTTATAGACTTGTCTCAAACATTTTTACATCTTACTTTAAAAATACTAAAACCAGATGGAACTGCACCTGCAAGACCTCCAGCACAAGGAGCTCATGCAGGTGAAATTCCAAATCCATCAAAAGTATTTCCTGTTAATTATTTGTCTGGAGCCTTATTTAAAGATGTGGAAATTTATATAAGTAATAAGTTAATAACTAGTAGTGATACTCATTATGCATACAAGGCTTATATAGAATATCTTTTAGGTTATAAACGTTCTGTTCTTGAATCTTTTGGAGAACTTTCTGGGTTTTTTTTAGATGATAAAGATTTTAATGAAGTTGAAGATTTTGATGATACTCATAATACTGGTGCAAAGAAAAGATTTCTTACAACACAATATGGTAAAAGTTTTCAACTTATTTGCAAAATTCATAATGATCTTTTTAATCAACCTAAAAAATTTCCAGGTGATGTAGATATGAAAATAAGATTGATTAGAAATGAGGAAAATTTTGCATTAATGGCACAAAGCGCTACAAGGCAATATAAAATAGAAATAGAAGATGCTGTTTTATTTGTTAAAAGAGTTACTTTAGATGATGTTTTTTTAAATGAATTAGATATGGCACGAGAAAAAAATAAACTTATGAAATTTCCATTTAGAAGAGTTGAGTTAAAGTATTCAACTCAAGGTCCAAATAGATCGATATTGCAAGAAAATAGAATGATTTCAAATGGTGAACTTCCTAAAAGAATAATTGTGGGATTAGTTGATTCACGTGCATGGGATGGGAGTTTAACTCACAATCCATTTAATTTTCAAAATTTTGGGGTTACAGATATTGTTTTGCAAAGGGGGAAAGATATTTCACCTTTTTGTGAAATGTCAAAATTAGATTTCGATGAAGATAATTTCCATGAAGCATACACAGCAATGATGTATGCAACAGGGAGATTATTTTCAAATAACCCTGTGAGTATAACGCCAGATGAATTTAAGAATGGTAATACTTTGTTTTGTTTTGATTTATCTAAAACCGCACCAAATGCAAATAGTTTTGAGTTGACTGAAAGTGGTACAATTAATGTAATTGCAACATTAAAAAATCCTGTTGCTCATGGAATAGTTATGATATTTTATAATGAATATGATAGCATGCTTGCTTTAGGTCCTGCAAATCAGCCTGAAGTAATTTCAAGTTTACTTTAATGTAAAAATGTACGGATATGAAATTGAAAATATTTTGAAAAGTAATTGTGTAACTTCCAGTATTTTTAAAGGTGTGTATTCATCAAATCGATTACCATGTTTAAAAGGTATCAAATATCCTGCAGCATATATTGTTAATACTGATGAAGATTATAAAGCTGGTGAACATTGGGTAGCATTTTTCTTAAAGTCACGCAAAGCCTTACCAGAATACTTTGATTCATATGGGTTAAAACCTTTAAAAAGATATTTTAGAATGTTTATTAAGCAAATAAATAAAACGTATAGGTATAATACACAGGCTTTGCAATCTATATTATCTAAGGTCTGTGGTGAATATACTGTATATTATGTTTTTCATAAAAGTAAGGGAAAAACTTTAAAAGAAATACTTAAAAAATTTTCTGATAATAGATTAAAAAATGATTTACTTGTAAAGCGTTTTGTAAAAAGGCTGCAAAGAAAAAAAGTAGAAGGAAAAAATCAATGTAAAGCTGGTTATTTATGTTCTAAACATATGCAGAAAGTGTTGAAAAAAATAGTAGTCTCATTATGAGGCAATACATAAGGTTATAAATTTTATTAAGATTAATGATTTATTGCATTATATATATATATGTATTGAAATGGAAGCTTTATCCAAAATGGATTTAAAACCTACTCCAACAAAGCTTGGTTTTGGAGGGTTAACTTTAACACTAGTAGTTAGTTTGATTGTTATAGGTTTAGAGTTAAAGAAACCAATATTGCAACCTGAATATGTATTTTTGGATTGTATGATGCTGTCACAAAAAATGAAGGGTAAAATAATTGAAAAATTATTTTTAAGGTGTGAAAATAAAAAACTTATTCAACCTCTATTAGATAAACCGACTGCAAGGAAATATATGTCAAACAAATTAGATACAAATATTTCTACCGTTTGAACATGTATGCAAATATTTTTATGTTTAAAAACTAGCTAAGGTTACAAGAATTTATATAAATTTGCTAAAGACAAGCTTTATATATTCAAATGTAAATAAAAGAAAGTTTACAGGTTAATATTAGTATTAGTAATTTATTTTGTTATAATAAAATAATAATTTGTTATAAGTATGCTCGGCTTGAATTTAAGAAATGTTTTTAATATTATTATTTGATTTAAGTTTTAAATTTTTATATTATTTAAAAATTGTTTGTCTTCAACCTTTTAAAATTTTAACATGTATTATAATTTTAAATTTGTGTAGTCAACCTGTGATAGTTGACTAAAGTGTAACCTAAACTGTGTGACTAATGAAGTTGTATGTAAAGGTTATCACGATGGAAAGAAGTCTTCCAGCGCGGTTGCCATAAGCTTACAACTGGACTGATCAGTAGATGAAAGAAGTAACCTTGACTGGTGGTACCTTGACTGGTGGTCCTGGGGTTGCTATGAGAAGTGACTGGACCTTGGCTCACCAGTAGATGAAAGAAGTAACCTTGACTGGTGGTCCTGGGGTTGCTACGAGAAGTGACTGGACCTTGGCTCGCCGTGAATGAAGTTCGCTTAAAGGTTATTACGATGGTTAGCAGAAGTGCCTTCCAGCGCGATTGCCTTGAGCTCAAGTTTTGGCGACTACAGATGTATGGTTACTTAAACTGAACTAATAAGGACTTAATTGTTTGAAGGATGAAGCCTTGAAACAAATGCCATTATAGTCTTTGGTTAAGTACATTTAAATCTACTGAGTATAAATAAGGTCACATTAAGTTTGGTTACTGATGTTGGAATATTAAATGATGAAATAAAAACTGCTAAGAGTGATTACTGATGTTAAAATATTAAAACTGTTAAGAGTGGTTCGTTACTGATGTTGATTTGTTATTGATGTTGAAATATTAAAATTGTTGAAATATTAAAACTGTTAGAATGTAAGTAGATTCAAGCCGAGTTACCTATAACATTTATAAACCTATAACATTTATAAAATAATTAAATTGAATAAATAAACCTGTAAAGTTTCTATAATTTACTTAAAGGTAGATGCGCTTTTTAATAAAAAAGGTTATTACAACAAAAAGGTTATGTTTGTAATACAAAAGAACTTACAACATGTATTGTACTTACAACATGTATTGTACTTATGAAATCCATGGAGATGTGATACTTGTGATGAAATCCAAGGAGATGCAATACTTGTGAAAATTCAACGAGATGTGAATGTACAAAAATGAAATTAAGTACTTATGAAATCCAAGGAGATGCAATCAATACTTGTGAAAATCCAAGGAGATGTAAACCAAGGAGATGTGAATGTACAAAAATGAATTAAATATGAACATAACCACAATTTATGATTTATGTTTTTTGTTATTATATAGAAACACCATTTTTAATATACGTTTAATTTCGATATTGAAATAAACTTATATGATATTTAGTAAATACAAGCAAATCTTAACGATTAGATATTTAGTAAATACAAGCAAATTTTAACGATTTAGTAAATACAAGCAAATCTTAACGAGATTAAGACTACACGAAAAGCGATGACGTTTTCTCGTCAACATGAGAGGCTATACAAGCAGGGTTAACAAATTTATTGATTTAGAAGATTTATAAATTAATATAGTATATTTCAATTTATTTTCGATATTGAAATAAACTTATATGATATTTAGTAAATAAGGCTATGCCCTAGATTAAAATAATTTTTCCTTAGCCGTGAGTAGTAAACCCCAAGGTCGAGTTCAACTCGTTGGCGCGAAATGCGCGCATAAATGAGCCCTAGCTAGAGCCGATAAACCCTGCGCATTTCGCGCCACGAGTTGAACTCGACCTTGGGGTTTACTACTCCTAGCGTACCGTGGCCGTGGAAGCTTCCCCCGACCTGCTAAGACGGCTAATGCCGGCCCGTACAAAAGCCACACGCCTGCCGTCAGCACGTAATAGCTCATTGTGAGCCGCTCAGCGCTGCCCTACGCCCGCCCTAAGCATGTTTGCATACCATGGGCCATGGGACGGGGCCAGCAGGAGGGCTTACATTAGGCTTGATATAGTAGTAATCCGCCTACATGTCTGTCCATTATGAGCTATACCTGTATCATATGTCTCTTTATGTCATATTCATACCACATTAATGCCTAGCTTATAATGCTATTTAAGAGAGTCGCATAGGACATTCCACATACAGCCCTATGTCAAGTTAAAATCATCTTTTTGCTTCATAGACATTGCTTCTACTTTTGAAAACTTCTGATAACCCAATGTAATTTGAAATCCTTTTTTGTAACCACAGTGTAGAAAACATTGTTTTTCTGTTTGGAAGTGGAATGGAATGTCTCGGTTTTAGAAATCAAATTAACTTCTCTTTATTTCTAATTGATTTTCAGGGCGCAACAAACTGATAAGACATTTTCGACTTGCCTCTGGGTTTGTGTCCTACTTCTTACCTGAGAATCAACGCAAAAAGTAAGAATTACTTAAATTCAATCATTTCAAAATCAATCGTGTCCTACCGGAACAATGTGACAGTGTGGCCTCAAGGCAACCGTGAAATTGACGCAAATCGAATTCAGAAAGCTGAAAGGCAGACAACCTGTTTCAATCTCCTGGATTCGAGAGAGAAACAAGCTCGAGTGATGCAAGGAAAATTACATCTTATGTTTAATGAAACCTTACGTGAAGCATTGAAATAAATGAGAAAGGCTTTATACTTTAAATCTCATCTCAATTTTAATATGGAAAAATGGGGTAAAAATTGTTTAAAAAAATAAAGTGTCTATATTCAGACTACCTTTAAGAAGAGGTGTCTTGGAATTAGTGTCTATATTCAGAGTACCTTTAAGAAGAGGTCTTGGTATTTCATATCAAGTTGTATCAAAATGATGCGTCGTCGCCTATATTAGACAGGCTGTGTACCCGACGTCGCCTGAATAAGATGAATTGTGCGCGCGACAAGAATCAAACCACCTGCAATGTCCCATTCCTATACTACTTAGGCCTACATATCACGTGTAAAATAGAAGCAATAAAGGCGACAAAGTCAATAAGAGAATGATGGTGCCTACCAAGAGTACTGTAACTCTACTTCACGTAAAAAACCGTTTGGTTCTGTGTGTTACTTTGGGAATGTGTGCATTAACTTTAAGGCTTAATATATACAAAATATTCACAACGTTTTTGCCCCCTCTTGGATTTTTTAAAATTTTGGTATTGTATAAATACGTCGTCTGAAGATGAAACAACCTTCGTGTTTCTTCATATTCAATGTATTACCCACAGCACATGAATGCCAGTACGAGCTAACATATTATTCAAATCTTACCAAGTCTTAAGGTTAACACCGACTTGCCCAAACCGCAGTTACCTGCACGGTCTAACTACACTGAAAAAAGTGAGCATTAGAAAGTTAGTCAAAATGGCTAACTTTTTGCTAAAACCTTAGGACATTTGACGGTGCATTTTTGTCCAAACTTTCTAACCCTTTTTTGACTAACCTATAGGCAATTTGACTAACCCACACACAAAAGGTTAGTCAACTAAGTACGAAAAAACGTTGCCCTGTGGGGATTCGAATCAGGGACCTCTCACATGGAAGGCAGACGTGCTAACCACTATACTATGGAGGCCGTTAGAGGGGAGGGGCAAGTAGGCCTCTGGGTCCATGATTAAGAACACAAATGGGGCACCTATGCTGTAAAGCTAGGCTTAATTTGCACTAGCCATTCACCAATTCGCATTGGGTGAATTTAAAATAAAACTTGCAAAAATAGATAACAAATATTTATGAAATATTTACACTAACACATTTACAGGAAGTATTTGAATTTAACAGTTTAAGGATAGTCCCAGCAAGCTAAAGAGGCCTGTGGGTGCACTTCTGTACCTGGCAAGTGCTCACATTTACCAGCCTCTAATCACATTTCTATACTCACCAGAGACGAAATATACTGATATTGATGGGTAATCAATCCATATGACCTGATAACCCAGATGAAAAGGTTAGTCAATCTGACTAAGGGTTAGTCAAATTTAGAATATCACAAAATTATCATAATTATGTCATAATGTTTACCTGTTACCTTGTCATTGGGTTTAAAGATGTCTGCTGTTGATAATTTGATGAATTTTACACTTGACTAACCCTAGGGTTAGACAGTTAGTCAATACGACTAACGGGGTTAGTATTATAATAGAAATGTATACATAGAAAAGGTTAGAAAGTTAGACACTGAATGACCAACCCATATTTTCAGTGGTAAAATGTAGATTTGACTAAGTTTCCAACTTTTCACTTTTTTCAGTGTACAAAGTAGGAGTAATGAAGGTCGATTTAATGGACTCTGGTTGTTCTAGCTGCCGGTCAGGGCAATCTGTCTACATTTGACAAGGTCCTCGCTCCGTCGTAAAAGTCGCCGCAGAACGCCTCCTGCTGCCCCCTTTATGACCCCACACATGCAATGTGACCTTTAATCTAGCTCAGTCGGAGATCCCAGGCAATCGTAGAAATCCTTATTACGTGCTATACTGTCCAGTGGGGGGCATCCTGGGTGTCTGCGGCTGACCATAACCCGGAACAACGACTCAATCCTTCAGTCGTTGTGATACCCCAAGATTTTAGTATTGTATCAAGTGGCGGTGGTGGTAAGGCTAAGGGCTGGAGTTTCGATTTCCAAAATAAAGAGTGATTTCGAAAAAAGGAGAATATCTTATATTACCAATGTTCTGATTGGCGAAAGAAGTTTTTTATAGACCATTTACCCATTATTCTAAAGTAAAGGCCTGCTTTCATTCCGAATATGAGATAGAGTGCACCTTCGCACAATGCTCATGTGCTATTGCGCACTACAAAGAGCTACAAATAGGAAGATATCTATAGGCAGGACACTTGAACTGAAATGTATGGTTTAGTAAGGGACATGGTGTTATACGGTGTCGATGGATTTGAGCCCTTATGGATTGATGAAGGAGGGAGTTGAGTGATAATTGTTGAATGAAGACCCTTTCATATGATTTACAAGTGAGTTACTCTACAGAGATAAATATATGGATTATTAGTCCGTTCGCATAAGGTAATCCATATGTTCCTACAAAACCGGAGAGGTGGGGGTGCTACATGCTCTCGCGAAACAAAAGCTAAGCGCTAGATAACCACAAATATTACAATAGCTCACTCATTTGACTGCCATTATGTAATTCGAGTATCGATTATGGTTACCTTTAGAAAAGTTTTGACAAACTCATCTTCCCTCTTTCAAAATAAAACATATTAAGAAGCATGAGAATATAAACATAGACCCCAACGCCCATATAAACGGATTTGGGGTGTGTCAGAACGCGGAGGAACCAAAAAGGTGCTACCCTGCATGGCTCATAATATATGTTTCTCATTTATAATATAACATCTTGGTGACTTTGGGAATTACGGTACTGGGACCCCCACCTATCCCTGTATTGAGCCCTGACCTGAAGGTTCCAATATCTTCGATTTTGAATTTTTTTCCACGCTTATGTGGTGTAGCGCAAAATGTCAAAATATTACTTAAAACTACCCCACGGCACAAATCTTAAAACGAACTTAAAATCATAAGGAGGGCTTATACAATTTTTGAACGCATACATTTTGGACTTGCCACTTATAGGCCTACACCACGATTCCGGAACACCCAACCATGCCTTGTCATGTCACCGATATCTAGTCGTGGCCCTCGACTGTCCCCGACCTGTCGGCCTAATGGGGCAGAATGCAGGTGTAATTTGTAGGTGTTGGCGACAGGCGGGGATGAGGCTGAATGATGCGTTCTGATCGGACGCTCGGCAAGGCCACGCCAACTACATGTTTGTTGCTGCCTTTTTTGTTGTTTATCTTTCTTCCCCTTTTTAGAGCAACCCACATTGAAAAATTCAAACAGTTTAACGGCACGCTTGATGGTTTAACATTTGTAGTTATCCTAAGATCTGTGTGATAGAATTTTACTATAAAAATGACATGGTCTCATTAAATGCATGAATTAGCCTTTTTCTTTTTAAAAAATAGAACCATAGAAGGCATAGGGAAAACAAAAGCCTAGGAGGATTAGTCCACATTGGCCTTAAAGAACGGTTGGCTTTCAAAGGAATGGAAAGATGTTCGCAATTAATGTTTATAGCAGTGGGCATGTTGACGTGAACATGTTGTTGACACCTGCCTCACCTTGACTGACCCCTGGTCACTAATGGTCAGTGTCGGGATCCTGTCCTGTCGCATTTAACTCTCACCTTCTCTCACCTCAACCGTCAATTATCCCCCACATGTCCCCCTCACTCTTAATCAATAACAGCTTGCACTTGCTCTGATTTTAGACCAGGTCCCTTAGTTTTCTATTCGTATATCATGTACCAGCTATGGTTAGTTATTTGATATTCCAGTTGTTATAGGTTTAGTAAAACGACGAGATTGTCATTTACTTAGTTGTTTGGTGGATCATCTTGTTAAATTCAAAATTCACCATTCATTGGCCATAACTATGAAGTAGAATATGAAGCAAAATAGTTATTAATGTGTTGCTTCTTCATAAGCCATGTTAGCCCCTCAATAAGGTACTCAAGTAAGGAATATACCTAAGAATATTAATGACCTATGACCCAGGCTTCGATGACTCATGGTCCTGTTGGTTGACCACCGCCAGTGGTCCCTCTCCCACCCATCAGACACACCTTCTACTGCCAATGATGACGACCCCCTCTATTGCAGGCACACAGCTCGAATATAGGGTAAGCCTATATATAGATGCAGGTATAGTAGGCCCATGCATGCATCATAATGCCCATAGCACACAATGACCTATTACCCACCCACCGAGGCGACCACTTGCAAGTGGCATTGCTCATCAAAAGCTGTAGGGACATGGACTGATTCAATCGGATCCTAGTTATGCAACCTACGGCTACCATGCGTTCTCTATCCCTGCAGTTCCGTTGAATTAAATGACAAAGCCCTTTAAATACTGGAAAGGTGTTATGTATTCAGTCTTTTGTGGCAATTTAAGACTCCAAAAGACTGACTGAGCCCTTGATATAGCTACATATGGCTAACTATGTATACAAAAGATAAAAGTAAAAGATAATGTTATTATAACATACTGTATTGGTAAGGTTTAAACTTCATTAAAATAATGCTATTAGGCCTATAACACTCTGTTTCAAATGGTAAGTTCCAACCTAATGTAAAATGATATTACTGTCACATAAAAAGCAAGCTAGTAACAGACTGAACAAAAAGGTATGTTTGCAAAACAATCCCATTAAGCCGCTGTTTGCCTGAACTCCGACTGCCAAGCAATTATAATGTAGCGTCTTGTCTTCATGTTCCTCAGATTTGCTGCGTGCAACTAAAAGTGCTGTTTAGTTAAGAAATAACCTAAGTAGGCCTATGCTTGTTCTGAATTATTCTAAATTGCATATTCATGTATAGTTTACAGCTAAAACGTTGTCACTACTGCAAACAAAGTAAAAGAACGAGATGAACATCAAAAAAGTGCTCGTGTGCTATATTATAAGATAATTCAGAATATCTGCAACATGTTACTCTTGTGTGCAGAGATGACATTTCGCTTTCCAAAATACACAAGAATATTTATTAGACACCTCTTACTTGTTTTTAAAAAGTCAAAACGGTAATTAATGCATTAATCAATCACTGATGTAGACTTCATCTTCCAAATATGGCAAAACATCAAACTGTGGGCCACTCTCCGGAAAGTTCCTCAATCTTTCAGTGAAAGTAGCTAAAAAATCAAACTCCATAAAATTGTTTCTTTGTGTTATATTATTAAGGACATATTGGTCTGTAATCAATATTCAAAAGGGGGCAACTTTATAATCATTATTCTTTATTCTATTTGAATTTGAAAATAATGCCTTAAAACTCCTATGTAACGTACAGAACCAAGGTTGTAACATACAGAACCAAGTTTTTTTTGTCAAATGTGGTCAGAAGAACACACCTTTTAAAGTTTGTCTGCCAGGAACTTTCAAAAATAGTGTTTACTGTCTGGAAAAATGAAAAACAGAATCCTGATAAGTATATCCTACAATCAATTCAATAAAGTTCCCAAAACCTTGGTTCTGTACGTTACTAACCTTGTAACATACATAACCAAGCTCTTTCTGCAGTAGATATCACTATATTCCTATTATTTTTGACTACAGTGTTTATGTATAGAAGAAGTATACATCCTCGATCTTAGGAAATACACAAAACATATGTATTAGGATTTTTACTTTGCAAAATCAACAGATTTATTGAAAGCTTGGTTCTGTATGTTACATAGCTTGGTTCTGTACGTTACACAACTATTTTAAATTTTATAGGTCTTTTCTTCCTAGCATGCACATTAAAAGAGATATTAAAACGATTTTTTTGTCAGATGTACCCTATGTGTTGAGCTTTTCTTTTACTATATTTAAATAATGGAATTGCACATTTTCATTAAATTAGACTGAATTAAAGCTTGGTTCTGTACGTTACATAATTGCTCTAGATTAAATTTAGAGAAATTATCATTTTTTCTCTCTATGGGAAGATAAACTTTCTATGCCTCAAAATGATAAAATAGATGTTTCTGTTAACAAAAAAAAAGTTGGCACATGCTGAAACTGCATTTTAAATATCAGAATTGAATTTGTCTGCAAAATGAGTAAAATAAGAAAATAATTTACCATGGAGATTTCTGATACATTTCTACATTTTTATCATATTTATCACTTTTTCCCCAACTGCTGAACTATTGTTAATGTTTGATTTAAGACTGCGTAAGATCCGTGTATATCTAAGTCTTCGTAAGTTGCTTTCCAGAATGTCTGAGTAATTCAGACCGCGTTTAAAGTTTGTCCATTCACTTCCCAATAGTTCAAAAGAAATGAACGATGAGGGAACTTCTTAATATGAAAGGGTTTTATTCAATAAACATCTCATCCCGAGTCAAAGCCACCATGTATAAGTCTTCATCAGTCCACCTCCCATCTCCTATCAGCAATCAACCACATTTAGAACACAAGTTGCTCCAACGCCTTCTAGACCATTCTAGCATTTAGCTCTAACACAATCCTATGTCCGAGGTAGTGGGTATTGGTAAACTCCAGTCTGTTACATGGAGTCGATGTACTTACTCCAGGTATAACTCCTTGGTTAAACATGTTTCTTCTAACCAACTGACTCACTAACTTTTCACTAACTGCTCGCTCCCTACCTTGCAGCGCCTTTTATACTGGTTAACAGGTGGCGCTAGGAGCGTAAGATATTTCTCCTAGGAGTAGACTAGAAGTAGACTTGCTAAGCCTGATCCTTGTTGGATTATATATTATGACAATGTATTAAAAGTACTAAGCCATTAGTACATTCGACGGCGGTCAGGTGTTTGAGTTTAAGGAGGTGGACGACATAGCTCAAACCAAATGAATATAATGAACTCCCAATTTTGATGATTGGATATATTTGTTAAACCATGGTGGTGGCCTTGACTCTCGTGGTACATTCAACACAGTATCAATAGATTTGTAGATCCGGTTTCAACACAAATTCACAGTGAAATTATTCATTGAGTTGATTTCCACATTTTGAAGTTCAAGGTTAGCAGAACTTGTTCATAAAATGACAAGGTAAGTGTTAAAAATTGATAACATGATTATTTGGATAACAACGTAGATGATGACATAATCATGTTTACAAAATGACAAAGTCAACTTTAGAGGATGAAGTATTCGTCATCTTTAGGTATTCACTTAGTACGTGCCTTGTACATTAAAGTCAGTTCTCAGCATCGTTAGCTGATTTTAAGATTCAAAGATTGCGACACCCGTGCATAAGGTGACAAATTCAGTTTTGACTTAGTACGCGCGTGTACAGTTTCTGATATTTATGATTTGTAACACAAGTCAACAGAACTCAACATATATACAGTGTAGGGTTGTCTTAAACTTCTAAGAGTAACAAGTGTACATCAAATCCAATTTCAGAACAAATTAACACAACATAAGTCAATTCAGAGAATTCGGACATTTTGAACGAACGACTTTCATGATACAATGCGTGTTGAATTTCAATCAAATTTCAACCAGAACAACATTATTTACAATAAATACAAGGTCTCTGTATCAGGTTTAGTAATACCGAGCAGTTGGAACCAGAAAATACCACCATTCCCGTCACGCGTCCGCCAGCTATACTTAGTACACGTGTACTTAGCGGGACGCTTGACTGGAGTTCCCCCCCAAGGTTTGACCTCGATTTGGATCCTTCGGGCGCGAAGCGCCCGGATGGCAAATTTCTGCTTCGATCAAACTTTCAAGTTTGATTGTTCGACCTGATATTTTGGGCCGATATGAATTAATTCTGGCGCTTGATTATGTTGGTTGGGGACCTAAACTTTAGTTTAGCACAGATTTTATAAGAAATTATACGATGCTTTGATCATGCTAGCCGATTTCAGAATTTGGATCTTTTGGATCAAAAAGGGGTTTTCCAAATTAGCCTCGTTTTGACGTCATTTTAATCAGTGCCGGTGGTTATTTTACAAGAGGCGGACGTTTATTCTTTTTGTCACACCTAATCTTCGATCTTTTCACCCAACCACGATGGTCGGAATTGCCGTGTTCTGCTCGGACAGAGAGGCGGGGATTGAAGGATACCCGGACCTGTTGCTAGGGGATTCGGACCACACAGTTGCGATTTTTCCTTGGAAAAACGCCACAACAGCGGAACTCTCCGGACATGCCTTTGCTCATCATGTTATTTTCCCCGATGATATTCTGATCGTGGTGTGCAACATCCTTGATGTCCTCACCTGGGACCCGAAGCTCGATTTGTACCTTCCTCTTTTTACTAAGTCGGAGGCAGCGGCAAAGTTTTATGCTGAAACTTTAAATAGGGCGTTCTACAACCTACACTCCCACCCGCTGCCGGCCACTCTCGTCATCGCTACCCCGTCAGGGTTTGACGCTGGAAGGTGGCCGCTAACTGACAGTGACCAGTCGCTGCAAAAATGGGTCAACCGTATCATCACCAAGGTCAGCCGGGAGGTGAAGAGGTGCAACGATTGGTTCGGGGTACCCACGGTGAACACCGGACGAGCACTTCATTTAGTAAAGACTGTAGCGGATGGGACACTAACAGTGAATCACTTTGGAGAGTTGGAGGACGGCTACTCACCGTCCCCACGGATAGTACGTCGTTGGGCCCGGGCCCTTGGCCGTTTTATCGCCCGCCTACCGCTGGCCCCGCAGTAAACCACCGGCATTCATGTATATAATAATTTTTTTTTTTTTTAATTTATCGGAGTGATTCCCAACAAGTAATTTCTGGATCCAATTCCCGGCCTGTGATTGGAACACTTAATTCCGGGTTGTTTTCACCGAGTGATTCCGGTGATTTAATTCCCGATCAGCACCTAGTCCACTAAGATGTATTTTATCCAGGATACCCCGGACAGTGTTTCTTTTCTCCGGAGGCCTTTGGCCAGATGTTCATCAGGAGCCGCAGGAACATAAGACTGTTGCCACGGGACCCGTCGTCTACCTTGCTCGTTGCCGGGCCTTCGTCCTTCTCGTGGAGCCGCCCTTCTAACCACCGCTCCGAGATCGGGTAAGTCCAACCTTCGTTTCTTTTACTGTCTTTTGCATGTTAGGCAGGCTACTAATTGTAGATTTTAAGGAGATTGTTGGCCAAATTCTTCTTGGTGGTTCTCAGCTCGCCCTCACGTGGTTGTATTCCGGAAGCTGATGTCACTCCCGGAACCAGAAACTGTGTTTCGCTGGTAATTTTAGTAACGGGTAGCGTGGGTGGCCACCTAGTGTTTACTTTTGGTTCCAAGATGGTGGGCGCGGGCCGAGAGTCAGGATCTTTTGTACTAAACTTATTATCTTTTCCAGGTCCTGCGGTATGTTAGGGTGATGTAAATGAAGCAATTTGACACGGTTGGCACTGAAAAGCGTCAGGCTATATAATTTTAGTGGGCGGATTGTTTAGACTAATATGATCAAGCATTTTACTTCGCGCGTGGTTGGGCGATATTAGGGGGTTTTCTGATTAGTGGGGTGTTGACATTACCGATCTAAGTAGGTTTTCTGGAGTGTGGGTAATTCGTATCGTATAGTTATTATTTGATACTATTAACTGTTGGGGACTGACACTGCACATGATAATCAGGTATGGGTGGCCAGAGATTCCGGTCTGAGAGTTACAACATAAGATTTGCTGTAACAGGATTCTTTGTTTAGTCGTTATACGTACAGAACATTAGTGTAAATGTCTACATTGGAAACAATTCACATGGGGTGCCCTAGGTAACAAGCGCTTCCCAGGGTGTTCACCCTGGTAAGTTTTAGGTGTAGTGGCTGACCAAGTATTTTGGTCCAGACTTCCCAACATTAGATTGGCTGTGGCAGAATTCTTTGATGAGTCGTCCCCCTTACAGAGTACTGGTAAGATTGACGTGTCGGCCACGTAAGGCGACACCACAGGTGGAGCCGTCCAACGAGCTGTTGGCGACTCCAAGGTAAGTTTGAGATGTAGTGGCGAAGGCCACAGATACCCATCCCATGTTTTAGTCTAACAGCAAGACTTCGTCAGTGTCATTGTGTTAGAATAAGTGTTAGAGTGAGTATTATTGTCAAAGTCGTCTCGAAGAGGAAAAAATACTACTGTGAGGAGACCGAGATGAAGTCTCTAAGACACTGAATGAATTCCCAGATGAAGATTCTGTATGAATGTAATGAAAGAAGGAATGGTATCCTTATTAAGAGTTAGAAAGGCACCAACATCACAAAGATTATCAAGCGTCCCTTGCAGAGATACATGTGTGTACACTGCGGCAGCTCGTGCGTTCATAGATCGGGCCCATGTGGGCACCGTTCCACTGAATACAGAACCACGCCTATCAGCGCCTGAGGTTTCCAAACACCTCAGATAGTGATATCTTTGCGATGAATGCGTGAAAGCCTGTACCCACAGGTTGGAGTTGAGCCATCACAAGAACATCCACCTACAAAGGTTTCATGAATGCCCGAGATGTGAGGCAAAACCGTCCCGCTCAGATTCCCCAAACGACCTCATGGAAAGACAAGAATAATGATAGGAATTGGATCCCTGGTGATTTACCTTAAGAGGTCACAAGGTTCAATACTTTTGATAACACTCTTTCTGTACAGTGTGGTAGAATAATTACCCAACACACTCCAAAGATTTATACGCAAACAAGTTAACACCCCCTTCAAGGGCGACACCTGTTCTAACATATTTGACTCCATTTTGTGAAGTATCCGCTTTAAAACCCCAGTTTTGTTCTTATTGATTGATTTTGTTACGACAAAATCCCTTCTCTTTCTGCTAGTTATAGGTGGTAGCTCGGCGTTCACCCCCTACATTCAGCCTGGGGTCTGAAGACCGAGTTCCACTTTATATTGGGTAGCGGCGCCCTTCTGATAATGCAAACGGGTGCGCCACCAACTCCAAACAGTTCACTGAATAATTATTATACCTATGTTACCAGTAACATCTCATTGCCTACCATATACACTATATTATATGGAAAAACCACATGACTAGCGGTAGGGGTAGCGTTTTCATTCCGTGAGGTATAAATGTCATTAAAGGACATTAAGTATTAACTGTACAAGGGAGGTCGAGATTATTCGTTCCTTGCTTAGTTATCACTAGAGGATCGGGTCTCAGATTCAGGTTCATTTCTGATCTGATTCCCGGTCCTTATTAGTTACACGTGGTTCGTCGGTACTTTCCCATTCATAGGACCAGAATGGGTAGCACCGAGTTTCCATTGCTATAATTGGGAGCAGACTGCATATATATTTTTTTTTTTAATATGCAGCCTACACCCCCTTTAAATTATAGAGATGTGTAATTGCATCTCCTTAGATCACTTACTTCCAGACAGCACCTAGTAAGTCGGGCCTTTACCGAAGTACAGTACAAGGTTAAACCCGTTTTCTTGTTCAGGTCTATGCCCGTTTCTCTTGTGGAGAGTCAAGACTACTCCTGAAAAGACTCCGCCCCCAGCTTATCCTAACTATGCGCATGCCGGGCAGGGATAGGTAGTGCTAAAGACAGAGTTAGAATTTTTTATCTCCTTTCTAATAGATTGGGTAATCCTATTAGCTTTGGGTGTCAACCAAGTTTATTGTAGCTTGTTCATCAGGGAATCAGTAATCCATGTCCCCCCTCTTCAGCTCAACTGTTGAGCGGAGACCTGGATACTTTTAGCGCCACGACGGCGGTCAAGACTAATTTTCATTTATTTATTTTATTTTCTTTTCCTCGACGGCGGTCAGCTCTGAAGCCGTTCATTTTCTTTATTAATTTTAATTATTTCTAATTTATTACCCGGGTCGAAACTTGACTTCTTGCCGTTTTGTCTCTTGTCCCGATTAAAACTGGTCTAAAAGTGGTCTAAATAATTTAGTCTTGAATTATGGGCAGTTGTTCATATACTAGTTGTCGTTGGATCCTGACTTTTATGTTAAAGTCAGGATCCTTTGACCTAAGACATACGGTGATTCAGTGGTCATTTACACATAACCAAGACGACGGGGCTATTAATAAGGACAGCACCTCGCTCCACCGCCTTGTGAGTTTTCGCTACAGCTTCTCCCCCCCAGGGATAGCTTGTCCCGTCTGAGGGAGTCGCGATATAGTGAGAGAGAGCCGAGCACCCTGTGAATGTCACCAATTCGCTGTTGTCCCGTAACTTCATTTCCTTGTGACCTCCGTTATAGCTCCCAAATATAGCACGCCTTGTCAGGATTTGCACATATCCTTGCCGCTGCAGCGTGTCTATGCCAGGAGCAAACGAGCCACGTATAAGGTACTCTCGTGTGCTGTCACGGAGCGTCCCCCCTGAGAATGTTACTAATTATATTGCTTTCTTATTATATTTTGCCCAAAATTCCCTGAGGAAGAGCTCTTAGTTACACAAATATTGGTTTGCTTTATATATTAGTTTTTAGGTAAATTTCTTTCTACTCGTCGATTTTTTTTTGTGATGAAGGGACCGCTTGTCAGGAGCCAATCCACCCGGGGCATAGTGACTGCCATGGTCGGGCGTCCACCCCAGTGCCCTTCGCAGCGTCGGTGACGCGTAACCCCAACGTCCTGCCTCCTGTTAGGCACCACTGACACCAGGCCTGTGGGCAGGCTCCTGCTGCTTGTGCAACCCCCTCATCTTTGAGAAGAGTATATATGTAAGCATGCTAAAGAATAGACAGTGGCGTTCCCCAAGTGGCTCCTGTACTGCAGCCCGATCCTAGCGGTAACAACAGCACAGGGGTCAGGTGTAGATGGTACTTGCTTGGGGAAGTTCACTTCGCTCGTTGGGAGCATTGGTCCCGTTGAGCGCTCTTAGGTTTTATACAGAATTTTGAGTTTTTCTTTTAAAATGCTAAAATTTTGCGACACTAGGATCGGTTCCAAATGGTTCCCTACTTTTAAAAGAGTTGCCAAATCAATAACAATTAGAGTATTGAGCTAGGCTACCGGGCATGGGACACTCGACTTGAGAGAAATTTAGATAACCCATGGGTCCATAGAGAGACGGTTGGACCAGCCTACCCGAGCTAAGTTTTTTTCTGACTGGTGAATCCTTATTGCTCAGGCTAGTCAACAGAACCCTACCTACCCAAACAGGTATTGCCCAGCGAACTTCCTGTAACATTTTAGTTTTAGTATTCGTACCTCTGTGTTATTAATTCACCAATTTTACCTGTACAGTACTATGTCAGGTTTTACCACTCGTTACATTGTCATATGATAACTTCATAAACCGTTCCTGGATTTATTTCGGATGTCCCTGGCCTTATTGTCTTTCGTGCAGATCCTGTTCCGGTCGCTGTTGAGGTGGGCGTGGTCGATCTAGGAGGAGCGTTAGGCATTGTTCCTTGTCCCAACACCGGTTGAGGCCAGTCCGCTCCGACATCGGACCACCCTGCGTCGATGAGGCGAGGTACTCCCATGGGTACAGGAGTGGCTAGCCCCGAGGAATATCTCAGTAGTCTGGCCCTGGTATTGTATTTTAAGTTACTCATCATCAGACGGGCGAGTTTTTTAGATACCCTCAGGGTGTCGGGTAGTGGCACCTTAGATGGGTGCTGTCCAGGTCTAGTCGCTGCTCCCATCAGCTGCGCCCCCCAGGTTACCGTCAGAGTATACTTCAGACACAGCTGGGTCACCAGTAGATCCCTAATGAGCACATAGCCTTCAGTATAAGTGTGGTCTGAAGGCATAGCCAGTTCGCCCAGGAAGATTGTTTCTATCATATGTGGGTTGGCAAACTGTACGTACAACCCATCCACAGTTTTTCCTCTAATATTTCTCCACTTTCGCCACACGAGGACCACTATGGCGATGACGAGTACTGCCAGTAATATAGCAAGTACTGCCACCGCAGTGGGGTTGGCGGTCGTGTCCGGGCATCCAGTTAGTTCCTTTTCACTGCGCAGCAGCTCCTCCGGGTCCGCCGCTTCCAAGGCCATGGCCCGAGGTAAAGTCATGGTTAGTCCGGCCAGGGCAGCCTTGCCTTGGTGGTTCCGCCAGCACTTCCAGAGAACACATCCAATAATTGTCACAGCTACCACTATGCAAAAGATGGTGAGGAGACCAAAACCGCCTCCGAAGTTGCCTATAGAGAACCACGGGGCGTGTTTTTCTACCTCATAACGGTCAGTCGCTTTCTTGATACCCTTGGCCAAGTCTTTACGGTGTTTTTGTATTCGCTTGGCCAGGGAGGTTACAGGTATTTTGGCCTTCAGGCTTTCCTCGATTTCCAGCAGGTCTTTCCTAATTGTTTCAGGGATAGGGTCTGACTCTAACATAGTGGGTTCGTTTTTGGACGTCGTGAAATTCATGTCCCACCCCTTCACCCGACTTGCTGCTTCCAACAGGTCATTATGTGGGTACACAACCGTGGTGATCCTGGTGTGCCTGTCACAATTTCGCAAGCTATACGGTATCCATGCTCCTTGTGTTTGGAATGCACAGTCGCATTCCACCTGAACCCTTGCATAATTTTCTATGTTTACTCCGACCGCAGGTTGGTTTCTGCAAATCATTTGGCCTCTGGTGTCGGCGCTGACCACTAGCATATCTCCGTCGTCTAGATACACTGCCATCTCTCCGAAGTCTGCTTCCAGTAGATAGTCCAGCTCACATTTTTCTTGGATCGCTAGGTCGTCGCGCCTCAGTAGCGCAGCAGTGCAGGTGTTGTCTGTAATCTTTTTCATATAAGGTAGGTCCTTACAGAGCGTGATGGTCTGTCCATAACAACCTGACCAACTGCCACTAGCCAATGGTACGTAATACTGGCGGGACATGGACATGGCGACACTTTTGGGTAGATTAACAATTTGGAGAGCGTCCTTCTTACGTCGCCCCCTAACCGTTACTGGCACAGGAAAAGTTAGTACTTCGTAGACTCGGAACAAATGTTCATCAGCCACCACAGGCACCCTTACATACACTATAAATTCCTGAGTGGTTTCATTGAATTTGAACGAAGGTTGACTGTTCTCGTAATAGAAGGAAGGATCTGTGAACGCGACATGGAACCTGGGGTGGATCCCCTTCAGATATCTGTTCACTTCCTGGACCGCTCCGACCATATATTGGCGGGGTACCAAGTCCATAGTCAGCTGGCCCCGCGTCAGGCGCTGTACACCTTTCCTGAACACGCGTGTTTGCTCTACCATTAGTTGAAGATACACCATTTCTCCTAACTTGTCTTCTAGAGCGACCGGTATCATATTCAGGTACAGTTCCATCCAATCCACCTTATGTTGCACTAGTTTTAACCTTCGGCGAGTCGTGTTGTGTGCCTTATTTAGTGATCTTAGATTGTCCAGTAGGCCTATCACGACATGGTTAACCTTTTCGACAGCCTCGTCATGTTTTTCATTCATCAGAGCCAAGTCTTCGATCATTTGGTTCGAAGACTCCTGCAATACTCTAATCAATTCTCTGTTATATTTGACATCAGCCGCCAGTCCTTGATTCCAAGAGGTTGGAAGAGGAAAGGTCGGCCACCCTGGATCGTCTAGCATTGTGGGCAACTTCTTCATTCTTTTGATCCTTCCACTAGATTTTAACTCCGACTCTTGATTTTGAAGGTCTTGTTGAGTGTTTTTTATTAGGGAACTTAAGGTTTCATTAAGAACTTCTCGGTACCGACCCTTAAGCGCCTGTGATGTCTGATCCATCCAACTGACCAGCGACCTGATATGGTAGCAGGCCCGATCGAGGGCGTCTCCTCCCTGTAGATATCGGTGACATACCTGGCCAAAGGTAGCTTTGTTGAAGGGGCGCCTCCTTGGAATAGTGATTAGGAAGCCCTGTCGAACGTGTGTTATATCCGCGGTGGACATTAACTTCCCTGGTTTTAACACTACTCCATATTGTTCTAAAGCTATTACTTCAGCGTTAGGGGCTAGCCCTTCAGGTGGGCCGGAGTCGTTATGCACTCCCCTAATGCCCCCTATTATAGCTAATACTAACAGCACCAGCCACTTCATTGTCCTTGTTTTGGCCTTAGTGATAGTTTGAGAAAGTTAATTTTGCAGTTTATCTAAAACATGTTCACAGTAAAGTTACCTTATTTTTCTGCGCATTACTAACATCCATGCGCCGAAAAATGCTCTCCTCTCGGGCCTCCTGGTCTGTTTAGTTTGGGACATGCTCGTAGAGGTTTTGCCCGTTGTCATTTACCACTCGCCTGATGATCCCGCTCTCATCCTTGGTGACCGTGACTCTTAAGCCTCTCATACGTTCGCAGGACGAGGGGCGCATTGCTCTGAGGGGTCTTGGCCTAGTAGGTTCCAGTCCGAAACGGCCCCCGTTGGGTCGTACGACGGTTGGCTCGAGGGGTATGGGTTTGGTACTTGCGGTGGGTTTGTCGTTGGGAGTGGGCTCGGCCACAGTGGGCCCCCCGGCTGGCTGGTTGGCGTCCACTGCTGCTGGTTCCATAGCAGTGGTGAGGGATTGGCGTTGCAGCTCGTTGTCAAGCTGCTCAAGTCTAAACAAGCGGGGTCCGCAGGCTGTAAGTGGTGGAGGAGGGGAGCTCCCGCTGGCCCGTTCCCCACCGGTGGGGTTGGCGCGTGTTGAACGGGTGCTACCTCCACTTTTAGTCCTGGAGCGGCGACGGTTAGCTGTTCCCCTCCCGATCGCCTTTCCAGAGTGGGCAGAGGTCGGCCGCCTCGTTTTGTTTGTAGGCTGGTACTTTCCCTGACGCATTTAGAGTTTTGTGTGGTCCTTTGAATAAAAGGAGCTACCTGAGTTTTAATCTCAGCTAACTGTTTGTTTGATTTTGGCACATCTAGTCCTACTGTTCTCCTAATTTCGTCAACAGTCTCAAATAGTTGGAACAGTGGTTGCGTAAGGTCCCAGAACCAGCCGGCCTGTATCTGCACTGGTTGGTTGACCGCTTCTTCCTTCTGAACCGGCTTGGCCAACGCCGTTAGCCTTGGCTCGGGCTCCGCGTCACTCACCTCAGATAAATTGTAGAAGTCTTTCTCTGCTGTCTTCTTTTTGGCTGGAGCCGATTTGGCGGACCTCTTGGCTCCGCCTGTGGTCGTTCTGGTGGGCCGCCGGGCTGGTGTCCTTGGCTTCTTCCGGGCAATCCCGGCGTCGGTCGAGTCCGGACGGACACCGCCCCGGCCCGGCCAACTCCACCGCCTAAGGGTCTGAGCCGGTTGTTTCTTAGCACTCTCCTTCTCGACTGCCTTTTCTTTCATTTGGTAAAATCCTAAAAGAATGGCCCAACGAACCTTCCCTTGGTAGGCAGCGCCCTCAGGGTGGGCCGGCTAATCCGTTTCCTTCTCAGGGGGACGATAATCCTTCCCTCCGTGTCCGCAGGGAAAGTAGTGGTTCCCTTTGGATTGCTATGTGGCCGGAGGGCTAGACAGTTCCCCATGAGTCGGTGGATCAGTGTCCCAGCTAAGTTCTCTTTCTGCTCCTTCCAGGAGAAGTCGGAGGCTGAACAATTTCTATCTCCAACTTCTGTTCAGAGATAGAATCAATATCTATCTCCGTTTCGTCCCGGGCTGGGTTGCGCGCACAATCACCTGCAGCAGAGGTGACTGTCTGGGAGCAGAGTTGCGGACCGACTGGTGGATCGGCGCGGATCCCACGAAATTATAACCGATCCGCTTGTCCATGCCGTCTCCATATTTGGAGCTGTATCCTGTTTCAGGTGGGGGGGGGAACGCATGCATCCGGTCCCAAAAGATGATGCCCAACCACTGGCATCTCTCTTGGTGTGCGCACCCTCCCTTTCTGCCACGCCCCTGGGCGCGGCAAGGTGGCCGTGAGGCAGACCACCTGTTCCATTAGCGCTGATGCTAACGGTGCCGCTCCGCCGAACCTTTATTTTCACAGGGCGGCTAAATCTCCTGCATTAATCATCCATGTCGTCGCTCTCTCCGCCGTTGGACAGAGCGACGTAGTTAGGGCGGCGGTTCCGACGTAGGTTATAGCCACCTTTCGTCGGGACATGGTCCTTTACTGTTTTTCCTGGGCTCTGTTCCGACGTATCCAAGATCGGCACATCACCGCAGGGTAGTTTTATGGGCTTGTTGTTGCCTGGAGGGGATCTCCCCTCCAACGGCTGGCTTTTGCCCCTTCGTTTAGCTCGTTTGCGTTTCCTCTGTCCATTAACGCCAGCTGTTCCCCGTTCACAGGCGGCTTTATTAGGAACAAAGGATAAGTTTGTGGACAGCGTGGTGTCCGTACTGGTGCCCTGACCATCAGTGATTTGCCCATCCGTTTCTGCTAAATCGGTGGGACTTGGGCCAGGTTTTTGTGTAGGTACCTTCCTGGTCATAGGAACTGCATCATGCTCACGGGGACCGGTCGTTCCCGTTGAGTTTTCAGTCTCAGCACCCCTTATTTCGCCATCTTCCTCAGCGATTTCACCCGTCGGAGTGTGATGCAATTCAGGGTTTCGGTCAGGATCTGCCCCTTTTGAGTTAGTGATTTTCGCTTCTCTCACCAGTTTGGGAATGTTATGAGGGACAGCGGGAGACCAGGGCCCATGTGCAGGTTTGAGTTTTGAAATGTTTACTAGATGTGGGACCTGTTTTCCAGTTTTTAAAGATACTAGTCTAACAAGGTGGTCTCCTTTTGTTTCAATTACCCTGAATGGCCCAGTATACCTGTTTGAGAACTTAGACGCTTTATTTTCACTAGCTAGAGGGTCGTACATGTATACCATATCACCTTCGTACATCTGAGTAGGCCGCGCCCGCTCATCAATTCGCAGCCTCAGATCTTTTTCGTAGTTTTGAACTACCCTTTCAGCCATATTCCTAAACATAGCAATATTATCCTTGGTTTGCATGAAAAACTCGCAGTCGTTCAGCGTTTCAGGAATTGTTCCTTGCTCAGGCATTCCCATACTGATTGGATCTCTGCCAAACAGCAGGGTGTGCGGGCTGTATCCCGACCGTACACTGATTGTGGATCTAACTGTCCATAATGCAATGGGAAGTAGATCGACCCAGTTACAGTGATCGTCAGGGATATAATAAGCAATCAGGTTTTCAATGGTTTTATGTAGTCTCTCTACTCGAGCGTTGCCAGTCGGCATTCGCCCGGTAGTGAACGTTTGCTTGCACGCTAGTCGTGTAGTGATTTCCCTGAATAGCCCTGAGAGGAAGGCCGCCCCCCGGTCTGTGTGCAGGCGGTTTACCCGCCCATACCGACACACTATTCCGGTTAGGAAACAGTTAGCCGCGGTCTGCGCGGTGGAGTCTTTAGTGGTGAAAGCCTCCGGCCAACCTGTCAGTAGGTCTATGAAGGTCATGATATATTTTGACCCATCCCTAGCCTTCTTTAGCGGCCCGATGAAATCACACTGTACTACCTCAAAGGGTCGGGTTGGTCTCTCCCAAGACTTAGCTAAGGCCTTGAAATGTGGGGCCCGTCTCCTTAGAGAACAGGTCTCACAAGCCTTTACATAGTCTACGATGTCGGCGTTCATGTTCCGCCAGTAGAATTTCTCAGAGATTTTGGTAGTGAGGTTACTGATCCCTACATGTCCCCCAGCCAAGATGTCATTATGTAATAGTCTCAGGACTTTGGGAATTAACTTTCCTGGAACTATCATACGAGGTTTGAGTCTGACCAGTTGGTCTTGGTGTTTGTTATACCTTTTGATGTTGAACCTACACAGTACTCCCGGTGCTACCATTCCTACAAAATCAGCTTGGTCCATTATTCGCCTAGCTTCAATGGGATCTGTTGGTAGGTCTCCGTCCTGCAGGTAGTCTATCAATTGCGCGCACTCTGCATCTTGGAGTTGCGCGTTTAATACCGTAGCCACAGAAAGCTCTTCATCCTGAACTTCGGCCTCAAATAACTCACATCCCACAGCGGGCTCATATTCTTCACCTGGGACATGCTCATGATAGACTCTAGACAAATAGTCCGGTAGAGAATGAGTCGCTCCTGGCTCATATATGATTTCAAAATCAAAATCTGATAACGCTAAAGCCCACCGTCTCAGCCGGGCTGACGGGGCTTTGTAGGCACTTTGTAGCAGGGGAATCAACGGTTTGTGATCAGTCACTATTGTGATTTTAGCTCCCTGCAACATGTCCTCATAGTTCTTAATACCTTTAATTACTGCCAGAGCCTCCTTTTCTGTTACCGAATAATTTAATTCGGCGTCCCGGAGAGTACATCCCCAGAAAGCAACCGGACGGTAGATTTCATCTAGTTTGTGGCAAACCGCTGCACCGCACGCGGCGTCTGATGCCGCTTGATCCCTTCGGTTTTCCCTTATGTCATCAGACATAGTGGATTGCAACCTGAGCTGGGACCCTTTCCAGCCATAAGGCTCTCTCTGCTTCCCAGAATGTTCTTTTCAAACCTGATGTTTTCTGATCACAGAGAGCATGGCTCAACCATAACCTACGCTAATCCAAGAAATGAGGTCTTGAATAGGCATGTTTAGCTTTACCATGGCCTGACTGTACATTGAGCCCTCTCCGACGCGATAGGTTGCAACAACTCTACCAGTCCGACAGAGACGACCGGCCAGCGACCCAGTCGATAGCGATTACCGGTCCCAAGTCACCCTGGGTGGTCACCGACGGTCTGATCCAGGTGAATCGTGCAAACCCACACTGAACTTTGACCGTTTTCACTGGCCTTGCCTGTTCACTCCTGAGTGATGGAACTACTGTCAGGAGCTAGGTGAGGTCTGTCAACCCCGTACCACGCACGTACCACTTACAGGTGGCCGAAAACGAAACCACCGGCAGCCCGATATGTGCGCCGACTAGACGGTACCACAGTAGGATGTTGATTCATCCTTCGCTAGACACGGGGGCCTTCAGTACTTCTCTCCCCTGCACTATATCTACTAGTTTTAACGTGTCCCCGGACCCTTGCGAGCCCACTGCCGCCTGTTACAGACTACCCGTTGAGGAGCTCATCCCTCTTGGTAATCTGTAAGTAGATAAAAATGCCCCCCTATATCTGGATGAATTAGTAAGGGCGGCGAGGTTAGCAATTTCTTTAACTGTTGAAACGCTTCCTCGCAGGCCTCTGTCCACTCAAAATAGACTTCCTTCTTTAGCAGCCGGTTTAAAGGCTTCGCTAGATCAGCGAAATTAGGGACAAACGATCGGTAGTAGTTACACAGTCCCAGAAAGGATTTAATGGTTTTCACATTATGTGGACGGTTAAAGGCTGTGATCTTTTCTGTGGTTACCCTTTGTGTAGCCACACCTTCCGCGTTTACTACGTGGCCGAGGAAATTGATTTCACTACGGCACCACTCACACTTTGACGGTTTTAGTTTGAGATTAGCTCTCGCCAAAGCTTGGAGAACCACCTCAACGCTCGCCAGGTGTTCTTCAAATGTAGTGTCGTAGACAATTACGTCGTCTAAGTATGCTAAGCATGTTCTAGGAATCAATCCCTTTAGCGCTATGGCCATTACCTTGGTAAACTGCCAAGGTGCGCCAACTAAGCCAAATGGTACACGCTTATACTGATACACACCCATCGGGGTTTCAAAAGCGGTATATTTTCTACTGTCTTCTTCGATTACACATTGATGATAGCCGCTCAACAGATCTAAAGCTGTCCACATAGTGGGTTTCTTGTAAGCCATATATAGGAAAAGCGAGCGAGCCGTGGGCATGGGGAACTTATCTTTAAAAGTGACTTGATTAAGCATGCGAAAGTCTGTACAGAGCCTAGGTTTGCCGTCTTTCTTCGGCACTACCACCAGCGGGCTTCGCCAAGCCGATTCGCTGGGCTCTATGACACCTATATCTATGAGTTGCCTAACCTGTTCATCGATGATATCCATTTTCTGTGGAGAGTATCGGTATGGTCTGGAACTTATAACTCCCTGCGACTCATCCACAATGATTCTCATCGGCGCTATTTCACAGTGACCTAACTCTTCCATTGAGAACGCTAGTGCACTTCTATTGTTATTAAGCATTTGCCTAAACCTTACCTGTTGTTCTTCGTTTAAGCACGACTCGGTCAGATCTATTTTACTTACATTCTCATCCATTTTACCTCGGAATTTCTCCTCAGAGGTTTGGCTTTCCATTTGCACTGCGTCTTTCATTACTTCTACAGAAATCCTGCAGATGGACATTGGGGTCTCTGTTTTAGTTAGATAACACAAGTCTAGGAACTCCTCTATCTGATTTTGGTTTACCTCAGGCACTGCGCATTCTTCCGCAAAAGCTAATACTTCCTGGGGAGTGATTTCTTGCATTACATCTAGCGGATTCATGACTTTGATCCACCACTGGCTTCCCACCGTATTCACGCACCCCTCCACTAGGACTGGTGCGGTTACCGCCGGTGCGCAGTAAGCTACCGGTGAGTCTAATCCCAGCGGCTCTCGAGTGGTTACCGGTATGATGCATTCGTTTCCCGGCGGAATTTTCACTGTTTCTTTGCTAACTATAGGGTTTCCACAAAACACTTCTATCTTTGCGCCTGGTAGAGATAAATCTGATCGAAGCACTGTTAATAAGTTTCTCCCGATTACTATTAGGTGGCATAGATCGTCCACTATGTTGAAATCATAGCAGACCACCGATCCCTGGATCGAAAACTTACATCTAATTTGTTCTAGTATTACTTGAGACGAGTTGTCTGCCAAACTGATGTTTCCTTTCGATACCTTCCATTCATCTAAAATGCATTGTTTAGGGATCTGCCGTTTACAATGGGTGGACATGAAGCAATCGCTCGCTCCTGTGTCTACTAAAGATCTAACCTCCTTCTGATCATCAAATCTTAACGTTAAGAAAAATGCTTCGTCTCCTATCTCTCTCCTAGCCGGTCCGTCCACTGCGCCTAATTCTATCGTGGAATGAACGGACCCTTCCTCTAGTTTCCCTGATTCTTTTGTTCGGTACCACTGGCTTTGCTATCTTTGTAGATCCGCGGGGGTTTTTCCCTCAACCTATTCTTTAACCACAAGCACGCTTCTGTAGAGTGACCATGTTGTTGATGAATGATACAAAACTTACTTTCATCAAAAGGCAACCTGGGTCTCTCTACTTTCTGTTGAGTTGGCAGATTCTTTCCCTTATCTGCCTCTCTGTTCGGGGCGATATTGGATTTAGGCTTCTGATCTGAATTTCTTTCACCTTTCTGGTTTTCGTACCTATCTTTTCTCTCATAACCTTGCTGTTTAAAGTTACCACCACTCTGGGGAGTCCCGCTTTGCCCTGGCTTTGGTTTCTGAAACCATGGAGCGGCCTCCAGTCGGGCCAGCACCACTCCAAATCGTTCGGAGATGGAGTTTAGGGCCGCGGTCTCCTCTGATTCTTGGCCTCCAGCCAGTTCGCTCACTGCATTAGATATTTTAGTTCCCCCTTTGCCTTTGTCCAACGATTCTAACCTCGTTGCACAATCCACCGCTTCGGTGAAAGACTTAGGGTCCAGTATAGCTACTTGCCTGGCTACGCCCTGTTTTAATCCTTCTAAAAACACAGCTAACATCATGCTTTCACTCGCCTCTGCTTTAACTTGCTTTTGTTTCAGAACACCTGCAAATTCGATCACGCTCTGGTCTTTTCCTTGTTTAAGGCCACAGAACTCTGCGTGTTTCTGCCACTTAGCTCTTCGATCACCGAAGATCTTGGTCATTTGGGCTTCTAGCTTCTCAAATGAGTCTTTCTCACTTTCAGCTAACGCTCCTGCCCAGTCGTCGGCCCTTCCCTTTAGGCCTAACAGCGCCATATTCAGGAGGTGGGCGTCCGACCAGTCATAGATAGCTTTCAGTCGTTTTAATTCCCTGAAATACTTTTCTATTTGCTCGTCTTCTTTTCCACTAAACCACGGTAACCTAATGTTTGGTCCCCTTTGGTGACCACTGTGAGTCGTTTCACGCACTGGCGCTGGTGTTTGCCCCAGTGCCAGACCCAACTGTGGTAGAATTTCCCAAATATTTGGTTGATTCTGTGGATTTGGAGGGTTGTTCTGACCTGGTGGGCCCGGCGGACCTGGTGGTCCGGGCGGTGGAGGATTCGGTGGGTTTGGGGGGTTGTTGAGTTGGTTAAGGAAAGGATTGTTGTTCTGGTTCGGGGGAGGGTTATTGGGTCCTGGTGGATTTACTTGATTATTCTGGCCTGCTGGGGCTTGCTGACCCTGCTGGTTACCCGCCCCTCCTCGGCC
Organism: Lepidonotus clava; assembly: GCA_936440205.1. NCBI lineage: Eukaryota > Metazoa > Annelida > Polychaeta > Phyllodocida > Polynoidae > Lepidonotus > Lepidonotus clava. The sequence continues at coordinate 22,804,762 of OW387134.1, forward strand.
CGCGCCAAGATTGGCTGCGAGTGCCATCGCCTGCAACAGGTGAGGGAGCAGGTTTTGATCGACCCCACCTCCCGCTGGCTCGGCCCGGCCGGGCAGTTGGCCTGGTTGGCCTCCCCCATCATTTTGTTGCAGTCCCCCAAGGTTTACCCCAGGATTAGGCTGCTGTATTCCCGGATTCACACCACCATTTCCCCCTGCACCGGGTTGCTGGAGTCCCCCAGGGTTTATCCCCAGATTGGGCTGATTCGGAGGGAGATTATTAATAGGGTTTTGAGGAGGGTTATTGAGAAGGTTTTGAGGAGGGTTATTGAGAAGGTTTTGAGGAGGGTTAGGCCCTTGTGGGTTGGCCTGATTATCTTGGTCTCCCTGGACCTGCTGATTAAGAGGAGGAATAAGTCCTTGAGGGTTGGCCTGATCGTTCTGGCCCCCTTGAACTTGTTGATTAAGAGGAGGAATAGCCCTCTGAGGGTTGGCCTGATTATCCTGGCCTCCTTGGGCCTGTTGGTTAAGAGGAGGGTTGGCCTGATTATCTTGGCCTCCTTGGGCCTGTTGACCCTGTTGGTTTCCCCCTCCTCCTTGACCTGCCTGTATAGGGGCTCCCATTGCCTGCCTTATAAAAGGGTACAACATATTTTGTTGTATGGGCCCAAGGTCTATCCCGCCTCCTGCCGGCGCGCCTCGGCCCGGCTGCTGGATTAGGATCTGGCCATTCCCATTGTTTTGTTGGGGTCCCCCAGGGCCCATCCCACGGTTAGGAGGCCATGCCCCCATATCTACACCCCCAGCTCCCCCTTCATCGGGTTGCTGGCGTTGATCCCTATCCTCTCTTTCTTCTACTAGATCCATCAAAGGAACGCCTCCTTCCGCCATATTATTTTCGTGGAGGTTTTGTATATCGTGATCGTCCCACTGTTCTTTCACAGGTATTTCCTCTACACTAATTTCGTCCTCACTTTCAAGTTTAGCTTTCTTACCTGTGTCTAAACCATCCTCGGTAATAAGTTCGTATGAAGACGAGGTTGATCTATCTTCTCTAGCTAATTTTCTATCAGGACTACCTTTTCTGACACTCGCGATAGCTTGTTCTAATTCCCTATCTTCTTCTTCGTCTTCACTTTCGTATTTATCATACAATTCTTGAGTTGGAGTGTTAAAATCTGGTGCTTTTAGCGTTACATTTTCCTCACTATCCTGATCGCTTAGCCTCTCTAAATCTATATGCTTTTCGGGGCCTGTGTCTGCCCACTGCTTTAATATTTCAGCTGGATCAAAGGCCTGAGCTTCCGCTCTTTTACCAGCTTGGTCTAAGTTCGTTTCTACCCCGTAAGTTAATCGATAGGGTTGTAAATTACCTACTTTCTCGCTGTTTCCCTCTGCTTCCCTTCCCACTCCCCTATCCCTTCCCACTGTTTTTCCTTTAGCTACAGTGGAATAAGGAATGGACGCCCCCGGGTTGGGGTGAGTTGGTGTTACCAGTGGGTGACTGATAAACTCAAGTCGTTGGGGTAATGGATAGGTGAGAGAGCTCCCATCAGGTAGGATTACCGGATTTTCGGGGCGTTTTCCCCCTGATGGGCTGGAGTTATCCGCGGTGTTTTGTCGTTGTTTTAGATTTCCTGAAGAAAATAGGTTATCTCCATTGGAAACTTCCTGTTCGCCTTCACCTCCCGCTGCGGGCAGTAAACGATAAGGAACACTTTGGTTACACCACGGATTGTTCACATCAGATTCACAGGTGGAGCGAGAGCTAGTACCAGTTTCGTGGTCCGTAGGTGGTACGTACCCTGGGTTCCAATATTGCTGATATTCCGTGAGACGGTTCTTCCCTTCAACTCGTCCCGAGTATGTTAGGGTTTCAAGTCCTTCGTCAAGAACCGGCCTATCTTTGGACCCTAGGTGCCAGGGAAATGGTTTACCTTTGCCACGGGTTTGGTAATTTTGTGCACCTTCGGGGCAGAGCTGCTTGGGTCTGGCTGCGACCTCCTGTCTCTGTGCCTCCCCGTCTAAGGGATTACCTACCAGGTGGCGGTTTTCCACATTCCCTGTATATGATGTTGACACATCGTGTCCTGCGGGCCGCAAAGATTGAGGCTTGGGGTTAGAGGAAGCCTCAAAGTCACCGGTGGCTGACATCAAGGATGAGCAAAACGGCACAAGTCATGTTTCGGGTATCTCCACCAAATGAACTATTGTTAATGTTTGATTTAAGACTGCGTAAGATCCGTGTATATCTAAGTCTTCGTAAGTTGCTTTCCAGAATGTCTGAGTAATTCAGACCGCGTTTAAAGTTTGTCCATTCACTTCCCAATAGTTCAAAAGAAATGAACGATGAGGGAACTTCTTAATATGAAAGGGTTTTATTCAATAAACATCTCATCCCGAGTCAAAGCCACCATGTATAAGTCTTCATCAGTCCACCTCCCATCTCCTATCAGCAATCAACCACATTTAGAACACAAGTTGCTCCAACGCCTTCTAGACCATTCTAGCATTTAGCTCTAACACAATCCTATGTCCGAGGTAGTGGGTATTGGTAAACTCCAGTCTGTTACATGGAGTCGATGTACTTACTCCAGGTATAACTCCTTGGTTAAACATGTTTCTTCTAACCAACTGACTCACTAACTTTTCACTAACTGCTCGCTCCCTACCTTGCAGCGCCTTTTATACTGGTTAACAGGTGGCGCTAGGAGCGTAAGATATTTCTCCTAGGAGTAGACTAGAAGTAGACTTGCTAAGCCTGATCCTTGTTGGATTATATATTATGACAATGTATTAAAAGTACTAAGCCATTAGTACACTGCTTATATGTAAAACCATACATTTTCTGAATTGTCAATGTCTATACTATGTGCAGGTAATATTCCGAAGGAATAACAGTAGAAATAATTCCCTACAGGCAGCTCTAACTGTAATTTAAGTGGTTTTTATCAATTGAGGAGATTTCCGGAGAATGGCCCCTGTACTAAAGTCTATTTGGATGCCGCTGGTTAATACTGTAATCCCTTTATAAATTCCAAGCAGTCTAAGCCTTTGAATTAATGCATTAAATGTCACATGGCAAAAAGCTATCTGACTCAAGGAAAAGCAAAGCTACTGAAACGCATAGGCATAACGCTCATGGGAAGGAATAGGCGCGAACTGTATGTCGTTTTGCTAATGTTTAGTGAATCTGAAAACGTTAGAGAATGTCGGTAATTTGCTATACAGTCGTATTTGACAATATGGAAGCTGCCTTAAACCATTGCTACAATCAGTAACAGCAAAAGACCTACGTGTATCTGGAAAGTGACTGCGGTAAAAGGGGTACTTAGTTACCCACCGTGTTACACGTTCTTTTACAAATTCTTTCATTTGTGCATCAGAGTATTTTCATCCCCGTTTCCTTTGAATAATAGTTCTTATTCGTGGAACAGCCGGCGTCTGCCAATCATGGTTACTCTGGGGAACTACAGTGAGGAGCAACTAAAAACATTGTTAACCAATTCAAAATACCACATTTGACAGTTCCCAAGTTATTATTAAACACAAGTAGACCAAATCAAATTGACTGCCCCAATGATTGAAGAGAAGAAAATGCTATCTTATTAGGTGCAAGAAATCAAAATGACAGGCTAATCAATCGAGGAGCAAGGGCCAGGTGAAAGCTATTGTACAAGCGCAGATCCTTTTCGTTCCCTGGCCTCATGGGCTCGCAAAATGTCGTCTGCTGCTAACAGGGGATAACAGATGGAAACAGATACAACGAGAAAGGCGTCTTAAGCGTCAGCTGCTGCCTCAATTTCAGAGATAAGCTGTTGTCTGTCTCTGCAGACCGCTACAAAGGTAGGGCAATTAGTTTGAGGGCCTAACACTGACGGGGATAACAGGTCCCTTGGGAGAGGTGCAAACGTGAGAACCTTGGACGCCCCACTCCACGTGCTACAGTTTACAAGGTTTGACACTGGCAACTCGCCCTGAATCATACATGTCTACACACACTAAAAGACACACGCGACGTGGTGGCAATCGCCTCCCAGTAATATTCTAGCGTGCTACCCCGCCCGCCAAGTGATTCATAGTCCCTGAGCGTACAACAGGTATAATGCTCGGCCTTACCTGCCAGACGCGGTGGAGAGGAGGCGGGAGCACCAGCCGAGCGGCTCATACAGGCGCGTGTACTCCACAGAGAGGCTGCGACTGACGGGCATAGCGCCGGGTGCAAGGCTTTTATCAGCCCACTACTAGGTGGCACCACTGCCGGGAAATGGGGACCCTCTCTGATGCACGGCAATAAGAGACGCTTCTATGGTATGGGCTGGCTCTATGCATGAAAGGCATATATTATATATCTCACAGATATATGACACTACTGGGCAAATCAAAGGAGGCGATAATAGATTAGGTGAGAACCAGGGGCGTAGCCTGCTCTGAGACTAGGGGGATTTAAATCAGAATCCGAAGGTTTCTAATAATAGTCAGCAGGTGAATACCGATTTACCTATTTTGTGATATAATAGGATATGATAAGCGAGAAATCCTGTTCCGAAGAAAAACATGAGATTTCAGTTTTGTTTCACCTTGAAATTTCATGTTAACATTTGCCTCCGGGTAGAGAAGAAGAATATCATTTATTTGTTAAATCATTTATTTCGATCAGTGAACTGGTGAAATTATTCATTTGGTATTATACAGAGGGGGTCCAGGAGGGACCATCTCCATTGCAATGTATTTAATCTAATTTGTAAAAGAAAACAGACTCAGGTGAAATGGAATATGTTACATTTGTTTATTCTTTCAGTGGGAATTGCAGAGATAAAGTTACACCTTCCGTTATATTCATTTTGTCGATACAACTATCGTGAATATACGGTGTCCCATTGTTACGATTAACATTAAATTCTGGAATACATGCATGTATTAGAACTTAATCGGATGGACTGAATAAAGCCAGTTCCTCATACATTCAAGTCATTTGTGGCATTCGGTATTTCAATATAATTTGCAGAAAGGTAAATTAAGCACACTATGAAAATAAAACCAATGATGTGTTTACGTTTTACATGGCACATATTTGACAAAGACTAGAATTAACTCAAAACCCTTGATAAGTACGAGCGAGAGATAGCTTATGCTTAATGAGTTTAAGAACGCCTGCAAGATAACCAGATAACCTTTCTATCAACATTCAAAATCATGTCACTTTGCCTGAAGCTTTATTTCTAGATATGCGGGTCCAAAGCTTTATTTCCTGAAAGGTATAACCAAAGCCAACGGCAGATACGCAAAATTAATGTACATAGGGATCGAGCACCAGGTTCCACTGTACTGGGATTAAGAAAACAGATGGCAAAGCACGCTTACTCACTACTGGCTAGTTTGAAGCTTCAGCCTACCACCAGTTTAATCAAGTTGCTTCTGTAAGCGTCCTATCACAGACTCAAGGTTCATTTTTCATTAGAGAAGGGCAGATTACCCATGGAAGGTTGCGCGAAATTAGCCTAGGTCATTGAAACGGGGTAATTGGAGCAACTGCAGGCAGTTAATTTAGCAATAATTTTCACGAATTCCACCTTGCGAGTTCTTAGATAAGTTTCTCTTCATTGCATTTTGTATGGTATTCATAGAGTTCCGTCAGTTTTTATGTCTATTCCACTACAAATTAGCAAGGGGTTAAGATTTTCGTTTACAACGAAACTTTGCGATATGTAAAACGTCTTCGAGAAATGGAGTCTTTATAGGAGCTCAAATCTACACAGAAAAATAAATTGTGATTGCAATTTTAACCTTTCCTGTAATACTAGGAAAAAGAGCGACAAAATGACATCGTATATAGAGGGACCCCTTTAGAGGGAATGTTTTCATGTAGCAGACGCCTAGCACACAATTAAGCAAAGCAAAGACTAGATAGGAATGCGTCCGAATCGAGGGTCAGTTTTATAGGGTAAATTATGTCAGAGCGGAAGGGAGGGCTGCATAAGCCTAAAAGCTTAACAAACACGAACAATAGTTAACAAAGCCTAGCTAGGAAACCCCAATGACTGTTCATATCTTACTTGTTGAAATTATGTACCAGTCTTGTAGGGGTCAAGGTGGAGGTGGGACATAACACCTGTGATAGACATACGAATAACCACAACGGTAATCTCATTAACGGCACAAAAGCAATACAACACAACAAGGGTTGTTTCTAACGCTAACAGACATTAGATAAACACAGAGAAACATATACCAGGCATCGGTGCCTGACATTTTGTCTTAGCACGCCTTGGTAAACCAATGTCCTTATTTAGTAGAAAAATAAAATACATCCACAATGAGTACAACGGTAAAACACAGTTACAGCAGAGAGTAACCAACACAATCGTTCATGCTGGCCTGGATGACAGATTATGACCAATGCCCGGCGATATATATAACTATAATCATTTGTAAAGTTGGTCTATATCTGCATAGAAATGACCTTTACGAGTAGTCAGTGCAAAGCTACCTGCTACATTAAGTCCTAAGCCTATATCGACCTTTCAAGACGAAAAATATGCAAAGGCATACAGCATAGCCAAAAGGAGTGAGCGGGGTGCTATATAATACATTAAGTGCGGGTCTTCTCAGCTTTGCTCGGATACCCAAGAGCTTCAAGTAGGCAGTGATCAATTTAAAGCACTTTCCTTTGCCGGAAGCATGTTGCTAAGGCTATTAGTAAATCTAAGTTGAATTGCACATTACATGTCAAATGAAATCTCCGCTGAAATCGGACACAGGGTCAGACTTCAAAGGAACAGAAAAGCAAGCTAAGCTTGTTCATTTTCCCCATCCTTACATAGACTTACACAAAGGGGAAGCTACTTAAAGATGTTCTTGCAACCATCCCAATGAAATCTTACGCGATGATAATTGACTATACAACCTTAGCCAAGGATGATAATTAAGCGCAAATAAGAAGTCCAGAATCGCTAACAAATTTCAATCTTGTTTTAAGCGATCATTATCAGTAATCCGGTCCCTTACATACACCAATCCCAAAATATAATGAATGGCCGTTAAACATATAACCATATCCACCAATTGTTCTCCTACATGTAATACTTGGTAAAGGTAATAATGAATTTAGTTCCTTCCATACATGGCAAAATGGACAACAATACCACGGTTCTGAGTAATGCGTTTCCGTCTGGGTATATACACAAAGAGTAAAATCATGAATTGTTTGGTTTCCTTGGTTACAAATTAGACGAAATTCCTCCTTGGAGGTTTCCCTGCGACTCGCCAGGTGGCGTGTTGAGTCGGATGGCTGTTGTCATGGTGATGGACGTTACCATGGGGATGGCTGTTACCTAAGGGATGGCAGTTACCATGGGATGTGTCTTTTTAATTCGCCTTAGCCATCGCCTCCTGTATTCGGCCTAGGATCCACTGGAGAGAAGAAGACAAAGCAAGTTTTGTATAATTAAAAAAACCTCCCCTGCTAAACAAGATCAGTTATGACCTTAAAAAAGAGTTAATTTGGTGTAATTATACTTTCAAAAGAGTAAATTTGACGTAATTTTGGGCTCGTTTTATGATAGATGAGGATCAGTTTGAAGCAAGATGCTTCTTTATTCTAACTAAATTACCATACCGAATATGTACTAACAAACTGAACATTTTGGATGGGGGGGGGGGGGGCTCCTGAATTCCCCCCCCCCCCTCACTCTATTTAACCAGTCTGCTAGTTTAGAGCCATTACATACAATGAAGAAGACATTACTATGTCGTTATCAGTAACTCTGATTCGATGTACACCCTCGGCCTGGCAGCCTCAAGCAAATCGGATAAACCATGGGAATATATGATCTGGTACTAGATAATATTCTTCCTATCATTATAGATTTACAATGACCAAATTTCTTACCTCTCCCACCGTCTTGTCTGGCATGGGTACAAGCTTCCCAACTGTTCCTGTGCTGAAGAAAGACTTCTTCTGCTTCTCCTACAAAACGGTATTGGTGGTTTATATGAAAGAATACAAAACCAATTCATGTGTAGCTGGAACAGCCCCACTTAGTACATTATGATTTTCGTGGTTAACAATGACTTTTTCCCCTCATGACGTGTTTCGGATCAACAATAAACGAATTGACATTGTGTTTTAGTTACATATATAAAGTTAACTTTCTACTTGATTTTTATAATTGAGAATTAGTAAATTTAACCTTCTCAAATAACCAACAAAATGCTTTTGAAGAGTGAACATTATATATATAGGTACTCAATTGATAAAATTAGAAATTAGCCATCTTCATTTTCTGAAATTACTACGGAAAAATAAACTTTAAAAAATGATGATTTGTATACCAAAGAGATAAGGATTGCAGAATGCTTGAAACAAAACATTTTTCTAAATCATAAAAATCCTTCAGTTTTTTAAATTGGTCCTTGAAGCAGACGACAAGAGGAGTTTTAATGTTGTCTTTTAGACTGCAACATATAGTATAACCAAGAAGGACCTATTTAAGAAATGCAAATTTCAAGACCTCTGAGATGTGCCATCACATACCGTATTTCCCTTTTAGAATTAGACCGGACTAGAACAAATCAGAGTTGAAAACGATAGGACGTATAGGGCACCAAAGGGTTGAAATCGACTTTCTTTCCAGTGATACCAATTAATACCGGACCTTTTCTCCGCACTGAACAACACGTTTTTGATATATCCGGAACCCCCTTCGCTGATGTTACGTGTATGGATATATTGATAATCATATTATTATATATAAGCATATCAATGAAAATACATTGTCTAAATCTACTGTCTAAGAAAAGTAAATATAAGAATAAGAAAACTGATACATCGTGAATCTTTCCTGGATCCTGAAAAGAATCGAATTTGTCCCGGTTTTAAGACTTAGGAATTAACACTTATAGCATACAAGGCGTATATTATTTTGATCTCTTTACAAGTTATTTTAAGATTAACTTAACAGCAAACACATGTACACATGCACGGGCTACAATACACGATGAACACATGTAGATATATACGACTAACTGTAGGGCCGAGTAAGTGGCTTACCTTGAGTAGTATCTGGAGACCTTTGGAGGTGAGCGCGGGCGGCTCCTTGAGGTCGGCCCATGTGTAGGCCCAGTCACAGTCCCAGTGTCCGAAGATTTCACCCTTGCTAGCAAAGATCACTCGTCTGCAAGAGAAACCACACGTTTTATTTTAGAAGCTAGATATAGTTATTTTTACTGTCCCTTTAGAAGGGTACAACGTATTTACTACAAATCTCCAGGCTAGTACAGTTTAATATACTTTCCCGCAATGGTTTGTTACAAAGACTTTCACAAATAATTCCAATGAAGCAGGGAGCAGATTCTCCAAAGAATTCTTATGATGTCGAACAAGCCCGATAGCCGTTTAAGCTATGTTAAAACAAAAGTCTGTTTTATATGTCATATTCCACTGAATTAAGCAAAACTGCAAGCTTATAGGAACACGGGATTCTTAAGGACTTAAGTAAAATCCCTCTATACCCCATTTGGATCCTATGTGCCGCCCACTTTTATGCACCATTTTATACCCATATTCTACAAATAAGAAAAGACCCGTTTCAATTCCCTAGTTCCCAGACTCACTTGTCAGTGACAACGAGGACATTCTTGCCGTCCTTGGTGAGGATGACGTGGCCGTAGTAGGTGTCCGTCTCGGCGTACTTGCCCTTCTCCGTGTCGTGCAGGATCATGTTGCCCTCGGCCTCCTGGTGCTTGTACGGCCTCACGATGCCGTCACTGTGTAGGAAGCGGGGCGGCCGGAGACGCCGCACCTCGTCACCCATCTCAGTGGCCCTGTTAGGATGCACGAGTAACAGTTAGTTTTAGTTTTGCAATATTTTATATTTTGTTTATTCTATTCTCTCTTAAGCCGTGAAGCAACATCCAAAATGTCACAGAGTATCCATGTCATCCTGTGTTTTTGATTCTATTCTATTAGAATCATAATTCTATTCTAGTCGTTATATCCATCAGTCTCTTTATCTGTACATTTTGCCATATATTTGTCGTCTTTTTTCCTTTTTAATTTATCCTTTTGCAACAAGGACGTTTCAACCCTTTAACACCGGCACGCCCCACTATTTCACAAGAGCCATTGAAAACCATTCTTTTTTCTACAAATATTTATAAGAGTACAGTTGTTGTGTTTGAAGAACATACCTCTTGACACCCTCGAAGGTTGTACTGGCGAAGTCTATCACTCCACTGGCAGGACGTGTGAATGCACCGACAAGTCCTTTTCCCATACCTAGGAGGGGTAGGAGATACACATCATAAACGGATGTACATATATGATTAATCCTACCAGACTTGAGAGACTGTAAACGTAACAGTTTGAAACCACATGCCAATTAAGAGAAATAAAATAGCTGAGAGAATTCTTCGATTGCCCTAGATAAAAGTAGCAGTATTTCAAATCGATGTGTGTACGGAGGTAGACACTGACCTTTGAAGAATCCTTCTACTCCCTCTTGTTTCGCTCCTTCCACGGGGCGCATAACGATGCCAGTCACACCGTCAACCACGCCCTAAAACAAAGCATTAGAGCATATCGAGCATGGCATTTTAAACAGAGTGCTTATAATCTGTTTATACATCTACACAGTGTTACGTTTGTTATGTTTCAGTTACGGACTAGTTCTCCGGGGTAAAATGCCTCCTTCTTGCAGAGATGGCGGCATGCCACTCCCAACTGAAGAAAGAAAGAGTTTGAAACATCTTTCCTACTTTTCTTCCCGTATGCAACTAGGAGGGAAATCACTTCAATGAATAGAGACCTGACATTGAATTTGCAAATAATTAGGTTGAAACTTACATAAATATGTTCTAAAACGGATATCAGAGCAATGTAGGAAAAATCGGTTATGGAATCCTAAATCACCAAAAAGTAGGAAATCCTACAAAATTGGGAAATATGGCATCTCTGTTCTAACTATTTTCAAATAAGTATAATAACTTCCTTTGACGACTCACCATGACCAGGCCCTTCCCGCCCCGCGCCAGACCCTCTTTCAGGTCGGCCGGCTTCTTTGACATCTGCTCCCGCCGTTTTCGCTGGTACTCGTCATCCAGGGTGAGCGTGGCTATACCCTTACCCAGCGCGCCGGTAATCCGCGACACGGCGCCGGCAGCGCCCCCTACGGCGTGTCCGAAGAGGCTCCTCACCCCCAGCGCCAGGCCCTCGGCGAACTCCTCCGGCCCTTGGATGGCCCCCTGAGGCAGAAAGTAGCATGATATTAGTAGTACACTCAATCAAAAAGTACTTCAGGAAACGACGATAGCTGGTCGATATTTAGCCTCCCATTTCTCACCTGAACTTGAGCAGTACCTGTGAAAAACTGACTATTTTGTATACTACTGCGCCATTCAGATGATACTTTATAGAACAAAGTATTATATTTGCACGATGAATTCTCCCTACCACGGAAATCTGATTTACAGTATTTTACCGGCATACAAGCCTAGACCAAGGTGCATGTTGGGAAATATGTCGACTAACGACAAAGCTTATGCATAGAAATTTGTTTTTTCATTTTGTATCTGTTTAAGTTTACCACTTTTGAATTTGGTTTGAAAATTCATTTATGACACATAGATATAATGGGAAATGTTTGTATAATTCCATTAGTATTTCTGATGTTTTTGTCGACAAAATTATCCCAAATTAAGTGGCAGGTTCCTAAAATACTCTAAACTATCTATCCGTGGTGAGGAGAATTCTGAAAGCCGATCCATACAAGTTAACAGGTTTGACATACATTTATATAACCTATATTTTACCAATTAATTCATAATTTCAATAACAAAAAGCCCTACCTGATAGGGTTCGTAGAAGAGGTCCTCTATGCCATCAGCCAGGCCGCGGATCAGCCCGAATGGGTTGCCGAGCACGTCGAGCCCCAGCACCAACACGTACATCTGTTTGATGGCCTGCTGCGAGTAGTGCCGTGTGATCTCACCCGTCAGCTGGCCCTGGTTGTAGAACGTGTAGTTTCGTTCGAAGAAGCCCAACCTGCACAGTTTTTGGAGATGGTTTTAATATGCATTTAGTCTGAATATTAATTCAGTCTATCCGGTTTTATATATCGGTTAAGCCAAGGTTATTATGGGAATGTTTTTTTGTTTTGTTGAAATGAATAGCTCGAAACAAACAAAATCTCATTTGCTTTTTTTTTTTCGCATTAACTAGACGAAACTAAACAAATATTAACCAATAAGATTTCTGTTTTTAAACCACAGGTATCTGTTGATATTTTGGTAATTTTTAGAATGTTGGATTTATGTGGGATTCAACGACAAAACACTGTCCAGAATAAACTAAACAAAACCCAACTTTTTGGTTTTCTAAGTAACGTTAAGCTAGTACGATTCAAGCGGATGGTGTGAAGCAAAACACTTTGCTAAGCTCAGTCGGAATGCTAAACTATATTATAGCGACTATTTCGGTTTAGTTAGAGTAGAGACGGGTGTGACTCACTTAAAGACGACGTCCTGGATGTCGCTGAGGACGACGCCCACACTCTGTAAGAACAGGTTGAGCACGTTGGACCCCAGCTGGGCCGGCTTCTTCTCCTTGTCGTCCTTGTCTCCTTTCTCCGACCCCGCGTACATGGAGAAGGACAGATGAATCTGGGACCGAGAAGTACACCAGGTGAGGGTAATATCTTTGGTTGGTACATTTAACATTGTACACTTGTTTCTTTCTTTTTTCAATACAAAAAGTAATTCAAAATTTCGTATTTTATTTTTTTGCTGCATTAGCTAACTTCCATACCACATAAACAACCTCTAAGACGTTAATATAATTTACAATTAAACTTAACTTACCTTTAGAAGTGTAGTTTAATTAGGATTAGATGAGGGTAGAAACGCTGAGGTGGAGGGACAGATGAGATGGTGTTCTGCGCATGCGTCCGGCACTCTTTAAAACATTTCCTTAATAAGGATGAAATGTCAAGAAACGCTGAGGAATTAATTTAAAACCCCCACTAATACTTAATAGAAGTATAGACAACAGATGAATTTAAAAAATGAGGGTGGGCTGAGGTGGGTCATCTGTCCCTCCACCTCAGCGTTTCTACCCTCATCTAATCCTAATTAAACTACACTTCTAAAGGTAAGTTAAGTTTAATTGTAAATTAGAAGTCGGTCCGAAACGCCAGGTGGCGTGACCGATGAGATTTTAAAGATTTTCATTCTTTTAAGGAAATAACTGGAAAGAAATAAACCATTAAACAGATTTATTAATAACCATTGTAAAGAACAAATTTGTAACAAATCTCACAAAGAGATGAAATGTTCAATTATTTTCTTTGTTAAGAAAATTAGTCAAGACAGTGTGACTAATGTCTTTTGTCATGATTGTCTTTTCGTAGAACTTCCTGAAGGTACATTCTGAAGACCAGGAAGCTTTCTCCATGATATCCCTTATGGGAACGTTCAGTTGAGAGAGTTTAGAGGTAGCGGCCCCTCTTACACTATGGGCTTTAAAGAGAGAAGTGTCTATTCCTGCTGAGGTTAACAGTTCTCTAGCCCATCTACCAATCGTTTGTGTTGATGCCTCTTTATAGGGAGGCGTAGTAGTAATAAGTAAATGTGAACAAGACTTATTTCTAATTTCCTCTGATTTCAAGAGGTACATGTTGAGAGTACGTATTATACAAAGTCTCGGTTCTTGTGGAAAGCTCCTAAGTGTAATCACTCCTAGGGACCCTCTCCTTGAATGTTTTAGAACTTTCGATAGACGGAAAGCTACCGTCTGTTTGTCTTTAGACCAGATCATATCTTCAATAGACAAGGAACTCAAAGTCTGTAACCGTTGACATGTTATAAGGAGTAACAACATAACTAACTTAAGCGTAATTTCCTTAAATGAAAGTTTCACTAAAGGTGACATCTCTTTCAGGTAGTGAAGAACCACATTAACATCCCAAGTGGATGTGTATCTCGACCTTTGAGGTCTACGGTTATACATTCCTCTTAAGATTCGACATACAATTGGATGTTGACCAAAAGGTTTGTTATCGAAATCAGACAGAATATTGGAGAGTGCGCTTCGAGCTGTATTAATGGCACTGTACGATAAACCTTTATCGAATAAAAAGGTCAAGAACTGGATGGGTTGGTTGATTTCAGGTTTCCACTTATCCCATCCCTTCTCTACACACATTTGGAACCACCTTTTGACGTAAACAAAGTATTGGTTCCTTGTTTTTGGGCGCCAGGAGTCTAAGTACAAATCCGTAGCCAACGGAGATAAATTTGCATCCTTTACTTTTCGTAAGAAAGTAGATATGCACAGACTGGAATGTTTTGAAGTGACTTCCCTTTTATCTGGCGATTGTCTGTTCTGAGAAGGTTCTTTTCCTTTTTCCCGAAGGTTAACACGTCTGACGCTTTCCGATTGAGAGGGACGTGCCAAGGTTGCCCTTCCCAGTTGGGGGCTACGATGATGCTGTTCACGCGTTCTCTCTCCACTTTCTGAATGACTCGATTCAACAACCTGAACGGAGGAAACAAATAAATCAGGTTAAATTGTGACCAAGAGCATGAGAATGCATCAACAAATAGCGCTTCAGGATCTGGAGACCAGCTAACAAAAGGCTTAATTTGGAAGTTGTTCCTGGAAGCGAACAGGTCTATTTCTGGATCACCGAATTCTGAGCAGATTGTCTCAAACAATTTTGGATTTAATTTCCACTCTGTGTTTTCTGTGAAATTCCTACTTTCAAAGTCGGCTTGGACATTTTCTGAGCCTGGAATATGTCCGGGAGTGATCCAAATACTTCTTTGTTCGCACCAAGACCAGATTTCCTTCGCTACCTTGTTACACTCTGAGGACTTTGTTCCTCCCCCATGACAGAGATAGGCTACTGCTGTGGTATTATCAGAAAGAATTTTCAACCCAGTATCAGACAAGTTTCCACATAGTGATTTGATACCGTTTTGAACTGCCAACAGCTCCAAAACATTTATATGGGCTTCTGATTCTTGTAGAGACCATCTACCTCCTGTACTGGAGCCTTCGAACTCTGCTCCCCAGCCTTCGTTTGAAGCATCACAGTGAATAGTTAACGAAGGGGGTAAAACCCTGACAAATCTCTTTTGAAACTGAATGTTCTCGTACCACCAGGAAAGATCCGACCAACCAGCATTTGTGATTTGTACGAAACCGTTAAACTGCTTCCGTCCCGAAAGAGTTAACGCCCTGATTTTTTCAATTTCAAGTGTTTTTGTATAGGCTAACCCGTACTCAGAAGCTTTGCAAACATCATTCAACGAACCCAAGAGGGAAGCTAATTCCCTGATTTTTGGCTTTTCTTTCTCTCGAAAGGAATCAATTTTGTCTCGAATTTTCTGAACCTTCTCTTCTGTAGGAGAGATGGTCATGTCGTTGGAGTTCAAAACATAACCCAAAAAGGTTATTTCTTGACACGGGACCAAAACTGATTTCTTATCATGAACTCTAAATCCTAATTTCGTAAAGGATTCACATAGGAATTGAGTTGCTTGTAAAGCTTCTTCGTAGGTATCGGAGATAATGAACGAATCATCTATATACCCGAACCCTGAGAAGCCATTTCTGTGAAAGTCAGAGAAAATAGGCTTCAGAGTTTTCGTAAAGATCCAGGGGGCCGATGATAGGCCAAAGGGGAGGCAGGTAAATTTATAAAAATTTCCCTCCCATTGAAAAACTAAAAAGTTTTGATCGTCTTCATGAATGGGTAAAGCATAATAAGCTTCTTTAAGGTCAATGGACGTAAACCAAGCCCCTGGAAACAGCATATCGGCCGCTACATCAAGATGTTCCATCTTGAAATGATTCTTTGACACAAAGTAGTTGAGATCACTTAAGTCTATAATCATTCTGAATTTCCCGTCTGGTTTAGGACGAAGGAAAATGTTCGAGACAAAACAGTTTTGGATGTCAAAAATCTGAACAATTACATCTTTCTGTAACAACTCTTCGATTTCTTTGACAATAAAATCGGCATGATTTTGATTGAACTTATATTGCCTGGGAACACTTTCTTGGAAGGGAGGTTCATCGAAATCTAACCGAATCCCCTGCGTGTTTTGCAGAATAATGGGATCAGAAGTTAACTTTTCCCATTCCTGAAGGTGAGGTTTGGTCGAACCCGCAACTTGTTCTTGAGGACAGACACTCACCCTTATTTCTTCTGGCCTCTCCTCTGAAAATACGACTTCTTTGCGTTATCTCCGTTCGACTGGTTTCTCGAGTAGTTGTCATTTCTCGAGTAGTTCTTCCTGTAGTCGGATTGGCGGTTGTAATCCCTGTTGAAGAACGAACCCCTGCCCTTCTGGGAGTAGTCCCTGGAGCTTGAGGGTCTGTCGTAAGGTTTCCCTCGGCCTCTTCCCCTTCTGGCGTTATCACTCCTGAATTTAGAGGCTTTGTCGATTTGTGCAGCGATTTTCTCCGTTTCCGAAACCTTCTTAGTGTTTTCAGAAATATTGCCCAAGAGGCACGTGGCAGTGGGAGGACATTTATCCGAGACTAAGACCCTAAAGTCTTCAGGAAGCTTCGAACGAATCAAACTCCTCCTTTTCTCCGAAAGGGAAGATTTCATTACGTGGCCAAAGAGGGAAACCGTGTCCGCCAAGGTCTCCATGCCTTCGTCTAACTCTCCCTCACCCACCTTGTTGATAGCATAGGTGAGAGAAATGGCCACGGGTAAAAGATCAGTCTGAACTTGTTTTAGCAGCTTATCCTTGTCCTTGTAATCACTGGACAAGCGCCTGTACACATTCTCCGGAAACTCTGGTAATCGAAGGAAATCCACATTTCCCGGGCGAATGTATTTCTCCTTCAACTTCTTCCAATCATCGGAAAGAAGGCCTTGACTGAACGCTCGATCAGTAGCTTCCGCTAAATCCGCATTAACTGCCGGACCAACCTTTTCCTCTTGTCTCGGTTTATTCATCTTCTTGAAAAAGGAGGAAGAAGTAGTCTCTTTTGGCACGTCACTTTGTTCGGAGGATTCCGAAACTGCGTGTTCCGGTCCGTGTTGTTTACCACCTGCGTCACTGTCAGCAGGCCAGCTCAGGTTATCCAGAAACTCCTCCTCTAATTCAGGCATTTGAGGAGAACTGAAATCCTCACGTAGAGAATCGTACATATCGTTGAGGGAATTAGCAAATTTATCCCCGACGCCCGACAGCTGGTCTCCAATTTGTTTGGACATCTTGTCAAACCCGTACTGGAGTGCTCCGCACAGTTTATCCATGTCCGAGCGGTGTTGTGACAGTCCCGAACCGCCGGTAGCACTGTCAACGTCTTCGGGTGAACCATCCAACCCCGAAAGAGAGTTCAAGTCGTCATTATCCTCCACGTTACCCGTCCTGGATTTTTCTTTGTGGCCGTCCTTTTCTCTTTCCTTGTCTTTTTTGGAAGAGTTTTTACGACTCGCAGTCGTGTTCAACACACTGCCCGAACTTGAACTCGACTGACCCGGCATTTTGGGTCACGAGGCGAGCTAAGACACGGCTTAGATTTCGCAGAGAAAGTCACAGTTCTCACTCTCTAAAACCAGTCCAACAAGACTGACGGGTTCTTATTACAAGAAATTCCGTGAGAGTACACTAATTGAGGACACACAACCAAATCCTTCTTCTTTTTTCTTCCGTAAAAAATCACACGTGTGCTTTCAGCAAAGCAGAACTTTCAAGTGCCGGACGCATGCGCAGAACACCATCTCATCGGTCACGCCACCTGGCGTTTCGGACCGACTTCTAATTTGGGGTTCAAGATTATTAACACGTTCTTTGAAAGATCAAGAAGTTCTGTAATGGATCAAGGGGACCAGAGTGACAATTTATGGCATGAAGATACGCACCTTTGTTTTAGTTTAAGAATAAAGTGCACTTCTGCAGGATTACCACCAAAATGTCCGAACGTAATTATGTCTTTTTCTGTTAATCTGTCCAATTACCCACCTTGAGTGGAGAGAAGTGGAGCATGTCGTAGTAGTTCTTCTGCTCGCTGGAGGAGGACTGACTGGCGTCCTCCAGTAGCTGGGTCTCGATCATCTTACAGTCGGCCCTGAACATCTCGGCCTCCTGCTCCGGGGTGGCCGCCTCGGCCGCGAACAGCGCGATGACCCCGTTAAGGAAGCCCTGGTCCACTTTGACCGACATCTCCTGCACCAACACCTTGCAGTACCTGGTGCGGGTAAATGGGACACAGGTTAGAGTTGTATATTATATATTTGTTTGTTGGGTAAGTTTAACATCCAGCCAACCTTTTTGGGCTCTTTTACCAGACTGCACAGGGTGATGCTTTTCAGCTGTGGGTAATCGCATCTTTGATATGATTTAGAAGAAACCTGCCATCGGATGCAATACCCTACTCATTTCGAAGAGTGGCAAGGGGTCTTTTATGTGCAATGTCCCATAGAAAGGACAGCACCCACCCGGCATTTGATGACCCTGTCGGGGGCACAGGGTGGCATATTGTATACTCCAAACAGACACTGAGAAAGTAGAGACAGTCGCTGTATAAGAACTGAAACAACAAGGACCACGGACGTATTTCACTTTTCGGCAAATATAAGTATGGAAGACGGCTATGGCTAACACCTTTTCAGTTCCTTATTTTCTTTTAGGTAGAAGCTACTTTGTAACAAAGTTGTGCCAACACGCAGTCCGAATATGTTGTGTAGTTCATCAAATAATTCATTAGGATATCTTTACTGACTTTTACCATTATCACTTTCAAAAGTGACATAATCGTCCCCATCCTCCCAAGCACTCAACCAAAGAAAAGGCATACTTTTAAATAAACGTGGGAGAACTGACTTACTTGAACTGCAGAACCGAATTGAAATCTCTCTTGCGAATCATGACGCTAACTTCGGTGAAGGGCTTTGGTACTGGATAGCAAAGTAAAGAAAACCGTTGAATGTCATGGTCTAGAAAGATATTCGCTTAGGTATAAATAGAACCAGTTAAACCAAACAATCACACACAAGCAATAGGCTAAAACTGCATAGTGATATTCGTGAATTTCTTTTTCAAATGATAGTCCATATATTCCTTAGGGAAGGTCTGATGGAAATGAAGAGTTCAGATGACCGTGGTTAATAAGCAAACGATCGATGCCTATTATTTCTTCTATCTTAATTTTTAAAAATAGACCTCAGGTCAACCACTTGATTTCAATATGAAACAAGGTACATAAAATATGAAGAATATTAGGTAGAATTAATTATCCAAAAATACAATTAACCATATGTGTTACACGTTAATATAAAATAATTTTATTGCATAGGACGTTAGAATCTCTCACCACTTTCTGCGGCGACCGACTTGGGCGGGGGTACCGGGGCGATAACCGTGGGGAAGATGGCCTCGGGCAGTTGGTTGTCCAACTGCAGGTGTTGGATCTTGGCGTGGAACTGCACCTGGTGGGGCGACGTGCGGTACTGCACCCACACGCCCGTCTGGAAGACGCGCTGCAGGGCCCCCTTGTGGGGCTTGAACATGGTCATCTTCTCCCCACCAAAGTCCACCTGGGTAAGGTTTATATGAGTGTCAAGTGTAATGTTGTTGTTTTTTTCAACAGATGGATCGGTTCATGAGTTATTGGCCATTGGGGGTATGTATCATCACTGGAATATACCGTAGCTACAGCCTCGGTCAAACATAGTTTCTAATTTAATTTTGTTAATAAATTGTGGACATTTCGCATGTTTACTTAGGGAATAGGAATCCCTGAGTTTGATAATACTTCATTTACAGTATGTAAAACGATGCCGTTAACGGCTGCTCAAACATTTCTGATGCTCTCATTGGTTACATAATTAAAAATTTGATGTTATCCATGATTTCAGAAAGGCACAGCGGAAAAGTGGTAGGCACTTACGTCCATTTTCTCTAACTGCTGGCGGGACTTGGGCTTACGGCCGACGATCAGCTCCGTCTGGTACTGCTGCCAGGCCGCCTCGATGGCTGTGCTCTGTTTGTTCTTCAACGCCTTGAATCGTTTCTTCTTCCCGATCTCCCACACTACACCCGAGCTGCAAGGTTTTAACACGTATACATTTGAGTGAAAGAAAAACTAAAGATTTCTTTATGTATCTAGAGGAAATTGATAACATGAACAAGTAATAAGACGTTCTTTCTCTCTTTTGATCTATTTCTATTCATTTGATACTTTGGGGATCGTAAGTGGTAACGTAAATAACTTATAACTTCACAAACAAGGGACACCAATTGAAAAAGTGTCATTTACTTTGATCTGTTTTTCAGGTAGATTGATATGACCAGTTTATTTACGCTTATCACTGATGAATCATTTTGACGGTAACTTAATACATAACTGAGAGCTATTCTCACCTCGTAATAGCCATGTAGGCGATTTCTCGACCCTGGAGGTTGTTGACCAGGGACAGACCCATGCCCTGGAGGGACAGGTTTATCTCCTGGTCCACTTGCTCTAACTCTCCAGCCTACAAGAACAACATTCTCAAACATATCAAGTGATACTTATGGGACACATTACAAAAATCATTGATGTGAGGAAGAATGAATATTTTAGAGGTCAGACTCATTATTTAAAATTGTAAAAATGCGACTGTTGTTAAATTGAAGATTTTAAAACAAATTTCATTTATTTTAAAATAATCTTTGCACTAAAAGCCTATACCTGCTGTGCCATTGTGGCCAGCGCCAAGTCTTCAGTGAAAAGCAGGATACGCTGCATGCCGTCCAGGAAGGAGACCCAGTAGATCTTTGTGTCCGAGTTGTAGAAGAACTCGCCGATACCATCCTGAAAACGGACGAATTAGATGAAAAAGAGCAATCAGTTTTAACTAGATCAAAAGCGCCATTGATTTAATTGATCAAGTTATAAGTGCTGTAGGCACTTAGGGGCCGGTGTATCCCAAGATCTAATGGAGAGGGCTTAGGCCTAGATATTGAGATATTAATGATTCAGATATTTTGATGGTAGGTCTGGAAAAATGACACTATAGTGACAATTTCACAAATTATTTGATCTTTGAATTATTTAAATCTTAAATCTGTGACACTGACAGCACCGGAGAACTTATTGATAGTGTGACGCCTATGTTTTAACATTGAATGGGAATGATTCAGACACTGACAGTGACTTAGGCCTAGACATATTAAAGTTCAGATTGAATATTTTGATGGTAGGTAAGAAAAAATGACACTATAGTGACAATTTCACAAATAATTTATTTTTTGAATCATTTTGAACAGCCAGCCTCTAGTCTAGGCCTAAGACTGCACCAACTGTAAAATATTCTTTCAAGCGTTTCCAGGCCTAAAATGATCTAACCATATGACATCTAGGACCCTGAGATATAGAAGAACATAGATATATACATGGATTCCATTTTGGTAGGGGTAATAAGGCCTAAAATAATTTTTGTCTGAAACCAGGCCGAGTGAAAATGCATGAACGCCACTGTCACTGAGTCTGAGACATAAGCCTAACCAAATGACAGAATCTAGGCCGAATTCAACTGCTGGAAAACAATATGAACTCACCTTTAACGCCTGGAGTCCTCAATGCGTTTCAATGCGTATATCCTCCACAATTGATGCGTTTAATGTCATCCTGGTTTTCTGATTCCAAAGTATCGATGCAGGCATGCGGGGAGAGAACCCGGCGAAGGGTTGACGCCATGTTTACGGTCTGACAGCAGTGACAGTGCCTCCACGTGTCCGATTGATCCAATGTTTTGCCTTCGATACGAACGCATAGTTCCCGCATGAGTTTTCAATGCGTTGTATGCGTTTAAGGGTGTCCATTCGTCCAAAATATATATATTGAAAGCATCAGATACCGCTGTAATCCAGGCGGAGAAGGCGCAGCCCCCAGTAACAACCAACCGTCCCCGCCGCCTGCCTCGAGCGGTCTGACAGTGACAGTGCCTCCATGTGTCCGATCGATCCAATGTTTTCCCTTCGATACGAACGCATGGTTCCCGCATGAATTGTCAATGCGTTGTATGCGTTTAAGGGATTCCAGACTCCAAAATATATATATTGAAAGCATCAGATACCGCGGTAATCCAGGCTAGAAAGAGAGAGTCTTCCCCGCAAAGGTCCGCTCGGGACGACTGCGCCCGGCGGTCTGACAGTGTGAGGCGGCCGGGCGGAGGCCGAAGGATTACAAAAAAAAAATAGCGCGATGCATTTACGCGTTTAGACGCGTTATTTCGCAATCGTTTCATTTCTGGATCTTGACTTGATCATCTATGTATCCAAATCTACCTCTGTATATATATTTGACCCGAAACAATGACCGATTTCATGGTGAAATAGGCATGCAAATTTGATGAATATTCATAGATTGACCCAGATCCCTTCCTCCCTGATTGAAAGCGGGTCACGGAGAATGCCGAAGATACCCGAGTACCGCCGATGTAACCGACTTTTATTTTGCGTTAATATGTCTAATTTGGCGCAATTTGGACGAGTTTAACTATTCCTGCTTGTTCTATAGATGCCAATTGATATTAATATAAGCCCAAATAAGCCCAAATGCTTGGATTTAAGCCCAGAATCGATCGCCAAAATATGGTAAGAAAAACGCTATGCGCTCCGGGGGGTCCTTTCAACAAAGTGACTCTAAGTACTCTTCACCCAAGTCTATGTCCTAAAGGGCGGCGAGCGCGCCAGATTCAAAAGACCAGAACCGACTCGAACGTCTAACTGGCTCACCGGCCCTAATAAAGTTAATCTACTGATTACAAAAGGACCATAAAACAGGGTTGGATGGGGAAAAACATGACAGGCGTTGCGACATAAAAGGTCTATTTTCCTTTGAAACTGTAAACGACCTAAAATTCTCAATACATGTGATATCAAAGTGTGAGATTTTCTATTAGGAGCTATAGTTCCCTCTTTGCTTGAGTTACTCCCATTCTCATAACATTAGTGAAGCTTAATGGTAAGTAAGCTATGAAAAATGTTGGATGTATTCTAGTATGTTGCAAAACTGTAATCATATCATACATCCCAGTCACGGTATGAGATGTTCTCGCAAAAAACAATAAATAAAGTCTGGAGAAAAATACAATCTGAAAACGTGTGGAGAATGGACGCCATCCAATCTAACCTCACCTTGACCAGGTCGTCCTTGCGCTCCTTCTGCTCGCCGCTGCTCCAGAGCAGCTCCCGCTTACCGATGGCGTCCTGCCACGTGTACAGGACCCGCTCTCCCGGCTGGAGTTTGTGTAGGCTGTCCTTGGGCACGTCCCTGAAATCAGACGACGGAACCCCATTAATCCCATGTCAGGAGGCCCATTCAATAACAGTTTACTGGGTTTACAACCAACAGGGTATGGTATGCACAAAAATCAACAAGACAAGGTATATGGTCACATAAAATAGTAAAGAAAATAATGGGGACGGTATACGAACAAAGTTACAGTGTTTGTATCATTATAGTTACAACGAATGCAATTTCTTTTCCCTGAACTAAAAAGGTGTATCAATATCTTGAAAAGTCTTTTTTCATTACTTGAATATTTACTGATACTGGTATACTGAGAATGATACTTCGTGTTAGTTGCTTTCCCACTCCATGCGCCCAAATGCATTTGCTATCATTTTAGTTTTGATAATGTCTGATTCCAAGTAATAGTTAAAGATATATACAGTCGCAATTACCTATACATCCCTTAAATTGTTTTCAAAGCCAATTCTCTCATCATGGGAGAATTTTGAAGGAAATGGCTGGGATGAAAATGAACAGGTGTACAAAAAGTCCTATTCATATTGCAGTTAGCTATAGACAATGCATATTTCAATCATTTGCCGGATTATTTCAAATTCGTAATGCAGGTTCGATGTTATACACTCCGTACAAATTGACACGTTTACACACCTATATAACTGCCATTACTAGTTAGCTAAGGATGCGAGTTTGCAACTTCAGGATTCAATTTTTCCCATATAAACTGCTAATCTAATGTTAGTATAATAATTTTGCATTTGGCAAAATATCACTATGATATGTCATCCACTACAGAAACAAAAATAATGGATTCGAAAATATCCGGAAAATCAGCATTAAAAAGTTTCTTCTCATGTCAAAATCTGACAAAGGAAAAAAGTTCTTCCATAATCAAAATGTATGGTTTTGGCAATATGAAATGAAATATATAACTGAAAGTTAAATTGGCTTGACAGATAAAAGCGATTATATTCAGGCAATAGCCATGCAAACCAACGATGGTTCACGGGAGAGAATCGCAGCTCTTTCCAGATAAACCATCCTGAAATTTTACTCTGTCCCTCTGACCTCATTCCTGGCTTCTTGTTAAAGAGTTTAGAAGCCTGAAGGGATGGTTCACTCATGGGCTGTGGACTGGAAAATCATACCATCCCTTAAATGTGAATCGAAACATGTGCATAAAATACATAAAAGTTGTTGTCCATGTACTTTGAAATCCAATGTGCTAAAACAAATTCTGTGGAATGAGCATTTAAGTACTGTAAAAGTTATACTATTGACATTTGATAACGTCAGCAAAGCATACATTGGAATTCGGAAATTCTTGTATACTACGTTAGAAAAAACTATATCTGTCTTGATCTGAAAATAAGTTCATATTAGATGGAACATATAATAAAACAGTGACATATGAAGTGTAAAGACAAGAATCTCACTAACATAAATAAATAGGAAGGTGTGAACAAAACCTTAAACAATTTTGGGTCAAGTTAACCTGACAACTGTAACATTAAATCGTATGTCCAGATCAAACCTTGAGAAAAGTAGGATCAGAACAGACGAGCAAAGGAGATGCCGGATATCAAACCTTCTCAAAATAAAATTCTGAAGGTTATCAAGTTTATCAGAAATCTTATCTCGTGCGCCAGCAATCTTATCCTTGATGTCATCACTTTCCCCGTCCAAGCTAACGAAATCTTTGGGGCTGCAAAATGCAACTGCCAGTCTAAATATCATCTCTAACCTTCAACCATCGCGTCTTATCTAACATGTTTTTTTTCTTGTATACCAGTGTTTAACAAGTTCAATTTTCTCGTAATGTGTCGAAGGACTTTGAATCAGTATCAGATATATCTACATTTGTGTAGAGTTGTAAATTTCTCGATACTAACTAAAATGTAGGCAAATATAAGTATTTCTAACGATAGGATTTAGACAAGGGTAGTTTTTACCATACCAAAAAGAGACCCATACATATAGCCATTCTATAATCACGAGTAAAAAACGTCCTCTTGTATGTTGATTATGATGACGATATGTTGGAATTTAAGATTGACTCGGCAACTTTTCAGCTATACTGAGACCAACTGATATTTTTGCATTATACAAAGTACTGATGACTGAATCTATTGGGGGTGAGAACGACAGCAAGGAAAGAAGACTTATGGAATCGATCCTAGGTCCCCCCTGTAGAAGTCCCTCATGCTGTCCACTGTAACCCCCCGCCCCCACCCCCGGGCCCTGTTGTATGATAAGTAATCCAATGGGTGTACAGTCAAGTGTTGTATAATAAATCTAGCAGTGAATTTAACATACGACCATCTGACAGTGACCTTCAGAAGGCTTAATAGGTGGAAATGAGGCAGCGGTATGCACCTAGGGAAATGACTGCCAGGAGTCACTACTTCAAAGGATACCAGGTACCTATCAGGCGTCGCCTATGCCAGGTACTCTACCATAGCCAACAAGTGGAACTTAGTGACCTTATTCCTAGGAGATATATTATGATCATGTTTTATTTGAGAGTTTAGCAGTGGCCTTACCTCTGCATGTACTCGATGACGGCGGCCTGTGTGTAGTTGACGAGCAGGGCTGAGGCCATGCCGTCACTGTACTGCTGGAACTTGATGAAGATGGCCGACTCCATCACCTGTACCTCCACATTGACACCTCCATACTGAAAACATATAGATTTTGTTCGCTATAAGGCCATTTAAACATATATTTCAATATTATTCTCCATGTAACGGACGTTTTGATAGATAATTCTTGTATGCAAACTTTGGAGGTCATACACCCAATGACAATTGTGAAATATTCTAGAAATGTCGGGAAAATGTAAGAGTATAAGTAAGAATAATCTTATGAAACGTGTGTACCTCATGGTCGACAGGTAGGAGCGTGGTGTGCGCCTCCGTGAAGTAGAAGGGCATCGTCTCTAACCCTTTGTCCTTAACTTTAACCCTCATCTGCATCTTCTTACTGGTCTGAACGGGCCAGAAGGGCACGCACTCGCCGGGAGGCACGTCACACGAGTAGGCCTCGGGCACCGTCTCATGGCACGAGATGGTGAACTGGACCGACAAAGAGAATGACGTTATTGTACAGCGGGTGTTTCATTAGCCAACCAGGCAATTTGCCTAATTAAATGAGTACTTTGTTGTAACTATTGACAAAATTCTAACGCCATCGAAGTTGAGACATATACTCACTTTACAGTATTAGCTAGAGTAGAACATATACTATGCATCTTCTGGACAGTATCTTTTCAGAAGGTTAGTTATGGGACTAAAATACGTTTAATTTTAAAATCAAACTTATCTTTATATAAAGTCTTAATACTCACCGGCGCCTCATTGACAAGCATAAAGTACGGGGTGAACATAACTATCTTCGTCAGGCCTGAGCTGGATAGGGTGATCTTTACACCCACCTGAAAAGAATTTATGTTATCAAAATTAATTTGACATGTAAGTAACAGAAGAACTTATTCGATCTAGTTTACTACGATTCATCACAAGATTTTTGCTTGTAACTACACATAAAATCAACATGAAGTAAGAGTTATTTTACACATAGACAATACCCTTAAATCAAAAAATGATACAAACCTCGTAGTTATAGCCTTTGAATTTACAGGAAACAGTTCCTGCGCTGCCGACGGTATCAAGTGAGAACTTGTCTGACCACTCGGATTCTCCAACCTTCAGTGATGCCTACAGTGTAAGAAGAGCAGTGACAATAGTTTATGTTTATGGTATGATTATCAGGTTCCTTACAAACTACTGTAGACTCGTCGATATTTGTTATACAATGATATTTTCATCATACGAATATTTAAGTGACACCGATAGCAATAAGAAAGAAAGTATATATAGGTCTTGTTTATTGAACATGAAGATGAATTAATCAATATCAATGCAAATAATTCAGAGAAAACATGCATTATTGAAAATGTAGCAATAATTGTAGAATATATCTTGAATTAACTCTTAAAATTCCTGGAACTTGAAAGCTCGACGATGAAGAAGAAAATCAAGCACAAGGCTATCACTTTTACATGGACAAAGTACTTTGCAGACGGCAGGCAAACCCAGGATTGGAGGATAGAATTGAAGTAACGAATAGGATTATGAACTAGGAAGCGCACTTTAAAATAATTCAGGGCCACATAGAAGATGCTGTATCCATAGACCAACGATAGGGGCTACATTATGATTCTCTAGATTAAATTTGGGTATAGACGTATTAGATTAAGTTAACTGAATGTTCATGGAAAGTTATGTAGCATATGAACGTTTGTTAGATTACATTACATTGAGGATTATCTAACCTAATCTACAGTCCATGTGTGAAATGTTATCCCATGTTATAGTAAGTGTCGTTGTTTGTTCAAATATAAAGAATTTTCCCGAATATTCACCTACATTATATATTTGAATAAGTTTTAAGAAATATGTATTTGCTACAATAAAATATAACGAAATAAGCATTGTGTTACTATGACCATAGAATCGTACGTAGCTCACTACTGTTCACTATGATATGATGTATGCAAACATATAAAACCAAAACAATCTAAGGCAGTCAAAGTTTTTTTCGCTTGTGTAACCGCTACACGTTGGCATAACTTGTGTAAAATAAAATATTCATTATATTCTTTAACACACATAAATACATGTAGGTGACAATAAAAAAGTACATCCTGCCAGAGCAGGTATTGATTCTCATACCATGCATCATGCAACATGAAAAAAAGCTGTTTCACCAAGCACCAAAGCGGCTACAATGACATCTCTAAGCCAAGCAAGGTTACACGGTGTTAAGACTGCGGTCATCGGACAGGTGTGCCACAGAGTACCTCCGACGTACAGAAGCAGAGCAGGTGGCGTATTAGTAGACCAACTTACTTTCATCGTCTTCTTCTTTGGTGCTTTACTTTTAGATTTTTTCTTAGGACTAGGTGGGGACTGAGGGGGTTTGCTTTTTCTACCAAGAGTTCCCTTTTTGGGGATCTCGGGTTCGGCCTCAGCCTCCTCCTTTAACAGACCGAGTGAGAAAAGAAGGAAACAGGGAAAACAAAGAGTCAGTATCGGATGGAAAGCGATAAATTAAAAAGTCCTGTGAGGAGTGATGAACCTAAAACCTGTGAACATTGATAAACGACATTTACAATTTCTTTTTCACTTTTGGCCATACACTTTGATGTCATGTATCTGTGTTCACGAATTTGTAATTTCAAAAAAATGAGACGGATCTCAAGATGTATTGGGAAACTAGAATCAATTGTGATACATCTATGGATCCTCGATTTACGAATGGAATATTCCAATATTATATCAGCGGAAATAAAGAAACAAAGTCCTAGTAACAAGAGTATAATAATGAAGAATCAACAACAAGGTGAAAACGAAGTAGACTCTAAACCTAACCATCCTTCCCACTTATGTAATCAAAATACATATTGTATGTTCAAACTGATTCCAAATGCATCCACTTTTACTTGTTTATAAATTCTCGTGTGAAGGAAAGAATTGTAGATATAAACTTGTAAATGTCGATGTGTATGTATAAGTATCGGAGTAGAACTGTATAGTCCGAATAAAACCGGTTATTGGCGTAGACCAAGCTTACATCGGGCAGAAATCGGTCCCGGTTGGACCCTTCCTCAGCAGACTAGGAGCAAACCATCTACATAGTCAGTACAAGCTGTGAAGCTTAAGCCTAGGCTTAGTGACGGAAGTAGAAATGGTACTGTGGCACTCGTGAAGTAAAATATTTAGATATTTGTTTCAGAAAGAAGCTGTAAAGGTGACAATAACAAATCTAAGTGTTATCAGTTCACCAATTTACATAAAAACATCAAAGAATCATGTATAATAATTTCATGTCAAAGACCTTTTTGCATCTTAGACTTTGTTATAGACCTTCTTTAATTACATAGTTTACGTAGTTTAACTTCCTCGTCTGAGGTAAAGCCATGTGATGTTCCAGAGGCACTATGTTGAACCAGCGCTCCCATTCTAGCGGTGAACCCGATCATAAACAAAGGCTTACCTTCTTTTTGCCCAAGAATGACTTGGACTTGAAGGAGAAGAGAACAATGCCCTTCTCATCGGTGTCATGCTGCACTGTGAAGTCATCTCCTGCCTGAAACCGTTTAAAGCATAGCATGTTAACGAGCATTCGTCTCAGATATATATACAAACTGTATATGAAGGTATTCCTACACATAGCTCGATACTTTAGATATACGTTGACGTATCAAGATGCATCCGGGATTATAAGAATCCCTCCAAACGTATATTATTCACATCAGTAGTAGTCGATGTATAAAAGTAGAAAGGAAATAACTACTTTATTTTCTTGACTGATGTGACATCAAAAGTAAGTCATTCAGAGTGTTACACGCCTCAGTTCAAACCATAACCTTATAGGTGAGACCAAAGAGCGACTACAGATGCTTAAGTTGTTTTTAAATTGTTAAATATATACATGTTAAATGTTTTACAACATTTAGTCACAACTCCGAACAAAGTTGTCAAAAATTGATATAGCATTAGTCGTATCAATTAAGGGTTATTTTCAAAACCAACCCAACTCAATATTACAGTACACCAAGAAATAAACAATGAAGGGTATTTCATAGAATCTGTAATAAACAAATTTAGGACAACAACAATAGCTAGTTTAGAACAACTACATCTTTCTTTCTTTCCCCATCATGAGACTTTTAAGTCGGCATTGTCTTCTGGAATTGGTTTTTACAAATGTCTGAAGATCTAAAATCCTGATTTCCGTATACAACATTTTCAAGTTGTATTTGCTGTCATTATAAAATTATGCATTCCAAAATTTATGTAACATAATGAAAATGGGAAAAATGATGTAGAAAGAGACTTTCATGATGACATGGATCTTCAATTCTATTAACTCAAAGAGCAAAAGCAAAGAATATAAATTGTGATTAAGTATTAATAGTTTCATGTTATCCTAAATCATGAATATTTATATAAATCATATACCAATATATTTAATATGTTAGCATGCATAACCCAATAGTTACTTATTAGATGGCTAGTTTATCAACTAGGCCACTTTTACCATTACCGTATCGGATAAGATTCTTACTTGACCATCGTATATCTCATTTATCTGAATTATAGCTGCATTGTTATTTCGGGAAGGGAACATGTAGGTCGTGACGCGAGAAAAAGGAAAGGGGATGGGAAAATACAAAAATTGTTCAAAAGATCTCCACCAAAAATGACACCTAAAACAAAGAAAGTCCGCTTTGACATAACTGCCTCCAACAACAATGGTTTTAAAAGGATATTGACGTGGATTAAAAGTATTGATTATTTAAACAAGTTTTCGCTTCTGACTACCTCACTATCCTTTGGACTGTCCCTCTATTGTGAGTATGAAGAAAATGAAACTCTGGTTCTTTAACATGTAAATCTAATTACAACGCTGAGACAATGGACCTAAATAGCATTACTTTCATACATTGTAGTTAATTTGCCTTATTGACTTTAAAGAAAAAGTTGTAATTTTAACTTACAATACAATACATTGAAATGGTGAGTACGTGGCTAGTGAAAAAAACCCACAATATATTATAAAGAAACAGCATACATGTATTATGAAAACTTACATCTATAAACAATTGTCTTATCCACAAATGTTGCTTTGAAATTAGTTTTTTCAGGCACAGTCATTCCACTCTGAACATTGTAAAACAGATCCTTTTGATCCCACAACAAACCTTGTAGATGAGCGGGCGTGCAGTCTTGTTGATCATCCAGTAGGGACAGTAGAGTGACAACTGCTGGTAACCTCGGTCGTCGGACGTGTGCAAGCCGAGATCCTGTAATAATGAACATAATCTTTTAAGTGTTACTGCGACGCCAAACATGTAAGGTATCTATCCTGAATCATGCAGATGTCTCGACTAATCTGTACCAACATTTTAACAACAAATCATCACTGCTACTCATTATAGATCTTGGTTCACGTACGTTTCATTACCTATATCTCTGTCCTTAATAACATTCTTCTTTATTCTGCTCTAGGATAAAAAAATACAAATATGATAACTTATAAAATATGGCAAAACCTACCATAGTCTGCTTGTTTGATCCTTCAAAGGTCTCAAAGGTCCATACGGCCAGTGGTTCCTGCTTCTCTTCGATCGTGTGTTTGGCTATCCATTCCTTGTCTTGGTATTTCGGGATCTAACACACCAAAAATACAGAAATACATCAATGAGGAGAACGTGGCCGCCTTTGTAACAAGATCGATGAAAACGGGGTATTAGCTTGTAACCCCTGTAGTGTTTTGAGGATGTGAAGCTATTGCTCTTACCTTCACTTCTATGGTAGTAGTCCCGAAGCGGGCATTGACCAAGGGGGAAGACGCGCCGCCCTCCACTGTCACACTCTCTACAGAACCCTGGAAAAAGACAGTGTGTCAGCGATTTCCACTTGCTAATCTAAATGACACTGACAAGAAACTTAGCTGTGAGAAAACACTATGACTACGCCAGTATTTCAATTCATAAATCCACTACCACAAAAGCATAGCGTATAGAATCAGAACACATGAGGCACGGGATCCTCTCTGAGCTGATATCCAACCCATTAAATATTTAAGTAGTTTTTAAAGTGTTCTGTTAACTGCTCAGTTTAAATGAGATGTTGGTCTTTTGGCGGTACTTCAGGCCCTTACCTCCATGGTGTAGGAGACGGGCATGGGCAGCAGGTTGCGGAACACGGCGCACGGGTACAGGTGTAGCACGTACGTCTGGGCCGTCGTCTCGCCCGTGTTCTCAAACAGGATGTTCTCCACCTCGGTCTTCACCTACAAGTCAATACACGGATGCGACTTATTATTGAAGTGTGAGATATCGACATAAAGATGTGAAAACAATCTAACATATAGAGGACATATCTAGCTTGATATCTAATTCCATCATCAAATGAACCTATACACACACAGCTTTTATTATTCAATTTGTACACGGATTGTATGCGTTACGCCAGGGAAAGTCTATCTACCGTACTACAGGCGCTTAAGGTTTACAAACTCCAAGTTTATAACATTTCTACCTCATTCCTTGCATAAACTTGCATTTTACTTGGCCTCAAATCCTTAGCCAGAAAAAATAAGGAAAAGTTCATCTATAAATAAGACCGACTTGTTGCAGTACGTACGTTGAAGTAGAATGGCAGCTTGGAGGAATCGTTGGATTCACAACAGATGACACTGTTCCCACTTCCCTCCTTTAGGTCCCTCCACATCAGAGGCACTTTGGATTCTCCGTAACTGCAAAATGATTTTAACATGGAAAATAAACTGTTTCTTCTTTCTACACCAGTAAATTATTGACATACGATTACAGAAGAGCGTGATATTTCATTTTTTCTTAAAGATAAACTATCGGTTCATTAAGATCAAAGAAATATGTCGTAAACTAGGAGAAACTCCAAGAGAAGACTTACTCAGAGTGCATGACTTTGAAGTAGAGCTCGTAGGGCGCAGCGTACACGGCCTCTAGGGGCACGTTGAGCGTGCCCTCTGGTGTCATCTCACCGCATCGACCCTTACAGTCGTCACCCAACTTGTAGTACACCTCGATACCGTGCGTCAAATGGTTATGGACCTAGGAAACAGAATTCGGGAATTCAATAATTCAGTAATATAAATATCAATGTAGTGGATTTCCATTTGCTCAAGTGTTTTGCAGATTTTTTTTTTAGGCGTTTATTACAATAATCTTCGGGGTTGCCCTCGGTTTTCAGATAATTACATGAAATGGTGAGTATATAATTATGAAAATTAGGTATTCTGCAACACACTCAAAATCTACCAGTCTCTGCGTTCATTAAACACAATCAGATGAAATACAAATATACAGTACTATACAGAACCTGTAAAAAATCTTGATAGGTCTGATAGCTAACCACTACACATAAATTAGTAAATGGGAATAGATTTTGGTGTACACAAAGCATAGAAAAAGAAGAGCTCGTACCTGTAGCATTGACCTGAGGGTAATCTCCTTGCAGCCGATCTTGGCCTGGGTGTCCGCCACGAGGGTCCACGTGTCGCCAGGGTAGGACCTCTGGTTGATGGAGAAGGCGCGGCGCTCAGCCCGAACGATCGACAGCTCTCGTGTGGCACCAAACTCTTCAAGCTACAATAGGTATACAAGAAACTCAAATGGTAGTTTTTTTTAAAAAACAAAACAAAACATAAACTAGACCGCTACATTCAACATCAACAATTTTGAAAAGTGCGGACTGAATCAAATTTCGTTCTGGGAAATTTGACAAAAACAAATCCATGTTCATCACACTTATTGTGCATTGGACTTTTCATTATTAAAAGATTCCTTTTACTAATTTTCTTGATTGAAGAACATGATTGGGTAATTATGAAGACAAATATGGAGGTTGGTTAAAAAAAAAAGCACATGTATTACTATTTACATAAAACTCCCTATTGCTAGATGTTGATGTCCAGTTGTGCGTATCGTTATTCCCAAGAAGTTATTGGTAGTGTTACTTACTATGAGGACGATTGACCTGCGCTGGTCCGTCTGGGTAGTGCGTATAATGGACCTCTCTACCGTCTTCTCCGTCTGTTTGTCGTACAGAGGGAGGCGGTCCTCGGGCATCAGACCCACGTGGTTGTTGGCGGCTTGGGCTGGGATCTGTTATGGATAGAGCCAAAGTAAATACAAGTAAACAGTGACGGTTGTCTGGGAGTTGATTCCTCCCATAAGACTGAACGGAAAGAATGAAATTCTATTCGGCCATAGCATGTTCTTTCCTTCATCCCATCATCCCCTCCCAATAAGCCCATCCCAGTTTACACAAACGATTCAGTTTACCATGAAATATTCTCAAAATTGTTTCCATGCTTGTTGATACAAAATTGACCAAAACAATTTGGTTGACAAATTGTTCCTAAAATTTCTCAAATGCAACCTTATATTTTGGACTTTTCTCCATAAGAACCAATGGTAAAGCCTGTCAGCCCAAACTGTAATGTCCAACCCTATTTTGCACTGAAAGACAGCATTTTGAATGGCTGACAAACATACAAATCTGTCAGTTGGTAACATTTAAGAAATCATGTTAAATCAGTCCTTGGGGATATAGAAAATTGTAAATCTTAATTATTTCAGTAACCCAACTCTGGGATATACCCAATGTGGGATGGGCTTATTCCCAGGGTTTATCCTAGAGCATCCAATAGAAGTATTAAGCAACTGCATGAACTTACCTTGAAGGTGTCGTCCAGTTTGACGGTTATCACCAGCCCGCTGTCATTTTGTACCAGGTAAGGAGCCACCACTTCTCCGGGTTTCTCGGTGATTTCCACCAGGTTATAGGCATCACCAAATGCCTGTGAAAAAAGGAAGCATCCATGTAATAATGCATATTGGATCAGTGAGTAGCTGACATATCTGTAAAATTAGATGATTTTTAGACTTTTTCTGAAATTACTACTTCTAATGGACTTAACGATATTTTTTTAACAGTTTTATTTATCCTGGCGGAGGATTGCATTTCTCCAGTATTCCTCCCCTACCAGCCACAACTTATCTATTACATCAAATTTAATAGGTCTACAATTATGGTATCCCATTCTCCAAATTATTTGTACAATCTATGTAACAGGCGGATTTCAGCTACCTTTCCCAGATTGTTGAGGACGTCCAGACAGGTCTTGGAGATAGTGGTCTGAAGAACGTCAGTAGATTTAATATTGACGGACATTTTCGGCGGTGGTAGCGTGACGGCGTCCATTTCCTCGTCCTCCAGCGAGAAGAGCTCATTCTGAACCACCTAGTAACGCAAAGCAAAATCAGATTTGGTCACAAATATTTCTTCTTTTTTTACTTTGACGTTTGTATCGGAGCCAATATAGCTATTTATCATATTCGGCTTCGTGTAGTATGGAATGTAAATCATTGGAAGTGATGTCAAATTAACACAAATGTAGCATGGACCCCAAAAAACGGGATAACCAAGAAAATGTAACCACTTTAAAAAGGAACACATTGTCCTATTTTCTACCAGGTGACCATAAGATCATCTACTAGCTAATGTTAAAAATACCCAAAGTTCTCCCACCTCCAGGTTGAGTTCCCAGGGGCGGTAGCCCTTCTTCTCGTGGTCCTCCACGGGTTCGACGAGCGGTTCCCACACGGCCAGCCTCTCGTTGTAGTAGGCCACCTCCATGCTCAGGTCACTCGTCACGTACAGCTGGTAGGGGGATCAAGACAGACTGGGTCAGATTATAGGAATCATGGTGAGATTAGAAATTACCCACTGTAGTTAAGATAACGGGATGAC
This sequence comes from Lepidonotus clava, assembly GCA_936440205.1. Taxonomy (NCBI): domain Eukaryota; kingdom Metazoa; phylum Annelida; class Polychaeta; order Phyllodocida; family Polynoidae; genus Lepidonotus; species Lepidonotus clava. The sequence goes on from OW387134.1 coordinate 22,840,369, forward strand.
TTGAATTAATTGTGCGCTGATATTACGAATTAGAATTTAAGAATTATCTATAAATGATATTTTGAAATCAGTTAATAATCAGTAGAAAGATGCATACCCTTCGCGAAGCTAATATGGTAATATAAGGCTTATAAACGTAAGACATTTGTACTTGTAGCAATGGCAGGAGCCCGCTGTACTATATCTCATTTTAGCGGATATAATTATTATTCAAGATGGTCTAATGTTTGTCTGAGGTCATGTTGATATACATCAAATACTGACCAGACACTTTCTGAGAGCATAATGCACATATCCATATACTTAGAATTTTCCTGATTCTTTTTGAATATTTTTAACAAAGAGTTATGAAGTGAGGTTCCTTTCCAACTCTGTTGAAACATCAAATAGGCACAGGCAGCCGATTATATACAGGCACATACTGACAGCTATTAAGAGGGGGGTTGTGTGTTACCTTTGAGCTCCAGTCGCGAACCTCAGCCCTAAATGTCATTTCGGTGATGAGGAGTGGCACGGTACGTTTTCCTACACCACCCTCCAGCTTGACCGTGATGTGGTTTACTGTCAGCATCAGCTGAAACAAGCATGGCCTTATCTGTGTAATGTCGCTCATGGCACACTGATGGACTGGTCTACATCCAATTACTGACGGCGAATCAAATCATGAACCCGAAAGGACATCATAATTGTTTATATCAATATAAGTTTATAACATATTTTCTATTGGAATATAACCCTAGCATTTTTTGTTATCATTATGTTTTTGTCGGATTTTTAGTTTCATCTATTTTTTTTATTTTTTTTCTTACATCGAATGGAACCTATGAGTATATTCACCTGTTCGCCCCTTGACTCTACGACTTCTTCTTCCAACATGTCGAGTGCCCTTTGTTCAGCGTCCTCTCCCGCTGGTTAAGAGAAGCAATACATCATGGTCAGTGATTGTAAGCGTAGATGTATGCAACCAAATAGTTCTAAAAGGTTAGCCATCATGTTTTAAGAAACCTGAGGAGACATAAAGATTACACTAACCGGTAGATGTAACTGAGTGGGTTGTTTACGGCAATTTGACAAGGAATGTCGTATCAGGATATTCCGATAATGATTCGAATAATGAAAAGAGCCCATATAAAGCGATGAAGGACCTTTGCACGTTGTGGAATGCAAATAATTGGGTATCATTGTACTTGAAGTTACCAGCAAACAAGTTACCGGCCTGTTCACTATTTAGTCATATTGGTGCAGCAAGCCGCAAAGGTCCAAGGATCACGTCATTCAAAAAGGTCATAATAATAGTAAAAACTAACCAAAAACATAATACCAACCATTGTAATAGTAAATTCTAGATGAGCGTAAACGTACGATAGACATAATTCTAGAGGACAAAGTAACTAGTCACTATAAAGATTAAAAAGAAAATATGATGACGGAAATTAAATCTACGCTTTCTACTCTACATCTTTATTTTGATTATAGTGTTGACGTTTGATTTTTGCTGCTTTCATCGTCGGAATCCTTATGATTTATTCATTACGGAGAAATTTCAGTTATTCATTGTCTGGATAAAACAAAGAGAAAACACAAGTATATAGAGCTAATATAAAGCCAAATGTCCATGCCAGATGCAGATCACGCTGACATCTAATACTCACCCTCCTCTGCTAAGTCTAACATAAGGACGGACACACGGGGCGTATCAACATTAATGTCATCAGTTGGTCGTAACGCGTTTAGTTATGCGGCTTTGTATGCTAACCTTTTTAGATTTTGTTTAAAGTCTAAAGCATCACACGTTGTTCACATTTGTTGTTTGAGCTTTTCGTTGCATTTGTCAAGAACTCCAAAACGATGTTTCAAAGTGAATCTTTTCGGATTTCTTTTTACTTTGGAAGCCTGTGTGCACAGCATAAAGCGGACGCCAAGCATGATTTCAGCATTATTTCTTTTAGACAGGTTCTCTGACATGTGTCCTAAAGAAAGCGAGGGACATTAATTCTTTGAAACTGTCTATACTTTCTATGTGTTTGGAAATGTGTGTTAGTGGATGGGGAGAGAAAATCAGTACACATGAAAGAATCTCCGTGGCAGCATAGTCTAAAACTAACCAATAGAAGTTTGAGTGCTCTCTTAAACGTTTTGTAGAAAATAATTGTATATTCTGAGTATTCGTGGGATAGGAAAGACTGTCCTTGTGTACGTGTATACAGCTTATTCAGGAAAATTAGTTGATTATCTAAGTATATCACAGACAACGATCATGGAAGACACTGTTAATCAATCCATGGAATCACTAGGGCGCTATGTCTACTCCTTAACATCAAGGTGGTTCACGATATGTACATTTATGTAAATATAATCACCAATACAAAATCAACAATTAGGTTCCATCCAGCATAATATCGTGATGGTTAATTGTGATGATCCAGAAACTAGATTTTGTTTGATTAGCAATAGATATCAAATTGATGCAAAGAAATATACATTGTTTGAAGTGCGTGCAATCGTGTACATGTGGCACCTAAACAGTTTTTCGCATCTTTTACCAAAACGTATGTGAATCAATGCCTTTAGCATTTTCTTGAAGCATAACTTGCTGAATGAAACAAACAACTATATACCTGTTCGACGATCTGGAAGGGCTATCAAAATATAAAATTGCAACTCCTTTGGTTATTCTATGTTGATAAAGGTTTGTGAACTGGTTATGTTTGGGGCAATGAGGTGTAATGAATAATGAAATAATAAGAACTCAACCAATCCATTGAATAGATTACAATATACATATTTGCTTCAAAAATTATTCTACTTGTAAACTGATAATAGTCATGATGAACCGGAGGAATTAAATATAGTGCTGGCACTATTTTGATATTCATAAAAAAAATATTCAAGAAAAGACTCGTTCGGATTAGCGTTGAACAGGGTACATGCACCGACAGGCTACTCCTCCAAACCACACAATTCCCCAATCAGGTCTATCTGTATACGGTTAACATCAAGTCAGGCAACATAGCACGGGTTAACCTCACTCTGAAATAGGTTACGTTGTAAATAGATAACTCAATCGGATGTAAATTTGTTTAATGGTAGAACACACCTTTTCGACCTGAGGAGGGGTTTCCCTACTAATTTTACGTTTCACAAAAGGTTTCAATGTTATGTAGCAGACTGTTATTATGGAGGGAAAGATGTGAGAAAATTTCTCCAGTCTTTTTTTACTTTATTCAGATTAAAATTGACAAAGAAAGAGGCTGAAAAAAATGCATTCCGCAATCAATGTTATGACCGTGTAACCTCTATCTCCATCTTTTACTTACTTTTCCGTTTCACAGGTCGACGAGTTGGCAACACTACCAAACCAATACATATCATGAATTGTCATCTCCAAGCATCAAATGAGATGGCTCCTTATGTTCAAATTACATTCATAACCCACAAGTTAACCTTAAAACTAGACACAGACTAATAATGATTTATACCCTAAACAAGAATAATTCAACGCAAGAAAAATATTTCAGTTTTCCCTTTTCTATTTTGAAAACAGTAAACACAGGAGAATGTATAAAATGTGATCTCCCCTAGTTAAGTACTCTCTGAAATGAATGAAACTTACCGAGTTTCAGGAACCAGAAATCACTCTCCTGGACCTTCTTGACGAGCCAGAGGTCGTCGGGGATCGGTTCTTTGGCTTCTGCACTGTCCTCTGCCTGGAGGACGGAGTGAGAAAAAAGTATTAAAAATTCTGAGTCAAAAAAGTCGGCTTAAAATTTCTAATATACTTAACACAATGCTTAACTTAGTTATGTGTAAAAGTAAAAGAAAGTATGTACATTGTTTTTACAATAGATATAGCAGGGTGTTGATTACAAATGTTTCTGACGAAATAAAGAAATTAATTAATGTCACTTAATTAGATACATATATTCTGTTTCAACAAACTGATAAAACATCAACATAAGCGTACAATATGTATCGGAGAATTGAGGGGTGCCAAGGATGCATACGAGAGTAGCACTGCGTGTGGCCAGCTGGATAATAGATTTTTGGAAAACATTCACTGCTATTCATTATGAGAGAAATAGTTCATATAATGTAAGACTGGAAGTTGAGATGTGTCAAATAATGTGTCCTTCACCGCCCAGTATGATGTGTCCGCCACTGAGCCAGTCAGATTGCACATTACAGTAACACCACCTCTCGTAAGCATCTATGGCTCCCCCCATATGGGTTTTGTTTAAAATAAGATAAAAGCAAAATAATGCACCAACATAACACCGTCCCATATGCACAAATACATCAACCATTAAAATAAAGATTAAAAGAAACATTTTCCTTAACACCTCTGAGTAATCCTGACAGTGTACCAATTTAAATATTTACAAGATATGTCTTTGAGATAAAGATGATCAGTTCAAAACGTGCATTTTTCAATCAAAGAAATGTATTTCAGAACCCTTTACCACATGAAACAGCAAATATGAGGAAAGAAAAGATACATAACAGAAAGAATGAGCTTAGACGGGTAAACACAGCCCGGTTTTGAAAAGTTGTACATAGTATAGGTTAACATTTAGTAGAACCGTTTGAGACTGAATAAATAAACCTTCTCATCTGCTTTCTCTTCCTGATCCTTTGGCAACGACATATTTAAGCAAAGTGTGAATACAGTGCTCTCAGGCAGTAAGTGATGGCATAATATAGTGTGTGTGATTTACTATCTAAGAAATATGAAAATAATCTAATTGAATTATGTTCTTATCTAATAAGGGATCTATCATAAATTGTGAAAACAATCATTTGAAAATGTGCCCCACGTAGGAACTTATCACGTAGAATTAGGTGCATGTGGTGCTAAATCAATACATAGTCAACATAAATCGAACGTAAGTCGGTCCTACAGTAAAACAAGTTACAAGAAACGACTGGACGATAAATAATATGTATAGTCAATTGTCAATACAAAGGAATATCATTCCTTAGAACTGCCAACAAATTCTACAAAGATTCTTGGACAATGTGAAAGATCAATAACTTGCACTCGAGCATACGTAGAGGCAATTATCTTCAAGTAACAGTATGGTTATTCTCAGTCCAACACGTAAACGCTTGAGTCTTATTATCTAAATTAGTAGGTCACACTCCTTACCGTATCAAACATGTGAGTAGTAGAGGTAGCAGACACTAAGGGACTCACCTTTTGGGTGGACATGGAGCTGAGGGTGGCCGTGATGCAGCGGATGGTGGCTGGGGAGATGTTCATAATGATGTCCGTCACTGAGATGTCCATGTGCATGTTCTTACCGCCAGGCGCGCTGCTTGTCAGCGAGATGTCCGTGGGGGCCAGAATCTAACAAACCAAAGAATACCGTTGTAAATACATTAAATATATAATTTTCACTTGCGGAAAATGAGCATATATGAATTGCTATATCCTTTAAGAGTCATGTAAACACATAACAGTCTTTCCACGTTTTGATTCCAGTCTCTCTTCTTACTGTAGATCTGGGTGCAGTAAAACACTTAAAACACTGAACATTGTCTGACACTCCTTGACAGTCCTTTTTTTTGTGTGCGTTTTAGTAAATTTAGCAAACATCTCCGATGGCACATATAAATTCTTAAGATGATATGTATTCTGTTGATACACCAACATTTTTATTTTTCAAAATGTATGTGGTGTACCCACTACAAACTTCTGAAGTCACTAACACTTTCTTATTGAATAGTGGATGATAATGGTTAAATTACTAGGCGATGATCTTACACCCTTAAAGATTTTTTTGTTTATTGGTAATTCCCAGCCTTTGTACCTACCAACTGTTTAGTTTTCTCCCTCTTCTCGGGCGCGTAGACACAGGAGACGACCTGCAGAGCTTTGACGCTGCCCATCATCGACTGCTGGTCGGGGGTCATCCTCATCAGGAAGTAAATCTGGGTCTGAAACACAATGTGGGATAACACTTATGAAACCGTTGTATTGCTAGGTGCCATCCTAAAGTTAGGTTGAGTGGACCGCCGAGTAGAGGGATTACCAAAGGGACGTTTGATATAATTTATTATATACAGACACAGTATTAAACATACACAAAAGAAATCTGTACTCTTAGATGTGAAATCTTTTATATAGCCAATGCATATTATTCTTTAGGAATTGGTCCTTTTTTTTTCTTTCTTTTTTTCCAACTTCACGTACAAAGGTGCATGTTCTTCCAGTTGATTTCATACATTGGGACTTATCGAGATAACATCAACTGTGTCATATAGCATAGAATCATTCTTAGTGTCTCACTACCCATCCGACCAAGAAAAGACTCTTACATTAAGTATGAGAGCATCGGTGTCCATCTTCATGGAGTTTTCGACCATGACGATCTCGGGCTGGTCGACAGTCAGGGTGATGGTCATCTCACCGGCGGGGGGTGGACTGGGCGCAGCCTCCACTGCAGAGAGAGAGGATGGTGTCAATACGTGTCAGATAGGATGGTCCGTACGTTACACAATCGCATGGTGTGACTAAATCATATTACTGAAGAGCTAATATTTCTCATATATGATCAATGAATGACTGATAAATACTTTTACTTGGTAATACAGCTAAATCAAGAATTTACAACAACCCAACGAGCATTGCGTTAATTCGACCGAGCCAACATAATATGTAGATCTATCATTGTTGAACAAATTATTGACTGACCCTTTTTTAATATACCCATTGGCTCCTTCCTTTCATCCGCTTGAAACACTATCTATTGGATAAGCCATGAACTACCGATTTATCAGTATGTCTGCACCTAAATTTAGGTCAAAAGTCTATATGTATTTCACAAGACATTGATTTAGATGTATGACTGGCACCTTTGGTCTGTGGCTGTGCTGAGGTGACTGCCGGTTGCGGTGCGGCTGTAGCCGGTGCTGTGGCCGGGGCGGCCGGCATACCCTTGACGAAGAAGTCGGCAATAGCCATCAGGTACTCGGGACAGACGCAGATGTACAGGCCGTTCACATTAACAGTCACTGCGGATGGATGACAATAAACATACAAATATGTGGATGGAGTTCTTCTATTTGTCTTCTCATGCCAATACATAAAAAACTATTTGATACATGTTATCAGATAGATATATCAATATATCTATTTATTTTGTCCTTATGAAAAAAACACCTATATAGCGTATTTCTCTACTCTCTTTAATTAAAACTTTAAACACACATATTATGCTCGTGGGATACAGAATTTTGATCGTGTGATAAATCTATCGTTTCTAATGGTCTCTCAAGAAGGATGATTAACCCCTTCAACCCTGCATTCCTGAGAAAATCAGATGAAAATTTCTCTTAAAGTAAAAGTTCTCAGCTTTTAATAGCTGCAAACTGTTTTGTAGTATACCTGTTAGAACCTGAGATATTGCTTTTTGAAGCTACATACTTCATATTATGCTAGGAAACCCTTCAATCAATATATCTTCAATATCTCAATATATTTGCAGCTTGAACTCAACCATACTAAAACATGAAATTAAGTCTTTTAATCATTAAAAATGTTGAAAATGCAATAACATTACATAGTTTCGTTTATTTTAGTAAATGTTTGCAGTATTTAAAAGATAAAGACATCTTCTAAAGAAATCATGAAACATATTATTTTCAATATCTTCATTCTTTTATCTGTAACCATGGTAACCTGGCAACCTTCCAAATACTAAGATTTTCCCTGAAAAAACGTTCCACTGCAAATTTCCCATAATGCAATAGTTACTAAAACTATTTTATTTGTCATAAAACCATTGAAATCTCTGAGAAATTCTATTTAAGTAAGATTTTTTCATAAAACAGCATAAAAACTTAGTTTTTTCACAATAATTTCATAAATAATAGAATTATGGGGCTGATTTCGAGATATGGCCAAATCTGGCCAAAATTTTCCATAATGGCCTGCATTGGCCAAAAGATTCTAATAGAACTAAATGAGATAATGAGATGAAACAAATGGTAGGAAAATCCCTGGAACTCAAGGAATGCAATAGTCTTTCCCTTAAAGCTGTAGGTCAAATATCTGTTTTGTAATCAACAAATAACCATAAAAATTTACCCATATTCATGGGCTACACCAGTGGTGAGGCCAAATATGGCCTTATGGGGTGGAAGGGGTTAAAGAACGGATTATCTGTCGCACATAGGGTTATACAAGATCAAGTATGTTGGGTTCTAAAGAACCCAAAAGCTCCGTCTCATCCACCTTGTTCAATAACAGCTGAAAGAGAGGGAGAGGGAAAGGGAGAGGGAAGGGGAGAGGAAGAGGGAGAGGGAGAGGGAGAGAGATTTATTGCCATGACAATGCCATGACATCCCCATGACATTGCCATGACGATGCCATGACATTGCCATGACATTGCCATGACAATGCCATGACATTGCCATGACATTGCCATGACAATGCCATGACAATGCCATGATATTGCCATGACAGTGCCATGACATCCCCATGACATTGCCACGACATCCCCATGACAAAACCATGACATTGCCATGACAATGCCATGATATTGCCATGACAGTGCCATGACTGACAATGCCATGACATTGCCATGATGATGCTATGACATTGCCATGACATCCCCATGACAATACCATGACATTGCCATGACATTGCCATGACAATGCCATGACATTACCATGACAATGCTATGACATTGCCATGACATCCCCATGACATTGCCATGATGATGCCATGACAGTGCCATGACATTGCCATGACAATGCCATGACATCCCCATGACAATGCCATGACATTGCCATGACAATGCCATGACAATGCCATAACATTACTATGACATTACTATGACAATGCCATGATATTGCCATGACAGTGCCATGACATTGCCATGACAATGCCATGACATCCCCATGACATTGCCATGATGATGCCATGACATTGCCATGACATCCCCATGACATTGCCATGACATTGCCATGACATTACCATGACAATGCCATGATATTGCCATTACAGTGCCATGACATTGCCATGACATCCCCATGACATTGCCATGATGATGCCATGACAGTGCCATGACATCCCCATGACATTGCCATGATGATGCCATGACATTGCCATGACATCCCCATGACAATGCCATGACAGTGCCATAACAATGCCATGACATTACTATGACAATGCCATGATATTGCCATGACAGTGCCATGACATTGCCATGACATCCCCATGACATTGCCATGACATTGCCATGACATCCCCTTCACCCCTTTACCCCTTACCCCAATACAGCATGGATTGAGAGTCTGAGCTCATTTGTGTTTGGAGATTGTATTGGTAATATGCAAATTTATTCAATATGGCCGCCCCCAGTGGGTGATCGATGGGGGCATTCCCGACCTACTTTCATTCTATTTTTAGAATATTATTATGACATCATCTCGTCAATCTCCAGATACAGACTTATTTATGCAAATTTCTACACTCTCAAGGCATTTCCTATGAGGACAGCATCACTCTCCAAGCAGTTTCTCTATTTCAGAAATAGCACAGTGTCCCCCCCCCCCCCTACTTTTTAACACTAACGTCTATGGGATTTGGGACAACTTATAACTCCGATATATCGGACTATCGACGTTATCCACTGGACGAAAACGGAGAATAATATGAAAATTTTGAGTAAAATGTACCAAAAGCCGTTATATGCACACATCATGGTCTGGCTTATCATAACTCACTATTCTTATTTTGTTTGGCGTCCTGAGAATAGTTGAGGTCTATCATGTTAGCACTCTTTTTCTCTGTTTTATCCGACTGCTCGACCATTCTGGAAAATAAAGGGCAGGTGATATCTAGAATATTGTTTCATATACGAGATTAAGAACACAGTTTTATTCAACAAGGGACCTGCCATATCCACTTTTATTTATATAAAATGTATACAAAGTTTAATACCAATACGCGTATGTGCGCAATCACACGAGGTTACAAGTGTACTTTAATATCCAAACTTGACAATGACATACGATAATAGTCAGATATCAACATATTATAGGTCACAGCATCTTGGGCCATAAGCATCTACAACAATTAAACTTTGGAAACATGTACAGTGTATAAAGATATGGTCCTTCTTTGAATTATTTATACATGGAAACTAGGATATGGGGATAAAAAAGAAAATAAAAGGACCAATGCAGGCACGGCCATTCCAGGTAGTTTTAGGTATCTAGTCAAGCATGCCGGTTATGTTTGGGAATCCTCTACCATACCCGCCTTCTAACTGGGACAATAATGAAAGTTACCATGCTGTTGGGTTAGCTTAGGTTAGTAGCGTAGCAAGACTTCCCGTAGAGTGAGATGTTGCTACTGATGGTATCGGAGCTATCTTTTACAATTAAAAAAAAGACATAAGTTTGCGAGGACAAGCATCAAATGATAGAAAGCAAATACATTGTATTGCACGTCATTGTTTTCTAATCATAACTGATAGGGAAACACATTGAGCATGCAGGAGGAGCGAAACGAGTGTTTGGGGCATGCTGGCTCACTGAAATTAATCTTTGACTACATTTACCTTAAAACCATCCCCCTGAAAGAAATGTGAAGTATTCAGACCGTAAGTCCTATTTCAATGGTTCAATGCACAAAATATCAATACTTGACTTATACAAAATATTGTTTTTTAAAACATAAAATACGATCGCCGTGATATTCAATTAGCACATTCTTGGTAGATAAACAACAAATTTCAGTTTGTCCGATGGGAACTGATCACTTAAATAGTATTCTTTTCATCTCTGTTCAGCTTTAAGATAAACAGTTAACGAGAACCAGTCCACTGGTATTTCAGTGTATTATAACCTAGTGCCGACTGACCTGGTGATGCCCTCGTTCATACCGGGCCGGGTGTCCTCTAACACCGTCTTATGCAGTATCACCGAGGCCTCCATCGACGTGTCCGACTTCATCGTCACGTTGGCCGCTATCAGCTTCAGCTCAAAGCGCCCCAGGGACTTGGCCTCTTGCCGCGGACTGAACCCAGTACTCTACAAGAGGTGGAAAGTCGCTTTATGGACTTACAGAACCAGAATACTCTTTGAACGATGAAAGTAAGGGGGTAAAGACTGTTGAGGAACTTAAATTTGGTCCTTACATGGCAATGAAATTTGTATTTATCAGAAACATGGCAACTGACAAACTAGAAGAAGAAGAGAATGCCTAAGTCAATTACTTTACAGTTTGTATCCAAGATTTTTTCTTAGAAAATTAGAAATCTCCAATGACCAATATTCAGTACTCTTCAAATGCCGGGAAAAAAGAGAAAATTGGATATTCGGGAACATTTTCATAGTTGATGAACTGAAATTGGGAACTTCTACCTAACTAAACTGTCGCTTTTTCCCAATTAGCCTAGAGTCCGCAAAGCTCACTTACAAGTGTTGAATATTTGTCTCTGTGTGACCATACCAGATTGCTGTCTCCGGTGTAGAGCGTGGCGTTGATGGTCTGCAGGGTGAACGCCAGCTTCAGTGTGGTGTGGGCCTCACTGTCCTTAGGGCTCGCCGGGGCCGCCGTCTGGGAAGGGGCTGAAGACGCAACATTGACATTACTGCCTATATTCTTAATTCCCCAACTCCTAAGCATCATAATAATTTAAACATAGTGTGTGTTGGACGTGGCGAATTTGTGTTTTGTTCAGCAACAATAAAATACCTTAAACATACTGGATAATTTTCCTTTAAGTTAAAAAAAAGAACCTTAAGATTTTTGGTAAAGTCCATGTCAAATACATTTTTTAACTCCTATTATTTTTTTGATTGTTTGTGTGTACTCAGAAAACTATGCTAGTGCATCAAATTACTTCACGTTACATCATGCTAAACTTTAATCAACCCAAAGCTTACGTTGCGCCTGCACAGTAGAGGCTGATTGGGCTGTGACCACGGCTTCGCCTGTGGCTGTCGGGGCTGCTGCTGCTGTAGCTCCCGCCCCACCCGGGGAGGCAGTGACCGCGGGCTGGGCAGGGGTTGGGGTGGCACCCTCTCCCAGGTTCTCATTCAGCAGACTCATCATCATGGTAAAGTCGCCTTGGCTGATGGCCACCTGTCGACATACACATACTGGTAACTCGACGAGTGGTAATTATTGACGATTTTTTTAAACTGAGTTTGACACAAGAGAACACCAGAATAATGAATTTCCCTTGTGGCAGTTCGTAATACAATAAAGTGTGATTATGACGAAAGAAATGTATTTAACACAAGAGATTATGTCACTCCTCGGGATTACTAGGTATGCACTTTCCATGACGATTAAGGTACAGATACAGGCATTTAACTACTAATTCCTTCCGTCTAATACAAAAGGATAATGTGCATTATGAATGTACATGTACATACAAATCGGACCTACCTGGAAAGCATCCACTTTTCCGGAGAGGTCGATGTCTGGATGGCCATGGTACCAGGCTGCTGAGAGGTTCCGGACCAGGTCTACTGACACCGTGACTGGCTCGAGGATCAGACACTCGGCAGTCACGATCATATTCTTTATGACAGTTCTGAAAAAAATATGTGCCATGTATTTAATGAAGAAGGAACCTTCGTACTCCCAACAAAAAGTAAATAGAAGCACTACAAGTAATTCAAAGAAAGACAACTTCATGATCTCAGGGACGGATTAGACGGTAGTTTATGATGTATGATTGTTTACCATTGTTTCTAAAGATATAGAAATATAGCCCTTCTATTAATTCTTCGAAGAGTATCTCCTCGCATCTTACCTGGATATTTTGAGTGACGTCAGTTTGACGTTCATGCTATCTAGCACCGCCGGTGTTCCGTCGGCACTTTTTCCGGGAGCAATGCTGTACTTGTTGGACAGGTTCAGATCGCCCAGATCTACGACGAGAGCGTTTGTCGACGTCGACTTTTGTGGCACCACGATGATTGGCGCTTTGAGGTGTATGTCCAGTTTGACCCGAGGAGCCTTGGCTGAGAACTCCTGTGCTGCGGCCGCTGCCGACGCAGCCGCTGCCGAACTGGCCTCTGCCATCCGGTCTTTTGCTGCTTGGAACTGGTTCACAAATTGCTGAGAAAGGAATGAAAAAAAATTCGTTATAATTATAGGAAAGCGTTTGTCTCGATTAGATTTGAGGCTATATTCAACTATCCTATTTTGCTCGCCTCATGGCCTCATGGCTATGGCTTCATGGCCTTAGATAATTATCTTGTATGTAAGGTAATTAAACGAAGGATTTTATTATAGATGATAAGTGAACTTGACATTATATGAAAGTGACTGAAAAACAGCACTTACCAGTAGTTCGCTGACAAATTTGTTCAGGAACACGATCTTCATACAGCCCGAGTCAAATCTGATACTCGTGTCCACTGCGTTCATGTTTGCATAGTTACTTCCACTGGTTGCTCCGTTGAACACTCCGATGTCAACGTTGAACACTTCCTTTCCTTCGATTGACAGAATCTGGTTTGGGGGTAATGTAACAGATTAATACTGTGTTACTTATAGATAGTACTGTAATTTTTCGGTTGCATTTTCTATTCACTTAAAGAACTTGTTTACGTTTGGATTATTCAAGCACATCAATATGTTCATTGAAACCACTTACAAGAAAACAAAGATGTCTTTCCGAAACGGGAAAGCTACTTTGAACTTTTTAGCATCAGAGGTGGAAGAAGACCTGTTTTTGACTAGGGTTAAAATAATTTTCGGCAGCTTAGACAGATTAGGCCCTCATAAACGTTGTGTTCAGGTTTCCCGAGCGACCTATTTTTTTATCCCCGACCCTAAAGTTCTTTTCTAGGAAAATACTGTTGCAAACCATTAGAATCAAACAAAATTGAGGAAATGAACATCAAATGGCCTATATCAAACATGTATTACAGAAGAAAAAAAATCGTTACAGAAGGCACATCAAGTAAGTTCTTTGCTGTTTATACTTTCTGAAACATTCTTTACAGGTAAAAAGAAAAAGAAACAAAAAAGAAATCCCGACCTATAGATTAATTTATTTTTTGGTCACATCAGAAAACATGAGATTAAGTGTATAAAACATAGTGTATTTCTAGAATATTAACAGTTCAATTTACCTTAGGATAAAGAGCTCCTGGAGTGGGGTCAAAGATACCAATGTCTTTGAGGGAAGCCTGGACGCTGGTTTTACTCTTGGTAAGACTAACAGTGGCATCGAGCCCCTTGATACGAATGTCTGTGATCATTTGGAACTGTGTGCACACGCCTACGGCAAACACGTCGAGTTTCGCCTCCACAGCGATGTCGATAACTTCGGTAGCAGGTTTGGGGCGTTCTGTTAGCAGAATAGGATAATATCAGCAATAAGTACTACTGTCTACAGAGCAGAATTGAAACTTTTGGGTTAGGAATGCTGCCACTTATACTGACTAGTACAGCTTGAGTTGGGGACAGTGAAAAAATCGGAAATAGCATAAAGGAAATCTGAATATATCCTAAAATGACGTGAAACGTGTTCTAAACATTAAAATTTGAGTAACATTTTTTGGGGAGATGAAGTGAAAAATCGAAAATCCGACAAAAATCGGAAAACTTAAATCCCTGTTGAAATTCTCGTCGTTTATGTTATATCTTGACTTGGGTTCAGAAATCTTTTATTTATTTTTTTTTTTTTCATAACAAAAATGAAACATCAGTTCGGTCGTTGAGTGACACACAGCGGACTGTCCATAGACTACCTACCCTTGGCTGGTCTGACTGGTTTGTCTCCCTCCTTGGCGGCCTTCCCGGCGCTCGGGGCGGCCACCGCCGCCTGGGGCTTCTGTTCGCCCTCTGAAGGGGGCGGGGTGAGCTTCTGAGCGAACTCCATGATGTGTAGCAGTGCCTCTTGGTGGAGGAGCACCTCTAACGACGTGAAGTGCACCGAGATTTTCTGCTCCGTGTTCTTATAGGTCGTGGCAAAGTCTGGCGACTTTTTGTTGGCCTGTGAGTGTGTGATAAAACATTAAAAAAGTTAAATAAAATGAGATACCAATTGAATTTGAGTAACGTTTTCATGTTCACCAGTCTTAGTCTGATGGGAAAAAGGTATGCATGCTTCACGTTAACTGTTATCCTGAAATGACAACCCTCCCTCTCCAGATATTGGCTTTCATTATCTATTAGCATTATGCCCGACGTAAACCTGTTATAAATCACAAATAGTTCATACGTTAGGTTAAAACTCCAGCCCACCTTGAGGTAGTCGACCATGAGGAGCTTTGTGTCGCCGTCCCCTCCGGGCGTGTTCACTATGTTGATGAGGGGCCCACCATCTAATACTGAAACAACAATCAAAAGCCACCGTTATAATAAAGGCTGTATCATTATGGCAAAAGATCATATCTAATGAAATGCTAAGCATTCATCATAGATATGATAATCGAAGCCGTTAAGATATGGTTGTTGGAGTGCTTAAAGTACACCATCACCATAATCTAAGGAGTCGGTAGAGAAAAAGATTTGGTAAAGACTTCAGGTATTTTGTTTGTGTGATTGTAATTGTCATATACAGTAATTTGATGTTATATTCTATCATTTCAAGTGAGTAGTGTATAGTGCACTTTGTATAACAAATCGCACTACAAAAGCAGATATTGGGAAGAATATCCCAGTTAATGCAGTAAAGATACATAGCAAAGACATATTTCATAGATTCGCAAAAAAGAGAAGCTCTACAGATCATACGATCTATAACTTCTTTGAATATTGAATCTTTACGGTATCAAAATGTGCATAACAAAAACAAACAAATAAAGATGTACCCTTAGAACCTTGTGCTGTTTTGGACATCGAGTATATGAATGCAACGATTATTATGATACTTTTACAAAGAGTATTAAGCACAACATACATTAAGTAACGACACTTTATAACACGCAAGAATCAGTAATGGTTGTCTACACACGACTAATTAGGTTCAACGACAATTATCATGCAAAAGGTAGTAATGGTAGAGACTGCTAACACTTTTCACACACGTCTACAAACGAACATCCCTGAATGGCACTCATGAACATTAGAGTTCACAGTTCTAACAACTACACATTTATCTAAATACCCTGTAGTAAACAATTGGTTCGATGGCACTAAAGCAATCAGGTCTTACAACTATCACGAACTAACTTCAATTTTACTCAATATGACATATTGGTGTAATATTCTGTGTTTGGGGTGGAGTGGTATACAGAGCTGAGAATACAGAGACAGGTGATAGTTTACCTTTGCCTTGTGAGAGCCATGCCTGGATAGGCTCAGTGGCTTTAAGAGGAAAACAGAACAACAAACCATAAGTGTTTGGGGGTGGTTCTGGGACATGCCATTCACCGGTCATCAAGGATAGACGTCGATAACTCTATTATAATCATATTTTTGGCTGTAAAAAAGGGATGCGTTTAAATCGAATACCCATTGCCTCTCCGCGTTTCAAGATACAAGACGAACTTGTTAGGGTTAAAATGTACAAGTTTCCATCATAGATATCTTCCCTAACATTCTTTTTTAGCAAGAGAAAAGATTTTTTTTTCAAAATATTCTTCTGTACGAAATTTGTTACTTGCAGAGCAAATTTTCTTACACATCGTGATTAAAGGGTAATTTGACTATTTTTTTCCCTATCAAAGTCTTTACTGGTGCTTGCATAAATTGATTTTCCGAAACTGAGCAGCAATTAAGTATAGTACCCCACTTACTGCAAAGATGAATCTTGCTCATTGAGATAGCAAAAGCAGATAAAAAAAACAAAAATTTCACAAACAAAGTCAAAGGGCAATAAAAATAATACGCACAGCGTGCGGAATATCGGCGATATTAAGAGCTACTGTCTGTTCATCATAAATCTCATTATTTTATCATTATATCGCATAAATGTTATAATAATTAACTGAATATTCCAAAGCATTGCCAGAAGCAGTAACCCATGCCATATTAGTGAGCCAGGCGCAACGAGCTGAAATGGAAGGGACTCATTCTCTGACCCTCTCAGCCAGGAGGCACCTAGGTGGAACCTACCCTTGAATTCGCAGTGCTGAATGTAGATGCCGCCCAGGTAGGCGGACGCCGACATGTCGAAGGTGCGCATTGTCACCCCTGTGCCCAGAGAATCTATGACTATCTTGATGATGGGCACGTCCACCCCGTTAGGGTAGCGCTGGGCCAGCTGCAGGTTGATCTGTTTGGAGGGAGGCATATCCTGACTGAGTTTGGAATATCTAGTCCATCAGCACTTAACAAACGGCGAAAAAAGTTTGACGCCGACTGAGAGTGAGATTCCTTGTAAAAACACGTTTCTTACAAATTCTATGTTAGTGGCGACCACAATTAACAAAATTAATCATTTAATGCAAACCACTGGTTGAAAAGTCACATTCGGAAATTTTTGACAAAATAATATACCGATTCTAAGATTGATACGGGCAATGAAATTTAGTGCACTGTTATTTTATTAATTAATTATGTCACTGACAAGTTATGAAGTGTACGTACTTCTTTGATTTCAAACTTGAGGTCCAGGTCAATGGAATTGACGTATTCCTGAGAGGTCTGGGACACCAGGGAGGCCTTCTTTGCTCTGGGCAGGTCCTCGGAAGCATCCTACAAAAGGTAAATCTTGCTAACCATACATCTCTTAAATCCTGAATTACCAACAGATATGGGCAACATTACACTTCAAAAAACAGAAGAGAAGATAAAACCAGAGCCCAAAAATGGTGCGCTTGAACCTCCGAGTAACTGACTTTAAACCAGCCATAGATCCCACAACATACAGTGTTCTCCGCAAAATAGCCAATACACAGACTCACAAAGATAATCTTCTTTCCATCTCCTCAAGTGGGACATGGTCACAATAACATACTTAATGTTAGCCTTCACCAAGTTGTATTAGCCGTGTCATAACAAAGAGCTGGAAATCTTCTAACATCTAAGGAATTTAGACTACGCGTTAGCACTCGCGGATCTATCATTCGATCAATATCGTGGGGATGGGAATAGATATGGAAGAGGAATCTCAGGGAAATGTATGGATATATCAGCACACACACCAATCGTTTCATATCATCTAACACACAGACATCTTACACGTCAATCTTTTCATGAAGCCTAACACACTGGCATCACGGACACCCAATAATTTCAACATACTCAACCAAATTATTGATTTCCTATCTTTGTTTTTTTCCATCTTTTATTCGGTCTAGTACTAATATCACATTTCGGTGGCTTTCATATTAAGATCATACGTAGGGAACAAACCGGGAATTGCCTTGCATTTTTTAAGGATCTTTCTTTCAATAATCACAAATCCTATGCTTATACTGAAAGGGTACGATATGCATAGAATATACTTATCTTGAAACTCAATACGAAATATACGATAATGCAACAACTTTTTCTACTGCTTATTTGACCCTTACAGATGATAATAATTATAAGCAGTTTTGGTGGTTCTTCTTTATAATGGTCGTGGCTTAGGGTGACATCAAAAACGTATGAACGGCATAATTCGAAAGGAATACATGTATAAAGTTACGTATAAAAGTTATGTTACGGCTGGTTAAAATGACAGAACAGAAGTTGGTATCCCTGAGTTTTTCAGTAGAGTATCTTGGCAGAGAGGCTCAGGAAGAGGAAGATTTGCGTTAGTTTATTTGGTGTTAGATAAGAATCCTGCAGGCACCTAGCCTAATTACGAACTATCTTATCTCACCTTGTTTGTACGTGTGTCCTAGAAGAAACCATAGGGTATTAGCAGTGTTATCTATAGATATTGACTAGTTATACAAGATTAATCACAGAACAGTTTATGTACATTGTAGTGGACTACCGACCTAGTACGTGTCATTAATACCATACCCAGAAATATACTACACTACCTATCCATCCTTCAATTGTTGGATTTTTTTTTCAGGTCAGTAACCTTACGAGAACTGTAACACTAATACCATGAACGTAGGTAAGTACTTACAAAGAATTCTTCGTCTGATGAGCCGCCATCAGATGATGGTACGGCCAGCTTCCGTATGAGGGCGTCTGGATCGGGGGCCATGGTTACGTTAGCGATGTCAATCTCCTGCACAGGTCAGTCATGTAAATATATGAATCAAATACTGAACAGTGTATTCGCACATTACAGCATCTGGCTAAGTGAATACCATTTCATACAGACTAAAGAATGCATGTTTACATGTATCTGAATAAGGTATAGGATATGTTTGGAACTGGTAGGGAACTTTTTAGGATATGTTTAGAACTGATAGGGAACTTTCTAGGATATGTTTAGAAGTGGTAGGGAACTTTCTAGGATATGTTTAGAACTGGTAGTGGACTTTCTATTCACATTACTGAATCGTGGTACATTGTGTCAAACGGAGAAATACTTCTAGATATAGTTAAGAGCTTGATAAAATGGTATCTAGTTCATAACGCATGCACCCATGGGGGTATTAATTAACATTATTAAAATGAACATGTGTTATATGGGATAATCAAATCAAAATGTTCATTTGCAAACATTTTTAAATGTTTTACATGCAGGGAAACAAGAAACCATCATAAATATAGACATATTTTATTTTAAAAACTGAGGTTAGTTAAGATTACTGAATTGTGTGATTCTGGGGTATATGGTTAAAAATATATTAGGCTCCACACATAAAACTACAACTCATGAAAGGGCACATCCATATCAAACACCTAACGAAACTTATGTGATACCCCCAATGCAAGTTGGAATAGCATTCTACCTCTGGTCCGATATATTTCATTGACGGTATCGAAGCCATATCTTCAACAAAAAACTGGCATAGCTCCTCAAAGGAAATATTTTGTCGATTTTTGAAAATGTGATATATGAACTTTTTAAACTTTAGTACGAACAATTTTTAAATGGACGTGATGAAGAATGTTGTGATTTTTGTACATTGATGGTGACATATTACTGTGTATCTGTGTAAGATGATTTTGAAAAAAAGGTCAATGGGCCCGCAGTGCATCTCAGTTCATAAATGACGCAAGAATGCTAGTGATTGGGGATAATCACGAAGGTACGCATTAAACATGTGTCGGTCTCTCTAGTCCCAAGATTGCCTAATGTATTTGCTGAAGAAGTGGAAATGTGATACTTATAAACTAGATCCACCTGTGCCTGAAAGCTAGGTGCACCTGCACTGGGTGGAATCGAATCTTAGACATAAAATATCCTGTTGGACTGAACCTTGATATTGACAGGTCTCTCTGTTTGCAAGAACAGCTATATCAAATGAAACGTTTTCATGAAGGTGGTTGTGATTTTTCATCGTCAGTATGCTTTACTCATACTTGTACAGTAATAGAGATCAAACAAGAACTTGAGAAGTGAACCCCCCTGGAAAAACATGTACGTTAAGTTCATATACAGTCTATGGTGATTATGAAAAGTTTAATTGACTTCGCCTTTAAGGAGCTTGCTTGAATAAACTAATCAATGTGCTTAGATCATCATTCTTGAACTCTATAGCATATTACTAATTCAAGAGCATGATTAAAGTAAGAGTTACCCCTTTGAAACCAACCTTTTTAAAAAATAATAAAAACTGAATGTTTATCTGTCACAGGAAAAATTGATTTTCAAATCTTAAATTATTCAGATTTTGAAATCTTATATGGAAACTATAGTCAGCAGTTTACACAAGAGATTTTCAAATGTCACAGCGTTGGCATTTATGGCCTTCCGGGTAATACTAGTACACTATCAACAACTGAAATTCGGTAAGCTTGCTTGGAAGAAATACTTGTAAATATCGTAGTCGACACAGCTTACTTTTCAAACAAGATTTTAATTGACGGATGAATAAAACAATATTAATCTCACAAAAAGGAGGAACTCTCATGTGGATTGAAATGACTTACATCGGGGTCTATAAACTCGTCCTCCGGGGGTGGCGGGGCGGGCTCCGGGAAGGGGATACTCTGTACGAGGGCCAGCAGCTCCTGGAGACGGGCGTCCGACATGGTGACGGCCAGCTGGGCCATCTCACCCGAGATCCGCGTTCTGAAACAACCACAGGCGTACTATCAGGTAGGTCTTCGCTGCTATATTGTATTAGTTAACCGCATGCATTCTCTGCATGTAAAAGTATGTACAACCATACTTTTAACATTACGCCAAATGCTAGGAGAAAAGAAAGTTTATTTTCATAAAAAAAGTGGGAAAAAAAGTAAGTGTCAAAGAGAAAGAACATATAAATAAAAGATGTCATATGACATAAGTGCAAGCTGTGGCAGTCAAAATAAGAGTTCTTACTTCGGTAGTTTGGGGTCGACAAGAATACTCTTCTCCAAGTCGATGTTCAGTGTGAGTGGGCGCAGCACGTGCATCGGTGAGGCGGGTAACCTGCGTGCTGCTTTCCAGTCCTGGCCTGTTGACAAGTAACACAGACAGTATAATCGGCTTGGGTAAGCAGTTTTTTTTTTATCTCACAAGAGTACTATACATAGAACATAATTCTAAATCAAAAACTCAACAATCGATCTGGGAAAGTTGACGAATGTACGTGTATTTGACAAGAAATGTTTTTAAGGTTTTGTTTTTTTATCCTGGAAATTTTCAGTTACACCAACATGTTCTTCTTACGTTATGAGCGTGTCTCCCTCCCAACATTATCACTACCATCAATTCCATTCATGTTATATATACATGCAATACCATACGTACCTGGTGAGGCAAACAGCAGCTGAACACTACTCAAACTAACTTTGAATTTGTCGTACGCTTTCTTCATTACTTCATCGAAAGACAGCTGCAAAGAAAGACATTTGTTTTACTGGTAAACTTGGATACGGTATCCTTATTATCTTAACTTATAAACTGATAGATTGACATCAGACTCAGGGGCAGGAAAACTATAGGTAATAGAAATAGTATTTAAATTTTGAAGGTTACCCATCTAAAGTAATTTTTCATTAACATGAAACAAGCATTTTTATACAGGGATATATGTTAGTACCGATGGACACATCTTAAATCTAGATTACGAAATATTAATTCATTCAAAATCAAAGGAAAACGTGAGCTTGTCAGTTTTTTGTTTTTTATTAAAGTTATTACGTTGAATAATGCACTAACATAATCTGAAATCAGTGACAAATCGATTTTTGTGCGAATATGAACAGTTGTAAAATACTAGGGAATAATAATGTATACAATAAGTGTCCTTAACCAGTGACAATTCTATTGAACTACACTATTCTATTCCAAACATTCGCCAAAACATTAACTATACACGGGTGGCGATACTTGCCTTATAATTTTCAAACATTCCAGATTCACCTTGTTTGCATATCTTTCATTTTGTCATCGTTACCACATGATGTTTAGATTGTACCTTTATGATTATTCAGGAAATAAGGGGAACTTTCGCTGACTGCTAATTGAAATGTACTTTGCGATTGTGCATTACAAGATTAAGCGTATTTCTGTCAGCGGTTTTCAACGAGTTTCAACAGGTTTCAGCGCTTAGCAAACCTGCATTTCTTTACTTTTTTATTTGTGGTCTATTAGTTCTGCAAAGCTTTGCTTAAAATCACTCGTGCAGGTTAGACGGGTGGGTTTAGGCTGTCCCACACCATTCTGCATTACCCTTATCGATACACACAGGCTTACATTACTACAGTGCACTTCTATTTCACTTACTATTCTCGAGCCATCAAACTGTACGTGCGACATAAGTACAAAAAAAATGTTAATCACATGAATAACTGTAAGCCATGCTACGAGAAAAGCAACATTGTTTAAGAATATCGATCATTTGAAAAGCGAAAAATGGGCCTCATCAAGGTAGTCTTTCTTTGATTCCTGAACAATGTGGGGCAAATAATTGGACAAATTTGAGAAAATACATGCATAGTTTACATTGAAAACGCAACAAAGCCATTCCAACACACAGCTCCGACTACTACAGATTAATAACTATCATATAGTACATACAAATAAATATATATAGATGGACTCCATGCACTGATATTGTCTAATTTTCTTAGTTTTAACTACACTGCCTAAACTTACTGCTTCAGTTGATTTGGGGGAAGCGGCTTCCCTCTCTTGTTTTTCACTCATGACGCGCAGGTTACCAAGGTCCACAATTAACATACTAGCGTCCCTGCAAGCACAAAACATTTATTCAAAATACAATTGAATCTCTTATTTAATGCTAATCTTCGAAAGCAACGACATCATATTCATTATGAGTTTGCCTAGGAATGTTAGAACAATCAATTATCCTGCAATTACTGCTTTAACTCAATCAGAGGATTATTATCCTGTACAAATCAACTCTGGCAAATAAGAAAGGTACGTATCTCTAAGTCTATATTTCAATTGACTATTAGGTGCAGAGAATCCTTATCACTCTGGAATTTATTTCTCGCCTAACATATATTTGTGTATCAACAAGTTTTAATGACCCAATAAAAATACAGTTTAAAAAAAAACCCAAAGGTCCTTGCTCCCAGCCAGGACTGGGGTTGGCGGACGTATGTAGTAAGCCTTACTTTCTGTAGACGCCCTTGTCGGGGATGATGACGTGGCAGGGCTGCAGGTCCACGTTGATGTCGGTGTACTTGTGCTGTTCTATGGCGTGCTGCAGGCCCGACGCCGTCTGCTCCTTGATCGACTCAAACTTCATCATGGCCGCGGCCTGCAGTCTACACGCCAGACAAACAGTGGTTTATTAAGTTCTTCGGGGTGAAGATGCAAATATCAATACACGGACATGGGTACTTTGACTCGTCAACTTCACATGAATTACATAAAATGAATGCTCTCTTTTATCTCATGAAAGCATGTACATTGACCATTCGCAGTCAACCAAAGATAGGTAAGCCACATAGAGCTCCTGTTACTGTGTTAGTCGACCTAATAAATGTATCCTCACACGCCAAGATTACAGGCATTTGTCACAAGATCATTATATCAAATATGAGACCCATTGGAATCTAAGAGTAGACAGTTTCACTTTATTACTGTAATCCTTTTAAACAAGACACACACGAGCTGCAGTTCTAAAGTGGAGTACGCTTAGTTCTAGGACCTCCAACACTAAAATACTTACTGTTTGAGATAGACGGACTCAGGAGGCTTGAAGAATTCAGCGACTTGATTGATGGACCCCTAGAAAATATAGAATTCAGCAATTATCCAAACAAGTTGTGGTGTGGAGAAAAAGAAGTGTTCCGTGGAGGACGTTGAATTCTCAATCTCACGTTCATTACAATAGTAAAAGAAAAGAAGCACTCACGGCATCATAGATGATTTCAAGTGGTTGTGACTTGAGATTCACCCTCTGGTCACACTTGCCGTCCGGTGGGTTGACCTCAAAGGTGACGGCGAGCAGGGCCGACATGGAGGCCTGGGTCTGTGAGTTCACCATGACGGGCACGGCGCCTCCTGTGGGTAGGCCGAGCACCTGCAGCCGGTCCATCCGGGCGTCCACCCGCATGGCGTTAGCCGCCGGGCGCTGGGCCACAGCGGCCGACACGTCCTTCAGTTCTAACTTCACCACCTGGCCACCGCTGCAATAGGAAAATATGGTGAAGTTAGGTATAGAAAAATTTGGCTTTTTGAATGGTTGATAACTCCTCTGATGACAGATTCCACGTACCGGGGATCCAAAAAAGATAAAGTGTACTATAATAGGCGGGATAGGCGTACAGCGGATTCTAGGTTGATTCCTCAACGAATAACATATTGAAATAGTGATATATTGTGGGATATATAGTTCAGTTTACTTACCTCACTCCTTTTACAGCTTGAGGGTCCTTGAGGGTAACGGACAAGTTGTTCAGCTGGAAATTCAGTTTGTTGGCTACGAACTAGAAATCAGAAAATATTTTGTGATGAGTTATTAATAAGTTTCTGACTATTTTTACCTCTCATGTGATTAATGGCATGAATATTATCATCAGTTTATGTCTTTCAATATACTTAAAACATCGATTTTAATTTGCTTTAGCAAAACACAAGTTTCAATGTGAGAAGTATTCCCTAAATACAAATCAGCTCGACACTGAATCCTATTTTCATAATTGTCAAGTATTTAATCAGAAGTAAAAGTAGGTTCTAAAGAAAATAAATCAAGTCCATTTTACAAACGATTTTCTATCTATAAGAAGATCAGCTCACGTCTTTGGGAAGCGTCGGGTCGGCGGCGTTCTCCTGGTAGCCGATGGCGTCGTACAACTTGGCCTTCTCCTCAGGGGTCATCAGCTGCTGGAACTGTTCTCCTGCAAGCAGACCGGAGGGGGCGCCGTCTGTCAGAACGGGCAGTACGGCCGGCCCACACCAGGGGGCAGCAGGGGCAGGGTGGTTAGTACGGACAGTAGAGGGTGCAGAGCGGGAGGGGAGGTGACAGAGGTCACTCCCAGGTCAACAAGCATGCATTATCTGTATCGCAACAAGATGAGTTAGGCGTGCAAAGTTGCCTAGAAAATGCTGGCAGGAAAGCTAGAGTGTTCTCTTATTAGTAATTTAGTATTGCGACTTATCGTACTATATTTTTTTGTGCTTAATGATGATAACTATATATATATATAAGCAGTTGAATTCCATAAACTGAAGTTGGTTATTAATGTAACAAAATATAGCACATGTATTCTGTTTCAAGTCAAGCTTATATTCAAAAGCTTCATTGCAATTAGCACTTATGTAGTTTACAGAACCAGCCTAGCTAGAAAGCATTTTAGTTACAGCAACTAATCCTTAGCTATATCAATTGTTTCTGTTGATTATCATGATGTCAATTTCGAATTCAGTGTATTTAGTATAGAAGTTTCTGTTGAAAAGTTTTAATATAGATTTATGCTCAACAACACAAATTCTCTTCACATTTACACACAAACCAGAAAAGTAATAGAAATATGTAATCACCCAATAATCCTTCAAAAGATCTCGGGGAAAATAAAAATATTAGTGCAACCGAAGTTCATCAGGTGACATTCAAATTACAAACAGGGTTTCTTCAGAATATTTAGACTAAGAATATCAAGAAGAGATGCTCTTCTACCCACTAATTCCTAAATTGCTAAAAGTTTTAAAATGCGACGATAAATATATTTAGAGATTCTTTGATTTATAGTTGGTTATCAACAGAAATACCTAAAACATGAAATGAATAGAGATTTTTATTAAATCCAGCGGAGATATGATAGTGAGGACACACACCTATTTCAGGTTCCTTTTCTGTCTCCTTCTGACCGCCACCCCACCATCCTGAAAACCAACCGCCACCTTGATTTGACTTGGCCTTCTTGGCGCCTTCCTTCTTTACCTTCAATTCAGACAAAGATTATAATAATACATGAATTTAACATATCGGGCAAATGACACACGAGGCGATGTAGTATTACCGTGGAGGTCACTGGCAATGAGGCAATGCTATGGGAGAGACATTAGGAGATTCTCGGATGATTCATTAACTAGGCAAAATTACTGGTCAAGCGAATTCAACGATCACCTGGGGACATATCTTCGTAACTGATTAGGCTATTCATGTAAATTTTGATCAGGGCCTCATATCATGAAATTCTATATTTCACAAAAAGTAGTAATGTCATTGAAAAATAACCCATAAGTGTAATTATTAAATATAGACACTTTGTCTCCTAGATATAACGACTAATGATGAAACACTGATCAAATTTCACCTGATGACACTGATTAGTTACGAAAATATGGCCCCTGGTGCGACATGATGAACTAAAGAATACTTTTTATACTCAAGTACGTAACAGTCCAGTTAAATCAGAATATCCTCCTCCTAGCAAATACGCGGAGGTAATTCAGTATAAGTTTATCTAATAATAACTGCACAAGTATGTCATGATGAATAACAAAACGTGTAAAAAATAATATACAATCGAAAACTAACGATGATAATAGCGATTAAGTAACTGATATCATTCACGATATCTTATCAGAGATACAAAATGTGTGTATCTATGATCTCTCAAGGAAGTATATATCTATCATTTCTCAAGAAGGTAGAATTACTAGACTAAACATAATATCACGTAAAAGCAGCTCTATGTAAAAGTAATATACGTCACAATCTATGTCTAAGGAATAATAAACCAATGTTGGAATAGATATTCCAGTCATCCCAATGAATGACAGCCACAGAAAGCCGCATGGCTTGGTACACGTATGGCGGTGGACTAGGGTCGGCTAAACACTGTTTGCTGACAAAGGACAAGTAACATGAAATTAAATGTATCTGTCGTAGTTTTCAAAGAATCATTTAGGCATAAAGCAAACTAGGCCGCGATGCTGACTCAAAAATTGTGTTGGTAATTTCTTCCGTTCACGCGGTAGTTCTTACGTTCTGAGAAGGTACACACTTCTCTTACATTGTAAATTAGAATAACCCAGGCATTGGTATATTGTGGCGTTCTCAAATACACAATTAAGATACATCTGTAATTAGCCTAGGGACCCGCGGCTCATGAGAAATTAATAGAATCCCGCAACTTTTGGGAAGCGATACAAACATGCCAAAATCAAAAGTAAAACTGTTGAATGGGAGAAAAAGTTGCTATGGTTGATGAAGAAACTCCACAGCATTTGCTGTTTTATTTTTGGTAATTTTCCAAGTTTGTGTCATTTTTGTTGTTGTGAGATATGAATACTGCGGTAAGTGTAACTTATCGACACTCAAATTTCCGACATATGATTTGGGTTAATTCAAGTATTGTTTTCTTTAGAAATGTATAAAAATCAGTACGGATGCATTATCAATATCTTAGTTGATGTGCATAGTTAAGAGGCTACGGAGGCTGAGAATGTCCTTGCATGAGCCAGCCCTTCTCCTATAACTATTATGAACCAGCAACGTTAGAGTTAGGAGCACAGCCACAATTGGTACAGCCCATTTGATACTGTGAATACTGTGAAATACGTGTAAACCTAAATTGTTTTAATTTTAAATACATAGTATTTTTGGTAGTGTTTGGGTAACTTTGTCATTGTTTTTTTTTATGGAGGAAGAGATTCTACTTTATTGAAAGGTGTAAATCATTTTACCCTCGGAAGGTACGGTGAAATTCTTATAAGAGCCTTAAATGTTGTTATAAAACACATAAAACAAGACAAGGAGAATGATCTTCTGATATGAAAGTTTCTCAAGAATCAAATTAATTCTAATTTCAAGAAAATTGGCTTTAAAATGGAGACAAGGTTAAATCCGGTATTGACGGGTTGACTTTTAGACTTTTGTTATCATCCTTAAGTATCCAAACCCAAAAATCCCCATTTGGTTCCGTAAGGACTACGTTTTATTATGAACAAAGTATAAAGCATTTTATATCTTGTGTGTGTTCAAAAAGTTTTTTGTGGGTTCTAACACAAAACAAAATGGTTTACAACAATATAGTAAAGCTGGGAAAATTGCAATTACTATATTAAAAAGGTGTGTGACATTCATCATGCAATATGACCCTGTACTAATGGTTTAGTAGGGTCTTCATTGGTGGACAACAATGCAGAAAAAAATATCTATTACCTTTGATCTTATCTTGATGCAAAAATAAAGGCATAGTATATGGCCATGTGCAAATATTGGCATCGGGAAACAATTACTTTTAACAGGGTCCAAATAGTTGCCATCAAATCATATGAGTTTTGATGCAGAACTCCTTGCACAGATGTTACCGGACTTAACAGCCAGCCGGTGAAATTCTCGGTATCGGCAGCAAGTTTCCATCTTTCTGTTTTTCATGTGTTAAAATGTGTGAGACTACTGTTCTTGTTCAAGTTCTGTAGCCGTAGTTCTCAGCACAGTCCTTTTTTTACAAATGGATTTACACGATTCACTGATATACTCTTGCATTTAAAATAATATATTGATGCAAGTGCCATTCATATGAATGAATACAAACGCACCCAGAGAAACTGTTGAAAATCAATGAAATAGAAAGTGCTGATATATTTTGATCAAAAATCAAACTAAGGGAGTAAAAGCAACGATATTGTGCCTAACCTTGTCCACCATCTCCACACACATGTACCAAACCATCTGAACATACAGCAGCATGGTCACAAACACTGAGGGTGCGACCACTTTGCTCACCTCCACCTCGGCTGCCTGGCGGGCCAGCGTGATGTTGAATACACTAAGCTCCTTCTCGCAATCCTGCAATAGGACAATGCAAAGAAAATACATTACCAAGGATTTCTTCAACATATTTCCCTATACATATTTATGAGGGCATCTTGTCTATCTGTGGTAATTAAGGTGATGTTGCTTTTTTGTTTTGTCAACATCATGAGCAGGCAGCATCCAATTAAGCGGTACACCTGTAATTAATCACTATTCTTATAACATTATGCCTTACATTTAGTTTCTGGCCGTTCTACTTGCTAAACCATACAATCAATCAGCCTCCATATTAAAATGAGTTATCAGTTTTTGTGTGTCTGATTAAATGAAGCAATACGATATAAGTACAAAAGAAAGGAACAGAACAAAGGGGGGGGGGGGGGAGTCCGTCGTAAAGTATCTTTGGTTACAGTTTTATTTCTATCGTTACAAACAAACTTACATCCAGTGTTTTTTGAACATCGGCGGCAACTTTCTTGCTCGTGAGTTTCTTTTTGTAGGCTGCCCTGTACTGGTTTACAAGCTGGCGGTGACGACGTATGTTCTCCCACGACCACATCTTCCGCCTCCGTCGGACTCTCTCTTCAAGGATGCAGTCATACGCAAAGTGCCACCTGCATGAATACGCACTGGTTTTTATCTTACATCTTTAGAGGGAGTCATATTAGAAACAATCTTCTAGAATTGCGTCTATATTTATAAAATGTATTAATGTATTTGTTTAGATGAATACATAAATAAAGTGGCTCGCCCTAACTTTGCCCTAGACATTTTGGGCAACCAGGAATCGTAATAAGGATAAAACTCTTGATCCTTTACAATATTATAATCCAGTCAGATTATCAAGACAAAGAGTTTAACTCCCCATAACTGACGCAAAGAGTGACTCTTTTTCAACAGATTTAGACAGAATAGTAAAGATTAACGATGTTTATAACATATATTTAATCCAGAACAAAAAGCAATATTACTGCACCATAGCTAAAAAAAAATTCTAACTAATTCACATTTTTATTCACTTCTATAAAGGGATTCATTAAGGACTAATAATGAGAAGTGACGTCAGAGCTGAGGAGTCAGGGCAGCAGGTAAAAGCGACTGGGTTCGGGCGTCAAACTTGGCCAATTTTATATTAACAATTTCATGTTTACAAAAACTGCTAATAGCCATCATTTGAATATGAATTGCTGCAATTAATCACTGTGAAGATGACTGACTATAGAGGAACCGGGGGGCGAGAGAGGTAGTTGTCCAAGGGCGTCAAAAACATCCGCTCAGGTTTGGAAAATAGTACGACATGTAAAGGCAATTAGGTTTTTAAAATTGATAGTGTATTTTCAAAAAGCATAAATTAATTTTATAATCTATCGGGGCCTACCATTCCTTGGCGTAGCCCCTCTTTGTGTTCACCATCGGCCGGAACTTGCGATACTTTGAGGAGAGCGCCATTCGTTCAAAGGACTCTAAAAGCTCCATGATGTCCAGGTACTGTTTTCTCTGCAGGGCGATAGCGATCTCTTCGAACACAACATTAAGTAGAATTTTCGGTATAGAGAACTCGTCTTTTTCTGGTTTTGTATGGAGGCGCAGTTGTACACTTGAAGAGATGGGTTCAAGTACTGAAATATGAGAGTGAACAAATATTCATTTATTCTTCAGAGTCACATCATGAATTAATTTCAATAACTGTAGAGGTAAGGTCACAAAGAACGGAATGATTTACAAAACAGCTAAATGAGATACTTACAGTACTGATAGTTAGTTTTCGATCCTGGGACTGAAATGTTTTGCTTTAACGTTTCCTGAAATAAATCAAGTTTCAAACAGTGAGATCATGCAAAACCAAATGATGACAATGCCCCCTTACATACATTTTAAAACCGTCCATTGATTTGGTGCTTTATTACAAAATATACATTTTCTACAGACTAGCTTGAAAAAAAAGCAGGCTATTCACTTCCCGCTCGTGCGGTTGCTATTTTGAAACACACTTCGCCTCGTTCTATAAATCTTTAGTGAAACTAGCATACAACACGTTTTCATTATATATTTTGTCTCAAATTATGACAAGTCGACCACGCTACATTTTATACCTAAAATAACAGTTATTTACACCTGGCTTTATCAACATTATTTTATACTGAGCAGATCTTGTCACCTACCAAGAGTTTTGGTCGATCCATGTTGAGGTAGCTTGGAGTCATACTGTTCCAGTACAGGGCGAGACCATCCAACTTTATTTGCTGTGTTATGTGAAGTAAAGACAGAGGTTAGTTATCAACGGTGAATAAGAATTGTAAAAAGACATCAGATGCATACTTTATGAGAAGTTCTCTTTCAGTTTCACCTTAATTAAAGTATCAACCTTGTACATACCTTGAAAATTTTGTCTACGGTTTCTTTGATGACCATCGGCTTCCAATACTCATTTGTTGTCTGTAAACAAATACATATGGTTTGAAGGAGGGTGTGATCAAGTACGGTAATATCTAGAGAAAACACGCTTATTGTTGTTGCTGATGTTGTAGTTTCAATAAGAAATTAAACAAAAGAGACTGATGTATTACAGGTCTCCTAACTCCCATCATTGCCTCCAGAAATAAGCAGGGGATATTGAAGACCTATCCTTGAGGGTCTACGAGTCCCTCCCTCCCCGGGCCATTTCATCATTATCAGTAAATATAAATAAAATAAACACAAGATTATGAAAATGAAATAATGTGTTCTTGACAGTGATATTTATCACAGAATACACTGTTTTTTACTGCTCTGTAGAAATATCAAATAAGCTACCTGGAATGAGAGCCCTTTGAGTGTGACTCCAACGGCGAAGGGTTTCTGTGGGTTGGTGAAGTGGTCCTCATATCGGACGTGGATGTTGCTCACTTTCACCTGCAGGTTTTTGATCACCTGGGTGGCCATCTTTTCGGCAAAGCTGTCGGCCTGAGGCTGCTTGGGCTTGTCTGCATGGCAAATAGTACTGTTTTATTGTGACCAAATTAAAAACACTTTTTTTCTCTTTGGATGAGTGAATTGCTGTCTGATTCTCGCACTGTGCTACTTTGTATGAATTCAATGGAGTGAAATACATAGCTTAACTAGACAGAATGATGAGTGTTTATTGTTGTTTCCTTTATTCTTCATGTCAAAAGTGCCATAATGCTTTCGAACGTCTTTACTTTTTATGTGAATTCATGTTATAAGGTACCTAGCAAACACTATACAGAATGTAATACAACATTAACTTTACAATCTTGATTGTGTTGCATATATCTATAGAGACCTCGTAGTACCACACTATTGATTATTTTGGTAGCACCTGAATAAACAATGGGCGTGATCTGGCCTACGATGTGGAAGTTTATCATATCCAGGGTCGTGATTAATAGATATAAATTGTGATCCCGCAGCAGGAACTTACATTTTAAATTCTCCCAGATAAAACTAAGAAACGCACTTTTAATAATTAATTCTTCATGTTATTCTTGACTAAGAAGGCGCTTACATATATTTGTTCTAAAGGGGAGAATATGTACACATTGATAAAAGATCGAGAAAATGTTTGTAGGTAAAATCAGTAATTCTAACAGTAATTGAGATGTCTTACTTTTTTCAGCCTCCTGCTTTTTGGCCTCTTCAATACGCGCAAGCTCTTTTTGCTTAGCATCTTGTTCATATTTTGCCTCCTTCTCGGCATTGTATTTGACGGCTGTGAAAAGAAAATGATGACAGGTTCCGAAGCAATCTTTGCAAAAGGGAACAACAGAAACGTATCAAATTGATGCGTGTATAGGCTATACAACTCTGTGAATCATCCCCAAAACTCATTCCTTCAATCACTGCAGGGTACCAACCGAAACTACATTTTCAAATTCCCTATGTTTTCCCTGAGATTTCCCTGTCCCGCAGCAATTTTTCCCTAAGCCATATCCAGCAAGTTGTTCAAATTTAAAAGCCTATGGGTGCAGAAAAAAAATTGGACAACCCAACAACAAAAAGTAAAATCCCTAATATCTTGAGATTCAGGAATTTCAGAACCTGGCCAAATGAAATTCCCTGTGTTTTCCCTGTGTTCTGGCAAAATTTGCAAATTCGCTGTGTTTTCCCTGCCAGGAAATATTTTTGGCCGTTTTCCCTGTTTTCCCTGTGTGGTTGGTACCCTGGATCAGGCTGTACAGTTGACCACATAACTGCACATAGGCATTTGTCTAGTTCTTTGTTTGATTCTTCTAGCTAGATTTGCACAATCATAAAGCGAATCTATGTACAGCCAGTATGCTTTCATATAACAACCATACCTTTTCAGGAGTAGGATCTAAACTTAAACTCGCCATGTAACGTGTGGATGACTCACACCCTCGTGGGGGATTGTAACCCGTGATAAATCCTCTATTGATCCCCTCTGAAAGGTGTTAACAGACCCGCATGATCAAACATCATCCATATCCCTGATCGCCACCACCTCCCAGCATAATCCTACTGCCTGTACACAAAACCCGTTCCATTCTCACTAGGGTTTACTTCAATCCGATGACGAACATTGAAAATGAATGATGCCTGTTTCATGTCACAATAGACAGAACAATTTTTCTAAATCTACACTCGATAGTTTCGACACATATCTACATTTATTATATTGCCTTTTTTGACCCTTTTTAACCGCTCAATTGACTATGTTTGAGGTTATATACATATGTAATGAAGCGGTGATTTGTGCATCACATTAGTGAAAATAGTTTTTACAAATGTTAAGTAGGACCAGACTTAAGCTCATTTGCATTAATCTCATTATTGGACAGATAGGGTAGTTCCCCTTCTCTTTCATTAAATAAAAAGGTGAGGAATTCCGAAAATGTTTTACATTACAATGATTTTATATTCTCCTGTTGTATGCGTACTATAATTATGCATTTTGCTCTGATTTTCTGTAACCCAATGACACTGATTTTAATCATACAGTGCAGCCAAAAAGTAAATGGGAAAAAACTCAAATAGTCGCCACGGGTCCCTAGTTGCAGACGTACTGCTACCTGTATGCGCTAATACTGGCGTCATGTCGGTGCACCAACCTATGTTCCGTGCCACCGTCCCATTAGGAATATGTAGCAATCTAATTTGTTTACTGGCCTGATAATTTGGTAGGCTAAAATATTTCCAGGCCACCGCCCATGATGTAGATGGCAATTCTATTATTAGTCCCATCATGAAACTAATGGAATTCGGCGTATGAGAGATAACATTCCATGTATTTCGGTTTTAAACACGTATTGTCTACTAAAACCAGGATAGATATGGAAACGCTAACGACACTCCTTTTTGAATGAGACAATTGTGGAAAAATCAAGGTGTTAAAAAATCGGAAACCCATATAACATATTTCTATAACTATCAGAGTTTTGAAAATTTTGTCAATTATATTGGTTTTTGGTCCCTTTAATAGAACCCATTTTCTATAGATCTACCGATTATCTAGAGTGATCAGCAGCCCCATCAATTGTTTACACTATTATTATGTTAATCTATGTCAAAGTTCCAGTTTCTGCAGAGAGGGTCTATGGCTAATCTCTGGTCTTTGGGAACTCTAATTCCCTGATGCATCAATGGATAAAGAGATGTTTATATTGGAAGCGAATTCTGATGATCACTGTAGTCTCCTGCAGTGATACGTAAACAGATCTTATGTAGAGAGGGAATTCTGATTATTACTATAAAGTCTAGCCGCTGCTGCAGCGATATGTAAACAGATAATATGTAGAGAATTTGGGGTTTATGTCATTACGCAGCGCGAACTACAAGTTTTATACATATGCACGTGACAGCTGATCCTATATTTTGGTTCCCAGACGGCAAATGGTATGTACAAAATAGATACCCTGCCACTGCTCACTTAAGGGCAATTAGGGAGTGACGCCATCATATTGTCTGACATGGGTCAGTGCTTGGAGCGACGCCGACGGTACAGAGAGAACGGGCATATATTTAAACACGGACAAGGTGTATAAATGAGTTTAACAGTACTCATATCTTCCAGTGTGGAAACACTGGTCGTAAAGATACTTATAGTGGATGTAAAATAACCAGATTTCCGGTTGGACTGCTCAGTCGGGGCGGTATTCTATTAAATCCTTTGTAGACCAGTTCTAAATCAATGTCATCCGCCCTGATCTCATCCTAACCTATTTACTTGCTTACATGTACATGACAACATTAGGCCACCGTGTTTAGCTATGCTGACGACTTTTATCACCAGTCAACTAAGTAAGTCTTTCGTGGTGATACTCTTGTATTTTACAGCTAGTGTATAGTTCATACCATCGCAAATGAAGAAAAAAAAGTTCAGTTCAGTTAAAGTGGTGTCTATTTTAATGGTAACTAATTAGTCTAAACATTACCTCCTTATTACGACTAAAAGTTAGTCTCCACTGACGTACATTAGCGTTCATGGTAAATATAGAATAAATGACGATTTCCCCCAGACTACCCAAACTTGTTTTCTATTTTCAAAAGGTGACCCTTAACACCTCAAATAACATATCAACAAAACCCGCAAAACGTAGGAAACGTTAATCGATAAATTGCATGTGTACTTACTTGTCTTGGGCACGGCCACGATGTAGAGGCCATCTAGGTCGGCGACTACGGCCTCAGTATACAAGTTCTTCCATGGAATCTTCAACGTCAGTTTACCTGTAGATAGAGAGGCACGTTTTGATCATTGAAATTTTAGTTGGTTGGTTGGTTATTGGTTGCTTTACACCATAATTAACTGCCAGGATCATATCAAGGGTGGTGATGGTGATCGAATCTATGAGAAGGTAGAGACCATACCCCTATACTTTTACCGAGGCAGGTGTTCTTTAATGTGCAGGGTCCCATAGACAGGGCCCTACACACAACGGCCAGTGGTCCCTGGGGACCTTTGATAACCCTGTCGTTGGCACAGGGGGAACGCAAGGAGGTGCAATGAAAGCGCCCGGAAAAATGAATAGGCATCTTTGGCAAAAAAAACACACTATTTCCCGTAGATTCAGGAAGTTCAAATTTAGGAAGCATAATCTCCAATTGATGATTTCTCAATTGGTTCAACAATTCAATTAGGTCAACAATTATCTAAATACGTAGTTGAAATTGCGAATGCAACTGGCAGTTTCTGAATTATAATGAGTGAATCAGCGCAATATATCTGGCCCATTTTTATCATCTTTCAAAATCGTCTTTTTCATTTGTGTTGTAGGAGGAACATAACGGTTTTGAAAATGGAAACAGGGTTTAAAGGCTCTATGTTCAGGGAAATTAAACATCAAACAAGTAATTGTGAAATAAATCATCTTGCGATAAAAAGCATGGACAAGTCACGAGGATCTAGTTTATGGGTTATAAGTGCATGATGTAGTTGAGTTTTAATTCTTTTTTCCGTAGGTCTATTACAAATGAACAATGTAGCCAGTGACAACCGAGATAAATTATATGCCATTTCTCATATTTCATATGAGTCATACACGTACATTCCTTTCATATCTATATATAATTTCGTTAGTTTTTTTTTATTGTGATGAACGGCTATTCAGCCAAAATACATAGAGGTTAAAATAATAGAAATAAGGTAATAATGGAAATAGATGTAAAGAACGAATATGTAAAGAACGAATAACGAATATGTAAAGAACGAAGAACGAAATAGATGTAAAGAACGAATATGTAAAGAACGAATAACGAATATGTAAAGAACGAATAACGAAAACGTAATGGAACGAAACCCGGAAATATGTAAACCGGAAGTGAAATGTAAACCGGAAACGGAATATATAAACCGGAAGTGACGTCAGTTGTAGGTCACGTGACCGAAGGCAGCCAATCAGGGCTGACCTCTCTAGTATATAAAGGGGCGGTGAGGCCCGAATAAACAGAGTTCTTTAACAGTTCTCCTGGTGTCCAGACGTGTCCTCTTTCCTGAAACAACCACTAAAGATGAGCCGAATAGAGTAATTAAGCCGAAGTTAGGACAAAACAGCCGAAGTCCGAGATAGGTAGTCGAAACATAGGGTAAGGGGCCCGAAGGCCCGAAGAACGAGGAACGAGGGAACGGAGTAGGGCACGAAGGCCCGAAGTAGTACCGGAAACCGAGGCGTAGTATGGTACGAAGACATGGGGAGCGGAACGAGGGAGCGAAGTCCGCGGGGACGAGGGCGCGGCGTGCTCGGCCCCACGCTACCAAACAATAGGCGACCGTCGGCCCGTCGCCCCCGCGGACCGGAACTCAGGGGTGGACCGCCCCCCGGCCGACCCGTACCCCTACCATAATTTCCCTCCCCCGCAGTCCTCCGTCGACATCGAGTGCCGATCGATTCGCTCAGCCCCCCCTCGTGCGCGAGGCACGACTCTAGAAACACATCTCGGTTCTTGGCCCGGATTCCCCGTCCGCCCCGAGACCCGAACAACCCCCACGTTCCTCTGTCGTAAGAATCGGCAACCCCGACTTACCAGAGAACGTCACATTATCATGAAAGTGATACTAGATAGGGGATGTCATGATGGACTTATGATTTTTTTAATAACCTACTCCATATGTCGAGTAGCTCTATTGTCAACACACCATTGAATTGTTCGTGCCGGCAACATGGAGGTATCATTCCTGTCTCAAGTAGTACTGTACAAAACCTTTTTTTTTAATTGACAAGATATATACTTTTCACGTTTATAGTAAACTAATATTCTGAATAATGGACACCTATCCATCTGCTACACTTATGTTAATTCCATAGGCTCTCGTCATTGTGGCAGGTATTATCCTTAGCTTTGGGCCACGTAATCATATCCCCCCAGACCCACCCATTGTCTGACCTCCCATACTCTGTGCCCGACCAAGGCACGCCGGTAACGACCCGTCTCTGCTGGTGGACTCCCATATAGTCTGAGCCAAACCATGACACCATTCTCTATGAGCGTGGCTTGTATCACTTGGGGTCTATTGCATGACAAAATAACAGTGTTTGGAATTACCGGTACGTTTCTCTTTTTTTATGAAGGTCCATTTCGTGATAGAATTGATCACACAAACGTATGTCCATATATGCATTAGGTCACTAGTATACATATAAAAGTACAATGTTTTTTTTACTAGTATAAAAGTATCATGTTTTCATATTTTATCTCATGTCAATGCTGAGGAAACAAAGAGATTGAAGCATAATATATATTTTTGAAAGTAAATAATGCGCATCGTTCAATATAAAGATTTTGAAATATTGATGTACTCATCCTGTATCAAAATATCAATTTACATTGCGTTTAATTTAAATGAAACTATCTAGTATGAAACCCACAACTGAACATTAGTGATAACTCGTATACATATCATGTAATTGACCCAGACGCATATCCCTGCTCTAGGGTAACGTCATCCATACCTACGAGGCCCACCCACAGTGGCCGGGAGCCCCGGGGGTTTCACCGTATTCAGATCGCCCCGACCCCAGAGGGAACGGGACGGCTGATCCCGATCCCAATACCAATACCCCTACAATACCATTCAGATTAAGGTGTATTTTTACCCTTGCTCTGGCTACTCTCTAGTTTATTTCCAACCAATCAATAAAGACCATCCGAGGAAACATCCCCGACGTTACTACACTGCCACCGGCCTCTGTTTTTGTCAGCAACAGTAGTCTGGTAAAAAAAAATCCCCGTTCACTCTACCTTCTGCTTTATCTTTCTAATCTTTGAGATTTTTTTCGGGCACCCCCTGGGGCCTGTCGCACCCTGCGTGTTGTTTGCAGTGTTTTACTGCTAGGGAGCAGGCAGTAAATTTGTAAAGATACCCGGGGTTAGTACCCTGTGGCCTTGGTGTCAGGATAGTAGGACAGATGGGTTGGCGTACGTATGGGAGCAGCGAGTAGTATTCACCATCTTGAGCAGAGACAGAGCTGCTCACTTACAGAGATAAACAGACAGATCCGAAGGAGAAACAGCGCATGCAAACATGATTTTAAATAGCAACTGAAACTAATGACTCACCTAAGAATCCATGGAGAACTTTCACTGGTAAATCCAAATCATCCTGAAAACAAAAGTACCCACATTACTTGTTATCAAAATTAATATTAAGTAGATACATGGATAGATATCCACTGCAGATATATGTAATGTTCCGTTGACGTCAAACCGAATAAATAACATGGTTTATTCATATGACATATATTATATGTACCATATGTATAACATACATTATATTATAATGTCTGTTTCAATATCTGGTTAGTCTATTGATTTCGAAACGATGGGGTAACTTGATAACGATTGAGCAGTACGTGACCTTAAACCGGGACAACCTTCAGCTGGAGAACTCTGTGGTCAGGTGGGGCCCATGGTGATAGATCATGTAATATTCTAAATGTTATAGTCGCTCAGGAATTGTCGCCTACTCATCATTATAGACTACAGCTAATTTGAAGGATAGGTGAATAGCTGGGCCACTCTTAAAATGTGTTATCTCAAGTTGCTTATCGCCGTTTTTTTTTATTTACAATATTTTCTTTTTATTCTTGCTTTATCAGTGTAGACTTTGAATAATGTCATACACCAACAGAAAGCATGAAAGATACGAGATTGTCATGTATTTGTATAACAATAATGTGGTTGAGAGGATAGAGGTAAAGGGAGACGAATATATATGTAGCAGGGTTCATTCATAACGGATCATATCTCAAGCTCGAGTGAAACAGCACTGTGGGTGGGCAGCTGGAGCAGCTTACAATGCAGTTACCATAATAAATTTATTTATTTATGTTAACGTTACAGGTGTGTAAACGAGCCTGAGGTACGTACTACTACTGCTGGACTGATCACAAGAGGCATACGGAATGTAAGCGTGCTGCAAGTCATTCTATAGATAGCTTGTATTTTTTTTATTTTTTAGAATTCCCATCTCGGACATTGTTTCCCATTAGTCACTGTCCTTGTATGTTATAATATGAAGGTACATATTTTAACAAAATTTCACACATCTTGATTAACAGGTTTACAGTACGTCTTATGGAGGCTTTGGGACGGTGATCATTTTGGGGCAAACATATGAAACAAAGAAGGCTGTAGGGCACCAAAATAGCATAAGATAAAGTACATTTTCTGTATGCATTATTTATGTAGCAACAGAGGGCGGAGCCAAATTTAGCGAATTATAGATGTAGCTTTTGCATCTCTATATATAGCTGTTTTAGAAATATAAGTCATTCCATGCAAAACTTACCAAAGCACTGTCCTTGATGAAAAGATTGTTCAGCACTACGTCTCCTACAAAGATAAAGATAAAATATGGTAGTATAATTTCATTGCCGAGACATCTAAAATAATGATCGCTACATCAAAGGAGAATCTCTTTTTCTTTCTTTTTTTTATTTGGGTATAATAGGCTCGGCATAGCCGATCTTCCACCTGAACCCACATTAATTACAAACAAGTGAGATGTATATTAGTTTACATTTATAAACTAATATCATTATATCAATATATCCTATATCCTATGTACTAATATCAATATATCAATAT
Source organism: Lepidonotus clava (assembly GCA_936440205.1). Taxonomy (NCBI): domain Eukaryota; kingdom Metazoa; phylum Annelida; class Polychaeta; order Phyllodocida; family Polynoidae; genus Lepidonotus; species Lepidonotus clava. Next base: position 22,881,070 of record OW387134.1, read on the forward strand.
AATCTCAATGTGTACGTAAATAACTTAAGCCCCAAATTCGCATAGTTGGGTCACAAAAAGTCTTCGTTGTTTGACATGCTCTCTTAAAAATATTGCTAGAAATACACATTTGCGCGTTTATTTGTAGTTACTGTCCAGTTTGGATGCACCCCTGCAATCACCGAAGGCATGCAAATTTAATACCATATTTAAATTAATAACCGTGCCTTCTTTGCGTCACAAGCCTACTTGAAACACTAAACTATGATGGATTGGTCCTAATCGATATTTGATGGCTATGCTTGCTTACACAGCCGTATCGTGCTGTTCGCCCAAAGGTTTACACATTGGGGAAAAGCTACATTTTCACCATGTGCTGTTCTAGTTCAGTGTGGGGTCAGATTTATCGCAAGCACCACATGTAAAACGGTCACACCCTCCGGGAAAAATAGGTGCGGTATTTTGGCAGCAAGAGAATAATGGGTTGACATCATAAAACATCCAGAAATACTTGCACCACTAAACAAAACATAAATGACAACACTCGTCCATTCCAAAGATACTCTTCTTTCTTCTTTTATTTTGACTGAAGCCTCCTCTACGAAAACTAAGAACGTGGTGTTGGTAGGTCATACATATACCCTGGACTATTTTCTTTTTTCTTGTATTTACTGGGGAACGTCTAGGCCTGGTTTACATTAGGTGCAGGGGAAAGAGTCTGGATGTTTGTGGTGGAAAGGGAGAAAGATGATTGGGTGCGGAGCTAGGCTAAGGCCAGGGCTTGGGTGGGACTCTTAGTTTAGACGTCAGCTTTTCGGTTTGATCATTTGTCCCTACCCTAAGGATCCCATATGTTGACGACGTTCACAAGACGGTACGATTTGCCTTGCCTAGAATAGTCCACGGTTTACAACACTAACCCCGTTGTGTCAGAAGCTCAACATCGGAGGTTGCCATGGAAACAGGACAGAGATATTTTAAATAGTTAGGTAGGGCGGCGAGTAGAGATGGGGACCAAGGATGAACATTCCGTCCACTTGGGCCTAACTAGGATGACCCTTCAAAGCGCACTCTGGTATCAACATATCATATTAGAGTGTCCCAAATGAAGCTAGCATGATTATAGAGCTGGCTGAATGATTTTTAAATGTGTGCACCCGGATAATTTTCATCCCTTTAAATAAGTTATTATAGAAATGTGAACATAACAATTTCCCAGGGTGTACCATTAGGTACCCGGTGAATGCACAAAGTAAAGCCATTTTCTGAATATCAGTAGAGAGGTAAAGAGAACTTGAGAAGTACAGAAGGTAAAACTGACTAGGATGAACATTGTCACAGGTTGGAATATAAAGGCCAGGAAATATGATCCACTTAAAAAAGAATACTGCAATGCATCAGAGCTTGGGAACGAAAAATATGACTGGAACAGCTAACTATGCTTATACTGGCGTTTCGACTGTGTACGGGCAATCTATCTGAGAAAGAACTTTGTTTCCTGTATAATTCTGCCACATAATACATGATCTAGATATATATATCCTTGTCTTTGTATAACATCGTCTCTCGTGTATAAAAATAGATACGTATACGTGCTTTTGCGGGATCAACTGACTTCTCTTAGTCCTTCCTGTTAAATAGACTTAGCGGATAGATAGTACAGAAGGCAGTGTCCGTAATAAATCTTGGTAGCCCAACATTATTTGGGTTGTCCTTCAATGGTAAGTTGGGGCAGGGTAAATAAGTACTGCCAACTGTGATGAAGAGTATACCATGATGTGTTGACCCTAGCAACAAACACCTCATATCATCCCCCAAATGATCATGTCTATGTCCATTCTGACAAGGATAGCCAAAGAGGAGGATCCAGGGGTCCCTGACAACCCCCATCCCCCAACCACAACCCCACTCCAACGTACCCCACCCAAACCCATTTGGCCTAAATTCACAACGTTTTTGCATTTAGCCTACAGGCGGAATACGATCCACATCTCCTAGATCTTTGACCATTTGATTATTTCTTCAATCACCTAATGATAGGTAATATGTTTAGGGGTATGCAAAGGTAATTTTATTAATATGTGTGTGCTCAAAGGCAATGGGCTTACGCTAGATTCCCCTCAATAGGTCAACAGGTTGCGTTCATATGGCAAGAAACACAAGTTGAAGGCGATCAGGGCAAAATCGAAAAGCCAACCGGGGAAATACCCAGACTGGCTTCCCGACGACCGGCTGGCCTGACCAGAGCAGCGTGTGGCGGCAAACAGACGGAGTGTGTGGCGGGGTCCGACACCAGACTGTCTCTGTAGACCCACTGGGCCAGCTGCCGCCCTCCTCCTCCTCCTCCTCCTGTATTGCTGCCCAAGGTGCTGCTGCTGCTGCTGCTGCTACTGGCTGGGGTTATGGCCCAGGCTGGTCAGGTGCTACAGTGTACACTTGTACTCTACATGTATAGATGACTGTTGGTAGGGTAGGAGGAGGTGGTGCAGGGCAGGAGGGAATTAGGAATAGATAAGAGGCAAGATGATTCAATGGGCAACCAACTGCTATGGTCGAGATGTTATATTGGGATTTCCTCGGCCTTACTATCTGTCGTCTCCACAATCAGGACATTCTGGTCTCTCAACAGCCTTTCTTTTAAAAAGATAATCCTGGCAAGGAATTATTCAATGTATTACCTTAAACTGAAGAGACTGTATCTTTGTTTCTCTAGAAGAGATAAAGGCTATCTTATACAATTTCTGCCATTCCTGTAAAGTGAAATCATCTTCAGGAAAATCTCTTTCCCATTTATCATGAACTTTGTAATGATTGTTATTTGTACCATGGAAAACATCATACAGCTTTTTTGATGTACACTCAAATATATTTAAGGGCTTTTGATCATAATAGATAAAGATATCCCTAGGTGATAGGTCTAAGACAACTGCAGAGTTACCTCTTATCCATGGAATAGCACTCCTGATCTGCAGTACTTCTAGAAAATTACATTGAATTCCATAAGTTTCATTTATCATATCTTTGTTCATGAACTCCCCCTGCCAGAGATTAAATCATTGACTTTCAATATACCGGCTCTCTTCCATTCCCTCCAATGGATCACCTTCTTCCCAATCAAGATTCTTTCATTGATCCATAAGATCTCGCTTTGTATTTCTTTATCAGTGACTGGGTCTTTATTATAAAATTTATTCCAAGTTATCCATAATTCTCTGTAAAAAGGAGTGAACACATTCTTTCCTATGAGTTTGTTTTTAGTACCAAAGTAATTGTTAAGTGAATCCCTGACTCCAAATATAGTACAAGCATATAAAGTCCATGAATGAAAGTCATCCAGACACAATCTTCTAACCCAGTTAATTCTAGAAACACAAATCATAGTCTCAATATCCAACAATCCCATCCCTCCAGCATTTATCTTCCTACACATAGTATCATAAGCTATCCTATTAACAGGAGATGACCATGTGAAAGTACATATAATCTTTTTAAACTCCACAAATACTCTTTTTGGAGTGAAGGAAACAGAAGCCGGATATAGTAACAAAGGTATAAGTAAGCTAGTATTAATTATCACTATTTTACCCTTTATAGATAAGTTTCTATTGGTCCAATCATGGCAGATCTGTACACATTTGTTCAGTCTCTCCTCAAAATTCCATCTATAGCTAATTTCAGCATCGTTCTGTTTACCTATTTTTATGCCAAGTAACAGCATGGTTTCTACTATCTCAAAAGGCATATTGTAATTAATCTGTGAGATATTCTTAACTTATATAGTTTAATCAATACTCTGTTGGGACTGATGGGTACTGGTCTAACAGAAGAGTGAGCCGAATGAATAAACCAGTCGATCTCAACTAAAAAAAGGCCTATGGTCTTATCCAAATACATGTTGGTCATAATTCATATAGGGTCGCAGTTTTGAAAACGGCTCGCAGTTTTAAAAACGGCTCGCAGTCACCTGACAGGTGACATTCAGGGATGCTCTCGGACTAAGTTTTGAAGGTCACAGCTCAATAATCCAGGGATATACCTGGGTCCTCCAATGACACTAAGGCTTATATAGGCCACAAATACAGCCGTGAACGCCGGTAGTTCGATCAGACCTGTCAAGTTAACATTTCTGCCTATCCGACAAGACATTCAGCAGAAACAGATTTAACCTACAGCCAACACTGGAACTCCTACACCGGAATACAGTGGAGACCATACCGTACGATTAGGAATTTCAACTAAGGACTGACCAAGCAGAGGTAGACGAGTCTAATGCGTACTAAAATCGTGTTTTTTAGATGCTACCTGCCAATAAGAATGGCTGCAAAAGACATAAATCGTAAAGAAAAGATCTGTCCAGAGCAACTACCAGGCCTACTACAGAGTCTCGTGGTATCCATACATATAGAGAGATCATACGGTGAAGAAGGGTAAAAGAATTTATGGGCTATTTTTGTACAGAAATGTTTAATGTGATTTACAATGTGTATCACTCACAGGTCGACAAGTTTTAAATGATGTAAATGAATTAAATTACTATGTGTTAATAAAATAATGTAAAAAAAAAAGACATACAACTTTCATAGTGACCTAAGGAACAATTCAAACTAGGTATAAATACCTGGCGAAAATCAAGTTGGATGCGGGGGGGGGGGGACCATTGAAGTGATCGACGGTGAAATCAAGTTCAAATAACGAACAGTAAATCCATATGAGTGCATTTAAACAAAATGAATGTAAATGAGTCTTGTCAGCCTTGGATTTTGAAAATCACATTTAAGGAGTCTTCTGACTTTTTATTACTGTCTACTTTTCCAGCAGAATCGTCCTGACTTTATAATTAGTTTAGTTTATCTACGCTTTCCTTTCAGATATTACCCTCTGCAAACTTTGCCATTAATCAAACAACATCATGAGCCTTACGAATATTTTCGTTTATGGTACGGTTAAGGCTGGCCAGCCTAACCACCACTTCGTAACAGAGGCCATGGAAAGAGGTGCTAGGGCCACACTCATAGGGCGCGCCAGAACTATTCAAAGATTCCCACTGGTTCTAGCAGGATATTGTAACAGTCCTTACCTACTAGATGCACCGGGTAAAGGGAAGGTAAGAAATATATATGATATTTATATTTTGTGTTCATATTCAGGGTTTGGTTGATATAATAGGTTCGGTTTATATTATATTAGTATTGATACACTCCACAGCCTGCTTGTTAATTAAAACAGAAAACTGTCGTAGAAGGCACTTATTGTTTATGTTGCATTGCTCGCTGAGTATACAAGATACAATATCATATTATGTATCAAATAAAATTTAGATACCAGAAATAAATTACTGATGTCCTGGGCAAAGAAAGGTAAACCCCTGCTTAAGCCTGCGCATTTGGCCGTAACAACTGCTGTTTGTCCTTAAGATGCCTAAAAACACTCTTCCTCCAGGAATACCAAAGGGTTAAAGACAAGTTTTCTTAAGATACACACAATTCAACTTCATTGATGCTTATTTCCACAAAGTTGGAAACCTTTGATCAGATGTTTAAGTAACAAAATATATCAACCTTTCTTTAATGAGCAGCACGTGGAGGGTGAAGTGTACAAGGTAGACCGTGCAATGCTGGAAATGCTGGACAAGTTAGAGGACCATCCAACACACTACCAGAGAGACAAAATCGACCTCAAGTACCTAGATTTAGATGATTCGGACAACATGGAAACCAGTGCCTACTTTTTGAGAGACTATAGAAAGGAGCTCCAAGATCTACCAACGTTTGAGAAGTTTGATTTTTATAGTGACCATGGAGTGCATATCCAAGCGGAGTGGGGGACTGATGATAGCGAGAAGCAACTAGATAGTGTTAAGATACCCACTCAGAAACCTCAGTGAGGTATTTATGTCCCTTCGACGGATCCTAGGCTCTTTATACATATCCTTAGATACCTCAGTTTTTTGTTTACTGTTATGACTAGGGTCAGTGGCTTATTGGGTAATATGATAGGCAAATTTGCTCTTTTTTTTAAAGAAAAATATCATTCATAGTACATGTAAGACGACTGTGGAAATTGAGTAGATATAGTATACAAATGATATCTGTCGCCTGCATAGCTCATGCCTCAACGGTGGAGATGAGAGGAAGCAAACTTATCTGTGTCTTTAGAACTACTGTAAAGGAAGGGACATTACGAATGAAACATATTGCCATTGAACGCACTTGTGACAATAATAATGCAGATATGTTAATCCGGTACTACGGAAAGGCTTGAGGAGCTTACTGAATGTCTTGTTTTGGGGCTACCTGGTAGTATCGGAGGATCGAAACGTGTAAGTTAGTAGCAATAATAGTCGGCATAACCTTGATCTAACAAACGGCCAGGTGGTGTCCCTATATATGCATAATAGCAGGCGTTGCCCTAGCTATTTACTCTTATACCCCTTTGTTATAATTGTTGTCCGTGTGTATAACTATGGCAATTAGATCGTACATTTCAACAGTCCTATTAACTACGTATCATCACCCACCCTAGCGTGGGAATATAGCTATAGTCACATGCACAGTCTGTACAAGATTAACTTTTTGATGAACGCTGTATACTAATGACAAAATAAATACTTTAGATAATCATTTGGAATATGAGTATTTCGTACACTAACTAGTTGTGCCTGTGGGGGAAAAAGGTCCCTTTGTAGTAAATTGCATGGGTCCCATTGGTCGGTGTCTGATCAGGCCGGCGTGAACGAGGGTTGAACAAATATCTTATTGACACACAGGTTAAGCAGTGACGGCGACACAAACACTTTATTGTGATTATGACCTTTTCATTTCGTAACATCAAAACTCGTTTAGGAAGGTTGATTCCCGTGTAACCTTGAGTGAGGAACCTAGGTCGAGTCACCATCTAAAGTATTCTCAAGCAAGGGGTGGATCTAGAGATTTTCAAGGGGGGGGGGGGTAGTGGGGAGCGCCCTTTTACCAAAAAGAATTCTCCAGACCTTCCAGGGCCGAGAATTTTACATAAAAAATATATATTGACCACAGAAAGGGGTGGGGACGCATCTTTGTCCCTCTTCTGAATCTGGAAGCGAAGCCGTGGCTGCAACACAGTTAGCGTAGACGGTAGTAGTAAATGGGTATAAACTTGGCCAACACTTTTTTTCTTACATATGTAGGTTAAGGCCTGGTCACCCATGCGTCAATGTCTTTAGACCTTGAGGCATAACCATCATCCATGTATAACGTTATCTTTCGTATGCTTTATGATGGGGTAAAGGGGGAAAAAGTGTGTGGCGGATTTGGCAAGGGAAGTCTAGGCTCTACACTACAGTATATAAGCTCTGCTCCTACTAAAATCCTTCACAGCTTTCATCATTAGCTGAATCACCTGGCTAGTTTGGAGCCAACTTTTATAAACTGCCTTTGCTAGTTTCCCGAGTTCGGTAGAATCGTCCGTTTGACCAATATAAATGTCAAGCTATGTGGGTATATCCCTGCACATTGCTACAGGGCGATGAATGGAGCAAGCCAGCCACGTTCACCACAGGGACCACCATCTGAGTATCTATTGCCTTGCCCTGTAGCAGTTTGTACGTCCGCTACAACCCACACAAGCAACATATTCTACAGATCCCGTGCACATCTTTCTTTTAGTTAGTAGGTTCAAGCATTTGATTTCAAAGGTATATATGGGCCATATACATCCCGAGTGTGAGACGAAAGTTGAAATACATCGTTATATATAAATCAATTATCTATCAGTTAGTCCAACGATATGCAAATATAACTATATACTATGAGGCAGTCGTGAGTTTTGTCCGCCAGGGGGGGCCAGGGTGGGTACAAACCTAGACCCCCTTCCCGGCCTCTATATTGCAGGTCACGTCCCGAGCAGACCCCGCCGACCCCGCCCACCTGCTCGGTGAGCTGCTCACTGCTACTAACTGCTAGACAGCGCCTGCCGCGTGTTCCTATGATGACTGGGGCCTCCCTGATTCCGCCTTCTCCTCTTTGACCTTTCACTCGATCAGAGCTTCCAGGAATTCGGGGAAGGAAGTGCATGCAGCTGGATTTTATAAAGTGTATGTTTTTTAGTACTCATGTACGTACGCGGGTAACGCTAATATGCTTGTATTTTTCCCTTTCGGCGAAGTTAACATGACAGTGTAACTCCTATATTTTAAAGAGCTTTAAAGAGCATTCTCAAGTCTTGTCCCATATCCCAACCCCGATCTCAGAGGCCCATGCCATATGCCTATTCTATGTTACCCTTTTAGCTCTCAATGAACAAAATTATAATTGAAAATTCATTAAATCGTTGTTTCTCCTTTTGCTGGGAAGGATATGTCATTCCTATTTATTTATTAGTCGTACAATTGTGATTAAATTTTAAAGATCAGATTAAAATTCAAGAAAAAGTTATGTTTCCTTGTTGAATGGGCATGTAGCCCACTTTGCCTGCAATGCGATATGACCTAAGCACCTCAATGCTATTTTAGGAAGTTAGAGAGAAAGATCTTTGTTATTGTAGGGTACTTTGCAAGAAGGACACTAAGCAGAGCCCTTGGCTCACGCATATCACGGCCTATCCCAAGTCGTGTAATCTAGCGCACTTATAATTAGGCGATATATTAGGCCCTTAACTAGACCCCCCCCCCCCCCCTTAAAAAAAAAAAAAGAAAACGTAATTAAGACAATAACTAGGGCGTGGAGCCACTCAATCATCAAGTAGTATTCTCTACAAAGAAAGAGGGAGAGACCTTACTGACCGTGTGAGAGCAATGCACACCTCGTCAAAGTGTTATGTTCAGAAGTGAAGGAACACAGTTCTGAAAACCATATTAACTTCTCAACCAAAATAATTTTGATGGTTAGACCCCCGTAACAAAATGCAATAGAAATTCAGTGGAAAATCAGTACACAGGCAGTCGGAGTTGTAGTAGGATTTCAGTGGTAAATCAGTAGAAATAAGTATAACTCCAGTAGTTGAACAGTTGCTAATCAGTATGTCCGACATACAGATTTAGGCAGTGTCTACTGCCGGTTGGCCTTGGCCGTTCCCATCCACGTTTCGTAATCCACATTTTAATATATTAGAATGTAATGAGTGTATTCTAAATATCGGGGTTGTTTTGGTTTGAACAAGAGGCAAGCATACTCTCTAAGAAATACTCAATGTGACCTAGTTATACCCAAAGAATGCTGATGTCATTTGACAAATTCTTTCTAGTAGTAGTATATTATATTCATTCTGATAGAAGTGGGTATTGGCTTCTATTTTGTGAACCTTATGTACCTGACTATAACAGCTATGTTAGATTGTTTGCACCCGTAAATGAACAATGTTTCAGCAAATAACTATTAAGTGAATTAAGTATTTTAATTATACGTGACTAAAGAAAATAACACTCAAGAGGCTTGATACGTATATATGTGCTCCCTTCCCATCAATTGGGTAGCCCTGGGTTGAGCCCAATATACATGGGGCCATGACTGAGTTGATTTAAAAGTACGTGGTTTATATTTACTCATAGGCTGTAACTAGACTTATGTTCAATATGATCAGTTGTAAATGCAAACAAGGATGTAAACAACGGTGGTCTCTGCAAAGTCAGCGTTGCATGCTAATCTTTGTGCAGTGAATGTGCTGATGTAGATGGTATGCGCCTTAAAGATAAAGAAGACCAATAAGTTGGAAGTTTGACAATTTTCTTTAATGTGAAATTGGGGAAATAGGTAAATCATGTTATTATTACGACTTGTTTATTAGGTTAAAATATTGCATCACTATCAATTGACATTCTCACGATCGGTAAGCTACGGTAATAAACTCAAATTGATCTCTTTAGTTGGCAATTTCAAGTCTCCCTGTGGACCATGTGAACAGTAGGTTGTACATGACCTAGACCAATTACATGGAGGAGGCCACATTTGTTTATATTTAAAGGTGATTTAATACTTATACGAATGTCACCAGTAACCATGTTATCTATATGATGGTATTGTTGCTTGGTAAATAGTGTTGAAGTGGAAAAAAAGGAGGAATAGTTTTCTAGTTTTTTTTTCTTTTATTTCACAAAGATTTTAACAGATAACAGTTTCGTTTTAATGCTCATATGATTAAAACGCTTTTAGAGGAATGCATTTATCTCATATGATCGGGCAGGGGTCCCCAAAATTCTCTTAATGTAGCAAACACGGGACAAATTGGGACTTTTGGAATGTTGTTGAACATATAAAACTTAAAAGTTAGTCATTCCTGACATTCTCAGAGGGAAGATATCTAGTTGGAATGGCCTATTATACTTCAATGCTAGATGTATTGTATGTTCTGGTCAAAAACGTGCAGTACTTACTGTATGTTTGCAAAAAAAAAATCTCTTCAGTTTCAGAAATTAAACAATTTGTTTTCGTGCATTTAACGGATGCAGTCCCCTGAAACGTTGACGTTGATGCACAAAACTAGAAATGTTAGCACCCGCCAGTAACATCATGCACCTCGGATGCAGTGTGCATCCTAATTTCGGAATCTAATTTATCTACTAGACCCTAATTTATGTATTAGAATTTAAGAAACGCGCTGCGAACTCAACAAACATTATGGTTTTTAATGCCCCCACATGTGTATTTCATTTCAGAGAGTAACTGATGCCCTGGCATTTCGTAAAGCGTGAGTCATTCTAAAAAGATCATTGGAATCCTGCATAGTTTTAAAGAAAAAAAGGAGGGACTGTATCAAGTAAACATCCATGCCCACAGAACTAAAATAACAGATCGTGATTGATTTCAAGAATCATAGAAAGGGGATGCACTAAAAATAAGAAATTCAAATCAGGTCGTGCCACAATATCATAAAAAAAGGCCATTGCAAGGTAAAGAATACATAATGTTACATATATTATTATATACACCCCTACGTTTCTAACATACTGTAAAAGTACTGACAACCATTCAGTACATCCTCAAAAAGATCAAAATAACGTTTTAACTATAGGAAAATTAAATCAGATCTTGCGGCGGGACAATATTAACGTCGTACATACACGTACACGTGTTAAGCTCAGCCTAAGCTAAGTAATTGCCGTTACTGTGGTGGCTGGAAGTGGCTGGATGTGGAAGTTTGGTTGATGGCGTGAGACGGCCCTATCATCAAGACTGCCAGGGGCGGGCTTTTACCTGCCGACGGTCACCAGGGACAAACTACAACCATCACCCTGGGAGTTAAAACACTTCATTTCACAAGCCGGGGGCAGCCTCTTTATCGAATCCTGCTATTTCAGTAATGGTACGCTACAAACATATTAGTGCATGCACTATTTTATGTGTTCAGCTTAAAGGGAACAAAAGGCAATTTCTTGTCGATATTTTTCAAACTAAAGTAACTAGGTCAATACGCTAAATGAGCCTAAGCCAGACTCGGCAAAATGTAATCCATGGAAACTGGCATGACATCATTAAAAACGCATTTCTTGCTGAGTTCAAATAATATAGATGTGGTAAGTTTACATCACATATGGAAAACTACTGAGGTTTAAGCTATATAAATTAATAAATAGTTTTGGTGGCTAATACTTTATCACTGGCCATAGTTGGACTCTTGAAAATTAAATGATTTCTTTATTTATCTCAGTTTCCAAAGTCTTCTCAATTATATAGGTTTTTGGTAATGTTAGGATTGGAACATCAGACCATTTTACTTTGGTGGGTTTTCTGTACGCTTATGTCTATCCAGTGTTAGAAATCAATGGTGCACCCTGGGCATGCAAACAGCGCCAAATTAACGCACAAAAATCCGACATTTGGTGAATGAATTACAGGAGAGCGTAACCAGATTGTTCATTGCCTTTCAGTCCATTATAATACTGATACTCTATCAATGTGAGAATAATTGACAAAATTGTATGTGCCATTATAGATCTACAATAGATTTTTTTTCCTTAATCACTACATTGCAAAAGGCCAACATTTTTTTTGTGACGCGGATATCCTGTCCCATTCATCGGTGAGGACTTCCTGAAAGCCTATCATAAGCCAAGAGCCTCCCTCTTGACACCGAAACTCAATGTCTCAGAGTCAACACCAAATATATTAGTTACCACAAACAACCCTTGCGTCCGGGGCTTGAAAGATATTGTTGATAAAAACTACGATTTACTGGGAAAATCCTGCACAATCCAGAGAAAAAGTTGTAGGAGCCTTCAGACACCCCAATAATCTGAAGGACTATCTTATGAAAGCCAATATTAAACTATTTGAACCTTTATTCACACCAGCAAACCAAAATGAGTCCCTGTAACCCAATACCTACAGGTACTGTTCCAAACTGAACGCTAATGCCAATGTACGTAAGTACAGACATCTGAACATTTCCAAGATGAACAAAAATGTAAGGGAACCGTAACCTGAGGGAATACTGGAGAACTCGGTCCACAGGAGAACTCGGTCCTGGAGAACTCGGTCCGCAGGAGAACTCGGTCCTCTGGTCTTTGTAAGGGCAAACAAACTAGATATATATCCCTCTCTTCTAATAGATCTCTGGGATTCATACCTAAACGGCTAACTCGTCCCTACTCCTAGTCTGTGGGTGGCAATCTGTCAAAATATCTTAAGGACCGAGTTCTCCAGTGGACCGAGTTCTCCAGTGGACCGAGTTCTCCTGCGGACCGTGTTCTCCAGTTACCACCTGGGGAGGCTGACTGTAAGTTCATAATTGGAGGCTGACTGGTTTTGACCTAGATCTGCAGCCAATTCCTCAGTATCAGCCGTCAACACATGGTTGAACCCAATCTCCCATTCTGCGCCTCGCCTTTGGCTGAGTGATTTATATGGAAATCATTCAACCACTGCGACACTGTTATGATACAGTATTACTAATAGAGCGCAACTTTATACCGACTCAAAAGGTGACCCCTCTAAGGTAACATCCTTCATGGTGCCTTGACTTGTTATGTATCTTTCAGAATTCAGATAACTAAAAGATGAGTTAATTTTCCTAGCAAGTTACTATTAAGTTTCACAATATAACAAATAAATCTTCTGATGCAAACTATTTTTATGGCTATAGTATTGAATCATAACTGATCATCGTGACATGTGGTCTTTTCGTACTAGAATAATACAAGTGTCTAAAATGTGAAAAAGAACTACGTTCGTCTGCGCTAATTCTAATTCGATATGCTAATTATGAATCTGGTAAGTAAGTATTTGAAACATGAAATGTTTATTCAAGTGATCCGTCCATCTCAAACAAAATTAAAGATTAGAATTCAGTGTAACGTATTTAAAATATGGGACACCTGATTTAGTATCATTGGTAGCGGTTCCATAGGTTTATCCTGTTCATGCAGTGGCGGATCCAGCTTTTTGAAAAGGTGTGTGTCGGCGGGGGGGGGGGCTATAGAAAGGGAGGCGCACCCCTTTTCCACCAGAATTTTATGATGAAAAAAATTAAATCTGCCACTGCTATCAGCCGATGGTTTTCAATTATGATTTGCTCCAATCTACTCAATGCATGGCTGGGCCGCAAGAACAGCTGCTCAGCGTGCTGTTGACGTACGCGGTGACCCGCAGTGGATCAATACGTGCCCTGCATGACGAACCCACCCACCTCTCTGTGACTGACACCACACAACCCAAGGATCTGGGCAAACAGCACCAACCCCAACAGAAGCCGTCCTAACTAGGTTTGCTTTTTGGGTCAGCCCCAACTAGGTGCTGAAGCGCCTTAAATACCGACAGGTGCGATCCACTGAACGCTTGTATATATAGAACCTGACATTTGCCAACACAAAATCAACAAAGGTATAATCTGGGTCATGGGTATTTAAGCAAACCTACGAGGCCTTTTCCTTTCATCTAATACATGTATTTTTCTTACATAAGTGCTGCAACTATTTCATAAAACAGGGAGAGAATGTTTCTAATACAGGGCCGAAATTAATGGTGCATTCCAATTAAGGGTGCATTCTGCACCAAAGGTTCATGATTTTGAAACTGAGTGCACATTTTTAAAAAGTGATTCCTTGTGATTCCTTGTCTATCATTAACAGATTTAAACACCATTGCAAGTACTTCGATTTTACTCTGCCATATTTTCCAGTGTCCGAAATTAAGGGGGCACCCTGCACCCGAGGTGCACGTTTTGACTGCAGGGTGCATGGTTTTTAAAAGTGTGCACCCGGCAGGTGCACACATCTTTGATAGAATAAATAGCCTTATAAGGCTGTGAGTGCACAGAACGATTCCTGGGTGCAAACTTTCCAAAGATATGCACCCGGCGGGTGCACGCATTTAAACCTTAATTTCGGACACTGTTTTCGTATAATGTTTGGACATTATAAATTACATGATAGTTGATACCCGAATGTGCATGTTTGCACATGATAATAGAGAAATGTCCTGCATAAAAATGTGCAATTTATTTAAAAACAAATATTTCTTTTTTGCCGTTTCAGCGTCAAATTGAATAATGGAATTGTTTAACACCACTTCTAATTGTTATATATGAAGTGTGTGCATTATCATCTGGCTCATATTATGACGATATCTAATACACACCCCTTAATCTAAGATAACTGAATGGATTGGAGTGACCTCTTACTACTTGAGATACCGGTATGTAGTGAGATAAGAAGGAAATAGTATTATGCTTCGTTAGCATTTTTATCAATGACAAGTGCATAATCGAAATACATGTTCACATAACAGAAAGGGAAAAATTAGGTCAAGACCTCTCTTTAGCTCGTTTAACATCCCCCCTCCTCTTATTCTTTTTCCATATACTTTCTTTGGGGAATTCAAATCAATTTAAAAATATCCACTTTACTCCGTATCCCATATCTATACGAGTGTTCCTGAAATATGAACAAGGTGTCGAACAGCACACAGAATACATCCTCCAGCGGCTACGGGCGACCTGTGGACCGAGGATTGATCACCGGTGAGAGATGATGGAAGGCTGACCCACATAGGTTATTGATCTGTCTGGGACTGCCTGTTGGACCGCTCCCCCTGACGGTGCCTAGTATATCAACCGGTAGCTTCAAGCCTTGCCATTAGAAATAGCAAACATCTTCGCTACCATACTGATATTAACCAGTTGTGATTTTTTCCATTTAAGAACCATTTAAAAACAAGTATATCACCAATCGTTGGTATTTGAAAAAAAAGTCTTAAGTCGGCCCTTCAAAACTGACAAAAGTCAGTCGGGCAGTGGACAGGAAACAAACTTTTTGTAAGGGTGGCCTTGGTTAGATGTTTTTTCTTTTCTAATCTTTTCTTAACTCATTATCACTGGACAGCTCTACAATTTCCCAAAATGACTTGTTTATTTCTGTTATGGGTAGTAAAGATGCTAAGGTCATCAAAGCACTGGGTGCTTATGTATACTCGGCATTCAAAACCAGAGAAAACCACGTAAGACAATATTAATCAGTATTATTAGTCTTTAGCAAAGTTGAGCAGCATTATATTACTAGTCCATTGTTACCTAGTCAGTTGTTACAGGTGTCACAGTTTGTGCCAACAAGGTCATGGTGCTCTTTGTTTTTGCCAATATCATATCACTATAGCCCGTCCATTCATTAAATGAATCTCGAAACATTTAGAACCGGATAGTTAATATAGATCTAGATCTCACTACACATATGCCTCTATCTATAGACATTCAGTTGTCAAAACATAATAGTATTGATGTTAATAGTATCGCGATTGCCATGTGTTTATTGCTGTCTTAATGATTGTTTATTGTATATATGTTACTGTCTTTGTAAATGACACATGAGATCAGCTTGTAATGACTCTTTGATGTCAATAAAAGTACTACTACTACTACTACTTTAATAATGAATTGCTATTGGTTCCCTTTAAGGCGTGCTTGATAAAATTGACAGATGAATATTTCCTCAACCTTATGTCTCCTGTAAGTTCACACATTCGGACACTGCCTGCGGTAAATTTCTATATAGCTACATTTTCTTTATATTGTTAGCTTTCTTTCAAAACTGCATGCGCCATGGTATTTTTCTTGGTCAATAGACTATGCATTTTTCCTTTTTAATGCACCCATGGCACATGGACGGAGATCGACTCAAATCAAATTTGGGCCTTAATTTCATAACTGATTAAGCTAACCAGGTAAGAAACTTGATAGATCTACTAAGGCCTGGACTATCTAACTAAACGAAAGGCTCTCTCCTTATCAGATAAGGAGAGAGCCTAAGATTTAGTACTCTCAATTAAAAGTCTATAAGTTGATCCTAGGCTCTGATAAACAGATGTTAGATCAAACCTTGTTAAATTGTTGGCGCTAACCTAGCTTTTTTTTTCAGGGAAATCTTAACCATTTTTTTTAATTCAATAGAATTAATAAAAAGGTCAGATATCAGCAAATAGATGCTCTGAACATGTAGTTCAGAACTGTTTAGAGGATGTTTGGGGTATATTTTTCGTTTTGAAACACTTCCTGGGGCCTGGGGCCTAAGTACAAAAAAAAAAGAAGATTAAATCAATCTACCTACCCTAATTTTTTCGATCTATATCTTTGTTATCTGAACACAACCAAAAATTTTTTGGCCTAATCTTTAACCACACAGTCACAGATCAAAACAACCAGCTATGGTCCCTGTGCTTTTGTCGTTTGGAATAGAAATCTGCCATGGCATGGTACCCTACGCCTATGTGGTAATTTTTCTCATTGTCACTCTAGACCTGGATGTTTGTAAACATCATGTGATGCACACAGAAATAGGTCAATCTATGAATTCAAACTTGCTACAGCCTACAAACTTGGCTGCGGATTTGTTAGTTTATGTCAAAAGCCAAATATTATTTTGCCTCAAATTGTGTAAGCCAGTGGACTAATCTGTCAGAATTTGGGGGAACAAGTCCAGTCCATTGTTAAAGACGCGTCATGCCAGAAGCGTCAATGATTGAGTGTCGGCCACAGAAAGGGACACGCCTCCCGCCTCAGCCTCCTGAAACAGACCAATCGCTGCATGCCTCTGGCAGCAGGTGACCTGCTTGATTCAGTTCACCGACGGTCTATCATTACTCTGTTTAGGAAGCGTCAGTTATATCTGATCACATTCTTCTGTAACCCTGAACAATTAAACATCATTTCCACACTTGTGTAACAGTGGCATTAATCAAAACATTTGGGAATTGATAAGATACATCCAAAATGGAAAGTGATCGCCCTGTTTTGTTGACACTGACAGCCCGGCGGCGGAGCTTAGAATTTCGGCAAACTTACCTCCCCATATTCCTATTTTCAGCTGCGATTTGTCCAAATTCTCGATGAAATCTCCGAGATAGCGGTTTACCAAATCCACAACGAGCGACTCGAAAACCATCTTGGCGTTTTTGGTCGCCTCCCAAACTAGTAATTCCTCAAATCGGCGTACAACATGTAGCTTTCAACATCTCTCCGACACATCCCACATGACTGCTGTGGACGGCCAGTGTTTTTGTACGATTTGATTGGTTCACGTGATTTTACGAGGCTATTTCTGTTTCTTACAAACAAGTAACAGTACATTAAAATTTACGACTTTTTAAAGTCAAGTGTATGAATTGATATATTTAATCATCTATTTTTAATGATAAGCATCCATCTCTCACGGTTTTATCGAAAACCAACTGAAGATCTTTGAGGCTATTATCCAAGATGGTGGATCGAGCAGATGCTGTGAAGGAAAACACTGCCAGCAAATTTGAGAACCACATCTGATCTATGTGAACTAAGTCGTACCGAAGAACACAGTACAAGGTCAGTGAAAGCTTGATATAGTGGAACTCTTGTGGATATTTGTTTTATTTTGGATCCGTATCCCTTAACTGAACAAAAGATGTCTAACAGTTTTGCACAGACTGTGAGTGTGACAGTCAGAGGGAGAGACCCCTCCCCTGCCCTGGGCCAGGCTGGGGCCAGTGTAGCTCTGTGGATCCTTCTCTCACGGCAAGCTAGTGTACGAAGGCTCTGAAGCTATCCACGCGTTTTTGAATAAACCATTTCAAAATTACATCAAAATATGGGTACAATTTTACGATTCCAAAGAAAGACATTCTTATTTACAACATAATCATAATAACTTTCATCCTACCTTCGAACTGTAATGACCATGTCGGAGAAATGTGCATTTTGAATGGATTTATTTAGGGAAATACGACGTTCTGACAGTTGTAACGGGTATGGCGGACAACGTCTTTGACGTTTTATTGAGTCTCTGAGGTACGAGAGCAAAGTTTAATGGTTAGTTTTCACTTTCCATCATATCCTTTATCATTTTTATGAAGTTTAAGAACATATCTATTTCGGAAATGTAAATAAGAATCATTATTTCTTTTTTTCTGTAAATCTGCGCATGCGCAGTGTTGCATCAATGGCGACACCTCTCACAAGATTTAGGTGAAAGATCCA
The DNA here is from genome assembly GCA_936440205.1 of Lepidonotus clava. Lineage (NCBI taxonomy): Eukaryota > Metazoa > Annelida > Polychaeta > Phyllodocida > Polynoidae > Lepidonotus > Lepidonotus clava. The sequence continues at coordinate 22,899,457 of OW387134.1, forward strand.
CTAAATAGTCTCATATCTCTTGATATGTTATAGCCGTGCACAAAATATTATTGCCTAAACTGAAATATGGTATTCATAATTGAAAATATATCTTTAGATGCATCGACACTGGTGGCCTAAGAATGTTATTTAGGATTTTATTCCCAGTATTATTGATAGCTTTTCGACTCTCATACGAGGTGAGGAGTAGAGAGTCGATCATTTGGCTAGGGCCAGTGGGGCTGGGCCTGGCTCCCCTAGCTCTGTGGTGCCTTCCCTGTATACTGTACGACGTCTAGTAGTCTACGGAGGGAGAGAGGAAACCAAGTTTTTGCCAGGAAATTAAGGACAACACAACCTGAGTGGCCAGATTCAGTGGATAGGGGAGGGGAAGGTGGAAGGGGTAGGTAGAAGGGGAGGGGGGTAAAGGGTAATTAGCGTATGTGGTTCAGTTGTGATGTCGTCAACCTGAAAGGCCACCAGAGGGAATTGGAGCAGAGTATGATAAGACAGGAAGCTTGGATTTAGGATTTTCTATTAGAATTAATTATACACCCTGCACAATTGTCCCTTTATACCTGCACATAATAAATACTTTGAACCATGTAAACATCATATTCTTGCTGTTTCTAAAACATATTATCCCTTTAAAAAAAATCAAAAGTTTTGCCATTTTGATCATAGACTACCCTTATCATCCCTAAAACAAATACTTTCCTCCTTGCGTATAATAATGATTGACACACTGTGTGTAGCAGCAGCATAGCAATAGCACACAAAGGGTTCCACTGAAATGCACCAGGTGGCAGTGCTGGGATTGGTTACAAGTATCTTTAATCAATGTGTGTAGTTGTTAAGAGGCGATCATCTGATCACCTCTTCTTGGGCTTCACTTCCAGTCTTTTAGTTTTAGTAGTGACATAGTAGGCCTACCTTTATCTGCTGATTTCCGGTGTAGATCTACTACAAGAATCTTGGGTACTACAGTACCTACTGATGAGGCATGCACAAAAAAGAAAAACCAATTTGACTAGCGTCAAACCTTTAGGAGCTCAATCTGGACAGATGCATCCTCTAAATTTGCATCAATTAAAACTGAGAACCTGTCCATTAATTCTAGAATTTCCAATAGAACTAATCTTCCTGGGACAGTGCCCAATCATATTATTTGGTTTATATAGCCTGATTATTATCTCTTATCTTTGAATCTGGTCATGTATCGCCCACAAGCTGAATACAGATAGCAAAATGCTGTAAATTTAGAATGTCTCTAAAAGTAAGTCTGATAATAGACATACATAACGTCATATGTATCTCTGGTCTGGTAGAAGATAATCCTCTTTCAAATAAATGTATGCTATTTTCACAAATTTATCAGGATGCAAACATATATTTAACTTCAGAAAACGGATGTATACATACCAAGATGTCATCCAGTGCTGAAAACATGAATAGGTAAGCTTAAACTGATATAGTGAATATAATGTTTTGGATGAAAAATATAATCCGAAAATTATTAAACTGTCTTATTCGCTACTGCTACATCCTTTGCCCAGCGGTAGACGTTAAAAAACACATACTATAAAAGATCTTCAGTTACGTTATTCTCACAGTTACCTGGTGTAATATTAGACAATCCTATACATTGAATTCCATGTGAATTTCTTCGAAATTTGTGAATTTGTCTTCAATTCAGGAGTTTGAAAAGGACACTGTCGAACAGTGTGGAAGAAACTGCGCCGCCCAGGAAGAAGACTTGCGATGTTGCAGCGATATCAACGAAATCACTAGCCAGTGACATACCACAGATTTTGTTACTACCCCCTGAGGTTCTGGAATCAATATTTCTTAAAATTTGCAGTTATGCAGAAGTGGCTAAGCTTCGTTCGGTAAGGAACGTTTTTTTTTTATTAAAAATTGAATTGTCTGACAAATCATAAAAAGCACCTTGAAATAATTGTATCTGAGATAATGTTATCAATGTTTCTGTATGTGGTTCTATATATCCCCCTGTATTTTGTTCCTTGGAAAATATAAAGTGAAATGCATAGATGCTTTTCACTTTGTTGGTATTTGAAAATATCTCGGAAACATAATCAAGGCGAGAAATACAGAATGCAACTAGATGCAAGAAGAAGAATTATTCAATACTGGGGGATTATAACATGATCAATAACAAATTGTATGCTTAAGACATTCGAGAGAATAGTTTTGGTGACAGATTACCTAGAATGTAGATTAGCATAATTATTATGCCTGTTATTTATATCAGAAAAATATTTGTTATGGTTCTATTAAATATTATCAATGTATATTTCTTTAAATCTGTGATCGAACCTTTCTATATTTCAATTCATATTTCACAACGTTAAGGTATGCAGACTTTTCAATACGACTGGACAAGGGATCCTTACCAAGGGGTTCAATGGGATCCAAACTACAGTTCAAAATCGCCTTCAAGTGATAAAGGCTCAGATGCCGAGGAGAGAATCTTCCCGACGCAAACATCCCCTTGCCCGAGAGTGCGACATTATGGAAACACTACATATGCGGCTTGTACTTATGCAGATGACCTTTGGAAAACACATTGAAAAAGGCCATTGCTGCTTCTTCGCAGGAGAGGTACATGTTTAAACAGATCCATTAGTATGTTTTTTAATATGCGTGTAAGGACTCCCAATGGCCATAAATTATTTTTATACACATCTATCTAGAATGTTCAACTTATCAGCCAAACTTCCTTACCTCATAAGTACCAGCCACTTTATTTATAATCAATCCTTTTGATTTATACAAATAAAAACAAGTAACCTCTTTCTGTAAATATTGAAATTTTAGCCAGTCTTACTAGAGATATGTAAAATATTGTATTTATCCCTCATTCATCAATAGAAAGTGAGAGACTCTGAGTTAATGGTTCTTGTAAATCTGTTTACATTTCTTATCCCCAGACAAAAAATCGAAATGGGAAGAGCGATTTGAAAGGGCATACTTGAAACGTTTTTTAACGAGTCAATTAATATATTTGTATAATATAGCTATAGATGGGGATTCCCTCAATCAGCCATTTCATCAGTCATCAAAGTCTCTTACACAATGTCATGTTCAAACAACTGTGCGACAGCAACTCTCGAGGTTTTAGGCTTAGGTTCATACGTTACAATGCTTTAATTATCAATAACCCTTTCCTATTAAGAGATATGAGTAGAGATATGTCTTTCAATACTTATCAAATGTCATACGGACCTGTAACGTATAATAGAATTCCTTCAGCAACATTTTAGACAGTAGGTCCAGAAAGTCGGTAAGAACAATAGACTACGGGCATATATGTATATGTGTTCATGTAGATGAATGGATATTATTAACAAAAGCACAATATTTTTAGATTCTCGATGAAATCATGCACATCGTGCGCTACACGCGGTCGGCAGCTGTCCTGGGACGTGTCTACAAGGTGACTGATGAACTGTTCGACCTGTCTACCATGGCAATGGAGTACTTCAAGGAGAGAATTGAGCCCAATCTGCCACAAGTTAGCTACTTCTCCACTGACTTGCCCATGCCGCCGTCAAGTAAGTTTTTAATTCGTATCAATTCATGTATAAAAACTTAAAGACATGTGAATGCCGAACCAGAGTTTGTCAAGCAGATAGATACCAATTCTCAGAGAAATAGTAATCCATTATGGGCGGACGTTTTTTCTCTTGCTATCAATTTGCAGGCTTGTTTTTACAAATTAATTCGTACCCCGATGTAAGTGGTTTGAATGATATACTAATATCATAATTATAAAATACAAACATTCCCTACTTTTTCCATAAATTGACTTTCATTTAAAGGAAATCCACTGGAGATTAATCTCTTGATATTAAACTCAAAAATGTATAAATTATGTGATTTTTGCTTTTATCTCTTTACATCAATTTAAACTATCAGTGTAACACTAAACGCGATCAAAGGGATAATTTCAATACGTGTATTTCCATTTACTTTACAGCTCCACTCACATACACAACGGTGCTACAACGTCCAACTGCTGGTCCATCAGGCATAGCTTCAACTCAGAGTCAAAATGTCTCCCACCCAGAATTATTCAAACCAATAACTTTGAAAAAACGAGATTCCACGTCAAAAATAGTAAAGGTATTGCGTAAGAGTGTCAAAAAGGCTCACGCTGATGTGGCTGTCCTCAAGCGCGAAATCCGCACCAACAAAGCCAAAATGACACACCAGAATCGTCAACTTAAGGAATATGCCACCAGGCTGGAGCAACACGAGAAGAGATTCGAAGAGCAATCGAAAAAAATGGAAGAGCTCACCAAAGAACTTGGACAGTTCAGGTGTATAATGGACCGAATAGACAATGAGAATGGGTAGGGGAAGTACCAGTCGGATCCAATCTCCCTAGAGAGTTCCAATACGTTACCCTGTGTTAAGGTCTCTTCAACAACCATCTTGTTTGGAACGAAATATATCCCCTACACACAAATCCATATGTACATTTCACAACCCAAGATTTTGATAACAATAGTTTTGTCTCAGGTAAATAAGATTAAATACAGTGAAAATATATTTTCATTTAATGAAGCCTAAATCAAGATTCCTTTTTTAAAAAAAATTTCGGACTGATATTCTTGCCATTGTGACAGGCCTTGTTCTGTACTGAATATTTCTACCGATCTGTAGTAAGGCGAACAGCTGTGTCTATAGCCCAGAGGTAAGTACACTAGTTCTTCAAATCCAAATCACACAGGTACGAATCCATTGGATGGCAGTGCATTATGTCCATATGAAATACACAGATGGTGACCTTTCTTATTAATTCAAGTAATGAAGATGATAGTTCTGACTATGTTGACATTTTAGAACGTATCAATCTATAAAGTATAAATATTTGATATCAAAAATAATTGTTGGAACATGTAAATGATCATTTTGGTTAATCAAATATTTAGAAAAACTTGCTTGGGATGGGTATCCAATATTGATCCAATGAACTTACGTAGACCTAGATGTACGTCTATGTATATACAGTCGACTCTGCCTACAGTGGACACTGATGGTACCAGGAGATATGTCCACTATAGATAGTTGTCCCTTTAACACAGAGTCAGTTGACAGTAGTATATGACAAGTTTGTAGAACAGACCAGGCAGTATATATATATATATATATATATGTATGTATGTATAATGTATATATATATATATATATATATATATATATATATATATATATATGCTTGATATTCCGATCACCCATAGGCAATAGGCTTGCATGTTACTGAAAAGGGGGTAGAGATTGCATTGGGGAAGGACTGGCAGTCTTATGAAAGATTAGTTCTACAAAAAAGGTATCAACATTAACTTGAAAATAATCCCAAAATGGTGGGAGGTTGTGGTAGAGACCAAAAAAGAAAGAACGGTAGTGGAATGGTCTGCTTGGAGACTGAGTCGGATGGGTGTGCACCCATAAGTTGTTCAATGATTGTATATTGCTTAATAACCGTAGACTTGCACAGGGAGATTATCGCTTTTATCTTTTGCCAGAGATTTTTTCAGTTAAGTCTTTTGCACTTGAAAATGCGTGAAATGCTCTTCTTTGCCTAATAGAAAATAAGTTGTAAGAAGTTCTGAGACGAAATAAATATCAGAATAATCACATTTCACTAGTGTTTCCCTTTCCATATATATACGCGAACCTGAAATGTAGAATAGATATCATCAGCGTTTCCTTAACGGCGTGACAGCAAGATACACTTCCCAGCAGATAGTGGAAAAATAGAATCGAGTTTTCGTAGAGCACTGCCCAATGAAGATATGAGCGCTAAACACTCTAGCTAGTCGATGACGGGATACAGTGGGTCAGTACTGGTTATGGGTACTGATCTGCTTAATTTTGGCCATTCTTTGAAATTAAGTCCCATTTCACTCATTAAACGGAAATACAAAAATGTGTAATATCTACCGAATTATTACGCGGTTAATGTCCCATGACTGGCTTAATAAGGTGCAAATGATCCATTATTATTTGGTCCGCACAGATACCGAGCAGGATATTATCTGTTGTGTATACCGAACAAGCCTTAATAGATACCAGCTTCCCCACCCATTCGTATTTGGATTATTGATTCAATTTATGATCAAATTTTTACCCTTCTTCCTAAAAATCTAATTTACGCGAGTAGCCGGCTTTAGAGTTCCTGACAAAAAATCTCTCGACTTAGAATGCTATACTGGTTGTTCTCATTTGATGAAAAGTAACAAACTTTTCAGAGTGCAGGGACGTACGTTCCGATACTGTTTCCATGCATCTACTAAGTCCACAGATGCCTAAGACTCACTTCAAATACACTGTCCACCTATTTTTAACATAAACGTCAAAAGAATTATAAGCATTTTGAGGGATTTACTTAATTTATTCCATTGATAATCAATTAAACCTAGTAGTTAAACAAGGATACTTTCACCAATGTATTTTTTAGAACAGGTGATTATAGAGGTCCATTTTGTTGAATTCGGGCCGCGCTATTAATCAGGAGGAAATACTACTCCAAAAACTGAATTTTCATAATACATAGCCAAAAACATCTTGCAAACTTCTATCCTTACTGACTTTTCGTGACTACGACTTGCTCGGGAGATGCATCAAACTTTCTCACTTATATTATGTACACTTTAAATATACACATACTTTCATACATACTATTGTGTACCGTTTCTTTCGTTCTTTCTTCCTTCTCATACAGCAGACAAAATAAAATCACTTCTCAAAAGATCTGTACAAAGCATTTGTAGCCTCGTGCCCCAGTGACTTAAGACCTTCAACCTCTCTACATATCACATTCCCCATGTGTATAAATTTGTTCAAATCCGCTGAATAGATTCATGATTGACCATTCATTACATATAGACGGTGCATTACATCACTACAGCCTTCGTAACGGATACGATGCGGTTCCTTCTGTGAAAAAGTGTAGAAGATTATTTCACTCAACTTTTAAAGTTTCAGCAAAAATCTCCGTCGACGGCTTGGAGTAAAAGAAAAATAATACATTCAAGATTCAAATACCCTAAATTTTCTTTGCCGAGTTCATAAATACAAAGAGAATATACACTAGAATATATACATAGTGTTTGTATGAGCGTTTCAGTACTACGTTGAATCATTCAGTATCTTACATCCAAAGCTCAATGGCATTTAAATCAGGAGCGCGAGTAACAGAACATGATTGTACATTTCTAGCCACATTACAACAATTGATCGTATTTTTCTTCGGCTCTTTAGAATGAACATTTCTAATCATACGATAATGATTGTTTTTCATCTCTTCAACATTTGTAACATAGATTTTGTAAACTTATACAAGAACCACTTCCTAAATGTTCATGGAGAGTCCGACTGACATAACGGTATCTTCACTAACGAATTCAGAACTTTTTTATATATAAAATGTTCTATGTCAGAAAAAATGTATATATAAAGAGTTTTAAGATACAGTACTCTAATGAGTAACAAAAATTGAAAAGATAAATCTTGGAATTTACGTATACTCTTTTTGTTTCAGATATAATGTATTTAGAAACAAAGATCGAAGAACCCATTTGTAAACGGATACCGACAACTATCATGATTCAAATCTCTAGTACCAGTATATTTCATTACAAATAAATCTTATCTGTAAACACAATGGTAGAGTAGATGTATAGACTTGGTATTTACAGAACATCTACTCTAAATACATATTTACAAGGATGCGTGAGCAGGTTCATGCTAACTTTTGAAGATGAGTCAGGATAAAAAAAATATGTAAAGACATTTTAGAGACGTCTGCTTTCTTTCATACTCAAGCTTACAGCTGCCAGGGGTATTAATAAATGTACACACGATCCAGTCTTATTACAAAGATAAGTCGTTTCTCTTAGAGAAGAATTTGTACAACTCACAAATATTGAATTAGAATTCTGACTTGGTTATTCCTATCCAAATGGACCAAGAAAAATAACGTTCTTGTCTGCGACAGGCGTCATTGCTTTCCTGGGTTCCAAGTGCCTCACAGTACGTCTTTCATTCAACCCGTCACCTTTCTTACTGTTATGTCTATTCAGTAAGTGACACCGTGCACCTTAAGATGCTGCCTTCATATTCAGAACATACACTATAAATGGAGTCCATTGGGTCCGAATTCTGTATTACGTGCTGGTCTTGCCACTAATTTCATTGAGCTGTTTCTTGTAGACTTCCGCCTCGTGCGCCTTCTCCTGAAGTTGTGCTTTGTATTCTTCTGCCTTCCGTTGTACCTCCTCCAGCTGACGCTTCAAGTCAAGTGATTCCTGGGGCTGTTCCAGACGCATTCGTTTTATGTCTGGCTCTTCACTTCCATCAACTGTAAAGTAAATCGACGTAGTTATATCGTAGCAAAACAGGCCATTGGAAAATCTGGGTAACTCTCTGCTCTTGGGAATATCTAGAGAAACAGCCCTGGTAGTAAAGGTTTAGGAGTTATTAACTTTTGACTTTTTTTTAAATGAACATTTTCTACTTTTTTAAATTTGCATATCTATTTAACTAAAGTCACTCAAACTTCTTCTTTTTTCTTTTTCACATAAAAAGAGCCATAATTATGCTTTAAAGATTCACAAGGTTGTATATGAGAGTGAATTCAAAATATTTGATAGTTTTTATGAGAGGATAGTGATAATCACATACCCGTTTCCTCGATGGTTTCCCCATCTGGATCTGCGACGACCATAACTGTGGCCGACCCGTCTGATAGGTGACTCTGGTCCTCTACAATGGCGATGACCCGTTGGCCATCTTCGTCCGTCACCACGTTGTCCAATGTCTCGACAGTCTCCTCCACCACCTCCGTCTCCCCACTGTTGGCTAACGACTCCTGTTTTACCAAGTTCAGCGCCAGCTTTCCGGCCTCTGCACAAGAGCATGAAGAAACGATTATGAAATTTCTCATGTATATGAGATTCTCATGTTATAACATTACGGTGGAATTTCTTAGTTTCTAAGTTCTCATGTATATGAGATTCTCATGTCATAACAATACGATGGAATTTCTTAGTTTCTAAGTTTCTTGGGCCATAGCAATAATTGGATTTAGTTTGATATAAGCAGGTATACTAGTGTAAAACTACTAGAAAAAGTAAGAGGGGAATCCCAATTGCCTGATTTCGGAGTCTACAGTCTCTAAAATGCAATATAATGCATACAGACTAACAAGAAAAATGATAATACCTGTAAGGGTAAGTGTTTGACCACTTTCGAATTGTGAAGAAACTATTGCTGGAGCATCGTTTGACGAGATCATAGTAATGCCGTGCGTTTCTAGCCAGTTCAATGCTTCTGCTGCTGTAGTGTCTAGAGATATCACACAAGGTTACAAATATTACATAAAATATGGATAAATGTTTTAGTCCTAACAGAGTGTTTGCCACTTTCGGATATTCGCTAAGAGCCTTTAGACGTTGCTTAACTACCTAACCAGTTTACCTCGACGGTGCACCTAGCGAGTACATATTAAAAATGTTAACGTACATTTTATGCAATAATTTACTTAGAATGGCAAATGATGTTTGGAACAGTTACTTGACTTCAAGGACTTGATACCTGAAATTCCCAACTTCAAGAGACTTAGGTGGTAAGTAAATTACATTTTTAGAACTTCCATCAGAAAATACGATGGGCCAGTTGTTTTTTGAATCTGCGTTTTATTAATGAACCACGAACTATAGATCGTTTATTACACGCTGGAAACGTACTGTTTGATGTGTTGAGTGGTCCAGTAGCCTCTGCCAAGGCGGCTAGAGTTGCTAGTACAGATGTACTACTTTGGTCTGTAGATTCTGTCAGCCCTGAGTGGCCCGCTGCTGAAGAGACCACTACTGTGAACATAGTAGGGATTAAATCAGTATAATGTAATTCTATCATTACGTCAATTGATTTAGAAGGTAGTATGCAATATAGTCTAGATACTCCACTTTAACGTTGTGCTTGATAATTATTAAAAAGAGGGTTTCGTGATTTCCAATTTACTTGGACCCCTTCAAGTGAAGATAAACCAGTTGTGGTTTTACTGCCACCTGGACGGGACTTCTTTGATTATAGGTGCATGTTTCCAAAGACCTTGTATTCGCCTACAATTTAAGTGTTTTAGACAGGGCGTATAGGAATTAATTATCATGTTTTGAAATGGAATTCTAAGAACAAATATTCTAACCTTCTTCACCCGAAGCTGTGACCATTTTGGTGTGAACATTCGGTGCTATCGTGATAGGTGACGCCGAGGACACCACTTGTTGCAATGAACCCGCCATGACAGTCGGTGAAGTGGTCACTTCTTCAATTACTTCAGGCTCTCCTGACATCACCTCTACCGTGTTGCTGGTTTGGCTCTGGAAATAGTCAGCGGGCTCTGACGCCTGACCCCAAAGAAGCTAGGCAATATGTTAAACTATTCAGAATTTTCCAGCGCATTACTGCAGATCAAGGTACATGTTCTATATGCTTTTTTTCTTTGGTTTAGTATAATGTAACAATAGCATTTTAATTCAAATATTTCCATTTCTTCAGATTAAATTTTAAACGAATCAGATTTCATTTCATCAAGATTATTTACATGAATAAAGAAGCTACTCACCAGCTGTAATAGTTGAGCAATATCGGTTCTGCCATTGGATATTGAGATTTCTAAAGGAGTTTTATCAAACTGAAAGGAAAAAAAGATATCAATATTATAAACAGTAGTTTACACCGATTTTGTGTCCAAACATTTGTACGCAAAAAGTAAATAGAAAGTAAAAGTAAATAGTAAAGAGTTATCTTTGTAATACATTAAATCTATGTAATTATATTCAGAATCCGTTTCAACATACCTTGTTGTCCGACGTTACATCCGCACCCTGTTTCAGCAAAGCTTGAACTACCTCTATGTTCCCTTTTTCTACCGCCCAGTGTAGGGGTGTCATTTTCAACTGTAAAAAGTTATATCAATAAATGTTAGCATTCTATGTACTGAGAGAAAACCTTATCAAAATAAGTTATTGATAGTTTCAGAGATGCCACTCTCTGAACATGAAAAAATCCGGGAATTGTGAAAAGGATATTCTGGATTTTTAGCAGAAAGTTAAAAGGATACGAATCTTATATTATCTAGATTCTGAAGAGGAACTTTAAGGGACGCTTTTTATTGTCTAAAAAGAAATGTAATATTTTGTTCATAAAATTTGTGACTTGTGAAAAATCAAATATATGATGCAGTTCAAAATCCGGAAAAAGGAAGGGAAACGACATCACTTTTATATATCAGATTTACAACATATTCTAGCATTTCCACATGCCAAAAATTGTCAAAAAACGGAGTGTTAAACTATATGGGAAAAACAGAAACATACCATATCTTTGGCTTCTATATCTGCACCATTACGGATGAGGAGTTCTACAATGTCAATATGACCCTCTTGACTTGCTACATGTAACGGAGTACGGTCCACCTTAGTGCGAGCATCCCGACTGATGCCTGCTCTTAGCAGAACCTCAGCTGTACTGGAATGACCGAACTGGGATGCAAAATGCAATGGTGACGTTCCCAGCTGAAACAAAAATGTCGAAAATGGATGAATATGACATAAAACCTATAATTAACATATCGATTTTTCAAGCCCAATCATTATCATTATGCGATATTAATCTTAATTCTACAGGATAAATCGCACCTTGAAATACACCGTTCACTGTAAATACAAATTAGATAGCTTACAGAAATCCAACGAAACCATTACATGCATTTGATGCTTCTTCAAGTTCGAGGCTCAAATAATTCAAATCAAGTTTTACCCAGTCAGTGGTGAATGGTGCTCCATTGGACATAAGCGTCCTGACTTCATCTGTATCGCCCCGTTTAGCAGCCTCTAACAACCGTTTACCCAAGTCAACAAGTGACATTATCCTGACCTTGACCTAAAATAAGAAAACATCGAGAAATACATTTATAACTAAACCAGACAGCTTGGTTTTAAAAAAACAAGAGAATACATATTTTTCAGTCTTATGGACTGAAGAAAACCGCTTTGGTGGCGAAGAGTAATCATCTATACTGATCAATGACTAGGATTAGGTGACATAACCTCAGAATAGAAACAGGTCAGTACAGCCAAAACTGTTAAAAAAACGTTCATAAAAAAAAAAATTAGGCATATCTACAAGTACAACAGAAAGGCCATTGATCATGATGGTTGGTTAGTTATTGGGGTTTAATGCCGTAGCAACATCTAAGGTCATATCACGTAGAACAGGATTTGACAGTTCTTTATTTTTTTCCCTTTTTACTGGGTGTTTTTGGCCTATTGGAGACCAGCTCCTACTTAGGACTGGTTCTGTGCTCCTCAGCCACTAGTTTTTATACATAACTCTCCTCTCCTACCTTACCCATTACAGAGTAAGGGGGTATTCCCTACTGGATTCCCAATCTTCTTGGGTACCGTTTGAATCACATGTTGCCTGAGAGACACTTGTCAAACCGCCTTACAAAAGGAACCCCCTTCCTTTTGAGTTATCCCTCCTGGAGTACCCAGGTACTGATACCCCTCCCTCAGCACCACACTCCTTAAGAGCCCCCTTGGCCCCTGGGCAAAAAGAATCCACTCTGGGATGGCCGCTGACCGTTCCCATGGAGAAGTTGGCCAGAGAACCAATCAAGGCTTGGATCCCCATGTCCAGGCACCAAGCGGTAGCAACGATTCTGGATCACGAACCTTCTTTGCCACATCCTTTCTAGGACTTGCCAGTTCTGTCTTGGATGATCACGTCTATGGAATGAACAAATCTATGAGAAGATAGAGACCATATCCCTACACATTTACTGAGGCAGGTGTTCTTTAATGTGCAGGGTCCCATAGGCAGGTCCTACACACAACAGCCGGTGGTTTACTACTACTAGAGACCTTTGATAACCCGGTTGTTGCCACTGGAAGACATGTAGAGTGGGGTAGCAGCCAGCCCACCCCAGACCAGGATTGGATCCAGGCAGCCCACACAACAGGCAGACACACACCCACTTAACCACCCGACACACCTGAATTTCAGACAGGCCACTGAGGATGAACTTCACTTTTTACATTTTTGCCTTTTAGTATAGGGCAAAATAGTAAAAAGTGAAGTGATCTATGTACAACGGGACAAGTAATGTCCCACTTCTGACACCATATTAATGGTGGGACTCATACAAACAGGTGCATTCTTCAGGAGGGTCAGCAGTCTCACAAGTTACTTTATTACTCACTAGATGGGGGTGGTGTATTACATATACCGCCGTCGGGAGTTTATGTTTGCGCATGCCTGGTCCTTTGGCGCCATTAGTTTTCGGGGGTCAAGCATGATCTACCAGCCAATGAGGAGAGTCCCATTGTACCACGTGACACAAGATGGCGGCGCCCACTGCGAAACTTCCGATTGCGGTATATAAGAGAGACTTGTAGTAGTATTCAGTACTACATGGGCTATATCCATAACAATCAGGGAGGTTGGGGATTGTAGGCTGGTACATCTTTTCAAATCCCCCATTCTGGCCCCAGTGATCTCACACCTCTCAACAGATAAAGCCTGTGTAGACAGGGTATGATAAGGGTAGCAGACTTGGGTTCTCACCTCCATGTTGTGGTAGCTCACCTATTCAGCTATTGTTTTACCTGATGGCTAAATCCCTAAAACAACATTCTCACCTGATTACAGATTAGACACTGTGCATACAACCTACACTTTTGGGTCCCTCAGAGGGAAGGGGCAGGGGTAAATTTTACCCATCTATAACTAGATCTACCTTATTATTCAATATTATCAAAAAATTCCAAAAAGGGTATGGGGTTTAATACTTTAGCTATTGAGATAAAATGATGAAGGTATCTATTCAGATATTGTTGTCCTATAATAGTGAACTGAAGACGATTTTTTTGGTAGCATATCAGCAGTGGAAGGGTCTAGCTTGTCCCCCGACTGGCCTGAACTGGGGGACAATGGCTGCCCCCATGGTACATCTCCATACAGGCCTAAAGATCTATCCTTTGAGGAGCGTTTACCACTCCATGGAATCCCTATGTATACATATCATGCACCCTTAAAGGGAGCCAAAACCAATGTAATTGACAAAATTTTCAAAGCTGAGATAAGTATAGAAATATGTTTGATGAGTCCATTTAAGGTCAGTGGTAAATTATTAGCTGTTAAAACCAGCTCAAACTGAAGTAGAATGCCACAAGAGATGGCAATATTGGCATTTGTTTGTAAACAAACCCTATTTTTGTGGATCCACATTAATTGATTTGAGCAAGAAAAATGTGTTTTTAATTATGTTTTACCATATTTTATGGTTTAGATTTTAACATTGGCCAGGAATAGGCTCAAGGAATGGATTTCGATGATTATTTGAGTTTGGAAAATTTCATTGAATTCATTGGTTTTGGCTCCCTTTAAATTGGACAGGGTGACGGGCACTTTAGTTATGGCCAAATTTTGGGCTTACTGAAACATGTCAATGGATTTAAAAGAGATGACAGTTCAAAGGAGACATTACAATTTCTTAGAATTGACAAGGCTGAGTGAGGCCGAAAATGTGACATGGCCATTTCATAAATTTGACAGCAAGGTGAAACTGCCATTTCTTGAGATCGATATGCGACATCAGGACCCCCCTTACTACATTTTCCAAAGTTCAACACCTGATTCGAGCCTATAAACAACCCCTTAAAACCAGTTGCCAAAGGCGAAGGTAAAGGATCGGGGAACTTGTTCCAATCAAATCTAAATCTGACAGTCTGGCTGCTTCAGTTTTAGCAGTTCTGCCTCTTCTGTGGGGTCTGTCAAGGGGGTCAGTGGTTTCTGACATGGATACAATGCCTAAATGGCAACTGCTACATGCTCAATATCCGCCAATCCTATGGTTATCAAATGAAACGCAGAGAGACACAAACATTTTACACATTAAACCACTTTAATGCGCTCAACACATGGCAACAACCTCAACAGGAAATCGCCTTGTTTTGTTACCGCCATTTCCGCAAAACTGGAACGGAAGTAGCATGTGGTTGAAACGGAAAGACCTTTCTGCATGTTTTCCTTACACTCAAATCGAATAATCTATGCTTAAAGTACTTTGTCACTAAAGATACTCACGGCAGATGGAAGAAACGAGTCTCAATTGTGCTTTTATTCCTGTATTTCGACCAAAATTCCCCTTCGATGGCCAAACCGACGCCGGAAGTCACCTTGTTATTCCCTACACCGGAAGCATGTGTAGCATAATCACTGCACTATTTTCATGCACCAAATTCATGCACTTTTTGTGGATTTTAAGCTGTAATTTAGACAATCGGGACATAAAAAGAAGAATCGTTGTATTTCATTCGTATACATGATACTGCATAGAGTTTCATGAAGAGATAAGTGAAAATGCTAAATTTGTATTTTGCACTATGTTTCTTAGCGTCAGAGCATAACCGAACGACGCATGGGATAAATCTCGGCACCTCTCGCGAGATTTGCTCTGACCTACTTGTGCACATGCGCGAACTTAATGCATTATTTTGACCACACCTCTTAGGGTTGGATTCATTGAAAACTTGCACTATTATGCGAACTCAGAGACGGCGATTTCGGATTGCTATGTGCAAACAGGTGGCGCATCAAAAGCACAACAAGTATCATGAATATAACGGCGACTATTGATCACGTTTGCGTGATATCGCCAAGAAACCGCATGCACGTCTGTGTTTCTGTCTGCTACACTGGCACTGGTGCTGTTCACTGACACTTCATCAGTTGCTGCAGCTGTCATCCGTAAACCTGCGAGAGACCGCTCTGCCATACAATTTGGATGTTGAGCAATGGATATGTGTTGTGAGGATATTTGGAGGAATATAGGAAGTAGTATGTAGCGTTGCATGTACCACTACATCGATGTTATGGTGTGTCTAAGCAATATAGACCAGCCTACGGTAATGTCCACTGCCCGTGCACGGGAGGTGGTGTCAGCATGCAACCGTGGACAGGCGAGGATGCAGGCAGTGGCCGACCTGCTACTTTTGACCAGCGACTCACGTCCTGTGACAACAGAGAGTCTCTCCTTCTTTGGAGAGTCTTATCCAAAATGCAGAGAGACTATCATTACCAGAACAAAAGGCCTCCTGGTTCTCACGGGGAAAATACATGATCAGCTTCACAGCGTTACGGCCAAGTGGCATGACGTATGTGTTTGTGTTCAAGATATTTGTGAACTTGTTGTTGGGTTGACTGAATGTTCTGCTCACGCTGCCTATCTAGTTGCAGTTAACAAAAGCCAGTGCGTGATTGCTGTAGCTGGTATTGTAGATCAATACAAAATATGCCGGGCGAATGTGGAAATTGACTTGTGTTGCAAGCAAGTGCAGCAAGCAACATGTGAAGAATTGAATCCACCCGTTCTCGTCCAGATATGCTCAGACATCAATAAGAATTTGACTATACTGACTGAATGCTGTAAAAATGCCAGCGAAAAAACGGATGATATCAACAATCAAGATCAGTTCAAACTCTGTATCAAAAGTTTTACCTCATGTGCTAGTTGTTTGTTGTCCAGTATTAAATGCTTTAAAGCTCAACCAACAGAAATACATCTTCAACGGTGTATTGCATTTTGCGAACCCCTACGTCATTCAACGCAAGCCACAGTCAACTTTGCTACAGAAGAACAATTTATAGGAAAAGCTGCTATTCTCACACAAGAAGCCAAAGAAGCAAAGAAGTCTGTGCTAGGTAAGTGATGAATGCAATTTATACCATAAGCCTAAAGCCCGGGCCATACCAACTGAACTCAACTCAACGGTCGAGTTGAGTGGAGTCGGTCCCACTCGCAGAGAGTGACCAGGGGAGTTAAAGCCAAACCTACAGCAGTTGAGTTGAGTCCTGCATGTTGAGATGTACAACTGGATAGTCAGGTCATAGGGGGTGTGCTGTAGTAGATAGAAGCATATACTATAGGCCCGTATACTGGCTCTGCTATACTATGGGGGCTGGCGAGGTTCTTAAAGTGGAACTTTTGCTCATAATTTCAACTTAAAAAGGGGTGAGGCGCCGTGCACCAATTGGAAAGGGGTGTGCACTAAGTGGAACTTTCAAACATATACTCTATTTCTATTTTTTTTAGATTTTTAGATTTCTTTTTGTAAGAAAGGTGGAACTTCTTGAAAAGATTTCTTTGTGGGCGGCCGGGCGCCCCCCCCCCCCCGCCCCTCTGTATTAGGGCCTGTATATAGCCTTCAGCTACGACAGTTGAGTTGTACTCTATGGGCATAGAGTATATATCTGTATGGGGTTATGTGGTCAGGATACGTCTGCAGGTATGAGGGTGTTAACTTAGATCTATAAAGAGACAGGTTTAGAGGGGAGCGCATGGGGCGGCCCGTCCGCCCACTCTTTGGGGCCAAATATCAACTTTTCTAACGTTAAATTCAAACCCCCAGATGGAGTGCAGAAAAATATTACATTAGGGCGCCCCCCCCCCCCCCCCCCCCCCACTTTTTTTTGTTTTCTTTTAAATTTCTGAATTCGTCCGCTATGTATACGGTTTAGGGAAATAGGAATTATAGGTATACAATAGGATATGGGGCAGAGATGTGGGGATATGTGTCAGAAGGTATGAGTAATTCTGAAGTTCGAGTATCCTCCTGGATATGTCCGTGGTACGTCTGTCCAGCTACATCTCCACCGACAGGATGGAAGCTCCAGCAGGGGATATGACTCTGAAGTTCCCGCCAAGAGATTTCATGCCACTAGATCACCTGTCCTGTCAAACCACTATGGGGATGTGAGCAGTTCTATGTTCGGAGTTCCCGACCGGGCATTGTATACCGATATAAGTCCTACCTTGTTAACACAGCTGGCATGATGACATTTTCTGCAGTGTGATGTCTGGAGTTCCAGCCCCATTTTATGTAGACCAGTGGCGGATCCAGAGGGGGACAAATTTCCGGAAAATTTAGCTTCTTTTTTTTCACGGAAGATTTAGCTTTTTTTAATGTAAAATTCGACTCAAAAGTCATTAAAGGAAAAAAATGTCAATAGCACATCCCCCCCCCCCCCGCCCCCTTTTCAAAATCCTGGATCCGCCAGTGTAGGCTGAACGCCAGTTTGTGGGTTTAGTTACGGGTAATGGAGTGTGAGGATGTAATGATTTAAAGATATGTGTATAGGATGTCTGGACTTCTGTACAGTAATGATAGTCTGTGCAGCCATTATTGTAGACTGTATATGGATGGGCATGATGGTATTGGAAGGAGGGTAGGGAAGTAATTGAGGGTAGGGAGAATTGGAAAACGGCATATCATAGGGGTCTCAATTCATCCAATCAGATGAGTCGGAACCACAATGTTTTGACAGAAACTTGATTAGAGACCATTCTAAATGATTTGATGACATGAGGCCACCATTAAAAACAAATCTCATTTCCGGTCCAGCGGGTGGTGTAAAAAAAAAGTGACCCAGGCGGCCAGGATTTTTTTTCCCACATTTCTTTTTGGGGTTGTTTAGAATATAACAAAATTTTGATATTTTTTTCTTTTTGAAAAATGAAAAATATTCTTCTCATCCGGGCTAGAAATGTTCACCCTGTCGGCCTACCGGAAACAGATTTTTTTTAGGACAGCCTGAAAGAGAAAAGAGGAGTGGTATTCAGATAAGTCTTTCTATGAATGATCATATGCTGCAGTATTGGGGATTGGAAAAACGACTTCAGTACAGTTTGTTCTGAAGACCGTCAAAAGTCGAAACATGTCAGTTCAATAAAGTTTTCTCAAACCTGTCACAAACTCAACTCTTCATGTTACTTTGGGAAAGTTCTATCTTACTCGAGTTTGTCCAGAATTACCCTTCCAAAAGATATTGCATTCTTTTATTGGTCGTGTCGCGTAAGGTCTTGTATGGTTTCCAAAGTCTAATGGTGAGTTTTAATATTGACCACTGTCTTTTTTTCCTTCACTGGTTGAGGTTTTGCAGCATGTTTGTATAGATTATTGACAGTAATGCAGGAACCAGCTTCAGCAAATTTTGCTCAATGACAGGTTTGACATCCGAGTTGTATAAGCCTCTATGGGAGGCAAGTCCTAAAAATAGTAGAGTTTTGCAAGCTAGGTCCATTTGCTTGGATATCCAATTCTCCCAACCACGGATAGCTATTTTCCTGAGTTTTACCTGCAGGTTAGCCTAAAACAGGGTGCATGCTGGGTAATATGTCGACAAGATCCAAGGCTTTAGCATAGGAATTTTTATGAATTGTATCATTGTTTGTAGATTAATATTGTGAAAAACTATTCATCATTATTTTTTAAATCAGTATCCATATCCACTAATATTTCCTTAGTAGTTTGACAATTCATTCATTGTAGACAGATATATGACAATTATTTGTTTATTTTTTATAGTTTTTCCACAGATTTTGTCGACAAAATCAGTCAAAATTAGCCTGCAGGTGCTTAAAATACTGTAAATCAGCTATCCGTGGTAGGGAGAATTCTATCAACATTGAACTCTATTGGGAAGAGGTAGTGAGAAGTTTTAGGCTTGTGATAGGTCTGGTAGTTGTTGAAATGGGTCTTAGTCAGCTTCGCCTATATCCCTACTAGGGCTGTTGCATGGGGGTAAGAGGGTAAAGCAGTGAAGTGGTGGGTCAGGTGGGTTTTCAAGATGAGTTGTCAACTTGGGTTGTCAAGATAGGTTGTCAACTTGGGTTGTCAAGGTGGGTTGTAAACTTGGGGGGTCAAGATGGGTTGTCAAGGTTGGTTGTCAAGGTGGGTTGTCAACTTGGCTTGTCAAGATGGCTTGTCAACTTGGCTTGTCATTGTGAGTTGTCAACTCAAGTTGACAATGTAGGTTATTGAGGTGGGTTGTCAACTTGTGTTTTCGGGGGGCTGTCAATGTGGGTTGTCAATGTGGGTTGTCAGGGTGGGTTGAGTGAGTGAGTAGTGGATGCTTTATGCCATTTCAACAACCAAGGTCATATTCATGGCGAAAACAGGCTGGGACAAATTCTGTCTTTGGTGATCGTATCTATGAGATGAAGGTGACAGGGCAGGCAAACAGCAGGGGATCAAAACCTGCAAATCATTTTTGCTGTACTTCATCCCTTAGTGAACCAAACACCAACCCGGAATTGAACCAATAAACTACTTGGTCAGTGCTGGATCCCCCCTATCAGCGCCTTATACGATCAGCATGCCATGCAGGGGCTACTGGGGGCCTATATTCTTACCCCGGAACCCCCACGGGGTCAAGGTGGGTTGTCAACTTTGGTTGTCAGGGTGGGTTGTCAAGTTGGCATGTCAAGTTGGCTTGTCAGCTTGGGTTGTCAAGGTGGGCTCATAAGGTCTCCCAAGGTCTCATGAGGTCTCACACCGTCTTACTAGTCTCATAAGGTCTCCTCAGGATGTTTAATATTCTCTGAATGTGACAGAATTGAAAAAAATATTTAAAATTGAAAAATAAAGTATAATTGTTTTCATTTTAAAAGATTGTAATTCCTGTACCACATATTTCAGGTTTCATAAATGGCTGCCATCCTTAATTAATGAAAGTACTGATCAGTGGCTAATAGTGACTAAAAACAATACCCAATTACAAAATACCTGTAAACCCTCTGGCGATTCTCCCATAGATGGGATGATTTGAGAGCTTTTATTTGTTTTATTCAAAGAAATTATTTTTTCTTTAAATTTAAATTTTGAATGTGGAGATGAAAGTTTGAGTGACCCCTCCTATCCAGTAATCTTGCTTCATGCGGTGATGGTATTTTCGATATAATTATAAGTTCCTAATTGAATGCTATATGTTTGAGGAAACTCCAGATCAACATATCTATCACTGACAAGAAAAGATTATTTTTTGCAATATCAAGATTTACAGGTGATAGTATTATATCATCCGACTCCAAGTATGTTATACGGTGGTTAAAAAAGACTAACACCCGTACATGTAAAGTGCATGGCCATGTTTTGATATTATCCGACCTTTAGGAACGTCCGAAACTCATATAGCTTTTTTAGATGTTACACGCAGATGGAAGGTTAGGAGAGCACGGTAGCACAGAACGCCCACTTGTTTATTCCCCTATAAACATGTTGATATCTAAATGGTTTAAGTCGTTTGGTTCCTTGTTTTTATGTTGCTGCCGTACACTAGACAAACATTCAACTCCTTTGTATTTTGACTATTCTATATTTTGTATTTCTCTTTTTTTTATTCTTCCGTGTTTATAATGCAACCTACCTGGCACTTTCTAAATGTTTTAAACGCAGCTATTTTTGGATAGCGGGATGTTAATGTGAGGTAGAAATAGTAGAATTAGAGATAAGTTAAGATACCCAAAGCAGTATATACTTTAATAGTTATAATCATATCATTGCAGGATCCTGTCTCAGCATCGTCGCGTCCTGTGTACAACTATGCCGAACAATCAAAGAGTTAGCATACGATAATATGAATACAAACCAACGTGACCGCATCGGATTATGCACCGAGTCCATATCCAAAGCGTCTAGTCAGCTGGCCGCCGCCCTCCTCCAGCATAATGTCAGCGACAGCCAAGCACAAGGACCACACCACAATTCGAACAGATAGCGTCTCTGAGCTAGCATATATATATATATACAGCCATATAACATTCATCCTCATCACCATTTTCACACCTCATGTTTATGATCAGAATAACTTACATGATGAACGTCACCAAGGAGGCGATGTTCAACCACCCTTTCTCGTAGATTACGGAGAAATATTCTTCCACATGTACGGTACCCGTGCCCATAATGATATATATCGATCTTCCATTTCTCGTACTCCATGAAGTACATTCAAACCAGTCAAGTTCAGAAACATTAGAGACTCCCCGCCCATCTAGGCACCCCACCTCCATCCCCTATAGATTCGATTTTCAATAGATTTTCTTCAAATTACTACTTTTTTTGTTAAAGGATTCACCGCACTCTGTCCGGCACTTTTAACATACGAATGCCACATATGGTATCTAGATGTGATACACCTGGTGCTCGGCTCCTCCAGGGCCGCAGTCCCCAGACAGGGCTAATAATGACAGTAAAGTAGCACCTGACGACCACCCAGTGCGACGTGCGCCCGGCCTGTGCCGCCCGCCGGTCGGTCGGATCAGGCCCGCCGAGTCGGAGCCCCTTGATCAGTGCACCCCAGGACCCCGCACACTCAGAGAGTGCCACCTTACCCCACTGATCCCCCTGTCAGAGGAGCAAAGGGAAAATAGATCTGCGGGCCCCGGCTCTGACGCCATCACCAACCTGCACCAGGCTCCCCGCCAACACGATCAAAGGGAGGAGTAAGCCGCCCATGTCGCCGTCTGAAGAGTGACCAGCCCCCGCCGTAAGAATCCCGACAACTCCAGCTAGGGGTAAGTCAGGGCAAGGGATTTGTCTTCTTTCAAACTGATATTGATCGGGACCTAAACCGGCAAGATCAACCTAATCAAAACTAATGATTGGGGATTGCAATCACTTTTATTTGTGAACAAATTGGGCAAAGCACTTTGGGTATTTTTTTCTTAACTTGTTTGCCTGCTTTACTTGGGTCTCCCAATAAGATACTGATACATGTACGTGTTTAGGTTACGGTAGAATCTGCATCAGATTTGCAGTAATTGAGTCTGCTTCTTCACCTTATTTCTGCCCGGAAGAAGCTTGTTTCAGATTTTAGATTTTTGTCTCCTAATTCATTTCTAAAATACACACAGAAAGAAAACACGCGATTTAAAATCCCTAAACGCTTAAAGTGATGTACCCCCTTGCCAGAGAAAAATGTTTGCAAATATTTGAGAAGTTTCGTTGAAATCATTGTTGCCTTATAAGTAACCGAGTACATACAGAAAAGAATATATGATATATAATACATTTATTCATTAAATCAAAAATCAATATATAGGCATATCATATAGAAATAATCAAATAAAATATTTGACATGTAGGCCCCCTTAATGGTGCTACAAAAGCCTAAAGCGGCTCATTGAACCTGCCATGTCTATCAGTAACCGCCGAAGTTGTTCTACCACCGATATAATTATGTAATGAAAACTAAAGGTATCATCATAGCTATATTCTGTATGTCTATGATATCATGTAAAAAAAAATACTGAAGCATTTACTAGAGATATGCGAAACACTCAGAATTCCTATCAGAAAAAGGTATTTTCTTTGAAAAAGACAAAATATTTGTTTCAGCGAATTCAGGTACTTTGACTTGAAGTTGAATCGTGTCTATGTGTAGAAATATTCTCCCATAAAGATGGGAGACTTTCGTCTGTACATGAGCATCGTGCCTATCAATTTCATCATTGTATTAAATCTACTTCGCAAAACCAGGAAGGATTGTAGGAGCTACCTGTAGCTCTGAATTGGGTAATACACATTGCTTTTTCCAGACTCATGTCATCACTATATGAAATCATAGTACGGTAAAAACATGATTTTGTCGTAAAATGCCATTGCCCGGTATCCGAGATCATGAAACATGAAATATTCGCTACAAACCAAATAACTTATGGTAGGCTTTCTTTTGGCCTGTCCTATACACGTAATTACCCGTCTAGATTAGCTGGGTCATAGCCCCGTCATTACTCAGGCTGACACCTGACGACCACGCCCTGATAAAGGACCTCGTCAGGGGGATAGACTTTCTGACACACCTGTTTACCTCCCGTCACAAGATACCATCACATATTTAGATAACTCAGCGAAAATAAGATTTGATATAAAAAGTCAGTTTGTTCTTTGCCAATCCCAGTCCACTGAATGTATTGTCAATAAAAAATCGTTTTCTTTTTATTACAGACCTATAGCGTTTACCAGTAAATTACTAATTCTTTCTGTGTTTGTTAGTTGAAGGCTTTGAGTGAGACCCGTCCAGTCTGTATATCTTATTACACCGATATTGTATGCATCATTCAGCGGCCTGTTTGTTAAGGTCACTAAGGTCAGGCTTACGCCTGATATCCCATACCTACGGTCCTACTGAGGCGAAACGGGTTGCAGTAGGTATTCAGATTGAATATCATGGGTGGGACTACTTTTACTAGGTAAGGTGTCCGAAAAAAAGTACTAAATGGTCGACGAGGATTTATTTGGAAACGTTTTTTTTAAAACAATGTATGCGTTTTTCTAAGGTAGGCATTAAAAATGGCAAAAATGACATTCGGTCGTTCAAAACACAGAAATCAGGAAAATTGTCCAAAACACAGTATTTTCTCCCATGTTCTGAATTTCCTGATTCCAAGAAAAGTGCAGGACCTTAAAGTTTGTGTAGAACGATTTCTCCTTTTATTCCCTTCATCCATTGCAAAATTGATGAAATGAATTTTCTTGCTTGAACACGTCTTCAGAGATCGAAACAAAGTACAGAGAAGTATGAGAAGCGTAAGTGTAGGGAAATCGAAACCCCTGGGAAAACACAAATCATGAAAGATAAATTTGAGGGGTCAATCATTTCTACAGATATAACTTTAAAAGGTTACCAATCTAAAACTACTAAAACCTCTTCACGTCGTTATTATCTGATTCTCATGACTCATTTAACTCCATTACGAGTGGCGCAGCAAGGTGAAAGGGGCCCGGGGTTCTTGATTTACTAAACCCCATTACAAATTGTTTTTTTTTTTTCAACTTTGGGTTAAATAAAAGGTCTCTTTAAAATTGAATTGAATACTCACATTTATCTAGATGATACACAGTTTCCCATAAAAACTTTAAATTTACTTACACACTTTTAAGTGTTTAAGTCGTGTTTAAGCTTGACTTTAAATAGAAATCGCTAGGACGTAAAGTTATAGTTCGTATTTCAGGATCATTCAGGTTAATTCAATCATCTAAAAGGTCATCATGTACAAAGGGGATCTCACGAAATTCGTGATGCCTTCTTCTATGAGTGGGATTTCTGCTTGGAGAACTTCAAATTTGGGTGCAAATTGAGAGCAATGCAATTTTCAAATGATACGAAAACAAAATGTAACAAATTTATTTTGCAGTTCGGAGTACTCTGCAGTGTATCCCAAAATAATGAAATGGCGGACATATTGCCTCATGCAATATGGGGATAGTTTTGGTTGGGATGGTCTTGGGAATGGTCGGGATGAGGGTCTTAGGGGTGGTCAGGCAATGGTGTTTGGGATGATGGACATGGAGATGGTCAGAATCATGGTCAGGATGATAGTCTTTGGGATGATGTTTGGTCAGGGGGATGGCCGGGGTGATGGTTAGGATGATGGTCGGGATGATGGTCTTGTGGATGGTAGGGGTGATGATCAGGATGATGTTAGGGGTGATAGTTGGATGATGGTCAGTCCAGTGAGGGTCAGGGTGACGGTCTTTTGGATGGTCTTGGGGATAGTCTTGAGGATGGTCAGTGAGATAGTAAGGGTGATGGTTGGGTGATGGTCGTTTGGGTGATGGACTTTGGGATGGCCGGGGTCATGGTTGCAGGGGGAAGTCGGGGTCATGGTCAGAGTGTGAGGGGATATTTCGGAAACACCCATTTCTTGTTTTATCAACGTTACAATTTCTCTTTTTAGCTGTACTTTATACATTACATTATCCCAGGTCTTACTCATTGTAAACAGTTAATAGGATTGCCATTTTAGCCATCATTGCCTCCCTTACTTATACTGATAACCACCTTCAGGTCCGTCTAATAGTAACAGCCAGACAACCCTTCCTTCCCCAATCCATCCATAATATATTTATAAACTGGCACTTAACAATCTGTTTGATCATACATGGCCCTTCTATCAATTTTATTCATATTGCTCTCTATACTGGGAATACAGTTTAAACAGTTTCAGTAGATCATTTGAGACGCACAGAAATGCCAATTGCAACCTTCATGTTATAGCAGGCAACGCCTTTCAGGCAGAGGAGAACAGAAGAGACAGTTTAGACTGAGTCAACACTGACTGCGGCTGGAGACCACGCTCAGAAATCCCGCCTGTGACAATGCATAGTAAATGGTGACTGGCGGTTCTGCTGTGGGTCAATGCCTCTCCTCTGTACATGGAGTTACCGGGATACCGAACAGACTACTAAGTCACCATCAAACTGTGCCAGTCAGGAGGCATTGTCAAAAAAACGCCCTCCCGCTGATTCACAGAAAGCAAATGCGTCCCTCCATAAAGCATTGTGCTCTTAGGTCTAAAAGCATACATGGTTGGTGGTTAACGCAGATATATGGATCCACGGACATTACAGAGTGTTCGTTATGGGCAGGAAAGGCAAAAGAATTAGTGCCCTGATATCCTTAAAAGGGATGCCACTAACATGTGTCGCCGAGAATTAGCAATGGCAGTTAGTGTGGACATTAACTTTTGTGGTAAGAGGGGGACGTTATACCTCACCCTGACTACTTTAGTTAGTTTTTCAGCTTTTATGTTGTTGACTTCAGATATAGAACCCTGCCATTTGGACTACGTTTCACTGCCCTTACCATAGATTTGTTGATTTTACCAAATCAAAAAAAACATCAGTGCCTCGTATGTTTCTACTCCAAACACACAAGCCTTTTTTGTGCTAACATACACTTCGCCAAGTGTCAATATAACTACGTAATCCCGAGTGTGGGAAAAGTCAGTGTCAATGTAGTCCAATGAAATAAAAAAAGGATAAAAACATTGATTTCTCGTTGTCTTTATGACAACTGGAATTATTTAGGAAAAAATCGGTTTGGAAATTTTTTCTTTATACGTAAGTATGTATATCAAAATGTATTCACTAGAAAATTCCCTGGAAATTATGACCTCAGTGTCATGTCAAATGAAAAGGAAAATATATTAAATCGTATTAAGGAACTTTTTGACAGAGTAATCCTTAACAAAAGCTATATTCCACATGGTTATGGTCGCATCCTTACCCTTTGTCACAGTTTAAGATGATTATAAATGCAGTGCATAGCCCACTCATTTGAAAATGTGAATCTTCACGTCAGCATAATCAACAATTACCTCCGTTTATGCATATCCATATTCTGTCATCGATTATTGAAAAGACATGTTTGTTAAAAGAAAATGTAAATGTTATGCATATAAATGTAATTCACCAATGGCCGACGCCGATGGTATATTAGTAGTGATCTCCAAATGCACCCTAGGTGTGGCCCCAATCGGGGGGAGGGGGTTATTCAGTGGCATTGAATAGCTTCATAGTGTAACTAGGGACTTCACACAACCACGGTCAGTGGTATTTAACGGTAAACACCCGTACATTGTCATAATTCGAACTTTTTTTTATAATACACGTCAGGTGAGGGAGAGTAAATAAACCATTGCTGTAGCTTAACATTTTGATAAACGTATCTGTATCACGACTTGCAACTCACGATTCATGCCATGAGTTATTAATTGCAAAAGTAAGTCTTATGAGCCTTTATGAAGCAAAGTGAAATATGGCTTGTAAATCTTTCTCATACAGATGGAGATTGAAGTATGCTCCCTGGGTTCTGCTACTGGCACTGCATTTTATTTCTCGTAACAGATTAATTTATTGTTTGTTCACAACATACAACCCGAGCTTCAGGGGCTTCAAGAATGTAGTCAAGAAAAATTGGAACTTACTTGGAAAATCGTTCACCACACGAGTGTCTGTGATAAAGTTCTTGCTGCGTTCAGGCGTCAAAAAATGTTAGGTACTTTTTAATGAAAGTCAAATGGACACCAGTCAATCAGGCACCAAATGAGAGAAGTGTCAACAAGTGTTTGCACCCAAACACTTGTCGATATTGCTCAAAACTGAATACAGATAGCAGAATCTTGTGCTCAGCTTTGAGCCTCATATACATGAGATCAAATGTATGCTTTTCTAGCTCAAACATGGCCTACTGTATCACATTTAAAAAACGAGGCATTCAATATATCAGTCAAACAAAATGAAAACTGAAGATCCAATTCAGTGCACGTTTTCTAAAAATCACCAAAGAATTATCCTGAGAGTGAAATTGCCAGACATTTCAATTCAGACTTTCATCATTGTTGTGATGATGTGGCCATCCACATCATATACTTCATTTATGCAGCGCCAGACTCACACCCTCCATCATTCACTGAGAGTGATAAACTTATGTTATCAATCCCACACAGGGGCGGATCCAGGAATTTTTTTAAAGGGGGGGGGGGGGGGGGCACACATATTAAAAAGGGTCCCAGCCACCCCTCCAAGGTCTTGAGTTTTACATTAAAAAAATCGAAATTTGGCCACACAAAAAAAGGGGGGGGGGGTCTAAATCCGTTCCTGCCACACCGAGGAGGGGAGCCGCTTAACTGGTTTAGAGCCTTGTACCTCAAGAATGGTTCCCTGGTTTAGTAAAAATCAAAATACAGCTTGAAAATGGCCAGGAAACCGCAACAGCTTTACCCTCACTGAGAGGTAACGCTCATGCAATGCGTGATCCCCTCTACACAACATCCAGGTGATGTCACAGGTCACTACCTAGCAACATAGCATGTGACGACCTCACATCCTACATAAATCCCATTTCTCATAACAGTCAGTGCTTATGTTTTTTTGATGTTTTATCTATTAAATCTCATTCCTGTGAAAATTCCAGTTCTTCCATCAGATATACATACAATTGATACAAGATTGCCAGGAATATTGGAATTGCATATTATTCTTTTCTTATCGTGACGTGTTTCAGGGAGTTTTGTACAAAAGGGTCTCATTAAGTTAAGTCTTATCAATTGCTGGTTCTAACTGGTCATCTTGATAAATTATTGTATTCAACGTTATGTTCCTATAGAAAAGTATGTAATATAATACGTAGATCTACCCCTCTACAAAGGAATCCATTGCATCAAAAATAGAAGCAATTTATTTGGCTTACAATTTCCTATTGAATAGCATAAGCGTCTAGATAGATCCTAAATTGGGTGGGCCATTGGAGTTATTAGATCCAATGGCGAAAGACAGTAATTCAAGAGACCGCAAAGGAATGAAGATTGAACACGCGCGAAGCTTGCAAATCACCGCCGTACACCCATATTTGTGTAAGGCGGGACAAAAACAGACAGGCGGAGGGGAATTGATCATGCTCTTTGGTGCAGGCGTTCCCCGCGATCTACGTTTTGTTGTCATAAAAGATTAATCCATGAGGGAGTCGACCGGAAAGGAAAATAATCTTTCTGAGTGAATCAGAATTACAAAGGGCTTCCAAACGTCCTGGGGCTTTTAAAAGCTAACGAGTTCGTAAAACATGCAACTAATAACCAGGTTCATTCGGTATGAACAATAATTTTGCAGGGTTCTCACGACTGATTATTTGTCAGATAGTTTCAATGAAGCATTGTTTAATTACAGCGCCACTCAAGAGAGAATCGTTGACAGAAAAATCACCCAGTAGAAGTTAGATCAAAGTAATGTGTACGTTTTTTACTGCGTTTAGATTTGAATTGCTCTATAAACACTATTCACATACATTTGAATCCAAACATAAACAGTGTACAGACTTCGCCCTCTGAAACGAAGGAGATCTTTGAAATGTTTTCTACTAAATGAAATACAGGAATGGGTCCTATTCCGTAACCAAAATAAACTGGTGAAAGGGGCGGCTTTGTCCAGGGTAAGCTGAGGAAGTAACCACGCCCCTGGTAAACATAGCCCGTATATATAGAGACTGGTCGAGGCGCTCCGGTGACTCAAATACGCACTGGAGGTCCTACCAACCAGTTACCATCCCAACAAATTGTATGTTATGCGTATGATTATATATGCTTTATACTTATGCAAATAAGCACCAATACAAAGTATGATAAAATAGCGGGTTGTCAAGGCCTTTAGTGCGGAATTAAAATTAAAAAATGTAAAAATAGACTCATTTAACATGTGAGTCCCGCACTGCGGGATGTTTAGAAACCATATGAATTGTTAATGATTTTCTATAAACAATGAAATCGTATACCCGCATTTATAATTTTATTGCTGATATTCTATCAAAATGTTTAAGGACCATGTAATTTTAAAATATCATTAAAGACAAACATAGAACTTTAAAGGAAAAGTAATGGATTTTTGTATAAAATGAAATCAACAAATTTTACTAGAGAAGTAATGGCGGAACCTTTTGATGATAAGGAGAAAGACATATGCCTATTTTCTGATTCTGAGACAGAGTTGAGTCTGAATGACGGTGTTTGATGGCGTAGTCAAACCTAAAACAGGCTAGGGGATCTATTTAGATATCCGTGTTTTAGAAAAGTGAGAAAAACAGTTTTCCATATGATAACCGTTTCGTTAAATCTCATTTTATCCCAACATTACTTATGAAATGGACAGGTAAAAACTTACGATATGTTGATATATTGTATATATTGCATCCAAACGAGTACATACGATAGACAAAAACCACGCTAAATGAGTGTTAGCTGTCATTATCGAAAGGGAAACTTTTATTTTATTTCCTCACCCCATTGTTATTCTTCTATTACGAATACTAGAGATATTCATATGGAAGACGATTCCTAGCAGAAAGGCATATTTCATAAATATTAGCTCACTTCATGTGGATACAGACATGTATACATACTTTCGCTTTTAGTGGCCTGGAAGTACACCCCTGTGAGAAATGTCTACAATACTGATGGCCCAACAATAGAGGTGTCAGAGTGTTTGCCGACAGAGTCCTCTGTGTTACAAAACATGCGGCTCCAGTGGTACTGGGAGGGGTGTGACAGGAGAGAATTATGTGTAAGGGCGGGGCCCAACATGTTGCGGCTAGTCGGAGGTGATAATAAACATAGCGCGGCCACCCTGACCATACAGCTCGTAAGTGGTCTGCCCTCATACCGCAGGACGATTGGCGGTGTTCGCAGGGAAAACAACACTAGTCGGCGGGTGTCCCTAACTTGTTTACACAATAAAGTCCTATTGCTGTGATGGTTATGAGAATTAAGCCCCTCGCATAGTGGGGATAGTACACGCTATCCGTCAAAGAGCAAATGGAACAGCGTACATCCCATCCCTCATGAAAAGATAGATATCTCGCACCAAGTTCTCTGATACGGAAATAATAGCTTCATAGCCATTGTAAAATCCTGTTTATGAGACGCAACTGATTAATTTAACTTCTGGGTTCGTTTATCCATACACTTAAAAATACAGAAACCGCCTTGCCCCACCCTTAATTAAAAACATGCACATCATTATTTACTACGATTCAAGGAATATAAACATCAGATGCATCAGATCAGAACATATATATTCAAAAATAATAGAATAACATTTACTCTATTTAGAAGGCTATTCGAAAGGAATGTTCTTTTAATATCAGAAATAATGGTTTATCTTGTAAAAACGTTGTTAAGAATTTGAACGAGTGTTTCTGATACGACGACGAACAACTATAATTAATAGGCTCAACGAAGTAGTCATGATGTAGAGTAATACCCCCGCCCATTTCTAATGCGTTTTAATCCGGCCCCTATAGAGTTTCTCAGGGTGCCACATGAGCTGCTCGCTTAGTGTTTGGTGCCTCTCCAGTCCAGGCGTTCCCGCCGAGGGCGTGGATCCCTGAGAGATGATCCAACGCCCTGTGAGCATGGTCGACTCACGCGGAGAGGGGGTCAAGGGCCAAGGGTAAAACAGCTGGTAGCTGAGGAGGAGAGAAAAGTGGTTTCAGACACTCATGGTTCCAGAGGGCTTCTCGGTAGAAACACGCCCAACTATGGGGACTTAAAAAAAGTGAAAGTTTGGGATAAAAAGAAACAACAATCATACTTTCAGTATTGTTTTTTTTTTTTTTTTTTACTTTCGCGTTAGCATCTAAACTGAGAGCTCTTGAGCCACGTTCGACGCATACTTTCAGTATTGTGACAGTACTTAATTAACTATTGTGAACTGTTCTTTATATCAAACTTTCCGGCCTAGTATACTGACATATCTAAACGTGTATGCAATGCCTAAAGACCGCCTCTCTTTGTACTTTTCAGAACACGAGAAGAGAACATCTTGCTGTGCGTGGGTGACGCAGCTCTGATTCCAGTACATCCTTTGTGCTGGACGTTCCGTAGGACGGCGGAATATAGAGTTAATCAAATACTGGCTTCCAGAAAAACCTTCACATCCAGACATCATTCATCAAACAGAACCTTAAGATATAAGGAAATCAAACGTGTACACTCTATGTACATAAGGTTATTTAACATTTACAACCTACCGCCAGAGAAACCCTTTTTAGTTCACAAGGTGCTAGTTTAGAAGAACTCATTTGTGAATTGGCGATGTGGTCACTCCCAATTTGTTTTACCTCTGGCCAGTTATGGTCGATTATATCAGTCTATTCTATTTGTGTATAGGTATAGATTTTAAAACACCTTCCCTGTATTGGAGCCACTGCTTTGCTGTACAATCAAACTTATGAGATGCCATTAACTGAGAGTTTCCACAAAACCAGTATTGACAGCAGTGCTTGGTGAGCATGTTAATTGCAACTACCTTTGATACATAATGACTTTTAGAAATGTCCTCCACTGTACCATCTGCTGGGGTTGCTTTTTTATTTTTTAATTCAGGAATGATTTCCTTACTTAGCTCAGTTTAAAATCGTAGGAAAGAGCAACGCCGACTTCAATCATTCCGTCAGATCATACCGGTTTCTGGGTGTAATTTAACTATGTTCTGGGGTAATTTCAAGATAACTATTGACTGACCCATACTTTCAACTATACAGTTATATTCGTCTAAAACAGTGGATTACAGAGAAGGAATGTGATGTTAAATGAAGCAAATTCATAGGGAAATCTAGATTGTATAGGTTGAACAACAATAATTTGCCTTGCATCACCATTATGATTGGTAACTTACTTACGACCTAGAAGTAGAAATCTATATCTTGAACTTTACAAATTATCTCGACTTAGAACGAAAGTATTCTAACCTGGTCATCCCAACAGACATTAAACGGAACCAACACTTTAGATTTTAAAAGAACTGTATCAGTTTTCAGGATAATAGTAGATACTCTTTGAATGTTTTCAATATGTGAAATAGAAGTGATTGTGGACCAAAAGAGTGTTAGTGTTACTGTAAGTGTGCCTTCCATGTATATATATGTACCATGTTTATCATTGGTTAGGGAAAGTCAGTGATAGATATCTACCCCGCCCAGTGCTTTCCTCATAGATCAAATAACCCTTTCCATGTTTAGGTGATCATGTCACCTTACCACATAAAGTGATTTAGTGAAAGCAATGTAAAAATGACGTACGGTTCTCTTATATAGTTCTAGACTATCATAAACAACTTCAACTTACAATATTTTAACTTTAGAAATGTTTTGAATTTTCTATCGTAGTGCACATTATACAAATACTGCAACCAATACTTCCTCATTCCACTTATTCATAGTTAAACTGTGGACGTGTCGCTAAGGAGTTGCAAAGTGTGTGATGTTAGTCTAGAAAAAGAACTTGTGTGGTTCCAAGTAGCAGTCGTCCTATGACATGCATTCAGCCATATATTTCCTTCTTCCTTGTCGACTATTTACTTAAACGTCTGGACAGGCGTCATGCTTTGTAAAGTCCAGCCGGACAGGAAAAAGGTGATATTAAACTGCTTTGAAATACGCCCTTTCCACTTTTGCACCAGAACAGCTATGATATTTTGTTTTGTATTCTGAATAGTTTATCCCAGTGATCTTTCACATGCGTCATTTTGTTTTTAATTCATCTTTTCAGCAGTTGTCGATATACATGATAAAAACATTGGGAGGTAAAAACGGTGTACTAAACGACTTAGGTCATGAGGGGTGTGGTGACCTACAAAACCGATTGCCATTCATTTGTGAACCCCTCCCTTCCTGTCGGCCACGTGCACGGCTTAAC
This sequence comes from Lepidonotus clava, assembly GCA_936440205.1. Lineage (NCBI taxonomy): Eukaryota > Metazoa > Annelida > Polychaeta > Phyllodocida > Polynoidae > Lepidonotus > Lepidonotus clava. Next base: position 22,933,340 of record OW387134.1, read on the forward strand.
GGTGTCTGCGGTATCTAGGACAGCGTCGATCATAGATCCCAAGCAAGGCTATTCTTTTCTGAATAAAACAGAACCACCTTTAAAAAACGTTGGCATAAGAAGATTTGTCTCATTAAGATGTCTGACCGTAATCTCCAGTTACATTATTGAGATTGACAGGACACCTAAGGTGTGTTTTTAATAAGAGTTTTCTTGTTTATAATTATATAATCACCTATTAAGGTCGCGGATTCCCTACCTTTTTAGGAACTACTTTTAATTGTCATATAAGAGGTATACGTATAGATACCTCTTTTATAGTATGAGTGTCGCTACTTATTTGATTCGACCGTTTTGTTGATATGACCAGTTTGATATGCTGTGTTTCCGCAAGCGCACAAAAGTACACTGTATTGCATGCTACTATTATCAATGTGGCCACTTTGCTTTTCATGTATATGTCATACTTCTTTCTTCCAATACAAATGTTATTTTTCCTTCATGCTGGTAACATTTAGGTGTGAATTCTTGTCGTTTAAGTTTGCCATTCATGTATTTCATCAACCGTTTAAACAACGCGTGGCAGTGTTTTTATTGATTAGAATTCAAAATAAGTATTTATTGTTGATGCATTTCACCAGGAAGATAATCAGCTAGTCATCACTGTTTATGTGTTCCATGTCGTATATTAGGCTCTTTTCAAGTCCGAACTTACCCTGAAGAAGGTATAGACACCCCCACGTACGTGAAAGAGACCCACGAATTCCAGGGATTAGTACCGCCGCGTTTTGTTAGGATAAATCGTAGCAGAAACATAATTCATTTCAGTATACATCTTTCATTGTGACTGTTAATAAAAACAACCTGACATAGCCCAAGGTTAAACTGAGGGGAATGACCCCACTATACAGTAGGGGTAGACCGCTGTTGAGCGCTCGCCCATTGCGGTCAGGGGGTTAAGAGGGATTCAGGGGTGTCCTCAGGTGAGTGGGTGTGGCCCTCTATACCTACAGGGGTAAAGTTCTAGGACACAGGCCGTATAGGCAATACGAAGGTAGCTATAATGGTGCTTTAAATATTATTATGATTATGATAATTAGCATACTCACGAATAACTTTAGACAATAAACTGTGTTTCTGTCTACGCATAGCAGAGGAATACAACATTTCTATTTACTGCTGCGTAAATTAGTCGCCATTATTTGAGACGTTTTCTCTATCTTTAGGTGGGTAACATGTCATAATTTGTGATTCATTGAACTCTTTCGTAAATACACTAGAGGACATTCTGCCTTAGTTTTATTTTGATCCAGTAGTCGGATTTTTTCCCTTTTATCAAGTTTCCTGTATAAAATAGAGTTTGAATATTACCTATGAATGAAATCATAGTATCATCTGTAGTCAGAGACTAGCATTTGTGATGTATGTATAGTGATTACTGAATAACATGTGTATAATTATTGTATTTATTTCATCATCTCAATAAAATTAAAACGCAACTACTTTGTCGTTTGGTCCATATTGCTTAAATCAAAAATGCATTTAATCCTAGGTATTTCCTTTTGATACGTCGTTACACTTTATGTGTTTCTAACAACATGAGCAAAGATATAGTAAAAGGAAACGACTATATATATATGCGTCCCTTGCCTACGAACTAGGATTCGTTTCTCGTTTTTGTGCTTTGCCTTAAAAACTAATTAAAAAGGACGACTATCATTTATCCTTTCACTAAAGAATACCTATTGAAGGCAGCGTACCATGGGGAAAAGTAGAGTGTCTGACACTGTGAAACTATGTCAGTAGGCTTGACCACGCCCAAGGTTAATTATGCGCCGTACTAAGAGCCTCTTCCCACCAGGCCCCGGTAAGCTCGTTTCGCCTCAGTTCTTCACCTCCCTTGCGTTGCAAGCCAAACATGCCGACCCATGTTCACAGATTCGCCCACCGCTATACAATTATAGAGACCAATATTCGGACGGGTATTGACTTTAGAGTGATGTTTGTCCATGTGGCTCATGTGGGAGTAATACACGAGACAAGGTTCTTCGTGTAGTATGAGGGCGCGGCTGTGGGCAGGTGAATGGGTCACACACACACACACACACACACACACACACACACACACACACGTTGGGGCCGTTATCGACCGGCCCACTGACCACAATCCACAAGTCCAAATCAGTTAATTCCCACCTGTCAATATGTACTTGTGTTTATTGGGCCAGATGTCGACAGGACTGATATGTCTTATCTACTTTATTCTCTTTTATCAACATGTAATATAGTAATTTTATTGACTTTATGATTTTTTTTTTATTTTATGTATATATTGAGTTTTTTCCAGGGTGGGGCATAACGATAGAGGGATATCATGTTCGCTCATGCGTGCCCCCAAATCTTAATTAGTTCCTTAATTTACTTAAGACGTAAAGCGGGTTTAATGTATACATAGACGGTTATTGTATGGGCTGTTTATGGTGTGTTAATCACATTGATGCGATCTAAATTACAAACTGATGTTGAATATTGAAATAAAAACTCATTTACTGTCGAAGAGAAGGGTGCTTATATTTATGAAATATAGAAAGTATATATTTTTTTCAATTCAAGGTAATTAAAAAAAAAAAGTTTCGTCTTCATGCTAAGTGATTATCTATTTGAACAAAGATCTAACTTCTTCCACTGTCTTTTGTTATCAAAGAAAATTCCCGTTGTCAGTTTCTTTTTTCAAAAGTAATATACGTGCAATGCCAGTGTCTGTGCATTAAGATTTGAGCATAAATGTAGTAGGTGTAGGTAAATCAAAGTATGATCTGGAGGTCAGGTTTTTATTCCTGAAGGTAATTGCAAGGCTATTAATATTTCTCTTTAGATATACATGTAAATGAAAGATATGTGTTTCCTACTTTCCCAGTATTTCATGTTCCGAACTTTGAAGGGCATTAATCGCGGCCACATTTGGTAGACCCCCATCCAACTCAACCCTGCACTGAACGCACTTCGCTGCTGAATACAATAGGCTAGTGATATCAGAAACCTGCAGAATCCGCCCATCATTATACATGCGGGCTGATCGCGGAAACTTGCATGGCTACGCCCAGAATAGGCCATGTATATGTGGACTTGTACTAATGAACTATTGTTAATGTTTGATTTAAGACTTATAGGACGCTGCGTAGCTTATACAATTGATTTATCCATGAGTCGTTCATCCGAGTTATTGAGCCAATCAGACTGCGCTCAAAGTTAATTCATCCATCCCCCAATAGTTCAAAAGAAATGGACGATGAGGGAGCTCTTAAAATGAAAGGGTTTTATTCAAGTAAACATCTCATCCCGAGTCAAAGCCACAGTGAATAAGTCTCAATCTGTCCACCTTCCCATCTCCTACTCAGTGATCAACCACATTAGAATACAAGTTGTTCCAGCACATCCTAGACCACCCTAGCGCTTAGCTCTATCACAATCCTTTGTCCGAGGTAGTTGGTATAGGTAAACTCCAGGATTCTACGCAGGAGCTGGTAGACATAGCTCCGAGCAGCTCTTTTAACTGAACTCACTCAACTGACTTTCTCACTAAAACTGACTCGCTCCCTACCTTGCAACACCTTTTATACTGGTTAACAGGTGGCGCTAGGAGCGTAAAACTTCTCTTCTCAGAAGTAGTATGGTTAGGCCTGATCCTAACTAAATTATAAAGTATGATAATATATTAAAAGTACTAGGCTATTAGTACACTAATAGTGTATATGGAAGGTCGTGTTCACGTCCTGACCATGCACTTTATGCACACTTTATCATGCATATCCTGCAAATAAAAGCCTTTTATAGACAAATAACTGTTTGCATTTTTCCAGGGAAATACATCAATTAAGATGCACATAATTAGGTTACTTAGCTATAAAACCAATTTGCTACCTTAGCAAGTTAACCCTTTTGTTTTGAGAGCTGAGAAGATGAAGTTATAAACTTTCCATTTAGATTTAATATGCCTGACTTTGAGTTAGGAGATATCCCACGCTACCATGAATATTTTTCATTTAAAACCTGAAATATAGTTTCCTGCTCCCAAATTATGTTATCAAAATTGACGTAAAATGTAAATATGACGTAAAATGTAACTCATATTGCCGTAAAATGTAAACACAAAACCTGCCCTAAAATGAAAACATTGTAACTATGGCAAAATTTAAAGGAACAGGTACGAAAATTGTATGTAGGATTAAACAGAAGTAATATTAATATGTTTTGGCTTCATATATCAACCTCCAGCAATTTAATATTATCAGTGACCCCTTTCTTTTTTGGCTTTTAAATAATGCTACAGACCTCAGCTATACATATTCCTAAGGTTTGGTTAAGATGTAATGATTTTTTTAATGTTCAAGGGTCAGTCAAATATCACTAAGTTTATTTTTCCATTGACTCCTATGGTTAAGAACTTTATCTTTCTCAAACCTTCACTCAGAAATAAGCATGGTTACAATACATTTTTGTATCAATGTGAGATTCTTTGATAGATCTGACATAAATTGCTGGTTTTGGGACCCTGTAATGGATTTTGAATTTGAGTTTAACAATCCGTTATCCCTTTAATATTATGCTTTTGTCATACTTTTATTCTGCATTATACATGTATACAAAATACTATTTTACTATAACCTAGAAATCATTTGAATTACATTTAACAGTGCTCTTTTCCATTTACATTTTATGCTGAATTCTTACATTTTACGTTTGTTCATATTTACATTTTGGGTTAAAATGGATTACGTTTTACGTTGAATTTACATTTTACGTTGATTCCAGTTACATTTTACGTTGGTTTACATTTTAGGTCAGATTTACAATTTATGCTCTAACAGTGGCCTGTTTCATAATATCCATCGTAGCTACTACACTTTTGTGATTCCTTACGACGAGCTTACTATGGTTTTAAAAAGTGCGTTTCATAATAGTCGTCGTAAGCTTGTCGTAAGAAACCATAGTAAGAACCGTCGTAGTGTAAGGAAACCATAGTAAGCACCTCAAACCATAGTAGCGAAATCATAGTAGCGGATTTTTCGCTGGTTTTGCGTTTTTGAGTACCAGCTACTATGGTTTTTCATGGCGCGAGATCTCGCGAGATTAGGTGTCCTAAATGGTATTAGAGGAGAATTGCCAGTTTTCATGCATTAACAACTGGAGTTTAGATAATGAAACAAAATTTAAAGAAAAAATGATTCTATTTCACATTTTGGCACATGTATTCAAAGGAATAAGGTGCCTTAACGTAATTATTAATCATATAAAAAAGATAATGTAGGCCTATATTTGAAAATACTTTTGTGAAATATTCCTAGATCACTTATTAAAGTTAATTCTTCAGGTTTTGCACATTTTCGTGCATTAGACCATATTTTTATTAGCACAATTTTGCCTCTGAAACACAATTTTTAATAAATCTTCACGAAAATTGCTCTAATGATCCATTATAATGCCACGTTTGATATGAGAGGACTCTGGAATTCATTTGATTAATATAGAAAAAATGCATCCTAGATTTTGACCTTGAGGCGCTACTAAGGTTTTAGAAATGCTTATGATGGTTTTGTGGCGTAAATTGAAAAAGCATGTGAAATGCAAAAAAGACAGACAGAAAACAAAGTTTTTGTTAAAATATTGCTTTATTTAAAGAATTCATGCATCTAAGTAAGTTTTTGAAAAAAATATGAAGAAAACAAATCCTTAAGATGAGGGTTTGGGTCGTCTTAGTTACTATGGTTTGAGGAGCAAAATTTGCGGTCCTTACTATTGTTTCGCCTTACGACGAATTATTATGAAACGCAATTTTTTGCCATTTTTTGCCAAAACCATAGTAAGAACTTTTATGAAACGGAAAGCATAGTAAGGTCCTTACTATGGTTTTTAAAACGATAGTAAATTATTATGAAACAGGCAGCAGGTGGCCTTATGTAGGCAGCTGGTCATATGATTGCCCTTTTTCCAATTCTCAAAAATAGTGCACACTAAACATTTCAATTTGTTAGGAAAGTGTGAAGCTGAAGCTCTTTATCAAATCGTGAATTTAAACAATAACCAAAATGGTTAATGCCCATTCACATAATAACTTGTCTTTGTCTCAAATAATAGTTGCTGCAGGCTAGGGGCGAGGGAGCGGCGGTGCCGTGGACAGATGAGATTTGTTTGCTCTGACATATACCTCAGGTCATCCCTGGCGATGTGTACCTATAAATCATCCTCCGACAAAGCTATGGGCGGGTCCAGTATTAATATACATTAGTTCTGTCTAGTTTGCCAGGTCACCGGCGTATCTCGCTATACAAATATTAGCTGACCATCTATATGGTATGCACCCAGACATTACATCTAGTATTTGCAGTGGTCCTAGCGGATTTGATACCATGGTTCTGTCGGGGTTTTGGGTACACAGAGAAAAATCGTTATAAATGCGTGTAGTGTGCTTAGAAATATGTTGTATCCGAAGGACGAACGGTTCTTCAATTGGTTAGAGGCTGGATCTTAACGCGGTATCAATACTGATGGTCATATTCAGCGAGGAACAGTTTTTTTTTTTAACTTACTCAGTCTTTGGTGTTTGTATCTTTCGGGATCAAATCAGAAAACCCTGTCTCTCCTTACCAAGTTTCTTTAACTCCACATAAAGGTACGGAAAAAGTGGAAACAGGGTCCACAAAAAATTACATGCTTTCTGCAAGGGACAAGACAAGTGACTGAGTTCTTATTGAAATTTCCTGGTTTAAATGGTGAGTGGTCATGCATGACATTTGAATTGTCCTTATAAGTAGCACAGTGCCCGAGCTAGTTCTCAACATAGATTTAAGCAGGGGCAGATCCAGGGGGGTGGTGGGGTCCTGGGGGTTCTGACCCCCCCACCCCTTCTGGTGGACCCCTAAACGACAAAAAGAGGGGAAAAAGTCCCCATCCCGCTAAAGCCACCCGTAATTCCTACGGTTTCGTAAAATAGAACAATTTCAAGAGGAATAAACATACATTGTGTCCTGTGTATAAGAATCGGATTTTTGATCCCTTCTGTTTTTTCTTGATGTTTAGCAAAATTTAAGAATAGTCGACCTTTTCAACGGGATCTAAAGGGTTAACTTATACCTCCACATAACCTTTTTTTGATAAAGACGCATAATGGGATGTGTGAATTGTTTTGTTGGTTTAATCTATTTATAAATTTAATTATAGTGATACCTTAATCTAAATGCATAGTATTTCTTTATATGGGAAAGATTATCGTGTGAGGCACCAGAGGGATCTGTATACTAGTAGATATATATTTTTTGTGGGTTTTGGTTGCAACCACGACGTTTTGGAGCGGGGCAACTAAAACTGAGAGCTCTCGGTTTCCCGGTGTTGGACCACGTCCCACTTTTGTGATAATTGATTCCAGTAATTAGGTTAATTGTGTGAAATTTGTGAAGTACCTTATAATGAGTTATTCTGCCTGTCACCTACAGTAGCGATATAATTTCTAAATAATTTTGAAGAGGGATTGTTAAGCTAGATACTTTTAGTGTCAGGCATAATAAATGAAAATGAAACACTGATGAAAATTCACCTGATCACGGAAATCAGTTACGGAAAAACGGGCCAGGTCTAAAAGAAATGTCCGTCAAGCCTTGATGTGTAATATGGTGATCCGGAAATTACTTTAAAATCGTGTTCCAAGACATATGATCATCCAAATAACATTGACAGTGTCTACTCTCAACATATTTTCGCAATAATTACTGCTTACTAGATACAAATGACCTAAAATTTTATAGCACGAAAATATTTAGGTTTTTTTATTATAAATACGTCTGTGCATTGACATCTCTCACGGGTTCATTAAACCCGCCATTTGAGCCTAATTCCATCCTGACAGATTAACATGTCCCATTACTTTGATTTGTTCTGGAAACACTAACTAAAGAAGGACGCCACGAGAAAAAATAGAGGACATGAATAATAAATTGTCGGCAACTATAAGAAATAATTTTATTGATGTAGATTTTGATAACTAGCTTAGCTTCTAAAGATAAACACTATTTTTTATTTCGCGGGAGATTTCTCAGCACAATCTATGAAAACTGGTCAGAATGAAAATGAGGCATTGCCATCCATCATTTGTACATGTGAATCATACTATGGATGGTAAAATAAAATGATAGTATCACAGATTTGTAAGTGTCCGTTTTTTGAACAACAACCTCCCTTACATATATCTCAATAAGGAAAATAAAAAAAGAAGTGGCTATCTAACATATAAGGCGCATTTTATCACCCCTGTGATGGACATAGCACTCCGAGCCAGTAACATTATGACAAACATGACGAACTTATATAACGGCAATCTAATTTGACAGGACCAAGTAAATGTGGTCAAATAATACATATTCTAAGAGTAAATGTTTATGGATGAAATATTTGCATCTCCCATAGATTGTTTGACCCGGATGGTTTGAACTTGGTACTATTCAAACACATCTGCCATAATCGTGAGTTTCTGCTTCAAACCCTAACCAGAAGGATGCCACACGAGTGAAGGAATTCAAAAAATAAAAATCAAGAAAATAATGTTAGCACATATAATTTCATACTATAAATGATTGCAACTTTATCTTATATTACTGGAAAAAGAAACATAAGATCATCCATTTGTATACGATAATGATAAAATGCTTCATCTAGCCTTTGATGGGAGGAAATAAGACATTGTCTCTTTTTGTTGTCTATCCTCGCTTTGTTGTCTATTCTCAAGTGGAATGCACAAAGTAAATAAATGGGCGTATTATAAACAATTATGATATAACATATATATGATATAAATATAACAAATATTAACACCATGAAACCAGAGATCTAAGAAGGCTACGCTAAAGCTCTTCCTAATTCCTTAAAGAAACATTCATATGCGTTATTGGACGGATTATTGACATTGTGAAATATGAATAACGACAGCTGCTCAATAGTAATAACCAATGTTGATAGGTTATTTAGTCATACTATATCACGTTAAGATTTTAACTAAAATTCATATCGTAGATGCATTACTGTTTAAGGCCAGGAAACATCACTAACCAAATGCTAGTGTTTTTTTCAATCTTCAGATGACTACGACTTGAACCCGCCCAGGGAACTTCCCCGATTAACGATTGAGTTAAATCTAGGGCGTTCTTTAAGTTCTTCCTCTTTGGTCTTCTTCTGCTTTGCCTTTAAACTGGGATTCCTGAAATTGTAATTGCAGTGTCTTCAGAATTAAAGGGTAAGTTTTGTCAAAACAGAAGAATAATTTCATATTTTAAACTACTGTATCGGATTCCAAATTTGCATTAATATGCTATTGTGCTTTTCATCTTTAGTAAAGTTCTGTTGCATTCAATCTCATTTTGACTTGAAATCTATAATTTTGAAATAAATAGGTAATGATCAGTAAAAGGATGTATGCATTCAGTATACTTACGCTAGAAGAATATCCATTGTACGCTGAGTTTCCTTGCTCGTTTTGTGGTTTGTTCCATAGATAGAGCATTGCACATTGTGACACTAAAAAAAAAATCATTTTCAATTTAGTCAATCTATGTATCACGCATCTCATCTTCATATACTGGAGAACTGGAGAAAAGTACAGCCATTTGTGAAATAAGACGAAGAGATTCCAGTTTACATGTCGTGTACAGATCATAACTTTGACCAAAACATCTCAGTATGTGTATATAACATGAACTGTCAATGTATATTGAAAATCATAACTATATTAAGCCCCATACCCACTAGGCGATTTGACTGGCGACTGGCGATGGGCAACAGCAGAATCAATAGTAAAATCGTCACCAATTCTGAACACCTGTTAGCATGTAACATTTCAATATTACGTCTAACAGGTGTTCAGAATTGGTGATGATTTTACTATTGATTCTGTTGTTGCCCATCGCCAGTCGCCGGTAAAATCGCCTAGTGGGTATGGGGCTTTAATGTAACAGACCTTTTTCAGCGCTCTCAGTGCACGTTCTGAGTCTCCTTGTGAGAGGTAGATAGAGCCAATAAGTTTCCATGTGCTAGCGACCTCTGCCGACAAATCACCAAACACATCCTTCTTGGCTTCTATTGTGGAGCGCAGCAAACTTGTGGACTCCTTGAAGGGGAATATTAAAAAAATCCATTCTATAATTGAAGTCTGTTTCTTTTCACTAGATGTTCTATTGACATATGGATTTATTAACTCTGACATACATTTTCACATCCATAAAGAAGCTTTTAATCAAGACACTTGGTATCCGGTAAACGATGTTCAATTTCTGAGCAGCTATATCGGCCTTTTCACGTTTTTTTTTTCTATTCAGTTGTGACCAATAAATCAGTAGAGCTCATAAATCACAAGGGAGATTTAGATTAAAGTTTTAGCTGCCCTGGGCAGGCGGGTAATGCTTAATGTCGAGCACTGAGTTTCAAACTATTAAGGGACCCTTCCTTACCTCTGCCCTATCCGTTCTGACCATAAGCCGCGCCAGCTCGTCTTGGATATCTAAGGTCTTCTGATGATTGGGACCATGGACAACTTGATATACCGCGAGACATTCATTGAGGTAACTCTCAGCTGATGCTACAAACAAAAAAGGTCTCAGTGCATTTACAACACTCAATATTTTATATCAAGCTATGGCGATAGAGCATCTAAAACGCTGACAAGTTATCGACAGAAGCCGATTGATATAAGCGAGGTAACATTTTTAAGAAAGTCTACTTGCTATTTAGGGTACTTCAGTCATAGATTTATTTTTGGACACAAATAATCTATCGAAATTAACTGATTTAAATTAGGTCCTGTGTGTGTTCAATTCTGTTTGGAAGTTGCACATAAGTCAGTTAAGATATACCTACATAATGTGAGAGTTGATATTCTGTTAAGACGGTTGTACAGTGTGTGATCTGAGATTATTGGTTAGACGTCAGTGTCATAAATTTGATTTAGAAATTTAAAACTTACTTTCTGCATCTTCTGTAGCTACATTTGAATAAGCGTTGGCTAGCGCACGAGCAGTCTCGGCCACCTCCACGCTCGTGTCTTTGTAGCTGAAAATAGGAATAGTAAAAGTAAATTATATCTCCGGCGACATGTTTTTCATGTTCATCCAAAAAAGCAATGTTGACAGCATTTATTGAAAAGGGGGATATTCTACAAAGGCCATGGAAGTTCGTTCCAAGAACTTGATAAATTTCTGAAATATTCTTCTGAGATAAATGTATCTATTAAGAATTCCGGAAATACAGTACAATAAGTAAATCTATTTTCAATAAATTGAATTGCTATGCATAACATATATACTCGCGCAATGTTAAGAGGTGAACTTACTATCCGCTAGCAATTGAATGTGCCTGGAGGAAGTTTTCGATGGCCTCTTCGTGGTTTGCATGTTGACCTTTACTTTGTTCGACCTGATGGGAGTCAAGGAGTATTTACATAACAGTCATAGGATTATTCATGGAAATCTTAAGGGTGCCCGAGCATTAGAGATGACTATAGGATATAGTTCCCCTTATATACAAGAACACAAGCAACCCACTTCAGGGCTTGATACATCCCTTACAAACTACCATAATCTAGTAACCCAGTATTTAATTTAGTTGCCCCCGTATATTTCTTTTTAAATATCCAAAATATGGTGTCATCTTTGTTTTTTTGGCCTCGAATTACAGACAAAGAAACACGAGAAAACTTTGGCATTTTTCGTGAATATTCACATTTGGTAAACGTCCGTGGTTGCCCATCAGACAACTACATCCGAGAGTGTAGATCAAATATTAATCTTTTTTTAAGACAAGGATACATATCCTAATCCTTGATAAACTGGTATCAACTCTGGGCTATCTTCTCCATATTTCACTTCCATCAAATCAAGTGCCTTTTCAAAGTAAGTGGTTGCTCTGGCGTGTTTCTGTTGCTTTGCGCTCAGTCTGAAAAAAACAACACGACTAAACACTGCACTTTTAAATGTATATCATTAGATACGTGATATCTTCACTAATATTCATAAACAATTTGAAGAAAAAAATCATAAAAAAATATTAAGTTTAATTATTACAGTTCTTCGTTACTTTAACGAGTACTTGAATTATGTAGCCTTTCATGAATCTACTAAAAAATCCTTATACAAACCGCGCTATAGCCAAGAAGATTTTTATGTCCCAATCATCTAAATCGTCATCGGAAATTGATGATATTTTGGACCTTTCTCGCGCGATTTTGTCGGAATGGTTTATAGCTGCTTCCGCCTCTCCAAGCTTGGGAAGGGGTCAAGGAATAGTTTAGTCTAGAGAATGTAGGTGTCATGAACAAAATATAAGAAAAGTCACAGATCAAAATAATCATATGAATAATGGAGCTTATTGTTGCAGAAAATAGTTGCATATTTTTAGTTAACACTTCCAGTTTCGCCACTTGGACGACGTCATACAAATTATTTTCTGCCTACATGTATTTCAAACAATACAACTTAACCCTTCGCGAACATTGGCCTGCAGGTTCCCATTATAAACACATTATTCGAGCTAATGGCTAAAATAAAACCTCACTGACCTCTTAGAAATTCGTGTAACGTAAACAGAATTGGACAAAAAAAACAGCATTCTAGACTTGGAATTAAATTGTGTACAAGTACTCATCATTTCTTTGTGCTCTTGTGTACAGTCTGAAGGGGATATCAATTTTAATTTTGTCATAAAGATGTGAACCTTATTCTGCCGAGATGTGTACAAAACAGTTGTTGTCACTGACGTATTTCATTCTTGAATTTGAGAAAGGATATTTCTTCAAGTTTGTGAGGGCTCTTCCAAGGATGTAGTGAGTTTTCATGTGGACCTCAAGGATGTTGGCTTTATCGGTTGAGGAGTTTGAAGTCTGGACGCTTGTATTTAGGATAGCTTTTGCCAGTTCACAATGGTATTGACCTTGAGGTGCATAACCTGAAATTTAATTGTATGTATTTAGAGACCGCTACTGTTTATATACTATGGAAGGAATACCGTCGAACATCAAGAAAGCTCTTTTCATTACAAGACCTAATATCAATATCAATACTCTTTAAAGACAGATTTATCAAGTAAACTAATTTTTTTTAAACATAACATGTTACCATGTATCTGTTCCACTTGTGACATGTGACTAAGGCCACCATGGTCTGGGTATAAGAAGGGCAAGTTCAAAATGGACAGTCCATTCATGCTGTTGCTGTTGCTGGTACACAAGACACCTCGCCACGTCTCATACATACAGTAATTAAATATTTCCCTAGCAATCGAATTCATACACGATATTTGATATTCATTTTTAATATAGTAGAGACGCCCCAATACCTTTCAGCTCCATATAGGCCTCGGCAAGGTTTGTGTGACTCCTCGCAAGCTTCCAGTTGCCATCTCCATGCACTATACGAGCCAACGCTGTTGTTCTGATGAATTCCCGGATAGCCTTATCTGCCTTATATCGAAATATGAAACTTGTAAGGTTTGTAGAAAATTATCAAGGAACATGCTGTAATTCTTTTACATTATCAAAAATAAAAGAATTCAAATAAATCACTTAAACAAGGGAGTTTCTAAAATAAGGGAACTTTAACGTTAAGAATTCACACGCACACTTGCGGCTTTTTCACTTCAGTTTGTATTTAAAGTTCCCAAACAGGCCATCAACCACAGCCCATCATACATTTTATTTATGATCACGCCACGATTTGATTCATCTTGATAAATCTTTATCAACACTTGTCCACCAGTCAGTCGTCGAGTTGGATATATTAAATCACTTTGAATTCTATTTATATGTAGATTCATGCCTTATCATGGCACCTTAACTTGAGCATAAACAATAAGAAGCGAGCCTCATAAAAAAAATATTGCTAATTATAACAGATACACGTATAGAAAAGTACCTTTTTCTCCTTTAAATAGCGATCTGCTTTCTTTTCTGCCTTTTTCAGCAATTTGTCAGGTGGAGTCATGTCCACATGGTTCCTCCCATTTTTGACTCGGCGCTTCTTATTATTGGTTGATCTGTTCGTCCTTGGGGTTTCGTCTTCCTGATCAGACCCAACCTCCGAACTGGTAAGATAAGGAAAACATAATATTAATGTGGAGTAAACATGACTTCAACGGATACGGTATTGTACATTTAGGTATGTTCAGTAAATTCTCACGGGCTGCATTCAATCTCTTACTTAGAGAATGACATCACTTTTCAATTTGCCGTTTGGGTCAAATCCACGAAAATCTATACACGTCCACAGTAAATATCATTTGCAATTGATTTCAGTAGTAAGTAGCAAGAAAGTGAATAATAAAAAAGTATTCAAGTTATCATCTTGAATGTCACACTTGAAAGTGTTGAAATATATCTCGACAAGGATGCTTACTCGTCGTGCTCTTCTGATCGGTGGGTGTTTGAATCTTCACTGTATTCCGTTCGGTCCGTTCTCGATGTTGAAACCACTGACGCTGCATCTCGACCAGTGTCCTTGGTTCCGTCGGTTGTTGTGCTGAGGGCGTCACTTGGAACCTCGACGATTGGAGGCAAACCATCTGGTCCATTCCCCGCTTTAGAAGCGGTGCTTGGTACATCATCGAAAAAGTCGTCCATTTTCAGAAATAGAACTGTGTTATGCCGAATTTGCTTCTCTTCGTTTACTTTCTCTAGAAATAAAAAAATAGAAGTATGCACAATATTTCGAATTGCAAAATTATAGCGTATTTGACCCCAAAGCGTGGATCACAGAAAGAAAATGTTTATTTAAAAGGTGGCAATTTGGAAAATAAAAAGTCAATTTAAAATATATAAAGAAAGTTTGAAAATCACATTCTTAAACAGATAGATCTACATGCTGAAAATAGACAAAGTGCATGCATAGACTTCATGTTTGCTAAATTATTTGCTGCTACAACGTTATGGGATTCAGTGTTACTTCAGGGCTGTGGGTTATGTCAGTATGGTTAATCAACCACCTTTGTTTTGTTTAAACAGCACCATGCGGCCAGATTCTCCCCAATTTCTTATCTATGGTTCCGATTCTTGATGATTTTCCCACACTTTTTACTTATTCCTAAACTTATTAATCACTTGAAATGAAAACAAAATATTCATAAAGGGCGCTGAGAGAGAATCATTTAAAGGTTATCAAGGTCCCAGGAGCAAAGAAAAGGTTCGAGAGGCTTTAATTAACTTAAAGGGTCCGCGTTGAGGCCTGCAATATACAGAAAAAAAACAGTACAGAAGGTCGACGGTCTGAGGCCCGCCTCCCAATAATCCCATATCGACAGGATCGATCTTGAATCCGCCAGATACCACTGACTTAAGGTGGAGGATAAAATCCCTCCAACTATATGTCTTAGATAGATCTATACGATGAACGGAGGAACAGGCGGAGGGAAAATGTAACACAAAATTTAATAATGAAGGAAATATGTTATATGTTATCTAGGCCTAGGAAGGATTGCATTATAGAATCATTTGTTTTGGTGCATTTTTCCTTATTATTTCAAACTCATACCACATAGAGCCATAGATCTACCTGATTGCACCTAAGATGCTTAATAATTGTAGGAGAATCGCAACGGCAATTTTAATTTTTATACTATATTGAATAAGTTTTTCTTAAAATATATCTGCAAAAATTACTGCAAATATATATCATAAATATAGAGAAATTAATATCAAAAATTGAATTACATAGTGGCTTCCACTGAGTGTAGGTGACTTCATCTAGGTGCTCTTTTACATATGGGTGACTGCACAGACAGACCCCTGTGACTGATTGCCTAGATGACATCACGACCCTGAGAGATAAGCAGCGAGAGTGTATACACACTCCTAACAAAAGCTTATTTAGCTTATTGTTTTATCCATGTGTGCTAATTTAAGTCTAATGCTGCTTAAAATAAACATCAATTAAGAATTTTGTACTATATAATTCTTTTTTGCTTTTCTTTTTAACCGGCCCATGTTGAAAATTAAAAAAATATTCCAAATATCCCCTAAAAATATTTTTAACATCTAAAATACATGCCCTGAGCATCTATACATTGGTTTATGGGTTTCCATGTATTTTTAGGTCAATTCATTTGGATTTTGAAATTCTTTTTTTTTTTTTTACAAATTCCTTAAAAAAAAATTAGGGTCGGGCCAAAAAATTAGGGAAGGTAGAGTCTCCTGAACACAACAATTTTTTTTTCTTTTTTTTTTGGCTTTATTCATTTGCACTTCACCGTTAACCTCTGATTTATATAACCTTAGACCGAGAGGCCCTGTCTGTACGTTCCCACTTACTCCTGAGCCTGAAAGAACACAATTTGACAATACTATAATATAATTTACATGATTTAATCTAATCAATCTATGCGGCGCCACCAATCTAGGTTCAGGGCGCGATTGGTCTAGCCTAGATCTACTCGAGTCTAGGGGGATACTGTCGCCGACGTCGATTCGTCGGAAAGCTTCGGCCGCGTTCGGGTCACTTCGGGAACGTCCGGTTTGCACGATGCGTCGCTGCCGGATAATTTGAATCAGAACCCTGCTACCTACGAGACCGACTGCCCGCACGACAGCTTCAGCCTCACCAGGACAGGTTTCATTTCTACAAGAACTCCTCAGTAAGTACAGATATTTGCTTACATTGGTGCCAGGAGTGTTGGTGTGCCTACCCACCAGGATTTTGTCAAGTTTGGATCCAGGAAAAGACATTTTTGTGCCATTTTTGTGGAGATAAAACTTTGCCAGTGGAGACTTGTTTACATCCAAGCCCCTGCATTGTTTACATCCCAAAGACTCTAAAAAGGTCTGAAAAAGGCCATCTACAGTGCTGAAACTTACAGGGATTATTCACAAAGGACCCCCCTGTGTGTGTATGTGACATTTTGTGTGGTTTGGTGTGTTTTTGTGGACTTATTTGGTGAAACTTGGCAACTTCCTGCCCACCCCAGGAGAGGTTGGAAGTGGCCATTTTTAAATCCCAAACCATTTCATCACACAAATTACAGAGCCATCCTGCATTTACTAAGACTGTTTATGATTTAAGTGTCACTTATAGGGACTGTATGTCACCTACATTTTAATTCTGGGCCATTATTTTTACATGTTGTGAACTTTTTAAGACTAAAAACTGGGGCTTAGTTTTCAAAAAAGGCCCAGGCCCCCTGGCCATTTTGGCTAAAACTCTACAAAAACATTAAGTGGGCCCTACAGAACATTCTGCATTTATTATGTACTAAGTTTGGCCATATATTTAAGTTATTTACCCTGGATTAGGTGTAATTTCCATAACTTTGGTGAGCCTATTTGGACTTAGTAATTTTGCACAGTAATTTTGCCCACTTATCCTATATAAGCACCCAAAGCTTGGTGACATAATTTACAACTTCAAAATTTGGTGACAAACCCATAGCAAATTCTTCGAAAATTGGAAACAATTCCGGGATTTGTCCCGGTATCCAGGAAAACTTGGCTAATCTGCCAGGATTTGTTCCAGTACCCAAGAAAATTAGGCTAACTTGCCAGTATTGAAGCAATAATTAGCCTAATTCACGAAGATTCAAGATAATTTGGGATTTACTCAGGTTTATTCCGGTACAAATGCTAATCAGGCAAATTGTTTGGAAATTTTAAGCAAATTCTTCGAAAATTGGAAACATTTCCGGGATTTGTCCCGGTATCCAGGAAAACTTGGCTAATCTGCCAGGATTTGTTCCAGTACCCAAGAAAATTAGGCTAATTTGCCCGAATTGCAGCAATAATTAGCCTAATTCAAGAAGATTCAAGTTAATTTGGGATTTACTCAGGTTTATTCCGGTACGAATGCTAATAAGACAAATTCTTTGGAAATTTTGAGCAAATTCTTCAAAAGTTGGAGATATTTCCGGGAGTTATCCCGGTATCAGTGGAGAATTGGGCTAATCTGTCAAAACTCAAGCATTGCAATTATATTTAGCCTAACTCAGGAAAATTCATACATACGGATTTATTCCGGTGTCAAGAATTAATTCGGGAAAATTCATACATACGGATTTATTCCGGTGTCAAAATTTAATTCGGGAAAATTCAAGAAATTCCGGGATCTATTCTGATTCATTCCGGTATCAAGGCTTGAGATTAAAGAAATACGGCACGGGATAACATAGGATAAGCGACAACCCTTCCTTAAGATCCCGTAACTCCAAACTAACCACCGACGCGACAGCCCGGCTCGAACTTTCCGCGACCCATCCTTCGTTTTACTGAACGCGCTTGTAACATGGCCAACAGTATGCCGGCTGATCCCCCGTTTAACCTTAACACGGGGACCGAAGACCAACTAAGGACCATACCAAGAATAGGTGCGGCGAGGTCTAAGACCCTCGCCAAGGTTCTTCGGCAGCATGGCCCCGCACGAAGGCTGAACGATCTGGCCCCCTATCTGGAGAAAGACATACTTGAAGCCCTCACCGCCGCCATCTTGGAAAAGGTAATTGACTTTGGAGAGGAGGAAGAAAGGGAAAGCCTGCGCTCAGAAAGGGAAAGCCTGCGCTCATCCTTGAGCAGCGCGAACGCTACAATCACCGAATACCAAAATGAGTCTGAGGTGCGCCAACGAGAGGCCGAGAAGGAAGCAGCCGAGGCTGACCAGCGTGAGCAGCTTCGGCGTCAAGTGGAAGAGGAGGAACGCATAGCGTCGGAGCAGAAGCAGCGTGCTCGAGCCGCCCGAGAAGCAACTCGTCATCGGGTCCGGGCCGCGAAGGAAGCAGCCGCACAGGCCGAGAAGGAGGCAGCCGCCCGACGCGCCGAAGCTGAAAGAGAAGAGGCTTCTCTTCAATACACCGACGATGAAGAGTTAAGTGAGGACCCTGAGCAAGATCCTAAAGAACTGCGACTTAAAGAGCTGGAACGCGAGGCCAAAGAAGCAAAGGAGCAGGCGGCCAAGTGGAGAGAGGCCTACAACTCAAAAGGAAGAGACAGGAGGACCAGTCAGGATCATCCAGAAGATCCGGAGGGGCCGGGAGAGAGGAGCGAGGGTTGGCAAAAACCCCAGCAGCACTCAACTCCTCTACGTAAGGGGAGCGTGCGGGATAACCGCTACATCCCACACCACCAAACTCCAGAAAAGGAAAACAGGAGCAGCAGAAATGGCAGCTATCTCTCAGAACAGCTGCACTACCGGGATGACCGTCGCTCACAGGGCTCGCCGTGGGAACGTGAAGACAAGGGCCGATATGAAACGCCCCGCCAGGCCCCCCACAACGACCTCCGCTCACAGGGGAATTCTTCTTGGGAACGTGATAGTTACAGCCAGCATGATGCCCCTCGCCACGGGGAGTGGTACGACTGCCAACCTCAACCACCAAGAGAGCCCCTAAGGGAGAGTGGCCGTTCCAACCATGGCCGGAGCGAGGGGCGGGCCAAGTCATCCAGGTTTTCCCAGCAGGGCTCAGGCGACTACTGGGAAGTGGACTCCACCTCCTCCAGCAGCGAGGATGATGTGGCTCCGGAGGGACGGGTCTACGAATCAAGGACTCCGCCTCCTCGGAGACCGGACACCGGCAAGATCCCAACTTACCATGGCAAGGTCAGGTGGGAGATATACGCTGACCAATTCAAGCGTATCGCCCGAAAGTGCCAGTGGAGCCACGATGCCAAGTTGGACAACCTGGTCCAACACCTAAGAGATGATGCCCTGGAGTTTTACGGGACGATTTCAAAGGTCGATCGTAAAGACTTCAACTGTGTTAAGAGGGCTATGAAAGATCGGTTCAACCGGAAGAACCCCCCACAAACGGCCCGCATGGAGCTTCGCACCCTCCGCCAAGATCAAGGGGAAGAGCTCGAGCACTTCGCCCAGAGGTGTCAGACGCTGGCCAGGGATGGCTATAGGGGAGACCCGGAAAGGACCGCCGAGAGGGCTGCCATGGACGCCTTCCTCCATGGCTGCCTGGATCGTCGGGCAGCATTGTGGGCTGGCGAGAAGAAGGTGGAAACCATGAGGGAACTTCTGCGGAGCGTTAAACACTCCATCCAGAACGCCAAGGCCCTCGTGGGAGAGAGGAAGGTCCGGTCTGTCTCCTTCATGGACGGGGACGAGGCAAGCAACAAGCAACCCTCAATTGCCAGGGTGGAGAAGGACCCGCTCCAAGGTCTGGAAGAACGCATTCAAAAAATGATGGAGCAAGCGGCAACAGCAGCGGCGGAGAAGGTAATACAGGCTGCCACCGCGAGGAGCACAGCGAGGCCACCCAGATCGCCCAGCCCGTATCCGAGCAGGAGCCGGTCACGGAGCACTTCCCCAGGCCGACCAAGGCAGTGCTTCAACTGTCAGGAGGAGGGCCACTTTGCACGGGAGTGCCCAAAACCCAAGCGCCAACTGGTAGCCCTTGAGAAGAAATCGGCTTCGGAAAACTAGGACGGGGTGGTCAGCGCGACCAATCGCCACCCCTCCTTAACCGAGGTCGACCACCGGACCAAGTGTCATACTTGGGCCCAGAGATCCCACAGGCCCCACAGTCACCCCTCGAAGTAGGCTGCTCCCAAGACCAGCCCTCATGCCCGGACCAAGAACAGCCATGGGATCAAGCACTGCCTTTGGGGCAAACACGACAATCAGAAGACCCGAAGGAATCCCCAGATGAGGAAGCGAGAGTAACTTCTATGTCTCAGGACTACCACGTGCGGAGCGTCACCTTCCGTGGGGGAAACTCAGCCAGGGATGTTCCGGAGAGCCTCTACATCAGGGTGAAAATGAACGGGACATCGGTGGAAGCTCTAGTGGACTTGGGAGCCCAAGTCACTGTGATGAGCCAGGAATTTCTTAATTCTATGGTTGAGCCCCCAGAGTTCCTCGAACAGGTCAAGCTGAAGGGTGCGGGGAAGAATAGCGTGATGTCAGGGCACTTCACAAAGAGGGTGAAGATACATCTCGGGGACACCCAGTTCCATTGGTGTGTATATGTGGCGCCAATATCGGATCCAGTGATTCTCGGTTTGGATTTCCTCAAAGCCATCGGTGCAACAATTGACCTGCCCTCTGCCTCTATCACCATTAAGGACCAGACTGTTGCTGCAAGCTACAGAAAGGGGCAAAGTAATGAGCCGCATCCCGTGGCCAGTATCGCCTGCGCAAGAAGTATCTCCATCCCGCCAATGTCAACCAAACAAGTACCAGTGCGCACATGCGGTGACAGGAAAAACTTTGGCGATGAGGCCATGCTCTGTCCCAAGGTTTTCAGCCCCGACATTGTGTGCCCCTATGCTGTCCTCAGCGGTGAGCAGGAAGAAGGGGTCGTGGAGCTGACAAATATCAGCGATCATTGGGTAAAGGTAAAACAGGGTCAAACCCTGGGCCTAGCCCACCCTGCAGCAACTCTGGACGTTGAAGTGGACCAAGCCAGCATCCCCGCGATGCTGAGAAGGATAGCTTTGGAGGACGAGGGAGAGAACACCTGTAAAGTCTCCCCTGAAGAACTAGCGACCCTGTCCCCGACAGTCCCACCACATCTCCAAGATCTGTTCCTTCGGTCAGCCAAGAACCTGACACCGCCTCAAGCACGTGAGGTTTCCCGAATCCTCGTAGAATACCAGGCCGTGTTCTCAGTCAGCGACACCGATCTAGGATGTTTTACAGCCATTAAGCATTCCATCGACACACAGGGTGCTAGACCAATTCGCCAGCGCATGCGCCGGACCCCCTTGGGTTTCCAGGAGGAAGAAGAAAAGCACCTGACAAAGATGTTGAATGCCGGGGTAATCAGACCTTCGTCCTCGGCATGGGCAGCTGTCCCTGTGTTGGTGAGGAAGAAGGACGGATCTGTACGGTGGTGCCTCGACTACAGGGGTCTCAACAGTGTCACGGTCAAAGATGCCTTCCCCCTGCCGAAAATCGAGGAATGTCTTGACTCTCTGGCCGGGAGTAAATTCTACAGCACCCTCGACATGAACTCCGGGTACTGGCAGATAGAGCTAGAGGAAGACGACCAGCACAAGACAGCCTTCATCACCAAGTATGGACTCTTTGAGTGGACCCGAATGGGATTTGGACTCTGCAACGCGCCCGCCACCTTCCAACGTGCGGTCCAGCTAGTGTTGCATGGAATGCAGTGGAACAAGGTCCTCTCATACCTGGACGATGTGGTTGTCTTCGGCAACAGCTTTGGGCAGGCCCGTGACAACCTAGTGGAAGCCCTGGAACGTTTTCAAGGGTACAACCTGAAGTTGAAGCCCAAGAAATGCAGCTTCTTCCAGCAGGAGGTAATGTTTCTGGGCCGACTCGTGTCTCCTCAAGGCATTCAAATCAACCCAGGCAGCAGGGACACCATCAAGAACTGGCCCACCCCCAAGTGCGTCCGAGATGTTGAGTCCTTCCTGGGATTTGCCAACTACCACCGGGAGTTTGTACCTCGCTACGCGGAAATCGCGGAACCACTCTACGCCATCACCGGGCCTAAAGTGACATTCAGTTGGCCGGAGCAGGCCGAAAAAGCCCTCCATCTGCTAAAAGGAGCATTGATGGAAGCCCCCATACTACCCTACCCTGACCTAAAGTACACCTTCATACTTGACTGCGACGCATCGGACACCGCTGTTGCAGGGGAGCTGGGACAGATGGTAGGGGATAAGGTACAGGTGATTGCCTATGGGAGCTTCACTATGACGAAGGAACAGCAGAAGTACTGCACCACCCGCAAGGAGCTTCTGGCAGTGGTGCGCATGACCAGGCAATACCGCCACTACCTGCTTGGACGACCCTTCCTGGTAAGGACAGATCACAACAGCCTTACCTGGCTGATGAGATTCAAGAATATCCAAGGACAGCTAGCCCGCTGGCTTGAGGAGTTGGCGGAGTACGACATGTCCATTGTCCACAGGCCAGGGAAGAAGCACATCAATGCTGACTCCCTCTCCCGCATCCCTGACCCCCTGCCTGGATGTGATTGTTACAGCGCCGGCTCGTCGCCAGAGCAGCTGCCATGTGGGGGATGCCCATATTGCCGACGGGCCCATATGCAATGGGCACGCTTCGAGGAGGAGGTGGACGACGTGGTACCCCTGGCCTTGCGCCGACAGGCCCCGGAGAGCCCCCCACCAACACCATCCATAAGGACGCTGACACTTAATGGGGAAGAGGATGACGAAGGGGTCCGCACAACTCTTGGAGGCTATTCCAAAACAGAGCTTCACGACAAACAACTGGAAGACCCCGACCTCCGGGAGGTTATTGGCTGGCTGGAACAAAGGGCGAGCCCATCCCAGGCCATGCTAGCCCTAAGCGAGCCTGCTGCCAAATATCTCTGGGCTAACAGCCACCAACTTCTTCTGCAGGACGGGATACTATTCTATCGCTGGGAGTCAGTCAACGGACCCAAGATCCTACTGGTCGTCCCGGAATCAATGAAGGCGGAGGCCCTTGCCTTTTGCCACGACCACCCAACCGCAGGCCATTTGGGACACGACAAGACACTCGCCCGACTGCGGCAAAGGTTCATCTGGTTCCAACTGCGGACAGACTGCAAGGAGTACGTGAGGTCCTGTGGTACATGTAGCAAAAACAAGAAGCCCTGCACGAGGCCCCGAGGCCCGTTAGGACAATACCATGCCGGGGCACCAGTTGAAAGAGTCCACCTGGACATCCTTGGGCCCCTGCCTGTCTCGGAGCAAGGAAACACCTGTATCCTGGTGATTGTGGACCAATTCACGAAGTGGGTAGAATGTTACCCAATCCCAGACCAGAAGGCGGAAGCTATAACCAACAAGTTCGTCAACGACTTCGTGGCTCGCTTCGGCTGTCCACAACACCTACATACAGACCAGGGCCGTAACGTGGACGGGAACTTGGTCAACTCCATCTGTAATCTCCTGCGCATTCGGAAAACCCGGACGACCCCCTACCATCCAGCGTCAAATGGACAAGTGGAGCGGTACAATCGTACTATTCTCCAGATGGTACGCTGCTTCTTAGAGGGGAAGTCTAGGCAATGGGACCGTCACCTGCACCTCTTAACCGGAGCACTGCGGACTGTCCCCCACCGAACAACAGGGTATAGTCCAAACATGATGATGCTCGGTAGAGAAGTCGTGCAGCCGGAAGACATTGTCTTTGGGACAGCCGAGGCCAACATCTCGGAGCCTGAACCTACGTCCAGCTACGTGAGAGCCTTGCGGGGAGCACTACAGGAAGTGCACCGTGTGGCCCGGGAAAGGCTTAGGGCTTCTCAGGAGCTGCAGAAGCACAATTATGACCAAAAACTGAACCACACAAAATATGAGGTTGGAGACTTGGTTTACAAGCGCGACACCACCAACAAAAAGGGGGAAAGTCCGAAGCTGAAACCCATGTGGAAAGGCCCATACCTAGTAGAAGAAATACTTTCCCCAGTGCTGGTCCGTATTGGGGAGCGAAAGAGGTCGAATGTTGTCCACCATGACAGGTTGCTGCTATGTCGTGACAGGGCTATCCCCCTCTGGCTCAGGAGGAGGCGCCACCGACTACTCAAATTTGGCCGCCACGCGCCTGAGAGGGAGGAGGAATACGACCCACCAGTTGCAAGACCAGACGAGCCCAACCAGGACCTTCACCCCCTACCACCCCTGGAGACCCGAACCGAAAAAGCACAAGGGGAAGGGGGAACTAAGGAAATACCGGGGGAAAAGGAAACCATATCCAGTACCCTGACTGTCTCGGGAACTATCTCGGGAGCCGAGGAGATACTGGAAGAAAAGGAAGTCATACCCAGTACTCCAAGCACAAGTAATGAGAGTACGGGAAACACAGTGTCAAATGTGTCAGAGAAGGGTAGAAATGCGACCATGAAAGAGAAGTCGGTGGAGGGAACTACGAGCCAGGAGCTGAAGTCGACGAAGGCAGCGGGGGCTGCAACTGGATCTGCAATGGGAACCGAACCCGAGCGACGATCGAGCAGGGGTAGGCTTATACGCGTGCCTGCCCGGTTACGAAACACAGTTCGCCGTTTGCTCCGTCCCCTTCGTCTGCGTCGCATGCCGGCCTTTCCGACTTCCCACTAACTCCTTATCAGTGTGTAAATAAGTAGGATTAGAAACTAGGAAGATAGAAGACTATATATAGAGGATAAGGCTACAGATAAGGAGTTACCAATTTTTCAATGCCTTCCAGACATGCCTTTCAACGTGTTCCCGCCTGCTGGAGACCACCTCCCCGCGCTAACTGCCGCAGGGAGCTCTCTGCAAATGGCCATTCCACCTGGCCTGTCGCAGAATGGTGTCATCTGGCTTCCCATCAACATCACAGGGCTCATGGGCCAAGGGGGGACCCAAGTCCTCCTGCAGCCGCCGGCTCCGGCTGGCCCGGTCTTGGAGAACAACCCGCCCCCTGCACCAGCCAGAGGTCTTGAAGTGACCTTTGGAGGCATTGGACCCCGTAAAGTCTACTGGGGGAACCAGGCCCTGACCCCTGAAGCAGAAGAAGTGGAAGCGGAGACCCGCACTATCTCCATTAGGGACTCCGCACCACCTAGGAAGAGAGCGCGCTCACCCAGTGTGGTGGCCACTGAACCAAGGCCCCCCATAGGTGAAGGAGCGCCACCGCGGAAACAAAGGCCACCGCCAACAAGGAATGCCCGTTCACCCAGCAGGGCGGCCACCCAACAAAGGCCCCCTGCAGGTGGGAGGGCCCCAGGACGAGACCGAAAACAAATATGCCCAGTCAACCAACGATGTGCCCCCCAGAACCACATCCACCGCCATGTGATAACGTCACACCTGCCGTACTTTGTCCAGCCGGAGACAGCATGCTGGGGCTGCCACACCCAGTGCGCGCGAGTTGGTGCGCTAAGGGAACACCTCCGGATGTGCCCCCAGGCGAAGCCCTTCGACGACAGGGCACTGGAGCAGTACGTCCGGCTGTGTGCGGCCCTCCTTGATGAAGTTGCAAGGCAGATGGGTGCGAGGCGGGAGGACTTGTGCGACCTGGCCCTTGAAAGAGGGCTGGTTGCTGTCAGGCTCACTGTGTCACCAGTCCAAGAGGCACTGATGGACTACTACGACCGGTCCATGGGCACCACCAGTGGAGCCGTTCGGATAATGAGCCCCCCCAGTAGCGAGGGCTGCCTCCTCCATTGGAGGCTGCTTGCGTTGCTGATGTCCACCTGCAGTGACCGAGGCCAGGCCAGGATCAGGACCTGGACCCAGAGGGCGGGCCCAACCCGGAGGCCAATCCCTGCAGGGACCGACTCCCACTGCCACCTTCGGGAGTTGTGTCGGCGACTTGGGGGAAGCCATGCCGTTGGGCAGGGACAGGATGACCTGTCCTCCCTGACAGTGGTGAACGTTGACTGCTTCCCCAGGGACTGGAGCCGTCGAGACCTCGAGATTCCTGGACTTCGCATCGTCAACGCCGTGGGGCTCCACCCGACTCGGGTCCCAAGAGAGGCCAGCAAGGTCAACGATGTGCTCGCTTCGGCCAAGCAGGCCATACGGAGGGGTGCCGTGGCCGTCGGAGAGGTGGGGATCGACCTCTACCATCAGGACTCCGAGGACGTGGCCCTCATGCAGCAAGCGGCACTGGCCAACCTGGCAGCCTTCGCCGCCGCTGAGGGGCTGCCCCTCGTCATCCACTCCCGGGATCGGAAGCAGAACCAAGAGGCTGGGGCAATGTGCCGGGAGGTGCTGCAGCAGTCTGTACCCCGCTCGCAGAAGATACAGCTGCACTGCTTCGACAGTGGGCTGGGCGAGCAGCGCCGGTGGGAGGAGGCCTTCCCTAAGGCCATGTTCAGCATCTCAGGAAAACTCCTGAGGGCTGACCGTCACCCGGAACTGGACCAGGTGGTGCAGGGCCTCGAGCTGGACAAGCTCCTCCTGGAGACCGACAGCCCGCACCTCTGTCCGCGAGGGGTCCGGCCCAACCAGCATGGGCCGACTTCCATCTGCCGGGTAGCAGACCGAGTGGGAGAGCTTCAGGGAATCCCACCCAGCCTCGTCTTGGAGATCTCCTCCAGGAACGCCCGGAACTTCTTCGGGCTGTAGGTCGAGGAGACCTTCCCTTGTAAATAGTAGTGCCTAGAACACATAGAACTGTATATACACCTGTAGTTGCTAGGCCACGAACACCTGGGGACCTCGTTTCGGCCCCCCCTGATGGAGGGGGCCCTCCTAAAAAAATGGAACGAGGTGGAGTGTCGCCGACGTCGATTCGTCGGAAAGCTTCGGCCGCGTTCGGGTCACTTCGGGAACGTCCGGTTTGCACGATGCGTCGCTGCCGGATAATTTGAATCAGAACCCTGCTACCTACGAGACCGACTGCCCGCACGACAGCTTCAGCCTCACCAGGACAGGTTTCATTTCTACAAGAACTCCTCAGTAAGTACAGATATTTGCTTACAATACCATGACCATCGGTCCAGTTACCGTTCAGTTCGATTTGCAGACTGAACGGGCACGGGCACCTGCCACTCTGCCGCATCGACACCTCGTAGAGAGAGTGATGTCTCACGGGTTATCAGTTTTGGCGCGGAGGGTGATTCGCCGCAGAGTGGGGCACCCGCTTCGAACGGGCACCTGCTTCGGGCACCTGCTTCGAACCGCCCGGGCCCCGTTCAGCGATCTTAACTGTGCCAGTAGCTCACTTCAGACCATACAAGCACAGTTCTTAGAAATCTAATAAGATCAACTGTACTTTCTATATTAACTACATCATGTTAAAGAATAAAACATTGCAATAGTTACCCTGTTTTAGCGAAAATTGGCAAATAGACTAAAGAATCCGCGTAATGTTTACACTTTCGGTCGCCATGATGGATACGTATAGTCTCGACGAAAATAATGTTGTCCTTATTCAGTAAAGACGACATAAATTTACAGGAAATCTGTTTTGATTCACATATTAATTATTTTTTTCTACAATGTTTAGGTGTCTTCAGGTGAAATAGATATATATATAACAAATACTTTTCTCATCGAGATTATATGCCTCACTTTCAAAATCCAAGATGGTGAGTATCCATGTGAACATTTGTGTACTATTTACGTTACATTTATTGATATTCTTTCTATGTCTTATGATATAAATGTATAGTGTTTCCAAAATACAAAAGATTGATTCTGAAAGCTATGATGGGCACTTCAATTTTGGCGATTATTGGTGTACTTATATCGTATCGGTCCGATTAGTAAGTGTCCAACTTTTTGAAAAATCCGCGTATTTCAGCAGATAGACTCATACAGTAGATTCATACACACAGAGGTGCCGTTCCAGGGTCTGGACACCACTGGCACTGATTGCGTAGTGCACATGTCACGCATTATAACAAGTGATATCAAACCATAGTTCTCAAAGCACATGGTAAACATGGGAAATGACAAAAGAATCACTATCATTGAGTATATTACATACAAATTGAAAAATGCTAAAAGAAATATTGAAGAACGCATCATGAGCCAGATATGGTGTCTAGTTAAGTAGTTTAATGCTTTTTGAATTTTATCTCTATCTGCATTGGTTCAAGAGTTACAGGCAGTGATACATGGTAGCTACTCTGGTTTTGCCCTGTCAAAATGACGTGAATTTGGGAGGCTCGCTGTGCAACTCGGGGGCAAATTACAAACCAAAACTATATGTCATTTTAAAGGGAAAATAATGTAGGTAGATATTCCACCAGGTTCATAAAATATTCTCTTGATCATATCAAAAATATTTAAGCTACACAAGCTACTATCGTTGATCTTATATCTTCATTTTGCAAGTGAAAAACTTGTTCACAGCTTTTGCCTCAAAAACACCGGGCACTTTTTAATGGAAAATAGGTGGAATGTAAAATATCTATGTTAGGGATAATACATAGGGATGTTGCAATATGTTGTCAAATCACAAGGAAAATAGATCTATTTTAAATTATTTTTAATTTCAGTTCTCAGTTATAGCGAAGCAAGAGCAAGGTAAGTAACAGTTATATACGTACCCTCTTTGGTCAGAGTATGAATAACAAAGGGTTCCAAAATGGAAAGCGCCTTCCAGAATTTATTGTCCTAATTCGTTTGCATAAGAGGAAGCTGAAATCTCCTATCTCAAAAAATACGAAATACTTAAATTTTACATTCATAAAAATTACTTTGAAAAAAGTCGAATTATTCATTAGATTTTCCATTTTTTAGTAACATATATGCTTCACATTTCTTTTTCTATTTTGGATAGCTCATGAAGACAGCATATGGAGCTGTGCTTGGGCCAAGAGTGAACGGGATGGGACCGAACATATTGTGACCGGATCAGTAGATGACACAGTAAAGCTGTGGAGATGGTAGGTCAAGTATATCTATATATATTTGAAAGATAAACTATTACAACAATCGATATTAGTTGTAACGTATACAATTTAAGCGAGATATATGTATCTAAATCCTGCTCGTAATCTGTTGTGACAAATAATACGTTTTAAATTGAGATGGTATTGTAACTCAGATATCCTACTTTGTAATTTCAATGGAATTTCTTATCATAGCATATATCGCCTCATCTTTTGAAAGATTATTTAACCGTTCATTTTCTATCCTAAATCGATAGGGAAAAACAAAATTCATGGATTTTATGTTTGTTTCAGGGCCGACGACAAACTAGAACTCAAACACACTTTGGAAGGTCATGCGCTAGGTGTCGTCTCAGTGGACATAAATTCACAAGGAACAAGTATCCTTTTAAGGCAAAATATGTCAATTTCAGTATGAAAATATGCAAGTCCTCCATGTGATATAGTAATATTTCTTATTTTCTACTCATTGAAAGATAAACGAATTCATTTTTTTATGGAAAGAAGCCTTTTTTTCAGGAAAATGAATGATCTTTGACCATAGGCGAAATAAAGACAAGTCATGTAAACCTAACTTAATAAGTTTTAAGTTAAAGGTAGAAAGGGTAATTACGTCAGATATTAACATAAGAAGACCTGCGGGGGTCGTCCTCGGGTCCGTAGACCCAAGGACGAACCCTAAGTGTCATATATATTTTATCACCCAAACAAGATTAAAAGATTGATGAAAGCACTGAAAACAAGGAACAGTATATACAGCACCTCAATACACACATACAATCTGTACGTACTGCTCGTGAAGTCGGC
Organism: Lepidonotus clava; assembly: GCA_936440205.1. Lineage (NCBI taxonomy): Eukaryota > Metazoa > Annelida > Polychaeta > Phyllodocida > Polynoidae > Lepidonotus > Lepidonotus clava. Next base: position 22,963,421 of record OW387134.1, read on the forward strand.
AGTGCGGGTGATAAAATGTGCATACCGTGTACCATCAAAAAAGTGAAGCAAACGAATGATATTGATTTGCTGATAAAGACGACAGTTAATTGTCAGATATGATATACATACTATTACTATGAACCGTGATCTGTGGGCGAAGGTATATGTAATTATTGTGAATAGGTTGTTAGCCTTTGACATCAGTTAAGTGGCCGCATCCAGCAGTTTGGACGCACATATTCGTCTATGGGACCTAGAGGCGGGAAAACAGGTGAAGAGCATCGATGCAGGCCCAGGTAGGTCAATGTCTAATGGGGTTTTCAGTTGGGGTTTTGATTAAATATAATACCCATAAGTTTATATGTTTTACACGGACTCTTATAAGCAACATCGCTATCACAACATTCACATTGAAAATTCATATTTTAATCCTTCCTTCCTATACTGTTGTTTTGATAATAGATGAAATTAACTCAAACATGCATATTTGTAATTAAGGCCATGTCTGCGACAAATGTCCCCTGATTTTCTTATCAACAGACAGTTGGATTACAGGATACCAGAGAATTCCTCTCTTCAAATCATTTTCTGAAATGAACTTTTTCCTTGCCATCACTACAATATCGTACTTGTTTACTTCAGTTGATGCATGGACGATATGTTTCTCACCGGAGGCCCGATATCTGGCGTCAGGCAGTCACACCGGGAAAATCAACCTCTTCGGCGTGGAATCTGGCAAACAGGAACATCAACTGGATACTCGGGGAAAATTCACATTAAGTTTGGCATATGTAAGTTGATGGTACATGTCTTCAGCACAGGTTCATCTAATGGCTAACAAACACCTGACGCTGCCAATCTGTCCAGTAGGGTTATATAAAAATCTATACAAATTATTTTAATCTTTCTTTATTGTTTCCCTTCTACTGACTGATATACATAAAGGAGAAGTCTGTTGCTTTTCTGTGTTATTGATTTAATCATGTTATGTATTTTCAGAGTCCGGATGGTAAATACATTGCATGTGGTGCTATTGATGGAATCATTAACATTTTCGACATGACAACTGGGAAGTTGCTTCATACACTAGAAGGTACGTTTGCCACATTCTAGAATATTATAGTCTTTGATAAGTATAGTCACTTATAATACTGGCCTCCTACTTGCAACATTGAGACATAAGTAATTTCTTAATTCCTTTATTTATTCTGCAATATGATAAGCTATAAGCTTGTCTACATCACATTTCCATGTCCAACAAAACAAGGTATATTTGGTGAAGAATCTGTTCAAGTGTGAATCATCTTGAAATCAAACATAACAAACATGCAGAAGATATTCTTTTAAATGATATAATAAGGGTAGATGTCTGAATACTTACATTATGCCAAATGCTATACCTGTCCTTGGACATATTTGTACATGCTCTTTTTTTTCTCAAATGAATGATTAAGTACTGTACTAAAGCTGTCAATCCACTCAAAAGTTTCTTCTATGGGTGGAACTTTATCTGAATTAAGAAAAATAAAAGCAATGTTATAATCTCAAGCGTTACATATGTAAGAAAATACAATCCGTATTCTAACGCCAATGACGCTACATTTTACAGGTCACGCTATGCCCATCCGAGGACTTTGTTTTTCGCCTGATTCACAGCTTCTCGTCACTGCCTCAGACGATAGTCACATCAAAATCTACGACGTGTAAGTTTAATCTCAGTAAACATCTTCGCTAGCAGATCTTGAGATAGACATGGTATATTTTCAAGTTCGATAAGGATGAGCCAGTAAAGGCAGTTTGTCTGCAATGTTTGATAACTTTAATAATACAGCTTCTCAAAATCGCGGTAGATTGTCATTATACATAATCATCATAGCGTAATGCTAGATCATGAATGTATACATAATATTGTTAGTAAACATTCTGTCTGTTCGGCTAAATGATGAATTGTCCCCTCGGCTTTACAGCCAACATGCCAACCTAGCGGGAACGTTATCAGGACACGGTTCATGGGTGTTGGATGTCGCTTTCTCTCCTGACAATACACATTTCGTTTCATGGTAAGTCATGTGCCAAATAATTCCGAAATCTTATCACTATAGACCTTGTGTAAAACTTGTTTATTCTGCGAACCCATTTTTTATTTGTTAGGAATCTAGATTTGGCAGTATAACTACTATCATTTTCGGCGTAGTATTAATCGTATTTCGACACTGAAAAGAAATATGGCTTTAGCATTTCACTGTGAATTCGTTTGAAGAATAAAACCATAATTTTCCGACCGCATATTGACCATGAAAATTGATTCCCATTGGCAGTTCTTCTGACAAGACAGTAAAGGTTTGGGATGCTGGCACTCGGCAGTGCGTACACACGTTCTACGACCATATGGATCAGGTAATTTTGCCAAACATTACATATTTCCTTACTTTTCTTGAGTATTTCCTACTTTTTAGTGATTTCTGATGGGATATTGGATTTCCCTACTCTTCAGTTCATAATGTGTATTGAAGTATGTTGATTTTTTAAAATATAGTTTAAGTTGGAATTTTTTGTTTTTTGAAATCTCGAAATTTGGCAAGGAAAATGGCAAAAAAAAGCGCAAGATTGTTCTGTCACAAACGGAAAACCAAAGCCTATATCCAAAGTATAACAAACTCTTCCCTGCGAAAGAATTGTCTTAATGTAAACTCAATGGACATTTCCTATATTACACATTGTACAAAGTTATCGACCTTTAGTCTCTGAGTAATATGATTTTGTTAGGTAGGCTGAATAACGAATTAATTATTTCATCGCAAATTTGTTTCATGTGATATATTGTTTTTATTTTCGTTTTAGGTTTGGAGCGTCAAGTACAACAACTCTGGCACAAAAATAGTGTCAGTCTCGGACGATAGAGCTATTGATATTTATGACTGTCCCGTATGAACAATGACTTACTAAATAGTGACGCGTCTGAACTGGGGAGGTTGTGTCTAATTATCTGAAGATGGTCTTATCGGCTCCCGGGGATCAAAGACTTCAATCAAATCTCGGTGTGGGTGGTATGGTATTCCTTTTATTAATCCTGATAACCACAATGAGATTCACTAGAGGTAACTAAATTGCATATTTAAATACGTGTTCTGAGTCCATGAAATCAGCAGATTCTATTGTCTAGTGTAAGTCCTCAAATTTTGTCCTGAAAATCGATACATAATATGCTATATTTCAAGCCGTGCATTGAAATAGAGAAGATGGGCCATTTGCTTGCTGACTGTTCAGGAATGAAATATTTTTGTAAAACTTTGATCACCCAGTAAAAGATACCTATCAAATAGGTTTTGTATATAATGTGTATAGTATATTATGCAACGAGAAATAAAGATGCGAGATAGTAATTGATCTTTGTGTTTTACATGTATGACTTGAACAACATTGACCTTGTTTTAAGTTTTATTTCTTATGAATTATGAATACAAAATATATTTTGCGCGGCAAATTTATTTGCATAATGACTGAAGGACGTCTTCAGTTGTCGTTAGGATTTGAGGGGGAATAATTAAGCCTGATATACCTTGTTGCCGTAACGATATCCTTGTATACGTTGGTCCTGATATAGATCTAGCTGTAACACTATTGATTGGACTGTTAACTCAACAATCCTCTTGTGTATGCAGCTTGTAAAGCAGGCTTCGCGTTAGTAACAACAAAATCCTAAAAGCAGCTTCAGCAAGTTCTTAAGCGCACAACATTTGATACATCAAAATACTTCGATTTAGGTATTTGCCACATGTCCGTTAATTGAATAACTAATCTCTGACACCGAGGCTACATTTCAACGTTATTTTCCGACGGTATATTCCAGACTTCCAAACGAGCACCAATATGGTTATATCACTGTAAACGATATGGTATAAGTCCATTGTCTTAACACAAATTTGTGTTCCAAATCTAAAAGTGTCTAATGTTATTGCAATTGTGTATTCGAATTTGCTTTTTACATATTTTACTTGTTAATATAGCTAGCACAATAAAATACATCATTTTAGAGCGGACAATTTACCTACAAATATTCTTTTTTTTAAACATTAACTATATAGCACAGACAGTAATATCAGTATCACTTAACGAGCACACTAACTCGTGCAACTTGTTGAAGTGTTCGGGGGTTTTCGATACATATAGTTGGTGTGATTGACTGATAATAAATTCAAGTTTTGTAGTAATTAAGGCATATAAGGCAATATCAAATTAAACTTTTTAGGGAAGAATGCCGATATACTAAAAAGAAACTTACAATTGGATCTAACACAAAGTCATCCACTTAAATATTTACACTTTACAGCTGACTATTTGCAATTAGTACTATTCAGAAATGTTCATCAATATAGTTTACGAAACAACTCAAAAAGGGTTTCATAACCCCTGGCAAAGAATGACGCTATAATGATGCAGCTAGCTCCAGGCATTGCGTGTTATATGGAGAAAAGGACATGTACATAATATACAATACGTATTTCTAAGTAAGGAACTCATAAGTACATCCCATTTGTTTGATATAACTCAGGGATTAGATATATTAAAATCTTATCGGCAGTAAATATAGCACAAATAAGTTAATACTGGGTAAAAAGCGAGAAGGCAACAGAAGTTTGCTTTTTCTTATCACAGATACATTAAGACACCAAACCTTGTTACATACAGTGCGGAAATCTGTTATATAGGCTATTATAACCTAACATGCCCGTTTGATTGGTTAAAATATCCGGCACGTGAAGAAGTAATAGTGAAGGGGGTGGGGCGGTGAATGATGCAAGGAAGTGTAAGTAGGCCCCTATTTCAAACTTTTAATGATTGGTAGCTTGCTTTATGCTAACGTATTGTGACATCTAATAAGACATTGTTAATCGATTGCAGTAAGCAGCAAATTTATATATTTTGTTTCAAACCCGCGGTCCAGTGGAACAATACAACCACTGTAAGCCTACACTAGACACCTTTCAGTTCATACAGCAATCCACGGTGTCCGTGTGCATGGAGGCCACACCATTTTATAAAGGAAGGTCGTCTTATTGTATCATGTGCAAGCCGAAAAAGTATCGACCGACCAAGTCTGGATGGAATGTAAATTAATGGCACATCCAAATTTTTATTATGTACATAGTTGGCCGCACTTGTGAATGTAAACTATTTCAACAGAAAATGTTCAACACTTAGTTCCAGTGATAAATTTTAGAGCTAAGAATACTGTTCAATGACCAAGGTTGGTTGTATTGATTTGCGATTTCAATGGATATGTTCCAGTTCTCTAATATATCCTATTATTAACAATATATTAGACCTTCACTCATCTTACTTTACTTAATTGTACCATTCTTTTCTGTGTTGTCATACATGCATATAACACACAACATAGAAACAGTTGATTCATGAAGATCCGCAGCAACTGGGAAGGAATTTCTTGGAACCCTCGCACTTAGTTTGCTCTATTTTCAGTGTTTCACTTGATGTAGGTGATAAATCATCATTTGGACTATCAAGATCACTTGTCTGCTTCGGTACCTTCTTGTAGATCTCTAAAAAGAGAAAGGATAACGCTATAAGTCAGAAGATGACCATCTCCCGATCAAACATGATTAATATGATTCACTAATTTTGAGGTTGTGCTTAACCTATATAGACAAGCATGTCATTCAAAAGCTCAATTTTAATGCTGCAGATGTCTGTAACTTAAATTGATAAGGATGGGTTATCATTTAAACTTTATAAATGAAAAGGAATATAGGGGATTCCGGAGGAAAATCTATGAAAATCCTGGGGAAATCCAGCATTTCATGAACGCAATCTGTGGGGTCTTAAGGATTAAAATTAATGAACGTTAAGGATCATTTTGTTGTTGTCAATGTAAGAAAAATAAGTGAAAATTGGCAATAACTAATTGATGCATTACACTAATCTGAAACATGAAAATGTGAAATACATGCTCTTTAATATTGGAGTTGCTTCTATATTCCATACTTTGCTGATACTTTCATTTTCATGTATAGATAGTAAGTGCTGTGCATGCAGTTGTTTATTGTAATGCACTGGAACATGATGGGTCTCTCACCTGCCAGAAGGTTGTTGAAAGCGACCTCTACATTGTTGGAATCAAGAGCTGAAGTCTCAATGAATGACATTTGATGTTTCTCTGAAAAAATAAATTACGTATGAATGATTTTGAACAATTGAAATTACTCTCTGAATATGGTCAAGTCTATATGTTCAAGACATACACTTTTGTTAATGGTTTCTTATATGTTTTCTATATTTAGAAAAATAATATATTCCATTCTTACCGGCGAATGTTGTGGCCTCGTCGGCACGCACTGCTCGCAAATGGCGCAGGTCGCTCTTGTTGCCTACCAACATGACACTTATGTCACGGTCGGCAAAGTCACTCATCTCCCTCAACCACTTCTCTGTATTGGCAAACGTCACATGTTTGGCCATGTCGTAGACAAGAAGTGCCCCGACGGCCGTGCGGTAGTACCTTTGGAATGGGAGAATAGGATAGCGCTCAAGTATAAAGAATCTATCTATTACAACACCAATCAACTCCAGGAGAATTACAAATATCTAGCATTATGATATTTTAGCCGGACTTATCAGGTAAATTTATTTAGAAAGGCCAAAGAAATTTGACACAATGCAATTACGAAATTGGATTAGCCTTCAAAAGATATATTGGCCGCTTATATATTTTGAACCTTCATCAATATGATCTCATTGAAAAACTATAGGAATATCCGAGTGGCTACGGTAGGATTCGGATGTACACATAAAGGGTTAAGAATTCATAAATTGAACTTTCAGTTACCTCGTATCACGACGATAACAGTAAATCGTATATACATATATATGTGTAGAAAAAGTTATAATTGTAAAAGGGATAGGGTTTGCATGTATTTGAAAATATTGCCAGCACATCCTCCTTATCATATTGGCGATTTCAATCGGCATAAACATCAGTTGGATGTCCTCATCGTGTAAACATCGTTTGGCCTCAAATATTGAATAGGGAATATAATATTTTCTGGGGACTCTAATATTGCAAAACAATCCATGACAATATTCTAATTATAACAACATTTCCTATTAGATATATTCATATTCTGTCTTTTACAGAACAGCGACATTGTTTTCAGAATTCCTATTTTAGTCGACTTAGTTTTATTCCATGGTTAGCACTACAGCTAATAATTCCATAAGGCTGGTATTCACAGACGCTGTATAACGTAGCTGCAATAGTCCTGTACCAGTTCCTGTCTAATTGAACGAATTTAATAAAATATCATTGTATATACATACGCAGCTGCAATGGCCCTGTATCGTTCCTGGCCAGCAGTATCCCAGATCTGTACCTTGATATTCTTCCCGTCCATCTGAACACACCTGTGTTTAGAAAAGTGTCATTATAATCTACTCATTTAAGACCCTGAACTATTGTTAATGTTTGATTTAAGACTTGTAGGACGCTGCGTAGCTTGTATAATTGATTTATCCATGAGTCGTTCATCCGAGTTATTGAGCCAATCAGACTGCGTTCAAAGTTAATTCATCCATCCCCCAATAGTTCAAAAGAAATGGACGATGAGGGAGCTCTTAAAATGAAAGGGTTTTTATTCAAGTAAACATCTCATCCCGAGTCAAAGCCACAGTGAATAAGTCTCAATCTGTCCACCTTCCCATCTCCTACTCAGTGATCAACCACATTAGAATACAAGTTGTTCCAACACATCCTAGACCACCCTAGCGCTTAGCTCTATCACAATCCTTTGTCCGAAGTAGTTGGTATAGGTAAACTCCAGGATACTACGCAGGAGCTGGTAGGCATAGCTCCGAGCAGCTCAGCTAACGTTGCTGACTTTCTACTAGTTACTAACTCCACTAACTCTTTAACTAAACTGACTCGCTCCCTACCTTGCAACACCTTTTATACTGGTTAACAGGTGGCACTAGGAGCATAAAACGTCTCTTCTCAGAAGTAGTATGGCTAGGCCTGATCCTAACTAAATTATAAAGTATGATAATATATTAAAAGTACTAGGCTATTAGTACAACCCTGTGAGGGTACCGGGGTGGGGCTTTTGCTCCTGGGAAGAATATGGGTATCTCCTGCTGGGTGACAGGACAACTGCCCCTGGGACAACTACCTTGGGGACAACAACCCCTTAGGACAATTACCCCATAGGACAACTACCCATAAGGACAATTATCCCTATGGGTAGGACAACTACCCCTATAGGACAACTATCTTTTTAGGACCACTACCCCTATGAATAGGACAGTTACCCCTCTAGATAGGACAATTACCCCTTTAGGACAATTACCCATACAGATAGGACAGCTACCCCTATTGGTAGGACAACTACCCCTATGGTAGGATAATTACCCTCATTGGTAGAAAAATTACCGCCATTGGTAGGACAACTATCATGTGATAGGACAACTACCCCATTGATAGGACAACTACCCCTGTGATAGGACAACTACTCCCATTAATAGGACAACTACCCCACCTTATAGGAGAACTACCCCAGTTGATAGGACAATTACCCCGACGATAGGAAAAAGAGGGACCTGTCCTGAGCATCCGGGGGGTGGGAGAAGGAAATGGGAAAAAATCTCTTATATTATGCTCACATCCATAAACATGCCAAATCATCAAATCTCTCTATAAGGGGATAGTTCCTTACAATTTATGGGGACAATTTTCCTAAATATAAGGGTAATTGTTCTATCAAGGGGGTAATTGTACTACCAATTGGGGTAGTTGTCCTACCAATTGGGGTAATTGTCCTATCATAGGGTAGTTATCCAACCAATGGGGGTATTTGTCCTATTATAGGGGTAGTTGTCCTAAAGGATAATTGTTCTATTGAGAGGGGTAGCTGTCCTATTCATAGGGGTAGTGGTCCTAAAGGGGTAGTTGTCCTACAGGGATAGTTGTCCTTCCCATAGAGGTAATTTCCCTAGGGGTTGTTGTTCTATGGGGGAAATTGTCTTAAGGGGTAGTTGTCCTCGGGGATAGTTTCCCAAGAGGTAGCTGTCCTATGGAGGTAATAGTCCTATGGGGCAGTTGTGCCCCAGGGTAGTTGTCCCAGGGGTAGTTGTCCTAGAATCCCTCTGCTGTTTGCCCACCCTGTCACCCTCATCTCATAGATACGATCAGCAAAGACTGACCAAGTCAAAACAAATGTCTGAAGAGTCAAAATTCATCACAACTTGTTTTCACCATGAAAATGACCTTGGCTGTTGGTACATTGTAAAACATCCAACACTCACACTTAACTCATTTAAGTAGCAGATATTTATAAATTCATTTACATGTAAGTATAAGTATGTACCTTTACAATTGCCTATACATATAGATACAGTATCAAATTGTCCTTCATGTCAATGTAAAGAAAAACGACAACTGTCTGTTTACTGAAAATCATTTGTCTATTAATCGAATGGAGACCATGATTATCTTGGAATAACATTAATTGAAAGGTAACAAACTTGAGACATACCTGGTTGCAAATTCAACACCGATTGTTGTTTTGCTTTCAAGGCTGAATTCGTTCCTTGTGTAACGGCTAAGAATGTTGCTTTTCCCGACACCCGAATCCCCGATCAGGACAACTGAAATGACAAAATTATAAAACTTTAATATAGGTCCAGCACTATATCCTGGAAAAATAGTCAAAGGAATTTTAATCATGCCGTTATATACCTAGAAGCTTTTTCAATTAATTCTGATGCGGTATTACATTCAAAGTGAATGGCCATTGAGAATGAATGGCAGATCAACTTGGTGATGGGCGGTGGGGTTCTCTATTTACAATCACATTAGCTGTCCTTCACGGAATCTTGGTTCTTCATTTGAATAATGAAGTACCATTATGATTGTTCAAAGTTATACTACAGGTTCGTGCTGTATTGTTGTCAATTTAAAAACTCGGCCTTTTCAATCCCAATCCATCGATGGTACAGGGGAAGTATTGCCTCACCTACTCGTGAGTTTTAGGCCTATCAATATGAATCTGTTCCTTTATAAGGCTGTCGGAACCAGCACACAGAGGGTAATGTACAGGCCAAAATCAATGCCATGGTAATAATAACCACTTAGAAAAAGAAGGCCGTCATCAATAGTGGGCACCCCAATTGCTGGCATAATTGCCAAGTTTTAACGATTTCTGTCGCACCACTATCAATCTATCTTGTAAATATCACAACGATTATATATAGGCCTACATATATACAAATATACATATACATACACGTACATGTATATATGATATAATATAGTACAGTGTCTCACTTGGACCATAATTATGTCCTTGGTCTGCAGATAATACTAAAACAATATGGGAACGTAGGAGACAATAGTTACATGTCATGTTTTGTCGGTCTTTCGTAGAAGGTCAGCAGGGAATGCTTGGGGCATAGCTATACGTTTGACAACCTTTACACACGCTTACACATGCCATCGAAAAGGTCAAACCTTTTCACAACAAAAGGCAACGGATCTTGATGATAGCCCAGAGAATTGGGTTGATTGATTAATCTTGAGACGGCCAATAACATATAGATATCCTCAGCATGCATGGCGGCATGGCGGATCGAGATTTTCCAAATTGATATGGCCCTCTCTCATCCCTTCTTGGCCCTGGACATTGTGTTAGAAAAAAAAGAACTTATATCCCTTACATACGTATCGTAAGAATGACGTAAAATGAATAAATAGAAATTCATGATAATGGATATGATTTAAGACGTCTATTAAAAACTGGATCTAAAAGATGCGAACCAATGAGTCGCAGTTATATATAGGGCCCATGGTTATGAACGTAATGCCTGACGTGGAAGTTACTGAACAGTTCATGCCTATCATGGCAGACTAAAACCATGAGTCATACTCCATAATGGACTGTGCCCATTGCGTATCTGCAGGTAAGCTCATGCCCAAACAACAGGTGTGTTGGCACCTTACTTGACATCATGTTTATATCATCAAGTTTTGATTCAGTGAAATCGTATCAGTTGGTGGTTATTTAGCCCAAGTACAGTCTCCTGGGCGAAGATTCTATGAAAACACGCAGATTATAAAATATTTGCAATGGCAATGGTTTTGCTATATTCATTAAAATCATAGGCCTATTTACAATGTTCATGTATCCGCATTGTTTTACGAAATTAAATATAGAAGCTAACTGCTAGTAAGGACAAATTCGTCTATAAAAGAAAAAGGGAAATAAAGAAATCACATTAAACCGTGAATATTACCAGATTACGAATTACTCATCAATTCAAAGTTACGAAACAGGGGAGTTTGTGATGACACCTATATGCATATCCCTGTCATGACCCTACAGCAGGACCATTTAAAGTGCAATTATGCCTATCTTAAAGTCGCAAAGCTTTAAATAGTGATATACAGAGGCATGCAGATTCTATCATACAGACCAATATAATCACAACCATAATATACACACCAAAATAATTCACCAGGTAAACCAATAAATTAATAAAGCCAATATTCTTTAATAATATTATTATAAACGTGCTGGCCTTGGAATTTATACATGCACATGTGTAAAGTAAGTATTTGACTCCCGGTAGTTGAAGCAATAACCAATATACAGTCTATATAGAAATTGGGTTATTGTAATCTCTATATAGGCTACTCTATATAGAACACGCAAAATATACACTTATTTGTTGTGTCTCTAATATATATGCACGCCCATTAAAAAGGAGAGACTATCAAAAAAAAGTAGATAATTGGGCATCGATATATATGCACTTGATAAATTCAATTGGCAATTAAGGCAATTGTTCTCGTATCATGCTTATAGTCGATTACATCTAATTATTTAAAGCAGGTGTCTGTAAGACGGGCTTCTACTTGATAACTGACATTGGTAGCTAATGCACCTAAAGAGCCAATAATTATCAGTAACTTATGGCATGCAACCATTTGTTGCAGCGTCTTTTAGCTATCCTTACCTTACTGCATACAACGATTCATCTCAATTATGTGAGTGCACATGAAAGACAATGATAATTATAATGAATACACACCTTTCCAGACCATGTCGTATGTGTCCTCTTTGTAGGGTGACCCCATGGTGGAGGTGACAGGGTCGTGGATGTAGAAGAGGCCTATACACAGTCCAGTCGGGATTGGTGTCTGTGAGATCCGGACGACACCCAGTACCGGTGATGATGTCTACCGGCTGCTACTGGCCTGCCTGCCGTCTCCTAATGCAACCCACAGTCTGGCTGGCTGCTCGCTTGTGTAGGTCGGCTCTGCTCGTCAAGTCTGGCCGTCGGCAATCAATGAACGCTTTGGCTGTGGACGTGCTGCGGCTCTATATAATGCTGGCACCTATATAGGTGGGAGTGAGAAGAGTTAACGGGCGCGTTGTGCATAGACCCTTTCAGTACTGCCTCTATTGTACAGCGTTCAGTGGGCTCGCTCTTATCGTGCCGCTCCTGCTGACGCCATACGCCGAATGCGGTGCTCGGTCACTCTCATGGGGAGGACGTCCCCGGAATGCGGTCTGACTCATCAAAGACCGCCGGGCCGCCAAAACGCTCCCTTTACACTAGGTGATCTAAGCACGTAGCCTATGGTCGCATTTAAATGAATTAGGCCTACATCTACATAATCTCAAATTCTTAAACTATCAAGAAAACAAACACAATTAAGTTGACATAATCATGACTAAACGTGGCGTAGATGTATTCAGATTACACAATTTTGGGCAATACTATTCTGAGTACAAGTACCTACATTAAGTCATAAGTCACAAATATTTTCGGCGCTCAATAGCCCTCAATGATATTTTAACCATGCAAGCATTTACTTATCTTATGATCTGCAGTTTTCATGGATTGACGTTTCTGGCGTGCACACGATAAATACACGATGCAACATTTCCATATACTACTTACGTATACAATCACGGCGCACTCTCTAATCTGATACGATACCAGCCGAGGTTCAAACCGTGCGATGGGCCCCAAAACCTAAACCCTATGCCATTAACAGGTGGGGCGTGTTAAATTAGTTTATAAACTCGAGGGGGACCCATCATTTCGGATTAGGGCCTATAAATTAAATAACGAAATTTAATATAATTATACATGGATGTGTATATTACAGTTCCAGTACAAAGGATATAACGCCTAGACAAATTTATCATGGTGATTCAGCAATTTTTCCTTAACCGCGGTAGCAACTTAATAATTTGAACTTACTTGAATTCAGAAATGTAGGTAACTACAATAATTTCTGGAAACATGGCTCATGTCAACATGTTAATTTAGGGTTGAATGAAATGCAAGATCAGAATCAGAAAAGTTTGACCTGTATTCCACCCCCCCCCCCTTACCTTCATAGGAATGGGTCGGCAACATGAAAAACAGCTGGTAGCTCTCTCCTTCATCTTGTTACTTTTTGAATTACTGTATGCTTTGATGTGCACAAGAATTTCATTTTTGTGTCTGCTATTTGCTCACCTAAGGTGTAGTGGTAATACGGAGGGATCTTTTACTCTTCCCTTTCTATATAATTATAATTATATATACACCGGATCAACGGGGTGCTACAAACATGAGGGGTTTCAGCACTATATGTGCATATATATATATATATATATATATATATATAAATATTATATAGTTTCTGGTTTGTATGGTGAATCCTCATGGGAATGTGTTGGAGGACAGCGGTACTTCGCACTGGTGGTTCCCTCTAGTGTTGAAAAGTGCCAAAATCTATGCATTAGCTCCTTACATCAGTGTACATAGTACTAGAGTACTATTGTTTCATAAAAAAAAAACATATATCAAATATGAAATGAATTCTGAACATTATTATATTGTATTATGTTAAAGTGGATCATTGTAAAAGTGTTCCCATTTTTATAGTTACATAATATTCTTTATTAGATATGAAATATTTCGGTGCAGGGCCTATAGGCCTGTAGTGAGTTGTACCACGGGGGCGGCCAGTGTGCTCTAGTTCAGAGTACTCGGGGGGGGGGGGGGGGGTAGCCAGTGAAGTATGTTATTAATTTTATAGGAGAGTATTTAAGCATTATGTTTCCTTTAATTATGCCATTATATTAGCTAGTCCAAGTCACAGTCGTCTCTCCATTAAAGCTGCAGGTCACCTCGAGAGTAGTTCCTTATCAAGAGTTGACAGAACACTTGCGTAAAAGGATGTTGTTATTAAAGTCCAAATAAGTAATATAATTATGTTACTGAGCTCCTATTGACTGTCACCAGTCCTTGAGGCTCAGTCTGCTTAACGCCCGCAGCCAACATTCTCAGTCACTCTGCCAGCCCAGAATCCCAATTTCCTAGCCTGCTCCTGTCTTAGGTGTTACTCAACTGCTAGCTCAACACACCCTAACTCGCTACTTCACTTTTACATTGGTCCCTTGACTTAGCCTGCAATCTTCAAGCACATCAAGAAGAATTACACTCTCAGCCCTAACACTGCTCTAATGCATGTGGTTGTATAGACCTTGTACAGACGTGGTCACATGGTCATATTTTGGTTATCACCATGCACGTGGTGATCAAGAGCACTTGGTCTGTTTGCTGACGATGTAGTATGCTACTGCAGAAGTAAAGCTGGTCTGTTTCATATTCTTGATTGCCTAGATCGTTTTCGATGGTACTCTGGTTTGACAATTAATAGGCTCAATACAAAGCTTTTACAGTTGGGAAAAGAAAACGCTAATACTGATTATATGATATGCCTTTTCAAATCATTGAAAGGATGGCTTTACTTGACATACAAAAAGGCAAGAAGAATTTGCTCTGACTGGACTAACAGAAATCTTTCTATCAAAGGCAAAGTTATTAATACCTATACTACTATATCCAACAAGTACATTTACTCCACAGCAGATTTATACAGAATTTAAAACAATTATTCGTAATTTCATATGGTCTTCTTCTGTTAATAGGATAGCTTTTTACATACCCGTATCCAGGAATTTCTGTGGGGGGGGGGGGGGGTGACCATATCCAAGAAGTGGACCTTTTTCAATTAATAAGAGGATTCAAAGTGTGGGAAAAGGATATAGCAGGCATGGATTTTGGAGGGAGGGACCTATTGGCCAAATGGCCCAAATATAAAATTTCCAAAGTAAAATTCCACAGATAATTAAAACATTTTTCCTAGACCTAGCCTAGCCAAAGGGGGATGACGCATACCCCACGTCACCCCCCCTGGATACGGGCTTGGCTTATGCAACAATGTGTAGAAAGATTGTGAATGGGGGAATAGGATTATTAGATCTTGAAAAAACTAACCTGGGTTGAAAGACTTTGTGAGAAAGATTTTAGTCCATGGACTTTATATTCTAGAGTTATATTTGGTGCTAGAGATACACTATAATATTTTTTTGTGCTAAAAATAAGTCAGATGGAAAAGACATCACTAGCCTACTCTATAGAGACAGGCGATAAGCCTGGAACAGTTTTTACAATAAAGATTCAGTTACAGATAAAGAAATTCAGGCAGACGCAATGCCAAGTTTCCCTGTAATTTATGCACCTGCAGGCTAATTTGGGTGTAGCCTGTTGACAAAAACATGGGAAAACCAATAGAAATAATGCATCTTATGGCAAAATGAAAATATCCAATGAAAATATTCTTAAACTAACTTCAGAAATATGAAGTACATACGCTAACAAAAAGAAAAAGTAAGTAATGTTACAAGTTTATTATCTAAAAGTAAAGATAATGTCACAAAAGATTATCTATAATATGCTAAAGGCTTATAACAGGAGATGGACATGTCAACATATTTCCGACAATGCATCTTGATTTAGCCTGTAGGTACACCAAAATACAACAAACCAGAGAATCGCATCTGGGAGAGATTTAAAAGCTGTGAATTGGCAGGGATGGCTTAGAGCTGGTATTCATAAGGTTACAGACCTGGTTTCGCAGCTTGGAGAATTTATGGATAGACATATGATAGAAACTAATTATGGAATTAAGTGTAACCTTTTAGAGGTCATGCAAATCAGAAATGCTATCCCATTGATAAGATATGGTTCTATTGTTGTTCAGGATGTGTCTCTGAGGAATATATATATGTATATGTATTCAGCTGTTCCCCTAAATGGTTATACTTCAAATTGATTACTTGTCATTTGTTAGATTGTTTACCTTCATTTAATTAAATATATACATGAATTTAAATTTACCTATCATTAATGGTGTATCTCAATGTAAATGCCGCGTCTATGCTTTCTATATGCTTAAAATTGATGTGATTTCATAAATGTGATATCTGGTTTACAATGAAAACTAGTATTTATTGCTAAATTGTGTCCAGTTCAGAAAATAAACAACATGAAAAAAAATTCTTTGTAAAACGACTGATCTACACTACAAAGTCCATGATAAATTGAAAAGAGGATTTCCTTAAGACCCGGTATTATGGTCATAAATTGATGGATTTCCTCAATATTTCCATGGATTTCCCTCAGGAATTCCTTGAATTGGGGAATTTCAAAGCTGACCCCATTTTGTTAAATAGAATACTAGAGATCTTATTTGAAGCATTGATTGGTGAATTTAATCAGCTTCCAAATGATATATTTGCCATTTTTGTACTCAAGTATTCTAATTGGAAAATAATGGATTGGGGTCTAAACGTTAAGATATTTTTACTTTTTCATGGTTACATATTAGACTTAAGCCCCATACACATTAGACATTTTTACTAGGGGTAGAATCAGCTGATTTGAGCGCCGGTTCACATCAACCATGTACATTCCAATATACTATAGTCAGTGGCGGATCCAGGATTTGGAAAGGGCGGAGTGCATTATTGGAAAAAATAATCTTAAATGACTTTTAGGCCAAATTTTACATTTAAAAAAAATCTAAATTTGGCCAAAAATGGCTAAATCAGTGGCGGATTTAGAGGGGGGGGGGGGGGGGGCATGGAGGCGCACGCCACCCCCCCCTCTAAATCCGCCACTGATTTAGCCATTTTTGGCCAAATTTAGATTTTTTTTAAATGTAAAATTTGGCCTAAAAGTCATTTAAGATTATTTTTTCCAATAACCTTAACCTTAGTTCTGAAACGTATTTACGATTCTCCAAGGGTGAAACGAACCCAAAGTCTAATACTTCTTACTGTATAAGCCTTGATGACTAGGTACATGAGATGAGCTTGGACTGATGAGCTTGGATGAGCTTGGACTGATGTTACATCAGTACAATACTTTTTTTCCATGTTTATGTGAAATTGAATAAATGTACAAGTCATCTGCCACACTGTCGTCGGATTCTCCCTACCACGGATAGTCACTTTCTTATAGTGTACCTCCAGGTTAGTCTAGATCTAGGTGCATGCTGGGTAATATTATTATGTCAACAAGTCATAAGTCTTAAGTATAGGAATATACATTAATCTTATCATTATTTGTTCTTGAACATGATGAAAACTTAGTTATCATTATTTTCTGAATGTGTATGTACACATATACATTTAATATTTTCTAAGTTGTTTAAACATGTTTTCATTATGGATGGGAATATAAGAATTATTAATTAAATTTTGTTTATTTTCTATAGATTTTCTGGTGTTTTTGTCGACAAAATGGGCCCAAATTAACCTACAGTTGCTTTAAATACTGTAAATCAGCTATCCGTGGTAGGGAGAAATAATGAGCATCTTATATTTCTACTTATGATTAGATGTATCACCTGACCCATTTTCCCCGCCATTTTCATATTACAGCCATAAATGCCACTTATTTTGGGTGTTTCTGTTTGTGTGCCTGCCTGTCTCACTACCAATTACAATTCTGTGTGGGCTAAGCCTAAATTTGCTGAGAGAAAATGTCTGATAACGATTGGTAACATTGAGCAGATAGTATAAAGTGTAAACTCAATGTTAATCCTTTAGACCTAGCAGATTTCCCCCGGTTTTTTAAGGGTGTGTAGTTATTATAATGAATAAGAGTAGTAGCACTGCGGGTTAATGCATGCCATCTCTAATAAACATAAAACCGCACTATGTCTTCCTGGTCCCCTAGCCAAGCAGAATGTACATGTATGACAGCTCTGGGCACTGCCTTCTTGTTTAATTAAAAATTAAGTAACATTGGAAGGATTAGGCCAAGAAACTGGGAGTACTTACACTGTAAATATTGGTATGTAGACTCCCCATATCAGATGACTGGAACGACCAGAGTTGACACTAATGTCCTCATAAATATATATAGGGGCAGGACCGTCTAGAATCAGATTAAACACTCTTTGGGTATGACTCTCGACTGGAGTGGAACTATAAGTACCTTGTACTTGAGTTGGGACCGGCATTGTGACAACTTCAACTATGAGTGTGCCTGCAGTGGCGGGAAGCCCTGTCAGCTGATGACATCTGGTGAGCAAATCTGAAACTAAGATTGGTAAGGCCTCACTGCACTGGCTTTGATGTGACTCCCAAATGTGCCATTATAACCACTTATTATGTAGACTAAATGATTGTCTCATGTTTCTATATTTTCTAAGGTAGTATTTTAGTGTTTCACTCGAAGCATTTATTTGTTTGTGCATTGAAAGTATTTAGGTAGTACTGCATATAAAATTTAGTGTAGCCACACCTAAGGGACCACATGTTATTGTAAGAAGATGCCAAGCTGAAAATCAGGAAACTTTGAAGAAATATGGCAAACCAGACCTGTGTAAGGCGCAACAAGGTATGTTCTAATGAAGAGATGTATACCCTAAATACACTGTGTCCCCCATTTATGTTGCATGTGGCCCATATTATGAAATATGACCAAGATTTGTGTGAGATCTGGCTGACCTGTACTGGGATTTCAGTCTGTCATATAGATAAGGGCTAGTATAGGCCTGTTATGATGAACATAAGAGTGTACACTACCAAATGAGTAGTACTATTGCGTGTCACGCGTGTAGAATTTATGCTGAATGCATAATTGAGTGTATATGAATGCTGAATGTAAAGCATAAGTGTGTAAAATCTATGTCGGTGAATTTAAGATCTGTCACTACCAAAGTATTAGTAAAGGCTCTATATAAGCCTATGTCAGTTTTATTACGATAATCTATCGTAGAAATGCATTATTTATGCATGTAGTATATCTATATTATGATATAACACTTCTATACCTTACGTGGTCCCAGGGACCTCTATAAATGATTGTTTGCTTTCAAAGCATTTATGACTATGCAAGTCTTATCAAAGTACATCTATTATTTAGACAATATCAAAGAAAGTAAAGTATGACTACTATGCTACTCAGTTAGCTCACAAGTTGTGAAGACTGTATAATATACTAAAGACACTCTACTTTTTCCTTACAGTTTTCACGGTGTTTACAAGTGTAACGTTCAACCTACCAAGAATAAACATCTGTTATAATTTAAAAGACTGTTGCTCGTCAATTACGCGGGTCCTGGTACAGTGAAAACTTGGGCCATAGAAGACGAGACGAAACGTGATATAACTGATGACGGCCTACCGAGGTGGCAACTGATGGAGACCTACCGAGGTGGCAACTGATGACGACTTACCGAGGTGGCAACTGATGGTGGCCTACCGAGGTGGCAACTGATGGTGACCTACCGAGGTGGCAACTGATGGCGACCTACCGAGGTGGCAGCTGCTGACCACCAACCGAGGTGGCAATTGATCCTGACCAGGGAGGTGGCTACTGATCCTGACCTAGCGAGGTGGCAACTTATCCGGACACTCTGCAATGGCAACCCAGATGTGCCATGTAACAAGATCATCAAAGTGAGAGACGCAATGCAACGAATGATGAACATCGTGTCGTGGTGGCAACAAAGGGGAAAATAAGAGACAAGGCAAACAGACAGCGCGAGCTGAAGACGTAGCGTCAAGACCAACCGAGAACATCTGATGACAGGTGGTGTGGCCAAAGGGTCGCACAAGGGACAGTCAAGATGCACATCTATGCCTGGTTATCGAAATAGACTACCTTTTGTAAAAATCGTGATATTGTGTTTTTCAAAAGATTGACTCACAAACAGCACTGTAAAGAGAACTGTACTGAGTCCATTGTATGCATGAACATTGACATATGTTTTATTGCAGGATTTGCGTAATAAGGTGTGATCTTTAAAAATCGTATGTATGAATCACAATTCAACCATTCCTAAGTACATTCAGGTCTAAGGTTATTTTACTGGCACATTTTGGGGTTACATCTGGTTTAGTGTAGTGTATCCTGACCGATTTACAAAATAGTACGAGTATTTTCCGATGGTGCAAATATAAAATGAGTGGGCGTCCCGAAGACGAAAATATGGATCAAGCCTCTGAAAGAGAGTCGCAGAATGGCACCCAGGATCAGGATGAACATCATAGTGAAGATGGTGAGGCAGTGAATGGAAGGGAAGAAACTAACGCTGGACCCTCAGACCCTCGTAGAAGTGAGCGAGAGCGTAAACTCACAGAAAAGGCCAGACAGAACAAAATAGAAGAGCTTACAAAAGCTTTTTGGAAATCACAGTCAGTGTATGTCTCGCAGATTATTGCCGCAGATGTGCGGATATGCGGGCCGTGTGAGGATGACGATTTGCAGGATATTGTAAAAACCCTAAATGAGGGATTCGTCAAAGTTGAGTCTATTTTCGAAGAACTGAAGACTACTTTAAATGCAGCGCCAGCGCACGAGATAGTGGTCACCATGGATAGACTCAAGGCAGACACGGACACAATCAAAAGGGAAGCCGATAAGAGACTGAAGGACAAAGAAGGTGATAATATCTCTAAGAAATCTTCCCACTCTGAACACTCTGGCCATAAATCTAAGCATTCCACAGACAAAGACGACGACGTCATTTCTAGAAGATCCGTTCAGTCTAGACATAGCCATGTCTCTAAACGTTCCAAGATGTCAGCTGGGTCCTCTAGGTCCTCTACATCTTCCAAGCGTAGGGATGCGGAAGCAGCAGCCGCAGCACAAAGGGCCAAGTTGGAAGCGGCTGAAAGAAGGGCGCGTCTGGAAGAGGAGGTCCAGAAGTTAGAGATGGAGACCCAAAGAAAAAAAAGAGAATTAGAACAGCAGAAAATTAAGGACGATCTTAAGGTTCAAGAGGCCAAGATCAAGGTCTACAAAGAAGACGAAGAACGACAAAGTACACGACTGAGCCTCTTCGCACGATCCAAAAAGACAGAGGATGACCAACCAGTGAGTGACATCAAGGCACTGGCAGAGGCTTTTGCAGCATCAATAAGCCTGACACAGATTCCAGCTTTGGAGCCTTCTGTCTTTGATGGAGACCCCTTAAAATATCATGACTGGAGTCTCACCTTCAAAACCCTAATCGAGGAGAAAAAGATCCCAGACCGCGACAAAATTCATTACCTAAAAAGGTATGTAAGTGGACCAGCAAAGGAAGCTATCAGCGGCTACTTCATGCTTCGTAGTAGTTCAGCTTTTGAACAAGCCCGCGCTCTCCTAGAAGAGAGATACGGAAACCAGTTCATGGTCACTGAGGCATTCCGAGATAAACTAGAAGCTTGGCCAAAGGTCCAAGGAAGAGATGGTCAGGCACTAAGAAGATTTGCAGACTTCCTACTTCAGTGTGAAGCCGCGATGACAGAGATGAAGGGTCTAGAGATCCTAAATGATACTAGAGAAAATCGGAAGATGCTTCAGAAACTCCCTGACTGGATCGTAAACAGATGGACCCGGATCGTGGCTGAAAAGAAAAGGAAGGAATCAACATTTCCACCTTTCAGCGACTTTGTGAAGTTTATTGTAGATGAGGCCACCATCGCATGTGACCCAATTGTTTCCATAGGATCTCTTAAGGACAGTGCCGCCAAGGATCCTAGTAAGACGAAGGCAGTGGTGACGAAGGAAAAGAAAGGAGGTACGACCCCAGCAAGGGCGCTGGCCTCTGATGCTAAAGAAACTCCTACCAGTCCAAGCAAGACGTGCAGATTCTGTGAAAAGAATGGCCATGTTATAACAGAATGTAGATCCCTCAGTGGAAAGTCCGACCAAGAGAAAAAAGACTTTATATTAAAGAACGGGCTCTGTTATGGCTGTTTAAACAGAGGGCACATGTCCAAAAGTTGTACTCACAAGAGTACATGCAAGGTATGCAGCAAAAATCACCCCACCAGTCTCCATATGGACAAGAAACCTGGAGAAGAAACTAAGGACCAGAAGACTGAGGTGAAGGACAAGCCAAACAAGACAAAAGATGACTCAGTCAAGCAAGACAAGTCAAAAGAAGAAGAGAAGAAAGTAGTCTGCGGGAAAGTCACGAAGGTTAGAAGTGAGGCAATGACTTCCATGATTGTTCCAGTGTGGGTCTCTACGAAAGATTACCCCCAGAAAGAGGAGTTAGTATATGCTTTACTAGACACGATGTCTGATACAACATTTGTGTTAGAAGAAACTGCAGAGAAATTAGAAGCACCTTCGGAGGTAACTCAACTGAAGGTTTCGACAATTGCTTCAAAGGGTGACACCTTATCATGCAAGAAAGTCAGAGGGCTACAGGTGAGAGGGTTTCATTCTTCTACACGTATTGATCTACCGACTTCCTTCACTAGAGACTACATTCCCGCGGATACATCTCACATCCCTACCCATGATACGGCAAAGAAGTGGGTCCACCTTAGACGGATCGCTCACCTGATTCCGAGCCTGCAGAACTGTGAAGTGGGACTTCTCATTGGTTATAACTGTCCTCTTGCCTTGGCTCCAAGAAGCTATATCACCGGAGAAGGTGATCAGCCCTTTGCACTGCAAACTGACCTTGGATGGAGCATCATTGGAGGGAGTGACATGAAGGCTCAAAGTGATGCGACAGGTGAGACTCACCGAATCCTAGTAAGAGAAGTAAGAGATGACTTGACAAGCCAGCAGACCCATCGCCAAGAGGTGCATTTTGTAGCTAAGACTTCAACAAAAGAAGTAATGGATGTCAAACCTGCTGAGATACTACGCATCTTTGAAAGGGATTTTAATGACGACCCCAAGGTCGAGAAGCCTATGTCCCAGGATGACCTTCTTTTTCTTAGGAAAATAGGTGATAGCATCCACCAGTTGGAAAACGGACATTACAGCATGCCTCTTCCCTTCAAGAGCAGACCAAATCTTCCGAACAATAGACATATAGCTGCAAAACGGTTCGAGCATCTAACTCGTCGTTTCAACTCTGACCCAAAATACCAAGAAGATTACAGAAAATTCATGAAAGAGATAATTCAGCGTGGAGATGCTGAAAAGGTTCCTGCTGATGAGATGGAAAAGAGTCAGGTGTGGTACATACCTCATCATGGAGTATACCACCCCAAGAAGCCTGATAAAATAAGAGTTGTATTTGACTGTAGTTCTCACTACAAGGGAACGTCACTTAATGACCGTCTCCTTCAGGGACCCGACCTAACGAACAGTCTTATAGGAGTTCTGATTCGTTTTCGTCAAGAGAAGATTGCCGTGACATGCGATGTCGAGAAGATGTTCCACCAGTTCAGAGTCGACGAAGAAGACCGTGACTATCTCAGATTCATCTGGGAAGATGGCGACTATCGAATGAAGGTCCATCTATTTGGAGCTACTTCTTCACCAGGATGTGCGAACTTTGGACTTAAACAACTGGCAAAGGACCACAGGGAAGAAGGCGCCCAAGCTGCGGAATTCATTGGGAAGAATTTCTATGTGGATGACGGCCTGACCAGTGTTGATTCTGTGGAGAGTGCTAAGAAACTGGTCATAGAGACCAAGAACATGTGTGCCAAAGGAAACTTGAGACTCCACAAGTTTGTTTCCAACAGCCGTGAGGTTTTGGAAGTAGTACCTCCAACTGACCGTGCCATAGACATAGAGAAGCTGGACCTGTCCTTTGGAGACTCACCGATGGAAAGAGTTCTTGGAATCCAATGGTGTGTAGAGTCAGACACTTTCCAGTTCAGGTTAGAGCTCAAGGATCAGCCAACCACACGTCGAGGCATCCTATCGACGATTGCCTCTATCTATGACCCACTCGGATTCCTGGCACCATATGTGTTGAGAGGCAAACAGGTATTACAAGAAATGTGTAGGGAAGGTACCGGATGGGACGACCCCCTACCAGAAACTCTTGAAGAAAGCTGGGAACATTGGAAAGCAGACCTCGTGGAACTGGCAAATGTCAAGGTTCCAAGGTGCTACCAGCCAGAGACCCTAGAGAAGGTAAAGAAATATGAGTTACATCACTTTTCAGATGCCTCAACGACTGGGTATGGACAGTGCTCCTACCTGAGAGTGATAGACAAAAAGGACAATGTACACTGTTCACTCATCATGGGAAAGGCAAGAGTGACACCCTTGAAAGTTGTCACTATTCCCAGATTAGAGCTTCAGGCCGCTGTTACTTCTGTAAAGATCAGCAGCCTCATCAAAGAAGAGTTGGATATGACAGACATCCAAGAGTACTTTTGGACCGATTCAAAGGTAACCTTAGGGTACATTCAAAATGATGCCAAGCGTTTCCATGTGTACGTGGCAAATCGGGTTCAGAAGATAAGACAGGCAACCAGTCCTGATCAGTGGCATTATGTTCCGACAGGTGAAAATCCCGCAGAC
Source organism: Lepidonotus clava (assembly GCA_936440205.1). Lineage (NCBI taxonomy): Eukaryota > Metazoa > Annelida > Polychaeta > Phyllodocida > Polynoidae > Lepidonotus > Lepidonotus clava. Next base: position 22,988,045 of record OW387134.1, read on the forward strand.
CATGCATCCCGAGGTTTAGGAGTCAAGCAGCTGATTTCCTCAAACTGGTTTACCGGACCATCCTTCCTCTGGGAAGTGGATCTACCCACAGACAGGATCATTACGGAAGAACTTGATGAAGAAGATCCTGAGGTAAAGTGCCGGACTGTTCATGCGATGAAAACAGAAGAAGTATCACTACTTAGTCGCATTGACCACTTTTCAGACTGGACCAGAGCTGTCAAAGGCATTGCTACACTGCAACGTTTCCTGTTACAGAGAAAAAACTCCAAGAAAGAGAGTGACACAGAGACAAGTGTTATTGAAGAAAGAAGGAAGGCAGAGCACACCATTATTAAGATGGTTCAAGAAGAAGCGTTCACTCAGGAGACCCAGTCATTGAAAAACAATGTAGGCAAGGATCAAGTGAATAGTCAGAGTCAACTTGTTAAGTTGGATCCTTTTCTTGACGAAGATGGGATCTTGAGGGTTGGAGGACGCCTTGCTCAGTCATCTACCCTTCCCTATGAGATTAGACACCCAGTGATCCTCCCGAAGAAGAGTCATGTCTCCAACCTCATCATTAGGCACTGCCATGAGAAAGTTGCACATCAAGGACGAGGGATGACAGTTAATGAAGTACGGTCGAATGGATACTGGATCATTGGTCTTAGTACCACTGTGGCGTCCCACATACACAGATGTGTTCAGTGCAGGAAGCTACGAGGAAGAACTCAGGATCAGAAGATGGGAAATCTTCCAGAAGAAAGGCTGGAGCCGACACCCCCTTTCACTTATTGTGGGTTTGATTGCTTCGGACCTTTTATCGTCAAGGAGGGACGAAAGGAAATGAAGAAGTATGGACTACTCTTCACTTGTATGGCATCACGAGCTGTACACATAGAAATGCTTGATGACATGTCCACAGACGCCTTTATCAATGCTCTCAGATGCTTTATTGCATTGCGGGGTAAGGTGAGACAACTCCGTTCTGACAGAGGGACCAACTTCGTGGGAGCAGAGAATGAGTTGAAGAAAGCCTTAATGGAAGTGAAAGAAGAAAAGGTACGAACCTTCTTGGCAGAGAATGGATGCGACTTTGTGTCAAATGTACCTAGCGCTAGCCATATGGGAGGTGTATGGGAACGCCAAATAAGAACCATCAGGAGCGTGTTAAACGCCATACTGAAACGAGAAAATACGAGGCTGGACAGTTCATCACTCCGGACATTTTTCTATGAGGCCATGGCTATTGTGAACAGCAGGCCACTGTCCGTCGAGAACCAAGACGATCCTTGTGGGCCAAGACCTTTGACCCCTAATCACTTGCTCACAATGAAGACAGGAGTTACTGTGCCACCACCTGGAGACTTTCCAAGAGAAGATGTCTATGCAAGACGAAGATGGAGGCGTGTACAACACCTGGCCAATCAATTTTGGACTAGGTGGAAACAAGAATATCTGTCTAACCTACAAGTGAGACGGAAGTGGGGCAAAACGCGACGTAACCTGGAAGAAGGTGACGTTGTACTTCTAAAGGATGAAGACCTTGTGAGAAGTCATTGGAAGATGGCACGCATTGTAGAAGCTACAGCTGGCAAAGATGGACTGGTCCGTAAGGTGAAACTCCTCGTGTCCGACTCAGCTCTGTCAAAGGATGGAAAACGTATAAAGAAGGCCAGTTTCTTGGAAAGGCCTATCCATAAACTGACTGTGTTGGTGGAGAATTCTAAGGACGCTTAGTTTGGAATAAATCACGATCCGTGATTTTGGTGGGGAGTGTGCCTGCAGTGGCGGGAAGCCCTGTCAGCTGATGACATCTGGTGAGCAAATCTGAAACTAAGATTGGTAAGGCCTCACTGCACTGGCTTTGATGTGACTCCCAAATGTGCCATTATAACCACTTATTATGTAGACTAAATGATTGTCTCATGTTTCTATATTTTCTAAGGTAGTATTTTAGTGTTTCACTCGAAGCATTTATTTGTTTGTGCATTGAAAGTATTTAGGTAGTACTGCATATAAAATTTAGTGTAGCCACACCTAAGGGACCACATGTTATTGTAAGAAGATGCCAAGCTGAAAATCAGGAAACTTTGAAGAAATATGGCAAACCAGACCTGTGTAAGGCGCAACAAGGTATGTTCTAATGAAGAGATGTATACCCTAAATACACTGTGTCCCCCATTTATGTTGCATGTGGCCCATATTATGAAATATGACCAAGATTTGTGTGAGATCTGGCTGACCTGTACTGGGATTTCAGTCTGTCATATAGATAAGGGCTAGTATAGGCCTGTTATGATGAACATAAGAGTGTACACTACCAAATGAGTAGTACTATTGCGTGTCACGCGTGTAGAATTTATGCTGAATGCATAATTGAGTGTATATGAATGCTGAATGTAAAGCATAAGTGTGTAAAATCTATGTCGGTGAATTTAAGATCTGTCACTACCAAAGTATTAGTAAAGGCTCTATATAAGCCTATGTCAGTTTTATTACGATAATCTATCGTAGAAATGCATTATTTATGCATGTAGTATATCTATATTATGATATAACACTTCTATACCTTACGTGGTCCCAGGGACCTCTATAAATGATTGTTTGCTTTCAAAGCATTTATGACTATGCAAGTCTTATCAAAGTACATCTATTATTTAGACAATATCAAAGAAAGTAAAGTATGACTACTATGCTACTCAGTTAGCTCACAAGTTGTGAAGACTGTATAATATACTAAAGACACTCTACTTTTTCCTTACAGTTTTCACGGTGTTTACAAGTGTAACGTTCAACCTACCAAGAATAAACATCTGTTATAATTTAAAAGACTGTTGCTCGTCAATTACGCGGGTCCTGGTACAATGAGAACTAATAAATCCTCATACAAGTGAGTCACTCTGTTGTTTTTAAAACAGTGTACTGATGCGGGTGTCAGTTCTATTGCACAGTAATTATCTTAGCTAGTTGTTTTTTAGTAACTAGACCCGTATTAAGATAGACTCTCTGACTATGCACAGCTGTGATGCGATTGGAGAGTAGATAGATGATGTCACTGAACGAGGTAAATAAGATGCGTAGCTGGGTACCTGTACTCTTTAGAGTGATTCAAGTGGCCTCTGAGGCAACTCCGAAAAGTGTGGACTAGAGAGAACTAGGATAACACTTGGGCGCATGAGCAGAGAGAGAGAGAGGTGACTTGAGATAGGAGTACTGGTTTGTGAGTAGAGCAGACAATCTCTGAGACTGGCACTGGTCAAAGGAAGCTCAGTGGCATATATCATTGCATTTGGGCTTGACCTTTCACACGAGTGTTCTCATTGACCTTTCACACGAGTGTTCTCTGTCATTCCTGAATTAGGAACTAGGTTCTAGGACGATTCTGATCATGATGAGATGGAAGACTGTGATCGGCGACGGCTTTACTGGAATATCTCAAATGGAAGCTTAGTGGAATGTAGACTAATCTTTCATGCGTAAAGGAAACCCCATAGTTCAACAGAACTACAAAATAGAATGACTTACAGGAGGTAAGAGGGACAATGCCAACTAGGATACAGAAGATTCTAGTAAATGTAATATAATACTTAAGAACTAACTAAGAATACAAAGCCATACATTTATCTAGTTGTTGAGCTAAGCTAAACCAATATATTTCAGAACGATTGCTTTGACAAAACTTTACTTTAACATCTTGTGACTCATACAATCATCTCAAGTCAACAAGTTACAAAAAAAAAAAAACAATGAGCTCTGGTTTCAGTAGAATTTGTCATTTGAAATCATATTTATAACATGTACCTTTGGTTGTTAGAGTATCGATATGTAAACGGAATATGTTAATAACATTAGATAACATTATATAACAACGAGAACAAGTTAGATTGATTTGGACATAAATATACCATTAATATTTATTTATCCTTCCTATTTACATCGACTCTAAAGCTTAAAAATGTTGCTTGGATGGTGGTTGGAACGAGAATGGAGATCTGTAATGTGTCCCAGTATTTATAGTGACGTGACAACAAGTTGGCCGGAGCCATGGTTACGGCGCGGTGACGTCAGCGGAACCGTTAAAATAATTATTTTGTTTAGGTCTCGCCTCACAAAATATTTCATTTATAACATGTACCTTTGGTTGTTAGAGTATCGATATGTAAACGGAATATGTTAATAACATTAGATAACATTATATAACAACGAGAACAAGTTAGATTGATTTGGACATAAATATAATATTTATTTATCCTTCCAAGTGGTCCAAACCAAACCTAACGTAGTGAAAGAATTTTATCACATTTTATCTTATCATCAATAGAAGGCCTGATATATTTGAAAATACAATCTGAACTCCATTGGCCTCTCTCTTTAATATAGGTTATAGAAGCACCCTTGTTATGAAGGCTTGTGGTGCCTCCCCTTCTTAGGGAATGTGTAGAAAAATTACCAACAACATTTGCTTTTGATAATAACAATTTGAAATATTTGTTAACACCAGAATATGTTAAATACTTTACTTTTTTGCTTGAGAAAAGGGGGTCATCCCTAGACTTGGGATACCAATAATATAATTTTTCAAGCCAATACACTGCACAGGTCTTTTTGTTTTTCAATCTATTTATAGGTATTTTATGACAATTGCCTGGCAGGCGTGTGGGGTGGTGTAGTGGTTAGGGCGTCCGTCTGGTGCGCGGGTGGCCGGGGTTCAATTCTCGGCTGAGCTGGCCACTGCTCCCCTCTACATGTCTCCCAGTGGCAACAACTGGGATATCAAAGGTCTCTAGTAGACCACCGGCTGTTGTGTGTGTGGCCCTGTCTATGGGACCATGCACATTAAAGAACACCTGCCTCGGTAAAAGTGTAGGGGTATGGTCTCTACCTTCTCATAGATTCGATCACCATCACCGCCCTTGATATGACCCTGGCTGTTAATTAGGGCGTAAAGCAACCAATAACCAACCAACCAACCAATTGCCTGGCTTTTTTATTTTGGAGGATGGCACATTTACCACGCATCCCCAAGAGTAAAATTTAACATTTTCTCTTTTTAAAATGTGGTTTGACATTACAGCATGTCCCACTCTCAGGAGTGTTCTAAATAGAAATACAATAACCATCCATATTAGGATACTAAACTGGTCAGACCATTTAACCTGCCTATACAATGCATCTAGGTGTTTTTCCTCTAGTGGATCTTTACTATCCACTTTAAAATTTACAGCATTTTTTACACCCTTTATGGTCATCTTTACATTTTCATCAGACCAACCTGCTACTGGATAGGCCTTCACATTATGGAAATATATAACCGCCTGGTAATAACTCACTACGGATGAAGGCTTCATAAATTTAGAAATATATGCTATATAGAGGCAAGCTTGAGAAGAGTTACACATATAGCGTTGCCAATTAATTTTTTACATACCTTTTCATACATTTTCCATTGCCTTCTCCGTAGAATTTGGGTGTTTCTCCCCACGGCGGACATTTTCAACGCTCTCAGGCGCTTTTTTACCTCCTTTTCCTCTGCAAAATTCAAAAACTGGTTAGCGCAACACAAATTTGCACCTACAAGACATTTTTTGGCTTCCCCCTCACTTCTTATATATAATAGTCTAGACAGTGTGTCTGCTACTAAATTATTTTTAGTATTAGTATAATGAGGAACCAATCTAATTCTATAGATTTTACAGATCCAAAATAATTCTCTAAGCCAGCTCATGCATGTAGGGTTAATACTAACTCCTTTCCTGACCATGTGGTATACTTGTGTGTTATCAGTATATATATTGACACTATGGTTTGCAAGTTGGCTCAGCCATGCTTGCACCCCCCTTACTATAGGGTATAATTCTAACTCATTTATATTATTTTTGTCATAAACAATATCACTTGGGGAATTTATTATATGGCCACAGCTGGATCCCTCCAGCTCAATGCTATCATCCCAGCTACCAGCTAACCAGGAGCTACCCATGTATATGCCAAAACCTTTCATTGATGAGTCCGAAACTAGTGGGAGAGGGAATTCATTATATGTTATTTGTCTTTTGCCATTGAAATTTTTTAGAAATTTTTGTCACCATAATAAATCATCCCTGCATGCCTGGCCTATTTTTATTGCCTTTAGTTTGTTATTTAATAATGCTTTATACAGGTTATATATGCGCCTGCAATATATTCTACCCCCATCCACCACATGAGAGCAGTGGGACAATAAGCCCCCTAAGCTTTCTAGCTCCTTCCTAGAAATTGTGTATTTTTTGACATGTTTCTCAAGGAGTTTCTCGAGTTTCTCGAGTTTCTCGAGTTTCTCTTTGGTAATCTCACCTCCATTAGATTAGAATCTATTTCAAGTCCTAAATACTTACAAATTCTGCTAGGAGGGCTTACTTTTCCCCATGAGATATGGAAACCAAGATATCTTAGGACTCTTATGACCACTTTTTGTGCCCATTCCGCTTCTTCCACTGATCCAGCAATGACAATAAAGTCATCCAAATAATTTACTGCTTGAATACCATAGATATCTGACAATATATGATATATAAATTCCGAGATCTCATTAAAATACATTGGACCTAGTCTTAGGCCAAAAGCCAGGCGTGAATCCTCAATAAATACTTCTTTATTTTCCACCTCCCATCTGAGACCCATATATTTTCTATGGTCAGGAAATAATGGCACAGCCCTATAGGCTGACTTGATATCGACCACTGCCATGTAGTCGTCCTTGTTCAAAATGGCTAGGACATTATCTATGCTTTTATATTTAAATTCGTGGATTATACCATCACAAAAATTATTTACTGAATATTTTTCAGGCATTGAACAATCTGTTATCGGTCTAATACCTCCATCAGGCTTAGGTGCTGCCCCCATACTATGAATACAAGCTGGTTTTTCACTTACTATTTTTAAATAGCCTTCAGCGAGTTCTTTCCCAATAATTTTGTCCATTTTAGACTTATTTTCACCCTCAAATACTGAGTTATAATTTTTGCAATCGTACTTCAAGCCGTCAACTGGCTCTGTGCCGTCAACAATTTTGAAACCGTCAACGATACCGTCAACAGTTGGTCTGAACCTCTTTTTGCATTCCTCTGTACCCATGGACAATAGATATTCAAATCGACAGGGTCTAAGTTGGGCTAACTCACCCCCAACATAATGCATACAGGTACAGACGCCTTTGGCACACTTTTCGTAGACAGTAATGTCCGCCCCGCTTGGCGAGCGGGACACAAATAAGATTTTATTTAGAGAAAATTCCATATCTTCGTTATTTACCGATAGATTTTTACCATTTTTTGGATTTTTGTCGACTAACATCCCTTCATATAGATTATCGACACTAACCTGAGTCCTATCGGCTAAAACATGGTTAAAATCCGGAAATTCATCCTGCAAAATGACTTTGTCACCCTCCTCCGTAAGGCTATGTGTACTTTGACCGCATGAACCCGTGACGTCATCACTTTTAGTACCGGCTTCTCCGGTCAACATTGCGGGAGCGCCCGCATTACATGCATTTTCAAGAACAACTTTATCATGGATTACCTCTATTTCATGCGTGAAATTACCATCCGGGGGATTTAACTCGTCCTCAAGAACACGGAGGAACCCAACATTACCATCACATTTGCGAATTATGGAGTACAAAGGAACATTTTGGATCTCAGCAGCCGGCTGAGTTTCCCGCGACTGGGTCACCACACAACAATCGATGACGTCACAGCTATCAGATAAGTCATAACTAAGAGCTTGCGCGTCTAGCAACCCAGGTTTTCCAGCCTCATCCTACTTTTTGGTCGTTGTACTACGCCCACAATCTTTTTTGGCATGTCCTTTCTGATCACAAATAATGCAAGCGTGGAGCAACCCGCACTTTCCGGAACACCCTGCCTCAGAATTGAAACGGAAACAAATCTTTTCTGACCCGTTTGCACCCCCAGAATATTTCTGTTTGTTCTTGTACGAGCCCCCTGACTTGTTAACTAAGGCCTTGTAGGTATTGTCAAAGCTAAAGTTTGAGAACACATCTTCCTGTTCGATTACACCAAACTGCTCGTAACCTAACCTATCCACCCGTTCCCTAACGGTCACATCACATCTGTTAAAGCAATCGAAAGTATACATCCTTTTTGAGGCTTTTTCCGCGAGTAACTTAACGTTGAACTATTGTTAATTTTTGTTTTAATACTGCGTGATGTGTATATGACTAAGTATCCATGAGTCGTTGTCCAGGTTGTCTGAGTCAATCAGACTGCGTTTAAAGTTAGTTCGTTCACTTCCCAATAGTTCAAAAGAAATGAACGATGAGGGAGCTCTTAATATGAAAGGGTTTTTATTCAATAAACATCTCATCCCGAGTCAAAGCCACTATGTAGAAGTCTCCATCAGTCCACCTCCCATCTCCTATCAGCAATCAACCACATTTAGAATACAAGTTGTTCCAACACATTCTAGACCGCTCTAGTGCTTAGCTCTATCACAATTCTATGTCCGAGGTAGTTGGTATAGGTAAAACTCCAGTCTGCTGCGCGGGAGCCGGCGTACTAACTCCAAGTAGCTCCTTTGCTAAACTCACTCAGCTGACATTCTCACTAAAACTGCTTGCTCCTCACTTTGCAACGCCTTTTATACTGGTTAACAGGTGGCGCTGGGAGCGTAAGATATTTCTTTCTAGAAGTAGACTAGACGTAGACTTGCTAAGCCTGATCCTTGTTAGATTATACAACATGATGATATATTAAAAGTGCTAAGCTATTAGTACATTCGACGGCGGTCAGGTGTTTGAGTTTAAGGAGGTGGACGACATGGCTCAAACCAAATGAAGATTTCAATCAAATGCGATAGGTTCCCAATTTTGATGATTGGATATATTTGTTATTATTATTTTTTTTTTAATATAGAGAACCCAATGTGGGGTGGCTTTGACTCTCGTGGTACATCCAACAGTGTCAATATATTCAGAAATTCATTTTTGCTTATTCAGAGGTATAAACAAAGATACATTCATATGATCGGTTTTGCTTAGTACATAAGTACATTTTACCAGTAGTCCCATGTTGAGACTCAAGATCAGTGAAACCATTCATAAAGTTTCAAGGTAAGTTCATAGCATTATCAGCCCATATCAAGGCTTAAGGATTGCGGCACCCGTGCATAAGGTGACAAGGTAAGTTCAATGTGTTATCAGCCCAGATTAAGGCTTAAGGATAGCGGAACCCGTTCATAAAGTGACAAGGTAAGTTCAATGGACCGGGAAGTGGTCCTTAAAATGGAGGTGATTGTTATGCATTTTAGTGGCAAAGAAAGTCCAGAGGATTGTGAAATGATCCTCGAGGTGAAGGAAATGATTCTGCCTATTATGGCAATACTCATTATTCTGAGCGTCAGGTCCGTTACTTTTACAGTTCGGGAAGCACAGATGAAACAGGTAAGTTTTGACTTAGTACATACATGTACAGTTTTTGATTTATACGATTTGGAACACAAGTCAACAAAACTCAACATTTATACAGTGTAAAGTTGTCTTAACCTTCTAAGAGTAACAAATACACAACAAATCCAATTTCAGAACGAGTTAACACAATAAAAAGTCAATACAGAGAATTCGGACATTTTGAATGACCGAGCTGCGGAGGACAAAACCCGATGAATTTCGAACCATTCTTAACTAACACAACATTATTTACAATGATTACAAGGTCCATGCATATGACCTGGCAACATTAAGCAGTTTGATCCAGAAAATATTACCATCCACGTCGCGCGCCCACCAGTCATGCTTAGTACACGTGTACTTAGCGGGACGCTTGACTGGAGTTCCCCTCCAGGGTTTGACCTCGATTTGATTCCTCCAGGCGTGAAGCGCCCGGATGGCAAATTTCTGCTTCGAACAAATTTGGCGAGTTTGCAGGCCCGACCTGACATTTTGGGCCGAGATAAATTAATTTTATCGCCTGATTATGTTAGTTGGGGACCTAAGCCTTAATCTAGCACGAAGTTTTAGAAAAATTAAATGATGATTTGATCATGTTAGCCGATATCAAAATTTGGATCTTTTGGATCAAAAGGGGTTTCCCAAATTAGCCTCGTTTTGACGTCATTTTAATCAGTGCCGACGGTCATTCTGTAGCATACAGACGTGTTTTTCCAGTTTCAAGTTTTACTTCTTATATCTACGGCTCGAGGATGGTTCGCATCGCCATTTTTTGTTCTAACCGCGAAGGAGGAATTGAAGCCTACCCCGACATCATCCTCGCCGGATCGGACAAGTCATTGATTGTGTTTTCTTGCGTGGACGCTACCACCGCTGAGCTGGCGGGGTACGCGTTCGCGCACCACGTCATGTACCCTGAAGATGTGCTGGTGGTAATGTGCAATCTCTTAGATGTCCTAACCTGGGACCAAGACCTGGAGCTTTATATCCCTTTATTTATTAGTGTGGACGCCGTCTCTAAGTTTTACGCCGAGATGTTGAACCGGGCCTATCTGAACATCAAATCCCATCCCGCACCGGCTACTCTACTCTTCACAACCCCTTCGGGCTTCGACGCGCGTCGGTGGCCCTTAACGGACAGTGACGGCTCCCTCCAGAAATGGGTTAACCGGGTGGTACCCAGGATCAGCAGGGAAGTCCGCCGAGCCAATGACTGGTTTGGGGCCCCGACGGCGGACACCGGGCGTGTCTTGCACGTCGTAAAGGTGGTCGTGGACGGGAGCATGACTATAAATGACTTTAGGGAATTGGTCGATGGCTATATGCCCTCCGATCGGGTGGTTCGGCGGTGGGCCCGGACCCTAGGGCGTCTGGTCGCCCGGTTGCCGATGTAGACCGTCGGCACTCATTTTTTGTACATAATGATTTCTTAAAGTGATTTTTACCTAGTGATTTTCTAATCCAATTCCCGGCCAATACCCAGGACACTACAGACTTATTTATCCAGGAGGCTTCGGCCAGTTTGTTTGCACGGGAGACGCCAGACCACGGACCACAGACTGTTCATTTTGGATCGTGGGTGTTTTTTTTTTTTCTTCGCCGTTGCCGGGTGCCGTCCCCCTCGTCTCCTTGCCTGTCGCCGGGTACCTTTCTCCTCGTCGAGTTGGTCCAAGCCCCGACCGCTCCGAGACCGGGTAAGTTCAGTCTTCCTTCTTCTACTGTTATTTGCATGTTAGGCAGGCTACTAACTCGTAGGGTTTTAAGGAGATTGTTGGCCAGAATTCTTCTTAGTGGTTTTCGGCTCGCCTTCACGTAGTTGTATTCCGGAAGCTGATGTCACTCCCGGAACTAGAGATTGTATTTCGCTGGTGATTTTTGTAACGGGTAGCGTGGGCGGCCACCTGGTGTTTACTTTTGGATCCAAGATGGTGGACGCGGGCCGAAAACTAGGACCTTGTGTACTAAACTTATTATCTTTTCCAGGTCCTTTGGTTATTGATGATAATATGAACGGCATAAGGTGGTAGTGTTGGGCACTGAGAGACGTCAGGCTATATGATTTTAGTGGGAGGAATTGTTTAGGCGAACATGATCAAGCATTTTATCTCGCGCGTGGTTGGGCGATAATAGAGGGTTTTTCTGACTAGTGGTTTGTTGACATTACCGATTCAAGCAGGCTCTCAATGTGTGGGTAGATTGTGCCGCGTTGGCCTTAGAGTGTTATTTTATTACTATTAACTACTAGTTGGCTGACACTGCACCAATGGAGTTGTGTGGATGACCAGGGATTCCGGTCTGGGTTGTACAGCACTAGATTTGCTGTAACAGAATTCTTTGTTTTGACGTTCCCCGTACAAGACATTAGTGTACATGTCTACATTGGAAACAATTCACATGGCGGCGCCATAAGGTGTAAGCGCTTCATGGGGTTTCACCCTGGTAAGTTTTGAGTAACTGCAGGTGACCAAGTACTTTGGTCCAGACTGCACAGCTTTAGATTGGCTGTGGCAGAATTCTTTGATGAGTTGTCCCCCTTACAGGGTAATGGAAATATTCACGTGGTGACCACATGAGGAGACACCACAGGTGGAGCCGCCCGACTGGCCGTCGGCGACTCCAAGGTGAGTTCGAACCCGCAGCTAAGGTTACAAATTCTTTGATGAGTGGTTACCTTTATAAGGCAATGGAAACCTTGAAGGCGACGCCACAAGGCGTGAGCGCTTCATGGGGATCCCTCCAGGTGAAGTTATTTAGTTTCCTGTGAGGACCCCGTGGTAAGTTCTGGGTCTGTAGCAAAGGCTACAGACTCCAGTTAGGATCTAGTTTCACACAATGGACTGATGCGTCCCAGAAGACTTTGTCAGTGCCATGGTGTTAGAATAAGTTTGATAGTGAGTATTATTGTGCAGTGTCGTCCAGATGGGGAGATAAGAATGATGATAGGAGCTGGGTCTATTGTGGTTTAATTAAGAGACTACTTTGGTTTTCTAAGAGCCAATACCTGAACGGTATATCCCGTTGTCATTCTGACTACCTCATATTTATGTCCATTGTGTTAGAATAATTTACCAACACACTTCAATGGTTAATGTTAAGATAAACCCCTTCCCTTCTTTTGTTAGTTACGGGTGGTAGCTCGGCGTCCAACCCCTATATTCAATCTGGATTTGAATACCGAGTTCCACTGTTATACTGGGTAGTTGGCGCCCTCCTATCGCAACAGGCAGGTGCGCCCCTATCACCAAACAGTTCTATAAATAGATATTATACATATTTTAACAGTAATAATTCACCGTCTTATTTTGTACAACACACTACATGGGGAAAACAGACATGGAAAATTGTGGGGTAGTTTTCATTCCGTAAATATACATGTCATTATTGACCTTGATTATTAACTGTACCTGGGCATATCTAGTGGTTACTCGTTACTTTATTTATTTCTTGAAGGGATCGGGCTCAGACCAGTCTATTTTTGGTCTGAACACCGATCCTCATCAGCTATACGTGGGTTGTCGGTACCCCCCATCCCGTGGAACCAGAGTGGGCAGCACCGAGTCTCCCATTGTTATAATCGGGAGCAGTCTGCATATTTTTTTTTTTTTTTTCTAATATGCAGCCTACCCCCCCTTTAAATTATAGAGATGTGTAAATGCATCTCTTCAGATCACTCACTTCCAGACAGCACCTAGTAAGTCAGGCCTTTACCGAAGTACAGTACAAGGTTAAACCCGTCTTTTGTTCAGGTCTATGCCCGTTTTTCTTGTGGAGAGTCAAGACTACTCCTGAAAAGACTCCGCCCCCAGCCTATCCTAACTATGCGCACGCGGGGCAGGAATATATATTAGTGTTATAGACAGCTTTAGAAATTTGATTCTTTCCTAATAGAATGGGTAGACTATTAGCTAAGGGTTTTTAACTAAGTTTTTGCAGCCGTTCGTTAGGGAATTAGTAGTCCGTGTCCCCCCTCTTCAGCTCAACTGTTGAGCGGAGACCCGGTTACTTTTAGCGCCTCGACGGCGGTCAAGACTAGTTTTTCATTTGTTTTCATTTGTTTTTGTTTTTGTTTTTTCTCGACGGCGGTCAGCTCTGAAGCCGCACGTCTTCTTTATTAATTTTGATTATTTCTAATTTACCCGGGTCAAAACTTGACTTCTTGCCGTTTTGCCTCAGTCCCGGTTAAAACTGGTCTAAACATGGCCTAAATAACTTAGTCTTGTACCTTTGGGCAGTTGTTTGTCATTTTTCGCATTTCGCTGGATCCTGATTTACAGTAAAATCAAAGGACCCAACGACTAGGATATGTTGTGACTCGGTGATCATTACACATAGCCAAGATGATGAGACTACACATTTTGTACAGCGCCTCGTCTCATCATCCTGTGGGTTTTAGCTAGAACTCCCCCCCACAGGGAGAAGGCGCTTTTTCACAGGTGAAAGTCGCCTTTATGAAGAAGGGAGTTAGCACCCTGTGAATGTCACCAGTTCACCGCATTTTTCCCGTAACTTCTTTTTCCTTGTGACCTCCGTTATACTTTCTGAATGTAGCACGCCTTGGCAGGAGTTGTACACATCTTTGCCCGTTGTAGCGTGCCTGTACCAGAAGCAAACGAGCCACGTATAAGGTACTCTCGTGCGCTGTCACGGAGCGTTCCCCCTTTGAATGTTACTAAATATTCTGCGTTCTTATGCTCTTACTACAACTTGCCCAGAATTCCCTGAGGAAGGGCTCTTAGTTAAATAAATATTGGGCTGCTTTATATTTTAGTTTTTGGGTAATTTTCTTTCTATTCGTCGATTTTTTTGTGATGAAGGGACCGCTGTCAGGAGCCAACCCACCCGGGGCATAATGACTGCCATGGTCGGGCGTCCACCCCAGTGCCCTTCGCAGCGTCAGTGAAGCGTAACCCCAACGTCCTGCCTCCTGTCAGGCACCACTGACACCAGGCGTGTGGGCAGGCTCCTGCTGCTTGTGCAGCCCCTTCATCTTTGAGAAGATTATATATGTAGGCATGCTAAAGAATAGACAGTGGCGTTCCCCAAGTGACTCCTGTACTGTAGCCCGATCCTAGCGGTAACAACAGCACAGGGGTCAAGTGTAGATGGTACTTGCTTGGGGAAGTTCACTTCGCTCGTTGGAAGCGTTGGTCCCGTTGAGCGCACATAGGTATTGTATAGAATTTTGTGTTTCTTTTAAATGCTAAAATTTTGCGACACTAGGATCGGTTCCGAATGGCTCCTTACTTTTTTTTAAAAAGAGTTGCCGAATCAATTACAATAAGAGTGTTGAGCTAGGCTACCGGGCATGGGACACTCAACTTGAAAGAAGTTCAGATAACCCATGGGTCCATAGAAAGACGGTTGGACCAGCCTACCCAACCCAGGTTTTCCTGGTTGGTAAATTATTATTGATCAGGTTAGTCAACAGAACCTTACCTACCCAAACAGGCAGAGCCCAGCGAATTCCCTGTTACATTTCAGTTTTAGTACTCGTATTATTGAGTTATTAATTCACCATTTTTACCTGTACAGCACTAGGTCAGGTCTTAACACTCGTTACATTGTCATATGATAACTTCATAAACCGTTCCTGGATCCTTTCCGGATGTCCCTGGTCTTACTGTCTTTTGGGCAGTCCCCGGTCCGGTCGCTGTGGAGGTAGGTGGGGTCGATCTAGGAGGGGCGTTAGGCATCGTTCCATGTCCCATCACTGGTTGAGGCCAGTCCGCTCCGACATCAGACCAGCCTGCGTCGATGAGGCGAGGTACTCCCATGGGTACAGGAGTGGCTAGCCCCGAGGAGTATCTCAGGAGTCTGGCCCTGGTATTGTACTTTAAATTACTCATCATTAGACGGGCTAGTTTTTTCGACACTCTCAGGGTATCCGGTAGTGGCACCTTAGATGGGTGTTGTCCAGGTCTAGTCGCCGCTCCCATCAGCTGCGGCCCACAGGTAACTGTCAGGGTGTACTTCAGGCACAGTTGGGTCACCAGTAGATCCTTAATAAGCACATAACCTTCCGTGTAGGTGTGGTCAGAAGGCATGGCCAGTTCTCCCAGAAAGATTGTCTCTATCATATGTGGGTTGGCAAACTGTACATACAGTCCATCTACAGTTTTCCGCCTGATGTACCTCCATTTTCGCCACACGAGGACCACTATGGTGATGACCAGTATTGCCAATAATATAGCGAGCACGGCCACCGCAGTGGGGTTGGCGGTCGTGTCCGGGCATCCAGTTAGTTCCTTCTCACGGCGTAGCAGCTCCTCCGTGTCCGCTGTCTCCAAGGCCATGGCCCGTGGTAGAGTCATAGCCAGTCCGGCTAGGGCAGCTTTGCCCTGGTGCCTCCGCCAGCATTTCCAGAGAATACACCCAATAATTGTTACTGCTATCACTATGCAGAAAATTGTGAGGAGGCCGAAGCCGCCCCCAAAGTTACCTATAGAAAACCATGGGGCGTGTTTGTCTACTTCGTAGCGGTCAGTCGCTTTCTTGATGCCTTTAGCCAAGTCTTTCCGGTGTTTTTGGATCCGCTTGGCCAGAGAGGGTACAGGTATTCTGACTTTTAGGCTCTCCTCGATTTCCAGTAGCTCTTTCCTAATCGTTTCAGGGATAGGATCTGATTCTAACATAGTGGGTTCATTCTCGGGCCTCGTGAAATTAGTGTTCCATCCTCTCACACGACTCGCCGCTTCCAACAGGTCGTTATGTGGATACACGACCGTGGTGATCCTGGTGTGTCGGTCACAGTTCCGTAAACTATACGGTATCCATGATCCCTGTGTTTGAAATGCACAGTCGCATTCCACCTGAACTCGCGCATAGTTTTCTATGTTCACCTCCACCGCGGGTTGATTTCTGCAAATCATTTGGCCCCGGGTGTCAGCGCTGACCACAAGCATGTCTCCGTCGTCCAGATACACTGCCATCTCTCCAAAGTCTGCTTCCAAAAGATAGTCCAGTTCACATTTTTCTTGTATGGCCGTGTCATCACGTCTCAACAGTGCGGCAGTGCAGGTATTATCTGTGATCTTTTTCATGTAGGGCAGGTCCTTGCAAAGCGTAATGGTCTGCCCATAACAGCCTGACCAACTGCCGCTAGCCAGTGGTACATAGTACTGGCGAGACATGGACATAGCCACACTTTTGGGTAGATTAACAATTTGAAGAGCGTCCTTCTTTCGTCGTCCTCTAACTGGTACTGGTACAGGGAAGGTTAGTACCTCGTAGACTCTAAACAAATGTTCGTCGGCCACAACCGGTACCCTTACATACACGATCAATTCTTGGGTGGTTTCATCAAATTTAAATGAGGGTTGACTGTTCTCATAATAGAAGGAGGGGTCTGTAAACGCCACATGGAACCTGGGATGGATTCCCTTCAGATACCTGTTGACTTCCAGGACCGCTCCGACCATATATTGGCGTGGTACCAAATCCATGGTCAGTTGGCCCCGTGTCAGGTGTTGCACACCTTTCCTGAACACGCGCGTTTGCTCGACTACCAATTGGAGATACACCATTTCTCCTAGTTTGTCTTCCAGAGCTACAGGTATCATGTTCAGGTACAGTTCCATCCAGTCCACCTTATGTTGGACGAGTTTCATTCTTCGGCGAGTGGTATTATGCGCCTTATTTAGTGACCTTAGATTATCCAGTAGACCTATTACGACGTGGTTAACCCTTTCTACGGCCTCGTCGTGTTTCTCGTTCATCAGTGCCAGGTCTTCGATCATCTGGTCGGAGGATTCTTGTAACACTTTAATCAGTTCCCTGTTATACTTGACATCAGCTGAAAGCCCCTTATTCCATGAGGTTGGAATAGGAAATGTCGGCCATCCTGGGTCGTCCAGCATGATGGGTAGTTTCTTCATTCTTTTGACCCTTCCGCCTGAATCTGATTCTGACCCTTGATTTTGAGGTCGCTGTTGGTTGTTTTTAATTAGCGAGCTTAAGGTTTCATTGAGAATTTCCCTATACCGACCTTTGAGCGCCTGCGATGTCTGATCCATCCAATTCACCAGCGACCTGACATGGTAACAGGCTCGGTCAAGAGCGTCTCCTCCTTTTAGGTACCGATGACAGACCTGGCCAAAGGTAGCCTTGGTGAAGGAGCGCCTTTGGGGAATAGTGATCAGAAAACCTTGCCGGACGTTGGTAATATCTGCGGTGGACATTAACTTCCCTGGTTTCAGTACCACCCCATATTGTTCCAAGGCTATAACTTCAGCATTAGGGGCTAGCCCTTCACTTGGGCTGGAGTCATTTCGTAGCCCCTCAATGCCTCCTACTATGGCTAAAATGAAAAGCGCTGACCACTTCATTGTCATTGGTTTTAGCACTAGTCCGAGAGAGTCAAGTTTATAGTTTGTCTAAAACATTTTCACAACGAAGTTACCTTCTTCCTTCTGCGCACCACTATCATCCATGCGCCGAAGTATGCCCTCCTCTCGGGCCCCCTGGTCCGTTTAGTTTGGGACATGCTCGTAGAGGTTTTGCCCACTGTCATTCACCACTCGTCTGATGATCCCGCTCTCGTCTTTGGTGACCGTAATTCTCAAGCCTCTCATACGTTCGCAGGACGAGGGGCGCATTGCTCTGAGGGGTCTTGGCCTAGTAGGCTCCAGTCCGAAACGGCCCCCGTTGGGTCGTACGACGGTTGGCTCGAGGGGTACGGGTGCGGCACCTGCGGTGGGTTTGTCGTTGGAAGTGGGCTCGGCCACAGTGGACCCCCCGGCTGGCTGGTTGGCGTCCACTGCTGCTGGTTCCATAGCAGTGGTGAGGGACTGGCGTTGCAGCTCGTCGTCAAGCTGCTCAAGTCTAAACAAGCGGGGTCCGTGGGCTGCAAGTGGTGGAGGAGGGGAGCTCCCGCTGGCCCGTTCCCCACCGGTGGGGTTGGCGCGTGTTGGTCGGGTGCTACCTCCACTTTTAACCCTGGAGCGGCGACGGTTAGCTGTTCCCCTCCCGTTCGCCTTTCCAGAGTGGGCAGAGGTCGGCCGCCTCGCGTTGTTCGTTGTCTGGTACCTTCCCCGACGCATTTAGAGTTTTGGGTGGGCCTTTGAATGAAAGGAGCAACCTGAGTTTTAATCTCAGCTAGCCGTTTGTTCGATTTTGGCACATCCAGTCCCACTGTCCTTCTAATTTCGTCAACAGTCTCAAAGAGTTGGAACAGTGGTTGCGTAAGGTCCCAGAACCATCCGGCCTGAATCTGCACAGGTCTGGTGGCCGCTTCCCCCTTCTGAGCTGGCTTGGCCAACGCAGTTAGCCTTGGCTCGGGTTCCGAGTCACTCACCTCAGATAAATTGTAAAAGTCTTTATTCGCTGCTTTCCTTTTGGCTGGAATCGAACCAGCGGACTTCTCGGCTCCTCCTGCGGTCGTTCTGGTGGGCCGCCGGGCTGGTGTTCTTGGTTTCTTCCGGGCAATCCCGGTGTCGGTTGAGTCCGGGCGGACACCGCCCCGGCCCGGCCAACTCCACCGTCTAAGGTTCTGAGCCGGTCGTTTCTTAGTGCTCTCCTTCTCGACTGCCTTTTCTTTCATTTGGTAAAATCCTAAAAGAATGGCCCAACGAACATTCCCTTGGTGGGTAGCGCCCTCCGGTGGGGGCGGCTAATTCGTTTCCTTCTCAGGGGGACGATGATCCTTCCCTCCGTGTCCGCAGGGAAAGTAGTAGTTCCCTTTGGGTTGCTGTGAGGCCGGAGGGCTAGGCAGTTCCCCATGGGTCTGTGATTCAGTGTTCCAGCCAAGTTCTCTTTCCGCCCCTTCCCGGAGAAGTAGAAAGCTGAAAACTTTCTATCTCCAACTTTCGTTTAGAGATAGAATCAATGTCTATCTCCGTTTGCTCCCCGGCTGGGTTATGCGTGCAATCACCTGCAGCAGAGGTGACCGTCTAGGAGCAGAGTTGCGGACCGACTGGTGGATTGGCGCGGATCCCACGAAATTATAACTGATCCGCTTGCCCATGCCGTCTCCATATTTGGAGCTGTATCTTGTTTCAGGTGGGGAACGCTTGCATCCGGTCCCAGGAGATGACGCCAACCACTGGCATCTCCCTCGGTGTGCGCACCCTCCCCTTCTGCCACGCCCCTGGGCGCGGCGAGGTGGCCGTGAGGTAGGCCACCTGTTCCATTAGCGTTGATGCTAACGGTGCCGCTCCGCCGAGCTTTTATTTTCACAGGGCGGCATGGTTTCCTGCATTAATCATCCATGTCGTCGCTTTCCCCGCCGTTGAACAGAGCGGCGTAGTTAGGCCGACGGTTCCGACGCAGGTTATAGCCACCTTTCGTCGGGACATGGTCCTCTTCTGTTTTTTCTGGGCTCTGTTCCGATGTATCCGAGATCGGTACATCACCGTAGGGCAGTTTTATGGGCTTGTTATTGCCTGGAGGGGATCTCCCCACCAGCGGCTGGCTTTTGCCCCTTCGTTTAGCTCGTTTGCGTTTCCTCTGTCCATTAGCGCCAGCTGTTCCCCGTTCACAGGCGGCTTTGTTAGGAACAAAGGATAAGTTTGGTAACAGCGCGGTGTCCGCACTGGCGCCCTGACCATCAGTGATTTGCCCGTCCGATTCTGCTAAATCGGTGGGACCTGGACCAGGTTTTTGTGTAGGTACCTTCCTGGCCATAGGAATTGCATCATGCTCACGGGGACCGGTCGTTCCCGTTGAGTTTTTAGTCTCAGCACCCCTTATTTTGCCATCCTTTTCAGCAATTTCACCCGTCGGAGTGTGATGCAATTCAGGGTTTCGGTCAGGATCTGCCCCTTTTGAGTTAGTGATTTTTGCTTCTCTCACCAGTTTGGGAATAACATGAGGGATGGCGGGAGACCAAGGCCCATGTGCAGGTTTGAGCTTTGAAATGTTTACTAAATGTGGTATTTGTTTCCCAGTTTTCAGCGACACCAGCCTAACAAGATGGTCCCCCTTAGTTTCAATTACCCTGTATGGCCCAGTATACCTGTTTGAGAACTTAGACGCTTTATTTTCACTAGCTAAAGGGTCGTACATGTATACCATATCACCTTCGTACATCTGAGTGGGCCGCGCCCGCTCATCAATCCGCAACCTCAGATCCTTTTCATAGTTTTGAACAACTCGTTCTGCCATATTCTTAAACATGGCTATGTTGTCCTTTGTTTGCATGAAGAATTCACAGTCATTTAGAGTCTCAGGGATTGTCCCCTGTTCAGGCATCCCCATACTGATTGGATCCCTGCCAAACAGTAGGGTGTGAGGGCTGTAGCCCGACCGTACACTGATCTTGGACCGAACCGTCCACAACGCGATGGGGAGCAGATCAATCCAGTTACAGTGATCATCAGGAATGTAATATGCGATCAGATTTTCAATTGTTTTGTGTAATCTTTCTACCCGAGCGTTGCCGGTCGGCATTCGCCCGGTGGTGAATGTTTGTTTGCACGCTAGTCGTGTAGTAATTTCCCTGAACAGCCCCGAGAGGAAAGCCGCTCCCCGGTCTGTGTGCAGGCGGTTTACCCGCCCATACCGACACACTATCCCGGTTAGGAAACAGTTGGCCGCGGTCTGCGCGGTTGAATCTTTCGTGGTGAAAGCCTCTGGCCATCCGGTTAATAAGTCTATGAAGGTCATGATATATTTTGACCCATCCCTAGCCCTCTTTAGTGGCCCGATAAAATCACACTGAACCACCTCAAAGGGACGGGTTGGTCTCTCCCAAGACTTAGCTAAGGCCTTGAAATGTGGGGCCCGCCTCCTCAGAGAGCAGGTCTCACATGCTTTCACATAGTCCACTATATCGGCGTTCATGTTCCGCCAGTAGAATTTCTCAGAGATTTTGGTAGTAAGGTTACTGATCCCTACATGTCCCCCAGCTAATATGTCATTATGTAACAGTCTCAGGACTTTGGGAATTAACCTTCCTGGAACTATCATGCGGGGTTTTAGTCTTACCAGTTGGTCTTGGTGTTTGCTATACCTTTTGACGTTGAACCTACAAAGCACTCCTGGTGCTATCATTCCCACAAAATCAGCTTGGTCCATTATTCGCCTAGCTTCAAGGGGATCTGGCGGTAGGTCTCCGTCCTGAAGGTAGTCTATTAATTGCGCGCACTCAGCATCTTGGAGTTGCGCGTTTATTACTGTAGCCACAGAAAGCTCTTCATCCTGAATTTCGGCCTCAAATAATTCACATCCCACAGCGGGCTCATATTCTTCACCTGGGACATGTTCATGATAGACTCTAGACAAATAGTCCGGCAGAAAATGAGTCGCTCCTGGCACATATATGATTTCAAAATCAAAATCTGATAGCGCTAAAGCCCACCGTCTCAGCCGGGCTGACGGGGCTTTGTAGGCACTTTGCAGCAGGGGGATCAACGGTTTGTGATCGGTCACTATTGTGATTTTAGCTCCCTGCAACATGTCCTCATAGTTCTTAATACCTTTAATTACTGCCAGAGCCTCTTTCTCTGTTACCGAATAATTTAATTCGGCGTCACGGAGGGTACACCCCCAGAAAGCAACCGGACGGTAGATTTCATCTAGTTTGTGACAAACCGCTGCACCGCACGCAGCGTCTGATGCATCAGTTAGTAAATAGAAATGCCCTCCTATATCCGGATGGATTAGTAAGGGTGGCGAGGTCAGCAGTTTCTTTAACTGTTGAAACGCCTCCTCGCAGGCCTCTGTCCATTCAAAAGAGACTTCTTTCTTTAGCAGCCGGTTTAAAGGCTTTGCTAGATCAGCGAAATTAGGGACAAACGGTCGGTAGTAGTTACATAGCCCCAGAAAGGACTTGATAGTCTTTACATTATGCGGGCGGTTAAAGGCTGTGATCTTTTCTGTGGTAACCTTTTGTGTAGCCACCCCTTCTGCGTTTACTACATGGCCGAGGAAATTAATTTCACTGCGGCACCACTCACACTTAGACGGTTTTAGTTTGAGGTTGGCTCTCGCTAAAGTTTGGAGAACCACCTCAACACTCGCCAGGTGTTCGTCAAAGGTAGTGTCGTAGACGATTACGTCATCTAAATATGCTAAGCATGTTCTGGGAATCAAGCCTTTTAACGCAATGGCCATCACCTTGGTAAACTGCCAAGGCGCGCCAACTAAGCCGAAGGGTACACGCTTATACTGATATACTCCCATTGGGGTTTCAAAGGCAGTATACTTTCTACTGTCTTCTTCGATTACACACTGATGATAGCCGCTCAACAGATCTAAAGCTGTCCACATAGTGGGTTTCTTGTAAGCCATATATAAGAAAAGTGATCGTGCTGTAGGCATTGGGAATTTATCTTTGAAAGTGACCTGATTAAGCATGCGAAAGTCGGTACAGAGCCTAGGTTTGCCGTCTTTCTTCTGCACTACCACCAGCGGGCTTCGCCAAGCCGATTCGCTGGGCTCTATGACACCTATATCTATGAGTTGCCTAACCTGTTCATCGATGATATCCATTTTCTGTGGAGAGTATCGGTACGGTCTAGAACTTATTACTCCCTGCGACTCATCCACAATGATTCTCATCGGCGCTATCTCACAGTGACCTAACTCTTCCATTGAGAACGCCAGCGCATCTCTGTTGTTATTAAGCATTTGTCTAAACCTTACCTTTTGTTCTTCATCTAAGCACGACTCGGTTAGATCTATTCTACTTACATTTTCATCCATTTCACCTCGGGATTTCTCCTCAGAGGTTTGGCTTTCCATTTGCACTGCGTCTTTCATTACTTCTACAGAAATCCTACAGATGGACATTGGGGTCTCTGTTTTAGTTAGATAACACAAGTCTAGGAACTCTTCTATCTGGTCTTGATTTACCTCAGGCACTGCGCATTCTTCTGCAAAAGCTAACACTTCCTGTGGAGTGATTTCTTGCATTTCGTCTAGCGGATTCATGACTTTAATCCACCACTGACTTCCCACCGTATTCACGCACCCCTCCACTAGGACAGGTGCAGTTACTGCCGGTGCACAGTAAGCCACGGGTGAGTCTAACCCCAGCGGCTCTCGGGTGGTAACCGGTATGATGCATTCATTTCCCGGTGGAATTTTCACTGTTTCTTTGCTAACTATAGGGTTCCCACAAAACACTTCTATCTTTGCGCCTGGTAGAGATAAATCTGAACGAAGCACTGTTAATAAGGTTCTACCGATTACTATGGAGTGGCATAGATCGTCCACTATGTTGAAATCATAGCAAACCACTGATCCCTGGATTGAAAACTTACACCTAATTTGTTCTAGTATTACTTGAGACGAATTGTCTGCCAAACTGATGTTTCCTTTCGACACTTTCCACTCATCTAGAATGCATCGTTTAGGGATCTGATTCTATCGTGGAATGAACGGACCCCCCTTCTAGTTTCCCTGACTCTTTTGTTCGGTGCCACTGGCTTTACTATCTTTGTAAATCCGCGGGGTTTTTTCCTTCAACCTATTCTTTAGCCACAAGCACGCTTCTGTAGAGTGACCATGTTGTTGGTGAATGATACAAAACTTACTTTCATCGAAAGGCAACCTAGGTCTCTCCACTTTCTGTTGAGTTGGCGGATTCTTTCCTTTGTCTACCTCTCTGTTCGGGACGTTATTGGGTTTAGCCTTCTGATCTAAATTCCTCTCGCCTTTCTGACCTTCATACCT
Organism: Lepidonotus clava; assembly: GCA_936440205.1. NCBI lineage: Eukaryota > Metazoa > Annelida > Polychaeta > Phyllodocida > Polynoidae > Lepidonotus > Lepidonotus clava. The sequence continues at coordinate 23,012,094 of OW387134.1, forward strand.
ATCTTTTCTTTCATAACCTTGCTGTTTATAACCACCACTGCTCTGGGGAGATCCATTTTGCCCCGGCTTTGGTTTCTGAAACCATGGGGCGGCCTCCAGTCGGGCCAGCACCACTCCAAACCGTTCAGAGATGGAGTTGAGAGCTGTGGTCTCCTCTGACGCTTGGCTTCCAGCCAGCTCGCTCTCTGCATTGGATATTTTAGTTCCCCCTTTGCCTTTGTCCAACGATTCTAGTCTCGTTGCACAATCCACCGCTTCGGTGAACGACTTAGGGTCCAGTATAGCTACCTGTCTGGCTACGCCCTGTTTTAATCCTTCTAAAAACACGGCTAACATCATGCTTTCGCTTGCTTCTGCCTTAACCTGCTTTTGTTTCAGGACACCTGCAAATTCGATCACGCTCTGGTCCTTCCCTTGTTTAAGGGCACAGAACTCGGCGTGTTTCTGCCACTTAGCTCTTCGATCACCGAAGATCTTTGTCATCTGAGCTTCCAGTTTCTCAAATGTGTCTTTTTCACTCTCAGCTAACGCTCCTGCCCAGTCGTCTGCCCTTCCCTTTAGGCCTAACAGCGCCATATTCAGGAGATGGGCGTTCGACCAGTCATAGATAGCTTTCAGTCGCTTCAATTCCCTGAAATACTTTTCTATCTGCTCGTCTTCCTTTCCACTAAACCACGGCAACCTAATGTTTGGTCCCCTTTGGTGACCATTGTGGGTTGTTTCACGCCCTTGCGCTGGTACCTGACCCAGTGCCAAACCTAGCTGTGGTAGAATATTCCAAATATTTGGTTGATTTGGCGGGTTTGGAGGATTGTTCTGTCCTGGTGGGCCCGGTGGACCTGGAGGATTTGGAGGGTTGTTCTGTCCTGGTGGGCCCGGTGGACCTGGCGGTCCTGGGGGGTTGGGCGGACCTGGCGGTCCTGGCGGGTTGGGTTGATTAGGTTGGTTTAGAAGAGGGTTGTTGGGTTGGTTCGGAGGAAGGTTATTAAGTTGGTTTAGAAAAGGATTGTTGGGTTGGTTTGGAGGAGGGTTACCAGGCCCTGGTGGGTTCGCCTGGTTATTCTGGCCTGCCGGAGCTTGCTGACCCTGTTGGTTACCCGCTCTTCCTCGGCCTGCGCTGCGATCGCCATCGCCTGCAATAGGTAAGGGAACATGTTTTGCTCGACCCCACCTCCTGCTGGCACGGCTCGGCCAGGCTGTTGGCCTGGTTGGCCACCCCCATCATTTTGCTGCAGTCCCCCAGGGTTTACCCCAAGATTAGGCTGCTGCATTCCTGGATTCACACCACCATCTCCCCCTTCACCAGGTTGCTGAAGTTCCCCAGGATTTATCCCAAGATTGGGCTGATTCGGAGGGGGATTATCAAGAAGGTTTTGAGGAGGATTAGGCCATTGTGGGTTGGCCTGATTATCCTGGCCTCCCTGAGCCGGTTGGTCAAGTGGAGGGTTAAGCCCCTGAGGATTGGCCTGATCGTTCTGGCCTCCCTGAGCCTGTTGGTCAAGGAGAGGGTTAAGCCCCTGAGGATTGGCCTGATCGTTCTGGCCTCCTTGGGCCTGTTGACCCTGTTGGTTACCCCCTCTTCCTTGACCTACCTGCAAAGGGTCTCCCATTGCTTGCGCTAGGAAAGGATGCAACATATTTTGTTGTACAGGCCCAAGGTTTATCCCACCCCCTGCCGGCGCGCCTCGGCCCGGTTGTTGGAGTGGGATTTGGCCATTACCATCGTTTTGCTGATGTCCTCCAGGGTTCATCCCACGATCAAACCGCCATGCCCCCGGATCTACACCCCCAGCTCCCCCTTCACCGGGTTGTTGGAGTTGGTTTTGGTCACCCCTTTCTCCTACTAGATCTACCAAAGGTACGCCTCCCTCCGCCATATTATCTTCGTGGAGGTTTAGTATATCGTGATCGTCCCACTGTTCCCTCACAGGTATTTCCTCTACACTAATTTCGTCCTCGCTTTCTTGTTTGTCTGTCTTACCTGTGTCTAAAACATCCTCGGTAATAAGTTCAAACGATGACGAGCGTGATTTCTCTCCTCTAACTAGTTTTCTATCAGGACTACCCTCTCTGACATTTGCGACAGCTTGTTCTGTTTCACTGTCTCCTTCCTCGTCTTCGCTTTCATATTTATCATACGGCTCAGGGGCTGCAAAGTCCCCTTCTCCTTCGTGATAAGCTTTCTTTACCGTACTACCTTCCTCGTCTCTATCTTCCCCTTCTCTATCACTTTGGATTTCTAGCGTTTCCCTTTCTGCTTTATCCTGATCGCTTAACCTTTCTAACTCTTCATGCTCCTCGGAGCCTGTTTCTGCTAACTTTCTTATGAGATCTGCCGGGTTAGAACCATACTCATCCAACCCCAGATCTAGAGCTTTTGCTCCTTTATTAGCGTCGTCCAAGTTTTCCTCAATATCAAAGGTTAGTCTATAGGGTTGTAAATTGCCTACTTTGTCACTGTTTCCCTCTGCTTCCCTTCCCACTCCCCTGTCCCCTCCTACTGTCTTTCCTTTAGCTACAGTGGGGTAAGGAATGGACACCCCCGGGTTGGGGTGAGTCGGTGTTACCAGTGGGTGACTGATAAACTCAAGTCGTTGGGGTAATGGATAGGTGAGAGAGCTCCCATCAGGTAGGATTACCGGATTTTCGGGGCGTTTTCCTCCTGATGGGCTGGAGTTATCAGCGGTGTTTTGTCGTTGTTTCTGGTTCCCTGAGGAAAATAGGTTATCCTCATCGAAAACTTCCTGTTCGCATTCACCTCCCGCTGCGGGTAGTAAACGGTAGGGAACACCTTGACTACACCATGGATTGTTCACGTCGGATTCACAAGTAGAGCAAGAGCTAGTACCAGGTTCGTGGTCCGTAGGTGGTACGTACCCTGGATTCCAATATTGCTGATATTGTTTGAGACGGTTCTTCCCTTCAACTCGTCCCGAGTATGTTAGGGTTTCAAGTCCTTCGTCAAGAACCGGCCTATCTTTGGACCCTAGGTGCCAGGGAAATGGTTTACCTCTGCCACGGGTTTGGTAATTCTGTGCGCCTTCGGGGCAGAGCTGCTTGGGTCTGGCTGCGACCTCCTGTCTCTGTGCTTCCCCGTCTAAGGGATTACCTATCAGGTGGCGGTTTTCCACATTCCCTGTATATGATGTTGACACATCGTGTCCTGCGGGCCGCAAAGATTGAGGCTTGGGGTTAGAGGAAGCCTCAAAGTTACCGGTGGCTGACATCAAGGATGAGCAAAACGGCACAAGTCATGTTTCGGGTAATCTCCACCAAATGAACTATTGTTAATTTTTGTTTTAATACTGCGTGATGTGTATATGACTAAGTATCCATGAGTCGTTGTCCAGGTTGTCTGAATCAATCAGACTGCGTTTAAAGTTAGTTCGTTCACTTCCCAATAGTTCAAAAGAAATGAACGATGAGGGAGCTCTTAATATGAAAGGGTTTTTATTCAATAAACATCTCATCCCGAGTCAAAGCCACTATGTAGAAGTCTCCATCAGTCCACCTCCCATCTCCTATCAGCAATCAACCACATTTAGAATACAAGTTGTTCCAACACATTCTAGACCGCTCTAGTGCTTAGCTCTATCACAATTCTATGTCCGAGGTAGTTGGTATAGGTAAAACTCCAGTCTGCTGCGCGGGAGCCGGCGTACTAACTCCAAGTAGCTCCTTTGCTAAACTCACTCAGCTGACATTCTCACTAAAACTGCTTGCTCCTCACTTTGCAACGCCTTTTATACTGGTTAACAGGTGGCGCTGGGAGCGTAAGATATTTCTTTCTAGAAGTAGACTAGACGTAGACTTGCTAAGCCTGATCCTTGTTAGATTATACAACATGATGATATATTAAAAGTGCTAAGCTATTAGTACAACGTGCTTTACAGCTGGTTGAGGGTCTTTCTTATCTTGAATCAATTTCTCAATGGTTTAAGATTTCCTCTACATTTTTGGGTTTTTCCCCCTTGTTACAAAACTTTTTCTGGGCAAAATTCTTTGTTTTACCTTTTTTTGTTTCAGGGGAGGAGGAGGGGCTGCCCGAGGACGTCCGAGAACAGTCTGAACTCGTTGCTGTACGCTCCTTGTGTCTGGAAGGGCGCTGTTGACGCCTTGGCTTGGATCTCTTCTTAACCTCCTGCCAGGCCTCTTCCGACGATGAATCGGTGTTATCGGACGACCCTTGGACATCTCCTGAAGCTTTCCTGCTGGCCTCTGCCAGTTGTTGAACGGTTGCTGCCATGCAGGTAACGGTACGCTCCAGTTTTGTCATCCTCTCACTCATCCTGTCCATCGGGACTTGGTGCCGGACTGCTTTTGGGCTCGTCGAGGACGATGAACCCCGGATCGTACCAGAACGGCTATGACCCCTCTTCGCTCCACCACCATCATCTCCAGTACCATCGGAGTCCACCAACGGTACTAAGGTTTCTGTACGACCACACTTCTTGCCGGTAGGTGCTGCATGCCTCTCACCGCATTTTTTACACAAATTAAATTTTTTCTGCTTCTTTCCCATGGTCGTCACGTAACAATAACCTCGTAATGCGCTGAAATAATGCGTTAAATGCGTTTTTCATGCGTTTCTAAACGTCCTAAACCCCTTAAGGACGAGTGCAGGAGATGTTGCTTGGATGGTGGTTGGAACGAGAATGGAGATCTGTAACGCGTCCCAGTATTTATAGTGACGTGACAACAAGTTGGCCGGAGCCATGGTTATGGCGCGGTGACGTCAGCGGAACCGTTAAAATAATTATTTTGTTTAGGTCTCGCCTCACAAAATATTTCATTGTAGTTTATATGTTTACAAACTACCATTCTCCATTTTGATGCAAGACATGAATAACTAATATTTAGAGTAGTTTCATTGGTCTCCTAGTTACTTTTGGATGTAATCATATATAACTTTACAAAACTTATAGTGACCTATTCTGCGTTTTTGATACATGTGTATATAGAATACTTTATAAAAGGGTTTCGTTGCCAAGTCATTGCAAGTTTGCGCAATTTATTCTAAATCACTTTGTTTATAGATCTATTGTCCATATGTGAGTGATTCTCGATAAAGTGGATAAATTCACTAGCTATTTTTCAGTATATTTTCTGTTGTGAAAAGATTGTTTGCGTTAGCTACTGATTTTTATACTAGAGATGTGTGAAAAACTTTAAGGAAACCCATGTTTTGTTTACCGTTTTTCATAAAACGGGGATAGGCCTAATCAAAATTATTTCCTTAAATCACGTTTAGCAATGCGTTAGAGTAACGTTGCCATCTTTTTAATACTGCTAGTTTTTGTTTGCATTGAACCATTCTCCGGAAATCTCAAAACATAGATCAAAATTAGATCTGAGTATGATCTGCCTGCAGGACACAATTTTTCATTAACTACCCACCTCCACAGAGGAAATTTTTCCAAAAGTTCCACGTCTCCTTCAAAAAATTAGTGTAAAAACCCTAAAAAAAATAGTAGGCAAATATTGAAAAGTTCCACTTTTTACAACTCGCCACCCCCTTTTCAAGTTCAAATTAACGAAAATATAGGCAAAAGTTCCACTTGTGGAACCTCGATCGCCAACCCCTCCCCCCACAGCAGAAGCCGGTTATGGGCCTGAGTTATTGTATCATGGATAAGGTTAGAATATGTGCGTGCATTATTAGGTTAAGGAACAAAATAGAAAATAATGAGATATATGATATCGATCTATAGGTAAAAGTCAAGGAGTGCATAATTCTATCATTATACCTTTTAAAAGAATTAGTAAAACATCATAGTTTTTCATAATTTAAGATTCAAATGCATGAGAAAGCATTTAACACAGCAGAAACACGCATTTCCAATTGAAAATAGGATTTCATTATCTATGATCTGCACAAAAATGATTAAAATTACAATATTTTCTGTAAAATTAATCCATTCCCAATTGTCAGAACAACAGTTTGATTTATTTTGTCAATATATATTTTATTCCACAGAAAAATACTTTATAATATCAAAATTAATTACAGTGAAAATATAGAAAATAATCAAAATCAAAGTATAATATATAATTGAAAAGGTTAGGCCTATCTACACGATACAACAACCTGCTCACGATACAAAAATATTAAACAGCATATTTGTTCTTAGAAATGTGTTTGGAAAGTTATCTAATATGTCAATTTTTTTTTTCTTTATTAACCACATTCATTTCAATAAATGTTCTTCCATGTAGGTATTATTAAAGTGTACAATATATATGATCAATTATATCACAATAAATGCGTTACAAACAACTAATAAGTATAACCCACGCTAAGTTAAGCTATTGGGTTCGAATTCTGGGGGCAGAGATATGGTGGAGCATTAAATCATATATCTATACATGTTATCATATAAACAGAGCAACATTTAAAGGAAATCATAATTTTGCAGGTGTAGTGTTCCGACGCGATTATACCGGTTTACAAGTTTTCCAAAATTGTCCGGGTTTCAGTATATATTTAGAGACATAATTATCATTGCTACACGATAAGATCTAAAAATAAGATTATCTAAAATACGATGCATAAACAGTAAAAAATACTCAACAAGAAATGTTCATTATCTTTTGGTCATAATCATAAAAACGAATTAAGGTAATAGGCTAAATAGGCACCTATAGGACTACGCTGCATATCATGCGATATTTGTTACACTGTAAAAAGTAAGTGCTGTAAATTTACAGTAAACTTTTTTTTATTTTTTTTTTTTTTATTTAAGCAATCTTCAGGGTTTACACTCTGGTCTTCCAGATTGAGTTTGGAAAATATATAAACTATGTACATGTAGATTCTCATATCAAGTTACCTAAATTACAACAAATCACCATTGTACACTCTGTATAAAGATCTGACATGACTTTTAAAAATATAACAGTTCGCACTATTCTGTACATCTTTAGATAATCGGTTCCATATTATAGTACCCTTATAGAAGGGACTCTTATCATATTTTCCACCATTGTATTTATCAACTCTAAAAATAAATTTGTCCATATTTCTTGTTTGTCGTATAGTCTGTCGCTGTACATTTTCATCTTGCCTATGCATGTACATCATTTTAAGCAATTGTAATTGACGTCTCTGTTCTAAACTAAGTAGTTTAGAACGACTATGCATATCAGATAAATTTACAAAATCATCCCAATTCAATTTTAAACAAATTCGTAAACAGTCATTTTGTACAATCTGTAGCTCATTTCGAAATTTAAATGGAAGACTAATCAGTAAAAAGCCCATATAATCAAAATATGGTAAAATTGCTTGTTTGTATATTTTAACTGCAGTGTCAGTAGTTATATACCTACGAATTTTGCTTAGACTAAATAATTTATTACTTGTAATAGCTTTAACCTTTTTGAAATACATTTCGAAAGTTAGCTCAGTGTCAATAATTACCCCTAAATAGTTGTAGGTATTAACAAAGGCAACATTACATTCATAAATCCTAAGCGGAACACATCCAACCTGACGTGCTATTTTTGTCTTACTTCCTATCATCATACATTTAGTCTTATCCACATTTAAGGACAATTTATTATATTTACACCATGAAACAACTTTGTCAAGATCTCGTTGCATTTTGCAACGTATGTTCGACCAATTATTACCAGAAAAATATAAGACACAATCATCAGCATACATTCCTATTTTACAGTAATCAATTACAGTTGGTAAGTCATTTATGTACAATATAAATGCAGTCGGCCCGAGGACACTACCCTGGGCAATACCTGATAGCATTTTCAATTCATCTGAAACAAGACCATTAAAACTTACTACCTGTGTCCTATTAAAATAAGACTTGAACCATTTTATTAATATTTCGGGAAATCCATATAATCTTAATTTTGCAAACAATAGATTATGATTAATACAATCGAAAGCCTTCGCGACGTCCAAATAAACCATGCCGACCATTTTACTATGATTCAGTTCAGTATATAAGAATTTTGCAAGATCAAACAAAGCACCTTGGGTTGATCGTCCAGGCATAAAACCATATTGATTCTTACATAGTATATTGTTATTAAAGCAGTGCATCAATAAACGATTACGTACTATCTTTTCCAGAATTTTAGCAAAAATATTAGTTTGGGTTATTGGTCTCCAATTCGATGGGGATGACTTATCTCCATCCTTAGGTATAAGGTTTATAAATCCTTTCGCCCAATCAGAAGGGAAGATCCCAGTACGTAAAGAATTAATAAATAAATTACAGAATTTCTCTGGGATGACCCGAAAAACATCTGTACACACGCGGGCATTTACTAGATTTACACAACTCGATTTTGATGTATCCATATCCTGTAAATACAATAAACATTCTTCAACATCTGGCATTTCAAAATCTAAATTATTTACAAATTCTTGGTGTTGCTGGTCATCTACTAATACATCCTCATGATTATGACCCAAACGACTAGCTGTATTTTGATAAAAGACATTTAAGAAATTTGGCACCTCATTTTCATTAATGAAAAGACCAGTGTCAGGGTCTTTGAATTGAATATCTATATTTTCACTATTTGATTTTGTCCACAATGAATTTATAATCCGCCAGAATTTCTTTGGATTTTGAACATTATCTTTGAGACAGCCTTTTATATAATTTGCTTTTGCCATATCCACCTTACTATTAATCGCATTGCGCAAATAGTGTACAATTTTTAATATAGCAGGGTGTTTTGTACGAGCATATAATTTCATATAGTATGATCTCTCCTTAATTAAACTCAGAATCTCACCATTTATCCATGGGTGCCTTATTTTCTTTGTATTTACATCTCATCGGGCACATTATTGCGAGAATTTCTATCACATTTTTATATAAGAATTCCCACTGAAAATTGACATTCATAGAATCAAAAAATGTACTCCAGTCAATTTCATTAAGCAAGTCAGACAGTATTTCACGGTTATAATTAGAGTAATCCCTAATTAATTTACGTTCTCTCACATACTTCTCTCTGGGTTTTTTCCTTATAGCATATATAGGGAAGTGGTCAGAAATCATATCCAAACCTATACCAGCAGAATGCATATATACACAATCGGAAGCCAATAAATCAATGCAAGTACCCCCATTCATATTTGGGCGTGTGATATCCTTAATAAACTGTGTTAGACCTAGTTTTTTAAAACACTTGTTTAACTTAACAGTATTCGAGTTTTGACATTTAATAATATCGACATTGAAATCACCTAATATCCATTTCTCAAATTTACGATATGAGGTATCAGAAAATACCTCAACAAGCTTTTTAATCATATTATCCACGTTTCCTTTTGGAGGCCTATATATTACAGAAATCATCATATGTTTGGCATTGGGTTTCTTAACCATAATAGTTAACATTTCAATATCATCTGTGGTACACACACCTATATCTACTACTGAAGTATAAGGCATATAGCAATCAGCAACATAGATACAGACTCCTCCCCCTCGACTCAACGCTTTATAATTCAACATTGTTTTACTTCTATCTTGTCTAAAAATACTCATACTACCCAATTTCAAAAGTGAATCATCAAATCTATTGTCAAGCCACGTTTCAGTACAACACAGAAAATCTATATCATAATATAATACATTGAGCTGGGGTATTTTTCGATACAGACTTCTACAGTTAACATGGACAATTTTCTTACCAGGACTAGAATTTAGATTTGTCATTGAATATATATATATAAATAAATTTACAACGTAGAATTTAAATAATGGTTGAACAACAAAGTTTCCAGTAAACTTTGCTGTACAATTACAGCATAATGATGTACTGTAATTTGTACAGTGCATGATACTGTAGGTGTCTTACAGCAAATAGTACTGTAATATAACAGCAAACTAAGTACTGTATTTGTACAGCAAAGTTTACTGGAAACTTTGTTGCCAGCAAAGTTTACTGTAAATTTACAGTGCACTGTTATTTTACAGCACTTCCAATTAAGAGCCTTTTAACATCAATTTAGCATAGAATATTCCACATAAATCAAATAAAAATTAATGGTAATTCCCAACCACAAACCAATGTATAGAGGTTGTGGGATGTAATCATGCTATATTTACTAGCACATACATGCATTGGGTGATGTTGCAGCACATTTAAGAGGTCATTACTTACCTATAAATTAAACTTTACACCAAAAAGGTGTCTATGCGTACATATTATAATTATCTCATAATAATTACAATTATTTTTATGTATTTCAATAACCTGAAATGTCAGTTCATTTTATGTGCATGGGATTCACTTTTTGATATCATTAGATTTAATTGATTCATGTAGAAAAATGGTTTTGAAATATTATGCCAAAAACGTTTTTCACTTTTTACTTTTGCACTCCTGGTGGTCACTGTATTTTACAGTAAGATATACTGTAAAAATGTATGCTCATCATGTAATTTCAAATTTACAGTACAAATTTTGTAATCCTACAGTAAATTTAACTGTTTATTTTCCAACAGCAAAAATTGCTGTAAATGAACAATACAGTTTACTGTAGAATAACATTAACTTTTTACAGTGTATTTGAATTCTATCGGCTTACATGTTTTTACAACCTTCTAAACTTCTGCTAATGCAGGTGCGCTATACAAGTGCGCGATACGAGGCACAATCTCCTATAGGACCTATGTATAGGCCTATAGGCGTATACAATCACTATGGCAAAAAAAAAACAGTTTAGGGAGAAATTAGGCCTGTGTTGCATTTTAGCCCTAATGCATGAAAAGATGTGCAGATAAGAAGTTTATTCCAGATACCAGCATTACTTTTTAAATTGTCCACAAAATTATATAAAAAGTTGATATTCTACATAGTCTATTGATTTTTTTTACCTTATTTTGTGGAAAATTTAGACTTATTTGATATATCATAAAATTATACAAAATAATGTATTATTGACTTTTATAGAAATAAAAAAAGGGTTGCATTGCTCATCCTATGTGGAAATTTTAACAGTTTTCGTTATAGGCCTAACTAATTATGGAAGTTAGGCCTATAAAGTGATAGGGAGCCCAGGCTATAAACTAGAGGAGCCAGTTTTCGCGCACTAAGGGCCCTAAAACGGGATTTGATGCCATAAATTCCTGAAAATTATGGTTCTATATTCATGGTTAAATTTAGAAGTTCTGGGGTGGATGTGGCCAGATAAATCGTAAACAAATGAAATAAAAATTATATTTCATGGTTGATATGCTATTGAATCATTTAGGCTACCTATGTCAAGTCTTTGAACAATTTTCGTGCATTTGGTGCCTGTTTTCGCGCATTTTGACGTCAGTTTTCACGCATATAACTTTTTTTAGGTTTAAAATGAGAAAAATATCTGATGGATGGAAAATTTAGTCTATAGCCTAAAGCTTTAGAAAACGATTATCTTTTTAAATATTTGTTAAGGAAAATAGTCACCGACTTGTTCATAGTTCATGATGCATATTAGAAATGCTATTTTTTTCTTGCAAAATCTAAAAAAGAAATACCTGGTATATGACAAAAGTATAAGAAACAGGCACATTTGTACATTTTCATTAAATGACAAACGCATTAATTTGCCTAAAGCTGGCCACACACTATGGCCTTACGACCCGACCCGACCGTCGCAGATCATGTACGATCCTGCACACACTTATAAGATCATCTAAGGCCGTCGGGTCGTAGTGAGTCGTACGGACTGTGGCCACCTTTAAGTAAAAGGGATAAAATGTATGCACCAACTTTTTGGGTGATATAATCCTAAGGAAATGCCTGAGGAATACACAGGAGCTTACTTTGAAATTTTTTCAAAGTTTTTCTTTGAAAAATGGCTGAAAAAATCTGAAATTTCAGAAAAATATGTGAAAAGTGCGCGAAAACTGGCAACTGCCTAATTGTTTGTCATTAGTTTTCACACAGGGGGCTATTTTCTATATTACTAATATTAGGCATGAAATCTTATGCTTATGGCATTAGAATAATCGTACATCACTTTAGACTAATATCTACAATATTTTTTTTTTTTAGGAAAATGATCATTTTTCTTGTAAAAAATGATGTTATGCTCCTTATTTCAGAAATATTAACTTTTTTAAGGATCCCTTCATTTTCCTTAATGATATATAAGGACATTGAAACATATATTTGGCCTTAGAATACATAAATATATAATTATGAAACATCATCAAACATGACAAATTAGATCTAATTGCAGAACAACATTATTTCGGGTCTGGCATTTAAAAAATAGCATATCTAATCAGCTAATACATATAGAAAAAATGCGTCCATAAAATGCGTAAAATGCGCGAAAACTAGAGCTGCGCGAAAATAAACTGGCTCCTCTAGGGTAAAAAGGGGGTATATCGCGCATTATATTCAATTTGGTCAAACTTTTCTTTGTCATTCATCAGTTTTTACAATATGAATACCCAGTTTTATTTTGTGTTATAGGACAGTATGATGTATATCTGCTGATATGTTCTTTTTATTTCTACTCTTAACCCACATTGATTAGGAACACATGATTTAACATACTAATTAAAGGTCTAATATCGCGCATGTCAGGCTAATATCATCCATTTAGCATGCCTAATATCGCGCATTATATATTAAATATAAATGAAATAAAGGTAAAAATAAAAATCTAACAAAAAAATGTTTTATGTGGGCTCAAGGTCCATACACATTATAATTTTCAATTAAGATCCCCAAAGCTTTGTTTCATATGGTATCTAAGCATTGATGATAAAGATATCTCATAAAATTCTTCAAAATATTATTCTATTTTTTTTAGTAAATTCGATAAATTTCTATTTTATACTATCCAAATTTGTCTTTTATTCTTTGGTTGCTTAGAATTAACCTTTGGTTTTTATGTTTTCATATGATACCATATGGGGTGTATGTGACAGGAATATTTAACATTTTCTACTTATAACCCTTTATGGATGGGGAGTGAAAATTTAAAAATCCATTTTTGAGATTTATATTGTGCATATCAGGCTTATATCGTGGATAGCATATGTATTATATCGCACATATTTTAGAATATGATCAGAAAATATAAACAATAATGATTTTCCCTTTGAAAATAGGCTATATGTTGAATAAAGATCTATATACGTTAATAAATTTCATTAATACCCTCCATACTCAGGTTGGTAAGATGTACGAGCACATGGGATAATGATATCTCATAAAATTTCACAAAATAATTATTCAAATTTATAGAAATATTAAAACAGGCTTGTATCGCGCATCCCATATAGATCTACATGGAGATACAATTTTTGTCATTACTAAGTATTTATATATGTTCTAAAGTGATATAATGGTTCAATGCAAACGTGATAGTGAATTCTAAGACCTATAATAATTTTTTTGTCATTTTATATATTTTACTACAGCTTAGAGCAATCAATAAAAAATGCGCGATATACCACTGTGTGCGATACAACCCTGTTTTACCCTACTCTATCAAAATATAGGCCTAGATCTAGACCTAGGCCTAATGATTAATTTCAAACGTCAGTGCGAATTTTACCAATAAGGCACTATTAGCAATTTTTTGGTATAGGGCCTTTAGGGGACGTTAACAAAAAATTGCGCGATACAACCCTGTTTTTCCTTATTTCATGGTCTCAGGCCCCCCTATTTTCTCTAAAATGCTCCCATTTTCAAAAAACAATTTTCAATTTCATAGTCTAGATCTAATTATAAAAAGGATAGGCATAAAAGGCAATTTGCTACATGAAATAAAATACCGGTGCTATATAATGTTCTTTATTATACCTTAGGGTGATACAAGTTTAGTAGTTAAGAGTTTAACACAGGGTGATACAAACCTGGGTGATAACCAGCCTTGTATCACACTGCAGTGTGATACAGACACTTTTTATTTTTCTAAAATTCATGAAAAAATGAAATCATTAAGAAATAAAAAATCTGATATATGCATCATCTGCACAATGTTCCTAGCTACATTTTACTGCTTACTGTTTGTGGATTTGATGAATATCAAAAGAGTTATATGAAAAAACATTAAAAAAATGTACAGCATCACAGTCCCACCATCACTGATTGCTGTGCATCCTTCCTTGGGAGCTCAGATCTAACAGAAAAGGTATAATAAATCCATAACCAACCTCGAAGGGAGTACTCGGGCAGTTATCACCCCTCGCCGAGACCCCGATATCAGCCCTCGGCCGGCCCTTCGGGCCCTGGCCTCGGGCTGATATCGGGGTCCCGGCTCGGGGTGATAACCACCCTCGTACTCCCTTCTCAGTTGGTTATATGTATATATTATATTTGGCAAGGTGACTGAGGTAATGCTAATTAACCAAATACCTAGCTTACCAGAATGCACACTTTTATCAGTTGATAGTGTGGCGCTTTTTCACCTGGGGGCGCTGCAGTCACGAAAGCAAAGTCAAGTCGCACCGCTCCGACCGACCGGGACTACTTTTCGGACAAAGAAGCACCTCACATTTTTGGATCTATCTTATGGTAATTGAAAATCAGAACAACTCTCAAGTCAAATTGAATTAAAAGCACTCCGAAGAGGTTGCTATGGAATGATGCATTTCGCCTACATATAGAGGATTATTTTTCATGCGTACTAATTTCCTAGATAGGGAGTCGACCTCCATTACGGAAATTTTCTATGGCCGTGGATCCCATCACTTCCTGGTATGTTGTGTTTATGTTTAAAATTCGTCGTCTTTTTCGTCACGGAGGTGGACAAATAGCATCCCAGAACGGTGGTCATTGAGGGCCTGTTCAAGTGGACTCGGATCCTACCAACATGGGGAACTGTATAGGTCGGCCCCATGGGGAAAAGAAGACCGACGGAGGTTCGAGTTTGCCGACAGCTAAAGCCCCAGAAAATGGAACTATCTCCCCGGGAGGGGGAACCATCTCCCCGGGAGGGGCAGTGGGCGGTGAAAACTCTTTCTCCAGCAATGTCCACACATCTCCCCATGACTCTCCTGCGAGTGTCAAGATATTCGTTGCATTGTACGACTACGATGCCCGGACAGACGAGGATCTAAGTTTTAAGAAAGGAGAGCATCTGGAAATACTAAACGACACACAAGGGGACTGGTGGTTCGCACGATCAAAAGCCTCGAAATTAGAGGGATATATTCCGTCCAATTATGTGGCTAAGATAAAGAGTCTAGAGTCAGAAGCGTAAGTATTCCAACTGTCTTTTTACCTTGTTAACTGTTGTCTATTTTAGTGTCTATCCATGCTAAAATATAATATGGGTCACAGAGGATTGGCCAAATGTCAGTACCGGCCCGTTGTTGACAGCGCTCGTGACAGCTGAACAGACCAGCCCAGCCCCTTGACAATCGTCCACTCGTGATCATCCAGGCAGTGGGTCGCACGGAGGAGGACCTTTTATTTATAATCAAACACAATTTTTAAAAACGTTTTCCACATGTTCATATGTTGTTGCCAGTTTGTAGCCTAATCTACATGTCAAGGGAAGCCATGCAGAAGATAATAACTATAAGAGGTAGGTCAACCTCAAGGTAGGCCTAGACTTCAGACCTTTGCTTTAGACATTTAGGTAGGTCTAAGCTAGCCCTATTCTGTTGAGTGTTGAGAGTTTGCAGGCCTCAAAGCAGCCTCTGGCACCTTTAATTTAAAACCTTTCTTTGCCTCTCAGTGACCTTTAATCACCTTTTTTTCCCCCTTTCAAGTGAGTGATAAGTGTAAAAAGTTATGAAATTAAGAAGAAAAAGTCATTTATGAATCTGAACTGAACGTAGTGAATTGTTGTGAATTTATTAAAATTGATGCATTTCACTGGTGATGAGTGACTGAGTGCTGGATGTTTTTATGCCATACCACCAGCCAGGGACATTTTCACGGTGAAAACAAGTTGGGACGAATTCTGAACTTTCAGATATGCGTTTTTACTTTGTCAATCTTTGGTGATCGTATAGAAGTATGATCTATGAGATGAAGTTGACAGGGTGGACAAACAGCAGGGTATCAAAACCTAGAAATCATTTTTGCTGTACCTCATCCCTTAGTGAACCCAGACACCCGTGAATCAAACCCAATGAACTGGGAATCGAACCCAATGAACCACTAGGTCATTGCTGGGTCTCTGTCCCCCTATCTTTGCCATTTATGATCTGCAGGGGCTACTGGGGGCATATAATCTTTCCAGGAGCAGAAGCTCCACCCTGCACACACACCCCCCCCCCCCCCCCCCACCACCACCAGGTGATATGGCTCATTTAAATGTATAATGTGTGTGCCTTGGACAGGAATGTCTACGATGAATTAACAATAAAGAGCGAGCTGGACATTATGTCTCACCTAAATGCTTGTAGTCTAGTCATTCAATAACCTTTACCGAGACGAAGCCACTTCATATTTAAACAAAAGTCGAAGCAAAATATGTAAATCATGTTATACTATTTCTATATCATTTGAGGGCCTAGATTAACCCTCGATTGAAATATTCGTACATACGCGCCATATATTACTGTAACTAACGGGGCTCATCAAATCCAGCGTCATGGGTGTCCTGCCCCCCCCCCCCCCCCCCCCAAAGGCCCAGGACACCCTGACAGGACCCTCTGGGTGTCCTATGGACACCCTAGAACTCATACCCTGATATCCAGGCCCAGGCTATCGGAGTGAAGGACACCCGTGAGTCGTAGGCTGGGTGTCCTGTGGACACCCTGTCTGACAGTTAACCCTGTAGCCCTGTAACTATAAAGGCATTCCGTAGAAGGATAATTTTAAGACCCATGTTTGCCAATGACGTTCCTTAGGCATAACAACGGTGCTATGTTATCACTTTTGCGATTAGGTGAATGTAACCCAAAATCAATGTAGACCACAATCCACATGTCCAGCCGACAAGATTTTGCAAGTTCCAATAATATAGTTGTTGAAATGCATTCCATGGTCTCTTAGCAGCTCGTTCAATGAGAATAAGTTGTCATCCAATGTTTCTGTAGTATTTTGGATCCACACAGCTCCTACCTTGTATGTACAGCAGAAAATGATGACATGTAAAGTTATGGACACGTAATGCGTAAGTCATACATTAAAAAGGAAATTCGGGCAGTCTGACTATCAATATTCATCCCAACACCTTTGTTGAATTGAAACATCTTCCCTAAGCTATTTTGGCCGTGACGTCCATATTGAACTACATTAAGTCATTTTGCAAATTTTCTATGGATGTCAATAAAGTAATACATTCTACATTTAGAAAAATGTTTTCCCCCTTCTCCTTCTCCTTATTCAGTGTAAAGCTTATAAGATCTAAACCTGTAAGAAGCAACCGGTTACCCTATTAACAATGTGTGGGACCAGCCTCACAAAAAATTTACATAGTATAAATGTGACTGAGGTCAGGGCCTCCCAGCACCCCTCTCACCACCACTACCAAATTGTAGTACGGGCTCATATGTCATGTACTTACTGTCATCCAGTCCCACACCCCCTGCACTACCTTGCAGTGCCCAAGCCTCACCAAATCAAGCGTGCTGGGTGTCCTGTCGACCCGTCTAAAGGCACAGGATACCCAGAGAGGACCTTGTGGGTGTCCTGTGGACACCCTAGAAATCATACCCCAATACAAGGCTGAGTCAACTGGACAGGACCCCCAAGTTTATGTGCCGGACACCCAAAAATCAGAGTCTAGGTGTAGGGCATCCAAACATTTTAAAATTCCGTGAGCCCTGAATGCCCTTCAAATTAAAAAAGTTACAGGCTTAGAAAATGTTCTAATTATTTACGTTGTGATCCATTTTGATAAATATATGTATAGAATTGACAGGTTAAAAACCATTCACCACACCCATATGTGATGGTAGCTGTTTTGAGGAGAGATGATATTTTTCTAGGTATAACTATTTATACTAAAAACGATTGCCCACACCAGAAAAATATTCCTCAAACACATCACGTCAGATATTCAACGGAATTGTCTAAATGTCCAACGTTTTTGAGACACGCTTCCTTTGGACATATAGAAACTTGTCATCACAGTATTATAAACTACAGCCCTTTATCAGTTCCAACTAAGCTCGTTTTTGCATTTTTTTGAAGTTCTTCAGAAAAAGGAAACGGGGGTCGAAAATGCAGGGGGCCAGGGGCCCGAGGATCCTAAAAAAAGTTTATAAAACGTGTTTAGTCGGTGCTATTTATAGAAGATCAGGAACATCCTTAGGGTCTTCCACATTTTCAAAATTCCGGATCCACTGGTTATGTCACAATCATCGTTCGGGACCCATATCTTCGTAATAAATTTGGTTAATCAGGGACATTTTGATTAGCATCTGATGATCACATGATTAGAAATTCTATTATGAAAAAAATGTAACCTAATAATTCTTCTCTGAGACTATTTAACAACAACACCATTAATTTTGGTAAATACAACATTGCTCATCTTGAGACCATAATCAAATTACCCTGATTAGCCTAATTAGTTACAAAAATATGGCCCCATCTCTATGCTGTACTGTAGCACTAACAATTTTTCTAAGGAATTTCCTTTAGTGTCTGAAAGTCAATCATATATGCATACATCAGTGTTCGAAATTAAGGATTTATTTTATGCACACGCAGGGTGCAAAGGGGTGTGAAATCATGCACCCGACAACCCATTTTATGTACACACCTCTATATAAAGGTATTTATATTGTTCAAAATACATGCACTCACCGGGTGCATGCCTACTCAAAAGTATGCACCCTGCAGTCAGATTGTGCACACCGGGTGCAGGGTGCGCCCTTAATTTCAAACACTGATACTGTAGATTGTGACATTGATCGAAACAAGGAATGAGATTAAAATTAATGAAAATAGAAATAGATAAACAAGATGACTGTCAGTCTGATTTGCAGTTACATCAATGCAATCTCAAACCTATATTATAACAATTAGTTTTCCATTCAATTCGATTTGCATTATCATACGCATAATATTGGACAGTGTTAAGTTGCCACAGTGGCTTGTATCGGCCACTATGATCTGACATAAGAGTTGCACTCAATGTTGATGGCGGCAATTAGAGTGTCAGTAATGATAACTGCCAATACTTGAGTGTTTGCACTGAGAGCGCCCCCGAGCTCGCATATATATGTACGCAGGTGCCAAGCGCAAACCAAATACATTCTAAGTAGCTAGAGCAATGAACTCCCGAATTAATTTCCCGACTTGTAATGACAGTATGTGAGAGTCAGATGCACTATTCCATGTAGATGTCAGGGCCCAAACAACATCTGCTCGACGCTGACACTTCCACTTACAAGCTGCTAAGTACAAACATCACCAGTGCTGTCATATGAGAAGGAGGCATCAGTAAGAAGACTTGGTAGCTACTCCACCTGTGCCTAAAGTCATTAGTGACTTAGACGTCTCCGTCAGTGTGTGCAAAGCGGATCTTCATGAGAATATTCAGTGTTAAAAGCATAAGGCCGGATGGGTGACCCTGACCACTGTCCGAGGTCGTGCTGTGCGCACGTGCAGCACGTGTGGGGATTACGGGTCCCAGCGTCATAAAGGCTGCCATTCCGAGAATTATTTATGATGCGCTGAGTCATGAATAGACATTATAACGCTTATGTCTGACTTCCCAAAGATAAATCTGACCACTTGAAATATTATCTCAACGCTTTGTGTATTTTCTTAGAATAAGACTAACTTTGTTATGTTCCGGTAAATATGGCGAATTTCACACATAAGTAGTATATAGAAATATGGGTTTAGTATCGGCTATCCGTATGATATTAAGTGTTGTGAAAAGCAGTGCTAATTAAATTACCGAAGCTAACAATACGTTATATTCATCTGTAACTTTCACCCACATTATTCCAATCCAGTTTCCAATATTTGTACAGTTACATACCATCTTACCGTCTTCCTCTGAACGTATTGACAGGTAGATCAAATGGTACCCTAAGGAACAATGAATAGTTTATGTGCTACTGTAACTGTTAGGTCAGTCTACCGATTGGCGAGGGCCGTGTTGATCGATGTCAGTGGCGACAGGGCGATCATGTATTATTAAAGCCCAGTGTGCAAGTCAGGGCCGGTGACGGGCTGCCGTGGATCAGGGGGCTCTGCGGCTGTCGGACCGGCCCGTGCATCAGTCACGGTTAATGCTTGGGATGCGTGGATAATGAACTATCATGAACAGTCCTGGCAGACAATCAAAATTGGTCATCTGAAAATGTCAAGCACGGGTCCTGGCATAGGACTTTGGTGGTAGGTAAAGGTGGTGGGGTACGGTTTGGGGTGATTATATTGCCAAAACAAACACAACCTATAAGTAGCCTACTAGGGATTGTGTCAAGGATTTAACAAACTGTTTTAAATGGAAGTTTCTGAATTCAACAATGTCTCAGAAGTGTCATATATTTAGAAGTTATTGGACTGGAAATCTTGAAAAAGTTGTTCAAATTTTGAATGTAATATATATGTTCCTAAAAGTATCTTGGTGAATCAATCAACTTTTCGCCTTTATAAGTCTCAAAATTGCTAAGGCTAAAGTCTTGATGACAATTGTTTTTAAAAGGTCTTACATGAGCAGGGCAATATTGGTAAATACTTTGGTACTCTGTGTGATGTATTTACGAGAACCACTAGTTTACTAGCACGTACACCTGTTTACTAGCTAACAAACACACTATATAACCGTGACTGAACAGCAAACGGAAGTCCATGGCTAGAAGTTTATGTAGCAGAAGGTAACTTGATTACAGAAGGTTGCATAAATACAAACATCTATAGGTGGACGTGTAACATTACCTGCCGTGTAATCTAATAATGATCATGGTATTAATTTCTTTTTAAGGTAGCACTAATCCTTCGCTATGATATTGTTATACTTTTCACACAGATGCCATGTTACCTAAACTTTCAGTAATTTCGTATCGCATAGAAACCTTTTCCTATGTTACTCTTATATCCATAATAATGAAAACAATTTTGTCTTAATTTTGACCCATTCAAGTGTAAACTTCAGGTCACGACCAATCAATTTTTTCGTGATTGCTTCTTAAATAATTTGGGGAAATGCTTACTACTTCCGCCATATTTTTTACCAGTGTCGTGCGACATCTTTTTTAGATATAGACAAATAATCTCCACAGTCACAGTCCTCACCCTACTTGTAAGAAAGTCTACAGTTTGAATGCGTGTGATGCACCCTGTATGTTAAAGTAGCCCTACTTGAAGGAATGGGAAGAGAAGAGTCGGGGTAGCAGGCAGGTGACAGGTGTAATGGTTGGGGGGGGGGGGGGGGGCGGGTAGCGGCCAGCCCGGGCCCGCCTGCTGCTGCTGCTGCTGCTGCTGCACAGCCTGCTGCGGCCCAGGTAACACCCAGGCCCCGCCGCCACCGGCCGCCCGCCCGCCCGTCTGTGTCAACAACACTACCATCTGCTCACCCCAGCTCACCATAACCCGAGCTGCTCCCTGCATGCTGGCCGCCAGTACCACCCAACAATTATCCTATACACGGAGAACAACGACTTATTGTTACCCGTCCCAGTGAAGGGGATGTTTGGGATATGACTGCATTGGGTATAAACAGCATAGGAATGCCGCAAATTGTGTGTGGTAAAAAAGACCGTTTTATTTGTTGCATGTGGCCGGGAGCTGCTGCTCCTTGGTGGTCTATTGTACGACCCTGGACGAGCAGGGCCGGGCCCTGGGCTGCCGCCGCGCGCCAGCCACTCACGGCACGGGGTGGGCGGGGTTGACCTAGATACCAGTCATGGTCGACCGTATTTACACTTGTCAACCTATGGGGGTTGAACATTTGCTAGTTATGTCTGCAGTGCTTACTTGGTCAACGTAACACTATATAGGTGGGGCTGTACACTTATGATTTTGTTTGTACCATAAATTGCCTTTTAGGGAGAAAAAAAAGACTTGGTTTTAAGGTAGGGTGAGTTTTTGGGCAGTAGAATTGAGCCAAGTGATTTGGGGGCAACTTGTTGTCGCCTGAGTAAATATTGATCTGAGTTACTCACATGTAGGTCACTGAAGAGAGCTGCTCTTTGCATCTTATTGCAGCAGGTTAGGGCACACGTTTTATCTCCGGGGCATTATGGTTGCAAATGATGGCAGGGTAATTGTGTGGACTGTCACTATAATCGTCGTCATTATCATTTAAAATATTGAAAATTGTATGCCATTAAAGCTATGTAATTATTTCGCTGGTGTTAACATGGAAAACAGTTCCACATTATGGTAATAACCATAATGGACGTCCACACGCATATGGGAATGTAGAAACTACTCATAACTGTGACAGCTGGACATTTCAATTTTACTTTCGGTCAGCAGCAGCTACAATAATTGTGCCATAAACACTTCCAAACTCAACACATGGACACACAAAATTCCCAGTACAAAATTAACTTAACACTGGCTGGCAAATATATATGTTGTATTTTCTTTTGAGAACTGGCTTTTTTTAACAGGTGGATTCCATACGCTCAAGATAAAAAAAGAATCCACTATTATCAGTCTAACATTTGAATAGCTAGTCAATTTTTGACACAGACTAGACGTTTTCAACAGGTTATTCCTATGTATTACATATCAAAATTGGTAAATGTTAAAAAAACAGTCAATCGCGTCGAATAATGTAAATTCGATACTCGTTCTACTGTTCTCGAAAGATCCAGAATAATTTTTGTTGTGTTTAGCACGGGACGGGTATTTAGGTTGTGCAGACGACGTCACACTTGCCAAAAATAGCCGGGGCACCATATTAGTGATCAATTTACATTAATTTTGGTATCCTGAACAATCAAATCCATCTCATAAAAGCATATGTCATCATAAATGAGTCTTACAGAAATCATGGATTTTAGTACCAAAGAGTAACCACGTGGTTAGGATCGCCACATAGCGATCTCCAAAATGTGACCACGTCTGCACAAGGTCTATATTCAATACCAATATACATTTTGTCTTCAGCATACCTTCAGTTCTTGGTACTTAAGTATGAACTGATGAGGATTGCTCTGAAGGTCTGCTCTTCTACTGTCGTGCAATAATCGGGAGGATTCGCTGCAAGTTTCCAGTATGCGTGGTTCTCGTGTGCCTTTTAATGTGTTAGGTCAAGGCAGGTGACGCTAGTAAAACAGCCAACACGGTGGATTGGGACAGTGCCAGGCTGCCAGGGTCTGAGCTATCCCAAAACTTAAAACGGCCATGTTACACAGCAAATGGAATCTTCTTTTTGAAACGCAACTTCATTAACAATCGTAACGGCTGTAAACCGAAGTGATTTATCCTTGCACATACACATGTATTGTTATGGAAAGGGCAGTGTTGCAGAACCAATTTTGAGACAAATGAAGCAAATCTCAGAATTAATGGCAAATATGCCCGAAGTGTTTTGGTTCACTGTCAATTGCATGTGTGCCCGAATATTGACGAGAGCCTCTACATTTTTCTACGTTTATAAAAATCAGTTAGCATTGTGGGGAGTTAGCTGACCACAAGTTTTGCCTGCCCCGGGCACAACGACGTGCCTTGCAGTTGCGCCCTGGAAAAGCCATCATTTCATTAACAGACCCGCATCACCTCTCCGTTCATTCGCCTCTCGTCAGGCGACTGTGCAGGATCGGAGATGATCTTGTTACCGATCCCCGGGCTGACCCCGATGCTGGAGGCGGAGATAAGCCGGGATTACGGCCGCCCCCCGCCGTCGGCCGTCACGCTCGCTGTTGTTGGTGATGTTAGGATCAAACTGGCGGCAGCATGACTCCATGTTTTAATCCCCCCAATCCACGCGTGTCTCCTATTCAGCGCGTACTCCTGCCAAGAGCCTACTTGTAGCGTGAAGGGTCTTATCGCATTACTATTTGACCTCAGTATGTGTAGGGGACAGAGAGGGGAAATGCCATCTTCCAGAGAACAATGCCCAGAACATCTGCCTGCAAGAGATAAGAACGCAGGGTTAGCTAGAAATGTCTCCCTAGCACTGAACCATTTGGAGGACGCCACCCTGAACGGCTATCTAGAGATAGGGCACTACGTGTTGTAATACTTGTATGAGCTATTGTGTATTGCAACTCTGCGACCCATTTCGATGCGCTCTGGATACTGGTGGGATTCATTATTAAATAGCCGTCTCTAAAGCTAGTCATCTCACTCTCTCCTGGTAGCCGTACCGGCGGTGGTAGCCGAGAATAGAACCCATTGGCCGGAGTCGTATTCGGGCCCATGTTCTATATTGCAGCTGAATGTGCACTTGGCATGCCATGGACATGGTTTGTCAGAATATGGAGAGAAGAAGTAGCATGTAATGGGTTCTCCAGAATGGCCAGAATGCCTGCAACAGTGCGAGCATTATATTAATTTCTCCTTCAAACGACATATTGGTCTCTATTTCTATTTTGACATGAGAATTACATCCATTATATTTTGCCGGTAAATGTTTGCTTATAAAAGGATGTCTCTTTAAATATTTGTTCTCACGACAACTATACCAAAATACCCCAGTTTTGATTTCATATCTTAAATCTCTCTCAATAAAGAATGGTTCAGAGTAATCAGGAAATGTTCTGTTAAGTTTGAAGACGGCCGTCGCTCATCAAAACAATGAATGTTTTTAGACACACAAAATGATTAGCTTCTGGTGTAATTATCACGTACTATTAGATGAGAAAGGCACGCCATTTCCATCCTTCAAACAAAGAGCTATTAATTAAATCAATAGTTTAGCTTAACCAAGAGCACTGTTGAATGCTGTTGGACATTTTTAGTATGATTTGATTGCAATTGCTCTTGATATCCTGTTTGAAAAAATAATTTGTATAATATATAATGTGTCGGAAATCAGTAAGATCGAGGGGGATAGCACAAAAGAACACACAAGATCAACTGCAGCTTTATGGCACCAAGCGTTAACACATCTTATATGTTTAACCTCATCTAAAGCGTTGTCGGAATGATTTCATTATAATAGTGATCCAAATTAAGGACATTTTTATGCACTTTCCACCCGGTCAATATTTTTTGCATTGCTTCTTTTATAAGGTGTCTAATTGACAGAGAAGTCTGTGCAATCCAGGCGCATATCGCTGATAAGCCGTGCACCTGGCAGCCAAACCAGGGGATTGGGACGCAGGGCCTGAGGGCACACCGCTAATCGTGGATACTTACAAAACATAGCACTTAACGTAGTTTAAAAAGGCTCTTGGTTTAGTGACTGCCTGCTTATGGTTACATTTTTTATTGGTCATATATGATGATAGCCTTTATCATGACCAGTGTACTTCGGTATTTCGGTAGATAGCCACACCATGTATTAGTGAATCTGGATACGCCCAACATGTCGCCTGAGCGTATGGATATAAAGGCCATCTATTCATTAGGCTGTTAAATATTTGAACCAACACGTTTATTTACCTTAAAGATTTGGAAGTTGTTAATTTGCTATAAAGGATAGGAAACTAAAGCGCTATCGATGCCGCCACATCAATTGTACTGTATGAATGTCTAAGGCCAGGACAATCTGCGTCTCCACACATCCTCGACGACCATTAGGCCTACTATATTGTCGTGGATGGCTAGAAAACTATCCTTCTGGCGACCATATAAAACCATTGTAATTTCTCTGAAAACTATACGTTTTGTTCATTTTAATGGTTATCTAAACCTTTGTACTTGTCCTAATTAAGTAGGCAACCTATGTACGACAAGGTCTTCACCATGATAGTCCTTAGACAACAAAATCGAACTAATTTTTCTAGTTTGAGGGTAATGTTTCAAATCATGATATCAGTAGATATCGAATTCAAAATGCTGTTTTGTTATTGTTTAGCAGTGGTAAGGCCAAACAAAAAAAATTGTTGTGTTCAGGTAACCCTACCTACCCTAAATTTTTGGCCCTACCCTAACTTTTTTGTAGGAAATTTTTAATTATTTTTTTTCAAAATCCAAAGAATTGACCTAAAGTACCATGGAAAACCATATGACAGCACATGGATACTCAGGGCATGTATTTTAGATGCTAAAAATGCTTTTTGAGAATATTTGGAATATCTTTTTTATTTCCAACACTGGCCGGGTCTCTTTGGCAAGTAAAAAAAAAAGTTTTTTCGACCTACCTACCCTATTTTTTTCTACCTATGTTACCTGAACACAACAATTTTTTTTGTTTGGCCTAATTACAGTGTTCGAAATTAAGGGCGCACCCTGCGCCCGGTCTGCATAATTTGACAGGAGGTGCACGCTATGTTGGAGCTATGCACCTGGCTGGTGCACTGATTTTGTCCAGTCTAGCGCCCTCTATATAGTATTGTACACATTGAAAAAATACAGGATGCATGATTTTTAACCCTTTGCACCCGGCGTGTGCATTAAAATAATTGTTAATTTCGAACATAGGTAAAGAGATAGTTGAGCAAGCAAGTAGGATATTTAGAAAAATCGTCTTCGCGTTTGAAGTGTAAACAAATTGATAAAGGGCACAGATTTATCAAACTTGTGTTCCATTTCAACTGTTAATTCATGCTTATGGCCGCATGTTTTGCATAACCATTTTCTTAATTGTCTAACAGATGTTTTTTTCTTATTATTCCAGATGGTACTTCGGAAAAATAAAACGAATTGAAGCGGAAAAGAAACTATTGCTTCCAGAAAATGAACACGGAGCATATTTAATAAGGGACAGTGAAAGTAGGAGAAACGACTTTTCTTTATCAGGTAAGTCAATGTTTAGATGAATTGAAATAATATGTACGGAAACTTTGACTAAATAAGTTTAACACTCACTGTCTCCAAGTAGGAAACGACTGTTTCCGATAACACATCCTGTATCCGGTGAACTATCCTGAAGGAAGATCTGATTTTCCGTCAACATCTTGACCAGATCGTATATGGAGGTCTGGGTATCCCCTCAGGCAGAGGGCAAATCGGGAGAGCGGGACACATTAACAATGGGGCAAGTGACAGTCGGGTGTCAGGACACTGGTGTCGGCCTGGGCCAGAGCCTGGTCAGTCGTCCTCCCCAAAGTGCAACCCTTCACCGGCCACCAGCCAGGTCAGCCGCCGCTGTGAGCGCCCCCTGTTGGCAATCATTGATCTCCTCCACGGCGGCGCCTATTGATCCAGAACGCCGCTGAGATCGGTCCCGGGCCGGGCCGCCTCGCCCGGGGGATAGGCGCGGGGGCGGAATTTACGGGAAACGTCAGGGACTGTTCCACCAGACAAAAGGGCCGGGGGAGCACGGGTCTATGCCCACAGCGTCTCACTCTGCATTCACGCAATAAATACAGATAAGCTGGGAGGGGTGAGAGAGATCAGCTGACGTCAGTTCTGAGGGAGGGGGTGGGGCCCTGCAACTTGTCCTTGTCATATTATAAAGCACGCCCCTGCACGGCCAGACGACGTCACATGCCGGTCGTTGATACAGGCCCCCGGTCCGTCTGGGATCACTGCTGCCTTTTACCCCGACACCCTACGATCCGCCGGCGGCAAACGGCAGCCCGACTTGTATTCATCGAAACATAAATCGACGAGAGCTTAGGGTATGGGAGCTGAATCCCACTCCGTCTGGTAAGCAGGAGAGGCGCTGCTTGCTGACAATGTGACATTGGTGCATGAAGTTTGTCCCATCCCCATATTAGTGAGTCGTTAGGCAACTTCAGAATTTCCCTAACAAAAAGTCATGGAACAATTTCAGGAGTCATAGGTTTTGTCTTCAGAACTTTATTCAGATATATTTTGGATGTTTTCCTCTAAAATTGACAAAAACGTACATATGCCTGGAAAGCCCAAATACCATTAATTCATTTTTTTTAACGGATCTAGCCTTTGGGAAATCTAAAAATGTGCGTGGAAAATTGTAATTGGTCCATCGAAAAGTCATGGGAATGTCCGTGGGAAACCTGTACTAATTCGATTATCTTGAGGCGGGCATTTAAGAGTGATATCAAGAGTTATAAATGTATATTATTATGCAAGTAAATTGTCATAATGAGTGTTTGTTTAGCAAATGACATAAACGCCTCCTATACATAGACTTGGATAGGTCCTGTAGGTCAAATGGGTAGCCCTACAAGGTTAAGACACTTCAAGCTATTGACCACCTCGATTCAGGCAGGTTGTCTGCAAAGACGACCAGTCGGGTAGTAACCCCCAATCATCCCTGCCGTCCTCGAGCACTCTCACTCTCAGACCAGTGTGGCGGCTCGCAGACTGGCCGCTCCAGCTGTCAGTCCTCGTGAACCGCTCGCTTACAGGTGTTGGGGGCAAGTGAGCAGCTCCAGCCTGCAGCCGACCCGACAGACGCCTTCTGTCAGCTCACCGACCAGTTCCCCTAATCCCCCACCGCTGGTTCTCGCACATCCACGGTGGCCGTGTATATATTGCTACTGCCACCCGTCGGTAACCATCACCTCCCCAGCTGGCCCCACTCGGCGAGAGGCGCCCGCTCCGACCTGACACCTAGCGGCGCCGCACCCGGAACCGGAAGGCGGCCAATCAGGCGCACACCTACCGAGTGAACCTGCCTTGTGCACTTTTCCGGGAAACATGCCCCTTCTCATGTTTTGTTATTGGGATAAGTCATTTATTAAATATGTCAACGAATGTCCGGCTTTTAATATGTCTTTTTCCCTTCAAAAGTGTAAATTCACAGGACTGGAAGATTTTTCTACACTAGGTCTTTCCATGGAGGGTAAAATCTCATTTTACTCTCAGTGGTCTGCCTTAGAACCAGACGTATTTCAAAAGCAAAAAAGGAAAATATTTAAGCGTTAGTGATTTATCAAGGGAAGAAAATTTAATTTGGGGATTCCCTTATTTCTGGGCTTTTCGTTACTCCCCTTGCTATGCGATGATAGGAATTCCCCCAAGAAATAATTTGGGAATTCCATGCTAATAAATAGCTGCAGATGGGTGAGTGCTACAATAATTGGCCAATAATTGATAACCTGTATGTGCCAAAATATATGTTTTTGGTCGTAAGCATATATTCGTGTCTCTACATATTTCAGGATTTTTATGGAAATATGCGAATGCCCAACCAGTCACATGTGATGTCATAAATTGTCATTTGTGGATTTCCCTTAGTCAGATATCTTTAAAGTTCCGTAACTTTGTCTAAAGTTGAAATATCCTTGAAATATTCTTATCGTTATCAATTCTTGATGCAGACGCTATGCTCAAGAAATCTCAATATGAAATATGCATCCTATCATTATGTGCAAGATTTCTTTTATGGTTAAGTCACTTCTCGGGGAAAATATTCATACTCTTTTTACCAGAAATATAATCGAAAAAAGCAACATTCAGGAATGGCAACTAAGTTGAACTTTGGAAAGAGAAAAAACGTAGTCAAATTTGACCTGTCTGCTGTAGGATGTTGTCTGTCGCCGTCCTGTTGGAGTTTACAGGCATCCACCATCATGTGGACATGGGTGGACAGGGGCGCTGGGTGAAGGGCCGGGGGGCAGGGGCCGGGCCGGTCACCACCTGAGCCAGGCCCCGTCAACTGTCACCACGTCCACCCCCCGCAGGCCCGGCCCCTGTGTGGCCAGCAGGCCTGATCACATGGCACGGGAGGCGCTAAGTAGTTTCTCTGGCACCACGACCTCTGGCCTTGTAACCATCCCTCCTCCCACAGCGCGTGCCATTTCGGCCGACCTTGATGGCACAGTCATGGAAGCCGTGTGCTAACGAGGTTATAGGCAGCAAACTAAGTTCTTTGGTGATTATTTCTAGCAAAGAGAGTAGCCACGACATCGTATCTGAACTATCTACTTGTGCCATTCGATTAATCGCGAAGAAAGATTATTATTGTAACATAAGATTTCTAGGTTATTAAAGGCAGTGGTTTTCAAAGTACAAATGGACACACCCTGCTTGAGATTAAAATAGCAGAGAACAGCACAGGGGAAACCTTCATACTGTAAATTGTAATTAAATTAACTGAAGTAATGATATGCAGCTTCCCAACGAGAATTATGTTAATAATTGGAACATAAAACATCTTGTTTCAATATACAAATAGTACAGCCTGCCAACGTCGTGACATAGACATCGTTATCCCTAGACAACTATAGAATATTAAAGGGCAACAAATTAAAACCTTTCCACTCGGCAACCTCATAAAGTTCATTAACCTGATATATAGGATAACCTGTATAGTCATGCCATGAAGTTTTGGGAATGGACTACTAACTATTGGGCAGTGGTTGTTTCTCGGAGAGTCGGATCTAAGTCAAATTGTCCATTTCTGATACAGCTGGTAAATCTATAATCGACACGTGAAATGCCTATGGTAGATGAAAGCCCCTTGTTTTGGGGCATTGAATCTCCATCTTGGAGAAAAACGCCTCTCTCATGGTCTGCTGTTGCATGGCCTCCAGGTGCTGCCCACATTTATCTCTGTGTACTGGATTTAGATGCCATTGCCAACCACAAGGTTGGCTGGCTAATTGACCTGAAACTACGAATTCCCAGCCGCCGTAACTGGGTTAATTAACCTAATCCTCATGGAATCAAAGAATTCTTTGACATTTCGATGGGAGGTAGTTAATACTAATAGTATTTCTTATGAATGACTGGTCATAACATGTTAAAACAATAAGCCAGCTCAGAATGGATGCCATAAGATAGCTGAGAAAATCCATGTTTAATCTCCCCCATGTCCTACATTTTTCCAATGTAAATTCAGTCCCAAAGTAGATGCGTTATTGAAATAACATATCAGACAACCAGTCACAAGTAACTAACCGATGCAAGAGAGGATGAAGGGGCCCTTGATGGGGGGGTCCTGATGTCGCATGTTGAATTTAAGATACGTCCATGTCGCCCTGTCGAATTTAAGAATTGCTCGTGTCGCCATGTCGAATTTAAGAAATGTCCATGTCACCCTGTCGATTTTAAGAAATAGCCCTGTCCCATGTCCCTAAGCCCAAAAAGGGCCGTGTCGCCGTGTCGAATTTAAGGGTCTAGGGCCATGATGAAGGGAGGTGGGTCTCGTTGATTAAAGTTTTTATTCAAATTGATAAAATTGCGAGAAACTATCTCTCTGACACAGACAGACGTTCTGACACGACATCATTATTGGCATGTTTCTAAGTTTTTACCATTATGCTTTGTATATTTATCGAGAGCTGTGTCTGCCCCCACCCTCCATTCTTTCCTAATCTTTCTCTTCTATTAAAGCATAGGGGATGCACACATATTATCAACCTAGACAATAGTTGTATTATGTGTCCATAAGTAGGTCACTGTGTATGATATTTGGAAAATTGTGTCAGTGGGTCACAAAATAGACAGAACCATGATGCACACCTACATACAAGTCTCTGAAAAGAAATCGAGATACTTTCATGTTTAGTTACTTTAGTCTAATAATAAACCGTATAGTAAAACCGCTTTAGATACTTTAGATTAAAATACAAAGTTATGTAACAATGGCCGCTTTACATGGGTAGCTGCTCATGAGTGGTGAAGGGAATATATTCATATAGGCCTATCGGTAGTTCTCCCAAATTGTAGCCTCATATTAAAGATTTATGGTAATGCCATTTATAAAGAGAGAGCTGTTTAAACTGTCACCAAGTGAATCTGGCACTTGATTTCCAAAATATGATAAAAGCAATGCACTTGTAATATGAATACACTCTTTTTAATTTAGTCAAATATGAAAATATTAGATAACCAACAAATTCTGTGATAGATGCATCCACTGTGAACTGTTTAGGCCATAATGTCCGCATAGTGTTTAGGCCATATGTCTGCATAGTGACTACTGCGCAAGTATGTGGTTGCACAGTGGTTACGGTGTGGAAGGTTTTTCTGGTTCCCAGTATTCGCTCTTATTCGCAACTGATAACTTATTAAGTATTATTTGATATACCAGCTTCGTCAGCATATTGGCTCTGGTTCACTTCTTGTATTCAGTATAGACTGGAACAGGTGATGCTTGGGTAAAGATCAATTCAGTTAAAAAAGACAGTATAACAATTAAAGGCATATCGCACATGGATCGTTAGGAGGGAAAGGGACGTAGAATATATTGATATAGTTGAAGCCTCCAAACCAATTTCGTCTTCATTAAAAAACATAATAGTTCAACTATACTATCGTGAAGGCAGTCTAGTGATGGCAGATAAAGTGTAGACGGCATTGATATGAAGCGAGATAGGGCTGCCGGGTAGTGACAGTACCTCATTCAGCTCTAATCGGCCGAGAGAGGGGATTTAGACAAGCGGACCATTTCCAGGCCACTCACCCGGCCGGAATTCACAATGTCTCCAACATAGGCCGGCGCCACAGTGGCTTGTGGTGGTAGGAGTGGAATGGGGTCGGACAGTAGGGGAAAAACCTTACAAATCCGTGCCGACACGTTTTGAAATGACAGACAATAATACCCAGAAATCGATACTTATCTCCCAAAGTGGGAAGTGGCTGAGAGAGAAAGTGCTATTTTTACCCTGCTGCATGTTGTTAGTCTTGTTGTTGGGCTGGGGGGGGGGGGGGGCTGGGGGGGGGGGGGGGGTAGCGTGCAGGCCGTGTTAGAACACGTTGTAGTATTGTGTGTAGGAACCCCTGCCTTCTTCAACAATGAACCGACCTGTTGACCGGCCATCGATCTTGGGTCTAATGTGCAGTACATCTATTTTTATTGCCGTGTTTTTGCATTCTCTGGCTGCCTGCATGTAGAGCCTTCTCAAGATTATGCCTGATTGTCTATGTTGCAATTGTAGACTGGCTTACGTCTATTGCTGGGTCTTCAATTTACAGAACAAGATAAAAAGTCCATTACTCATTATTTCTTCATTCATCGGATGTTGTATTTTGAAGCGGTCCTTGATATACTAGCAGTTGGAGTAGTGCTGCATTAGAATGGGGTTCCAATGTCTATTTCAAGAAAATTATAAATGCCCTGCCTTTTTTACGAGAAAATAGCCATGTTCTATGTCAAGGTAAAGAAATATATATATGTTCCATTGCGTCATTTCTTCATATGCAATATCGCATGTCACGACCTATGTCCTATGTCGAAGATATGCTCATGTCGTTCACGTACAAGGGTGCAGAACCATAGTAACCGTCTGTAGTACAACCCATATTGTAGAGGAGATGTTATATCCCAAGCCCCACTTTCAGTAGAATGCGAGGCAGTAAAATGATGCACAAACAGAGAAAGATAGATGTGGTCGTGACTTGTTCCATTTAATCAGACTAATAGCTCTTGCGTGTGGGGGGTTCCGCCGCACCGGCCCCGCTGAGACTGGTCGTGCAGTGCCCGTGCGTTACGGCCGTGTCCACGTCTACAGCGGGTGTGCCCTGACGGCAGCCCCTCCATTGCTGAGTGCTAATGGACTGAGGGGGTCCTGTCATCAGGACGTCGGTCCCAGTCTCCTGCCAGGGCCAATTGCCGCCGTCTGCAGATAGCTCACCTCCTGGTGGCCAATCACCACTGTTCATACTGCCGCAGGATTCTGAGGCCAGCCTCCCAGAGTGTGGAGACTACAGTGTATACCATACAGCACTAGTCGAGTGTTCATGATCCTCCATACTGATATTGCCAGACTATCAATTTCCTTGATCATTAGTCACAAAGAAGGCTGAACGGGCTGATTTTTTCCCCTCGATTTTACCCCTACTTCTCTGGCATTAAAAAAAATTACTTCTCTGGCATTAAGATAACATTGTGTAAAGCTAGCCATCCATAGATCCGTATGTGCGTATGCGTAATGCGTAGTCCGTATGCGTAAAAAAATGGGCACATAGACAAATATAGGATAACCATCCATATGTCCGTGATGCGTGATGCGTTTTTGCATGCGTCATGCGTATGCGTTTTGGAAAGCCTCCTGGACCTTTTTTTGACGCATACGCACACCATACGGACAGGGTATCTCCAGAAATGTGACATCAGAGAGGGGGTTTCCCGGCCTATTTTATTATAGGCCTATTATATCATAGACCCTATGACATGGGAAACAGCTTGATAGAACATCAAAAATTTGATAAAGATTGAAACATAGTTCTTGCACCATTGTAAAGAACAGTTCATCAGTCTTTCACATCTGCAACTATATATAATAATTACATACATTTTATGTACACACACACCTATATATATGTATATATATACATGTATATATATATATATACAATGTATATATATATATAATTATAATTATATATACATACATGTATATCAATATATTTGATGCTTCATTATGTGTTTGGGGATCACATATACGCCCAGCATCACATATTTTCGACGCATCTATGGATGGGACATTTACGCATACGCATTACATACATGAAACGCATACGCACACGCAATACGCACACGCATCTACGGACCTATGGATGGCTAGCTTAATGTAACAACAATCGAGGACATTTCTTATCCGAACATTAATTGGGCCGTTCAGTACAAACGTGTCTAAATTACTGTCACGATGTGTGATTTCAGTTTAAATCGTCAGCAGTCACCTTTTGGAGAAGAAGACTCGACGTATTGTGTTTCTGTCTGCTATTGAAACTTTTTGCTTGTTATTGCCAAAAGAAATATGGAAGGCAATATAAATAATTAAAACCTGTAGTGGATTTCCTAGAGAGTGTCGGGCGCCAGCATCCTTTAAGTAGTCGCGCAGCCGTTTCTATAGTTCATAAAAAACATGATGTTAAGTGGTTTAAAAGGAAGACACTATACAAAAAAGTGACCGATTGACTGAAAGTAGTGCTTGATTGATGAACTCTCTCGCGTCATTTACTCCGTTCAAAGAGATACAAATGACCTGTCCCCTCCCAGCCAGCATGTGTTGCGAATGGCAATGTCACTACTGACGAAAATAAATGGTGCACTATACCTCAGAACCAGTGACAGAGTAACACATTTTAACCCGACCGGTATGTAGGGCAAGATGATATTTATGAATATATGGTAGCAAACCGACCCACACCGTATACCAAATAAATTATAATTAGATAACTATAGCTTATATACAGATATAATAGAGTCCGTGTTGAGGCCCAGGCCATCAAGGCGTCTGTCAGTAAATAACAGTTAGCTAAGCGAGTAAATCCTACTATCTGACCATATTCATATTCATATATCATTATCTCGACACGCCACAGCTGCGACTAGCTACGACTGTGTGGTCACGTTAATGTGAGGGATCATCGGATGAGTCTCGAGACTAGCTAGCTTCGTCTGGTCGGTGTGACGACACGGTTAAGGCTCTAGAGTCTACTTTGACTAAGCTCATCAGTAGTCCGACCCAAATCAATGTGCGACCCACCCAACACTTTGTTTGTACAATACAGTGACACCCGCACCGACAAGCGAGTGGGTCCCGGGCCAGGCGGGGTCGTGGCCGGCCGGCCGGGGCGGTCGTGACGGCCGGTTGACAGCTGGCCTTGGGCGGAGTTCGTTCACAACACCCACTCATCACCAGTCTCCTCGTCTCTCGTTTGTTCCCAGACTTTTTATCGGGTTTACCGAGGGAGCAGTGGTACGAGCACCGACCTAGTTTCCCTCCAATAACATTTCTTGTCCAGACGCTCTTTTTTTATGAGAATATAACTCTTCGTCTTGATAAGCTCATATATAATCCTTAACTCGAGGGCTCTTGGCAAAGTGTAAGTAAATGTTTTGGAAAGATATTTTTTATTATAGATAACGCCTCTTGTTCCTCAGAATCCTTAGTTGGAAGAGCTAGTTCTTTTAGTGGAGAGAATGCGATTGGCCGATTCGGTGTAAATTACTGATATATTTATGCTAATTGTTCGAAAGCAAATATTTATTTAAAATGTATTACATGAAATTACATAATTTCTAGTATTCGAATAATACTTTGCTGGAGATTTAAAAAAACACAACATTGAAATATTTGTTAGTCTGTGGTTCATAATGTTCGCCGATAACTATATATTGTTCTAAAAATGTTTCTGGACTACTGTTTTTAACAGCATCTATTCAAATACAGTTTATGTCTTTTTAACGGAGCTTTCTTCCTAGCATTCCTCTGCTAATTCGGTATTTCTCCCTGAAACAAAATACCCTAGGCTGGCATCCGACCGGGTTTTACAACAACCGGCCGGTATTACTATTAGGTCCCAGCCGGAAGTACTTTTAACATGTGGCGTTTTGGCTCAATCCTTGGGCCAACTTTTTTTTTTGTCCATAAACGATCTAATGTTCGATCAACAGATCAGAAATAAGTTATTTTAGGGAACAAATGTCTTTTTATTGCACATTTATTCCATAATGAATCTGTTGCAGTGCCCTACGTTTGGGACTATTTTCTATGGCGTTGTCACATTGGTTGCAGGGTCCTCTTTTCTGGCGAAATGGATTTCTGAACTTTAAGGTCTAATTATGATGAATCTAGATGAAATAAAATTCTAATTTTTGGTTCATTTCTTAGTTATAACATATTGTATGACCTCGTAAATCGAATAGCCTGTAGGATTCTTCTGAATATGTGAACTCCAAATGTAAACAAACCCTAAAAAGTTACGAAAAATTAATGGCGGACCGGCGTTACGTTGGTTACGCGACCTTGACCCCCACACCCAATACTTGGCCTGTGTTCTCCGACCTGGCCAAGCGGCGCTAGGCTACAAAATACCCCTTCCATTATATGAAATAATGAGCTCCGTTATATTCTGCTGGTAAATAGTAGCCGTAAAGAAGTTTTACCCATTATGTAAAATCAGCAACAAACAACCAGCTTAGAACCACGAGCAAGGACAAACAACCAGCTAAGAAAAATCAAAATATAATTGAGTGGTAAAGGGGTTTCATCAGGTTGCAACCGTAGGTGAATAGTAACTGTTGATTCGATTCCCAGTACCTATTATATGACAGCAGTTTCCTTACACAGAAATGAAAACTGTCAGATTGGTGTTTACAGGATTAAACTGTAGCATTATATGTATTTTTACAGTTGGATTACTCTTTCATTTGGATAAATAATCTATAATATATAGAAATAGAGTTAAGTGACAGTGTCAACAGTACTCGTGAAGTGATATCATGAGGTGTGTTGTTTTCCGAAGTGGTAATAATTTTAATCTCGGTTTTCTAAGGTGGAATAGCAAATTTCATATACATGTATTGGTGATCATTGATATGGGAGTGATTGATCGTTAATATGATAGCAAACACTAAAAAGTTGTAACCCCTTTGCACAACAGATGCATCAGAATGGCAAAAGAAATATCCAGAGCCGTCTTTCCCCTGCCAACATACATCCTGTTGGCCAGCACATGCTTGAATTGAATCCACTCCCCTCTCCCTCTCTCCTCCTTACCCCTTCCCTCCAACCTTTGTCTGCTAACGTTGCGCCCACTTACCCGCATCCAGTGAGCCCAGCCATGGGACCTTGTTTTGTTTACAGACGGTAGACCATGCCTCATTCACTGTAATAATTCTCCACAAGTTGGTTTACCAGCAGAATGGACCAGAATGGAGTCTTTGAACGACTTGTCAGCTCAAGAGGGTCATTGACGGCCTTGCTGGGATATTTTGATCTGAATGAAAAGAGTAGAAAAGTTCAAATGATTGCTAAAGATTTAACTGATTATTTGACATGAATCTTTTAAATTGTATATGGCATATATATGAAACTCAGGTGATGACAATATTATAAAACTTGGCCGAGGACCATTTAAATCATAGTAAACATTTCAAGGCGGTAAACGTGCACTTCATAATACAAGAATCAAAATAGCTTTGTATACGCAAGGCTTCGTGCATGCATGCTAAAGAAGAAACAAATATTTAAACAGCTTAAACAATACGTTTGCTCATATTTTTCTAGCTGTCATTGGACCCAGATGGTCTGGGTTGTTGGATCAAAGCAGGCCAAGGAATAAGAAGTCAGGCCTGTTGATGGCCTGAGAACCGATGTTATGTTATCAGAGACTACAGTCAAAAGCTGACTTCACTCACAATACTACATCATAAGCAGAGACAGATGTGATTTCCTCCCAGACATAGGATGGGAAAATGGGCATGACTCTCGCGAGCTGCTTAGTATTACTACAGCTGGGACCGCGTCAGCCTTCTTAGCGGATTTATCCCATAGGACTTGATATCTTCGCAGTGTAATCAGATAAACCATATTTTGAGCAGAGGCTCGTGTAGCTGAATTCTTCTTAGCAATCAGCGCCAAACAAATGAGCGGCTTGGCTCTAATGTGGATATTGTAAAATTGAAATTACCAAACTTCGAGATTCAAACTAAGACGGACACGGGCCTGACCTAAATGGCCTTTTTCTATTGACATCTAAAGTATATTTTCGTCCTCATTGCCGTCCACTGGAGGTCACACCAGGGCCTATATTTAGCAGCAGGAGTGGCTAGATTGAGGTGCTAGGGTCGGGCCGAGCTGCTCGGGGCTATAGATAGGGAGTCAATCAGGTGAACCAGGTGTAGCACTGGAGACTCTGCTGCTCCTGCCTCAGGCAAGGAGCACCAGGGTATGTGTGAGTGTGGGGGAGGGGTGGGGGGTGGGATCGATGTGGTGAGTTGTCAATACCCCACACCTGGAGATTACCCAGCCCCCGTTTAGGGCGCGGCCGACGCCTTACTTGGCTGCTGGCCCCACCTGCTGGCACCCAGCACACCGCCGTATTAGTGACAGGTCTTTATCATGGCGGTTTGTTCCCAGCCGAGCCCCTGGCGTCGGACCTATATGTAGCTTGACTTCCTGAAGCCTTGTCCAGTAAGCCACTTGTCTGTATCCGCCGTTTTTTGTGCACGTTCAGTGAAGAGATCTAAATCTAGTCGTGGTGGGTTCGTGGCAAGACCAGATGATCTCTGTATGGTAGAGAAGTATCCGAAAGTAAGGGTGCACCCTGCACTCGGGGTGCGTGTTTTTGCAACAGCATGCATGAGCTTAAAAAGTGTGCACCCGGCAGGTGCACATCTTTTTGACAGAATTAAAAGCCTTATATCACTGAGGGTGCACACAAAGGCTTCCGGATGCATACTTTTCAATGCTATGCACCTGGAGTGTGCATAGATTTAAACCTTAATTTCGGAGTACATGTATATTACTGTAGAGGGTGAGGGAACACTGAGCTCAATGGGTGCCCTTGGTGGTCCCCACTAACACACTGCTGCAGGCTGGGCCCGAGGTCAAGTAGGCCCAGCGTGCGTCGTCCTCCAGTAAGTAATGATACCCGGCACA
Organism: Lepidonotus clava; assembly: GCA_936440205.1. Lineage (NCBI taxonomy): Eukaryota > Metazoa > Annelida > Polychaeta > Phyllodocida > Polynoidae > Lepidonotus > Lepidonotus clava. The sequence goes on from OW387134.1 coordinate 23,051,285, forward strand.
GAGGGTCAGAGGCAAGTTCAGGGATAACAGGCTGTCTAGCGTTCGGCAGGCGCCAGGCCTGAAGGCAAGATGCGGCATATCGTCTAACCAGATTCCGGGCGAAAGGCTAAAGCCCATTAACTAATCGATGGAGACCGGAGGCAGCCGCTCTGCGGCGGTGGCTAGAGAATTAGACGGCAATTAAAAGTGGGCAACAAATCAAAGTTTAACTGTTCAGAAATTAGATAAGTGATCTAAATGAAGAAGTCTGTCTAGCTCCTCAAAACAAAAGTTGCATTAGATCTTAAGATGATCTGAGACACTGGGTTTCACCGGTATACGTTACATCAACCGCAAAATACATGTTGTCTGGTACTGTGGTAGAAGAAAGCTAAAAATGGGGGAATAAGTACCAGAATATTCAGTTGTCTCCTATTTGGTCCCTCTCATGCGAACATCTGCAAAGGGGCCGAGGAGAGTGAGAAGAGCCTGATCTGTGTCGACAAGACGAGACCAGCATGTTATTGTCATATCTGATTGTCTGCAGTGCCGTGACGACCTTCTCTCGGGGTCCATCCCATAGGGGTGGAGGGCGGACCTTCCGCCTCACTTCACTCCCCGCCCAGTGTGAACGAGGTGACATTTCGCGACATGTCCATAGGAGATGACACCCCTGTCCTACTGTATACACACTACAGTCAACCAGTTATGATAGCTGGACACATAAGATTACCGAGATGAGAATATCTTAGAGGTTGATCGAACTAAATCCAAAGGCACTTTCAATTACTTTTAAAATTCCTGCTATATTTGCCTTGTACTGAGCAGATGTTGATAAGCATTCACAAAAGATAAAAGTGGATTTTAATCTATTATACTTTGAGCAAAGCGAAATAGAAACACAGTAAGGAAACACATAAGTGGTTCAATGTCGATCTTTTTTTATACCGGTACTCTTTAGACAAATGATACTCTACTGCAATTTAATTCACACCATACAATAAACGGATTATGTGTGTGCTATGATCTGCTCGACACTGGCGATAAACATAGGAATAGAAGTGTCTGCAGATGCTATCTCTGTAGTGCTATATTTACGTATGAGCAGAGAGGAAAATAGAATCCCCTACTCTGCGGGGCAAATCCACATCCATCTTGCCCATACCGTAAATATGATACGAAGATTATTGCCCTTGGCTCACAACACAGAACGACACCCTTTAGTATTGGAATAGGGCCTCTTTGCTTGGGAAAGGGAGTGGGGCGGCTCGGTTCATCCTGTTCCTCCATCGTCGGACTGTGGAGTGGTTCTCAAAAAGATCGGGGGAGTACCTGTGGCCATTTGATAGGATAATACAGTCGAGCAGCTCGGGCTGGTATTGATGTGCCTGGAGCTGCTCTTGTGTGAGACCGGCTGTCGCCCGCGCCCGGTCCGCTTTCTCCAGGCCCTGTCATCTGATATACCCAGCCAGTTTTAGACTACTAGATAGGTCTTTATGATTCCCAGCTCTAACGTGTAGCCTTAGCTGACAACCGGCGTTAACCACGCGTGGCTGAGAGGGCTGGGTTTTCTTCTCTCCAGCGCCGTCGTGAATAGCTGAATTACTCCCAGGATTTATGTGCGGTAGACGCTGACTCAGCAGTTATTAGGGTTGCCTCACTAATCACGGATGCATGGTCCCACGCCAGTGTGGAATGGGTTAAACACCAAAATCAAAAGAATAATTAAGGAAGATCTTCTGGGCGACCTGCGATGAAATGATATGGGAAGGGATCTACTACAGAATAAACATAAACCTATGCACTGTACATCATAATTATTAGACCATTATGACACTACTTCAACGTATTAGAATTATCCGTACCTGAAAGCTTATTAATATTACAGGATGGAAAGGTTAAGATTTTCTTAAGAGAATTTTATTCAAACACGAGTACATTGGCACCAGGGTAATTGATAGGCAGAGTTTTAATAAAACATATATTTGAGATCAGACTATGCTTAACCTAAATGGTGGAAACCTTTGCCCAAAATTTCTCAAATCATATATACAAAAAAAGATGGAAATTTCATATAAACATGAGATAAAAGTAGCAGCCACAGGTGGTCGCTTTGTATTAATTTATATACCGCACATTCGACTGAAATCTCTTCATTTGTAATACACTTGGTTTGGTATGGCAATCAAAACAAAAACAAAAACAAAGCTGCCATTAAAGTGATTATCAACATCAGTGTTCCTCATCATGCCTCCAAGAAATCCGAGAGAATATCATATTGCCTATTGTCTGTGGGATTGGTACACGTGGGAAGGAGCTCCCAAAGTGACTCTGTTTTTAACTTGTTGTTACAGTCCGAGACGGTGACACGGTGAAACACTACAGGATCCGGCAGCTGGATGAAGGCGGATTCTTCATAGCGCGGCGTGTCACTTTCCAAACGTTATCAGAACTGTGCGAGCACTACAGCAAAGATGCCGACGGCCTCTGTGTCAACCTTAGGAAACCCTGCTCCCAGGTAAGCAGAAAAAAGAACTGTGTAAACGCAACCTGCCTATTCGTCCCTAGTCAGGCGGGAGAAGTTTACTTTAAAAATGTATGGTAAAGTGTTTGTGTTATCTGACGTACAAATCTAGTAGAATTTGTTTGGGAGTGGGCTGATCTGAAGTGTTTTTTGTCTGGGGAAAATATTCTTTCGAAATCAAAAATCCATTAAAATGTAAATTCTTTTACATTAAGATATATATCATAGTTAATATTAATTTGACAATTTTTCCTAATTTGAAAGATTCGCTATGAATCATTGTCCAAAATTAGATTTCTGCGATGCACCCGCCATATTTCTTGCATTCGCTCTTGAATAAGATGTTTAATGTCCAGAAAAGGTATAAACATCAGGGTGCACAGTTAAAAAATCTATGCAACCGACATCAAAATCATGCACCTCGGGTGCAGGGTGCACCCTCAACAGGCTAGGAAAATCTGCGTGTTCGCGTGTCCTCGACGACCAGAAAATAGCTGTGGACAACCAGAAAATCATTTCTGGTCGTCCTCATGACGACCAGACATTTAGGAGAAATCACTTTTATTTTCCCCTTAAAAATCGACCCTATGACGATTTTAAAATGATTTAATCTTTCCCAATATTGTGGACGATCTATGACCATATGTGGACAACCACATTTTGATTATTGGTCGTCCTCAGACGACTAGAAAATTGGACGAATTTTCCTAGCCTGCTCAATTTCGGACACTGTGAATACTTGGTCCTCCACTCAACTAGAAATGATAACACCAGTGTAAGATTGATATCCGCGCAGAACCGCACATACATCTAGTTATGTGATATCCCATAAGCAGACCTGCATTCCTAAAGTGGTTACTGACAAAACAATATCCGACATTAATGAATAGGCCAGTCTGCGCAGCGGCTCTGTAATCAAGCCTTTATGGCTTACCGCAGTGTATGTAAATCCGCATTGTGACTGTTTCCACGTCACTTCTCACTTCTCAGCGAGGACCTGTTCCCGTCCCCATATAGTGACAGCTCTATCTGACTAATAAGAGAGGTTTCACATATCCCGGAAGAGCCTTTCTGCCCACCCACTCCCACCCCAATCCTTTTCTTCCCGCACCCCCTCCCGTCACTTCCCAAGCAGTCGCACACCCTGGCGGTTGGCCAATGGTAGTAACACCTGCCCGCCTCTTTTAGTTTCACCATGCTTGACGGTAGACAGATATGTTACCATTAGTGTCCGTACTGGAGTATACTATATTGTCTGTGCTTAAAATCGGGTATCCCCAGCAGAAACCAGCTTCCTTCAAAGAGCAGTTGGCCCAACACAGCAGCCAAAGCAGCCAATCAGCAACCAAAGCTCTCTAGTGGACTCCGGATCCCCTTAATTTAGCCCATCCCAGTGTAGATAAAAATTAAGTTCTACCTTGATATAACAATACAATTGCTTCTTGGTTTATTCCCCCAATAGAGAGGAGTGTAAAACGAACATGCAATACACAGCATGTCAGAAGTCAAGGGTGTATAAAAAAAAAAAGCGCGCCCTTTAATATAATAAATCTCCCAGCTATAATACCTTAATCAATATAGACTCCATTGGGTCAAATTCATGGTGATAGGAAGGACTTTTATTCCAAAGCGTGAGCCATTAATCAGTAAACTAACCATTGAATCAGGGCAACGTGCAAATCAAATGTAGATGTAACTCTAGTGGAGGGAAGGGAGTATCTGAACCAAAGAAGTGAATCGTGAGACATCTTATACGATCACAAACTGAAGGAGCCGAGGTTGGCCGTCTGTGACTCCCCCGGCCCCAGGAAACACGTTGACAGTATTTCAGGATGACATGACGGGGACGGCGGGGACAACCAGTCACCATACTGTCACTACCGGGCCTACCTCTCCTCCAGACTGTCACACCCGATGACTCAAGGTCGGGCACTGCAGTAGACCTACTCCAGGTCGTAATAGAAGCATGTAAATCGGGATGAAAATAACCCGTGACAGTACTACTCTGGGTCTATTGTCACTTTAGGCTCGGCAACAGTATTTATCTTTGAGAGACAAAATAGAATAAGGACTTCCAAAAATGATTTTAAAAGGAGAACAGAATATTGAGACAGTCTGTGATATTAGTATGTTTCTTTAAATTTCTCATTGTTCATTTCATCGATAACACGCTAGCATTTATTTCTCGTCTGCACATACTCAGACGGCTTTGTTCCACCAGGGGCTTTGATTTCACAGTGAATCAATATTGCATTTTTTTGACCCGCCAACGAATTTCCCAAACGGAAGGCCGACACTCGCTTATTAGACTTCACAGGAGTAGAGCTCCGCGCCCAGACTGCGCCCCTCTTCTGTAGCAGCCTCGGGGTGCGAGCGGAGATTACCGCCGGTGACGTGGGCTTATCTCCGATTACTGGACAGATTGAGATAACCCACACAAAAGATGCTTCCTTAATTAGGGATATTAGGGGCAACTGATTGTAGCTGCTGACAGTGACAAGTGTCGGTGGCTTACCCGACGGGGACAGTTGTGAACAGCTTTCAGCCTTCAGTTGGCGACAGGAGCAGAGTGTCTCAAGCTATAATATAGCCAGTCCTACTCGTAGACAGGTGTTCCATTAGCTGGAATATAGACGGTGGTAGCTAGCGCACCGTTATAACGCACTTCAAATATGTATCTGAAGTTACTGGGCAACAGTTAAAAAATGTCGTTGCAGCAAATACTTTGTCTAATTATAGGTAGAGGAAGTGGTTGTTTAGTTGGCTCTTAGTACCAGAAAGCAAACTCGGTGATGAGTAACGTTACTCGTGTCTTACAAGGCTTAACCCTCCGCATATGTCTTTGAGGATCACTTTTGGGGAGCTTTATTGGCTACGGTGAGAAATAAATCATTGTCCTTCATAGAATACAAGATGCTAAATAACAGTCCAGTTACATAATGCATAGGAGCAAAGAGGGAAACGTAGCTCTGATTTTTAAGATTTACTCATTTAGGAAGTAATTTATTTAGATGTACCTGTATCTCCTTAAATAGAAAACATGAGGAAATACCGAGTATTCATAGTAAATCTATGAAATGCTATTTGTACACAGACCTTGTCACCCTGTAGGGTTCAGCTGGATAACCTACGACTAGGTGGCAAAAAACATGGTATACCACCCCTGACGAAGTTTGTAATCATGCCGATATAAAGAGGACGACCAGGCTTAAGGCTGATCCCTAGATAACCCGGTCCCCTCAGAGGCCGGGTCTGACCAGAGGAGAGATGCTAGAGCTAGACATGGGCAGAGGCAGATGGGGGCGGGAGAGAAGGGGTTAATGTGGCTCGTCACGGAAAGGTCATTGAGTGCGGCCCTTTGTTGTGGGCGCCTCAGTAGATCACGGCCACCGTCGTCTAGCATGGGGCGGGGCCGACGAGGGAAGGGGGTGGGGATACCGTGAGGAGGGGGTGGGCCGGGGGTGGGGTGGCTGGCCCGCTGCTGCTGCTGTTGTTGTTGTTGGATGGTGATGATGTCAGACAGGTTGAGTTAGGGGGAGAAGAGGGTAGTCGTCCGAAGACTAAAATCGAGGTATAAGGCTTTCAAGAGGTAATCCAATCTGAGTTGAGGTTGCTTTTGAATCAAAACAATGATTTATTTGTCGTCAATTGACTTGTTTGACCATCTGTTCACAAGAAAAATGATCGCGTTAACAACAAACATGTACAATGTAAGATGTGGTCATCACTAATGCCCTTGATATTTTCTCATCAACTCCTGTGAACTTATTTTGACAAGCTGTTTGTTTGTCCGAAATACCGAATAGGGCATACGATTTCTGAACTGTAAAGGAAGAAAAACTCCATATCAATGCTATCTTTAAAGTTCAAGAGTATCGATTCCTCCCTTGAGATAAGGCAGATACGCCTCTAGTCAGTGGACTATGACAACTCTTAACAATTTCCAGTTAAGAGTTGTCAATGTTCACGGTAATGGCACATGTATATTGTTGTTCAGATTAATCTAATATGATATTTGGTAATGATTTGTGATAGATTTTATTCTTTTAAAATAAATTCATCTGCTTCACAAATAAATGTATTAAGAATGATACTGGGCAAAGTGCAACTGACTAAGTACTACACTGATCATTTGATAAATTTCTCCAATCTTTTCGGAATAAAATGTAAGAATTTTTTTTTTAAATTACTACCTTATTCTCAACACAAAGAAAAGTGGACTTTACTCCTCCTAAACTAGTTAGGGTCCGATTGTGATATCAGCCTGCCATGGGATCTAGCTACCGGCAGCTACTGGCGGACGTCTTATATGATATACACCAGACAGCCTTTCTCTGGGCTTCTATAATCTTAAAAGCATAACTAGATTAAAAGATGTTATCCTGGAATGGCCATCGTATTTTTGATATTGTATCATACCGTATGTAATAAATGGTTTAAACTGTATCAGGAATGTTGGTTGAAATTAGAACAAAGACACGTTGAAGATTGTTTTTCTGTCTATAGATCCCATTTGCCACTTTTATGAATAAAGACAGTAAAATATCTTCTACTGGCTTACGGCGAAGTGCGTCACCTCAACCTTTTCCCACCGGCAAGTCATTTATCCCAAATGGTAGTAGGGTCTTCCGACCCGCAGGATGCGACTTTACCATGGGCCGACACTGTTTTTTATAACTCACGACTCTAACAACAAGCAATGCATCACCGTATTAATTTCTGTCATTCCCCTTTCAGGTGGAGAAACCACAGACAGTTGGCCTGTCGTACAATACCAAGGACCAGTGGGAAATCCCGAAAACCTCCCTCAAACTCATCAAGAAGATCGGCCACGGCCAGTTCGGAGAAGTGTATGAGGGTCTGTGGAATAACACGACGCCCGTTGCCATCAAGACCCTCAAACCGGGTACGTTTTTTTTGCACCAAGCAAAGATTGATATAAGGGGCCTGCCATTAATTGCACATGCATCAAGTGGGGGAGGGCAGAGGTAAAATTCCTTCAAAAACTAAGTTCCGGTGTGAATCTAATGGCATCATAAATTATGGAAGGCCCCTTGCATAAAAAGTTGTTGTCTCTAAATTAAAATAATCATTTATGGTTTTGACCTAAATACATAGTTGCTACTGATAGTTTTTGATCATTGGAAAGACAGGGATCCGCTTTGGGTTGTGATTTATTCTGGATTTAGTTCTTGTTTGACCAATAACGAGGAACCTAGAAGGGAGGTAGTAGTTGATACTTCCTTGTCACAGCTTTTGAGAAACATAAACTTGGTTTCTGGAAACATATGCGTGGTCTCGGGTTTCACGTATTGTATACACGTGTATGGAATTACTCTATTTCTCTTATCTATCCATCAGGGAACTCCCATTGTGATTATAGTTGTTTTACACAATTCACAAACATGGTTTTCAGACAAAAACTGTACCACTTAGAATGAGTATTACTCACACCATTTTAAGTATACGCCCATTGATAATGAGTGATTTATCACCGAGAGGGAATCACTGTGACAGCCGATTTTAGGGTTCCTGAGGTCACGCACCACGAGGGGCTACAGGTGATGGTGCCCAAACCAAATATTTGTCCTGACCTGCAGAGCAGAAGGGCAAGGGGTGTTTAGCGGGGGTGAAAGTGGATCCCGGGCTGGGGCTGGGGTGAAGGGGGCGTGATGCCAGTTTGTGGGTGTGTGAGTATATCAGGGAGTAGGTCACAGTAAGGGGTATGGCAGCGGTCCCAGATACAGTCATGGGGTGTACATGTGTTTCCCCACTTTCGAGGAAAGAAGTGGCTCATCGATAAGCCATGCCATTCCCAAAAAAAACGATAACAGCTTATCTTTTAAAGGAGACTCTAAAGTCTAAGGAATCTAGACGCCTAAACTAATTGATTATCTTGGCTTGATATTCAGTACTTACTGAACTTTAGTGTATCGTGACAGACACGTTGCGCAGTACTGAGACTGGAATGTTAGAATTAGTTGATTTTTTGGGGGGTAAGAATTAGTAATTACTTAACTCAACACATAAGGGTTAGTGAGCCGATTTGTCAGAACTTATTTTAGTTTGACTGTACGATTTATATGAATTTGTATATTTATATGCATTATTTCTACAAGGAAGAACACTGTGTTAGATAATTGGCTTATCATGATGAAAAAAGTAAGCCGCAGAGAACTAGTTTCACTTAGGAAGTATTCCTGTATCTTAAAAGTACATGTGTTGGAAATAGAGCTGCTCGAGGACCTGTCCACGACCATGTAAATACGTTATGTTGGCAATAAACGTTATTGAAAAAAGAAATATTACTTAGATGGGTACATGCGTCTGTCTGTCGATTAGGCACGTATCATGGGTCATACCATTTTGATTTGTACCTAGATACTCGGGGAACTAGGAAGCCGAAACTGTCTCAGTTGATAAGCCCATAGTTATACTGTAGTGAGTGGTGTAAATGCTGTTGCTATGTTGGATACAAACAATATCCTTGTCACATATTTCTTAAATTCATTAGTCACACGTTTGAAACATTTTTTCCAGGTATTGTTTACTCACTGTTCATAAGTCCATAGGTAAACTGTACTTAAGTTAGTGGTGTAAATATTGTTGCTATGTTGGGTACAAACAAGGTCCTTGTAAACCTATGAAATTCATTACATGTTGGAAGCAATTTTTTCAGGTATTGTTTAAATGTTTTCCCATCTCTTGGGTAAAACCTGTACAAGAAGAAAGGTTAATTGAAAATAAGTTTGGGAATTGCATGTATAAATAAAGACTGATAGAAACATGACACTTTCTAAATCATTGGCGATAAATATTGACAATTTTCGGATACACTTTTTGTCTACATCGGTCGTGCGGTGGCATGTTTGTGAATTTATCCTCCTTTATTACTCAGTTGTGAGTATTATGAGTAACCTGAAACGTTCATTTATGAACCTACATCCCTGTCTGTCCGTGACCCCTCGTCCCTCCCATCTTTAACCATACTGTGTGTTATTATGTGTAGGTACGATGGATCCCAAGGACTTCTTGGCTGAGGCTCAGATCATGAAGAAGCTGCGTCACCCGAAGCTCATCCAGCTGTACGCGGTGTGCACGCAGGACGAGCCCATCTACATCGTCACCGAGCTCATGCGCAATGGCAGCCTGCTCGAGTTCCTCCAAGGTAAGGCTAGAAAAAACAATTTTCATTAATTGGAAGGCGGGCCTCTGGCTGCCTCCCTTCTCTACACTTTTTTTTGGCTGCTGATTCCTGGCAGTCACCACTATATATTAACCAACATTATGGGAACCAGCGAAGCTTGTTAGAATTTTGTGACAAATTTTTCGTTACACCGTTCTTAGTAATGGACGCATTATAAGTATCAACCTATATGTAGTTTCTTACTTCCATTTCTAGTATACAGTAGTTTGGTTCCAAACTTGAAAAATTCCATTGTGTTTTCCTATAATTTGGAAAAGAAACCATAATCTTTTGGGCCAAAATTGGAAATAGGGATTTTCTATAGTAAAGGAACTAGCTCATCTCTCTCCACGGACAGCAAAACTTTTTACCATGGGATTATGGAGACTGAGAAAGGAGATTTCACTTTGTCAGGTGTGATATTCCCCGAACACATGTTTGGTATTGAAAAAGCAACTTGTTAGCATGATTGTGCAATCATATAAAGTTCTTGTAATGATTTGGATTCTTGGATAGACATGTTATCTAGTTGTTCTGTTACTGTTTGCTTTGCCTGCCTCCTTCGGTACGGTAGTACCCGATAATCTTGTAGAAATAGGAAAAGGAATAGGAAGTTGACAGAGGAATAAATGAAATACTTACTATAGGGTCATTTCCCTTAAATTTATGAGGAAATAGTCTATATATAACGCACTTCACATCTATTGCGTTATACAAAAGTGCTAAGGACACAGCGTTAAGCATAAAAGTTTATATATTAACAAATATAATGATCGAAAGCTGAGGGCAAGATACAACCCTAACGCATATCATCCGAGTTTTATGTTTGAGCTTGGTAAAAACAGATCTGGTTGTGTGTTCCAGGAAAAGGACGCAGTCTGAAGCTGCCGTCCCTGATTGACATCGCGGCGCAGATTGCAAGCGGCATGGCCTACCTGGAGTCTCAGAACTACATCCATCGCGATCTGGCGGCTAGGAACATCCTCGTTGGTGATAACAATAACGTCAAGATTGCTGACTTTGGTTTGGCGCGTGTAATCAAGGTTAGTTTCTCCAGCCAGACACTAGATACTAGATGGTCATTTTGTGAAATACCTGAACTTTGCTGTATACCCGTACTGATAAATCCATTTGAAATGACAAGCTGGTGTGTCCCATCTTTAGCTGTATGTTTTAATGTTCTCAAATATCTGGGTTTTATATGATATAATTAATGTTCTCAAATATCTGTTTTATTTGATAGAATTGATATTCTCAGGTGCATTCGGATGATATGATTGTATTCTATTCTGTGGTTATATGTACTGGAAGGAGAGCAAATTAAAATTCTACCAACACTGTTATCAATGGTCTACAAAAACTGAAGCATTCGCTCCATCTGTTTGCCTTGAAGGAGGACGAATATGAGGCTCGTGTGGGCGCTCGTTTCCCGATCAAGTGGACGGCCCCTGAAGCGGCCAACTACAACCGCTTCACCATCAAGTCAGACGTCTGGTCGTTTGGCATCCTCATTACGGAAATCGTTACATACGGACGCATTCCATACCCTGGTCAGTGTTGGTCTCGTATACATGTATTTGAATTTTTTAATGCATTTTTCTGATTGATCGCTTCGGAATTCTGCGTTCTATATCGTGTGTCCATTTCTGCAGCAAACTTATAATTCTTATAACTTCTTGTGTTGAAACACACTTTAGTTCTTACAACTGATAATTATGTAGGTGCTATTTTGTCCGTCAGCGAGCTAAACTTTTGCTTGTGAGCAGTTAGCTCGGTAATAGGTCACCAAAATCAAGCCAATTCTAGCAGAAACTGTCTGGGTATAAAGGGCTTAAGGCTTTAACATTAAATGTATGTTTTATTTTTTGGTAAGTTGATGTCGTTAAGACAGGCCAGGTTTGTATTAGTCTGCAGAAATTATTTCATTGAAATGATCCTAAACCAAAATAAGCGAAATGAGAATTTTTTAAACGACTAATTTCTCACCAAAAATTTCTTGACAGGGATGACGAACGCCGAGGTTCTCCACCAGGTGGAGCATGGGTACCGCATGCCCTGCCCGCCCGGCTGTCCCCAGGCCCTCTACGACATCATGCTTGAATGCTGGAAGAAGGACGAGATGGAGCGACCCACCTTCGAAACTCTCCAGTGGAAGCTGGAGGAATTCTTCACACTGCCGGGCAGCGACTATAACGAGGCCTCCATCGTCAGATAATAGGTACCAGCCTTCCGCCTACATGTCCAGCCTGCAGCCGGTGGCGCCGCCTGATGCCAATTCTTGGAACATAAAGGGGGGCGCCTTCTGTTGTAAGGAAACGTCATTTCTCATGAGGCTCTCTTGTGGTGGACCAAAAAATACAAACAAAAGAGACATACCAACCATCCCATACTGAACTTTATGTACATAGACTGTTCAAATGTGGTCACGGCCAACGGCGAGGAAAGACCTTGTAATGTCAGAGCTAATAATTACGATTAAGAAGCTTTCCATGGACGCCACTTTCACGTATATAAATCACATATGCAGCTGGAAGGTTGAAGACAACGTGTGATGATGCCGGGAGTTCTCTGACGCAGAAGTGTCTCACAGCCAGTGCGGAGTCGATGGTGGCTCCCTCACTTGATATATCGCTGTCTGTGGGAAGACTTGACTTGACAACCCTGGCCACCGCCGTCCTAGGCGGTGGGATTTGTATATCGGGCATGTGGAAATAGACATAAACACTCGAGACGTCAGTAACTGTAGTTGGCGACCTTGGCTGGCGTACTCATTCCTATCTTGGAGCAGACTGCGCGGTTCTAAGATTTCCGTCGTAACGCAAAGGCAAAGACTGAAGGCATGTGGATCTGCTCTTTTTTTTTAACTAAGAAAAGAAAAAAAGAGGAGGTTCAGGATTCTGCTATTATCAATTGAAGATGAATCCTACGAGCTCACCATAATACCGGTCTGCGTATAGGATTGAGGCCTATGTAGCAGCCGCCTGGCAGCACCTTGCAGCTTCCCCACCCCACCTACCCATCTCCCCTGACCCCCCAATGTACATTAATCCCCTGGTCAGTCTCTGGTGTAGAATCTTAGTCGACTTAGTGGATGTGTTGAATGTAATATCTTTGGTTGCCAAATATCGCCCGAGAATGAATCATGAATCAGTGGGTCTTAAGGAGCTTCGTCCTTGCGAGAGACTTTTAAAATGAAAGAATTCGCCAGACCGATTGAAGGTTTGAGAGTTCTGATAGATATTTTATTATTGATCTAGGGCATCGGAACAGTGATGATAGGAATAAAAACGACACGTATTCTTATGTACAATAAGCACAACTGTACTAGCTAATGTCTTGTAGAGTTGCTTTATTCTTAAAATGGAATGTTGGCAATCGGCAGAGAATTACCTTTGGATTTTGATATATAATTCTGAAGTCTATTTGAGGAGTAAATCAAATATATATATGGGAAGAATTTAAAGGTTTTATGGAAGATTCTTATTGCTCTATGATAAGTACATAGCGTAGTATTCTTTTTACGAAGGTAGTACACAATATATGTCGGATATATTTGCTGAAATATTTAATGCCAACACCTAAATGCAGTAGATTCGGATGAATTAAATATAAATATGGCTTTTAGTTTTATACTTTTATATAGCCCTGTATATAAAATCTGTGTCATGATAAACGAAAAATGGAGAGTATAGAACGATTCACAGCCTTCTGGTGATTTATATCGATATTTACAAATCCCATCAAATTATGATTTAAACTTATGGAGGAGGACAAAGTATAAGGCATTACTTAAAGCAAATTCCGATGCTGTTATTTTATATTTATGTTATCAATTACTTCAACAACCATACCTGTATTATTTTAAGAGTTCCCTGGAAGTTACTCGCGTATTAAAATTGCTGGAAATTACAATTTAGAAAAAGATCAAGGGAAGCTAACGTTTACAAGTTTACGATTTGTTCCATCTCAACTTTGAACGGTTTGGAGTAAAACAGAAGGTTGAACTGGTAAGGGACAGTATTCCGCTGTATATACTAGAAACAAGGGACATTGAGATGTGTTGAATATATGAGCAATGATCGAGTGGCTTCTCTAATCATGCTAACCACGCGTACCTCTGGGCCAACCATGTTCCGTGGCCTCTAGTAACCCAAATTTATGGATGTCTTGTCTACATCACAAAATTCTGTATTGTGAGCCACTTACCTTGGTTTTTAAGGATCCATACACTTTGCTGTTTAGGTTTACGTCTTAAATTATTCAAGAAGTTCCTTGAAGATTATGATCCATGCTGTTAAGGATTATCTCATCGTTATCATTAAAGTGATCAATGCGTACGTTTGGAGGCTATTGAAATATACATGTACTATCTGCTACTCAGTATTATTTGGAAGCACTGCAAAATTGTAAATCCCACAAACTCCGTAGATTCTGTACCCTGGCTACAAGTGAGCATTCCTTGCGATCAAACGAGGCTGATAACCAATACATGAAACAGACATGTATACGGATGACCCTTGCCTGAGACTTGTTGGCCCAGGAGGTAGGTGTGGTTGTGTATATATGTCGTGTCCTCTCACCCCAGCCACAATATAGTCTACCTGTAGCCATACCCCACCATGGCGGTCGCCAACCATGCCCCCCAAATTGCGCCAAAATAAACACGCTAATTTTAGGGAGATAAGTGATCCGACGCGAGAGGCATAATACATGGGGAAAATGTGTCCTTGTCTGATAACCAACGTAACGGTTTGTCTTCAAGTTCACGACACTGCCAGAGATGTACAAAATCTTGGCACTTGGTGATTCAGGGCGATATCATTAATGCGTATGAGGCCGGACTAGTGCTGTCACCGCATGAACACTGGCATTTTCAGTTTATCCTATTTCATTCGCTCACTGTTATTAATAATATTCGCCCTACTTGCCTTGATGTGAACATTTCAATGTCTAGTGTTAGTAACCTGCATCAAGATGTCGCTCGGCTTATGTACGTTGCTTGTAAATGGTATATACAGTTCCTCTCGGCGACCCTTACAGTGTATAGTCAAGATTGTTATAGCCTCCCGTGACGGTAGAAAAACGCAATGCATGTTTGAATCAAAGCCTTTGTATCGATAAGTAAAAGATGCTGGTTCCTGGCGGTTCGTGGAAAAATGGCATCTTCTATACATACATTCATGTTCTCGGAGGATAATACTTGCCCGCTGCATTAATGGGAGGGGGTGGGGAGTTGAAGGTTAGACGAACTTGAAACAAGTTTCCATGTGTGTTGTACAGATTATGATATGTCGTAGTTTAAAGGACGGTTGCTATGGTGACCGCACCCAATGATGTTGCCTGGCGACGATTTTTTCTAAGGATTTACTTTGTCGAGGGAAGCCCACATCAATATTTGTGTACTTTTGTATATTTTCAAGATCTTTTCATTATATTGTGCACAAAGATCAGAAAGTACTATCATTGTTTCAAGAGCACAACGTTGTCATCACAAATATCTCTAATGATTTTGAGTACATTGTGGTGAGGGGAAAAGGAAAAAAACGAAAAATATAGAGAAATCATTGTACAAAGATCATTGGTAGTTATAGGCTGTCGTACGTAGGATAGCCTGATTTCCTAGACCTTGTAGCTTAGACGAAATGGAATGAAGGGTCCAGAGGACGGGCGCTCTTGTGAAATAATGTATATTTGAATGGTGCTTTTAATGCGGAGAAGCTTCAATTTAAAACTTAGGTGAATGCATTCAGACATTTTAGTAATAATAATATAAAGTCAGATAAATGAAGGTCAATATGGCACAAGGGGGGACCCGGCGGCCGTTGATGAATTGCCTTAGAGTTCAAACTTACATGGCTTCCAAGCGTAGCTATCGCGTGACGCCCGCTAAAGCTGAGCCTTGTTTCATTTGGCTGTGTCCGTCGTTACAAGTCCCCGCCATGTCAAAAGGATTAGCATCCTGAACCACCGATAAAAGAAAATCTTTAATTGTACGCATGTTGGTCCGATCCGTTTCTGGAAACCCTGTCAGTTTCTGCTCGAGTGTTCATCCGTTGACCATGGAGACATTTCTTTCTGGAACTATTGTTTCTTTTAAAATTATTTTAGATAATATTGTGGGATTATAATATATATATGGGATTATTACGTTCGGCTGAAGATAACAAAAAATGCACAGATAAGTGATCATTATATTGAAAGCAAATCAAGAGAAAATAGATTAAATACAGAGTAAGCTTTTAAAAGATGTACAGATGCAGGTAATCATTCGAAAAGAAAACTGCTTTCAAGCTCTATCTGTGCATGTATGTAAGCTTGGCGCAGCGCATTTAGAATTTCAGAATGAATATACACTAAGAAAGCTCCGTTCATTTACCGGAGCGATTCCTTTTTATAATTAATATATATGGCTGTATTATCTAGTGTACATTGCTTGACATCCTTGAGTAAAAGGTCGAATGGAAGCTACGGAAAATTTGGCAAGTTATGCAAATCAGGTTCTACACTAAAGTACGGCCAATAAGCATCGTATTTTATAGAACAGGATTTGAGTGGAATGACATGTCTAAACCAGCTCTCGTGAAAGTGTCCGTACAATGTGACGTGGCCCATGTCTTTACATGTAGTGGCTGCAACAGGCTATTTATAGAAAAAAATAAATTTTATATATACCTTCTCTTCGTTGTTTTCACTTACTGTTTGTTTTGAGCACCGTAAATGTCATTTATGTAAGTGCACATAATTCGATTCTTTCTTTAGGTTTCACTATGCGTTTAAACTCCATAACTTCTGACATAATCTTAGTATGCGCTGGTACTCAGTAATCATAACATCTCGGTATTTCAAATATTATTGAGGCTGGATATCAGTCCAAAACATAGAACTAATCATTTTTTTTCGCCATTGGTAACCAAAGCGATCAAAGCAGTATGAAAGCAAACCAAAGCGTATCAGGCGGAATTCTCTAAAGGACAGCAATCGGACTTGAGCGTACGACGACAAGCAATAAACTGGAATGGGTGGGATTTTACAGTCTCGCCGAGAACATTCAGAAAATTACCATAATACTGGTGCCTGCTTAGCTTACATATGATTTCCTCTATACTTCTATCATTGCGGGGACCAGCTACCCAGGCCTTATTTACCGATGTTTCCGGTAAAATGCTCGTCCTGAGACCCGCCATTGGCAAAATGCGACTGCATAACCTCGCAAAACCGCCGAAAACCTGCGGGCCCGCTCGTCACGTGACAGCTGATGGCCGTACTCATATCAGAAAACATATATAATCCGATAGAATTGATCGATTTCCTATCTCATATGGATCGTACATGATGATTGAGGTCCCATAACACCATAAATTTATCATTTATATCGATATTTGAACAAATAATACCAGAAATCCGATCGTCACCCGACGCCGTTTTAACCGGGTCAAGTTACGCCCACCAGCCTCGCTTTCGATCGGGGAGGAAGGGATCTGGGTCAAAGTCTGAATATTCATTAATCTATGCAGGCCTATTTGAGTATGAAATCTATCGTTCTCACGGGTCAAATATATATAGAGAGGTAGATTTGGATACATACATGATCAAGTCAAGATCCAGAAATGAAACAATTGCGAAATAACGCGTCTAAACGCGTAAATGCATCGCGCTATTTTCTTGCAATTTCTTCGCCTCCCCCGGTGACAAGGCCCCAGACCGCCCCCAGCGGGCGGGGGAGGTGGACCGTTACGGCGGGAGCTCCCTCTTTCCAGCCGATATACCTGGATTACCGCGGTATCTGATGCTTTCAATATATATATTTTGGACGAATGGACACCCTTAAACGCATACAACGCATTGACAATTCATGCGTGAATCATGCGTTCGTATCGAAGGGAAAACATTGGATCGATCGGACACGTGGAGGCACTGTCATGGCGCCGTCAACCCTTCGCCGGGTTCTCTCCCCATCACGCCTGCACCAATTCATTGAAATCAGGAAACCAGGATGACATTAAACGCATCAATTGTGGAGGGTATACGCATTGAAACGCATTGAGGACTCCAGGCCAGGTGGGTTCATATATTTTTTCCAGCATTTGAAATAGCTGACCAAATAGGCCTAAGTCCTCTCCAACACTGTCAATGTATTATGGCGTCTCCGAAAACAATTATTTATGATCCAAACATTAAAAGATTTGTGAAATTGTCACTATAGTGTCATTTTTTCTTACCTACCATCGAAATATTAAATCTGAGTTCTGATATGTCTAGGCCTAAGTCACTGTCAATGTCTGAATCATTCCCATTCAATGTTAAAACATAGGCATCACACTGTCAATAAGTTCTCCGGTGCTGTCAGTGTCGAGCACAGATTCAAAGATTAAATTATTATTTTAAATTGTCACTATAGTGTCGCTTTTTCGGACCCACCATCAAAATATTTCATTCATTAATATCTCTCCTTAGCGACCTACGTTAATTCCAATCGGGCGAAATCCTCATTTTTTTAGAAATGATCTATCTCATCTATCACGTCGATCGGCCGACTTGTGTGGAAGCTGGAGAGTGGTAAATGTCCTGATATGACAAGCCATCCATAGAAAATAGAAGTAAAGAATTCGAAATAATTTGTCGATAAATCACTATGGCCACATATAGCTCAGTTACACCAAACTCACAATATTAAAATCTCAGATTCTTGAATGATATAATTTGTTACCAAAAAGAATCCCTTAGGAATTACAAGATTATCCAAAAAAATTCCTATACAAGACCATTCGTAACAGAATATTATGATGAGTTTGAAATAACAAAATGAAAACGTGTATTCGATCGTTTGACTTTGCATCTTCATTTATTAGGTATTTCGCACAATTTCGGAATTCTATGAAGTAATTTTTACGACCTAATGACCGCCCTTGTGTTTTCTTTTGTGACTTTAAAACTATGTACATTATGGCGATAAATAAGCTGGCAGTAAATTATCCTCCTCGTACAACGTCCACGATAAGAACTACATTACATTCTGTCCCGAATAAGGACACCATGACAGAAATTATAGAGATGTAAAATGTTTTCCTTTTAGACGGTTCGCCATCAAAATTAAAACAATTCAGCTCTGATCATCCCCAAAGACGTTGGATGCGATGTCAACGAGTCCGATCTCTCTTAGCGCTGTGCGGAGAGTAGCTGGAGTGGCACGATCCGGTTCTTGTTCCTGAAAGATGGACCTCAATTCTTACTAAAAAATTATATAATAATAACATCGAAATGATGCGGTCAGCCTATTTCTATTTCATTAACATTAAATACAATGCTGCTTATAACTTAATATTGCAATTACTGAGACTATTTTAATCCTGACGTATCTACAAACAATTCTTCTCTTCAAAGTAATTGAATGTGTAAGAGATGCCCTAAAAAGGTTTTGCGGTACTCGGTTGTATGCTAGACCATGCTTACAATAATTTCACATGTTTATACATGTACTTACCAAGAATAACTTGAGGAGCCTCAAGGCTTGGTCGCTTTCGGATGCGTTAGTGTCGGAACTCTTGATGTACTCTATTTCATCATCTCCGTAGTTTAGTTCCAGGGCTAGTTTGGTCCACTGGGCTCCCAACTCCTCAGCAAGTTTTTCCATTTGTTCTTGTGCCACTGTTTCGGGTACTTCTTCTGGTACTATAAACATGAACAATACGTTTGACACCATTTCCATAAAACTTACAAAGCATAAGAAGATACCCACTTTGTGTTCTTTTATGTCGAGAAATCTAAAATATGCGGACTACCTTTGAAGCAGAACTTCCTTACGACGAAACTGTTGAATTTTCTAATGGTAAAAAGGAAAATTTAAAAAAAAGGACGGTTTACACGTGGGCATATTCACTTGTTATTTTAAGATTACCTTGTTAGGAATACATTATGCAAAAGGCCACCGGTGATTTCTATGCAACATGCCACCGGTGATTTCTATGCAACAGGCCACCGGTGATTTCCAGACCCGGCTGGACAAAGTTTGCACTGCGCCCTTACCTTGGTCCTCTGGCTTGTCAATGTTCTCCTCGGCGTTGGGCATCTCGTTTATGTCTTCCTCGCCGGCCACATCAGTCCGCATGTCGCCGTCCTGAGGGGCCGGAGCCATACCCTGATATGTCACGAAAAGTTTTTATTTTGTCATGTTTGATAAAGTACCTTATGTTTAGGAACTATCTATTGTCTTGCAATATATCACATACTGTTAATTATAAAAGTGGTATTTCTCGAATCAGGGTTTGGTTTTAGGTGAGCTTTATTACCCTCTGGTTGAATACGAAAAATTATGGAAAACGTTCAAGTAAAATCATAGATACATAAACGTACTATTTTTTTCCCTGCTACTCTGGAAATTCTGGTCGAATCTCAACAACGATCACAGAAGCGGGATAAAGTCTTATTTGATTTATTAAGTAAATCGTAAGTAAAAACATGAATCTTATTCAAGAATGACGTCTATACTGATTCATCCGAACAAAACTCACCGGGATCTCTTTAGCCAGTTTTTCTATTGCAGATGATAAAAACTGCGGTAGTGTCTTTCCTGCTGGCGTCGACTGCGCGAAGAAGGTGGTTGACCTCCGAGACAATAAGCGGAGAGCTTTCCAGCTCCAATTTTTATCATTAATTAACCTGCGAAAAAAGTTATTTACATTATATGCTGATCATGCCGTATACATATTATTCAATGAATAAAGGCGGATACGTTCAACCGAATGAAAACTCGGCTAATATCTTCGCAACAGATTAGACTAATCAGGGGGGTTTCTATCAGGGTCTCAAGATTAGCAGTTTGTCTTTCATTAAAGTGATAATGTTAAAATAATCTCATGAAGGAATTATTAGGTGTAAAAGGTATCTGTGACAGACGTAATCTCATGAGAGACGTAACTAAATTTCCCTGATTAGTCTATAAGTTACGAAAATCTCTGCCCTGCTTGATGTTGATTAATACGTAGTTGATTGGTGTATTGATATTGTGGTTCAGCCTTTTTCAAACTTGGTTTATAACTTTATCACACTGTTAAACTAAAAGTAGAATGAAGATCGTGGTTCTCACAGGTTGAAAGAAATAAAGTGTGAAATTGACCAGTCTATGTTAAGAAAAAGTTAAACATTTTTTTAAAAAGATATGTTGTCTTAATTAGAATCTCCAAACAGTCTTTATTTAATAATATTTCTGCAGGAGTAAAGATGTAACACCCCTGTCAGCGGTTAGATTATTTAGATATGAGAATTATCGGTTATACTTGTACATATCATACAAAAACGATTATAACAAGTTACCATTCATATAATGCTTACTTTGCATTTGTGATGGATACAAATTTCTGGGGAAAAAAACAACAAAAAACAAACAAACTTACTTGTACTCGTCATCGACCATCGACTCCGGGTCCAACTGATCCGCAGCGTCCTCAAAGAAATTTTCTAGGGAAGGCAGGCAGGCTCTGTTTGTATACCAAAACAGAAAAAAGCCAATGAAATTCCAACAAAACACGCCAAGTTCTTTGAGTAGAGTATTTTTAAAATTATCTAGTTATCTTTTCAGAACAAGAATAGATGGGATTTTCAATAAGCAAATATAGCTGAAACTTGAGCTTACCTGGAGTCAGTGCGGCAGGCTTCCATGTTGTCGGACCCCAGATTCCAGAGCCGAGTCAGCTCAGCGTTACCCATCTTTGTCAGTTTAGCCCCGCTCAGCTTCATGTCGTCACCAATGGTCCGCTTTCTGCTTCTATTCAAAAGTAAATAAATAGTTCTAGGAGTATGTCATAGTTTACTACAAATGATATGATACCCTTGATACCCTGTTCTATCTAGTGAAAATTTGGTTGGTTGGTTATAGGTGTTTAACGTCGTATCAACATCTATGGTCATATCACGGCGAGAACAATGTTTGACAATTCTGCTTGGAATGATCCAAGCTATGAGAAGGTAGAGACTGTATCCCTACACATTTACCCAGGTAGGTGTTCTTTAATGTGCCTGGTCCCATAGGCAGAGTGATAATTTGGTTTTAGCTAGATACAAGGCATAATCAAGAATATAGAAAAACTCTAATCAAATAACTTAAATTCACGAGAAGAATTACCCGGGCATCTTGATGGCTGGTTCTGTTCTCTCACGAATGTAACTTGGACAAGCTTCATTCTTCCAGCTGTTCCAGTTTTCCTCTCGGCTCAAAATGTGCTAAATCAGATAAAAACAAAAGTTAACACGCCTGTGACGGAATCTGAACTGAAACAAAAATTCATAAAAGATAATTTCAATCTTTATTTAACACAGGTTTACAATTGAAGAACAGCCACAATATATTTTTACTACAAGACATCTTAAGGTATTTGCAATATAAGGTGGCGTATGCCGGCGTTGGAAGTATTTTTAACACGGATTTCCTAGGAAATGCGCATGGGATATTACAAGCGTCATCTGAATCAACTGACAGTCATAATACTGTACATACTTCGAAAGTCTTACGCGGGCAGAGGCCTTCTGGTTTAAATCAAATGAGAATTATTGCAAATGGATTGAGAAGAGCATGACGAGTAATGTGTGTGAATAGAAGTGTCAAATGAGATAGTTTGTTTGTTGGGGTAGTTTAACGTCCGGCCAACCATTATGGGTTCTTTCCAGACTGCACAAGGTAATACTTTTCAGCTTATTTTATGCCACAAGGGCGGTGACCGAATATATGATATGGTTTAGGAGAAACCCGCCACCGGGTAGAGGCCTTCTATTGAGAAAGTGCGCGTCAAGGAGGGCTGGGGGCTAACATTGTGTAAAACATGCACGTTCCTGTACAAATCCAATGCGTACTTTGGCGTAAGGGGACGGGGAGTTCGTGAAAGTAATTGACGAAAGGCCATCTAAAGGAACGTGGAAAACTTGCTGGGGTCAATATTGCGGATAGTTTTTTTACGAAAAAAAAATAGAAAGGGCACATATAAATGGGAAAGAAAACGGTTTATTTTCTGGACAGCACCCTGCATGTTTATGCTATATCAGAGGGAACCAAAGAATAAGGCAAACAGGGTAGGTCGACGTACGTCTCAAAATATATTCTCGAAGTGCAATTACCTCCATTTTGGTTGCAAACTTGTCTCCGTCCGGTGGCGTTTCCTTCAGTAGGTCATACACCTTTTCCTGTGTCTTTTTCACCCAGGCCGTCTGTTCGTCTGTCAGCACTTGCTGCTGGCTGAAAGGGCATAAACTTACTACGTCACCAACTGCAGCGAGTACCAAGCTGGCACACTATTGTGTCTGGGGGGTGGGGCGCTTGTACAGCAATATCAGTTATTGAAAATGTTTTGTACAAGAAATTAGCAAATTCATTCAAAACATATTTACCTCTCATTTTTTGGAAGAATTCGACTTATTACATTTTTAAATCTCATGTACAATGTGATATATTTTATAAAATAAAATAAAATGGTCCCCAAAATGTACTCTTTCTCTTGATCTTGAATGTAAATAGCCATCACAAATACAAACTTGACAGCTGATTATTTAGTGCTGGTTTATTAATGATTTCTTACCAACCTTTTGAATTTTACTGGTGCGTTG
This sequence comes from Lepidonotus clava, assembly GCA_936440205.1. Taxonomy (NCBI): domain Eukaryota; kingdom Metazoa; phylum Annelida; class Polychaeta; order Phyllodocida; family Polynoidae; genus Lepidonotus; species Lepidonotus clava. Next base: position 23,074,564 of record OW387134.1, read on the forward strand.
AGATATTGGAACTGTATCAGAAACTGGACAAGCACGTAACGCCTGAAGATGGCATCACTTAACTGCAGGTCAAGCAACTGGAAAAGGATAAAAACAATGTTAACAAAAAGTATATATAAAAATAGTCAGCTAAACATCAGATCAACCTCGTACCCTAAACTATTCCTTTAAAGAGATAAGTCAACCCGTACATAAATTTGCCTCTTATTTCAATGATAAACACTTCTAGCCCCATTTTGAACAGCATGGTAATATCTGCATGTTTCTGTTCATTCCCAAGTTTATAGCAGTCACTCCTTACTCAGACTCCATTCACAAACTTTAACCTACTGGAGGGTCGGCTCTTAACGGATGAATCGTATAATTACAGCAAATGTTTTATTCCTATTTACAATTTAATTCTTTTACCGACGGTTTACCATCGCTTTTTTCCTGTCTTAATCATTTCATATCATTTTAAGAAATGTATTTCGGACAACCAGGTTACCTTTTCACTGGTGAGGTATTTGGCAAAGTAAGTGTGGGATGAACTGGCTTTTTGGGCGTCTTGGAGCTTCCGCCGGGATGTTTTGACGTCATCAAGTTTGAAGCTGTCAAAGCAAGTCAGGACTTCATCTGCATACTAAAAAAGAATAGAAGCTCAGAGGATCAAATCGATGTTAGCACTGACATAGGCAAACTAAACGAGTGAGTGATGGATGTTTTACGCTGTACCGACAACCAGGGTAATTTTCAAGGTGAAAACAAGTTAGGACGAATTCTGACCTTTCAAACATGTGTTTTGATTTGGTTGGTCATTGGTGATTGTATCTATGAGGTGAGGGTGACAGGGTGGGCAAACAGCGGGGGATCGAAACCTGAAAATCATTTTTGCTGTACCTCATCCCTTACTGAACCCAGACACCAACTGGGAATCAAACCCAATAAACCACTTGGTCAGTGCTGGGTCCCCCCTATCGTCTCTTTTTGTGATCAGCATAGGCTACCAGGGGGGCTATTCTTCCCAGGAGCAGAAGCCCGGTACCCCCACGAGGTTCAAACTTATCATAACTAGGGGGTATGTGCTGTTGGAAAGAAGACCAGCTAAAGTGGAAATTTAGATCATGGTGATTAGCATAATGCCTCCAAGAAAACCAGATTTCCGTACATTAGTGATAATTATTAATACACTGCTTTAAAACTGTCCTTAGAGAAAACACTTTGACAATGTTCTTGCATGCACTAAGGGCACGTATACAGAAATAAGGATACTTACGTTAATAAAAGTCTTCCAAGGCACTTTTTCATAGCACTGACTTGGTTTCCTGAAGAAATCTTGTAACGACCAGAATTTTCTGTACAGGTTGTAGTCAATTCGGATCGATCTGAGTGAGAAATCATATTAATTCTGATTTAGAGCGGTTCGAACACAAAGTTATGTATATTCAACAAGTGAATATGTACACAAAATGCGTGTTTAATACGGTGAAAACAGTTTTAAAACATAAATGGTGTTTGTCCCTGATCTTGGTCCCAATAGTGTGAACTATATATATATTTTTTTTTTACAAAATACTCACGTTGACCTTTCATCCATCTCGCCATCTTCTACTTCCATACTCTCGTCCTTTTCACTATCGACACTCTGGAGAGACAATGTCTAACAGTTATACACCGATTACAGCTCAAGTAGTATTGGGAAGTCGTGTACATTTATATTTTTATGTTTAAATTTATATACATATATGAATATGTCCATTTTAGACTGAATGTTCTCAGACCCAGTTTTTAGAAGTAGAATCCAATGGCCGCTACTATCAAAATTAAGCAATAATAAAGGATTACAAATACATCAACAAGGGAATGTAAAATACCTTTTTGTCAGGTATCAATTATCTTCTAGACAACGTACCTGTTTGCGTGAAACGCTATATTCTTCAGGCTTTGTATTGTAATATGTGAGGTTTTCCAGGTTGAACTGACTGGTTAAATTGAGTCCTATGAAGGAAAGAAAAGGAAAACAGATAAGTGTCATGGTGTCACATGTATTTTTTAATTACATACACGTAGGTCATTATACAAGTCCTCACACTAATCGCGGACATAAACTAACAAAATACAAAATGACTACTCATTGAGAAAGTTGTAATAATCACAGCGTCAACGTTCATTTCAAACAGAAGAATATTAAGAGATTCCTAAATGTAACTTACCTGACTTTTCAGTTAAAGGAAAAAGCCGAGCAAGGAACAATTGTATTCGGCCACAAAAGAGCGTGTTCTGAGACTTAGAAAGTCGCCGCAGCAAGTCTGTAAAGATATCGAGGGTAAATATCTTTAGTGCACTGTTCTTTATGTATTGTGCATTTGTAACAAGTTTCTTTTGTAGTCTTGATAATTGGTTGTTACTATGCAGTGTATGCCTAAAACTGTTGATATCCGAACACATCTGACATTTTTCCATCAATGTCCGAAGTTTATCCTTTAGACTATTCTCTATTACTTTCATTTTGCTGAATTCTTCTTGATATTCATCTATTCAGCCGTACCCTTTATGTCGGACAATATGTCCGCCGTTTCAGGTTTTGGGGATAGACTGCAGTCAATGAAATTCCTTTTAAAATATTATTTGAGTTGAATAATCTTTAAACCACAGGGGATAGATTAATCAAGGCTTACCACTGATTAGTGGGTTGTCTCGAGGTGTCTCCCCCTGTTGATAAAAAAAATCCTAAAAGACCAACGACACACTCTTGAAAAGCCAAGTAATGAATGTTTAGTTCAACTATTACGAATGGTCCTAACGAAAAACAACTTCCAATTCAATGGTGAACAATACTTACAAATAGGCGGCACAGCCATGGGCACAAGAGTAGCTCCCACATATGCCAATCTATTTATGAGTAGAATTGAAGAACAAATCTTGAACAAATCAGACAAAAAACCATCAATGTGGTTAAGGTATATAGACGATATATTCTTCATCTGGGAACATGGGGAAGAAGCGCTAAATACCTGGTTATCTGAGATAAATAAACACCATGAGACAATCAAATTCACAGATGAATGGTCTCACAATGAGATAAATTTCTTAGATGTGAAAGTAAAAAAGGATGAAACTGGTAAGATGTACACAGACCTATATACCAAACCCACAGACACAAACAGTTACCTGAGGTATAGCTCTGCACATCCTCCAAAATGCAAGGAAAGTCTACCATATAGTCAATTTCTGAGAATAAAACGAATCTGCCATCGAACTAATGATTTTGAAAGTCATTTAGAAAACAAAAAGCAGCAATTCATAAATAAGGGCTACCCAGACCACATTCTGCTCAACGCAGAAAATAAAGTACGGCAAATGGAACGCAAAGATCTCTTGATGAAAAAAGAAAAGAACACAAAAGAAGAGTCCAACACTCTCTTTTTAACGAGCACATATCGGGAGGGTTACCAACACGCTAGAAACATAGTACGAAAGAATTGGGATATATTGGCTAGATCAAGCACTACTAAAGAATTCCATAGAGCAGATCTAATGATGGGATATAGAAAATCCAGAGACCTTCGTAGCTATCTAGTAAAAGCAAAAACAGATTACAGCACCAACACACCGTGCTCAACGGAAAAATGTGCTGAAACAAGCAATAAATGTGAGACCAGAAATTGCAAATACTGCAAGCTCTTGGATCACACCGGGGTAATAAGTGGACCACACAGAACACATAGTTGCAAACGAGATACAACATGTAACAGCTCTAATGTAATCTACTGCATAGAATGCACTAAATGCAACAAAAGATATGTCGGACAAACAAAACGGAAAATTAAAGACCGATTAAGAGAACATATATATGGCATAAACAAACACAGTGACACTGATGTATCGTACCATTTCAATACAGATGGACACGAAGGCACCAAAGATATGAAGGTCTATATTCTAGACTTTATTTATGTACATCCAGAAAGCACTCGAGCAAAAACTCTAAGAAATCTGATAGAATTCCACTGGATACACAGGCTAAATACGACCTGTCCCACTGGAATGAATATCCTGGATAATAAATATGGTTGATACTCCCCCAAACGCCACGTCAAAAATTTTTTTTATCAACAGGGGGAGACACCTCGAGACAACCCACTAATCAGTGGTAAGCCTTGATTAATCTATCCCCTGTGGTTTAAAGATTATTCAACTCATTGATTCATTGAGTATCAACCATATGATCACTAATGAACAGAAAAGAGCCATATTACAAAATAATATTAGCTATGGTCAACCAGTTGTTGTTATAAACACTAGGGGATTGACCCACACCAGAGGTCACCACCCTACACACACTACTATACAACAGTATAGGCCAAAAAACTGACCATAAAAAGGTTTGTTTCCAAATGTCAACTGATGAGCCCCAAAACGGCGAAACCACAATGACAAAAATTCTCCAAAAAAGCATAGTCACCCCTTTATTAATTCTCTCTTCATATATAAAGTAAAAAATAAAATTAATATAATTAAAATTAAATAAAATAAAATTGGGAAGGACAAGAAACAAATAAGGACCACACAAGTGGCCTAGTGACAGGCACAGGATCACCTTGACCCCCTCAACTGACCAACCACTGGCCAATGAGAGAGCTCCTGTCTGAATGCTAAGGTCAAATAACAAATTTGACCAATAGGAGATCAGAATACAAAACCATCTGATTCCCACTCAGAAAAGAGGGGGAAATTTGACCAATTTCTGTTCATTGTGGTCTTGACACGGGAACACCAACGTCTTCGTCCAACCCACGTTCCTTTTAAAATATTACCTTTTTAATTTCTTTGTAAATCAAAAAAAAATCTTTAGAGGGCATGAAACCACAAAACACCTATTTTGGGGGACTTTATTAATCATCATGATTCATGGCAGTAATACTACTGGTGTCATCCGCTAGATACGCTGTCTATGCTCATTCTTTTATTTCGAACTTCATTTAATTTCAATCTAATTAATTCACAAAGAAGTATCAACCATTCAAATAAATAGTTGAATGATGTTGAATCATTAGAATTCGAACACTACATTTTACTCATCATTTTTTTCAACTTAATTCATATTTGAATAGTTTTATGAACTTATAAAAACTTATAAACATAAAAGTACTGGAAGTGACTCGATACGACCGCATCATAATATGAGTAATGTCATCATGTGATAACCCAAATGAATGGCGGCAAATAATGTTCAATACCAACAACTTATCAAACAATGAGTTGTTTTCCTTTATTATACTTACCATTACACATTCTGAGCAAATAGTTCTTCCCCGCTGTATGAAACGTGTCCTAGAAATCAGAATGAGTTTGTATTTACTAGTCCATAGATACAACCTGGTATTAGATTACAAGAAACAACACGACTGAAAGCTTCTAAAAATAGATTTAACTACTACATTTCTGTATCTACTGAGAATAAAGTTATATTGCGGAATACTAGTAGATTGTAGCTTTGGTCAAACTTACCGATTTCCATGTTTCAACGCGTTCTTCAACAAATGAGAAGATACTGGAGCACTTGTCAAGGGTAGTGCTGTCAAACAAATCTGACAGCATAACGAACGGGGTAGAGGCTGTGCAGAGTTCTATGAACAAAATAAAAATGTTTCTTGAGATTCAATATCAATGTTCATTTTATGCAACTTTCTATGGAAATTTTGATAAAATCGAATGTGCTACCAGACGTTTTTATATTTGGATGTGGATACAAGTGTCCAGTATACATACAGAAAGCAATGATTTCTACTTGAGTAAAAAGATTCACTTGTTTGGCACTTTGAATAAATCAATTCCCGTGAATAATGACAAATGCTGACTGTACCATGTGTCACGGCGATTGTCGCAAGGTTAACCAGCTTTGTATAATCTTCGACTGGGGCGTCTTCAGCCTGAAATGAAAATTAAGAAAAATGTGTCACTCCAGATGACTATTCCTGCAGTTACCTTTTTCAATATCACATTGATTAAACATCTCGATGAACATAAACTGTAGAAATTGCTTGTTTATAAGTAATTGAAAGTTAAGTCTAAATTACTCCAGATAACAAATTTATTGAATCTACTCACCACCTGTTTATACAGGATGTCTCGCATGGCCTGATCGAGCGTAGATTTCTTCTCCCCATCACTAGATAAAGAAGAAAATAAATCCATTGTTTTTATATAACTTTAAAATATCGTGTTTTTAATCACTTATCCAGTAGGCTAGAACATGACAGGTTGTGACATTTATTTGATCAAGAGATGCAGAAAAGGTAAGAAAAGTGGGACACTCTCTTCCCTTTTTCTTTCTAGAAGCAACTGGAAGCAAAATAACCATCATGAATAGAGTTCTAACATTGAGTTAAAACGCTAATGGCTTGAAACTAAAATACCCAAGAACAAATATTTATGCGATGTAAAAAGAATTGGTTATGCAATTAAAGATCACTGAAAAGTAGGACATCCTAAAAAAATATGGAAGAAATGGCATCTCTGATCTATATTAAACATGTCAAAAACACATAAAATATAAGGCTAAATGTTTGGTCAGACATTTATGTTAGGAAGCCTTAAATTGAGTCACAGACAAACACTCACCTGCCGTCAACACTTGAAAACTTCTGCTGAAGAAGCTTAATATTAGCGGATGATCTCAAGGAAGATTCGACGCTCTCCTACAAATAAAATACATGGAGTTTAAATAAATGTGATGAATATTATAGTGGCACGAGTTTTTACCCTACTTCTTCTAAAATGATGTCCTTTTGCATGTTGCTGCCTACGTACTGAACTTTCTTCAGGTCTTAGCAAGAACCAGCGAAATGGGCCATAACCAACCTGTCCATCTGGTTGCTGTTTTGTTAAACTGCTTTCAAAAGGACCTGTGGAAACCAGTGAATTGGGTCATGACCCTATTTCTTAGTTCCAGCCTCATCCTCCGTGTGCATGGTGTGGTGGTTAAGACCCTCACCTCCAAACCCAAAGGTTGTGGATTCGAATCCTGGCGAAGCGACTTGTAAAAAATCTAAATCAGCATTAATTATACAATAAAAGAAATTAATTAATTGCTTGTGCATTGATTATCAATATAGACTATGTGTAATTGTTTAGCCTTTAGAATGAAGCATGCAGTAGAGCACGAGAATTGATATGATCTCGATCGGAACCTTGCACATAATTGCAGGATAACATTAGTTACTTTCCAATGAAATCAATTCATCATTTTATTTACAACTTACACGATCAATGTAAGCAAAATAGAACGAAAATATTTAGTTTACACACAGTTATGGGACATTAAAAAAACTTCTATTTTATTACATTTTCAAGAGAAATCCCCCAATTTATGACAGAGTGAGGGGAGTTCCTGGGGAATGATTCCATCTGCCCTTAGAAGGAAACCCCATCCCAGTAGAATTTGTGATAAGAGGTGTGCTCTCTAACCCAAAGTGTATACATTTGACCTAATGCAACTCATAATAAATCAAAATATAGGTCTATATCCATCTACAATCCTTTATTAACGTTAATGACTTAATCAGGGAATCCCAAAATAAATTTAGAAAGAATTCCCATAGCTGTGACGTAGCAAGGGGAGTACTCAGACTGTACTGACCAGCCCAGCATTCATGGAATTACTCTCCATTATGGCTTTCTTAAAATGTCTACAGTCTGCAAAGTTGTATTTAAAATTTTGACCTATCAATGCTACTCAGTCTCAAGACATAGTCAAGTCAAGAATCGAGTCGAAGCCGAAGGCGAAAAGGCAGCGACCGGCAAGCAGAAATAACAAGCTCGTTTTGTTATGATAGCTATGATCATATGAACAGCTAGATATATTTAACACCATTCCTTAATGCTATGAGGTGTACACAGTTTTTCACATCAACACCTTCATGCTAGAAGACAAAATGGGTACCTTTAAGATTTCTCGAGCTGAAGTGAAGTCAAACATGGGCGCCGCCATCTTGAGAAATGCATCACAGAAAACTGTGACGTCATAGGAAAGTGGGCCATACTGCAACACAGCTCAGATTCCGTCCGAAGTGAGTTGAGGGAGTGAGCGTACGCAAACCGCCGAGTCTAGTAGAGGATGGAAAGTGGGCATCCTGGACTGATGACGTTTAACGCAAGCGATGTGGCAGTGGGTACCCTTACTTGATGTTCAGTTTTAGAGAAATACGGCATTCTTCATTTAATATAAAGTTCAGATGCGTGAATTTATTTCGTTTAAGGTCCAGATATGTTCATTTATGTATCTAGTCGGCAAGTGCCTTTGGTCAATACCAGATGAACCCTATTTCCAAATTTTGAAGACTCCAAACAAGCGTTGAGCACCTGTGCGACTGTCTCTCTACTCTTGAAGTTCAAGTTCAATTGTCGGGTAACTGGTTGACTGAACAGAAGCTTGTGCAGGCTTGTCAAAATTTGACAGCTGGACGCATTGATTATTACTGTACCAGACGTGCTCGTGTTATGGCAAGCAATGCTAGCCGCATCAAAGCTATAGTTGACCGAGCTAACATGAGCAAGAGAGACATTCGTGGAGGCATGGAAACAAAGTCAGTGTCCATCGATCTTGGTGAATCTTCCCAAGGATTAAGTGGTTCCAAGAGGAGTGGAACTACTAGTGAACCCTCGAACAAAGAGGAGTTAATGGTGTTGTGTATCAACCTGAAAACACTTCCACGGTCACTTCAGTTTAGTGTTTGTGCTGGTGGTGTTTTCTTTTTCTATTTGATATACGGTTATTTTCAGGTAAGTGCCAAAACCAACTATAATTCTCTTCCAATTATTTCTATACTTTATGGTACTATGACCTTTTATATGACAGTCTATAACTATCTGTAACTTCATACTGAACCAGGAGTGTGTAAAATGATAAGCATGTAGAAATTTACACATTTGACTTTTTGACTCAATAAAAGATCTAGATCTAGATCTACATATAGTATACTCTTGAATACAGATCTAATGATAAGTTCTAACTGTTGTTGGGTTCTACATTTACATCCATTAGTCGCACATCAGTAGCGTTGTTAGAACTTAATGTGGCCGCAGGACTGAAGCCAACATATCCTACTAGTAGATTAGATCTAGCCGTAGATGGATAGATCTTATTTTAAGAGCAGCTCTGGGTCAGTTTACTGTTTTGATTAGGATTAATAGAGAATATCGACTGTCTGTTGTTATATAAAAGAAGTTGCTGATATTTTACATTATAGTCCTAGTCAATCCCCATGAATTGGCTCCGTCTATCATAAATTTGTTCAAGCAGATCTAAGTGGGGGCGGATTCAGAAATTCTGGAGAAAAAAAAAAAAAAATATATATATATATATATATCTACCTACCCTATTTTTTTCGACCTATGTTACCTGAAAACAACAATTTATTTTTTGGCCTTAGTACCGACGGATAACTTGCTCAAAATGTACGTACGACAAATGATATCTACAGTCAATTACTTTTGTGCTTACAGGAACTTATTTTCAGATTGGATGGTTTCAAACCGTTCGGATGGTACCTCACATTGATCCAATTTGCATATTACACATGTTTTGGTATCATAGAGACAAGCCTCAAAAGAGAAAGAACACGAAAGTAAGATTACATTTAATACTACCAAACTGCTGATGTCACTAAATTTCCCATTCTTTCATTCAATTTCTTTAAGTTTTCATACTTGAAGGAGCGTTTTTACATAAGGGTTATGTAGAGCTGATTTTGAAAAAATACCTAGATCAATCTCTCCTGATTGTCTCTTCTATACTATAGTATACATTGAATATGACAATCGAATCAGAGAATTTCTCGGAAGTTCTTAATAACATATTTCATCAATCTTACAAATTCGGTATCTTTAGCATCGGACCATGGGTTATTTCTTGCATCTATTCTGTAAGATAACATCTTAGTCTCGTGGCATGGGTTCGGGGATGGGTTTAAACGGTAATGCCATAATCATTTTTCCGAATTCTGAATATTTGTTATTTTCAATTCGATATAAACAAAAATATAATAGCTTCACTCGTAGGTTCGTTGATATCAAGGTCACATTACTCTTCTCGCAAGTTGCCATTTCCATATCAAAGCTCTTCGGTCCTGCTTCTAGGCAAGAGATTAAGGATAATGCCCACAAACTAGTGCTTCTGCCTAGTGGTTAAAACTGTCAGATCCTGCTTGGGCATGAGGAAATGTCGTAAAACCCAATCTAAAATGTTATTCATAATCTAAAAGGTCTGTTTTGGAACCTTAATTTAAACCAAACTTTCATTGATTTAGGTAGTTTGCCTTTTGCCTTACTAATCCCTGTTGTGCAAAAAGTGGTACTTGGTCACTAAATACTTTTTTTCACAAATTTCAACTGTACAAGTTAATTGCTAAGGATATAAGGGAAACTGATGTCTCTTAATGTGTTAACAAGTTTAGCTGCTTTGAAAATTACTTGGTGAGTTATTAATTTTGCATCCTTTTTTAACATATAAGTATATAATATATAGTGATTTGAGAAAAGTCCCATGTTTAGAAATCTTTTTATAGTAGGTTTTAAGCAAGATAAGGGCTGCCATAAGAGCCGTGTACATCTAACACTTTTTTCTTGAAATAAAATATATATCAAATACACTAATTAGCCACCGAATAAATCTATTAGACCTCCTTGATTCTTTTCATGCAAGTAACATTAATAACACTTAAATCTTGCATCGTAATTTCATCAATATTTGGTCTCAGATTTTCTCTAAAAATGTCCTGAGGTGTCATCTCAATTCTTAAATTAGACCCGGGACTGTAAAATGAGTTGAACATAACCAGGGTTGGGTGTGTAGGCTAAAGTATTCAGGATACTAAATGACATCACAAGGATTGCCAGTAACATGGCTATAGTAGGCCTATGGGTAACCAACAGTAAACTATTATTCTACAGAGACCCCCACTTTTCTTTTCATATATTGTCTTTGCATCACCAGGGGATCAATCATACCAAATTAAAATGTGTTTCCGTGTTTCGTTTAGTAAGTGGACATTATCCTTAATATGAAGAGAATATTGCTACTCTCCTATATCGGAAAGCTACTTCTATTTTTATTATCTTTTTTCTAGGATTAGCATCTTTGGTTGAGCCCCATTAGATTTGTCCAAATATGGGTTACTAGAAATTTGGTCAATAGAAAACATTGGAATCGACTTTATTTCACTCGAAACAAAATCTTACCCTCTTGAAATTAAACATATGTGTATTGCCTTGTTATTCTGAGTTATTTGTTGTTATCATTTTCAGGATCCCAATTAAGACGTATATGATCATAGCAATGCTGACTGTATCGACCATGGGACTTTCAAATTCCTCTTTGGGTTACCTGAATTATCCAATACAAGTAATATTCAAATGTTGCAAGTTGATTCCAGTGCTAATTGGAGGAATTTTGATTCAAGGTAAAAATCCATTTAACAATTTGAATAGGCACTCTTTGGCCTATCAGTTTGTTCTAATGATAATGACAGTTTTCTTAAAGCTTTCCTGACCTTAAGATATTGAATAAATACATAGTTATTAAATTCAATTTATATGCCTCAACATAACTTGATTTGGCTATAGTTGTGAATTTCACACGATATTAACATCCATCACCATGTTTTTTTCAGACAAAAAGTTTACCGTTATAGACTACGTAGCATGCCTGATGATGAGTGTTGGTCTCATATTCTTTACATTGGCCGATAGCCAAGTGCAACCACATTTCAGCGCTTACGGTAAAATACTAAAACCTTCTTTATTTACTTACTCTTCATGATTAGATTATATGCCCCTCTTATGCATCTCATGCAAATTCAATTTTTGTCGGATTTATGTTCTCATTGTGAATGTGACCTTAGTTGTCTGAACGGGGTAAACACACATTGCTCACTCAATAAAAGTTAAAGAGGGCACCTTTGAACAAAGCATTCTTAAGAAAATCGTCCAAACGTACATAATCGTTCCAATTTTTATTTGAAAACATTCTGAGACAGTCATTCTATAAATTATTTTTATTAAAGATAACATTGGAATTCCAGTTTCCTTCTTAAGTTAATATAAATGACTTAGATTGTGCAAAACATTGCAGGTATTTTGCTGATCTCGCTTGCATTGTGTGCTGACGCTGTTATTGGCAACGTCCAAGAAAAAGCCATGAAAGGCCACGGAGCATCAAACTCAGAAATGGTGAGTTTGATTTCAAAGTCGTTCAGGATCCTCTATACCGATATCTGTGGTCTGTTATGTCTTCTGCTTCTAAGATTTGAAACTCTTGAACCACAGAGAAATTGTTCATAGTAAGTCTAGTTCCCGTGCTCATTGGCAGGCGGGCCTTAGGCTGCCGACCTTCTCTACAGTACTTTTTTGGACTGCTGGTTCCTGGCGTTTGTCTCTTTATTTTATCCAGCACGATGGGTACCAGTGAAAGTTGTTACAATTTTGTGACAATTTTTGCATTCCACCGTTCTCAGTAATGGAAGCATTATAATCATCAAGCTATATGTACTTTATTAGTTCTGTTTCTAGTATACGGTAGTTTGGTTCCAAAATTGTAAAATATCATGTAGCTTTTCTGTAATTTGAAAAAGAAACTACAATTATTTTGGCAAAAATGGGAATAGGAATTTCCTATGCTAAAGGAACCAGCACATCACTCTCCATGCACAGGAAATCTTTTTGCCATAGGAATGTATGGAGATTGACAAAGAAGGTTTCACTCTCTCACTTCTCACAATCTCCAGGCAGATGTTTAATATTGAAATGGTAACTTGTATTTTTGTCCGCCTCTTTCGGTACGACAGTACCCGATAATCTTGTCTGGACTTTTCCTGATAAATTAACTAATGTTTAGAAATAAACTATTTGTGCTATTAGTACGGCTAAAGACACACATAAAAATATGCGTGCTCAAGTAGAAATATGCGTCAAGTCAGCTTCAGTGCTCTACATTATGCTGTTGTTTCCAGGTTTTGTATTCATACTCCATTGGCTTCGTGTACATCCTCATTGGTGAAATACTCACAGGACAGATCTTCCCAGCTTTTACATTTTGTCTAGAGGTGAGAAGTTTTAGAGGTCTCAGCTGACCAGATAATTGTTTAAGAAGTCGAAAAGGTGTTGAATAGCAAATTAAACTTATTTTGTTTGATAGATTCAGACTGACCATAGCAAGTAAACGGGGAAAATAAGTTATTTTGGGAACATTGATTAGGGAATTGTTTATGTGTGGAGGAATCCGCTGTTTGTTCGTTAGTTAATCACCTATCACAAGTAATTGAGGAATAATATAAAACACACTTTTTTATTACAAAAATCAATGCTCAAGAGCTTATGACTGATTCCGCCTTAGTGTTACGATCTTTCCCAGAAATACGGCTATGCGCATCCGATATAAAAATGTAATTTTAATCTATTATGTATGTCTCTTCGAAATACTTTCAGTACCCATTGAAGACATATGGTTATGCATTCATTTTCTCTCTAACGGGATACTTAGGGGTGAACTTTGTTCTTAACCTCGTGAAATCATTCGGAGCATTGATAGCAGTCACAGGTAAGATCTATAGTACTATGTTCTCTAGGTCTGATTAAAAATTCTAAGTATAGTTAGCATATCAAATCCACTAATGCAAAATGTTAACATTTTGTGTACAAATTATATACAGATCTACCGTATAAACAAATTATATTGTTGAAACGTTTTAATCTTTTAAACTGTGATGAAAAAGGTATTTGAAATTTGTATCAACATTGTTTCATTTTTTTTTCATATAGTTACCACGTGTCGTAAGGCCTTGACAATTGTCATGTCGTTCATGTTCTTCGCAAAACCCTTCACAATTCAGTAAGTATTTAACCATATTTGAAGCCGGTGCATAAATCTCATTGTAATATATTTTAAATCTCAAGGAGACTGGAATATAAGAACGTAATGGACTCGAAACTAAGTGAAGATATTAAACGTAATGGACAATTTCTCAAAATATACGTTTCGTGTTCATGAGCTCAGACGCCTATTCTCCATTATTTCATCCGAATTGTTAATCGACTCTATTGACACCAGTTATACAGACAGCCTTTGGTTGGCGTTGTTTGTGTTTCACCAGTTGTTTTGTTGGTGATCAATGTACCAACTGAGGAAATACATTTTATGTTGCTCCAGAAACTTTTTTTAAAAAATAATTGCTAATTGGCTGGTGATATTCTGGGAGCCTGTCTCTAGCAATTGATATAGTCTTGGGACTTATGACGGCATCACCTCATTAGTCAACCTGTCGGTAGAAGATAATCTATTGTTTATCTGAGGTCGGTCATTGTTTATGGAGCCATCCATAAGAAACATGAAAAATAGAAAAAAAGACAAGGAAAGGGGGGTTTGGGATACAGCCCCAAATTTCTAACTAGTATTTAGAAATATATATTCAACAAAACCCAATAATCAAATAAATATTCTTTTCTTGAAATTCTCGTATATTACACATACACTTTGACTGGCACTCCCACCCGACCCTAATCCCTGGGTGTTGTGTTAGGTTGACATATAATATGTTTAATTGTTTTTACTAATAAATTGCATATCAATAATCACAAACGATATTTATTCTGTTTCAGATACATATGGTCGGGCCTCATTGTTGTCATTGCTATTTTCCTAAATGTCTATAGCAAAAACAAAGCCAGTTGGGATCAGCAAATCATGCAATTCTACGAGAGAAGAATTCTTGGCCGGCGCACAATCAAACCACTTCCAGACGGGAATATTGTATAACACTTTGTTAAGAGAACGGAAACAATGGGTATTTTTCTGCTGATTTTAAGCAGTTTGAATCTCGCTCCGTTCATTTGATTGTCATTCATTTCTGTTGTCACCTCAGATTGTTCTTATTATGTAACACTTCAATGTATTTTAAATGTAATATTTGAATATGTTGGGTATATTCAGGGTTTACTGCATATATATTACACCGTTTAAAAACTTGATATGCAGGTTTGGATGTAATAAATTAAATACACTTTGGAGGTTTTGATTACCGTCTATATATTAAAGCAGTGGGAACCGCTACAACCACTAAGGTCATGTTAATACAATTTACACCAACAATGGCAGATGTAGAAAACTTCATAAAAGGTGTACGCAGCACTACTTTAACGTCCCGGTACTGTTTTGCTTCTCATGTGCCTGCATATATATTTTCATAAGTTAGATAGAAACCACAGCGTGTCTTTATTATGTCATCCGCACTAACGTTTCTGAAATCTAGCAAGAGGGCCCTTATTGAACCGCACAGACACGCATATTAATCGTTCTGCATTAGTCAAGGGAGGGGACCCTAGATGGCTATATTATGTTCTAACACCGGGCTCTGAAGTCACTTGAATACAGCTGTGTTTATCGATTACCGATTGAGTTGAATTGCACTAACGAGTCAAGAGACAGAGAAGAATATGTTTAATGTAAAGGGGTGTAGTTGTTTCCATTTCTTGGTAAAGTAAAGGTAATGCTACATGTAGTTGTTTCCATTACTTGGTAAAGTAAAGGTAATGCTACATGTAGTTGGGTTATGTCTACAAACAGACATGGTTATAAAGGTATTAACATAGTTATAATTTGACCCGGGGGAATAGTATTACTGGGCGTAGGGTTAAACAGGTTCTGGTGTATCGTGTGTCTCAACAATGTGAAAATCTAAAGCCTTAGGCCAGACGCTGTGATAAATCCATGAATTTTGAGATGTCACCAGGTACTAATGGGCAATGTATAGACCCAAAGAGCACATGTATGGGTTGATTTTATTTAACTCTGGGCCTGAAGTGGCCATGATAAGGATTGCTATTGTTGTCTGTAGGAATGCATTGAGATTTGGTTTTTGCAATGGAGCTGTGTGATCATCAGTTACCAGCTGCAGCTGCACTTCAACTTCCACTTCCACTTGATGGATCTTTACAAGTAGACAACAGACTGTGAGGCGTACCAATCACACATGCAATGTATATACATCACATAGTGTGGTCGGGGCTTGATAGCTGTAATGCGTACATTGCTTCCCTTTTTTTTAAAGCTACATTTCTTTCACATCATATGTGTTTATCATCCTCCTCCATCATCAAACTTACAAAGTTTTACAGGGCAACCGGATCATGTTTAATGAGTCAAATTTATGTGATATGTAAATACTTTTTTTTACCTCAGTTTCTCAAAATCACAGGGAAATGTGTCTATTTTTCTATGATGTCCGAATGTTACAATCACCTTGGGCGGTAAATTATGTTGTGGGTTTATGTAATCAAATAAATTGGTGGAATGCCACGAAATAGAAAATCATCTGAAATTTCCTTCACAAGGATACCATTCAGCGCTGGACGTGCATGCTTTTTAAGCAATAACTAGTCAACCAGGAATAACGGATTAAGGCCCATACATACAACATTAATTTTGTTATTTCGATGTACGTTCTAGAGTTGGCGGAAGAGGGCTTTATTTCAAACAAGATCTAACGTCAGAGTGAAAAAATGATGAGCTAGTGGTTTGGGACGAGTTGGCTGCACCAGTCTTTAATCTTTTTGTAATTTATAAACAAGAAATGTAGAGAAAGTGTTGCTGGACACAGCTCCTGATATATATTTCTTCTATGTAGAAAATCATGACACCTCCATGTAGTTGATTATCTTTAGCGAATGGTAGCCGCTAATACGATTATAAACTACTGTATACATCTGTCTATGTTGTCTATCATTCTTACTAGTAGAAAACACGTAAAAAAACATTTTAACTCAGTTTGATACCAAGATATGTTGACAATAGGCATCGTTACTGTTAACCGAAAATAAAGATATAAGCGCAATGAAAAAGAAAACACTTTTTTTTTTGTATATTTAGGAATTACTAGGTTTTTGCTTTAGCGTCTTGATTGGTTAAAGTGAACACGGAAAAATCATATGTGTGAGTGTTTTTCGTGATTTTCTTTTTATCTATTTACTTAACTGTAATTAGAACTAGGCCTATCGAGATGGAATGAAAGCGCACATTTTGAAATAAATATTGAATTCACGTATAGTATGAGTTACATACCTTGCCAAAACGCATGTTTATTTGCACATACAAACCTGAGGTGGATAATGGAACTACAGTAAACAAAATGTAAGACGGTGACTCATAGAAGACCTCGTTGCTTCGAAACCAGGAAAAAGAACCTGAATACTAGCGGATCTGAGATAGGACTTTTAAATAATATGAGAGGCAACGTTTCAACTACACTCTCGATTCTGGGGTTCTTTAATTTATTCAATTAAAGATAGGATGCTTACTAAGGGATACATTTAGTTTTAACAAGTCTGTGTAGAATGACAAGTTAATCATTAAATTGTATAATTATGAGGTAAATTTAACATTTGGAACAGATCATTTGGACAGAAACAGAAAAGAGACTTGTTCGCCAGCGGCGCTCCTTGTCCTATCGTGCTGACCCTACTAGTAATATCAAATACAATTTCTAACTTACGTAATTAATTTCCAGACAATGAAATAATTATTGATTAACAAGTTTAAACCAAGCCTACCCTTATGGCCATCTGGCTAGTTGTAGGCCTTTATGCCAATGTGGCCTTTATTCAACCAAACCCCGTTATCCACCAACTCAGTGCATCGATGTATGAATGAATGATTTTTTATTAACATAAGAAGGTCAGAAGCTCGCCTATATCCCGTGAACTTCCTAGTCAGGCTTTCGTCTCTCTATTCTCCGTGTCTATTTCTATTTGGTTTGACCTAGACATCAGAACTTCCCCCACATCACGAATGTAGACATTCATAGTTTCGTGATCTGTGCATAAGGTTGGAGAATCGCTGATCTCTGGATCTATTCCTTAGCATTTACAGCAGAGACATGGATGGTCACCTTATAGGCATGGATGAAGCAATTAGTACTGACTTCCAAATTAACACTGCAAGTAACGGGTACATTTCAAGAAACAGGTACATTTCAACTGTGTGTGTGTGTGTGTGTGTGTGTGTGTGTGTGTGTGTGTGTGTGTGTGTGTGTGTAGATCTATAGATATGCATGCATGTGTGTGTCTTAGACGAAAAGTGATTTCCGTTGTATTTGCTGAAGCTATTATGAAATAGGACAGTAGGTTGCTATTGTCATACATAGGCATGCCTACACCTTAAGCTTGTGTTTATGCATCGATGAATATCTGTTCCATAGACAGTAACCTAAACTGTGATTGGGCCAGATATTCTAGATATGTACAATTGGTCTTTCCAAACCATTTTTTAAACTAGATCTGTTTCCCGATGTTAAAATCATTTGTATACATGCCTAGGGGATTATATACTAAACTACATGTCATTGGATTCTTTGAAAAGATAATATAATCATTCATCTAAAGAATCAGTAAATAATTTACTGATCTACCCCTGTACATTTTAAGGCAAATCCAATTTCCGTATTGGGAATGCTGCATCAGATGTATTTTCCTTGCATCATTCCCAATATGGACATTGGATTTGCCTTAAGATGTACAGGGGTGGATCCAGATATTAAGACTAGGAAGTGGCCGCGTTTCACTCGTTGATTCAATATGCCGATTCCAGCGTTTCCACAATAGAAAAGATACTCCACATTCATTGAATCGTCTACCTTATCGATTAGACGAATCTGAAGAATACTGTCTGGGTTATTCATAACGTAAAAGAAAATTGACCCGACAGAAATACTTAGTAATATTCATTGTAAAGTAAGTCCGTGTGGACATTTTGTTTCTGTTACTTTTTGTAAGAAAAATCAAGTTGTTTCATTTATCATTTTAAATGCATTTGTATCAAGATATAATATGTATTCATATTAGTGTGAGTGTAATTTTTTTTCGTAAATCGATATAAGAAACACATAAGTACTTATATCAAGCTATTTTAGATGTCAAAAAGGATGTGCCGCTCCACTGACTCAGTTCACAATGTCATGGTGACCCCCTATTTTTTTTATTGCTGAAAATAATAGACTGCTGTCGTCTGCAAAATATGTATGAATTTCAAAATTTTCTTAGTATTCCTTTTTTGTTTTGAATTTGTTAATTTTTTGAATCTTGAAATTCAATAATTATTGTAGCAATAATTAATCACTGTATTAAAATCATCTCTATTTCGTTCGCCCAAACATAATTCCTTTTATTATTTTCCTCTAGTTGTGTCACAAAATGAGACTGTAGACGAAAAGTTTCAATGGTGACCTATGTTTAGTTTCCTTTGTCTTTTCAGGACTTAAAGAGTTAGCATGTGGATTCCGAAAAGTTGTGAGAAATCTGAGTATTAGGTCTTTATGGAACAATTGTCCTTATTCAGACTCACAGAATGTATTTGGACATTAATTAGAATGCACAACGGCTTTTCCCTTTATCAGGCAACGTTGGTTTTTAGGTTGCTTTGATAAAACATGTATTCATTGGTTTGTAACTTGGAAAACTGAACTATTGTTAATGTTTGATTTTAGACTGCGTAAGATTCGTGTATATCCAAGTCTTCATGAGTTGCTTTTCCAGAATGCCTGAGTAATTCAGACTGCGTTTAAAGTTTGTCCATTCACTTCCCAATAGTTCAAAAGAAATGAACGATGAGGGAGCTTCTTAATATGAAAGGGTTTTATTCAGTACACATCTCATCCCGAGTCAAAGCCACCATGTATAAGTCTTCATCAGTCCACCTCCCATCTCCTATCAGCAATCAACCACATTTAGAACACGAGTTGCTCCAACACCCTCTAGACCATTCTAGTATTCAGCTCTAACACCATCCTATGTCCGAGGTAGTGGGTATTGGTAAACTCCAGTCTGTTACACGGAGTCGATGTACTTACTCCAGGTATAACTTCTTGGCTAAACATGTTTAGCTGATGTTCTCACTAAACTAAGTGACTACTAACTTCTAACCAACTAACTCACTAACTGACTGCTCCTCACTTTGCAGCACCTTTTATACTAGTTAGCAGGTGGCGCTAGGAGCGTAAAGTCTAGAGTAGACTAGAAGTAGACTTGCTAAGTCTGATCCTTGATGGGTTATATAACATGAAGAAATATTAAAAGTACTAAGCGATTAGTACATTCGACGGCGGTCAGGTGTTTGAGTTTAAGGAGGTGGACGACATAGCTCAAACCAAATGAAGACTTTTAACCAAATGTAGCAGTTTCCCAATTTTGATGATTGGATATATTTGTTAAACCATGGTGGGGTGGCCTTGACTCTCGTGGTACATTCAGCACAAGGTGGTGATAATCAAGTTCTTTTGTTCATTTGAAGATTGTAAACAAAGATACATTCAGTTTTACTTAAGGTTAGAGTAGGGTGATCAGTGTCCGTTTTACAACAGCTGTGCGTGTTTTGTTATAACTCTGTCATTTTTTTCTCAATTTAGGCATACTGTATATCATATTAAAGCTGAGTTTCTAAGCTTTCCCATGATATTAAACATTAATTAGTTATCCTTGATCTTAAATGTGATATAGGTGGAAGAATGTAAAAAAGTATTTTTTGTACTTTTATTTTTTGAACATTGATTTTGAATTTAATAATACCTCAATAGTCATGAAAATTCTCAAGTATACTAAAAACATTCCTCTTGAGGGAAGGGTGTCTCAAAATTTTGATTAAGGGCTTTGTTTATTTTTTATGGTATAAAATGTAAAATATATTGAAAAAAAATAAATATTTTTTTTCTACATTCAATAAAAAATTAACCAGGACCTAAATCAAAATTTTGAGACACGCTTCCCTCAAGAGGAATGTTTTTAACATATCTGAAAAGTATCATTGCTCTTTATTCATTATTAAGTTAGAAATTGCTGTTCAAAAAATAAAAGTAGAAAAATTGAAATTTCAACTGTCAGGCCCTATCTATTTTCGATTTATCATTTTATATTTCTATCACTTACATGGCATGATAGATGTGAAAAGCAGCTGTTTTTTGATATATGATATGTTAAAATATCTTGTATATTGAGAGAGCTATAAGCATTTAAGTGCGACCAACATTATAGAGGCCTTCATCCCCCTACTCTAACCTTAATACATAAGTACATTTCCAGTAGTCTATGTTAAGACTTGAGATCAGTGAAAATATTCATGAACATGAAGGTTTTTAGGAAGAGTTCCTATCATTGTCTGCTCATATTAAGGCTTAAGAGTTGTGTCACCCGTGCATAAGGTGACCAGATAAAGTAATGATGATCAGCCCAGATTAAGGCCCAAGGATAGTGACACCGTGCATAAGGTGACAAGGTAAGTGTTAATGAACCATGATCATTTTATGGTAGGTAAATGATGACATAATCATGTTGACAAACAGTAAGATCAGTTTTAGAGAATGAGAAACATCATTATTGCGACACCCGTGCTTAAGGTGGCAAAGTTAGGTTTTTAACTTAGTACATGCATGTACAGTTTCTGATAATTATGATTTGTAACGCAAGTCAACAGAACTCAACATATATACAGTGTAAAGTTGTCTTAACCTTTTAAGAGTAACAAGTACACATCAAATCTAATTTCAGAACAAGTTTAACACAACAGAAATCAATGCGGAGAATTCGGACATTTTGAACGAACAAATTTCATTGTACAATGCGTGTCAAATTTCAATCAAAACCACATTATTTACAATAAATATAAGATCTCTGTATTAGGTTTAGCAATACCGAGCAGTTGGAACCAGAAAATACCATCATTCCCGTCACGCGTCCGCCAGCTATACTTAGTACACGTGTACTTAGCGGGACGCTTGACTGGAGTTCCCCTTCCCGGGTCTGACCTCGATATGATTCCTCCAGGCGCGAAGCGCCCGGATGGCAAATTTCTGTCTCGATCAAACTTTCAAGTTTGAAGGTTCGACCTGACATTTTGAGCCGATATGAATTAATTTTATCGCCTGATTATGTTAGTTGGGGACCTAAGCTTTAGTTCAGCATAGATTTTGTAATAAATTATGCGATGGATTGATCATGCCAGCCGATTTCAAAATTTGGATCTTTTGGATCAAAAAGGAGTTTCCCAAATTAGCCTCGTTTTGACGTCATTTTAATCAGTGTCGCTCATTTTTTTTTTGGACGGAGAGGACGTATTTGTTTTCGCTCTCTTTCAACAATGGCCCGCGTCGCAGTTTTCTGTAGTCAAAGGGAGAGCGGGATCGAGGGGTACAACGACCTGATCGTCGGGGATACAGCCCACAGTTTGACCGTGGTGGAGTGTGTAGACGCCGGGACTGCCGATTTAGCCGGGGCGGCTTTCGCGCACCATTGCGTGTGGCCCGACGACCTGTTAGTGATCGTGGTCAACCTTCTGGACATTTTACGATGGGACGCGGAGCTGGAGTTATACATTCCCCTCTTCTCTTCCACTACGGCCGCGGTGACCTTTTACGGGGAAACGCTCAACAGGGCTTTTCTTAACCTACGCAGTCACCCAGTCCCCGCCACCGTGATGTTCACCACTGTGACGGGCATCAACACGGAGTCTTGGGAGTTGACGTGCGAGGACGCGTCATTTCAACGATGGATGAACCACCTGGTGCCCCGGGTCAACCGGGAGGTTCGCCATGCGAACCGCTGGTTTGGCGTTCCAACAGCCGACCTGGGTCACCGCCTCCACATCACGCGTCAGACTGCCGACGGGGCCTTCACCGTCCACGACTACCGAGAGTTCGTGGACGGTTTCATGCCGACCCATCGACAGCTTCGACGGTGGGCTCGCGCCCTGGGCCGGCTCCTTCGCCAGCTCCCAATAGCTCCCCGCTAGTCCAACCCCTTCCCCCCTGTACATACTGATTGCCTGCGGTGATTAGTGGGCCTTAATTCCCGGCTAGTGATTGAGCCATAAACATTATTTGACAATCAACAAGAGTTCATCGGATCCAATTCCCGGCCAGTGATCGGACCACCAAGGACTAGATGTTTTTCTTTGTGGCTGTTTGCCGGACTGTTCGGGGCGGCTCGTCGGATCTGTTTGGGTGTGTGTGCTCCTCCTCCGCCGGCTCTACCTCAGCGGCAGCTCTTCCCTGCTCTGGTAAGTGTAGTCCTTTCCTTTGTATTCTTGACGTGTTCGGTAGGCTGCTAACCCGTAGATTTAAGGAGATTGTTTGTTCGGAAATTAGGCAACAGTTCTCTCAGCTCGTCTCCACGTGGTTGTATTCCGGAAGCTGATGTCACTCCCGGAACCAGAAACTGTGTTTCGCTGGTGATTTTTGTAACGGGTAGAGTGGGGCGGCCACCTAGTGTTTACTTTTGACTTCAAGATGGTGGACGCGGGCTGAGAGCTGGAACCTTGCGTACTAAACTTATTGTCTTTTCAAGTCCCTTGGTAGGTTAAGGTGATGTAGATGAAGTAACGTGACACGGTCGGACACTGAACAACGTTCGGCTTATTATTTTAGTGGGAGGATTGTTTAGGCGAACATGATCAAACACTTTACTTTGCGCGTGGTTGGGCGATAATAGGAGGTTTTCTGACTAGCGGTTTGTTGACATTGCCAATCTAAGTAGGCTTTCTGGAGTGTGGGTAATTCGTATCGTATTGTTATTATTTGATACTATTAACTGTTGGGGACTGACACTGCACATGATAATCAGGTACGGATGGCCAGAGATTCCGGTCTGAGTTGTACAATACTAGATTTGCTGTAACAGGATTCTTTGTTTAGTCGTTATTCGTGCAGGACATTAGTGTAAATGTCTACATTGGAAACAATTCACATGGGGTGCCCTAGGTAACAAACGCTTCCTAGGGTGTTTTACCCTGGTAAGTTTTAGATGACAGTAGGTGACCAAGTATTTTGGTCCAGACCTCCCAGCATTAGATTGGCTGTGGCAGAATTCTTTGATGAGTAGTTCCCCCTTACAGGTTACAGGAAATATTGACGTGTCGGTCACGTGAGGCGACACCATAGGTGGAGCCGTCCAACGAGTTGTTGGCGACTCCTGGTAAGTTTGAGATGTAGTGGCGAAGGCCACAGATACCCATCCCATGTTTTAGTCTAACAGCAAGACTTCGTCAGTGTCATTGTGTTAGAATAAGTGTTAGAGTGAGTATTATTGTCCAGAGTCGTCTCGAAGAGGAAAAAATACTACTGTGAGGAGACCGAGATGAAGTTTCTAAGACACTGAATGAATTTCCATATGAAGATTCTGTATGTGTCCTTGTGAAAGAAGGAATAGTATCCTTATTAAGAGCTAGAAAGGCACCAACACCACAAAGATTATCAAGCGTCCCAAGCAGAGATACATGTGTGTACACTGCGGGAGTTCGTACATTCATAGATCAGGCCTTAGTAGGCGCCGTTCCATTGAACGCAGAAGCCACGCTTATCAGTGCCCGAGATTGCCAAACATCTCAGACAGTGATATCCTTGCGATGAATGTGTGGGAGCCTATGCCCACAGGTCGGGACTGAGCCGTTACAAGAACATCCATCTGCAAAGGCTTCATGAATGCCCGAGATGTGATGCAAAACTGTCCCGCTCAGATTCCCTAACCGACCTCATGGGGAGATAAGAATAATGATAGGAATTGGATCCCTGGTGGTTTCCCTTAGGTGGTCATCATTTTTTTTTTTTTACAAGAGTCAATACTCTTGATAACACTCTTTCTGTACAGCAGTTAGAATAATTACCCAATACACTTCAAGGATTTGTACGTAAACAAGTTAACACCCCCTTCAAGGGTGACAACTGTTCTAACATATTTGACTCCATTTTGTGAAGCCTCCGCTTTAAAACCACAGTTTGTTCTTATTGAATGATTATGCCACGACAAAATTCCTTCTCTTTCTGCTAGTTACAGGTGGTAGCTCGGCGTTCACCCCCTACATTCAGCCTGGGGTTTGAAGACCGAGTTCCACTTTATATTGGGTAGCGGCGCCCTTCTGACAATGCAAACGGGTGCGCCACTAACTCCAAACGGTTCACTGAATAGATATTATACCTATGTTAACAGTAACATCTCACTGTCCACCCTACACTCTACATCACATGGGAAAAACCAACATGACAAGCGGTGGGGGTAGCGTTTTCATTCCGTGAGGTATAAATGTCATTAAAGGACATTAAGTATTAACTGTACAAAGGAGGTTGAGATTATTCGTTCCTCGTTAGTTATCACTAGAGGATCGGGTCTCAGACTCAGGTTCATTTCTGATCTGATTCCCGGTCCTCATTAGTTACACGTGGTTTGTCGGTACTCTCCCATTCATAGGACCAGAATGGGTAGCACCGAGTTTCCATTGTTATAATTGGGAGCAGACTGCATATATATTTTTTTTTTAATATGCAGCCTACACCCCCTTTAAATTATAGAGATGTGTAAATGCATCTCCTTAGATCACTTACTTCCAGACAGCACCTAGTAAGTCGGGCCTTTACCGAAGTACAGTACAAGGTTAAACCCGTTTTCTTGTTCAGGTCTATGCCCGTTTCTCTTGTGGAGAGTCAAGACTACTCCTGAAAAGACTCCGCCCCCAGCTTATCCTAACTATGCGCATGCCGGGCAGGGATAGGTAGTGCTAAAGACAGAGTTAGAATTTTTTATCTCCTTTCTAATAGATCGGGTAAACTTATTAGCTCTGGGTGTCAACCAAGTTTATTGTAGCTTGTTCATCAGGGAATCAGTAGTCCATGTCCCCCCTCTTCAGCTCAACTGTTGAGCGGAGACCTGGATACTTTTAGCGCCACGACGGCGGTCAAGACTAATTTTCATTCATTTATTTTATTTTCTTTTCCTCGACGGCGGTCAGCTCTGAAGCCGCTCATTTTCTTTATTAATTTTAATTATTTCTAATTTTTACCCGGGTTCTCCACCAAATGAACTATTGTTAATGTTTGATTTTAGACTGCGTAAGATTCGTGTATATCCAAGTCTTCATGAGTTGCTTTTCCAGAATGCCTGAGTAATTCAGACTGCGTTTAAAGTTTGTCCATTCACTTCCCAATAGTTCAAAAGAAATGAACGATGAGGGAGCTTCTTAATATGAAAGGGTTTTATTCAGTACACATCTCATCCCGAGTCAAAGCCACCATGTATAAGTCTTCATCAGTCCACCTCCCATCTCCTATCAGCAATCAACCACATTTAGAACACGAGTTGCTCCAACACCCTCTAGACCATTCTAGTATTCAGCTCTAACACCATCCTATGTCCGAGGTAGTGGGTATTGGTAAACTCCAGTCTGTTACACGGAGTCGATGTACTTACTCCAGGTATAACTTCTTGGCTAAACATGTTTAGCTGATGTTCTCACTAAACTAAGTGACTACTAACTTCTAACCAACTAACTCACTAACTGACTGCTCCTCACTTTGCAGCACCTTTTATACTAGTTAGCAGGTGGCGCTAGGAGCGTAAAGTCTAGAGTAGACTAGAAGTAGACTTGCTAAGTCTGATCCTTGATGGGTTATATAACATGAAGAAATATTAAAAGTACTAAGCGATTAGTACAAAACATTACCAAAAGTAAGTTTTTCCTTGGTAGTTTTTGCCATAAAAAGCTTAAGAAATGAAATATACACCTATAAAATTTAATGAAGTCCCTATAAGTATGTGTGGGGCCCTGCCTATGGGACCATGCACATTAAAAGAACACCTGCCTCGGTTGGGGTATGGTCTCTAAATTCTCATAGATTCAATCACCATCACCACCCTTGATATGACCCGGGTAGTTGATTAAAGGGATAACGTACTGTTCACAGATGTGCCCCCTGGTGGGAAATTTTTAAAATTTTAAAATGTAAAAATTTCACATAATAGACTGATGACAATTGACTTAGAATGAGAAATTGAGAAAATTAGAAATTTAGGATGATAATTGAAAGAGTAAGTAATGTTAAATGAATCAGGCACACGTGCGCCCCCTAGTGGCAAAAATGAAAAGTCTCAAACTTAAGAAATCTCACACTAGACATTAGCAGGGGTTGAATTTGAAATGAAATGGATAAATTTTAGTTGTTTCATTAAAAAATTTAGGGGAACAGATAAGATTTATGAAGAATTATACAGAGATAATCACCTGAAAGGTTGTGTTGACCTCCAGCATTTAAACAACCTTGGTGACCCCAATCTTTTTTGGCTTTAAAAACTTGCTACAGACCTAAGGTACATATTTCTAAGATTTGGCACAGCTGTAACGGATTTTGAATGTTCTAGAGCAAGTTGAATGTCACTAAATATGTTTTCCCCATAGACTTCTATAGTCAAGCACATTATTTTCCTTAAGTTCTCATTCAAAAATAAGCATGGTGACATATGTTTGTTTGGATCTGATCTTTTTGGATAGGTCTAACAGAAATTGCTGGTTTTGGGATACTGTAATGGATGAAGAATGGTGGTTAAACAGTCCGTTATCCCTTTAAACAGCCAGCAAACCGTTGGTGTTATAAATGAAACAGATCCTGTTATGTGTCGAACGGTTTAGCTGCTTTGAAAAACACTGGGAGATTTATGTATAATTATTTCATCATTTTATATCACTGTAGCGTAGCCAAAACATGCCAAACATAATTATAGTGGTTTTTTTTTTACATACGCATTACTTTTTTCATTTAACTTAAAACAACACCCCTGGTGAGCCAGTACAATTGTGCAAATAAATATACCTGCTGGATCATGTTAAGGAATCTATATAAAAAAAAATCCCTGCATGTGAGTGTTAAATTTGATGATTGTAAACAGATAAAACAATTGATACTTTAAAGCATTAATATCATTCTCACCTATATTTACAGGATTCAAGATCTGCTTCTACCTATGAAGATATAACTGTGGCTAAAAATAGGAGGATGTATGCATCTGGAGACCTAAAACTGGTATTCTTTGTCACTTTTAATCATGAACAAGAAATTGTACATATTTCTTTTGATTTGTTACATGCTGAGGTATGTACATGGGAAATGTATACCTCTGCAAGGAGAGCTTAATACCGAAGAAACTTCCAATCAGACTTTGAGCTTGTCAAGGAATAGCTCCAAAAACATAAACATCACATTTTCAATTACATTTCCAACGGTAGAATGTTGCCCAATTTTGTATTTTCGGGCTGTGGACAATGAGATAGAACCCTTGTTTGATTTGCAGAATTGTTTCGATTCATCAAAACTAGTACCAAACAAACACTATGTCACACTGAAGGAAAACTTTTCCAATTGTTTGGTCACAAACAATGGATCTATGACCACATGTTCTGGAACACGGGCATTTAGCTACCTGCAACCCAGATACTTTTTTGTCATGTTTGGATATGAATGTAAAGAAAATGCCACCATAGGCCTAATGTTTTCGGATATTCAATACAAATTTTGTGTGGACAATGTGATAAACAGTGAGTGTGATACCCTGCAGCATGATGATGAGTGCGACATTAATGAATCAATGAGGGTTATCTTTCCAAATGTCTTTGGGCACAGGAACCAAAGGGACGTTAACGATAACCGCAGACGTTTTGACGTCTTCATAGAACATAATGAAAAATGCTACCAACACATCAGAAGGTTTCTCTGTGATTCCCTCTATTCAGAATGTATGACAACTGAGCAAAGCCAGTTGATGGGCAATGCATCAGTAGCTTCATCATCGTCAGGGACAGATCAGCATGCTCCTTATAATATCCCATGCAGGAAAATGTGTGAAGACCTGTTCCTAGGCTGCAGTGATCCTGAATTGGCAGTAGCAGTTGATTGTGAAAACTATCCAGATGGTCTGCCCCCTTTCACTGAGTGCACCTATCTTGAAGTCAAATGCACAATACCTGCAAACATTTCTAATGGAAGGGTTACCCTGTCAGGTAACAGCCTGAATGACAGTGCTTCATATACTTGTGAGGAGGGATTTGTTTTGGATGGTGCTAACACACTATACTGCCTACCATCGGGGAATTGGAATGTGCAAATACCAAAATGCATACCCAGCAACCATGTTTTGACTCATTATACCAATGTTATTGTGGGATGTGTAGTTGCTGCTGTTGTCGTATCTGCTGCTGTCACTGTTGTTCTTTGCAGGAGGTATTGGATTAGAAAGACACAAGGGAATGAAGTTACCCTTGAGGAAGGTCATCGTAATTTCAACAGGGTCTTCATATGTTGCAGCAGCCACAACATTGATGATGCACGTGCATTCATGGGTGAGCTTGAGAGTAGGCATGCACAGTGTGAGTTTTTCACCTATCATGATCACTTTCTCCCTGGGGAGAGGATCGTGGACTGCATTGAACGGGGTGTTTGGGAGGACAGCTCAGCAGTGATCATTTTTCTCACTCAGGACTATTTGGACAGTGGGTGGTGCTTACATGAGTTTGAAGAGGCATATCGTCGGCATGAAGAGGATGAACATTATCCGCTTCTCATCGTTCTGCATGAAAACACCATTCTCCAACTGCAAAATGTCCCTGTGCACATGCAGAAATACCTGAATGATCATATTTATCTGTCCCTTGAAGACAAACATCTATGGGAAAAGCTCACACCAGCACTTGCTCAATAATACCAACATAATAGACATCTCCTCAGTAGTCAACGTGTTGTGGAGGACAATCTCAAGTTGTTTGTGTAAAGCGCATCGGTCGAGCACATTTGTTTATGGAACAATGTATGAGAAAGTTAATACTTAGTAAAAGGAAAAGAGCAGGAGGGAGGAGGTTCGATTTCTAACTAGTATGCATGAAATGTTCATCAAAACCTGATAATCAAATCAGTATTCTTGTCTGAAAAGTATTATTGTAATTCTTGTAAACACTTTAACTAGCTCTGCCATCCGACCCTAGTCCCCTTCTTGTAATAGGCTGACTAGCGGATGATTGCCACATATCACATAGTACTGTGGCCATTCCGCTTTTTCTTTTTATCTTCAAGCTTTTCTCCCTTCTTAGCTTTTCTTTTTTTATATCTTGCACCAATCTACTCCTTGTACTTCTTAAAAACATCCCCTAAGCTATCAATTTTACAATTTTGCGAGACGACTAAAAAAGCACAGTAGAAACTGCTACACCAACACGATCGAATTGCAATAGACCTTTTCTGAAACCCTTTTTCTTTCTTAAGTGATTTATCTCATCGCAGCCTATGAATACACACCCATATGTACATACGTGTGACCAATTGTGGGCATTGTTTAGTTAACCTCCTCTTTCAAATGACCAAACCATTAGGAAATATTCCTATTTGGGGAAGAGATATGCTCTTTTGAAGTCCCCAACTCTGGGCACACTTAAACACCTCCATCTTAGCTAATGTGCTTCGTTTGCATAATCATAATGTAGATAAACCAACAAATATTGTTATTTCTCAAATTATTCAGAATTCAACCATTTTTATGAATCTTCAATCAACTAGCAGTTTCCGACATAGGGAATTAAGAAACTTGAAAACATTTTCCATGAATCTGAACATTCCTTTTTTTTGCCATGGTATTATTATTGTGTAATCTGGCGCCATTTGAGAAATGGACACTACATTGCAGATTATCTATTATGCAATTGTCAAGATTAGATAGAAGCTTTTTATGGTTATAATCT
This sequence comes from Lepidonotus clava, assembly GCA_936440205.1. Taxonomy (NCBI): domain Eukaryota; kingdom Metazoa; phylum Annelida; class Polychaeta; order Phyllodocida; family Polynoidae; genus Lepidonotus; species Lepidonotus clava. Next base: position 23,105,123 of record OW387134.1, read on the forward strand.
TTATCTCTGGAAAATTCTACCCAGGTGCACAATCTCAGGAAAATATGTATATATAGGAGTAAGTTGCCAAATATCCTTTGTGTTACCATATCATATGACTGGCTACGTATATACATTTTCAAATATATATATATAGGCTATATAGATATATCTGTAAATATGTATCCTATATTTGGTATATCATAAGTACATCATATCTACGATCTATATATCATATATTATGAATACGAGACAGACAAGAGGGGGTAAAGTATCAATTTAAATTTACAATTTTACCTTTCAAACAATACAAACCATTTTTGAATATTCCTATTATAGGCATTACTTGGCATACACCTGTTTTACCATTGTTTCTCGATTCCCATAATATTATTATACTATCTATAACGCCTTCAACTAAACCATATTAAGTTAAAAAGAAACAACGATTTTCTTAATTATCAAAATTATTCAAAATACAACTTTTCACAAAGCTCTTCATTCAAAAGAAAGAAGTTTTTACTGCTGGGAAGTGAACAACTTTTATCAATAAACTTAACAAAAATATTCTAAGCAATCTCAGAATTCATTTTTCTGTTTGCCATAGTAACATACCATTCTTTATTTCAATCCCAATTTTAGAATGGACGTTCCTTACAAAATTAATTGAAAAAATAATATTTGAGATGGATATTCAATTATGTCACAAGAACGAATATTGAACCTTCATGAATTTTACTTTTTCAGAGCTACATCTTACAAAGTTAATTTTTCATGAAAAAATAGATCCCCCATTAAGTTAACGCCATCGGTTGCCATGTAAACTAACGAAATGACTTGGTAAAATGAAAATGCGTTCAGTTAATTTCTTTATTTACTACTTCAGACAAGTCTGATCAACTGAGGTTCATATGGTAAGACCCCTAATAGAATATTTTTAAAAGTACATGTATTCCAATGTAGACTTCATCCAAAAAAATTCACAGGTTGTTACAGGGCTAACTAGTATTACTTTTGATAGTCATACAATACGTAGGTACAAGTGCCCTGTCCTCTGATGTCATCAGAAATGCAACCACCCAGTGGCGCAAACAGAGTTCAGGCTCTTGCCTCTTTGTAGTTGGATGACAGTACGTACAGTACAGCATAACACAACACAAGAGAACCTTCTGGCCTGTCCGAGCGATAACCATCAATATAGTTGAAACACACGCCATGACATTACTGCCCTAAATGTGCATGCACTAGGTCATTGTACAGGATTTGTAAGTGCCTTGAACCGCAATCCGAAAAACAGCAAACACTGAGACTAAAACCAAAAGATATGTTAAAATCGCTGCTTAAACTAATCATCACTTTGCTCCCTGAGATGTTTTGTTTAAATGAGACCATATTCATGACCAATACTACTCCTGTCAAACAGGCCACTTAGAGTCCAGGTGGAGGCTATATGGCCACTCCCTATTCACCATAAACTTGTCCCTTTGGCAAGACCTGCCATAATATTCCCATCGTAATCCGTCTCAAATATCGATAATCAATAGTCCTTAAAGTGCACAAGGCACATGACCATGACGAAGGCCACCCCTCCCTTGTGGACGACGTTGTAGAAGAAGTGGGAGGCCGAGTCCTGGTTGTGCACGGCGTGAGGCCCCTCCAGGCTGGCGTACAAACCCGCAATGCAGAGGGCGAGTATGGCGGCGTCCTCCCACTTGTAGACTGACCAATACTTGCTGAAAGTGTAAAGACATCTAGAATTACTTGAGTGAAGTGACATGGGAATGGACTTCATATCTGTTTTGCCGCTTGAGGGTTTTGTGAATAAAAGATAGTTTAATAGTTATCTCCCAACATTCGGCAAACTATAACATAGTATAGCGACTCAGGGGTCTTGTTTGTTAATTGGGTCTAAGCATCTATGTCGTATGCTTGAACAAGTGTTACTGGTGGAACTGTATCAAACCCAACTCCAGAATTGGTTGACACCATAGGTTTATTAGCATTGTGAATAAACATGTTTCGATTTTGTTTAGGATCTTGCAATGGTGGGGATTAACTTCCGATAAAAGTGTGCCTGTGCAAAGTCCCAAAGCGCATTCTAAATTTCACATATCTGATTAAAAGTCAAAGTCAAAGTTAACAAGAAGGTTACCTTCAATATAGTTTTAACCTAAATAAATTTGATTTGGGGGTCTTATTCTTTGATGGTTAAAATCACAATACCGTTGTTCAATGCGTACAATGCGGTACAACACTGTACACTGTTTCTACTGCATGGTCTGTTAGAGTACGCTGCAGTACCCACCTACAAGCCAACCTAATGTTGCAACAGGATTATACCACATGTTGACTTTTCCGAGACCCCAATCAACAAATCCAAAGCCACCTGCAAACATTATGTAACAAACCTGGCCGGCCGTTTACACTTAGTATAAAGATAGGCCTAATACCACAGTCACAAAACGAGGAGGGACAGTGGCAGTCAGTAGCGAAGGATGGTGGACGGGGCGCGGATGCGTTTTCAAATATAAGTCACCTGATAACTCATAAAGAGGAACATTTTTCAACAGCCCCCTCCCCCTACCAACAACAGCTTTTATTGTTTTACTTGACGGGTTGCTCCAGAAAGATTCACTACAAGATTGATTATTGACTAATCTCTAGGTTTTTTTTAATAAATGATATACAACCTTATCCAATAAGTCTCACTCTGCTCCTCCAATTTCGACTTTTGGTATTTGATAGCCTATAGGACCGACCGTTCATCAATTCAATCAATTGAGTACGCTTGTTTTCTACACCCCTACGCACACTTAACATGTAATATGGATGACAAAATATGATGGATAGGCCCCAGAAGTAAATGGCCTGAAAGACAGGAAGGGGAGGCGTCCCCGTGCCCCATATGGCATATGGCCGTATAACTGCGTCAATTTTCTACAATTCATTGAACATCTAAGAGATAATCTGATGAGAACAAGTCTATTTTGAACTATAAGATACCTGATGATCCACTGCAGCATGAAGGCCAGGCCGATGTCCGATATCACAGCTGCCAGCCAGTACCTGCGGAGGGACCAGCGTCCCCACGGCGTGTGCTCCGAGTACAAGAAGAGGCTGAAGACTTCCGCCGCAGCCACCGCGATCACTATCGCAATACTGATGGATAATTTGATGTCCATGGTGCAATTTCTCGTTGTCTGTCTTTAAATGAGGTGAAGTATCTAAAAAGAAGACCAGTGTACATGGTAGTACCTAGAATACAGTGGCCAGATGAAGGAACGTAGATGGGGGACCCGTGTCGAAGTTAAGGAATATCTTATGTCCTTTTCCCGCTCCATGTTGCATGTCGAATCTAAGAAATGGCCATGTCGCCCTGTCGATTTTAAGTGACTTCACTCATAGATTACACGGGGTATCTAATATTCAATATGGCAAAGAATTTGGACTAGGCGAATAGGGAGGACAGACAAATAGGCAACACCTGACCAACGTATCTCTAATCTGAGCGGTTATTACATTAGTACAAAACTTTCTTTAGGCTACATGGATATATATATATATATATTATATATAATACATATATATATTATATATATATAATATAATACATATATCGCTACGTTTTATATCCCTTGGGCCTGTGTGGAGAATCTAGGTAGCCTGAGCCGCCAGCCCCTGGCAATATACAGAGACGAATACTTTGTCTTGAGAATAGGCTCCAATGTAATAGCTGTATGCAGATTCAAGGTATACATTCTCGACAGCTGCTCGAGGGGAATAGGAATGCGGGGCGGAGGCTTGAGATCCACCCCTGGGCCCCACCATAAAATCACGGCTGACCTGTAAAATCACAGCAACGTGACCATTTTCTCAAATTTAATAGGTGATATAGCTGAAGCTGGCAATCCACAGGTCCGAATATGTGTATAGGGTATGTGTATAGGGTATGTGTATAGAAAAAAATACTGTTGTCGTGAGGCGACAGGGTCATTTCCTAATTCGACAAGCGACATCAGATTCTGTAGAACTTAGAGATGGTGACAACAAAGACATGCAGTGGACAGCTGGTGGAAGTTTAGCCTGCGACGCATGTATGCTCACTCCCCCACCTCCGCCTGGAATGGCAATATCCTGGGACGAATACTTTTTGAACAATTTGTCTGGTGGAAGTGACAATAACAATCATTTTCATTCAAGAACGCTCTATATATATATATGAGGCACAGGAACATATATATTACTGTGAATTATAATGGTAATTAGGGTTACTCGTCAGAAGTTACATGACATATTACATGATAGTATTGGTGAGAGGAAAGATAGGTATAATAAACAAATTATACCTGAGCACAAGAATAGGGCATTTTGGCGAGGATCTCACTATGAGCATATTCTAATGATGAAATCCATAACTAATTCATGGGCTTAAGAAGGAGATATTCTTACATATGTTAATGCACCTATATTGCAATTATCGAAAATACTATATCTAACTCTGCTGCACAGATTCATTTCAGGTATTTCCGTGGTGGCTAGCCTGGGCCTATTATTGTTCCATGGCCATGCCGGATGGTAGCGGCAAATTCAAAACAAGAAGGAAACATAGGCAAATTATCGAGAAATATCTCATTCTTTTCCTCTTAAGTTGAACTTAATCCCACCCCGGCCTTACAATAGTACAATTACTTCCACTTTGGCCAAATGCAATATACTCTATATGGTCTAATAATTGTAAATTCATATACAACTCACCAAGTGAGACAGATGGCGCCCGGTTGGAAACACGACTGGCTTGGTAATGTGTGGTGTACCCGCAGACTCCAGTGTGTGTCAACGCTAAGCTCCCGGTAAAACTAGGTCAGCGATTGCATCAACCTATTTTTACCCTCGCTCTCCGGCCAGTTTCAAGCTTTGTTTGCCTTTGCCTGGCTCCTCTACTAGCGTTAGTGCGACCGCGACACTTCCGCTTGGAGAGTGCTTATCATTCCCCACATCACAACCACAGGTACATAACCGCGCGTCCCGCTGGACGCGGGGCTCTAGACGCTTAAAGACATTCGCGACATTTGTTTATGATTTTATATTTAATTTTGTATTTAATTTGATTATGGTGCAACATAGTCCTAAGAAGTCCTAAGATAGTTGTGTCTACCTCAATGTATTTATGTTTCTAGTCGATACCATCTAAATTATGCATATTAAGCCTATTTTTCAATCATGACAATGTTTATTATTACCCTACTACTTCTAAAATGATGTCCTTTCACATGTTACCATCTAGACACTGAACTTACTTCAGGCCATACCAAGAACCAGAAAATAGGTTGTTACAAGCCAGTCCATTTGGTTGCTTATTTGTTAAACAGCTTTACGAAGGACCTGTGGGAACCAGCAAATTAGGTCATGACACCATTATTTAGTTTCCCTCTTATCCTCTCTTGTGGCTTCATAATGTAAGGGTTAGCAACCCCCTCCAAACACCTATGTTGTGGGTTCGAATCCTGGAGGGACTTGTGGACATACAAAATGGTATGATATATCATCCAACTTACATTCTCAGAACACACAACAAACTCAATAAATATGGCATTGATGATACAACGCTGAGATGATTTATATGTACATTTTAATTTAAACATTGCAATTGCTATTACTGTCAGTGTACTATTTCCCGTACGGCTGCACAGTATTGTATTAACATGTACACACAGGTATATGAAACATCATTAGTTTACTACTAGCACCTAGACATATGACTTGACAACATACCAAAATAATTATCACAGCAGTGTCCATAAGAACAGCATAGGCACAATTGCATAGGTCACAAATAACACGACCCACATAATATGACTAATTTCCTAATTAGAAATACATGTAAGTCTCCTTATATTGAGATAACTTAGCTATGTCTAAATATTCCAATTTCATCGAAAGTCAATGTTGCTTAATACAACACAATAGCTGTATTGCACGCCATGAGCATCTATAACTGTATTGAATCAGGGGCGGATCGGGGGGGGGGGGGGGGTCCAGGGGTCCTGACCCCCTCCTTTTGGTGGACCTTTAAACTAGGGATAGAGGGAATACATGTATGCATTTTTAGTACTTAGCCTATATAGGGATAGAGGGAATACATGTATGCATTTTTAGTACTTAGCCTATACCGCTGACGGGAGTTTGTCCCTGGGCGCGGCCATGTTGTCAAAGGGACGGTCCTGATAGGCTGAAAAGTTGCACTTGTCCCCCGACAGCTAGTGGCGCCAAGGGACCACGCATGCGCAGACCTAAACTCCCGACCTCGGTATATGCTGACCCTCTCCTTTGGTAAATCCTGGATCTGCCCCTGTTGAATGCCATGAGTACATCTCTATTGCATGGCATCGGCATTGCTTGGGTCTAGTTTATCCTAGTTTTAAACTGACGTCAACCCCCGTGTTGCGTCTTCATACGACGGAGGAGGTACAGGAGGCGTGTCTCCGGAGGGTTGGGATATGGTAACATCCCCAGTGTCTACACAGTGGTCTATGAGGGGCTCGGTGGGTGCTGAGGGGTGCAGTCTGGGCACGATGAGGCCATTGTCCTTGGGCTGAGTGTCCACTGGGTGCCCCTCGGCCTCCTGCACGGCCCTCCAGGCAGCCACCCGGGCCTCTTCCTCCCGGCGCCGCTGCTCCCTCTTCTCCTGCTCCCTCCGGCGGTGCTTTCTGCCATGGCGGTCGTCCGTGAAGGACGAGAAACACCAGCAGCAGTCACAGTTGCACACGTCACAGGTGTCGCCACAACCTTCACCACAACCGTCACCACAGTCACAGTCACAGTCACAGCCATCGCCCTCAGAGCAATAGCCCAGCACAGAGAGAAAGGCTCCGCAGACGTCGCCAATAGAGTCACACTCCCCCATTATCTAATGCCTTCTGTATTTTGTAGTGGCTCTGAAAAAAAAGAAGCGAGACACTTCAAAGTATCCATGTGAAAAAAAGGATACATACAGTAATTCTTTGGGAATGCAAATACAATGAACATCCTGAACTGCTTTATCATATTTCATTTCATCATAACCGTACACTGTAAAAAGTAAGTGCTGTAAATTTACAGTAAACTTTGCTGGCAACAAAGTTTCCAGTAAACTTTGCTGTACAATTACAGCATACGATGTACTGTAATTTGTACAGTGCATGATACTGTAGGTGTCTTACAGCAAACAGTACTGTAATTTAACAGCAAACTAAGTACTGCATTTCTACAGCAAAGTTTACTGGAAACTTTGTTGCCAGCAAAGTTTACTGTAAATTTACAGTGCACTGTTATTTTACAGCACTTCCAATTAAAAGCCTTTTAACATCAATTTAACATAGAATATTCCACATAAATAAAAAAAAAGAAGTTAATTCCCAACCACAAACCAATGTATAGAGGTTGTGGGATGTAATTATGCTAGATTTACTAGCACATACATGCATTGGGTGATGTTGCAGCAAGTCTAAAAGGTCATTACTTACCTATAAATTAAACTTTGCACCAAAAATGTGTCTATGCATACAAATTATAATTATCTCATTATAATTACAATTATTTGTATGTATTTCAATAACCTGAAATGTCAGTTCATTTCATGTGCATGAGATTCACTTTTTGATATCATTAGATTTAATTAATTCATGTAGAAAAACGGTTTTAAGGTATTATGCCAAAAACGTTTTTCACTTTATACTTTTGCACTCCTGGTGGTCACTGTATTTTACAGTAAGATGTACTGTAAAAATACATACTCATCATGTAATTTCAAATTTACAATACAAATTTTGTAATCCTACAGTAAATTTAACTGTTTATTTTCCAACAGCAAACACTGCTGTAAATGAAACGTACAGTTTGCTGTAGAATAACATTAACTTTTTACAGTGTATAGTATCATATCCTATAGCAAATTTCCTTAATTTTTTTAACTCCAAGGAATACGTTGGCAGTCGTCCCTCACCCTTATTTTTTCATTATTATGGTTCTGTCATTAACACACTTTCTGCTCTAGTAGATCCAACCGGGTAAGGGATAGCGCCCACTCTAGAACCACTCCTCCCTTATGTACGAAAGAAGTACACAATATCCCTTTTTCATTACAGCTATTCATTGTAGGATAGACACGATGAGGAATTAATTAGAAAGCAAACTGATTCCTTTTCTAAACATGTTGTTTCTAATTTCTTATGTTTGAGTGACTTGTAAAGTTCTGTTACTTGTATATATTTCATAACGCATTCAAGCTCGACTGTTGCGTATGGGGCTTTCCCAAGGATCATACTACTAGAGTAACAAAAGTTAGAACACAAATTTTAAAATATTCTTCCAAAGTCAAACATATTCTAGGGAAACCATACAAAATGTAAAATATTCCATAATAACATACTTACCCGTGTATGGCGCAGGCACAATTACTTGAAGGCCTGATTAGTGATTAGCGATTGATGTTCAAGGGTCTTCAACCCCGACTCTACACAACCCAGTCCAGAAAACATGTGCAGCGTCAATGTATATCTACAGCTTATTCATATGCCAGGCATTGCGATAGAGGGAAGTAGAACGGGGACACTCCCGCTGTTTTTCACTTTATGACGCACAGCTCTATGTCAGTCTACTTATCTCTGAGACCGGAACTGTACTGACAGACGCGTACATAGGGCAATGCATGCATCTGATTAGGAGATCCTTTCACATATACCTCACATAGCAACAAATGAGGACTGTCTGAAAACAGAATTAGAATCCGCCTTCGGAATGAATTCTCCTTGACATTGACAGTAGTGATATGGCACTCATTTCACATTTTCGTTTTGAGATAAGAGATATAGATAAGGGACTGCACATGTCCATGACATCATGACTCTTCTCCAATCCTGACTGCACATGCGCAGCCACTGACGTCATAGAATGGTACTGTGCATGCGTGATCATTGATGTCACAGAACTTCTTATCTTATGGTAATAATTCATGTGTAAGATAACGGTGTTCAGATATGAGTTGAGAAGATAAACAAAATGCCTGAAGAATTGTGACCGCATATTAACATGAGATTAGATTTGCAGTGAAGTATGGGAACAAACGATTTGGGTGGTATAGGAGCAGACATATTGGGTAAATTAAAATTGATGTTAAGCTTTAAATGAGAAATTAAATTATAATAGACTTCAATTTAAAAAATGAGTTACTATACACCTTTGCCACGACCCTGCGCAGTACCCCACTCTGCCCACTTTTGGGGCTTTTGGTAACTAGGTCACTTCACTCTATATACCTTAACTATGGGAAAGCCCTAAAAAAGTCACCAGGGGGCGCCATCTTAATGAAAAAGATGTATTGCGAGAGAGTATTGTGAGACAACAGTGCTTTTTGCAGTTACAACCAAAGTTATTTGGAGAAGTAGGGTGAAACCACTTTAAGTGTGGATTTTGAGTGTTAAAAAAGTCAAAAAATAGAATTTAATTTATTGAAGCAATGGTTGTATTTCCCAAATATACAAGTAAGGATCAAACTTATTCTAAAAAATTAGAACGTTAAGTTTTTTCATTAAAAAGTTAGAATAATTTAAAATCAGGTCCTTTTCTTTAACATTTTCACTCATTTTCTCCTATTTTTTTGTAATAGAAATAAAGTGAATCAATAATATTCAGTTGCATACAAATAATAAGCTTTCTAAGCAAATGTAAGGATGTGTATTGCACCTTATAGAATACGAAATTATCTTTCAGATGATATCTAGAACGTTGAAATCGGATATTAAGTTACAGAGATACTGAAATTATACTACTCTGGCCATAATTTTCAAGGGCCGAACGCTATCAATTTTGAGCTTATACTGCAAATATCAAACCTTTGCTTATTGTGAATATTGACAAATTTGGGACTGTTTCCAAGATAAGTTGTTAATATTTTAATAATTATCTTAAAATAAAGGCAATTTTGCAATATTTATGTTAAAAGCTTCCCTTGGCAACTGCACAATGGTTCTAGGTCCTTTTATTTTGATATAATATAACATTATGGTAATTTTTTTTATTAAATTTAGGATAAAAAGGGTTAAAATGAAAGTCTTGTAGATACCATAAAAGTCTTGTAGATACCATCTTGTAGATACTTTTTACTACATATTTGCCTCTAGAACCCTTAATAATGTATCCATTGGCTTGAAAATCGGTATATTGTCTACTCTGGTGGAGGTCAAGCCTTTGTTAGTAAAAAATGTTGAAATTTATTTTTATTTTGGGATATATGCATGGTCTTGTAGATACCCTCTTAAATAATCTCTCCAAAAACTGCATTTTGCACCCCTGGATTTCCATTATGATATAGCATTTTGGATATTTCAAGTTTTTAGTTGGAAGGTCCTGGTTAATTCTAATCATTGACACTAAAAATATCCTATATTTTATTTGATTTTTAATAAAAATGCCTTATTTAATGAAAAAGTCTTGTAGATACCTTTTTCTGTGGACACTTTTTAGTGAATTAAATCAAAATGAAGAATTATAGATATAAATTTTCAAAAATGATCATCTAATAAAAAATAATGCATAGATTGTAATAAAAGTCATTTCCTTTGTTTATACGGTATTTTAATCAATATTTTGATCACAAATGGTGAATATTTAAATTTTTGGTTTAACCCTTTAGCCCCCAATCCGGCCATGGCCGCCCAAGGCTGTACTCCCTGATCCGTAGCCTCCCGGAAAAATAATTATTTTTCCTTAATTTTTCCATATTTTTCCAATGACAATACTATAATAAGTTTTCAACATACGAAAATGGAAAATATATCCTTTCAAAGCTTATCTAATTCCCTATTCGATACTACAAATCAGGTGTTAATAATTCTTATTGTCATTGGTTGGTGATCATTTGAAATTCCTCAATCAATGGAAATTTAAGGAATTCCTGAGGGAAATCCACGGAAATCCTGGGGAAATACAGCAATTCACAGTCGCAATCTGTGGGGTCTAAAGGGTTAAATATTTACCCTCAGGTAAATGCTAAAAATTCCAGAAGTTTCATGAAATTTCCATTGGTAGTTTTTCCAGAGATAAAAACCTAATATTTCCCATTGAAATCGATGGTAGAGCAGGGGCGGATCCAGAACTTCAGTGAGGGGGCCCCCACAAACGTGAATGTACAGGGGGAGGGCCCCCCATAAACATGATTTAACATGGGAGGGGTGGGGGGGGGGTCGGGGGGGGGCAAGGCCCATCTAGTCCCCCCACCTGGATCTGCGCATGTAGAGATTAAATTCTTTATCAGTCTGTAACTTTTATCAGAAACAGTGAAAATTGTTTATTTTGTTTCTATATATTCCTCTGTATAGAACCTAAAGTTCCTACAAATTTGCAGCAGATTGCATTAGTAATAAGAATTTAAGCCAAACTTGTTGTTCGGGTCCCAGCCAGCAAGAGCTGACTGGTTGCCAGGCGGCTGGGGAAGGAGAACACAGGCCCCCCCTTGGACAATGAGCCCTGCGATGTTGATGGGTGGCCTAGCTGGTGCGGGGAGCTGGTTGTTGTCTGGGTCCCAGCCGGTGAAAGCCGACTGGGTCCTTGGCAGCTGCAGAAGGAGGACCCGGGTTCCCCCTTGGCCTACGAGCCCCGCGATGTTGATGGCGGCCCGGTGACACCACTCTCCCACAGACCAGGTGGTATGGCCACTTGCAGGGAGCCGGTGACGCTCCTAATCTGGCCTCCACAGACTGTTAACAGGAGCTTGACTCCTTGGTCTTCTCTGTGTCCAGCACCTCCCACAGTGTTTGGCAGAGGGAGGGCTGTATCTCTTCTTGTCTTCTTGTTTTGGGATGTCTTCTGGCCTGTGGCATTGGTCACCTGTCGTGGTCTTTGTTTGAAGGATGAAGTCTTGTCCAGACAGCTTGCCTGGTCAAGGTTCGGTGACTGTTGCAGGGTTTCCCAGTCCAGGCATGAAACCAGGTCTAGGTCGCAATCTCGGTCCAAGCGTAAGGCCTTGTCTAGGAGGTTTTGGTCTAGGTTGGACGGTTCTTGTTTGGTTTCACAGACCAAGCAGGAAGCTTGATCGAGGTAGCAACCTTGGTCCAAGCATGAAGCCCTGTCCAGAAGATGATTTTCATTGAGCTGGGATGGAACTTCCTGGCCCAAGTGTGAAGTCTGATCCAGCTGGTGATCTTGGTTGAGAAGGGTTGGTGACTGGTCAGTGTTTGCTGGCAGGTGAGCGGGAACTTCTCCAATCTTCTGGTCCTGAGCATTTGCCAGATTTCAGGATCTCCAGTCAATGGGTGGAGCCTGGTCTGGGGGGCAACCTCGGTTCAGAAGGGTTGGTGATAGGTCACACTTCCCAGCACCTCTCACAGCATTCACTGTTTGGCAGGCTGGGATTTCTCCTGTCTTCTTGTTCTGGGCAGCTTCCGGATCTTGGGATATCTGGTCCATGGGTGGGGCCTGGTCGAACTCTGGGCCGAAGTGTGATACTCGGTCCAGCAATTGCTCCAAAGACAGGGCTTGATCCAGTTGGCGATCTCGGTCCGGGCATGAGGGCTGATTCCGGGAGCGTTTTATGATGAGGGGTCGCCGTGGAGCCTGTTGGATTTCTGGGCCGAAGTGTGATACTTGGTTCGGCGGGCGACCTCGGTTAAGGAGAGGTGGTGATTGGTCGCGCTTCCCAGCAACTCCCACAGCATTCATTGTTGGGCGGGCTCGGACTTCTCCTGTCTTCTTGATCTCGGCAGCTTTCAGATCTTGGGGTTTCTGTTCCGTGGGTAGAGCCTGTTGGATTTCCGGGCCAAAGTGTGACACTTGGTCCGGTTGGCGACCTCGGTTAAAGAGGGGTGGTGATTGGTCGCACTGACCAACCCTTCCTAGTTTTCCAATGCCGTAATCTCTGCTCCCACCAGTTTACATTTAAGATTGGGGCACCCACACAAGAAGTGACACACTGCCTTAGCTGGCTCGGGGAATCGCTGCATGATCCACTTCTGCTCAGGTATGGACTTGGTGACTTTGCTGGCCTCCTCACTGTAGTCTCAATCATAGCCCCAACCTCTGTCTCCACTGCTTTCTTAACCTGCTTTCCCAAACCTCGGAGAGGATTCCTTTCCGTGCTCCCGAAGAACCTTGGAGAGGGTCCTAGACCTAGCCCGACTATTTTTGGTATGGTCCTTAGTTGGTCTTAGGTCCCTGTGTTAAGGTTGAATGGGGGATCAGCCAGCATACTGTACGCCATGTTACAAGCGCGTTTGGTAAAACGAAGGGTGGGTCGCAGAACGTTCGAGCCGGGTTGTCGCGTTGGTTGTTAGTTTTGAGTTACGGGATTTAATGAAGGGCTTTCACTTGTCCTATGTTATCCCGAACCTTATTCCTGGCTTGACTTAATTGCAGAGATCCCCTGAACAGGGCCAATTAGGCTAATTATAGGTGGCTCCGGAAAAAGTAAGCTTAAACCAGAAATTACCTTAAATTTGGAGAATTAGCCTAATTTTTAGCATTGATACCAGAAGAACTTGAATGAATCCCCGGCTTATCTTCAATCTTCAAGAATTAGGCTTATAAAAGATGGCTCCGGAAAAAGTAACCTTAAACCAGAAATTACCTTAAATTTGGAGAATTAGCCTAATTTTTAGCGTTGATACCAGAAGAACTTGGATGAATCCCTGATTTTTTTTCAATCTTCAAGAATTAGGCTAATAAAAGGTGGCTCCGGAAAAAGTAACCTTAAACCAGAAATTACCTTAAGTTAAATTTGGAGAATTAGCCTAATTTTTGTTGTCAGTGGAATAAATCAGGGTAGGACTTCCAATAAATTATGACGAGAGCCTGAGCCAGATTTTGGGAGTTTGTAAATTAAGTCACCAGGCTCTGTGGCCTTATATAGGATAAATGGTCAAAATTACTAAGTTCAAGTAGGCTTACTGAAGTTATGAAAATTACTCCTAATTCAGGGTAAAATAACTTAAATATATGGCCTAACTTAGTACATAATAAAGGCAGAATGTTCTGTAGGGGCCACTTAACCCTATAAGGACGCCAGTATCTCTCAGGCATCACCATCTATTGACACCTGTATTTCTCAGGCATCACCAGGCCTAGACGACAGATGCCTGAGAGATACATAGCACTAATGTCAGAATTGTCAATTTGATTCTTAATAAATATAAAAACTTTTTTTTTCTATTTGAAAAGACTGAAATGAACCATATTATGTTGTATCTAAGAATTGCCATTTGGGAAATAATTATTTATGTCATGTTATAGCTTCTTATTGGTCTAATATAAGATATTATGGTATCAGTAGCGTCTTTTGGGCAATTTCCCTCAATAATTTGGTGTCTATTATGTAATATTTGAAAAGGGTTAATGTTTTTGTAAATTTTTAGTCAAAATGACTGACTCCTGGCCAGGAGGCCTGGGCCTTTTTTGAAAACTAGGCCCCAGATTTTAGTCTTAAAACAAAAATATCTTTTCCTGGATCCAAACTTGACAAAATCCTGGTGAGTAGGCACACAAACACTCCTGGCACCAATGTAAGCAAATATCAGTACTTACTTAGGAGTTCTGGGGTGGAATTACCAAGTTCCGGCGAGACAATCAAGGATGTGTCCTGCTGCTTTGATGGATGGGATAACTCTGATTATCCGGCAGGCTCGCACATGGGGGGTGAGCAGTGGAGACCGCCGGAAACCGCTGAGCGTCGACAACAAATATAAAGTCAGAAATTAGACTCATAGATGATGTCACTGATAGTCCAATACCCACTGATGGAACATCAGACTTTATCAACAATTATTTTGTTAATGTTAGTGTGAAACTAGCTAAAAATTTAAAGAGTGAATGGACTCCATCGTCTCCGAAACTGGATACCACCTTTAATTTTGAATAAATTTAACTGGAAGATTTGATAAAAGAAATCAAACTTATTGATGTCTCTAAGTCCTCAGTCATAAATTATTTGTCATCTTATATTCTTAAATTGGTTTTCCTAACCATACCTGAGTGCTTATTGTACATATTTAACTTATCTATTGAGGTAGGTCTATTTCCAAACTCTTGGAAGAAGGCTGTTGTGGTTCGATTAGACAAAGGTGGGAACAAGGGTATGGTCAGTAATTACAGGCCTGTCTCCTTACTCCCTTTACCGGGTAAGCTCCTGGAGAGGTTCATACATAAGCAGACCCTGAAATATTTAGATGATAATAATATATTGGATAATAGACAAGGTAGCTTTCGTCCTAAAAAAAATTTACAATCTCAACAATTTTTGAATTAAGTAATATTTAAACTAGGAATTCTGAGAATAACAAGTAAAAAAGGCTATAAATACAAACTTAGTAAATAGGTTAATAATTATCATAATTAAAGCCTGGGCCCTGATGAAGTATAGAAATTTTCAAAGAAATTTCAGTTTTCAGTTGACTGACTAGAAATCAGTACAAATTTCTGCAAAATCTGCAAAAGTTTGAGAGTAAAATCTTTAGGAAAATCTAAATTTTAAGATATTGAACTCATATCTGTATGTTTCGCTAATTATGAATAACAATATGAAGTAACATTGCCCTGAATATTGCCATGACAATGCACTGACATTTCGCTTCAACATCCCTGTTGATTTGTCTGTTCTACCTTCACTGGACCATGCTAGGTGCGCAAGGTGTCTGACAAAGTCTATGTAACCACTTTTTATTATTATTATTATTTATTCGTCATTTATTTCTATTAATTATTTTTCATTTATTCATTAACTTTTTTAATCAGTTATTCGATTTTCAATTGATTATTTCTTTATTACTTTTATTGTTAATTATTTCTATTTATAACTTTTCAATTATGTCAGTGTTCTTTCAATTCTTAATTCATTACCTTCTGTGATTCAGTGATGTTTTGTGACCTATTCCCTGTGTGACAATGGTGGTAACCATGGTGGTAACCATGGTGGTTACCATGGTGGTTAGCATGGTGGTAACCATGGTGGTTAGCATGGTGGTAACCATGGTGGTTACCATGGTATTAACCATGGTGGTAACCATGGTGGTAACCATGGTGGTAACCATGGTGGTAACCTTGGTGGTAACCTTGGTGGTAACCATGGTGGTAACCATGGTGGTAACCATGGTGGTCACCATGGTGGTTACCATTGTGGTAACCATGGTGGTTACCATGGTGGTTACCATGGTGGTTGCCATGGTGGTAACCATGGTGGTAGCCATGGTGGTAACCATGGTGGTAGCCATGGTGGTAACCTTGGTGGTAGCCATGGTGGTAACCATGGTGGTAGCCATGGTGGTAACCATGGTGGTAGCCATGGTGGTAACCATGGTGATAACCATGGTGGTAGCCATGGTGGTTACCATGGTGGTTACTATGGTGGTTGCTATGGTGGTAATCCTGGTGGTTATCATGGTGGCAACCCTGGTGGTTACCATGGTGGTAACCCTGGTGGTTACCATGGTGGTAACCATGGTGGTAACCATGGTGGTTACAATGGTGGTAAACATGGTGGTAAACATGGTGGTAACCATGGTGGTAATAATATTAATCATGGTGGTAATGGTGGTTACCATGGTGGTTGATATGATGGTTACCATTGTGATTGCCATGATGGTAACCATGGTGGTTGCCATGGTGGTTGCCATGATAGTTGCTATGATGGTTACCATGGTGGTTGCTATGATGGTTACCATGGTGGTTACCATGGTGATAACCATGATTGTTACTATGGTGTTAACCACGATGGTAGCCACGGTGGTTACCATGATGGTTACCATGATGGTAATGGTAGGTAGTATGATGGTTACTATGATGGTAACCATGGTGGTAACTATGATGGTTACCATGTAGGTAAATATGGTGGTTACCATGTAGGTAAACATGGTGGTTACCATGGCGGTAACCATGGTGGTTACCATGGTCGTTCTTTACCCCTTTAGCGCTTTACCCCTCTAGCCCTTTGCCCATATGGCCTATATGGTAACCATGGTGGTTACAATGATGGTTATCATGGTGGTTACCATGGTGGTGATGGTGGTTACCATCATGGTAATCATAGTGGTTTCCATGGTGGTTCCCATGGTGGTTACCATGATGGTAATCACCATGGTGGCAACAATGGTGGTAGCCATGTTGATAACCACCGTGATGGTAACATTGGTTGTAGCCATGGTGGTTACTATAGTGGTAACCATGGTGGTTACCATGGTCGTCCTTTACCCCTTTAGCACTTTACCCCTCTAGCCCTTTGCCCATATGGCCCTTTACCTCTTTAGCCCTTTGCCCCTTTAGCCCTTTGCCCCTATAGCCTTTTGCCCCTTTAGCCCCTTGCCCCTTTACCCCTTCAGTCTTTTACCCTTTTAGCCCTTTACCCCATTGAGCCCTTTACCCTTTTGCCCCTTAAGCCCTTTAGCCCTTTACGTCTTTAGCCCTTCACTCCCTTCACCCCCATATAAAAACAAGTTGGCCGATTGAGGGGATTGAAGAGATTGATCATTTGATGAAATGAGAATTTCGCCCGATTGGAATTAACGTAGGATGCTAAGCCTAAGAAGAGATATTAATGAATAAAATATTTTGATGGTAGGTCCGAAAAAATGACACTATAGTGACAATTTCGCAATGATGACCTGGACACTGACAGCACCAGAGAACTTAGATCTATTGACAGTGTGACGCCTATGTTTCAACATTGAGAGGTAATGATTCTGACACTGACAGTGACTTAGGCCTAGATATCTATTATTTTTTAGATAAGATATTTTGATGGTAGGTAGGGGAAAATGACACTATAGTGACACATTCACAAATCATTTAATCTTCGGATCATAAATAAGTGCTTTCGGAGCCTTCATTGACAGTGTTGGAGGGGGCTTAGGCCTGAGTCAAGTCATTTTTTCATACCATCTGTAAAATATTCTTGCAAGCGTTTCTAGGCCTAAAATAATAAAACCATATGACATCTAGGACCCTGAGATATAGAAGAACATAGATGTATACATGGATTTCATTTTGATAGGCCTAATAAGGTCTAAATAATTATTTTTCAAACTGCCAGTGTGCTCCTCCTGCCCGATCGATCCAATGCGAGTTTAGGCCTAGATTTCAATGGTATCATTTCAAATGCTGGAAAAAATATATGAACCCACCTTTAACACCTGGAGTCCTGAATGCTTCCGAATACTTAAATCCTCCACAATTATTTGGTTTAGTCCAATGTCATCCTGGTTTCCTGAGTTCAAAGTATCGATGCAGGCGTGATGGGGAGAGAACCCGGCGAAGGGTTGACGGCGCCATGTTAGGTCTGACAGTGACAGTGCCTCCACGTGTCCGATTGATCCAATGTTTTCCCTTCGATACGAACGCATGGTTCCCGCATGAGTATTCAATGCGTTGTATGCGTTTAAGGGTATCCAGACGTCCAAATATATATATTGAATCGATCAGATAATGCGGTAATCCGGGTAAACAGGCGGAGAAGGCGCAGCCCCCGGTAACAACAACCGGCTGGGGCGGCTGCGCCCAGCCGTGTGACACTGACAGAGTGAAGTGGTCGGGCGGAGGCCGAAGGATTACTAAGAAATATAGCGCGATGCATTTGCGCGAATTGTCGCGTTATTTCGCGATCATTTAATTTCTGAATACTGAGATACTTATCTATGTATCCAAATCTATCCATTGGTATCAATAACTTCTGTTAGAACGACTGATTTCATGGTGAAATAGGCATGCAAATTTGTTGAATATTCAGAGGTTGACCCAGATCCCTTCCTGCCCGATCGAAAGCGAGGCTGGTGGGCGTGACTTGACCCGGTTAACACGGCGTCGGGTGACGATCGGATTTCTGGTCTTATTTGCTCAAATATCGATATAAATGATCAAGTTATGGTGTTATATGATCTCAGACATCATGTACGATCCACATCAGATAGGAAATCGATCAATTCTATCGGATTATATATGTTTTCTGAGATCAGTACGGCCATCACCTGTCACGTGACGAGCGGGTCTGCGGGTTTTCGGCGGTTTTGCGAGGTTATGCAGTCGCATTTTGCCAATGGCGGGTCTGACTACGACCACTTTACCGGAAGAATCGGTAAACAAGGCATGAGTAGCTGGTTCCCGCAATCATAGAAATATATAGAAAGTTGTATGGCAGGTAAGGAGGCACCAGCTTTATGCTAAATTTCTGAATGTTCCCGGCGTGACTGTAAAATCCCACCCATTCCTGTTTATTGCTTGTAGTCGTACGCGAAAGTCCGAGCGCTGTCCTTTAGAGAATTCCGCCTGATACGCTTTGATTTGCTTTCATACTCCTTTGATCGCTTTGGTTTCCAATGGCGAAAAATAAAAGGGTTGAGTGAGACCCGAACACCAGGCATTGAGGCATTGATATATTCATTATGTTAATTAGACCTGAAAACCTAGCATGCATTGGGGCATTCATAATCTTAAAAATAATAATAATGTGTACTATAATGTGTTTATGGACATTTCTTTCATAAACCACTATCCACATTATATATATTTCTTCTCCATTCCTCATATTAACCGACAAAACTACCTTGATTCAGTAAAATCTAACATGGCCGCAATCTTCACCATATCCCAGACTACACCGGGACTACAATAATGCAATTTTCTTTTGTTTTTTGACAGGAACAGGAAGCGGAAGTAGAAATGTTCCTAAATCTTGTATCCGGCACGTCCACTACTGCAATGCCCTGGGGGCCAAAACACGCTGTCATCAGCAAATCCAAACTCAGTTCCTATCTGGTCCAATTCATAACATTTACAAAATTAATCATCGTGGCCACTCTGGGCCCAGAATAAGGTATCAGTGGTCTGCTTTGTGGACTTCTCCAAGGCTTTTGATACGATTATTCAATGTACATTGTTAAAGAAAATTATTCATCTTGGTTTCGATGATAATGTGTGCAATTGGTTTGCGGATTATGTTAGATCAAGAACACAATCAGTAAAGGCAAATAATTGTGTCTCACTCCCTCTTACAGTCAAAAATGAGGTTTCACAGGGCAGTGTCATCAGCCCACGGCCTAATCTGTTCAGAGCCAAATATAACTGATTTGTGGATAACCATGCAGACCAATTTAAATGCTATGGCTAAGTGGTGCAACGATAATAAATTGACCATTAATTGTAAAAAAACAAACAAATTGATGTACTTTGGTAATCCAACTGTGATAAGCCAGTTACCTCATAAAAATATTATATTGAACAATGTACCTTTACAATTTGTGGACAATTAAAAATACTTAGGTATCACGTCGGGCCAAACTTTGTCTTTTGATCTGTACTTGTCAACTGTTATACAAAAGATTATGTATAAATCGTATGTGTTGAGAAAAATCAGGAGGTATCTAGATGTGAATACTGGTCTACATATCTACAAATTAATGATTCTCCCGTACATTGAATATGGTGACTTCTTTTATGACAAGGCATCAATGAAAAAGTTGAATAAGCTTCAGATAATTCAGAATCAAAACCTGAAGACATGCTTAAACTTAACTCCTAGGCATAACAACTTGGATACCCATCAGTTGGCTGGGTTGAATATGCTTTGTGATAGAAGAAATATACACCTACTAAACTTCATGTATATGAAATCACGTGATCATCATTATGCTGATAGCCGTGACTTGCCCCTAAGGAGATTAGATGGTCCCTGTATTTTATTACCTAACTACAAGAAGACTAAATCATTAAATTCAAATTTATGGAATGGCATGCCATTAGAGCTAAGACAGTTTGATTCCTACAATTCATTTAAAAACAATCAGAAAAAGCTAGCTAAAGGTTTATTAGTATAGATACTATACTAGTTGGCCGCACACATCTACTAACCACTGCTGATAAGTATGTACATTGATTATTGTTTGTAATACTGTTCTCGACCTCATTAATGCTGTATATTGATATATCAACTAGCAGAGAATTACTGATTCTGCACTTTTTTTCTATTACATTATACCCTTTGATCATTGTAGCCAATGCTGGCATCTTACGAAAACCGACCTATGTTGAGAAATGTCAGGATAAATAAAGTGAAATAATAATAATAATAATAAACATGCTCAACTTTTTAACAAAAGTACAACTTATGAGCGAAATACTATACATGACCATATTTGGAAAGATTTCAAACTCCAAGCAGATCCTTGGGGTGACCTAGATTTTAAAATGTCCATGAAACCCAATGCTATAACTTCATATTCTCCAAGCACAAACATCCTAAACCTGCCATTAGCAAAAGTTCCGACTGCTTGTACCTGGAGAGTGTGTGTATTGAAGCTACCAGCAACAGAGCTTGTTTCAGACCTAAATTTTTTATTCATGTCTCTGGGAAGTACCATTGCCGAAGATATCGAGGATGATCCCAGAGAATAACAAATGAAATCGAACATCAGCTCTATTCTTAAGTTTATTATGAACTTTAAGTTTACAAAGTAATGGACCAGCCATTATTGAAAATTTAATAAGTATAAATACATCTTCTAAAATATAACTGTACACATGAATATACAGAGGGTAAAGTGATACTTAACATATATTATATAGAATAATATATCACAGAGCTAATCAACGACATCAGAACAATGGACCTATTTTTTGTACTTTGAAATTAAAAAAAAACAACAACTTCGCATTACAGATGAATATCTTTATAAATATATGATGATGATGTATTGGAGTAAAAGTTGTACTCAACAATTTCTCGGTTATATATTTATCAGTTTGTTTATACATGCTATTTTGGAAGATAAATACATGCTTTGTGATAATAACAGGAATTGCGTAACTTGTAAACTTCTAATGAATAGCCAGAAGAATTCCAACTAACACGACCTTCGTACAAGGAGAGTATAGGGTTTTGCTGCACTTGCTGATATCTAGTTAGTCAACAGAAGTTAAAGCATTTGTGATATAAAACAGATACGACCTGTTAGAACCGATAACCAACCTGATATGCTAGAAACTTATCTACTTCATTATTGTCAATCATATCCATAACCACTATTTTCACTATTGTCATCGACTTTGATCACGGCTATATTGTCCTAATCTGAACGATTATGAGTATGTGTGAAGATACTGAATAAACCTTTAATTCTTTTTACCACATCTGGATATGTCTTATTGTAACTCCATTAATAGTAAAAGGAAATTCTTCCCTTTTATTTGAGCTATCACATGTTTAAATCACATCACTGGTTCCAAGATACCATCACATTCACTCCCTACGTTGCCTTGGCCTCTGCTTCTGCTGCATCTGCGGCCTGTTTGGACTCGAGTTCTTCAATCATGGTAGTTCCCTGCGGTATAATGAACATTGTACAGTTTTACATTGGATAAGTCGATATTACAAATGTTGCTTACTGTTAATATACCTATCATAATTTTAGAAAATCGCAATATAATTCAATCTGCCAGTCTAAAATGTATGGATGTGATTTCTACAAAGTTTTTCAAGAATACTTATCCGACGCAACCGATTCTTATTTGGCATGTACATTGTATTGTACAGAATGTTCTTAAAGAGCTAATTGTTTTATTAAGATTTCAGGAACCTCAATGTATATCACTCCAAGCTCTGATCAAAAGGTTAGCATCTTAAAGGGACTGTTTGCTATACAGTGTTGGAAATTAACGTCAGCCTGTCAGCTCCAGGCTGACATTTCCTGGTCAGGGCTGACAATTTTGGGCAAAAATATCAAGTTATCAGCCCGGATGGCTGACAGGTTTTTGGGATATAGAATCTGCATTTTCATCAATCTTTTCCATTTTATGTGACCAGATACTTTTCTGATTATTTTCCTAACCCTGTTTCTGAAGGTGCCTAGTTGTAAATCTAATGGTCATATTTTCAAGTTTTTCATCATACAAAATCCGGGCTGACAATTCTTTGTCAGGGCTGACACTTTTTCATAAATGTCAGCCCTGATGGCTGACTTCAAAAAAAGTTAATTTCAAACACTGCTATAGAAACAACAAGAATATGATGTTCACATGACTCAAAATATTTATTATGTACAGGCATTAAAGAACATTTGTGCAGGGTTTATCATTAATTCCGATAAACCAACCCAAACCCAGTCTTCCTGTCCCAGAACAAAATGCATAAGAAATTCAGTATGTTTTCAGTATAGAAGCAGTAAGGGTATTGCAGTAGTGTTTCAGTGGTAAATCAGTAGAAATAAGTAGGTATGCAGTACTTGAAAGTCATTAAATCAGTATGTCCGAAATACTTAATCAACAAATTATCAAAGAAATTGGCTCTTCTGTGTTGGGCCTCAACCAGATGGTGGTCAAATGTTGCTTTATCGGGTGGAGTGGGTAAGAGACCAATAAAGCCACACTATGTGTCATCTAATGTCTTGCACCAAAACAGTACGTATTGAATTATATGAATTACACTTTGTTGTTCAGAGCACAGATTCTTGTAGAACTGGAGCACCATTATCTTTCTTTTCCCTAAACATTGTCCTGTAATGGCTTGATTTAAGGATAGACAACACCTCAGAGTGGCTTCATTTGCGGTAATGGCAATTGTGCACTAACCACGAAAGCTAGAACAACGTACTGAATATCAAATGAAAGAGCACATTTTTCTCTATCTTTTAGAACATTTTTGTTGTCAATACATTAATATTCCAGGAATTATCTGTGAAAAACGATTTTTTTCACTTTTATTTTTTGAACATGAATATCTCGGTAACAACTTGATGGATTCTCATGAAATTTCTTGGACATGTCCATAATGATACTTCAGAGGGAAGCGTGTCTCAGATTTTTTATTTAGGGCCTAGTTTTTGTTTTATGACAAAAAACGGGAAGATTTTGGTTATTTTTAACATTATTTTCTATATTTTATAAAACAAAAAATAAGACCTAAATCCAAATTCTGAGACACGCTTCCCTCCATATAAATGTTATCTACATGTCCAAGAAATTTCATGCAGTTATATACAGTAGTTACTGAGATATTGTTGTTCAAAAAATAAAAGTGAAAAATACATTTTTTCAATTCCTGGTGTACCTACAAAGGTGCTGTTAGTCACATTCTAATATGATTTATATCATTAGATAGGGTACTTCATTGGCTTTTAAGATATATATGGTATATGATAATACCATGAAGAGTAAAGAATTAATTCCAAAATATAGGGAGTGTCGCATATTCGCCGCTGAGAGGTGTTGTCTATCCTTAAAAAGGAAAAACAAAACAAAACATTATTGGCACTCTGTTCGTTTTCCACATGGCACATTTCGTTGTCTTACATAAATCTTCACCATAATGTTGAAGTTTTATATCATTGTTCAGCCTGACGGAATGCAATAGATGATTATTGCATGAATACCTTCGTTAGATGTGCCAGAACCAATGAAAGCACATAATACTTTTCGTTTCCGGAACCTTTCGTGTTGTACATGTTTGTGTCTTAGGTGTGGTTTCATATAGAGACTGAGACTCACCCAAAGGTAGAAGGTGGCAGCACCGGCAGACACGTCACGCACATCATCCAGGGAGAAGCCTCCGAACAGCTCCTTGGCCCGGGCAGCAACCTTTGGATTCAGTTTGTGTGGCTCAAACTCAAGACAGCGACGCTTAAGACCCTCCTTGCCTGTCTTACCCACCAGCGCCTGCACGGTCTTCCAGTCCTGTAGTCAAATAGTCATGGAATTTAGCTGATAATAAATAAGGTCTGACATCATCTGTAAATTTCTTCAATATGATGAGATTAGGAAAAAGTACATAATCATGTTCAAATTATCGGAAATATCAAGCTTCATAATCATTTCCAATTACGTACATAATCACTTAAGGACAGTGCCATAACACTCGACAAAAGGGGATACACACATCTGAAAAATTAGCCTTATTAATTAAAGATCGTGTATTGGTATTACAGATACATGGACGCACACAACTGCTCACTTATCCTCAGCCGATTTTACAATGTATTTCCTTGCAAGAAAGGTCACAAGTGTATTGATACTTTTGAAAAATAAATACATGCGATAAGATGTACACATCAAAGCGAAAATATTTGTATTGTAAGCCACTTTGTTGTGCGTATATCAGGAAATGTTGAGTATTGTGAACATCTTTTGTCTTAAAATCTTACTGTGCAATTGTAAAGCGAAAGAAGCGTAAAGATAAAAATATCACCCATGCTTCAAGTTTAAGATATCTTTTAAAGTTGAAATTCTAAAACAAGAGGAACATTTCATTTACATAGATCTTCCTAAAACCAGTATCAAAAGGCTCATGCGGCTGAATATATGGGGGTCTTCCATTTAAAAGCAGACCCACACACACTGTGGAGGCAATATACTTTTCCCATAATGTTTAATTGCCTTTTGTTGTTTGTGGTTGGGTGACTAATGAATGATCACCAAATGAAAATAACTGTTGAAGTAACTTTGCAAACTAAAGGAAATTACAAGAGGAAATAAATCCGAAAAGAAACGCGTATAGGAACGACCTGTGATAAAATCATGCATCATATCAAATGTCCATGCGGTGATCCATTTTACCTCCAATACCGCCTGTTCTGCTTCGCAATCATCAACTATCTCAACATCCTGTTAAAATCGTTATTGAAAAAACTGTTAAAGTTTACCCCTCCCCAGAAATGAGTTAAATAAAGTCAGTATTTTATGTCCGTGCAATTAAATACAACTAATAGGTGGGATGCATACAATGTGTACCAAAACATACATCTTGTTTTTAATTCATGTCACGCCTAAGAATTATACCACAAATGTAATTTAAGCATCAAGTATTATCTCATTTAAAGTATCACCATAAGCTGCATTAGGTATTAGATGCAAATATACGTCTACGGTTACCGGGTAACGACAACAATGCTTCTTAGTGGACGAATTATCTAACTTTTCAAATGATTAAAAAAAGGTTTGCCTAATCGCAAAAAACGTCCCATATTTGATTCTTTAGGTTTGTCAAATGTGCCACTAGAAAGGTAGAATTAATCGTGAAACAGCGGTGTACATTCTTTGGGGCATTATTCATCTAGACAGAGCGCCGTCACCAATGCCTATCTACCACTACTTATCATCCTAGAATGCATAAACACGTTTATATTCTCTGCGAATAATCAGCCTGCTCTCAAAACTTGACAGTATATGAAATTATCTTATCCACTAAAATAACAACAACAACAACAACAACAAAAAAACAAACAAAAAAAAAACAAAACCGCATGTGGCAACAAGAGAGGACCCTGGATTTGTAAGCCAATTATATAAAACTACGTTTTGTTCAATACCTATCCTACTTTTCTTCGGGGCACGCGTTTCTACTTTGATTTTTCTTACATTTTTGAACTACAAAAATCCTCTATGTGCCCTTCACAGTGAATCTGAAAATCTTCGGCCACATCGACATGTGAGCCGTTTCAAATCAATACACTCGCCATATCAGACCAAAACATGCTACATTATCTAAGGGAAACGGAAAAAATGAACATTAAATGGTATCAATGTACCTGATAAATTGTAATGGAAATGACAAATACAGGACTGCTGGCCATTAAACTGACCATGCATACGGTTGGTCATAATGTCTTTTATTTCAAAAAGCTGTTTTTTCATTTTAAGCTGCCCTATGTATATCCTACCCCTTACCCCCTCGGGTAATTAAGTTTACGGTAACATATCGCCCACTTGGACGGAGATTGCAGTACCCACCTTGGTGACCTTCTCCGGGTGTCCGTGCAGGAGGAAGGTGGCTATCATCACTGTGTGCACGATGGCGGGCGGCTTGGAGTAACTGCGAATCTCTGCCACGGTTGACTGCTTCAACTCCAGGATCTCGGCCCGGATACGCTCCAGCCGGCGCAGTTGGAGCAGGAGCTTGTTGGCTTCAATCATCTCCTTCGCAAGCTGTGGTTCAAAGCCGTTGCGCCGTACGAAGTTCATGGCAGCCTCCAATTCTTTCAGTTGACGTTTATCCATGGCATTTTTCAGACCTGAAAAAATATGAATGCTTTGAAATTGTAAAGGCTGTATTCCACTGTTGGATTTCACTCGCCATTTGGGTAATCTTTGCAACCGAAAATGATAATCATGTTACAATTTATTGGAAACAATTTTAGATACTTTTCCAAATCATACGTAGCATGCATGGGTTCCCGTGATATAAGTGATAAAATATAGTGGTAAAAATCAACTGGTGGAATATGGACATAAGAATATCGTTATCAATTCCGCCTGGATGCAATCGCAAATTTTCGCAAAGATTATCACCTACACTTATGTTTATGTTGCAATAGGGTGAAAATGTTAACTGGATGTTTGAATTAAATCCAATTTTCTGATTTAGGCAACTCATACCAAATGTCTGATTAAACCGTACCGTCCTTGGCTGTCCATTCCCTGAGAAGCTTCTCAGCCTTCTCGAGGTCCAGGTCATCGTCAGGTAGTTTAGCATCTTTGAAGTCTTTCACAGCACCTGGCAACTTGTTCTTCTCACGTTTCTTGTATGAAACCTTCAATTGGTACCGAATGCGCTTATTCTTGGCCTCTGTAGTACCCAAAACGAATGCAAAGTGTTATTCGATTGTTTAGAAACATTAGATTGTAAAAGATTATTAGTTGCTGCTTATCTTAAGGGACCGACCACACACCTCTGTTCGATTTCTTGTAGGAATACATGAAACCATCTTGCGGCAAATTATCCAGAGAAAATCGTTTTTTTAAAGGAAAGTCTAACTAAAAAAACGTTTTGGACTAAAGCTGACCACTGCCTTGACGCAACATAGAAATACTTATATCAAATCATTTGATGTACTTAAGTTTTAGTTGAACCGGTTTTTCTTTTCATAGTGGGTAAAATAGTTGCGACTATTTAATTAATATACCTTTGTGACGTAGCCGCTGTTTCTTCTCCTCGTCCTCGTGTTCCTTCTTTGACCGGGCGTCTTTGGCTTTCTGGGCCTTTCCTCGGGCGTCCTCCATCTTCTGATGAGAGTCCTTCTCATCAATGATGGCTTGCTATGGAACGAAGGATGAATAAAAATCATGATTATTCCTATCTGGTATGTTGGAGGACACTTTCTCGTGGATATCTATTAGAGTAGTACCTGACATTTGATATCATGGTATTCATACCATTGGTCTGCATACCATAGACCTCTTTTAGCAAATACTATATTTCTAGCATATAGGACTAAGGTGGAACAGGGAGGGAAATGGCACGGTTGGTCACCGTCATATTCTTAGAATACATTTTTCAATAGAAAAAAAGCATAAAGATGATTTATAAACAGAGGAGAGTAGGTTCTACTTCGAATACCCGTCGCCAGATTTATACTTTTGCATTTTATGTCATATGCATATTATTAATTTCTTTTCACATTTCCTCATTCCAAGCATCATCTCATGACCATACATCGTCGTTAAAATGAAAGCAACAGCGGTAAACGGGTTAAAGATTGAAACTAAACCTTGAGTATCTCCTCATCCTCCAAAGCCTCGTCTGCTTCCCGGGCTCGGCGAGCCTCCTCCTCCTCTGCCGTCCGCTGCTCCACCTCCTTCAACCGCTGCATCTCCAGTAACTCCTGCATGGACGAGTAGGTGTATAGACAAACATTTTATTCCATGTATACGCTCTGTGTCGCTTTCGAGGACATGACTATTTTCTACGTTAACAACAGACTTTTATGGAAAACAGTAATAGTTGAGAGAAAGGGATAGCTCGCTCTTTTTAGTAGAGTATATGTGGGGAAGTTTCTTAAACAAATAAACTATGAGGGAAACCTATTGCCATGATAAACCTTACCATGGTCAACAGGGGAGAGTATATATTTCACTTTCCACTTTCTCCTCTTTCATTGTTGTGAATTAGTAAAACACGCCTCTTATTTCTACTGATTTCTAATAATAGTAGTGAAAAACTGATTAAGTAATATTCTGTGCTCATGTACTGAAATCACACAGTTAATCTTACCGTTAGATCTAGTGCTGTTTATGATAATATTGCTGGTGTGTTTTAAAGATTACTTGCACGAACAATGAATAGCACAATTCTTAGTAGTTAAGTATTCTAAATGTCATTTCGATTTAATTATAAAATGTGTGTTACTTAGTCATAGGTGATAAACTAGGTGTTCTAAAATGCATTATTATGTAGATAATGTGTACTGCTTTATTCTGAGGTAGTTGCAGTCTGTGACACTGTGTTTGCTTCTCAAATCAGCCGGTGAGTGTTTATTCAATGCAGGCATTTATGTTCAAATAAGCATTAATATGGCATCAAAAATGCTATGTCATACCTCACGCTGTATTTCTTCGTACCAAAGCTACAGGAGTAGTATTAGTCGCTCATTATTAAACGTTCACGATCTATGTCATATTTGAAATGGAATCTGTATGAGTGTTTTGATATCTACGTTAGCGCCTATGTTATTCTGTGATTGTTATACCGTATAGTCACTCGTGCATGATGGCATGCAGTTAAATCCCATCTACTTTATTTGTTAAATATGTAATTTTATAAGCATTTTTTACTTTTTCCACAAAGAGGGATCGTTAAATACATGCGTATGTGTGTTTTAAGATGAGATAAAGTAATGAAGGAAGGATTCACTGGAAAAAGGAGATAACAGGAAAGGGTGGGCTAAATGGGAATGAGACTGACTTGAATTACAGAATTAACTCAAAGCAGTGATACAAGTAAGAAAGAGGAAAATAGTTCAGGTGTCATCGTCTTAAAAAGGTATACTAGGGAAATAAGACAGGCATAATGCAGAACGGTAAATCATAGTAAAGAGCAAGAGTAGGGAGCCAAGTGGGCGGGATCGTTGAGTACTATTTCTTTTACAAATAATACATGTGTCAAACAACTGTATACATGTACACTAATTGCAGGTTTCTTATCATATGTAAACTGCCGTAATTTCATATCGTTGCACCATCAGCCCATGCATTCACAAGCATAAATATATATTCATTATATTCGCGATAACCAAACTTACAAATGGTGTTTCCTCTTCCTGAAAATATAGATCTTCCTGTGTAAATGATTCTTTCCAATTGGATTGTTCATTTTAATACTTGCATGAAATAGAAGGCCTTCAACGGTTACAACGTGTCGGTTATAAGGTAATCACCATTTGAAATTGTTTTCTCAATGACTCACTTGAGTATACCTATTGAAAAATTAAAGGATAAAGAATACCAATTACCTTGATTACTATTCTTGTAGAGAAAACTAGAAAAACGGCCATACAACCTCTCATCAATTACAGTGAACTTACTATGATTTTTTTTTCAAGTATCAAAACAATCACGGATGAAAGAAAGGGGACAGGTAATGAATATTGTTAGCGTATCACACTATGGGACATTAATACATTGAGCAACGTAGTGTAGTATCCTATAATTTAACAGAATATATACCTGTCTTTCTTTTTCTTCCTTCTCTTTTTCTTCCCGAAGTTTACGTTCTCGCTCCTCTGCTTCACGAGCTCCTCTCTCTGCATTGTAGACACTTTATCATTAGGATTTTCCTGAGAATTATGCATACCTCTTCTTGAAGAAAAAATAATTCAAACATGTACTTATGAATTTGCACTTATATTTTCCTATCAAGGTTCTAAAAAAGTCCATGATTACCAACCGAACATTCCTAACATCGATCGTTTATAGTACTGTGCAAACGCCCTTAACATAATTATAGTGTTACATGTCCAGTGCTACTGACTGGTATTTTCACGTTTGTTCAATCCAAAAAGAAACCTTTTAATATGGCAATCCAATAGTGTTTCTCCCAAGTAGTTCTATGTGACAGAATTGGTGTTAGTGTAGTTAATTTATTCACATTTGTCTATCATGTCATGTATTGTATAAGAAAATTGTGCAATAAAGCAATGATTGATTATTTCCAAGGAAGATACTATCGGTATATTTGGTCCTCAAATTGGTGTTTCCTAATTGACAGTCATTAACTTTGTCACTCACCTTCTTCTTCCTTGAGTTCTGCCCGTCTACGATCTTCATCATCCTTTTCTTTTTGCCTTTGCAAGCGCTCCTCCTGTTTGAGACATAAAATACCGACATCTTACTTAAAATTGCCTGAAAAATTAGTTAAAAAAACGCTTTCAATGGGTAGCCAGTCTTACAGCTATTCACACCCCTTATGTCGCAAGTGTAACATCTTTTCATACACAGAAATAGAATCCTAGAGGAGTCTACTGTTAAATATTCCAGTCTGTATAGTGGTGCTGCCAAACAGACACATTTACATCTAAAAGAATTCCTCATCTAGCGATATCTTTAGTTACCTCTTCCTCTTTCCTCCTTTTGTCCTGACTAGCTTTTTGTTTTTGGTCTTCTTCTTCACGTCGTTTCCTTTCTTCTTCACGCTTATTACGTATCCTATCCCGCTCTTCTTGCATGCGCCGTTCTATTTCCTGCTGCTTCCTGGCCCTCTCTGAGTGGTATACATGTATAGATATCAAATTACTGCACTGTTTCTGCCAAACAAAGAAACTACACGGTAATTTCGTCAGAAATACATAAACCCTTTCTGTATTTTTTGTTCTCCTGATTTATGATGCGACTGCTAAAATGTTTTCATTTTACGTTTACTAGTGATTTTAAAGATACTGAACAACACGCTCTTTAAAAATTAAATTCTTTTCTTTGATATCGCACCTGTTTATACATGAACTCTAATATGAGATTTATTTGCATTTCACGTCTAGAATCAAAAAAAGTATATATTAAAAAAAGTACTTTAATCAAGAACAGAGCAATTTCAGATGTGACCTGCATATAATTCATAATGAACTTAGAGCTGTTTTCATAATCATTATTGTGTAAAACCCAGTACCTTCTGCCAAACGATTTTCTTCCTCTTCTTCGTCAAGTATATCTGTAATACTGGGAATGTTGCAAAGCATCACTTCTATCTCGGCAAAACTGACGCCACTACCGGGAACAGCACGTCCACGCAGAAACTTCTCCCATCCACGCTTTGAGAAGAAGCGGTCATGGACTGATTGCACTAGCCACCTGAGGGCGATAAGCAACGTTAACATATACCGTATTGTTATACTGAGACGTAGGAAGAAACGTCATAACAACTATTTTTAGACCACTTCTCTTCATGAATTCATGGGTACAATATAACTGCCTAAAGGAGAAATCTATTTTTCAGTTTTATATCTTGACCACGTTTTCTAGCTTTATCTACACATTCTTTCTAGAGAAACATAAGGAATAGTTCTTAACCACACATTCAAAAACATCTGCCAGTATGTGTTCTTTAAATATCGTAAATATATATAAAGTTATGGTTACAATATCCTTACTTGGCACTTTCTTCGCTTATCGTATCAGTTTGATTGTAATCCAGCATGGTGAACTCCCATCGCAGGTCCTGGATCAGGAAATATCTACGGTCCATTTCCTGGAGCACATCAAATAACTCTTCCTTGTCGCACTCATCTCCGACACAGGTGTATGATACAGCGGCCCTGACCTGTAACGTAAATGTTATCTATGTGAAGACTGAGTATGTTACTACATGTGTGCGTTTTTATAGAAAATAGATCTCAATTTCTAACTGTCATTCTGAGATGCAATGTAAATATGTATTTGAAATAACTAAATACAAAACTTCAATTTTAAATCACTAGCGTGGAAAGGTACTTTATTAAGTTTTCTTTAGCATAATTTTAACAGGAAGCCCACTAAGGGTATGCTGCTTGTCCCTGGCGATCTATTGTATCCAACCCTTATAAGCACTTATAAAGCCAGTCTAGATCCAACATCAATTCAGACATATATTTCACAGAATCTCTTGAGATTGATTACAGAGACAATTAATACACTAAAAACAACGTTTCCAGGTGTAAGACATTTCTACGTTTCCATTTTGTCGAACATTGCAAAAATATACATATCTCAATTTTTGACACTGGGAGGTTTAACCAATAAATTCTACAATGACATCTTTGGCAAGACCCACCTGGGGAAGGCTGATACCACCGAGCCTCATGTCCATATGGATGCTCTGCAACTGTAACTCATTCAACGATCCAAGCAGACTCTCATCATATTGTTTAAAGATCTGCTCGACCAATCCGTGCCTTTCACTTAGCGCCATCTAGAAATAAATGAGACTGAATATCAGGTACTGAAGTACCTAAGAAGGGGGGTGAAAAGCTCAAAGTATCTATTTGTAGATTGATCTCCTAAACCAAACATTTCAATATATGATAACCAAAAGTCTAGACTAAGAGTGAAGACAAATGAGATTTACTTTATAAAATGGCTATTGGTACTTTTTCAAATCGAAACACGAGCTCGAGACTCTTATCCATCAATGTGACTATTTTACAGTGAAAGTTGAAAGACTGGAGATGAACGTTTATATTTCAGATATTAAATAATGGATAATAATCATAATAACTCAATAATTTTTTATTAATATTCAGCATGCATTAAGAAAAACGAGTCGACGCATGTATACATTTCCTGACCATATTTAGTAAATTTGGTTGCTGTGACCAATTATGAGACTTATGCAACGAACAAAACGCCAGAAACCAGCACCAGCGGACAGAGGTGAGAAGAAAATAAATGGTGACAGGGTTGAACAGCAGTGAATTAAAACCCCAAAATTGTTTTTGCTGTTACCAGACCCGTGGCGGACCCAGCACCAACAAGGAATCAAGCCAAAACGACAACTTAGTTGGTAATGGGCCCCACCGATCTCTAACATCACCTTCTAGACTTAGAATAAAACTACAGCTGTTCAGCACACATGCATAATTTATCAGTGCACTTCGGAATCCCTAAGACTTAGCCTAAGATAGGTACATTACATTCCACCAGTTTTTCCACCAAAAAGTGTCCCCTATTTTTGAGGTAAAAGCTGTGACAGAGTTTTTCACTCGAAAAATGAGGATATAAGATCAAGAAAATATTTGATGAACCTGCAAGAATATTTTTCTACATTATTTTCCCTTCAAAATGACATATAGTGTTGGTCTGTAATTCACCCTTGAGCTTCGCAGTGAGCCTTCTAAATACACATGTCATTTTGACAGGGCAAAACCAGAGTACCAAGAACTGGCTGTAACTCTTGTCTTGAACCCATGCAGATAGAGATAAAATTCAAAAAGCATATTAAACTAGACACCAAATCTGGCTGATATTGAACTATTGTTAGTGTTTGATTTAAGACTGCGTGATGTGTATAATTGATTTATCCATGAGTCGTTCATCCAAGTTATTGAGCCAATCAGACTGCGCTCAAAGTTAATTCATCCATCCCCCAATAGTTCAAAAGAAATGGACGATGAGGGAGCTCTTAAAATGAAAGGGTTTTTATTCAAGTAAACATCTCATCCCGAGTCAAAGCCACAGTGAATAAGTCTCAATCTGTCCACCTTCCCATCTCCTACTCAGTGATCAACCACATTAGAATACAAGTTGTTCCAGCACATCCTAGACCACCCTAGCGCTTAGCTCTATCACAATCCTTTGTCCGAGATAGTTGGTATAGGTAAACTCCAGTATACTCCGCAGGAGCTGGTAGGCATAGCTCCGAGCAGCTCAGCTAACGCTGCTGACTTTCTATTAGTTACTAACTCCAAACTAAACTCTAAACTGACTCGCTCCCTACCTTGCAACACCTTTTATACTGGTTAACAGGTGGCGCTAGGAGCGTTAAACGTCTCTTCTCAGAAGTAGTATGGTTAGGCCTGATCCTAACTAAATTATAAAGTATGATAATATATTAAAAGTACTAGGCTATTAGTACAATATTACATTCCTCAATATTTGTTTTTAGCATTTTTCAATTTTTATGTAATAGATCTATACCTAGTAGGCTATGAGAAACGGTGTGCTTGAAGTGATTACCATCAAGCTCCGAAATTAATCAAACCGACCAAATCACAATGAATAAGGGCAGAATTTTTCTAAGATTAAACTAGGCCTAATCCTAGGCCTAGATCTAGTAGATCTACTAGACTCTAATAACTGATAAGTCTTTTAATATCATGGAGTAGATCTAAGTATAGATTAAATAATTTAATTAAGTAGAACGTTAATCTTATGAGTCGGGTGACACACCTCAGGCACACGTCTCTAACAAAATATTGTCAGGAAATCATGCGAAATTGACCTCATACTACTGTACTAATGGCTTAGTACTTTTAATACATTGTCATAATATATAATCCAACAAGGATCAGGCTTAGCAAGTCTACTTCTAGTCTACTCCTAGGAGAAATATCTTACGCTCCTAGCGCCACCTGTTAACCAGTATAAAAGGCGCTGCAAGGTAGGGAGCGAGCAGTTAGTGAAAAGTTAGTGAGTTAGTTGGTTAGAAGAAACATGTTTAACCAAGGAGTTATACCTGGAGTAAGTACATCGACTCCATGTAACAGACTGGAGTTTACCAATATCCACTACCTCGGACATAGGATTGTGTTAGAGCTAAATGCTAGAATGGTCTAGAAGGCGTTGGAGCAACTCGTGTTCTAAATGTGGTTGATTGCTGATAGGAGATGGGAGGTGGACTGATGAAGACTTATACATGGTGGCTTTGACTCGGGATGAGATGTTTATTGAATAAAACCCTTTCATATTAAGAAGTTCCCTCATCGTTCATTTCTTTTGAACTATTGGGAAGTGAATGGACAAACTTTAAACGCGGTCTGAATTACTCAGACATTCTGGAAAGCAACTTACGAAGACTTGGATATAAACTGATCTTACGCAGTCTTAAATCAACATTAACAATAGTTCATTTGGTGGAGATACCCGAAACATGACTTGTGCCGTTTTGCTCATCCTTGATGTCAGCCACCGGTGACTTTGAGGCTTCCTCTAACCCCAAGCCTCAATCTTTGCGGCCCGCAGGACACGATGTGTCAACATCATATACAGGGAATGTGGAAAACCGCCACCTGGTAGGTAATCCCTTAGACGGGGAGGCACAGAGACAGGAGGTCGCAGCCAGACCCAAGCAGCTCTGCCCCGAAGGTGCACAAAATTACCAAACCCGTGGCAAAGGTAAACCATTTCCCTGGCACCTAGGGTCCAAAGATAGGCCGGTTCTTGACGAAGGACTTGAAACCCTAACACACTCGGGACGAGTTGAAGGGAAGAACCGTCTCACGGAATATCAGCAATATTGGAACCCAGGGTACGTACCACCTACGGACCAAGA
The DNA here is from genome assembly GCA_936440205.1 of Lepidonotus clava. NCBI lineage: Eukaryota > Metazoa > Annelida > Polychaeta > Phyllodocida > Polynoidae > Lepidonotus > Lepidonotus clava. The sequence continues at coordinate 23,141,328 of OW387134.1, forward strand.
AACTGGTACTAGCTCTCGCTCCACCTGTGAATCTGATGTGAACAATCCGTGGTGTAACCAAAGTGTTCCTTATCGTTTACTGCCCGCAGCGGGAGGTGAAGGCGAACAGGAAGTTTCCAATGGAGATAACCTATTTTCTTCAGGAAATCTAAAACAACGACAAAACACCGCGGATAACTCCAGCCCATCAGGGGGAAAACGCCCCGAAAATCCGGTAATCCTACCTGATGGGAGCTCTCTCACCTATCCATTACCCCAACGACTTGAGTTTATCAGTCACCCACTGGTAACACCAACTCACCCCAACCCGGGGGCGTCCATTCCTTATTCCACTGTAGCTAAAGGAAAAACAGTGGGAAGGGATAGGGGAGTGGGAAGGGAAGCAGAGGGAAACAGCGAGAAAGTAGGCAATTTACAACCCTATCGATTAACTTACGGTGTAGAAACGAACTTAGACCAAGCTGGTAAAAGAGCGGAAGCTCAGGCCTTTGATCCAGCCGAAATATTAAAGCAGTGGGCAGACACAGGCCCCGAAAAGCACATAGATTTAGAGAGGCTAAGCGATCAGGATAGTGAGGAAAATGTAACGCTTAAAGCACCAGATTTTAACACTCCAACTCAAGAATTGTATGATAAATACGAAAGTGAAGACGAAGAAGAAGATAGGGAATTAGAACAAGCTATCGCGAGGGTCAGAGAAGGTAGTCCTGATAGAAAATTAGCTAGAGAAGATAGATCAACCTCGTCTTCATACGAACTTATTACCGAGGATGGTTTAGACACAGGTAAGAAAGCTAAACTTGAAAGTGAGGACGAAATTAGTGTAGAGGAAATACCTGTGAAAGAACAGTGGGACGATCACGATATACAAAACCGCCACGAAAATAATATGGCGGAAGGAGGCGTTCCTTTGATGGATCTAGTAGAAGAAAGAGGGGATAGAGATCAACGCCAGCAACCCGATGAAGGGGGAGCTGGGGGTGTAGATCTGGGGGCATGGCTTCCTAACCGTGGGATGGACCCTGGGGGACCTCAACAAAACAATGGGAATGGCCAGATCCTAATCCAGCAGCCGGACCAAGGCGTGCAGGCAGGACTTATTCCTCCTCTTATTCAACAGGCCCAAGGAGGCCAAGGTAATCAGGCCAATCCTCCCCTTAATCAACAAGTTCAAGGGGGCCAGAACGATCAGGCCAACCCTCAAGGACTTATTCCTCCTCTTAATCAGCAGGTCCAGGGAGACCAGGATAATCAGGCCAACCCACAAGGGCCTAACCCTCCTCAAAACCTCCTCAATAACCCTCCTCAAAACCTTCTCAACAACCCTCCCCAAAACCCTATTAATAATCTCCCTCCGAATCAGCCCAATCTGGGGATAAACCCTGGGGGACTCCAGCAACCCGGCGCAGGGGGAAATGGTGGTGTGAATCCGGGAATACAGCAGCCTAATCCTGGGGTAAACCTTGGGGGACTGCAACAAAATGATGGGGGAGGCCAACCAGGCCAACAGCCCGGCCGGGCCGAGCCAGCAGGAGGTGGGGTCGACCAAAACCTGCTCCCTCACCTATTGCAGGTGATGGCACTCGCTGCCAATCTTAACGCAGGCCGAGGAAGAGCGGATAATCAGCAGGGTCAGCAAGCCCCAGCAGGCCAGAATAATCAAGTAAATCCACCAGGACCCAATAACCCTCCCCCGAACCAGAACAACAATCCCTTCCTAAACCAACTCAACAACCCCCCAAACCCACCGAACCCTCCGCCGCCCGGACCACCAGGTCAGAACAACCCTCCAAACCCACCGAATCAACCAAATATTTGGGAAATTCTACCACAGTTGAGCCAGGCACTGGGGCAAACACCAGCGCCAGTGCGTGAAACGACTCACAGCGGTCACCAAAGGGGACCAAACATTAGGTTACCGTGGTTTAGTGGAAAAGAAGACGAGCAAATAGAAAAGTATTTCAGGGAATTAAAACGACTGAAAGCTATCTATGACTGGTCGGACGCCCATCTCCTGAATATGGCGCTGTTAGGCCTAAAGGGAAGGGCCGACGACTGGGCAGGAGCGTTAGCTGAAAGTGAGAAAGACTCGTTTGAGAAACTAGAAGCCCAAATGACCAAGATCTTCGGTGATCGAAGGGCTAAGTGGCAGAAACACGCAGAGTTCTGTGGCCTTAAACAAGGAAAAGACCAGAGCGTGATCGAATTTGCAGGTGTTCTGAAACAAAAGCAAGTGAAAGCAGAGGCGAGTGAAAGCATGATGTTAGCTGTGTTTTTAGAGGGATTAAAACAGGGCGTAGCCAGACAAGTAGCCATACTGGACCCTAAGTCTTTCACCGAAGCGGTGGATTGTGCAACGAGGCTAGAATCGTTGGACAAAGGCAAAGGGGGAACTAAGATATCTAATGCAGTGAGCGAACTGGCTGGAAGCCAAGAATCAGAGGAGACCGCGGCCCTAAACTCCATCTCCGAACGATTTGGAGTGGTGCTGGCCCGACTGGAGGCCGCTCCATGGTTTCAGAAACCAAAGCCGGGGCAAAGCGGGACTCCCCAGAGTGGTGGTAACTTTAAACAGCAAGGTTATGAGAGAAAAGATAGGTACGAAAACCAGAAAAGTGAAAGAAATTCAGATCAGAAGCCTAAATCCAATATCGCCCCGAACAGAGAGGCAGATAAGGGAAAGAATCTGCCAACTCAACAGAAAGTAGAGAGACCCAGGTTGCCTTTTGATGAAAGTAAGTTTTGTATTATTCACCAACAGCATGGTCACTCTACAGAAGCGTGCTTGTGGTTAAAGAATAGGTTGAGGGAAAAACCCCCGCGGATCTACAAAGATAGCAAAGCCAGCGGTACCGAACAAAAGAATCAGGGAAACTAGAGGAAGGGTCCGTTCACTCCACGATAGAATTAGGCGCAGTGGACGGACCGGCTAGGAGAGAGATAGGAGACGAAGCATTTTTCTTAACATTAAGATTTGACGATCAGAAGGAGGTTAGATCTTTAGTAGACACAGGAGCGAGCGATTGCTTCATGTCCACCCATTGTAAACGACAGATCCCTAAACAATGCATTTTAGATGAATGGAAGGTATCGAAGGGAAACATCAGTTTGGCAGACAACTCGTCTCAAGTAATACTAGAACAAATTAGATGTAAGTTTTCAATCCAGGGATCGGTGGTCTGCTATGATTTCAACATAGTGGACGATCTATGTCACCTAATAGTAATCGGGAGAAACTTATTAACAGTGCTTCGATCAGATTTATCTCTACCAGGCGCAAAGATAGAAGTGTTTTGTGGAAACCCTATAGTTAGCAAAGAAACAGTGAAAATTCCGCCGGGAAATGAATGCATCATACCGGTAACCACTCGAGAGCCGCTGGGATTAGACTCACCGGTAGCTTACTGCGCACCGGCGGTAACCGCACCAGTCCTAGTGGAGGGGTGCGTGAATACGGTGGGAAGCCAGTGGTGGATCAAAGTCATGAATCCGCTAGATGTAATGCAAGAAATCACTCCCCAGGAAGTATTAGCTTTTGCGGAAGAATGCGCAGTGCCTGAGGTAAACCAAAATCAGATAGAGGAGTTCCTAGACTTGTGTTATCTAACTAAAACAGAGACCCCAACGTCCATCTGTAGGATTTCTGTAGAAGTAATGAAAGACGCAGTGCAAATGGAAAGCCAAACCTCTGAGGAGAAATCCCGAGGTAAAATGGATGAGAATGTAAGTAAAATAGATCTGACCGAGTCGTGCTTAAACGAAGAACAACAGGTAAGGTTTAGGCAAATGCTAAATAACAATAGAAATGCACTAGCGTTCTCAATGGAAGAGTTAGGTCACTGTGAAATAGCGCCGATGAGAATCATTGTGGATGAGTCGCAGGGGGTAATCAGCTCTAGACCATACCGATACTCTCCACAGAAAATGGATATCATCGATGAACAGGTTAGGCAACTCATAGATATAGGTGTAATAGAGCCCAGCGAATCGGCTTGGCGAAGCCCGCTAGTGGTAGTGCAGAAGAAAGATGGCAAACCTAGGCTCTGTACAGACTTTCGCATGCTTAATCAAGTCACTTTTAAAGATAAATTCCCCATGCCCACAGCTCGCTCGCTTTTTCTATATATGGCTTACAAGAAACCCACTATGTGGACAGCTTTAGATCTGTTGAGCGGCTATCATCAATGTGTAATCGAAGAAGACAGTAGAAAATATACCGCTTTTGAAACCCCGATGGGTGTGTATCAGTATAAGCGTGTACCATTCGGCTTAGTTGGCGCACCTTGGCAGTTTACCAAGGTAATGGCCATAGCGCTAAAGGGATTGATTCCTAGAACATGCTTAGCATACTTAGACGACGTAATTGTCTACGACACTACATTTGAAGAACACCTGGCGAGCGTTGAGGTGGTTCTCCAAGCTTTGGCGAGAGCTAATCTCAAACTAAAACCGTCAAAGTGTGAGTGGTGCCGTAGTGAAATCAATTTCCTCGGCCACGTAGTAAACGCGGAAGGTGTGGCTACACAAAGGGTAACCACAGAAAAGATCACAGCCTTTAACCGTCCACATAATGTGAAAACCATTAAATCATTTCTGGGACTGTGTAACTACTACCGATCGTTTGTCCCTAATTTCGCTGATCTAGCAAAACCTTTAAACCGACTGCTAAAGAAAGAAGTCTATTTTGAGTGGACAGAGGCCTGCGAGGAAGCGTTTCAACAGTTAAAGAAATTGCTAACCTCGCCGCCCTTACTAATTCATCCAGATATAGGGGGGCATTTTTATCTACTAACAGATGCATCAGACGCCGCGTGCGGTGCAGCGGTTTGCCACAAACTAGATGAAATCTACCGTCCGGTTGCTTTCTGGGGATGTACTCTCCGGGACGCCGAATTAAATTATTCGGTAACAGAAAAGGAGGCTCTGGCAGTAATTAAAGGTATTAAGAACTATGAGGACATGTTGCAGGGAGCTAAAATCACAATAGTGACTGATCACAAACCGTTGATTCCCCTGCTACAGAGTGCCTACAAAGCCCCGTCAGCCCGGCTGAGACGGTGGGCTTTAGCGTTATCAGATTTTGATTTTGAAATCATATATGAGCCAGGAGCGACTCATTTTCTACCGGACTATTTGTCTAGAGTCTATCATGAGCATGTCCCAGGTGAAGAATATGAGCCCGCTGTGGGATGTGAGTTATTTGAGGCCGAAGTTCAGGATGAAGAGCTTTCTGTGGCTACGGTATTAAACGCGCAACTCCAAGATGCAGAGTGCGCGCAATTGATAGACTACCTGCAGGACGGAGACCTACCAACAGATCCCATTGAAGCTAGGCGAATAATGGACCAAGCTGATTTTGTAGGAATGGTAGCACCGGGAGTACTATGTAGGTTCAACATCAAAAGGTATAACAAACACCAAGACCAATTGGTCAGACTAAAACCCAGAATGATAGTTCCAGGAAAGTTAATTCCCAAAGTCCTGAGACTATTACATAATGACATCTTGGCTGGGGGACATGTAGGGATCAGTAACCTCACTACCAAAATCTCTGACAAATTCTACTGGCGGAACATGAACGCCGACATCGTAGACTATGTAAAGGCTTGTGAGACCTGTTCTCTAAGGAGACGAGCCCCACATTTCAAGGCCTTAGCTAAGTCTTGGGAGAGACCAACCCGACCCTTTGAGGTAGTACAGTGTGATTTCATCGGGCCGCTAAAGAAGGCTAGGGATGGGTCAAAATATATCATGACCTTCATAGACCTACTGACAGGTTGGCCGGAGGCTTTCACCACTAAAGACTCCACCGCGCAGACCGCGGCTAACTGTTTCCTAACCGGAATAGTGTGTCGGTATGGGCGGGTAAACCGCCTGCACACAGACCGGGGGGCGGCCTTCCTCTCAGGGCTATTCAGGGAAATCACTACACGACTAGCGTGCAAGCAAACGTTCACTACCGGGCGAATGCCGACTGGCAACGCTCGAGTAGAGAGACTACATAAAACCATTGAAAACCTGATTGCTTATTATATCCCTGACGATCACTGTAACTGGGTCGATCTACTTCCCATTGCATTATGGACAGTTAGATCCACAATCAGTGTACGGTCGGGATACAGCCCGCACACCCTGCTGTTTGGCAGAGATCCAATCAGTATGGGAATGCCTGAGCAAGGAACAATTCCTGAAACGCTGAACGACTGCGAGTTTTTCATGCAAACCAAGGATAATATTGCTATGTTTAGGAATATGGCTGAAAGGGTAGTTCAAAACTACGAAAAAGATCTGAGGCTGCGAATTGATGAGCGGGCGCGGCCCACTCAGATGTACGAAGGTGATATGGTATACATGTACGACCCTCTAGCTAGTGAAAATAAAGCGTCTAAGTTCTCAAACAGGTATACTGGGCCATTCAGGGTAATTGAAACAAAAGGAGACCACCTTGTTAGACTAGTGTCTTTAAAAACTGGAAAACAGGTCCCACATCTAGTAAACATTTCAAAACTCAAACCTGCACATGGGCCCTGGTCTCCCGCTGTCCCTCATAACATTCCCAAACTGGTGAGAGAAGCGAAAATCACTAACTCAAAAGGGGCAGATCCTGACCGAAACCCTGAATTGCATCACACTCCGACGGGTGAAATCGCTGAGGAAGATGGCGAAATAAGGGGTGCTGAGACTGAAAACTCAACGGGAACGACCGGTCCCCGTGAGCATGATGCAGTTCCTATGACCAGGAAGGTACCTACACAAAAACCTGGCCCAAGTCCCACTGATTTAGCAGAAACGGATGGGCAAATCACTGATGGTCAGGGCACCAGTGTGGACACCACGCTGTCCACAAACTTATCCTTTGTTCCTAATAAAGCCGCCTGTGAACGGGGAACAGCTGGCGCTAATGGACAGAGGAAACGCAAACGAGCTAAACGAAGGGGCAAAAACCAGCCGTTGGAGGGGAGATCCCCTCCAGGCAACAACAAGCCCATAAAACTACCCTGCGGTGATGTGCCGATCTTGGATGCGTCGGAACAGAGCCCAGGAAAAACAGTAAAGGACCATGTCCCGACGAAAGGTGGCTATAACCTACGTCGGAACCGCCGCCCTAACTACGTCGCTCTGTCCAACGGCGGAGAGAGCGACGACATGGATGATTAATGCAGGAAATTTAGCCGCCCTGTGAAAATAAAGGTTCGGCGGAGCGGCACCGTTAGCATCAGCGCTAATGGAACAGGTGGTCTGCCTCACGGCCACCTTGCCGCGCCCAGGGGCGTGGCAGAAAGGGAGGGTGCGCACACCAAGAGAGATGCCAGTGGTTGGGCGTCATCTTTTGGGACCGGATGCAAGCGTTCCCCCCCCACCTGAAACAGGATACAGCTCCAAATATGGAGACGGCATGGGCAAGCGGATCGGTTATAATTTCGTGGGATCCGCGCCGATCCACCAGTCGGTCCGCAACTCTGCTCCCAGACAGTCACCTCTGCTGCAGGTGATTGTGCGCGCAACCCAGCCCGGGACGAAACGGAGATAGATATTGATTCTATCTCTGAACAGAAGTTGGAGATAGAAATTGTTCAGCCTCCGACTTCTCCTGGAAGGAGCAGAAAGAGAACTTAGCTGGGACACTGATCCACCGACTCATGGGGAACTGTCTAGCCCTCCGGCCACATAGCAATCCAAAGGGAACCACTACTTTCCCTGCGGACACGGAGGGAAGGATTATCGTCCCCCTGAGAAGGAAACGGATTAGCCGGCCCACCCTGAGGGCGCTGCCTACCAAGGGAAGGTTCGTTGGGCCATTCTTTTAGGATTTTACCAAATGAAAGAAAAGGCAGTCGAGAAGGAGAGTTCTAAGAAACAACCGGCTCAGACCCTTAGGCGGTGGAGTTGGCCGGGCCGGGGCGGTGTCCGTCCGGACTCGACCGACGCCGGGATTGCCCGGAAGAAGCCAAGGACACCAGCCCGGCGGCCCACCAGAACGACCACAGGCGGAGCCAAGAGGTCCGCCAAATCGGCTCCAGCCAAAAAGAAGACAGCAGATAAAGACTTCTACAATTTATCTGAGGTGAGTGACTCGGAGCCCGAGCCAAGGCTAACGGCGTTGGCCAAGCCGGTTCAGAAGGAGGAAGCGGTCAACCAACCAGTGCAGATACAGGCCGGCTGGTTCTGGGACCTTACGCAACCACTGTTCCAACTATTTGAGACTGTTGACGAAATTAGGAGAACAGTAGGACTAGATGTGCCAAAATCAAACAAACAATTAGCTGAGATTAAAACTCAGGTAGCTCCTTTTATTCAAAGGACCACACAAAACTCTAAATGCGTCAGGGAAAGTACCAGCCTACAAACAAAACGAGGCGGCCAACCTCTGCCCACTCTGGAAAGGCGATTGGGAGGGGAACAGCTAACCGTCGCCGCTCCAGGACTAAAAGTGGAGGTAGCACCCGTTCAACACGCGCCAACCCCACCGGTGGGGAACGGGCCAGCGGGAGCTCCCCTCCTCCACCACTTACAGCCTGCGGACCCCGCTTGTTTAGACTTGAGCAGCTTGACAACGAGCTGCAACGCCAATCCCTCACCACTGCTATGGAACCAGCAGCAGTGGACGCCAACCAGCCAGCCGGGGGGCCCACTGTGGCCGAGCCCACTCCCAACGACAAACCCACCGCAAGTACCAAACCCATACCCCTCGAGCCAACCGTCGTACGACCCAACGGGGGCCGTTTCGGACTGGAACCTACTAGGCCAAGACCCCTCAGAGCAATGCGCCCCTCGTCCTGCGAACGTATGAGAGGCTTAAGAGTCACGGTCACCAAGGATGAGAGCGGGATCATCAGGCGAGTGGTAAATGACAACGGGCAAAACCTCTACGAGCATGTACCAAACTAAACAGACCAGGAAGCCAAAGAGGAGAGCATTTTTCGGCGCATGGATGTTAGTAATGCGCAGAAAAATAAGGTAACTTTACTGTGAACATGTTTTAGATAAACTGCAAAATTAACTTTCTCAAACTATCGCTAAGGCCAAAACAAGGACAATGAAGTGGCTGGTGCTGTTAGTATTAGCTATAATAGGGGGCATTAGGGGAGTGCATAACGACTCCGGCCCACCTGAAGGGCTAGCCCCTAACGCTGAAGTAATAGCTTTAGAACAATATGGAGTAGTGTTAAAACCAGGGAAGTTAATGTCCACCGCGGATATAACACACGTCCGACAAGGCTTCCTAATCACTATTCCAAGGAGGCGCTCCTTCAACAAGGCTACCTTTGGCCAGGTCTGTCACCGATATCTACAGGGAGGAGACGCCCTCGATCGGGCCTGCTACCATATCAGGTCGCTGGTCAGTTGGATGGATCAGACGTCACAGGCGCTTAAGGGTCGGTACCGAGAAATTCTTAATGAAACCTTAAGTTCCCTGATAAAGAACACTCAACAAGACCTTCAAAATCAAGGGTCGGAATTAAATCCAGGTGGAAGGGTTAAGAGAATGAAGAAGTTGCCCACAATGCTAGACGATCCAGGGTGGCCGACCTTTCCTCTTCCGACCTCTTGGAATCAAGGGCTGGCGGCTGATGTCAAATATAACAGAGAATTGATTAGAGTATTGCAAGAGTCTTCGAACCAAATGATCGAAGACTTGGCTCTGATGAATGAAAAACATGACGAGGCTGTCGAAAAGGTTAACCATGTCGTGATAGGCCTACTGGACAATCTAAGATCATTAAATAAGGCACACAACACGACTCGCCGAAGGTTGAAACTCGTGCAACATAAGGTGGATTGGATGGAACTGTACCTGAATATGATACCGGTCGCTCTAGAAGACAAGTTAGGAGAGATGGTGTATCTTCAACTAATGGTAGAGCAAACTCGCGTGTTCAGGAAAGGTGTACAGCGCCTGACGCGGGGCCAGCTGACTATGGACTTGGTACCCCGCCAATATATGGTCGGAGCGGTCCAGGAAGTGAACAGATATCTGAAGGGGATCCACCCCAGGTTCCATGTCGCGTTCACAGATCCCTCCTTCTATTACGAGAACAGTCAACCTTCGTTCAAATTCAATGAAACCACTCAGGAATTTATAGTGTATGTAAGGGTGCCTGTGGTGGCTGATGAACATTTGTTCCGGGTCTACGAAGTACTAACTTTTCCTGTGCCAGTGACGGTTAGGGGGCGACGTAAGAAGGACGCTCTCCAAATTGTTAATCTACCCAAAAGTGTCGCCATGTCCATGTCCCGCCAGTATTACGTACCATTGGCTAGTGGCAGTTGGTCAGGTTGTTATGGACAGACCATCACGCTCTGTAAGGACCTACCTTATATGAAAAAGATTACAGACAACACCTGCACTGCTGCGCTACTGAGGCGCGACGACCTGGCGATCCAAGAAAAATGTGAGCTGGACTATCTACTGGAAGCAGACTTCGGAGAGATGGCAGTGTATCTAGACGACGGAGATATGCTAGTGGTCAGCGCCGACACCAGAGGCCAAATGATTTGCAGAAACCAGCCTGCGGTCGGAGTAAACATAGAAAATTATGCAAGGGTTCAGGTGGAATGCGACTGTGCATTCCAAACACAAGGAGCATGGATACCGTATAGCTTGCGAAATTGTGACAGGCACACCAGGATCACCACGGTTGTGTACCCACATAATGACCTGTTGGAAGCAGCAAGTCGTGTGAAGGGGTGGGACATGAATTTCACGACGTCCAAAAACGAACCCACTATGTTGGAATCAGACCCTATCCCTGAAACAATTAGGAAAGACCTGCTGGAGATCGAGGAAAGCCTGAAGGCCAAAATACCTGTAACCTCCTTGGCCAAACGAATACAAAAACACCGTAAAGACTTGGCCAAGGGTATCAAGAAAGCGACTGACCGTTATGAGGTAGAAAAACACGCCCCGTGGTTCTCTATAGGCAACTTCGGAGGCGGTTTTGGTCTCCTCACCATCTTTTGCATAGTGGTAGCTGTGACAATTATTGGATGTGTTCTCTGGAAGTGCTGGCGGAACCACCAAGGCAAGGCTGCCCTGGCCGGACTAACCATGACTTTACCTCGGGCCATGGCCTTGGAAGCGGCGGACCCGGAGGAGCTGCTGCGCAGTGAAAAGGAACTAACTGGATGCCCGGACACGACCGCCAACCCCACTGCGGTGGCAGTACTTGCTATATTACTGGCAGTACTCGTCATCGCCATAGTGGTCCTCGTGTGGCGAAAGTGGAGAAATATTAGAGGAAAAACTGTGGATGGGTTGTACGTACAGTTTGCCAACCCACATATGATAGAAACAATCTTCCTGGGCGAACTGGCTATGCCTTCAGACCACACTTATACTGAAGGCTATGTGCTCATTAGGGATCTACTGGTGACCCAGCTGTGTCTGAAGTATACTCTGACGGTAACCTGGGGGGCGCAGCTGATGGGAGCAGCAACTAGACCTGGACAGCACCCATCTAAGGTGCCACTACCCGACACCCTGAGGGTATCTAAAAAACTCGCCCGTCTGATGATGAGTAACTTAAAATACAATACCAGGGCCAGACTACTGAGATATTCCTCGGGGCTAGCCACTCCTGTACCCATGGGAGTACCTCGCCTCATCGACGCAGGGTGGTCCGATGTCGGGGCGGACTGGCCTCAACCGGTGTTGGGACAAGGAACAATGCCTAACGCTCCTCCTAGATCGACCACGCCCACCTCAACAGCGACCGGAACAGGATCTGCACGAAAGACAATAAGGCCAGGGACATCCGAAATAAATCCAGGAACGGTTTATGAAGTTATCATATGACAATGTAACGAGTGGTAAAACCTGACCTAGTACTGTACAGGTAAAATTGGTGAATTAATAACACAGAGGTACGAATACTAAAACTAAAATGTTACAGGAAGTTCGCTGGGCAATACCTGTTTGGGTAGGTAGGGTTCTGTTGACTAGCCTGAGCAATAAGGATTCACCAGTCAGGAAAAACTTAGCTCGGGTAGGCTGGTCCAACCGTCTCTCTATGGACCCATGGGTTATCTAAATTTCTCTCAAGTCGAGTGTCCCATGCCCGGTAGCCTAGCTCAACACTCTAATTGTTATTGATTTGGCAACTCTTTTAAAAGTAGGGAACCATTTGGAACCGATCCTAGTGTCGCAAAATTTTAGCATTTTAAAAGAAAAACTCAAAATTCTGTATAAAACCTAAGAGCGCTCAACGGGACCAATGCTCCCAACGAGCGAAGTGAACTTCCCCAAGCAAGTACCATCTACACCTGACCCCTGTGCTGTTGTTACCGCTAGGATCGGGCTGCAGTACAGGAGCCACTTGGGGAACGCCACTGTCTATTCTTTAGCATGCTTACATATATACTCTTCTCAAAGATGAGGGGGTTGCACAAGCAGCAGGAGCCTGCCCACAGGCCTGGTGTCAGTGGTGCCTGACAGGAGGCAGGACGTTGGGGTTACGCGTCACCGACGCTGCGAAGGGCACTGGGGTGGACGCCCGACCATGGCAGTCACTATGCCCCGGGTGGATTGGCTCCTGACAAGCGGTCCCTTCATCACAAAAAAAAATCGACGAGTAGAAAGAAATTTACCTAAAAACTAATATATAAAGCAAACCAATATTTGTGTAACTAAGAGTTCTTCCTCAGGGAATTCTGGGCAAAATATAATAAGAACGCAGAATAATTAGTAACATTCTCAGGGGGGACGCTCTGTGACAGCACACGAGAGTACCTTATACGTGGCTCGTTTGCTCCTGGCATAGACACGCTGCAGCGGCAAGGATATGTGCAAATCCTGACAAGGCGTGCTATATTTGGGAGCTATAACGGAGGTCACAAGGAAATGTAGTTACGGGACAACAGCGAATTGGTGACATTCACAGGGTGCTCGGCTCTCTCTCACTATATCGCGACTCCCTCAGACGGGACAAGCTATCCCTGGGGGGGAGAAGCTGTAGCGAAAACTCACAAGGCGGTGGAGCGAGGTGCTGTCCTTATTAATAGCCCCGTCGTCTTGGTTATGTGTAAATGACCACTGAATCACCGTATGTCTTAGGTCAAAGGATCCTGACTTTAACATAAAGTCAGGATCCAACGACAACTAGTATATGAACAACTGCCCATAATTCAAGACTAAATTATTTAGACCACTTTTAGACCAGTTTTAATCGGGACAGAGACAAAACGGCAAGAAGTCAAGTTTCGACCCGGGTAAAAAATTAGAAATAATTAAAATTAATAAAGAAAATGAACGGCTTCAGAGCTGACCGCCGTCGAGGAAAATAAAATAAAATAAATAAATGAAAATTAGTCTTGACCGCCGTCGTGGCGCTAAAAGTATCCAGGTCTCCGCTCAACAGTTGAGCTGAAGAGGGGGGACATGGATTACTGATTCCCTGATGAACAAGCTACAATAAACTTGGTTGACACCCAAAGCTAATAAGATTACCCAATCTATTAGAAAGGAGATAAGTAATTCTAACTCTGTCTTTAGCACTACCTATCCCTGCCCGGCATGCGCATAGTTAGGATAAGCTGGGGGCGGAGTCTTTTCAGGAGTAGTCTTGACTCTCCACAAGAGAAACGGGCATAGACCTGAACAAGAAAACGGGTTTAACCTTGTACTGTACTTCGGTAAAGGCCCGACTTACTAGGTGCTGTCTGGAAGTAAGTGATCTAAGGAGATGCAATTACACATCTCTATAATTTAAAGGGGGTGTAGGCTGCATATTAAAAAAAAAAAAAAAAATATATATATGCAGTCTGCTCCCAATTATAGCAATGGAAACTCGGTGCTACCCATTCTGGTCCTATGAATGGGAAAGTACCGACAAACCACGTGTAACTAATAAGGACCGGGAATCAGATCAGAAATGAACCTGAATCTGAGACCCGATCCTCTAGTGATAACTAAGCAAGGAACGAATAATCTCGACCTCCCTTGTACAGTTAATACTTAATGTCCTTTAATGACATTTATACCTCACGGAATGAAAACGCTACCCCACCGCTAGTCATGTGGTTTTTCCATATAATATAGTGTATACGGTAGACAATGAGATGTTACTGGTAACATAGGTATAATAATTATTCAGTGAACTGTTTGGAGTTGGTGGCGCACCCGTTTGCATTATCAGAAGGGCGCCGCTACCCAATATAAAGTGGAACTCGGTCTTCAGACCCCAGGCTGAATGTAGGGGGTGAACGCCGAGTTACCACCTATAACTAGCAGAAAGAGAAGGGATTTTGTCGTAACAAAATCAATCAATAAGAACAAAACTGGGGTTTTAAAGCGGGTACTTCACAAAATGGAGCCAAATATGTTAGAACAGGTGTCGCCCTTGAAGGGGGTGTTAACTTGTTTGCGTATAAATCTTTGGAGTGTGTTGGGTAATTATTCTACCACACTGTACAGAAAGAGTGTTATCACGAGTATTGAACCTTGTGACCTCTTAAGGTAAATCACCAGGGATCCAATTCCTATCATTATTCTTATCTCCCCATGAGGTCGGTTAGGGAATCTGAGCGGGACAGTTTTGCATCACCTCTCGGGCACTCATGAAACCTTTGTAGGTGGATGTTCTTGTGACGGCTCAGTCTCGACCTGTGAGCATAGGCTCCCACTCATTCATCACAAGGATATCACTGTCTGAGATGTTTGGCAATCTCGGGCACTGATAAGCGTGGCTTCTGCGTTCAATGGAACGGTGCCTACTAAGGCCTGATCTATGAATGTACGAACTCCCACGGTGTACACACATGTATCTCTGCTTGGGACGCTTGATAATCTTTGTGGTGTTGGTGCCTTGCTAGCTCTTAATAAGAATACCATTCCTTCTTTCATTATACTCATACAGAATCTTCATCTGGAAGTTCATTCAGTGTCTTAGAGACTTCATCTCGGTCTCCTCACAGTAGTATTTTTTCCTCTTCGAGACGACTTTGACAATAATAGTCCTATAAAACTTATTCTAACACAATGACACTGACGCAGTCTTGCTGTTAGACTAAGACATGGAATGGGTGTCTGTGGCCTTCGCCACTACATCTCAAACTTACCATGGGAGTCGCCAACAACTCGTTGGACGGCCCCACCTATGGTGTCGCCTCACGTGGCCGACACGTCAATATTTCCTGTAACCTGTAAGGGGAAACTACTCATCAAAGAATTCTATCACAGCCAATCTAATGTTGGGAAGTCTGGACCAAAATACTTGGTCACCTACTACACCTAAAACTTACCAGGGTGAACACCCTGGGAAGCGCTTGTTACCTAGGGCACCCCATGTGAATTGTTTCCAATGTAGACATTTACACTAATGATCTGTACGTATAACGACTAAACAAAGAATCCTGTTACAGCAAATCTTATGTTGTAACTCTCAGACCGGAATCTCTGGCCACCCATACCTGATTATCATGTGCAGTGTCAGTCCCCAACAGTTAATAGTATCAAATAATAACAATACGATACGAATTACCCACACTCCAGAAAACCTACTTAGATCGGTAATGTCAACAAACCGCTAGTCAGAAAACCCCCTAATATCGCCCAACCACGCGCGAAGTAAAATGCTTGATCATATTAGTCTAAACAATCCGCCCACTAAAATTATATAGCCTGACGCTTTTCAGTGCCAACCGTGTCACATTGCTTCATTTACATCACCCTAACATACCGCAGGACCTGGAAAAGATAATAAGTTTAGTACAAAAGATCCTGACTCTCGGCCCGCGCCCACCATCTTGGAACCAAAAGTAAACACTAGGTGGCCGCCTGCGCTACCCGTTACTAAAATTACCAGCGAAACAGTTTCTGGTTCCGGGAGTGACATCAGCTTCCGGAATACAACCACGTGAGGGCGAGCCGAGAACCACCAAGAAGAATTTGGTCAACAATCTCCTTAAACCCTACGGGTTAGTAGCCTGCCTAACGTGCGAACAATAGGGAAAACCAGGAACAATACTTACCAGGCGTGGGGGCGGTCGAGGTAAAGGTCCGGCTGAACAGAAGGGAGGGCGGTGTCCGACGACGAGCAAGGGCGGTGAAACATCTGAGTCCTCCCATGATAACAGTCTGGAGCTCCCGTAAGAACGTTCTGGCTGCGCCTCTTGGATAATAAAACTTAAGTGTCCTAATCACAGGCCGGGAATTGGACTAAAAAATTGATTGGTGGAAATCGCTCCGGAATTAAAATATGTACACGGGGGAGTGCCGGCGGCCTATTGTGCAAGGGGCAACCGAACGAAGACCCGGCCCAAGGCCCGGGCCCAGCGGCGCAACACCCGGGCGGACGGCATGTAACCGTCTTCCAGCTCGCGGAAGTCATTAACGGTCATAACACCGTCAGCCACTACCTTTGAGAGGTGGAGGGCATGGCCAGTGTTGACCGTTGGCACACCGTACCAGTCATTCGCCCTTTTGACCTCGCGACTAATCCGGGGAATGATGCGGTTGATCCATCTCTGAAGAGATCCGTCACTGTCTGTGCGCGACCACACACGGGCATCAAAACCCGAGGGGGTCGCTAGGAGGAGGGTGGCTGGAGCGGGGTGGGCCTGTATGTTCCAGAATGCTCGGTTGAATAATTCCGCGTAGAAATTAACGACGGCGTCCGGGTTGATAAACAAGGGAAGATACAGGCGTAGTTCTGGGTCCCAGGTCAGGATGTCGAGTAAGTTCGTAATCACAACCAGGACGTCATCAGGATATAACATATGGTGGGCAAAAGCAAAGCCCGCCAGCTCCGCCGTCGTGGCCTCCTCACTCGGAAAAACTATAAAGATATGGTCCGTGTGGTTCTGGATCAGGTCGGGATAATCCTGTACGCCAACCTCCCGTTCTGTACAAAAAATGGCTACTCGCACCATGGTGAATGAGGTTGAGAAAAAACGATAAAGAAAAGGAGCTAACTAGAAAACACGTCTTGACACGTTGAAATTACCGCCGGCACTGATTAAAATGACGTCAAAACGAGGCTAATTTGGAAAACCCCTTTTTGATCCAAAAGATCCAAATTCTGAAATCGGCTAGCATGATCAAAGCATCGTATAATCTCTTATAAAATCTGTGCTAAACTAAAGTTTAGGTCCCCAACCAACATAATCAAGCGCCAGAATTAATTCATATCGGCCCAAAATATCAAGTCGAACAATCAAACTTGAAAGTTTGATCGAAGCAGAAATTTGCCATCCGGGCGCTTTGCGCCCGAAGGATCCAAATCGAGGTCAAACCTTGGGGGGGAACTCCAGTCAAGCGTCCCGCTAAGTACACGTGTACTAAGTATAGTTGGCGGACGCGTGACGGGAATGGTGGTATTTTCTGGTTCCAACTGCTCGGTATTACTAAACCTGATACAGAGACCTTGTATTTATTGTAAATAATGATGTTCTGTTTGAAATTTGATTGAAATTCAACACGCATTGTATCATGAAAGTCGTTCGTTCAAAATGTCCGAATTCTCTGAATTGACTTATGTTGTGTTAATTTGTTCTGAAAATGGATTTGATGTACACTTGTTACTCTTAGAAGTTTAAGACAACCCTACACCGTATATATGTTGAGTTCTGTTGACTTGTGTTACAAATCATAAATATCAGAAACTGTACATGCGCGTACTAAGTCAAAACTGAATTTGTCACCTTATGCACGGGTGTCGCAATCTTTGAATCTTAAAATCAGCTAACAATGCTGAGAACTGACTTTAATGTACAAGGCACGTACTAAGTGAATACCTAAAGATGACGAATACTTCATCCCCTAAAGTTGACTTTGTCATTTTGTAACCATGATTATGTCATCATCTACGTTGTTATCCAAATAATCATGTTATCAATTTTTAACACTTACCTTGTCATTTTATGAACGAGTTCTGCTAAACTTGAGCTTCAAAATGTGGAAATCAACTCAATGAATAATTTCACTGTGAATTTGTGTTGAAACCGGATCTACAAATCTATTGATACTGTGTTGAATGTACCACGAGAGTCAAGGCCACCCCACCATGGTTTAACAAATATATCCAATTATCAAAATTGGGAGTTCATCATATTCATTTGGTTTGAGCTATGTCGTCCACCTCCTTAAACTCAAACACCTGACCGCCGTCGAATGTACTAATGGCTTAGTACTTTTAATACATTGTCATAATATATAATCCAACAAGGATCAGGCTTAGCAAGTCTACTTCTAGTCTACTCCTAGGAGAAATATCTTACGCTCCTAGCGCCACCTGTTAACCAGTATAAAAGGCGCTGCAAGGTAGGGAGCGAGCAGTTAGTGAAAAGTTAGTGAGTTAGTTGGTTAGAAGAAACATGTTTAACCAAGGAGTTATACCTGGAGTAAGTACATCGACTCCATGTAACAGACTGGAGTTTACCAATATCCACTACCTCGGACATAGGATTGTGTTAGAGCTAAATGCTAGAATGGTCTAGAAGGCGTTGGAGCAACTCGTGTTCTAAATGTGGTTGATTGCTGATAGGAGATGGGAGGTGGACTGATGAAGACTTATACATGGTGGCTTTGACTCGGGATGAGATGTTTATTGAATAAAACCCTTTCATATTAAGAAGTTCCCTCATCGTTCATTTCTTTTGAACTATTGGGAAGTGAATGGACAAACTTTAAACGCGGTCTGAATTACTCAGACATTCTGGAAAGCAACTTACGAAGACTTGGATATAAACTGATCTTACGCAGTCTTAAATCAACATTAACAATAGTTCACTACTAGGGGTTCCTACTTAGCCTTAGGTTACGTGGGCTAGGCCAATCCCACATTGGGTATATCCCAGGGTTGGAAAAGGGTTGGACAAAATAGACGTATAAGCCATCCTTGTCACCTAGAGTTGGGATTACTGAAATAGATAAGAATTATGTTTTTCTATAGACTCTATCCCCAAGTAGTCTACTGATGAAATGCTATGATTTCTTAAATTTTACCATTTGACAGATTTGCAGGTTTGCCAGCATATCAAAATGCTGCATTTTAGGGAAAATAGGGTTGGACATTTTAGGTTGTGCCGACAGGCTTTACCATTCATTCCTATGGGAAAAACATGGATAGACTAGAGTCTATGTAAAGCTACATTTTACAAATTTTAGGAGCAATTTGTCAACTAAACCACCATGGTTCATTTTGTTTTACACTTCTATCTTTGGGCATTAAATTAGAAAGACTTTGCTATGTAATTTCATGTTAAAATGTTGATGTATAATGGGATGGGCTTATTCTGGCAGGGGCCGAATGTGGGGCTGCTCCGACTGTGTCAGTGCCCCGCCAGTGGCAGTGGCCAGTGGCAGTGCCAGTTGGCAGTGGCAGTGCCAGTGGTCTACTGCAACTTCGAGACGACGCTCACTGTACGTTTTATCGTTTTATATACCTACTTACATATTTGCACATAATTTCCATTCATCTTCACTACGGCAACACTAATGACTTACATTTAACGTCTCTTTAGTTTCTTTTTCTCTTTTACAACCGCAACAAGGAGCACCTGCTTGTCAACAATCCGCCATCTTTAAACAAACTGAACTCCAAAGAGCAAATGAAAGCCGCAATTTGATTGGTGGCTGGAAACGTATAGGCCAATCACAAACGGCCTTTCATCAGGGTTTGCTTACTGGACAGCCTCGAAGTGGGCGTGTGCATGATGGTCGACACTGCGTAAGGACGTGTGTTTTGAGCGAGTCAAAACACTTCGTACTGTTCATTGTTGGATTACGATTCGATCATTGCAGACCGAGGATGAATGCCGATGTTGAGTTCCACATTAGGCAGAATTATCCGTGGAGTAAATTACCTGCAAACATAAAACAGGTCAGTGCCAGCACCACACCTCTGATGCTCTGGTTCTGTCAAGTTTCACAGGTCTCTCGTAGACACTCTGTCTCAGATTGACTATCAAAATATCAATGACACCCGACCCATGCAAAATTGATTTGTCAGCCAGGTCTGTCACTTCTTTTGAGAATTATTTCGTGTATATAACCGGTAAGGACAACAGCCTGGCCTGGTTAGTGTGGTAGTTATGTCATATGTCATATCATTCATTTCTGCTTCTCTCAAGTTCAAGACTCAAGCTTCTGGATACTAAAACTAGTCTCTATCTATTTAGACTAGCCTCACTAGGATGTTATCGGTATGCCTAGATTACTCCAAATCATAACAAGAAATGCGTAGTATCCGCTCGAAAAAAGCGATCCTATGACGACGTTCGTCGACGTGACGACGTTCGTCGACGTGACGACGTTCGTCGGCGTGACGCAGTCGTCGACGTGACAACGTTGGTCACGTTTAGTGAAGGCAGTTTAGGTTTCAGCTATCAGCAGAGAACGAATTCCCCAAAGCCCTATGTTATCTGAAGTCTGACTGGTTGACACCTCGACAAACAACCAATCAGAGTTCAGTTAACAAATGGATTTGGGGACTTTGTTCTCTGCTGATAGCTGAAACCTAAACTGCAACAGGTTTCCAAAACGAGGCTCTTACCCCTGTGAGACCTAATTAATTGAATAAAACTAACTATAACTAATTCTCACAGTCATTTGAAAAATTATTGTAAGATGCAAATGCATTCCATAATTATGCTTAGCTGAAGAATGCACTCTATTAATGTAGTATTGATGCATTTTCTTTATCCAAATACATTAACAGAAATTTTATGATTTGACACCTGAAGATTTGGCCCCACCATGAATTTTGGACAGGGGGTAAAGCGATCACGTCGCTACGCTCCGTTGCGGCTTCGCCGCGGATCGCTTTAAAAAATTGGATGGTTGGTAAAATGTACCTCATGCCGTGCATAATTATGCTTATCAAATGCAAAGGAATATATCAATAATAGTGGATCTATACCTACAATTTTGGAACCCTGTTTAAGGCTGTTATAGATCTAACTTAATACTTACATGTTTTAATACTAACATTATTTGTCTATTGACAATTCTTTCATTCATATCCGGTCATGTGACTGGAAAAGGATGGGACGTAACAAACTAACATTGGTTACGTCCTGTTGACCCCCTTGGGGATCCAGGGTGGGGGTTTCTTTCAGGAGCCTCCTGGGAAGAATGTGTCCCCAGCAGCCCCTTGCTTTTCGAAGAAGGCGACAAATGAGAAGACCAGACTCTGTAGCTCAGTAGAGTGCCGCTTCAAGTCTGGGAGGTCTTGGGATTTATCCCTGGCTGAGTCACACCAAAGACTTTAACAATGGCAGTGGTCACTGCTTGCCTGACACTCGGTATATACTATAAAGTAAGAACCACGAAACATGACTGGCTGGCCTGGTGTCAGTATAATAGGACTGGGTGGGGTATTGTGTGGGCCTATGACATAATATCTCAGTATGGCAGCACTATAAAGAGGACATTGGGTCCCACTGCTACAAACAGGCACCTCATTTCATAGATTAAGTCACCGCCCCTATGGCGTAAAACAAGCTGAAAGGCTTTACCTTGTGCAGTCTGGTAAAAGAACCTTGAATGGTTGGCAAGACGTTAAACTAACCCCACAAACAAACAAACAAACGTCCTGTTGCCAACTTGAACTGGGTAATTTTTGTAACTTTTAGAGTTTGTTTACATCGGGTGTTCATATATTCATAATGATTCCACAGCTTATTCCTTATAGATCTACGAGGCATAAGCTAAGCATATGAGTATGAAATAAACCAAAAAGTAGAACTTCATCTACTTTAGTTTAAGTGTAAATATGGCTAAAATTTTAAAACTTTTCAAAAGGGCTACCCACTTCAATATGGCAGATCTCACGAGAAACCAGTGCCACCTATTCACTTCCGCGAGGGTTGAGTGACTGAAAGAAAAGATCCATGCACATTGTGTTTTTGTTAACATTTTCCCAACTAATTGAATAATCCCCTGGGCTAGTGATTCTGTCTGTTAGTATGTACTATCATACTTTCATAGTAGCGCAGAGAAGTGAAATGGTGTTGAAAACTATGAACATCCTCAGTACACCTTCTGCAACGATTTATAATAGATCTATCTGTGAAATATGTTTGGCAAAAAAAAAAAAATTGTTGTGTTCAGTTAACCTGACCTACCCTAAATTCCCTACCCTAACTCTTTTTTAAGGAAATTCTTTTTTTTTAAGTCCAAAAGAATTGACCTAAAAAGCATGGAAAACCATAGCACAGCACATAAATGCTCAGGGCATGTATTTCAGATGCTAAAAATGTTTTTAGAAGATATTTGGAATATTTTTTTAATTTTCAACACTGCCTCAGTGCCTGGGTCTCTTTTGTAGGTTAAAAAGAAGCAAAAAATAAAATCATTTTAACCTACCTACCCTAATTTTTTCAACCTATATTACCTGAACACAACTATTTTTTTTGCCTTATGATTCTTTCACTCATCTCTCACGGAAGTGCATAGGGGACAATGTGTTCTCGCGAGAGCCGCCATCTTGAACCAAGTTAAAATTGTCAAGTGCTGTAAACTTTAAGGTCCATACTTAATCTAGGTGAGATAAAATTCTTTTTCTACTTTTTCCATTGTTTATTTATAACTTTGCTATTTCTTTGCCCATATAGGCTTATTTCTGATGCCAAAGCAGAATGTATAAGCTATCTCATGGCATCACTAAATGTTCGAAATGAAGGGTGCAATATGCACTCAGTGTTCACAATTTGTCTACGAAAAGCACACGTTTTACAAATGAGATTTAACGTTTTGCCCTCGGATGACAGGTTCAGCGTATCTAAAAATCTCTGTGAAATGCCTGACATTCAGAAGCTTTCTGCCGGACGTTATATCTCCTTAGGATATTGTGCATAAATAGCCTATTTTGCTCTTTTTATTCTTTCAATATTAGTATTATTTCTGGGCAACGGTCGGTTTAAACAGGTCACAGATGGACCCACTTTATCATGTCTGTTAAACACGCTTATCGTAGCCTTCCATGGTCTTAGGTCGTCGGATCGCCGTACTAGACAGGCTACCCGCTTGCCAGCCCCAGTGGGCTGCCCGCTGCCTTTGTGATTCTCCCGGCCGTGATTGAGAGCGGCATTTTTCCCTATGACACGCCTATTGATTAGCGTGTCGCGGGAGAGTTGTAAAGCGATCCGGTCGGCTCGCCAACTGACATACTTTGCCTGGGGATCAATGGCCACAGACGTCCATTGGTCAGCCGAGGGTGGGCACTGACCAGCCTCTGGCCCCTAAATCCGGTACCCGCTATTACCGGTGCGCTTAGCCTGCATGGGTGAAGGAGTCTTAGACTAGTCACATCCTAGACGTAGACGGATTGGGCCATACATGTTGATTCCATCCTTATCCCTGTCCATACGTGGTTGTTTCCTCTCTGCTATCTCTAGTTCTGTCCTTCTGTCAATTCCCATATCCCGTTCCACCTGCCTGTCTACTTAATTATATATTATTTCTTTATTGCACAATATTGCTGAGACAATACATGGCATGGACAAAAAAGAACTACATGAGCATCAGCTCTCATATACTACAGCAAAGTTAAACAAAAATGTTACGACACCAAAATACAATACAGTGGGTAATATTTCTGAGTATAAAGTTAAGTACAAAGATCAGGCGTAATCAACTGGCCCTGCTAATTTCAAGTTTGCGTAAGGAATTAGCTTTATATAGGAAGTTCATCACTGCTGTTATAATGGTAGTATTTGTGCAACTCAGTAAATACACAAACAAATTTTCAGTTTCCATTGACAGTACATCTGGTTGTTCATTGCTTATGACTTTAAACATTTCTCTGCGTAGCTCATTGTAAAATGGACAAAAGAGTATAAAATGCTGTTCTGTTTCAGGTTGCAACTTACATAGTTTGCATATCCTTTTTTCCGGAGGCACACGTGGATTATAATATCTCCCCCTTTCTATTTCTAAGTCATGGCAGCTTATTCGGAAAGCACAATAAAGCTTTCTATATGGTACTGGGACATCTTGAAGGGACAAATATTTCTCAGTATCATAGTTATTTTTGAAGGTTTTGTAT
Organism: Lepidonotus clava; assembly: GCA_936440205.1. Classification (NCBI taxonomy): domain Eukaryota; kingdom Metazoa; phylum Annelida; class Polychaeta; order Phyllodocida; family Polynoidae; genus Lepidonotus; species Lepidonotus clava. The sequence continues at coordinate 23,165,315 of OW387134.1, forward strand.
GTTCTGAGCTTGCTATGGTCATTTATCATCATATAATGAGATTCAAAATAGGATTGAGGGTAGACACTCTTTACCTTTTTCACCATCTCTTCTAGACAGTCATTTACTGTGACAGGTGCAGAATTACATGACAGTTCCTCATGGTTAATAAACTTTAGGAGCTGATCTATGAATGTGGCCCAGGAATGTCCACCGTTATTATGAATGTTTAGTTCAGAAAGAAAGGCTCTTTTTAGAAGTCTGTCATCTGACAGATTAACTAGATGTCAGATGACAGACTTCTAAAAAGATATAGAACCTTCAACTATGATTATAGGATTCAACGCAATTGTCGTAGGAAACTGCAGTCGTAAACCCCTACCACACAATGGGACTGATTCTACCTCAACTTAATTCAACCCAACTGTCGAGTTGAGTTTAATGGCCAGTTGTGAATTAAACAAAAGCACAAACAAAACAAAACTGTTAACACAACCAATATGCCCTACATAAATGATATCCCAACCTCAAAGGTTAGTTGGACCTGAAAATGAGAATATTTATTATTTGGATATTGGTGAATACCTAAAATAACAAAACACTTTTGCAACGCGTCTGATACGCACAAATACCGTGCATGTGACTTATTAGAAGAGGCGATCACTGTAAGTTATCGCCTTTCTTTTGTAATGGGGAGCAGCGTGAGGTCTGAGTCACCTTTATTTTGGGATGAGGTCAGCTTGGTGCCGGCGGCCACAGACTGGTGGTGACTAATGGAGGGGGGTGGTGTTTGTTCTAGGCTGGATATCAGCAGATTGCATGCTGATAAAAGAGAAAGTTTGTAAGTGTTTCTCGGATTGGCATTATCAGTAGATTTTACTTTTTTTGGGTGATATGTATTGAGAATGGTGAAGTGTAACCTGTAATAGAGCCAATAAGGTATGGTGTGAGTCATTGCTGAGAAATAGGTACAGAAAGTTGGGTACAGAAAGTGTTGTACTGACTACAGCATGCTGGGAGGCAATGTGTAGGGATCTTGGATGGTGGTATTGCATCAGCGAGTGAAATGCTGGCATGGTTAGGGCAGGGGCTGTTGTGAGTCATGGCTGAGAAATAGGTACAGAAAGTTGGGTATAGAAACTGTTGTACTGACTAGAGCATGCTGGGAGGCAATGTGTGGGGATTTTAGATGGTGGTATTGCATCAGCGAGTGAAATGCTGGCATGGTTAGGGCAGGGGCTGTGTTCGCTCAGTCCAAATTGTTACCATGGTCTTATACTGCGATCGCCTCTTTTTGGAGCATATATGCTCTACAAGGTCGTGACCGCTTAGCTTGTTATTATAATGATTCAGAGGTAGACATAACCAGGGGCCCAGGGGCCCGAGGCCCTGAAAAAGCAGGTCGGGTCCCTAGATTTTCTGCTGTAGGGGCCCGACTGGCCCCTAGAAAATCATGGATAACAATGACCATTATATATGCGGGCCCCTAGATTTAGGTGAGGGCCCCTAGATTTGTTTCCACCTCACAATTTAGAATAGGTGTCAGCTAGGGAAAAGCCGATCTTTTTGTCATCATTAAAACCAACACAGTTTTTCGAAATGAACAGTGCTTCTATTGAAACCGGTTGAATCATACCCGAGGCATACTCATGTTTGTATATACTACTTACATTAGCGCTTATGCTTGGCAGCCATCTGACGCGTCTATTGACACACTGCGCTATTGGTTTGAGGATCAGATTTATTATCATTGAAACAGAAACTAGCCTCTCATAACAGTTCATACCTAAGGTGCGTTGATAGAGGGGCGTTAAGGCTGTGCATGTGGGTTAGTCGGGAGTGGGTGCGTGGCGAGGGGAGTATAGAGAGCTCCAAGGAAGCCAGCCCGTCTGGGAGGCTGACGTAAACACGGGTTAGTAACAGGCTCACACTCACAGCTGGCGCGTTCCCATCAGGCATCATGTGAGCTGCTCCATTTAACTGAAGGTCGTAATGCTTCTAAACCCCTAGCCATGCTCATTCGGTTAGAAAGGCGCTCTAGAAACCTATAAGTAGATATATATTAGTTGTCCGGACTAGGCGTTGGGCAGCCAGCCAACCCAAGGTGCGCCTGCCCGAATGAACAGACAATGTCTGCAACCCCAGTAAGACAAAAAAGGCAAAAAGACGAGTAGCTCTAAACTCGTTGTCAAATTTAATGAAAGGTTTTAGATCTATATTAACATGACAAAACTGTACGAGCTTTGGCTATTCAGCCAACGATATTATATACCAATATATCTTAAAATCATACCTATGTAATTGAATGAAGTTAGATTTTCTAAATCATGTCAAATTATGAACAGGTCATGCAAGTTAAAACGTTTTATTGCGACCACCCGATGCATAAAAATATTGAAATGCTGAGCCCGACATGTTCCTTTATTGAGTTGAAACTATGAAAAAGGAAGGGCTTCGCTTCGAATTAACCAAGGTTCAGATATGATTCTAGCTAGAACATTTAGTTCTTGTAAAACTTAATGATAGAGAAAATATATTTTTAAGTCGCCTTTCTGAACAAACTACATGTATTTCAGTCGAATTTGTAGATATTGTAAGTATAAGCAGCCTTTTGTATTTAAAATCCAACACTGTACATTTCATTGTAATTGCAGGTGTGGTGAACTTTCTATTTGTACCTAAGTGGGTCTTCTTGAACATAATTTAATTTCAGACAGCCCAAAACTGCATGTATGACTACCACCCAGACCAGAGATCGATCCACACATGCTCTGCATCATGTCACATATATTTTAAGTGAAGTGACACAAGGAGGGTAATCAATTATGGATGTACATGATATTTAATGGTGCGTTGCTTGGGGAGTCCGATGAGGATCCGTATGTCACATTATTTTCAATGTCCACGCCAAGATCTGTTAACAAAAACAGACTCGCATGTAAATGTAACAAATACCCCGTGCCATGTCTTAAAGTGTGTTCCTTAGAACTCTCACTATTGAGGCAAAAGGGAAAAAACATTGCGTTCTGGTATTCCGCCTACCCTATTATTTTGTCCCGAAACTAATATTCTTGAATACTTTTTAGTGAAAAATATTTTGTGAAATATCACAGAAATGGGATTTTTTTCAATAAAAGACATACAATACCCCCCCCCCCCCCAAAAAAAAAAGGGGGGTCTACACCTTTTATAGTGTATATATATGAGAATAGGCACACTTCCATGTTCCACAAAAAACAGTTATGTTGATTTTCGTTCATACAGGAGGGGATTTATGGTAGGCTAAAAAACAGTTGGGGAACGATATTACCGATCACGCAGGTGTGTCATTCTCAAAAGCCTAGTGAAAAATTATTTGCGTTCTAATTCTTGGTATCTTGAACATACACGTGCTCGTTTTACATATCAAACGTGATCAATGGTTCAGGTTGTGCAGACCCCGGACCAAAACGCAGTGGAAAAACAGTGTATACTGAGTATAGAACAGTGGTAAATCAGTATGTCCGAAATATTTAAATCAATTAGGGTGTACAATTAGTGTAGCTAATTTAAATATTTCGGACATACTGATTCAGGAAGTATACACTGACTTTTGTTCCGGGACGGAACGGATTCATAATCAGTTCGAATGGTCATCCAGTACAGGAATTAGGATTTTTAATTTGGGAACACAATAACATTTTTCTTCATTTAACTCCAGCTTTTCATCTCAATTTAATTTCCACACGGTCAATGAATCCTGCTGAATGTCTTGTTTTATCACACACAAGGGAGGCCCTTTGATGTAACTGGAAAAAGGAATCATAAAAATAATTAGAACACAAAGTATGACGTAAAACGGGAAAAGAACAACATGAAATTATCACATTTTCACTTCTGAAGCCAAATATTATTTAATCAAAATTTAATTTGATATCATGAGATACGAATTCTCACTGCTGTCATTCAGAGTGTATTATCTGTCAACTTTCATGATAACTGTTTTATTGTCATCTGTTGCATGTGATAACCCCCAAAAAGCTACATCATATTGAATGTAATCCGCTGACTTTGACTCATTCCGATTTTACTCCAATTCACCATTTAACCTCTGACAAATAGTATCGGTCAATTACAATACAATGATTTCGAGCCAGGAGTAAAGTGGCTAGAAACTAGTCTCATTTTGGATCAGTCCATATGTTATTTTCTTCTTGTGACGAAAGGATAGATTGTACACATTCATTCAAAAAATACATTTTAATCTTCGCTTGTTCTCTATTCAACAGTATATTAAATTTTACAAAGGCTATTTTGGACAGGTCTAGCTAACAGATTATTTGTATTTGCAAGCTAAGAATTAATACTAGCGACAAACTGATCGGTATCGGCACACTGAAATAGGTACTGTGCCACCACCATTAATCTTCATTTAGGGGCTAACGTCAGCAGTCGGCTTGTTGGTAAAAGCCGGTCTCCAGGGAGCTATCACGTCCCTTTCAATGTACTCGGAAAATTGTTATGATCTCAATATGATATCAGACATTTTCATTAACAGTATCAGCAAATTTGCTTATTTGATAGTTGAAAATACTTTGCATGTCATTATGTAAAATTTAGTATTTTTTCTGGTCGCAGTGATCCTATAGGCTATAATATTCAGGGCGTGAATTAGAACTCTACGTACAATTCTATGGTTATACGGTCAATGATGGTGCCAAAACAACCAATCAAAGAAACCAGCTACTTTGTCTGTGACCGGAACAAGTGTGTGAATCCATTGTTAGATATTTTGAATTTAATGAATATTATAAGGAAATTCATTTCAAAATAATCGTACGGATATCTTCAGGCCTGTTTAGTATGATAGACATAAAAATATGTCCGTATATAGAAACTTAGTTTAAACAAGTTATAAATTACTAAGATTGACCGGTATAGTAGCGTTGACAGTCTTCAACTTTTTCCTCAAGAAATTTTCAACAAGTATTTCAGGTAAATCAAGTACCTTTGTTGAAAACTAAAGTCTTAGTTCAACAAAGTTTTCAACTGCATGCTGCACTGTCTCTTGTCAGACCACAGTTTTATCGTGCCGAGAGTCCAAAATCTTTCATACTTTCACTTTTTTAAAGTTAACCAACCAGATCTTATCGTCAAAAGATTGCTTGTAAATAGTAAATGTAACTAAGAGGAGCGTTTGATGCAATGATGAGGGGGTACAATTTGATATGTGCATAGAAATACTGCTATATTTTTCCTTTAAGTCCCACTTATAGAAGTAATAATAAAATAAAAATCCCCTTATCCTTTAGGGCGTTGGTCTCAACCGGATAAGATGGATTCAGACTTAATGTATGCATTGTAAAAAAGAAAATGTGAATTTAGACGGATCACACACAGAACGATAAAGTATTACCGGTGCTCTTGTGACATTCCCCCAGCATCATCCATAACAATGATGTATACACCAGCGGGAGTTCTTTTCTTATATCACAAGACAGAACTGAAGCGCTATTGATCACGCAGTATGTGCCAAGGAGCGATCTGCATTTGGGCGACATTGTCGTAGAATATACAAGTATAGGTGTATGCTTTTCGGGAGTATACATAAAAATTATCACAGGCATAAACCTGAAGAAGTATATCATACTATATAACTTTAAACGCCAGTGCCACCTCATATGCTTCAGGCCATAGGGCTTTGCATTCTCACCATAATCCGGTATGAGAAATGGCTGTCTCCTAGGTTTCATTTTATCAAGGTGAGTGTTATACAGCTACGTTTACCTTTTAGTTCTCCAGTGTGCCTGCATGAATCAAGAGGGTGGAGTTCCAGAAATAGATTCATTTGAATGTCTATAGAGGCACCTGGTTTGCATTTTAGTATACTATATGAATGCATAAATCCTCAATCGGCGGACGATGCCAGTGGCAACCAAATAACAGGATGTATATTCAGAGTTTGACATGAAGATTTGATCAGTTCAGGGAAGTGTGGGCCCGATGCTCAATCACTTGATGTTTGACGATGTAGTCCCGCCGGAACCCAGATCAATGGTCTGATTCAGTCTCCTACGGCCATATCTTGTTGACCGACTTCTGTCAAGTCATCTGTTTCCATAGCTGCTACTTTGAGGTCTTACTGTTGACAAATGAAAAAGGCCGATTTCGCCACTGATAATTACATATTCCTGAGTAGGCTCCTAGAAATTCTTCATTTTCTCCTTTGGTTTCGTTCTTTTTACAACTGACTGGCTATCTCATAACATTAAATCAAATTACTCCAAACTCTATGGAAATATGAGTTCGAATATTTGTGAAAATGTCTAGTTGCATTGCTTCCAGTGATGCATTCTATCATTCCAGCGCTAAGCATGACCCTGGACCTAGAAAAAACTGCTATCTCACTTCATGGTTAGATTCACAGAATGGGTCGGGATATACTGGTCGCACTTTATCATTCTCTAGTGGCTATCTTTTTACGTGAAGGCGTAGGCAACTTAAAACATTCTGAAAAAGTGCCTGGGTTTGTGTCCACTGTAGCTGTGACCGATACCCTGTTACTCCCCCAATCTTTAAATAAGAAAGACACAGAAGGAAAACGACATCCATGCGGAGGCTGCTTCCACTGACAACACCCCTTCTGAGACCCTGCTGTTCTTACTACAGGAGCTTTAGAGGCCTTGGGTTGTCGTCAATAATCGCCTCCCTCTCCTCTGCCTCCCCACCCACTCACCCCACCTCCCACCACCCTCTACTGCCACCCCTTAAAGCAGCCTTGCAGTGTGCCAGGCCGGTGCAGGCCTAGTGAGTGTCTGTAAACCTTCCTCTGTGTCGAGGACTATATATACACAGGCCATTTCTAGCAGGCCCTGTACACGTGCGTTTTCTGGTAAATCCATCTCGCCCTGTTAGTTGGATGTCTGGTATGGGTTATTGAAATGTTCTACGGTGACCACCATATTCTTTAACAAGGCAATTGATGGTATAATATTTATAACCTAGTTTCTGTCTGACGTTTATATTTGACACTACTGAGTAGATTAAAGCTTTATTTACGCTACAGTGTCCGGAATTGTTTTTTTATTGTGCACCCATCGGATGCGCATGTTGCAGAATTGTGCGCCGGAAGAAAAGTCTGTGTAAACCTTACTGTAGTAGTCTGGATATGAAGTGCTCTATCCGGGAATCGTGCACCCCCAGCAGAATCATGCATGTCGGCTGCAGGGTGCACCAGTGACCCTTATTTCGCAGTCACTGAGTGGCATTGCGAATATTGCTGTTTCAGTAAACCAGCCATTTGTCTTGTCATTAGTAATATTATCCCATTTTTGAAAAAAGTTTTCATGGCCTGGGTTTAAATCAATATGGCCCAATTAAACCATTAAACAAGCAGCCCCCCCGCACACACACGAACCGTTTCTGTTATTCTGCTGTGGTTCGAGGATCGAGTGATCACCGCCTTTCCGAATACTTGAAACATAGCTACATATTGATAGCAAGCTCAAGATGGATGTGATGTGTAGGTAGATTTATTGGCCATTGGGGAACCGTTAGATATAGATGGGTCTCCCTAGTAAGGGTCACCTCGTTAGGTGGGGTCACCTGGGGTTGACGCACCTGAGTTAGTACTGTTGCTCTGACTGAGTGGCAGGTGGCACATCTCAACACCTGGTCTCCAGAATGAATCACATCAAAAGGGGTTTTACATCCGGTCATTTGCACTGATACTAGGCAAACCATGTAACTATATAGGACCTTACACACAGAAACAATATGCATCAAATGTTTTAAATGGAAACTATTCGGTAAGAACTTCTGAAGGTTTAATACCTGGCAATGAAACAGGGATATCTTAGCCTAACAGTAACATGCCAGCATTACTGTTGATCGCGACTGGAATGGATTAATAGTAGTAGTAGTAACTTTTATTGACTACTACTATTAATCCATTCCAGTCGAGATCAACAGTAATGCTGGCCTGTTAGGGTAAGATATCCCTGTTTCATTGTCAGGTATTAATAAATCTGGCGTCTAACCTTGACGTCTGAAACAAATGACGGCTGAAGGAAAGAGGCAGGAGAGAAGATGCACCTTAAAGGTGGGTGAGGATACAAGATCGCCTTACTATCCCGTAAAGAGACAGCGAGGCTTTGTGAGATTTATTTCAAGAAGAATTTAAGGGTGTCTGATATAAATGAGTTGTGGTGGCAGCCTGAACTTACGGCATGCTTTAGAGGAGAATAACAGATTTGGTACCTCCGAATACCATCAATCGTTGTTTCCTGGTAAGCCGTAGGTTTTTAACAACATTTAGCTTTATGAGGTACTTATTTCAGTTTTGATGGGAGGCCTAGTCTTTATGTGCAGATTTACGTTAATGTCCCTGTCAAGCCATGCTCTATAGGTACTCGGTTGGTCGTGAGCTTTGCTGTGTGCAGATCTAGCGACGTAGTCGGTTTGCACTAACAAGTCACTTGCGAGAATGGGCGGCGAAAACAGGCATTACATGTCTGTTTTCGCCGTTAAACTTATGGGATGGTTAATACTTTTTATCAACCATCCCTTAAGTTTTATGTGAAATCAGGTAACACAAATATACTGCAAAAATAAATGCTATCTTTTAGTAACTAGGATGCACAATCTGCTTTTCTTGAACTCGTATCCTTCCAACAGAGGAACCGAGTATGGTAAAAAAACAATTGGCAAAAGCCAAACCTTCAGAAGAGCCGAGCATAGTCCGAAATTTGTCTTAATCCTTTAAGTCGATCCCTTACTATCATAAAAAATAATTCGATATTATTGTCGCTGTGATAAATCTAATGTTTAAATAAGCTTGGCCTTCCTATAAGCTGATATGTCGCACATTTATTTTTTAAACGGGGCCAAGCTTCAATGTACAATGGCACCAAACTTCAGTGTGCTATGACACAGATACAGGTTGTCTCCGTAATACCAACCGTGACGTTATATTGACGTTTAATTCTCCCATTATACCAAGACTCCTGTTAACCTATGAGTGGAGACTGACGACCCCTATCGGCTGCGATCATAGTCACTAGGGGCATCTAAGTGCGGTTATTAATACAATTTGTCATAGGGCCTTCCAACTTCTCTCTCGGTGTAATGACAGGCGTGCTTGGCAAGCTGACAACAAGTTTTCCTTTTACCTCAGACAAAATTGGAACATACATTTTCCTTCAAATGTGAGCAAATAGTACATACCTTCATATGAGAAAGTGACATATAGATGCAGCGTATTTGATATATCTATAATCAATATGAATGTATCTGCAAAGTTTATTATCTTTTAATGGAAGTAAGTAATCGATTTGTGACTGGAATAACTATGGAGATGAAAGTTTAGATTTGCATAACCATGTACATATCATCGATTGATATGCCGATGTGTATGATATGCCTAATCGTTAGATTACAGATAGATGTGATTATAGAAAATATAAATTAAAGATAATTGCCATCAGTTTCTTCTAATATTTGGTACCATTATAGGATATAGATAACATCAATTCACCGTATGAAAACAAGGAAACAATTGACAGAGGGGGAAGAAGGTGGGTGTTAGAAGAATGACTTAGTGTTCATACGTGTTTCTGAATGAAACATCATACTATAATTGACATGTACACTCTTCTGCTGTTAGGGTTTTCCTAAGGGAGTAAGGGAGTTCGATATACGGTATATATGTTGGCGTCTATATTGACCCATCTGTTTGTTTTGAACTGTTATTCATTGACTTGTTTGTCAGACAGAGACATTAGGAGGTTAGACTACACTGTAGGGCACTTTGAAAGGATTCTGTAGCAGTGACGCCTTACCTTACCAGGTTATCCATCATCCAGGTTCTTGCGACTAGGTGGCTGCCCTTTTTGTGCTTCCAGGACCACATTGCTCTTCCTTCCCTGTCCCTCCCCGCTTTCCAGTCACCTTCCAGCTGATGAAAGGCTTTGTGGGCCTTTGGAGAATACTTACGTCTTCTACAGCTGAGACTTGTTGCTCCGCAATCGTGATTTCGTTTAATAACACTGTAGTATAGACGTTCAACTATCGATTCATATTGAAAGAATAGCAAGGCCTAGAAGTTAAATTGTCGTTAGAAACCGAGGTTACTGATATCTAGTTTTAAAACAATTTGTTGCTAATCGTACATTTCTTTTTTTCTTTTTTCAGGGCCTCGGAAACTCACAGAAGGAATACGAAAAATCTGTTGTGAACTTCAGCGTGAAAAATCAGCTACGGTACAAAGGTAATCTAGGTGAGTATTCAAAAGGTGTCGTCCATGTTCGTTACCTTGGATTATGGCCACGGGCGCTTTCGAACAAAGTGAAAAGAATTTTTCAATAGGGTGCACAATGTTAGGGAACCGCTAACGTTTTTTGGTATCAAAAGAAACTGTATAATGATATGCTTATAGGAAAATTTAGAGATGTATGATTTTTAAGTAGCATCCGATATCTAATTTCCCCTTTAAAAAATAACCGCTGAACATTCATATTACAACAGTTTGGTCATATTGAGCTAAGATGGAAAAATAAAATGAGAAATGTGTCCGGCACTTGCTACCCTTTTTTCGCATTTCTACGTGAAACTTGGTTCCACATTTAGACTAATATTGAATGATACCGCTCAATATCAAAGAACTCATTCTCCCAACCCGCTCTATTATGGTAAAAGGGAAATTTCTATTGGGGAAATACGATGAGAAATGAGATTGGAAAACTTAGTGATTTTGGCTTTCGTATCGCCACTACCAAGCAAAGCACGATATTATCCAAGCAGCCTGTTTTTATGGATAGAAAATTCATTGAACACCAACCCGAAAATCCTCCCCTTCGCAGCGTGTGTTCTTTAACGGTTTGATACCATCAGGCAGGATAGAGACATGGGCCGGGATTGTCTGGTTCAGCCACCCGTTAATCGCGTCGACTCGGCGCACCCGGTCCCCTGCACTGGGCGACCCCTCTCACCGTGCACCGAGTACCTCTCCACAGAGAGTAGCATATAAATGGGGATTTGTGGCTGGAGACTGTTTGTGGAGGCGGCCCTGAGAGGTGCCCGTCGGTGTGAGTAGCGCCAGTCATGCGACCACCGGTGGCATCTGACTTTACTTTCTTCTCACGTTTTGACTGATAGCCTGTATATATGTTTCTATTAGATTTCTTTGCAATTCTAGCCCTCACTTTTCTGGGAGTGGTAGGATACCAATATAGAGCAATACCCTTCCTTGCCCTGCTCTCTTTTTCCATACAGATGAGCATTGACTCTCTCCTGGCTCTATTCCTCTGCTTAAGTATACATAATTAAACGGAAATGTTGGATTTCTATTGATGGCGTCATTAAAGTTTAAACGCATTTACTGAAATCAAACTAATTCTTCAGAGAAGTATTTCTCTTAGGTAACTCTTACCCCTCGTAGTTACTTGTATGGGCACAATTAATTTTGTGCATAGGAACACCGTAACCCACAGAATATAGTGCCGGCCTCAATTGGCACGGTGCCCAGTTGCTGTTAAGCCAGTACCGTCCAGAGTGTGACTGGATCCAGGTTCGGTTAGCGAAGAAAACGTATCGTGACCCCGATCTGGAACCGCCGCCAGACTAAACTATTGGTACCTTACTTACCCAGTCAAAAGGTCCGGCTTGGCTAGTGCTGAAAAATTCATAATGTTTCTATAACAGTCAAATACGTCTATTAGTTGTTAAAAGATGTGCTGATTGAAGCATGATAAATTTCCGATATTGATACAGTATAACTGATTGGTCAGGATATTTATGCTAGAAGAGCTTGCTCCATAGAATAGACAAAACCAATACCCTCCGGTTTTGCACTTGAGAAATAAATTTGGGTTAATATTACTTCCTGAGATATTCATTAAAGCTGAGGTAAATAGATTGACGTATTCAGATGATTCAGTAAACCCTGAAGTATCGCGTGGTAGGTAATCAATAAGAAGCCAAACTCCTGCTTTGTTATGTTTGCACTGTACACAGTCACTGCATGACCGATACGTTACTTCAAAAGGCGTATGCATGAGACCTCGGCCGTCCGGATATTTAGACGGAGATGGATGGACGCGATGAGAGGTAGAGTTAGCCGCTGAGAGGTAGCAGTAGTCTTGGGTGTGGGGGTTCACCAGGATCTGCCGCCACTAGTCCAGTGGACACCTATACGGCCAGGCCCGAAAGATGCAATACAGATACCCGTTATAGGTTCCTGACTAGTTGTCAAAGAGAACCTTAGTTTAATTGTTGTTTTTTGAATGGGATTCGCCGTCTCGGTGCAAAGGTGCAGTCTGATCACCTCGACGGTAGCCTGGTGCTGGCTATCGTTTGTAGTACAGAGGGCATTTTCCGTTTTTTACGACATATATTATTCATCATTACCTTACCGACAAGGATGTTATCCGTACGTTTAACCTGTCGTTATCCTTTTCACATAGGCAACATGCAAACTATACCTTTAAAGATATATCAAATATTTGAGTCAAATATTCGAGAAAAAAAAAGAAATGACCAAGTGACGCCTGGACATTTAAACATATTTGTTCAGACATTCTAATCATTCCTAATGATTTGGAATACTTCTCGTAAAAAAAAGTTTTACATACATAATGTAACACGATATTAGCTTTGACCTGATACCAGAATAATTGTGATTGATGAATATTGATCAATTACTTGATGAATAAATACTACTCTCGTAAGCAATGTCACTTGATATATTTCATTGCTATTTGATGGATATATCTAACCGTGATTCCATACTAAAGAGTGCTAACACGTCCCATAAACTAGCATCCCCCATTACAACCTTGCCAACTTGCCGCACCAAGTCGAAGGAGTAGGAGAGTTTGTTTAGCGCCTCGGACCGTTATCTCGTGCCGGACGGTGTTTGTCAGATTTCATAACATTGATTGAAGTTACTGCCGCTTAAAAAGTGACTGTCACTTAACTGAAATTAATTTGAAATTTTAGATCATTGATAAGAAACCAATCGAAAAGGGGACATGCATTCAGAGTCTTTGAGGGGAAGAGCATTAAAACCGGGAGACGTCGGGAAAAAGTTGCTTCCAAGTCCAAAATTGCAAGGTGAAAACAATATCCCTAATGCTGATCCCTTAGGTAAACTCATTTCATCATTCCAGTGACGGGCAAATTAATTCTATCTGAAACGAATTGTCAAACAGTTTACCGAACGTATTGCTCATTCCCCATAGCTTATTATGCTTAGTTGCTGCAATGAACGACAGATTCAGATTATAGGAGACCAAGCACATCAAATGGAAACTAAGACTTAAACGCCAGACGTCCTAACGTTGAGGCGGTGCAAGGGGTTGAGTGGCAGGTGCCCTGTGCCCGGGGTAGTAATGTCCGTGCCAACACCACTGCCGTCTTTATATATGGGTGTGGCCCTGGTCGGGCAAGGCGGGCAAATGTGAGAAAAATAACAGACCCGTGGCCGGGTGTAAAACCAATAATAAAACGCCCCGGTGCCGCCCGCCTGGCCGGTGGTCTGGGGTGCAGGGGCGTGTTGTTTGGTTGCAAAGGGGTGATCTTTTCTCGACGAAGAACAGGTGGTGTTTGGTGGGCTAAAGGATTACGCTGGTTAGCTACGCTAATGTGTATAGAGTAGAGCGATGTTTAGGAGCAGCGTTTACACAGATCGTATGGAAGGTTCGGATACAGACACTTAAGCCACAGGAATTGAATAAAATTACAGGAAAATATTGTTAAAAAATGAACTGCAAAATAAGTGATGGTACAAAGAATACAATGATCTGACGATAGTTGAATCTAACCAGAAAGTAGACGATGTCAAAGGATTGCCTTTCTTATATTCGCGTGTCGTATATTAAACATCTTCATGCGTTTGATCATTGACAAAAGAATAGACTGATACTTCGCAAAACTCGTCGCACTTAAATGCTGTCACCGACCCTCGCCTTTTCCTCCGATTAAGACCTGGCTTTTATCTTTATCACTGTGTTTTGAAGGAGGGATTTCCAGGACCTGTGGTATCTTTGCAACACACACTAAAATGAGAACAAACAGAGAGTGTTGGTGACACTTGCGTCGGGGAGATCGCCCGTTCACCAGACACACAAGACCCCACAGCCCCCCTCCGCGTAGATCTGAGGGGGGCCTGAGGTAATTCTGAAAGTGGTCGTCTCTCGGCCCGACCCGTCCCGGCCCGTCTGTTGTATGACAATTACCCCCACAACTCGCCTCTCTGATCTCCTGCTCGCGCTCTCTCACAGCTCCAATCCCCGCTGGGCTCGCCCCGACCAAATAACCGTCGTCATCACTTTCATATTAAGGTTTCCATTAGCCGACCGGCTGCCGACCGCGCCGGGTGATCCCGCCGACCCGCCTGAATATGCTAGCGTCCCCCGGGCGGTATCCATCTTGCTTTTGGCCGGCGGTCCTCGTGTGAAGAGGCGCCCGCCTCGAATCTCACTTTTTATGCACTACTACCAGTGGCCCTCAGAGTATGGCGAGCGTATGGCTGGGGCATCACTACACGTCTACTCACGTGGGAGTAAGAGGAGAGCAGGGGGTGTGAACAACGCGTACGCCTTGCTTACCACTTATAGGAGGTGTTAGAAGATGTATACTACTTGATGGCCAGGCTTTGTACCGTTATACGTTACACAGCACCCATAAGACGACCAAAAAGGCCGTCTGATGTAAACGGGCTCAAGAAGGTACGATAGATCAAACGCTGAAGCTCCAATTATCGGTCCTGTTTTGACCAGCTTAGAGAGACGATGCATTCTTTGCAAGATGTATTTCTCTATTATGTTTCACACGAACACAAACAACACGCACATTATTTTCCATTAGAAGTACACAGGGGAGTTACTTTAGCTGCGGGTTGCCTCTCAGGCTATGTCACCGTCGAGTCACGCAACCTCTCCTCGGCAAATCGTGGACATGTCTAGAGAACCCTTTGTACATTGATTTTTGCAAGATCTTAGGCCAACATTAAAAAGATATGAAAAATGAATTCATTTTATGAAAAGAAATCACCTGGTCTGACCCTATTGCCGCTCAGGAGAATTTCAGAATGGAACAATCGCATGTTGGACCTTGTAGAGGCTGCACCAGTATAGCACCAATGACTGAAAGCTGACCGCCGGAGATTGGCTGAAGGCGCCGGTCCACCTGACGTCCTGGGTTATTTGTGATTATGACGTCACTGGCGAGTTAGTCCTCTCAGAACAGACTTGTTATTATAGCAATTGATCACAGCAGGCTATTCTTAGCACATGCCAATTTGAAAATAGCTGCAGGCTGAAGCACGCCGGAGGGCAGGTTTGGCCCCTGGCTGAAAAGGGCACACCACAACATTTGTGTTCTTCATTAAATTGAAATGAATCATGGATAAATTGACAAAAAAAGAACAAGACTCGTTTGCAGCTTGTCAACCTAAATAACCTGTATTTGTGTTCAATGACAAATATAAATAGGCATAATCCTCCTATTCTATATAATGTAGAGTTTAGTGAAATATCCCTCTTTTTCTAACTTATGAGTACAGGCGAACTCTGTAACGTTTTCATATAAAGGGTGTTATACTGCCTAACTGGAATTTAAAGATGACCTGTTTCAAACTGAAAATGATTTTGTAAGAAAAGCCCGTTTACATTATATTTTGTGAAAGTTGTTATGGGTACAAACAGGTTTCTGTATAACTTATTTTTTAACCATTTACAGTGAAACATGTACGGAAGGACGAGAAAAAGTATTACGAGGAGCTGCTGCGCTACTCGCGGGAGCACCTCATGCTGTACCCGTACCACTTGTCGGACGTTATGGTTAAGGGTCTACGCATCACACCCTTCGCCTACTACATCAGCATCATGACAGACATCATGACACAAGAAAAGAGTTACGACTCCCTCCCCAACTTTACGGCCGCCGACTGTGAGTAACTATAAGTGTTAATTCTACCCTTTACATTTTACCTTGTACTAATAGCCTAGTACCTTTAGTATATTCTCATATTTTATAATCTAGTTAGGATCAGGCCTAGCAAGTCTACTTCTAAGAAGAGGCATTTTACGCTCCTGGCGCCACCTGTTAACCAGTATAAAAGGCGTTGCAAGGTAGGGAGCGAGTCAGTTAGTAGAGTTTTAGTGAGAAAGTCAGTTGAGTGAGTTCAGCAAAAGAACTACTTGGAGCTTTGTATACCAGCTCCTGCGCAGTATACTGGAGTTTACCGATACCAACTACCTCGGACAAAGGATTGTGATAGAGCTAAGCGCTAGGGTGGTCTAGGATGTGCTGGAACAACTTGTATTCTAAATGTGGTTGATCACTGAGTAGGAGATGGGAAGGTGGACTGATGGAGACTTATTCACTGTGGCTTTGACTCGGGATGAGATGTTTACTTCAATAAAAACCCTTTCATTTTAAGAGCTCCCTCATCGTCCATTTCTTTTGAACTATTGGGGAATGGATGAATTAACCTTGAGCGCAGTCTGATTGGCTCGATAACCTGGATGAACGACTCATGGATAAATCAATTATATACATCACGCAGTCTTAAATCAAACACTAACAATAGTTCAACCTATGTGAATTCTTCTTTTCATTATGGTGAATATTGTCGGGAAATAATGAGTCATAATACCCATATTGTATTTTTTTTTTAATCTGACGAATCCTGAGGAAGACTAAGTAGTAGAAACATGCCGATTCCGCAATTCAGTTATTAGTCATCATGGCCAATGCTTTCCGTCCGCACTGTCATCTAGTGTATTGCAACATCTTTACTATTTTTAATCTGTACAAATGATTAAGAAACGTCCAAAGCAAAAATAATAAATGCATGCTAGTACATCATGCCTGGGACACGAACCCATGCCACCTTCTGACCTTCTGTTATCCAGTTTAATAGATTTTCAGGAAATACCCACACACCAGATAGAAAATAAGGGTAAATATACAGGGATGTAAGTTTTCAGGGACATTTTGTTAGAGCCTGATACTGACGCATCTAACTTGATTTAAATAATCACTGCGGTCACATCAACTAGATAAGCAGCTAATGAAGGCTTAGTACCTTTCCATTATGTCCCACTCCAAATCCTTTAAAAACTCCAGTTACGAAACACCGTAAAAGGGAAGAAATGGGAACATGCAACTTAGATCAGCGAAATGTCCACAGCAGTACTTCGACTGGTGAGTTAAACATTGATGAGGATTATTGAAGTTGTGTTCACAAAGTTCAGACAGTCGACAGCGGCGGTAACTTATTATAAGACAGGCTTAATTTGAGACTGATAGTAGTGAGACTCGTGTCCATGGGCACCTATCATATAAATAACTCAGAGCGTCAGCAGATTTTTGAATATTTTGTCTAATCATAGGAAGTCTTATGCAAAGACGACGGATATGGGCCTTTCGTCTCTCCACATTATAAACACTTTCCAATGTGATTTACTCTAAAGACCTAAGGCAATTAAAGCACTTTAACATGCCTCTCCTGAATTCGAGTTTCGAATGCAAATATAGTAGAACTGAAATCTTAAAGCATTTAGAAAGAAATGTAAGAGGCAGTCCCTGGGCAGAAAGGCCTGCCATGCAACCTGCACTCTCCGAACCCCCTCTCCTATCCTTGTCTGCCCGGCAAAGGCTCCCCAAGGCACCAGTGGGCAAACAAAGCGGCAGAACACTAACAGTTTTAAGTAATGGCCCCGCTGGCTAATTCAAACAGCCCCTGGCCCACACCGACAAGGAAATAGCCGCCAGTCCCCAAACCCGAGCCGCTCCTCTGGGCCCGGCCGGTGCTATCTGCTAATGCCGAGAGGTGCCGATTTCATCTGGTTCTCGGGGCCGACTGAAGAGTGCTCAGGGTCCTATACATGTAAACAGAGTGACCGCTGCCGGGCACTACAGTGTGGGACGATCAGTGGGAAACAAATAACAGGTACAGTAGGTTGGAAGTTCCAATCGCTGTTTGGCGCAATTGAAATTTATATCAACATACCATCCAAATATGTAGGGGTATGTGGTAGGGAGAGGTTTTTTTTATTTATAGAACTGCCTAATGAAATCAAACAAGATGAAGTGATGACTTCGTAGCATACATCTACATTTTAGTGTTAATTGGGTTGTGAGTTATCGTAGATAAATCCAAGAACAACGATACAATAAAGTAACACTCACAATGTCAAGGGCAGAAAGTAGTGGCGTTCTGGTAACCCGACAGATAGTTATTTTTGCCCCTATTCTAACTATTTTACGAGACATTTGGGTGAAAAATAAAAGAATTGTGTAGGTACACTGTATATTCCGAAACCAGTGACATAAACATCTGCTTACCTAACCTAATACTTTTGACTGACGTAAACGCAACCTTTTTTTCCCTCTAGGGTTTAATAATAAATATTCCTTCAGGTAAACTATGCTATTTCGCCTGTGCCCTATACCCAATATATAACACGATGACCTTGATAACCAACTATTGACCCTTGCGTACTTGCAGGTCTGCGTCTGCTGGGTATCGGCCGTAACCAGTACATCGACCTGATGAACCAGTGCCGCTCCTCCAAGGTGAGTCTTTGATCTCTACGGCCTCCACTTCCCCACCTCTCCGTCTCACCTGCCCGCGTGAGTGACCCATGTTACCACGCCACCCGGCAATGCCTCAGCTGCTCTACGTTAAATAGTAACTCACATCAAGCACCCAGTGGCGGGAGAGAGAGAGTGCGCGCACCCTACTTTTTTTGTGTGGCCAAATTTATCTTTTTTTTAATGTAAAATTCTGAAAAATCGGGGGTGCGCTCCCCCCTTCCTAATAGTGCGCCCCCACCTTCTCAAAAAGCTGGATCCGCCACTGGTACCGACCAGAATTCTGCAAATACTTACTTGACGGAGTTACTACTTTAATAATACCTTTCCACATATATACAACAATGTATTTCAATGCCGGGAACAAGCTGATTTAGTTGCCAAATCCTATTGGAGACCTGGCTGGATGTATCTGCTTTTCTCGATGTAAATTAGTTGCCAAAACCTGTCTGGCTTATACGAACTTGGTTTCTCTTATCAGTTTGAACATACATGTATACTGCCATTAAAAAGGCCTTTCCTTCTCATAATGTGTCTATGCAGTATAAGAAGTAAAAGAAAAATTGCCTCAGTAAATAGGTGCAGGTAAGGTGTCTATGTTTTCAGATTTAATCATTCATAGATACGATCACCAAAGACACAGTAAGACTTGTGTTCATCATGATATGACCTGAGATGACGATACAGCATTAAACGTCAACGACCAACCACCAAACTATACCGAACCTGGAACCTAATTAAGAAACGTTTTACAGGTTTATGAGTCTAATTTTGCATCAAGGTTTAATTAGTATCATCTTGTTGACCTTATACTATTCCAATGAATGCAATCTAATGAGTTAGTCAGTTAAAGCTTTTGTCAAAAAAGATAATGTGTGTCTGTCAACATCTAAAGCCCCATACCAACTAGGCTTAATCAGAACACAATTCAGCTGATAAGTACCAAAAGAATCGGCCGATTTTTGCCCCGATTTTAATCTTTAATTAATATGCAGTATCGAAATGTATATGTTTGGTATGAATCTGTGCTAATATCAGTTCAGTTTCATTTACCCCGTCGTACATGCCAGACCAAAGTCAGTTTTTTCAATGTACAAGTCTCAAGGTTTGGGAATGAGAAGTCGCTGATTATGAAATATGAGAACGGAAAACCTGCAGACATTGCTCGCTCTGATTGTCAGTTGACTCAATCTTACGGCAGCCGGCGGATATGTCTGGGTCGATGCTCCAAGGACACCGATGTCGGAGCGAGGCAAATAACGCAGATGAATATAGAAAATGGTGATAGTGTGCGGTCATAGTAAACAGGAAAAGAATCGCGGTTAGGTGGGAGAAGATGGGGTGCGGCTGAGGCAACAGGAGGGTGTATGAGAGAAACGACAGGAAAGTAAAGGTTGATGGTAGGAGTAGCGCTGAGGGTCTTTTATAAAGGGAATAGCTGTATGATTATATTGTAATGAGGACGTGAGGAGGGGCTCATGCACCCCCGCATTTTCTAAATTTGTAAAAAAAAAAATTATAGTTGAACTCCCATGTCTGACCCATTCCCGGATCATGCAGGCTTTCTTGCTCGCTAGACTCGCTGGGCAGTTTGATGGGTGGAGCTGGGGTGCGCCACTACTGACTCCAACACACATATATATATATAGTGGTGAACGTAATACCGAGCACAAACAAAGGGCGGTCCGCGGGCCTCGGACTCCCAGTAGTCATCAAACCGCACACAGCTCCCTTCCTTCAAGCTGTTGGTGTTGCACAATTGATGAGCGTTTTTTTCTTCTTATTATTATTATTTGAAACAGCGATCGTGTTTGGCCCAAATGATCGACACAGCTATTTGGCCGCGCTTGGCCTACTCTTTTCGGACTTGTTGAGACGGTTCATTTATATTTAAACTTTTTTTTTAATCTTTAAGGATTATTTTTTTGGTCGAGTAAATCACGCAACGAAATATATACCTTTGTGTTACCTTCAAATCATCACAAATCAGCAGCAGTCGCCGTGTGTCAGGTTGTGTTCTGGAACCAAATCTTGATGTATATTGCCGTAAGTGGGGAATGAGTAGTATAAAGAAAGCGATATTTTATGGTGGCACTCTAGACGAAATATCTAGGACGGATTGAATGCTCGAGTTGGGTGTGGCCCGATGAGCAAATATTCCGGTTCTGAAAATAGAGCTAGTTATCGCTCAGGTGTGAATGTGAAACACTAACTGGAGTTTGATAAAGTATATAAAAATTTAGTTGCACATATAATGTAATGTAATCTGAATAATACTGGGTTTACCGCGTTTAAGGTTCAACGACTCATTTGAACGACACGTAGGCCCCCTATGCATGTATAGAAGTAGTAGATTTTCAACGACTCATATTTGAACGATCAGTATATAAATAGTCTATTTTAGACATCTCATCATCTAATATGCTCCGCTACTTAATAAAAGTAGGCCTCATGTTGATGAAACTTCCGTTCAGGAGAGTCTTTATGCTTTGATCCTGTGAAGTTGCCACATGTGCACGTCGCCTTAATTAAGAAGATCTTAGAAGCAGAGAGGCAGTCTGGCTCGGTAGAATGCTCAATAAGCTCCGTATGAGAGTGACACGCTGTGACAGGCCTGGGCCGCCACGGCCTCCTTAGCTGGGAACACTCATCATATAACTGTCACAGCGGGCTGCTTGGTTTATGGGCTCTGTCGGAGCTGGCTCATCTAGGTGTGGGCCAGACCGAGTGACCAGCTTCCTGGCAACGGTCCTATGTAAACAGGCTGGTGTGGGGAGGTGTGTAAGTAGGTCTATTAACCAAGGAGGCGTGAAGTGCTCCGTCTCCGGGTCTTAGTATCTGGTCTGTCCCGATGGTTTGGCACTGGCTTGTGGACATTAACTAGTATAAGGACAGGTCTTCCAAGCTAATCATAATTATTAAAAGGCGATCCTCCGGGAGCCTTTTACTGGGCCTTAAGTCACTTGCAACAGTTGTGATGTCACAAAAGACTTTTTTGGACAGTGGTTTTCCTATAGTATTGGCTGTCTGTAATGTCATTTTGTCACCAAATTCGGAGGTAAAGTTTACTGTACAATTTTATTGAAAACATAAAAGCACTATTGGAAAACACTTCAACGTTTGAACTTGGGCATACTGAAACAAACTATTTTCTCAAAGCATGATAAATGAGCCTTTTTTTTAGTGAATTTAAATGTTCTTGCTGCTTTTATGTTAGCATTTCCAGGTTTCAGTAGATCAAAGGCCCAGACTGTTTATCAACAATTAGGAAGGCATGTGTGTTAATTGATCTAGCACATGATGCCCTTGGGGGCAATTGATCTGGCACATGTTGCCCCTGGGGCATGGGTGTTTTACTGATGCTAACACTGTTAATCTTATACAAACAATTACCCTAGTGAATCTAGCACATGTTGCCCTCTGGGCATGGGTGTTTTACTGATGCTTACACTGTTTATCTTATACAAACAATGACCCTAGTGAATGGTCTTTTGGTAAACATGTATACTGAAAATAACTTAGATGAAACAACCAAATCAACCAATACAGTTTACTTATCTAACTACTTTGCATGGTTTTGACATGTGAAATTTGTTGGTTTGTTTCTACTTTTTCATAAGCCCAAGCACCCAGAAAATTATCACAATTTTTTAAATCCCCTAACTTTAATTGGTAACCCAGGAAAATTAAATAGAGTTATTTTAAAGTTACATGAATTGATCCACAAAAGAATTAATCTGTGATCTTGTAAATATGCAAAGTGTTAGACCTTGAGGTCAGTAAGAACTACCAAAAAAAAAAATCACCTATCCTTTTTGTTTGCCCAGGAAAATTTTCAAAATTTTGTATTGATTTAAAATTATGATAAAAAATTGAGTCCAAACCCTAGATACAGGGATCGCCGATTGGGTAGCTAGGCTATTAGATAGCCGGGCTCGTGCTTCTTGTTTAGAGTTGTCTGAGCCACAGCTTATATTCCCCACAGCTCAGCTCTCATAAAGCTTGTCTTGCTAAATTATCTACACGAGTAGCGCCTTTCTACAGCTTCACAGATAAACAGAACGGAAAGGGCTAAGCCACGTGAGAGTCGTTATGTTCATAATGTTTACATTTTTAATCATGAGAAAACCGTCTATACACTATTCTTAACATTCTCTTAATAAGTAGTCTCATTATCGACGAAAGCCCTTCTACTTCCTTGATTTCACAAGGGTGTGATAAGAATAGAGCCTGGGCAGGCTATTATTTTCGTACTGCACTAGTTCTTTGAAGATTTCATCTCAATTTGGATATGAGACGTAACACGAGGCGTTGGCAGGCAGTGGTGGAGTATCACTTTTAATGAGTGTCTGCCTGAGCAGCTCGCGACGGTCGGAAGGACTCAGATCACACGGGGCTGACTGAAAGCAGGGCGTACTGAGACGACTGGTCGGTTTGACATCCCCTCACAAATGGGGCAGCCGCTTGTCTCCCTCCCGCAGAGTCTCTCTCTATAGTCCTCTGAGCACTCATTCACAAGTGAAGAGTGCCTGTCGTATGTGAGAAGAACCCTTCGTGCTTGAACTGTCAATGTACCAATGAACATATCGTGTTTCATCACCGACTGTGAGGCCTGCGATCAGGCGATTTTCTCTGGGGGCTCGTGGCTTGTCTGGTCCTTTTTCGTCCAACTAGCAGCTCGTTCTCCGAACCAATTTCCCGTGGCCATTTTTAACCGGGAAAGAGCTGCTTCTGAAAGGGAGGAGGTGGAAAAGGATGCAAGTTAGTCTGTGTCGCGGGAGTTTTAAAGTTGAAACAAATACTTCTGGTGAATTCCAAGGGGAATTCATCTCAGGCTGCAGGTAACAAGGGGCGATGAGTTCGGCGATTGGAGCAGGAGCCACCAGAGGCTGAGCTGCACCCACATACGCTATAGGCAATATGACATTCCAGTCCTGCGAATTAAGGTAGCGGTCATACAAACAAACCAGTCGTAGGTCATTACCCTTGCTTATCAAACACAGACACACACCCCTTTATATCGCACGCATATCGCAACAACCGCTGGCCATCACACAGACGCCAGTGCCTCTGGTGATTCCTGTATTCTTCGCTTAGTGTCTGGGTCGGCTGTCCAACAAAGCATATTGAAACGTTCGCCCTGCCCGGTTCTCAGTCGGGTTAGGCTGGCGCAAAGCATATATATTTTATACACAATGTCCATCGCTGACTATACCTTTGTTCAGAGACGATGAATGTATCTCACATATCTAACATAATGTCTGGAAAACCCTGCTGCCAGACTGCAGTAGCCCCGCGTAGCATCCACCACCCGTCACAATGAAATGTAATGAAATCTTATCTGAAATTACCGAGACGGACCCACAATACGTATGAAACATTGAAAGCCCTATTGCATTAGCGGAAACACTCCCCCAAGTCCCTCGAAACCAGGTAATGGACACCAAATGACTCAGGAATTGCTCTTAAATTGCTCGCTGTCTAGAAAACAGCTGTATGGCGGTGAGGGGCCGCGGGGCGCGGAACAGTGCCGGTTTTTAGCCGGTTCGATATGATGGATATTTCCATTAGGCGTCCGTTGGGCCACGAGTCCTCCTCCCATCCCACCCTTATTGCAGGCAGATTAGTTCCCGCCGGCCCTGCCAGGTAGCGCTTTTGGCGGGCTTGGTCGGAGGCTTCATCGGAAAAACGACAATTTTAGATTGGCTAAGCATTTTGATCATTACAATATAATTGTTTCCTTTGTTAGTGAAAAAATCCTTGTATATTTGTAAATTAGCGTAAATTTGCAGAATTATGAAGGATTTTTTCACTTTAACGGATCCTGAGACCTGGCCTTTGTTCTTTTTGGAAAGTAACGGATCTAAAAGACTATTGTTCACACCTGTATTGTATTTCAAAGTACCTGGGTTGCCACCTTCACGGCTGGGTTGATCTGGCCCTTGCCAGTGCCTATAGGCCTCTGCCTATAAGCCTCTGACTACAGAGGTAAGGCATTCAGCCCTGTGGTCATTGGTGGGCTGTCCAGGTGGATGACCGCCCCCTGCTGGTCTGCACGGACGGTAAGTGAGGGGGTACACCACTCAGGGCTGTGGTCATTGGTGGGCTGTCTGGGTGTAGGAACGCCCCTACTGGTCTGGGCACGGACGGCACTTACACTGGTTCCCCGCGGTAATTCCGATACTCTACCCCTGTCCGCTCTGCTATACAAGGGGCAGGTATGGAGAGGCGATCTAGGTCAGCAGAGCAGTCTGAGCGAACGCTGTCAGCTATTACATAATGTCGCGCGACCACCACAGAGTAGGCTAAAGTAGGCCTGATGCCAGTATCCCCTTCATTCATTCGAGTTTGGTACAGTGCCAGGTGTTGACCCTTCACGTGGTCAGGCCCTTACCTGTTGGTCTCCCAGAATGACGAAAAGGTGGTGGGGATTTTGATCATGTGACTGGCTGGCGGGATATCAACGTAGTTTGAACTCAGAGGCACACCGATGTACATTGTGTTCTCAAACCTCCACACCAAGGAGTGGATTTACGCATTATCCATAGATCTAGGCCTACTGGAGTGGATTTACACATGCTGGAGTGGATTTACGCATAGTATAGAACTCAGACATGAAAGCTATAACTATAAGGTAGATTAATATTGTTTGTTCAGACACTGTCAATGTCAACATTCTGTACGCTGCTGTAAGTGATGATCTGTTCAAAATATCTTTTTTTTTTTTTTTTTTTATTATTCAAATTAAGGTAATAATGATTTTTTCACTAATAGATCGTTTACGATCTTCATTACACGTTTCTTGTTTATTCTATCATGTTTGATAAACTGTTGTATTTATGGTTAATAGGTAGTCATATAAGAGGGGAACATGGGAAAATGTTGATATATTATTTTGTCGTAAAGGTGAGATCCACAATAAATGAGACTACCAGACTGCAATAACGAACATAGTAGATTTAAGAGAATATTTATGTTTCAAAGGAAGGATTTCTCTATATACTCTTATTTTCTGGTTCCCGAGTGACAAATAAGAGATGCAGTCAGTTGATCAGTGTTAGGACCATAACCAGCATGGATGAGTATGAAACTTGAAAGAGGGTGAATATGATGAGCATCAGCACATACAGTACATAGGCCTAAGTACTAGAACAAGTACTAGAAAGGTTGTGGAGCACATGAATATTATACATGACGCCTATCAGTTTGGGAAACCTCCAAGTACATTTGCCTTTGTTTTGTTCAGCTAAAAGTGGAATGCAACTGCCTAATGCGCTTGTATGTGAATATAGGCCCAAATGCCTATACTCAGGCAAAACGTTTCTCAACTTTAAACATTGAAGCCTCAGACAATAACATTAAAGATCAACATTTACCGAACAAAGTTCTTTGGAAAAAAAGGCACTAGATGGCCGCGACATGTATCTAGTACAGGGTGTGGACATGAATTGAAAGCAACCCTGCAGATAGAATAAGTTCTGCATCAACAGGGGTAAAAAAAAGTAAATAAAAGCGCTTTATAAGAAGACAGCCGGTGTCTGCCGAGATCAATCTTATGAGGCCTTTTGATCTGACACCTGGCTGTGACTAGTGCTGTGAGCCGACCTAACTGTTAAAGGGCCAGTATTATCCGCCCCTCCCCCGCCAGGCGGCGTCTGGTGGCGGCGGGCATGTCGCCGCCAGGGGTCAGCGGGTGCGTGTCTAGCGCTGATCCCGGACGTACCAGACAGACAGTCACACGCCCTCGCCCACCGCCGGACAACAGCGGGCGAGCATGGGGGCTGTCGGTGGGGACATGAGAAGAAGCTACACGTCCTGTCGGCTACCAGCGACAGCAGCACTAACAGGAACCGGAACTGGGAGCTGGGAATGAGCATGCGCTGCCCTTGATCTGCTAGTGTGTTACGTCACGTCTCGTAGAATCTTACAGGGACTCTCCTTTGTAAATGGAAATGACTCTTTCAACTGACATGCCCTTTGGAAGACTACTTTTTGAGGGCATTCTGGTTCTTTTTCTTGAATTCCATTGCTCCCTTGGTGCAGTTAGACAGAATGAAATGACATTATCCCACCCTTCTGAGCCTTTTGAGTGTTCGCCGACTGAATTTTCGCGGCCTTTTCTCAGCATTGACGTCAAATGTCAGCGGGCTCAGGGCCCGTTTTAGGTGTGGTCCTATCTCTAATAGATGAGGTTAGAATTTGTGTTCACTTTCCTGTGCCTCTTCACCAGGTACAAACTGCCTCCGATTACAGCTCACTGCAGACGTCAAACACCGCACAGATCACATTCATATTGTTCTGGGCTCAGTGACAGCACCCTGACCTTTTTATTTGTCACAACCTTGTCTTATTAATTGCTGATGCAACATGAGCATAGTGATCATGGCTGAATGTAATCGCTGCGATTCCAAACAAAACGAAGCTTATTTAATCTATTTTTGAAAAGTTGTCTTGACCTTTTTCGTGAGTCTGTTGCTGTCGAAAAAGAAGCTAGAAAATTGAAGGAATTAGATGAATAGATATTTTCAGGTTATTGTGTACCAAAAACCTAAATCCTGCATCTTTTAGAGACGTCAATTTTTTTCCTAACTTAAAGATAAGAGGAATATTTCTGCATTTCACCAGTTTGAAATCCTCATCTCCAAATCAGCTGTGTAGGTCCTAGTTTGAGGGTCAGTTTAATTCCAGATGATACCAAAGCTTAAACATACAGAGAAGAAAATTTCCTTATCTTCCGAAGTTTCATCTGGTTTTACTTTCATATGGCGCATTTATATACAAATAGAACCAAAGCAGGCGGGCACAAGAATGGGGCGTCACACAGTACAAACAATAAACGTCACTGGTTGTTCCGCTACGGCAGTAACGTGGCATGGGACCGGCCTGGACGCTTCCCAGTCTCTTATTTCATTCAAAGCTGGATACATCTACCTTCTCTAGAAGTGTTGCCAGGTCCGTGGATCCCACTCGCCAAGTTTACATCCACAGGGCCCCATTACCACCAGAAGGCGTCGAGCTGCTCTATAACTGCACGTGCGCACGACTCAGCCGGGGCTGAAATAGTCCTCCTGTGACGAGGGGCCTGTCCCCGGGCACTACTTCGCCGCCCTCCCGGCAGAGGGCGCCCCTCCTCCCGGCAGGGACAGTCCCTCCTGTGCCGACTTCAAAGACCCCTCGGCCTCACCTGGAGCACGCCTGGAGCAGCCAGGCGCCTTCTATTGCCGGGCCGCTGGCTTTACAGCAGGTGCTCGTCCACACCCTTATTATTAAGTCCCTGAGATGACATGTTAATGGCCAGCCTCCTGTCACCTGGGGATCTCAAAACGGTTAATATATTTTTTTTTTTTTTTTTTTTTTTTTTTTTTTTTATTATCCACAACTTCACGTACACAGGGAATGTGATCTTCCAGTTGTTCGTTAATTTATGATAATGAAATAAACATAGAGATGAACATATATGAAAAACATTTACATATGTAACATAATTACAAATTTTGTACAGTCCTCGTTAGGTTTTGGTAACCCAAAATAGTACCCAGAATTTATATAGAAAAAAGTGTTCAGCTCGAAGTCCTAAGTATGCATTGGTTATCAACCATTTCCAATCAGATGGTGTTTAAGTTTGAGTTTAAACTTCACTTTTGTGGTAGCTCTCTGAACATCTGCAGCGAGTCTATCCCACAAACGAACCCCTCTAAAATAAGGACTTTGAAGCACCTTAGTCAGAGATGTGAAATATGTCTTAAATTTCACTTTCTTATTACTTCTAAGAAATTTTCTATTTGAAGCTTCATCAAGATTTTCCTCAAAGAACTTCTGACGATACATTACCATCAAGAGATGATCCCTTCTCCGATTGTATAAAGTTTGATGACCATATAATTCCATCAAGTTTAAATAGGACATTTCAGGATGTGTTTTATTATCAATGGTTTTCAAAGCTCGTTTTTGGATAGACTCTAATTCCTCAGTTTTAGCCATCGTACATGAGTCAATAAGAAAATCCGCATAGTCTAATAACGGTATTATACACGTTTTATAGACCAGATTTGCCACAGAATTTGAAATATATGGGCAAATTTGTTTTAGTAGATATAGTTTTCTATTTGCTTTGTTATAGCTCACTTTTAACATCTTTTCCATATTTAGACTATTGTCCAATTCAACACCCAAATATTTATACGAACACACATTTTGCAGTTGAGCACCTTCAACTGTAATATATTCGGATTGACATCTAATTTTCATTTGCTTATTCCTAGCCAGCAACATATGTTTCGTTTTGCCAAAATTTATGGTGATTTTATTTGAGATACACCACCCCATTAGCTTCTTTACAACTTCTTGTGAGCTTTTCATTGCATTTATTGAGTCCAGAGCACTACTATAAATTATTGTATCAGCCGCATACATCTCAATTTCTGTGCCAGGATCTGAGTCCAGATAATATAACAAGTCATTAACATAAATAATAAAAAATAAAGGACCGAGTATTGAACCTTGTGGGACGCCATACGAGACAGTCGTCTCTGATGACGTTATATTGCTGCACACAACCCGATGTTTTCTGTTTTCCAGGTAAGAGGTTACCCAGGATATTGCATCTTGTGTAAAACCATACTTATAGAGCTTATCTAATAATATTTTATGGTCAAGTGTCTCAAAAGCCTTCGAGTAATCGACAAAGATGCAACTTGTACTCATATTCCTGTCATAGTATTCATAAAAGTTTTTTACCACCTTGAAGATGGCAGTTGATGTACTTAACTCCTTTCTGAAACCATGCTGGTTTCTATGAAAAAGGGTATTTTCTTCCATATAATTATATATTTGGTAATGAACAGCTCTTTCTAGAAGCTTTCCTGGTAGAGGTATTATAGTTATAGGCCTCCAATTATTTGCCTCTAATGGGTCTCCATCTTTCGGGATAGGAGTTATCGTTCCTACGGACCAATCAACAGGATGTTGAAACTAGGAAAGTTAGTTTTTGTTGGCATTCGACTTCGAGACCTGGAACAAATACACCCGTCCCTGTCTGGAAAAACATGGAGTTTGGAATTGTTTTTCTCTATACCTAAGAAATAATATGGTGAATGAACTGTCCAACTAACACAAGGAGATGGTTTGCAGTGGTTGAGAATTTATTTGAGAATTAAACCGACATGTTTCGACCGGTTAAGGTCTTCTTCCTAAGAGTGCAGACATTTGGTAGAATAATTTCCCAAACTTCTCGCCAAATCTCCTAGCCTTTCTAATGATAATTATGAACTGAAACAGAACAAATCATAGGAATCTGAATACGTGCCAGGGAAAACTTGCTTTGGGACAAGGAAACTCGATGAAAACAGAAAGAATTTTTAATTGAAATGTCGGTAGTTACCCTGTCGACTGTGTGTAGTGGGGGGCAGTTGTCGCTGTCGAAGTGACTAATGACCATAAAGTACAGATAACCACCGGGCAGGCAACACTATTTGTATTGCTGCTTTTGCAGCTGACACTGGCAATGCTGGTTTTACATAGTTAGTTCTGGGGCCAGATGTTCTTTCGGGAGTCTTGCCTCCTGTATATATGACACCAATCACGTTTATTGCCCAAACATTTGGCATGGCTGTAGTTCTGTCAGGGGCTGTTGTTGCTACAGATGCTATGGAAGGTGGGAGATTTATGAAATAAGATGTACCGAAGGTTACGTGTATGAAAAAATTCCATCTATGCAAGCACTTTTCGCGAGCACTATTAGGATAAGCAGCTTTCCGTGGATGCAGCATCTATGCACTACATTTTAGTATACCTGAATATTAGATATTAGCAGAACATCATGACTTCTATAATATCTATAGAGAACTCGAATTTCCATTGTCAGTTTTACTTATATACCAAGGCAATTCGAAATCTTTCCCAATTTGGACCTCGTCAATTTTACATCGAATAAATGATGGATTGATAATCTATTCGATTACCCCCAGTGGATCCCTTCAATTTGAGGTGTTCCTTGACCAGATGTGGTGAAGTGTCTCAATTTTGTTATGACTATACATTCTTTTAAGAATCCCAAGAAAGAAAGCACCACATTGTATTTCTGATACGATTAAACGTTATGCAATATGCAACATACATGTAGTTACCCTCATAACTCAGATTCCATCAGCATACTGAGAACTACCAAATCCACGTTCCAGTATTTTTTTTTCCATTCCACTTGCCTACAAGAAAATTTACTCAAAGGAGGATTTACTTGGCCATGGAACCGACCTTGATTCCAGCGACAGCCCTTAGGTGTCCGGCCACAGGTGATGTGAAGGTGACAGGTCGGTGTCTGCGGTCGGTGTCTTTCATATGTTGGCCATCATGATCCCTTTCTAGCTTAAAGTATAAAACCAAAAATCTTAATTGATTTTTTTGAGAAGTGATTATGATGCCTGAAACATATAGAAAAAAACAAAGTTAGGGAATTCTTTATCATTATCTTCAAAAATTGCAGTTTGATTATTTGACCTCCATCCCCTAGGACGTTGTGCATTTGAGCTAAGAGTGATCTTTTTAATTGCTCAAATATTTTAAGGAGTCTTTGTAGTATCACTTGTACAAACCCTTCCCATAAAATAACGTGACGTGCTTAAGTATTTTATTCAAACGTTTAAAAATTTGTCAACATGTTGATATTTGAGCTGTCAAATCTCTATAAAATCATTATCTCACATAGTGTGACATTCTATACTTTAAACATATCGATCTATGTACTAACATTTCAATACTGACCAGACAATATTAATCTGAAAGTTTAAAATGACAAAAACCTTTCTGTGGACTTAGTCTCACGAAGCCTTATCTTTGCTTTGATTCTGACAATAGGACAAAGTGAGAAATAGCATTACTAGAAATAAACGAAGACCGACGAGCGTACTATTTGCATTAATGGAAGCAACGCGTCTTGTATCAATTATCTTGATTTCTATGTTCCAACCAATATCCGTCTTGACGCTTTCCATCCTAATGTCTTATGAGTGCAGTCTAGGTAAGACGTGTTACGATAGACAACGGCAGACTGAATTAAGTGTATTATGAAAAATGGCGAGGTTGTTAGCATGTGCAGACTGCCGTTGGCAAGGGTAAAAATAAGATAAGTATACCCTTTGTAGGTTCCTTAATGATGTTAGATGGGCTTGTTATATACTGAGGTCATATATAAGCAACAAAGAAAGAGAGCTAATGTGGGTAGACTTTAAACAATGATTAGTATGGCTGGCTTATAATGTGATATATATATTAGTCAGAGCTAAGTTAGCTGCGCAGTGTTTAAACTCTCCTATAGAAAGGACAGTAGACTGAATGTAGATATTTTCCGTAGAGAATAAGGGTTAATTCTATATATACTGAATGTAGAGAATTTCCGTTGACAATAGAGCCTATTTTGCCTATACTGAATGAAGAAAATTCCGTTGACAATCGAGACTATTTTTGCCATATATAATAGAGACCCATGTCGAGGCTTCTAATGGAAATATAGACCACGCATGCTGAATTTCGGCGGTGGTGTCTGTTACCACAAGACGACAGCGTGCTAAAATGTCAGCTCGACCACAGCTTCCAGCTGCAGACAATCTAATTAACATGTCGCCGACAAGCCAACATAACGAGGGAGTTGCTCATGTGCATGGTCCCTGACGCCCACTGGTTATGAGGCAGGTCAGGCTCGGCAGGCAGCTGAACATAATGAATCACCAAAGCCATGCTTAATAGGCGTGCCGGCAGGCCGCCCCTAAAACGTCCTCCTTAATTGATAATTAAACCTGCGTAGTTGATTGTCTCTGGCCGGGACAGCGGTGCGCGCCTGGGAGGTCGGCCATAATCCAGTTGTCGGTAACCCAGATCCCAACTAATAAAAGGCCAGGGAATATTTTACACAAAAATGCCATAATGGGCTAGTAGTAGTGAGGAAAGCATTCACTAAGGCCACCAAGAGTCTGTAGATGATTAGTAGGGACGTGGAGGTAATCTGATTACTCTACTTAATGAGCAACCACTTTTCCAATTATACAATACCATGCAGAGTGCATACATATATATGATTTTTGCTGCGGTGGCGTCTTGGATTATATCAGGTTAAGGGCAACGCCAACGAAGCCTTACTGTCGGAGGTTTTTCATTGTATTAAATCAGTGACCCGTGAAATTGACCAGGGGTTTGTGAATAGAAATGAAATGACCCGTGAAATCGTCTCTTGAAATAGGTTGGGCATTTAGTGACAATTAGTGGTCGGGTTGGGGTGTCCCTCCCACCCTCCTCCCACCCCTGGTTGCTCATTGGTCCACTGGTCTGTCCTACTTGTGCCTGCACGGACGGTAAGTGAGGGGGGAGGGGGTGGGAGACGCCACTCATGCCTGGATCAGTGGTGGTCAGTCACAGGTGTCGTATACGGGCTGGGCAGCCGTTGTGTTTAGGTGGGAAAGTTGGGTTGTTGATGTCCCTGCCAGTGATCAGAGCAGTGTGGACGGGAGTAGGTTTTCATTGGTCTATTCTAAACAATGCAAATGACCTATTGGCGTCACCTGAGGATGGGTTTGATTGGCCTATTCAGGGTTGAATGAACTGCCGGTGCCATGAGAAGGGCTTTTCACAGAGAGACCTGCCAGCAACAGACCCTGTTGATTGGCCTTGACTGTGTGTGTGCAACGTTTGTTGGTGTGTGGCTGGACTCTCCTGTTGCCACCGCAGATACCGGACCCCAGGGCAGGGGTCCGGACAGTCGGGGACTTCTTGTTTTTAATCATAGTTACCCTATGATATTGTGTGATAATAGTAACGAAGTAATTGAATGTGCATGGGTTGAGAGCTTGAGAATGATACGATACGCTACTCTTAAATTGAGGTTTCTGTGTATTGCAATTGACCTGATCATATCGAAACGGTTTCACGGTTAAATCCGCCTATCCACAGAACCCGGCATGTAAAATATCATTTAGCATTGGGAACCCTCAAGCTTTACTTACAGATATCTTTTTTTCAGAATTTAAGAAAGAATCGGTTGATTTCTATTCTGTATTAGAATGGATTCTATTCTTCTGGATTTTTAAATTGGGCAATGGTAAAGGTAATGCCTAACTCGCTGTAAACTATATCTGAAGTATTTTTAGGTTCGGATGCCCCCTCATCTACATGGCGACTGTGAGCAGCTTAGATTAATTCAGACAAGTACAAATTGCATCCTATAATTCACTGATAGAATAGGAACTAGGTAAAGTCAAATACATCCGGATATTGTCTAAAATAACTAGAGCAAAAACGACGAAGCAGAATCTATAGCGCCTTGTCACACCTCGTCTACTGAATGCAACAGAATACAATTTGTTTCTAGCTTTATTCCAATACGGTGATAGAGCTGCTCGTGAACTAATGACTGATTATTAATTTGGAAATACGAATGTTGAGTTTTGATTAAACCTCAGGACAATCTATGTTATAGCACGTTTTTCAAAAGAAAATCGGAAAGTTAGGTGTTATGTTTAATCGTCCCGGGGACTGCATCGCCATTGAGTACCGAATGAGCTGACCAAAGGTGGGGTTTGGAATTAATCAATTGCTTAAAGATATAGTACCTCTTGTATTCTAAATAATGATCAAATAGTTATCCTCCCAGTATGTATTTCCGCAGCCGACAAAGATTTTAGACAAGAAATGTATTCAGGTACAAAGATAACAAATGACTATGAATGCAGTACCACAACCCCCACTATATAGTACTCTGTGACCAGACAATGAAAACTCATTATCAGACGGACATCCCCAGGACTGTTCGGACCTTTGCTAGTGGCATCAAGGATCAAGACGGTCTTTGATCCGCAGCCTTTGATAGTAGAATCCAGTAGAAGCTCGGTAGCTGTCACTCCGTAGTCAGCGAATTATTCACTATCTGGTGAGTGATGTAAAGGGTTTGAGAGTCTGAATAGAACAGTATGGAGACAGACAGGTGATCAGCTCCTTCCCTAAGGCCCGATCAGATACAGAGACAAGAAAGAAAATCATAAACTCAACCCAGCTCAGCAGTTAGGTTGAGTTGTCTACGACTGTCTAGTCGGTATGAATGTGACTGGGCCTTTACTCCTCAAGCTATTGGTACCCTAGAAATGCGGCAATCCCACGGTCTCCTCGAAACACTATACTCGCCACGTTAGCTGCTTAATGGGTTTACTGGCAATTAAGATGTGGGATCCCAGGTTTTAGCGGTATATGAGGACCGCTAATGACAAGTGCTGAGAGAAAAGGATGAGAATGGGGTTAGATTGTGGGGGTAGAATGAAAGGAAGATCTTATGATCATACTTGGTGCTGGGCCCACGGCGGCGCTTGTCGAAGATTAATGCCGGAGACAGTGTGTTTACAGCAACTGACGATCCTCCCCTAGCCACTCAGAGACGCTTTGCACTTTGTTACATGAAGCGGGTATTGATTTATTGTGAATATCAGGCTAAATGTGGCCGTCCTCCCCGCGCAGAGGACAAGACATGGTTCTGCCATAAAAAAGCGTAAGCTGAAGCCATTGGGGTTCCTGTATGGAAAAACGACGTGAGGAATGAGGAAGTGCAGTAAGGTCGGTATTTAAATGGCCAGAAAACTGATAAGCATCAAAAAGCACTTTGAACGAAAAGTGTTAGGCGGGGCTGGCACAAGAGGGTGGGGGGGGGGGGGGTCACGGTCGGCATTATTTTACTATCTGATGCTGAAACGAGAGAGTGTGAAGTGTCCAAATCGTCTGACAACGCCACATGTACTCGTCCACACTCCTGGTGAATTTGGAGGACAGTGTCTGAGTGTTGTGATATTCATAGGTGAACGACTGCTAAGTTGAAGTGAGAGATTTCTGTCTTGATACCATCACCCCAACGTATGTACCGTTGGTAGGCTCTATTCTTATCAGAAGTTATACAAGAAAACCCTGTAATATTTGAGAAGCAAGAGGGTGAACCTCAGTGGATCTCAGATCAGTTCTTGGGCATTAAGAACTATACCTTACGTACATCTGCATGCTCTCCTTACCACCTTCCCCTACCTATACACTACCTGTACTCCCACTTCTACCACATCCAGGGACGGATCAAGAGATTTCCAAAGGGGGGGGGGGGGGCCCGCTTATATAAGAATTTGAGGCGCCTATCCAGGGGCTAGAATTTTACATTAAAAAAACTATATTTGGCAAAAATGGGGTGGGGGGGTCCCTGACATCTCCCATCCTGCACTCCACCTGCCTTCAGTCTCTAGGGTGTCCGTGACAACGGAATATTGGAGGGGGGGGGGGGGGGGGTAGAGAGAATATCATGTCACAGCCGGAGCGACGGTCATCCGGCTTTTCATATCTTAAAGGTCCTCCAAGCGGCCAGTGGAGGTTGGCGTGCAGGCGTCGGACTGGGAGTCATTTCCCCAACAAATGGGAGCATCACCTAAGGAAGCCGCCCAATTACGGGTTCTACGTGAGCCTGGTGCGACTGGTCACGTTGTCACTATTAGTTGTCTACTGTCCTCATGGCGAACCGTCTTCTCTAGGGACGGGAGTTATCCTCCCACGTCTTCCAGTATTCTGAGGTGAATGAGCGAGATGGTCCCGCTCTATGAATTTCCACACGTAGATTAGAACGAGGGTTTCTATGACCTAATGAAAACATTCATTGTTACTGAGATATGAAGAGTTCAAATAGCTTTTTTTCAATTGTAAGATGCACAATTTCATTCAACGATTTTCATTGCTGCAAACTAGCAACCTCTAGCGAGTACAGACCACCAGGAGCTAATGATTTAAGGATTGACACTGGGTGTTGATGCGTGATTCCTGGTACCTCCAGTTTTCCGTCATTATGTTCCACAATTTCAGCTGGACATCCAAATATTGTACAATATATAAAAGTTGAATATATGGTCTATCAGGCAATATAAAATATGTAACAATTAGATGTTTAGGCACTGATATATTAAGCCGAAAATACAAAAATTCAATGTTTTGCTAACATTTTTTTAACAAGGATATCTCGGTAACCACTCAATATAAGGATCTGAAATTTTGTATAATGCCTCATGAGACTCATGATGAGGGAAGGGTGTCTCAGATTCTCCATTTTGGTCTTAGTTTTTAGTTTATGTCATGTAGAAAAAAATGTAGAAAAATGTATAAAGAGTTACCCGTTTTTTCACAGAAAATAAAAACTAAGGCCTAAATTAATAATCTGAGACACCCTTCTCTCGAGAAGAATCTTAAGAACATGTGTTAAAAATCTCAGTGATATTGTTTTTATAGTTATTGAGGTATCAACGTTCAAAAAAATATATTGAAAAAATAAGTTTTAAATTCACAATTTCTTAAAATCTAATTTCCAATGTAAAATGCTCATCGCTCTACCATTAGATGGAGAAAAATATTAGCTTTCATTTGATGTATAATATGGTACTATAGCTAATATAGATGCTATTTTATCTGCAAAAACGCAAATGGTGGCTCAACCTCCCGTGTCAATCCTTAATAAAACCGTCCACCACGTCCGTTTTACAGAGCAGGACACAGATAGAAGTGAGGTACTTGAAATAGAGCCGTTTGATAAAAACGAATTAAAGTCTTTTTCGTGCCACTTAGGAGAAAGGGAGACGTGAGATTGGAAAATCATTTCATAAAACACGGAAAAGCAAAACACCATCAATGTGTGCCCTTTGTTCAGGGTCACCCACGCCTGGTGCTGACGTCAGCAGTCGTTAATTGGGGGTATGGTATGGATCTCCTCCAGGTGTGAGCACCGGCAGGAGGAGAAAGAGTACGGACTGGTTTCCAAAGCCCAAGGCCAACAGCCCCAAATCACAGGTGGGCTCACATTACTGCCAGCCTCTGCGTTAG
Source organism: Lepidonotus clava (assembly GCA_936440205.1). NCBI lineage: Eukaryota > Metazoa > Annelida > Polychaeta > Phyllodocida > Polynoidae > Lepidonotus > Lepidonotus clava. Next base: position 23,202,743 of record OW387134.1, read on the forward strand.
CTATACCTTTACGGTAGATGAGCGGGGGGGGGGGGGGAGGGGGTGATAACTTCTCAACCAAAGATTGCTTTCAAAAACGCACACCTGTAGATGTTAGAAAAGAAATGAGAGGGCCCTCTTCCAGGAAGGTTTTACCTTGAGAAGCATTACTTTGAGTGGCTTATGTGTTTCAGTATGTTATGTTTAATTCAGTATTGAATATGTAATATAAGAAAATGATGCTGAACTCTGTATAGTGTTCAGACAGAATATAATGCTCTGCATAAATCTCCGGTGTCATGGGGTCTTTAGTTTGGGTAAGAACCCTTCGTCTTCATTGATTTAAAAGGGTTAAAAGTATCATTGGATGAAGTATGATATAATAGCGCAGACTCAATTTTAATACACCGTAAAATAATATTATGAGCACTTGTCTGGAGGACATTATGTTGCCGAGGACAACGTCAGAAGGTGATTTGTCCAGCCATACACTCTTCAATCAGTTCTTCAGAAATTTGCTTCTTATATCTTGTGTTGGCAGCCAACAGATCCGCTGGGAGAGTGTTTGCCTTGTCGGCCGTCTTGAACCCGGTGACGGACCAATGATAAGTGAGGCTAGGTTTTTCCGGTGGCTGATTCCACTGGTCTGCGGCGGTCGTCTTTGTTAGCGCCACTGTCAGAGTCCTGATAGCAAATGCCCCTCCGACGTCGGCCGCTGCCACCCCACAATCATAGTGTTTGGCGTTCAATTTCCAGCCGTCTTTCTGGTCACAAGACCCTTACCCACCACTCAGATGAGAAATTTTGATCTTTTTTTTTGTTTGTGGTTTCATGGGTTTTCGTAATGACTGGTGTCTGGGGGACTATATATATGTGGGATGTTTCACTGGGTTTTCGTAATGACTGGTGTCTGGGGGACTATATATATGTGGGATGTTTCACTGGGATTAGTTTGTATTAGGTGGGTAATTGTGAACGAAATTGAGATGTAGCAGTATTCTGCATATCACCACATCAACTGTCATTCCATCGCGTGTATCACTGGTCAACAGGGATACCATGTATATCTGCCTGATGTTGTCAATAAAACTAATTAATAAAGAGTTCTGACTCCCAAAGTTAAGGCCTACCATTATCACAAGCACTACAACTAGGTTTAGTGTTTATCATTTCGAGGGTTTGCTCTTATGTTACGGATATTAGCTAAAATACAGACCTTTTGATGAGAATCAGTAAACAAAAGAAATCATAACACTGTAAAAGTAAAATCCTAAGACCCTCGAGTGAGGATCAATAATTGGGCATGTAAATCTACGGAGAACATGCGCAAAGTCAATTCTTGTAGACGTTAAATATCAAGATATTAAGATTACACTGTATAAGAAGTAACCAAGAAAGCAGTCGATTAATCAAACCCGACAGCGAACTAAGGCTCCAGAGACCCTCTTTTGGTTTCACACTTAGATATTCCTGCTAGATAACAGTCTGATTGTATTTACAAACGCGCGTATTGTAATCGATGTTTCGTGACCCCTGCTTCTTGGGAAGGAACTGTGATGCAGTAGCCCATAACACACTACAACCCACCTAATCCCCTCCCCTACCCCACTCTAGGAGGTTCTATTGGGTATGATGGTATTGACATGTTGCTCCCCCTACCGCCCATATTTGGCCCCCGGGATGCAGGCCTGTCCACCCCAGCCGTAACTCTTAGTCCCCATCTTACCGGACCGAAAACAGCTCCCTTGTGTTTATCTCCAGCACTCTTTGACTCCATTTAATAATCACCATCCGCCCACTTTATGTCCGTCATACAAAAAGAAAAGATGAAAATTGAACTTCATAATGATTTTACCCGACGAAATCCTTTTAAAAGGAAATTTGTATTTCTTCAGACATTCCGGCAGGAATTCCGGTCACCGGCCCGCCGGTGATGGACGGAGGGAATCATATCAAGGAAAAGGTCTATGAATAGCAAAGTAGCTTCAATCAGGACTGGGCACCCGGCTACCCCTATCTGATTTTGATTCCCAAATACTCTCTCCCAGTCCCAGTGCGGCGAACCCATTATTCAGGGTGTGCGGGTGTAAGTGTAAATATATGTAACTGGGAGGGACTAGATGGCAGTGGGCGCGAATGAGGTATAACGCAGATGACCGATGTGACCTTTGGGTGGAGAGAGGGGTCAGCAGCGGTCAAGTCCTGCCGTGCCTCCCACGGCTCTTATCTACTCATGGCCGGGCAGTGTGAGCGGCAAATGACGTGACCCCACTGACCCCTACTTACCTTGACCCATACTAAGAGGACAAAGGTAGTGCCGGACTCTATAGAACGGAATAACTCAACTTATCATCATCCATATTTGGACGATTGATCTGACGGCCATATCCTTGGCAAATTCCCCTTTGCGGCGATGCACCCGTTTGATTCGGAGCTTAATCGCTTGGTAGTCTTAGAGGGAAATTACGGTAACGGGAAATAATTATACAGGAATAAAAACTTAACCTCAAATTAGATTAAGCGTGCTCCATTTAGCCACTGTAATTAGAAAAAACTATTTGCTCATTGTCAGTAAATAGAAATTATCACTTCGACGTCCCAGTAGGCCTACGTGTAGATAAGTAATCCATGAAAATCCAAATGGCCGTCATAAATGGACCTGTATATTCTCTCACTCTATTTTCATGACAGGCACAGGCCGTATGTGCAATGGGTAAGGGAACGTCTGACTTCTCTACTATACTACTGATATTGCCCGTTTTACTGCCACCGCTGTGGGCTGAACGATTTGGCTTTCCTCCAGCCCTGCCTCTACTGCCAACTGACACAATGTCTGCGGGTCTGCGTGCTGTAACACAAGCCTATAGTCACGTCAAATAAAGACAAATATTGTCGGCGGCAGGCGGCTGCTGAAATGCCGTTAAAGCTCACTAAAGCCAGGTCTATAAGCCGGAAACCCCAGGATTACTACATTCAGGTGGTTAGTTCGCAGGGGGAATTCGGGTGTGGTTCACGGTTCATTCATTACGTGTCTATTATCAGTAGTATGAAAAATTATGACCGGTCATGAAGAGTGCATTTGGGACTGCCTGTACTTTTGTTCTTGTTTCTATTCCAGATTTTATTTCCGAAGCGATGCAGGTACATTTCTGAATACAAAGGCTCGTGGAAGTCTGGTTGTTCGTAGCAATGAATTGCTGGAACTTATAATCAAAATACGTAGCCTTAAAACATAATTGGCCAGTAGCTATTGAATCCTCAAGGCTCTGTCTTTTTTGTTTTTAATGTTTTATTTGCAATAAACTTCAGGGTTGCCCCTGGTTTTCAGATTATTACATTGATTAGCATACATTATGAAAAATGTACAAAAGTGGAATTCACAAAACAGTAATCAACAATATTACATCACCAATTGGGAGCATAGACATCATAACACATCATAGCACATGTAATCAATATATAGATTGTAGGAACTGTCTATTGTATACTGTAGTATAGTAGTAGTAAAATATGTTAATGCATTTTAGTCTCCTTGTTTTTCATGGTTCAATATGAAAACCCAGGAAAAGCACCCTCTCCTTTGATGAAGTCTGTCCAGGCGGTCCAGTTGTCAAAGTGGGTAGGGGCAGTCTAGTTCAAGGGAAGAGATAGAGACAAAAGCCACGGGTAGGTCCCACGGGGATGTGTGTAGTGGACATGGCCGCGGGTAGGTGTGTGATTGGCTGAGACAGATGGCACTGTAGAGATAAGAACATATAGGCAATGAAACATTGTTCACGTTTGAACGGATTTTCCTAAAGAAGTCGGAATTGCCGAATAACACATTTACAACTTTCACTATACTACTTCCCGTACAATGACTGAATGTTCCCTGAATTAATGGCAACTTTCAATATACTACTTCATTTTTTGCCAACTATCCCAAATTCCCTGATGTTTTGTAGTACCAGTTGACTGTGTGTTTTGAGTATATAGGTTTATTGTACCTTCACATAAAAGTTCATGGTAACCCACCGTATGCTGTTCCCGTTTGTCTGAACTTCATCGAATTTAAAAAGTAAAATGAAATCAAGAAAAGAGAAAATATGAGGTTTCTGTGTGCCAATTATCGTATAAATATATAGTAGAGCTTGTAGATGACAAAAACAATGACCAGAGATGGTATCAAATATTTCGTAGGTTGAGTTTTGAAAACGACGTTTTGTTTCATTTTCAGTAGATTTGCCAACGATTATTATGCACACAATGGATATACCCATCAAATAACTGTAAAACAAGTCTGGCATTAATTTCAGACTAGTGCTTTATAATTACACTAGGGACATGGTGGTCTAGACGTATATGTTTAGTTGCGGTATTGACCCCAGTGCCTGACGATGATATAGGAGCTACGAGCTGCAAGTGCCGGGAGCAGTGGTCAAGCCGCGGTCATCAAATATTCAGCGAGCAGGGAGGTGGGGGTCGGTCGGTATGATATGGCACGGTCACCAGCTAGTCGCAGATGGCGGCTGGAGATTGGCCCCGGCCCGGGGGGGTTGGGGGCAAGACGAAGCGGCCTTGGTCCCTGATGAGTGGGCGCTAGAACAAGGGTGGGCTGGGCGCTCATCATACTTAGAACTGCTCGCCTGTCATACATTGCCTTGTTTATGTCTCCGTGTGTGGTCAGTGGGGTGGTCACTGCTGCATCCGTACAGTATACCTTGGACAAAGCCAGGTAGTATGGTGTGTAGTGTGAAAGATGGTAGGGAATTTTGTCAGCAAGGTATGGTAGTGTAAAATCGTATGTAACTCCTTAAAGCTCCTTTGGAGTCTTGGGCTGGGAAACATTTGGTAATATATGGTAAAACCGAGCACGGTATATACATTCTATATCATAAAGATGGACTATTAACATGATTGAAATCGATGGGACTTGGTGCCGCCCACATACAATAAACGTATTGTTGCAACAAAGCCAAGGCGATAAAAGATTAATGCCAGGTGCATAGGTAATGTAAATGATTGAAAGAACAGATAACATTTTATGTCAAGGAAGAGTTGTAAACAAATTGTGATAAGAGAATTATTAGTTCCTTATGGGGATTTATATGATGGAGTGTAAGGCCATCAACGGTAAGACCATAATGAAAGGCGTAGGGTTCACGATGGATCTGTGGGGATAGTGATGGAGCATAAGGCTGTAATAAAGCCTAAGGTCGTGATGGCGGACGGTCGGGCAGGGCTGGTAGTTATAGGCCACCAGAGTCCACTAGCAGTGCTTCTGTAGTACCTCATAGAAAGGTTCTCCATTATGAAGCATAAAGGGGCGATAATAGATAATGCCACCAAGCCCTGACGTCAGTTTCAGCTAGCTGATGAGAACGATCAGGTCGTGATAGAATGGATAGCAGTGTGAATTATTTGGACAAGAAATTGACTAAATCCATGCTAGAAGGTTTAGTAATTTTTTAGGACAGGGCAAGAAAAAAACAAGTACAAAAGAGTTTAGTTTGAGTGAAGGTTATGCAGTGATAAAGCAAAGGGCTATGGTCATATATATGTGAGTCCCCCGCCAGTGGGAATCAAGTCTCGGCCATTCACCCTGGAGGAGTGGCCGCCTGCCCCTTACCGCTCACCTCCTTCACCATCCCTTCCCCACCACCTCCAGGGGTTATGGATAGACTGTGTCGGTAGACAGCACACAAACGACCAGGCCTAGCTGCTACTGGTCAGGCCAATGGGCGACAGTGGAGACTTATGGCCATTGTAGATTGACTTTACAGGCGGCGGCCTTTGTCTCGGGGCCCCGCAGATGGTAACTAATGGCAGTGTCTAGGAGGATAGCAGCACCGCAAATCCTGAACCCTCGACAAGCTTCCCGTTGTGGAATACCTTGTTCTATTATTTCCGACCAGAAGCTCAGTGATTATATTGAGATTCTAATGATGTTGATATCGGTGGAGGACTGTATTAATTCTTATCTGTGTTCCTTGGTAAAACATAACTACATGAGGTAAACAAAATGTACTGAAATGACGACGAAAAAGAGCAGAACATGTGCAACAAAACTTCTTTTTAACAAGTATTTGTTTATACGTATAGCAAACGTCCAAGTTGCAGAAGGTAAGCAGAATTAGAGTCCATATCATACCGTAGTCTCCCACAACACACACTTATCAGTGGTGGTGGATTGGATTGGGTTTTACAACGTACTACTCTGATCAGGGTAGTTTGTTCCTCCCACCCAAAACCCTCCCACCCAAAACTCAAAATAAACCCCTTTTTATCATCACCTCACCCTTGCCAGGACCCATATTCATGAATCTGAATAGGCTAATTGGTCACTGATCAGTATGTTATCAAGTGTCTTGTAATTATTTATTATGTCTTTAACAAATGTAGTGATGATATTACAAAATATTCTCAAAGAGGAATTGTTTAATGTAATTCCTTTCTGCTTATAAACATAATCACTAATTACGAGACAGTCATATTAATGACGATACATTGAATAGGGACCGATTAACTTACTTGGTTTTGAAAATATGGGCCCATGTCAATCCAAGTTATGTTACCACATTTTGTTTTGTCACTTAATAGTTGGGGTTATGTGTTCATGCATAGTTCGGTAGTACCCAGTGGTTTACCACCTCAGAATAAATTGATTACAGCAATTGGATTAGCCAGGCAATTCTGAAGCGCTGACTAGCAGAAATAAATACAACTTGAGAACAAGTTGAATTGTGCATATAATGCATTGAGTAATGAGTTCTCAATCTTATGTACAAAGGGCTTGTGTTCGCTATGGCAGTGATAATCTATTGAAATTCTCACCAGTTTATAAGAATCAAAGAGATGTCTTATTTGACTGACGGAGATCCAATTTACGTGAAGATGATCCCACCATTTGGTTATTTCAGCAAGATACAGTCCAAGCATGTAGACTAAAAAGGTAAATCGTTTGTTGGACATAGTCTTCGTGAATAATGTGGATTGATATTTTGTCTTTTGCAGAAATTTTTCCGTAAGAAGCCGGTGCGTGAGCTGCTACCGCTCCAACCCATAGAGAGCGTACTCGTCGACGCCTGGTGGATCGTGCAGGCAGGTTACATCACCGAGGACGACGTCAAGGTCAGTTTAAGGGTACTTAAAACACGATTTTGCTAATAGATCAGTGTTGTCTTGTAGTCTTAGAATAGTTGCATCAGCGTAGACGCTCAGCGGGTTATACTATCTTGTTTGTTTATACCTCCTTGCTTCTTGATTAAAATATCCTAAAAAAAATACCAATGTAACAGTTTAGTTCTGATGATAAACAATGTAATTCCGGTTTCTCCGATTGACGGAATCGGAACCCTCATCACGCGAGGTGTATGGCTCGGGTTCTCACACAACCCTGTCATGAGAACACAGCGGAAGCTGTTCCTGGTTTCATCATAGCACGCGTATGTGTCACGTATCGACGGACAGCGTGAGGCTATCAGTCACTAGGATTTACATGCTTAAAGAGACACTTTCAAGGTTTTCCTACAAGTTTACAACCTCCTAAAAAGGGCAAAAAAGGGTGGGCTTCAGAATTGAGAATGTGTTATAACAACGGAAATACATGTACTTGGGGAAACAAAATTGCAAATACTAGAGAAATACATGTACTTGGGGAAACAAAATTGCAAATACTAGAGAAATACATGTACTTGGGGAAACAAAATTGCAAATACTAGATCGATGGTTGTGGTTCCATAGTAGAATTTGGAGGGACATGTTTGAAGATCATGATTGTACCGAGAGAATCAACTGAGTACCCTGGATTTTTATTCAGACAATGGGATCAGATAGAGTTTACATGTTTGTCCCACTGGCCTAGGCTTATAAAAAAAAGCAAATAAATCCAGACGACCCAGGCAGTGTGCTGCATTTATGAAGGAGTCTTTCGCAAAAGTAAGCGGAATTTGTAGGTCTCTTTGCTCCTTTAATTAGAAGCGAGACATATTGCAAGCAGCCGAAACCTTAACAGAATACAATAACTATTGTTGGTTTTAACGAATATACCCCCCCGGGGGGGGGGGGGGCAACTTAGCTGCAGCCTTACCCGGATGTGTGGGCCTAAAACGGAGGGAAATGGGTCCTTTTTCAGCCTCTAGGGAGGGGAATGGAACACCCCTATGTGAGTGTGTCTTTACAGGAGCCCACTTATTGGTGTGTTTTGAGGACCCCTATTGATACTACTAACCAACAGAAGGATTATCCTGGTCCCACTATATGCACTAATTGAAAGCATCATGTTAGGTAGTCCTGACAATTATACATCTAACACTGTGTATAAAAGGTTTGCTTCTGAGAGAGTTACTTGATTCCTTGATCAATGTTGTCAGATAACATGACTGAGTGTTCACAAATGATTGCAATTAAAACATAAAGGCACAGACCTATGATAATCTGAGCCACTGTTCATTTTCTGTTTTCCCCAATCTTTTATCAAGCTCCATAATGGGTTACTTTTTTTAATATCTTACTCCAATATTGGTCTATTTTGAGTCATTGCCTATGTGCCTAAATGGGGTGTGTGTGAAAACTTGAGCCCACACATCCGGGTAGAAATAAGTCAAGTTCCCCCCCCCCCCCCCCCCCCCCATGATATACCGCGTTCGGGAGAGGCCCAGTGAGCGCCGCCATATTGGACAATGAAGAGTCATGATAGGCTGAAAAGTCGCGCTTGTCCACCCACAGGGACTGGCGCCAAATGTGTGAGCATGCGCAGACCAGGACTCCCGAACGCGATATACACATACTACCCTACTAATATAGCATGCGTGTCATATCCAAGATAGTACTCTCCATCAAATTTATTTTCCTACATAAGAAACCTACTTTTCTATGCAAACACATTTCAGAATCTCAAGATACCGCACAGAGGATGCCAATGGCACTTAGGCAATATTCCGGTTGCATTCACTTAGTTCTGCCAATTAATCTGAAGGTTTTGGGTCTGTTCAGTGGTGTCTTTTGATGAACTCAGTGAGGGCACGCGCGCTCTCTGTGAACTAGAACATGTTGTGCACAGCGTTATTGTACAGAGGAGTCTAGGCTGCTCCTAGCACTTAATCCATGTGCTCAGAGTTGCTCGGCCCAAGTAGTCTCTTTGAGTGTCTCAGTGTTGCACTGAACCCCCTTCTAATATCGCGGAACCAAATGATTAATTTCTCAGACAAACTCAAATGAGACACAGTAAACCAGTGCCTGAATTCTTACTAAAAGTAAGGCAAATGCCTTGAAAACGTTTGTACCAGCAGCTCTTTAAATTCCTTGTTGGGTTATTTTAAGGTACATCCGTTTTATGCAGGACTTTGGAGCATACTGCCCCTCATTCCACCCCCACCCCTTCCGTCCCCCTACACCCACCCTCCCTGCTCCATTCACACCCTACCCGCGGCACCCGGCCGTCTCCTCCCGTCTCGGCTAACCATGTGAGTGCTGGGTGTCGGATCGGGTTTGTCAGTCCACCGCCGCCCAAATTGGACCGCATACATTTGATCAGGGCGGGCGCGGCGCGTGGCCCCGACCGTCAGCTGTCGGGGATATTGTCACTTTGGGCGCGGCACGCCGTCCTAATGACGTCCATGAGAAAACGGCCTCTACCGCGCTCTACTGGGAATGGGCCCGAGGAGACGAGATGGTGGCAAGGAGTAGGGGCAGGCCCTTAGGTTTGATGTCAGCACACCCGGGGTAGTTGGTTCTATCACTCAGTCCTGAGACCTTATAGTGTTGGTTAAGCTTAAGAGATTTGCAATGGGAGATGAAATTCTAAGGTTTCCGTTATACATTTCCTCAATATAATAAAAGTATTGATTTATTGCAGTTTAGTTCTCAGATGTAAACGTTATATTCTTTATTTTGGGAATGTTGTAGTATATAAATCAAACAACTGATCAAACTTCTGCCTGCTGTACACATTACAATAGTTGAAAAAAGAAAATAATTAGATGATCAATACATATCAACGCCTAAGTTCACACGATGTTCTATATGATGAACACACGTGGATGAAATGTACTTCTACGAGGCAAAATTATGGTTTTGATATATACAAGATACAAGCTAGCACGAACCTGATGGAGAGGGGAAAATTGTATTTTAATTTCATTTTACCATGGTTTATCATGTAAAAAACGTTTTTTGCAAGAGACGGATTTGTAGGTCTGTGTTGCCAAGCACTACCACACCAAGTGTCATTTTAATCAATGCCCGGTTGACCAACCTAAGCTGACCCAAGGTTTAACATCTCGGTCCTCTCCTTCATATCCTCCCCACCTGACTCCGTTAAAGCACAGTCGGAGAGAGATAAAGAAGAAAGACGATGGATGCAACGCTTATCATCTGTTGTCCCACTGGGTCTCAATTTAATGGATTAATTCCAGGAAAATACCATATGGTCTCACTCCGTTCAAAATAAAAAACGTTTTTTATGTTGAATCTGTAATGTTGATTACTCTGACAAGGCAAATTTTCTGTTAAAAGCTATGTACCCCTGAGGAGAAGAGTGCCATAGACCGTATCATTGACGCGGGTACCACACTGCCGTCCGGTGAGATGGACTATAGAATAGTTCACAGTAAGTAGACCATGCCATCTACATACATGCGAACTTACATTAGAAGGACATTAAATATTGTCTATTTACGAGAGAAATATGATGTGATACAAGAATGTCAGTAATCAGTAACACAGCTTATCAATTCTTTTCAAATTTACGTACAGCTGTTAAATAATTTTCGATCATGCTAGAATGAGGTTTCAAAATTGTGCAAATATACAAAAACATATACTGTGAATATCGGTGAGAAATACTCTTTAAAATGGCATTTCAACATTGATAAAATTTAGCTTTAAATATGTTTACCCGGGACAAGCAAAGTACACTTTACATATCTACCTGCAGGTCTATACCGGAAGGGTCTAGTCTACTTGGATGTACCAATCGCGGATGAGGACTGCATCATAGGTGAGTCTTCTTTAATGTTATTGGAGGGGCAGCCCTCACACAGCACAAAGGGGGATCCCTGCCAGAACGTCCTGGGGGAAGTGGGTTATTTCTTCCAACATTCCCAAACCTTTTCATTGATCTCAGTTGAAAGGGGACGGGAATCTATTTAAGATGAAAAGAAAGAAAGGGAACTTTTGTGGTATAAAGCGCTATTCTTTTGGTGAACGTCAGATGCCTTTAGCGTGGCTAAGATTCATCATGGACAAATTCAGTGCGAACAACTCTGACAAGGGGGAGGGTCACAGGACATAGAGGTAAGTACTTCTGCGCCAGAGTTTCGCTCTGACGCAGAATAATTCCTCCGAGTTCTGAAAACTATGGCAAAGGTCGAGGGCGGGGGGCAGGCACTGTGTTGTTCGCAGAGAAGGGTTCCGCTTTGGTGTATGTATGGTCTGTGTACTTATAAGATATATTATGGTAAGAGATATTACTTGGGGAAGGGCGCTTTTGTTGAAATATAATGTCCAACGGGCTAGTGAGTTCTCGGGACGAAAGGTAAATCTATTCGTTAAGATATCCGTAGTTTATAACTTTTGGAGGATGTTGACAGATGTATGAATGTCCATAGACACCCATTAAAACAAGAAAAAAGTTGACAACGCAGCTTTTAATGTTCGTAGAAACCCATCAAAACAACAAAAGTCGACAACGCGGTAATTCATTTTAATGAATTCTATTTCAGTTCCCCCTCTGGAAGGCTTCGTCATGAATCGCGTGCTCGGTGACTACTTTGAAACCCTCTTGTATAAGATCTTTGTCTCCATAGATGAACACACCACAGTTGCCGAGGTATGTATTCCATGCCCAGGTTACGGGTGATAATATCCGGGCAGTGAAAGATGAGATATCATGAATAATACAATTTTAATCACAGAATGGATAGCAGTCTGGTTGAAAGGCTGTCGCGAGCATAAATGAAGTCCATCGTTCAAAACCAATATAATATTATAGGCGATTATTAGATTTTCAACGTTCTCGTCACTTGCCCACCGGTCGAAATACTAAAATGACAGTCTGTATGTAATATGACATAATACTCAGAATGATTCTTAACATTCCAATGCATAAACAAAATAAAAATGATAATAATGAAACAATATTGATACATTTTCTGAAAGCAGGCACCCATGACTAAGAATAAACATACGGATGTATGCCTGTATTTGAATTGCCGAGACTGAAATCCGCCACCGCGTACATTAATCTCTCAGTATGGGTTACCAATGCACAATAATGTGGCATATGGACATACCGGGTACTACTGAGTGTCAGCTTTTGCTGAAGGAATTCTTATTCTGATCTAAATTACACTGTATACAGATAAAGTTATAAGCCTAAAAAAGCCATTTTTTTAGTCCATTCATTTATCAAAGGAATTTTTATTCTGATCTAACTTACACTGTATACAGATAAAGAAATAAACCAAAGAAATATCAATCTTTTTAGTCAATTCGTTTATCACACCTTAAAGAGAGGAGCCAGTGAAATTTCAATTCTGGTTTTTTGGCGCTTTATACATTAGATGTGATACTAATATAGAAGTACGCCATGTCTCTCTTCCAGTGATTCACTCCTTCATGTGATGTACGTGATTTGATTTTAGTAAATGTCTGACACCTCTGAACCTCCATAAAATACAAATCTGTGTGTGACGTCACACAAAAAAGACGTTATTTTCAAATTTTGAAATTATAATATTCTTAAAAATATTTAGAATTGCAATTTTTTGGGCATAAATTATCTTATTTCATGAATAATAATATTAAAAATAGAGTAGAATACATAAGGATATTCAGATTGTTTTACTTTTGGATTTTAATATTTTCTATCTGATCTGTTTGTGACGTCACACACAGAAAGATACACTGTGTAAGGTGTTCCAAGTGCAGGGAGAGACCAGCCTGTAATATTTAGAAACATGTTCATGAAAAAGAAAGTATTATGAGTATCATTATAAAAATTGGCATGAATACTCCCTAGACTGTAAGGATCATGATAATGCATCGTTATATCATCACTGGCCCCTCCCTTTAAGTACTGCCAAAACATTGTGTGTACATACAGCATAGTCTCAGGACTGATGATATTGTGTAACTACGACTCTCCACTTACCCCACCCCTTATATCAACTCTCCCCCCCCCCCCTACCCCCCTCCGACTCTGACCTTGACATTCTGACCATAAAAGTCAGGATCTGTAATCCAAAACATTGATAATGGGTATGAGTATTTAAACAAGAGGTTTTCAGCTTTTTTTCCTAAGCGTAGTTTATGCTTCAAAAATACTTTACCGGTGTGCAGTTTCAGGGAATATGTGCAGTACATATATAACACTTATATTTTTAAAACGTAATTTAATTGATTGTTTTAAGATTAATTATGTTACAACCTCAGGAATTCTCATTATTTTGTATTTTACTCTATTTATTTAGCTGGCCAATGTTCTTCAGATAGATCTACAACTTGTTAAAGTGAGTATTGTCTTTTTGATTAATTTTCCTCATACTAAGCATGTAAGTCAACTGTTCATGATAGTACAGATAGTATTTTTCATCTTTTTCTGATAAAATCGATATGATAAAAAGTGGTTATCGTCTCAAACATTCTTATCAGACTAACTATGAATATTGATTTCTAAAGTTTCAAAGTGACATCCGATGACGAATCTCTTGTGTTTTTCAGAATGCTGTATCTATGTACTGCCGACTGGGCTTTGCACGGAGAAAGAACCAAGATATTAACATGGAAGACCAACACCCCTCGTGGAAGAACGTCCCGACACCAACCACAGTCAGCAAAAAGTGAGGGAACGCTTATCATTGAAATCTTGTGTGTAATGCAGTGCTTTCCAGTTATTGAGAAATGATTAATGATCTATATGCATTCTTGTCATGGACATGTAGTTGATTTAACATGTGACGGGGGGACGTCCTAACTTGGAGGGCCATCTCGCTTTCGCTGCCTGACCCTGCCATTGTTAAACACAATTATGAAATATTAATCCACAATAATGTGTTCCACAGACCGACACAAGACCAGCTGCTCATTGACTGGAGCACGACGCTAACAGAGACGCCGACCGAACCAGACCGCGGCCACCCCTCACCAGACAACGCCACACTCACCGACGGCTCAGTTGGTATGTAGTATTATAACATGTATACCGGTAGTGCATCTGTTCTGTGAAATTTGAACTGTACGTTTTGATACGACAAAGAAAAGAAACAAAGTATATTGGGTGTCTAACATATGCTCGCTAGCCATTGTAATATACATGTATTATATATTAACATATCCACGGACGTCTCGATAGCGAACGAGTAAATGCCATTCTACTTTAAAGAATAAATTATAGTGAGTTTACTAATACTGCCTAAGAGTGCAGTTGTTCAATAAATATATAATGTTGACATTTTCCCCAAACGTTCACAGATTATATTCACAATCCTATCACTTTTCAGACACATCGAGCTTGATAAGCGTCGGACACTCCAAACGTATAGCTTTTCTGTTCGACTCAACGCTCACAGCATTCCTCATGATGGGGAATTTGTCACCGGTAAGTTCTCATCCTTTCACCAAACAGTTCAAATAATCTTAAAGCACAAACAGGAGGTGAAAAAGCTTCCTTAATAAATGTTTTTGTTTTTATTGAATCATCAAACTAATGTTATTAAATCATAACTGGGGAATCAAATCATGACAAATTAAGGTTATTGATCTCAATTACTTATTGAACAGAAGAAGTGTCTCCCAATCTGCAGAACTAATGGCAAAATTGCTCTTTTTAAGCCTTGCAGACCCTCTTAGATTAAATCAAATATGTTTTTCCGTTGCAGGGTCTCAAGAGTCACGCTGTGACCATGTTTGAAGTTGGTAAACTGAGCGACGAATCCCTCGAGAGTTTCCTGACCGAATTAGAAAAGGTGAGCATAGGAGAAGCAGTTATTGTCATAACGAGAAGAAAAAACATTAATAGCGTTACCACGTTTACTGTAAAAGATCAAGCATGTATTATCGAGATACCTATGGTGTTTCATTGATAAACGCAATAAGGCAAGTTACAAAGAAAGTTGATTTCGTATGAGATTGATTTCTTAAAAATGCTCGACCCACCAAGTGAGTACCTTCATCTCTCTGCTCAGAGAAAATTATTGGGATTTAAACGCGATTTCATACTTTTCAAGACTGCATTCAACACCCTGTTGTACAATTAAACATATACCTGTGTATCGAATGGAGGAACAAATATTAAAGGGGCATTCTCGTCCGTGAGATTTTAGAGATACATCCGCCGACGTTAGCCTAGTTACGGCACAGCCGGCGACGTGTTTTGTGACGTTAGAATGTAATCCTGCAACGTGATTGGTCACGTCACGAATTTGGCACCAGTGAATGGGTGTTACAACGTAGCAAACAGTGACATCTTCGGTGACGAGAACGTCCCTTTAAAGATCACGAAATTAAATCTGTAAATATTTTAAAGCGATCTTCGGTTCAAACACTCTGGAGGATCCTACACCCCTATGTCCTTACAGGTGGAGAACGTGGCGGAGGGCGAGGCCCAGCGCTACTTTGACCACGCCATCACACTGCGGGACACGATACGTTTCCTTCGCTACAACAAGGATCTGGCTGTGGACCCCGACTTCTCGACCACCGGCCAGGGCATCGACCTGCTCCGCTGTGAGAGTCTGCTCGGCCTGGAGCCCGCCACCTGCTCGCGAGTACTCAACAAGAACTACTCGCTACTCGTGTCGATGGCCCCGCTCAGTAACGAGATCCGCCCCATCAGCAGCTGTACGCCGCAGCACATCGGGCCCGCCATACCAGAGGTGGGTTCATCTTTAGACAAGTACTCATAGAGGAATGAGAAAGTGGAGTTTTATAGGCATTTTACCTGGTCTGTCTAGAAACACGATGCCTTTTTCGAAAATTCTCATTCTTTATGGCAGAGTACAATAAGCTGCTATTTTCAATATGATATTCTAATTTAGTCTTCAAGGGTAAAGCCATCTAGAATAAGCCCCCCACCCCCCGCAAAGTAAGAAATAAAAAAAGGTGTGTTGTAACATGGGTAAAAAAAAGTTAGGGAAGGTCTTCTTTTTTTTTAAGTGACACAGATCTAGAAAGATTGGGGAATTCTTGTAGATTCTTGAAATTCGGGAATCACTCGAATCTTCGTTTTATATTAGATTTCAATAGTTTTTAGAAGAAAAAATTATCAAAAAAAGTTACCTGAACACACCTTTTTTTTAAGGACTTGTAAGCTTGTTCCTGAAGTCGATGCAAAGTGTTGCTGATATCGTTTCCTCAGACTTGCGTATTATATTTTCAGGTTAACTCGGTGTGGTTCAAGTTGTTCCTATACCACTTGACGGGAAGCGGTCCTCCCTCTTTACTCCTCGTCAAAGGCACCCGCCTCCGGAACCTCCCCAAAGTGTTTCAGGTAAATGACCTTGCATATAGGGTGTAATTTTGAAATATAATTGCAACTATAGGCCCTACAGATCGTTTCGTCTTAAAGGCCATCTTTCATAAATGACACATAAGCCTTTTTAGACTTTAAGTTGTCAATAAACTGTATTATTATCATTAAACATAAAATATTATCATAGTGTGACGAGAGTGAGTATTCAACACAACTTTCCCCTTAACCATATACATAAATGCACTGCTTTTTTTGGGCGGTAGGTATAGTAAAACATTGTTATAATCAATTTGTTTGTAGGAATACGACCGGCTGCTGGTGACGACGTGGGGCCACGACCCGGGGGTCATCCCGACCTCTAACATCTTACTAACATTGAACGACGCCCTCTCCCACTCCGCAGTGCTGGTCCAGGTAGGAATAATGGAGTGCTCTCAGACAGTGATATAAGAATAGGAAAATGGTTTCTGTTCATATAAATATCCATTTGCAGGGTTAAAGAAACAGATGGTTCCGTCTTCACTGTATCTGTATCCTGTACCTGTATAGATCTGTCTTCAGTGTACATCCACTTGATATGAATCATGGTTAAGGGAATTACGCTAATAAATGGACACTTTCATTGTCGAGTATGGCATAGTCCTTCCTGTTATTCTCGATATTACACGGAGGCTAAAAGTGTATATGTTTGTGTATCTATTAACAGGGTCACGGCTGGCACCAGATGGAGGGAGAGACGTACTTTGTGCCATTCCCACTCATCAAAAGAGACAAATCAGGCAAGTTTTCCCACTGTGGCCTTAGATGGGGGGTGCCAATGTTGCATGTCGAATTTAAGATATAGTATTGTCGCCCTGTCGAATTAAGAAAAGATCAATGTTGCCCTGTCGAATTTAAGGAATAGCCCCATGTCCCATGTCACTAAATTTTGAAACCCCATGTCGCATGTTATTGAGGCATAAAATGGCCATGTCACAATGTCGAATTTAGGGGTATAGCCCCCCCACCCCACCACCACCACCACCACTGGCTACTCTATAATATATATAGTTTTTAAATAAATAAAATCAGTAAGTGTCCTAGTTCTGTGTACAATTTTCATATTAGTGGAGAGTCATGCGCACCAGTAACATGGCATATTTTACCAAAACCTGAACAGAACACAGCATACCTGGCTTCGAGGACCACAGCGCCATCCGAAAACTCTCAGACAGACTGGACCTGAAACATACATGTGGCTATGTGACCCTCCTACGGACAGGCAAACCGAGTCAGAACCACTACACCAAGCCGCGCCTCAAGTACCCCTTCTCGGCCGGCGACACCTCCAGGGTCCACATAAACAAGGCCCTCCCTGACCACGGACTGACGGACAAACAGCGGATGGCGACTGAGACAACACAGAGTCCCAAGAATGGCATCAAGGATACCGCCTCGGCTGAGGTGCTGGCCTCGGAGCTGGACTCCCTGGAGGAGGCCATGGAGTCGGGCGGGCGGGGCGAGCCCCGCAAGCCGGGCGGTGTGATGAGCCCATCCCGGGAGAAGATGACCCTGGAGCTGACAGCCCCTACCAGTACAGTGTCTAATGACCAGAGTGTGGAGAACGACTGGGTGATGCTCGACTGCTGCTTCGGCATTCCCCTGTTCCACGCCGATGTCAACCGACAGGTGTGCGAACGGGTCGCCTCCCAGGGGCTCTGCAGTAAAGACAGGTAAGGAAATCATGTGCCATTCACCCTGACGTTTATGCTTAAATATGTGGATGTAAGCATATTATATGGATAAAACATGGGAGAAGTTACAAATAGAGTGAGAACACGACGAATCATATAAACTCTTTATATATTTTCTATTTTAAAAAGTTACTCATTTAATATCTGAGCTAAATGGCAATGTGAGCAAAATGACAACCTCGATACTTTTGCCATTTCCTTATAGTTTGCAAGAACTACTACATTCCAGTCGGAAGCTTTCGCTTCAGTTGCTCAACTTTATCGCTGAGCATCAGGTGAGCCATTTTAGCCTCTTTAGTAGCTGAAACAGTGAAATTGATATTTTCCCGAGTCATTAGTATCAATATTTATGTACGACACTTATGTTACCAAAACAAGTATCATAACGTGAATTAAAATAACACTATGCCATTTATAATCTTACTATCACAAAACTGATGGTGCATGAGCTAGTCCGAAAAGGTCTCAAATAGATATTTGTCAAATCTGAAGCCTTTCATATATATACACCAATTACAGCTTGTACGTCAATTGACCGGCCGAAGAATCTTAAATTTTCCAAACCTTACTCTTAAAAATGTTTTAAATCAATTTCTAAGAAAACGCTTATGTGTGTTTGTCATCTGGTCCAAGTTCCATATTGGTAAATTGGTTAAAAGTTTAACAGTGTTTTCTTTTTACCATAATTACACTTATCACTCAACTACTTCGATAATTTTTTGAGGCATTGCGAAGTCTAAAGCTATTCTCCCTTTCACAGGACCTGCCGGTGCTACAAGAACAAAGTCATGAGAGCGGTATGCTGCCACAGAGCACGACGATGGCTGACCAGAGCGTACCACTGCCCACCCACAACCTACTCTTTATGAACGGGGCGCTGTTGGCCTGGGACGGGCGGTGAGGGCGCCCAGGGCTGCTGGGCCAGTAGAGTGGGACCACTCAGAGGGGGGAAGACTGGGGTGTCGACTACAGATACACCCAGCAAGGGCACGCTGGTCCTGGAGTGGGTGGGTTTGGACAGGGACGTTGTGTAACCATGTTTACAGCTTAGGAAAACTATAGGAATATCTAGGTGTACACTTTGACATGAGGGAAAAAAGGCTTAGCCAGCTACCCGACAGGATAATGGTTCTGGGGATGATAAGGTGTCTGGGACTATAAAATGGGAATTGCAGCTATATTGTGAAACCTGTCTAGCTGTATGTCTACCGGTTAAAGCGGCACCAGTGACGTGTTAACGGTGAAATCTCTCTTAGATATAAGGTCGCTGGTGTTTATGATAGGCGCTGGGTTACCAAGCCGGCCAACTCCAGGACACTCCTCAGAGTTGACACAGCGTTCGGTAAAGGTATGGGTAACATCATTTCATAAGACATAAACTCAATGACCATCACATAAAAATCATCATTCTGGGAAATTCTCCTTTAAAAACACTTTTAGCCGTTTACCCATACCTTCCCTGATACCTGTGTACGCCTTGGGAAAAGGAAACAATTATTGTAATAAGTACACCACCATCAAGACGCGCACTTATTGTACAGACCTAGGTTAATGTAGATACATTGTACAGCCATAGGCAGCCAGTCCTATTTGTCGTACATGTCACCACCCGTCACTACTAAGTAAGGAGACTGTTAGGATCAATCTTAGGAACCAGAGGATCATACCAATTGTGTTTTAAAACAGTACCTTGTCTATGAGGTATACCCATAGGAACCATGTCTGAAATAATCGCATTCTACAGAGTATATTTGCAAGAGACTGTTTTGCACCTAATAACGTGGTTCACATTATTACAAAACATTTACTTTATAACCCTGGTAGGATTGAATCAGAAGTAATAAATACCGTTAATAATCAGAGCATGAGAAGAAATGAGTGGAAGAACATGCATATACATTTACGTGGATGCTCATGTGCATGTCCAGTTCTATTTTGGTGCAATATCTGGGAAGTTCATAATGGAATAACTATTCTAGTGGTTATTCCTATGTTCTAAGCTTTCAAGTGATTGTGTTCAAGTAAAAATACCATATTACTGTATGTTAAGTTTTACTGCAAAATGCTTAAGTTACTTAACCATGATGAGTCCAAACGTTCAACCAAGTACATACTTAAAATTTGTCATAAGAGGTCTCTTTTTGTCCATAAATGATAACATTTAATTCGTAAGGTGATGTATAGGAACGAATATATCTGTGAATAATTTACGAATTATGAAGAGTGCTCTTCAAGGCTATTCAAGTCCATAATTAGCTCCTTATGTGTTGTTTTGGCAGTGATAGATAATTTACCTGACCTAATACCATGTATGTATATATAGAAATATAGTGGGAGTTCCAAAAGACATTACCTTTACTGACGGTAACAAAGACAGATTAGGTTTCGTGATTATTGTTGTTCTGAAATTACTGTGAAGAAGTAATCGTTTTTCCAACACTGAATGTAACAAATTTACTGAAGCAAAAACTGCTTGGCCACGTTGCTACCTCTAATGGAAACAACGAAATTCGATGATAATAATAGTTAAATACTATTATTTTTCCTTATGATTTTCGTAATTTCATCTTAGGAGCAAAAAAATATCAGGCAGTTTTTTTCAGTCACGTTCCTCACATTGGAAGGTATTGAGTTTATTCATATTATGTACTCATCTTGTTATTAGGACACATCAATGTCCAGCAACCGCTTCGAAAACAATATTGGCTCAAATTAATGTGAGAAAAGGTATCAGTTAAGAGAGATAGAAAGTGACCTTTGTTCGTGCATTCCGTGTATTACGTCACATCAAGGTGACAGAAGATAAGAAACACGTTGAAATTTAGCTGGCCCACAATGGCCGTAAGCTTTAGAGAGTAGCCAGTGCTCGCACGGCAAGATAACTCATTTCACTGTAAAAGGTGCTTCTAATTTTAGACGGAAATCGTTGCTTTATTCCTATGAAACATTCCTTTGTTTATCTAATCCTGTTTGGATTTATGATAACTTTGTTTGATAGTCTGCCAATGCTTCCCCCAGAACTAGAAAATGTTTAATGTTATTGGTAGCAGACAAGAAACTTCGTTAGCAATATATGCCTAATTTCAGAGAGCAGTATTTATTCTTATGTTGCATAAAACCAATATAATTGTCTTCCTTGAGTTATAGAACTAAACTAAAGTTAACTTTTGTTTTGAGATGGAGTTTCATGTCCAACAGAATAACCGAAATAGAAGTATTGGCCTTTCCCTCTAAAGTCTACCGATATACAGTGAGACAGTTTGTCTTGTTAGTTATAAAATTAGTACGTGTTTCCATTCAATTCACGGGTGTTACTCTGTAAATATCTCGTGCGCTTTATTCAGTGCCCTAGTTGTAGATACGTCGATTTATAGGTTGGATTATATTTATTGCATTAGCCCACTCATTTCAGTTATTGATATGGTAGAGAGAGTATGCAGTTTCGTATTTGTAAGTCACGAAGGATGTAAAAACCAAGTTTCATCCCACACTAACTAATACAATGTCTGAAGTGAGTTACTCTTCTTTATTAATCATTTGGCATCTCACTGATATATACGGATAACAATGTCATAATTTTCTACCACTGTTCATCGACTCAAAAACAGAAAAGATATTTGAAAATACATGAATTCGAGAAGGAGGAGAGAAAATTGTTGATAAAACGTGTACCAGAAAATAGAATCCTTTGGATTGGCGACCTCTGCTAGTGGTGCCTTATTTTTAAAGGTCATGTAAGATCAAGCCAGGAGGTCAAGACTGAATTATGTCATTGGGCGGTCAAGCGATCCTTACTTTTAGCAATGACCATATCAATCAAAGACTTGTCATTCTTACCCTTCTCTATGCGTCAAAGTTGAAATACAATTCTGTCTTCTGAAAGTAAAAAATATTGTGCGAAAACTTACAATTTTGAAAGTTGTTTTTCTTTCTGTATCCGGGCCATGCGTACATGTAAATACGTAATGTAATGTGCGTGGGTATGGTCCGGTTCATATGGTTGTATATGGAAATTGCAGATGCACACGACATATTTCTTATGTGTTGATATATTCTCGAGACTCATCGTATGTAATGAAGCCACTGTTGTGACGTCTTTCTTTCTGTTGGGTAGGTAATGTTCCCCGGTATATAGTGTCAAGGAAGTTTATGCCAGGACAAGGTGCTTGTTACGCAAAGAGAGCTGTAACAAACAAGGAATGTGATGTGTATGCGGCAGTATTTACATTGTTAATCTAATACTATTTCATCGATTAAACGTTGTCAAAAGCTTTTTGTAACAAATATAGTAATACCTGTTAAAGTCCGACTTTATCTAAGGGTAAACATTTTCTAGAAAAACAATACCAACTGCTGAGTCACATGTCAAAGACATAAGCAGGTACTTGTTTACCGTTTCCATAAACCCATGACGCATGTTATCCTCAATATCACATATTTGTATTTGCCAAAATTGGAGACGAGTGACTGTGAAGCTTTCCATTTGAACTTTCTTGAGTACCATTTGGCAAAATTTGTTTTGAATAAGATAACCTTGCATTCGGCAGGTATGCCAGACCAATATCCTCCCTTTATTAACTACATTTTGACTTGTATAAAACGAGCTGGCTTTTTTTAAAATTTCTTTTTCGTGAGTAAATCCTTCGAAGTATCAGTCGTTTAGTAAAAGAGGTCCAACAGGTGTAGGACAATATCTGTAAGTATATTCATTTAGCTTCCACATTCCCTGAGATATTACCTTCTCTGCAATTTTCCATAGTTTACTTGTGTATTCTGTTCTATAGCATCCGTTATTTACGTACTGTTATCCAATAACTTATGTATGTAGATTGATCTATTTTCAAAATAATACAACCCCTTTCGGATCCTTTGCTTGGAAGGGATCATGCATGGATGCTCATGTCTGCTGTGTTGCCGGTGTCACTACTGCTTCTTGTCGCAAGCCGGTGTTAACATAGGAAGTGAAACTGAAACATGTAGTGGCTCACAGAAAACAAAGAATTTAAAACAATCAATGTGATGTTTAAGGCAAAAGTTTTATTTTTTAGAAACATTCCTGACTATGAAATGCGATGATGGTGTGATTGAATAAAGTTGGTGAATCAGAATGAACGGCTTGTAATATTATTAATTTATTATTGTTGTATATGTCCACTCTGCTCTGTGGTTGATCCTAGAACCCTGGAAGCAATTACTATAAATGTAAGGTACTAAAATAATTATTATGACAAATTGAAAATGTAAATTGATCTTCTCGCACCCCCCAACCCTTAGATCTACGACTTTGATCAACTTGACTGGGCTTTGATTTCCGAGTGTCAGATCATTGGGGATCCGAAGGTGTTTATATGCTCTAACCCTTTGATAAGATATATTCAGATAAAAAAAATATTCAGGTAACACGACCTAGAGTAGAGGAGCCAGTTTCCGCGCATCACTAGTTTTCGCGCATTTTACACATTTTTATGAACGCATTTTTAAAAAACCCAACTGAAACCTTATATTTTCCTCTGAAATACATCAACACGTTATGGTTTGATAAATTGTAGCTTTTTATGTTGGTTTGCAAATATTTAGGTATTCTAAAAGCAAAAAATATGTGTTGACATCCTTATTTCATGGGGATTTGGCGGGATCCTTATAAAATCCTTATTTTCTCAAATAAGAAATAAAATTACGATTTCTTCAATAAAAAAGAAACATAATGCCTGAAAATATTTCTGATATTAGTTTGAGGTGTTGTACCGTCATTTAAGTATCAGAAATGTAATTTTTTTGATATATTTTTTTAAAATAGACCCATGCGTGAAAACTAATGACAAAAAATTAGGCAGTTGCTAGTTTTCGCGCATTTTTCACGGATTTTCCCGAAATTTCCGAAATTTCTAACTTTTTTCCATATCAAAAATTCAATTTTTTTTCAAAGCAAGCTTCTATATAGTTGTTAGATATTTTCCTAAGATAATATCATCCAAAAACTTGATGCATACGTTTTTTGCCATTTGCTTGAGTGAATTAATGCATTTGTTAGTTATTGATAATGCACAAATATGCGTTTTTCTTATTTTTTTCTTACATTTCTAGTTTTTATTTTATTAGACAACATAACATTTCTAGCATACATATTACTTACTACTAAGAAGTCAGCAATCATTTTGCATTATACATATCTAACGATAATCATGTTATGATGCTTCAAAAAGAAAATGTTCTTCCTATTGAATAATTTTGTCATCCTAGCCCTAAAATACACATAAATGCGCGAAAAGTGACACCAAAATGCGCGAAAATAGGCTCCAGGTGCGTGAAAACTGAAGAATTGATACAGGAAAAGTATTCTATGAAATAACCAAGATAAATATTTTTTTCTAAAATTGTTTTGGTCAAATACGATTTCCCAACATATTTTTCAACAAGTAATGAAAAATAATTATTATAAATGCGTTTTTCAAAGAAATATGACAAGAAATTCCGTTTTTGGGTGCTTAGTGCGCGAAAACTGGCTCCTCTAGATCTACTCTACCCGAATTTTCTGGCCCTAACTAGCTAGCCAAACTTTTTTATGCTGAAAATCTGTCACAAAAATAGCATAGCTAAAAAGAAATACTTAAAAGACAGAAAATTACATTTTACCAACAGATGTATTTTGGATGCTGGAAATTATTGTAAGGGGATGCAAGTTTTCAGATTTGTGTCTGATTTCAGATTTTTTCACCTCGACATCTCCAATAATATCTTTAAAAAATAATTGCATAGATGACATTTCATAGCATTAACCCTTTGCCTCTCTCCAATGCAAATTTCGGTCATATATGACCGAAATTATTAAATTT
This sequence comes from Lepidonotus clava, assembly GCA_936440205.1. Lineage (NCBI taxonomy): Eukaryota > Metazoa > Annelida > Polychaeta > Phyllodocida > Polynoidae > Lepidonotus > Lepidonotus clava. The sequence goes on from OW387134.1 coordinate 23,227,738, forward strand.
TAATAATTTTGTTGATTTTGAAAGAATTTTAATATTTTTTTCTTTGTCATTTGAAGTAAGAATCATGCCAGATACAAACAAGGGTTTTCAATAATCATAAAATATAAATAAATATAGTTTTGATGACTTTGAAGACATTGTTGTAGCAGTTTTTTTGAAAAGCAGGAATATGAGACATAATTTCTATTAATTATTGGGTATTTAAGTCATGGAAATATCAGATTTTCAAATTTCTATTTATAGTTATTGAGATAGGGACGACCTATCCTGACAATTAAAGGTTTATCTGTGGTCAAGAACTAATTAGATTTTGAAAAATCACGAATCCTGATAATCTAGAGAAAATTGAAAAATGCAATCTATTTCACTGAATTGTGTAAAATAAGCCAAAACCCCAGAGCTGATGTGTTTTTAGTATTTAATCAATAACATTTCTTTATAAAAGGCAACTGCTTTTAGGAAAATGCATACTGACATATAAATCTAAATATATAAACTGCTAACACATATTTGGACATAGTTATGTGCCATATGATATGTATGTATGGATTATTAATATAGATTATTACCTTAAAACGATAATACATTAAATTTATTAGGGAAATTTGATTCATTTTGGACATTTTTTACACAAACACTAAATTTTCCCCTTTTATGAATAAGTGGATGTCTTTAACGTATAATTCCACAAAACACATTATCTGAATCCTAATTCCAGTGCCTACATTTCATCAATAATAACTTTTTCTCTAAAATAAATATTTAACCATTTTTTTCTTGAATTTATTGAAAATCGTCAAAAAATTACTAGAAAATCATGTAAAAACCAGTGTCACGTGACCTAGGTCACGTGACACCTAGTTGTCAAAATTTGGAATTGCTTTTGATAATGTAAATCCTGAGAAAATGGGTTTTCACATGATATATAGATTGTTAATATTATAAAGAAATGTAATACTGAAAAATCAATTCTAATTTATCTTGGGCACGTCCAAGTTCTTAATTTATCAAAATCACGGGGAGGCAAAGGGTTAAGATAATTTCAGATTTTATTTATGCTGTTTCAGATTTTCTTACATCCCTGATTTGTAGAAGAGGTCTTGTGTGAATTCTGAATTCTATAGAATCTATGAAAATGTAATCGACCTGTTCTCTCCCTCCCTCCCGTCATCTGTGCATTTAAAAAAATAGGTATAATTTTATAATTTTTCTGAAGCAATCATACGTAACTATTTTTTCCTCCTTCTTTGGCTTAATAATTATTTGGTTGAACCAAAGAACTAAGATAGACCTTCATAATAAGTTATTGGTAGCCAGTCTGCGTGTCCACAAACTAAAGTTGACGTCTGGCGGCAAACCTCTGAACTCAATAGACTGTAGCGACGCCTGACGTATTCAAAACTGGTACCCATAGTGCATAATGGTGTACGGGATGACCGGCCGGGAATCAGCGACGTACATCTATTTCCGGAATCTTACTTCCGGTGTAAGACATGTGGTCTCGGAAAAGTCTAAAAGAAACACAATAATTATGCCTTCGTCGAGCAAAATATTTACGGGATTTCGTGCTCTTGGTTTTACCAGCAACCATGTGGCACCAGCATTGCGGTACAACCAGAAACAGAAAGAAAACTACGTGGTAACAAGTATCGGGAAGGCTTTCCATACGTACAACGTGAGTAGATTTAACTAGGTCTAACGTTAGTCTACATCTGGAGTAGTGGAGCTGTCGATCCACTTTGCCAGCTAGCCCACCCCTTATTTCTATGATATCAACAATTTTTAGAAAAATATTCATCATACTTGGTTCACAGTAATTTTCCTAGTAGTATTACCCAAAACTAATCTTTATAAGCTGTCACTTTTAACCCTTTGCTGTTCCGCAATTTTGGTAATTTCCCAAAGAAATTATGACCTCGGTATGAATGATAGAATTTTACTCAGTGAAATCTTAATAATATATATGGAAACCTATATATCACTTGAAAGCTTATGACTCAAGGATTATTTCAGTGCTGATAAAATTTTCAAAAATCTATTATAGGGTCATGTGACCTGGGTCATGTGACCCTTGATTTTTCATTATTTTAGGTGAATTTTTGTCAATTTTGAAGAAATTAGTGAAAAAATGAACCAAATATTAATCTGAGAGAAAAACTTACTATTGATAAAATGTAGCCAGTGAAATTAGAATTACACTGATATATGATTTAAAAAAATACACTTGACAGGTCTAATCAAATTCGTTAGGTGAATATAGTTGCGTTTACATTAAAATTTACAAAATTGACCAAAATTTCTTTAGTGCATTTCATAAAGTATAGATTAAGGGCAGTATTTGGTATGAAATATCACAGAAAATATGTTATTTATGATACAATAATATGTATTTGTGGTGCAGCAGTTAACATAAGCAGTAGAATATGTTTTTGTTACTATTTTCTCAAAATATTAGCTACTTTGATAGAAAATATCATCTATTTGCTACCAACCATCTAAATGGTACAGCTTTTTAATAAATTTAGTTTCTTAAGAAAATACAATGGAGTTTCCATTCCTGTAGAAATAGTTTAATTCAAAGGATGTCTAAATAAAATTATTCAGTGATTACCTAGAACCCTTTCTGTATCAGAATATGTCATTTTTATTGAAATGATTATGCTCTTTTATTCATGAAACTGACATTTGCAGTGCATTTATCTACAAAAATAGTTAAAAATCATTAAGTATTTATCATTTTCTGAAAAAATGGGTGATATAGTACATTCAAAGTCATAAAAAATATATTAAATAACATTCAACAGTGATGAAAATATCTATAGGGGTGCAAAAACACTTTGGCATGAATTAATACTGAAAAAATTATTCAAATTAATCAATTATCAAGGAAATCATTAAGATTTAAAAATTTCGGACATATATGTCCGAAATTTGCATTAGGGAACAGCAAAGGGTTAATATCTAGTAGACTAGATGTAGGACTGGAAAGCTAAAATGACATTTTCCTATACGGAGTAAACGGGTCAGCGGTATACTCGCCATTTCCGTCATCGCGCGGTGAAATTTTGGGCTCTGTATGTTGGCTAATTAGCATTGGCGCCTATGGGGAAAATCGGAATTTTCTCAATAGTGTGGAAAATTGACCTTTTCAGAAAATTTGAAGGCTTGTATGGGGGGCCTGGGATGAATTAAAACCTTTTTCTTTTTTACTGTATTAAGATTGGAGCGATATCTAAAAAGTTAGAGTGAAATAACATGTTTTCTTCCATAGGATCCTATGTTAAACGTCCACCCAAGCTCCGTTCGCGATTTCCGCGAAATTTCGCCGCGCGATTTTCTATTTTTAGACCCGCATACGGCGTATAGGGAACAGTACCATCTAAAGCCCTTCAGCTTTGCTCACAATGTCCAACCCTAAAATCACAAAAACATACCTTATTTTGGTTGACCTTAAATGGAGGTAATTAGATATATACCTATTTGAGAGAAAATAATAATTCATCCTCATTTATCAATACCTTATTGACTTAGAAAATACAAGTACTAACTCATTCAATCAAGTTAGTGTCAGTGGCTGACTTTGCCAAAAAATGGACAGTCCCTAAATTAAAATTTTGATTAAAAAAAATCCTTCCACAAAATAAATATTCCTGTCTAAAACTATGGCGTTAAGCACTGTTGCCACAGGAAATGGCATGTATTTTTATCAGAGATGTATAACGTTAGCTACTGGAAATTATTGTACATTGGTTCTGGTGTGAATTCCGGACAAAAGTCTTCTACTGTCTACACTGAGTATTTGCATACGTCCAGTAAAAGAAAATAAGAAGAAAAAGAAGAAACCCCTCTATTTAGATCTACCCTTATTTTCGACCTAATATCGAACTAACCTAACAATTGCCCCATTGGGCTCTTCAAAATCTGGGATTGGTAATGAAGCCAACCAATTGGAATATATTTCACGTTGCCTGAATTCTCTTAACATAAATGAATAATAATTCTGGAGCCTTGGAGGAGTGGCGGGGGCCATAGTCTAAAATCAATCCCATATATTTAGAAATTCAGAAGTTAATAGTTCATTTATAAACATAGACCGTATTGATTTGCCATCTACTATTCTGTAGGGAAAAAATGTCGAAAAACTATCTTCAGTATAGCAGGTCAGCTATGCATTGGGCCTTATAACAGCCTTCAAATAACCGCTACAGCATGTGTTTTTTGTGATGAATAAACCCTCTTGTTGTTTTACCCCGCAGTGTTCCAGGCTAGGAATATCCAGCGTCAGTGAGTATAACTACAAGTCGACCATTTCTTCATTTCTATTAATTGTTGCGTTCGGATAAAAGTAATTTAAGAGGAGAAGAAAGAACTAGATCAAGATAAGATATCGATATCAAGGAAATAATTGCTGATTATATTGTTCGTGTAATGACACGGAATTTATTAACGAGAGAAGAACTTGATCTGAATAAGATATTCATAGAACTACCTAGGAAATATACTGTTCTTGGAATGACACAAGTTTTATGACTGGGTTTTTGATCAAGAAGATAGTAAAATGTTGTAGGAATTGTTTGAAGGATTTTTATTTAATATGAAATATTTGACCATTAGGTGCGAGTCACGATGAGTCCATCAGCTGCCTTGCAACAAATGCCTATCTTGTCTTCACCGGATCAGGAAACATAGTGCAGGCCTTTTCAAGGGGAAAACATGTAAGCGTAATTAAGATCAGCAGGGTGCACAGCGTTGAAGTAGTTTTGACGATTACCGTGTAGATAATCATTGCGTAGACTATGGAGATATTATGTCTTATTTAGTTCTACAATGTAAATTGAATGGGTTGATACCATTTGATCAGGGAACACGATATTGGTGAATAGATTTCTTTGTCATTTCATAACTTGATATACCTTTGCGATTCCATGTTACTAGATGCATTGTACCATAATATTTCTGAGGAACGTTATTTTGAATTTTTGTTGTTTTCCTCATGTCCCACCAGGTTGAACATTTGTACAGGGGCCATGAAGCCAGCGTCCACCTGTTGCTACCTTTTGGGAAACACCTCATATCAGTGGACGATGACAGTCAAGTGAAAGTTTGGGACATCAAATCGGAAGGTACGACCTCAGTGTTTCAATCCAAATGCTAACACGGGTATCGCGTGTCAAGGTATTGCTCTCTGGAACAAAAGGGAACATTCCAATACAGAGGCTGTTTACTATGGAAATAGTTGCATGGGTCTTCAAATCAATTTACGTTACATCAGGGTGTCAACGCCGATATCTTAGAAGGTTGTTATTTTTTCATTTATAAGGCTATTAGAAAAGTCATTTTGCAAACATGTCTGATGTCTGATAAAAGGCTTATTATAGGTCCAGCAGAAGTTTACCAAATATAAAATCGGTTTTCTGTCCATAGAGTTAAAGCACGTTATCACTTTTTAAGAAAAAGTATTTGATACAACGTAATATGGTAATAAATATTTCCAAAATCCAATCGCTTACATGTGAATAATAAACACCCTTGTTTTACCTTTATTCTGACACATCAGAGCTCTACACAGAAATAGGCTTTGACAATGAGACATTCCGAGTCACGACCATGGTGCACCCAAGTACCTACGTCAATAAGGTGGTATTCGGCAGTCGGCAGGGCAGCCTACAGCTGTGGAACCTGCGCACCAACAAACTACTGTTCACTTTCCGTGGATGGGACGAGCACGTCACCGCACTAGAACAGGTAGAGAAACAGACTATTCATTTCCTTTAGAACAACCTTTTAAAAGATATACAGATGTAGGCGTACACATAGAGTTATGGAAAGTAAAACGTGTTTAGATGAGTTTATAAACATTTGTACTCACAAAAATACGGCTTATGGAACTAGGTAATTTTCGCCCAAACACGTGAAATTATTTTGGGGAACAATTTTGAATTTCTATTCCTGAAATGTACATGAATGTACATGTAATTTGTTCGAATCATTTTAAAGTTAAAATGACCTCACATTTGTATTCTAGGCGCCGGCGGTGGACGTAGTGGCCGTGGGTCTGGCCGACGGGCGGGTGATACTTCACAACCTCAAGTATGATGAGACACTCATGTCCTTTAGACAGGACTGGGGACCCGTGACAGCCATCTCTTTTAGAACAGGTAAAGTCCTCTAACATCTATTTTGTAACCCTCTTAGATTTCATTACGCTCTACTTCATAAATTGAAGGAGATTTGAAATGAAAAAATATATGCGTTTTACGTTACAATTTAATTGTAAATTATTTTATGATCATATGGGTATTCAATTTCAAACAATCTTAGGAGAGCTGCTTCTTCATGATTTGTAATCAGTATTCTATTCTTATCGTTTGCGCTCTTTTATTCCAGACGGTCACCCTATCATGGTTACCGGCAGTACAGTGGGCCATATCGCCCTGTGGAATCTACAAGAAAAGAAACTACAGAGCCAGATGAGAGGGGCACACAACGGGGTCGTCTCAGGCCTCCGCTGCCTGCCCTCGGAACCCCTCTTGGTTACCTCTGGTGGCGATAACTCACTCAAGGTTCGTAATACGACCAGTTAAATCTAGTGAATTGATCATAGTTTAAGTTCTTTTTCCTCATTAGGAAGTTATAGTTCTTTGTCCTTAGAACAAATCCATATACAACAAGTGAAAAAAAAATCTCAGTCAGAATCTCAGGGTCATAAACGTATAAAATGATAATAAGTGTAAAGTGAAAAATCTTCCTAGTAGTTCAATATTGTCAGTTCCACTGCCTATGTATTAAAAGGTAGAAATAGGTGGAATCTATAGATTTAAAAACGCTAATCGGTTAAACACATTTTCTGTCCCTGTAGGTGTGGATCTTTGATCAGCCTGATGGAGGGGGCCGCTTGTTACGACAGCGGCTCGGCCACAGCGCACCGCCAAATAAAATCCGTTTCCATGACAACAGTGGTCAGGTGATAGTGAGTGCAGGTCAGGACAGCACCCTGCAGACCTTCTCTACCGTTCATGACCGCCACAACCGGAGTCTGGGTCGGGCCTCTTTTAACAAGAAGGAGACGAAAAAGACCGGTCTCAAGCTAGACCAGCACATGATGCCACCAATTACAGACTTTTCCTCCGGTATGTAACCATACAAGATTTAATCAACTATGTTAATCAAATTATGCACAATTGACGGGTGTCTCATTGATTTCGCACACTGCCAAGTTTATATGATTTATAGCTGATCCTCATAGTCTATCCTTAAAGTGATTGGTTATATATGTGTTTTCTCGTCCCACATAGAGCCAAGTCGTCAGAGTGACTGGGACGGCGTGGCGGCCTGTCACCGCGGGCTGCGGGCTGTCACCACCTGGAGCCTCCAGCGCTTCTCAATGGGCGAACATCGCCTACTCCCAGAACGGTTTGCTGATGAGAAGAAGCACGCTTCCGTTACTGCACAGGTAGAGTTGGACCATGTTCCCAAGAATAAAATACTTAAAGCGTTTGATATGGCGTGAAAACTTTTTTCAATGTGTCAGAAGGAAAACAATATTGTAGGGTCAGCATGTAATGACGACAACATTTTTCTTAAATGTAAGGGAGGTGTCGAGATAAAGCTCTCCTGATAGAAAATGTTACGTTTACGGCAGTTATAAGGTTGATGATTTGGAAATTTAAGGATTTTAAAAACTTCTTAATCATTATATATATATATATATATATATATATATATATATATATATATATATATATATATATATATATATATATATATATATATATATCAAATAAAATGTGTTGCTATCAAACATGTTCATTTATCCCGAGCTTTGTCTTTTAGTGCGTCACTGTGACCAGCTGTGGTAACTTCGCCGTGGTAGGTTACAGTTCGGGTCATGTCGATACCTTCAACATGCAGTCAGGTCTACACCGTGGGTCATACGGCGGCGACCAACCAGGTAAATGCATTTAATTAATGATGTCCAACGTTCTGATAGCATTCCATCTTATATAACAGTGCCCTAACCTACGTTATACATCAGTGCTTTGAATTTGAAGAGAACTACACCTTATATATTGACGCAGTGAGTAAGACCAAACTTGGTTATTGTTTAAGAAAAAGACTAACACTTTTCGATGAATCCTAGATATCGAAAAGAAAACTACACCACAAGGATAAAAATAAAAAGGACATTAATATGTATAAAGACGCACATTTTCTACATGCAGAAATTTACATGTAACTGTATAACAAAGTACGTTTGTCACCTCCTCCCCTCAGCTCACAGGGGCAGTGTCCGCGGTGTGGCAGTAGACGGCCTGAACCAGTTAACGGTGACGGCCGGCGCCGACGGCCTGCTCAAGTTCTGGCGCTTCAAGAACCGGTCCCTACTGGAGACGGTGCCCCTCAACAGCCAGGCCTCCAGGCTCCTCCTGCACCGAGAGTCCTCCATGCTGGCGGTCGCCACTGACGACTTCTGTATCAGCATCGTGGACGTGGACACCAGGAAGGTGATCCGACGGTTCACCGGTCACAGGAACGCCGTCACAGACATGGTGAGAAGGGCAACTCATGTCATTTGCATCGGCTCTTGGCTCCGATATTGCGTACTTTTCCTTTAATTGAGAAAGAAAGAAAGAACAAAAAGAACTATAGCGAACTGCGTTTACTAATATTACTGATTGCATATGCATTTCCTATTCATGAATGGAGAAGATATAGACCGTTTTTATTTTTGCACTGATATAAATGTTTGTGAAGATAGTCAAATAGTTATTTGACTCCAAAAATGCAATGTATCATCCACCGCTAGACCTTCAGTCCCGATGGCCGTTGGCTGGTCACGGCGTCGATGGACTGTGCCATCCGGACGTGGGACCTGCCGACGGGCACTCTGGTGGACTGCTTCCTGACGGCCGCCCCGGTCACCAGCCTCAGCATGTCCCCACTGGGCGACTACCTGGCCACCACCCACGTGGACGACCTGGGCATCTACCTCTGGTCCAACATGACCCTGTACACCCACGTGTCCTTGAGGCCGCTGACAGCCGACTTCGTGCCCCAGGTGATGGACACACCCTCCACAAGCCACAAATCACAGGGTCAGTATTTGGTTTCATTGTCTGTTTTTAGAAATGTCAAAGGGAAAATTTGATGCTATGTACGGTCATTAATTTTCTTTTCAATTCCACGTGGAAAATGCATCAAACTCGCGATAAGGCCTAAAAAAATTGTTGTGTTCAGGTAACCCGAACTACCCTACTTTTTTTTCAGGACTTTCTTTTCAAAGAAATTATTAGAATCAAATAGAATTGGCCAAAAAAAACACGGAACAGCATATAGATGCCTAGGACATGTATTTCAGATGGTAGAAATAGTTTTAGAGCATGTTAGATAATGTTTTGATGAATTTTTCTTTTTCAACACTTACCAGGCCTAACTGCATGTAAAAAAAGCAACAACAAAAATTAAATCGACTTACCTACCCTAATTTTTTCGACCTATGTTACTTGATCACACATTTTTTGGGGGGGCCTAATTTGAACACAATACCAGCTTCGAAATGTGTGTGTCCTCGCTGCTAAGAAGACAGGCTAAGGAATGTGTATTTTTTCAATTACATTCAATTTCCTACTCCCAATGTATTGAACTAGACTGGCCATTTTTACAGACTAAAAATGAATGTTAACCTATTTGTTTTAGGTCTTCGTACTGAGGAGGACGAAGAAGAGGAGGAAGAGGCCTTGTTAACTGACTTCAAGTCCCCGGAACAGATCAGTGACGAGTTGGTCACGCTGTCCCTACTGCCCGATTCCAGGTGGAAGAACCTGCTCAGCCTGGACATTATCAAGGTATTACAGTGACTCCGATCTTCTAATCCATTGAAACACAAAAGAAATATTTAATGAAGAACATTTTTGCTATCTTCGATTTTAAAAGAGATTGAAGACACACGTAATATACAATATTAGAATTGTTATTAATTATTTAATTTTTATGCTATAGGAGAGGGATATTCCAATTACCCTCCTCTAAAAGTATATAGAATGTATTTGATTTATGTCAGACAAATCCATCGAAGTACTGCATATTGATACATACATTTGAACATGCATATACAGGTCTATGACAACGTATACGAACATACATGAGGCGCTGAATATGATTCTCCATTGTCATTTTTCTTACAACAGTTGAGAAACAAACCAAAAGAAGCACCAAAAGTACCCAAAGCTGCGCCGTTCTTCCTGCCTACTGTGGCTGGGCTCCAACCCAAGTTTGCACCAATTGAGGATGACAAGGAAACGGATAAGGTAAAAACTGAGGGCCGTTTAAACAAAACAAAAAAAATTGTATTTCAATATGCAACGTAAATTGGTTTACTCCTTATGATGCACTATATCAAGTACTATCAAGTAAAATATACATAAATTGAGCGTAGAACTACGTAAATTAATTAACGTGTCTTTTTTTCAGTCATTATCAAAATTGCTTCCATCCAAGTTCGCCCCACTATCTCCCTTCGGTCAACTGCTCTGGAGCACACATGAAAGTAAGAAATGTAAGTTTTGCTGCAAATATGTACATATTTTTTATCATTCTCATGTTGTTACCAAACGTTTTATGATTCATCATACGTTAATGCTGTAAAAATGAACCCAACCGGACAGTTGATAATTTATCCGATTTCAGAACGGAAATAAAATTTTATTTTAAAAATGTATTTATCAGTTGTTTTTGGAAGGTTAAAACGTGAAGTAAAGTTTTGCACATATTATATTAGCTAACCTTTGAGTACGTTTGTCCTGGATTATTTTTTGCTGCGGTGGCACATCCTGTTGTAATGGAATGAAGAGCAGCGCCACCAAAGCTTTACTATCGCAGGTTCAGCATTGTGTAAAATCAAAGAGGAGTGAAATTGGTGGAGACCCTTCCCTCCCCTCCCCTCCTTCAGTAGTCAGGTGCAATATTTAAAGATAAAACTTGATAAATATTTTAATCTCATCAACATTTCTTCCCAGATGAAGCAGTGTTAAACGCCTTGAAAGAGCTCGGTCCTTCCGGCGTAGATGTGGAGCTGCGGTCACTGTCCCCAGAAGCCGGGGGATCAACTGACCTCATGTTACAATTCATGGTGTTCATAGACCATGTCTTCTCCAGTAACCGCGACTTCGAACTAGCCCAGTCTTATCTCGGCCTCTTCCTCAAGGTCAGTATTAAACCTGCTTAGTGTTGTAGCTTCTTGAAAGTGATACGAAGTGGTACATGCATATTGATGTGTGGTTGAAGAGTACTAGAATCCCTTTACATGAGAACATGTCATGAATTACTGATTACTTCCACATACAATACAAAGAGGCTTACTTAGGAATACTTAGTTGCTCATATTCTACATGTTAGTGGCAGAGAAATGATGATAAGGGGGTCCGAGACTCACCCCTGTAAAACACTTGGGTCTTTCTACAAATGGCCTGAAATGTTAGTTTAATTGTAAAAATTAAAAATATATAAAGTAGAACTTATTCTTTGAAATCAGAAACCTATGTGTCCTCTTATTTGGGAATTCAGAATTTACCCCAACCTAAGTCTGACCACAATGCGAGAAGACTGTACTAATTGAGAGTTTCCGTAATATTTCAGCTTCATGCAGAAACCATTGCTTCTGAGCCCGAGTTGACCGAGCAAGCTGGCAAGCTGCAGCTTAGTCAAGGCAAGGCGTGGGCCGAACTACAACATCTGTTCAACCAGAGCCTTTGTTTAGTGAACTACTTGAGAGCTGCAACATTATAGCGTCGGTTTCATTATATTTTTCATCACCTCATGCCAACTCTATAATCACTCTTTCTATGCATAAATTGTCATTGAATAAAGAAGAAACACACAAAACTGAATATATATGCGTCATTCTTTCCGAATACAAGATTCAGGGCACCAACAGTAAAGGGAAAACGGCAAAAAAAATCCCTGACAGGGAAAACATAGGGAATTTACAAATTTTGCCAAAACACAGGGAATTTCATATGCCAGGTTATGAAATTCCTGATTCTCAAGATATTAGAGATTTGACTTTTTGTTGTTGGATTGTCAAAATGTTGTCTGTATGCAGAAGCTTTTAAATTCAAACAACTTGCTGGATATGACACAGGGAAAAGTTCCTGTAGGATAGGGAAATCTCAGGGAAAACGGAATTTTTAAATGGAATTTGCATTGGTACCCTGAAGATTGAAATATCGCGATGTCCTTTTTACCCGGGCTCGCTGTATTATCCAGTCATCTTCGAAATATGATCGATCAAATCGAATCTCGCCCGGGTATATGACTTGGACATTTAGGCGGGAAACGCCATTGAAACAAACCGCCACCAGCGGCGACAAGATCGCAAATTTGGACCTGCTTCCGGTCTCAATGCTATCCCTATGAGAAGTCTATACCAGAAATTGACCATTGAAAAAGCATTAGCCGAGATCGGGTCGGAGATTGAAGCGGTCAAACTGTATGACATTGATCGACGCCTCAGCATTGAAAAGCCTAGCGTCCAGGATTGGAGTGTAGTGTGGAATAAATTATGTTAATGAGCGTGAAGACGGCGAGCATGGCGGCCCCCGGTCTCTGATCGGAAAGTCAGCCGGGAATGCTCGCCTATTTCGCCTATTTAGCGCGCGTTTCAGTCGACTTAACGCGCTATAGAGGTTTATGTCGATCTTTTATTGATGATGCCGATGTGTTGGGAAGCTATATGTCGATATAAACCCAGATTCACCCAGATTCACACTGTCAAACCACAGCGCATTGCATCAGACGCCAAGATGGCGCGACCCGGTAAGGACACGTGTAGCTGTTCTCCGCGATGGATCGCCTTTTACGCCTTAAATCTGCATCGTCCAGAAAAATGGAGTATATACTATGGATTACTAATATCAGGAGCTGGTCTGGGTCGATATATCGTGAAGAATTATGTCGATATCTTCGATCGGCATCGGCCAAAAGGTTAGTGGTCCCTCCGTGTTGGTGAACGATAATAGAGGATGATGGCGGGGAGCTGACATGTGCATCTTTTTGTTTCATTCAATCGATAATTCGCTCGATAATTCATATTCATATCCCCATATGTCATCAAGCATTCTACTTTCATATATAGAAAAAGAAGACGAATAACCCGGGTTTTTTTCGGTTTCCCAACCGATACTTTCATACCTCAACCTGTGACCTTGTTAAAAGGATGCAATGGCGAAAAATTGAGGGCTATTATGCCTGCTGTAAAGCCAACCTAGTAAAGACATGAAGGTTTTTCTTTCGTGTTAACACTTCCGAATATAGATACAATTATCTCTTGATGGGCCAGGAGGGCTTGAAACCTATTAATCACCGTCACTGAGACAATTGTGATCACCTGCCCTTTCATTGCCTGTGCAGCAGGGAGATTCAGTTCCGGCAAGACTGGGCATGGTCTTTTTGCCCTGATTGACCAGCCCCCCTCCTCACCCTACCCAATTATCTGTGGTTCCTTGCAGTAAAAGTATACCTTTGGGGAGTATTTGCTAGCGCAGGCATGTAAGAATTCCGCATTTTTGAGATTGAGATTGTCCAAAGGAGAAAATAATTTTTCTATAGGGGGTGGGGGGTACCTCAATATCTTTTTGCAAAAAAGAATATAGAAAAATGTAAGACTGTAATCTGCTTTTTAAATATTTATTATGATATTTTGACTAAGTAAACATGTAAATCTGTTTCTGAACAATTTTATTATTTTTCCGCGGAAATGACTTTCCATGACTTGCATGCCTGTAGCGAGATTGATTGCTTCCAGGTACCCCTACCCTCAAACCCTTATCTCTCCTAGAAAGTAACATTTCATTTATTTTCGAGTTATGTAGTTTAACTATTACACAACCACAAAGCCTTTTTTGATAGAATATTTCAGGAATTTATTTATAAACATACTGAAATACAGTACAGTGAATAAGTCGTGCACTTTTAGGTTTAGTTGTATAGCAGTTTTAGAGTACAAAAGTGATTAAAGCTTGATCTTAACGTTTATTTTTACCGGTACAAGGCAACAATGGATTAAGAAAAAATAAGAATACCGGCAGTCATAAATGTTAGAGAAGCTAGACCTCGAGTTGTATATTAAAGCAATAACTTCAAAATTTTAATCGTCATCGTTCTCAGAATATGAAACTAAAACGCTGAGGTAAGCATGTTGCGGATTGTAAAAATATGATTTACAATGATAGGCACATTCACAATAATATTTAACAATTTGTGGATTTTGATGTAAAAACAAAACAAATGCACAGTAATTGTAAGATGCGACAAATTATCTTGTTTCTATCGATTGGCACGTCTCTTTCATTGTAATATACACATATCACAGCTCGGTACATTTTGAGATAAGACTTGAAGAAAATCGTGAAGAAACACGACTCAAGATTTCAATTAGAAACTAATTTTTCATAATAAATAGAATGGTTATTCAGTTGTCAAGCTATACCTAAACATTCAAGTTACCAATTCTTAAAATGCTCTAAATAATTCTAAAATGGGACATAATATATAAGATGGACGGTTTTACCTGACCCTCACAGATATACCTGGAGGTTAAATAACAATCTAAACAGTAACGATAGTAAGGCCACGACCTGAAAAGTCTTACGACTTGAAACCTGTGTATCCCACTTCAATAAAGAATCATTGCGGTTTGGACGGAGCTGATACTAGATCTACTGGCTTCCTAAACTTCCCATATCAATCTTTCCATTCAGTAATGAAAATCGCAAACGTCGATATATAACAGGAACGGTTTGTTTTTGTGCTCTCAACTTCGACAATATCAATTAACCACCCATTACATGTAGTTGATCTTCCTAACTTTGATGAACATTCAAACGTGTATTGTCGTTCATAATCTTTTCATGTACAAAAACAATTCTGTTCAAATAAATTATCTGAGATATTTAGATATTAAGCAAATCATACAACTGACAGAACGATCCTTGAGAATGCTAGACAATATGATAATATAGCTAGTAAATACAATCATTAGGACACCCAGCACCGCCCAACTAATAGACGTCAGCAATGAGGTCATTGACTTGGTCCCAGTCGATAAAGCTCATAATGGACCCCTCGCTGACCGAGGCCACGTCGGCGATCTCCTGCACGTCGACCAGGTCGGTGTAGTAAGGGTCGTCTTCCAGGCCCGCCAACTCCTGCAGTTCGGATATGTCGATGTCTGTACCTGTACGACTCACACCCTGCAATGAAAAACAAATTAGTATGTGTAAGGTTCTCTGAAAAATAAACCCCAATAGTCTAATGACCTTGGTAATTGAATAGAGGAGAGGCCTGGTCTAAAGTGGTCGCATGATGGGGGTAAATCATCTTTTGGGACTGGAGTTTGTATGGTCTCTTGTGAGGCCCTCGCTAAGAGACCGGTCTCATTAGTGAAGCTAAAACAAACATGAAATAGAGGAAAATATTCCGGTCTGACCCAAAAGTGGTCTTTAAGAGAGGTGGTCTCCTTAGTGAAGTAGTCGTTAGGTGGGTCTCTGCTGTATTTGGGATTGAAATATTGAAAGCGTGATATCTATTTTATAAAAGGTCGGTTATCATTGACCCTAACACCCGTGTCTATTCTATAGACAGGAATAAATATCATTGTGCGAGATCTAAAATTTGTCAACGATGCTTTGATATTTCAGGTCTACAACAAATTGGGATTGGTAAACGGTCGCGACCTAAATGGGAATATAGGGTATTTATCAGCGAGTCCTACTCACCACGTGGCTACTGGCCCCGTCGTCGTAAAGCAGTCTCCGCACGTCGTCCTCCATGTCCCAGGGGCTGACCATACTGGCCCGGTCCACGTCCTGGCCGTGGGGCGGCTGGTAGGGGTCGGGGTAGGGCCCGCTGCGCCGCAACGGGTGCTGAGGGGGGCTGCGGTACACGTGCGACGACCTCATCGAGTCTGCAAGAAGAATCAATCCTATTTTTTCATTTCTTTTTTTTTTAAGTTTTTTTTTTTAGTAATAATCATCAAGGTTTCCCTTGGTTTTCAGAGTTATTACACTTACAAATGTGAAAAATATATACAGGATCACATTCTAGATGGTTAAGTCCGTGTTTAAATTGCACATGTTTGGAACAACTACAAGCTCCATTCTGTAATGTATAGCCCTAGACATACGGTACTATGTACCTCCATGGTATAACAACTACCAGAGACTGTCAAGATGGTCTGTGCTACTACCAAATAGAATACCTTGGTATTCGGCTGAAGCACCCATGGACGTCCTGTACAGTTCTTTAGGCGGCTGCAGCTGTTGCAACTGTTCCTGGTACGTCATCGGTTTGTGGGGTGGACCACGGCGGCCTCGGCCCCGCGTCTGAGATCGTGTCATTGAGGGAGTTTCGACTGAAAGTAGGAATTAAGTCTTCACTATCTATGAGGCCTAAATATTAAGTGCGATTACCACATCTTCTAAAACTAAGGGATTTACGAGTGAACACGAACTTGTATACTACGTTTGATCAATCTCTCATTTATTAGATATTTTTTCCTATTCTATTTAAAAATCATAGGGATGCTGAATGTTATTTACATAAGTGTGGAAACAACTCATCCATTTCTTCTCTAAACGACTCCTTACCGGTGCCTGTCCTGTAGAGCTCCTTGGGCGGCTGCAGGGCTTTGAGCTGCTCAGAGTAGGTCATGGGTTTCTTTTTAGGCTTTGTGACGCGCCTCATTGGTCTGGCTGCTGGTCGGGTGACAGTAGCATTGCCTAGGATGAAAAATATATTGTCATTTTCAATACGATGTCACATGTTATTGTGCTGAATGCAGTGATAGTACATCAGAAATCTTTTGAACTACAAGGTGATCATATACCAGAGGCCAACAGCAGGTTATTCCCAGTCTGCTAATCAGTTTTGTATGAATTTGTACATTAGAATCCCTTTAATCCTTTGCTCCCCCAGCCCGTCTATGTGCGGGCCTAGCACACCCCCTGTTGTCCCCCAGGCCGTCTATAGACGGGCCTAAAACTATAATAGTCCTCAAGAGGACAAGGGAGAAATTCATGATTTTTTTTCAAAAACATACTGACTATAAAGTTCACTTCCCTACAGTGTCGGACATAGGACTCTTATGTTCATAATTGTAATATTTCATGAAGTAAATTGTATTTAAAAGTAAGATGAATTCACATAATTCCCCTAGGGAGCCCCTCACAGTGAAGGGTGAAAACAACAGTGTTCTACCAACAGGTGGGTACTTGGGCTGTGACTACTCCCAGCCAGCTACAGACAATGGAGGTGCGAACTGAGCTGTGTGGGGAAGGTGTTGTGGGAGGTGTGAGTGGAAGTAAGCTGTGGACCAGCCTTGTATATTGAAGGCCCATATACACATCATTATCACCATTAACCATCACAAATGACTACTCCCTCATTAGTGTCCAATTAATAAATACTACATGAAGCAGAATGCCCCTCCAATATAAACACTGGCCCACCGAAGATTTGGGGCCCCCTATGGGAGCATGGGGGTAGGGTGGGACCTGGGGAGCACCTATAGAAACGACCACGGGGAGCAAAGAGTTAATTAATTAAAATGTCATACTTTATAAGGTAACATTGTAGAATTGAAGAATAATCACAACATACTCATAATAGTTACTTTTTGGGCGTATGTTGTGCACGAGTGTCGCTTAGCAGCAAATACACATGCAGTACATGTTAATACATTTTCAGTGATGTCATTTTTCATTTTCATATGTTCTGAACCATGTTATCCTTAAATGTGTGCAACCATTAACGACCCTATTAGTGAAATGTGGGCAGGCACACCCGGCAGAATGTCAAGAACAGTACCTGGTATTGGTCCAGTGTAACGGCGGATGGGGCCGGGCTGGGCATCCCTCGCCTGCTTCATCTCCTTTAGTCTCTCCTGGTAGGTTTTGACCGTGCGTGGCCCCACACGTGACGCCTGGCTGCCCGGGATACGTTTTGTACCTGTACAATACAAGTACAATGAGAAGGATATGTGTAGTGTGGTCTATAAATGTAAGTATAGAGGTATTATGCTGTACAAGTTAGGGAATGGTGTGCATTTAGGTCTATATTTTATTCGTACATCGTTCCTAAATAATATATATATTTCATACATATTCAATTACATATAGACAGGTTTACCACACACAAATTGTTAAGTATTTTTCTCAACAGGTATGTCGATATTAAGAGATCCCCCTAACCAGATGGCCCTACTCGACCTGTCAGTTATATCTTCTGAAGTTCATAAGTATAACTTTATCTTTAATAACTACTTCTTGTTGAAAGTTAATTGGACAAGTTTAATTTAGCACCAATAACATTTTAAAGAACTATGTTCAACTTTAAGATACTGAAACTCGTAAATAAAGTGCTTACCATAGAGTTTCTCCTGTGCCCGCCTGTCTGTAGCAGACGTTCTTGGCGTACCGATGCTAAGACTAGTCTCAGACAGCCTCTCCACGTAGGGCTTGGCTGCTGGGCGGGGCCGGTTTTGACGAGTGACCTCCGGCCTCTGGAGGCGCACCTTCTCTGTATACGACTTGGGTTTGTACGTCGCCCGCCCTGCCTCGAGCTGCTCGTCAGGCTCCGGCTGAGTGGTATCTCTGATCTCGGAGTCGGGCTCAAAACTGTCCTGAACGTCCTCCAGGTGACGCGTGTAGGCCCTCAGCCCGGCGCTGCTGGTCCCCGTCTGAGTGTTGAGCGCGCCCGACAAGTGACCAGAGTGAGCAAACGCAGAATCTTTCTGCTGCGAGCCTGAGTGAGTAACTCCTGCCTCTCTCTGCTGAGGGCCAGAATGCCTGAACTGGCGGTCGTAGTCTCGGCTGTCTCGTACTTGGCGGTAGTCTTCCATCTGAAGGTTGGTCCTGTCTGGGTCCTTCTCCCAGGCTGATTTCTGCGCCCCAGGACGTACCCTTGCTGGTGAGCGACTCACGCCCCGTCTGACTGGGGAGTTGCTCTTATCGCGGCGGGCGGGGGAGATACTCGTCGTCCTCTGCCCTGTCCGGCCAGAAGGAGCCGTTTTCCTGCGGGCGGACTCTCTCTCTGGAGCCGGCTCCGGGGGTAGGTCGGGCCTCTCAGTGAGCATGTTACCCATTAGCTCGCTAGCCGCCCGGCGACGCATCTCTGCATGGTGGTGTTCTAGTTCCTTCTTTGAGCTGACGCGCTTCTGCTCCCATTCTTCAAGTTCTTTAAATGTCATCGTAGACTGGAGAAAAGGAAAAGGTTTCTATGATCAGTTGAAATAATTCCAATAGAAACATGCAAATTTTATGGAGTAAAACGTTAAACATAATGTACTTCTGGTATTAAAGGACGTGGTGAAGACGTGAAAATAATCGATGAGCGGTACATAAGCATGGGCATAACCATTTTAAACCCATTTTCCCAATTCCGAGTACACCCAAGTCATAAGCATGGGTATAACCATTTTAAACCCTTTTTCCCAATTCCGAGTACACCCAAGTCATAAGCATAGGCATAACCATTTTAAACCCATTTTCCCAATTCCGAGTACACCCAAGTCATAAGCATGGGTATAACCATTTAAAACCCTTTTTCCCAATTCCGAGTACACCCAAGTTTTTAACAAATATCTATTTCATGCGACATGCACTGTATAAAGTCACACACGATATTAAAGGATACGAGGTGAATATTATGTATATTGTTCTGCACAAAGTAAGATCCATAGCTATATACATGTTCTAGGAATATGAGCCCTACCATTTGGCCTGAATCGTCGGTGGGTCGGTATGGGTTTATCTCCCGTTCCCGCAGCTCCTGTTGGTGTGTCTTGAAGTCGGAGAACCTCTGACGACGTTTCTCCTCCATCCAGGCCCTCAGCTCCTCCTTCTCCTGCTCAGTTCGCTTCCTCTCCCGCTCTTCCAATATCCTCCGGTCCTCTCCACTCCGTTGTAGATCACCAATGGTAGATGCGTCGCGACCACTGTGAGTAAAGGTAGAATCATTGCAAACATTCATACATTTAAAGGTCGATATCAATCATCAAATGGCTGGGCGGGGCCGGAAACCAGTTATGTAAACTGAAAACTGTCCAGCTAAATAAAATTGTTTAAAAAAAAAATGATAAAAAAATATCTAACTTAATCTTGATTCCTAAAGCCACAGGGCAAGCAATACTTCGAACTAGTACAAAAAGACGATTACCGTAACAGGCCTACATATTGTATTGCCAGGTATGCAAGTGAGTGCAAATGAACAAATTTAAATTAACATTTAAATATGATAATACATGCAATTATGTTTGAAACACTTATACATTCGGCATAGTTTTCCAAGACAAAAAGGTCTGATACGATCGATGACTTTTTACTCACCTTGGAGCCTTGTTGGCCAACTTGCGGGCTTGGCGATCAGACAGTCCGAGGCGGGCAGTGTCCACGCGACCCGACGCTATCACCTCCCCGATGATATCACTGACACCGCTCAGCCCCGTCATGTCCAGGCCTGACGCGTCGGGAGCACCCTCTTCGGCCTGACCCCTGCGATAAGGTACCAGTCGTCATTGATTATGGAACATATGTACGTGTATATTAAAATAATATCACACTTAGTGTGGGCTGTATTTAACGAAATTGTTCACAGCAAGATCATGATACAAAATCGAACATTATGTGTATAGGTAATATGTACTAAGCAAGTTCTGAATTGGCATACGCAGGTTTTACAACATATACACGTTGACAAACGTACATCGTCACAGTTAGTAATAGCGGGGCAGAAATACTGTACTGACCTGTGGCCGGGTTCTGGCCGGGACTCGTCGTCCGGCTCGTCGCCCATCTCCTCGAACAGACCCAGCCTGCTCCGTATGTCCGACACTCGGTCACGGACACTCAGTCCGCCCTCCTCCTCCTGCTCTTCAGCAGCCTCTACCGACGGCTCCGGCTGAACGTAAATGAAACTCTCATTAAAACAGTGCAAAACTCTTAGGTGGGCAAAATATCATATGCCTTCAATCACAATTCAGAACTTTACAAACGGGAAATACTTTTTTATAGATGGGACTAAAGCCGACTATACACACACTTAACTGCCTCGCGAAATAATCTGTTGCTTTAACCCCTTCAACCCTCTATTCCTGAGGATAATTGATAAAAATGTGTGTGGACTACAGAAGAAATGCTTTCTAAAGCTGCAAACCATTTGAAAATATTCCTTTTAGAAGCTTAGATATGGTCGTTTGAACTTCCTTACTTCTCGTACAATAGAAACCCTCCAGTTCTTATAGTCATCTTTGTTTCCATGCTATGGTAACTTGAACTTGGCCTTGTATATTTAGAATAAAAAGCATTTCCTATTCATAAAAATGTTTAAAATACAATCACTTTTGATTGACTTGGTCTTTTATCTTACTGTTTGAACTATAAGGCAGAAAAAGATATTTCCTACATTACCAATGAAAATTGTTCCATTGACTCTGAATGTTATTTTTTCTGTAACCATGGCAACCTAACAACCTTATTTTATGAAGCATTTTTGCGAAAAAAAAAACACTCCATCGCAAATTTCCCATAATGCATCATTTGCAAAAGATTTGATATTTCTATGAAAATCATTGAATTCTCAGGAAATTTCTATCTAAGTCAAACTTTTCTACAAAATTACATGAAAAAATGTTTTTTCACCAATAATTCCTTAATTAATGCTTTCAAGAGGCTGATTTCCTAGGATAGGCAGATTTGCCCTCTGTTGACCATAACCTCCTTTACTGGAACACATGTTCTAAAATATCTAAACATCATAGAATAATGATACAAAAAGTGTAAGGTTCCTTGGAACTTTGGAAATATTTTGATATTTACCTCATGAGTGTAGGTGAAATACCCATTTTATAACCAGAATAAAACCATAAAAGAAGTGCCATTTTATGGGTAACACTCATGTGGTGGCCAAATATGGCCTTATGGGGTGGAAGGGGTTAAATGTATATTCAATATCACTGGTATATAGTGATCTAAATAGACCGAGCAAGCCACGTTTCCAAGAGTTCTCAAGTGATTGGGTGTAACTCTTACCCGTCGAGGTGACGCCCGCTCCCGTTCGTCCTTGCGGCGGAACTTGCCGACGTGTGACGGTTTGAGGCGGGTGGTCAGCTCGTCGTCCTCCCGGTCAGTGGTCAGCGGGCCCCGGTCAGTAGGCTCGGGGGGCTCCTCGTGGGGGATGGACGGGGTCGGCTGGATAGCCTCGCCCATCTGTTCTATGGTGTGGATCATCTGAAGGGGCAAATGGCAAGGTAGGTTCAGGTCAATAGAACTTATTAGCGTTTTCTTTCTCGAAATGGGCACCATCCACTTACTAGATACTGGTATAAAGTAGGGTGGTTATTTGAAATTCATTTGAATCTGATGTATTACAACTAAATTACAGCACATATTTTATGTAAATCTTTTTTTTTTTTTAAAAACTCCAAATTTGATTGGTTTTCTTTTCGTTCTTAATTAGATTGATCTGCCGATACCTAAAATATAGGGAATAATAAGATTCGTTTGTAGATTTATCTAATACCAATGTGACTTACCAGTCTGGCATTTTTGTAATCGTCCTCCATATTCCGACTCATGGCCTCAATGGCGTCAAATTGTACATCCATGTCTTCAAGTTTACTTCTGATGCTGTCCTTCGTATGACCTCTTACTCGAGACGAGGCTGGACCGGCATCTGGCCTGAAACGACAATGAATACACATTGTTAGTATCTCCTATAGGAATCTACAACTATTTATCCATCTTTTTTGATATTCTTCAAATACTCACATCCTACTCACCAAACCCCTTCCTCCCAATCTTCAAATGTGTACAACTTGAAAGTGAAATATATAGCTGTTTCCCGTTTAGTTAAAATACGTATAGATTAGTAAAAAGATAAACATGATATGCCATACATATCCTAGCATATGAAAATACAACTCACTGCCTGTCTCTGGCCGACCTTTGACCCAGCACCTTTGAGGTGACACGGTCAGGTCCGGTCAGCACGTCCTCTTCCTCCTCTTCTTCAGTAGGCTCGATTCGGGGTCGCTGTGCTTCTGAAGGAGCAATCGACGGAGACTTATTTTAAGATCGGAAGATTTTCCAAGATTTGATTTGCCATGATTATGATAACAATTTATTTATTTGGGGGTACTGGCCGTTAGGTATGTAAAATGTAGCTACAATAGCTAACCTGTGGGTCGGCCGCTGGGTGGTCGTTTGGCGCGTTCCTTCCTTGTAGACGGGGCTGTGACCGGTCTCTGCCCGTCCCTCTCTGGTAACGACGATACCATGTCGGTCAGGGCAGACCCCTCAAGGTCTACCACGTTAATGAAGGCTCGCTTTGCTGCGCCACCCTGCAGTAAATTATGATAAAAATGTTAGACTATGGCGAATCCATGAAAAATAAACATGTACAGGAAATTTACATTGTATTTAGTATAAATTTACATTGATCCGAATACGAGAGGTATGGACAGAAACTTGATTGTTTTTCTTCATGTTGATACAATTTTGGGGAAAAATACACGAAAAAGTGTTTTCATGGATACGATCAAAGTTGTACACTCTTGAGATATACTAAATTCATTAACTATCCGTTTAACTATTCAACATACCTCACTGCTGCCAGCCGCAGCCGTGTGGCCATTCTCACTGAAGGTAAGTCCCATGAAGACGTCCGGGGCGACGAAGCCTCCCGCCTGGAGGTTCCTCTTGGCCCTCATGTAGGACTCGAGGGCCTCGGCCACTGGGTCGGTGCCCTGGTCCCGGCACGTGATGGTGCCCACGTCCGTCCACCCAGGTCCTTCAGTCCCCGTGCCCACCTCCTTTAGCTGAAATGTGGTAATTGTATGTGTTGCTTTTTTCTTGCCATACACCCGTCTCTCCAATATCTACGGGGTAATTATAATAACATTATGAATAATGAATGTACTTATTATATATACATTGTACTCTCATCCTAAATTGATTTTTGTATAATTGCTTTGTTTCATAATACCTATACGGAAGATAAATTAATGTAATTGAGTATGGCTTAATTAATAAAAAACAAAAAAACAAACAAAAAAACAATATTATGTTAACCTAATCAAAACTAATTCGGTGCCAGTGAAAACTGAAGTGTTCCTCTAAAAAATCCATTGTGTCATCTTCCGGAATGGTGCATTCATACTGAATACCCTATCCCTTCATTATTTTTATTAGTTACCTTTTATTTATCAATTATTATATGAATATATTCCCATGCGTAGATTCTGGTGATGTCTCACCTTTTTGGGTCGGAGTCCTACGGTAGCTCTGTAGTGGAGTCGGGCGGCAGAGTCCTGGGCCGACCCCATCTCTCCATCTTTCATAAGGTACTCGTCAAACAGACCTAGCGACGAGAAATATATGCGGTAAGCATTTCGTTGAACTGTTTAATATGCATTGATCAAGAGGCTTACATCCATCACACGTTAAATGAAGTTGAAGTTAAACTGTTGTCGAGTCATTTAAAGACACCAGGCCTCCGCGTTTTGTCACAAAGACCGTAGGTATAAGATGTTCACTTCTATGAGCTTTTCAACACTAGGGTATTAAAATATTACAATTACCATTTACAATCAGACAAATGTGACCTCCATGGAGTTAACTGTAATCCAAACACAAAAGATGGGCGCCAAATCAAATATTTTCTCACATAGTTAGCATAGGCTAAGTAATCAATCACCACCACAAGAGTTGGTCCAAGAAGAACATCTTTATCTAGGGGTGTGCAGACCCAAAATTATTATTTAGATTTGATGGCATAACCATTGGATTGTATACTTCCAACGTTGTATAGAAATGTTCAGATGTCAGACATGTCTATTCCTAGCCTATTATTATCTACTTTGTATAAAATATTACACAACTGTATTCCCTATTGTGTAACGTCTGGAAGACCAGGGGGTTACCCTGATGAAGTTTTTTTCAAATAAAAAATAAATAATTTTTTTTTAGCCAATCTACCAGTAAAATTCGCACAAACTAGTAATAAATTCACAAATTGTTGTATAGCATTTTCACTTTCCTATATAAATTTGAGGCCAAAAGTTCTGTGACAAAATTCGCAAGTTTGTGGGAATTTGCGAGCATTTGCACATCCTGCCACTCACTAAGACCCACCTGGAGTTAAGGCATATCCGTGGTGCAGTCTGTCCAGCCCCTCCCCCTGGTCCTCCTCCGTCTCCTCTCCGTCGTCCGGCTCGTCCACTGACCCGGTCCGCGGGGTCGGGTACTGGACACCACGTGTACTCTGTTCCCGGGGGGTCGGGGTGTAGGTCACCTGAACCTCCTGGGTCGTCATCTCCGGGCCGTCCGCCTGCACGTGCTGCGACATGGTCTCCAGACCCTGGAAAATAATATTGACAGGTTTTGTCAGATCAGGGCTTGGAATCCCACACAATTTGGACAGATTAGAAAGGACCAAAATATCGATTAAGGGCAATGCTGTTTTTTGTTGTTGAAAGATTAAACTACCGTTGATTATGTAACAATGTAAATTTTGTGAATAACTACATATTCTGACATACATATGGCCTCGCAAATTTGTAGTGCAACAGCAATATTGTTATGTAAGTCAACTACAAAAACTTCATCATGCATAATCCTTTGCAGTAGACTGAATCCATAGTCGTTACAATAAACTCTAACCTGCTCAGTAGTCTCCTCATTGGCGTGACGAGCAGCTCGGGACAGTCGGATGGACGTAGACAGGTTCTCTCTGCTAGTCCTCACTGGGTCTTCCTCGTCCGCCCGCTGCCGCCGCTGCTTCCTACTCAAATCACGAGAAACCGTTAGAAACAAGTGGTGAGGTTTTTGGTTGACAACGATGTTCAACCAAGTCCTATTGAGTGTATTCGATTCGTATTGGGTTTCTTAGGACACGAGAAACCGATACGATCAAATATATATATTTATATGAAAACTGAGGCTACGGTTTCAAATTATAAACACGATCCCTACTTTAGAGTATTCTATGACCTCCACAATTTAGTTACTACTCTCTGACAAATACCACTATTACCAGGGCAAATACGTTTTTTTTCCCACAAGTAACATGTTTCAAAGCTAATCAACCGATTCAAATTAAACCTGGCGCCTAATGCCGCGTCTCATAAACCCCCTACCTGCGCTCGCTCTGTCTCTGGTCCCTCCTCTCGGCCTTCTTCAGCATGGCCTCCACGGGCGGCCCGGACAGGCCCAGCGCCTCCATCTGCTGGCGGCGCTGCTCCAGCTTCTGACGCCGCTCCTCCTGGCGCCGGGCCTCGTAGGCCAGCACGTCCTCGGCCGGCACCAGGCGCAGGTCGCCGTGCTCGTCCTCGATGTGGTTAAACACCCGCTGCTGGGGGGTGGGCGCCAGCTTTAGTAGCGGCATTCTATGGGACAGGGAGAGGGGAGAAAGGTAGGTCAATCATATTATAGTACTTACAAGTGCCAGCCATGTGTGGAGATAAGTAGGATGTTATGAGCGATATCATTGGTCTAGACTGCTAGCATTACACTGTTGCTATCATCTTAGCTGCTAAGTACTCGTCTAACCTTACATATAGACTTAGATATTATTGGTCATAGACTAGGATGATTTATTGTGATTCCGTTTA
This sequence comes from Lepidonotus clava, assembly GCA_936440205.1. Taxonomy (NCBI): domain Eukaryota; kingdom Metazoa; phylum Annelida; class Polychaeta; order Phyllodocida; family Polynoidae; genus Lepidonotus; species Lepidonotus clava. The sequence goes on from OW387134.1 coordinate 23,254,400, forward strand.
TGATTCAAATGTGATGAGGTTATGATCTAGACTTAAACTGCAGCCTAGACTTTAACTTCAGTTCCAGTTTATACAGTTTTGATAACTTAGACAAACTACTGGTTATCCTTTATTACGGAAATTTAGTAACATCAAATAAGTATATTGTTTTTTTCGTGCGAGTCACATAAACATCTTTGACACGTGCATGAACAACCAGATTAACTAATTAGTTTAGCATACAACAGACTTAGACTATTTTTCTTTATTATACAAATTACCATGTAAACAGCATCATAATTTGGTAATGATTAAACAATTTGAAAAGGGAGAACTTCTTGTTTTTACTTTCAATCTCAGACCCCACTTGAGTTTATTTAGCCCCCACTTGAGCTTATTTATCTAAAAGAAGACACCTTCTGGATGAACCGTCATCCTATTTATAATTACTATATATGAACCAAGGCTTAGCATTAAGCATTGGCCACCTCCCCGGAGGCCAGGCAAAATTTATGCTATATCTTAATACTCAAAGAAATGTGGGCAGGTTAGTTTTAGGGTCAGGCATGCAAAACTTGACCTGTACCTGCACGACGGGCAGCGAATTTAACCCTTAGTGTTGAGCATTATGAACAGACAGATAGGAAATGTTATATATTTTAGCATAACTGAGATATGAAACAATCTAACAAAGAAATGGGCACTAACACAAATCACTATGAAAGACATGGAGATGGAAACAAACGCATACAACCATAAGATTAGGAAACATGAGACGAGCAAAGTTTCACTAATAACAGTCCCCGACACAACAGAGACAAAATAAAGTAAGAACTTCCTTACCTGTAGGGCACCTGGTTGGGGCCGGCGGTCGGGACAGGGTGGTGGTGGTGGTGGGTTGCGGGAGGCAGGTGGTGGGCCGTCACCTCCCTGACCGGTACTTCGTCCGTCCTGTGAGGGGCATACACGTGTAATAAGGGCATCCTGCCCACCCCACCTCCAGGGGGCGGCGGGTGTCGTGCGGCGGGGGCGGTGGAGGAGGAGGGCACGGGTGGGAAGCGGACGGGCTGTGACCCAGGACCAGGCACATGCAGCAGGCGGGGACCAGGGCCGCCGAGGTCCGTCAAAGTTGCATTCCTTGGTTGGTTACCACTACCTGAGCTGGGCTGGGCCAGGTTTTGATTCATGGTTTTCAGCATTTGGAAGACCCGCGCGAATGGCTGGTCAGGGTTTGGAGGTTCCTTGGTGAACCCGAAGGGATGATAATGGGGTTGAGTAGTGCTGGGCGTTGGTCCCATACCTGCACCCTGATGTTGATTTTGACTTGGGCCTTTGCTTAATAGATGTTGACCACCGGCGTGGACGTTCTCCTTCCCACTAGGCGGCGCTACCATCCTGCTAGGACTGGTACTGTTCATTTGGTTATCAAAATTAAAATGTACATGGTTGGGGGAGGTCTGGCTGTTCTCCAACGTCTTGAGCTCCTTCAGGGCACCTCTCACGTTATGGCCCACCTCGGTAGGATCGAACTTGGCGCCGGGAGACCAGGTCTTGGACCTGAACAGATCGGACACAGTCAGAGGCCGGTCATTATTCATGGACTTGAGTGAGACCTCGTCGCTGGGTAGAGGGGTCACGTCCACCTCGGTGAGTGAGGACCGGTCGTTGAAGGACGTGTCCTGGGTGAAGTTGAGGACCGAGTGGTCGTGGCGAGGGGCCTTCCTCCTCCCCGGCTGACGCCCTCGGTCCTTCCTCCCGGGCCGGTCGTGCGGGGTGGACGCCCCCACCGGGCCGTCCTCCTCCTCGTCCTCCCCCAACGCCCCCAACATGGCCAGGATGCCACGGTGTTGGGCCTAGAAGGGAATTGGAATAGTTTGATGATCACGTATTGATTGGATAGGTATTTTAGATCGTGATTATGACTACAGGTAAGAAAAAGCGGTAACTAGAAAATAATATCTAAGAAACTTAATATCAGTGTTACGCAAAAGGTCTCATTTCGGACATTTCGTTTGAATTTAATGTCACAATCGCGACGTTGGACTTTTTCTGTCATGTCAGACAATACATAGAAGATTCTTATTTGTATAACATTTCTGACTGTTACAAGCATCAACTACCGAAAAGGAGTTCCAGATCTCGCGGTGTTATCGGGATACTAATGAGATCATTTCATTATTGACAAGAGAAAAAATCACAAGTATGAGAAGCATTGAATGAAATAAAGAATATGTATAAGGAGGTTGTAAGAAATGAAAAAGTAAGGGTTTTTACACCATATGACTGCTTCCAAAATGTGCATCAAAATGACCAACCACCCTAAAGACATCTCCATCAGAATTATTAGAAGGACGATCTCCAAATGACCCAAGCATTTCACTGGTAGGTTGCAACTGACCATGTATATATTGCAATACTACCTTGCATTTTGAAAAAAATAGACCTTAAACCAACTAGCATACCTTCACAAAGGTGGGGACTACTGGGCCACCCCTTCCAGGGGAGCAGGCTAGAGACAAGACATATCTAAAGTCATTATCTGGAAAATGCACAGATTCTCTTTTATCCTCTTTTATCTACTGGCCATTGCACGGTACAGGAATACGGACATGGAACTTTTCAAGATAACACCACTTTCCATAACTGTATTCCAAATTTGATCAAAACTAGATTCTCATAATCTAGACAATCTTGATTTTGCTGATTTGAGCCCCCCCCCCCCCCCCCCCCCCCGAGATAAGTGAATTAAAAAAACATTTTGTTAATGTTATCTTATCAGGAACTAAATATTGTTCTTATTTTACTAGTAATATTTAGGTAGCTATATACAACAACATCAAATATATATCAGACCCACCTCAACTATTTTACGTAGTTCCTGCCGCACCATGGAGCGTAGGTCATCCCCCTCGTTCTGGTTAGCCTGCAGTGGTCGCAGGTCCAGGCGGGTGTCCTCGCTGGCAGCGTCCTCCACGGCGGGAGCCTCCATCTCCTCCAGTAGGCGGGCGTTGGGCGCGTCCGTCCCCAGCCTCTGCGACACTACCCTCTCCACCCGCGACGGCCCCGACCGGCCTGGGTCCTGCGCGCGAGAAGACTGCTTTCGGGTGGGTGTCTTTGTACTGGAAATACAAGACAAAAATTGATCGTCATCATCATCGATGGAGTGTCATATAGCCACTGAGGAAAAGTTTCACATCTTGTGCGGCCCACCAACGTTAGTAATGTACTAAATCCTTTAATAGCAATACACTTACACGACTGTATTTTCATAAGTTGGCACACAGACTAAGGAAATATCGACTATAACAGTAAGTGTGTTGCTCCAGCAAACAGTGATATGCATGAAGTTGAAATGCATATATTCTAAGTCGGTTGTTCTTCTTCAATCAAATCCTCAGATACATGTAATTCTAATTCTCCCAACCACGGATAGCCAGTTTTGTGAGTTTTGCCTGCAGGTTAACCCAAAACAGGATGCATGTTGGGTAATATGTCGACAAAACTCATGGCTTTAGTATATAAATCTTTATCAATTGTATCATTATTTGTAAATTAACATTGTGAAAAAAAAGCCATCATTATTTTTTAAATTAGTATCCATGTACATTAATATTTCCTGAGCTGTTTGCAAATTCATTCATTGCAGATGGAATTGTAGGAATCATTTGCTTATTTTCTATCAGCTTTCCATGGATTTTGTCGACAAAATTAGTGAAAATTAGCCTGCAGGTCCCTAAAATACTGTAAATCAGCTATCCGTGGTAGGGAGAATTATAGGAGTGACGGATTTTGTAGTCTTCAATGCCCGGCACCACCACACCAAGTGACCAAACACGACTTAGGAGAATCTGCACCTTAGATTCAGATTTCACTTAGAATGCTTTAATGTTAAGTTCACACTTCATTAGATTAGGGTATATCCTAAACACCTTGTCCAAACCTCCTTAAGACGAGCCTAGAAAATGTATTGGGATTCTCTTTTAAATAAAAAATCTTCTGTCTGACCCCGCATTTAAAACAAATAACCCAGACACAGACCTAACCTTTTACTGTATCACTACTCATAATCCCTGCAATCACCCTATCACATACATTGTCTGGGACCACTGGCCCCTATTAGGCCACGCAAAAACAACATGACCCCTCGTAGATTCTAAAATTATTTTTTGACTGTGATGGAACAAGAACCTAGGTGACTCGTTGGTAAGGGATTCCACCCGCACTATGAATCAAAAACCAGGTCTTGCAGGTCACCCTTGCAACCGACCAACATGTTGTTACTGTCTGCTAATGAACAGACAACACAAAATCAAATTGAATGTAGACAACCGCTTCTTCACCCCGTTGTCATAAATTGCCAATGCAGCAACTTAATTATCTTGATCACTTGCAAACATTGCAGCATACATTATATTGGCCAAACTAAAATTTGATTAATTACACAATTTCAAGGCCATTTTCATGATATTCGAACAATCATGATACTACGGTAGCCAGACACTTCAGCACATGTCTGGCTGAGAATCAGGGCCTAACTCGGGGTTTTGACATTTCGGTCTTATCTTTTATGAGAGCCCCCCCCCCCCCCCCTGAATCAATCACAGCACAATTAGAATGTGATAAAGAGGAAAAATGCTGGATGCAAAGATTATCATCCTTAGTCCCTCAGGTTCTGAACCTAATGGATTAATCCCAGGTTATACTGTATGGTATAATTCCGTCAAAGTAATTCGAATTATACATGTTACAGTGGCAAAGTCTAAAATAACTATAGAAATAAATTTAAAATGTTATATATCTAAAGTATGAAAATAGTTTGAGGTACTAGGACATTGTCAAAATACCTATATCATTAACTACTTTACCTAACAAAATGTAACTAGTTTTAAATATATAGAAAATACTTTTTATGAAATACTCATGGAGTTAAACCTAGTTTTCATGTTTAATGCTTTAAAAAGTATTATTTTAGCTATATAATTTTAGACATTTTAGAACATCTAATTGTCTTAGGTCCTCTTTAAATATCCTCGTATGAAATGTCTCCATACTTCCTGTCTAGCGTGAAGTTCTGATAAAAACACAGATTACATTATTTGTTTCCTGAAAAAAATATGGATTTTGCTCGTTTCCTATATCATATAAAAAATATAACGTTACTTGGACAAAGGATAAACCAGTGGATCAAAATGATCCACTACTCTTTACAAGCCGTGCCGTAGACACGAATGGAAGCAGGTAAGATCATAATACAGTACAGTGTATTTCTTAATATTTCACTAGATCCTGGTCTGTAAATGAATTATATCTACTGGAATATAACAGCTTACCAGCACAGCATATTGGCTGGTTAGAAACCTTCTCGTTGTAACCAGGTTCATGGATATATCCGAAGTGTTTCCTGGACCAGTTTCTTACTTACTGACCAGGGTCTCCAACTCTCTGCTATTATACCAGTTGCTCTGTATCAAAAGGCGCTATTTCGAGCCAGGAATTTCCGAATGCAGTTACAACACCAGCACCCCTTAAACAGTGCCAACAGAAACTCGTTTGACAAAGTTGGCTTAAATTAAACGAGATTTAACTGAACTCTGAACTATCTTTCTCGTCAATTCGGTCAATATTAACAACCACATTTACCCCATATACTATTGGTACGTAGGCAGCAATAGCCATACTGAAGAACTGAAAACGCTAAATGCCACATAACTTATTTTATATTGATACTCAGCTGTGTTTGTGAGTGTTGGGTGGGTGGGTGGGGGATGGTGGGGAGTACACAGTATGGGTGCACAATAGTTATTCTAACCACAGGGGGCGTGTCTGAACAGGTCGCCGATCTCTGATTGCACAGTCACTCGGGGATCCCACCTACTAGCACTACTAGTACTAGTCAACAGAGCAGCCAACATACGTAAAACCATGCTGAGCCACGAGAACCTGACAGACAGAGCGTTAAGCTGATGATCCACGATGCAACAATATGGCAACCGATTTTCTTCTTATGCATTTTTCACATATCTAGAAATATGTTTTAGGATAAACATTCCCTTGGTTTCATAGAAATTGAGGAAAAGTTGACAAGGAATACATATCACACAAAATAATCATTTGACAAATTGATTTCTAAAATCGGTCCATAATCGGTCCAAAATCGCGTCGTGGATCATCAGCATAATACAGAGGTCAGAAAAGGGAGCTTTATCAACAAAATCCAACGCATCTCGATAGTCAACCTATCTCTGAACAGTCGGGCCTTGCGTGGGCCTAAAGGTAATTACTTCCGAAAAATAAAATGTATGTCTAACATAATATATCGTTATCTTATTAAACCTATAGTTAGGTGTTATTAAAGTAACTGAAAATAGCTAAGATGAGAATTATTTTACTTTTACGATAAGTGTTGCGTTTGTATTACTAAACCAACTGCCGTATCCGATCAGCATCTACCGAGTTCAGCATCTAGGTGTTATGTGGTACAGCTGTGAGACACGTGAACGTAAAGTATAGTGCCCACAAAAATGGGATCAACGGACGGCTTCTGTCAAAATTGAATAGTTTGTTAATTCCCTTTTAATGACCTTTAGGGTTATCTGCAAAAGCATAACATTGAGATGTACAATGTATCTCTAAATGATTGTGTAATATCCATGAGCCTTAACAAGTACCATAGTAGATAGGGACTGATGTGTGATAACCACAATACAGTAAGCAGGGGCGAGCAGCACTGTTTAGAGTACGCTGTACTTGAATGATCCCTGATCGAACTGCTTCGAAGAACAGTACTCGCAAAATCAATCAATACTGATCAATGGGGCACACCCATAGGGCTTCTGAACAGGTAACCCGTCTAAAAATAGAATGACACTTTACCAACTGACAACGGCAATGGTAAATAAACACACAAGCCTCATTCAATTCTACCATCATGGAAGTTGTGAGCAAGTTCTTTACATCCCGGGAAAATATGACCCCTAACTCTTTATACATTGTATGCAAAGTCATATATCCCTAAATAATTATGAACAGTTATAAACACAGACGTGGGCACTGAATTACTGCAAACTATGATAGTAAATACACAGACGGACTAGACTCACCTTTCCCTGTGGTATTCCTCACGTGGCAGTCTAACTGACAGGTATCACTGACCAGTACCAGTATCCTATACATCACAGTGTGAGTACCCTGAGGCTAGGTCCAGTCCGTACTAAGAGAGTCATGTGTCAGTGGTCAAACTGAAACCTGCTGACCCCTCGCTCCCTACTGGTGAGTGGGGCCAATCTCTCAAGGATTAGCCGGCCGACCAGGTTTTTAAAAGTCCCTTATGTACTTAGGGTAGTGTGGGGACTGACTGGGCCGTGTTTGTCACAGAGGACACACACACAGTGTTGGGTGTTCACTGTTTACTGGGACCAGGCGCCGCCTGGATCGGTGACTTGGGGACTACTCGTACTACAGCACGCTGCTCATGTGATTCGACGAGCCGATCGTTACTGCTCTTCCACCTGAATGGATGAGCTACTCATCGATGATACGGTTATGCCCGCAGGGTGACTCAAATTGCTGATCATCGGATAATTAAGTAATGTCTAATTTCTTCGAAAATGTCCAACAAGCTTTCCTGGGGGATGGTGAAATAACAATATTTCAAGTAGATTTTATTGTTGGTTTTGTACTAATAGCTTAGTACTTTTAATATATTATCATCTTGTATAATATAGCTAGGATCAGACTTAGCAAGTCTACCTCTAGGCAGAGATATTTTACGCTCCCAGCACCACCTGTTAACCAGTATAAAAGGTGTTGCAAAGGTAGGGAGCGAGTTAGTTAGGAGTTAGAGTTTAACCATAGAAATAGAAGAACTGCTCGGAGTAATACCTGCGGCTCCTGCGCAGTATACTGGAGTTTACCACTAACAACAGCTTCGGACAAAGGATTGTGATAGAGCTAAGCACTAGGGCGGTCTAGAATGTGTTGGAACAACTTGTATTCTAAATGTGGTTGATTGCTGATAGGAGATGGGAAGGTGGACTGATGGAGACTTATTCACTGTGGCTTTGACTCGGGATGAGATGTTAATTGAACAAGAGCAAGTATGTTAGGTTCTAAAGAACCTAAAAGCTCCGTCTTATCCACTTTGTTAAATAGCTGAGAGGGAGAGGGAGGGGGGGAGGGAGGGGAGGGAGGGAGACAGAGAGAGACAGAGAAAGACAGAGAGACAGGTACAGAGAGACAGAGACAGAGAGAGAGAGCGAGATTGAGCATGGATTGAGAGTCTGAGGTCATTTGTGTGAGGAGATTATATTGGTAATATGCAAATTTATTCAATATGGCTGCCCCCAGTGGGGGAAAGGGGTATTCCCGACCTACTTTCGTTCTATTTTTAGAATATCATTATGACATCATCTCGTCACTCTCCTGATACAGACTTATTTATGTTAATGAGTACACTCTCAAGGCATTTTCTATGGAACGACTTTCAATCTCCATACAGATGTTTCCTATCAAAAATAGCACGATGTGTCCCCCCCATTTTTAACATTGATCTCTATGGGAGTTGGGACAACCTATTACTCCGATATATCGGACTATCGACGTTATCCACTCATCGAAGACGGAGAATAAAAGACCTTTCACTTTACCAGCTCCCTCATCGTCCATTTCTTTTGAACTATTGGGGAATGGATGTATTAACTTTTAACGCAGGCTGATCGGATCGATAACCTGGATGAACAACTCACGGATTAATTAGTTATACACATCACGCAGTATTAAATCAAACACTAACAATAGTTCAGTTTCATACAGACTTTAAAGGGAGTAGATTTATTTGGACGGAGTGGAATCATATGGCAAATCTTGGAATTAATCCATGAAATTTAGACACAATGGGACAATAGATGATAGCTTTTGCATCCATCGTTTTTCTTCCCTGTCTCGTTCTAGTTGTGCCTTACTAGTCTCAGGGGGCGCTTTGATGAAAGACAGCATCCTTGGGCCCCAAGTTTACCTGAGTCACATCAAAATTTGATGACATCACACCCATGGCTGCTACACAAACTAAGGTTGTTAAGCAGGTTACTGTCGGCAACTTCTAAGTGTAACTGACACTTGGTGTGGTAGTGCATGGGAACACAGACCTGTCAATCCGTCTCTTGCATTTTAAAGGAAGTAGTTGTCCTTAGGCGATGCACCAGATCATAAAGCAGTGCTGCACGTCGTGATCCTTCACCTCCGTCATTTGAGTGCAGTCTAAATGTAGATATCGATATCCTAACTCGTGAATAACTCATGGAATCATCACTTATTTAAAGCCTAGGGTAAATACAAATATTTTGACCATATTGCTTGATATCAAGTAAAGTTATTTCCAATACTGCCCTGTCAGAGACAATTTATGTGTCTACTCTACTACAAATTTGTCAGAAAAGAAAATATGGTAATAAGACAACACTAACGCCACGACAATATCTTGGTCGATACATGGGCTTTACTTATTCTAGAGGTCCAACGGTTTGGAAAACTCAGCTTCGACAGAATTTATTGATCTCCTTGCTATGATCCTATGTTACTGCCCGACGTGGTGGATACGGATGAAACCAACAGTGACAAGACATCCGAAGTTGTGCGAAGTAGGAGGGACGAGCATATCTGTTCCCCAGTAGATACCTCAAATGTTACACACATAACCAACTTGTCTTTCCTCTCCATAAGCCAGCTCTAACCAAACTTCTAATTTTAGGGCACATTGATATTATACTGACGCGGGCAAAATAAAATAAATATTTCGGTCGAGATGACATGTTAAAAAAACGTATTTAATTAAATTTTTAGTTGCCTTCACGCATACTTTGATCCCCAGGGGCGCGTTCTTGTGCGGTGTGTGGCGTTATTTCAAGCACTGACTTAAATGCTTCCTAATTAACTCCTAACCAAATCAAACTATATTAGATAAATTTCTTCCTCCTGAACGCTAGTCAGGTAAGATTTTAGATGTAAAATCGAATATCTGAATATATTTCAATTTGCACTCAATGCGTCGGTAAACTGTCCGTCTCCATGGGTTGGAGGACAGTGACTGTTAAACTTGAGAGTAATCACTATCCAGAGTAAACAGATAAACTAAGACGCCCCCCCTGGTACTAGTGGTAGGAGGACTTCTTTGTGTTGTTTATATGTTGACTGCAGCCACCTTAACAAGCAACTCGGTGTGACCATTCACATGGTTTGAGACCAATGAATACTCACGTTATTGTATACACAATGACGGATTTGGAGATCGGGGAGATGATCACGTATCTTACCCTGTTTCCTGACAATTTAAACTTTTGATGTAAAAATATGTTACAAATCTATTTAAGAAATACTAAAAAAATTATATAGTTTGGCATGATAGTTTGTAGGCATAATATGTGTTGTACATTCATTTTCTCTTTGAGTAATGCGGTTCAGATTCGTTTAGAGGCGATAGGGTAGTCTAAGAGGGGCTTATTTAAACCCTCTTTGGCTATAGGCGAACCAACCCGATTTGCTCAAGCAAAACTCATAAAACTGAAATTAGAGAACTGGTAAATACTAGTGATATAATGGATACCTTTTTGAACGCTGTTGTAACCAAAAACTTGGAATTCTGGAAAAAGAAGGATAAGGAACAAACCTATGTATACCTATTTCTAGCACGTGCCTTACCCTATAAACTCAACTATAGAATCTGTTTCCTCCAGGATTATCTTTTTGTCAGAGTTCAGACATGAGAATAGTGTAGGCTGACGCTGACTCGCCTGTGACGTCCAGGTGTCGTTTACTGTAGGATCAAGGCAAATTACTCACCTTGGGTCAAGACGTGTCAGCGTCTGTCGCATCGTGTCTGGCAATTCTTCATCGTTCAGAGAGCTCACGTTCAGCGTGCTGTCACTCACTTGACTACCAAAGACACAAAAATACACATATAACTTATCATTAACCATGTTTTATTGAAGTGTTTCTTCTTTGGGTAAAAGAGTACAGGGACGGATCCAGAGGTTTCCAAAAGGGGGTGCGCGCTTATGTAAGAATTTGAGGCGCCCATCCATGGGCTAAAATTTTACATTAAAAAAAAACAACTAAATTTGGCAAAAATTAGGGCCCCCCCCCCCCCTCGCCTCAGGCGCCCCCCTCTAAATCCGTCCATGGGTATGACCTGTCTTAGGAAAAGGTCTCATTTGATTGTAGTTGTGACTGTGGAAGCCCAGGTTTGTTAATACTAGAAACACTCTGTAAACTACAATTGAGTTCTCAAATTACATAACCTTTATTCAGATTTACACTGTTTTTTCTTTTCATTATATAAGTTGGGTTAGTCAATGCTTCTTACGATGCACACTACAGTTACGTATACTAGACTGTGTGTATGGGATTAGTGCAAGCCAGCTAATCTGGTTACGAGGTCGGCTTCTGCTAATACGTGTATAACTAAATGAACATGTCTACTGAAATACCTGAGTCAGTGCACCAGCTTTCAGTTTAAAATGTACACATACATTTACTTGAATTCAAGTCACTTCATGTTTGCATGATGATGAACAAATAGTTGGATAATTATAGTTCCAACCACATGTAAAATAATTTAACGAAAAGATAGCAATCGACTAAAAGATGTTGGGGAGTTTCAAATACTGCGATATTTCAACTTACCTGACATTTTGAGGGTTAGCTGGCGGCTCGGCAGATCCATTCTCCGTAAGTTTAAAGGAAAGGCGACGCATCAACGTATCTGAGGTTCCAGGGGCTTCTTTCACTTCTTCTTTCACAGGTTCATTTTTCTTTTTATCCTTTTTCTTTTTCTTCAGGATGCCCATTTTCTTCTTCTTGGGTATGGGTATAAACCCGTCAGAGAGACTCTCGTTGGACTCGGCAGAGATGATCTGCTGTCTGTAGGATTCCTCCAGCTCCTTCTGCTCAGAGTCCTCTCCAAACTGGGACAGCGTCTCCCATCGGACGCCCCCCTCCTCCTCCAGCTGTAGCTCGACCCTCAGCCGGTCGTCGGGCTCTGTCAGGGTGGGGGTTAGGTCTAGATGTGGGACTGTGGTCTCTGACTGGGTCGGACGTGTCGGGGCGGCCGTCGTCGGGGGATCAGAGGCGGGAGGCGGCTTGCTGTCGACGGGAGGCGGTGCGCGGTCACTGTAGTATTGATTCTCAACCAACCACAGGGAGTAGACCACCATGCGCGGGTGGACCTTGATTCGCATGGCTGGTTTCCCCGCCGCTGGTGGCGCCCCCTTCAGGCTGCTGCTCAACTCCTTCTGGGGCGACCCCTGCTGGCTGTGACTCAAGCTAAGCTGGGAGGCCGAGAGAGAGGAGTTCCCACCTCCGACGACCTGATGCTCAGGGCGTGTGGTCAGGGTATGGTTCCGACCCGCCCACCTTGACAACCACTCCAGCAGCTGCTCCAGCTCGGAGAAACTCGCGCCGAACTCGAGTCGCTCCAGCAGGCTGGCAGGCAACACCGGCTTCAGGAGGGGGTCGTCGGCGGGCAGCTGCTTCCCCGAGGAGGACTTGGCCGCCTTGGACTGCTGACGCGTCTTTCTGGCGTCGTCGACGTCGTTGACGCTGCTGCTACGTCGGATGGCACAGCGCTGGGCAAGGGTCATTTTCGGGACGACGCCGTCGACTGTGAGCAGGGTGTCGGACCCCGACAACTGGCGGCTCTGGGCGTAGCGGGCCCGCCCCCGCGGACTGCTCCCCCCTCCTCCTCCTACGGACGCCGACATGGGCTTGGCGGCGTGGACCTCGAGGAAGTCCTCCTCGTCGGCCGACAGCGCGCTCAGGTCCTGGTGACTACTCGCCTTGCGCCTCTTATCCATGGCGGGCGACATGGGCGGCAACTGGCTCCGTTTGTGACTCAGCTCACTGAAGCTGCGACTGCGGAACAGGCCTACTTTGGCCGAGCGCGGGCTGGACGGTAGGCGCGACCGTGATGGCGCCGCGCCCGTCGACGAGGAGAGCAGGGACGGTGTTTTCTGGGAGAGGTCCAGGTCGGCGGCGGGGCGGCGCGGGGAGACGGGCGCCGAGGTGCTGGAGGCGGGGCTAAGCTGCTGCTTCCGGCTCAGACTGATGACGGCCTTGTGCGCCAGAGAGGTGAGTTCTCTCTGTCGGAAGGCGGCCGAGCTGGCCGAGAGCAGCGGCATGGCGGGGGCCGCCTCCTTCTCCTCAGCGTCCAGGTTCTTGTGAAAGCTCACGGCGTAGAACACGTCCAAGAACTCCAAGTAGGACTCATCACTCTCGAACGGCCGCGACCCGATAAAGGCGATCCCTTCAGACGATTCCCTCCCTGGAGAGGCCTCCCGTTCCTTCTTTTCAGTTTCAGCGTCGAACACAAACACCTCATATTCCCCAAACACCTTGGCCTTCCTCCTGAAGTGCTTTTCCATACGCTGAGCCTGCTTGTGGAAGTAGAAGGACAGACTGGTGCCGCGAGGTGACTTCCCCGACCTCTCCAGGTCTCTCACGGCCGCCCGTTGTCCGGCCGGTCGGGCCGCCGTACCCGCCTCCCGTGGGGTAGTGGGTAGAGGGGTCGCTGGGTCCAGGAACACCCCCTGCCAGTCCTTAAGCACCACCTGAAGCTTGTCCTGCAGCTCCGGGTCCAGGCTCTCGGCGTCGTAGAAGAACTGACAGAGCAGTTGGCAGGCGTGCTCGTCGGTGGGCAGCTCGGTGATGAGGGACAGGGTGATACCGAAAATGTCGTTCTCCGCCTGGAGAAAGTGGGCGAAAGGCACAAGGCAGGCAGCCCAGTGCAGCGTCTCCCGGCAGTGTTTGAGCCACGCATCGGCCGGCGCCGGCGACTTTTTCATCTGTGGGCGAGAAAGAGAGACAACAAAGTTAAACTCTACTTTTTGTACGCAATATTCATATCTATCAACAGTTTTTTTTAGCTCAACAAAATTAACTATAATATCTAAGTAATGGCACACATGTACAGTGGGCCCTTTCTACGCGAGCACCTTCATCAATACCCAACGTATTTCTGTTCAAGCGTCCTCTTCACGTTTATGCGAACTGAGGGCGGTGATACAACTCTTGCCTTCCGGCACGATAACGGACGGGAAATCAACCTGGCTCACCTTGCGTTCCACAAGCTGTAGCTTCTTGCGGAGGCCGAGTGAGAGTTTGTCGCGGACGTAGATCATCCAGACCAGGCTACAGAAGTCTCGGAGGGCGGAGAGGATGCGGCGGATGGAAGGCTCGTCCTCCCGTCCCGAGAAGCTCGAGTCCACGCCCAGAAAGGAGGCTTGGAGTACTGGTGCATCTGGGCCCTTATCCGTCACGTCCGCCTGAGATAAAGTGACATTTACATAGTTTATAGTAGTGCTTTACGTTTTTGTATCTGGTGAGAAATGCTTTATTTAGCTCAATTCCTTTACACTAATATAACTGCGGTACGTCTATAAACAAACATAGCGAATATTCACAAAATATCGAATTCCTCCATCTTGGCATAGAGATACATAAGATATGTATGTCTATTATCTTGGTTACAAAGGTTATTGGATCAGTCCTCATTTTGCTCACCTTAAACCTGCGGCCCTTGACGTTGGCCTCCTGGACCCTCTCGGCGTACCACCGAGCAGCGGGCAGCGTGCAGTTGGCGCCCTCCAGTATGAGCAGCACCAGCTGGATCAGCGAGCTGGCCTCGTGTCGCAGCGCCACCTCATGTGAGTCGTCCTCACTGAGCGCCCCCTGGGAGGTGTTGGCGGGCTGCGGGCAGTAGACCGGCGGGGCGGGCAGGTAGAGCCCGGGGGGCACCACCGCCCCAAACTTGGCGGTCACCTGGCGCAGGCGGCCCACCAGCCCCTCCAACAACCAGGGCACCAGGTCGACCCGGCTGAGCACGGCGGCCAGCATCAGGTCGGCCAGGACACGCCGCAGCTGGGGCAGGTCCGTCTCCTCGTCAATGAGAAGGCCTCCTGCAAGGATGGAGACATTTTGTACAGTGCATATTTGTCATCTTGGCATCTTTTCGGATTTAGGCGTGGACAAAAATCTTAGAACTGAAAATATACTAAAGCTTACATTGAACGTGATGAACGTAGAACATTTTTAGCTGCATACATTGTCATTTTCTTCCTTCAACTATTTAGATATATATCGAAACCTTGATTTTTTTTTATGAGATAATTCCAACACCTCTTACCTGCAGAATTTACCTTGAGACCAAAATTCTGGGCCAGTTTGGTTTGTAGTACTGTGTCGGGTTGTAGTGATTCAGGAATCTCTAACTTTCTTTGGTGTCTGGAAAATAATCAATCCAAGGATTACAATTTGACAATTCAAAATCGGAACAACGATCCGCCTGAGATTTTGCTTTTAGCTAATTCAAGTATGAATGCAACACAAAAGCGTGTAACCCAACCTTGCCTACCTTTTAGGGCTTTTGGTAACTGGGTCACTTCACCCCATATAGGTTAACTCTAGGAAAAGCCCTAAAAAGTTGTTTCAAATATAATTCACTAGGGGGAGCCACTTTAATGAGAAAGGTGTATAAAGGTTAACTTACACTTGGTAGAGGTTTGGCATTGCTCTGTGATGCTCGTTCTGGGCCACCCCTAGCGTGAAGGCCGTCTTCCAGTCGCCCAGGGTGTCGGCGAACCAGGTGGCCTCCTGTAGTAGTCCGGCCACCAGCAGGTACTCCATGGCCCTCTCCGCCGTCCAGATGCCGTCCAACCCGTCCTGCCGCACCACGTTTGCCATCGACTCGTGGTACAGGGGGATCACACGGTGCTCTACAATAGTTAATCACAACTATAAGGCTTATTTCATGAGCGTGCATGGACATTTTTTTTATATATCAAGCCAAAAGGCTTTCCTTGTCAAAGAAATTGAAGTAAACCGACGGTGGACTTACTTAAATGTAGTTAAAGGCGTACACGTGGTCAAAAACTGGATGTTTGACTTTTTCTTTTGTTACTTAGCACACATCGAAACAGGTATTATGACAATGTCCTTCGCAAAACTTTGGGGTCCCCCTTGGGACCCACTGCTGAGACACCCACCCCCTTAATACTTTTAGTAAGTGAGTGAGTAATGGATGCTTTGCGCCATTACGACAACTGAGGTCATATTCATGGCAAAAACAGGTTGGGATGAATTGTCTTTGTTGATCGTATCTGTGAGATGAAGGTGACAGGGCAGGCAAACAGCAGGGGATCAAAACCGGGAAATCATTTTTGCTGAACCTCATCCCTTAGTAAACCAAGCACTAAATGGGAATTGAACCCAAAGAACCACTTGGTCAGTACTGGGTCCCCCCTATCAGCACCTTATACAATCAGCAGGGGCTACTGGGGGCCTATATTCTACCCCGGAACCCCCACGGGGCCTTATTACTTTTATGTACCAATTTCAGATTGCAAATGATGCCCGATCAGCGACTTTTCAAAACAGCTTGCAAGCAATGAGATAACCTATTCCAAGGTTCATTTTGAAACAAATGATGAGAGAGCCTGAGAAGCCCCTAGTATCTGATAACATCACAGTCCATATGTCACCACACAGTCAATTGGCAACCAGATGTAGGACATTATTTTTTGCATTCTTGGAGTGCAAGATACTGGTAGCACCAACTGGAAAGCAACTAATTTTCATTTTACAATATTCAAAGGTTCACTATAGTGATTACCCCGATTACCACAGTTGTTCCACTTACTTATATTGTAGGTCTTGTGGAGGGGCGGCATCACACGCGGGGCGTGTGGTGGGAAGACGAACAGAGTCTGGTTACTGAAGTAGGCGGCCATCACCCGGGCCACAGAGCGGACCACCGCCCGCACAGCCCGGTTCTGGATGTACTTTGGTGGGCTTGTCGTACCAGTGTCCTACAGGGTACAAATGATGCGTTTTTGATTTAAAGTCATTACATTATATTTGAAATACAATTTGAAATAAAGTTTGGTTTTGGAGAATGGTTTCCTATGCGGAAGCTAAATTTATGTTAACGCTGGAAATATTGCACTGACTAAAGATTGAATCCTTAGCGTAGCATACTTCCTCAAAGTGTTACCGATAGTAATATAATTATGTCGCATTGAACCCTACAAAGTAAACTGTCCAAATTAATCGAATGTCAATTATAGAAGCTAGGTATAATCAGTGACGACCCCACAGCCGCTTCCTCACTTGTTGTAGCATTGCCAGTGTGGCCCACTTCTTGGCCACGTCCTGCCGGCCGATGGCAGCGGCGGACCGCACGTCGGGCTGTCTCAGCAGCAGCTCGGTCAGCTCTATGGCGGCCCGCAGGTCGTCCTGCACCAGCAGGGAGTAAAGGGTGGACAGCAGCAGCCGCCCCACCACTCCCGTACTGCTCATGGTGTCTAGAAGGTAGAGTATTGGCCAATGAGTAATCTAAAGTCAAGATGAACCTTCAGTATCGCTCCTTTTAAGTTAGAAGAAGTAGAAGGTGTGAATATATTTTCTGATTGAAATTCATTGAGACCCTCCCTTTGGAATGATTTCTTTATGGGCCTAATACTTCAACAATATGTGAGTAGCCAAATTAGAATGTACATTTAGAATGTATTGTTATGAAATATCAAATGAATATACAGGAAATAATCTTAGATGGAATAATATATAAAGGTGTTTATCTAGTTTGCAACCACAAGACTAGATTATTTGTCTGTAGTATATCTAACTTATGAAAATGAACATGTAGGTGACTACATTTTCTCTTATCCGGTCAGATGTAATTTCTTTAAACTTCTCTCACAAATAAATCTTGCCTTACCCTGCGGCATGTTGAGTTGGTACATCCAAGCCTTGAGGGCTGGGGCGGAGCAGCCCTCTATAGAGAGGCGGTTACCGGGCTGCACCTTCAACCGCTTGGTGGGCACCAGTACATGGCCTTGGCCTATGGTGGTCAGCTTCACTTGTAAGGTCACGAGAAGGTCGTGGATCAACTTTCTTACTTTGCCCTTGCACTTCTTGGAGCTGACTGATTTGTACAGACTCACTGTATGTTTATATAGCAGCCGCCAGGCAGGTCCCAACCTAAGGAGAAAGAATAATTACCAGATATTCTTAGTGCACACACTGTACTCTAATTTAATTCTATCTCCCCCTTTTGTGATATTTGTGAAAAGCAGAGTTAATTCTGAAGAGAACGTAACAAAAATCATTTAAAAATTAGATGTATTTCTATCTCAAAGTAAACAAATCTTGTTTCATATATTAAAAGATAATTCAACTCACCTTTTAATGATCTCAGATTTGCTCATGTGAAGGCTAAGATGGTCATCCTGTTCCTCCTCGGTAGGTAAGGGTCGGATAAGCTTCTTCTGTTCAGGTGGCACACCAGACATCTCATAGCGTGGTTTGACATCCCCCAAGTCTTTGTTGTTATAGCCGTGCGTGCGGTACATACACAGGGTGGGCGGTTCATACACGGCCATGGACTCCTGCTGGAGGCTCATACCTATGCCGTTCACTATGGCCGTCTTGGGCAGACACGAGTAGATCCCTGAGAAGACCTGCTCCATACAAGTGAGTAGTGTGAAGCTGCCGTGGAGGGTACTGAGTCGCGGTTCCACCTTGAGCAGCTGTGGGTCTGTGAGCAGGAGGCGGAGCGTGGAGTGAGCAAGTCGCACACTGCAGACCATGAGGTGCTGCTGGGGCGTGTCGAGCCGTAGTAGGTGCAGCAAAGACCGCAGAATGTGCAGCACCCTGGTCAGGCGTGGGTTCTTCACCGGCCGACTCTGGGGGTGGTGTTTGGTGAGCAGCTCGCGAGCTACTTCTGGGGAGCTCTGGAGCAGCAGGGTGAAGAGCCGCAGCAGGTTGTGGGCTATGTTGGTGGCCACGTCCTCATGCTCCTCTGTCCACAGCCCCGTGTGGGACGCGCCCAGACTCCAGGCGAGCAGCAGGGTGTTCTGGGCCCGCTCCAGCAGCTCCACCACGCTCAGGTTCTCCTCCAGGGTGCCGGAGGCCTCCGCGTTGTCCACTGAGGTGTTGAGGTTGTCCATGTCACCAAAGAAGATCTTCCCGTTGTCCATGTTACCGGTGGGTATTTCCGTGCCAAAAGGCCCAAAGTCTCCATCATCCTCATCCAGACTGTTGTTGAGGGCGTCCTCCCCCGGTTCCTCAAACTGGTAGGGCTCGTTGGCGGCCTGCTGTCGGGTATTCACCCCAGTCACCATCCTGCGCCCGCCCACTACGCCATTACTGAGACTAAGTTTCTTCGTGACACGCCCCTGGCGACGCATACTGTCATAAAGCGTCAAACTGATCTTTTGTTGGTCCCGCACCCGTCTCAAGTGGTGGTTGGACTCCATAACCAACCCCTTCATGAGTGACAGACAGGAGAGGTCGGTGGGCAGCTGCAGGGCCGTCACCATGTAGCCGTCAGAACAGAGGAAGATGGGCAGGCGGGGGTGACAGGTGAGGGAGAAGCGCTGCCTCATCGGGTCCTGGTCGGCGGCCGCCTGGGCCTCCAGGTCCACCTGCTGGTCCTCTAACCCTGAGGCGTCGGTACCTGCAGTCGCCCTGAGGAAAGGAACAAATAGATTTAACTTACGTGAAAAGTGTCATACGGTTTGTTACGTTAGTTTTAGGCTACTAATCGTCTATTCTACATGTGTGTATAGTAGTACTATACACACATGTAGAATAGACGACCGATTGTGGATAAGTACCGTCCAGAACTTCTTAGAAGTATATCCAGAGATGCCACTCAGGATTGATGAAAAATCCGGAAAAGTAGGAAGGATATTTCTGGATTTTCAGTTTAGACACTAAAAAGGTTGGAAATATTAGCCAGATAACGCAAGTTTATGGCTTAGATGATTGAGAAAGGATATAGGAATAATTTTGAGAGGAAAATTGGTGACTTTTGTACTGAAAATTATGAATTTTATTTTATCCTGTACCAGCAAAAATCCGGAAATCCGGAAAATAAAGGAAAAGTGGCATCTCTGTATATCGGTTGTTAATTTAAGAAGTTTATGTTTGAAAGTCCACATCAACTAGCACTGACTTCTTGTACGCACGTACAAGGCAAACTACGATATACTTTCCGAAAAACCAACTAAGCCTCCATATTATCTATAAGCAGAGTAAAGGTACATTTCTTATGATCACAATACAATATATATTTACTTACTTCACAGAAATAAGGGGATGTAGTGGAAGGAAATATCGTGGTCCCATGTCCAGAGAACACCCAAAGGTACGGAGAAGTACTGGTTCTCCAAGTCGTGAGACCATGGCGATCGATCCTTGCTTCGTCATGATGATGACAAATAAGTCATCGGCTGTCCATGTAAGATCCGTTATCCAGTAGGTCCTGTTATCGAGAACAAAATAATGATCATTTGTCAAATTCAAACATATCATGTAGAAATTATATACGCAGGGCACGTTTTTAAGAGGAAAAAGGGTGCATTATAAATTCATATTTTGTTTGTTGTAACAAAGCGTTTTTGATCTTGTATTTGTTATTGAAGTGTTTCAATACTAGCTAGGTGTGTATTTCAATATATTTAGATGAATTTTTCAGAACTTTAAAAGGTTGGCATACTGATTGTCAATTACTTTTTTTTTTTATCATTAAGGATTTTCTGTGTCTTTCCTTATAAAATGATACTCTCCATATTTTAATATTAATTCATAATTTATGATTTAATTAAAACCAAATGAAATCGAATCAATTAGAGATCCACCACTTCATATAGCCTTATAGTAGTAATACCACTCCCATTTGGTTTAATAACTGCTCACTCACTTGTAGGCCCTGGTAACGGGTATCTTGGCGCCTGTGCCCTTGAGATCAGACACGACCAGCGTGTCGGTGACCGGGGACACAAACATCATCCTGTTCAGGTGGGAGCTCTTCTGGTTGACGGCCACAGCCAGCAGGTGCCCGTCGTGTGAGTACCGCCCCAGGTAGGTGCCGGCCGCCCGCACCGGCCCACCGCCGGGGACCAGGTCACACAGGGGGTACTTCAGGTTGGTCCACTCGACGGTAAAGGTGGGCTTGCTGTGGGGTCAAACAATCATTAAATTAGATATTTGTTTGTTTTTGTTTGTTGGGGTAGTTTAACATCTGGCCAACCCTTTTGGGTTCTTTCCAGACTGCACAAGGTAATGGTTTTCAGCTTACGGGTGATCGTATCTATGTATGATTTAGAAGAAACCCGCCACCGGGTGCAATACCCTACTCGTTGCGAAGAGTGGCAAGGGGTCTTTCATGTGCAATGTCCCATAGAAAGGACACCACACACCCGGCCTTTGATGACCCTGTTGGGAGCACAGGGTGGCCCCTGGATCCCACTCTTGGATCCTTTCTTAGATTTTATCTATCAGTTGGCATTCTCGAAGGAATGGCAGAATCTTTTTACTTTCGGTGTTGTTGAAAACGTCCTTCAATTAAATTAAATAAACTTACAATAACTTAAATATGGAAGATATCGAAGGGCATTACCGCAAAGAGATTTAGATTTAAAAGAAACAAACTCACACTAATTCGACCTCAGGCCTATATCAGCCGGGGATATGTTGTGCAAATCATTAATTATATAGTGCGATGGCCAAGAAGTTGAAATCTAATACAAATATCCAGTACTTTTCAAACCAACTATCAGTGTCTAGTGAGTCATTCAGTACATGTACAAGTCTTTAATCAAATAAACTGGTTTAAAGATATTTGTAATGTCAAAGAATACGTTACCTGTAGGTCATGACGTTGTGGGCCTCGTACCATCTCATGACGGCCGTCGTCACGCAGACTGAGCTGTCCACCGTAAAGATGAGCGAGCACATACAGCACAGACCCAACACCTACATGGGGAGAAAAGCTAAGAATTCTAGACTCAACCAGGACAAGTCATCAAGCAGGTACAAATCTTAGCACTAATTTATCAAATTTGTACCCACAAGGTATCACGACAATTATCAGTAACGTCAAAAAATATGTAGTTATCTTCCATGGATTTTTAATGGTTTATGGAATGAAGAATTTCACTTTCCGTTTTCTGATGATTTTTGGAGGATTACAGTGAAAGTTATCTTGCTTCTGTCTAAGATTATAACTGTTTACAAAAGTATTGACATAAATTTGTATTGAAGCCATGCCAGTCTCTGTACCTTCTAGTTTCTGGGTACTTTTTTACAGTCACAAACAGAAATGTAGATATCATTCCATGAAAAACCCTTCATTTCAAAACAGAACTCCACAACTCACATCGTTGATAAAGAAGGCTGAGGTGACAGCAGTCTCTCGGGCGGCGGGGTCGGGGATGGACACGGCCCGGCTTGGTTTGACTTCGGTCCACGTCCCCTTCACGTCAATCCGCTTGGCCGCAAACAACACCTGGTCGGCGTCCTGCTCCCACACAAAGAGCCGAGACCGGTTCCTCACCACCACGATCTTAGTCCCGTCGTCCGCTATGTAGATGCACGGTTTTGGTGGTTCTGAAAAAACAGAAATGTTTGAATCTACACCATCTCTAAGTTGCCTCTTTAGGCTTAATATATAATCTATATTTTTTTTTTTCTTATATTTTTATAAAGCTCATTAAAGAAATTAGAACTTGCAGTATCGTCAGGATATTGCACGGGTATCAGGTATAGGTGCAATAACATTATAATATCATTAGACCTTTTGTTATGTTTTTTCCTCACAGAACACACCCTCGCCACGTCTTACATTTTACATTTGACTTGGTTTAAAAATGACAAGGAAACCTTAATTTACACACCTAGATGCATACAGGGGCTGTTGGCGTTGTTGGAGACGTTGGGTAAGGACCGGGCGAGATCGGGTAGACCCTGGATGTACTTGAGCATGTCTGTATCCTTATGCCATAGGAAGGCGTCTCCAGACCGCAGTAGGCCTACCATGAACTGGCCTAAATTGTATTGAAAGACGGTTAGTATTCAACAACTGCATCCTCCAATGTCCAGAATATGAACGGAAATACATCAAGACATGTCTGTTTATATATATATATATATATATATATATATATATATATATATATATATATATATATATATATATATATATATATATTTATATATATTCGGAGAGAAGATTTCAGGGAGAGGATGGGATTTTCTTATATTTCAGTAATAAGATCAAAATATATATTTTTGTGCCAAGAAATGGACTACAACTGAATAGAATGGTGTGCGTGAGTAAAACGATATTGCACAGAGGCCGTTTGTGAGGACGGTACAGATCGAACGACAGTGTGCCCAAGTTGGACATGAACTTATGATGAAGCCCTACCATTCTCGGAGTGACTGAGGGCCGTCACGTCTTCTAGTAGAGGCTGCAGTTTGTTGACGCGGCGCCGGGTTTTCCCCGAAGGCACGTACAGCACGCTCAGCCGGTGCTCGTCTAGCAGGAAGATACTCTCCTGGGCCTGAAGGGTCGGTCAACATTGTCAGAGTATGTGTAACAGTTGATGGGACACATGTAGACATATATGTGAGAAACTCTTCAGTATAACAAACATCTTTTAGAGTTAGTGAGCTATTTAAAGAACCTCATTTGAAAATGGCAATTTTCCAAACTTTGAAAACTTCACCTAGGTGTATTATTGAAGATGACTGATCATATTATCAAATTACCCATAATCTTTTTATTTCAGTGATAAGATAAAAAAAAAAGGCAAACAAAATTTACCCAAGTTAATACGTGTGCATGTACATGTATACCATGTTAAAGTGAGCGGCTTTTACATTATGTGAATCCTAGTCATAGATAATTGGGAAGGGTCAGGTACTAATTGTAAAACGAGCATAACGTCGGGCTATGAAAGCATGCCTACTCACCTCTCCTATCCATGCTAGTCGCGGCCATGGTTTTTTCCTCTTGATGGAGGTGGAGGCGAGAACCTCCAGTTCAAGCTTCATCTTTTACACAACTGTCCTACTCAGTGTGTTATCGTGTAATCCATCCTTGTTTTCTGTTTTAAACTAGTACAAATCAATCGCTCCATGGATGTTATGGACGCATTTTTGTGGCTATCAAGAGCGTCTGACATCCTTTACGAAGAACTTAATTATAGTCTGAAAAGAAAGAGCCAAAAGTTAAAAGCGGGCATACTAAAATGGGTCTTTACTTATACTGACGAGCGAATAACGTATGACGCCACTGACAAACCTGTGACATTCGACAGATGCAGCCAAGCGTCTAATCTACATCAGACATGTATGCACCATATGGGGTTTTATCAAATGGTGCGTATCCACATGTACAACAGACATGCAATCAATTTACAAAATGTACACTGAATCTACCTGTTTTGGGCAACAATAAAAGTACATATATATATATTAGTTTACTATTTCAAAACTTGAATCCACATATATGTATGTGCAATGTTTTTATGATTGCAAGTACATGCATGTGAAAGTGCACGTTTGATTCAAGTACCTACTATGTAAACATATGTCAGTGCTTATGGATCGGACCCAACAATAACTTTGGTGGATTACGCATTGGTAGAGCAAACACCTGTTACGTTGTGCCCGCTACATTGGGGCCAACCTATGCTCTATTAATTGTATAGATCAGTCAATATAAAATAACTGCAATAAGTCCAATTTTATGTTGATATGGGGTTCCAAATTATACAAAATAACACGATACAAATATGTAAAAATATGAAGCTACATCATGTATCTCTGTAGAAATGAATAAAAGGAAGGAAAGGAGGTGGATTCACTTGTTAGGACTGATGTTTCTACATTGTAGATAATCCTAATCCTGCACGAATATGAAGAACTAAAATTAGAAAGATAAAATTCCCAAAGTGCGGGATCAAAATAAGGGTATCTGAAAGTTCACAGTATGGCCATCTACCTTCTCATCAGCAAAATGAATTTCCAGTATATTCTGCCTACATGATGAAATATGCGCTTGCATTTGACAAACCTGTTGCACTCTATTAGTTTTTAACAATAGGCAGTTTTAAAAGAACATTACGTCTGGAACGACGTTAAACATTCTGACATTTGAGGGCTACTCTGGCGTACCAGTGGCTTTATTCTCCGTTTTCGTTGAGTGGATAACGTCGATAGTCCGATATATCGGAGTAATAGGTTGTCCCAACTCTCATAGAGATCAGTGTTAAAAATGGGGGGGGACACATCGTGCTATTTCTGATAGGAAGGATCTGTTTGGAGATTGAAAGTCGTTCCATAGAAAATGCCTTGAGAGTGTACTAATTAACATAAATAAGTCTGTATGAGGAGAGTGACGAGATGATGTCATAATGATATTCTAAAAATAGAACGAAAGTAGGTCGGGAATACCCCTTTCCTCCACTGGGGGCGGCCATATTGAAAATCTGCTGGTTCCTCGGTCTCTCACTAGGGGTTCAGGTTCGGAGAATGCAAAGCTTCAAGTACATTTCATTTCGTTTTATAAACCAAAGAATGGATAAGACGGAGATTTTGGTTTACTAAACCACATCGAGAATCTATAAAGTCGATCAAACCAGAACTTGTATTTCAGATATGTAACTCTTCAGACTTCTAGTCAGGGAGAGGATGGGATGCCTTATGACACTGACAGAAGTGTATGAGAAGTATGAGCGACCGGGCTATGTGGCGAACAGGTGGAAGGTAAAGGCATAGGGAACGTTCAACCCCCTTTAGGCATAAAAACATATCGGAACGCCCAGCACCCAATTTTCCTTAGGACAAGATAAAGATTCACTGGGAGAATCCTGGTTGTTGATTGCAGGAGATGTCTCATAGTCACAGACTATAGATCTACACATCTTCATTATTATGGGGAAGTCTACCCATCTTCATTGCTTCCGTGGGGGGGCGTTCATAAATGATATGCGCCGGGTGGGGGGGCTATTGCTCTACATTCCTATAGTAAACGGACGAAGAAGTGGCGAAGGGGAGTGGAGGGGTTCAAATATAGCATAACGTCATTACTGGACGGCCCCTTGGTGTGTACCGTCAAACATCTAAACAGAACTGAGGCAGATTTAGGATGAGATCAGGAGAGGCTTGGCCCCTGCCTTGGCTAGATTTACTAGATATAAAGAACAGTGTAAGGTACGAGTGGAGATATATTGTTGGGAGTTAATGTTCCACTTTATATTGGTCTACTTAGATGCATAACAAAGACAGTTAGACACCTTTCACAAGTCAATTGATTGAATGGAGACATTTTATTCTGGTCTCTAGGTTGGTATCTAGCAGAAACTAAAGAGGTGTCTCATTTCGGTGCATCCCAGCCTAGTCATAGATACATATAACCAACCGAGAAGGGAGTACAAGGGTGGTTATCACCCTGAGCCGGGACCCCTATATCAGCCCGAGGCCAGGGCCCGAAGGGCCAGCCGAGAGCTGATATTGGGGTCTTGGCGAGGGGTGATACTGCCCGAGTACTCCCTTCAAGGTTGGTTATGGATTTATTATACGTTTTCTGTTAGATCTGAGCTCCCAAGGAAGGATGCACAGCAATCAGTGATGGTGGGACTGTGATGCTGCACATTTTTTAAATGTTTTTTCATATAACTCTTTTATTATCCATCAAATCCACAAACAGAAAGCAGTAAGATGTAGCTAGGAACGTTGTGCAGATAATGCATATATGTTAGATTTTTTTTTATTTCTTAATGATTTCATTTTTTCATGAATTTTAGAAAAATATAAAGTTTTTGTATCGCCCTGCAGGGCGATACAAGGCTGGTTATCACCCAGGCTTGTATCACCCTGTGTTTAACTCTTAACTACTAAACTTTATCACCCTAAGGTATAATAAACCCATAGTCCGTAACTGCTATGTAACGAAGCCAGACTTGCGATGTTTGTACCACTATTCTACTTAGATCTACAGATAAGTTGCATACCACGGGTATTCAGATGTAAAGAAACTGTGTAGCAAATAGATTAGTCATAGTTGTAGACCCTAATGATCTGTTTTAATTCAACTGTGACCAATGATGTACTGTAAATGATGACACATAAGTCAATCCATGACTTCCAGATGGTCAATAAAAGATCTACTACTATAACTAGACTAGACTAGTAACGTCTAGATCGTTATTGCCAACTAAAACTTATTGGGGAACTCTAAGATCCATCAAACCAGCATGAGTTTTGTCAAAAAGAAAGAAAACCATTGCATCGTTTGGCATTCAACTCAAACCAAGCCTTGTCGCTTACTCATCTTGACAGGAGACGGGGCCGATACTACAGAATCGAAAATCCCAAACATCGTAACTGACAAGCAGGTGCATGTTCCATTCGAGAGCCGCCGATTGTCAACTTATCACTTGCGCTCCCTTCACTTTTGGTAGATCCCCTCGAAATCCAGGTTATTATATGCAATTATGAAACTACTTTGAACTTCCACTGTATGAAATATTGTTTCCTGTATATGATATAGTTTCCTACCTTTACATGATCCACAGATAAAAGTAGTAAAAGAGATGAATGTTTTGGTTGTTGTAGCAGTTTGGTCGAAGGGGTATCCCCGAGTCGTTGACGTTTAGTGATAATGAGGCCACATCGAAGGGAATTCCCAGATAATGTTTGTTTCATTTTCTGGTAGGTGGCGCTACAACGTATAGCGTCTATGGTGGCGCCATCTTTAGAGATGATAGTAAACTTAACTTCGCGCCTTTTTACAGAAAGGAGGTAGATAATTCCAGGGGGTAATAGGATGTAGGCTTAGCCCATTCTATCATTGATAATATTATACCATAGCCCTTTCCACCTTTTAGATATTTCGATGGCTTTTCCTGATCGCAAAATAACAGTGAGTCAGACTAGCTGTGACAGGAGGCCTACACTGCTACAGTAGCCAGGGCCATAGAAGCCTAGGGGTAGAACCTTCACTGCATTATCAGGAGATCAGTACAGTTTCAGTATAGACAAAATTTAAATTCTTGGTTATTTCAGTAAGCCTAACTCTAGGAGACAAGGATGGCTTATATATGTGGTAATTTTGTCCAAATGGGAAAAAATAGCCAAGTAAGGGGTCCTATGTACCAAAAGAAGCCTTTATCATTTTCCAGCAGAAAACATTCCTTTTCATCTTACTTAAATAACACTAGGCCACTTGGGGCCTTCCATTTAGTACGTACGCACATTTTCAAAAATCTAAAGACACCCGGTCCCACCGCCTTTGGGCAAAAATACGCATTGGATATGTACTAAAATGTACCCACATTTCGGATCCCCCTCCCCCCCTTTTATGCGCAGTAGAGGAGCCAGTTTTCGCGCACTAAGGGCAGGAAATTAAGTAATGATAGAATATAAAGAGAGAAAAAAAGTCAATTCTATTTTTTTCATCTACAATTAGTGCAATAACGTCCTTAAGTATAATCATTATAAAAAAAACTTAAATTTTGAAAATATTTTTGTATTATCTTGCAGTATGATTTTTGGTGGTTAATTCTTCAATTTTCGCGCACCTGGAGCCTATTTTCGCGCATTTTGGTGTCAGTTTTCGCGCATTTGACTATATTTAAGGTGTAAAACTAGTAAAATATTTAATAGAGAGAAAATATATATCATATATGGAGCCTCAGAAAAAGATTATCTACTGATATCCGTTATGAAATAACCTTCTACTTTTATATGATCCATTAAAAAATTCCTGAAATAAATGCTACGTTGTCTGGGAAAATCAAAAAGATATAATTGTATAGTTAGGGTATAAAATGCGCCTGTTTGGGCATTTTCAATTACAAAAGTATCAATTCATTTGAATAAAAGAAGAAAAGGATATGCATTGCCTAGGTTTATGGTTTATAATAAATGAAGGAAAAGGTCTTAACAGTATGTGTAAACTTTTTTTTTTTTTTTTTTAATTGCAATTTTTTAACAAAAAAATTAGGAAATTTCGGAAATTTCGGAAAAATATGCGGAAAAATGCGCGAAAACTGACAACTCCCTGATTTTTTGTCATTAGTTTTCACGCAGGGGTCTATTTCCTACAATATATTTAAAAAATTTCATTTCTGTTATTAATATGACGGCAAATCACCTTAAACTAATTTCTGTAATATTATGAGCATTAACATTTCTTTTTTATACAAGAAATTACGTTTTTATTTGTTATTTGAGAAAAAACAGATTTTATAAGGATCCTGACTGTTTTCCATTTAATTGGGACATACTGCATGTTTTTGCTGATAAAATACCTAAATATTTCCAAATCACTTAAAAAAAACCTCAAATTTATTAGGCAATAATGTCCTGATGTGTCTCTGAGGGAAAAAACGGATTTAAGCTGAATTTAGAAAAAATGCGTTCATAAAAATGCGTAAAATGCGCGAAAACTAGTGATGCGCGGAAACCAGCACCTCTACTTCATGAAAGGCCCCAAAGGACATTTTGGGGGCTTGCAAATAACCCTTATAGATCTATGCCTAAGTCACATTTCATTATGCTTAGATCAATGACTCCTGACAAAGGACATTTTTAGTATAGTAATACTTGAATTAGATAAATAATTTACAAAGGCAAAAGCAAAGACATACATGTGTTTACTTTTTTATGAACGCGAATTGAAACGAAAGAATTGACATCTTTTTCAAATTGGCATATATAATCATCTTATGAAACATGCAAATCACCAAGTTTATATCTAGACTCTACTAGATCATGATGGTGCAATTACAACCTAATGGAGCACATTCGTAAAAAGCAAGCTGTTGCACAGAATTTGTTTTGCATGATAGGCTGGCTTTGACGCTGCATGTTCTTGATGTTTTGCCGGTAAGGAACTAAGCGATATACCCGCATATATGAATTGTAAGTATTTGCACATTATTCTTATAAACACTCTTAAGTTAGCATAGCCAATTATTTTAGATTTTATAACAATTACTAATGATCAACGTTAATGAAGAGGGATCAGCACCCGTTATAAATTATTGTCATTTACTCAGGTATCTATCAAGCTGCATACAACTATTACAGAGGCACCTGCTGATTAAATATACATATCTCTTCCATCTAATGACATTAATATGCTAGTTTGATAGCAAGGACAAAAGATGGTTTCGCGTACAAAAAAGGCCATATTTTACTTCATGTTTTTCTTAGAGATTTCTCAATTACTATTGGGCCATCATGTACGTCAAAGAAGCTACAAATTCACGACAGTGTTCCCGAAAGTCTCAGAATCTCATGACTTCATGCATTTGCTGCAGACCCTTTTTGTGATATGTACAATAAAAATGGAACTTTATCTACGATCGAAATCAAAATTGGGAGGCTCTTCTCTGCATATCATATATGAGTGTTATAAATCAGAGGAAAATATAAGAAAGACTTTTTTTAAATATTTGTGCACACAACTGCAATCTATTGAGGGGAGAACGACAGGGGGCAGGGTCGTTTACGGGGAATAGTTACAGGTAATAGCAAATTAGTCACCGATCAGCCCACTCTAACCTAAGATGATTCCTTAACACCTGAGTTCAGTATTACATGAATCATTCTACACTAACGTTAAGTGCTGATTAACATGTCCAATTCCATTGGAAGTTAGTGTAAAGAGAGTCATCCTCTTCGAGGGATTCATAATTGGGGCACAACTCGTAATTTCCAAGAAAATTATGAAATCTTACCATTTCTAAGATCTACGCTTCCATTTTTAGACAGAAATAGAAAAAACTTTATAAAAAACCAATACAAAGCTAATGAGGGTTGGCCGGTAATCACCACGTTAAGCACATTAATACTGTACAACTTGTGTTTCTTATGAAGCATACCAAGTTGTATATATCCTTATTTTTGAGCAGCTCTTAAAGTCACTCTCTCTTATAGATAAGGCTTGCCTGCCAAAGCCTCTGATAAATCGATATGTTACAATCACATTTTTGTTCAAATTATCTCATCCAAAAAAGCTTGCAGGCTTTTTATTTGAATGTCAAAAATGTGTATCTCACAAATTATAAATGAGCATAACCACGATGTTTACAGACGATGGCACTAGAGAAGAACATATGTTGGATCAGTTGCCACTCCGCAGTTGTTGCCCTTATGTGACATGAGTATGTAGCCGTCGTTCCCCCAGTATGTAGACCAGCTGTTCTTCACCAACCAATAGGAGTGTCCGTTGATGGTGCCATAGCCTACGGCCAGCACCGCGTGGTCCAGGCCGTCCGGGTTATTTTCTATTGAAGTTGAAAAGGACCAAAATTAATGTTGGTACCACTTGTATGCAGTAAGGACATTCATCATATCAAAATATTTGTCGTATCATGTGGTATTCAACCAAAAACTATCTTACATATCGTTATGGTGTCCCGACATTTCTCACATGCGTGTCTAGAAAGGGCCCATAAGGAATATGTATAATAAGAAAGAATAATAACACAAATGTATAACACTTACTACATTTGGGTTCGTAGTAGACTCCATTAGCGTAGAATGAAAAGGAGGGGACAGAGGCGTCAATGGCGACCGAGACTGGTCCGAAGTGGGCTATCGCAATTTTCAGGGCCTGCAGGTCGCCTGACGTCACATTGACGTAACCCTTCATCGTTGATACTACTGCCGTTGCGTTTGCAGCCCTGCAATAACCGTCCTACAGGAGAAACCGATTGTTAGTACATACAGAGTAAACTACATCAATGCCTTTTTAAAATTCCCTATTATGAAGTATCAATATTTTTTAGAAGAAGACGTTGATTTTCTGAACTGGTACCCTTCTTAAATTCAACTGAAAAAAAAAGCGAAAAATAAAATTCTGGAGAAAACCACCGATATCTAATGTCTTTTGTTACATCTGCTATTCCATGACTTAACCTTGAGTACTTTCACATTCCAAGATTTCCAGTAGATCTATCTGTGGAAATATTGACTGTTCGATATAATTCATTTTCAGTATGTTTTGTGAAAAGTGCCACACATAATCAAAGAATATAAGGTGTTAGCGACTAATCAAAACATCCAATATTACCTGTCCCAAGTAGTTGCCAGTCCCATAGGCGTCCTCGGCAGCGAGACCATTTTTCTTAATCCACTGGTAGGCTCTGAAATCTTCGCCCCCATCACACCCATTGTTCCCCTGGCCCCATGAGCAATCAATCAGTTCCTGCTGGGACAGTCGCACAAGTTTTCCCGTCTTTTAAACATGGAAGGGAAAGAAATTTATTTAGAATTTGAACATATTACCATGCTGGACTAATTTTTCACAACGCTAGGTATACATTGTTGAAGATATTTTTTGGTATTTGGGTTTATTTTCTCTACCTAAAATTGAAACATGTTGATATAACACAAATTGATCCTCTAATAAACAAACAGTCCATCAAAACTTTGAAAGTTGGGTTTGATACAGTTTATCATATTTCAATTTTTCCTAAAATTTAGAAGTTTTTTTTGGGTATAATTCAGACAAACAGCACCTCATACCATTCAGTCTTAGTGCGTCTCATAAACTGACCATGACCTTTTTTTAGCAAGATGTAATAAGTACGTGCATACACGGGTAATTGTTTCATTTACGTGTTTGCTTGACAATCAGTAAATAGTTCTATCACCTAAGGTGATATTGAAATTCCTTACCCTGAGGAAGTTCGCTCCTTCAATCGTTCCCGTAGTCCCAAAGCTCCAGCAGGATCCACACACTGCCTGGTCCTTCACAGGTGTCACCGCTCCTGAAAAACAAGACGGGAGGTTATACCAGCAGCCTTATTACTGATAGTATACAATAAAACTGTACCCACACAACACGTTTGATGAAAATATCGTGTCATTATTCAATATATCGTTACAATTGGTGGTTTGTATGTTGCTAACAGATTCAGTATAACAGTCGCGATTATCAACTGAAATGCATGATATTTTGCACACGCAACTTTGTGATCCTTACAAAGTGGTATTAATGAAGATCTCTTAACGTTAATAAAGACTGGTATGGCAACTGAAAACTGAATCCTTGATTCATACCGTAGAGCCTCCAGTCGACCTGATCTGGGAGGTCCTTCACGTCGTACTTGTGTCCGTTAAAGGGCAGCCCCCCGTTGTAACCCTTGGTGGGGCGGCGACCCCTGAGGGCCTTCCGCTCAGCGTCTGTCCAGTCAGCCAAGTGGTTCACCGCAACACTGTAACTGTGCCCTGCCCGGTTGTGGGAATGGATGAACCTGTCAAAGACACATTCAGTATCACCAAGATATTTTCTAAGTATGAGGAATTGATGGCATTTAGGTGATTCCATTGGGGATATGTACATTATGCCTCTTTGTTAACTTATATGATGTGTATTTGTAAAACAAAAACCCCCCTATCTTCTTTCTATGGTATTATATCTATTAGTTTATCACCACTTATGAAATACATCTGATATCTAAGGACAACCTTGACGATTATTACTAAATAAAATCGTTAAAAAAATGTATATCAAATACCCATTGGGCAAATCAAATGCTTTTTAACGCGAACATACACCCATAGGAATGGTTAATTTTAAGTACACGTACTCTAAACCATAGAGATACATAATTTCTAAACTGATAGAGTTGACTAGCAAAAAAACAGCAAATGATATTGGGTCTAATGTAATTTCTACATTCATCCCTGCCATATAAGACAGACACATACCTGAGGTTATGCATAAAGATGTTCTTTCTCTGTACATGTTCCTTTCCGTGATATTTCTTGCCGTGGTGATTTTTGAAGTGATGGAACATGGGGTCGAGATGGTCGTTATAATTGTTGATATATTCCATCATAGGGTTCATCAAAACACGATTGTCCTCCATGCCAGGACCAGGGAACCCACCGCATTTCACACCCGGGGCAACTGTAGGATGTGTATTTTGGTGCAATTAAGAATAGCACCAATCCATCGGTAGGACAAATATTTTTAAAACTCATACAATTATATCTAACATTAATAGGGCCGAGGGGCCGCGATTCAGCTTATCCGAGTATTAACGATTTATAGAGTGTTTTTATCGATACATAACTGGGATATCTATCCAAATGCGACAAATAGCCAATATTTTCGTAACGGATTAGGCTTATCAGATGTAACTGATTATAGTCATAGTGTCTCATTCTCGAATTCGGGACCCCCTCGTTGCTATGTACCCTGCCTTATCTCCGCCATTATGCTTGGTGCAAACAACTCCCTAGATACTGCTGATAAGGCAGGGGATAGGGGAGGCGGGAAATCACTAGATAGTCAAAAAGTATACATAAACGATTCCTTAGATTCGAGAAATTTCATAGGATATCTGTAAATGTTTCATGAATAACATATATAAAAATGAAGAGGCTATCATTCTTAGATTATTAAATAAGTAGAGAAAACAGTTTCTTAAGCATTGAGTCTATGGGGTTGTATTCACCAACGTTCACACCTTACTGTAGCGCCATCTACAGCAAGTACCCGGATATCCGAATCCGAGAATGACAAGACACTACGTCTGTGAAAACAGTCACACCTGATTATCCGTTCACTCAATATGAGACAAACTTCATATTGGTCGTAATTAGCCTAATAACTGACGAAAACACAGGCCAATATAGACTTTAACATAATATCATGCAGTAGGTCGCTTTCATGTCAATGAGTTTACTTACTAACTGTATTTTTTTAAGGAGAATCTATTAAGCATAGTTTCTTTTCTGTTAACTGTACTGTTCTTTTTTATATCTTGATTATACATACTTTTACTCAGGTCAAAGATGTCAGGCTTGATTTCTTTTAAAACAGTGTAATCTCCATAGTCGATGTAATATTTGTCATAGTGGGAGCCAAGCAGACTGTCATAACCCATCATCTCATAACGAACAGGGTGGCCGTTCTCAACGTTCACCCACAAGGTGTAGGTATTTTTCCGTGTCCCATTCACAACAATGTTCTGCCAAACCTGACATTGTTTACCACCACGCGTGTCTTTATCCTTGATTTTCTGAAAATAGAAATTACCCATTACATGAATCGTAAATATTTTCTGAAAAAAATCTAAAAGCATTATATCTACAATGTTAAAAAAGTGGGGTAATAAATCTATCATTCGTAGCATATATTTTTGTACATGATTAAGCTAATCAACTAAATAATTCTTATCAATGGCTCATGGTTATAGGTTCTGTCTGTCATAAAAGCGTGATGTCTTTGCAAGATAACCTTCAATGGGTGATCATAATTTGTTAGGTGTATTACAGTAACAGTAAATACGTTTTGTAACGAGGCAGAGTCTCTCATATTGAGACATTGTTAAACTTCATCTGATGCCTCTCGTCATCTGGTTATATCCTGCTAGAAGTTCTGAATCATGTGTAGTCCACATGGTGAGACGGAACCAGTAAATCAGGATGCCACCTAACCAGGACTTCAAGTGTACTCTTCTTTTTCGTACATTTTCAAAATCCGGGGATCTATTATTCTAAGGCTCATGCCATGTACATACAAACCTATATACTGGCTGCTTCTATTTACCTTAAATCCTGTAGTTTCAGGTAAAACAGCCTGAATATCGACCGTAGCATTTTTCGTCCCATTCACTTGAAAACACGCCATCGATGATTTCAGGCTGCCCTTTGGTGTCATCGGGGCAACTTTATAGTTCTCACCAAAATGAGGTTTCTTTGCACCTATTTGG
The DNA here is from genome assembly GCA_936440205.1 of Lepidonotus clava. Classification (NCBI taxonomy): domain Eukaryota; kingdom Metazoa; phylum Annelida; class Polychaeta; order Phyllodocida; family Polynoidae; genus Lepidonotus; species Lepidonotus clava. Next base: position 23,289,955 of record OW387134.1, read on the forward strand.
ATAGTTTTGACCATGCCTAGAAACACAGATATTAAACAGAAAATGAAACTCCTTATATCATATTTCATTTAACATAGTTCAAAAATCACCAATTGACTATATAAAGTGCCTTGATAATGTATTAATATCGGCACTCCTAGAAGATCAGGACCTCTCCTGAAAGCTTGTTTAGGAATAAACGAATAAATAAATAAATAAATAAAGTCACATTGGGAATGACTCAGCTTAAATGGACAAAATTTGATAACTAACGGCATTTTGCGGGACAATTCAATGATACATAGGGTCATCCGACAGATCTTTCTTTCATACAGATATTTTGTGCATGTATAAACTGAAAATGTTCAATTTTGATACTATGTATATATAAACTTATCAACATCATACAAGCTTGTAATCTTTCACAATCTGTTCCTTTTTCTCTTACCTGAATAGTAATCTACTCGGCTCTTCATGTTTGTTGCATCGTAGTAGGCGGTGAAATCCTCCACTATCTCCGCATACGGTAATCGAAGGGTACCAGTGATGTTGTAAATTTTGCTCCATTGTGGAGGTCCAGCATCCTTCCATCCAATTTTACCACTTGCCCCTGGGAAAAAAATGCATTCGGGCAATGACAGATGCCTGTACGAACAACACGATATGGGCAGGTACATACCCTAATATTTACAATAGCACCATGCATGCATTGGTATTCTTCCTTTTTAGCTCAAATATTTTCCAAGGGGCATATCCTCGTAACTAATTAGGCAAATGATATTAGGTTAATTTTGATTTAGTAGCTTCAAATGCTTTCATGTTTCCCAAAACTGCCTTATTAACAGTCCCCTGTATCTGGAGAAACCATTAGCAATTTGATGCCTCGGTGCTAACAAATAGTCGTTTATAGAGAGAACGGGCTGACCAGCAACTTGGGAATACATTAAAACTTTTATTACAAGGGGAAAAGGAAGGGGAGAGGGTAGAGTTCTACACTGAACTTAGTGAAGGACCAATTTCAGTGGTAAATGGTTAAAATCCCTATAGTCAATCAAGGATATGCAATGGTTGGTTATTGGTTGGTTATTGGTTGCTTTACGCCCTAATCAACTGCCAGGGTCATATCAAGGGCGGGGGATATGCAATGTGGTAGGTTGAGATGTTGATAATACTAACAGAAAAAGATATAGAATGACCAAAATATGTACACTCTACCTGCCAAATTGACAACAAAAATGGTCTTCCTCTAAAACCGAATGGGCAAATCAATGCTAAAGTTCTCAGACTATTGTCTGGTCTGATGTCATTATTGATCGTTTAGATCTACTCAAGGGGTTACTAGAGACAGGCCTTGGCTTGTGAGGTCGCCTGTCAATTAGTCTACCCTAAGCATTGAGTGCCGAGACTGACACATCCGTAGCCAGGGGGTAATGTATGACCCCCCCCCCCCCCCCCCCCCAAGACGAACCCCTCTCCAAATATCCGAGCCCCCCCCCCCCTCTACCCAGGCCCCCCTATAGATCTACCACCACCACCAGGATGAAATGAATGGGAGGAGTACCTATAATTAATATACCTTTATGATCAACCTACCATTATTTTATTCTACAAATCATCTCATATGTAACGTTAGTGTAACTTCCCCCCTCCCTAGCCATCAACAATAATATTATTCAAAAAACGACCCCCCCCCCCCCCCCCCCCCCCCTCCTGAAAAAAAGCTGGCTATGGGCCTGACTGACCTGTAGTAGGCTGGTGTAGGTCTTCACTCTATGCTACATAATGATTGACCTATCATTCCACTACTTAGGCCTGCTGATATGCAGATGGCAATGGTACGTGATCCTTTAACCCTAGGGTGTTGGGTAGATCTGATGTTTATCTAGATCTTGTCTGGTCTGATGTCATTATTGATCGTTTAGATCTACTCAAGGGGTTACTAGAGACAGGCCTTGGCTTGTGAGGTCGCCTGTCAATTAGTCTACCCTAAGCATTGAGTGCCGAGACTGACACATCCGTAGCCAGGGGGTAATGTATGACCCCCCCCCCCCCCAAGACGAACCCCTCTCCAAATATCCGAGCCCCCCCCCCTCTACCCAGGCCCCCCTATAGATCTACCACCACCACCAGGATGAAATGAATGGGAGGAGTACCTATAATTAATATACCTTTATGATCAACCTACCATTATTTTATTCTACAAATCATCTCATATGTAACGTTAGTGTAACTTCCCCCCTCCCTAGCCATCAACAATAATATTATTCAAAAAACGACCCCCCCCCCCCTCCTGAAAAAAAGCTGGCTATGGGCCTGACTGACCTGTAGTAGGCTGGTGTAGGTCTTCACTCTATGCTACATAATGATTGACCTATCATTCCACTACTTAGGCCTGCTGATATGCAGATGGCAATGGTACGTGATCCTTTAACCCTAGGGTGTTGGGTAGATCTGATGTTTATCTAGATCTATGTCTTACCTCTTTAGGGCCTACCTACTACAATCAGATAATCTAGTTCTATCATGGTGTTGGGGTAGACTGATGGATCTTCCTAGACGTGCGGGATGCGGGATTCCCGCAGCAGGAATTCAATTCCCGCATTAGGATGACTTAGAGGGGGCCATTCCCGCATTGAAATTACAGAAATGTTCATATAACATAGTAAAAGTAGCCCATGTTTTTAGAAAAATGCCCCCTAAAATCAAAGAAAATGGGGCTTTCGATACTCGAAATCTTTTTCTAGGGAGAACCCTGGATGGCTCAGTCTCAGATCATAGTTATGCAGCCTGATTACTCTACAATATAAATTATTAATACCATCAATCCACTTTGGTCTAGATCTAAGTAAACAGAGAAACATGCTGCCTATTTTCTACTTGTAACAACACCTCATGCTTATGTTTAACAACTAGATCTACTTGAATTTTACAGTTATAGTACTTATAGATCTACTTAAGTTATAGACTAGACTCTAGATTGATTTAGATCTAACCTTTACTTTAGGCTTGATAATTAAAATTGTCACAATTTAGTTAGATATAATTTTGTTGCAGATCTAGTTCTACCGGAAAAGCAATAACTGGCGGAGGCTGAACTGTCCAGTTCCTAGGGTCAATTATTATATTTAATTATGGATCTACTTGTAGATCTAGGTCAAAACATTAGCTGAACTCCATCCATTGCCAGTGCATCTATGGCAAAGCCATGGCAAGGCCATCGGCATCACTGCGTCGTCACAAAGCAAATCAACTTTACCAGTGCGACGCAATATTGCCATTGGATGTACCTGGTGATACAATCTCTAGTGAACATAAAACTACTGTGTATGCATCTATATACTTGCGTTTTACATACCTGCAAGCAAGGAGATGAGCACAATGCTCACAACCGGCGTCATCCTTGGTGTAGCTTCCTCAATGTTGTTTTCCGTACTGACGGTGGGATCATGTGACCCAGATGGGAAGTCACATGACTAGCGGCTCACGTGACACTCTTCTAGCAGAGGTTTGGTTCTTAGAGTAAGAAGAAAGTTGTCTTTCTTTGGAGATTGTCTTATGACTCAGTGTTTTCGCGCCTAGCGGCCTTTCGCCAATGATGAATCAAATACGATGGAGCCCACTGTATCAGTCTAACTAGGAGTCAGCTGATCACGGGATGTGAAGAGACTGACTACTACATCGTGGTATCTCATACAGTGGCGGATTTAGAGGGGGGGCGCGGGGGCGCGCGCCCCCCCCCTTTTTGGGGCCAATTTTACATTTTTTTTAATGTAAAACTCGTCCTAAAGGTAATTAAAATGAAAAAATTTTCAATAGCGCGCCCCCCCCTTTTCAAAAACCTGGATCCGCCACTGTCATAGGCCTATATATGCATGTGATTTGGAGCAAGATCTGGACCAAAAATAGGGGGCAGGGCGCGCACCTGCTGCTGCTGCTGCAGCTACCCCGGATCCGCTACTGGGCTAATATGGGTGGCACATGAACCATGGCCATATTAGCCATCCCATAAAGTACTAGATCTATGGGACTTTGGGGGTATGCCCATGGGCCTATTACCCTGGTATAAAACAGTATTGCATTGATCTGAACTATAAGGAGGTTAATTATCCATTTAATGTTAGTGCGTGTAAGTGGTATTTAATTCTATAGATAATAGCTAGCTCCATTCGCAGTCTCCTCCTCGTCGACTGCAGTCGTCCAATACATAATTATAGTTCCCGCATCATGTAAGACGTGAACACTCGTGTGAAAGGATTTGTTTGTTTATTATCCAATGTATAGTCATTCCGTGACAAGAACTCGATTGACCATGATCAGTCCCAAGGTAAGAGTCCCCTCAAACACATTCAGTAAACGCTCCGCGCTCTAACACAATTTCTATGCCTCACTCCAGAACCTAGACTGCAGGTTAAAGGTCCAACCTTCACAGGATGTTTACTCACACAGTGCTTGCAGCTACTCTGGCTAGCTAAGAGCGGAACACATTATTATATGGTGGTACGTCACACCGTGACTCCTCCCTCATTTCACTACTGTCAAAGTGAAACATTGGCTTTATGCTGCCCAAACATGGACTGGCCACCCGCGTCAGTACAGATCCTCTATAGAACCAAGTCTATTCCTTCAATATCTTTCAGTTTAATTGTGCTTTTTACTTTCTCTTGAAAAAGTGTTTCTTTTCTCAGCAAAATTACGGATCTTATCACCAAAATTACAGATTGTGGACCTATCTCTATTGACTAGCATAAATACGTAGGTCTCTGTAGTTCTTATAGATGGTTGGCGACACTGCAAAAATGATGGCATGCGCAAATGAGAGGATTTATGTTTATTGGCCGGGGGGATCCAGAACTTCTTGAAAGGGCGCGCCCATATTAAAAAAAAGTCCCAACGCCCAACCCAGAGGCGCCAGTTTTACATTAGAAAAATTGATATTTGACCACACAAAAGGAAAAAAGGAGAGGCACACACCCCGTGCGCCCCCATGTAAATCCGTCCATGATTGGATCCAAGGTGTAGCAGTCACTAATGTCACTTGGATAATCTCAAATACATGGTAATCACTCCACTCAATAGAGTACCACCGTTCTACCAAAATCTATATTACTACAAGATCTATATACATTGCAGACCTAGCTTACGTGAAGACCACAATGCTCGCTCTGATCTTTCTTTGAACCAGCGGCTCTCTACATTTTGGCCCATTTAGGTCCTTAGAGTACCTGAGTCCTGAGTGCATGCACTATTGTATACATATTTGAAACAGCTCAGATCACAGCTAGAAATTAATACTCTGTACTTTACATACAATACTGTGGTTTCTTCATGGTAGCAATATAAGTATATTTTCTTTTAAAAATAATGTATTGTAATTCTAACTGTACTTTAGTATCCTTTATAGTACAGTAACTTTAATGGTTAAAGGGAGGCAAAACCAATGTTTTAAATCCCAAGAAATTTTATTACACAAGATATAGCATTTCATAAATTTATGAGCAATTTTTTCTAAGGTAGTTTATACCTGTATTCACAGTCTATATTTTACCACAGGCCTAGGTTATGGCCACAGGATATATTTCAATAGTAAACTGGATTTGCAAAATGTTGAACCTACATTGCTTTTGGCTCCCTTTAAGATATTCTCACGAATAGAGATTTTATGTATCGTTATTATGATGGCATGCAAGCAAGTTTAGGTACCCTCTAAAAGTATTTGTCCTATATCTTTATAGATTTGTAATCATTTGGTAAAAGGAAATGATAATCTTGGCCAATGTTTTTGGGTTCTCCACTTTGTATAGATCTTTTATTCACCAGTTTTTGAGAAGGCAGGGCAATGTTGAATGTATCGGCCGGGGCTGTAATCCAGATATTGAATAAAAATGTTTACATAAGGGCGTCCCTTCCCTCTTTTTAAAAATCTCTAGGCCATCCTGACTGCTACAACTTTTGCAAGCATTATTGTTATTCCTAATTCTAATTCTCGAACTTAACACTAGGTGGCAGCACTGCTCTTGGACAGAAAGGGCACGTGCATATAATATGATTATGATTAACCTGAACATCTGGTAACAACTGTCTACCCAAATTCTAGTACTTACGAGATCACAAAATAATAACCTTATAACACGTGATCATTAAGAAGAATAATCACAAAGTTCAAAATGATAAGGAAAATATTCCTATATGATGAACAGTCTCTCTAGCAGACATAAACAAATCCCAAATTGGAAAACTTTCTTTGGCTGCTCATGATTATTACAATGTCTAAGCTTTTGCGTTTTACTTATATCAAACTTACATTTTCCGCTCAATAATGCATCATAATCAGAGAATCAATATGACTGTAGTGAACGTTTTCTTTTAAAGAATTTATTATGTAGTGATAATTAGGTTTATCTCTGTCCCCCCCCCCCCCCGCCCCATGGGGGTACTCGGGTGGGGCTTCTACTCCTGGGAAGAATATAGGCCCCCAGTAGCCCCTCCTGATAATTAAAGGCAATGATAGGGGGGGACCCATCACTGACCAAGTGGTTCATTGGGTTCAATTCCCAATTGGTGTCTGGGTTCACTAAGGGATGAGGTACAGCAAAAAATGATTCCCAGGTTTTGATCCCCTGCTGTTTGCCCATCCTGTCACCCTTATCTCATAGATATAAGACTGGCCAAGTCAAAATATGACATTGTGTCTGAAAAGTCAGAATTCATCCTAACTTGTTTTCGCTGTGAAAAATTACCCTGGCTGTTGGTACAGTGTAAAACATCTATCACTCACTCACTCAGCCCTGTTTTCGGATGTATTTCATGATAATGGTATATAATAGAATATAAGGGTAAACTGATATATAGTCAAAAACAGTTTCTCATATTTATGTTTCCTAAAAAAATTCAATGATCTTTGAGCAAGTGGGTTATTTGAGGAGTGAACTATGGTAGCATGGAGCTTTAGGCCTAATTCTTGTTTTTAGCAATTAATAGGTTATGTTTATTTTATCAATGTTATTCCTGGATGCATATAATTTCTGAGAATTTTGATGACATTCATGGAAAACACTAAATTTCATGATGATTGAAATTCCGGGTGCCTTGAGCCAGGCCCCTTTGATTCCCCTGTATATAGTTAAAATATAAATAACACGGATGAGACCTCTGAAAATCTTTTTCTTTAATTGTAACCACCTTGGTTTATAATGGTGACATTACCCCTGAATGGAGAATATTTGAATCGGTGATTAAATTTCGGCATGTACAAATTTGGGCATACGGAGAGGGGGGCTATATCCAAAATATGTCTATCAATGAATATTTAAACTTTTTTACAGAGAGGAAATTCAGATCTTGCGAGCAATGTATCTTCTTTACCTGAGACTAGAAAAAGGTCGGTATAGATCGTGTGCACGAAGCCAGCCAAAATGATCATGATTAGCAAATTCATACACGAGCTAGATATTAAGTCTTATTTTTTTATGGGTATGGCTAGGTCTAAATATATATACCCAAACCCTGCCTTTGTCAAGACATGCACTAAAGTGCTTTCCTTTTCATGCACAAGAGGCAAAGGGAATTAATCAGGTCGTCTTGAGAAACTCTTACAGATTCAAACCCTCCAAACGGGGTATGCCAAGAGTCTTGACCTTGGTGAGAATGTCGTCTCCATCAAGTTTCCCCGTGGGACAATGTCCCTGTCAGGTCCTTGAGATTAGGTCCCCAACTAAAGAGCTCTTGTGTTTCAATAGCAAACTCGTCAAGCAGGCAGGGAATTCGACTTCGGTGCGTGAATGGCATCGCTTTTAGTCTATGCAGTGTAGAAACCTATAGAAATACAATTCTGAGTCCTTGGTTAGCTTCTGGTAAAAGTAACAAAAGTTTGTATAGTGGAGTCAATAAAATGCTTCTTGAGTTGAAATAACATGTTCATATGTGGCTGTACTGAACTTGGGAAAGCCACTAATATTAATTACTCACAAACCATTGGCTCTGCCACCAGATCCTTGCTATTGTGGGTGCGCGAAGGTCGGGTCTAATTTGTATACCAGTCTGCTTATGATTATTATTGCAATAATACTAGAATTAGCTGTAAAGTTATATCTCATTAAATGTCAATTACACAATTTTCTACTATGAAGTATGTATACATAAGTTATATTCCAAATGGATACATTTTCTACACCTACTTGGAAGAACACATGTACATGTATGTGAAAGTGGTTAATTAATAAAAGAAAAAAGACTATTGCAAGGGCATACCTATACACCTTTCCCATGAACCTGCGCAGTGAACCCTCCCATAGAAGGCCTGTACCCAACTATTTATATTGAAACCCATACCCCAATTGACTGTTACGGCCAATTCCGCTAGCAGGGCGCCACTCTATTGAGGGTCTATACAGTTTGTCTGCCCATGCAGTGAATGGTCACCCAATAAAGGCAAATAGAACTACATACCCCAAATCACAGATTCGGGCCTATTGAGGCACCCCACTAATCAGTTACGTTTTATAAACCCCATGTAGCCCAAGATTTGAGCGACTCTAATTTGAAGCAAATCTGAGGTGTCCAGGAAAATCTGAGGAAGTGCCAAGTAAATTTGATTCTAATTAAACTTGAAGGAGATTTCCTTTATGATAGTGGTAAGAAATCTAAAATTTGTAAACTAGACTCGATTCAATCAAGGGCTATTAGATTGATAAGATACCATTGTACTCATGATTCAAACAAAACAGAAGGGCAGCTCATGGTAGATTATGGAATTGAGAGTCTTGAAACTCCTGTGGTTTGATGTATAGGTACAAAGATGATAATAAATTGCCAATAAAAGATACCCGGGTATTACGCAGTAGGGCGAAAATAAAGTTTAAATCCCATTTTACATGCATCACTAAAATCCATGTTAGTCCAATGGACCATTGCCGGAGCCAAGCTATGGGATAGCCTAAGAATAGAACAGTCATAAGGCTGAAAATTTATAACGTTTCAAGTCATTGTTAAAGGGAAAAATATTGATTCCTCGTTTTTCTTTTTTTCCCTATTTATTGGGTTATATGATAACTAAAAAACATACATGTCCTATGAAATGTCAATGCAAATTTGAACGTGTGAATTAGCATTGCTAAATCATGCGGTGTCTCCTGTACCTATATGAACATCATACCATCTTATGTACTACTCATCATATTGTATATTGCTGCCTGCCTTGCATGACTACTGGTGAAGTGGTTTTGAATAACTGAATAAAGATCATTCCAATTCAGAATTCTGATAACGATTGCTGTGTCTTAATTTACATAACCATAACCTTTCAAAATATTTGGGGATACACTACTGATCATGCATTATGATTGGGCCTACATGAATAGCTTGCATTGTTATTAAGTGTACAACAGGTTCACAAGAAAATTGACTTGATAAATGAATGAATAGAAAATTCCAACACAATTACAGTGTTTCTTAATCATGACGAACCAAGTTATAACGAACCACTATGTAACAATCATTAAAGAAGATGCATTCTAGGATAAGATTCCCGAATTGACGTCTCAACCGCCTTGATTCTTTCAAGTTTAAAATTCGCATTCAAACATATAGACGCTCTATAAGGCTAACATAGATGAAAGCTTTCCTTTGACCACGAACTTTTTTAAATGAGGACGTTTTGATAAAAAGTTCGATGATAAAACAAAGAAACATCATAAGTTCCCAGTCGGTTGTTGCCCTTGATAGTTCTCCCTACCCCCTCACCCTTTCACGGTTGAGGGATAGCGCCACCTGTTTTGCACATGAGGAAAGTTTTGAATTGTGATATCTGACGCTCCAGGAGATCCGCATTGACCTTGCTTTTTGGCGTCATTGGCGTCAAAGCCTTTGATCACATGGGAATGTGTATTTCTTGGTGGTGGACACACCTGCCCATGGCTGGATCACCTGCCTTGACGGTTACCAATTTAGCACCTGTCCATATGGCGCCACACAAATTTCTGAAATTACAAATATGCAAAGCATTATCGTTTCGAAGATCCAATGTAGTTATAGGTATATTTGATTATTCATGTTGAAAAGATTAAATTAATACTTCGCATTCTTTATCGTCTTGTATCATACCGACCCCAATTGTAACCAACTGGCCATAAATTCAGAAGCTGAAGTAGTAAATATGGTTGGTCAATCATTTAAAGTACATATTTCACACTGGGGCTAGTTTGTTCGGCTCTGATAACGACTTCGCATTGTGTGCGAGTACAATAAGCCCCCCAGGAATCCTCCTACCTGTCGGCTTTGATGTTCCCATCACCTGTCCGCCCTGCTCACACCGACGGCTCACCTGCATGCCCACACACCTCTCACCCCTTCCCGCCAAAAGACGTACGTCAGGTGGGCCGTCAGGGAAGGCCGTTCCCGGTCCGTCCTGGCCCCACCTGTCTCCCATCCACGTCCACCTGCCGCACGTATACCCTACCTGTAGGAGGTTCGAGCGTGGAGGGGCGGCGGTCACACGCTGGGCATTGGGCGCGGGATGGGTCGAATCTGCCTTCTTTATTCAGGGTTAGGGGTAATAAAGGTTAATGCAGATACGCCCACTCAGCGTGCGATAGCCTCATCAGATTGTGCTGTTAAAATACATATTGTCAGGGGTATGGGTTTCTGGTATCCAATGTAGCGATCGTTGAACAGTTCATATGTCAGGTGCGATCAATATCTCAAAGCCCTTAGAATAGAAAGATATAGGGTCTGTGCGATTTAGGCCCTGCCGGGCTATAATTTTAGTACGTTCATAATCATAGATTTGGTCAAATAACATTACATGATTGAGATATAGAGAATTTACCAAATCTTTTGAAGATTGCTTCTTGCTTTGTATCTCCTCTTAAATTGACGATACAAGATTACGTCACTAACCGGCAGGAAATACATCGGGTCATCTGAAAACTTACGTTCAAATTTTCGGGGAACCATCTTGGGTCGGAAATTGTACATTAACAAATTAAAGAAATTGTAATTGGACCAAAAATGGATTTGGGGGGGGGGGGGGGAGGGGTGGTCCGAGTTATGACTGCATGGTCACTTATAATAATACACCAGTTCATGCATTTATACATTCTAATTTCGTTAGAATGTGGTGTGATATATTTTTTTGAGCAAATTAGTACGTGGAAATAAGTGTTTTGAAATTTGTGGACTGACGTGGTTCTTCCCCAATGCATATTTTCGGGAGATAGTTATCATGAATAAATAAACGTCTGTCAATATTGTATGGTCTTGTCTACAGAATGTGATCCTCTCTAAAAGGGTATTAAAAAGCAATCACTGTTTATGGGATATCACTGTAAACCTCGAAGACTATCTTTGAAAGTACGTTATGGGTGTAAATTACTATGTATAAGTGTCAATGCAAGTTTTAATTTGACAATCACAACCTGAAAAAGCTTTTATCTAATAAGCCCATCCCAGTTTACGCCAACATTAAAGTTTATCATGAAATATTTTCAAAATTACCTCCATGCTTATTCCCTGAAGACAGTTACACAGTACAAAACTAACTAAAGCAATTTGGTTGAGAAATTGCTCCTAAGATTTGTAAAATACAATTTTATGTATTGGACTTTTTCTCATAGGAAATACTGTTAAAGCCAGTCAGCCAAACCTATAATGTCCAACCCTCTTTTGCCCTGAAACACAATTTTTGATTGGCTGACAAACCTGAAAATCTGTCAATTGATAAAATATAAGAAATCACAAGATTAAGTTATCTCCGTCACCAGAAGGTGAACCCTCTGCCGCCCATGCTGAAGTCCGGCACCTTACCCATTAGGCCACCACTGAGGGGCCTGTAGGAGGGGCTCCAGTGTGGGTATGGGAGCTCATTTCGCTGGTTGCTAGTGTTTTACCTTACGTTTCATAGTGGCATGTAGGAGTTGAGGTCCCGGGTTGAGGTACCAGCATTTATCTCAACTGATCATGACACTCTGCCTCTGACTCTGACAACTCTGTGTCCAATGGTAGCTAGCATTGAACAGGTAGAGTTGGTGACAGAAAGCAATGGCGTTTTAATATAAGGAAGGTAATTATGTTTCAGCATTACTTAGGGATATAGAAAAATATTGTTTTTGCCTATTTCAGTAACCCCAACTCTAGGGAACAAGGATGGCTTATATGGTTATATTGTCCGACCCCTTGATTTTAAATGGGCTAGTCCCAGCTAAATCATCTAGGTTGGAAATTATCAGCAGGTCTATGCCGTTTAGAAAACGCCATATTGATAATTTCCAACAATATGGGTTGTCACAAGGTTGTCACAACCCATGAACGACCTTTTATTATCTTTTAAATCTTCCTGTAAAAACTGTAAATCAAAAAAGCCGCACAAACCCTTACATAACCCACAGAAAAAACTAGAGGTAAGCAACAGTCTTTACGATATAATAAATAAATTCCTCAGGACAACCATCCATTAGAAATTTGTAGACACAGATATACACGGGATTCGATCTGTGGACCCCATTTCTAGCCCGAGTACTATTCTTTCTGATCAGAGAAGAATGCGGGCTATAGAGACAGGGCCCTTCACACTATAATTGCAAGTTCTGAGCAATACTGTGCTTATGGATGTAAATTGTATTTAAACTATATGCATGTATAACCATGGCATTTACTGTGATACTGTCGATTTCATATTCAGATATATTGAGCTATAGAGCTTAATTTTCGTCTCTGATTGTAGGGGCGTTAGAATAATAGAAAACAATTATTTGACATGAATTTCAGCTTATTGCCAAGTTATGATGCAATTCTCTGTGCTTTTCATGTAAGTCATGAATTGTAATGGCTCCCAATCCACGATTGTTCATGGAAAAAAGGTCTTCTGGCAACCCTTGAGCCCTACTTGATAACCGAGGGTTGTACTTTTGGCACCATTCCATGATTATCCTATAAAAGTCACAGAAATCTCACATATAGGGTCGTTTATCAGGTTTTCATTATCTCGAGAACATTTACAAAATGCTTGTTCTATGGTTGTGTGTTTTAGGGAAGGGATGTGAACGCAACATTTGTATTAATTAGACTAAAATCAATGTCCCACGCTTGCCTTAAATTCGGGATGTTGATATATCATACACCAAAGAATAGCTGATTGCCCTATCAATTTTAGGAATAAAAGGTCGTATCTGACAAATGCTCATTTTGAATAATTGCTCATCAATGAAATATGTCACATTTTGAAGGCTTATATTATCTTAACTATCTACTCAATCATTTTGATATTTGATTAATAGGCAAAATGGAATGTTAAAAGTCATTTGGTCATGATTGTAAAAGTATCTATATCATGGGGATGTTACTATGGTAACACATAAAGAATTTTTTTTCAGATACGACCTTTTATTACTCAATATTAAGGAGAAAAGTTAAAAATCAGTTAATAATAAAAGGTTGTATCTGATATATATATAAATTTTAAAAGAATACAAATTAAATCAGTTTAACTAATACAATTTCACTAAAATAACATTTCTGAGGTACAGCAAACACGCTTGGTATAACTACATTTTAATTATTCCAAAATAGGAAAGATTTATATGAATTTTACACTCTAGATAACGTTCAAATAAAGCCCAGATACGACCTTTTATTACTGAACACTCAGACCATAAATTCAGTAAACAAAGGTTGTATCTAACGTTTCGGTAATATACTCCTATATCTGTTTTTGATTTCATAAATGTAACCACAGTATTATACAATAATATTTTCAGGATAGTCATCTAAAAAACTGAATCATGCAATACTTTCATTTTGTATAAATAAACATATTTTTCTAAGTTTATGATATTGGCTTATATCAGATACGACCTTTTATTACTCACTAAAAAGTGAACATGTGCAGATAGGACAGTTGTTTACCAGTTAATACCATTTCAAAGATTTGGATTCCTCTAGGGGAAGGGAAACATTATTCTAAACTAAAAATAAAATCGATTTTTTTGAGATACGACCTTTTATTACTGAGCCAACGATAAGATATGTAGGCCTATATAAATGAAATGAGAGATGCATGATTTCACCCGTTTCTCATGCGTACCCCATTCCTTATAAAGATGCCCTTTTTTATAACTTACTTTTTTATTCGTTCGAAAAGATTTCAATAACATTTTTTAATCATTTTCCAATTTGGCTCTCTTCCTGATACATGTAGGCCCACACGGTGAGGAAACTGTGAATCAGCATAAGAGAGGGTGCAGCGGGGTGCAGATCATACGATGTATCAATTACTTCAATTACTTCAATACATTTCCATCAAGCAGACAGATGTGGTATCTGGACTCTACCAGCTGCGCCAACCAATAGCAGATTGGCCAACATTTGATAGTCTATCACGAGATTTTTTTCTGGAAATGATAATCAGGGACAGTTGCTTAGTCAGAGTAACTTCTGTGTGGTTTCCCTCCCTCGAGAGGCCATATGCGAGCTCGGTTCACCCCGGGAAGCAGTTGCAGGTGCTGGAGCAGCTGGTCAACGCGCCATAACTTTTCGCGGGCTTTTCGCAGTAGCAGCAGACGACAATTTTGGCCAATGGGTCATTAAGGAGATAGCGGTATCCGGAGTGGCGAGGGCGTGCCCACCTCGGGCCCCACCTGTCACGGCCCGTGTTTGTGTGCCGAGTGAGGGTCTGTGCCGGCAGCTGGAGGCCAACAAACAACACCAGATTAACAGAACAGGTGGAGGGGTGGCAGCAGGTTTGCTGCTGGAGGCTTCATGCACATGGAGGGCGGCAAAGTCTTGGCGGGAAAAGGCAGGAGCGCGGGAAACGATGTACACAGGCGCATTGCTCAAGACATGGTGAAAGTGAGGCAACGGTAAAAACGGAGGAAAATTGAATTTTTATTGAATGGACCGTACCAATTTATACTAAGAAATCCACGTGGGCACAAGTCGTCGTGTTCCGATTTGGTTTGAACACGTGCTTTTTTGTTTGCGAGTAAATTAAACTAACAAGTGGCATATATAGACTGTGAGTGCAATAGGTCCCTAACGTCGAGTATTTGAGCACGTGGCAGCGAATCACCCCCCCTCCACCCCTTTTTTTGCAGGGGATTTCTTTTTATCATGACCTCATTTTCGCAAATTAAAAACTAAATTAGGCCCCCTATCCCAGCAAACAAAATCACGTTGTTACAACGTTGTGACAACGTCACACTTTCGTTGTGACCACGTTGCAAATTTTCGTTGTGACTACGTAAAAATGTAGACTCCCAGACACGTTGCTACAACGTTGCATATTACGTAATACTCACACCTTCTCACAACCAAAATACAACGTTGTAACTTTTCGTTGTAACAACGTCATAATTCTATGTTGTCACAACGTAAAATTGTAGACTCCCAAGTATGTTGCTACAACGTCATTCGCAACGTTACATTAACAACCTTTATACAACTTTGAATTAGTGACAATATGAAACGGTTTTTTTTCACTTCTTTATTTTTTCATTCTGCATCTGGTGTTGTGTCACTTTTCTCGGATGCCTTGATCAGTATCTCTTGGATGAGCAGGATCACCTTAAAACAAGCAGAAACATCAAAGTAAACTTTGAGATACATTGAGGGTGGAAATCTTGGCGATTTTCTTTTCTATTTTTGTCTTTTTATAAGATTTGTAAATTGTATTTCAATCTGGGGCTATGCCCCGAACCGCCTTTTTCTTTTCTTTGTTTTCATTTCTAGGTTTGATCTAAATTATGCATGTATATAATCATACGCTTTTACATACACCTTACCTGATGTCCGCATATATAAAGAGATCTGTATGCACAGACGTTGTGCCTAAATGTTTAAGAAATTATATCAAACTGTATACTACCGTTTCCCCTCCAGTCTGACTATCATGAAACTATGATTTTGTATCAATCAGACGCTATTGGTAGTGTGATAATAATTATATAAGCGCGACAGTTGCACACACAACAGTCGTGCTTATTACCATCCCCCACGGCCACGCTCACCCCCCCCCCCCCCCCCCCCCCCCCACACACACACAAGCAGAACCTGTATACGGGCCTGCCAGTGTGACTACCTTAGGAGTAAGAAGCAGGCCGGGGGTGTTATATAACCTGTCCCGGGATGTGCAACATGTTCCTGGTAGGGCTAATTATAGATGGCCCACTTGGTGACGAGACCCAGGTAAATCTCGTGAAAATTAAATACAGAAATTGGGATGTGTTTAATTATTTGTATTTAGGTGAAAACTCAGAATACTCGAGGCATTAAACCTATATTCATTTATATTTTTGTAATGTGTTATCAATATATGAACAAATGTAAAGAATATATCAAAACTGACGACAAAGTGTGTCAAAACAGGCACAAGAGCGCCAAAATAGAAAAATAAACAACTCAAAATAAAAGGCCATGCCATTTCCAGAAAATTTAATCAGCGGACACATTTTAATGGGAAAATGATATTCCTATTAAAAATTCAGGGATTCTACTATTTCTGTAGGCTTATACAGATCTATTAGATCCTCATTCTTACTGCATCAAAACTGGCAATAAATCATTAAAAACAAGCTTAAGGCACAATGAAAACTCTTCTCACCTTGGTTCCATGGCAGGGTTAAAACGCATGTCCTCCTCCTTCTGGGAATTTGAATCTACTGGCCAACTCCTTACAGTGGCCAGCTCCTAAGTCAACATGTTATGTAACCATAAGAAAAAGGTTGCATGTTGCCTTTTGGTAAAAGCACAACGTGTATACAACGTGATAGAAATTACGTTTTTATAGCAACGTACTGGGGACGTAATATCAGTACGTTGCCTGCACGTTGTGACATAACATTGTACTTTGAGGTATTTGCTACGTTGCTGGTTGGTATTCTCACAACGTTACCAAAATACAACTTAGACACAACGTTGTAATTACGTTGTGTGTTTGCTGGGATGTCCTTCACATAGGCCTTTAATTAATCCAATTTCGAACCGCCTTTCAGGAAACAAGAAAATAGAGAAATGGTTATGCTTACTATTCATACACGTTTCACTACCGACCTATAGAGCTTGTAGCGAGTTTTGGGCTCATGGTACCAAACTGTCCAGCTGCGGGTTGGGTAATTTCACCAAATCCCGCAACCTGGTCTAATACGAATCACCTTTTAAAAAGGTAATCCCTGACACCTGGTGGTCAGGTAGCACATCCCCCGGCCCGCCCCCACCAGGTGCGCCGTCCGTGTGCGCAGTGCACGTGGTGGGGATTGGTGAAGGGGTTGGGACTGGCAACTTATCCGGGGGCAACTTATTAGGACCGAGAATCGACATGGACTCCAGCCGGCGATTTCCCTTCTCCATGGCAACATGTTTGTCTGTCAGCACGTGCTCGGGCTTTATCGACTGGTGAGAACATGCTGCCGGTCTTTACTTTAAACACCCCTTCCAGCCTTATAAAGGGTGGTGACCGCACCGTGCACCTGTCCTGGCCGTCTGACCCGCTCTAATCAAACGAGCACCTGTCTCTTTTACCGTTATCGGCCCACTGAATGCCCCGACAATGCCCCAGCTTGTCTAATCAACACCCGCCAGCTGCCTTTTGCCATGTTCCGTTGGTAACTTTAGAAGTGAGAGTGTCTCTCTTTTTATTGGCCTGAATGTCACTCCTTGTTTGCTCGCCTGCAGCAGCTATCATGTGAAGGCCTTATACGCATGGTTGGTGTGAATAGAGCGTCACACCTCCAACAGCCTACCCCGACGCACCTGACCGTATTATCACACCTTGTGTGACTATTGCGGCTTCCCAAGTACTCAACCGATTTGCTCACAAGATCCCCTTTGCTGCTTAATTTTCCAAGGGCCAACTCTATCGGCATGGATTTGTGACTTTTTTTAGTGTGTCAATATATCACTGTAAAAAGTTGGTGTTAATTTACAGCAGTTCTTGCAGTAAATTTACAGCACTTTTTACTGTTGGAAATTCTACAGCAATATCCACTGTAAAATTACAGTATTAGTACTGTAAATATACTCAAATACAGCAGCCTTGTAATTTTACAGTACTTTTTCATGTAAATTTATTCTCCACCAGGTGGGGCAAAAGCTTATCATCAGTAAAACGTTGGCAGTTTTTATCTTAAAACTATATTTCAAGATGAATTATTTATATTCAACTAAAATTAAATGTGATAAAGAGATCCAAATACTAATCCAGTATATCACATAATAGATATCCCTACTTTGTCTTAATAATTTTAAGATACAGAGATAATTGTCTGATTGAGACACCTTTTTGGTAGCAAATTGCCTTCATAGGTCTGTGTTGGATTGGCAGTTTCTTCTTGTAACACTATTCCATGCATGTATTTGCTAATACTCTTAGCATAAATGCATCCCTCATCCTAAACACATTGGTTTGAGGTTGGAATTAAGCCTTTCTCCAACAATTAGTTGGATTTTGGAAAGGAAATTAATAAAGATAAAGTGGTTAAATGTTTGTTTAAGCATACTGTAAAATTACAGCAAGTACTGTAAATTTACAGCAAAAATTGCTGGAACCTTTGCTGCCAGCAACTTTTGCTGTAAATTTACAGCACTCTGTCTGCTGTAAATTTACAGCATATTTTGCTGTAGGAAATCAACAGTACATTATACTGTAAATTTACAGTACAAAGAGTGCTGTAAATTTACAGCAAAAATTGCTGGAACTTTTGCTGCCAGCAACTTATGCTCTTACAGTGTATAATTCAGCTCACAGACAGACAATTCATACAGATACGGTGCCCTATATCTATAGGCTCTAAAGGGAAAAATATAGGGCATCAATAATATCAAATTGAATTATCTAATGGAAATAGAGGGCCATTAATCTTCAAAACTTGAAACAACACAAAATACGTTCAAAACCATTCCATGACATGACACAAAAGACAATAAAAATATGCCATAATTGATAAAAATTGTATTTGCAAATGGCTTATGAGGGAAGTGGAAATTACCTCATAATCCCATAATGCAGCTTGGTTTAGTCTGCAGCTAGCCAAGGCAGCTTTGCCGGGTAGCGCCCGCCCCCCATCCCTAGACCACCCGACCACCCCCACCACAATTTATTGAGATCGGGATTCACGTCCAGGAGAAGTGTGACATAGTGAAATAAAGAGTCAAATGATTTCTCTGATCATTATGATAAAATTAACCCACGAAAGCAGAGCTATGTCATTTTTTATCAATATCAACTTGTTATTAGGTTTATACGTTAGATGTTATGTTTAATGTATAACTGTTTCGAGTGCGTATCAAGATCTGTTATCAACTGATTTATGATCATTCTTGAACATGATTGTGAAATATTATAATAACGTTATACATGCTGACTAACTATCATTACATTGTACATATATATTATATATAATCATTATGTATGTAATTTGCCTGAAACCCAGGGGTAACCCTGATGGCAATTGCGAAATGAAGTCCTTATGAGAAAAAAATTCGGCTTAGTACTAGTGTTTAGATTAATAAGGCTAGTAACGTTGGAATTTGTAAAATAGAATTAGACACATTTTGACGTAAAATGAGTTGATAACGAAACAAGAAAACGTTTCAAATAGTTATAAAACTTTTGAAATGACTTAGCAAAATACATCATTTTCATGTAAATTATATTCAACAATAAAAAGAAAACGCACATGAGGGAATGATAACACACGCAGGACGTTCAGCGCCATTGTTATAGTTTACAAAGATGGAATGGCATGGTCAGCCCTCAGCTGCAGGAAAGGCTGCACTGAAAACAATGGTGGTTTAAATGCTAGCGCTGATCAATGCCCTAAACCTTTTTCTGACTAAGGCAAAGGCATTCTGACAACTCCTTGGTCAATTTGAGTAGTGTCATGCCAGCCAGAAATCCAAAAATGGGCTGATGAGAGATGATTGACAACTAATGTATCTCTTAATCAAACTCTCATTTAAGTCATTTCAAGACATACATCTTTCTTAAAACTGGAAATTGAGTACTTTTTCATGTGTTTTTACAATATTTGGCGTATTTCAGATATTGGAAAATAACCATGTAATAAGAATTCTGAGACTGAACTCTCCGGAATATGTTATTCTGAGTACAACCTAATGAATAGTGTGAGAGATTTCTTTTACTAAACGTTTAGAATGTTATCATGGTATCAGAGGTGTGTGTATGTGAGGGTGGGGTAGTAAGTTAGATTGGCCATTTTTAACTCTCATTTCTCTCATTTCATACAGCAAAAGCCTGATTTAAAGTACTATCTAACTTTTTTTCCATGCAGTGGTCCACCATGTGACAACAAATAACAACATTCGCAACGTATGCTATTTTTGATAGCATGCAGAGGAAGAAACATATTCGAACATACTAATTTGCTAATAATTACTACACGTATACGATACATTTGCATACATGTCACCCGCGACATAAGGGGACGTCATGTTATAAATGTGTCATGTTATGTAATACCCCTCCCGTCCGACCCATGTTTTGCAGTGATGTAACAACTACAGCGGACAGTGTATACAAAGCACCATGACGTCGATTGCTTTTTTTATCACCAACGTGACACTGTTGAGTGCAGTTAACGGGTAAAGGATGCAAGCTGTTCAAGTACCCTCTCGTCTCTTGTCACAGGCTGTATAACTGTCATAATGTGCCACAATCAAATGACATACATTGTCATTGAACCACTTGTGACCATATGTTAACCCATCAATCAGGCCGGGTTCGTCGTTGCAGGATACCCTCTTGGGCATACTAAAGGTGTCATAAAGCGAGTATTCCGAGTGGGTAATAAAAATAAAAGGTCAATTATTATCAATACCTAGAACATGGTATATGGTCTGAAACCAATATATATGTGAATAGTTATCATGACTACAGTACCATGGCGGATCGGCCTAATTGATATGGTTAGACAGGAAGAATGGCCGGGGATGGGGTTGGGTGATGAGGCGAACCATTCTCTGGACTTTTTTTTATATTTTTTTGATTGTTTTTATTGGGTCCACGGAGTTCGGCATTGTCGATCTTCCACCCGCTCCCCTATGCTTATAGGCCCTACATTAATCTCAAATACTGGGAGCAGGTTGGTAATCAATACTAAAAATACAGTTCCTTGCCATGAAAACGGCATTTGGTGTAGGTTAATGAGATGGGATGTGATGATAATTTACTTGGGTATTGTCATATATTCATAACACTTTCTCAAAAGGGTTATCAACTAGGGAGTTCATTACATTTTTGAAGGTTTTACTATCTTCAATCTGTCTAGAAAGAGGAGATAGCTTATTCCACTCTGACATTGCTCTGAAACAAGGGTTTTTAATGTATTTAGGCCTATAATGGTTTTTCTTTGGTATATTAAACAATACACCTTCATGTCTGCTTGTGGCTATGTTCCGGACATCAATTAATTCTTGATTCATGGTTCTCAAATAGAATGCGAAATAGACTTGCGAGTTTCTTTATTGGTGACATTTTAACATACATTTTTCTTTTACCATAATTATCGCAGCACTTAGACGTTCGTTCACCCAATGATTCAAATCATTGCCCTGTGCAGGTAGAGGAGCCCGGTTCAGAATGTTGATTTATTTTTTTATCTTTTTTTTCTGGTATAAAATGTAAACTTGATAGGAGAGATTGTTTGCATAACATACACAGTCCAATAAATCCCAGAAAAAGGCCCAAACAAAAACGAAATGGGATATGCTTCCCTTCGAGTGTGTGCTATAGGTTCTCTTAAAAAATTAGGATTAAACATTTCATAGAATATTCAAACAAAATCAAATTGAATGTTCTATTCAAAAATTAAGAACACTTTCAAGATTTCCTTCTTTATTAATCAGTCGTTATAACTGATTAGATTAAACAAACAGACTGCAACTGGTTATATGATAACTATGATTGATAATCATTATCAGATCCAGTTATGAAAGATAATATATTATATTGACCCTCTAGGCTTTTTTTAGTCAGGGGTTTCACTCATAAACGCTGACCTCTTTCCCCAGGGTCTTCCGATTTAAAGAAAGGAGACCTCAGTTTGAAGTAAAAGCATATTTATTTTGAAGTTTAAAAAAAGTATCTATGGAAATCTTGAAGCATAAATTATGCATGTGTTTAGTATAACTACATGTATATTTACAAAATGGCATTATTTGACGAGGCAGAATGGGAACTAATATGCATCAACTGAAAAGTTTTGGTGGATCGTTGCATAGCTGAGCTATTTTATAGGATGACATCCACCAGCAACAAAATTCTACCATCTACCCTCAAGCTTGCCTGCATTTCATAACAAACAATGCTCTCTCTTTTTATCACACGTGAACCAGGTACACCCTTAAATTAATCCACTCGAAGTGGTTTGAATTCCATCAATTTGACAGAAAAAGACAACAATGTGTATATTATGTAATTTTTCTTCTTGGTTGTATTTTTTTTCTTATTTCAAAAAGGAAATAATAAAAGGCGATGTTCCTGTAGATTCCTCACACCTGCTCCATAAGTATTGTCAGGTGGTCAGAGCCCCAAGGTGATATCTCAGAGCCAATCCAGGTGTGGTGACAGATACACGAGGGGGTGTGGACAGGTGAGAGACTGAGTGTTATGTGTCTGTATCCACAAGAAACTAAGGGGTGGCTAAAAACATCCAGTCTTTACACCTTGAACACTGACCAGTGGTCACGGTGGTCATCACCCAGGTGGGGAGGACACCTGTGAAGGTCCAGGCCCCACAGGTGTGCCTAGTGACGTAACCAGGTGATTGGTCCGCCCCCCTCACCTGCCCCGTTATCATGGGGACCGTCTCAGGTGGGCGGGTTTCTATGGGGCCCCAGAGGGCATCCCCTCACCACCCCTTCACGCCCCTCAGTTACGGAGACAAGTAAGGGGGCAGGGACTGAGCTGGCCGCTGACACCTGTGTCGTCGCCACCTGTCCAGGAGGCGAGATTAAGTAACCTTTTTGGTTAACGTTAACATAAAGACCTGATTTATATTTAACCAGAGATAAATCTGATAAATAGAAATTTGGGGGAGAGATTAAGATAAGGATTACCATGCATAGGTATAAATGAATAAAGGATTGGGCACTGCACAATTCCTTCGAAATCAA
Organism: Lepidonotus clava; assembly: GCA_936440205.1. Lineage (NCBI taxonomy): Eukaryota > Metazoa > Annelida > Polychaeta > Phyllodocida > Polynoidae > Lepidonotus > Lepidonotus clava. The sequence goes on from OW387134.1 coordinate 23,313,052, forward strand.
ATTGTCAATGATCCCCCCCCCCCCCACTTACACAAACCAACGAGAGTAGATGGGACAACTCACAATTTGATAATGATGAATACGTCCTTGTCAAGAAACGGCGACTGAAGCTTATTAGTGGTATAGCATTCATGTATATATATATACAGCATGCAACCTGAAAATATACCTTCTCTTCCGTATGTAATCGCCGATGCATCCTAGCCTTATATCGACGTGTGGGATATAATCCATAGTAAATATTATTTGCCTTATGACGAATTACCATACAGTGTACTTGTTTTGCGATCCTCTGCATTATGTAACATAGACACTTATAAATATTGTTGCCTGTACACCCACATAAGTACACGCCAATTCGCCCAACCACGGCTAGCAATATTTTTGGGTTGCACCTACAGGTTGGCCTAGATCAGGTTGCATGCTGGGTAATATGTCGACTGGACCCAAGGCTACAGAGATTTTCATAAATCTGATGATTTTTTTAAAGTTAAACATGATGAAAAATTTGCAGACTAATTTGTATCCACATAGGGCCTACACTTGATATTTTCTAAATTGTTTGAAAAATTACTCATTACTGGTGGATATATAACGATTATTTGCTTTTTTTTCTATAGTTTTTTTTATAGGGGTTTTGTGGACAAAATCAGCCCAAATTAGCCCTCAGGTTCTTAAAATACTATAAATCAGCTATCCGAGGTAGGTTGAATTCATTTGTCACCTATTGATTGATACATTAATTCTGCTGATACAACAATCCCGAACTAAGATGACTACTTCCTACACCAACACGAATAATGGACAAAGTGTCCTTATGTGTTTATTAATAAGCTTTATTGTTTTTCCCTGAACAAAAAGAGTTCATGGGGCAAGCTGTAATTGCAGAGGACAGCCCGTCAACACCGTGATTAGACGCCCACCAGTGACATGATTACTGTGACATGTTCTGACATGCCACTGATTTACAGCAGGGTGCATGTAAGTGACCCCTGACCCTCTGATGACCCCCCCCCCCCCCCGTCCAGCTCAGTGACACGTTACCCCACCACCCAATCCACCCCCGCCCTAACTGAGATGACCAGTCACGTTGTGGTGACTGAGATTAGCATTATGACCGACAACCATGTCATTTCACACCCTAGGAGGTCTGGGTTAAATGACAATTGTACTTCCGCGCGTAATCAGTTAGATTTTTACGGGTTGTTCCTTGATTCTTTTAGATATTTGGAACGCTTCTGTTCAAGATAAACATGCATGCATGGCAATATTTTTATACGGATAGTGATTCTCATTGCGACGTTTACTTGCAAGCAGTCGCGAGCATTAGCAGTGGTTATTTGGGGGGGGGGGGGGGGGGGGGGGGAGGAGGAGGGGTGCGCGCCTCTACTTTTTGGTATAATATATAGGAAATTCGCCCCTTACTGGTATACATATCAATTTATGATCTACTCATTTACTGTTCGTGATTTCTTGTTATTGAAAAGGCATTAGATGAATTTAATCATTTTTATGCTACCCATTACAATTGGAAAATGAAACACCCCCTCTTAAAAAATGCAATTGATAAAATCAAATACCACCTCTTCAAAAAAATCGCAATTGGTCAACTCAAATACCTTTTGGAAAAAAAATCGCAATTGCTATGTACACGTATGACCATACACACCACAAGCGCCGTCACAACCCAAACCACCGTCACTCCCATCCCACTGACTACTCGTGACACCCCGCCCTTGGCCGCCGTCACAGTCCACGGTCGTGACAGCAGAGAAACACGTACATGTGCTGTGCGCGGACCGCGTGCCACCCCTCGGCCCGTACCACCTGAACACACACCCACCCCGCCCCGCCCCCACCCCGCACACATTGTCCGCCGGGGGGAGCCATTGTCTGCGCCGGGCCCTAACGACTTGCAGGTGGCCAAGGATGCCCACCTGTGTCATTACTACTGCCGGCCAGGAACCATTGTGGACCCAGCCCCCTCCTCAGTGGCTACCAATTGACCAATGGCTCTTTTGTTTTAATCATCATTTATTCATTTAAATGCACTCCCCACTGCGTTCAGACGGCATAAGGTTCCTATATCGCTATGCACATGTACGTTGGGAAGCCCATGGTAAACTTAACGTATGTGTTCGTGATCATAAGCTTACTGACCGTAGTGATTGAGGGTTATACTTCTACGTTTTTACTCTGCATAGAAAAATATTTACTTTCCCACTGATATGCATTATGAACGTTGAACATTTTTTTATATTAATGAATTCAAAACAGTGACAATCATCGAGCATACGCTATATGTTATCGCTTCATCTAGTGCAGCATATGGTATCACTTTATTTTTCTAGATACAGATTAAATCCACAATCCCTTCATTCAACCCGATCCACCACCCCAAACTGACACGTGCGCGTCCAATCAGTGTCAGTACTGACACGTGACCCACGTGACGTCATGATCCAGATCCAGTCTGCTGACACGTGACGCGGCGGAACTGGCCTCCAGGTGCGCGCGCACCTGGAGCGGCTACCGGAAGTGATCCGGTGCCACCGCTGCCCGGGGCGACCCCTGTCGACGAAGAGGGCAACGTACTTCCTCCCCGATGTGTCACCGACGCTCATTTTAACGGCAGCGGGGGTTGTCCCGCCTGGACAAATATTTCTCTTGTTATTGTTCAGCTTATGATATTTCCAAACAATGAGTCAAATCTATATTAACCGCTGCATGTAGCCCATGTTTTACCTGCTTCTGTCGTCCGACTCTTGATTTACTTTATTGATAAAGGTCTATAGCGCCTATAGGCCTATGCCTGAATGTTTACAATACTTAAAACAGAAGTGTAATTTAAATTTGCATAATAGTCTTGTATTTTACTATTGTCCTTTTATTATTGAATGTGCATCGGTTGTGGTTGTGGTTGAACATCTTTAGAATCTTATTTTTGATGGATCAATAGTGATTAAAAATCATTGTCAGAAGCAGATCTCTGTATTTATTTGAAATGAAATTGTTAATTTGTAGGTAAACCGAGGGAATATTATATATGTATACATACACATATATAATATAACAATATGACTGTTACTGTACAATTGATAATAGATATGCAAGGTTTTTCAGGTTTTGAGGCGAATCGGCAGTAGGAATGCAGCTAAATTTGCCAGAGAGAAAAGAGAAAGCGTAGTGGACATCCATTTGAATTTACCCAGCCTTTTGTTACAAGACGATCTTTGAAAAAAAAGAATCCCAAGCAATGATTTATCCCCACCCCTCGGCCGACGTCTTCCACCTGCACCCATTGCCCAAACCCCAGCTGCGGCGCCAGGAGAAGGGGGTCCCTGGGCGCAGGTGGGCTGGAGAGCCCTCTATTGGATGATCACAAGATTGCTCCATCAGGTAATTGGTGGCGCCCCTCAGCGGCTAAATTCGAGGGTGCTTTGATCCTAATGTGAGTGAAGAAAAAACCCTGACAGATCCAAGGCCAAGGTTGTACTTGCTCACTTCTGAAGGCCAGGTTGTCTTCTTTACTCGTCGGCTGACGGTGTGGGTGGGAGGGGGGCAGGTGGTGGGGGTGGCGGTTGGTGGCCAGGTGGGCAAAGTGTGGCAGGCTTCAGACGGTTTTATAGGTCTGAAAGAATGAGCAGATGGTAATAAGGGTTGGACACACTTCTACATGCATATGAACGGCTATACAATAGGCTACGTTTTGAATATTTTTTCGGATTTACCAACAAAGGGAATTATGATAATGCCTTTGTGCATAATTATGGCCAATTGCCTAAGGTTCACGTTATCCCCAACAGTTGTCATGTATCATGGCGAACGGAAAATATCTACTTATCGCAAAAATATTTATTCCTTCCTTTGGCAAGACCTTTTTTTCTATACATATATACAGATTTGGTCTTTCATTTTCAGGGTAAAACTAATAATTAGTTTGGTCGAGGTGATATGTTGATTAGTACAACAACATGTACGTATGCACACTTGTAAATAGGTCTGAAGGTTGCAGTGAGTTCCTTTCTGTGGTATCCTTGGTCACAAGATTACACATAATAGCGACATAGCTATGAAAATGTCTGCAGCAATGCATAACCCATTGTTGCCAGGCGTCATGTTTTATGTAAAATGCCGTGTAAAAAACTGACCCCCTCCGTGTGCGAGCGGGGTAGTAGTATAGGGAGATGTCGGTCCGCAGCAGGCTTGTCGCTGCACTCGTACCGACGCCCACTCATTATTATACCGCAAATTGCTCAAAGCGTAGATGATTTACCATTGTTCAATCAAATATATACGTAAATCATAAGATATTTGAGGAACTTTATTATGGTTTCGATGAGATTTCCGTATGTGAAAATAAAAGATATTAAATTATCATTTTTCACTAAGGTTGATTTGGGAAAGAAAATACAACTACCCAAACCCTTATTTTGTGTAAAAGTTTATTAATCTAATTTATAGTAGACCATTTTAGTTCGGTGAAGGGGCTCGGATAAGAAAAAGCAATTGATGATGAACGAAATATAGGGCCTAGGTAGGTCACAGTTAAAAGTTGTAAAGATAAAGGAACTTCATCTAGTCCAAGTAAAAACCTATTTCCTAAAAAAAGCCAGGTCTACTTCATGTTTTACATTTGAATGCAAATCCGAATCACGAATGAGGATAAAGGCAAATACTAAATGCAACATCTAACGAATGACTCCGTTGTTTCAAGTGGTTATTTCATTACTTCCGCCTAAGGAGTAACCAGAATAAAGTAGGCCTGGAGAGGCTCGGGGCGTTTTCTACCAGCAGTTGGAGCAGCAGCCGGGCCGGACCAGCCAGACCGGGCAGCCGCCTGCAATATGCTGATAATACCCCACCCCCACTGCACATGGCGTTGCCTAATTGTTCGTCGGCAGCATCCGGACGCGCGTTGCACGTGCCCGCAGACGCGGTGCCGTCTGCGCGCGCACCTGGAGCCCGTAACGGTCAGCCGCTGGAGGAGGGCGGCAGATGGCAGCACGGGCACAAAGACTGGCGCCGTCACGTGACTGTTTGAAAGTGACTACTACTGTAGATTTGGCGATCGTTGGCATAAGTTTTGGACAATGTGCTGAAATAATATGAAGACATGTGCCAGGGATAGGCTCTACTCAGATTCCAGTTTATACCCGGTGTAGGCTATATTTCTGAATGGAAAACGTTATTTGCTAATCAGAAGATAATGTCCTGTAATGTACATGCTGTGATATTAAGGAGATACCTCTCATCTGAAAGAGATATTACATGTGTTATCATTGCATTAATTTGTTAAGATCACTAGAAATATTTCCCTATTTCCTATACCTATGTCTAGAAAATACAATAAAACAAAGCATGAATATAATATTGTTATAATCACAATGCCCATCTGATAATTTTAGGAAAACACGAAAAATTCCAGATGTTAAACAGAATTAATCTATCCTAGATATTTCATGCATAAGATTTGCAGGAAAACTGGAATATTGATAGAACACCGAAATCCCATCCCCTAAATAAGATTAAAAATGGGAAAGCCAGGTTTTTATCTTGATGACTGTTGAATGTTAATGAGGTTGACACCAAAAGGTTTCCCTGATGACAGTTCACCTTTGCGGGCGCCGTGTTACCACCTGGACGCCGTGCTGCAGGTGAGAGAAGCCGCCTTCTCCAGGTGGGCATCACCTGGTGGACGCTGGTATTGCCATGGTAACGGGTGGCGGTCAGCTGGCCACCAGAGGTGGGAGATGGGGGGGGGGGGCTGATTGAGGGGCAGAGACAAGGCTTCATCAAACAACACCTGCTAGGTGTGTGACTCCACGATGAACTCTACCTGGTATTGTTTCATATCGCCCATACCTTAATTGCTGCTTCAGATTACATGACAGCACTCAGTGGACAATCCAACGTATACATTTTTAGACTGCTAAATCCAAGTATGTACGTACATAATGTATATCAGATGTAAATATAGTTTATCATCAGGCTCAATGGCCTTTTGGAAATTCTCATGATTTTCTATAGGCCTCCTTATGTGGTTGTGTTACCTGGCAGCGATGAACACACCTATTGTTGGGAGGCGGTGACTAGGAGGCCTCACCTGGGCCCACCTGGCCACCCAGCTGCCCGGGGGGAGGTGGGCGTTAATTAGACGCGCTCCATTGTCGGCCGGCCGCGCCGCTGGAGCTGGATCCCCTGAGAATAGGTATTTAAGGCGTCCTGCAGAGATTTTTAAGCTGGCAAAAATATCTAGGTCAGGGCGTATGTATAATATTGAGTTATCGTGCATAAAGGGACAAAGTTGATTTTAAAATCCGCTCCATAGATATTTGATGAAATAGTTTAAATAGTGTAAAGAAGTGGTAAATGTGTTTCCTGCCTTGGTGCTTATCTTCATCTTTGACATTAGATATAGGCCTAGTGAATAGGCAACTTTAGGTGGGGATTGAGAATTAAAGGACCTTTCTTCAAACCTCATACCCCACACTCTAGAACACCAAACTTACGTACAATGCCAACACAGAACACATCAAAAACATTTACTCTGCAGAAAATTAGTAATAGGAAGTAACTGATGTCTGCAATACACAGGGCGTTCGTATATATTAGTTTCAGAAACAACAACCCATATGGATACGTTGATGAATCTCTTATCTTCCAGTCATATCTGGGAAACATTTGGCATGCTTATGCATATTATGGGTACAGTTTTATGCGCATAATAAGATATTATTTGAATGTGGTATAGAGGCGTAATCAAAGCTGAGATAAGTGATACGATCACGTTTACGCTGCACGTGATGCTTTTTGGTTCTTAAAACTCCCTATAATAGGGGTATAGACGAGGGGCCCCAATGTCACACGTCGAATTTAAGAAATTGCAATGTTGCATGTCCTTGTTGCCCAATAATGCCCATATCCCATGTCCACTTTAAGAAATGGTCATGTCCACTGTGACACACTTTTAAACTTGCTGTTGCATGTCGCTATAGTCCTCATGTCCCATATCGAATTTTAAAAAAGTGGCCATGTCGCCCTGTCGATTTTAGACATTCATCCCCATTATAGTAGTGTACATTATGTGCATAGACATTTCCCTTGGATATGCAGTTTTAAATAGTTCCCTTTGTTCCAGATTGAAAATGCGGTACCGGGCGTCTCCTCACTAGTCAACGAAGATGTGCGGTTAAAGACCAACATCTTGATGTAAGGTTTGGGATATAGAACTTAATTGGTAAATGTATTACTCTTTATGGAATCATTCAAAGAATGTTTTTAAAAAAGACACAAGAAAATGAGGATTCTAGGGCACAGGCCCCTGATTTTCAAATCTGTGTGCGTACATGATATAATATTATGTAGGCCTACACGTTAAAGTATCCATAATAAAATACGTGAAGTATTATAAGGATATATTAAATAAGGGTTCAGAACATAGACAAACCCACAAAAAGTGAGAAGTGGGCAGTAAACTCTGATACTGAACGAAAGCCCTCATTGATAAACCCAGGGACCACCCATTCAATATTTCAACACCTAAACCTACACTATACACAGGATATCCTTTCCATGGCGGTTTCTCAATCACACACCCCATCACGTGTAAAGACTTACGCCTATTGCCTACTTCCCTAGTTTTTGCACTACCCATTTTACAAGCAAAGGGGGGTCTTTTGCTATAATTCTCTACGCATGACATATGGTTTAAATATCATTTAATTCCCTCCAACCCTTGAGTGCTCTTTCCAAACCCTGCACCTGTTTGGACAAAAAACGGACCAGAGTCCAAGGGGCGGTGTGTCGGCCCCAACATGCACACACTTAGCCTTAGCTGCTGGTCCCGGATTACGAGTCCAACAAATACTGGGCATTCTTCACACCGAGGTGAACGTGAATAGGCATTATGTGAGTCTAATAGTTCTCAGGCTCCTATCTATACACCCCTTCACACCTGCACGTATTCATGGGGTGGTGCGGCTGTGTGGAGGTTCTACTTAGCAGGTTTGGGCCGACAATTATAGGTCTATGACACCACCACACAATATTCCCACTGGTACTATCGGTCTATACACACCGAGGAGTATTATAATAGTACAAAGACCATTTTATTTTTATGGAGCAGATAATATTATCATTATTATTGTAACTAAAGCACTCGGAAGGTATATTCTAATCGCTGAGGGAGTCATTATGAATCAGCATCAGAGAAGTATAGTGATATAAAAACGGCTGTTGCTTAACTAAATTATTTTTTTAACGGAAAAAGAATATTCCGTGCTTTGGTCTGGACGGAGTTATAGGCCTACAGGCCGATTCATGGATTTGCTTGGAACATTTCCTTGCAGTTATATATGATTCTTAGATAAGATACTGAATTTGATTAATAATAAATCGACTACAGTAAAACAACGCAAATATGGAATCCCAGAAAGATATTTTGTTGTATTTCATAGAGGCTAATAATTAAAAGATTATCATAGTCAAGCTTCAAAGTGCTATAGGGCCTACAACCACCAGGCAGGCCGATTGAGTACACCCAACGCCCCGCCACTTGAAGCATCCACCGTTGACATTATCATAATAAAGCTAACACGCGGTAATATTACAACATGTCAGACTGGGATATTTAGTCAAATGAGTGATTGGCAGGCTGGACTGACAGCTGTGGGCGTGGCCGACCGCGCTGCAGTGAGTGCGGGGTGGCGGCTCATCTCACTGTCATACCTAAAACGGGTATGGCATTCTATTATTCAGAAAAATGTTATAATTTAAATCTATTTCATTATTTTATATATAATTTCTAATTATACACCACTTCACCATTATTATATATTTTATCAAACAATAGCCTTTTATGCTCCATATGTAAAATATATATTATATATTAGCCATATAGCACTCCTGCTTTGAGGCTAGGCTGAGTAAAACAATAATCCTGTGACCCCCTGTGGGGTAGCGGAGCAACTTCTCCGTACGGACAACACAATCAAAACAAGACCAACTCACTCTAAACTGAGAAGAAGGTCTAAACGTGGAAACAAATCCACATAAACAAAAATGTCAACAAAATTTACAATTGTAATGTGAATGTCCAAATAAACACAAAAAACCATTATCTTTCTTGCACTCACTACACATAAGGTCAACACATCATCATAATTCATCCCCAAAGATACCCGTAAACGGACACTTTGATTGCCGATACCATTGATCCCTTGGGCCACTGTCACTGGCCATATTTATGACATTCTTTATTTATGTCATTTTTCCAAACTATTTCAAATAAATTACTTAAAAATAATCAGGTACATTTTGCCTAAACTATATAGCCTGTGAAGCAAACAATCTAGTGACATGTTGAGTCATGATGATTGAGGACTGTAGGTAGCGCTGCCGTCATGTCCACTTGCAGCAACTGACTATCCATAGAAACATGAATCTCCACCATAAGCCTACCCTCAGGGAGCTTAAGCTCCGGGGTCCTAGCCAAACCCCTATGGTGTGACAGTCCACACGCCCTGAGGTCCTATAGGCTCAACATACTCTCAATTACAGTAGATCTTACAAGACTCAACATCTTGACTAGGATCAATCCTATTATAAGTTTACACATTTCCCAGTGACACCCCTTTGGACGGTATTTGAGCCTGATTTTTCATAGTGGTTTCACGTAAAGGTTGACTTGGGCGTATTCACTAACATTAACCTCATACTTCTTTTCAGCAACGACTCAAAAGAAAATAGCACTATGCTAATCTCAAATAAAATTCAGAATAAATCTTCTCACCAAATTGTCGTTATGCTGTCTACAAAGTGTAAGCGAAGATCAAAGTAAATAAAACAAAAAGTAGTTCAAAAGTGTGAAAAATGAATATAAGAAATTCTATAAGAAAAAACAAATGTAGATAATGTAGGCGCAAACAAACAAACAAAAAGTAGATTCTTCGCTTTCATACACTTTCATGACCTATACAAACTCCGATACACATTCAAACACTATCACCTTTCTCCATACAGGAATGAAGTAGTCAACAACATACTTCACCTGCCTCTACTGGTCCATCCAGGCTGCCAACTGACTGAGAGTCTCCAAATCCTCCCGGGATGACAACTGGGACAATACTGCCAAGATATCCTATCTCTCCGACATATGGCCCCTGGACCGACTAGATCTTTAGTGATCATTATCAACAACAACGTTAAGTATTTCCTACCACCTAGGCTGTAAATGATTATATCATAACTTTATTTTACAGTAACAAAATGATGATAGAGGAAATCAAGAAAACAAACACACAAACAAACGGAGTTCAAATCACAAGTACATAAACAAATTCAATAACCTTAAACCACTCACTACAACCTGCGTTCTTTTATATGCATACCCTGATCCTTCTCAAATTTCTCATTCAAGTTGCTGCGAGACGGTTGTTGGGACGGCAGCAGTCAGCCGACAACCACCCAACACCGATGGGACAACGCATCGGACAAGCACGACCCGTCTCGCCCAGATACATCTCTACATGCCTAACGCAGGACTAACCATGAACAATACTAAGAACAATCAATTACAACAAAAATGCAAAAGTGCTCACAAAACCACATCAGATTCAACGTCAGGCAATCAGCAAAAGGATAAGCTGTAGGAGCCCACAGCTAAATGAACTAACTAGAAATTGAAAATCTTCTAAGAACAATTGATTACTTTCAAGCTTGGACACTTGTATTGTGTTAATTCTGTATATACATTGTATAACTAACCTATGTTTTCAAAATCCAAGTTTTGTATATATGTTGGACATGCCCCCATGGGGAGAGCCACGTCGATGTCCTTGACATAGACGGTCCCAAATGAAAACATAAACTTTCTTTCCAAATTCTTGCACAAAATTTCTTGAGTATTGACCATTTAGTGCTTTAGGCGCAAAGCCCTATTTGTCTAGATAATCAATTATCCTAATTCAAACCAAAAAAAAAAACAAAAAAAAAAACAAAAAAAAAAAAAAAAGAAAAATTTGACTCTGGTTTTGAAAACAGAACTATATTTAACTCTCGAGCTTTGTTTCAGCTAGCATTAAGTATGTAAATATGTTCTTTCTTTCAGGGTTTTTAGACAGAAAAACAGTTAGGGATACTAATATTCATCGTAATCTTTACAAAACTACCTTCTCTTTAAAGTTAAGGTTAGGTGAATACCATTGTATTAGCAAATACAACCTTGTCAATTTGTGACTCGGTTTTGATAGATATCCAAATAAATTAGGAAAGTTTAGCTAAGCAATTTAAAACTTAAAGCTATAATTGTGATAGACTCCACCTGCTATCATTATATAATCGCTATCCAATAGAAGCTGCTATCATTGTATTAGAAGTCTATCGGTAAAGTGGTGTATGCTCAGTGCAACATTTCGGAAACTTTTATTCGGTTAACAACACATTTGCACGGAGGCAAATAATATTTCAGGGGAGGGGGGCATTATGTCATACCTAAAACGGGTATGGCATTCTATTATTCAGAAAAATGTTATAATTTAAATCTATTTCATTATTTTATATATAATTTCTAATTATACACCACTTCACCATTATTATATATTTTATCAAACAATAGCCTTTTATGCTCCATATGTAAAATATATATTATATATTAGCCATATAGCACTCCTGCTTTGAGGCTAGGCTGAGTAAAACAATAATCCTGTGACCCCCTGTGGGGCCTCCTTTGTTCTGACCAATAGGGGCTCTAGCCCCCATATGGAGCCTCCTTTGTTCTGACCAATCAGGACAGGGGAGAGTTAATAAAAAGGCAAATCACACACCCAGTCTCTCTCTTGGAGGCTGGAGCTGGGACTGTCAACATCTATTCTGCAACAAGAACCTGAGTCTGTGTAATTACTTACAACACTTAGGAGGTACTACTTACACACCAAAACTTAAAGTACTTCATCACCAACAACATGCATGTTATCGCCACATCTGCCGAGAAGTCAGCCTCCATAGCTCTGGTGCATGTTTTCATAGGGATGTCAAATCCACCCACTGACGAAAACATCACTAACCGGTATTTTATGATGAGCTTGCATGGAGAGTACTTTCTTGGTCACAGAGGTTTTGAAGGCGTGAGAAAATGTGTTCTAAAATCGCAAATGCCTCGCTGCATGGGCGGCGACCGGCAGGGAATGGGCCTGGGTCATAGGTCATGGAATAACGTCCGCCACGTTATTTTGTAAGAGCTGAAGGGGGCTCGGCAATCTCAACCAGGGCAGTGATGGGATATGAGAGGATGGGGAGGCGTGGTGTCCGTTCTTTTGGTCTTTCTCGCATGTTTCATGCAGAAGACCAGGGGGGCATTCCATAAAACATCGGCGATACTTGTTTTTGGGTTACCGCGTATCGCGAGGCCAAAATGCCTTCCATAAAAAATCGACGATATATCGCCACGATATTTGCGCTTCCATAAAACTTTGGCGATATATCGCCAGCACCCCGCGATAGTCCAAAACCGCTAAAATCGGCGATACCAAATTTTGGTATCGTGGTGTTTTACAACCCCTTTTAAACCTATTCTCTAACGTTGAAATCGATTTTAACAGAAACCGCAAGTCATTCTGGGATACTTCCAACATGGGTGAGCACACAAATAAGCCACATGAGCTTTTTCTTGACTTTTCAATATTTAGAGTGTTACCGCGCTTCAGCGTTTTTACCTCTATATACTATAATCACTGTAGAAGTGTTTGGTCTGAATATAAAGGCCCCTACAGTATTGTAGAGTTACTAAACAATGATTTGAGGTCAAAGTGAGCGATAATAGATGAATTTAGACGAATTTCAATAAATGGTGATATTTTGTAATTCTGTCTATTTCAAGTGATATTTCTAACTTCTTGCACGTAATGTGTCAACCACTCTAATTTTGTAGTCTCAAATTCTTAACCTACAGTCAAAGTTATATAAAAGTGAAGTAATAATTATCATTTATTTTTTATTTCAGCACCCAGGAGGAAGACCAGGTCACCTCAGACCAGCAGGTGTCTGCGTTTTCAACATTTTGCGCTCGCTACCTACTTGAAAAGGAAAAGCTACAGCCGTATGTGGGGGCAAAAACGGTGCAAGTCAAAGAAAGTCTACCGCGAACGCATTGACCCAAGGGTGAGGTGGCCGAGGATCAAAGACTTCCAGGCAAGATTTCGCCTTCCCCCTAGCTGCGTGGAGGAACTCACCCGAGAGTTCGAGGCCAGCCGTTTTCGCCCTGGGAAGGGTGAACATGAGAAGAGAGGAAAGCCCATCCCCCTCTTCCACAAGGTAAATGAGAAGAATGTCGCTATATTATTATGGAAGGCCTACATGAAAGAAAATAACCCACAGCAAAATAACGAAAATTCAGAGTATCGCCAATAATTTATGGAAGTAGGCCTAGAAAAATTATCACCATTAAAATAAAATAACCCCAGTGTATCCTAACTGTACTTGCAAATTAATGCTATTCATTCATTATAATTTTTCCGATTTATAGGTGTGCTACTGTCTACGGTATTTGGCCACTGGCTCCTACTATGGTGTCGTGTCCGACACCCAGGGGGGCTGCTCCACCTCCAGCATCGGTAGGGCCATACTACCCTTCATCAAGTTCCTCGTTTCGCGCAGGAAGAAGTACATCAAGTTCCCCAAGGTAAATGATAAAAATCATTACCCTCATTGATTTAGCAGTCCATAAAAAAAAAAGGAAAATATGCGGTCAAAAATATTCAGAAGGTGACCCCTTATGTAATCTGTTAGCTGCATTCGCTATAAATATGGCAATAATCCTCACTAAATTATTCAGTCATAATGATCGATATTATCGTCAACGTTAAAGTCATATTATCTTTTTTTAGGGTGAGGCGCTACACGAGTCAGCTCTCCGCTTCGCAGAACGACACAAGATGCCGCAGTGTGTGGGGTGTATCGACGGCACCTACATCCCTATAAAGAGGCCCGTCCGGAATGAGCATGCGTACGTCTGCCGCAAGGGATACCATGCTCTGAACGTTCTTGTGAGTATAATTATATAGAAATGATGTCAAATAGAATTCAGCAAATAGTGTACAGACAATTACATTTTTATTCTCTTTAACCCTTCATAACCTTGATCTCTTATATACGTCTTTTGTCAAGCACCACAATGCATAAAAAACACAAAATAACATACAAGTTTAAAATATATTCACAATTATATGTTAACAGATAGCCAGTGACCACGATGAGAGAATAACGTTTGTGGAGAGTGGTATGTCTGGCTGCCACCACGATCAGGCTGTCCTGGATTATTCAGATTTGGGACAGCAGATCGCCAACCATGGTCGACTAGGACCATACTTTCTCTTAGGAGACGGCGGGTAGGTTAAACGTCAGTAAACGGCGATAAAAAATATACAGAACATAAAAGCCAAATATCACACGTCATTTTTTTACCCTACCGTCACGATATTGTTAACCACATTTCAACAGACGGGGTAAATTTGTGAAATATGTCTCTATATTAGACATGACACTAGCACTGGCAGTATTACTTTTACAAATTCAATTTTCTAACTTCTAACACATATATCTCTCTTTCTCTAAGTCTCTCTATATTATATACACAATGCAAAATATTTTCTAAGTAATAATAACGTTGTATTATTATTTCTTTCGACAGCTATGCTCTCACCCCACAAGTCTTCACGCCCTTCCGCACCCAAAACCTGGAAGAACTAGAACCCTGGCAGAGAGACTACCAGTTCGCCCAGACAAGCGCGCGTTCTTCAGTTGAGCGTACAATCGGACAGCTCAAGTCGCGTTGGAGGTATGCATCTTAATTAAAGATATCGCCAATATTTACAACACAAAATAATAACTCTAACTGTCGGATCCAAAGAGTAGTCATTCATCCATTGTCTTGTATGCGCCACTTTATAATCTTGCTTTCCGGTTACATAACTTTCCCAGAAATTAAAATACTATGTTTTCTATTTTATTCTAAGATGCCTCTCCAAATCGGGTGGAGGGGTTATTGAGATGCATCCCCTTCAGGCCTCCTGGGTCGTGAAAGCCTGCTGTGTGCTGCACAATCGGTGTATCGATTGGGGCCTTCGCAAACTCCAGCCTGGTCAGAACCGCGACCCCGACCTGGAAATGACGCTCCAGGTGAACGCCCGATACCGCTTCCTCCTCAACAACCGTAACATCGACCGCGAGGAAGTTGCTGACCACGACCAAGGCCCCAATACCAGGGACAACCCTTCCCTCGAGGGAGTCCAGAGGCGTGATAACTACATCTACGCCCAGTACGGGGGGCCAATGCCTCAAGCACTCCGCCAGCCAGCAGGAAGGGGTAGGGGTCGCAGGGGACGACGTCCTCGCGGTGCGAGGAATGTCAGAGGACGATAAATCAGAACGTTCAAATTGTTGAGTTTTACACGAACATTTATCGAGACTATTTAAGAAACATACCCTCAGTAGTAAACTTGGAACTTCTGGCGAAATGTGAGATGTCATCTTTTTGTATAAGACAAGACACTCTGTAATATTCTTCTAACTGAATCTTATTTGCTGTCGCAGCAGAATTTAAACTTTGACAAATCAGAGATGTAATCTTATTGTATCAGACAAAACACTCTGTAACATTCTTGTAACTGAATCTTACTTGCCGTCGCAGCAGAATTTAAACTTTGAAAAATATCGTCACAACAACGTTTTCTTTACTCGAGTAACCTAACACTTCAAACCGGTTTTCAAAGTGTAATGACTTAATTTCTTTATACAAATTTAAACTCGTCCTTTCCAGAAATACAGTTGCTGGTTCAAATACTTATACCTCCGAATTTTTCAGAATACCGTTGAATAAATTGTCTTTTTCAACATCAATTGTTATATCTCTGTCCATTATCTCTACATGACACAACCCTAACTCTGTATGCAGGCAAAAACGATATTAATTAGAATCATAAAAGCCAGTGTCTATTTAATAGTTATAAAAAAAAACGTTGTATACAATTGACGCATGTTCAGTCTTTGGGGTGAGTAGGCTTTTTCATACGAGAACCTCGCCTGGGCTCTGGGCTAACTACAGGACTCTTTGCTCTTGGTCTTAATGTGGGTGTTTCTGCCGCTTTACTAGAAGAAGGTTGAGGTGAAGCTGCTCTTGAAAGTTGCCGCACGATATGACCGGGTACGTAAGCCTGAGTCACTGTTTGACCCCCGTCAGCATCCTCATGCACTACGGGATAATAAGCCCCGCTGGTTTCTGCTGACACCTCCTGTGATTCAGCCGCAATGTCCTGCTGAGAATCGTGGGGGAACGACGGCCACTGCATACTTTCTAAGTCCGAGTCAGGCTCAGTATTCTTTGCAAGGACATGTTCTTGTTGGATAAGAGACGCGTTGGGATCCTGCGTTTCCTCCTGACTTGGGGTGTCTGCAAAAAGTGTAATACGTGCGCTAGTAGTTACAGGGGTTGACGTCGAGGGCAGGGGGACAGTCAAGTCACTGCTGCCAGCGTAAGTCTGTTGTCCGTCACGCTGACGGAAAACAACCTCACTGGTGTTGGTGCCACCAATAGACGAAGACTCTTGGTGTCGAGATATCGGTGTAGGCCTATCGTGACAAGGGGTTGGAGGTACTGGCTCGTCAACGTCAGACTTAATCTCCACATGCTCTAAATTTATCACTCCCTGGGTGCCCAATACCGCTGATTTGATTATTTCCAGAGTTTGTTCTATTTTTTTTTGACTACTTCTCAAAGAAGACACTTCTTTCTTTACCGTGGCGATATCGCCCCTAAGGATACCCACTTCCCTGATTAACAGTGCAGTGTCGACACGCATACTTAAAACATTATTATCTACGCTTTGTACGTCCTCCTTTACTAGGGTTGAGTCTGCTGCGACATTACGGATGTCTTCTCTAGCAGCACCCATCTCCTGCACAAGAGTCTGCTGTTGACTGGCTAGTCCCAACGACTTCGACTTGAGGGTGTGTGCGTCACTTCTCACAGCGGAGATATCCCCCTTCATGCCCAGCATGTTAGCTTTCATTTCATGACAAGCTTTCCCTGCAGTAACACACTCATTTGCAATATCAATTAGGCCAGTCTTGACTTGGAAAAATTCGCCCCCAAGAGTGTTGACGTCATTCCGTATCGTCTTAAGCCCCATACCCACTACGCTTTTTTTTTGCTGAATCGGCGTCGGCGTCGGCGTCGGCGTCGGCGTCGGCGTCGGCGTCGGCATAGGCGTCGTCATAGGCGTCGGCCGACTCTGATAAACACCCCATACCCATACACAATCGGCGGTCCCATCGGCGTACTCGTCGGCGCCGACGGCCGACGAGTACGCCGACGTGTACGTCGATCCATATTAAGCATGTTTGATAATTTTACACCGACGAGTAGGCCGACGAGTAGGCCGACGAGTAGGCCGACGCTGATTGCCGTCGGCCGACGCAAAATCGCCCAGTGGGTACGGCCCTTTAAGTTCTCCTGCGATATGCTGGTCAGTCGGTTGTTTTGCTGGTCCCTGGACGTCACACCTCAGTAACACCAACTCCTGCTTGATCGCACCCATGTCAGTATGGAAATTTATGAGTCCCGATTCCACCACATCAAATCTGTTTGACATGGTTTCAATAATACGGCCCTCTGCTGCCGAACTTGTGGTGAAAGCACCAGTAGTAGTAGACTTTGGCGGAGACCTAGGTGGTTTTGTTGATGCGTTGTCCTTCACATCAGTATGGGCCTCAGTCTCCTGGGTTTTCTCTGGCAGATCCTCTGTAACGTTGGTACGTTGGCCCAGTTGAATGTCCGGTGTGCGCACATGCACGGAGTAATTCATGTCGGCATCGTCGTCAAAGTTCATCGCGTCAAGGGGGTCTGTAAGGTAAGTAAATACCAAAATAACTGCACAGAATAATTTTTTTTCAGAATTTCTTTGATATATAAATCACATTTGTCATGAGATACAATACATACTATAATATAAAAGACTGTAACATATATGTTTCAAAAGTAACGCTATGTTTTGTATGAAGGTGTGATAAGTATCGTGACGGCAAGAATGTGAAGATCGACTCTTGGGCTAACATTACGACTTGTCGCCTGATGAAAGTTGACCCTACTATTTCTTCAAAATATGAACAATTATCACTATATTTAACAGGGATAAATGACGCGACGATAATACCTCCTGCTGTAGGGTCCTGGGTCTCTGCTTGCTCCTCCTCGGCAAACGACAGCTCACGGCCGGCAGGGGCTGGACTCCAGTCGAGTTCTTGTAGAGAAACAGATATTGATGGAGTCTTCAGTTGACGTTCAATTGAACGAGTTACCATATGAAAGGTCCTGCCTCGGACGCACATTCTAGGGGTTCTTTTCTTCACTAAAAAAAATTTAAAAAATGTTTGCTTTTTCTTGCTGATAATATATTTTGTGTGTGATTATTTAGTTCTGAGGTTAACGTTTCAAATCATTTTAATTTTAAAGTTACTTTCACAAGGTATAGGATCAAGTTATTTTTTACGTTTTATTTTCTAAGACACATTGATTCTCCGAAATAGATAATCACCTTTGTTGGGTGTATCTAAGCCCTCGTCCTCTTCACTGACGGCCGCGGGAGAGGCAGCGGCGGAGGCAGCAGCAGCAGCAGCAGCTGTACGGACTTGCCGCGCTGGTCGACGGGAACTGGCTTTCTTCATTTCCTCTGGGTTGGGTGATGCTGCAGTAATCGTCCCGATGGCAGGACCCTTCAATTCTAAAATATAAACAAGTTTGATCAGTAATAAAGATATGTTTTTGTTATCGAGAGCTGAAAATAACGACAGAAAAGTAGTACAATCAATGCAATATTATTTAGCTTTTCATATCGCGCAACATACACTGAGCAAGCGACATTCATTGTTTAAAATAAAACAACTATTCCATATTACACTTACTGTATTTCTCTAGGATATCCTCCTCGTCCGTCTTCTTCTTCCCCCGGGTCGGCTTCGACTCGTCGTGCAGTCTCTTCTGATCAGCCAAGCACTCATCCATGGCGATGGCTTCTGCTTCTGATGAGGAATCGTCGTCGTCGTCATCGGAGGAGGAGGAGGGGTCTAACTTTGTCTTGCGAGCCCCTGGAATGACTGATTTGTATCAAAACTTTGACCTTATGATTTAATATATAATGGAGGAATTATTTCATTTACTAAAATTGTCGTTATGTTTAGATGTTGGTTGACATTATTTTTAAAAATATCGTGACGATAAGTATCAAGCTCAATAAGATATATTAACGTCAAGTGTTTTTTCTAAATAGATGTAAATAATCTACTAGATATGTCAGGTTCAATGCATTACATGTTAAGGCGATAATAGATATCTAAATACTTACAGCCTGAAGCCTCTACCCCCCAAATTCCAGGCACCGGAGCTGTGTCGCCGTGAGGCCGACGTTGTCTGGCATGGCAGGGGCGCCACTGTAGCCGTATGCCTTCTCCAGTCGACGTTTCTATTATAAAAGAAATGTCAATAATATCAACTTCAATTTATTTTTTGTTGTACCGTCGTGTAGGTGGTGGTGATATAATTTAATATTACAATACTGGTATGCCTTCTCCAGTCGACGTTTCTATGATAAAAGAAATTTAAATAATATGAACTTCAATTAATTTTGGGTTATAACGTCTTTTAAGTGGTGGTGATATAAATTACTATTACAATACTGGTAGCATAATGAAACCAAACAGAGGGAAAAAGATGACTTTTTGGGAAATACCATAACACTAGGAGCTTGTTTCTTTATTAGATAAAATTATTATTACAAGTCCTGCAAATAAAGCACCTCCACACTAACAGTTACTTACTTTAAATAGGGTTTTACTCTTATGATCGATTATCTTGTAGTAGAGGTATTTCTTCCGGCGTTTCTTTCCAAACTGCGAGTTGAGGTTGTCTTTTATCTTTTTGTAGATGGCCCTCCTTTTTTTCATCTTGTGGTCGTGGGTTGCTGTCTCTGCCCACCTCCCGAGGACAGCGTCTCTGAATAATGAAAAAAAAAAAAAATATTAGTTTACCGCGACGTCAACATTTTGATATTCTGATTCAGTGATATTTTGATACTTATTGATGATTACTATGTACGGCGTTTAGATTACTTGATATTTTAAATAAAACTTCTTCCTAAGAATACAGACTGTTCTCTAAAAGTATTGTGAGATTTTTTACTTTTCAGCCAATGCTCAGACATTTCCTTGCTGTTACTACTGCGATACATATATATGTGTGTCTTTTTTTTTCTTTTTTTTTCAGTTTTACTCACTCATCCTGTTTGGCGGTGTTGTAAAGCAGCTCCAGTTCCTCGTCTTCATAGCAGGAGTGCGTCAGTGGACCCTCGTCATCGGTGTCCGAGGAACACCAGCCCAGGTCTTTTTTCTTGCCTTTACCTGCAGCAGACTTCCTCTTCTTCTTGGCCTTCTTGGGTGTTCTCCCGGAGGCGGGACCAGTTGGTGAAGGGGTTTCAAGGGCTGGCGTTTTAGGAGCGGCTGCTGCTTTACCACGTCCTCGTCCTTTTTTCTTCTCTGGAACTGCAGGAGTCACAACCTTCTTTGTAACTGCCTGTTTCTTTTTCTTCTTGGGAGCTGGGCTTGATTCTGGAGAAGGGTCTGCAGGCTCGACTACCTTGGTTGCCTTTACTTTCTTAGGAGGAGGTTTCACCTTCACAGGGATATCGTCGTCATCGGATTCATCTAGCTAGGCGGCAGGTCGGCTTTTCTTTAATGGCTGTCCGGAGGTAGACGCGACAGGTTCTTTTGTTTTCTTCTTCGGCAAAGTCATTTCTGGTAGTGGCGAGTCCTCACCATCGACGACGATAACGGTATCGGTTTCAGGTTCACTTTTCGTGGCTTTGGTGTATTTGCCCATGTAATAGGCAAAGTTGAGCTCCTCCTGTCTACGATACTGCTCCCGTGCATCTTGTAACATGCCCTCCAGCTTCTTCTTGTCCTTCGCGTCTACACCTCTGGACAGCACGTCCATGATCGAGCTAATCCTAAGTTTGTAATCTATCGTGGACGGGTCCTGCGACTCACCACCCACTGAGGACGACATCTGAAAAAAGGAAATATATATATATATATTATTTTACATGATGCACGTTACCGCCATTTGGAGAATTCATACAGTGTGGTACTGACGCCTATATATTACTATATATGAGAGGCGGTATTCTATTTACAATTGCGGAGAATTACGTCAGCTTAAGTTCATTATTTCACATGGTGACAAACCCTTTTTCTTATTTTGAGAGGGGGACGGAGCCATTTCGTAGCTTATAAAGTCAAACACGATTCCTGTAGATACGCGTACGGATTCACCTTATACTGAAACCCTAGTAAGTTAGCTTGTATTGAAAAATAGTATTCTAAACCCGTCCCGAAACATAGGGTACTATGGGGCGGGTTGGGGGGGGGCAGTCGGGAAAAGACCGACAGATACGATACTATTTTTGCTTTCATAAATGATTTAAACTACACGACGTGTTTATCTCACACGTCTTACAATATGCACTGACAACTTAGAAATGTTAATACGTACCGTGGCGACTTGTAGAAGGACGAAGAGGAGAATGATGGGCAGGAAATCGGCGGGTTTCATCTATGATGCTTCTTCTCTCGGTGACTGTGATGGCGTCAAAACAACGTCCCGCACTTGTTGCCGGGATGAGCACATAGCTTAAAACTTGCCTTTTGCCGAGAACCAGCGTATGAGCTTGTACCCAGCAATGGCAGTAGTATTACATACGAACGCGGTCAAGAACCAGCGAAACGCCGGCAAAATAGACGGTGACTTCCGGTAAAATGCACAGGTGGCCGCCATGACCTAATTAAGTTTCCCGCGCTCTTGCGTCAGTCGAACCGCGATATATCGCGGCGGTAATGCAGGGTGGCGTCAACTTTTTATGACGGTAAAATATAGTGGCGATATTTTTTATGGACACGCTTTTTTAAAAATATCGCGACATGACATAGCTGCGTCATCAAAATTATCGTATATCGCCGTTTTTTTATGGAATGCATACCAGGCCTATATGACGGGGCATACGTTGTAAATATTTCACACGACGTCAAAGTGGACTAACATGTTTTTGCGCAGCCACGCCATCGGTCACACCACTGTTATGGAGGTGTCAGGTAGTCACAGGTGGAAGAGACGCTCACTTAACGTTGTGGTGTGGAGGGAACGGACGGGTTGGTGAGTGTGTGTGTGTGGGGGGGGGGGGGGGGGTCATTTATAAGTGTCTAACGAAGAGAGGTCTTCTCACCTGACAACAGGTGCACGTGGGAGGAGTCTATGTACATGATCATGTTCTAATAGGTGCTATAAAGCCAAGGCAAGTCGGCGGTGATTGGAAATGGCGTAACAACCGCGATCTCACTGACACCTGTCATAAAACTTCCGGAGCTGTACAAAGGCGTGGGGGTATTAGGATTCCAGTGATAGCCTATAATGTAATCGGCAGCCGCACCCTACTTGCATTTTGTGCTACACTGGAAATACATAACGCCGTCACATCGAATACAACATGTGATGCAAAATGTATGGAAATAAGTCATTATAATTGGAGAAAAGTAATGTAGAATATGTATCTATGATGGGATGTAAAATCAAGTTGAACACGTGAGGCGACCTGTAAAGAATTGCTGGGAAGCCCAGGACATAATGAAAAATTGAAAAGAGGCGCAAGTGCGACAACCTAGCATTTGTAAGGGAAATCTCCATTTTTAATGTTCAATTTAACTGGACAGAATGTTCCAAAAGCGCACCTTTCTCTCTTCAAAATTCTTGATGTTCACTAGTGGAATAATTTTCCCTGAAATACTTACTGCACGTGAAAAGAGTTGTTTTCAAAGAAACCCCTAGAATACCGTGATTGTCGCGTCAAGAGACCCTGGTCAAAAGAGTAATGAGGGTGAACCTGGCCGGAATACACTGGGGGGGGGGGGGGGGGGGGAGAGAACAGGTCCCTAAACAATAAACATTGTTGTAGGATCCAGCGCTGAAACCAAGAGGGAGGTGAGTAAGGGCCCAACTCCCCTCATCAGCATGGCGGTGTGGGGCGGCCGGCAGGTCCCAGGTGACCGCTGGTCGTTATTGATGGTGGGGTGGACACTGACACAGCGGTCAGCAGGGACTGACCACGCCTCGGAGGACACTAACGCTGATCAATTAGACTGACTTAGGGCCGGCCTCCTGCGGACGTGTGCGGACTCAACAACCGGGCCCAGGGATCTGTTGGTTCAAAGGGCATGGTGTTTTTGTTGTTGTTGTTGTTGTTGTTGTTGTTGTTTTTGTTGTTGTTGTTGTTGTTTTTTGGGGGGGTTGTTGTTTTTAAATGGAATGAAATATTAAAGATTCTTGTTATTTAAAGTATATGTACATCATTCCTTGACATGAGCAATACACGTATCAATAGACACAGTTTGAGGGCACTTTTACGATCATGAACTTCAAAATCTTATTTTGCACCAATGGAATAAACGTGCACCAAATATAACAAAGTTATGTATACATCAGATACATTGCAAATAATCTTTCGTAAAAATCACCATAATGTAGTTCACATGGATTTTAAAACGGCTTATACAATGAGGACAAGGGAATCATATGCAAGGTCTATTCTGACTTTACAAAGATAACCTTTCATGTATTCTCCTTATTACGGTATCCCAGAATCCTTTGCGCACGGCGCAGGTTCTGGTGGCTTTTTTCTACCATTTAAGTCATGTTCAAACAATCATTACAAAGAATATATGCACGAAAATTAATATTATAAATGTAGATGGGAGCTATTTTCAATTTGCACCATTTAATAAACTTAAATATGAATATTCTAGGTCGAAACAAGCCACTTATTTACAATCAATTATAGAAGAAATCCATGCAGGGAAGCCAGACCCACATCTGTCAAAATGCAAGAAATTAAAAAATCATAATTTTACATAACTTTATGATAGCCATATTGATAGATGAGTTTCTAATCTTGACATATCATATTTTTTCAAAATATTCCTTTGGACAAATATGGAGTTATGAATTTTTAAAGAAACCGGAAACTGCTTGGCGAGATCGCGAGACTAGCACTGCAATAAGGAGAATGAATCAGTAATAGCTGCAAAGTTGCATCTATGAATGGAATGGCTAGAGTTTCAATGATATGGAAAAAGATGCTTTGGATAAACTTTTAGTAGGCCTATATTATAACTATTGGTTGCATGATCTCATGACAAACATGCAATTCATTTAAGATACCCTACTGTGATGAATGTCTATTCATCAGATAGGTAAAAGACCGAAATAAGAAAAGTAAGGTAATACGACAAAGTAAAGTATGTTTTGTAGAAGGCCCGAAAAGGCCCGAAAATGTAAAAGCCCGAAAAACCCGAAAGGCCCGAAAAGGCCCGAAAATGTAAAAGCCCGAAACCCGAAAGTCCAGAGAAATATGTAAACCGGAAGTGATAAAGTAAACCGGAAGTGACGTCATTTGTAACCACGTGATCAAAGACAGCCAATCAGGGCTGACCACTAGACTATAAAAGGGGCGGTGAGGCCCGAGAATAAATGAGTTCCTATACAGTTCTCCTTGTGTCAACACGTGTCTTCTTCCTTTGGTAACCGATAAGATGATCCGATATGAGCTAATTAACTAGAAGTTTAAGTAAAGTAGTCGAAGTTTGAGGAAATTAGGCGAAAACTTAGGACGGGGGCTCGAAGGCCCGAAGGACCGAAACAGGGCACGAAGGCCCGAAACTGGCCCGGATGGAGTCCCGGAAACGCAGGCCCGGAATGGCACGAGGGCCCGAAATGAGGGACGGAAACCCCGGATCCGGAGGAACGACGGCGCGACTGGCTCGGCCCCACGCTACCAAACAATAGGCGACCGTCGGCCCGACATCCCCGCAGACCGAGACCAAGGGTGGACCGTCCACAGGAGAGAGCACCGGCATTAGAGAGATAGAAACGACTTCCCCCTACCCCTACCACTTTTCCTTCCCCGCAGTCCTCCGCCCGTTGACGAATACCGATTTCCCAATCGACCCGCTCAAACCCCCCTCGTGCGCGAGGCACGACTCTACATATCACATCTCGGTTTCTTGCCCGGATTCCCCGTCCGTCTGAGATCTGCAAACAATCCCCTCATCCCTCTGTTGTAGAAATCGGAAACCCCGAACTACCGAGGAACGTCACACTACTTTAAAACTAATAAAGGGAAGTAGAATTCCTATGCTTTGAGTTTTATGTCTAACTTCAACCGGTCAAGATATTCTCTTGTAAACTATTATCCTCATTAGGCCCATACATGCTATTGACCGTGACCTTGTGCCGAGGGCCGTAACACATCAGTGATTTCCCACCATGTCGGGACATTCCGATGGGTCTCGGCCATTCTCTGACCGGACGTGGACCGCCCCCAGCAGTCTGCACCCACAATGCACCACATAGTGTCAGTGTGACAATGCGCGCCCCCAGGCGGAGAGTTGGCCCGTCCTACATGTACAGGGCTATACCAGGTCCGTGTAAAGGGTCAACTGACCTCTCAGGTGGTCACATGACTCCTCCACCTGGTCACATGACCTCTCCCTGGAGCCACTGGCCCTGGAGGTTCCCCCTGGGTGTACATGTGGTAGAGTAACACGTGTTTTCCCGTGGGGCAGTGCATGTTGTGTAGAGTCGCCGACAGAGGGTGTGGGCCAACCCCAGAGGGACCCTGTACGCCTCCGACACACCTGGGCCAACCTACCGAGCAGGGCGGCCACTTCAAAGAGCGGCCAGGTGTGCAGTCAGGGATACCGTAAGCATCGGCGGGGCCAAACAGTGAGAGGCAATGACCATCGGTGGCTGATGTGGTCAATTATAGTCTATCACAATTTACCTACATATAACCTAACGGCCATAATGAGAGTGGATGATAGGAACTGCTATATTTCACCGACGATTGAAATAATTTATTTTTAATCACAAATCATAAAACTTCACATTGATATAGGAGATGTAGCTAAATATACCTACCAACCAATACACACAAGTTCATAACCAAATATGTGAATAATTTATCCGTGAAAAACAGCAAAAGAAAGTCTGAAAATGGATCAAGGTGTCCCACTCTCATTGATATATAATTAGTATTTTAGACGTCTTAGGGCGTGGTTCCCGGGTGGGTAGTACGGGATATTTACAAGTCGAGGGGGAAATGAGAGACTCAGGGAGAGTCCAGGGTTCTCTGACCAGCACCATGCCTAAACCCTAGAACTTATAGAACCTACTACAAAACTACCCACCCGACTAATTACCGCGCCGCCCACTGTATCAAAGCGAGCCGACCATGTCAGTTTCACCTCACCTGAAACACCTGTGCATAGGTGAACATCAAAAGGCCCCACCTGTATGTGGGGGCATTGGGGGGTGCCTGTCCCGGCACATAATGGTCATAAAGAGAGTCGACTTTCTCACGGTATGGTCGAGGACTAACTGACGGCGCACACCATGTCCGCATGGTCATGGTCACCATAGCAGTCTATCAGGGGCATCTCAAGGTCATTGCCAGGTCGAAAGGTCACACGCAACGTTGCTCCCTTTTTGTGTGGTCAGTGGCAGCATGCATATTTCATATTGCCATTGTATTTACATCAATGTCAAATGCACATTTTCCTCTTCAAAACATTATTTTCTCAACTTTTTTTTATATAAGACTGCAGGTTGGCATTTTCTTGGTTAGACTGGAATATTTTACGACACGTGTTTAACCGCTCTAAATTCTGATGATATTTACTTTCTTGTATATACAAAATTACAAAAACAATCACCTCCAGTCTGCTGGTATCTGGCATGTTTAGATATTACACATACCTCAGCCAGTCTGTGACAGGACCGGCAGTAACTAGTTATCGTGCCTGCCGTGGCACCAGCGTGAATGTTGCAATCATAACACTGCAGGTGCCATAGCTGGTGTTATTGTTCCCCCTGCCCATACTCAGGCACCCCACCAGCCCCTGGATTATGATATAATCAAAATCTGACACCCCCTGGTTCGGACTACTGCAGTGAGTGAGTATATTATTAGACTGAACACGTCTGAATAATGTACGTGGGGGTGTGAAATACATGCATGTGTATAGCACAGTCAGTAGCTCATATATATAGGCTATTGCATGTTTGTATGTATATATTAGCACCAAGATAGTCCCATTAAAGACATCAAACAACATGCATGTGGAAGGGTTGCATAAAAATTTAAGATACACACAAGGCTTTATCCAAAATCCTTCATGTACAATAACTCTTCCCATATAATTATTATTGAAGTCAAATCAAAAGTCATGGTCAGGATTTCATTTTAGGAAAATTATGCGACCACGATGTAATCTGACTATTGGTTGGATTGGCTGGTAGCCGGTGTGTCTGGCTCTGACTAGTACGAGTAAGACGTCATCAGCGGACCTCACAGCTGCCCAATCACGCCCCCTGGCGAGGCATTAACCCAGGCCCAGGGTGGTACGTGTCTCATATTCACATATTATCACCCATTTCTGACCTTGATGGATAGCTCCTGTATGTGCAAGAGAAGTGTGGTCTGGTCGGGAATTCCGGTTTTCATTTGTCACTCGGGGAGAATAAATCCAGTTTGCTACGCCACACGCTGTATTTATGCGTATTTCTGACGAAACTACCACAGGCGTGGTGGTAGGGCCAGGGCAAGGGTCTTTATTTTATTTGTCATCTCGGATTATTTATCCAGAACTGTGTGCATGGTGTGACTCCATCAGAGGTGGGATGGCAGGTCACGAGTTCATTATTCTTAGCAGTAATTTTTCTAGCATTTTTTTTCACTTAGGCCTACTCTAATTTTTACGTTCGTTCACTGAAAAAAGAATCCAAAGGTTTATCAAGTAGTTTGACTTTGACTTTGAGAGGCTGTACCCCTCCAAACAAAAGTTTAAATGTACATCTATGATACTAATAAGCCCGTCTCAGTTTACACCAACATTAAAGTTTACCATAAAATAATGGTCAAAATTGCCTCCATGCTTATTCCCTGAAGACAGATGCATAACACAAAATTAGCCAAAGCAATTTGATCAACAGATTGCTCTTAAAATTTGTAAAATGTGGCTTTATATATTGACCTTTTTCCCCGTAGGAACCAATGGTAAAGCCTATCAGTCCAACCTATAATGTCCAACCCTTTTTGCCCTGAAATACAGCATTTTGATTGGCTGGCAAACCTCCAAATCTGCCAATTGATAAATTAAAAAAAATGGTAATCAAGAATATCGAAAAGGGTCTTTTTGCAAGACCGGAAGACCTTTTTTTTTTTTAGAATACACACAAAAAAGCTCATAACCTTTATATTACAGTATCTCGCTTTTACTGGACAGGGCTGATATACACATATAATTATATATCTCCTTTAGGCTTACATTGAATGGAATTCTTATAGGAAAAGCATGGACATAGCTTTCTTTTGTCCAACCCTTTTCTGAAACGCCCACGAGTTGTTAGGAAGAATGAAACGTGGATTTCGCAAGAAGAACAATGTGGCCAAATAAAGGAACGGACTGAGGGTTTACTGTCCGTATACTCTAACGCACCTGGGTCTGGGGTTAAGCCCTGTCCGCTCACCTGTGTCAGGTGAGACCGGCCGAGATCAAAGTCTGCCGGTGACGGGCCATGAACAAGGCCCTGCCCTGGGTGTAAAGACCATACAGGCTGTACACAGCCAGGGGTACTAAGTCCCCGGCTTGGCTCTCCTCGCATTACACACGCTGGATTGGTCCTTAGAGGAGCACTGGACAGCTTGTCCTTTCCGCACTTGAGTTGGGGCTCTCCCGCGGTCGTGTCACAGGTGTTTATATGTGTGGGAACGCCGTGTTTACCCAGCTAAGTACTTCTCCAACATGGCCTGGCCCTGCGCCAATGGGTCGTTAGTAACATGTGCGAAAACAAGCGTCCACTCGGTGTAGAGTGCTGATTTAATTAAGGTAAACACACGGCTGGGTGCTCACGTAACCGCGGCACTTTCATCTTTCCGATCCCACGGGAAAAACGGTTTCAAAGCCGCTTATAACTCTTACCATCCTCCTAGAAATAGGATCCCTAGAAGCGGGCCTGGATTTAAACCTTAGCTCTGGGAGGGGAGAATTGTATCATAAACTGATTATATATTCATCAGGACTCCCACTTTTGATCTTATTTCAAAACAAAATCCCCGGAGAAAATCATATGAATCTGTCTGGTTTATTGAGGCAACCCTTGCTAATATTAGTGTGTGGATATGAAATCCGACGTGGCTATAAATATGCTAAGGGCAAAAAATATTTTTTCTGTCCACCCAGAATTAGGAAAAACATCCCTCATGTATTTCCACAAACAAGGATGAAAAATATTTTATGAAACACCCTTGCTCATATTCTTGAGCTCAATCTATAGGCCTACTTATTAGTATAAAATGCTAAGTTAAGTTTACTCTAATAAACTTAAACAGAGAAATACCAAGAGAGTGCCGCCAATGCAAAAGCCGCAAAACACTCCCCCACCCAACAACTACATCCCTCGTCAACTAATATCGCCGTGGGGAATGAGAGTCCCTCAGGGCTTAATCCCTACTCAAATATCTGGCTGTGTGTTATAGGAATGATCACAGGGAAAGCAGAGGGACGGCGTGTTGGCTTAAGCTAATGCCCATCTGAAAACACGCTCGTTCTCATCGTTAAAGTATCGATCTACACAGTCGGATACCCAGTGGGGCCAACCTCCTAAATGCAATTTCCCTATCCAAGCGACAGGAAAGCACCTCATTTAGGGACTAGCTCTTTTGTCTTTGTTCTTTTTAATGGCCTTGGCTCTAGAGAAGGTCTCTTAGCAACGAAGGGCTCTTGGTAACGGGTGGTGTTTATCCTGTATACTCCTGTGTATACATATGTATTGTGGTAAGGAGACTGCCAAGGAAAGTGTTTCCCTTTGTACCATGTTCGTTGTGAGGGTGTTACTAAACTGTTAGTATAGCTGTAGGATTATTTACAATGATTCAGGAAAGCTGATTGAAGGAAATAGATTTAGCGTTACATTCAGTTTGGTCAGCTTTAACGTTTGCATTGGGATATGTGCATGTGTATTGTATATACAGTCTGAACAGCTTACAGTGTGATCATACAAATAACTTTCGATGAGTGATACAGTTAAATTTCCTAGATAACATCCTTTACTTGTGGAGAAAGTTATCTTATTTTATACCTTACTACAGAAAGGATGACAATGTTCGTAGCATCACCTTGGTGGTGATAACAAAAGTATTCCTCACAAAAGAAAATCAACTCGAGCAGTGTAAGATTCAAAATTCAATCTTAATTGTGAGCCAGGGCATAATGAATATTTGATCAACCATTACAGTAGTCCTCATTTGATTATATGATTACATCCACGCTGCTGTGCCAAGGATATCATTTTTCCGGCAGCTTTTGTGTACCTAGCCCTCAGGCTAATAGGCATACCCTGACAATATATATACTCTGCATGGTTGGCAATAAAGACGCCTTTTTGATATAGAAATGAATAAGTATGACTTATATTACTGTTTTTTAACGCTGACCCATGCATCTTACTTTGAGCAGATCACTTACGACGCACCCACTTGCTTTGAAATGGCTTCTAAATTTCCAAGGACAATGGGATTATTACCAAGCTGGAACAAGTCAGATATTTTGCAACCCTTATTTCTCGGGGAAGGTGGGTGTCGGATGTCCGAGTTAATGACCTTGCCTAGATATGTCAAGGTCGGGATCAGAACACACCAAGTGACGTCCTATACTATTACATTGTTGTACTGCTCATGATTAAAGAATTAATTAGGATTCCGATCAAGCTTCATGACCCTTCTGATTAAAAAATGTGCTCCTATAGTATCAATATCACAGACTTATTTCAACCCTGGGGCGCACTCTCCGATATTCTTTAGTATCCGTGCTTCTCTCCCTGGATTATGAAATACAAAGGTAACACACTGAGGCTGCTGGAAAAGTAATTGAATAAGCACCCTGGATCTGTCGGGATTTCTAGATTTTTTTTATAATTGTCAACAATGAAACAAAAGTAACGCACTACGCAATGAGACCAGTCTGGTAAAGACATTCATAATCTTAAAAAAATAATATGTTGCTTGCTTTTACATGTAAATGGAGGGGTATTTTGAAAATTGATTTATTTATGGGAGAAGGAGGTGAGTGGGGAAGGAGAGGGGAGGAGGTTATCGTTGCTTCACGCCTACTTTCTCGCTCTGAACAGAGGGCTTGTGGACCGTCCTGTGTAATCCCGCCGCCCTGATTGACTGACTCATCCCAGTCACCGCATGCACTGCGCGAGCAGCTCACAGCCACAGCCAACTGCTCGAACTGCTCAGACTGAGAACGCCGTGTCAGACTCGGGTATATACCAGCGCCCATGCGGATTTATGCTATTTTATCAATGTTGAGACAACCATGTTTGTCTATATTTTAATTCCTGTATGTCTCGTGATTTAGTATTTTTTTCATAATGAATACAAAAAGCGAGCTTGAGCACAGTTTGTCCGACTATGCTGTACATAGGAAAATGGACTTCCATTGATTAATTTCATTGAAAATTGTATTGTTCTAATATTTCATCGTTCTCATATTGCCAAATGTTCGGCTAAATGCGGTATCGTCATAAAGAGTATTCTAATATACACATATCATTTAAAAATAGGACACAATTCCCAGTGACTTTCGAATGCATGGTGGATATTTTCATTTTTGGCCGCCCGATGAAGCCATCTCCTGTCTCTGCGAGCAGCTCGAGCCACTGCTCGGCGCACCACCTATCGGTGAGCAGATGAACGAGCAGGACGGGATGATCCATGGCGCGTGTCAGTCGATGTGCGCGATAGGCGGATTATGGGGCTGAGGGCGTCGGCGCAATCAGTAATAGGGCCGCCGCGTGTAATTGGGGCTAGGACTCACCCCGTCTACTGCAATGTTACAATGCGGCAGCCGGCCTCGACTTTGTCGTCGCCACTTCTGCCTACTCTAAACAAATGGAGCGCACATTCTGACCGGGGCGGCTTTGTCTGGGGCACTTGAAAAAGCTGAACGCTGTTTACATTGTTGTTATTGCCTCATATTAATATCTTATGCCTTATGGGCTCTTGGCTCCGAGGGGATCACCATGGCTCGTGTCTTTGTCGTCATCTTCGACCTCTTTATGATTGCGGTTTTATGTAGCATAGGCTACGAAGGCCAAATATTTTCTCATACCATTAACCACCCTCACCCCCTTGTGAAAAGCCGTCAAAAGTACAAATTGCTCGGACTATAGGCCTAGGTATGACCTTGTGAAATACAGTATACCATTGTTTTGTTTTTTTCTATTATTGAACAACTCTGTTTCACTACATAGTGCTCTTCCAACAGATACAATTGGGATGATGTGTAATATAATGTACATGTATATAATATGAAAAAATATATGCAAAAACCTCCACATTATTACCACTGCATTATTATCATAACTGTCAAGGCAAAAGCCTCCACAGTATTAGCATTGCATTGTTATCATAACTGTTAAGGCAAAAACCTCTGCAGTTTTGGTTTTATTGCGTATTATACTAGTGTATTCCGTATAAGAGATTGTACTCTTCACTGATTCCAATTATAGTCAATT
Organism: Lepidonotus clava; assembly: GCA_936440205.1. Classification (NCBI taxonomy): domain Eukaryota; kingdom Metazoa; phylum Annelida; class Polychaeta; order Phyllodocida; family Polynoidae; genus Lepidonotus; species Lepidonotus clava. The sequence goes on from OW387134.1 coordinate 23,345,783, forward strand.
ATCATTGTTGATGCATACATCCATATGATTACAACATGCCGACTACGGCATGTTTGAATAAAGAACACCTACAAATGTGCACTAATTGCTATATCAGAGTGTTCACTATAACATAAATATACAAAATTATAACCATGTTAATATCAAAATGAGAAATTAGTATTTCTGGTAAAAAAAAAAGTTTATTCCTGAATTCATAAAAGAGATATCATAATGTTATCAGAAATAACCAGGCCATAACATGGCCACTCTCTATAGAGGCGGTGCATGGCTCAAGTCGATTGACCTGTTCATCAATCTGCTCGTCTGTATTCGCCTGTAAACCCCCTCGTCATGGCAACGAGAGGCTCGGCAAGACTGGAGAGAGAAGCCCTAATTAATATTGTAATTAATGAGGCGCTGATAAAGCCATCAGTCTTTGGGCTTCCCAACAACATTGCTATCCCATACGCATATTCAGTCACTGTCATCTAAAGATTGTAGCCTTGGATTTACTTCTCGATTCGGGATTATGCAAGACATTAGATAAATAAAAACTTGCATGTTTTGTAAATGTAGGCCTATGCCATGGCAAAATTATGTTCAATAATGCCTTTGATATTTTGTTCATTATTACTTAATCTTATATAGTGGTTATCGGAATAGGAGACATAATCTGTTGAATGTTGTTTTATGAAAACCAATCTGGATGGGTTATTTTCTTGGGTGAATTTTCTTGGAAACACGTTTGTTGATTCATATAATTTCCTAAATAAAAGTAGATGTAGGACATGTTGACCTGTTCGACTAATTGGGAGGCAACCGTTTTGCATTATAATCATAGCTATTCTTATTTTCTAACCTTAGAATCATGCCTTTAAGAGGATGACAATACACTTCTACAATAAGGTAACACTGCTCGGAGGCACCTTTTTCCCTCGGGTTATTGCCAAGACGACAGCATGTCTAAGCCCGTCTAAACCACGGCCTAACAAATGGTTTCCACTTTTATGGCCTCCGTGAAATTGCCACACAGCCTCATTTATTCTGGTGATTAGAGATCGGGGCTCCGAGAGCTGGAATTATAAGGATGCCTTAAATGGATCTTTCCTAGCGGAGGGTGGTAACAGCATAATACTTTACACAGCGTAACTATGTTTCAGAAAATAGACAACGCATAGTTAATAAAAACATTATAGGGCCTACATAATAGTACAAAAACATATAACCTCCTTTTGCATTGTAATTTGTCTCAATAATATTGTATGTTTCTGAAGCGATAGATTATAAGATTATATAGATATAGGGGCCTATGCCTTGTCTGCTTATATGATATTCATTCTCTGCGACAGAAAAAAACAACGTAGGTCTACTTATACATGATGTGGAGTCTTAATGTGTGCACTCATGGTAGACCTACCGGTGGATCTACCTTGGCGATTGGGGGATCATGCAATGACTCTGATTTTGACCTAGACCTTGAACCTGGCGTGGGAGGTGAATATCTAAATGACGTTTAATTAAGTCAGCATCCTACGTGATGTCAGTGGTATGATATAGGTCACCTGTCTATTTCCAGTGCTGTTTTGTCGCTCTATTCTTCTACTGGTTGGCTGCTGCCACTACTATAGGCCTACCAACGCCACCCCCCTGAGGCTTCTGTAGATCTGATTCATTTGGTAGCCTATAGGTCAGGCGTCGGGCGCCCGGCGCTGGCAGTGATACCGTAATTACTGCACGGTGCCCCTTCTCCATCCGTATTCACGGCAGTAATTAAAGACAGCGTCCACTTCGCGCCTGTCGCCGACTGCTTTGATGTGTCTCCAAATTGACGCATTGTCCGACGGCGAGCGGCGGAGGCAGCAATGGGCGCCAGGACTGGCGTCGACGGACGGCTACAGGTCCCCACCGACCATATTGATCACGCGGATCCGTGACCGCATAGAGGCCCGAACGAGGCAATCTCAAACAAAGACACTTCATAGCCATTAGATCCCAGACCCCCTCCCACCCTGGCAGACGCTGAAGCCATTGTTGCCCCCAGTGATTGCCCCATCCGCGGCGCGCGTGCGCACGCTCCCGGAAATGCCCTGATTGGGCCGCGCACGCGCCGTCCCCCGCGGCCCTCGACTTCCAGGCTTCTAGGAAGGCTGGCGGCCTTCTAGGATTTCATGGCAATTTGTGCACCTGCAGGGAGGTGTGGCAAGGGCTGATGGCCGAGCCGATCGTGGTGTGGCCGTATCACGACTAACATCAACTTTTTAGTGCAGGCATCGTGTTTGACTCTTGTTAAAAACACAAAGGTAACTTGTCAAAAGAATCACATCTGTAATTGTGAGCAAATCGTCAAAAACGCAGCAAAATCAGAACGACCATCTACGTGGATTGGATGATTTCTTTTCCTTGTTATTTCCTCTTTAATTTTGGTGGCGTAAAAAGATGCTGTTTTAAAAAAACTAAGAATGTAACTGCAAGTTTTAGATAGGCCTAATGATAAAAGAAACATCTGCAAAGCAAGCTCAAATTCACATGCGTCATTCTCATAGTTCAGGTAGGCCTATTAGGCCTACAGATGCTACATTTTCTTAATATTTCAGGACTCGATAGGGAGCCCGGTAAGTTTGCAATCAATCGCATATCGAGGGCGATTTTAGTGAGCAATCCACTTTTCATTAGTGAACAATCATTGGTCCATATTGCTACAGATTACTGCATACAATCTAAAAAGGTAATTCACACAATTATTCATCGTTCCATACTGCTACTAACGACATGCAGCTAGTCAGGTTACTTTAATGGAAAGCAATATCATTTCATCTGCCTATACAAAGAGGGCGTCGCCTGCCGCCGCTGGAGTCTAAAATCAGGCCTTGTCTACTGCTACCTGATGACGACCCCGGGCGACGCGAATCGATGGTTTCTAGGCGACGCCGGGAAATTTCTAGGAAACTCGATCCCCCGCCGGTGGCGCGGACGTGTCGGGGGAGGAGGTGGGGGAGGGGGCCGGGCGAAAAGTCATGTGCCTGTACGAGGAAAAGGGGGAGGGGTGGAGGTAGACACTGCCTTGAAAGTACTCAAGCAGGCCTGCGAGCAGAGAGCAGGTCCTTGGCCGAGTGCAGTCGAGCAGCTCGGTGATTCCTTCTCTGACTACATAGATAAGACCCTATAGTGCACTTTAAGCATCCGCAATAAAGTTAAACATTTTAGTATTCAAAGTTGTTGATTCAAGAGAAAACGACCAGTGGATAGTATACATCTTTTAATCTAGATAAATGGAGAGTATACATAGTTCAGTCTATAGAATTAATTGACTGATGCCGTCCCGAAAAGGCAGGGCCGTACCAAGCCCCAAAATTTGAAGGGATTCCAAGAAAACTTGAGGGATTCCAAGAGAATATAAGTGGTAACAACCTCAGTACTCTCACTCCCTGGGCTCAGTGATGCACATCAAACAAAAACAAAACAAAAAATGTTTAATTACTATAGCAATAATATTTTCATATAAAAGGAATATCCTTATAGAAGTCACAATGCTGTTCTAGCCAACATTTGGACAATTACTATTTACAATGCTGTTCTGCAATGAAATATGACAATGATTATTAACAATGCTGTTCTGCAATAAAATATGACTACATAAGAGTACCCGCCGTCATATATAGCCTAAACGCCCACTTTGTTCCCTGATAGGTTTTCTGATTAAAATTTCATGACGTCTAAAACCAAAGATCAATCCGGCTTCTGACTCTGAGGCAAGCCTCGGATCTGTCAGCTTCAATTGGATCCTCTGGGGGCGACTCGCCCCCCATGACAACTGGGATCAAAGATGGTGGGCCCAAAATGTGTCACCCGACACGGGCAGGGGACGCCCAGGTGTAAAGTGAAAGGGACACCGGGAGCTGATTAATTATTGAGACGGGCAGGGGGGTGCAGGGTGGGGATCAGGTGGTCGGTCCCCGGATCGGCTCAGGGCCCACGCCCCGCACACTGACGGCTGATTCCCAACTCACATATTACATAATGCACTGATGACAATTAGTGAAGAAAATACCTAATCATATAGATCAATATTATTAAGTTTTGGCACATTGATAAATTAATTGATTTGGAATTATACAGGGGTCGGCCTATCCAGATATCTGTGCATGTGCATGGGCGCGATTCAAGAAGCGTTCACGTTGCATCAATTAATACATCCACCTATAGCAGGGAATTGAATTTCATGGGTTCAAGTTTGGGCCAATTTGATAGTTTGGCCTAGTTCTGGCTGTGTTATTATGGGCTCTAAAATAGTCAAAACAATAGGCGATGGGTTAGGGTTAGCCTAGTATATGGTTCCAGCTGCTTGGGGGAATGCTTATAGCTTTCTTACCCTCCCCTCTCAATCCTCGTTATATCATGGATAAGCCGTTTTTCAACTCCGAAAAGGACACACCCAAAGTGAGTAACAGAGCGCCCGGGGAAATCATCTGCATGATCAGTTCTCGGTGCGCGTCTAGACGCTTGAAGATGGGCTAAGTACGTAAGCAGATACTAAGCAGGCCGTCGTCAGGGCATAGAGGGGTGGGGGCGGTACTATGAAAGATCATACCCAAATCACTCAAGGAAACATGATCACAAAGGCATGCATTTGCAGAAAATGGCAGAGGAACGTATTTGGCGATGGTGGCTGGAGCAGCGCCATGGAGAGCACCTCAGATCCCCACCGCAACCTTTCTCCTGTGGAAGACGATATCAGCAGCACCACAAGCCGCCCTTCCCTACCGCAGCCCCCATTTCACTGGGTGGTGTAGCATTACACTGCCGCCCCTTCTTGGTGTTACCAAGACAAGGGGCACTTCAAAGGCACAGCCAATATGCCGCCATTAAGGTCACCTTGGATCCAGTCTCAGGGTCACGTGCTAGTTCAGCGTCTTATTATGACCTCTGGTGACCTTGTACTGCCATGGCCGCCGCCATCAGAGGAGAGGTCTGATACCTTGTCTTCTTGACAAACATGCACTAACTGCCTTTTAGTTTTACAGCACGCCGCATTTATTTTATAGGCTACATGCCTACACCGCTTGTCAATTGTCTTTGCTCTCCCATGAAGAAATAATAAGCCTACATAGGCCTACATAGGCCTATAGGCCAATACGTATAGGCCTACTGGCATATAGGGCCTATGCACATGGAATGATGGTGCAAAAACAAAAATGCATAGACCTAAGGCTATATAGGGGTTTATACCCTATACAAAGATCTATAATATAGCTACCTCCTTGGGCCCCTCCTAGCCCTATAGGTGGAACAGGCAAAGGCCTGATAGGCCACGTGGATAGGCCTACTGGTAGGCCTGCTGTTGACATGTCGGTTAGGCCCATATAAAATCATACTGATAGGCATATACGGATTTGACGCATCCTAGTTTAGTGGGACAGAATTCATTATGTCAGTCGATAAATAAATCATGAGAATGCCTCGGGCGCTAGTGCAGATTCGGCCTGACATTTTATCTGGCGGGCTTCAGTATTGCTCCATCTAGGTCCGCATTCTGTCCCCTCCTTTATACCCCTCAGAGCTCTGGGTGCTTTAATTACCGGACCCAGGAGAACCAGTTCCCGGAGGTTCGCTTCTTCATGACGTTGACTTTGCGATAATAAGAAAGAAAATCTCATTACGTCTTCATTTGATATTTTCTCAGCCATATTCAGAGGGGTCCAATTCAATTTGGCCGTAGCCGATATCAAATTCACGTGGGCCCCATTAACGTGATGAAATATGGCGTCAGCTCCCGCCCCGGGGCGAGAATCTCGGCGGATCTCGCCGACGTGCACGTGCCGGTCGGCCAGAAAACCGGAGATGGGACTTCACACACGGAGACAATGCAAATGAAGGAGTGTACGGAGTGTACGCCGTCCGAAGGTTTTATTCCAACCGATGAGACTGGTTAGTGGAAGCCACCCTATGAAGGCCATTAAGCCTATTTGAATTAAATAGAGATAGGTCTACGAAAGGTCATAAACATTGGCTAAGATGAAACATGTGACTCATTTGCCATACCTGCTATAGGAAGAAATAGGGCCTAATATAAACATGATAATGTAGGCCCTACTTATAGGCCTACAACCTATTAGGGAGTTTTAGCACCCCCCAACGCATCCCAAAACGCAAACGCAACGTAGGGGGCCTATCTCTTATCCCAGGTGTAATGACAGGTAGCAAAATTATGTCTTCAGAAGATCATTTTGTTGCCTGTGGTATCAACAAATATGTATTTGCTTTTAATGAATGTTGCACTGGTAGTCTGTAATGTTGCTTGAAAGATTTGAGATACGTCAACGTATCGAGATGCGTCGTGGTTGCTAAAACTCCTATCTAAAGGAACCTAACTGATGTGGTGTACATCAATGTTATGGATTTTGTTCATTAACATAGGGCCTAATAATAAGACGCATTTGAATTAATGATATCCAATTGATTTTTTGTTTCAATTTCCATTTATATAGGCCCAGTATGCGGATTTCACATCATCTTATTTCTTATTCCTTAAGTCGTTAATATGTCTACTTGCCAAATCTCCAATTGTCCCTCCATCTTTTTCTAAAAATTCTGCTTATTTTGTCTAGGCCTGTAGATGTGCATTGAACTACAGAAATCGGCACCTCTAGGATAGCAATGTGGTAAGCAAATTGACTCATTTACAAGTACATACTCATTTCATGTTAATCTGCATTTAATTCGAACACAATAGTTGGGAGTGGGATTTGGTACAAGCCTATTTGAAGAGATTACTAAAGAGGATTATCCTTCGAAATAGATTCAAACACACTAAATACATAAGGTCCTAAGAACAAATGTTTTCTTCCGAGCAAAGACAAGCAGACTGTGAGTTCATCAGATTACAGTGTCTAATCTTCTCTCCTTACTTATGGCTACGCCAGGCCTCTATGTAAACACTTAGTTGTGGGAAAAGCCTTTACAGACTACTGTAGTTGTGTAAGTAGGCCTAATACTTGTCACAGCGTGAATATAAAAAAAAGAACCACTATGGATTAAACAAGAGTGCTATACTTTATTCTTTAATGTAAGAAAAAAATCATTTAGAGGCAAACAGTATACATAGCAATAGCCTAACCTTTAGGCCTAAAGATTCTGTATAGACCTAGAGTCATTGTTTTATGCAATAAGGTGTGGAGGCCTACAGATCTATGACTGTGCCTATATCATAGTCTATAAAACCTGACCCCCACATGGTGATTAGTTTGCAAAAATACGACGGCAACCCACCTAACAGGTGGTTTAGCCACCTAGCGACTTATCATACAAGGGCACCGTGATGTCTGGCGACTATATAACTAGTCGCCGTGGTTTTGGGGCAAAATATTTGATATGTTTATTATTTTTCTCTAGTCACCGGCGATTAGTGCACTTAATCACTAGGCAGGGCAACTAATTATAATGTGACCTCTAATCGCCGTCAGTCTGATGGGAAGAGCACCCAACGTGGGGATCAGTCCCGGGGGGGGGGGGGGGGGCACTCTGCCTGAGTTTGGGTAGCAACTGTGAAACTGACTCCAGGAGCGGTGGCGGTGCACTTGCTCTCAAAGCTTAAAAGGAGGGGCGGTCCCACATCCTGTTTAGGATTTTCTATCTGTTTATGCACCAATTTGTGGGCCTAACAGTGTAATTGAGTAGCATAGGTGCTAATTGAGGAGTTTGTCCTGCTTTTGTCTAGAGTCTAGACTCTGAAGGAATAAAAACAATGGGTGGTGGGCTACTTTCAGCTATCTGAGGAGTGGTCAGCTTCACTGAAACCCCCAAAATGGTGGGCGGGAAGTCCCACAGTTGTTACCCAACCCCAAAGAGTAAGTGCCCCCCCCCCCGGGGGATCAGTTTTAAGTAGTCTGGCGATTAGTTAGACGTTCAACCACATACTAATTCACTAATTGATGGGCAACTAACATTAGTCGCCGTGGTTTAGTCGCCATGTGGGGATCCACCTTGAGTCTGTAAGAACAAGTGTAGACTGTTGCCCCTCTTGGCCTAAAGGCGGGTCCCCATGTGGCGACTAAACCCCAGCGATTAGTGCATTTCCCCGGTGACCAAGGATGAAATATCCGCTGACTAAAATTTCAATCTCGACGTTGGGACGCTCATATTATAAATCTGATGATGACTAGAGAAGGCCAGAGAACACATTAGTACGTCGCCTAATGACTAACTCGTCGCCTTTGGCTATAGGGATATTTTGCCAAAAAAACATGAAGACTAGTTGTTTAGTCGCCAGACATCATGGCACTGCTGTATACAGGAGTGCTATGATCGGCGGGCGACTAGACCACTGATTATCACATTGGTCGCAGTCCTATTTTTGCAAACTAACTGCCCTGTGGGGACCAGGCTTAATATAGTCCATTGTGCACTTCACCCTGACAGGAATGGTGAGGGCTGAGCGTTAAGAACCTACAAGTACATGTATCTACTACATCAGATATGTAGGGGCCTATCAATAGGCCTATATCATATTTATAGGCCCCTATGGACGTCAGTTCCTAGCCAATGCAAACTGTAGATTTTCTCAAATCTTGCCCCCCAACCCCAAGTGTAATCAATGAATCTTCTTGTCTTCTTGGTGCACGTAGGCCTATACATTATTTGCTAAGCCTGATGTTTTGTCTGAAGGACAAAAGTATATAGGGCTTATGGCTAACAAATCTTAATAAAGTTTACAAAAAATCAATCATAGACTATGGTAGGCCTACACAGGTCAGAGACTTGCCGAAATCCCCATATGCCCTTCCCTTTCACTTTAAGATAATACTCTGGCTTCTAATGTTGATCAAGTTATTGATTAGTAGTTTAATTGTAGGCAAATTGTCTATAGATTTCTGTCCTCGCCAACGTCACGACGCCTAGGCCTTTAATATCCCCTTTAAATTATGTATTCCCTATGTTTTTCTGCGTCAGAAGGGGCCTACACTGAAATCATCCATAGGCCTACTATTATGATAGGCCTGTACGTAGGCCTACTAGACTGTAAGCCTAGGCTTATATGGCCTATAGGCTCATCTAGGGCATGTGTAGATGAAAATAGTATAGAATAATCCTAACCTCATTTCATGAATAGCTTAACTTTGGTCCAGAAAAGGACATTGTTCTTGGCCCGTAGGCTAGGCCTAAATGGCGTTTTGGGGACTATCCTGATATGTCTAAATGAAATTATTGTGTTGCCTTGAATTTGAAAGGGTTAACATCGATTAGGCTTAACTCTTAGCGTTGGCAAATTGTTGTTTCCTTATGCACTTTTGGGGTCAGAGGTTTGCTATAGCTAGGCCTAATGGTATAGGCCTAGGGCTAATATAAAGGTGTTTTTTCAATCCCAAGCCACCCTCGGCTCAAGTCCTACTCGTGCACATAGCCTATTGGCCCAGCATTTATTTTGGTGACTTTGACGGTAGAATTTCCACATTTGGTGATTTTTTTTATAAAAAGTCTAAATTTTTGATTGATTCTGCACGGCCTAGCTTGGCTAGGCCTACATATATATAGACATATATATAGGCCTACCCTGCCTAGATCTAGGCCTAGGCCTATAGCCGGTAGGCCTAAAATATCTTGAAACAATGGTCATCCAAGAATGAAACTTTATTGGTAGGTCTAATGGTGGCACAGTTAGGCTACTAAAAGGAAAACTTGCACATGGGCCTAATTGCAAGAATTAGGGCCTAGATGAATTGAATTCTTTGAGTACGGCGTTTGCATCAAGAACTAGCCTAATAACAAAGATATCGTGAGAATAGCCTAGGCCTATAGGGGCTTAGGCATATCCCAAGTGTAGACACTGTCACAGGATTACAAGGGGGTGTAGACCCTTAAATTCGACAGGGCGACAGGGGGCTTTCTTAAATTCGACACGGCGACATGTCCATTTCTTAAATTCGACAGGCGACATGGCAAGTTAGTGACAAATGACATCAGTCTTTTCTTAAATTCGACAGGGGACAGGGCTAATTCTTAAATTCGACAGGGGACAGGGCCAATTCTTAAATTCGACAGGGGACATAGGTCTAAACTGAGATATAGGGACAAGTGACAGGGCCGTTTTTTAAATTCGACAAGGGACATGGGACCCCCCCATCTAGACCCCCTTACAAGAGTGATCTATTTTTTGGCCTATGTGATTTTAACTATAGGGAAATCCCCAATTTATGATGTCGCAAGGACAGTAATTGGGAATCCACAGAGTCCTCAAAAGGGAATCCCCAACTCTCAAAGATTAATAGAAAGGACATCCAGATTTAGCATAAAATATTGCCTAGGCCTAGGCCTATTAGGGCCTAGACCCCACACAGATTATTCCTGATTGCATTTTTCACTTACCTAACTTTATTAGATAACTAGAGATTCACAAGTTAATTTGAGAGGGAAATCCCAATATTATGACGTAGCAAAAGGAGTACCGAAACCCATTCCCATATTTAATTTTAGGGCCTATTAGTATTTCCTAAACAATAATTGCCAAATAGCTTGACATTTTTCTTTTTTTTTCACTTGAAACATATCTAGAATAGCCTACATACCTATGTGAAGTGAAATGGGTACACAGAATTGGCAACTTGAAAATTTATGTGCAAAGGCATTTTGATTGGCATAAAGGCCTGTCGTGAACGTTAATGTTCTAAGATATAATTATTATGCCTCAGAGACATTATGCCTTCTCGGAGTTCTCCCGCGAAGGCAAAACGTCAGTGCACCGCCCGGGAATCGAACCCGGGTCGCAAGAATGGGAATCTTGCATGATACCACTACACCAGCGGTGCTCACGGAAGGTGGAGGCGGAAATGCGTCCCGTTATAGCCACAGCTGACTGTAATGCAGATTCTACTCCAGGCTGTTTGGTGTATGGTTCTTTGTCCATTTTCATTTTCATCAAAGATTGTACTCTAAAAATGAATAGGCAACAGTGGTTTCGGGAATTATCCCGATTCTGTTCGTTGTCTGCCTGTTAGGAGCTAACCCTATGTAGGTCAGTCGAACGCCCGACCCATTTATCGTGCAGCCAGACCGCAGCGCCTCTAGCATGGTTTGTGGAAAACAGAACCGGGAGGACAGCCGGGGCCGGGAACCTGGAGGAGCGGCAAGGTGGCAGCTCAGAGGTGGATCAAGAAATTGAATGGGGGGGTCACAGACACATGTACATTCAAATGTACGGGGGAGGCGGAGATTCCGAGGTACTTAGGCGACCTTAAGGGATGCTAGTTTCCCCCCCCCCCCTAATATTTTCAATTATTTGCATATCCATTCTCCAGGGAATGGGAGTGTAGGCATGGCAGTGTAGGCCTAGGCCTATGTGGCAAAGGAGGATACAGAAGCCCCCCATACCCCCCTTGGCCATTGGGGGGTACCTATTGGGGGTCACCCCCAGAAAATGTTTGGAGAGGTAACCTCTCATTCATGCAATTTGAGGCATTCTGAGATAATTATGTGACCAAGAGATAGGCCTAGGCCTGTAGGCCTATATTTTTTTTCCTAATATCAATAGAGAAGGCGCAGTGCTGGGAGGGGAGTCAAAAGGCTGGGAGGGGAAGGACAAGGCCGGGAGGGGAAGGGTCCCCCACTGGCACAATTGGTTGTTTTGATGTCATTCTGACATTGAAGTCTGACGTTGATCAAACGTTGTGACATTGGTTTTCGATTGGATCTACAAAGTTTTCTGATGTTGTATTTTGGTTGAAATTCTGACCTCCTTTGATATTGGTCTCAGACGTGCAAGAAGGATTCACATATTATTGTTATTTTAATTGTTTGACTTTTTGAATTAAACCAAAAGACCTTATACCAATTTTTCATGGTCATACTTTAAAGTTTTCAACATCAAACCAACTGCATGGCCTCCCCCCTGGATCCGCCAATGAGTCATTAGTCCTGATCTCCTGCATGCCCATATCCAGGTTCTCTTGTGGGGGTGGGATGGAGGGAGGGGGCAAGGTTCCTTTATAGTAAGTGGAACTTTTGGTTGTAATTTCCAATGATTTATACTCTAAAGGTTGATATCGATGGTCTTGACCAGCAGTAGGCCTAGGCCTATTAAGTTGAAATTTTCAATGTTTTACCATGTGAAATAGGCTATGTCCTTCATGCATTGGTACGGAGAAATGTTTATCTACATCAGGAGGAATAGCCTATTCCAGTTTCAAATGACAATTTAATGGTAATCGGTTACAATAGGGAATCCATTAGATACCTGAGATAATTCGCTGAATTTGATGTAGGCCAATTAGGCCTAATTATTGTCTAAAGAGACAAAGAACAAGGAGAGTTATAAACAGTGATAAAGAAATACACAAAACTGTTGCAAATCAGCTGTTGATCCCCTAAACTAACCTTAAATCTAAGCCTAACCCAGGCCTATAGGACACAAGCGCGCGGGTCCGTGGCGCAGGCTTAACCATGCAGATAACCGAGAAAGTAGAAAGTAGGCCTATAGGTCTACATAGTAGGTCCATGATTGGTATGATTGGTTCAGTAGAGACAGGCGCGTAGCCGGGGGGGGGGGGGGGTTGGAAGAACCCTCCTTTAAAATATAACTGATATGGTCCCTACAAATAAAAAAAAAATCCAAAAAAACGAACCCCCTTCCCCCCCCCCCCCCCCCCCACCATCTGAAAAAACACTGTTATTCAAAAAACGAATCCCCCCTTTCAAAAAAGCTGGCTACGGGCCTGAAAGAGCTGGTAAATAAAAGTCCATATTTCAATATGTTTCTATCCGTGGCTGTTTCAATATATTCCATTTTATTAATCAACATTTAGGCCTATGCCCTACTTGATAATAAGAATAAGATTTTTAAGTAAAGGTACATTTGAGATAGTTAGGATATTGTATAGGGGTCAGAGAAAGCATCCAGGGTTTTACGATTTCAATGCGTATACTCTAGGCAATGCAAAGTAATTTACTGGAAGACATGCTTAAATCTATTCATATAATAAACTGTTAAAACGGTCATTTAATGACCCTATATTATAGAACAAGAGGGGGATGACAAAGACAAAGAAATATGATTCCCCCCGGGATATACGCTCGGTCTTCCACCTCTACTCCGTCCCTGCCTTCCAGGAATCACTGTGCTTCCCCCGAAATAGTTGTTAAATGACCGCAACTGTAAATCAGTGAATACATTGGCGTCCCCAAATACCTGATCTCTGACGTTGTCTTACATCATCGGACTATTGCCTGACTATTTTGACGACCCAGGTGTTCACAGTAATCTTTGTACACCCGCCGTCCCGCTGTGAATACAAACATGGCCCGTGAGGCCTAATGCTCTAACCACCCATTGTACTCCACCTTGGCCAGGTGGGGACAGCATGGCACGGTGTCACGGGGTATTGCTGACATCCCCCAGCAGGCCCTGGCCCTGGCACCGACCACATGTCTGCCCGGCACCCCTCCGCCCTCCTGCCGCCCGCCGGTCGCAGGTGTCCATACCCCCGGGGAGGGGGGCACTCAGTCCAGAAATGAGTACCAACTTCGGTCACATCCTTCCAGAGCTGTAGCTGCCGATCACCAATTTGGCTAAAAATGGACGGCTGTTAAAAAAACAATCCACCTTTTAGGCAAGCTGTCAATAATACAAAATTTTTGATACTTTATTAAATTCCTTTATAATGGCTCTCAAACAAATCATCACATTCAGAAATTCGATAGGAACCAAGAAATTTGTTGGTAAATGTTCTTTTACAGGGGCTATCAATGAACTATAACTATCCTAAAAAAAAGGAGGGGGGGGGGAGCTGTCGGAGTTTAGTAGTTTATCTGGGACTGCCAAATCCTCAAAAACGAGGGACTGTGTTTTCGCAGTTGGTATCTACCTTCATATACTGAGTGCCCCCCCCCCCCGGGCTCCACCCCCACCCCCCGTTCTCTCACCCCCCCCCCCCCCCCCCCAAGACCATAATGGCGGTGCACGTGGCCGACCAGGTGCTCTCTACGACGTCCGCAACGACCCGCGCTGGGCGCAAACACAGCGCACCAATTATCCCCTTAATTTTATCGCCGTTAGCACTCCCGGGTGGGCCAGCCCCGCTCCCCCCAACACACCATATTCACCCCTCCCCCTAGTTTCCCGCACGCTAGGATCAGGACCATGAAGGCTACTGTAACCTTTTGTTAATAATGAGACAATAGAATTGGGCGCAACTGCATGGGCGTTTAGGGGTATGGGGCGGGAAGGCGGAGTCGCCATGGGCATAGGGTACTTTCCCTGTACTACTCACGCGGGATGTCACTCTTGGCTACTACGTGACGGGCATGGCAGGAGTGTGACAGCCAGGTGTCAACCCTGGAGGAGGCTGCCTGAATGGTTGGTGAGGCCTGTGCATTATGACATGTTGGCTTTTATTTACACGTTTAGCTGTTATACAGTGGGTGTTGCAGGGTATCGACAGGAATGCAGCAAGCCTCTATGCAAATTTATCCGGCCGACCTTCGTTCAAACCCATGTATATGCTTATTATTTTTTAACCTGTGATATACGGTAATCTGTGGTGGGACAAATAGATCTGTATTAGTGCAAAAAAATGGAAAAGAAATTGTTTGACAACTCATTTGGAAAAAGTACATTTCAATTAATAATTCGTATAATTGCTTCTTTTAAAAAATATGTAGCCTACATCATGGACATTTCGAGGTAATAGCGAGCCATATTTTTGTTTTTGCTGTTATTTTGTTGTTGTTGTTGTTGTTGTTGTTGTTATAGTTGTTGAAAAGAGAGAACCGGAATGCTAAAAGCTACACAGGTTTCCTGCTCCTTTAATAAGCAAGTACTCAAATATACCGCAATTTGAAACACTCACATTCTATCCTAATGAATTTTATTCACAAGGGCATAGAATTCGAATTTCATGATTATGTAACTTAAATATGCCTATATTTATTGCAGATAGCGCTTCCTTCCCTCCTGTTGACATAGGCCTATTCTTAATTTGCCAATTAAAAAACACCTTCAAAGACAAAAATGTCGACTTCTGGTCATGATTTTAGAAGACACGTCTCTCAAAAATTCGCATGTTGCAGTATACTATATCCACCCTTCGTGTTTTGTCATTCTTTATACCTATCTACCATTACGAACAGCGAACCACGGTGCCCTTGCTCTGGTCCACCCGCCCTTCCCGCCGTCGACAATTGGCGTCGTTAGTGGACGCACTGAGGTCGCGTTTCCATGGAGACGGCAGTCACTAGCTGCTCACTCTGCGCTCCAGTGACAGCGGCACTAATTCCTTACCTCCTCTCTAACAACGAGAACGTCCCGCAATTTCATGTCCAAAATAACATGAGAACCATAATTATAGTTATACATTATTTATACAAAGCAACTACTATTCACGATGTCCTATCTATAATAATAGACATCTACCGGAACACATTCTCTGTTTTATTTTAACCCCACTTCGATCTATTTCAGTGGATATATTCTTTCCTTGATTTTGTTTGAAACGAAAGGGTTAAGGGTGAGTCTAACGAGAGACTGGCTGTGATCTAAAGTAATGATTCTCTGTCTGTTCAGATCGTGGGGGATCTAATGTCTGGGTAGAGAGTGGTCGGACGACACTCCTCATGTGCAGCACCACTCTATACTACAGAAAGCCAAGGGGTATAGGGTTTTTGTGGATTGGGGAAATGAGCTATACATATCGGGAAATTTTAGGCTATATTGCGTTTTTGTAAGAGGAAATGTCAGCAATATCTTATAGAACTAACTTCAGAGCCTAAACATCTCCATGTGCTTTCCTTGGGTTAAAATGTTCTGTTCACATCTCCAGTTAGACCTCTCCCCCTTTTAGGTCCTTTATGACGGCAAGAACGCAATGCCATGACATATATAGGCCCTGTGTCAAATTGGTTCAATAACACAAAATCCTAGAGGAAGATGGCCAACTTAGAGAAACACCAAGGCCTATAGATGTGGGCTTTTTAAATTCGACAATTGTTTGACTTCAGTGAGTGACTTCATTGCTCCTGAGTAAACCATGATAAAAGGACAAGCCTTCATTAGATGAAGAGTGCATGCATGTTAATTAGACACTCTGCGCCAGATAGAAAGTCTGGACACATGGGACAGTATGACCATAATTGTAGTATAGCCGTTACAAAAACTTGTAAATTGTATAAAATCAAAGAGGGGTCATTTATTATAAGTGCATATGCACATTTTAACCGCCCTCCGACCACTTGGGCCAAAGTACTCATTGTATTTGTACAGGAACGGAGTAGGCTACTACTTAATGGAAGGACCAAGACTTGCAAATTGGATAAACTGGATCAGTTGTAAATTGGATAAACTGGATGAGTTAGAGAATTATTTTGGTAAGTCTTAACATTTGCAGAATTGTAGAATTGATGATTACATTCATATAAATTAGAGCTGTATTGTTGGGATGAAATCAGAAAATTAAGCTAAACGTGTCAGTTTCTACTAAGACTTCCCTTAACAAAGTTAATGGCAGGGCTGTTCATTCTCGATATAAGATGTTGATGGCATATGTCAAACTAGGCTATTAGAAAAAATTAATGGGCATCACATTTCAGTTATCAGGTGCATGTTAGAATATGGTTCAATCCGTACAAGGCCCCAGTGGTTGAAAGAAGTAAACAAAAAGGACCGATCCTTCGAGAGGAAGTTACAAACTCACCGCTTTATGATAGTTCTCCTATTTGAAAAAATATGTATTCGCTCCTTTGCAATGTAAACTATGTAGGCCTATTGTTTTGGAATGTGAGAAATGGAGGTACGGTCAACTAAACATGTAATTGAAATTTAAGATTTCAAGAATGACTATTTACTTTACAGTACAGTGTATTAGCGAAAACACTAATTTGTCCATATTCTACATTCATTGATTGGTAATATCTGATTATGAACAGGCGCAAGACGAAGTTTCGAATAATAACAATAAACTTGTTTTTCTTCTTTTTTTGTGTGCATATTGTGCATAAACTTTTATTCAGTAAGAAACATCAGAGTTGTCTCTGTTTCTCAGTTCATAAGTTTTTTTAAACCATATTATTGACCTCTGTATTAGGCTAGCGCCACGTTTGGCCATTTCATGGTCAGTCGCGCCTGGCTGAAGCTGAAGGCTAAAGATCCAAATGATGATTATGCCCCAGTGAGCTAGGGGCGTGCCCCAATGAATAATAAACAAGTCCAATAAGGGACACGCACCATTAAATGATTAAGACCTCTCTTTGTGAGCGCCTGGCCCTTGTAGCCGGCCATGTATTCTTTATGTGCATGGGAGTGAACGGCAGTCACCGCGGGTTGATCCATGACCTTTAAGTTTACCTTTAATCGCCTGTTCCACCAGTCACCTTCTGGCCTCACCTGCGTCCACCTGGCTGACCAGGTGGGCGGGGTGGTGCGTACAGGTAACAGTAGAATGGGGATGAGGGGCTCTCCTGCTCTTGATCGGCGGACTGGAGAAAGGGTCTCACGACGGTAATCAATGTCCTCTTAAATGGACCGCGACTAATACAGAAGTGACAAACAAAACTTGCTATAACCACCGGACAGCTGTTTCTTTTTGGCAGCCCGTCTACACCTTTCAATAATATGCTGAAGTGTTTTGTTCAACTGCAATAATTCTAATTTTGCTAATGGAACTAAGTAGTACAATAGAGATTGAGGGAATCTATTGAGGCTATGTCCATTAAGGAAATTGGAATTTCTGTAGGTTTCTAAATATTTATATCCATTAATCTATTGCGGGAAATAATAGACAGAGTTCGGTGATAAGACAATGCACTACATTAGAAGTTGAGAACCAATCGATACCTCCTGACGCGACCAGGAGTGAGTAGCACATAAAAATGACGCATTGCCCCAGGAGCAGCAATTACCCCGAAAAGCAGAGCGAACGTTTCTCCGGCGTCTTCCAGCAGTATGGGCCCTTCTTCGCCGAGCTAACAGAATCTGGCCAGACCTTAGAGGCTCCCCCGAGAGCTGCTCACTCAATTTGTGTAGTCGCGTTTAGCCTGGGGAGCTATGTAATTCGCTCAGAACTGAGTTATGCTGCAATATTTTCTTTCTTCCCCACGAGTTGAATTCGATCTTCAGCGCCTCCCGCTGGGAGATGGGAAAGACGTTCTAGGGTGGCGGGGGAGACATCGACCACTGATTGGTTCAAGGCACGATGAATGCGACGAGAACGAGGCTGAGATTAGATAAGGGCGTTTAGCCTGGATCCCTGCAGGATGGTTGATGTGATTAAGTAAGGGGCAGAGGGGTAAGGGGTCAAGGTGGTGGGTCACGGAGTTGGTTGAGGGACTGGATAATTCTCAGGGACGCCTGGGAAAGTGTAGGGACAAGTGGGTCTGCGACGAAGGCCCATGCTTTTGGGCTCACATTGGAGGTCAGTGAGGCGTATCGGATCGTTGCCCCACCCTGCGAGGGGTGGGGTAGAATTTACGTGGGAATTCGGGGAACACAAGGGTAGGGTCTGTGCATGGATACACGTGGCAAGGCGTGTTTAGTTGTGGGGGATGGGGGGCATGCAAGGTGGGAGAGCGCTGGCGAGGAGGGGCGGGCAGGTTGACAATATGGGGGGAGGGGCGTGAGAACGAGTGTGAATGGTCACCCTGCTGGGGGTGTGAACCCTTGTGGGGGCGGGTCGGGGTGTGAGGATTGAGTGGAGAGAGGGGTTAACTCCTGGAGGGTGTGGGAACATGTCAGTATTGATTCCTATGACTCTTCCCTCCCCTCCCCCAATCCAACAGCACTCGCCTCCTATACCCAGCTTACGAGGAAGTACCAGCATGACCAATATGCATATAGGGGTCTTCATTAAAAACAATTTCCTCTTACTATTATATTCACCATTAATACCCTTATCACTTACACCCCCTATCAAATTGTGTAAATGAGTGGTATTTTTATCGTTGGTCAACCCGCATGTAATCTGCGATGTCCACATGATGCGGACGTCGGCTGCGGGTGTGGCTGGTACCAGAATAACACCAGCCTCATCTCACATCAGGGTGCCCATATTAACACCGGAAATAAATATGGAGTTATTAATTATATTCCTCATTCCATTTTGGAACAAGGGCCTTCACAACGACGTAATTTGTCGGTGCACATAGGCCTGTGCAATTATACAATCGTAATTTCATGTTGCAAAAAGAGCTCATGCAAATGTATAATTTGGAGGTGCACATGCACGTTCAACTACAAATTGCAACCCTTAGTTTATATTGATATAATAGCTAACACAATTGTATTGGTCTTTTTGCTATCCTTACATGGATATTGTTCGAGGAAATCTGATCAGAGATGTTTCAGGAAATTATCCCGGAAAAAATTGAAAGGGTCATTATAAGCAGGCCTATATATGATTCATCGAATCGACATGATAGCAATCCAACACAGACTCTTTCAATAATATACCATTATAATGTTCACCCCCACCACAATCATATATTTGTTTACTTATTACCATAACCAGATAACGTTTCCATTAATACATCCAAGATAAAGGAAGCAAAAGTATTCGGTTGCATTGTACATGACTGGAAGATCAAACACGTCTTAAGACAGCCAGATAAAATACTAAAAAAATTGAGGATGACAGGGATGGTGATGTTTGGGGAAAACCCGGAAAAACAACTGGGAACGATTCGATCCATGCAGGGTAAAGCAATCCTAGTTCTATAGAAAGAGCCATTGATGCGGAACCTCTCAGGCTTTTCTCACACCTGTGTAATCCTCTCCTCTACCCCATAGAGTGCACACACGCTCCTAGATCTGCCCTGCCCACGCCCACCTGTTTCCCACACCCTTCTTAACCCCACCCTGCCAGCACCCTGCACCTGCGGGATGCGTCCCAGACCCCGACCCGTCGCCGCCCGGTGCCCGTCACCGCCCGTCCACGTGCCGGCCTCTCCCGGCGCCCTCCCGGCACACGCCGACAGTGCTGGTCCTCCCCGGCGGGCCCAGGATGGTGAGGGTGGGGGGAGAGGGGTGAAGCCCGGAGGGGGCGGCCGGCAGCCACGCTCTGCAAATAACAATAGGGTGAAGCTGGCGCGCGAGGCCGTGAGAGTGATACGATGATAAGGGCGGTCTGGGAACGCGGGAGAGGTGACAATAGGAGTTGTTTCACATAATGGGAGTGACACGACACGAGGGCTTTCTTCATTTTTATCATTTTTTTAATTGACAATGAAGACAGCGTGAGAAAATATCTGGGGTTTCATACTCGGTGTTTAGTTTACTTGGAGCGTTAATGCCGCCAATGTCCAAATGGAAACCGTTGGAGATTTTCAGACTAATGAATTTAGGTTTCGAGTGTATGAATACAAAATATTTCAGTTGCAGGGCCTGCTTTGAACAGACTTGAGGCCTAGCATGCATGTAGAACTATATCCACACACGTAATGTGTTTTTTTTCACATACGTAGAATAATGTCCACACACATGTAATGTCGTATTTTGCGTTTTATCAAATTACCATGATTCATTGTTTAAAATAATTATATACATGCAAATGAGTCTCAACTTCTCAACACATTCTAGCAAAATATCAAGTGGTTAGAACTTATCTAAAATATGTTTGCGACAGCAGAATAAACCTTTGGCCCCAAACGTTTACTTATGTGCACACGCACTTGTAAGCAAACAGAACTCTGACTCTTGCAAAACATTGGATTGGCGTAATGCATGCTTTTCCTTCCAATGAATGACTTACATGATAACCAGCAGATATTGAATTACAACTTTTAGCTGTATCATAAACAATGAGCATGACACAAACTGGAATGTCAAAAGCGCGTATCTAGGATATATCTAACAACATATTAAATCATATATTAATGTTCTATGAGTCACAATACAACGCTGATGAAAGCATTCAGAATAGTGACCGTAGTCGGTTAATACGTTGACCGCGAGTAGTACACGAAGAGTGACATTATTCTCAGGCGAAGCTGTCTCAGACCGACACGCAGCATCCAACGTCATGGCCTCCTAGAAACAATAGTATTACCAAGTATGAGTGACACATAAATACACATTAATTTCTCATGGTCATTCCTTTATACTTTTTAACACAAAAAAAGTTTGGAAAATTTGCTCAGAGATGACCTGATCTGCACTACTTTGCGTTGAGAACTACTACATACTAAGAGGAAAATTAATAATAAAATTAGCGATAATACATCCACCTTAACGGCGGCTTTGTGTAGACAATAATCATGTTTTTTATTATAGACATTTAAGATGGTAGTCGAATTACATACTAAGATACAGGGATCTGAAGAACATTAAAGAAAGCCACATGTCAGGAACTGGGCAACTTGCAGTTGTTATAAATTCGACTGAAAAGTCCAAATAGAGTCAGACAATGGCCGGGCGTCATGTCTTTACACTATAGACTGCCGCTTTATAGATTATAGGTAAGAGACAAGGTCATACAGTGAAAGACAGAGTTATAGGTCAGCGGGCAGAGGCAAAGGTCGGCCCAGAATCGACCCATCTCTCATCCCATGACATCGCAATGTCGGAATGGCCTGACCGATCACGGCAGACTCAGATCTGATCCAAAGGTCTGAGCTATGGATAAAAACTCGAAAACTCATTGGAGATGTCGCAAAAAAAGTATTTCCAGTTGTAAATTTGGTTGGTTTCATTAATAATGTGCCAGTTTCCGCAATCTGCAGATACCAAAAATCTATGGTCTATAATTAACCTATTTTTCTGTTAAGATAATAATGATAATACGTTATCAGATTATAGGTAGGTATATTGTTGGTAGTCGCCAAGAAATCAATGAATACCTGACTTTAGCAATGAAGGTAATCGGACATACGAGAAGGGTAGGACGTCAGTCTCGCGGGGAGAATGATAAGCCCAATATTTGCCTGGGGGCTATCTGTATCACTGCTACTTTGTTTATTTTCAATATTAATGTAAATGAAGCAAATAGACCCGTACTAATTGCATCCCCACTGCTTATTTCATTATTTCATGTCGGATAGGGGGCTCAGCACGAAGTGATCAGGCCTATGTTAGCGCATCAATTGGGGTTGGCGACGGGGGAGCGGGAAAGTTGGTATTGCATCCGCTCTGGTCGTGCCGTGCACAATCACATGCAATATATAGGGCTACCGTGCACAGCGATATATAGGCCTACACACTCGCCATGCAGTGTTATTTTATCATCTGTTAGTAACTAACATAGAATCATGAAATTTATCCGTGTGTTTTCGTGTATGTGTGTTTGTGTGTATATACATATGGATGGCCATGTTCTGAGAAATGCTACATCAATCAGGTAATCGTAAATTTATTCAAAAATGCTTTATTGACTTTTACTGTTCGTCTTGTTCTTGTTTGACTGCCTTCGTCCATCCACTCTTCCCCGCTCTATATAGCCATTTTCTACGCCCCCTCTCCATGCCATGCCAACAGCAGTAGTCCTGTCGGCAGCAATTACAGAGAAACCCGCCAACATTTCCACGTTTCCATAGCAACTGGCAATTTCTCTGACTGTGGCAATTTCCCGCGAATTTGGAGCTGCTCTCTCCCGACGACCCAGCCTGCGGGGTGCGTAGCTGAAGTCAGAGCGGGTTGCTGGGAGGCTTTAGAAGCCATCCCCCATCCCCCATCTCCTGTACTACTCACACCCTCCCTCTCACACATCAAGCAAATAAAGCGTGACCCGCCAAGACCGAGTCAGAGAGGCCGTCGCAGTCGCATTTATTGACATTTCCTTGTTGTGCCTGCGCCGGGCCGCGCTCCGGGCGGGGGCCGACGACGGCGAGCCACGATCGATGCCAATATTGTCGGCGATATTTCTCTTCTGTGCAACTTTTATTACGGTGTCAGACCGCACCCCCCACCCCCACACTTTCTCCCCTCCTCCCGACACTAGCAGGTTATAACCAGGTTTTCAAAATAAACATTTGCATTTGAGCTGAGAAAATTGCCACAGTTGCCTATCTAGTTGTTGTCAGCTTTCATGCTAGTTATGTGATAGATCTATTTGTATATTTCTTGTTCTATATACATGTAATCGACACATATGATTTTATATACAACTTGCATATTTTCTCCCGAAGCGTGGGCGAGAAGTTTAGAAATACCGTACATGTGTACACTTTCTTTTGAATGCAGTTAGATATAACAATGAAAAGGAGGGGCTTATGAGGTGCCTCAAAGAGGAATCACGGCAACAAGGCCTGCTGGGCGGAGGCGGGAGCAGCTCGGAGCAGCTTTCATTTTATATTGCTACAGTGTAACTACACAGTCCGCCGGGCCTCTGGAGTGCGACCACTCAACCTGTGAATCTGCGCGCTCCATTGTCTAGGCCTGGGCGTGCCAGTGTTCAGGCCTGTGGCCAACCCCCGCCTAAAGCCCCGCCTGAAGGCAGGCCTCATTAGGCTGAGTGTCCGCAGGTGCGTCCGCCTGGATCCATTTAAGTCGGGGCAGGCCGCGACATGACTGCAATCAGAATAACGGCAAGCCCTCTGATGTTGATGGTGATGATAATGATGATGGTGATGGCGATGACTACATCATGCTATTGCGGTCGGCCTGTCAGGGGCGGCGCGTGCCTCCGTGGTTACCATGGAGAAACTCGCCGACCCCAGAGCAGCTCCACACACCACTGGGTGCCGGCGGGTTGCCACTGCAGCAAAGGGTGGGAGGCTGGAGACCGGCGACTACTAAAAGCTCTCAACTTTCACTCATTGCATAACCCGAGCGCTGCGACCTCTAGTGACAGCCTTGGGATTTACTGGCATTGACTCCTCGGCATTATCAGCAAGCGTTCTCATGAATGACAATGAGCAAGTCTGAGTGGTCGGTGAGCTGCTCCCGCAAACCGAGGTTATAACTCTGTGTGTGTGATACCGATCGAGTTTTACTAAAATATATTAGTTGACCTGAGGAAAGGTCATATTTATGAGACTTCATTCGCACATTATATATGCAGTTCTTGACACATGTGTTTTGACATCTGCCCATAACAATATTATGGGCATACGACATAAATGAATGTAATACAATTAAATAAGATATGCAATAGTTCTACAGTTATAACACTGTGTCGTTTCTTTCTCGTAAGTTTGACACACTTTTAGTTATCAATCTTAAATGGCGCAAATACAAAATGTCAGAGAAATACAGAACCCGGCATTATTACCCCTTTCTTACTGACCTGAATATACATAATAGCCTACATAATAGGCCACCTCTTAACTTACCAACCTGCTCACACCTACATAATAACTCTAACCGTGAGAGTGTTTCTGACTTGCCTACCATTGCCTCCCACAGCTGCTTGTCTTCTGAAAACTCAATATTTGCTCTGGTCGTGGAGTTTGCCCACTGGCGTTGGTCTACTCAATATCCGCTGGTGTTATTGGCGCCGGTAAGGGAGAGAGGGTAAAGAGGCAATAGGGCGTGGGACCAGGGGTCGATGGTTCATGTAAGGGGAGCGTCGGGCCTCCTCATTTAGGTTTTATTCACGAAAGGTGGCATCGATAAAACATGTCTAAAATTAAAGCCTGTTTCTGCCATGCTTTATGAATTGAAAAGGCCGGCTTGTTGTCATAATCTTGTTCTCCGGGAAACTTTGATAAAGATGGACCCTTCTTTTCAGACACGTTACAAAGAACTTAAATTATCATATCTTTGAGGATAACAACAGAAAAGGACGTCACCTTTCAATTTTACTCCGATAACAACCACTATGAACTTATAACATAAGGCCAGTCTCCAAGATTCCAGGCACAATGTCTTTTGATTGCCTCTGACTTACAAAGCATTCACAAAGCCTAAATCCCCCACATTACCACACCACAGGGTCCCAGAGCTGCTCCTGTATGAGAAGATTGACGATGTGGTGGCTGTGAGGAGGACGTTCATGTCCACAACCCGTCGCGGATCCAGTCGCTCTCTCAAAGGACGGTCGTTAATTCGCCGCCGATTTTCTCGGCCCCGCTGTCCCATTCAGCGGACCCAGTCAGTGTGGGCCATTAGGACAGTGCGCCTTCCACGGGCCGAGCTGCTCGCCGCACAGTGGAGCTGAATAATAGCCATTGGCCAAATGGAATCATCAGACTCGTGCCAATATTTTCATAACCTTAGGTTCCACGATAATCAGTGGACGAATATTGCTGAAAGCATCGCTGTAGTAAATTGGCCTAGGCCTAGCTGACACGCGTTTTATACCCTAGTGCCAACCGTCTCAAAGTATTCATTTATGATAGATATAGTTAGGAATTGGTTCTTATATAATTGCCATCACCGGGACCCAAAGGTTAAGCATAGCCTGAATGTAAGCATACAAATATCCTTTGCTATATACACTGTATATAGAGTCTCAGTGCATTCAGAACGTCAATATAGGCAATAAAAGGGGCATGCAATGCAGGCTGCATTCACGGGTCTGTACTGTACTGCCATAGTCTAGGCCTATATGTTGTACTGTATCCCCATGCATATTACCAGCCTTTGTCTTCGGCTCAGGGAGGTGCCAACCACGAGTACCATGGCGGATTGTGTGAAGAGGGGTGCTCTGTGTACACATGACCACTCATAACACCCGATGAAACTTTCATAGAAACCCATTACATCAACGGCCTCATAAATATTCACGATTTCCCGGCGGCGGCTCCAAAGTACAGCGTTCTGGGATGAGGCCACAGTCATAATCATTATAAGACAGATAGAGGTAGTCAGAGGTAGTCAGTTGGCTTTAAAACTATATAAGATAACTTGGATCTCTGGAGCAATGGCGGAGAGTCTTGCGATAAGTGGGTTAGGCAAATTGACTTTCTCTGTATTAATCAGGCCTTGGGAGGAGACATGAAAGCCTGGCGGAGATGTCGTTTTTATTGGATGGGCGACAGACATTGTGGGACAGGGAGCTGCCGGCGATGGCTGAATCACAGGACAGTTGGAGTGGGGAGGGGAGGAGTGGGGGAAAAGAGAGGTGGGGGAGGCGGGGGGAGTGCGCGCGCATTCTACACGGGGTCATGGGGACGCGGCGGGGGTCGACACGTCACGTGATTCGGAGCGTCCTCTGGGGGCCTTGGCGGATTCCATCAGTGGGAACGAGATCGAGGCTCCTCTGAGCGACAATGAAGGAATCTGGGCCGAACCCATTGAAATGAGTAATCCTTATATGGTGATCTTTTTGTCTCTCCACATAATACGTTTACCCGTTGATTCTTCTTTGCGAATAAAGAATTATAAGGACGTTTAGATTGTTTGTTGTAGTGCACAAAACACGTAAAATAAGTATTGACACCTACTTGATTGGACGGTCAAGAGCAGATGGGCGTAGTGCATGTAGAGAGCATGCAGTGACTGTAGGATAAAAAAAAAGTTAAAATATTGTATTTTGACATCTCAACACTTCAGTCTCATTCAGCATTATATCTGAAGCAATGCATATAGCCTTCTCTATGAAAATAGTCATACTTAAACATAGTTTTTTTCCCTTTTTTTATAACATTATTTTCTGTACAAGTGTGGGTCAGGGGTGGAGGGGCGGCCCTTGTTTTTGACAGAAAAAAACATAGGTATTGAAAAGTCCATTTTCTGTAAAGTTAAATGCCTCTTATAGCTATTCACTATCTCGAACAGTTAAGAGAGGGCCGTAACAATCCGGTAGAACTGTACCTCTCCCAACGACATCTGTTATGAGGTTCCGGTCATAACTCTGTCACGTTGAGGCGGACTTGGGGGACACAAGTCAGAATATACTCTGATTTACTGACCATGAGCCTCGTCCCCAAGGTATCAGGACCTGAGCCATCTTATTCCCTCCCGACCCACCTCCGCCCACGTCCTGTTTTATCTATGAGCAGCTCCGAGCAGCTCCGCTCGTTTCTCCCACATTAATCGTGTCTACACAGTTGGGATCGGCGATCCTGGGCGGCGATCCCATTGCTGTAGACTTGAAATAAACACCCAATCTGGTCAAATGAATTCATCGCTTATCATGGGTCTCCGGATTAACCAAGGAAATGGCTGGATTTGTCATTGTCTCCTTGATTTATCTAGTGGTTCGAGCCATTCCGACTGTTTTATTTTCTTGACACGTAAACTGTGAGAGGAATTGAAGGCATAATGGCCCTTGGTTTCTAAGTTATAATAGTAATTAGTTATTGGGGAATGTTAGAAACATGAAAACATCACGCCACGTAAAAGTAACGTTTATATGTTCCCTCCAACTTTTATTATTTATTTTTAAAGTGTCTCAGTAGTATAGGTATATCTATACGAGTGTACATCCGTTTAAACAATTTTTACAATTTTGTACTTGAAGTCTGAAATTGACTGGAATAATTGGGCATAGGGCCTATAGGCCTATTGGCCTATCGAGATGCGTTGCACCCTTATTACACACCATAGAATTATTGTACATGGAATTGAATATTGTGACCACGTACATGTAGTTATAATCGTCTTCACATTTAAGAACTTACTGAAAATTATATCTGAAAGAACATAGGAATAAATAGTCTGTCATGTATACATATATATGTATATATACATGTATTATACATAGGCCTATATTATGCCAACATGTACGAGTCAGTCTACATCGATTAGGTATATATGTGTAAGTTTAGCCCGACTGTATCATACTCCCACACGAAGACACCAGTACGAGGACTGTATACCTTTTTGTTTTATCATCTCTCGTTTCTTTTCGATCTATCTCAGAATCTCTCCCCAATCGCTCACTCCGTCCACCTCCCCCGGCAGGCCATCTGATGGCATGTGATTTCCATATTGCCTCACCACTGTGCGTATTGCAAAGTGCATGGGGATGAGGGGGGCTCGGTGAGCGGTGCCTCGGTAGGGTGGGGAGGTGGAGGTGGTTGGCATGACGACCTAGGTAGGGATCCTTCGGCCCACCCATTATTCAGTACGATGACATTTCACCCTCTCTCACGATGTGACCTTAGGGAGTGTGGGGCCAGGGCCATAACGCCGCAGCGTCCCGCTGGGGGGCGTGCCATCACTCATGTATTTATTATGCATGTCTGCGTCTCGGCGCATACCCTCGGCGACATAGAGCCCGCCCAGCCTCATCTACCATCTCACTGACTCTCACGCCTCATAATTCAGCCCTGCACATCTGTATGTATATCGGTTCCTACAGTCCTGGATCATATATTCATCTACGAGGGGTTGCCTGGAAGATAAATCGTGATTCCATATTGCGTAAAAGCACCTCCCATACATCTCCTCTTGTATCATCTCTAACGACACCTGTATTAATCATACAATTATGATAAATTAATACCGCTCGAGCAAGTGTTAATGAAAAATGATACACTATAATATATAATATAATTATATTATCTCTTAGGCGCAACCTTTATGCGAAGCCTCCCTCCTTGTTCACTACTCATTAAAAATTGGTACGTATTGCAGCCCTGAAACCATCTGATATGATCATAAACAGCCAAGTATTCTACCTCATGATACATTCCTGAACATGAGCACCAAAAGCCATATTGACCCTCCACAATCCTCTCTAGGAATGATAACGTGTGTACCTCATACATCATCTGCAATGAGAGATCTATAGGATATTGATGGGCGCGGTGTCCGGGGTGTAATAAAGGCGTTATCGCTGTTGGAATGGCCGTCGGTCTCCGATAGATAATTCTGATCTGACCGGACGAGCCTCTACATGGCGCGGCGCCGACACCTCCGGGGGCGAATATAGATGACTTCTCTGATAGGACCTGATCTGCTCCTTTCCCCCTCCCCTTAAGCCCCATACCCACTAGGCGATTTTAACACGGTCGGCCAACCAGACGGCACTAAAATCGGCCAACTCCTATGATCCCCTGTCAGCGTACCATATAGAAATATGTAGATCTATGTTTGATATGAATCAGTGCTAAAATTGGCCGATTATTGGGGTAGAACTGCATGGCCGATTTAAGTACTGATCAGTCGGCCGACTTGGTGAAAATCGCCTAGTGGGTATGGGGCCTTACTGGCTGCCCCCAGCCTTTCTAACGTCCAATAAATGCGAGGACGGCCACTAGGGGTCACCACTAAAGGGCCGCCTATGGATCCTGATCTTATCTTGCCACCAGCATCTTCTCATATTAACATAACAACGCCTCGACTTGCACTCTCATCATTGCATGAACATTGCATTTAAACATGTATTTGGAAGAAGTCAAATATATCTATACTGGACCTTCTTTTAATGTCTGTACGGCGCTTTATCGGAATCTTGCTAGAGTGTAATGACTCTCATCAGGCAAAGGTACAAACAAAATGGGTGAGATACGGAGGTTAGTGTAGGGGTCTTAAAACAGTCTTTTTTATTGTCATAAATTTCAATAGAATTCTGAAGTTTTTTTTCTGTAGTGTGCCCTTTCTTTTTTATTTCTTAAATGAAGTCGTGGTGATTAGCTAAGAAGTTCACATATATAAAATAATAGACTGCAGGCTTGGTGTACAACTAAGCCACCGCGATATGATCATAGATCCTGTGGGTGGCTGGTGACGGCCTGTCATGGCCGCGTCCTAATATAGGTTGGAGTTACAAACTGGTGCCAAGCGTGATAGGCCCACCTAGACCCAAACCAAACCCACTGCCCACCAGCGTAGACCATTGGGGAAATATGTACATGTAGCCTACATGTTATGCTATAACAAGCTGTATGCTGTATTGGCGGCTATGTGGGTGGGTGGTGTCACCAACGTCTAGGTCAGGACGTTGTGGTACGTGTTTCAGATCGGTCTGGACACCCTGGAGGGCGGCCCCATGGAGCCCCTAATGTCACCCACGATGACGGTAGAGTGGCCGATTATGAATATTTCATATCCCGGGGACGGGGAAATTTGAAAACAGATGTGTCGTATCCAGGGGGCTGGCATATCATATAATGGAACCATTTCTCATGTGGTCTGACCAATCTAGACAATGTGAATGATTTGTGTCACTTCCTAGCTTGTTGTTACCTGTTGCAATATTTCATTTTACAAAGAAGAAGAATATATCGGAGAAATCTTAATCCCAATGTAAACTTAAAGGGAGCCTAAACCAATAAATTCAAAGAAATTTTCCAAACTCAAATAATCATCTAAATCCACTCCTTGAGCCTATATCTGGCCCATGTTGAAATCTAGTCTGTGGATCCGCAAAAATGGGGTTTGTTTACAGGTTTACAAACAAACAGAAATATTACCATATCTTGTGGAATTCTACTTCAGTTTGGGCCAGTTTTCACAGCTAATACTTTGCCACTTACCTTAACTAGACTCATTTAACATATTTCTTTAGTTTTTGGCCCATGTTAAAATCTAATCTGTGGATCAGCAAAAATGGGGTTTGTTTACAAACAAATGCAAATATTACGAAAAATACCATCTCTTGTGGAATTCTACTTCAGTTTGGGCTTGTTTCCACAGCTAATACTTTACCACTGACCTTAACTAGACCCATCTAACATAATTATTTCTATAGTTATGTGAGTTTTGAAAATTTTGTCAAATATATTATTGGCTTTGGCTCCCTTTAAATGTATTGCTGTTTTTTGAAAGGGAAAAACTGGAACAACAAGCATAATATGACTAAATTACTTTATTTTGAATTTAAATTTGTTCTTATTCTTTAACCTTTTACCTTTTTGCACGATTATTCGATGAGGCGGGATATATTTATTACCCACAGCAGCAGTGACCGTCTGTCGAGGTCAGGGGTCAGTTGCAGGTATAGCGAGGTCCAGAGGGGTGGTGGTAGAGATCTGGGGTGTGGGGGGCACCCAGAGGACACAATGGGGAGTACTGAGACGGGTGAACGCATGCGCAGAACATCACCAACTGTCAGCTAGTGTCGCCATCTGCTGGTTGTGTGCAGGCACGTCCCTGCGTGTGGTGAGGTCATCTTTTACATAGCAAGCAAGAGAAGGGAAGTACATATCCCACTGTCTTGTCGACATATTTTTAATAATACAAGTACCAATATTAATAATATAACTGTATAAGATGGTCATCTGTACGTGAGATGTATAGAAAAATATCAACATTGTAAAGGGGTCTTCTGCAAATTCTTAAATGCAAAGTGAAGTAGTCATTTGATCAAGGAGACAGTTATAAAGCAAGTACAACTCATTGTAATGTCAGTACCCCAAATTTATTAATTGATTGCCAATTGCTATATACCCCCTAATGACCTTTCTCTTCAGTAGTAATATAACATATTTGGTCAAGTAGTGATGATTTGGAGCTCGAAACTCCATACAAATCACAATTCATCATAATTATTCCAGAATAGATTCCTAGGATCCTTTTGAGCTTTTAAAGATTCGGCTGACGGTTTGTTTACTACCTTAATTTTCATCATTAAAAAGTAGCGTATTCTTTCTATAGGACCTTTATTCAGATAGCACCATATGGCATTGTATGTTAATTCTGATTTTAGTCATTTTGGGATAATGTTCTTAAAACGCATGTGTATGTCCTGTCCGTTCTATTCTGAATCATATGGTAGCTTACATAGCAATGCACCTTTTATGTTCAAGAGCTTTGATACTTTTTTTAAAACTTTTGTTACAACCTTTTTTATATATGTATATTCTTTATTTGAGTATTTTCAACTAGAGTTGATTATACTTTTGAAGGATGAAATAGTTTGAGATGTCTTAGTAGATGTCTTAGTGAAGCAATCCAACGGTATCTAACATATCACTGTGCCTTGTTAATTTCAAGAGCTTTGTTGAATTTTTAAAAACTTGTTTTCATAACATTTTCAGCTTATTTTGGCTGAATGTATAGTTTATTTAAGTGTATTTAACTAAAGTGTATTATACTTCAAATGAGATGTAGTAGATCCCGAGGTGTAGACCATAGTAGATGTCTTAGTGAAGCAATCCAACGGTATCTAACAATCCAACGGTATCTAACATATCACTGTGCCTTGTTAATTTCAAGAGCTTTGTTGAATTTTTAAAAACTTGTTTTCATAACATTTTCAGCTTATTTTGGCTGAATATATAGTTTATTTAAGTGTATTTAAAGTGTATTATACTTCAAATGAGATAGTCTGAGACGTGTTGTTCATTTGTGCTAGCGGACGTCTCAGTAAAACAAGAACTTATTGTACACGTTTTTATGCTGTACACTGTTTTTATGCTGTTTTATAAGCCTGCTCACCAATGTCTCAGATGGTCGCACTGACCAGAAGGTGGCCTCCTGTTCCTCGCCGTCTGCCCACCCCAAGGACGACCCGGCCGGCTTATTAGGGGGCGGCAGGGTTTATTCCCACGCAGCTGGTCGATCCCGTGCAGCGTTTGTGCGCGCGTCCCGCCGGGCCCGGGGCTCCATCTGGTGGTGGGGCCCCCATCTGCCCACTTACATCACACCTCATTGGATCCCGCCCCCTATGTCAGCTCGCAGGGGCTGTCGGCGCACATGTCGTCCACAAATGTTAGCCCTAGCCCACTTAACACTTTATTCGCGCCAATTTGTGTTCCCAAAAAGGGCGCGCATTGGTTCTCACACTGGTTGCAGTGGGGTATCTCTGCTTTACAAAATTCAAATACAATTAACAGATTTTTAAGGTTATTATAGAACTTCGGGGCAACTTAAGTTATTTTATTTGGCAATATATGAGGTCTTGGCTGTGAAAGGTGTCGGTTGTAATCGCGTTAGCACAGCGTCTGTCCCTGCTGTACCCCCCCCCCCCGCCCCCTACACCCCCGGTGGCGGGTGATCAGCTGGTGCCTGCCCCTGCCGTCCGCCGACCAGATGAGATCAACTCGGGCCAGCTGGGCGCCCGCCGCCATGCTGGCGAATTAACATGATTAAGGCCAAGAATCTTCATTGTTTCATGATCGAAGCCACCCGTGAATTGACCTTCACTGGGGACCGCCTGCTCGCCGAGAGATCCTCCCTCTTTGTCCGCTGCCTCCAAGCGTGAGCTCAAGTGTCGGTCGGACCATTGTGGTGAAATGCTACGCCTGTGTCCACAAATTGTCTTCATTTCGAGGAGATTTCTAGGAAGCTGTGTTGTAGGGAAAACAGCGACAGGCCTTTCACGCTAATTAATCTCTGTTAATGATATTGCCTCTCGCCGTGAGCTAAAGATTAATACGCCGAATTGGAAACATCACAGCTTGAAGGGCGATAACGGTTTTGATATTGCCAAATGAAGTGCACAGGATCTTGTCAGTTTTTTTTTGCAGCTGGCTATGTGATAATTAATTTCCGTAAGTTTCTATGGTTTACGACGACACTTCCTCAGGTTCACGACAGGCATTGCAGGGTCGGATCCAGGAAAACCGCTCCATTTTTGAATTCCCAATACATTAGTTGACCTTACCAGAACATCCGAAAGTTGGAACCCCCATGGCAAACTATATTGACTGAAAAGAAAGGGAACGATGAATACAGCAATTTTAATTGAGATTACCATTCGCTGACTTGGATTGGTGGTGTACTAAAGTACACTTTCTTTTCTCACACATGTATATAAAAGTTGAAACTAAGAGTAGAGATGCCATATAGGTCTGATTCATATAGTCATAGAAACACATATATACATATAACCAACTGAGAAGGGAGTACGAGGGTGGTTATCACCCCGAGCCGGGACCCCGATATCAGCCCGAGGCCAGGGCCCGAAGGGCCGGCCGAGGGCTGATATCGGGGTCTCGGCGAGGGGTGATAACTGCCCGAGAACTCCCTTCGAGGTTGGTTATGGATTTATTATACCTTTTCTGTTAGATCTGAGCTCCCAAGGAAGGATGCACAGCAATCAGTGATGGTGGGACTGTGATGTTGCACATTTTTTTAATGTTTTTTTCATATAACTCTTTTGATATCCATCAAATCCACAAACAATAAGCAGTAAAATGTAGCTAGAAACGTTGTGCAGATAATGCATATGTTAGATTTATTATTTCTTAATGATTTCATTTTTTCACGAATTTTAGAAAAATAAAAAGTGTTTGTATCACACTGCAGTGCGATACAAGGCTGGTTATCACCAGGTTTGTATCGCCCTGAGTTAAACTCTTAACTACTAAACTTGTATCACCCTAAGGTATAATAAATATGTGTACTGTATATATTATATCAAAGTTTATAGGCCTATACATCTGCATTGGCTACATCACTGTTCAGTTATCATGGCACCGATGGCGGATGTTTACTGATATATTTTTATAGGCCTACACTGGCCCATATTCCAGGCAATCTCCGTTCACACTTCCACATACGTAATATTATCCTGACTTTTCGATCGCAATTCCATGTGAATAAGGGAAGACAAGCCCCGACGTAACCGGCGGACCACTCTCCCGCCGGGATCCGACTTAATCCGTCGGCCCTGATTAGACGAGCAGCTCCCTGATCGGGCCTGATGAGGTTATCCCATCGACTCGTGTTTACCCCCTCCCATCTGTCCTGCTACTCCCAGTGTCATCATTGTGACGTCACCCAACGGTCCGCACAGTGGGGTGACGTAAGTGGGTACGTCAATAATTATACTCTATTTAGAGTGGCCAGAATGTGGCTTTATGATGCCCCATAAATGTTGCTCTAAGAAGGAGGATGGGATCGTTTGAACCGCTAGACTTCACAAATTAATATACTGTGTGATCTGGAAGGTGGGGGCTAAAGGGAGCTGCTCACCAAGCCGACCCTTGGGCTGCTGTGGCCGTGACATACTGTGCTTGTATGGCCATGCGGTAAATGACCACATGGACATCTGCTTGAAGAGTGGCTTGACGGTTGTGCTCGTCATGACGACCAGCTGTCAGCCATATGCCGCCGGTACCGGGTGGGACCCCTGTATACAATGAGCAGGAACACAGAAGGCACCTCGGTGACGTTAGCCACCCTCGTTGGTCAACCACACGTCTCCTTCCGGTTAGGGTCCGGGGGTCGAAAGAACGGACGAGCTCACTTTGAGTTCATCTGAGTCACAATGAGCAGTTTACAAACCCAGAGAGCATTCCAGACACCTGTCACTAGACTAGCAAATCCACATCAACCAAACGTGTTCTGGTAGTGGTAAATCTGGATGTCCAGGGGCGGATCCAGGACTTTTAGAAAAGAAATGGGGGTGGGGGGGTGGGGTGCTATTTAAAAATTTGCGGCCACATCCCCAGGGCGCGGTAATTGTACAATACAATGCAATTTCAAGATGTCCTATAGAGAACGGGGGAGCTCAAACTCTGCAAGGATAATAGCATTATGTAGTTTGATGATTTAACTGAAATCCTTACTACCTATTATATTTATTTTGAATATTTAATCCGGCAATGGTCGTAGTTTGTAAGACGTGACCTAGCACTGCGACAACCGCCACTTCTATAATTGGTAAAATTTGCTTACTTAGCGGTTTCCTGTTTCGACCTACGCATTCGACCCCATGGGATAGTCGACACAGGAGTCTGTGGTGTGCTGTTCCTGGTGTATTGTGGAACATATCCGGTCGAAATGTAGTGGGAAGTGACATTCTCAGAAAGACGTGTTCTAAAGTGTTGATAGCGTTTTGGTCCATGCAGATATCCACAGGCCAACCTAAATGTGTCTCTTGAATTCTAGATACATTTAATATATCTTTCATTCATGTATGTACATGTAAATAATTAATAGATAATCTAGAGTCATATAAATCAAGGGTCAACAATGAAATCTGCATGGCTACACGTTGTTTAATGTAATAACTGTCAGTTCTCGAAGTTAGATAAAATGTTTTACCAATCTAACTAAATTTCTTAGTGAATGAATGATTTTGAAACAGGCATTATCAAGAAGTACAATTATTAAATGAATAATGCAGTTTAGGCTATAGGGCGAACCGCTATGGCCACGACGGCCGTGGACGAAGCCTTTTCCCCCCAATATTGTAAATGAAAAATGAAGAAAAACATCGCATTTACATGTTCTCCACACAACCCATTTAGTAAACATTCCATGGCGGTATCAAACCGATATTTAACTATAAACATAATACTGTCTCGACATTATGCTGAATATGAAAAAGACACGAGAGGAGTTGCAAAAAAATGAACAATTAAAGGTGATAATTGCTAATCGCGCTATTGTTTGGGATATATACATATGGCTTTCAGACTAAGTCCGTCTCCGGGTTGATTTCATTTAACTTTTGGTATCGCCGGGGAAATAATATTCAATTATATATGTATACAGTTACATATAACTGCTGTGGGCGGGTGTCGTGTTAAAAAGGTGTTTAGGCAAACTGCCCTTCACGCAGGACACCGGCAGTTGACAGTCGGGGCGTCTTCCAGGTGGTATCTTGACAATTTGAAGTCGTCCCATTATCGGCCATCGGAATCTATTTAGCGGACACAAAACAATCTAACGACCTTGTCGAGGGGGGCCGACCCTCAGCCCACCTTTGTTTGTGGGCTTACCTGGGCGGCGGCACTGGACTTTTGATGTACAAGGTGCGAATACGGGCAGGGCTGGGGGTGGGATGAAGACGCTGAAAGTTGTTTGAACAGCCCGTAAATGGAGAGGCTGTCCAGGGTAAGAGACGTCGTTAATTGGCGGATTGAGAACGATTAAAGAGGGGCTTCTTACGACCCCATACTTAAATGCAGATGAAAGACTTGATTGCTTAGGCGCCGAAAAGTATCCAACCCCATGTGCATTAACACTTACTTTTTATGGCCATTGACCTACAGCCCGTGACCCTGGACACCTGTGAAAAAGGGTTATCAAATAACCTTCTAAGCGGTAACGTTATCCCATATACCGTCCATGCAGGTATTGGTTAAAACGCATGATAGCCAGACAATGATTTCATTATCTCAAATCACGGCACCACTGCAGGATTGGTCCATCAGTAACCTGAGTGAAAGCCGTGATTGCAAGAATCAGTTTACCGAATGTAAAACTCCCCCTTTCGGCAAGCCGTCTCGTCTCTGTGGGGCAGTTGGTGGTTACATCATCATTGCAGGCACTGACGTCATGGCAAACAGTCAGTGAAATTAGAACGCGCCTCCAATAAAGGCCTTTTTGTTGGATCAAAGGGTTTCTACGCGTAAAATCAACCGATAAGGACTACTCCTTATGTCGGAATAAGTTGAGGGGTACCCGGGGAGTACCAGGCATTATAAGGCTCTGACTGAGGAGCTATCGGTGTAACCGTTTTCAATCGAAATGTAATTACCACCTGTAGAATAATTTAAATTTATCATAGTTAGAGGACATTAATTGAAAATAATCTATATGGACTATGTGGAGGTAATGTGATATTTATGACTTTCAATGATAATGAGGTACAATATATATCAGTGAACAGAATGCCAGATATTATAGCTTAAACGTTGAACTTTTAGGCTACTTGAATATGAGAACACTGGCTACTGCCGTCAGAACGTGGTAGACCAGTATGGTACTCGGTTTGAGAAATAATAAGGGGAAGTGTGTAACAGTATGTGTGGGTTATGTCTTATGAAGTATCGAGTTGTGAGGCGGCGCAATGCAGGTGAGTGATGGGGCAGTGTGAGATGTGCAGGGCTGCGATGTGCAGGGGGTGTGAGGCGAGAGGCGGGGCCGGCCGCGCCCCCCGCAGTGTTACCTGTCAGCCGGGGCAGACAGAGTAGCCCAGGTGTGCGCCGCACCTCATCCCACACCTTGGCGACGACTATCTGGCGCCAAGAGAGGATTTTTTAAAAACTAGAATAAGAAGGCAAAAGTTATTTCCCATTTTTTTCTGGCTCGTTGCTTGTGTCTGACCCCGGCAGTGAGGGCCTCCCCCTGGTGGTCCCCCGCTTAGTTACATGTTGCTGTATCACCCCCCCTACCTCGCAGGTGTGTCGGGATCCCGGGTGTGTTTTGATCCCGAGGTGTAGACCATGGAGGATCCGATGGCGACCGGGGCGCGGCGCTGTCAGCTCCGGTGTCGGCGGAGGGGAGCGGTCGGGCGCCGGGCCCCCGTGGGCCGCCGCCCCTCCGCCTCCGGCCGCCCCGCCTCCTTGGCGCCGCTCTGTCTGCAGTCGGCAACCCAAACCTTGCAGGTGTTCAGGCCGCCCAGGACGACAATCTGTGGGCCCGGGCCGGCGCCACCCCCTCGGTCGGTATGCCATCAACGTGGGTCGGGGGGAGCAGGCGGGGGCAGAAGGGACGTTGTAAAATGGCTCATCATGTAGGCCCTACTAGTACGTGCCAGCTCTCTTCACCCAAACCCATCTCCCTCCTCCTCCATCCTTCCCTGTAGTGATGTATCGCCTGCCGGGCGGCCCGCACATCACCACCCCGTCTGCCTGTTGTAAACCGCCCACAGGTGCGTTTTGTTGGACATTGTTAACTCCTCATCTGTGGCTACAGACCAAGACAGTATGGGTATGCAGGTATTGTTGGGAAGGTCCTCCCTCCACCCCGGGGTTCTAATCTCAAGGACTGAAGCCTCTGTCGTCGACCAATGAGGTGTTATACTTTCCCCGACTGGCGCCAACTGATCATCAAGCCTTCTTTAAATTAATAAGACATTCGGGCCGATTACCGGAGCGTGACGGGGTGTAAGGTATAGGGCCTGCAGGTGTGTCGCATTAACAGGTGCTTCCCCTCCTCCAGGTAATGAGACCGGGACACTTTTGACCCCCCTTTTACCCTGCCCGAATTTTCTACCCAGAAACATATTGCATTGTTTCGCAAGCTTATCAATGTAAATAAAAACGTATTTTTGTGGCACAATTCTCATCTGTATCTGTTAAGTGTGCTCTAGAATTTCGGACTGTTTACCACCAGTATTTATGGCGTTATAATCACAAACGTCGGTCGGCGACGAGGGCTTTGACAGGAAAGGTCTATAAACGTGTCTGGCTGGCTCGCGCCCGCTCCCACACAGCAGCGAGACAGGGTGGCGCCAGTCAGCCAACCGAGCCGCCTTTTCCCACCGGTGGGTCGCTCCTAAGCGGACATTGTGAGGGGATGATACGGTCTGCGGCCTAGCACAGGTGTCAGTCGTAAAACCATATGGAGAGACTGCTTATATTATACCTGCATCCGACCACTTGGCTTGGCCAGGTGCCCACATGACTCCACAGGTGTGCCTGCAGTGATTCTAGAATGGAAAAAAAATCACATCAAAATTGGTACCGCAGATAAAGAGAGATACATGACCAGCACACACACTATCAGAAACATCGTGATTCACTTTCTGTTTTGGTTTAAAACTTTAAAAAACATACAGCGGAAGGAGTCTTCCTTGATTCTCATTCTGTATGATCTCGATTTAAAATCGCCTGCAATTTATATCATACCCAGAGCTAACGTTAGTGCGATTTTGAAATTAAATTAATTAAATAAACCATAGCGAATGCGTCATCTTGATATAAACTAGTTTCACCAGAACTGAATTCATATATGTCGCGTACACTATACAATTTGATAGTACATACATGTACAGCGTATTGAGACTGAGAGATATGTATGCTTTGAAAAATAGTATAAAACATAGTTTGAATTGCCCTATTTGTTTACATGACATAATAATATCATCGTCTCACATGTAGTAATACCATGTCATAATGTGGTTGTCATACGATGTTATAAGTATATAGTTGCACAGAGTTTCTTAACAATTAATTGGTACCTGTAAGTCGTCTGTGATGAGATAATCGAAGGGAGCTGGCCAGTTTGATAACTGGAGTTCGTCGATATTGCATATACATATCATATGGAAATCATACATTACATTGGGCTATTGCAACGAGTATAGATGCAGATGCCTTTGATTTGGAATGTCAGAATAGAGAGTATAGATAGAAAACGATGTCTGATAATGTCTTCTCTGTCATTGTCAGCAAATTTTAAACTGCGACAGATAACCCTTAATGGTTCGACAGAAATATAATACAAAATGTAAAAACATGGCAAAGGCTTTTCAAAAAAAGTTTCATATAATTATACTGTATTGTAACCGTTCATATCACAAACTTTTGAAAAAAATGTCATTAGTCAACGCGAAGAGATGGCTTATATATATAACTTGACGTCGACCTCTAAGCAATTCTGAATACTTAATGGATTTCTTTAACCTGGGCACGTGATATACCGGCATGTGTCTTCGTCCTTTTTAAACGAGGAAGTGTTTCTAATCAGTAATACTTATGTATAACCTTCCGTCGAGGGTTTTGAATGAGTTCCATCTCAAAACCCCGGGCTCAAAACCATAATATGGAATGCAGCTTAGTGGTATTTAAAGGTCAATAGCGACAATTTACTTTTCTGATTGTAAAATATGAATATTATAAAAACACGAGAAGAGATGTTTTTACCCATGCTGAAATATATAAGTATACCCCGGGAAGTATACACACTTAGCTGTCTCATACTGCGGCGCCATAGTGTAAAAACAAAACTTGCAGGAGGTCTGGTCGGAGACGGTGATTGCAATTTACATTGGGGGCCATTTCTCCGAATACAAAGACCAATTGCGCCTGAAGATGACTCCGGAAAAATAAGTACTTAATGACAAAGCTGGCCGGTCAAATGACAGGCTTGGCGCCCGGCAGGGGGGGAGACATCCTGTCATAACCCGGGCTTTGTTTGTGACAGTTAACGGGGAGTCTGACCACTGTCCACCCTTGAGACCAGGCAGTGGTCAAGCCAAACACTTTCCCCTTCCCACGGTCCAAACCATCGTCCACCCATCCTTTTGTTTTCTCTCACAATAGCAGGTCGTTTACAATCACTTTAACATCGACCATTTCTATTAAGAGTAAACTCTTTGTCGGTGATATTTTTCATGAGTTAATGCTCACTGGAGGATTACTACCTATGCAGGAAGTTGAGACACTTCCTGGGAGGTGGAAAATGCCAACATTGTGTCTTTTTCGTGATAAGCTGACATTTTGCGTTTATTTTTGCCGGGCTTTTCAGTAATTGAAAATCAATCAGATTTAAACCCATAGGATTATAATGGCGCAAGAAGCCCACCTGTGTAAGCGCCTAGAAATAGCCTAATGACAGGGGGCGCTAAAATCAGGACACATACCAATGGACGGGACAGGGTGGGCGCTGAATGGGAAGCCCCCCACATTGTCCACTGACCTGTCCCTGACTGACCATCTCTAATTACTGTCCGCCTAATTACCCCGAGAGACTAATTAAACCCTGGCATGTCACCCTACTCCCTCACCCCCTCCCCTTCCTGCTCCCCAGCCAAAGTGGTCGCCATGGTGATTTCTCACGGTTGACCGTGGGGGAGGTTTCAGGGGGTCTGAACACGTGCATCGGCCGTCATGGTCGGCTTGGTGCGGCCTATTGTTGCGTTGAGAACTACCTGTTGAGGTGAGAGATGCCAGAGTGGGCAGGTCGGTGTGTGTGTGTGGGGGGGGGGGGGGGGTGACACGCAGGGGTGGGACCCTGGACGAGCAGTGATTACCCCCCCGACCCCGACCACCCCTGATCAGGTGGGGCCCCTGACACAGGTGTCACAGGTGGGCATGCTACCACCAGGGGGCCCTGCCCAACCGGGGACAGATTACATCTACTGATTGATTCCTCTTCTGTGTGCGTCCCTTGGCCATGCGGGTCCCACTGAGTCATTTTTAAAATGGGGCGCATAACATATATATATCATAACCATGAATGGTCCGTTGGATTCTGGGGTCATGGCAGGGATGACGATAATAATGGGTTAGACAAGATGATTGTCATGAGTGCAAATACATGTATTATTATACATTGAGCTTGGCAAACAAGTTTTGTACGTGGTACCAATATTGCATTTGCCAACATTGGACTACCTTTAGATTGTGGAACTGTACGCCCTATTTTCATTGAAATATGCAATATGAGCCAAAGTAATGTTTCTTCATGAATAACTTGTTCTCAGTAAAGGTGGTATCGAAGTCTAATAGACTGTCCCAAATCATTCATTTCCCATTCATATTATACCTTGATGTTTCTATAACCATACGTTATCCAAGCAATGTTTCCTGCTAACATTTTGATAGATTGTAAGTGGAGACATATTAAGTGGTTCAAATTTATCAAACATCCGGAGTTTTTCAGTAGAAAATATATTTTCCCATGGTTATCGGTTCAGATGAAGACAAGAGGTCCTCTAGTCTCCATAATTACAATAAGTGACACTGATACAGATATAATTCCCTCCAGGAAGTAAGATGTGATCGCACAACGTAACATGCAAGTTAATGCATTAACTTGTATCTAATATTATATAATATTATTATAATCTGTTTTCAAAAATGTCAGACCCCTTTAGTCTGATGTACGCATGTACTGGAGTGTACACACATGTTCAAAAGTTTCACACCCCTCC
The DNA here is from genome assembly GCA_936440205.1 of Lepidonotus clava. Classification (NCBI taxonomy): domain Eukaryota; kingdom Metazoa; phylum Annelida; class Polychaeta; order Phyllodocida; family Polynoidae; genus Lepidonotus; species Lepidonotus clava. The sequence continues at coordinate 23,388,061 of OW387134.1, forward strand.
CCTCAGATCACCAAAATCTCAACATTCTTTATTGCTTTTCCAATGTAACTAATGCAATAGTAATAAACATGTCAATTTTCAAAGATAGCCACCATTTTGTCCAGAGGATTTCACAGTACTTACACTATTGTAGGTTAACAATTCCTGCGTTGGGTCACACATATTTATATGTACATGTATGCATGTGTACCGTGCGCATTCTGCACATGTGTAATGAGTAGATTCTACATCCGTTACCAGGGCGGATCCAGGAATTTGAAAAAGGCGGGCGTGCTACAGCACAAATTTGCCAGGCCTAGGAATTTTACATTGAAGAATAATATTTAAGCCAAATAAGGAGGGCCCCCTCCCAAATCTGCGCCTGTTACTGGCATCTTCAGGCGAACTCTCCCAAATAAGCCCTATCCCATGGTGTAAACCTTGATGCAAAGAGATGGGGTTTTGGGGGGCGGGCATGCTCCTCGAGACCCCCCACCCGTTGGTCGTCAACGAGTCTGGCCAGTGTTTGGCCGGTGACATACGGTGACCGTCGTCGGCCTGCTGACCACGGGTCAGTCTGATAAGGCCTCGCCCCGGGGGTACAGGAGGACAACCAGGTGGGGGCGGCGGGAGCGGCTGTCAGCTGTCTCGTCTTCGGAGACCTGAGACAGCACGGCGCAATGGGAAGAAGGTCTCCAAACAGGGCCTGGCTTGGCCTTTCTCCTGCACGAAGATGTGGTGATTCTGCCTGGAGATTGGAGAGAGGCGGTTGTAGAAGATGAAGCTTGAGGGGCGTGAGGGACACAGGACGGGAGGCTGTTCGTGGGGCGATTCCCAGGAGGATCGGCTGGTGTGTGGGCCGAAGACGTCAGGTCAAGGGGCGCCTGACCCTGGAGACCAGGAGCATGGGTCAGGGACGTCGTGAGGGTGGCGAGGGGAGGTCAGGTGGACACGGAGGTGACCAGGGGCAGATCCACACTTCAAATTTTACAATACAATTTTTTTTAAGGGGCTTTATTTGCAATTAACGTCAGGGTTTCCCCTGGTTTTCAGAATATTACATAAGGTGGTTGGTTATATAATTAGAGAACAAAACATTCATTTTCCAGTGTGAGGCGTGGTGTGTTGGGTGCAGTTCAGACACGCTCTTTTCTGCGCTTCGATCGATGGTTGCTAACATTATTTGTATATCTAGTGTACCGTATTAAGTGTGCTATCGCTATCACTGTTGATCATAGATAACATCTTTGTCTGTATAGACATAGATTGAACTTTGCACAACTTGACTGACACGTCGGTCTAAACAGTGAAGGCCCGGTCACATACGCATACTTAACTCGACTCAACTGTTTAAATGGCTTGAGATTGGAACTGACCATACTAAATATAAAAAAGGCCACTAGTCACATAACAGACCAGATCATCTTTAGTATCTTTGACCCAGTATGTAAAGGGAATAATGTAGGGGGGAAAGCAGTGTGTCTATAAAACTTTATTCGATTGATTATGACCAAAACTACTGTTTTAACTTCCAGACATAATTTACATTGAAATACATAAAAACTAGTCCCCAAATGTAATACATAAAAACTAGTCCCCAGTCAATTTTGGTGACCCACCAAAATTAGTTTGTTTACAAACAATGGTGTCTTCTTGTATAAATGACATGAATATTATGAAATTCAAGTAAAGTTATAATTAATTATCATTTATACTGTACCAATAGCTAAAGTTAGTCTCTAAGAAGGTATTTTCAAAGCAATTTTAGTTTGCAAAATTTTGTCATTATTTTTGACACAACATTGCTTTTGCTTTAAGACAGGCGAAGACATGCCTATTCAGAGACCCAATTCAACTCAGCAGTTGAGTCGAATTCAGTCTCTGTATGTCACCGGGCCTTAGGGCCTTATCTGGAACTGATACCGCTTTAATAAGATGTCAGTGGTAGGATAAGTCTAGATACGGAATCATGGCAGCGTCGGAGAGACTAGTGATTCATAAATCAAATTAGAGAACATTTTGTAAAATATGAGGCAAGGGGAGGGGGCTTTACTATCTGACAGGTGAAACAGTGCCCTCATGCGGGAAGCTCCAACTGCACTACAGGAGAAAGAGATTGCAATCTTGATGAGATATTGACAAGGTCATTATACGCTACCCCCCACTGATAGAAGTGGTATATCATATTTCTTCTCATATGTACACATGAAATCTCAGTTCAATTCGTGCCATCAAAACTAGACTATTAGACTATATCATAAGGAGAGGCAACGCTACAAGAATTCTATATATGAAATAAACCAAATGAAACAGGGAAACGCACTATAATACATAATTATTTCCTTTAAGTTGGATACATATTTCACCTGTAGGCCCTAGCTCTGCCGTATATCTCCATGTCCATCTACCTTCTAAAGTATCTAGACATATTTACTCGCCGACTTTGTTTTAGATGTGCATCACGACACTCTCAACAATACGCATAGATTTGTTTACGTCTTGTTGTTCGGCATTTATGTAGTTATTGTATATAGTTCAAATTAGGTGGCCCCTTTCCAATGAATTATAAGTCACGTACTGGATGGGTCCATATATATACTTCTGAACCATGCGAACTCAGTCCAGCTTATAAGTACGGACGGTTGTCCGATATCGTGGGAAAGATACATGGCCAACAAACCGAACATACTAGCCTCTGGCAACGTTTCAAGTGTGGGCCAATGCAGTCCACATACACACACAACACACATGTTACACGTCCATGCACACCAAGATATGATAATAACGGGTCGGCCTCCAAAAGTTGGCAGTTGTGGTTGGTGGCCCCACTAATGAGATTGTTACCTGTACAGGTGGGGTGTGTGGTACACTGAGGGCACTTGGAGTGAGGGGGAGGATTTTGGACCGATAACCAAGGCCCACGTGAAACCCACCTGTGTGGGGGTGTCGGTAAGGTCATCTCCTGGGTCACTCAAGGATCCAGGCGCCCCCCGAAGCGACATGCATGGCCGACTTCCGGTGGGTGGGCATGCCACTTCCTCCAGGTGCCTGGGGTCATATGTATACATGCTGACAACGGACTAGTAGTAGCACAGAGCCCTGATATTATTCTCCTGTTTATAGGTAGCGACTTTTTATTAAATTTTTATCGATAGGTAGATCTAACTAAGTATTATTTTCAGTATCGAGCCAGTGCGGCACCAGTACAAGCAAACAGTAAAACCTGTCTTGTGTAGTTATTATAACCATTTGATATACGAAATAGACGTATACATGTGAAGAAAACGTAAACGTGAATATGCCTTTAAAGACTTTTAAATTGTTTCATTTTATAGCACAGCCCCATGTCCTAGGACGCACCTGAGGCGCCCCTAAAGATTAGGGTCCTGAACGATCAACAACCAACCGCAGGGATTATTGTGGTCACTTTAGGGTAGACTGGAAGTCGAGTTGGGTTTGTTATTACAGGTGTTTACGGCGCCCCCTAACCACACGTGTGCGACGTCTACCTCCAGGGCCGTGAGAACGTCGGCTCCGGGCGGCCAGGATCACACAGGTGGGCCCTACCTGTAGGCCTCTTACCTGACCGAGGCTAGCCAGACTGGCGCCAGCCCTCACCTGCGGGCTCAGCCCCCACTGGGTGCCGGCCGCCCCTCACCATTGACACTCACCCGTGCATAGACCTACCTGTAGACGTACCAGCCATTTGTACCCCCCATGCCATGCCTCACTCACTCAGCCCAGTCAGACCAGGTGGGCTCTCCTTAAAGTTACAGCTTACCTTAGCAGCCCTCAAGCGCTGCTCAAACTGGCAGCTGAAGGACCCCCGGCTTAACCCAGCGGTCACTTGCTGACCACTCCATGAAACATTTAATGACGAGAACACCTGTGTGGGATTGGTCCGGCCAATATCAATACGTCGAGGTAATTGCTGCCGACTAATCGTGGGGCCAGTTACGGCTCAGGGACAGCCAAAACAATAGGGGCTAAAGGTCCTGTTTACCCAGGTGTGGTCAGCCGGGCGGCCTCTTCAAGGTTTTCATTACATGTAGTTGGATTCCAGCTACAATGGGGACATATAAAAAATCTTTGAGTGTATCAGGAGTCAACATAACTGTTGCCAATTTACTTATTTTCTTAATCGGTTCAAACCGACTGGAAAATCAGGGACTTAATCTCCAGGCATTTTGGATTGTCTTTTATCAAGCCCCTGTCCGGCTCTGCGGTAGTCTTTGCGCATGGTTCAAAGACCAGGTAGATCTTTTTTTTAATTCCGTGGTTTTCTCACGAGGTGTGCTTGTGGATCCTCACGTGTTATGAACCTCTGAGCATTACAGTGTAAAAGTATGGTAAAGGCAGTGGTGAGCCTTAAGAGGAGTGAGGAGGGGTCTTGGCCGGTGACCCGCGCGGGAAAGTGGCTGTCATGTATAGAGTTGCGTTTTGGGTCGAAGCCAGCCGCACCTGTCCCTATTGTATTGGGCCCAAAAAGTGGCCAAGTATGACGACCTCAGGCCAAACCTGTCCCCGGGCGCCCAGGTGGGCACAGGTGCGCCCAGCATGTGTGGATGGGAAACTATGGTCGAGGCTCAAGGGGAGGGGACTCTTCTAATGACACACAGAAAGGGAAGCAACAGACAACGTCCTATGCCCAGTTGAGAACCTATACGTACTCCTCATTTCCCTTGTTTATTTTCTTTGTCAGAATTAAATATTTAACGGCCATGGGCGACCATAGGCATAAAATCAAATTTGAAAGAGGTTGGGAGAGTGTTGTCCATTAAACATGGATTCCAACTATACAGTAGGCATCGAGTGTTCCTATTTATTTTTCAGGTTAAACTCTGTCATTAAAAATACCTCATACTTTGAGCAATCTTATGGCGTTTCAGGAGGTCCTGCGTGTTTTATATTCTTAATAAAGGTGACTTCACCTAAATGGTGCCCGGGCTTGGAGTTCCTAGAAAGGATCCATTGTAACGAGGAGGGCTGCAGGTGTTGGCCGTGGGAGTGTGTGAGAACAGTGCATGTACTACTAACAGCTAGTGGCGCTAGAGTGGGAGGGAGGGCATTCGGCTCGCTTGGCTGGCTGCGATTGTATTTCCCAGGAAACGCTCGGGCCGGCCGGGAATTGGGTGAGTGTGAGGCAGCGGACAGAGGCAGTGGCCGTGGCCGAGGAGAGGGCCCCAGCTGTCCCAACATATGGCGAGGTGTGCTTTCACGGCCTGCTGTTAAACAAGATCCCGACCGACGGCACACAAGAAGCGAGCGGTGGTTGGTGTTTGCAGGCCGCCCACTGAACACCACCCACCGCCCAAAGACCAGATGGCCGCCCCAGACGCCAGATATCTAGCAGCTTAAAATCCATCCAATCCTTGAGAGACAGTGACCAGTTTGTCACAAATATTCACCTTTATTGGGATTCTGCATTAACAAATTTTATATTTGCTATTCAGTTATTATTGGTTATTTATGATTTTTCAATTATAAATATGAAACTGTATAACGAGAGTACAAATCAGAGAATAAATCGAGGACGGAATGGATATCGTCTTTCACTCTAAGTTTTTGGTGTGAGAGGATGTGAGAAAATTCATGATGGTTTCCATTTGAAAGGCCCTTACTAATACTATTCATTAAAACCTAACTGTAAAATTCATGAAAAGATATATAAATATTTCTTGGCGGGTTGAGAACTCAGGTCAAAATCTCCCGCGTTCACTGACCGGCCAGGGCGACCGGCCATGTGTTCTATGGTGTAACTCAGAAGCCCTATTATGCGGCCACAAGATCGCTGTCAATAGGAACACCTGTCGAAACAGCCGAGCCCAAAATAAGTATTATCTTCCTCCCACCCATCGCCTCCTTCAAGGCGAGCTGTAGAACCCCAGGTGTTGAGCAGCGGTACTCCTGGGATGGGGAGGAGAGCGGGTGTGGTCTGCACCACCTGGAGGCCAGCTGGTCAAGGTCATACCCTGGAGGAGGAAGCAAAGGTCAAGGCACACACAGCGGGTATTGTCCCTCTGTGCGCAGGTGTGAGTATCAAAGGGGTTGGTTGAAGGCCCACCAATGACCAGTGCGCTATCATATTTGGGTCAGTGTATGTGTGTTGTATATATTATACAGATAGATATATGCCTTATTCTAAGTGACCATGTAGCAGCATGCATGCGATTCCCTAAATATTCCAGTAGATTATATGAAAAGGTTTAGTATTGCATTTATGTGTTGATGTCAGTCACAAGGACGGCTCCCACCCGTCTAGAGGTATACGAGGCCAACTATGGCCATTTGCCTGTTACTTAATTCCGGTTATGGGACAGTGCAAGTGAGACCTTCTATGTGATATCAGTAAACTTATATCCCGGACCGAGTCATGGTTGTGTATAGAACTAGGGTCGTATAAAAAGCATCTGGCACTGTACCAGTTTATCCCACATACAATGAGAACTGGCTATTGTCATGTAATAACATACCAGACAATTTCCTCTGACAATTGCAAAAAATATCCATTTGATCATATGGGTGTAACCTACATCTACTACCCCTAGGCTGGTTTAGTCCAATTTTAATACAGCGCGGCTCTCTGTCCTTAATTCATCATAGTGTGGGACTGTATGACCAATATTCTTAGGCACTGAAATGGTGTTTTTGACACAGAAAGATGGTCTGCACACAGATGGTCCGATTGTTGTACTTTCTAACAACACTTTACCCTAATAATAATTAGTATATTGTTATGTTGAGTTTACCTCTATAACAATAATATTTGTCAGGACTCCGCGAAATAAATTCTTGCCAAAGCATTAGCCATGTAGATTGCGAGTCAATGTGCATATAATTATATATATATGTACACAGCTGTAAATTAGGGCTTGGGTATAATATACCGTGTTATGGTTTAGTCATCCTGTCTGCACACGTGTATTGTATCCGTGTTGGTCATAAACATACTGCTATCTATATTTACAGGCCCTCCACACTCCCCCCTCCCAGACCAATGTGTAAGTGGCGTGTCCTATTCTGATGACACGAATGTGGGACAGGGCAGAGGGAGGGTCAGCACCTCGTAACCTCCTGATGCCACAAACTGTGTAGTCGTACCAGCAGAGTATAGTTATCAGGTCTGATAAAACGACCCACCTAAAATGATATCAGTCAATCCAGGGTCCACTAGTACTTCTAAGTCTAAACTATACTGATTATTGCAAGCGTTTTGTTTAATCATATACACAAGACTACTAGTAGTTTGTCCAATTTCCCACGAGAAAGTCTTTAGATGAAAATGTTTTACATGATATACAAGATGTGTCTAGCTGTTGTGTAAATCAAAATAAGCCTCTTATTCTAATTTGTAATTGAATTCCAATTTATCGTTTTCATTTAATCATGGAAGAAAGCCGCCACTAGTTTGGCTTGTTATGGTGTATCGACCTCTACGGTTTAATTAAGAGCAATATTTAGTAATTTGTGGATTAGCTAATGGCTCTAGATATGTACTGGCCAAATGTAAGGGGTCGTGTAATTAAAAGAACCGGGTTTGCTCACCAAAATCAAAGAAAACTGTTATTGGTAATATTCGGCCACAAAGTATACTAGCAAAGCTTGACGATAACACTATTTCACTATTGTGAAAAGCTTGACGATAGCATACTATTGTGAAAATACTGATGGCAATCGCCCTCCCCAAAGAATAAGATAGACGTAAATATATGTTTTGACAATATTTACATATATTCATTTTTATTTCTGTACACATTTTGATCATTGGCGCCTCTCTCGAAGCAAATAACGCGATCAACAAAATTTATAACTTATATATACTTGACAATAACCACTATACATATAACGATGAGTAACAAAAATGTTTACGAAGTGACGAAATATCTTGTTCTATGCACCTTTCGAAATTATGAGAGTTCATGAGGATATGAATTAATGGAAACGTCCAATGAATGAGTAAACGCCATAACTCCAGTTCTTTTTGGTCAGGTCTCTTAAGTGTCTTTTTTTATAATTCCTCCAGGTTGAGGTTTTGATGTAGCAGTTCTCCCCTTCAGATCCAGAGGGATCAAACGGGTGTATGGGATGCCTCCCCGCCGTGTCCTATCATGGGTGGAGCATAGCGCGCGCTCCGTCGGCCACATTAATAAAGTTAATATGAAACCAGAAGCCTCCGGCTCTGATAGGATGACGGAGGTGGCCGACAGGGGTCCTCGCCGTGCCGCGGGCGGACACTGGAGGAGGAAGGCACCCCCTCACCCTGGAGGAGGAGAACGTTCTGACCACCTGGAGAGACGGTGACATGTGGAGCGGTCGTACACGTGGGGTGGAGAGGGAGCAGGGTGCTACGCCTACGGGTAGGGTGCATCACCTGTCTATCAGTGTCTCTGTGTGCAGGGGCAGGAGGTATGATAGTGTAGACGATGACCAGCCCTTACAGAATGTCTGTGTGCTGAGAATGTGGAGAGATGAAGGAATGAGATACCAGCCCCCGGCGGGCAGGGAGGTGGCAATGATATTAATAATGTCACATCTGGTACTGCTTATGTTGTGTGTGGTTGGCGGTGAGAAAATGGTTCTTATGAGATGAGCGACGCACATGGCGCTTGACTAACATGGTGAGCGAGAGATGTATTCGAGTCCCTCAATAGTCTGCCTTCTATCCAGTCTTCTTTTAAAATGAACAATTAAAAGAAATTAAAACGTCGTACGCAGACGTGTGGGGACGCCCCATGAGGCAGGGGGCAGCCACCAAAGTTCTCAGAGTAGCTGGAAGTTCCAGCAGTGTCTGCCAACTCCTGCGGCAGCTGCCATGGCCGGCCAAGGCATTGGGACTTTTTCCTCTTCGTCCCACGCCTCTGCTGGGGCACGCCTGGTTGACCCGTCACGGCTGGTGGCATAGCGCTCCTCCTGGTACTAGAGTAGGGTGGGGTTGACGAGCGTCGACAGGTGGCGGAGACCCAGGAGGGACAGTATGGAAGTCATTCCTCCTGGCAAGGCCAACCCCGATCCCATCTAGTTTTAGCATCAGATGTAGTAGAGGTATGCGCACATGTCCTCCCCAAGTCACTCTGCTTGGATTTTCTCGTTTCCTCCAGTAGGTTGGTGGTCAAGATGAGTGATCCTGGGTGGACTGGGTCGGTCTGCGTTGTGCCGGGCGGAGCGGCCCGGAGTCGGAACCCCTCGACGATTGGTAGGTGGGTGTATGTGCAGGGGTCGGGGACTCCGGGACTGCGGGGCCGGGCGCCACGATTGTTGCGATGACATTTCGACCAGAAGCCCTCCTAGCGAATGACTCTTCTATTCAGACACCTGAGGAAACACAAAAAGAGACGGAAGAATTAGTACAAGTGAAATAAAAGCAAATAACTATTTAAGCATAAAGAATGTATTTAACATTTACGTAAAAATATAACAGGTATAGCATTAATTTTTATAGACAAATATTCAGTTAACCCCATAACAGCCTCATCGGTAGTAGACACCTTCCCAAACCACTAAGCCCTCTACTATCACTTTTTATCACTAAGAGACAGGGTACGTATACTTCCGCTCCCATCTGTTCAAATTAAGCCCTCTCCCGGATCTCCTACTTTCAGTCCTCACTAATTTACAATTGTCGACCAGGTGTTGGGAAGCGGCTGTATTTACCACAAGGTCCCCAGTCCGTGGCCGTGAGTGACACACCCCAGCTGGCGACACGTCCCTATCACCACCCCACCTGCCAGCCACCGCTCTCAGGGTACCCACGATAAAAAAATATTTTCTGATTTTGAGCCAAGTCAGCCGAACTGTTTTATGAGGTTGGGTAGAGGGTCACGGAGCGGCAGTACAAATTATTTTAAAGGTAAAACTGGGTGGGGTCAGGCAGACACGGAGACGGCAGAGATGAAGGGCGTGGTTGAAGAAGGTATCGACAGATGCAAAAATTGTATTTTTTTCTGTTTCATTTTTGAGCTTGGTTGATTTTCTATTGTGGGCCTGACTTGCCGTGCGGTGCGGTGCGGTGCTGGGCCGGCGCCCCCGCCCCCTACTGCCTCCACCTGCGGCTGGACTGACAGGCCCAGGTGGGGCCGCAGCTGCCCACCCCCTCAACCCCTCCTACGTTCCCCTTCCCCAAATGTTTCCGACCCACAATCTAACTAGAGGCTGGTACAGAATTCCACCCCTGCGTGTCAAAACGCCACACGGTGGGCACCCACCAGAAACACAAGGCTCGGACTAGGATGTCACAAGTCTACCCCCACATGTCACGTCACCCAGCAGGAAGAATGGGCGCGGTCTGCGACGAATTACGTCCTGGACCGAATTCCTCAATGACTCAGTAGTGGCGGCCTCACGACCTGATCAGATGAAAACCAGCAGTCTCGTGCATGAACACGACTGGCATGCGTGAGGGAAGGGGGGTGGGGTAAATCCCAAGGACTTGAGATCATAGCACTTACAGCCGTTTTGTTCTGACCATGTATTTATAAACAGAAGGAAGTCTGTTTGGTACAGGAGGGGTGCTATTCTGTCAAATGGTATTCGTGGGAAGTATCACATTGTGTCACGAAGGGTAGAGGTTAGACGTGAGAAGTTCTCTTACCTGATCTAATCTGACGTAAACCCAGAGCATCCGGGCGGCAGGCCTAGCAGGAGGTGGGCCGGGGCACACAGGCATCCAACTCCATGTGACTAGACACCTGCAATAACCAACCGAAATACCCACGTCAGAACATAAATACATATAACCAACCAAGAAGGGAGTACAAGGGTGGTTATCACCCCGAGCCGGGACCCCGATATCAGCCCGAGGCCAGGGCCCGAAGGGCCGGCCGAGGGCTGATATCGGGGTACCGGCGAGGGGTGATAACCGCCTGAGTACTCCCTTCGTGGTTGGTTATGGATTTATTATACCTTTTCTGTTAGATCTAAGCTCCCCAGAAAGGATGCACAGCAATCAGTGATGGTGGGACTGTGATGCTGCACATTTTTTTATGTTTCTTTCATATAACTCTTTTGATATCCATCAAATCTACAAACAGTAAGCAGTAAAATGTAGCTAGGAACGTTGTGCAGATAATGCAAATGTTAGATTTTTTAATTCTTAATGATTTCATTTTTTCATGAATTTTAGAAAAATAAAAAGTTTCTGTATCACACTGCAGTGTGATACAAGGCTGGTTATCACCCAGGTTTGTATCGCCCTGAGTTAAACTCTTAACTACTAACCTTGTATCACACTAAGGTATAATAATATCGCTATATCGTATCACTTCACATCATAACTAATCAGAGAACGTACATCTACACATCCGTACAGGATAATATCAATGAATAATGCCGCCCTGTTCCCGATTTGTTTCAGGACTATATATCAGAAGTTTGTATGTTACATGGTAAGTAGCATACAGTGCTGCAGCTGCTAGGGCAGACTATGAGCTTTACAAAAGTCAACGAGTACAGGCTGGTTGCAGTATGTCAGTGCCGGGAGGCTGGAGGTTGAGGTAAACATGCAAGCCGTTGCCATGGTGAGCCCGGATGGCCTTGGCTTCCATCAGCCAACAAGCCAGCAGCAGCAGCGGCAGCAACCACAGACAGCCATCCGCCATTACGGCCTCAAAAGTCATATATTTACATGCCGTATTGCTAACAACCCCCCGATCAGATACACCCTTCAGCCTCTCCGTCTAAATGAAATCATTCCAGCCTGTGGTGGTAAAAATGGCAAGAGGAAACGGTCATGTCGGAGTGGGGTATGGGGAGGTGGCCGGGTCTGGAGAGGCTGAACTGACAAGGCGGCCGACGCTGACGGAGGCCAGAGCCACCCGCCACACAAATTCCCCCTCTCTCCTGGAGACACTGGCTTGTGTTTAGCGACTTCCTCTGATATGTCTGCCCGTATTCTAACCTGCTTACTGTAATCTACGCGGCTTTCTGTGGCTAAAAACAGCGCCTGCTATTCAACAGAATGTCTTGAAGATTCTACACAGACCTCTATGTTCCCTTCCAAAAACTCTAGAATAAATGACTTGTATGTGAAATAAATATCCATCATTATGATTGTCCTTCATATGGAGAAGGAATACCACACCATTGCTTACATGGGCATCTGGTTAATGTTAAAACCAGTCAATAGCTGAGATTTTAGAGCACAACTACGACGTAAAGCTGGTATACACTTCTGTGTATGAGCGGCCATTGCTCAGGCTAAGTTGGTTGTATTGGTGAGGCTATGTTAACCTACCTGTATCAATGTGTTGAGGGCTGTAGATTCGCCGAGCGGTTTGCGTTCTGTGACGGCGGCGGCGAGCAACTGGGGGGCCGGGTTCATGGCGGGGTGGTGCTCCAGGGTCAACTCCAGGTCCAGAATGTAGTCGATGACATGCTGGAGCAGGGCCACCCGCGAGATCTTCCTGTCCGTCGGGATGGTGGGCACGAGATCCTTGAGCTTGGCAAAGCAGGCTAACATTTCCGAGTCGGTCATCGTCGTCGCGTCCGGCTTGGGCTTGGAGATGCGGTACTGGTCCGTCTTGAGGCCGAGCTCGGCCGCACGGGTAGCGCACACTTTGGTCTGAGCCTTCATGTTGAAGTGAGAGGGTGGATTTGGGGTAAAATCACAAGGTAGAATATCCACTGGTTTGAGTGTGTTCAGTGCTGTGGTTGCAGCTGTATGGTCCTCCCGTGCTGGGTGGGGGTACTTATAGCGCTGCACTGGAGGGGGCGGAGCTATGCACCACCGCGACACGTAGCGGTAAACGGCCACACCAACCGTCACTAGGCTTTCCCACTGGCAAGCCCCGCCTACCCTGTGGTACCCAGGCCGGCCAAGGAGTATGGTACCCAGGAGGTAGGCCGCGCCCCCTATTGTTGTATGCCCGCATGTATCAGCTGTCGTCCACCAATGAGAGAGGTGACAGGTGAGGACCGACCGCCCACCTGTAGCTTGGACACATACATGCTCCCACAGGTGCAGCAGGGGACAGGTTCAAGCCGATGGTGCCTGCAACCTTTAATACTTGTATGGGCAGTTGGAAACATGGATTTGTTGACAGCTGTCAGTGTAACAACTCCAATTTTGACTTTTGAATTTGATAGAAAACTGCTATCAAATGTGAAGTCGTTGGAAGCAGCGTATTGTTCCAATATCTTGGGCACGGTCTTGTTATAGACTTATCTCACCGAACGCTGCATCCTTCAACTGGAAGAAATCAAGACAACGCTATATACTGATATAGGGCATATATTATATCTATACTATAGGCATAATATATGTAAATTCACGTTGATTACCAAGCGGACATAACGTATAGGTCTATTCGTCTTGAATGCTTACTGAAGATGCACATACATGTATCAGAATACTCGTGATTGTAGAGAAAACCCTCCTAACCTTAATGACGTGCTAATCGAAAAAATAGATTCATTAGTGCTGCATCGCGCAGCACACGCATTTCACACGGACATCATGACTAAACTTTGACATGTACATGTATATGATAGAACCTAGATTGTAAATCCATATTACATAACATGGTTGTACACTGTAGAACTGCTTCCGGATCTTTGGATATCAAACACATGACACAATTTGGGTGGAATTTTGCCTTAAAAACGTATCTTCCTATTCAAGAATGATTATTGGCACATTCCTGTAAATCTGCCACAATAAGAGTATACCTATAGTCATGAAAAGCTCGAATATCAACAGGCCTAATAGAAAAAAGGTCCTACTTAAGCATATTATGATATGCGGCGCGTTGTCGACCATAGTAATATGCCGAAACTGCAATATGCAATAGGGCTTATGTTATGACTTCATTAGGCCTAACCCCTAAGGAGTATCTGAATTATCTAATTCGCTGAATTCATGTTCTCTCGTGCAATCTTGCAGAGCTGCCGGTTAGATTTCCCTGTCATTTGAATAATTTTCTACAGGTTATTGCAACTTATTCAGAGCAAATAAATACAATTCCTTTGAACCATACATCTTATGATCTAGATAAAATGATGCATGATATAGGGGCCTACCCTACTTGAAATTTCATGCAGAAGGTTGAGACACTATTCTAACATCAGTTTGTGTACATAAGATTAGGCCCATAGAAAAGACAGAAAGTGTCGGTTCAGAGAAGCCAGTCTCATATTGGTCCCTATAGCCATAGAAACCGGAAGTATTGCCATGCGCGGAGAATTGTTGAACACGTTAATTCGGCGATTAAAAAAAAGTTAATCATCATTATCAGTATGTACTTGTATGCAGGTACCATATTCATTGAAACAATCATAGTCCACCCGTGGCTCTTGCTGGGACCTTAAGACCTTTCTCCCTGTGTGCGTGCACCTTAAAGGTCCAACTCGGGACCGTGCTGGGGCTGACAGGTAGAACGTGTCTTTTACAAGTCACCTGAAACTGTCGCCAAGTTCAAGGCGAACTCCTGTCAGATTCATTAACGGACTCGCACACAACTCATCCCACCCCCCAGGTGAGCGAGGGGGCCTGCCGCCCAGCGCGGCCCACCGCAGAACCGGCCAGGTAATGTGTGCTTTTCGCATGACACCGCGTATCTGATTGGACAAGAGATTAATCGACGAGAGCGCGGCTTTAATCGTCGCGGCCCGACCAGCCCGGTCGGCGCCGCACCTGCGTTCCCCACCATTCATACCGCGCCGTCGGCCGACACGCCGGTGGCGCCGCTCTGGCGGTCTCTACGGCAACCAGGCTGTCAATCAGCCCCCACATCAAAGGCCCCGCCGCCCGCCGCCTGATAAATTGCATTAGAATTCGTCACCTTCGGCCTAGGCCCGGGCCCCGGCCGTGAACACCTGCACATTTGCATACGCGGAGACTGTCTGGGCCAAGCCGCGGTCGAGTCTGGCTGGCGCCAGTACCGCTGTGCTTGGCTGCCCCCCTGAAAAGAAAATAAATACGGGGGTGCTGGGCCCGGGCCCGGCGGACCTGAGGCCGGGGGCCCGAGAACCGGCCTGGAATGTGGAGGATTGTGAGCGCTGTGTTTATGCTAAGTCTCCAGGCTGTCTGTAACGAGGCTTGGCGCTGACACCAAATAAACACAGGCGCTGACCAGGAAACACTAGGAAACATGAGCGACAACTCCTCCCCCACCTCACACGCCTCCTCCCCCAACACACCTCACCATACCAGGCCCACTATGTACATTCTGTGTTACACCCCCCCTTACCCCTGTAGATTCCCCCGGGGGGAAGATACCCCGTCCCTTCCTCTCATCTCTTTTCTCCATCACCCCACCCCCGCCTACCCCTCGGCCATTCCCATGCACCCCACCCCCCTCACCTCACCTGTCTTCATACATTCCTCCAGGCGAGGATCCACACACTGACAGAGGTGCACTCGGGGAGGCCGACACCGACACCCTACTCTCACAGCTGTGTTTGTTGTTTAGCGATAGAGTTCTTATCAAAATTCCGGGGAGAGCCCTCTTCCCAAGCTGCTGGCGCCAGCCCCCCAGGACCCCTTCCCGACGGCTTCGGTCGAGTTGCAGTCGCCTACTCAGAGGGTAAACACAAATAAAGCATCGGCCAAATTTACTAGGCTCCTCTTGTAACTGCCTAACGATTTTGGTCGTGTTTTCCTGTTTACGAGTGGTCGTCCATTTGTTGGCACTCAAAGCGCAGTGAGAAAGAGCGCCTGATGTGATAAGTCTCCCCTCAAATAATAAACATGGCCATGGAGTTTGCGTTAGACAGCTTGCTTTTCTACTTGACTTCAGTCATTTTCCTATCAGAAGAGGTAAGATGGGTAAAGTAGGCACATCTTGTAGTAGTAATAACTGTAAGAAGCACTCAGAGATGGGAAGCAGTTCAATTGAGGCTGAGTTTGTAACAAGCCGATGATAAATTGTCAAATGTGTCAGGTACTCAAAATGCAGCTTCAATTCAAATGCCTATCTATTGCGAGAGTAAAAAGTAATCATACAATTGGCCTCCATGATGTAAGTACGTGATATAGCCCAGAGAAATGGGACAGTTCCACTACCGATGTCATCCATTTTATAAAGCTGTGCAAACAAAACTTATAGAACAAATAAGTCTTACAAGAATGAACAAGTGAGTTTCATATATAAGTTTGAGCCCTTGACGAGACGTAAAGGTAACGTAGTTTTTTTTGTAATTGATTTGAATTGATCAACACGTCAGTATACATATTGTGTCTAAAGAAAGAGTAGAATAGACCTGGAGAATAGACATGTACGGCTGACTTCGCAAATCCTGCACGCATAGTCTTAGGCTAATGTATATTGCAATTGGGACAGGTCTCTAAGTCTCTCTAAAATATGCGTTCTAATGTTATTCATGCATGTGTTAGACTCCTGCAGTGGAATCCTTTTCACACCTTCTCTTAGATACATGTACACATCTTTCCTCTTTGGCATGCCTAATAACGTGTCTATTCTTTTAGAAAAGTGATCCTTGTGCAACACATCTTAAAGATGCCAGATGTACCTATGAGATTATAATCTATTACATGTCCCTATACCATTAGCTTGCCACGTTTAAAAGTGTGGTCCAACTATACCTGCGCCCTCTACAAGGCCTAAAGATTCGTGTCATAAATGTAATATCCTCATGGTTCTTTATCAGACTGCTTCCTGGTTTAAACAAAAGGGGTAAATCATTTTCAATCATCCTGACCGATGACACTAAATTTTCGGTTTGGATACAGAGACTTCAATCCAGAGGCATTCGAAGCTTGATTTGAAGCCTGATTTATGATAAGCTCTCAGCAGCTCAGCAAGACTTGAAAATAGCACCTCTACTTCTGGACGTAGCGAGCTCTAAACTCTCAGCATTAAGCTACATATCTAAACCTTGGTATGATGCTTGTGACCATTGTGCTGTCTCACCATTGGTTAACAAGGGAGTATTGCCAGTGTTGAATTTAGGATGATGCCATTTCTGAACCCTGTGATGATCCCATTAATAAAATCCCTTCGAGAAGCCATTGATCATAAACCTTGAGGTGCACGGTTAGCCCCGCGCAGAAACCAGTGGTTTACCTCAAGACGAAGCTAATTGTGATTTTGGGAACACTCCTGTTCCATGGTAGAATCTCTGTATGGAACCAACTCCTTTTTGCATGGTGAGTTTCAGCTACCAGATACTTTCTCAATGATGGTTGTTGCTATTATCCATGATAGAAGCTGTCAATGAAGAAACCAGTTTCAGCTTTCTGTCCATCTTGTAACTGACGGCATGGAGGTACAACTGAAAGATAAACGAGAAAAGACAATGTTAATATGCAATTTGATTACTTCTTCATGCATATAGAGTTAACGGACAACTCATCAGTCTATTATGGAAACTCATTTTTCAATAATGATTTATAATGATGTTATCCTAAACATATTTTCGAATCCGCCTTAGAGATATTAAGAAACAGATATTTATCCGTTCACTCATAATCCATTTCATAATTGCCATGCAATGAAAGGAAAAATGGGTAACTGTTTACAACTTTATTGTAACAACATATGTAGCAACAACATATTCAATACTAGCTTTTGTCTCTACAATGTGTTCCCCCAATTGTCTTAATAATCCATGATTACCTCGATTTCCTCCCAACACAAAGAGTGGAACAAGTTACCTTTTACAAGCGGGCAACGTGTGAATGGCCTGCCTACGGTAATGTGCTTGGTCAGCCCGCAATGCTTCTCACTTTCCCTTGCACACCTGTTGGAGCCAAACACTCTCCCCTCCACCAACTCTCCCCGGCGCATCTCAGGTAATCCCAGGTGGTAAATCCGTCCAGGTAGGAAACGTCGGGGCAAGGAAAGATGACACAATCCTTCGGGATGGCATGTTGGGGCATGACTTGGTGTAGTTTCCTTGTCTTGGTGTAGTTTGGAGAAGGTGGAGACTGGTGTTAGTCGCGTGGCTGAGAGGGTCCGTGTGAGCCCGGCGCGTGCCGGTACGGGCCTGGGCGGCGGGGGGCGGGGCCAAACCGGCCGGCCCTTTGTCCGCCACCTCTACCTGATTACACTGTGTCAATACCGGCACGTGCCGGACGCTTTGATCTTCACCGACAACCAATCAGAGCCTGCCACGTCACGACCAGCCCAGGTGGATAAAGAGGTCACACTGAGAAAGGGAAGGGGGCAATGTCACTCAGCTGTGACGGCTTTCAAGATGCGTATTTTTTTTCACCATTAGTATGATTCTTTTTCCACGGTACGCTTTCTACGGTATTTCCGTCCGAAATTGAAGAAATATGAGATCCCCCCCGTTTTTTTAATATCTAGGTACGGCGAGGCTTAGCACTAATCTTGCTGTTTCATTCCACGTTATGCTTAGTGTGATTAGTATAATTATATAAATAAAACGTAGCTGGTTTAAAGCAATCCAAAACCAATGTTTCCTTTTAGTGTGATAAAATATTGCTAGTTCCATTAACTGTTGAAAGACATTGCAAACATCTTGTTGGAACCTACGGAAAGCTAAGGGGCCTTCCATTAAGTATGTACGCACCAAGGGGGGGTGGGGGGGGGTCTGAGAATTTTGGGAATTTGCGTACGTTCCTATACAAATCCAATGCGTATTTTAGCCTAAGGTGGGGGGGGGGTGGGGGGGTCTAGAATTTCAGAAATTTTGCGTACGTACTAAATGGAAGGCCCCTAAAACCTTATCAATTATCTTATGTCATTATCTTTCTTCTATTATTGTGGATCCACATAACTTTTTAGTTGTTTACAAGTAACAACAAATAGTAATGATATCACCATCATATAGGATTCCCCTCACCAACCACTTAAACCCAGTTCACACTTTGCACACTTTGTATTTATTTCAAACAGGGTTCTAAGTTTTCAAGTACATGAAAACCATAAGATTACTGATTAATTTGTCAATATTTCTTATATGGTCATTAGAAGAGGTTTCTCTTATAAGGTATGTTATTAGAATGAGATGCATCTCTAATATGCCAGCAATTCACCTAGTATGAGTGTGGCCATAGGTTCAGGCTCAACCTGTGAAATGCACATGATACTGTGGTCAACCATGTACATTTCACTTGACCCACTCCTGGCTCAGTGCACATTGCATTAACTCAGGAGCAGGCCATTGATGGCAGGGGAACACTCATGTATCAATGCACTTGAGTGGCCCGGTTTCTTTAGTAATATATCATTAAAATGCTTTATTCATTTTAATATGTTTTATTTTCTGGAATATGCTGTATTTGTGGGGTGAAAAAGGCCTTCCAAACTATTCAAATTATGTAAACCATATTTACAAAATGCAACCCACTGCCCCCCTCCATTAAAATGAGTATGTTCTGCAAGTACTTTATCAAATGACATCATCATTTCTTGGGTAGAAAGAGCAGACCAAAACAAACCCAAAACTTTGAAAGTATTTGTATCCATCACAATGTGTCTTGAGGCATATGAATGAATATGCATGGCACTTGAGAATCATCAAGGAGTGTGTTGGAAATGTTTATACATTTTTATGAATTTGTAACCATTCGTGTAATTGGATTGGTTTTGGGTTGCTTTAATACATGAACTACCAAAATATCAGTGCACTATATTTCTGCAATTGGAAATGCATACAATTTCTCTATCCTCCACACGTCCACAAGTAAAGCAGGTATAGTTGAGTATAATTATATTTGAAACATGTTAAAAGTATGACAAATAGAGTCAGTATCATTGACAAGGGATTTCAAGCAAGCCCATGGCTGCAGCACATTACTCAATCAGGGCCTACCTTAGGGCCCGGTCACACAGCCAGACATAACTAAACTCGACAGTCAAGTTGAGTTAAGTTGGTCTCAGTTCTGGAGTGTGGTCAAAATCTACAACTAGATAGTAGGGACTACAGGTCCTGCCACAATGCAAAACTCAACTCAACAGTCAAGTTGAGTTGAGTTTAGTTGAGCTGAGTTGGGCGAAGTATCATAGTGTGACATGCCTCAACGACTGCAGTCTTAAGGCCTTGCTATGCTTAACAACTCAACTCAACTTGATTGTTGTAGGTCCCGTAGGCTAAAAGTCTATGACTGTCTGGTATTAGTTTATGCACAATCACTACCTGGTGATAGGGTACAACCCGATGGTTATAGTATTTATCTATTTTTACATTATAGGTAAACCTAAGACTTGACCATGGAGTCATACATCTTCATCTTTCCAACATTTAGGACTCAACTCAGCTGTCACAGGTTGAGCTATGACTCCCCTGGTCACACTCTACCACTGAGACCAACTCAGCTCAAATCAAGCGTTCAGTTAAGTTGGTACAAGTGGCTAGTGCTTTAAGGGCCGGCTACACTTACCAACTGAACCTAACTAGATTTCTGTAGCTTCAGACAGGGCCTGGACCGGCAACAGTCTGGTCTTAGCAGAGAAACTTACCTTGCCATATAGATCATGACTCTACAGTCCTAGGAAGGATATATGTTGTATATACATATCTTATGCACAACCTCATAAGACCTGACGATCCAGTCCTACATATTTAACATCAACAAGATGGTCTCAGAAAAATGCTATGACTATAGTCTTAACCATAGCCACGCTCTACGACTGACCTCAACTCGACCGTTGGGTTGAATTGAGTTGGGCAGTGTAGCCAGGGGGTTAAGGGTTTTTCAAGACAGTTGAACCCCAATAACCAACCAACAAACCAACCAACTGGATTGGTCATGTCCTCTAGTCTAGGTGCGTGCAGTAGATATGCCTATATATATATTATATATAGCCTTCAAGCTACAACCCGACCATTAAGTCCTACATCTTCTACTTGAAAACCAGTCATAGAGGCATACCACACTCAACTCAACCTCAACTCAACTCAACCATTGAGTTGGGTTCAGTTGGTGTAGCCTGGGCTTTAGGGCATATGGTATTGATTCTTGATGAAGACTAAATAGTCGGGGTATGTTGGATGGTGCTGTAATGTCTACGACTGTTCAGTTCAGTTCAGTTGGTGAGTGTAAGCGGGGCTTTAGGGGGATAGGTAAGAGATAAGCGTAATTACATTCTCGGATTCGGATATCCGGGCATTTGCTGTAGGTGGCGCTGCAGTAAGGTGTGAAAGTTGGTGAATACAACCCCATAGACTCAATGCTTAAGGATCACATTTCCCTTGATTTTGACCAATCCAAGAAGGCTATAATCTAAATTTTCACATATGTCCTCCCTGTCCTAGATATGTATGTATCATAGTTTTCTTAAAATCCAATTATTTATTCAAGGGTATTTTTTCTGTGCTTTAATTTTTCCCGCCTCACTGCCCCATAGGCTTATCAGTAGTATCTAAGGAGTTGTTGTCACCACACAATATGGCGGAGATAAGGCCTAGAGCATAGCAACGAGGGGGTCCCGAATCCGAGAATACCAAATGGCCGTCATATTACAAAAATCAAGTGGCACCCTATGGCATGGTTGAGTATTTTGCTAAAGGCCTGGCTCCACTGCCCAACTCTACTCTTAATTGATTGCGAACAGCTAACACTGATTATTTGTTTCAATAAATATTTATTACGAATAATGCAGTGAGCTAACCTATGTGCATCAGTTCAAGACCCCTTTTGTCTGCTAGAAAGAATATTTCTTTTTTCCATGTTGAATGTCTTTCATAACGTTGCAGCAACGTTCTGTTTAATTCTGTATCGGTTCTTGTTACATTATTTTGATGGCTCCCAATAACATTGCTGCAGCGTACTGCTGGGACATTGCACTGTAACGTTATTATAATGTTCTGGTTACATTCTTTAACCTAAACAGAATGTTCTTTTAACATTCTGTTTTGGTTTCATCCTAACCTGACTGAAATATAATATTATGATAATGTCCTAATTTGATGAGGTTTCAGCCTCACCATCAATAACATGATTGTTACATGCCATCTTATTAAGTAACAGACCGACTAAAAAAGTATGGTTGCAGAACATTTCTGTTATGTCGCAACTTGGCTGGGATGACTCCCCCAAGCACACTCTTCATTGAGTTGAGACCAATTCAATTGAAGGTGACCGACGAGTTGAGTTCAGTTGGTATCTGTGGTTAAGGCTTACACGCGCGTATATCAGTCTCTCAGTTGCATTTTTTACATATCTATAGCCATCTTCCATGGAAATTATATAAAAAGATTGACCGTTTCTTTTCAATTGACCGTGTATTGCATATGAAATCCGTTATATCTTTAGCTTCTTCAAGACAACTTGAGGTTGTATTTGTTTCATTAGGCCTACGTGTGTCGACCTTTATGATGTGTGAAATGTACAAAAGAGGGAGAGGGGGGTTATAATGATTCTCAAAAAAGTTTTTGTAGAAAACATACATTTGTGACGATCCTCGATGATTTCTAGACTTAACATGAACCCCTGGTTTTACATTATTGGATTGCGACTCTAAAGTTCAGAAGGTCTTTTTTCTCAAAATTATTCTGCACATACATGCATGTATCTGTTTGTCAGTTTCAGATTAGCTTTTCAAGAAACATGCAAAATCCCCTCACTCTGATTTTAAACGGTTATCAGTGCGTGCAGATTATCACACAGAGGGGATCTTATACCTGCATGGCTTATACCAAAACGTTGAGTATGATCATGAGAGCCAAGTATGTGGAAAATTCAACATGAAATAAGTACACCATACGTGTGGAAAAAACGGTAAAGAATCACGCCATGTTTCTCGGTACAAACGCCAGTACACAGTCAGAGCTCCGATAGGCCCAGACCCATGTCGACAGGTAGGCTACCTCCCAGCCATCACTTGACTCCGCTTATCACCTCAGGCATGTCTGGCTTTGGCCTTATCTCTACCTAGCCCAACAGACTCTGTGAACATCGAGTCCCGACAAGGTGCGACATCCCTTCACCTTTCATCTGGACTATGACGACCCCATGTCATATTTATATGACAGTAAATCCGGTAGGGCGCCATAAACCAGATGATCTCCTTCTTCATGGCGTACGGGTGGCCCGACATCTTGGAGCCCTGTGTCAGTTGCTCGCCATATTGATATCAAAGAGTAGAGTTCGTTGTAAGACAGGGAATTTCGGATGCAACGGCGTGATAAGATATTACATGCAAATATATACATACGATGACGCTTGCGCAAAATAGGCCTATCTTCCAAAATCTCTTATTCTTATTCATGCAATGTATTAGTTGAAGAAAATTATGATGTTTTTTTCTACAATTTAGTTATATATATGATGCAACGTTTTTTAAATTTCTTTTTATGATAACTTTTGTGGTATATATAACATGATTATAAGTTTCATCTTTTGTCACCGTTGATACTTTAATCCCAACGTATAACGGCATCAAAGAAAATTGAAACTAACAAAAGGTTGAAAGGAAGAAAAGTGAAAAACAGTTGTCGAATTTTTCTTTACGGAAATCTTGCTGATACTCCGTATTAAACGTGTTTATATCCTTTGAGATGGCTTTCTCATACTATGCTTTCGTGTATGAGGTAACCTATTGTTGACTTCCTCCTCCATTCTAAACACTAGTGATATAACTGTGTAAAGACCACTCCTCCGACGCCTAGTCTCCAGAGGTGTCCCTTCTTCGCCCAAGTAGACCGCTAATCTACCCAGATCCACATGATCCACTCGAAAAAGAGATAGGACAGGTGAGTGTCCTGGTCATGGAGATAAGACCTGCACAGGTGTTCGGCTTCCCGTGGGAAAACTATGACATCGATCAACATCAAGAAGGGTCTGAGCGTGAGAAACTAGTGATCAGAGGACCCGATGAAGTGACCAATCTTTTAGCATCACTGTTGACCCTTGATCTTATTGATCTTGGTTTTCCTTATTATATATGGATAGTAGTCATGCCTTCTTTCAGATTGTTTTCATAGGATTGATAAAGTGATGGACAAACAACGGAAATAACTTCTTCGAGATAGACATTATTAACGCAATTTCTCTCATGTCTCATTTACATGATTATGTGTTCTTCTTTGTAAACCATAAACTATACCAAGAATATATTACATTTATTAAACATTTTCAGTATGGCGTTTACTGTCATAAATTCAAAAATTCTATTATTATGATCAACATAATTAGCATTGTTTACTTTGTAACACACACCATCTTACTTTTAAGAGGTGGTTTTCCATTTCAAAGAAAATATATATAATTTTGAAGATAATATTTTATTGGGATGCAGATGAATACCAAAAGATTCAATTTCGTTCAAAATCCCCGTGTTTGAAAGGTTTTACCATAGTTTTAGAACAAAACATTATATTAATCATCCTAACCCTAATGCTATTTTAATAGCTCTGTTCTGCAACGGTGGCAATTTTGTTTTGTCTCATTTACTTGCACTACCGTCTGTCACCAAAGAATAAATAAGCTAGCAAAGGATATATATACACTATATATAGAATTATAATGCTTGTCTTCATATACATTCTCACTTTAGCTGTTTATCTAGTGTAACAAACTTTTTATAAACAATCCCTATAGTCCTTTTATCATTAGAAATTTGATATTGAATAATTCATTGTATTTGTATACCTCCAAAACATCTGACCCACTTAGGGACCTCAGTCTAAAGAGATGCGGAATAACTATTCATGCACCCATTATTGATGAAACATGCGTATTTGTAAGGTCTTTTTCTAATCATTTAACAATAATGATGAAGTCGTAGTCTATATAAAGTGATCCTGGCATAGAACACACCCTCCACCCAAAAACGAGCCCCCTCCAAATTAAGGGAAATCTCATGGTTTTAAAAATGTATTTTAGAAGAGATTTCGATTATCATTTTTCCGAATCCCAACCACCTAAGGATGGATTTCTTATACAAAAATAATCTTGTATTGGCAAAAATTCAGGAGGTGAGTGTACATACATATGTGTGTGTTTGTGTGTGTAGGCCTATCTGTGTGTGTTGCCTATCAATATTGATGGAAACATAAATATTGGTATACAAAGAGTATTAAAAATCACTGATCTGATTACAGTGAAGATGATGAATCATGATTGAATACCGACGCGATGGAGTCTTATTTGGTATATGCTGGTCTGAGGTGAGGTTTGAGCAACATTTAGGCAAACCCAAAGGATCAGTGTGACTGTCCATATTGGACAACGCATTTCCGGTATATTTGACCGACTAAACGTATGCATGTATACCATTATTAACCCTATTCTGTGATGGGGCTATGAGGGGACAGTGTTTGAGGCTACATTCCCTTCTATCCCTTATCTTGTGGTGGGCTGTGAGGGGTTAGTGATTGAGGCTATAATTTCCTTATTCTGTGATGGGGCTGTGAGGGATAGTGTTTGAGGCTACATTCCCTTACATCCCTTATTCTGTGGTGGGCTGTGAGGGGATAGTATTTGAGGCTATAATTCCCTTATTCCCCTTATCCTGTGATGGGGCTGTGAGGGAACAGTGTTTGTGTCTAACAGAGGTTCCCCAGTATAAACAGGCAATATAAATACATGTGCACTGGTGAGGCGTGTCCGGCCGTGTTACCTGTCCCACACACCTGGCAGCAGTGTGCCCAGGTGGGCGACGAGGGGTCTTGCGAGAACCATGCAGGTGTGAGATCGACCTGAACCTGACCCAGCTAGAACAAGTCATCCATGACTTCATCTCCATACTATTAAATTCTACACTCCTACCACTTTACAGTGGACCCAGAGAACTCATAAAAGCGCTAGTCAACGTGTTCAACAACCGATATATTATTTGTTATTCCTGCTTAGATCATTTCATTATTTTTACATTCCTTTACAAGTATCATATATCAATTTATTCTCTTTTTTTGGGATATAGTCTATAGGAATGTATCATATTGGCCTGGTTTGGGGCATGCAGGGCCGTCATGATTTGTGGGCGTACAGGTGGGTGTTACGTACCACCACACACCTGGCCGGAGGGGTTTTCACCTGCAGAAACACATATGTCAGGGATCCAGAACACCCTCCCACATGCCAGGATCACCTGCTCTCAGGCATACATAGCTTCGGCTTTACTGGTTTAGTTTATGGGCGCCAGTACAGAAATCTTGGACTGGTCCGTCTCTTCATTGTCACGCCTATACTTTGCCTATGCGATTAATTTTATGCCTAAGCATCATGATTGGGATGACTTGGAGTTTGGTTGAGAAGGAAACACCTCCAGGGGCGGATCTAGAGCTGGTGTTTTGGGAGGGGAGGGGGGCAAACCCTGACCCCCCCCCCCCCCTATAAAAATGAAAATTAAAAACACCAGATTTACACAGATCTTCCAATCTTGAGATGCCAACATTTTCCCCTCAGGATCCAGGGTCTTGCCCCTTTTGCCCCCCCCCCCCCCTGGAGGCGCTACTGACATATTCTCTCACTGAAATTCAAATCTAAGATCCGCACAAACATGTTTTACGAAGTTTCCTATTATATCATCTATCACTTTAGTGGCAAAAGAAACAGTTTGCTCTGCCTGCGTATCCATTTCCACATATCGCATCGTGTATCCCTTTCCAGACGGTCGGATTTGTAGACAACAATCCATTTAGCCTTTGTAGTTTCTAATTTTTGTCATCACTGTATTATCTAACTCAACAACACCGAAATAACAAATACATTGAAGGTAGTTTCTATGAAACTTGAAACCAGTCGGACAACTCAATTGGATTGCATGAACGGTGCTTAAAATCAGTTACATGGCAGTAAAATTCAAGTCTGCCTTGATGTACAAGCACTTTAGGCAAACATGTAAGCGTATCGTTATTTACGCATCATTGACTCACAAAACACTCACGCCCTAATGACACACATTAAAGTTATGCTGACATTCAATACCTTCCTTTTATGGGCGATATCCAAAGTAAACCACTAATCCACATTGTGTTCCCCTGATACCAACAGAGGTATTTCCCTCCCATTGAAAGATCTAAGCGGCCTAATCAAAGGTAACACCTGAATGTTTCAATCAGGTGATTAAGCCATGCCCACCTGCGCTGGGAGAGGATGTCTCTAAACAACCACTATCACCCCGGCGCACCTGAGGTATTCGCCTACAGGTAGGTGATTAACACGGGGCCAGCTGAGGTCCTCAGAGGTGGGTGGGGCCGACCAGGTAATCCCACCCTCTCACCTGCCCGCTTTCCCGGCGGCGCTTCCTTAGCTCGTCTTTGATGTCCGAGAACATGTGAGACGGCCCCGCCTGCTCCGTCGCTATGCCACTAGGGAGTGTCGGGACGGCGGGCGGCGGACATCAAAGGGTTTCCTGGATGGGAGAGTGTGTGCAAACCTTGGCCAGGTGGATCCGCACTTTTGTAACATCTTACAAAAGGAGGGTTGTCGGGTAGGCGGAGTGTAGCATGCCCACACAGGGACAGCTGGTCTATCGTATTGTCTCCCACCCTTTGGCCTCTAACCTGCCTTGGAGCCGCTTTTTAACATGCAGGTGTTTTGAGCCGGCCAATATCCACACCCACACCTCTTCACTCGTTAGGTACATTGTATGAAGTTTGGGGCGTGACTCTGTGACAGTCCACTTAAATTACCTATTGTCGGTGGACCCGACCTCGCCATAATCAGATAATGCTACATGTATTGAACGTGTATTATATACATATTTACATATTATACTGAATGATAAGATATATCTATCAAGATTGAAACGATGCAACCATTCAGATTGAAAATATGAATAATGTCTTGAAGCCAGTCGTTATTGGCCTATTTATGAAAAATAGATTCCACATGCCTTTCAACTACAATTTAATTACTTACAATAAGATACGGTTTTACCTTTCATCGAATACTAGTGTTACATCACGTGATTATCCATGCAGGTTTAATTATCAGTCATAACGTGCAAAATATATTTGGAGATAAAATCGGGTAGACACAGTTTTAGTTTGTGATTGTCAGTCTTCAGGGGATTTCAGGGCATGCCCCTGAAGGAAGGACGCCCCACACTCCCACAGGGGGGTGTATCACGTGTGACCCGACAACACAGTCGGCTTTTTTACCTGGCCACACATGTTCTGCGGTTCTAAGACCCTTTGATCCTTTCAGGTGTGTCCAGCCGTGACCACAATGATCAGCAGCACGTACAGTCACTAATACAACCACCGAGACAATTAAAAGCCTTCCTGAGCTTTCCCACAATTTAACTGGAACCTATACATGAACGCCCATACAACCCAACACAATTAGACCCATACAGGACCCATGTGACCTATGGCACATATCCTATATATGTGAACAGCATCCCTTCTCACCAAGGCCCCAGTGTACAGGAAGACTCCCCAGTTATATGTCCCATTTATTTTAGTTACCTTTACGGTGAGCCCAATGACTTTCTAAAGGGTCAGGGAAAGAATGCCGACCTGTCCTGACCAGGT
The DNA here is from genome assembly GCA_936440205.1 of Lepidonotus clava. Classification (NCBI taxonomy): domain Eukaryota; kingdom Metazoa; phylum Annelida; class Polychaeta; order Phyllodocida; family Polynoidae; genus Lepidonotus; species Lepidonotus clava. The sequence continues at coordinate 23,416,387 of OW387134.1, forward strand.
GGTCGGTTGGGGCTCACGGGGGGTTTAGTGAGACGAGGGTGGGGGGCAGTTTGGACGGCATTCATGCTGGCCAGGTGGGCAATAGGGACGTGACCACCTGTATGGACTCTCTGTATACCCCTACCTGAATACACCTGAGCACAGGTGTTCACGCTTTACAACCATTTCGATAGGAACAGCCTAGACTGGACCTAATCCCTTCCATTTTCTTAGTACAAAATCTTTCAACTCATGGAGTAGGAAATATAGCACAGGTCTGAATAAAAATCTAGGTATTCTTGTCCTTCATGGGATGAAGTCTTTGTATTATTCTGCATATTGAAAAAAAAAGAGTCAGCTAGGACAAAGTTATAATATTAAAAAAAATATCCTACTTTCTGCAAGTGCTACCAAATGAAATTTGGAGAAATTAAAATATTGTTGCCAAGTGAGCTATAAGACAGGTTATTTGTTAGATTCCAAATGCTTGGGTTTTATAGAAATTGATCTACATATTAATGGAGATGAATCAAACTGATAATCATGATGATTGTTGGAGTTTAAGGTTATCTCAGCAGTATTCTATAGCTATACCAGGATCAGTTCACACTTTTCACTTGTAATCTATTGGGATGAGAACGACAGCCCAGTTAATAGAATCTGGGGTCACAACGCAGAAGTCCTGGATGAACCCTCATCAAACTAATATGTCAATTTGATTGTAGTGGGATATCACCTAATGCACTGACTACAAACCAACAAAAGTCACCTTTCAACTACGTATTGGCAGTTTCTTTCGTAGAAATAAAAAAATCCCTTTTCTTTTGAGTATCATTATCGGTGTGATACAAAAATTCAAACGAATAATATAGACTCTGGCAAGTCTATTCTATTAACAAATCTTGGTTATTTTCCAGAACAAACGTGCCAAGAAGTGACCGCAACGTCAATACCATTTCAATTGGCAATGCCCAGGGTGAATGGCCTTAGTTTGCTTGTTGTGGCCGGGCAGGAGCTGCCCCTATTTGCTGAGGGGGCCCTAAGAGGGTGCACAACGGTTGTTGTGCTTCTGACCATTAACCTGCATATATTGCGTGGATTAAAGCCAAGAAAGAGGTTACATAACCCCTCAATTCCAAGAGCTGCATTGTGGAAAAGCACATTTACTGTTACAATAAAGAAAGCTATTTTGCTCTAGTGCACTCAACATTACTCCACATAGAACAGTATAACTCATTAACTGTGTGGCCATTTCTTGATGGTGCAATTTAGTTAGTACCTATATGCTATTTGGCTTTACCTTGGAGATAAAAACAATGAAGCAACCAATTATTTCAAATGTCTTAGTCAAATTCCTGCCATCTTTGGCTCCCAACCCTCGCTAGGGCTCCTATAATCACTCCTTTCGCCATCATGGCACAATCCCTATTTCTAAAAGCATTCTGAGTAGCATATATGAACAGGTAATTACTGACTTGACTAAAGAATTATACAAATGGGGTAAGATCTAAACCCAACTGAGGCCCTTGAGATGGGACCTGTTGCATGCTAATGGCAAGTATACTCGTTCCTATATCAATCAAATGAAGTTGAGCAGTTAGGACAACGTTTAGGTTCTCAATTCTAAGTTCGTTTTAAAGTAGAAGATAATGAGCATAATAAAAGAAAAGCGGCTATTTTACTGCAATAAGAGACTCTTAATCCTCTTTTAATTAATCTTAGTGTATTTGGAAACATAATTTTTGCATCAATTGAATTTCTAAAAGCCCCGCAGATATCATATATCAAAAAGCTGTATACAGTTCTTTTTTATCCATTCATTTCCACACAAAGTCTTCCTACAATGACGAACAAAAAGTGTAATGGTGGATCCAGACTTCTTGCAGTTGCATGACAGACATAATGTGACATTATCTTTCTGTATTTTAAAGCAACCCAAAAGCAGTTATTCTAACCATTCAATTGACATCATTTTGCAAACTTCCTGTTTAGATGTTTTGCACCATATAGTCAGGTTTCAATTATTGTGGATCTACACACGTTGTGGCTTGTTTACTGCCATGTCATCGTTGACATTGACCCTCCTATCCCATCATGTTCAGACTACAAATTTAGAGAAACCTTTGAGGTATCTAGGCCTCTGTTATAATCATTTGTATGTAAACTTTTCTCAAATTCATGAAATATGCTATGGTTGATCGCTTTTTGGTATCTTTAAGTTCCTACTCGAAGCGAGGGTATAGGGTAGTGGAGTTGGAGGATCACCCTCTAAACCTCACTAGACCTGCCTGCAAGTGATAATGATAGAATTCATAGCATTGAAAAATGTATCAAAGCCTTTAAAAGATAACAATCTCTGCAAAGGTTGGCCAAAAGGAGAATCCAAGACATTCCATTGTTACCTTTGATATTCGGAAGGATCTTTCCTTGAAGGGGACACCGACTGAAAAGTCCTTTAGAATCTCTCTTTTTATAGTATGGATGAACATGCTTGTACTCGCGTATAGTCACACAATAGCAGTAAAATCTGAACATTTACGATTACCCAATGTTGACACTGCTGTTCATACAAAAGTTGGCTTGAAGAGTAAAAACCTCCAAATTTCACTATCAAAAGAATACACCTACAGGGTGTCCAGACATTTTGAAATAAGCCCTTGTCCCCTTCAAGAGTTAAAATACGCGTAAAGTTAAATAACACACTTTGATTTTGGTGGATCAGCCTGGCTGGATCTAGCCACTGTCATCGAACACTATTCAGTCCTGTCCCTGCAAGGTGTAGGATTCCATGCCGACCTGCCCGAGCCAAGCCGAGAGGTCGTTATCCCGCCCTTTCCACCTCCGATTTTCTTCTTGGGCAAATACAGAAGGGTGTATTTTTGCAGATTTATATTCCACGCAGATCCGGGCCTGTATTGTTATTATTATCATTATTAATGCCCTCACACCTGTGTTGACTCGAGTATAAACCCGCCTGATCCAGACGACCGCGCTTGAGGTTACCATAAACTCGCAGATTAGAGCACAAATTAGGGCTGTATAGAGTTTAAGAATTACGTCCCAAAAGGATTTAATTTCAAGTTAATGTATGTTATACACCATGTAATGCATTTACCTAATAGTAGTATAATACTGTACTGTCATATTGTGTAATTATATCAGTTGGCGGACCTTTTAAATCATTAAACAAACTGAGGTTTTACGGTAACCGCATCAGCAGAGGCAGGTGCTAAGGCTATTGTGGCAGTGTTTTAAGTCTGTTTGTCACACGGGATAGGCGGCCACGGTGTCTATTCGTACTACACCTTCTCCTTCAAGTGGCAATTGTTTGACGAGAATATTGTGTTCCTAGCCGGAGTATACATGCTTCCCTTCCCCCATCCGTGTTAGCGGCCAGGTGGCTGCCTGCGGAAATTCCTTGAGCCTTTTCATGGCCCACAGCCCCTATTGTTGCCGGTATTATACTTAGGATCCATTGTGGGCTCGCCCCTCTCCTTTTTGCTCAGACAATATACTCGGCAAGGATGTAATCAACTTGTCGCATTGTCCTATCAGGTGGTTTGTACCTGGTGGACCCGGAGGAGCAGTCTCCCACAGGTGTGTATGTGGACAGGTGAGGTGAACGCGTTTTTAGGCATCATCCTAGAGATGACAAAACACGTTTAAATTGGAAGGGTGCGGGACCTACCCCCCTATTTGAAGTTATCGGGCACTAGGATAGGCCTCCTATACCCGCATCTTTAGATTGATAAAGATGTTGAATGGAAACGTAAACCGGGATAAGGTCTGTCACTTCAGGTATAATCAACATGAAATGATTGCTATAGGTCTGGGCACATATGGCGACTGAAGTCAACTTACACAGCATTTGAGTTGAGCCTGGCCTCTGATAGTCTTAATGTTGCCAGGGGGTTAAAACTGGAGTTTTGACCGTTTTAAGACCAAATCTCTATACGTGGCAAAGCTTAAAGGCCATAATATTATGACACATAGGCCTATAATGATCCGATACATAATTATTTAGACCTTGTGCAGACGTGTTCACGTGATCACTTTTTGGTGATATCCATGTACTTAATACAAACACGTAACTATTGGATTAATCTAGAATTAATGAATTTTACAAACTAAGAATGGCTAGTTATGCATTTATCAGGTGATGTATGGTAATTTTGGCATAGATATGTGTTCTGAATATTTTTGAATTGTGAATATCAATTACTTCAAATTGATCACCAATATGGTGGCTTGAACTTTAGTTGTTAGTTCTATATAATATGTATGATATTTATTTATTATACCTTAGGGTGATACAAGTTTAGTAGTTAAGAGTTTAACATGGAGCGATACAAACCTGGGTGATAACCAGTCTTGTATCGCCCTGCAGGGCGATACAGAAATTTTTTATTTTTCTAAAATTCATAAAAAAATGAAATCTTTAAGAAATAAACAATCTAACATATGCATTATCTGCACAACATTCCTAGCTACATTTTACTGCTTACTGTTTATGGATTTGATGGATATCAAAAGAGTTATATAAAAAAAAAACATGTGCAGCTTCACAGTCCCACCATCACTGATTGCTGTGCATCCCTCCTTGAGAGCTCAGATCTAACAGAAAAGGTAAAATAAATCCATAACCAACCTCGAAGAGAGTACTCGGGCAGTTATCACCCCTTGCCGAGACCCCAATATCAGCCCTCGGCCGGCCCTTCGGGCCCTGGCCTCAGGCTGATATCGGGGTCCCAGCTCGGGGTGATAACCACCCTCGTACTCCTTTCTCAGTTGGTAATATGTATGTGTTGTTCATTATTATGTCTATTCTTATAATAAAGATGGGGAGTTGTCGCTAGCTCATTTGTTACATCATTTTATCTCCTTTCCTCACTTATGTTTCTTCATCAAAGGTTATTCAATTATGTTATTTGTATAATGGTCGAGGAATCTCTATATGGGGATTCAGACCCACACAAAGAACACTCGTTGACAGAGGTAAAGTCAGTTTTATTACACATCAATCCATGCAGATAGACGTAGACCAACACTCTGCATTGTTTCCTACATCTCAAACTCTATTTCATGATGCACAAAAAGCACTAAAATCTTGTGATCTTGTGTTGATCATTCTGTTAAGTGGTTCTAAATACTAAATAGGCCTACTGTTTCTGAATTACGATCATACCATACAATAATTTTGATAAATTTTGTTTATATTATGCTTGTAGTTTTGGCAAGGCCTAATATTAATAAGATGTCCTATGACAATGATCCTTTTATTCAGATTTGGGTTATGTCTCAAAATGTGTGACTATGTTTTTCCAGACCAATTCTATATTCAAAGGAGTTGTGGTAACATCTAAAAGTTTTTCCAGGGAAACCGAGGTTCTCAAGTTAGTGTTGCTATCTCGACGATTCAGACTGAAATTGCGATTGTAGCGTTTAGGCCTATATATATGCATTCAAATTTCAATAGCCTACACGTTTGCATAGCTGCTTCACTTCTCTGCAATATCCCGGAGGCCCAGGGCACTAATATCTTACAGATAATATATATACATGTAATAAGTCAGTGTGTCCTCCAACAAATGCAGGTACAAACACAATGATGTCAACCTTTCTTATGTCAATGAAGTTCTTTGGAGACCATTTTGAACATGCCCTTGGTCCTCGTGGTGGGGTGAAGAGGGCCCCCTTCGAGTGGCGAGGGTAGCCACCCGCGGTCTGAGAGCACTCAATAAACACCACGTCGTCGTAACAACACACAACAGGTGACAGGTGCGATTCTTTATTAAACAGAGATCATGCCAAATTGAAGTTACTGTGTGCAACTGTTATGTTAGTCTATAGTGGCTATATTTGTATAATTTTGTATTTAGCGTTCCTATACTTGTGCAGTTCTGAGAGGTCCTGGGTTCTAGTAATTAATCATCAATTATTGGTAAAACTTTAGAAAAGGGGCCCTGGATGGGGGGTCTTGAAGTCGTGTGATGAATTAATTATCGTGCAAGAATCAACTTATATTGTGAAATGATCGAATAATGTAGTAATTGCTGGTTAATAATGAAATAATGTATTAGAACGAAATCGGAATGAAAGTAGAACGAAACTGTAAATCAAGGTACGAAATCCCAAAATAATGTGCTACTGGAAGTGATGACATGGGGTCTCATGATTATACTTGTAACTATAAAAAGGTGTGTAGGCGCACAAAATAACCAGTTCCTTTATGGTACTCACTGTGTTCACACGCCTCTTTCTTGGGATGAGCAGCTTCTCGATCCTGAGCAAAGGATCTTTATGAATGGGAGTTCTCAGACGAATAAGAGTCTAACTTTAGAGTTCTGGACTTATTAGAAGAATAGGCGATCGGCATGAAAGCCTGATGGCACAATGGCCCAAAGTCCCGAAATGGCCTGAAAGCCTGAACTGTAGATAGTCAACCCGGATTTGGGGAACGAAAGCACGAACCGTTCAGCACCGAGCTACCACCCTCTGACTGGGAATGACAGCCCGAATTCCCTGGTGCCAGGGTTGACCAAGAATAGGCCAGAATGTCTGAGACAGAGACAAGCCCGAAATCTGGACCCCAAACTGCAAAATCCCCAAAGATCCCCTCTCCCCTCTTGTAGAATGAACACTAGCCCAAAGCTCTAGTGACCAACCCCGTCCCCATTCACTCTCATGCATGAGGCACGGCTCTCAACTAAAACAGTCTCACACACCGAGACCTCTGTTGGACCGAGACTGGAACTCAAACTCTCCTTAGCTGAGGAGAACAGAAAACCCGGACTCCCCAAAGAATATCACACCTAAATTGGTCAAAGTCCTTAATGTCGCATAGGCCTATGCCATGATGGCGATACTTGCAAGTACAGGAAACAAATGTATGACTATATGAAATGATCAAATCTTTATTAGAACTAAGCAACATGTTTTAGCTTATTCGTCGCCTTAGTAGGCTACATCATACGGTTTCGAAAAGGTTTGTGACTAAGTTAGTTGGAAGGGGAGAAAAATCAATTGAGCGTTAAAGAGTAAGGCCCATGGTGGAGCTAAGCCTATATAGGCCTACACAGTCCATTGGATGGCAACCAGCCTCAAAATACGGTTACGATTATGATCTCCTCAGGGCAGAAAGCCCTCCACGCCAGGTGCGACCCACATGGGACTGGATAGTGTTCGCTTAGGGTGAAAGGGGGAGCCACTCGAGTCGCCCTGGTAACCAAGCACACATGTTACCATAGAAACAGTATCCGAGCATCTTGGTGAACTATGATAGCCCGCCCTGACCCAGGCAGACTATAGTATGATGGCATGGGTGGACACATAGCTAGGGAGGCTGGGCCCTGCTTTTGGCATGCATACCAATGGCCGAACTTATTGTTGGCTAGAAACAAACCACATGTTAAAAGGGGGTTCCCCTATGCTTTATAAAAGACTATGCCTAAAGAAAGGCAAAAATGTGACATATAGAACCTTCTGGCCATGATAATTATACACCTTTTTCAATAGTGTGGCGCTCTATTAACGTAATAGACAGAACCAATCAACGAGTCTATGGAATGGATCACTGCGCAATCTCGTGAAAAAGTTAATTGTATGCATGTAATATCTACTATTTAAGATGTTTAAAGTTAAACAATCTTTTCCCATCCCCTCATCGTACAGAAGTCTTGATGTGTGACTTCAGATGTCTTTTCCCTACATTCTATTCAATTAATATGTTATCCCAACGCATTGTACTTTGTCTTGGAATTGCATTTCATTAGCATAGAATTTATGGTCATTAATGTAGGCCTACCAAATTAACTTCAGGACGTCCAACTGGACAATTCATCCTCAATGCCTTTTTGTACATTTCGACGCATGTTTACCTATACATGTGATTTGTGATCTTCTAAAATTGACTGTATGCAGCCTTAATGTTCTCCTGTTCCATATCCCATACACATTTCTAATAGGAAATGTAAGAATAAAATGTGACTGTTTCATAAGAAGGTTTCCCTTCCGCCTTGTCGTCTCGTTCACACTCCCACATCCTGCACTAATTACACAGACAGACCCTTCAATTGCGCCCCTTAATCAGGCGTAATAACCCGTATTGTCCAGGTTAAATAGCGCTCCTTTGTCAGCTATCGGCCGCCTTTAATGTGCAGTATTAGCAGGAAATCCCTCAGGTATTAAACGCTTTCCCCTCCTCCAGGTGGGCCACCTCCTCCTGAGGATGCGAGACTAATCTCACCTGAATGTACCATCGTTACCTGCAGGTGTAGGACTGGGAGTAGTGTGGGCCCTAAGCCGTATACAGACAGCATATCACAAACCTCCTCATGATGTATTAAGCCCTTATACTATGCGGGGTAATAGAGAAATGTGTTCATATTGAACTTTGCTTTTTCTTTTAATTTGTTTGAAAAAAACACCTGATTTTAACCCCACAATAATAAACATATAGGTGAATGAAATTAGCCCTGAAAATGTTTGAATGGGTATTAAGAATCCGTTAATACAGTTACGAAACGCAAAACACATGGCATTAGAGATTAATCCCTAATTAAGTTGACCGAAGACGGCTTACAGCATTGTGAAGTAGAAAGCTTGTAATTCCAGACGGCACCGGGATTGGCCATGTTTACTGTGAGGGTTTAACCCCTGATTCCACTTGCCTCAGGGCTGATGTTGGGGTGCGGGGGACGTGGACCAAGTTTGTCCTATTACATGGGTAATTAGGTACGGATGAGAAGGAGGGAGTGGATATCAGAGCCCTGGACCACCCAGGTCCCCCAAAAAGGACGCAGGAAACTTTTTGGTATTACTATGGGCGCTCATGTAGAATGGGTAAATGGTCATACAAACCTTGGGTCTGGGGTGTGACCCTCTTAGATCAAGTCACTTTGACAGATTTCAGGCGGACGTTGTCTGAAAGCCGAGAAAGATCTGCTTATCATCTCGCTGATTTCGACCTCTAAGCGATCCCATTGTTTAACCTTTTTCCCTAACATTCCTCACTTTAATTCTTTTATGAAAGTCCAGACTCTAAATCATCCTGTCGTTTATCGCAGCAACCAAGTGGCTTTATCCCGAAAAGCTATCACACACAATGACACATGATAATAATACTTACATTCTTTGCAATGAAATTTGAGTGACACAATATATGTAGGCCAAGATCGTACTTTTATCTGTTTATAGCTTCATGTAGGCTGAAGTGTATGTTAGAATGAATCTTGTCAGAACAAAAATAAAATCTCGGCCAAAGACCATGGAAATAACAACTTGAAAATCCCCAATCTAGATGGGATGAATTGAACGAAACATTTTTGAGAGGATCTCTAAGAGTAAAACTGGGACCTAAACTTTAAAATCAGAGAAGTGAACCAGAACTACCCTGGCTGGCAGCCAGCGTATTTTTACTGACATGTTTACGTTTGTGACGATTAGGTTTAGGAAACAACTTAACGATATCTCCATTGGTGTGCTTGAAGTAAACGGCCCGCGGAGAGGCGTTACCAGGCGACTGGCCGGGGAGAAGGGGTTTACCCCCTGCATAATGACGTCACGTCATTGACAGTCACGTCTGTGACGCCGCCTGTCAGGACACGTGACGGACGCTGTATATGCCACCTGTTGGTTATCGTCACGTCACAATCCTATGGCCCTTGCCTATGTCACATTTTCTACATGACCACCCGCACTCTGAGGCCATAAATACTCACAGTTTCTTCTATGCATGTTACAGAGGGATGTAGCGTTTCTTATACAAACTAGAGGACTACAATTTAAGGAATGATAAGTAGTGTTTCCTCTAACATTGCAAAATACACATTGCAAAATTCAATAAAATAGTAAATGTTAATGAGAACTTAGCGATGAAAATGCACAGTCTTGAGTTTATAACAGTTTAATTAAGATTCAAGCCAAATAAGCCCTAGCGGTCTTATTCTGGAGTGCCACGACTTGAAAGACTTCCCTAGTTGCCATTCAGTCGGACCAGAGAGAGTAAGTTTTAATTTACCCTCTCTGGTCGGACAGATTGAATTTCCCCCAGCTCATCGAAATAAATAACCTTTGGCGCCTACGTACTAAGGAGCGGGGAATATTATAAACTTCATAAAGTGGCCAATGTCGCCGTCTCTGGAGCGGTTACGGGGCAGTGGGGGCGGGAGGTGACTGCATGGTGGGAGTATGAGGGCATCGGGTGGCGGGCGGCGGCCCAAAAAGCCCATCGTCACAATATTGGTGCTCCCATTGTAGGCGGGCTCAATGTGCAGGTGTGAGGGGGATACCCGGGGCAACGACCACATGTTTGACGGGGAAGCAAATACGAAATTTTGAGGTTGAGAACTGAATTAGTTAAAGATATGAAATTGAATGAATAATACAGAAAGCAATTTGATGTTTTCCATATTTCAGTACATTGTAGTGGGAATATCTTTGAAGGCAATCTGAATAATGATATTTGAAATCAATATCATCACGTTTATTACTTGGTGAATATATCCAGAATCGGGGATGCATATTCCATCTAGGCCTATGTCAATAGATGTTTCTCTTATAGAATATGAAGAAAATACGAGTATACAGTATACATGTAGTACATGTATAGTGCCATTTAATTAAATGATTTTCGAAATCAAAACGTGTAGGGGCAGGGTCGGACCAATCTCCATTTATTCTGTATAGTTTTCTGGAACGAAAAGCCCGACCAGACCTGTCGGGGACAGCGGCTGCCCCCAGGCCGGGAGCCCCCCGCCAGTCGGCGCTGCGGTCGTCAGCGGGGCGTGTCATGGTGGTGGGGACTCGTTGTTTACACCTCAGCGGTTGTGTCAATGCGACGGCGCCACCGAGTCTGGCTAACACCTGGTCGGCCCGACAAGTGTTAGCAATACTATTTTTACATGCATTCTTTCACATGAAATGCATTGAGCCCCCGCCCGCGGCGGGCGCGTATGTGGTTTCTTTTGCGGTGAGTTGCGCTGAATGAGATTTGAGGAAGGTATAAGCTAGCTAGTAGCTAGGTAGGGCGGGCGGGGGAGGGGAAAGTTCCTGGCAGGCAAAGCGGTTTCTGAATAATGAGTCGCTAGAGACCAACCTGTATTGTCGGCAGAGAAATACAGTAGATCACGTAGACGATATTCCTACAATGTGCAATCACAAAATAATTTTCGCTGTACGTATAGTACATACTCTGGGACATCGCCCAAAAAAATGCATGACTTTCTAAACTTACCAATAATCATTGCACAATTATCAGTTAATTATGTCACACTGCCTACGTCTCAATAAAGATGATAACACAGGTCTCAAACTGGCATATCATATATCAGTAAGACGTGGGCCGTTTAAATGAACACCAATGAGCCGTACGCTTCCCCCAACCCCTTTCCTCCTGCCTTGGCCCTCCGGGGTGTAAAGTTACATAGAACAGGTAGAGCCCATGGGAAAGCGACCCCCCTATGTGACACTGATGGCACCCCCAACGGTCCCTGTAGGGGGCGATTGTCTTTAACAAGGGCAGAGAGGAGGGCCCAGGTGTGGTCATTTAGACACGCCTCAGTGACCGCCGACACACCTGAGCACACAGGACACACCTGACCGGGAGGGGGTCAGTCCTCCTCTGACAACCTCCTGTTGTGGTTGGGCCGAGAAGGGGATACGACCTGATTAACACCTGTCAGAGCCCCTGACCACATGATCAGATGGTCAGCTAATCACTGGGTTGTCTCAGCTCATCACTGGGGAATCTGATCACTCTCAGATTATGGTTATGGCAAAGTAAAAGGTTGCATTTACTAACGAAGAAGCTGACGTATATGGTGTATACGCTATTCTACATTCCCAAAACGGCCATGTCTACTGGGAAATTGTGCACAAGATACAGGTGTCGGTGCCATACTGCTATGCTTCAATATACACACAATTCAGTATATTCATAAGGGTACTTACTCATCATGGGCGGGGAGGAGGTGTGTGTGTGGGGGGGGGGGGTCGTCTCTCTGAATAAATCCAATGTGTATATGTCAGGTTGGGAAAATATGAATGGTAAGTCCTGATTTTTTTACAGAAAGATCTCCCTACCTAATATGCCATCCTACTTGTAGTCTTTATATGGTTCTAGACAATTAATGGTTATTTACCAACCGAACATCTATTTTTATTTCACATTCTATATTCAGAATATAAACGCAATCAAACCAGTCAACAGGGCGGATGTGATTTTAATTCCAATTTTATCGAATTAAGTTTACAACATGGCGAGCTCTATACATTTATATTAGTATTGTGTATTACATGCTAAAGGGGTTGGGAGTCTAGAATACACAAAAAGATGCTTACTTAATAAATGGACGTTAAATAAAGGCACAGAAACACCACCAGTCTATACCATATATAAATGTTCAGTGGTTCAGTGTGCCACAAATCTATAACCAGTACTAGTATACAAAGTGTAGGGGGTGACTGGTGTAGATGACGGGGGTGGGCTTTCAGGTCTCCCACGATCACCTCCGACAGCCCCCTATGACGACAAACCCACACCTGCACACACCTGGGCCCGGCTGTGTGTTTAGCAGGCCCCCAGCCCCTGTTCGGGCCAGACGAGGTAATCTGACTGGCGCCAGGCGGCTCAGCCAGTCCATTCAGGCGCCGCTAAAAAAACCCAACTAATTTGTAATTTGCTTTGTGATCCACCAGGTTGCATACCTGGGGTTAGCACTCAGCCCCCTGAGCCTTCGGGGGGCAGTGGGGGTCGAGCAGGGTGGGAGGGGGCTTGACGGCTTGAGAAACACGTGTGCGTCTTGGCCCGGACCTTGGGGAGATCTCAGGTGCTGATAGGGGACTACCTGAGGCAGGTGAGGACAATGAGTCTGTATCAACTACCTGCGGGCCCCTTCACGTTATGCTGCCCGTTCTGCTTGCAGGTATCCAATCCGGCCAAGGAAAGGCTGATGGTACATGGAGTAGATTGCAGATATTTTGTATATGGAATACATCACACTGCGCAATATGGTGCTATAGTTTTCACGGTGATCCTTTATACATGTTGTTCTAATTAGTACGGATCTTTCTTGCAATTGAATCACTACAATTTATTATAAGTGAAATGTAATGAAATGCGTATATTACAGTCTTGTATATTACATTTTCGTATGAATGCCATAACACTATTTCTGATCATTAATATTTAGGAACATTACAAGATTAGAAGTTCTTCCTTGATCGTTAATAAATAATAATGCCTTGTATCATACGGTATAACGTATGAAAGAAGATGAAATGCGACGAACCTATATATATAAATATACAGCGTGACTCATTAATTTAAAAAAACAACAACATATAATTCAAATTATTATCCATGCACTTGCACCAATCCACATTTGGTTCCCCACGGTTGAACGCCTTTTAATATACATTTTTGGAGATTATATATGATTACGGGTGATGTATGAGTTCTATAATGATATAATAAACACATACAATTAAATTCGGAGTGAAACCCCATTTTGTCTAAACCAAAGCAAGAAGCTTTTGTATCACAGGCATTAACTAACTATAATGCGTTGATCATTGGCAACTCATTTAGTAGCCTATTAAAATAATAGAACAAAAAGCACAACAATGAAATAGTTTGGTCTATTTAGTGTTTTATGATAATTCTATATATAGGCCATTACAAAACTATTAGAATGACAGAATATATGATTTAAGAGAAATCTTCTGTTATTCTAATAGTTTTTTTAATGGCCTATATACATTATTATAGTTATCATAAAAGTCTGAACTACGACCTAAATCACTCCAAGATTTTAGTGCATTGCATGACTGTTTCAACACACCTGTTGTGAGCTACATGGTAATACATTCATCATTCGTCCGCACATATGAACCATTAATTGAAAGTGATGGCTAAAGGTTGGGTAGGGGTTCAATCGGTTGTACTTAAATTATTAAAGGTATCCCAGCCTATTCCTACAGGCTGTCTTGAACAGTCGCTATCATCACCTCACAGACCACACTGGCGGATCCAGGGTTTGGAAAAAAAAGAAGGGGGGGGGGGGGGAGGTCGTTATTGGAATTTTTTTTCCTTAATTCGAGTTTAACATTAAATAAAACATAACATTTTCCGAAAAAAAGGAGGGGCGCCCCCCCCCCCCCCTCGGATTCGCCACTGGACCATATATTATTACGAAATCATTAATGGCTCTCCAATGGACTTCTCGAGGCCTACTTATATCAGGGTTCTGTTAGTATATGGGACGCCAAACCGACCAGCATTAAAGCCTCATACCCAAAAGGCGATCACAGGAGGGGGAGTTTGCTCGACAAATATAATGGGGGTCTTCGAAAAGCTTTTATTGCAATTGTTTGCGGCACTCAGGATTGAAGCGGAGTTGGCCGACAGGGCGGCGCCGGCCGGCTGGAAGTTACAATACAGCCCAGTGGGGGTGTTGGTGGTCACAACAGGTACACTGACCACACACGTGTGAGTGAAATACTTACCCGGTTTACGCCGCCCACCGGAGGGTGTCAACTTGTTTTCTTCCAGAAATTGCTGAGTGCCTTTGCATTATAGTAATGGGGGCAGAAGGAAGGGACTTTCAATGGTTACAGCACATGAGAGGAGGCCATGGTGTATGCAGAAGTCTGACCAAAATACATGTACATGTATACATATACAATTTGAGATAGCCATGCAGGAATATCCAATAATACTCAGTCTCAGAATCAGAATCAGTGATGTCTCTACAAGTTTATGCAAAATACAAAACTAATTCAAATAGAACCAAAATAATTAATCCAAAGAACTGTTATCGATCCAGAGACACTCAGAACAGATAACCAGTTACCTTAAAGTAATGTTGTTTTTTTAAAACTTTAATAATGTCCACACTATCTATAAATATGTCTGAAGGTCCCTGGTTTATTTTAGGTTAGAACGTGGCTAAGAATAGTCACTAGGAATACATATTTAGCAGGTTGTGGCCGGGTTTGGAATGTGCATTGCCAAACACCCCTGCCATGGATAACCCCAGTGGGCCACATGTATCTAGAGACCTTGAATTCAGATATCGAGAGCGGGAAGTCAGGGATATCTGGTATGATATTCACTGCAGGAGCGCCAAAAGTGGTTGGTGTATTTCGGGACTGACCATGCATCATAAACATAGTGACATTCACGTTTGCCGTGCCGATCAATGATACTAAAAGAATACATTAGTAATGATCACACCTTGGTCACGGTTGACTGGCCGAGCAACAGGGAACTGATCACATATATAGGGCTATTGAGAAGCTTTCCAGTTTAGATATATCTCGCTAATTACGCAAAGAACGCTCTCCCAGAACATTAAAATATTTCAAATTTAAAGAGTCTACATGCAGGGCTAATTGCATGGGGAGGTAGGATATCGGAAAATCGGGAAAAGACTGGAGATCTTGTTTTTGTGACATCATTTTGCATGTTGTTAAGTTGTCTGCATGGGCATGCAATACTCCGTGTTCTGACCCTTCAAATTATGTTATTTCAATGGAGCGAAGATTATTTTGTTTTGCTGATTCATACTAGGGGCCTTCCATTAAGAACGTACGCAGCACGGGGGGGGGGGGTGGGGGGTCTGAGATTTTTTTTAAATTTGCGTACGTTCCTGTACAATGTCCAAGGGGGGGGGGGGTCTAAAATTTAGGAAAATTTGTGTACGTACTAAATGAAGGCCCCCTAAGAATCGTTAAAAATCAGAACAGCCTGAATCACTTTTATATCCATAGGGCCTCGCGATAGGCAACAAAATCTAAAATATAGGACCAACTATTTTCTCGTCTTGCTGTTTGAGACGGGTTCACGGTGCGGCTGTAGGGCCTGTGGCTGAGGAACCGACAATCGACCACTTGTAGGATCAAATCATGGTTATCACTCACACAACAGTAACCATGGAAACCAGCTGGAACCTGTCAGCTTCCGACGACATGCCTTGAGTCAGACCGAACACCCGCCCCCAATCTCGGACCGACACCCCTAAACCGTTGTCCACACCCGCCCCTTGAGTGCCGGATCTCCCTGGGAAATCCTATATCGCTGTATGCCGAAGGAACCCTAGCCGTCCTCATTTTTTTAATACTTGGTAAACAATTGAGGTGAGGCGTTGGTTTTTAAGGTCAACCTAAGTGCATTAGATATGGTGTGATGTTCCGGACTTCAATTTTGTCATCACGCAGGCAACGCATCGATAGCACGGGGGGTAAGTACCAGTCCCGATCAGGCATCTAACAGGTGCTTGTCTGAGGTCACTTAAAACAAAAGCTAAAGGTTCTAGTCTTAGAGGGGTAAATGAGAATAAAAACACTATAAAATCACTTGTCTGGCATACCAAACAAACTGCGCGCTTAGGAGTTAGATGAGGGATCTAATCATGCATGTGATATGAGGTGAATGATCCAAGGAATGCATATGGCCTTTCTCCCTTTGATACCCTCCATGTTTGAATATTTCCCTCTTCAAAAAGCTTAAGGGAAAACGCGTATTCTTTCCCGGTAAAAATTTCTTTAGAATATATAACATGTCTCCTATCCACAATCGACGATAAAGGTTCATTACCTAAAGCACTTATGGTGTAATTCTATTACGAGATAATCTCAATGTGTCTTTTTTATATTTTTTTCCTATAGGAAGGATACCAGCCTTTGTCCCGCCGTTTATCACATCTGACCTTTGACATTATCAATCGTTGCCTATTGCCCGAGGCGGGAAGTCTTGAGATTGCATCAGCGCCGCTAGTTGTTGTGACGCCACTTGTGACTTGGGCAGACGACATTTTGGGGAGAAGCCGCCAAATGCGCGTTGACATGTTGCACATGGATTCATTGAATGGCGACATGCGTTTTAGAAGGTCTGGGCCTCGTCACTTCACACCGAGTCTGAACGCTCAACAAGTGACCCAAAGACAGACAGAAATCAGAACGATACACTGTATACTGCTGGAGCTATTTATCTAATGGTTATACGCCTATGGGCCTAAGGCCCGATATTTCGAAACACCTTACCTTAAACTTTTTCCTGGTTTAAGGTGGCCTTAAGGTCCGGACGTAGCTCACCTAAACACACCTTTCCTTAAAATTTAAGGCTGACATGAATATTTCGAAGCACCTTGACACCTTAAAAGTTTAAGGCGCCTTCACCCCTATGATAATGATAATATTCAGATAAGTTTTCGCATCTAGCTTAATTATCACTGTTCCGATCATATTTTACATAAGAAAATAAATTACTAGCTTCATATAAAAAAAGATTGTGAAGATCCATCCTGAATTTGGTCAGATATGTAAAAGTTTACATTGCCGACGTTGTTTACGTTACTGATCACCATGACAATGACGTTGCCAAACCACGAATGTACACATCCCCAGACTCACAGCAGAAAATAGTTCCCTCTTTTCATCAGTGATTACACATTAATTGATGTAAAATTCTTAACAGTATTCGATATCTATACTGTTTACAATCAATAAGATACAAAAATACAAAAGAATTCATTTGATTACAAGTATTTAATGCTCTCCTTAAATGTTAAGGTACCTCCCGACCTACCTTAAAGAATTCACCTTAAAATGCTGTTTTTTTAGGGTAAGGTGTTTCGAAATATCACAGACCTTAAATTTTGGGGCTGACTTAAGGTCTGTCCTTAAATAGGCCTTACGTCCCTAGCAACCACCTTAAAAACGTGAAAAGTTTAAGGTTTAGGAGTTTCGAAATATCGGGCCTAAAGGCCTACACGACCTATAGATATGAATATAAACATATTCATCAAAACCTTTTATTTCTAAATGTGGTAAAGAACATACTCCAAACTCGATTTCGGGAATGAATTATTTTCCAATTTAACAGACTTATTGCTGTCTCTAAGGATTGTGAGCGGTGGCAAGTACCATTATATATATAAGCGCCATTGTACCCACCGTCTGCTAGATCCTCATACTCATGAGGACAACGCGAGAAAATCGTAAGCAAAAGCATTGTTTTCTTAAGCCGTATGAGGGGCGCCCTTATGTATACATTTGAGGCGCCTCATCCATGGTCTAGAATTTTACATTATAAAATTCTAAATTTGGCAAAACTTAGGAGACGCAGGCTCCTGAGGCGCCCCCTCTAAATCCGCCCCTGCCTATGTACAAAACCTGCAATAGGCCAAATAATCTCATTGAATTGATCCAAATAATCTCATTGGATTGATCTCGCATGTCTAAATCAATGTTTCTGATTATACCATGCAATGTTAGATATAGGGTAGGTCCTTTAAATCGACACAGCGATCTTAGATAAAAAAAAATTAAAATCAGTAGGTGACATAGCCCTCAGCGACAAATGGCAGAGGTTTTAGAAATAATGAGAAATAAGTCATTTCTTAAATTTGACATCCGACATCGAGACCCCCTATCTAGACCCCTTTAGATAAATGATAGACTACATAGGCTTATGACTTGACATGGCATTCTAATATCAATTTTCGAGGAAATAGAAAATAATTATAATTTTATTCCAATTTATTGCAATATGCGCTGTCTTGAAAGGGAAGGGATAACGTATGCACCCATGTTACTAAATTTACAGATCCAGGGGCTATACATTTTGTTCGGACATAGGCCGAATATGACATGGTCTTTTCTAAAATTCGACATGGCGATAATTGGACATTGCCTTTTCTTAAATTTGACAACCCACATTGGGACCCTGCAATCAAGGGCCCTATGTCTGCTAATCTATATGCCTTTCCCCCGGACCTGCGCAGTTCCCCACCTTGCTTACCTTTTGGGGCTTTTGGTAACTGGGTCACCTCATGCACCTCATATAGGTTAACTATAGGGAAACCTATAAAGTTGTTTCAAATTTAATCAACCAGGGCAGTGCCACTTTAATGAAAAAGATGTATAGCTATGATCTTCAGTGGACCTAACTCGTGAAGCTACTGCCATCTAGTGTAGATATATTGAAGCAAAGGTTGATAAAGAAGTGATTTGTCAGTAGATGGCGCCAGTGTTCAGTGGTTGGAAATTATCTTTGGACATTTCCATCTTTCCTTTTTTCCACTTTTTTTATGGGGATATGGCTGGGGGTGGGGCTAGGGGGGTAAGGTCATATTTTGATGGCTTTTTCAGGAGTTTAATACATATTTTGATGGATTAGTCAGAGTCCTCTGCATTTTATGAAATTAATTTTTTTTTTTTTTTAAACTATTAACTCAGCCGAGAAAAATCAGCTAAATTGTTCTATGCCAGAAAATCTAAGCAAAAATGATAAAACAGACTTTTGGGTGTGTTTCTGAACTGCATTGTGATAAATGTGTAAATTTACAGTGATCATGTCAGAATAAAATGCAATTAGACAATGGTGTACTCCTTATTGGATTGAATGAGACATAGTTGCAAGGAAATGCGCTCTTTTGATACATTTTGATATCTTTGAAAATCATAAATGTTCCCCTGGCGCATTCTTTTTTTAATGTGTCAAATGGCGCATGGTGCGGCCTTAACCTTTTCACTGAAATTATCATTAGGACGAGGTAACAGCGATTCTGAAGGAGCTGGAGCGTTTACGAAAATTTACTCTTTTAAAAGTGAGAAAAAGGTGAAAAAGTGTATGGTCAGGCCTACGCTCTTACAGTGACAGATTTAGTTTGAGTGCATGGGGCTTCCCCCAAGTTTGGGTACCCATTGCAAAATGTGCTGTGGAGGTCTCACGGAACTAAATGTGGCGCCATCTGTCAGTGTCCTACAACTTTCTGTTCCGAGGTGAAGGGGATGCCAGTCTCTGAGTGGCGGATAATGGGATAAGATAAAATGATAATACAGAATCAGAATTCACATGATACCCCCTACGATTTCTGAGTTATTTCATAAAAAAGGATCCATGATATGGGGTGTTTGGTAAATGTCAGTGGGGTTTTAAAATGGGCTCCGTGTTCCATGAATTTGGTCGTGGCAAAACTGCTAAAATGAGGGTTGGTCAACATCTGGGACTTTTGCAGAAAATTTTCATGGTCAACCTACCCTCAAATTTTGATATTTTGTGTCCCAAAGAGGTCTCAATAGGTTATTGAGTGACTTTAAGGTGTTGCAATGTTTGGGATATTTTTTTTCAAGATATGCTACATTAAACTATACAGGAAAACATTTGGTTCTGTGAGACCTGTAAGCTGTAGCTGTAACTTGGGTCTAGGCTAAAAAAAGTGGGGCTGTGACTAACTCAGGAAGTCTCAAAACAGGGTCTGTCAAGAACATCATCCCATGGGAGCCGTTATGTTTAGGTACACTAATCAGTGATTTTTTTTTATGAGGATTAGCTATTATGATTGTGTTACAATTTTGAGGTAAAACCTCATTTCTGAGCTTTGTCTTTAGTGTATAGGTACATTGAAAACAATAGACTGTCCATTAACATCTTATGATTAGAGAATTAACCCTTACACTGCCACAGGCCTCATATGGGGCCCTATAGTAAAATCCCATAGGAACACCATTGATAGAGTGCAAATTGCGCTTTCAGAATTTGAAATAATTTTTTAGATATTCCAATTAGAACCATAGATACAGGTATTTGAACAGTGGACTAACAAGTCACCCAAAAATATTAGAATTGTGATTCGAGCAACCATAAACAATGTATTTACATTTGAATTTGCCATACAAATTAAAAAATTATGAAAAATGGGTAAATTTATGTAAATGAAGTGATTTGCAATTTGCTCTAACTTTTCTTTCGTTTATGATAATCACAAACTGTCTTTTGCACAAAAAAGATATTGTTTTCATGTTATTTTTATAAAGAGAGTGATAGTTATTTCATGAATTATTGTTTACCATGGTAACCTGCAAAGTACAATTGTACAAACAATTACTCCTTGTCAGAAATTTGCCTTATTGGCACAGTGCCAACATTTGGAACGTTTTTATCAAAATTATGGAAAAAAGCTTTTCTTGTGAAGAATTTAAAATAAATTTGAGTTTTAGGGAATTTATGCACTAATTTTTATATTTTGGGCAATATTTCAGTAAATATCAGTTATAATGTGATATATCTGGCAGTGAAAGGGTTAAAGAAGATAGCTTTAATTTCTTATTGGAAAAACGGGGGCTATAGAGTCTAGTTTTGTTTTGGGTATATACCCTCAAAGAGTCAGCCCCCCCCCCCCCCTCCTAGGGAGCTATGCCGGCTAGCTCAGTGGCAGATCCAGTGGGGGGCAAATGGGACAATTGCACTGAACAAAATGGGAAGATCTATGTAAATTCGGTGTATTTATTTTTCATTTTATTGATGGGGGGGGGGGGGGGGGTAAAGGTTTGCCCCCCTAGAGCACTGTCTCTGGATCCGCCCCTGTATCTGGCACCGTCAGATCAACTAGGCCCCTACCTGCCAGATGGTCAACTTGACAAGTTTGATGTAAGATTATTTACAATTTCTGAGCTTTATTTGACCCTCATTGGGGCCGTCCACAAATGACGTCCTGCTATTTTTGACCTTTTTTTGACCCCCCTCCCACCCTTGTCATGTTTTGTCATGCGACCCTTGACAAACACCCCCCCCCCCCCCCTAAATATGACATCATTTTAAGGACCCCCCCCCCCCCCCCCGTAAAAAAAAAACAAAAAAAACTTGCAGAAGTAGTATAAAAATCTAGGGGCCCTCACATATATATATATATATATATATATAATCAGATTGTCTTTAAAAACACTGTTTTATTGTAAAATATATAGAATTCTGTAATTGTTATCCATAATTTTCTAGGGGCCAGTCGGGCCCCTAGGCCAGAAAATCTAGGGGCCCGACCTGCTTTTTAAGGGCCTCGGACCCCCGGGCCTGTGGTTATGTCCACCGCTGAGGAATGGATATTTTTTGGATAGGAACATGACCATCAATTAGAAAATATGTGATCTTAACTGAAAATAAAAGATTCAACCTTCAATGTCCCAAACTAACCTAAAATTGTCTCAACATGATGTCATGCAACACATGACCACCCCCCCCCCTCCCTCCCCTTGTCATGGTTGGTCATGAAAACATACCCCCCCCCCCCCCATGCTGCATGACAGCCCCATTCAATTAAATTGTAACCTACCATAATTATTACTTAGTTAATTCAGCTAACAATCCATAGGATTATGATATTACCATTGCCGTTTAGGCATACGGGGACTTCGTTGAAATTTACTTAGGCCACTGTTGACCTTGATTTAGCTATCTAGACATAGAGTAGAGGAGCCAGTTTCCGCGCATCTCTAGTTTCCGCGCATTTTATGCATTTTATGGACACATTTTTTCTCTAGGTATTAGATATGCTATTTTTAAAATGCCAGGCCCAAAATAATGTTCTTATGCAATTAATTTGTCATTTTTAATGATGTTTCATACATATTTATGTATTCTAAGGCCAAATATATGTTTCAATGTCCTTATTATTAAGGAAAATGACAGGATCCTTAAAAAGTTAAAATTTCTGAAATAAGGAGCATAACATCATTTTCTTCAAGAAAAAATATAATTTTCTCTTAAAAAATGTCATAGATATTAGTTTAAAGTGATATACGATCATTTTAATGCCATAAACATAAAATTTCATGGATAATATAGAAAATAGGCCCCTGCGCGGAAACTAAGGACAATAAATTAGACAGTCTCTAGTTTCCGCGCATTTTTCACCTATTTTTCCGAGATTTCCAAATTTTCAAACATTTTTCCAAAGAAAATAAAAAGAAAAATTTTTCAAAGCAAGGTTATATATAATCTTAAGACACTTTCCTAAAATAATATAAACCAAAGACTCAAAACTGAACTTTTTTTTCTCTTTAACTGAGGCGAATTAATGCTTTTGTCATATAATAAAAATGCATAAATATGCGTATTTCTTCCTTTTTTTCATGAATATATTCTTTAGATTTTCCCTGACGAGGTAGCATTTCTATTTGCATTATTATGAATTTTTAAGAACTTAACAATTATTTTGTATAACGGATATCAATAGATAATCTTTTTCTGATGCCCCATGTATCATATTTTCTTTCTATAAGATATTTTACTCATTTAACACCTAAAATATGGGAAATGCGCGGAAACTGACACCAAAATGCGCGGAAATAGGCTCCAGGTGCGCGGAAACTGAAGAATTAACATGTTAAAGTAAAACCTTAAGATATTACAAAAATATTTTCAAACTTTAATTTTTTTTATTATGATTATGTTCAAAGACATCATTCCCCGGAATATGGAAGAAAAAATATTAAAAATATAATTTTTTTCTTTAAATATTTTGTTAAAGCTTAACTTCTTGCCCTTAATGCACGGAAACTGGCTCCTCTACTCTACCGTACGGCTTATGTCAGAACGTTCTTGAAAGCAGAGTGCTTCAGACTAGAGCTTGCCGCCCTTATTACTGAGTCATGGCATCGGTGGGGAATATTAAAGGGATCCAAAAGCAATGGTGAGTCAAAATATGACCAAATTTTGCAAACACAAAATATCTATGAAAATACAGGGACGGATTTATTTTAGGGGGTGGGGGGCGCCTGGTCGAGTTTTGGTTTTGCATGGTTTTGGCGCAATTTTGATATTTCAGACAAAGATGTTGTTCCTCTCGCATTTACCCGGTAGATACAATAACCACTAAGATTGGTGACAATTTTAAAAGATACCTCTTCTTTCACTGTGCGTGTACCCCGGGGCGTGTACCCGTGTGCCATTGTGTGCCATTCCACACAGTGGGCGTGGAGCGCGGTTTGACAGAGGGAAACACCCCTCGAGAAACAGGAAGGGAATTCCCCAAACCTCGTTTTCGCCGACCAATCGCGTCGTAACAACTAAAGTGCGTGGACATGGCCGTACGCTTCGAGAAGTTTGCTCTCAGTTTACAAACAATGAAGTGTGCGTTATTCTTGCTCTGTTTATCAATCTATGCTCCCAACATTGTTGGCGAGATTGCACGGCCAAGAGGAACGCCAATCTCCAGTAAGTTCAGTATTTGAGGAGGGTATAACGTGTCTTTCAGTCTCTGACTTTGTGCACCTTGCCGGCACTTCATGACCGGGACAGAGTCTCAGCAGAGCATTTGAGTGTGTGCGTGAGTTTGCTTGAATCTCACGCCTTATCATTTGCATGTGACATTTTCGTTTCATATCAGATGCATGCTGCATCATCTATATCGATAGACGAAGCAAACTAGAAAGTTTTTGGCAAGCTTGATTTCTTATAATCAATGGGTGACGACTGAAATCCCCTATTATCGTCCATTTCAATCAGCTGGCTGGCAGGGATTCGCATCGACTGAGTGAGTGAGTGACAATCAACGTGGCAAAGATATTCGCCAAGCAGATAACGTTATCCCGTAAAGCAGCTAAAGTAGGCATGTAACAACAAAAAGGACACGTACTAAGACACTTCAGCAGAGCATGACACCAACTAAGTTCGATGTGTAGAATATCATGCTTTTTTGATTAGATCTATCATAGAGATACATAAGATAGAGAGGAAACACTGCCTGGGCCCACTAGTGCATGTCTGTCTCGGTATTGATATGCAAATTAGCACCTGATAAGGCCTGATATAGGTTGGGCCACACCTGCTTGGAGAGTGTGAGGTGTGAGACTGCAGTTTCACACCTTTTTTGGCCTAGTACCCAAATGATCTTCAAAATTTATATCACTACAATCAAAATGTACTCAATAGGAATGAATAGAAAACAAAATTCTGATTAAGAAGATACCAAATTTGACATATTTATGTCAATTAGAAATAAAGATATTGACTAATGAAAATTGGAGAAAATTGAGAAAAATAACAAATTTGTCAAAGTTTGAGAGTTAATTTTAGGCAAACCACAAGTTGGATATCCAATTAAGCTTTTATACTACCATGGGTAGTTACACTCTATGTGAAATAATTAGTTTTATTTGTAGGAAAAATTTTTAAAAGGCCAAAATCTGACTTTGAAGAAATGTCGGAATTAAATTGTATATTCTCGGGAAAAGTGACATGTAGCCACTTTAGAACCCCAAATACCATTTTATGCCCCCCACAGAACCTAATTAGGTTATAATGGGATAGGAAACTGTCTCATCAATCACACTGGTGAATATTAGAGCCATAAGTGGCATATAAATGGGTTTTTGGGATTATCACTTGACCCATTCGAGCCAATGTCGGAATCCACCGAGTTTGATGTGATGGAAAATTGACAAAGTTTGGGAGTTAATTTTAGGCAAACCACGTGTTGGATATCCATTTAAGCTTTTATGCTACCAGAAGTAGTTATACTCTATGTGAAATAATTGGTTTTATTTGTAGGAAAAATTGTTGAAAGGCCGAAATCTGACATTGAAGAAATGTCGGAATTCAATTGTATATTCTCGGGAAAAGTGACATGTAGCCACTTTAGAACCCCAAATACCATTTTATGCCCCCTACAGAACATAATTAGGTTATAATGGGATAGAAAACTGTCTCATCAATCACACTGGTGAATATTAGATCCATAAGTGGCATATAAATGGGTTTTTGGGATTATCACTTGACCCATTCGAGCCAATGTCGGAATCCACCGAGTTTGATGTGATGGAAAATTGACAAAGTTTGGGAGTTAATTTTAGGCAAACCACGCGTTGGATATCCATTTAAGCTTTTATGCTACCAGAAGTAGTTATACTCTATGTGAAATAATTGGTTTTATTTGTAGGAAAAATTGTTGAAAGGCCGAAATCTGACTTTGAAGAAATGTCGGAATTAAATTGTATATTCTCGGGAAAAGTGACATGTAGCCACTTTAGAACCCCAAATACCATTTTATGTCCCCCACTCAACCTAATTAGGTTATAATAGGATAGGAAACTGTCTCATCAATCACACTGGTGAATATAAGAGTCATAAGTAACATATAAATCGGTTTTGGGGATGTCACTTTTCCTGAGAATATACAATTTAATTACGACATTTCTTCAAAGTCAGATTTCAGCCTTTTGAAACTTTTTCCTACAAATAAAACCAATTATTTCACATAGAGTGTAACTACTCATGGTAGCATAAAAGATTAAATGGATATCTAACGCGTGGTTTGCCTAAAATTAACTCCCAAACTTTGTCAATTTTCCATCACATCAAACTCGGTGGATTCCGACATTGGCTTGAATGGGTCAAGTGATAATCCCAAAAACCCATTTATATGCCACTTATGGCTCTGATATTCACCAGTGTGATTGATGAGACAGTTTCCTATCCCATTATAATCTAATTATGTTCTGTGGGGGGCATAAAATGGTATTTGGGGTTCTAAAGTGGCTACATGTCACTTTTCCCGAGAATATACAATTTAATTACGCCATTTCTTCAAAGTCAGATTTCAGCCTTTTGAAAATTTTTCCTACAAATAAAACCAATTATTTCACATAGAGTGTAACTACTCATGGTAGCATAAAAGATTAAATGGATATCTAACGCGTGGTTTGCCTAAAATTAACTCCCAAACTTTGTCAATTTTCCATCACATCAAACTCGGTGGATTCCGACATTGGCTCGAATGGGTCAAGTGATAATCCCAAAAACCCATTTATATGCCACTTATGGCTCTAATATTCACCGGTGTGATTGATGAGACAGTTTCCTATCCCATTATAACCTAATTAGGTTGAGTGGGGGGCATAAATGGTATTTGGGGTTCTAAAGTGGCTACATGTCACTTTTCCCGAGAATATACAATTTAATTCCGACATTTCTTCAAAGTCAGATTTCGGCCTTTCAACAATTTTTTCTACAAATAAAACTAATTATTTCACATAGAGTGTAACTACCCATGGTAGTATAAAAGCTTAATTGGATATCCAACTTGTGGTTTGCCTAAAATTAACTCTCAAACTTTGACAAATTTGTTATTATTCTCAATTTTCTCCAATTTTCATTAGTCAATATCTTTATTTCTAATTGACATAAATATGTCAAATTTGGTATCTTCTTAATCAGAATTTTGTTTTCTATTCATTCCTATTGAGTACATTTTGATTGTAGTGATATAAATTTTGAAGATCATTTGGGTACTAGGCCAAAAAAGGTGTGAAACTGCAGTCTCACACCTCACACTCTCCAAGCAGGTGTGGCAAAAACCTTTACTCTTGGCTATACCTGGAGAGCTATCCGAGACAAGGAAAATCTAGAAACAACACAAGTTGCCTATCTATGTTATGTATGTCTATGGATCTATGTCTCTCTTCATTTGTTCAAAAGTTAGAGGCAGCTCTCATTGATTTCAGTATATTTTTTACCTCAAAAGAATTATTTTCCATGACTTCCTTCTAATTAAGTTATTTACAAGCATTATAAGCCTCCATCCCTTAATCATACAAGAAAAGTTTTCCTGACCCATTACTAGATTGACGGATAATCGACCTATATCTAATTGGAGATGTTACAGGGCATATTTTTCATAATAGACTAGTCTAATAGAAATTTAATAACAGGGGTTTTCTTTTACTATTTGGTCCACTAGTCCACCGGGCTAGTGGTCTTGTCTTATCACTAGTTCAGATCAAAGTTCTACTAGTCCATATACTGCATATGCGGGTTCAACTCTCCTGTGCGGGAAGCATCAGAAGTTGGGTCCAAATTCTGCCATGCTCACTCGCATATAAGATGTTTCGTCGTTGAAGCACAGAGGAGAGTTGCATCCCCTCCCGCCCAGGAGAGTTGAACTCACCTGCTCCATACACTAAGTTCTTACTGTAATTTTCAGAGGCCCACCAGGCTAGCTGCTCACAAATTTCACTAGCCCGGCAGGCATTTTACTAGTAGATCTACCCGGTACTCTACTACTAGTAACTCTATGCTAAGGTCAAACCCTGAATAAATTCTTTCAGGCCAGCCAGAGCATGGAATATATTTATCAGATGTTTTCATGAAAACTGTTTCTGTTCAATAATAGCATTTCATTTTGAGTGTATGTTATGTTTTAGTTCACAAGGTGCTTTGACTCTGCCCTGGCTCTGTTTTGGCATCTTAGTTTAGAAGACTCACTGCTCAGTTTGAGGGCAACATAGATTTACATAAAATTGTTACGTGTCATTTTGAAGGGAAAATTATGTAGATAAATATCCTTTCAGGTCTCTGATCTTTATTTTACAAGTGAAATCCTGGTCACAACTGAAAAATGGGGACCACTTTTGATGGAAGAACAGGAGTGGACACAACCACAGACCCGGGGGCCCGATGACCTTAAAAAGGAGGTCGGGCCCCTAGATTTTCTGGCCTAGGGGCCCGATTGGCCCCTAGAAAATCATGGATTAAAATTACAGATTTCTATTTATTTTACAATAAAACATAGTGTTTTTAAAGACAATTTGACTATATATGTGTGAGGGCCCCTAGATTTTGGTGCGGGCCCCTAGATTTGGAAAGCCGAGGGCCCGACTGGCCCCTGGATTTTTAGACTTATGTCCACCCCTGAAGAACTTGTAGAATGTAAAAAAGCGTGGGGGTGGGGTGCTATAAATTCAAGAAGGAATAGAATTGATTCCATCAGCTGGAAAAAATCATGAGTAAATATTAAAACGATTATAAAATTAACCCCTTATTTTTATAAGCTGTATAAATGTAGGTAGGCCTATTAGTAGTGGCGTGTATCATCAGCATATTGGGGGAAAATATGGTATTCCATTCTTGAGGACAATCTGACGCGACATATTTCCGCTTGTCCATGTCTTAAATATCAACTGCTATTGTCACCCTCCCTGCCAACAACAGGTTGCCATGGAGGGGACAAACACATCTCAAAGGGGACACTGCTGGTGCCCGCGGTTATCTCTCATAACAATTGATACCTTATACCCCTGTCTTCAAAATTTACTATCATAGCGCCCCCATATGATGGCCTTCGAATAATCAAATACCATGGCGATACTGTAGACAGTTTTGACAATTTTGGATGGGAATTTTTAGTTGATTTATGTTTTCATGTTCTGGAGAGTGTTATCGGTATCTGTCTTGTATTACCGGCACCCTATTGTGTAGAACATTTAGATCTATACCTATAGATTTCAAAAGATGGATTTTATTATTTTCGCCTGGAAAGAGTATGGCTCATGATTGCTTTACATTCCACATGAATTGGTGCCAAAATTTAATTCTCAAAATACCTTATTTTAGTTTTATCTTATGGTTATACATAATTGTATTTCAATCCTGAATTATTCAGCCTCATTTCTGCACTTTCAGCTTCGGGCTCTTCTATTACCTGATATATTGAAAGAAATACTTTCAGTACTAAAATCACTGATTCAGCCTTTATTCATTTAACCGTTCTTTATTTATTTCATTTGAATTATTCATGTGAATACTCAATGGTAATGACTCTTCTTATTGTTTACAGAGGCCTCTTTATATGCTCCAAAAGCAGACTTTATGTGCCTTGATGGATCTGGTACAATACCGTTTGAGCGAATCAATGATGATTTCTGCGACTGCCAAGATGCATCAGATGAACCAGGTAAACATGCCAATCGACTTGCATGAAACCCCCATTGAAAACGTCTTCCTTATAATGCAGAAATAGTTACAAATAAAGATTGATTAAAGACTAAGGAAGGTATTTGTCGTTCCTTGGCCTGGAAACAGGCGTTCTTTCCTGTAGGTTTAGGGCATTATAAATACATATAATTAATCTCCTTTCCAAGTTGTTTCCTTGCAAGTGCAAACAAACTACTTTTTATCCCCCAGGTACTTCAGCATGTCCAAATGGATCATTCCACTGCACAAACGCTGGTTACAGACCCAAAAATATTCCATCCAGCTGGGTGAACGATGGAGTATGTGGTAAGAAGGTCTTTCTCTAACTACTACCCAGAACAGAGTGCATAACTCGTGATTTACTCTATTATGATAAGGAAAGGAGGATAACTTTTACATTAATAAAGATAGCTAGTATTGTTTGAATCCGCACACTTCCCGTTGAATGATCACTGTTGTGTAATGTATTAGGGCATGTTTATAATCATCTTCTGTGACGTTATCTTTCAAACCTTCAAGACTGACTGATTTGCCATGGCAAAACTTACTTCTTCACCAATTATTTTTTAGATAAAATAATAAATCAGGCTCAGTAAAATAATTTTTGTGAACTTAAAAAAAACATTATTTGGTTTAAACAGTTATTTCAGTTTTTTCTTTTTTTAGATTGTTGTGATGGGACGGATGAATACGAAGGAGGAATATGTGAAAATAATTGCAAGTGAGTATCATTGTGTTTAAAAAGCACGATACTTGAGAAACCATTTCCAACGGCTATGATATGATGGAAATACCATTGGCATTTTATTTGTGTAATCCGGCAACACGATTGCTCTCTGAGTAGGTAACATAAGCTTTAGTAATAATAGTAGGGACATTGTTAAAATAGGAAAATATTGCAGAAACTTTCTTGCAGTAGAAAGCGCTGCCAATTAACGCCTATTACGTTTTTTCCCACAGGGAGCTAGGTAAAGTGATGCGAGAGGAAGCAGAGAAGCAGGCACAGTTACTTGAGGAAGGCCACACCATATATAAAGAATACGTTCAGCGTGGCCAACAATCTAAGAAAGAAAAAGAAGTAAGTGATATTTCTAGAGAACCTTTAAAGTAGAAAAACAGAATACATAGCACCAATCTCTGACGAAAGGTAGTTTTGCAGCAGGAGGAATATTTCTTTTAAAAATAAAGAAGAAAGAATAGGCCCTAGACTGGTGGTGAAGTTTGCTAATATTGACGCTGGGCACAGATAGGGATGCATTCAGTTTTTGCTGGTTATAAGGCCTGAAATAAAGTGCATGTATAGGCAAAGAAATAAAAGGAACACCGAATAAATAATAAGATTTAGGAACATTACATGCTGGATTACATAATTACATACTTTCCATTGTATGACCCACAATACTAATGTGATAATGCAATTTGTGTTTTCTAATTATTAGGAACGACGAGTAACACTTGAGAAAGAACGTGATGCGCTGGATTTGAAAAGAGCAGAGTTGGAAGGTCAGTGCACCGCCAGAGCATAGTTTATACCAGCAATTATCTTGTTTTTATGAGGTTCCAAGAAAAGTTACGATTACATGTAATTTCATTTGTGCCTGAAATGTGTCTAGTTCATTTGTTATTTCTATGTTATTTCTATTGATTGCCTAATAGGCTCTTGCTAGGGCACAGATATATTAACTAAACTAAAGCATATTTAAAAATCCAGTATTATGTGATTTCGAAACCGAAACGGTAGAAAAACACCGTATTTGTATGATGAATGTTTAATATAGCAACTGTTTATGTTTTAACTGTAATGGTCCAGTCAATAAAGAGGATGCTGAGAAACCCGAAGCCGAAGCCAAAGAAGCCCATAAAAAGGCATGGGAAGGTAAGTCACTGTCATTGTACAACCTTAGCATGACCACCCAATCGTCTTTAAATTATAGATAAATATATAGAGTGGTTAGTTGTCAAATAAAATCAATGCGTTGTTCTCACTGTTTTCCATTAGATAAGTTGGCAATTGTTTCAAGGTTTGTTGATATGCAACTATTGTATGCAGCACTGTATTTATATATCCGTAAACCAAAATGCTTGATTGTTTCTGAACTGAATCTTTTTTTTTACCCCAGAGGAACGAGAGCGTCGTAATGCTGAAAAGGAAGCTTTGAAATCCGTCAATGCGTTTAAACATTTGGATATTAACCAGGATTCTGTGTAAGTTTTACCTCGCACTGGTAACCTGTTGATGGTTTACGTAATCTTACAATTAACCAGAACAAACGTATGATAGAATAACCAGCTGAAGTATACATTTCTTACCATATGAAGCTGGTTAAATCTTCCAGTGTAATGATACAACTATTGAGCCCTGCAATAAGCATAGCCTACTTGTTTGTGGTCTCTTTTTAAGTCAGTTAATTTACTGGAAATTCAAATTCCTATATTATAGAACTAAAAGGTACTTACAAATTTATGTACTCTACACAACGTTGACTCAGTTGTTGAAGCTTCTTCTAGTGAGACTCAACTTTTTAATTTGTTAAAATCAGCTTTTATATTAGATGGTTTGTGTTGATTCATCCACAGAGTCACAACTGAAGAGATGCAATTGCACAAAGAGTTTGACATCGACTCTAACGGTGAAGTTGCCTATGAAGAAGCAAAGGTAACGTATATTTTCCTTTCGTTGCTATAAATATTTTAGAAATCAACAATTTGCTTTTAGCCTTAACTGGATCGTCATCGATTGTCAACTAAATAGAAAGTACACACCCTAAGTTAAGTTCTTCATGTCTATGGATACTTCTCAAGAAATAAGTGGAAGAGAGTAACGAATTTGAGACGTTAAAACAGATTTCCTATACAAAAAAGACAAATGTGCCAAATATTTCACATTGTTTATCAAGAAAACTAATCAGCGATGGTAACGCATAGACGGTAAATCAACTGAATCGGTGAATGGAAAATAGGTTTTCAGGGATCTTCTAATTTGGACAGAGCGACGATAACCCATCTGTATTACGAAGTTTGATTTTACTGTATCCTAGGAATACCTGGAGGACAGTGATCAGGTGGATGAGACTCTGTTTACGGAGAAGGTGTGGCCAAACATCAAGGAGATATACCAGGAGAAGACCGAACCTGCTGCGACTGGTGATGACGCCGCTGAACAGGTGAGTAAGATAGTTCATCTATTAGGTATCATTAGATTTAGTTATCTACCTTAACTGAACTTGGTAAAAACGGCTGAACATAAGTACACATAAGCTATAGACTATACTCTTTGAGTAACCGTAAGAACCTCCCAATGTCTCAAAATACGACATAATTCCAATGACCTATCGCTGACCCCACCTTTTTCCAAAGCCTTGTCTGAAAATGTGTGGTTCTAGTTACATTTTTCGACCTTTTATTAATAAAATAACTTCATGCTATTTAACATGCGTGTGTGAAAGACCATTACTAAAAATAGATTGTGTTTTTTAAATCAAAAATAATAGAATAACAAACATTTGTTATAGATATTAATACGGAAATCATAACTTATGATGGCGTTACTTCTACTACTTACCTGTACAACAACTTACTAAGCGTGCCTTTAAGAATTGATAAACGATCGCTGTTAGATAACGAATCCGTTGAAATGTATTACAGCATTTCCCACGCCTGTTATTTCTTCTCGCAATAAATGTGAAAAAGTTTTTTTGTGTAACCGGAACCATCTTTTCCCCAAAGGCGTAAGCTGTAATGCATACCTGAACACCTAGAATTAAATGTTACGCTACTCCCTCAGCCATCCTATGGTATACAGTATATAGTGGTGTTGATGAAGCCAACCCTTCATAAGTAACCGTGCGGGTTGTGAACAGGTGGTAACCACTGAGGAGCCTAACACCCAGGAGGAGGTGCAGTACCCGGAGGTGTCCGAGGGTTACCCAGAGGAAGAGGATGATCCAGAGGAGGATGACGATGACGATGAGGTGGGCATCTGGTTTTGCATACAAAATGCTTGTTAAGGCAAAATCCACCATGCTCCCATCAACAATTGCCTTGGTGCTGATGCTTGCACGTCATGCTAATGTATCTAGGTATTGCTCTTTTGACAAAGCTAGATCTGTTTTGGTGCTGTTTTTCATTTGGTTAAGAACATACTAGATTAACATCTTAAAGGGATTAAGGACTGTCTGGCAGGTTCGTGAATAAACCAGCATTTAGCCTAACACAATTTGTGAGGTAAGACGGTTATTACAGAATGCAAAAAAAAACATCGAAAAAACATGTCACCGGTTTAGTTTTCAAGATATGAATAAGGATGGGCGAAAATGAGACTTCATTATAGGTTTCTATGGAAAAATAATCTAATCAATTTACTAATTCTTTACTAAATTATTTAATTGTTAGGTTCAAATTGACTCGCTTAATTTTGTATAATTTGATTTATTTTACGTAATTTGGGAGAGAGTAGGAATTACGTATACTAAGTTACTGAACTACTCACTGATTTTCTGCGATTCTTGTTGTTGGGTAACTAAAAGGATTAACTTATGTAGCTTAAGTCACAAACTTGGTGTTGTAATGATTCTAAGACATTATGTTATCATAAGTAACATAATTAAGAAGCTCATAAAGATCTACCGGTTCTGGGTAGGGAAAGGTGAACAACCTTAAATTTATTTACTCTTATCTTTGTGGTGACAGCCCTGTAACTCTACTATTATTTTGATTTATGCATCATTATTAATCCATGTCTCCTCCGAAGGATTAAACTAGTTAAAGATAGTCAACACCGTCAGATGTTTTAAAACAAGTTCATTCATGTTTTCAAAAAGAAAACCCATGAACACCCTGCAAATACAAGTGGTATGTTCAAATTCAAAAACAGTTACACCACCAAGTTCAAGCTCTGGAATACTGAATGATATGAAATTAGAATAGATAAAAACCAGGCTTGACTTACTAGAAATATAATCAATTAGCACTGAATTGAGATTTGGTTGACCCAGGACCATGATGTCGGTGAGGATCATGACGACGAGGAGGCGGGCCATGACCCCCAGCTCCACGGTGACGCCGAAGATAGCTCTTCTTACTCGGTACCCTTTGAACCTATCTGCATGGCATCTGCTTCTTAGTCCCCACCCCCTCACCTGTTTGTATTCCCTTCAGGTGCCGCACGCCAGATTGCACGTTATCCATATTGCTGCTGCTATGTATGTTGTATTGTCACTAGATATTTGTATGGCTAATCCACCTAAGGTTTTCGGATAGACCGTGGTGACTAAGGGCCATATCAAACCATAGACAGTTTTACAAATTATCTTTAGTTTTTGCATCAATTAATGTTATTCATTGCACAAAGTCGGGAACTGGTGTGTTCGATGTTCCGTAAGAAAAACTGATAGCTGAACTACCTAATTGCATTACTTGTATAAAATAAGTAGATGTACATTAGTGAGGCTGGGCTGGGAATAAGAGAATGTTTTTTCGGATCTACATGGAATTTCATAGATACACAGCTTACGCATTTATGGAGGGAACATCTCAAAGTGTTGATACAAGCCTTGGTTTTGATTTTACAAAGATATTATTTTAAAAACAACTTCCTGTTTTTTTCATTCCAATCATTACTAGGGTGTACGTTAAAAAAAAAGAAATATGTATGCACGCCTTTGATATGTGAATAACCATTAGTAAGTAGGTGAATGGAAAAAATATTGTTTGAAAAATAAAAGTGAAAAGAAATAGTTTATCATTAGCCCGATCCTGTTTTTTTTCAAAACTATTCATAAGCTTACCTACATCATTTGATAAAGAATTGTATAGGTTTCCATTTGGTGTATTCTTTATCTAAATGCATTTATAGTCCTGAAAATACGGCAACTCTTCTTAATCGGCCAGCCATCGCAATAGTCTATCCTTAAAATGAAAATCAGTGCAAATATTGCTGAACGATGTGATAGTATGAAGACCGTGCTGTGCATTTAACACATTGGAATGAAAGAACGCTGCTAACAATGTCTGATAGCTTGGCCTAGCTTTTACCCTTTTTGTGCTTGATTGCTTATGTAATGTACCTGAATCCTTGCTGCATATTTCTGCATTTAGTGTTTTTAAGCTCTGGGAAACCTTACTTTATCATAATACTTTGGGTAACAATTACTTCAAAATGAAATATCACATGCCAACAGGTGGATTTCAACCTAGCAGAAATTAGGATTGCAGTCGCATGCATTCAGGTTTTAATTTTTTTTAAAAAGACTGGTTAAACCAACCCTCAGAAGCAGATCCAAGGTGCCTGTACATATTTTGCCTTACACATTATGGTAGTGAATTTGACACTGTTTACAGAAACAACTACCAGGTTTAAAACCTGGTGAAAGATAATCCGGCCAGCAAAAGCCTTTTAGTATAGTGAGGTAACATAACATAACATAATCTCTGCGTGTATGGTCATAATCAGATGTGTGTGATGTTACAAAATATTGGCCGTATTTGTAATTTCTATGTACAATTCTATTTCCTGTTTCACAAATCTGATGAATATAACGGTGAATTTTAACCGTAAATTTCTATTGCAGACTGAAGATCCAGAGCCTTCTAAAGATGATAACGAAGATCAAATGCCTGAATATGATGAGGCTACAAAGAAGCTTATAGCTGGTAAGTGTTCAAAGTGTATTGCTTTGCTAGCCAAATGTGTATTGCTTTGTTAGCCTATTCACTCGATGTTCTGAGATGCCAGAGGGCTGGCCAGAATAACTCTTTGACCTTTTCTGTACATCACTGTTCAGGTTTTTGAGCAAATATTCAATCCTAGTAGAACAAAGTACATCACTTTTAAACTGAAGTAGATTTGAAGAACATGATTCAAAAGAATGGATTCTGGCAACTGATGTCACTCTTCTCCACCTCTTTTGCTTCTTCGTTCCTCGTTCTTCGTTCCTCTCTCCAAGCGATCTGTCTGGGATCCATTACAAGTGCTTTTAGTACTTGTATAAGTACAAATGACAGATTTCTATTTAGGCATTGCCTGAACCATCATCAGTCAAATAAAATCGTTATCTTTAACATTAACGATAACAAAAGTTGCGTTCTATAACTATTGGTATTGTTCTACTCTTAACTGCGTTATCTAAACATATTTTTCAGAATATCCCATATTACTTAATTGTAAGAACTGCGGTCCATTTTGATGATGAACTTGTAAAATACAAAGGTACATGTCAATATATCCTAAGCGTTTCGAGTAAATGAACGGGACATTTATTCTTCCTTTCTAGTTGCTGATCAAGCTCGCCAAGAATTTAATGATATTGATAGACAGTACAAAGACATGGAAAGCGAAATAACGTAAGTAGATTTTCTACTAGGTTTAAGCAAACATAATATGAGTTTAGTTAATAGAGAAGGGAAATGTAGGAGAAAAGTTGTTCAATAAAACGTGAAAAAATCATTTTCAAAATTCTGAGATAAAAAACAGGTATTTTGACACATTTTCCAAAACACACGGACATGTGTACTGTACGTTATGGGTTCACTAATATTTTGCAATGTAGAATTCTATTTTGTGCGACAGTTTCCAATTTTCCAATATAAGTTTACTTGGTGAATTGATTTCGTGGTGAACCATACATTTTGTTCAGGGTTTGAAGAAATAATGCGCTGTAATTTCCTTTTATTTCAGTGAAATCAAGAAATTTTTAGAGTTGGACTTGGGTCCAAATCTTGAGTACTATCCGCTGAAAGGCGAGTGTTTTGAATACACTGACAGAGAGTACGTCTACAAGTTATGTCCTTTCGAACGGGCATCACAGCGTAGCAAGCATGGAGGTTCAGAGACCAGCCTAGGGTAAGCTTATCATAATGCACATTGCTAAATTGCAAATTTATATGTTGGATTCAAACTTATACGATTATTTTATGATACCTCCACTGAACTATCGGGCTATCCGCTCTGAAAATTCGCTAGCCTGACAGGAATTTCATGACTACCGTATACTAAATTTATCTACCAATTTGAGAGGGACTTGATTACGACATCTATACATTAACCAGCCAATCGACCCTCGAATGAAATACACGTTCCATGCTGTAGCACACATAGTTTTTCAGCTCGTTTTTCGGATATACTGCAGGCCATAACAAAGTGTACATTTATATGCTGATTCTTAGTTTAATATGATTTCTTCACAAATATCAAGGATCCAATTGTCATCCTTTCCTTGCAGGGTCTGGGGAAAATGGGCAGGAGAAGCAGACAAGCCATACTCTGCGATGAAGTATGAGAAGGGTCAGAACTGCTGGAATGGACCTGACAGATCCGTCAAGGTAAGCATTTCAGGTCGGATCAGGTACATCCCAAGTAACCTAAGCGGAATTA
The DNA here is from genome assembly GCA_936440205.1 of Lepidonotus clava. Taxonomy (NCBI): domain Eukaryota; kingdom Metazoa; phylum Annelida; class Polychaeta; order Phyllodocida; family Polynoidae; genus Lepidonotus; species Lepidonotus clava. Next base: position 23,454,267 of record OW387134.1, read on the forward strand.
CGTAATTAGTAAGAAAGAATAAATGTACATAGGTTACTGTGAATCGAAAGAGAGCAGGGTACTATTTTCTTAAGAATTCGGAGAGTGGAGTAACTCAATATAATTCTAGTAAGTACGGTTCACTGACTCAAAATTAATGCAGATTAAATGAAGCATGTATGTGACTGACCTTTTGATTATCTCATTTTTTAAATAGGTAAGACATAGGTTCTCCTCTATGGATTGTTTACTATCGACCTTCACTGTTTACTTGTGTATTTTCAGGTCCTTATAGCGTGTGGTAAAAGCAACGAAGTCCTGTCAGCCTCGGAGCCAAACCGATGTGAATATGAGTTTAAATTCACAACACCAGCTGCGTGCTCGGACCTACCAAAAGCAACAACAGATCATTCTCATACAGAACTTTGATTGGGACATCAATGTGCATTAGATCTAATATAAACCAAATATAGTCAGGGTACTTCCCTGGTCATATTTTATTTCAGTATGTCCCGAACAGTGATTTATTCGACAACTATGATACTATTACAAGAATTGAATAAGAGTTGAAATGAATAATATCATTGAAACATGCACAGTTCAGTTTCACAGTATTACACGTATCTAAGACTAAGTGGTTAATTTAGACGGACATTTTGGAAGAAAACACAAGTATAGATTGCGCATGGTTGAAAATGAGTCGATCTTACCATTGGGATTCTCTCCATTTTGACTTGTTAATCATTAGCATTCCAAACTAAGCGTCGGTCTCCAGAATAATGCGAACTCTATTCTTCCTTTAACTCAAAATTTGTAGTGATGATACTTTAGGGAAAATCCTGGAGATTATATGCTCTTCGTTCTCTTTAAATGTCCCCTAAATGCGTGTGTATGTTTCATGCAATTCTTTTAAAAACATTCCCATGTATACATAACCTTTGAGCAATTATGCCCCAACAAAGTGTGTAACGAGGTGTGTAAATTGTTTGTCAAATGAGCTGCTTAGTATCCTCCGGGAGAGTTTCTAGCTACCAAATACGCATTCCTGGAATAAAACATCTAAGTGTGAAGATAAGAGGTACCAATGATATCGTTTTGGGACCATTATGAATGCATGCTTTTGTTGTTACCAGGTCGATTCGAAAAGCTTAGTTGAAATGAATAGTTGTGAGGCATTTAGTATTGTTTCTCCAAATATTTGATCAAGTTGATGGGGTTTCCAGTACAAATACATATAATTTTCATTGTGACAAATTCCAGGAGCAAAATGATGCAAACGGTAACAGAAAAATGTCTCATCTAAAAGAATCTGGTGTGGAAATCATTGCAATATGCGCTTCAGTACTGGTAAATAATCGGTTGGGTGTACCTCACCTGAAAGTTCAAGCTGAAAGAGTTGTCGAAACGGCGTTAAGCATCCATTACTCACTCACTCAAGCTGAAAGTGTCAGCTACCAACGTTTCATGCACAGAGAACTCAATATTGACTATTACTTATCTGAATTCCGCACATGTTATTATGGTCCAAACATTCTTAGTACCAAATTTAAATACGTTACGCCCTAAATCAGATTATGATATGAATTCTTGGATTCTTGATTAACCGTGAAAATATTTCTTTAACATGATATATTTACGTAATAAGGTATCTTTAACTTGTGTTTTGGGTGACTGAAGAGTGTTATCTTTGTATGTCATGACTTCCCTGTTTGTGTGAGAAATTTGGAATTCCGCTAATTATATATGACGAATCTACTATTGAATAAAGTGATGTAGGTAAATAAACGTTTTCACTTTTTTCAGTATATTTTTATTACCATTTCTTTTAGTGGAAGCTAGCAAGCTTTTTGGGAGCCCCTAGTTATATCTATATAGTACAGTTGTACTAATAGCTTAGTACTTTTAATATATTATCATATTGTATAATCTAGTTAGGATCAGGCCTAGCAAGTCTACTTCTAAGAAGAGGTATTTTGCGCTCCTAGCGCCACCTGTTAACCAGTATAAAAGGTGTTGCAAAGTAGGGAGCGGAGTTAGTTTAGTCTGGAGTTAGTAACTATTAGGAAGTAAGCAGCGTTAGCTGAGCTGCTCGGAGCTATACCTACCAGCTCCTGCAGAGTATACTGGAGTTTACCAATACCAACTACCTCGGACAAAGAATTGTGATAGAGCTAAGCGCTAGGGTGGTCTAGGATGTGCTGGAACAACTTGTATTCTAAATGTGGTTGATCGCTGAGTAGGAGATGGGAAGGTGGACTGATGGAGACTTATTCACTGTGGCTTTGACTCGGGATGAGATGTTTACTTCAATAAAACCCTTTCATATTAAGAGCTTCCTCATCGTCCATTTCTTTTGAACTATTGGGGAATGGATGGATTAACTTAGAGCGCAGTCTGATGGGCGCAATAACTTGGATGAACGACTCACGGATAACTTAAATATATACATCACGCCGTCTTAAATCGAACACTAACAATAGTTCACAGTAGCTAATGGTGGGGACTCCCTCAATCAGTCATGTCTTTAACCATTTAATTCTCTTTGTTCTCAATGACCGGTTACACAATCTCGTGTTCAGCAGTTGAATTGTTGATAGAACCAGGCAGTTTGAGAAGCTAGAAGTAGGTTACATAACCAATGCCTGAGCTAAACAGCCCCTTAGGACCACCACTGTCACCTGCAGGTGGGCAGTCCCAGGTTGGTTAGTGATAGGTCACTCAGTACTAGGACCAAGTAGTGGCCCCGCTGGCAGATCCAGACTATTGAAAAGGGGGGGCGCACTATGGAAAAAAATTTCCTTATTTGCTTTTGAGCTGAATTTTACATTAAAAAATCACAAAATTTCCTGGGAAAAGGGAGGGGCACGTGCCCATGCGCCCCCCCTCTGGATCCGCCCATGGGCCCTTTCTTAAAACCCCTTCCTGAGCTGTGTATGACAGCAGGAGTGGTGGTGGTCAGCACCTATAGCCCATATTACACATAGCCCTCAGGTATTAGGAGGGCCTTTAGTTTACTGAGGGATCACCATCGCTCATTCATGAGCGGAATTTTGTAGCTATTAAATCATGTAAATTTTGATTATAATATAGTGTTTGTTTCATTCATATCTATTCTGCCTGTCAATCAAACTAATAACATCCAACAATCCCTTTTAAAGTTTGTTTTTTAAATGACATCACTTCTTTTGGTGACAGGCAGAATCCGGCATTATATTGGGGCTATGGACGGGGGGGTCCGACGTCGCGTGTCGAATTTAAAAAATGGCCATGTCGCCTGTCCCTAAATCTCCATTTAGACCCATGTCCCATGTCGAATTTAAGAAATGGCCATGTCGCATGTCAGTATCTTTTTAAAGCCCCTGTCGCATGTCGAATTTAAGAAAAGAGCAGTGTCATTTGTCCCTTAATTGCCATGTCGCCTGTCGAATTTGAAAAACGGCCATGTCGCCGTGTCGAATTTAAGAAATGGCCATGTCGCAGTGTCGATTTTAAGGGTCTATACCCCCTATATTTGAGACACTAATCAAATTTCACTTGACCTAATCACAAATCCGTTACAAAGATACGGGCTAAGGCTCTAATTTATTGTGAAATTGATAAACTGAAACTATAATCCTCAGTAATTACGTAATATCCACGTTTTCTTACCTAAAAAAGAGAAAAAATTGACATTGTAACCAAAGAACTATACCTCTAGAGCCTAGTTCTGTGAGTGTAACTAGAGTCTATTAGGCCCTCCTTGACATGCATTTCACCTCCCAACCTCCCAACCTCAATATGAAATATTTACGCTGGACGTTATTCAGGATAGGCAACCCACCATATTGAAGAAAATTCAAAGTATTAGTCTTCATGTATGATGGACCCTCCCCGCCCACCGGCTGGTGTCAGGGCTGGTGTTATGAATCTGAGTGTCGATTGCCCCAAGCGGTAAGGCGGGAAATCATTATCCGGTGATTAGGTGGTCACATGATCCGTACTGGTCATGTGACCGAGGTCAAAATGGAGGATGCTTACTTCCTGTCATGGCGGAGCGTAGACGGGTGCGTAACCTAAAGAAATAGAAATATCTTCGGTTTTTATCGAAATGTGATGTCATTGGTGGTGCAACGTTGGAGACAACAAGAATGGCTTCCTTAGAGGCTAAAATAGTCATACTGGGATCGCAGGGTATGTACAAACACAGTAGTCAAAGTGTGATCTTGTTGCACTGAGACTGACTTCTCAGTTCTGTGAGTCTGTGTTCACTCTGTAGACGGCGTCGAGCGTTTTAGTTCCATTTTCGGCCACCGCGCAGCGACGGGGGGCGCCACCGTCGCCTTGCCGGATAAACCCGGCAGTTTGAACCCGACCTTTGAGATAACCACATGCAAAATAGCTGTAGTTATCTTGGAGTAGTTCAAGCCACCCACAGAATCCTACAAGTAAGTTATAATTTGCTTACATTGGTGCCAGGAGTGTTGGTGTACCTACCCAGGTGGATATTGTGAAGATTTACCAAGGATTTACCCAGTTTCAGAGGAGATAGAACTTTGCCAGTGGTGACTTGTTTACACCCAAGCCCCTGCCTTTGTTTACATTTGAAAGACTCTGAAAAGGACTGAAAAAGGCCATCTACAAAGTTGACACTCACAGGGATTATTCACAAAGGACCCCCCTGTGTGTGTATGTGACATTTTATGTGGTTTGGTGTGTTTTTGTGGACTTATTTAGTGGAACTTGGCAACTTCCTGCCCATTCCAGGTGAGGCTGGAGGTGGCCATTTTTAAATCCCAAACCATTTCATCACACAAACTACAGAGCCATCCTGCATTTAATAAGACTGTATATGATTTATGTGTCACCTATAGGGACTGTGTGTCACCTACATTTTAATTTTGGGCCACTATTTTTACATGTTGTGCACTTTTTAAGACTAAAAACTGGGGCTTAGTTTTCAAAAAAGGCCCAGGCCTCCTGGCCAGGAGTCAGTCATTTTGACTAAAACTTTACAAAAACATTAAGTGGCCCCTAAAAAACATTCTGCCTTTATTATGCACTAAGTTAGGCCATATATTTAAGTTATTTTACCCTGAATTAGGAGTAATTTTCATAACTTTAGTAAGCCTACTTGGACTTAGTAATTTTGCCCATTTATCCTATATAAGGCCACAGGGCTTGGTGACATAATTTACAACTTCCAAAATTTGGTGATAAACCCATGGCATAATTCTTCGAAAATTCAAGATATTTCCGGGATTTGTTCCGGTATCCAAGGAACTTGGCTAAATTGCCAGGATTTGTTCCGGTATCCAAGGAACTTGGCTAATTTGCCAGGATTTGTTCCGGTATCCAAGGAACTTGGCTAATTTGCCAGGATTTGTTCCGTTATCCAAGAAAATTAGGCTAACTTACCAAAATTACGACAATAATTTAATTCAGGAAGATTCAAGATAATTCGGGATTCATTCAAGTTCTTCTGGTACCGACACTGAAGATTAGGCTAATTCTTCAAATTTAAGGTAATTCCCGGATTTAGGTTACTTTTTCCGGAGCCCCCTATAATTAGCCTAATTCTTGAAGATCGAAGATAAGTCGGGGATTCATTCAAGTTCTTCTGGTATCGACACTACAAATTAGGCTAATTCTCCAAAATTCAAGGCAAATTAAATCAAGCTGCGAATCAGTTCATTATGCCTGTGAAGAGGATATTCATTCAAGCTTAATTGCCCTACATTACATCATGGCGTGTTACATGGAAGCGGACACCCCATTTAACATTAATACTGCATCGCTGACGAAACTGGAAACCCTCCCAGGTATTGGCTTGTCACAGGCCAAAGCGATTTGGAAGGTTTTTCAGGACTACGGGCCTGTGAAAAGCTTGAACCAAGTGGCTGCCCACTTAGACCCAGCGGTGATGCAGCTCCTAAAGGAGGCTTTCCTCGATAACAAGATCGATACGGGGCAATATGACCTGCACCAGCAGGAAATGGTGAGGAAGAGGGCAGCCATAGAAGATTTAAGGCAGCGGCAATATGCAGCCATAAAGCTGAAGCTCCTAACAGATGCTTTCACTGCTAGAAAGATGGACATGGGGCTGTACGACTTGTACCGACAGGAAGCAAGGAGCCTGAGGTCGATCATACACAATTCAGAGCAGAAGCAGGCTGACAAGGGTAAGGAGCCCCAAAACCGACAGCCGCAGGAACAGGGGAACAGTTTGCAAAGTAAGCGTGCTGATGAGGTCTCATGTGAAAGCAGGGACAAGGAAGATCACATTGGCCAAGAGGTCAGTGACTGGACTCCAGTTGAGAAATCACCTACGCTGCTTGAGATGATTGAGCAGTGGGCCTCAACAAGATTAGAAGAGCCATCATCAACTGTGGAGGTACCGGTAATACCACCCCCAGCACAGCAACAAAGGATCACCCATCACATCCCACCGATAGAGCCATCATCGACAGAGAAGGAACAGCCGATGCTACCTCCAGAATCTACTATATCTGAGAGTGGATACGGCTCTGAAAGGAGTGAAGAAGAGGAGACCAGCAAGCATCCAGAATCCGAGCTGGAGAGACTGGAATGTCAAGTCCGAGAGGCAGAGGAGGGAGCTCAACACTGGAACCAAGAGGCTGAAGAGCGGGCATCCAAATGGAGGGAGGCCTACTCGAATGTCAGAGGCGGAAGGTCCGGTAGAGGTGGCGGGCAAGGTTGCCAAGCAGAACTGGAGGAGAGGAGCGGAAGCAGCGGTTGGCCAGCACCCCAATGGCACTCAACTCCCCAATGGAAGGGAAGTGTGTGGGATAACCTTCATATCCTGCATCAACATACCCGGGAGGAGGAGTACAGGGGCCAAGGTGGCAGCTACAGCCCTGAGCCATCACATCCCTGGGATGTCCATCGCTCACCAGGATCACCGTGGGAGCACCGAGATGAGTGCCAGTATGAGACGCCTCGGCATCACAGTAAGGATGTCCGCCGCTCACAGGGCTCGCTCTGGGAGCAAGAAGACGGAGACCGTTCTGACTTTTCTCGGCATGAGGAATGGCACGACCGCCAAATCTCAGAACAGTCCCCAAGGGAGCAAGGACGCCAAAACAGCCGAGACACCTTTCGCTCGCGGAAATCACCATGGGAGCACCAAGGTGAAGGCCAGAGCGAAGGATCACCGTGGGAGCACCACAGCAAAGGCCAGTACGAGACTCCTCTTCACCGCAGCAAGGATGTCCGCCGCTCACAGTGCTCGTCCTGGGAGCATGAAGGCAGGGGCCATAATGACGTTTCTTGGCATGAGGAATGGCACGACCGCCAATTCTCAGAACAGCCCCTAAGGGAGCATAGACGCCAGGACAGCCAAGATGTCCGTCGCTCACAGACCTCACCTTGGAAACACGAAGACAAGGGCCAATATAGATCACCAGTTTCCTTCATCATTGGGAACCCAATTAGCAGCCAGCCTTCCTCAATTGTCAGGCTGGAAAGGGATCCCCCCCAAGGTTTGGGAAAGCAGGTTGAGAAAGCAGTGGAGACAGACGTTGGGGCTACGATGGGCAAGAAGCAGACTACAGTGAGGAGGCCAGCAAAGTCACCAATCCCATACCTGAACAGAAGTGGATCATGCAGCCATTCCCCGAGCCAGCTAAGGCAGTGTGTCAACTGCCAAGAGTTGGGCCACTTCTTGCGTGGGTGCCCCAAATGTAAACTGGTGGGAGCAGAGATTACGGCATCGGAAAACTAGGAAGGGGTGGTCAGCGCGACCAATCGCCACCCCTCCTTAACCGAGGTCGCCCACCGGACCGAGTGTCACACTTTGGCCCGGAAATCCAACAGGCTCCACCCATTGAACAGAAAACCCAGGTTCCAATAGCTGCAAAGAACAAGGAGACAGGAGAAGTCCAGGCCCACTCAACACTGAACACTGTAGGAGGTGCTAGGAAGCGCAACCAATTACCACCCCTCCTTAACCGAGGTCACCCGCCGGACCGAGTATCACACTTTGGCCCAGAAATCCAACAGGCTCCACGGCGACCCCTCATCACTAGCCACTCCTGGGATCAGCCCTCATGCCAAGACCGAGATCGCCCACTGGATCAAGCCCCATCTTTGGAGCAATCGCTGGACCAAGTATCACACTTCGGTCCGGAATTCGAACAGGCCCCACCCATGGACCAGAAATCCCATGATCCGGTAGCTGCCCCGAACAAGAAGACAGGAGAAATCCCAGCCTGTCTAACAGTGAATGCTGTGGGAGGTGCTAGGAAGGGTGACCTATCACCAACCCTTCTGAACCGAGGTTGCCCCCCAGACCAGGCTCAACCCATGAACTGGGGATCCCGAAATCTGGCAAATGCTCAGGACAAGAAGATTGGAGAGGTTCCAGCTCACCTGCCAGCGAACACTGACCAGTCACCAACCCCTCTCAACCAAGAACACCGCCCGGATCGGACTTCACACTTGGGCCAGGAAGTTCCATCCCAGCTCAATGAAAATCACCTTCTGGAACAGGCACCACGCTTGGACCAGGAAACCCGGCAGGAATCACTTGGGCTCGAGCAAGAGGAAGAGCATCCCCTGGCCTCTGCTCCATCCTTTGGCCAAAGTCCACAACAGGTGACCAATGCCACAGGCAAGAAGGCATCCCAAGACAAAAAGACTAGAAGATTTACAGCTCAACCACTTGTGAACACAGTGGGAGATGCTGTACACGGGGAAGACCAAGACGTCAAGCTCCTGTCTACAGCCCGTGGAGGCCAGATTAGAAGTTTCACCTGCTCCCTGCGAGTTGCCATGCCACCTGGTCTGCGGGAGAGTGATGTCACCAGGCCGCCCAGCAACGTCGCAGGGCTCATTGCCCAAGGGGGGGCCCCGGTCCTCCTTCCGCAGCTGCCTGGGAAACAATTGCCTCTCGCTGACTTGGACCTAGACAACAACCAGCCTCCCACATCAGCTAGACTGCCCATCAACATCACGGGGCTCATGGGCAAAGGGGGGACCCCAGTCCTCCTTCTCCAGCTGCCTGGGGACCAGTCAGCTCTCACTAGCTGGGACCCAGACAAAAACCAGCCCCCCGCACCAGCCAGAGGTCTTCAGGTGACCTTTGGAGATGACAGACCTCGAAGGGTCCAGTGGGGGTACCAGGCCACTACCCACGAACCAGAAAGGGCAGAAGAGGAGAACTGTATGGTCTCAATTGAGGGGACCACACTGCCCTCAAAGACAGCCCGTTCACCCGGGGCAGAGGCCAATGTACAAAGGCCCCTTGAGAGTGGAAGGGTACCACCACAAAAACAGAAGCTGGTGCCCACAACAAAAGCTCATCCACCTAGTGCAAGGGCCCCTAAGCCGATGTCCAGTACCTCAGGAGAATTTCTGAGGGCTGACCGCCACCCGGGACTGGACCGGGTGGTACAGAGCCTGGAGCTGGGCAAGCTCCCTCTGGAAACCAACAGCCCGTACTTCTGCCCAGGAGGGGTCCTGTCCAACCAGCATGGACTGACTTCCATCCGCCTGGTAACGGGCCGAATAGGAGAGCTCCGAGGAATCCCACCCAGCCTCGACTTGGAGATCTCCCCAGGGAATGCCCGGAAGTTCTTCGGGCTGTAGGTCAAGAGGATCTACCACTGTAAATAGTAGCAACTAGATGCTCACCCTAGAGCCTATAGACTGTACATACACCCGTAGAGCCAGATGTTAGTAAGATATAGTTCTACAGCAGGCCTCTTCTAATGGAGGGGGCCCTCCTAAAAATGGCCTCTTCTGATGGAGGGGGCCCTCTTGAAAGACCACTTCGGCGAGAGCCAACTTAAAGAAAGGCCCATCTCTTGTGGAGTAAACTCACAATATAAAAAAAATGAACTAAAGCCACAATCTCTGACTTAAAGTGGAGTGATGACTCAAGAATGGAATGGGACTTCGGATGGAGTGAGCCCTCCTAAAAAATGGAATGGGGAGGAGTGTAGACGGCGTCGAGCGTTTTAGTTCCATTTTCGGCCACCGCGCAGCGACGGGGGGCGCCACCGTCGCCTTGCCGGATAAACCCGGCAGTTTGAACCCGACCTTTGAGATAACCACATGCAAAATAGCTGTAGTTATCTTGGAGTAGTTCAAGCCACCCACAGAATCCTACAAGTAAGTTATAATTTGCTTACAACTCCACTCCAGTGTTCTGCTGATGAACATCCAACCAAATAATATAATGTGACTGCCCACCACTAAATGAGGCATAAGTCGCCCAGACTGATTCAGAGGAAATGAGAAAATAGGGGGGAAAGGTCAAAAATTGGAAAAATGAGTTTTCTACAAAAATTAGATATAGATCTATAGACTACATGGAAATTACAATTCACAAACATATAGAGTCTAGATCTATATATATAGGTATATATAGACTAAAAGAACTGATGAGTTTTCGTGTATAAAAGATGGGTTTTCCTGATGGTCATAAATAGAGCCTATAGATATTGCCATTAACATAAAGAGAAGATATATCTTTAAGAGTCATTTTTCTCCCAAAAGCTGTATTTCATGTGTGTGACTTCAAATACTCATAACTTGGGTTAAAATACTGATAGCAGGGCTCAACATTAAGCATTGCCTGCCTGCCCGGGGCAGGTAAAGATTCAGCTGGGGCAGGTAAAATTTGACATAGACACCTGCCAGAAGGGCAGGCATAATTTTTGTTGTATAATTAAAAACTATTAAAGAAGGGCAGGTGAATTTTAGGGTTGGGCAGGTAAAGTTTGAACCACACCTGCCCAACGGGCAGTTAGGTTGAAATCCTTAATGTTGAGCCCTGGATAGAAACATAATTCTTTCTCTATTCTAAAGCTTAATGCATCCTCTCTGATAGTCAAATTAAAACTCAATTTTCATGATCTGCGACTTATGTGGTGAGTGGTCACATATTTGCTCTAGACTTGTACAAATTGGTGTAGGCTCCAAAAAGCCAGCGTTCTGTTAGTCCAAGGGGGCCAGCCTTTTGTTTTTTGATAATGATATGATGATAAGCTTTCTTGAGCTTGCCGAAACTGAGAGAAACAAGCTTTCTTGACTTGAGCTTGCCGAAACTGAGAGGTCTACATCGTGGACTTTGATCTGCCGAAAATAAAACCCAACTTTCCCTGATTGGCCATACACAGTACACTACAGTACTGTAGGCCTACAGTACGGCTACGCATACTCATGTCAGTGGGAACGTAGTGGGAACGACAGTCAGGGCTTTTCTCGGACTAAGCTAGTCCAATCTTTACGGTAGAGAGTCAGGCATAGGGCCCCATCACTTAGATCTATATAGGCCCTCACTGGGTCTGGGGTCTTTATGTACCGTAGACAGGGATGTAAGTTTTCAGATTTTAATCTGATTTCAGATTTTTTCACATCATCACCCCAAATGATAATTTTCAAACTTAATTCATTACATGACGTTTTATAGCATTTTAAAATTATTCTAAATTTTCTCTCTGGAGTTTCAGATTTTTTCATTAACCCTGACTTACATCCCTGCGTAGAAATATCTAAACCAATAAAATAGATATCGGTATTCCCCTTTACTAAAGCATATGAGTGTTCATCTTCTTGTTTTTGAAGCAAATTTAAACCTAAAAGATTGTTAGAAGTAGAAAAAAAATGTCAGTCAGATGATCTTTACATTACAATAAACAAAAATAAAAGGATTTCCGGGGGGGGGGGGGGCGGATGTAGATAAATATTCCTGCAGGTTCATAAAATATTCTCTTGATCTTATTCTCCGGGCTCGCTGTCACATAGAATCACTTTCGAAATATGATCAATATATCAAATATAACGCCCGGAGGTGGTGTGTTGGTCGTTTAGGCTGATGACCTCATAAGCATATATCGATAAAAGCGGAAACAAGTTCACAATTTTGGACCTGCTTCCATATCTAACATCATTTCACTATCTGATATCTTTTACTATCATATATACGAAATAAAGAAGAATAACCCGGATTTTTTCGGTTTGTAACCGATCCTGAATCTATATGATTCACCTGGGACCTTGTATCTTCATTTTGCGATTGAAAAACTCGGTCACAGCTTTTACCTCAAAAGCAGGGGACACTTTTTGATGGAACAACTAGTGGAATGTAATGTACACCTATTATAGCCTGAGTACTAAAACCTATACATGGAAACGGGCCTCCTGTACCTAGAAACCAAGTGCATAGTGAAACGAGCAGTCTACTATAGGAAAATCCTTGTGAACAAAACAAACATACTAAAGCAAATCAACAATTCAACCAGCAACAAAACATGGACGATACAAACGGAAGTCATGATAAGGTAGCTGGGATAATGCAATCACAACCACTGAGGGAACATGGGAAATTACTTGTAAAACAGAAGCCATCAAGCACATGCAGAAAAGATACACAATGCCACCAAAGCCAAATCAAAGACCAGATACTTAATGGCCCATGGACTACAAAATAGTAACCTCTGAAATGCCAATCATATCTAAAATCTCTAACAAGGGAACAGGGCAGCCTGATCTTTGTAGATTAGCAACAGGATGGTAGCCTTCAAAGAAGACTTCAAAAATCAATACCAAATGACGGTGTGCAGGGGCTGTGGCCATCAAACTGAAAACTAACAGCAAATAACATAGCACTGCTCGCTAACACAGCTGAGCACCCGGGTACCCAGGGGAGTGCACACAGTAGTAGTAGATGTTCACTTGCAGGTATGCGCGCGGCATTTTCCCCTCTTTTAGTTTAGGGGTTCACTTAAAGGGCGGGGGGCGGGGAGGGGGGGGGGGGGGTCAGGTCCGCCCCTGAAACCAGTCATACCTCTTGGCTGATTGCACAAAATTGTCAGCCCTGCAGATCAGATATTGTTAGTCTGGAGCTTACGTTAACTTTTAACCTGGCTTATTACCTTCTTTAAGTCATTTATTCAGTTACATGTATTCAACATTGTTTTTTTATATTGTCTTTACTCCTACTGGTTATTTCTGCTTGCAGTTGGAGTCAGTGTCAGTGAAGAAGTAGTTTGAAAGAACCCTGCCTTTCACTCCCTTTTACCGAGTCACTGGCAAGACGATGATTGAAGAGAATTTTTGAAAATTCCCAATTTTTAACTGGTTGCTCCAATATACCATCTTGACTTCTTTGGTAAATAGAATTCTTTCGTTGAGGTTTTGCAGTCATTTAATATTAACTTGTTGGAACAAGTTCATCAATTTCTGTGTCCTAACGTGTTGTTTCGGTACAACTAGTTTTGGGAAGAATTCTTCTAAAATAACAAAAGATTGACACAGGACTCACATGTTTGAAGGTCCGAGTCAGACTGTTTCAGTACTGAAGAGCAGCTACAAAGCATAAGACAGTTTGCCCGGGTAACCTCTGTTCCCGCCTTTAATAGGTGCGATTTTTATATGCAGCGCGGTATTTACCATGAATAGACCCATCAATCAGTATTTTTGTAGGGTGGTGTTGAAGAATGCTGTCACCTGTGGCCCATTAAAAAAAAGCGATCGTGACAATGAACAGAAGATCACCAAGGAAGACGATATCCAATTTGATCACTGTTAGGTCATTTTTTACCCAAAAAATATTTAGAATGCTGTAAATAAGTTGTATGTTTATGTTTGCAGTTTGTAGACCTGCTGTGTCCCTTCACATATGAATTTACAGAATTCAAATTGGTCCAGCAAAAATAGATTTTAAGGAGGTGTTACGGTTGGTCATTGTGCAATTGGCTATTGGTGGTACACTCTAGAAACTCCTAAAAGTCCAGTTCTGGCACGTGACGGTATGTTTGTCCGTGTGTATTGTCTCTGTATGTATGTTCTGCTGTCAAAATTCTAACCCAGGCAGCTGGTGATGAAGCATTACGCTGATCTAATGATAGAGGATATATTGAACTTCACATTTCGCGTGAAAGTGAGAGCCACAAATAATGTGGTTATTCTGTGTTGTTTTTATCCCGATCAGTCCTTATAATACATGTGCACGCACGACCATTGGAAAACAGATGAGCTACTTTGCATATTTCTCAAGTGAACGGAAATTGTGGTGTAAACCAACCGTCCCTGGACCCCTCTAAGAAAATCTAGGTGGGGAATCTAATTCACTCATAAAAAGATACTTCTACAATATACAGTGCTTATTGAAAGAATAGACGTCTTCAGGTAGAGCACTTTGGGTGGAATTCCTCGCTAAACTTACCGTTCGTTTACGGTTTGATAACGTCACCTCGAAGCCTCATTCATCATAGTTCTTCAGAGCAGTTTTGGGTATAAGCAGATGCTGCTAGGTCGCCATGTACCGGCCGGAAGGGGCGCTAATACATCCAGGAGGCCCATCGATACCGCCCATCACATCGGGTAACGGGCGTCCTCTTTTTGTGGACCATTTAGGCATTATGATCACGATTACCCTGACCCACTACAGTGGGCTCCTGTATATGCCTTACTGACACAGTGGACACGGCCCTGCAATGAGGCCGACAGAAATGATTTCCTTTCTAACCAGACCTTCATGATATCCCCTTGGCAGAATACATATGGATTATCACCAAGAGCGAGGAAGAACGTGGAGCTGGCCCTTTCAAGGGGTCGGGTCTGGGTCGTATCTCTGACTGGGTCGTAGCTTTCTTGAAGAGAGTAGCTGTCTCCCCTAGTCACGCGGATTCTCCAACAGAGACATATTAATATATTGACGGGGTGATGTCAGGAGATCAGTATGTTAAGCGCCGACATGCACCGGGCGTACATGTTATCAGGAGGCGGGGGACCGGCCGCCCGCACGGGTCCCACTGTCTACCTGTGGCGGGAGCGGCGCCGGAGAACATTAGAGCACGAGTGGAAGGTCCTATTGGTCGGGCACACAGGTGAAAAACATGGATTCAGTAGCTTTCCAGTGTCATTACATTTAAAACGCAAGGACATCTTCTGTAAAAAAAAAAAAAAAAAAAAAAAAAAAAATGTACAAATTTGAAAATTTCTTTTTTGGAGGTACGTTTTGATTGACTGGCTATGGCTTTTATGAAATACATGTACATGTATCCTTTTGGAAATGAAACAGAGTTACAGACTAACTTTGAAACATTTGAGCCATTATGTCCAATATGATTATGGATCGCAGAAAAAAAGGGAATGGATTAAAGAGCACATTCGATATTCCAAATAAGGTGCTGTTCCGTGTGCGCAATAAGAGCCAATAGACCTTGTGCAGATGACGTCACATTCCCAAAAATGGACTGCCCGCCATATTGGTGATCAACTTATAATCCTTATTATTTACACTTGTGAACATTATCAGCTAAATTTCTATGCCACATTTACTCACACCCACCTCACTGGATCATAAACAGCAGCTATGATCACTTTGTATTGACACATTTTGATTTGTATAATAGCCATGTGGCTATGATCACCACGTGGTGATCACCAAAACGTGATCACGTGACAACGTCTGCACAAGGTCTATACATGAGATGTGACAATGACGATATGATGGAATCATGGATAATCATAACCAAACCATTGTTGAACATAAGTAGATTGAGGAGGTTTGAATTAAGAATAGAGTATCTCACTACAGGACTGGATTCATTTACTTGACATGTATTCAACTCGGCCTAGTTAATACATTGGGGATACATACTGATCTCTATGTGATTTTTGCCTTTGTCCTGTCAACTATTCTGAACCTTATTCAGAATGTTCCTACCCACAAACACCTCACTTAACATGAGTGTAATTTGATAAACCTGACACTCAGTCAGGCTTAATAAAAAATTCCATTAACTTTAATGGTACCGTATTTAACACTACATGATGCTTGAGAAGAGACGCTCGAAACCGTAACAAATACTTAGTAACTAACTAAGTAACCAAGTCACACCTAGTTACCAACCACTGCAAACTCAGTGACATCACAGACATCATCCAACACAAGTTGTGATGATGTCACTAAATTCCAATACCTTGGTTACCAGGAGTTGGGGGGGGGGGGGGTTATCTTGGAAATAGGGCTGTTAATATTGACTACCAGCTTGAGTGGTGAGGTAAGTTACTACTGTCACTCACATGACAATCACATGGACCAGTGGTAGTCTATTGAGGCGTTGTGTTAAAGGGATTACTGACTGGTTACACTTGTGTCACCCGGTGAGCAAAAATGCAGAACTTAAAAATCTAAGTTTCTTATTGAGTATTGGTAAAATATAATTTCTTATAAGAATAAAGAAAATTAAAAGAAAATCAATTCCCTTCCACCAAGCATCTAAGAGATGTGAAAAGTTGAACAGTGGCATCACCTGGTGTGAAAACATTCATAAAGGAATGTACAGAAAACGGCACTTGTAAAGGTTACAGTTGGCTCCAGTTATCATGTTTCATCAGTGACCTCTGCTTTTTTCCTCAGAAATGTTCAAATAGATCTTGAGAAAATTATTACGAGATTTGGTGAGGTGCAGTGGGTTTTAAGTCCTCTAGGATCATGTTAATGATGCAACGTTTTTAGGTTCCCATAAGACCCATCCCTTTCTTCCCACATACATGAACGATTTGTATGGTGACATATGCATTTTTGTTTTATATTTTGTTCTGATGATCCTGGGCTATTGATTAAAACCTATTTCAGAGGTCTGTAATGGACTTCCATTTTTTAGTAGGCAGTCAGTGTTCCCTTTAAAGACTCTAAATGGAACATATTTGATAAAGAGGTGTATTTTAGCTGCTAGAAATTGTTGTAGAGGGGGTCTGGTGTGATTTATAAATTTTCGAAAATGCCTGATTCTACTTGTGTGAGTTAAAAGAAAAGACATTTAAAAACAATTAAATCGACCTACCTCCCTTATCTTTTTCAACATGTTACCTAAATAGCTATTTCTTCTTTTGTGTGTATTTTGCCTTATTTGTATATGGTTGCCTGGTTGCTTTTATTTTTAAATGTCAATTAAAGGTAAACATTTAAAAATAAATCGTTTGAAGGTAAACGATTTTTAACGGGATACATGTATGTCAATCAATGACTTCAATTATTAGTTAATACGAATAATTTGAAATGCCGTTTTCCTTCGTTTGCAGGTGTAGGAAAGACCTGTGTCGTGGTGCGTTATGTGGGAAACTTGTACAACAAGCACGTCAGTCCAACCATCGGCGCCTCCTTCTTCACTTGTAAAATGTAGGTGATTTCTTGCACATCCATAAGGAAATTGGTAATAGATTTAACCCTGATTTTGTGGAATGAGTACACATTTAAAGTTGCCATGTAAAATCTAAAAGTAAAATAATGAAGAATAATTGAAATGTGGGAAAATATTATTTTGGTTGAGCAGCTTACCGATTTTTTTCATAAAGCTCCATTCATACAGCACTAAAGATATTTTTTTGTTTATTTTAGGACACTTGATAATTATCGGATAAAGCTACAGGTGTGGGACACCGCTGGACAGGAACGTTTCAGGTCCATGGTAAGTGTTCATGTGTTACCGGTTAACAGCTCATGAGATACTCGAGGAAATTCAGAGCCAGCTATTTATCATAACTTGAAACATGGTTTTACTTGGATGATTTGATATGAAGCGACGGTCCTCGCAAAGACATATAAATTGATTCTGTTTGTGAAATGATGATGTTTTTTTAATTTTCCTTGAGCAAATTCAGAATGAAGATATTTGCATTTGCCTCTTTGATAAGAAATAATGACAGTATTAGTTCATCAACTTTTAATTGTTTTTCTAATGGGCAATTCGAAGTACTGCCAAAATGTGTGGAACTTACGGTTTGTAACTTAATTTACCGTAAAATCCCGTTTATAAGCCGCCGCTTATAAAAGGGAGTAGGACCATGTTTTCATGCGCAATGCGTGAGTGCGGCTTCTAAACTTTCACATTCATAGGATAATTGTAAATAGTCTAATATTTTCCCTTTCAATGACAAATGTTGGACTCTAACTGCCCTGGAATCGATTAATTCAAACTAATATTTTGATAATTTCTGATAGTTGTAACCATTCAAAATAGTTGGAATTATGGTTCATGATACATCAAATTAAGTGTGCGGCTTGTAAATGGGGTTTTCAGTTAAACAAATCTAAGGAGAAATGACACCCAAAAATTAGGATGCGGCATATAACTGGACGAGGCTTAAAAATGGGATTATGTGGTATTTTTGTGGTACTAAGAAAAGTCAAGGAAGTCAGTAGTGTATCTACAATTCGATAGTGATCTGTTGTACTTAAGTTTGAGAAACTACTTGACATAGTTTTCTGAATGCTGCATTTCTGTTAATATACAGGCACCCATGTATTATCGAAGGTCGAACGCAGCGATGCTCTGTTACGATATCACAAACAGAGATACATTTGAAGATATGCAGAGTTGGGTTAATGGTAAGATATCATATTTTCTCATCTGATTGAAAACGATACATTTAAGGTGTGAACGAGTATTTAATCCTTTCAGGGAACGCACGTAATGGATTGTGAAAGGGTGTCCTGCACATGATTTTATGACACAATGATTAGTGTGCATTTAGATTCATTTGACAACGTTAACGTCAATCGAAGAAAAGAAACTTGGAAACAAAATCAATTATACTTTGATTTAGGAAGGATAGAAAACTTTATTTATGAGCAGCGTCAGTGATACAATTTAGATTATCACGAGGGGGTGGCATATAATGCAACCTTAGATTAAACCTTGAATTAAATAAATAATCGTATTTTCAGCTTGAATATTTGATTGAATCTCATAATGAAATTTCCATCGCCATGCACGCCATTTGTATTCAATCATCACATGATAACAGAGGTTATTTGTATAATGCATTTCAGAATTGAAAAAGAATGTTGACGGGAGGATGGGTATGTATATACCATTTACCTTATTATTATTATTATTTCAATTCACAGTGTTACCTGTTTTGATGAATATATCAATAATAACACAGAGCTACGGAACTAAGGATATGTCTATTTCAAAGAAAACAATATATTTCTCAAATTCAATTATCATACATGACAGAAGTTTGACTGAAGATCAGAAACCATAGTGCCCTTCGCAGCAGACCAAAATGCATGTTTTTATTGCAGTATTATGTGTCCTTGGGAACAAAATTGATTTGAAAGAAAGTCGCCAGGTGTCTGTTGAGGAAGCGCAAGAATATGCGGCGTCCATTGGAGCAGAACACTTCGAAACGTCGGCTTTATCTAATGAAGGTGTGTATCACTGAGTATTTGAAAATAATTAGCCTAAGATGACATAATGTGTATACATGTACGTGCATGGTACATAGTGCAATTAAGAGCCGATCCTTTAACTTTTGAAGTCCAATTTATTTAACTTGTTAAATATTAGTGTGGTATTTTGTTACGGGTAAGCGGGCATTTACAATATCTCAAAATACTCGTTCTTTTCAACTGTTGCTGGTTCCTGGTGTTTTTCACTGGTTGTGAGTGTTATGAAGGGGGTACTGCAGCTTGTTTGATTAAATATTATGACAAATCCATTCCATTCATAAACCATGTCATTTAATTTAAAAAGCGTGTACGTTAATGCCAGATTAATAGGTCCCAAGGTATATAATTTATTTCCCTATGAACTATGTATTTTTGTTTGGTATCCTAGGCATTCAAGACTCCTTCTGCCATGTCGCGCGGCGACTCATTGAAATGTATGAAGAATCACCTGATTCGGGGCTACGTCGAATTGACCAGGATGGCATTGAGGGTTACCGAGCTGTGACCACCGCCCAACCAGGATCCGAGAAGAAAGCTGGCTGCTGTTCATAGCCTCAATACTGTGGCCCCTAGCCCAGGGATCCAGACTTGTCTGACAGACCTGTCCTATGGAGCGTGGGGAACTGGTGGCTTGGCTACAGTCAGAACTTTACCGACAGATGTTAATAATGGTTACGAACCCCCCTGATGTCTTCATGTTGTTCTGATGAGACACTCTGCAGTATCAAGACGATGACTTGTGTCTCATACATTTAGTTATATTTTCGTTCAGACCTTAGAATCGGCATGTTTTAAAGAGCAATATTATCTGTTGAAAGCCTTGTCATTGTGATATCTTATAGATTTTGTTAAAAACGTAATAGAGATTGAAACTCATCATGGCTAATTCTGATATATTGGCAATGTTCGTATGAATGAGATTGAAGCTGCGACTAAACCATTTTGTCCATCTTATCGACTGTAGATCCAATTCTAAGGTTATCGAAGGTCGAGGATGAAGTGGCATAACGTTGAACAACGATCACGTTGGAGTGTGTCTGCAATCCATGTATCTACATGATATACAATGTTAAGAAATCCATGTGCTATGGAAATCACAAGGGGCCTTCAGCCTATCTGCATGTATGCTTTGAATATAAGAACACTGTACCTAAACGTGAAATTTGATTAGAAATATCAAAATGTTTGTGATCACTTAAAAAAGATCATTGTCCTGTACTCAAATGTAGCTTACAATATGATGGCGGCAGATTCTTTCTAAAAGAACATGTGGCATGAGAAGTATTTCTTGTGATACATGTAAAACAATGTCCGTGTTAGTTTTAGTACGGCTATTTTGGATCAATGTGATCCCCATACTTGGATCTAAAAATTACACTGCCTTAACTCCAAATTTAGACTTGTATACTTGCTCCCGTATGGTGCTTCTAGGCTAACAGGGATTCCGGACAAAAGTTTTATTTCAAATTTTACACTTTAAAAATAACCAAACATAATTTGGAAAAACAATATCCCTAAATCACCTGTATGTAGTGAAGAGACGTTTCGATATTTATAATTCTTTTTGTGTATTGACCTTGACTTCAATCCCTGTTAGAGGGGGCCCATGTGAATCGATCTAAGTGTGGTTATTGCAATGCATCTTTGTGACCCCTACCTTTATATCTTGTAGTCTTGCAGCTAATGATATTGGACCCACCTAAGCAATCATGTGGCACTTTCTCAAATTGCCTTTCACGTCAATAATCAGTTACAAATTTTATGTTCAGAAGTTAAATAGCTTTTACCATCATATTGCTTTTAAACTCAAGTGGTGGAGGGAACACAAATAGGCATTCTTTTTCGTTTTGACATTTTCGACAATATCTAAGACGTTTCCACTAATTGCAGTTGTGGCTGCTCGTATACTTGAAATTAAATCATGTTGGTGCAACACATTCCACTTAGTACCCTATCTTTCCCTAAAAGAATAATGTTAATCTTGCTTGCAGTCTGATCTGCAAAAAAGAATGTATGAATTTCACCCAAGTTACTATTATAAATGATAAATATTTTATTGACTTATGTTTCCATTATATATTTACAGAGGTTGTTGACTGATTTTAAAGTCAAATAAATTTTAGATACAAGTCGCTGTTTTAGTTTTTTGTTCATTGCAAAGAGCATACGTTGATGATTACAAACCGTTTTGCATTGAGTATTAATTTGCCTTTTTTCTTGGGTTGCAACATTGGATTAAAAAAGATTCTGTTCATCATATCTACTTCAAGTAGACTAACAATAGTCAGTTGTTCAAGCCTACAGAAGGCAGCATGAATGTTGATTCATGATGTATGTATGTGCAAATCTATGTATATAATGGGTGTAGACCCCTAAAATCGACAGGGCGACACGGCCTTTTTTGGGGCTTAGTGACATGCGACATAATCATTTTCTTAAATTCGACAGGGCGACATAATCATTTCTTAAATTCGACAGGGCGACATGATCATTTCTTAAATTCAACAGTGCAACATTATGATTTCTTAAATTCGACAAGGCGACATGGGACCCCCCCCCCCCATCTATACCCCCTATATATATTAAAAGGCGATCCTCCGGGAGCCTTTTACTGGGCCTTAAGTCACTTGCAACAGTTGTGATGTCACAAAAGACCTTTTTGGACAGTGGTTTTCCTATAGTATTGGCTGTCTGTAATGTCATTTTGTCACCAAATTTGGAGGTAAAGTTTACTGTACAATTTTATTGAAAACATAAAAGCACTATTGGAAAACACTTCAATGTTTGAACTTGGGCATACTGAAACAAACTATTTTCTCAAAGCATGATAAATGAGCCTTTTTTGTTAGTGAATTTAAATGTTCTTGCTGCTTTTATGTTAGCATTTCCAGGTTTCAGTAAATCAAAGGCCCAGACTGTTTATCAACAATTAGGAAGGCATGTGTGTTAATTGATCTAGCACATGATGCCCTTGGGGGCAATTGATCTGGCACATGTTGCCCCTGGGGCATGGGTGTTTTACTGATGCTTACACTGTTTATCTTATACAAACAATTACCCTAGTGAATCTAGCACATGTTGCCCTCTGGGCATGGGTGTTTTACTGATGCTTACACTGTTTATCTTATACAAACAATGACCCTAGTGAATGGTCTTTTGGTAAACATGTATACTGAAAATAACTTAGATGAAACAACCAAATCAACCAATACAGTTTACTTATCTAACTACTTTGCATGGTTTTGACATGTGAAATTTGTTGGTTTGTTTCTACTTTTTCATAAGCCCAAGCACCCAGAAAATTATCACAATTTTTTAAATCCCCTAACTTTAATTGGTAACCCAGGAAAATTAAATAGAGTTATTTTAAAGTTACATGAATTGATCCACAAAAGAATTAATCTGTGATCTTGTAAATATGCAAAGTGTTAGACCTTGAGGTCAGTAAGAACTACCAAAAAAAAAAAATCACCTATCCTTTTTGTTTGCCCAGGAAAATTTTCAAAATTTTGTATTGATTTAAAATTATGATAAAAAATTGAGTCCAAACCCTAGATACAGGGATAGCCGATTGGGTAGCTAGGCTATTAGATGGCCGGGCTCGTGCTTCTTGTATATATATATATATATATATATATATATATATATATACATACATATATATCTGAGATGGGTTGTTATATATATATAGGAGCGCAGGATGATGGAGTGGTTAGCGCGACTGACTCGCATGTGGGTGGCCAGGTTCGATCCTGGGCTGGGCTAGTCTCGCTGCTGTGCCCCTCTGTGCTTCTCCCTTTGCCAAAGACAGGGATATCAAAGGTCCCTAGATGACTGGCCGTTGTATGTGATTCCCTGCCTGTGGGACATTACATATAAAAGCACCTAGCTACCTCAGTAAAAGTGTAGGGGTAAGGTCTCAACATTCTCATAGATTTCATCATCCAGGAGCAAGGGTTAAATATTCCAGAACCACTGAGTCTGGTGGTTCAGTCCGACAAACAAACAACAAACATGCCTATTTAGCATACCCTAGGGTGATACATGTTCAGAAGTTAACGAGTTTAAGGCATCACTGATACGAGCAGGGTGATAACCAAAGTGTCATGACCCTGCAGGGTAAAAGTAGTCCCGGCAGTAGGAAATAATTCCGCTTGTTCAGTTAGTCTATGCTCAAAGATTTCACTTTGAAATATTGCCAGGGTATGATAAGTTCATAACCAACCAGGGAGAAGGTCCTCGGTGGGTTATCAACCCTCGGTGCATCAGGGATATCTGCCTTTTTGCAGCCTTTAGGCCCTGTTCCTAGACTGATATACATATATAACATATAGACATATTACATACATACTGGAGAGGAGGTCTGAGATGGGTTGTTAAACAGGGCCAGCAGGGCAGCCGAACGTCTGATATTCCTGACATACAGATACCATTGATAAAGCTACTAAGGACTCCTGTACTAATTGCTTAAATATCTATTATATCATAGAATTGTAGGGCTCCGTACAGTTCTATGATTATATCTTGGCAAAATTGTGAACCTTGTAGGCATACTGAGTTAATGGAACTGTTCTCTACTGTCAAGAATTCTTTCAGTACCACCCCCTCTAGTGATTACACTTTGGTTATCACCTTACACATGTGCTGCTTTACACTCGGCTACATTTAAAAAAATCCATATCACTCAACCGTGTACAATAAATACATAGTACAGACCAAGGGGGTACAAAGCAACTGTTAATGCCATGGTTTGTAATATTGTTTAGGATGTCAATATTAACTTATAAAGTAAGACTATATGGAAATATTGTTGTTGATTTCAAAGGAAAAAAATTGGGGCCTAGAATTCAGAGGAATGAGGCTGGCTGCAAAGGTAATCATCCATAGACTCATTGGGTCTGAATTTTAAGGATTAATTCCAGCTGAATGGCGTCCGTCCAAATAAATTAGTAATTCACTCAAAACATTTGCTGGTACTGTTACATGCAGCATTATCCAGTGGCATCTTACCCCGTGCCTACCTTGAACTGTTGAGGGATGCCTGGTTTGTCCCTTTTTGTTTGGATCAGTGCAAACTCCGTCCCTTCACCTCCACCTTCCCCCAGCCTTCCACCATAGAGGGAAATCCAGTCCTAATGCCGCTGGTGACGTCCATCCCTGCTCAGAAGAATGAGCCACAGTCCTATTGCTGCTGGTGACGTCCATCCCTGCTCAGATGAATGAACCACAGTCCTCATGCCGCTGGTGATGTCCATCCCTGTTCAGAAAAATGAGCCAGTCATATTGCCGCTGGTGATGTCCATCCCTGTTCAGAGGAATGAGCTAGTCCTAATGCCGCTGGTGTCCATTCTTGCTCACCGGGTGAATATATGCTTTTAGGGGAATTAAAACAAAAACCTTTGTAATATCTGAATAAGACTTTGCTTTCTACAAAAATTACGTAAAAATTACGCTTTGGCTCTTGTCCTTATATGACCGTCAAACACGAATATTGTTTCACTAAGTGCACGTAAATTAGAGCTTTATTAACCCCCCGTCAAATGGAAAGCCGACATAGCACATCTATAAGGAAACATGATGCCGCTGATGACATCTACCCCTTCTCAAAATGAGTTACGGCCCTATTGATACTTATGAAGTTCATCCCTCCTCAGAAATTGACAAGTAAAAAAGCGATAACTTAATTTCGATATGGCATGCAAAACGTGACGAGGTAACTACGATTTGTTTGTATTTACACAATCTTTATTTCTCATATCTTGCCATTCAAATCCTGAGTACGATCCATCAGAACCATTGGAGAACATTAACTGTTTGATATTTAACGCACCGCAACAATGATCGTGAACCAAGGTAAACTCAGAACCAGCCATGACAGATTAAGGGTGAGTGTTCTAATTAAGGTCATCTAACCCCGAAAGAAAGCAAGCGGTGTGGTAACAGTACCACCAATGTATGCACGCGCTATGAGGGAATAAAGATAACATTCAGACTTTTACCTTTGAACAAAATATATCTGGTTTTATGCTTCCTTGATATCGCGGTTGTTATGACGTAAATGACAGTCGATTGCATTGATTTTCTTAAGAATGCCTTGTAGTATTGATTCCACACTAACAAATCCACTGAATCATATACATTTACTGGTCGTAGCTATATAAGTTTAACCAAGTAAACCCTTCACTTAGCTATAAACATTTTGCTTACAGTCCGCATTATATTAATTAATCTCTCTACCAACAGCAACAAATTACATTAGGTAAGAATTCTTGAGTGGGTGGGGTGACCTACAGATTGCTATTGTTTGATATGGCCCCATGTGACCAACCGAGAATAAGCAATGCACTATTTTAAAACCTAAACTAATTACAGCATACATAAAAACGGAGGTGAACACCATTTATCTGTACAGAATCGAATCCATGTGGACAAGTGTTGACGGGTGGCGCGGGCAAAACTTAACATACATGTATTACTGGAGCGCTACTTAGGGCTGTCTCTTATCACTTCTTGTTGATCATTTTTGGTATACAGGTTACTACGGGCTAACCACATTTGTCTCTCTCACCCACAAGACATAAAATAACGGCGAACGATACTAGTGGCATGGGGCATAGCAAACTCGTACCATACAGAAAGCTAGCAAACGGGGAGGAGGGGGGGGGGGGACATTCAATTTAAAGTCTCAATTGTCTGCAGAATAACAATACATTTAAGATACATTACCATTTGTTCCAGTTTAACAAACGGATTTGTATACATGTATATCTTATCAACACATTTTTAACACGTTATACTGGTGCTTGTACAGATATTACGTGTGTATTTTACCATGGTTAAAAATCGCTTGTCTATACAGTATTTATGAAATCATTCAAAGTTGTATTCAATTTTCCGCTGCAAAATTCTATGACAATCATTTTAATTAGTGGGTTTGTTATATGGCAAGATGGGTGAATGACACACCTTTAAAGAAACCCTATATCTTAGTGCAACTGCTATCTAATTTATTTAACGTAATATCCTATATATTAAAGTGTGTCTTCACAGATACATCATGAATTCAATATACTGAATCGACTCGTACTGAATTACCTGACAGCTTTTCTTTGTTAAATAGTTGATTCAATATAGAGCATGTTTTATTTTGAATGTACACCACGGACTTTTTGATACGGTATTTCCTTGTGCATACAGAGATCGTCCTTTCTTTTAGCTTCAGTCTGTTGTCTAAAACTAAAGCGTCTGGTCCTATATCAACGGCTATCAAAGCATCATCAATTTAATCCCCATTTTGGGAATGCTTAGTAACATGCTTAAAGATGATTATGCAATGTTGCTTAGGGCTTGACGACTCTAGAACGGAGAAGCAGGTAATAATTCAACATGCTTTGGTTTCTGTACTTGAACATTTATGTACAAGTTGGTTTCCTATAAGTGGACAGCTGTAATTACACGAAAGGGACTTATCAAACTAGACAGCGTTCTGACCACTTTGGTTCTATACAGCAATATCAAAATGCATTATGCACGTCGGTATAGATGAAAAATCTGTTGCTGCGTCTCTTTGCACCAGCTAGGAGCAAGTTATATTCCTAATAATTTCCAAAACTGCATTTATCTAAGATCGAAATGTTAAACACGGCCGGATTTTAATTACTGTATTATTAGCATGATACATTATAAATTCGGGTAAATAATTAACTTTTCCTCAGTAAAATCGTATAATTCATATTATATTCTAACTTTGTGATACTGTATAACTCCAAAAACTATCGAATAGAAGGAATTCAGGATAACCTTTTTGTTATACCGCACTTTGTTTATATTTTAAGGAAAATTGAACCTCTATCACAAGTCCGTTCTCTATTAGAGAACAAACCCAAAAGTCCAGAAACTTGGGGAAGTGTGAAAGCACCGGTAATTGCATAGTGCCCCTTAAATCGGCAGCGTACATACTAGAAGGTAAATTCAAATAGTGTTTGTAAAGCTATACACATCTTTAACGCACCAAGTAAACAAAGAATGCTCATCTTGCAGCTTAAGCCCACAATCAAAAGCCACACAACTTTTAATTCTCGTTAGGAAAGTACGTCCACACCTGTACACTATATATGCAAGCCTACGTAATTAAATGCTATCATTAACCGACAACATAGTGTATCACATAGATTGTCTAGCACTCTTAGGTCCATCATTACTTTTAAAAAAGACTATTTCATCAACTCTCAATGATAAGCAATATTGCTTTTAGCTTCAGAAATCTGAAAAAGAAACCAGCTTTACACACGTAGACGATCGACACGAGGGGCCCAGTGTTTTCTTTGGATCTTAACCGTTCCCCCAGAACACTACATAAAACACCTGACGTTTCATGTGACCAAAACAGTAAATAGAATACTATACCGATGGCAACCAAAGTATTACCACGTTCTCGGTACACTGGAAGAATAGAGATACACAATTAAAGAGATTTTGCTTTCTCGAATTCAAGGGTGACAAAACAGGTGAAAACCAATACATTTTTTCAATATACACTTCCGAAAAAAGAAATCAGTTTTCAGAAATGAAGGAATGTAGAAATACTCCTATTTTTTCTTTTTATAACGTTATTTGCGTTTCTAAAACTATGCACCACGGATACTTGGTTTTTAAAGTTCTTACTTAGACATGCGAAATTAAAACATAACTTAGTTTCCTTGTCGTACCATATTAGTCCAGATTCCCCTCCTCATTAAGTTGCAACATATACCAGTAAAATGTGCGTTATTTTTTTACGTGACTTTAAAATGTCCGTTACAAAAACTGCTCGGGATGGCGTGAAAAACAAACCGCTGGTGAGGTTGTATATGAAAGTAGATTGACCTACGTAGTATGTCTAGTTTAAAAGTCCATAGCAAGAGGGATAACCCAGTGACCCTGACTGTGAACACATGTGACTAGTACTAGACAACAGACATTATGACTTACATATTGCCGCAACAGTTTAACTGTTCGATAATTCTAAATCCCATAGCAACTATTATGCTATGCTGAACCTGTATGATATGGCATATTGGAAAGGGCGGGGGTAACCAGGTATCATTTGTTCTTAATTTCAAAGGGAGGGTTACTGTGTCTTTTGATACATTGTACTAGAGAGAACTGGCCGTGGCGCAAACAAAAATAGTTCCTCTCTGCGCCATCATGGTCCTGAATCATGTCCTGTAGGTGAGTAAGCCTTATCCCAGTTGATGAACGCCGCCCGCGAAAGTGACCAAGACGCCCAACGAGAAGAGGCTGCGACGACCCAAACAACGACATGTCGATCTTGCTATGAGGGCGCCAAGCTATCAGGATGTGGGTGTGGTTATAATCGGCAGTGGACCCCCAATTTCACGGGCCAATAGGTGTTGCACCCGGGTTGTGCCTCTCCTGGAAGAAATGACTCGAGGGAATGGCGGTACTCTTCAATAGGGGTCGTAGTGGTGATGGTTTGTTGTAGTGGGCGGGGCCACAGATGGGCCTCACAATGGGCGTGGCTAGTCTAAGTCAGTGGGCGTGGTCAGATCAGGGGTAAGGCTGGTCGTGGTGATGTTGTGTCTGGTGTGGTGAGTTGAGGAGTTTGAGCAGCGCTACAGCTGGACCGGTGGATCATAGCAGTAGGCACCGCCAACCCCGCGACTTCTTGGGCTGTTCACTCTTCAGTTGGTACCCTCCGCCTTTTGCCGAGGGGTTAGATGCCTCCTGAAACATAAGATTATATTTAATACGGCCTAAAACAATCGTTTCTACATTAATCTATTTTCAGCAATTCTAGTTAACTCCCGGTGGAACCCGGAACCCTTTTTTTAAAACAAATTTGAAATAAGGTAAATGCACATCGATTTACCAACTTTGTTACCTATAATTCCAAGTCTTACTTCATGTAGTGGGTATAGCTAAGAGGGTAAGAGGATTTGAGGGGGTCTGTAGCAGGTCCAATCAGTAGGCCCTTCAATTGCCTAAGGTGGTTGGGAACATTCAGGATGTGACTAGATAACAGTCAGTAGGCCTACATCCAGTATTGCTTGTGGTATTGAGGTGAATAGGTGGTACACAACTTTAGCCTTTCACTCACTTCCTCTCACATATCAATTAAGCACACTGACCAAATGGAAAAGCCACTTAAGCTCAAAGACTTTTAAAAACAACAAACTATATTTATTATCAGTTTTCACAATAGAGTTTAGGGATCTCATGCAATTTTAAGTATCCAACAATAAGAAAACATAAGGAGCAAGAGTGAAGATTAAGTGATACCTGCAGTCTAATCCATTAAATTTTGAACTTTAGGAAGGTCTCACAAAAAGGAGGCCGATTTGGTTCAAGTTGTTGACAAATTTACAAAATTGCGGGAGGAAAAAAAGGAAAAAGGAAAAATAAAGTAGTTGAAAAAAGTGTACGTGGTACCAGCAATGGACTTGAACTCACCAGTTTCCTGTCCATCTTGGCCTTGATATCGCGAGCTAGAGTGAAGAAACCTTCCTCTACATTGATGCTAGCCTTGGCACTCGTCTCCATGAACTTTATCCCGTGTTCTATGGCCAGCTGGAAAGGAAAAAAGGAAAAGGGAATTGGGACACTGTAGACACGAATATGCATTAAGCTTCCATTATTGTTGTTCACATGCCCTGACGAGCGTTCCATCCTGTCTATGTCCTCTAAACAAAAAATTGAAATACCTCAATTTCTTAACATCCAATGATTCAGCTGGTCTAATCTCCGTCAGATTCACACCAAAGGGACATATCAATTATATTAAACGACAAACTTAATATTGAGAGTAATTTTGTGCAAGTTGTTGATAAATTTACTAGTCACTCTCGGCACCAGTCCTGGCCATGTAAACAAAACTAAGCAGTGGTGGCCGTGGTGTTGGGTGGGGCTTGACAACCATCCTCTATGAAACGGGAAAGACTGACAAAACAATTCTCTTCGATACAACGAGTATGAAAAATTTCTGTACCGAGACGGTTTATAAATAAAATATATTTTATTCTAACAATGGTATCATAATTATTGTCGATTTTTTTTGGTTCCGACTTACCTTTTCTCCTCTCTCCTTCGACACTTGCCGCCGGTCATTCATATCACATTTGTTTCCAAGAATCATCTTTTCCACGTCTGCTGACGCATGCTGGGTAAAACATATATAGGGGTAATCAAACTACACGTATTGGTTGGATTATAAAGTAATTAGGCAAATTCTGAAGAGTTTGACTTGAATTTAAGCTAAATGTTATATTCAGCGTAATAACATTTAGTATGTATTGTATACACAATGTGTTTTCTCATATTATAGTTGGAGTTATAATTAGCTATAGTTGACTGCTAACGTGCTATTTTCTCTGCTCTCAAGTTATTATTAAACACTCACCTCTTCGATGTTTCTAATCCAATTTCGTATGTTTTCGAAAGATTTTTCGTTTGTGATGTCGTAAACAAGCATGATTCCCTGCGATGGAAATACCGGTTTTATTAACTTGGGAGAAAACAACACAAACTACATCTAGAATAAGATTAAATGATTATTCTCAAATTATATCAAATCGATATCAATGGTAATTGTATAATTGCACAAAAAATATGAATTTATCATTAAACTTGAATAAGTTTTTATCATAATTCTTGAATAGCCACTTTGTGTATTTACACCCATATTGATAACCAGTATGTATTTCATGTTAAATAGAACATCTTGAGAGACTCGTGAATTTTATCACACACTATTACATTGACTGAAAATTGTTACCATGGCGCCTCTGTAGTAAGCCGTCGTGATGGTTCTGAACCGTTCCTGGCCGGCTGTGTCCCTGTTTACACAAAAACAAACTAGACATTAGATCCTAACATAATAAAGTTATACAGTTGTGTTCCGCTCACACTATTCAAACACACGGGAGGTAGCTTGGGAGGTTTTGCAATCTGTGATGTTAGCTGCTGGTCCAGGGCCCGAGGAGAGTGAAAATGTGGTCGGGCCAATGACAATTCTGTAAAATGCTAGTAATAAATGGCAATTTTCTAAGTTTACTTCATCGTACTGCGTGTTATATTTTGTCAAATAAGGTACATAAAACGATTCAAATTATTATCGTCTTATTCGTTTACACTTTTACAGGTACCATTTACTCTCTCTAGTTCAATTACCGGTAGCTTGCGTTACAATCTTTAATATTTAGTTGTGAAACACAGCTGAAATGATAATCTCTGCCTACTTTTACATGGCACATTTATATGCTACCTTGACTTTTACATACGTTGCTCGAAATTAAGAACATATTCTATGCATACACCAAGGTTTAAGTTTTTAATCCATGCATCCTATTATGTTTCCATAATTATATATCATAATAATATTATTCTATACTATACTGTAGTATTGTAGTAAACAGACTAGGAAAAACATCATGCACACGCTGGGTGCACAGCATAACGAAAATAGATTAGGTATTCCGGGTGCAAGGTACATCCTTCATTGAAAACACTCCAACGGTTACATACATAAAATTATGGACAGAATCTCATGATCTGTGCCTTGGGATGCACTATTCGATTTCCTGAGACCCAGAAATTGTCCGATGCTTAAGTCTGACAAACCTTTCGAGAATGTTCCCTCCACTCAAACTTAAAGATTTTACCTAAAAATGTATTAATTTTTTGAAGAGAGTTCACTTTTTGAAGAACTAACAAAGTTTTTAATATCAACTACGGACTATAATTAACTAGATACTTACCATATTTGAAGTTTAATCTTTTTGCCGTCCAATTCTATTGTTCTAATTTTGAAGTCAATACCTGGAAAAGGAAACAAACTAATTTTATGGACAGGGAAATTCAAATCGATGGGCACACTTCAATATGAGGTGAACAAGGTGACTTAGGTGATTATATTCCACGTGCTATAGTGAGCTCGCTGGACTTTGTCACTAAATGTCAAAATGAGAGTCCTCGTATATATACAAAGACGTTGAGGATGACCGTCAGCTGCCTGATTTAAACTTTATTTCCGAAGCTAATCTTTTGGTGGAAAATAACTGTCTTGCCGCAAGGCCAACAACAAAAATAGTTGTGTCCAAGTTTCCCGACCGACCCTAATTTTTAGCCCAGACCCTAAATTTTATTTAAACAAATTTTAGGGGAAATGTGGCTGAAATGAGCACTCAGTCTATCATTATTGCAGTTAAAAAACATATTTCAAAAAATTAAATCTCTACCTACCGACCCTATTTTTTTGGGGAGGTATGAAACCTGACCGCAACAACTAATTTTTCTTTTGCCCAATCAATAAAACAGGAAAATTCTCAATCATCAGCTTGACCCTACTGCCCATTACTTAATTCACTGGGCCTTTGTATTTGTTTTTGTTATTCTAAATTTGATTCTGATGATCATGATGTGGAGAGGCGGAGGGGGCTAGGGACTCCCACCAGCAGTGAGCCGACACACACGCGCATGCCACACATGCCTCCCGGCGGGGGGCAGGAGGACGTCCTGTGGCCAGGCACTCATCTCCTCCGCATACCCGCCTCAACACAACTACCAACCCGCACGGCCTCCCGGCCGCACATCCTAAGTGCCACCGATAGCGCCATCAGAGATTTATCAATCACAAGATTTGTTATTCTCAGTTGAAGTTCGACTTAAGACAGAATTTATACTTCAACCGTGAAATTATCTAACATGTTGAACAGAAATTAGAGATTTATCCAGTCCTTTGTTAAAAGATTTGACTTTTGACCCGACAAGAACGATCTCCAAGCACACGTGCCTTTTCCTTGGGTTATGCTATGTATACTAACGGCAAATGGGGGAGTTAGTCTGAGGCAATAACACAACTTATATATTGTTTAGAAGGGGATTCGGGGAGCTGGCTTGATTACGTAAGCAAAATTAGGTAGCAGTGCTTGACCTAAACAAACTAGATGGCTACTATTTAGTTCAACATTTAGCAGTTTATGAACCGAATGAAAATTACTACCGGTATTTGGAACACTGAAAATCGGTGGTTCACTATAAATATTGTTAGGGCTGAAAATGATGGCTTTAAGATAAATATATTTACGCTGATAGAAAGACATCTAAATTCTAAACATTTGGCTATGTTTTTCAAAGGTGGACCGATCGTAGCGTAATCATAAATATTTGCTGTGCAAGATCGTACAGTATTTCCTGTTTTAACCACTAACCCACTCATAGGTAAAGAATAAAAAAAACAACGGATCTTTCTAGGATTTGGCGTTAACGTGGGTTGTTTAGTTGGCTCTGACTCTGAGGGTTTGGGTGGCAGTGACTGTTGGAAGTAGGTGGGTGGGCGGTTCCCGCGGCCATGGACCGAGTGGCACATAAGGACTACAAGCGCGTAACCGCACACCAATATATACATCAAGAGAATGGGAGGTTCTCGTCAACCCACATACCACTTGCCTCCCCACCCCAAGCCCGTCATCGCCTCCTAGCTGAATCTTTCAGGCATCCTAGTTATGTGTTAGGCACGTTTCTCTGAGCAACTCTAAAAATTCTCCATCTTATCTTATTAATTTAAACGTCCGTGGTAAAGAATCTTATTTCTGATGAAATCAATACTGGGAACGAACTTTGATCAAGTTGGTATTTCTACAGTCTTGTATTTTCCATAAATAACTACGTATATGTCGTACTATGACATAAATAAACTGTTAACAACTTTCGTAACTTGAAACACAGAAAATTATACAAAACCCATATATAATGAAGTTTGTCTTTATATGACCACACAAATTTATATGAATTTAATAAACGTTTCAGTAGAATGCAAAGATTTACCGCTAAAAATAATCGTATATTACACTTCAGAAATTTAATATACGATTAAGTAAAGAGTAAAATTTTACAACTGCAGTTAGATTTGACCATACATCGAACAATGCCTGGTCTTCAAGTGATCAATTGTGTGAACAGGTGGTATAAACCAACTGCTTATCTCTATATTCCGGGTCCACAGGGTACCTTCTAACATTGCCATTAACCCACGCAATCATGGAACTGTTCCTCGTGACCCTACCCGTTAGTGGAGTCAACTTACAAAAGATACATAAATATGTTACGACATCAAACTGAGTACAAATGTTTTGATATTTAGATGAGATATACTTCATATAATCAATAAACATAATATGCGCCTGTGTACCCATGGAATTGATGACTCTTCATATTTCATTTTCAATGGAAATGGAGCTGACTTTTTTTTATTCATGTGTATTCGGTTTCCAAGTAAAGGTCACAAATTTGCCAGAACGGACGCCATGAAGATCCGCGACTGTGAATGGCCCACGCAGGCTCTGAGTCAACCCAGACCTTTGAAGCACTCAATGGCCCGAGTGGCAAGAACACACCGCCCCTCCTCTCCAACAAATACATCCAACGGCCAGGTGGGGCTTCTCAGTTGCCACCAACTACCTGCGCTACTGTCACAAAAAGAGAGAACTTGGACAGGTAGATCTATGTGAATTGGGTCAGTATTAGTGTTAATTCTACAATTTGTGGTCAGCTGGGGGGAAATAAGAGGCACTGTATGCCCTATAAAGCAGGATAAGGCACACGTCGATCTCTAATAGAACTTTGACACATCCTAAATGACAGTCACACTGTTACATAACATATACGATCTCCGCGGCTATAACAGGCATACCTGATATGCTCGCTCAATAATGCTTTAAAGGTAGGAGTTTGCAAACGATGTGGATCACCGAGACGGGTTCCTCTATTATGTGCCTGTAAAGTTCATGTTTAAGTGACTGAAGTCCAATTGTCACAGCTCTTATCTTATCAAAGCTTATCTAACACACTTATAAAAAGTGTAACATTAAGGACATGTCTCTGCTACTCAAAATGATCTGATTAAAGAGATCCAATCCCGTTTTTATGATGTACGAGTGGCCAAATATAGGTTTAAATTTCAAACAAAATTAGAATTTCTGTTCAGGCCCTTTGAGAGAGGGAAAAGCTGAGATCAGGCAAAAACATCATCTAAACGTACACATCTGTGCGGTGGTGAACTATTGTTAATGTTGTTTTAATACTGCGTGATGTGTGTATAACTAAGTATCCATGAGTCGTTTGTCCAGAATGTCTGAGTCAATCAGACTGCGTTTAAAATTAGCTCATTCACTTCCCAATAGTTCAAAAGAAATGAACGATGAGGGAGCTCTTAATATGAAAGGTTTTTTATTCAATAAACATCTCATCCCGAGTCAAAGCCACTATGTATAAGTCTCCATCAGTCCACCTCCCATCTCCTATCAGCAATCAACCACATTTAGAATACGAGTTGTTCCCAACACATTCTAGACCGTCCTAGTCCTTAGCTCTATCACAATCCTATGTCCGAGGTAGTTGGTATAGGTAAACTCCAGTCTGCTGCGCGGGAGCCGATGTACTAACTCCAAGTAGCTCCTTTGCTAAACTTACTCAGTTGACATTCTCACTTAAACTGCCTGCTCCTCACTTTGCAACACCTTTTATACTGGTTAACAGGTGGCGCTGGGAGCGTAAAATATCTCTTTCTAGAAGTAGACTAGAAGTAGACTTGCTAAGCCTGATCCTTGTTAGATTATACAACGTGATGATATATTAAAAGTGCTAAGCTATTAGTACAGTGGGTCAACATTTGGTAAGTATTCAAAAATCAGTGAACGGTTAAAAGGGGCGGATCAAGGAATTTCAGAAAGTGATTCAATGTATGTGCTAGACTATATTAATTGGGTCAATAGCCACTGGGATTTTGTGTATAATATCAATATGATATCAAACTGAGTTCAAATTATGAACATATTTTCTAAATTGTAAATAAAACCTAACACATTAACTTAACAAACAGCAACACTAGTCTAACAAGTTAAAGACTGATTGACTGATTGATTGGGAGACTGATTGATGAATCAAGAGACTAATTCATTCATTGCAAGTCTCTCTTACAAGGTTTGAATTATACTGAGGAATTATTTTAAAACTTGTACTTGGCAACATGAAGGCCATGTTACTGTGTATCTAAATTTGACCAATTTATTTTAGTAATTTCATAATTCATACAACACATTACAACGTGATAGTTTTATAGTGCCTGGCACACTTGGAAGGTTTTGCTCCGAATAAACACAATAAAAAACAACAACATGTGCACATTTTTGGCTGAATTTCTGAATCAGTTCCTGTCCCGTTAGGCTGAAGTATGCAATAGAATTCACCTCACTATGTAGAGCTTATTTCCGCCATTTTACTTGAAGATAAGCGTAGATCAAGATGCATTCTTGGGATTTATAATAAATCCCAAGAATCGCAGGTTGACAAGTGAATTCTCACAGCTTAATTAAGGATAGATTACTTGTGGTTTAACATGACGGAAAAACTAGTATATTGACTATTTTTTCATCTAGTAACTGTCTGTGTATCTGTGTATTTTTAATTCTTTTCAAGTTGTTTGAAAATTCATTCATCAAAAATCGATACAGAGCTAGGCCTAGGGCAAATGTTATTTTCTTGTTTCACCTTGTCAGTCCTGCCAATGCCTTTATAACTGTAAATCAGCTATCCATAGTTGGGAGCATTTAGCAAGAGTGAGTGAGTGAGTTTTGGGTGTTTTACGCCATACCGACAGCCAGGGTCATTTTCACAGCGAAAACCAGTTGGGATAAATTCTGTCTTTGGTGATCAAATCTATGAGATGGAAGGTGACAGGGCGGGTAAACAGCAGGGGATCAAAACCTGGAAATCATTCTTGCTGTACCTCATCCCTTAGTGAACCACAGCACCAACCGGGAATTGAACCCAAAGAACCACTTGGACAGTGCTTGGCCCCCTATCGTCACCTTACGATCAGCAGGGGCTACTGGGGGCCTATTCTTACCCGGACCCCCAAGGGGGCATTTAGCAAGAACTTTTACTCTTATCAGAGTCTGAGATTCAGTGAACTGAAAAGAAGATGCCGACATACATAATATATCTAAGTCTAAGGGTATTAGGCCTAGAAGCTAAATGAAGGACTCGTTTGACGTTGACACTAAAATATCAATCATCTCGACGTTTTTATCACAAAAACAGATCACATGTATATCTAACTTAGATCTATCAATGATCCGTCACTGTATCACTATTATCGTCATTGTGAATGTGATTGTGAACGTGATATCTTCAGCCTGTTCAAGAACAAGGTTTGTAGGCCTAGATCTAATTCAATTTCCTGGTTGGTGGTCTTGAGATATTACGCCGGCTAAACAAAAAATGATGAAGTATGATGAGTGTCTCATCCCAACAGAGATACACTCGTCTTATACACTTTATTAAACATCAAGTGTGTCGTTTTCTTCAATCTCTTTTATTCCTTGTGTGGAAACAAAGTAAGCGGCGAGAAACCTCCCCCTTGTTTGTGTGTCAGTCATCCTACCGTTCAACAAGTGATTCACAAGATCGCCACAAACATTGGCCACGTATGCCCAAAAGAAAGAATAGAAGGAATAGAAACTTTACTCACCTATAGTTGATATAAAAGTGGAATTAAAAGCATCCTCTGAAAATCTGAAGAGGACACACGTTTTCCCTACTCCCGAATCTCCTATTAGCAATAGCTTGAACAAATAGTCGTAGGTCTTCGCCATATTGTCTGTCTGTGCGTCTAAGGGAAATCCTCATTACAAAAGCCCGATTCGTGACGTCATTGTCCAAGTGGTGGGGATTCCCTCGAAGACTCCCGCCACAGCCGAGGCTGAAGTACGGTAGCAATCCTGTCGCTGAACAGTCAAATTTAAAGACAAAATTGAATAGTTTAATATCTGAACAACTCAACTAATGGACTAGCCTAGTCTAGGGCAGTATGCTCGAGCACAGAGGCAGATTTACTGCTTCGGCCTTCGCAAACTTGCAAAAGCTGAAGCCAGACTCAGAGACAGTCAGACTCAGAGCACCTCGCTTTGTAAATTGTGGTACAACTAACTTACTACAAGCCAACATAAATAATAATGATCAAGGCTACTTGTGGGAATAGTGTTGTAAAAATCGAGAGGTTATGGGAACAAAATAATTATTAAAAATGACTATTATTTTCGTTTCTTCTCGCCAGGGCCGACACGTGCTGTCATCTTGTGGCATCTGAGAGTACTGAGCGCGCACCGTGGATACCGTGGACGACCACGTGTAACCCCCAAACCGGCCTCTTTCCCTTAGGCTGTCTTCAGTATCAACATGCCAGTGAGTATCACAATATCTGAACAGCTTTGTCTTGTCATCTGTTCATGTGAGAATTTTCAAAATTATTGGAGTCAGAATAAAGTGAAAACCTGTCAAATAATGGCACTCATGTTGCTGTTTCTTGTGTACAAACGTTCTGTGAGCGGGCCCCACATGGCGATAGCAACGTGTGCATAGATTGCGACACAGGCCTCAGGGGCGGGACGTAAACATTGATATTATGATATATTATCTTTGTTTGCTAGTTTATTGATGTATGTTTACAATTTAAGGGCAGCATTAAACTCTTTGCGTGTCAGTCGTCTGATACAATTTTTGAGTTACCGGGCCAAGTGATTGCAGGAAATGAAACGTGTTCAGTGGGCGATAATAGGAGATAAGTATGCAAACAGCAAAGCACTGTCAAGATGGCTGTGGCCGTGGGGTTGGTGCAAATGAAGTGTTGCGCAATTGAGACTACTTGGACTACCAGGTTTTCCCCCGAAAAACGTACCAATTCATAATTTCATTGTTACAGGCATCATACCGTTCCTTTCTTTTACAGGAAGTTCCTTTATTTTCCTATATTTTTGTGAAAATGGGCAAAATTTCTTTATTTTCCTTTTTTTTGTGAAAAAATTCTTTATAATTTTTTCTGCAGTAAGAAAATATCACGTCATACCATAGAATGCACAGAAATCCTTATTTTTTAAGGATAAACTTGTAAACATTTTCTAGCAGTATCACTTGCAAAATACAGTAGAACCTCTAATATGAGCACCCAAGGGTCTGAAGCAAAAGTGGTCTTTAACTGAGGCGCGTTGACATTTTCATAAATAACATTTAGCCAAATACATATGGATATCTTTTGCTTCATTTCATGTTTTAACTCCCTAAAGAGTCTAAATATTCTTTTAAAATTCCTTTATTGTTCTTAAAAATCCCCGCAAATTCCTTTGATTTCCCTTATTTTTACTAAAAAAAACTTCCTTTAAATTCTTTTATTTTTAAAGGGTGGTATGATACCTGTTGTTATTATGATAACTGTTCTAAGGAAGAACTTACATTAAAAGAATAAAATTTAAAAAATAAATTGCGAGGTCTTGCGGGTCTAGGACTCTTTGATGATATCTTGCAGAAAATCTTAGTAAGTTACTGTTAAAAGTTTAATCTCTTAACGGTACAGAGCTTTTGGCTCCCAGTCAGTGGAATAAGTAGAATCCGACAGGTGGTATCAGTGTTGCTGCCAGTGCTGGTTTTTACACAAGTGGCGCAACTTTATAGCAAGAGCAAGCGTTGTGGTGTTGAAATTGGATATTGCGAAATCATAACACACTACATATAGACACCAATATTCTCGACTAGATTCTATTGCTTGGGTTCGGCCTTCACTCTTGGAAGAGAAAATCTGAGATATACCTTATACGATACACCACATCAAGTCCGCAATGCCGGTAAATTTTGTTATTTTATTAACATGTGACTTGTGAGTTCTTGTAAGGAGATTTTTTATTGAGATAATCTTTGTTTATTCCAGCTCGCAAAGGATTTACTCCATCCCACCATAGATGAGGAGAGGAGGAGGTGCAAACTGAAGAGATTGGTGCAGTCTCCAAACTCATATTTCATGGATGTCAAGTGCCCAGGTGAGAAAGTTAGACGATCATTAGATTTAATTAAGTCTATGTCTAAGCCAACATTTTCTTCATTGTTTTTTTTAATTGCATTA
Source organism: Lepidonotus clava (assembly GCA_936440205.1). NCBI lineage: Eukaryota > Metazoa > Annelida > Polychaeta > Phyllodocida > Polynoidae > Lepidonotus > Lepidonotus clava. The sequence goes on from OW387134.1 coordinate 23,494,385, forward strand.
TATTGATTTATTGCAAATAACCAGAGCTCATGTGATGAGCTTCAGTCTAGTGGAATTAGGCTATACCGATATTGGCAAGTACTTGAAGTATATTGAGGATTTAGAAAGACCCATGCAGATCATAATTATGACGCCTTACATGTCATTATCAGGGCAGCTACGTATTCCTTTTATTACCCCAAATTTGAGTACCTCTTACAGTTTCAAAAGTACCCGAGTATAATTAGTACCCAATATTCTTAGAATTTCAATCATATTAAGATCACGATATCAGTTAGAAACTAACAGATCCTATCGAGCCCTAAACGGCTTCAGGCAACACTGAAAAAATACTTTTGTTTCTGGTGGACCGGGTAAAATAATTTAGTGTCACCTGGGCGGCCGGGAATTCTTTGACGGTGCCCCTGTAGGGTGGATTGCTTGAATTAGTTTTGGACAGGAGGAAACCTTATATATGTGGGACAGATGTCATGATACAAGAGTTAAAAATTGAATTTGTCAGGGAAAAGTCGGGGAATTTTGACGTCTCTGGTCTGTGGCAACCCTGTGCCCAAACCTAGGTCTGTGGTAAAATATAGTCTGTAAATACAGACTTAAACTACATGAAAACTCGTCTCCAGATCCCAGCAAAATTGGTTTGTTTACAAACGTTGCTGTCTTTTGGCATAAATGACGTGAGAATTATGGAATTCAAGAAAAGTTATAGTTAGTTTTCATGATTTATACTGTACCAATGGCTAAAGTTATACTCTTAGAATGTAGTTTCATATGTTATAAACGAAAGGCTCCTACATCCTCCATACGGCAACCGTGAAGTGGGATGTAGTTTCATAGTTATTCGAGTTTGCAAAATATTGTAATATTTTGACACATCATTGCTTTTGGCTCCCTTTGAAAGCCAGGCTAACGCGAGCAGGCTAGACCAACCAGTTTGTACTTAGCACTAGGACCCACCCCCTCTCCCATATTTGGGCATCTGACCATGTGGAGGGACCTTGTGGTCTATGTTTACCTCAGTCACTGTCCTTGGTTGCCATGATGCTTGGCCTGTCAATCATTTAAATAGCAACGTTTTGAAGATTTAAAACAAGTACCGGGGTAATATTTAAACTACAATATCAGACAGAGATTGGGATAATTTTTCATTTACACTGTACATATGGGTACTCTGTACATTCATAGAGCTATAGAAAAATTGTCATGGACCAGGGAAATGACACAGTGATTTTGAAAATGAGTCGGGGCCCTGTGTAGGTCCTGCAAAAAAAGTGCAAATGATGGTCGAAAAGTCATGTAAATGGCGGCCCAAAATAGCATTATTATACAGTGTCGGAAATAAAGCTGCGCCCGGTGCGCCTATTCTCACGGCCGGGTGCGCGATTTTTGCTGCGGTGGCGTTTCTAATGATATCAGATTAAGAGCAACGCCAGCGAAGCCTTACTGTCGGAGGTTTTTCTATTGTGTAGGGCCAAGAGGCGTGAAATTTGTGCTAATTGGACCCTTCCACCCTCTCCCCTCCCTTCCAACCTCCTCCTGCCCCTGCCCCTGATTGGTCAAGGCAGTCCCCTCTGGTTGGCCCTGATTGACAGGTGAGGGTGGTGTGGGCCCCGCCCCTCCCCCTTCTAGCCCCCTCCGTGCATTGGGCCACCGTATTGGGGGGCTGGACACGCGACGGGTGGTTCTAATTACAGTCCCAGGACCCGGTGGGTCAGGGGCCGTCAACAAAAGTGTGGGGGGGGGGGGTGCAGCAGGAGAGTGAGTGCCACCGCAGATACCGGACCCCAGGGAAGGGGTCCGGATAGTCGGGGACTTCTTGTTTTAAGTTGTGCACCCGTCATGTGCACACTTTTCATGGGTTTTATCATTCCTATATGCCCCGTGGGGGTCCGGGTAAGAATAGGCCCTGAGTAGCCCCTGCTGATCGTAAGAGGCGACGATAGGGGGGACCCTGCACTGACCAAGTGGTTTTTGGGTTCAATTCCCGGTCAGTGCTTGGTTCACTAAAGGATGAGGTACAGCAAAAATGATCGCTGGGTTTTGATCCCCTGCAGAATTCGTCCAAACTGGTTTTCGCCGTGAAAATTACCCTGGCTGTCGGTACGGCGTAAAACACCCAACACTCACTCACTCACTCATTCCTATATTATATCAGGGGGGTGCATAGACAAAGTTTGGGATGCACAACTTCAGGACTTATGCACCCGGCGGGTGGGTACGTTTTGAGCCTAATTTCGGACACTGAATTTATATGATGAGCGAAATTTACGCGCAGTTCCCAACATTGTGCTACCGATGGCTGAACAAACAAATCCTTGTTCAGTTGATTTCAAACGATATGGCCTACCGTTTTTGTAAAATTTCATAACTTCCCAACGATTTTATTGCTTCACTTAGGCCTTTAAAAAAATTCTTCTGTTCAAGTTACCTGATCTCCCCTAAATTTTTAGCCCTGCCCAAACTTTCTTTCAATAATTCTCTTTTTTAAAAATGTTTAAAATCCAATAGAATTGACTAAATGAACATAAAAATGCGTATAAAAGCTAGGGACATGTATTTCAGATGCTAGAAATTGAATTAGAGACTGTTAGAGAATTCTTTTAGTAATTCTTCTTTTTTCAAGACCACACAGGTCCAAATATGTACGTTTTAAAAAAAGCAGAAAAGAGAAGCAAATAGAATAAATTTGAATTTAGCTGCATACCCATGTTTTTTTTTACCTATGTCACCTGAACACCGCTATCTTTTTTTTTGCCTCATCTATAAATAAACACCGTCTTGCAACGTCAAAGACTTTCATATTCATTTTCTTTTTATTTCTTTTCAGGTTGTTACAAGATCACAACCGTATTCAGCCATGCCCAGACTGTTGTGCTTTGTGTAGGATGCTCCACCGTTCTCTGCCAGCCCACTGGTGGCAAGGCGAGGTTAACAGAAGGTAAGTTGTTCAGGCTGTGATTTCTGGGTGTCTTTTCGTTGTGTACAGAATAAGCATTGCTCAAAAATTTTAAATTCCCCGTTTCATACACAAAATGACTAAGTATCTTATCGTTTATGTAAATCTTCTATGCAGCGGTCACGGAGTAGATCTTAATCTTGACCCGCGTACTTATTTTAGTTTTCAAGGTAAAATTATACTGACTGCGCTCCGAATCCCTAAAATAATGGCAAATCGTTTTGTCATCTAGAATTTACTAAAGGCACTTTTACTAAAGATCTGTCTGATTGTTCTTTTACGTCCCTTTTGCTGAAAAGTAACCACATTTCATAACTTGAACATTTCAGGGTGCAGCTTCAGGAAGAAGGCGCACTAAACAACGGGTAGAATTATTCTTAAAGGGGGGCAACTGAAGACGAATGCTGTGTGACAGCTGCGCTCAACCACAGCGCCTGACTTGAATGAACAAGTCGCACACCTGGTACTATTCCTGCAACTTGTATGTTAAGTATTACAATGTGATGTTACACTTTCTGAGCAAATAAATGCTTCGTGTACCAGGAATCTGTGTTGCTTGTGTTTTTCAAATACGCACATCATCAAGAAGTCCTAAACCTAAATTCAGGGATATTCTTAGGCGTGAGGGATACGGGATTCCTGCATCAGGAATGTAATTCCCGCATTGGGAACACTTTCAGGGATGTCATTTTCCTCAAGTTCTTTTTCCAAACTACCGAATTTGTGCCAGATACGAATAGAAATGAAATGAATAGTAATAAATTTATATTTATCTAGTCGCCAAAATTGCTTTTCAAAATTATTCCTATACCCTTTCTAAGCCATCTAAACCATTAATTTACGATTTCTGGTAAATATTTCCGACCAGTTAGTGTCTAAACTGAAAATCCAGAAATCTCCTTCCTACTTTTCCGGATTTTTCACCAATCATGAGTGGCATCTGAACTTTAAGGGGCACTTCCCGCATTAAGATATTCACAAAATGAGATAGATTATATGAACTCCCCAAACCGTAAGCGAAAAGGCCCATTAAAAACCAACAGGTTTTTGATACTTAAAATAGTTTTCTAGGAAGATCCCTGAAAATATATCCTTAAATTACATAGTATGCGACAATACAAAATGAATACGTAGTGTTCTGACATGAAGCACGAGGTAGTTTTTACTTGGGTGGCAATATGGAATCCTAGGTAACTAGAAACGGTAGTTTACATGAGCCTGATTACAGATGGACCATGTCTCTGCGGTACCTTATACGGCAGGAATGTAAGTTATGAGAATGTCTAATTTTAGGCCTTTTTTTCCACATAATCACCTCAAATGAGTTTCTGTTACGTTTTAATTGTACAATTTTAAGACAATTTCAAATTTCCTTTGTGGGGTTTCAGATTTTTTCATAAACCCTGACTTGCAACCATGAATAAGAAGGTTGATAAAATAAGGAACCGCTGGAGTTCTCGGATTTTCCAAACAATTTTAGCCTTGATTTCGAATCTGAGGTTGGACGTCATATGTGGCTGGAAGATCATGTAATTACGTGAAGTCATTAATAAAGAGAGAGAGAAAAAAAACGCTTGATGGAGGATCCTCTAGAATCCAGACGACGCTCAGCCCATTTTGTATGAAAGTAGTTTTCTGCCTCGTTTTCTCATCCTAAATCTAAGTTTAATTTTCATTGGTTATCTTCTAGCCAAAAAATGTAAATACAGTCAGATCGCCAGATAAGAGTTCCTGCTCTAAAGTCACCGGGCACTGTTTCTTGTTTTCCCGCTTATTGTCTGCTAGGTGAGAGGTCATAACCACTGGCGTAAAACTAGGAAATAGTGGAGAAACAAAGAATACCCGCAATGATAAGTGATAATTCCCTTTGGCATTGCCGCGGGAATTGTGTTCTCAAAGACATTACCGGCGAGCATTCTTATTTTCATAAAGAACCTTTCCCAAGCTATCTCCAGAAGATAGCCGTTCTACTAAACAGCCTCTATCATATATACAGCATTTACTTTGCTTATTTCACGGTATTTGCATCAACTATCAATGTATGGCATAAGAGAACCGTCAATGACCATTTTCTCCGGATCTTTTCAGTTGAAGTCATTAAAATTGGTATTTCGGACATTTTAGATACTGGGCCCAGTATTCTCCGTTGACTGGTCTTGCTGCTGGGAGCAGCGCGAAACTGCCCTGAATTATTAAGCTCTGTAGTGGATTATAGTGTAGGAACAACTGAAAAGTGCGGTGCTGCGAAAAGTTCTATCAAAAAATGCTGACGAGGCCTCTGCAGGCGTTCTGACTCGGTGGAATTCTGTGACAACATTTTATTTTACATATGCTCCTTTATATTGTTCGTAAAGAGGCTTAATTATACAATTAGCTTTTTACAATGATTCATCTTTCTATTAGGGAAACTAGTAATACGTTGTACTTATCTGCTAAGTACGTGCTTGCCTGGTGCGGAAACGAGTTACTTAATTCATAATATATACAACAGCAAAAGAATAGGTGGAGTACTGGTACAAACAAATTATAGCTTCAAATCAGGATGCAAATGAATACGATGCGAACATTTTTGTTTCTCTTGAAAATGTCACCATTAGGTTTCTATCAATCACTCTTGTAAGCTAGTTTTAAATATAGTTTTATTAATTCCATTACAGAGAATTGGTGGGGTCTAAGCGTGAAGTAGCCCCAACAGGCTATTCTAGATACTATGACATGTATCTCGCGTAATTACAGAAAAGTGTTGTACAAAAAGACGCCTATTTGAAATGTATTACTGGGCTATTAATGACGTTCGTAAAAGTAGGCAAAGATAAAAGTTTGGTAAATTATTCCCATATAGTGATAAAAGTTACTGTACAAAGTTGAGGGCTACCAGATCCTGTAATCGATTTGGAATGGGCAGTTCTTGGGCTTTTATACTAATATTTTGACCAAGTTGTTTGCGTATGGCCCAGCTACTGAGCATCTGGAGTGAAGACGGGTTGCAAGCCTGATATCGTAACCAGCCACAGAGTTCTTTGTGTTCATTTAAGGCAACAGGCACTTGATCCTGTCGGATCCACCGTTCCGTTTGAAGATTACAACCTGCTCGCACAATCAGTTCAATAAATTGGCGAGCAGCTCGCATAGTCGCTATTAGCAGAGCGGTGTGACCAGCATTGTTCCTGACGTTCAGGTCAGCACCCATGTCAATGAGATACTTGGAGACGGCATACTTATTCCGCCAAACCGACTCAAAAAACGGAGAGAAGCCGTCCATGTTTTTCTCCTCCAGCCTTGCTCCGTAGGCCAACAGGTCGCCGAGGATGTCTTTGTGACCATGGTCGGTGGCGATGTGGAGCGCCGTCTCCTGGTCTTTGGTCTTCTGGTTGACGTCGGCTCCAGACCGCAGGTAGAGGCGCACCACCTCGGGGTGGCTGTAGCAAACGGCCGCGTGCAGCGGGGTCCAGCCGTCACGGTCCGCACAGTTTATATCTGCGCCATGGACAAGGAGGAAATGACACATGGAGAGATGGCCGAGGTAGGTAGACGCGTGTAAGGGAGTAAAGCCGTCTCTCTGGGCCAGGTTCACGTCAGCGCCGTGTTTCAGCAGGTACTCGGCAACGGCCACCCAACCATTTGTGGCGGCCCAGTGCAGGGGTGTCCGGCTGTCAGCATCACCTATGTTGATATCGGCACCACACTCAACTAACTTCTGAACGATTCTCACGTGGCCTCTGGCGGCTGCGTGGTGAATGGCTTTCCTTCGCCACATAGTATCCGTCAGGTCTGCGGCGTTAGGGTCCGCCTGTCTGTCTAAAAGTTCTCCAAGGACGTCCATATGGCCCTCCTGAGCAGCAATGCAGACGAGATTTTTTGGCTTCTTGTCTTGAAAAGCTCCATGGTTACAGAGGTTTTCTTGTAGGTAAAAGTGTGAAGAAAGAAGATTCCGTGCTTCGTGTATATTATTGTGTTGGACTGCTTGAAGGAGTGCCGCCTCGATCTCTAAAGTTTCATCTTGAGTACCTGCCATTAGGCTCACGAACGGCTGCTGGTATATTTGCTTGCTCGGCACCTGCAAGTAGAATAAGAAATTGACAGTTTTATTCATACCACAAAGAATATTACATTTTCAAACAGACCAAAAAAAAAGAGAAGAAAAATTAGACATGTACATCAAGTACCAGTCTATTTTAATGAGAAGAGATTTTTGTCGAGTCTCATCGGAAAAAGTTTTCTTCCAAGTTTTATTAATGCAGAGGATTTGCCTTAATTCTTCTAGTGTAAGCCCACTGAGCTAGTTCATCCATTCAGTGGTGGACATAAGTTTCCGCAAGTTGATTAGGTGCTGATTAAAGCAATGTAGCCATAGTAACATTCTAACCTTGATTAGATCGTTTAATTTGCCCGTCTCGTAAGGCCTAATCATCCAAAATCCTCTAATCTAACCCTTTGGGATTAAATGTGTAGTGCTTAATCATGATTCCAATGGATCTGATTAAAGTTAGACCACAAAAAATATCTGTTGCAAATCATCTAGGGATGGTTACGAGCCATTTATTTTAATCATGATTATGCACTTATCATGATTATCTGATCTAATTTAATCATCGAGCTTTGGTGTAATTAAGCCCACCATGAGCCGTTGGGCCCAGAATTTAAGGAAAGCTAAATATGCAGCACCATCATCGCTGAAAATGTTGGTTACTAACTATTATGTTCTAGGTGCCAGTCGGGTCCCCATTGATCTAGTCACTAAGAAGCGAGGCTAAACTTTAAAGTTCCATTGACATTATTTGCAAAAATGCTGACAAGTCTTTAATTGTTTAATCACTTTATTAAAAAAAGAATCATTCCAAATGATTTTGAATGATTGGAATGGCCCTAAAATTTTGCTGATATTTGTCATTTTTACTGACTTACAAACAGAAAATTCTAAAGAGAATACATGATAATAATTTCTTGAAAATTCTGAAAGCGGTCCTTTTAGAAAATTGCATTTGCAATCCAATGATGTATGCTATAATTTTACTGTCTGTAACTTTTGAACCGATGAAGATTGAGACAAAATTCAAAAAGCAATACTGGACACCAAAGTTTGTTATGTTGTAATTTAAATGTGTCTTTTGGACAGAAAAGTTCGCCCCGCTATACTAATGTACAGTAACTTATTGACTCCACCCTTCATGGAGTTCATTCTCAATGACCTCATGACAGACTGGAAACCAGCTTCAGCACCTCAAACCCGCCCTCTCTAAGAGTAAGAGCAAGACTAAGTATAAAAGTACTTTAAACTAAAAGCTGAACCGGAAAGGTCCTGATACCTTACAGTTTCAAAGCAGGTGTTAACAAAAACATACAAACACTAGTTGGCCCTCTGTATCATACATCTCTGGGGTTAGACAAAGCATTCACGCCCATGGCCTCTGTTATACATTTAAATTTATTATAGTTGCTACTGTGATGAATCTGTTAGTACAAGCCGAAGCGTTTAGAGACTTATAATTCTTGGGGCACAAGCTTTTGGGCATGAAATAAGGAATAACTAATAAGTTATAGTCTTGAACAACTTGTTCGTTCACTGCGAATAGTTGTGTATCTGATTGCTCAGGTAATCCTATGAGATAAAGAAGGATCTCTTTTTGGTACAAGTGTTTGTGATGCAGCACAAAAGTAAGGGTACCAGTAGTGCACAAGATCACTTCATGTATTAAGTTACGAGAAAGATGGTATTGGAAGTGATGTCACAGGGTGTCACAATGATCATGTGACCTGCAATGACCAATCAGCATGAGTTGTCGGGGTATATAAGCCTGAGTTTCTGAATGAAATAAATAGTTCCTACTTGGTACCCATGTGTTGACACCAACTTCCTTCTTGTATCTGATAATCTGGGAACATAGCAGACGCAGAGATAACTGATCATGAATCACAAGTGACATAGTACAGTTAGGCTGATTATCATCTGCAAATGGACTTAGATTAATTATGGCTAGAAGAACAAAGAGACTATGTTAATGGTATGGCACGAGATTAGCAGAAGCAATCGGATGGGCACGGGGAACGAGATGTTGGGCACCACACCAACACCCCTACCACAAATTGAGAAGACCCCGAACGCATTTCCCTTGCTATAGAGTAGTGGCGTGTATTATCGGCAGGCACCTATTATCGGCACCCCTGACACTTATTCTGATATTACAAAATAAATTTGAGCTTTACAGATGATAATATTCAAATATATTAAAACCTTGGTGTGTTACCCGTCATTTAGCAGTATACTGGTACAACTCAGACCATTGAATATACCATTGTTATCAAAAGAAATATCTTGGCACATTATAAGCCATCAAGAAATGGCCATTTTATTTCAACCATTAAGATACATAGGTGTATTGTAGTACATCTGCAGTCCTCACAAATAAGAAACATGGCAGTTTTTGTATTTGTATTGGCAAAACAAATATAAATATACATTCTTTTGCAAATTAATTGATTCTATATATAAGGGTAGAATAAATCACATGGATGCCGGTAATACACTCCATTCTAAGTGTATGTCTTGTATTATCGGCAGGGTTATATCACTATTTCAAAAATAAGGTTGGTAAATACATATAAATGCAAAAATACATAATGTACTAATGGCTTAGTACTTTTAATATATTGTCATGTTATATAATCCAACAAGGATCAGGCTTAGCAAGTCTACTTCTAGTCTACTCTTAGAAAGAAATATTTTGCGCTCCTAGCGCCACCTGTTAACCGGTATAAAAGGTGTTGCAAAGTGGGGAGCAGTTAGTTTTAGTTTTAGTGAGAATGTCAGCTAAGTAAGTTTAGCCAAGGAGTTATACTTGGAGTAAGTACATCGGCTCCGTGTAACAGACTGGAGTTTACCAATACCCATTACCTCGGACATAGGATTGTGATAGAGCTGAGTACTAGAATGGTCTAGAAGGTGTTGGAGCAACTCGTGTTCTAAATGTGGTTGATTGCTGATAGGAGATGGGAGGTGGACTGATGAAGACTTATACATGGTGGCTTTGACTCGGGATGAGATGTTTATTGAATAAAAACCCTTTCATATTAAGAAGCTCCCTCATCGTTCATTTCTTTTGAACTATTGGGAAGTGAACGGACAACTTTAAAAACGCAGTCTGAATTACTCAGGCATTCTGGAAAAACAACTCATGAAGACTTGGATATACACGAACCTTACGCAGTCTTAAATCAAACATTAACAATAGTTCATTTGGTGGAGATTACCCGAAACATGACTTGTGCCGTTTTGCTCATCCTTGATGTCAGCCACCGGTAACTTTGAGGCTTCCTCTAACCCCAAGCCTCAATCTTTGCGGCCCGCAGGACACGATGTGTCAACATCATATACAGGGAATGTGGAAAACCGCCACCTGGTAGGTAATCCCTTAGACGGGGAAGCACAGAGACAGGAGGTCGCAGCCAGACCCAAGCAGCTCTGCCCCGAAGGTGCACAAAATTACCAAACCCGTGGCAAAGGTAAACCATTTCCCTGGCACCTAGGGTCCAAAGATAGGCCGGTTCTTGACGAAGGACTTGAAACCCTAACACACTCGGGACGAGTTGAAGGGAAGAACCGTCTCACGGAATATCAGCAATATTGGAACCCAGGGTACGTACCACCTACGGACCACGAAACTGGTACTAGCTCTCGCTCCACCTGTGAATCCGATGTGAACAACCCGTGGTGTAACCAAAGTGTTCCTTATCGTTTACTACCTGCTGCGGGAGGTGAAGGCGAACAGGAAGTTTCCAATGAAGATAACCTATTTTCTTCAGGAAACCTAAAACAACGACAAAACACCGCGGACAACTCCAGCCCATCAGGGGGAAAACGCCCCGAAAATCCGGTAATCCTACCTGATGGGAGCTCTCTCACCTATCCATTACCCCAACGACTTGAGTTTATCAGTCACCCACTGGTAACACCAACTCACCCCAACCCGGGGGCGTCCATTCCTTATTCCACTGTAGCTAAAGGAAAAACAGTGGGAGGGGATAGGGGAGTGGGAAGGGAAGCAGAGGGAAACGGCGAGAAAGTAGGCAATTTACAACCCTATCGATTAACTTACGGTGTAGAAACGAACTTAGACCAAGCTAGTAAAAGAGCGGAAGCTCGGGCCTTTGATCCAGCCGAAATATTAAAGCAGTGGGCAGACTCAAGCCCCGAAAAGCACATAGATTTAGAGAGGCTAAGCGATCAGGATAGTGAAGAAAATGTAACGCTTAAAGCACAAGATTTTAACACTCTAACTCATGAATCGTATGAAGAATACGAGGACGAGTACGAGGAAGAAAATAGCGAGACAGAACAAGCAGCCGCAGATGTCAGAGAGGGTAGTCCTGATAGAAAATTAGCTAGAGAAGATAAATCAACCTCGTCTTCATACGAACTTATTACCGAGGATGTTTTAGACACAGGTAAGAAAGCTAAACCAGAAAGTGAGGACGAAATTAGTGTAGAAGAAATACCTGTGAAAGAACAGTGGGACGATCACGATATACAAAACCTCCACGAAAATAATATGGCGGAAGGAGGCGTTCCTTTGATGGATCTAGTAGAAGAAAGAGAGGATAGAGATCAACGCCAGCAACCCGGTGAAGGGGGAGCTGGGGGTGTAGATCTGGGGGCATGGCACCCTAACCGTGGGACGAACCCTGGGGGACCTCAACAAAACAATGGGAATGGCCAGATCCTAATCCAGCAGCCGGGCCGAGGCGTGCAGGCAGGAGGCGGGATAGACCTTGGGCCCATACAACAAAATATATTATACCCTTTCATAAGGCAGGCAATGGCAGCCCCTATACAGGTAGGTCAAGGAGGAAGGGGAAACCAACAGGGCCAACAGGCCCAAGGAGGCCAAGGTAATCAGGCTAACCCTCCTCTTAATCAACAGGCCCAAGGAGGCCAAGGTATTCAGGCTAACCCTCCTCTTAATCAACAGGCCCAAGGAGGCCAAGGTATTCAGGCCAATCCTCCCCTTAATCAACAAGTTCAAGGGGGCCAGAACGATCAGGCCAACCCTCAAGGACTTATTCCTCCTCTTAATCAGCAGGTCCAGGGAGGCCAGGATAATCAGGCCAACCCACAAGGGCCTAACCCTCCTCTAAACCTTCTCAACAACCCTCCTCAAAACCTTCTCAACAACCCTCCCCAAAACCTTATTAATAATCCTCCTCCGAATCAACCCAACCCGCCGGGCCCACAAGGCCAGGATAACCCCCAAAATCCACTGCCCGGCCCGCCAGGACCGCCAGGTCAGAACAACCCCCCGAATCCGCCGAATCCTCCACCGCCCGGCCCACCGGGACTGCCAGGTCCGCCGGGCCCACCAGGTCAGAATAATCCTCCAAACCCGCCGAACCAGCCAAATATCTGGGATCTTTTTCCGCAGCTAAGAATGGCATGGGGCCAAGTACCCCCGCCAGTGCGGGAAACGTCCCACAATGGTCATCAAAGGGGACCAAATATTAGATTACCATGGTTTAGTGGGAAGGAGGATGAGCAGATAGAAAAGTATTTCAGGGAACTGAAGCGACTGAAAGCTATCTATGATTGGTCGGACGCCCATCTCCTGAATATGACGCTATTAGGCCTGAAGGGACGGGCAGATGACTGGGCAGGAGCCTTAGCTGAAAGCGAGAAAAATACATTTGAGAAATTAGAAACTCAAATGACAAAGATCTTCGGCGATCGAAGAGCTAAGTGGCAGAAACACGCAGAGTTCTGTGGCCTTAAACAAGGAAAAGACCAGAGCGTGATCGAATTTGCAGGTGTTCTGAAACAAAAACAGGTTAAAGCAGAAGCAAGCGAAAGTATGATGTTAGCTGTGTTTTTAGAAGGATTAAAACAGGGCGTAGCCAGACAGGTAGCTATACTGGACCCTAAGTCGTTCACCGAAGCGGTGGATTGTGCAACGAGACTAGAGTCGTTGGACAAAGGCAAAGGGGGAACTAAAATATCTAATGCAGTAAGCGAGCTGGCTGGGAGCCAAGCGTCAGAGGAGACCGCAGCCCTAAACTCTATCTCCGAACGGTTTGGAGTGGTGCTGGCCCGACTGGAGGCCGCTCCATGGTTTCAGAAACCAAAACCAGGGCAAAGCGGAGCTCCCCAGAATGGTGGTAACTATAAACAGCAAGGTTATGAGAGAAAAGATAGGTATGAAAATCAGAAGGGTGAAAGAAATTCAGATCAGAAGACTAAACCCAATACCGCCCCGAACAGAGAGGCAGACAAAGGAAAGAACCCGCCAACTCAGCAGAAAGTGGAAAGACCCAGGCTACCTTTCGATGAAAGTAAGTTTTGTATCATTCACCAACAACACGGTCACTCCACAGAAGCGTGCTTGTGGCTAAAGAATAGATTGAGGGAAAAACCCCCGCGGATGTATAAAGATAGTAAAGCCAGTGGTACAGAACAAAAGAGTCAGGGAAACTAGAGGAGGGGTCCGTTCATTCCACGATAGAATTAGGCACAGTGGACGGACCGGCTAGGAGAGAGATAGGAGACGAAGCATTTTTCTTAACGTTAAGATTTGATGATCAGAAGGAGGTTAGATCCTTGGTGGACACAGGAGCGAGCGATTGCTTCATGTCTACCCATTGTAAACGGCAGATCCCTAAACAATGCATTTTAGATGAATGGAAGGTATCGAAAGGAAACATCAGTCTAGCAGACAACTCGTCTCAAGTAATACTAGAACAAATTAGATGTAAGTTTTCAATCCAGGGATCGGTAGTCTGCTATGATTTCAACATAGTGGACGATCTATGCCACCTAATAGTAATCGGTAGAAACTTATTAACAGTGCTTCGATCAGATTTATCTCTACCAGGCGCAAAGATAGAAGTGTTTTGTGGAAACCCTATAGTCAGCAAAGAAACAGTGAAAATTCCACCGGGAAATGAATGCATCATACCGGTTACCACCCGAGAGCCGCTGGGATTAGACTCACCAGTGGCTTACTGCGCACCAGCAGTCACTGCCCCGGTCCTAGTGGAGGGGTGCGTGAATACGGTGGGAAGTCAGTGTTGGATCAAAGTCATGAATCCGCTAGATGAAATGCAAGAAATCACTCCCCAGGAAGTGTTAGCTTTTGCGGAAGAATGCGCAGTGCCTGAGGTAAACCAAGATCAGATAGAAGAGTTCCTAGACTTGTGTTATCTAACTAAAACAGAGACCCCAATGTCCATCTGTAGGATTTCTGTAGAAGTAATGAAAGACGCAGTGCAAATGGAAAGCCAAACCTCTGAGGAGAAATCCCGAGGTAAAATGGATGAAAATGTAAGTAAAATAGATCTAACCGAGTCGTGCTTAAACGAAGAACAACAGGTAAGGTTTAGACAAATGCTTAATAACAACAGGAATGCACTAGCGTTCTCAATGGAAGAGTTAGGTCACTGTGAAATAGCGCCGATGAGAATCATTGTGGATGAGTCGCAAGGAGTCATAAGTTCTAGACCATACCGATACTCTCCACAGAAAATGGATATCATCGATGAACAGGTTAGGCAACTCATAGATATAGGTGTCATAGAGCCCAGCGAATCGGCTTGGCGAAGCCCGCTGGTGGTAGTGCAGAAAAAAGATGGCAAGCCTAGGCTCTGTACAGACTTTCGCATGCTTAATCAAGTCACTTTTAAAGATAAATTCCCCATGCCCACGGCTCGCTCGCTTTTCCTATATATGGCTTACAAGAAACCCACTATGTGGACAGCTTTAGATCTGTTGAGCGGCTATCATCAGTGTGTAATCGAAGAAGACAGTAGAAAATATACCGCTTTTGAAACCCCGATGGGTATGTATCAGTATAAGCGTGTACCATTTGGCTTAGTTGGAGCGCCTTGGCAGTTTACCAAGGTAATGGCCATAGCGCTAAAGGGATTGATTCCTAGAACCTGCTTAGCATATTTAGACGACGTAATCGTCTACGACACTACATTTGAAGAACACCTGGCAAGTGTTGAGGTGGTTCTCCAAGCCTTGGCGAGAGCTAATCTCAAATTGAAGCCATCAAAGTGTGAGTGGTGCCGCAGTGAAATCAATTTCCTTGGCCACGTAGTAAACGCGGAAGGAGTGGCTACACAAAAGGTAACCACAGAAAAGATTACAGCCTTTAACCGTCCGCATAATGTGAAAACTATTAAATCCTTTCTGGGGCTGTGTAACTACTACCGTCAGTTTGTCCCAAATTTTGCTGATCTAGCTAAACCATTAAATCGGCTGCTAAAGAAAGAAGTCTATTTTGAGTGGACGGAGGCTTGCGAGGAAGCGTTTCAACAGTTAAAGAAACTGCTCACCTCGCCACCCTTACTAATCCATCCGGATATAGGAGGGCATTTCTATCTGCTAACAGATGCATCAGACGCCGCGTGCGGTGCAGCGGTTTGTCACAAACTAGATGAAATCTACCGTCCGGTTGCTTTCTGGGGATGTACTCTCCGAGACGCCGAATTAAACTATTCGGTAACAGAAAAGGAGGCTCTGGCGGTGATTAAGAGTATTAAGAACTATGAGGATATGTTACAAGGAGCTAAGATTACTATAGTAACCGATCACAAACCATTGATTCCCCTGTTACAGAGTGCCTACAAGGCCCCGTCTGCTAGGCTAAGGCGGTGGGCTTTGGCGCTGTCAGACTTTGATTTTGAAATCACCTATGAGCCAGGAGCAACCCACTTCTTACCGGACTACCTGTCCAGAGTTCACCACGAACATGTCCCCGGTGAGGAATATGAACCCGCCGTGGGATGTGAATTGTTCGAGGCTGAAATTCAGGATGGGGAGCTTTCCGTGGCTACGGTGATAAACGCGCAACTCCAAGATGCGGAGTGCGCACAACTAATTGACTATCTACAAGACGGAGACCTGCCACCAGATCCCCTCGAGGCTAGGCGAATAATGGATCAAGCCGACTTTGTGGGAATGGTCGCGCCAGGAGTACTTTGTAGGTTCAACGTCAAAAGGTATAACAAACACCAAGACCAGTTGGTAAGGCTGAAACCACGAATGATAGTTCCAGGACAGTTAATTCCCAGAGTCCTGAGACTGTTGCATAATGATATCTTAGCTGGAGGACATGTAGGTATCAGTAATCTCACTACCAAAATCTCTGACAGGTTCTACTGGCGAAACATGAACGCCGACATTACAGACTATGTGAAGGCCTGTGAAACCTGTTCTCTAAGGAGACGGGCCCCACATTTCAAGGCCTTGGCTAAGTCTTGGGAGAGGCCGACTCGACCCTTTGAGGTGGTACAGTGTGATTTCATCGGGCCACTAAAGAGGGCTAGGGATGGGTCAAAATATATCATGACCTTCATAGACCTACTAACAGGTTGGCCGGAGGCTTTCACCACGAAAGACTCCACTGCGCAAACCGCGGCCAACTGTTTCCTGACCGGGATAGTGTGTCGGTATGGGCGGGTAAACCGTCTGCACACAGACCGGGGGGCGGCCTTCCTATCAGGACTGTTCCGGGAGATTACTACCCGACTAGCGTGCAAACAAACGTTCACTACCGGGCGAATGCCGACTGGCAACGCTCGAGTAGAAAGACTACATAAAACCATTGAAAACCTGATTGCTTATTATATCCCTGACGACCACTGTAACTGGATCGATCTACTTCCAATTGCATTATGGACAGTTAGATCCACAATCAGTGTACGGTCGGGATACAGCCCGCATACCTTGCTGTTTGGCAGAGATCCAATTAGCATGGGAATGCCTGAGCAGGGAACAATTCCTGAAACGCTGAACGACTGCGAGTTTTTCATGCAAACCAAGGATAATATTGCTATGTTTAGGAATATGGCTGAAAGGGTAGTTCAAAACTACGAAAAAGATCTGAGGCTGCGAATTGATGAGCGGGCGCGGCCCACTCAGATGTACGAAGGTGATATGGTATACATGTACGACCCTTTAGCTAGTGAAAATAAAGCGTCTAAGTTCTCAAACAGGTATACCGGGCCATTCAGGGTAATTGAAACAAAAGGGGACCACCTTGTTAGACTAGTGTCTTTAAAAACTGGGAAACAGGTACCACATCTAGTAAACATTTCAAAACTCAAACCTGCACATGGGCCTTGGTCCCCCGCCGTCCCTCATAACATTCCCAAAATGGTGAGAGAAGCGAAAATCACTAACTCAAAAGGGGCAGATCCTGACCGAAACCCTGAATTGCATCACACTCCGACGGGTGAAATCGCTGAGGGAGATGGCGAAATAAGGGGTGCTGAGACTGAAAACTCAACGGGAACGACCGGTCCCCGTGAGCATGATGCAATTCCTATGGCCAGGAAGGTACCTACACAAAAACCTGGTCCAAGTCCCACTGATTTAGCAGAAACGGATGGGCAAATCACTGATGGTCAGGGCGCCAGTGCGGACACCGCGCTGTCACCAAACTCATCCTTTGTTCCTAATAAAGCCGCCTGTGAACGGGGAACAGTTGGCGCTAATGGACAGAGGAAACGCAAACGAGCTAAACGAAGGGGCAAAAGCCAGCCGTTGGAAGGGAGATCCCCTCCAGGCAACAACAAGCCCATAAAACTGCCCTGCGGTGATGTACCGATCTCGGATACATCGGAACAGAGCCCAGAAAAAACAGAAGAGGACCATGTCCCGACGAAAGGTGGCTATAACCTGCGTCGGAACCGTCGGCCTAACTACGCCGCTCTGTTCAACGGCGGGGAAAGCGACGACATGGATGATTAAAACAGGAAATCTTGCCGCCCTGTGAAAATAAAGGTTCGGCGGAGCGGCACCGTTAGCATCAACGCTAATGGAACAGGTGGCCTACCTCACGGCCACCTCGCCGCGCCCAGGGGCGTGGCAGAAAGGGAGGGTGCGCACACCAGGGGAGATGCCAGTGGTTTGGCGTCATCTCCTGGGACCGGATGCAAGCGTTCCCCCCCACCTGAAACAAGATACAGCTCCAAATATGGAGGCGGCATGGACAAGCGGATCGGTTATAATTTCGTGGGATCCGCGCCAATCCGCCAGTCGGTCCGCAACTCTGCTCCTAGGCAGTCACCTTTGCTGCAGGTGATTGTACGCATAACCCAGCCCGGGAGGAAACGGAGATAGACATTGATTCTATCTCTGAACGAAAGCTGGAGATAGAAATTGTTCAACTTTCGACTTCTCCTGGAAGGAGCGGAAAGAGAACTTAGCTGGGACACTGATCCACCGACTCATGGGGAACTGCCTAGCCCTCCGGCCACATAGCAATCCAAAGGGGACCACTACTTTCCCTGCGGACACGGAGGGAAGGATCATCGTCCCCCTGAGAAGGAAACGGATTAGCCGCCCCCACCAGAGGGCGCTACCTACCAAGGGAAGGTTCGTTGGGCCATTCTTTTAGGATTTTACCAAATGAAAGAAAAGACAGTCGAGAAGGAGAGTGCTAAGAAACGACCGGCTCAGACCCTTAGGCGGTGGAGTTGGCCGGGCCGGGGGGGTGTCCGTCCGGACTCAACCGACGCCGGGATTGCCCGGAAGAAACCAAGGACACCAGCCCGGCGGCCCACCAGAACGACCGCAGGCGGAGCCAAGAAGTCCGCTAAATCGATTCCAGTCAAAAAGAAGACAGCAGATAGAGACTTTTACAATTTATCTGAGGTGAGTGACTCGGAGCCCGAGCCAAGGCTAACGGCGTTGGCCAAGCCGGTTCAGAAGGGAGAAGCGGCTAACCGACCGGTGCAGATCCAGGCCGGCTGGTTCTGGGACCTTACGCAACCACTGTTCCAACTATTTGAGACTGTTGACGAAATTAGAAGGACAGTGGGACTGGATGTGCCAAAATCAAACAAACAGTTAACTGAGGTTAAAACTCAGGTAGCTCCTTTCATTCAAAGAACCACACAAAACTCTAAATGCGTCAGGGAAGGTACCAGACAACAAACAACACGAGGCGGCCGACCTCTGCCCACTCTGGAAAGGCGATCGGGAGGGGAACAGCTAACCGTCGCCGCTCCAGGACTAAAAGTGGAGGTAGCACCCGTTCAACGCGCGCCAACCCCACCGGTGGGGAACGGGCCAGCGGGAGCTCCCCTCCTCCACCACTTGCAGCCTGCGGACCCCGCTTGTTTAGACTTGAGCAGCTTGACAACGAGCTGCAGCGCCAATCCCTCACCACTGCTATGGAACCAGCAGCAGTGGACGCCAACCAGCCAGCCGGGGGGCCCACTGTGGCCGAGCCCACTCCCAACGACAAACCCACCGCAGGTACCGAACCCATACCCCTCGAGCCAACCGTCGTACGATCCAACGGGGGCCGTTTCGGATTGGAACCTACTGGGCCAAGACCCCTCAGAGCAATGCGCCCCTCGTCCTGCGAACGTATGAGAGGCTTGAGGATCACGGTCACCAAGGACGAGAGCGGAATCATCAGGCGAGTGGTGAATGACAATGGGCAAAGTCTCTATGAGCATGTCCCAAACTAAGTGGACCAGGGGACCCGGGAGGAGAGCATACTTCGGCGCATGGATGATAGTAGTGCGCAGGAAAATAAGGTAACTTTGCTGTGAACATGTTTTAGATAGACTGTAAAATTAACTTTCTCAAACTATCGCTAAGGCCAAAACAAAGACAATGAAGTGGCTAGTGCTGTTCGTATTAGCTATAATAGGGGGCATTAGGGGAGTGCATAACGACTCCAGCCCACCTGAAGGGCTAGCCCCTAACGCTGAAGTGATAGCTTTAGAACAATATGGAGTAGTGTTAAAACCAGGGAAGTTAATGTCCACCGCGGATATAACACACGTCCGACAAGGCTTCCTAATCACTATTCCAAGAAGGCGCTCCTTCAACAAAGCTACCTTTGGCCAAGTCTGTCACCGATATCTACAGGGAGGAGACGCCCTCGATCGGGCCTGCTACCATATCAGGTCGCTGGTCAATTGGATGGATCAGACGTCGCAAGCGCTTAAAGGTCGGTACCGGGAAGTTCTTAATGAAACCTTAAGTTCCCTAATAAAGAACACTCAACAAGACCTTCAAAATCAAGAGTCGGAATTAAATCCAGGTGGAAGGGTCAAGAGAATGAAGAAGTTGCCCACAATGCTGGACGATCCAGGATGGCCGACCTTTCCTCTTCCAACCTCATGGAATCAAGGGCTGGCAGCTGATGTCAAATATAACAGGGAATTGATTAAAGTATTGCAAGAATCTTCGGACCAAATGATCGAAGACTTGGCTCTGATGAATGAAAAACATGACGAGGCTGTGGAAAGGGTTAACCATGTCGTGATAGGCCTACTGGACAATCTAAGATCACTAAATAAGGCACACAACACGACTCGCCGAAGGATGAAACTCGTGCAACATAAGGTGGATTGGATGGAACTGTACCTGAATATGATACCGGTCGCTCTAGAAGACAAGCTAGGAGAGATGGTGTATCTTCAACTGATGGTAGAGCAAACTCGCGTGTTCAGGAAAGGTGTACAGCGCCTGACGCGGGGCCAGCTGACTATGGACTTGGTGCCCCGCCAATATATGGTCGGAGCGGTCCAGGAAGTTAACAGATATCTAAAGGGGATCCACCCCAGGTTCCATGTCGCGTTCACAGATCCTTCCTTCTATTACGAGAACAGTCAACCCTCGTTCAAATTCGATGAAACCACTCAGGAATTAATAGTGTATGTAAGGGTGCCAGTGGTGGCTGACGAACATTTGTTCAGGGTCTATGAAGTACTAACTTTTCCTGTGCCAGTGACAGTTAGAGGGCGACTCAAGAAGGACGCTCTCCAAATTGTTAATCTACCCAAAAGTGTCGCCATGTCCATGTCCCGCCAGTATTACGTACCATTGGCTAGTGGCAGTTGGTCAGGTTGTTATGGACAGACCATCACGCTCTGTAAGGATCTACCCTATATGAAAAAGATTACAGACAACACCTGCACTGCTGCGCTACTGAGGCGCGACGACCTAGCGATCCAAGAAAAATGTGAGCTGGACTATCTACTGGAAGCAGACTTTGGAGAGATGGCAGTGTACCTAGACGACGGAGATATGCTGGTGGTCAGCGCCGACACCCGAGGCCAAATGATTTGCAGAAACCAGCCTGCGGTCGGAGTGAACATAGAAAATTATGCAAGGGTTCAGGTGGAATGCGACTGTGCATTCCAAACACAAGGAGCATGGATACCGTATAGCTTGCGAAATTGTGACCGGCACACCAGGATCACCACGGTTGTGTACCCACATAATGACCTGTTGGAAGCAGCAAGTCGTGTGAAGGGGTGGGACATGAATTTCACGACGTCCGAAAACGAACCCACTATGTTAGAGTCAGACCCTATCCCTGAAATAATTAGGAAAGACCTGCTGGAAATCGAGGAAAGCCTGAAGGTCAAAATACCTGTAACCTCCTTGGCCAAACGAATACAAAAACACCGTAAAGACTTGGCCAAGGGTATCAAGAAAGCGACTGACCGTTACGAGGTAGAGAAACACGCCCCGTGGTTCTCTATAGGTAACTTCGGAGGCGGTTTTGGTCTCCTCACCATCTTCTGCATAGTGGTAGCTGTGACAATTATTGGATGTATCCTCTGGAAGTGCTGGCGGAACCATCAAGGCAAGGCTGCCCTAGCCGGACTAACCATGACTTTACCTCGGGCCATGGCCTTGGAGACGGCGGACCCGGAGAAACTGTTGCACCGTGAAAAGGCACTAACTGGGTGTCCAGACGCGACCGCCAACCCCACTGCAGTGGCAGTGCTTGCTATATTATTAGCAGTACTAGTCATCGCTATAGTGGTCCTCGTGTGGCGAAAGTGGAGAAATATTAGAAGAAGGACTGTAGATGGATTATACGTACAGTTTGCCAATCCACATATGATAGAAACAATCTTTCTAGGCGAACTGGCCATGCCTTCTGACCACACTTACACGGAAGGCTATGTGCTCATTAGGGATATACTGGTGACTCAACTGTGTCTGAAATATACCCTAACGGTTACCTGGGGGGCGCAGCTGATGGGAGCAGCGACTAGACCTGGACAACATCCATCTAGGGTACCACTACCAGACACCCTGAGGGTATCTAAGAAACTAGCCCGTCTAATGATGAGTAATTTAAAATACAATACCAGGGCCAGACTACTGAGATATTCCTCAGGGCTAGCCACTCCTGTACCCATGGGAGTACCGCGCCTCATCGACGCAGG
The DNA here is from genome assembly GCA_936440205.1 of Lepidonotus clava. Taxonomy (NCBI): domain Eukaryota; kingdom Metazoa; phylum Annelida; class Polychaeta; order Phyllodocida; family Polynoidae; genus Lepidonotus; species Lepidonotus clava. Next base: position 23,516,535 of record OW387134.1, read on the forward strand.
CTGGTCCGATGTCGGAGCGGACTGGCCTCAACCGGTGATGGGACATGGAACAATGCCTAACGCTCCTCCTAGATCGACCACGCCCACCTCAACAGCGACCGGAACGGGATCTGCCCGAAAGACAGTAAGGCCAGGGACATCCGAAATAGATCCAGGAACGGTTTATGAAGTTATCATATGACAATGTAACGAGTGTTAAGACCTGACCTAGTGCTGTACAGGTAAAATTGGTGAATTACTAACACAAAGGTACGAGTACTAAAACTAAAATGTTACAGGAAGTTCGCTGGGCAATACCTGTTTGGGTAGGTAGGGTTCTGTTGACTAACCTGATCAATAAGGATTCACCAGCCAGGGAAACCTGGGTCGGGTAGGCTGGTCCAACCGTCTCTCTATGGACCCATGGGTTATCTAAATTTCTCTCAAGTCGAGTGTCCCATGCCCGGTAGCCTAGCTCAACACTCTCATTGTTATCGATTTGGCAACTCTTTTAAAGTAGGGAACCATTTGGAACCGATCCTAGTGTCGCGAAAATTTTAGCATTTAAAAAAAAAAATACTCAAATTCTGTATAAAACCTAAGAGCGCTCAACGGGACCAATGCTCCCAACGAGCGAGGTGAACTTCCCCAAGCAAGTACCATCTACACCTGACCCTGTGCTGTTGTTACCGCTAGGATCGGGCTGCAGTACAGGAGTCACTTGGGGAACGCCACTGTCTATTCTTTAGCATGCTTACATATATAATCTTCTCAAAGATGAGGGGGCTGCACAAGCAGCAGGAGCCTGCCCACATGCCTGGTGTCAGTGGTGCCTGACAGGAGGCAGGACGTTGGGGTTACGCGTCACTGACGCTGCGAAGGGCACTGGGGTGGACGCCCGACCATGGCAGTCACTATGCCCCGGGTGGATTGGCTCCTGACAGGCGGTCTCTTCATCACAAAAAAAATCGACGAATAGAAAGAAATTTACCTAAAAACTGAATATATAAAGCAACCCAATATTCATTTAACTAAGAGCCCTTCCTCAGGGAATTCTGGGCAAGTTGTGATAAGAACATATGAACGCAGAATAGTTAGTAACATTCTCGGGGGGAACGCTCCGTGACAGCACACGAAAGTACCTTATACGTGGCTCGTTTGCTTCTGGTATGGGCGCGCTGCGACGGGCAAGGATATGTACAATTCCTACCAAGGCGTGCTATATTCAGAAATTATAACGGAGGTCACAAGGAAAAGTAGTTACGGGACAACGGCGAACTGGTGACATTCACAGGGTGATCGGCTCTCTCTCTTACCATATCGCGATTCCCTCAGACTGGACAAGCCATCCCTGGGGCGGGAGAAGCCGTAGCGAAAACCCACAAGGCGGTGGAGCGAGGTGCTGTCCTTATTAATAGCCCCATCGTCTTGGTTATGTGTAAATGGCCGCCGGATCATCGTATGTCTTAAGTCGAGGGATCCTGACTTTACCATAAAGTCAGGATCCAACGAAAACAAGTATCAAAAAGAAAGAGAATAATGAACAACTGCCCAAAAGTACAAGACTAAGTTATTTAGGCCATGTTTAGACCAGTTTTAACCGGGTCTGAGGCAAAACGGCAAGAAGTCAAGTTTCGACCCGGGTAAATTAGAAATAATTAAAATTAATAAAGAAGACTTGCGGCTTCAGAGTTGACCGCCGTCGAGAGAAAAAAAAAAAAAAATGAAATACTAGTCTTGACCGCCGTCGTGGCGCTAAAAAGTAACTGGGTCTCCGCTCAACAGTTGAGCTGAAGAAGGGGGACACGGTCTACTAATTCCCTAACGAACGGCTGCAAAAACTTAGTTGACACCCAGAGCTAATAGTCTACCCAATCTATTAGAAAAGAAACTAAAATTCTAAGGTTGTCTTTAGTACTAACATATTCCTGCCCCGCGTGCGCATAGTTAGGATAAGCTGGGGGCGGAGTTTTTTTTTCAGGAGTAGTCTTGTCTCTCCACAAGAAAAACGGGCATAGACCTGAACAAAGGACGGGTTTAACCTGATACTATACTTCAGCAAAAGCCCGGACTAGGTGCTGTCTGGAAGTGATGATCTAAAGAGATGCATTTAAATGTCTCTATAATTTAAAAGGGGGGTAGGCTGCATATTAAAAAGAAGTATGCAGTTTGCTCCCAATTATAACAATGGGAAACTCGGTGCTGCCCATTCTGGTCCTATGAATGGGAAGGTACCGACAAACCACGTGTAACTAATGAGGACCGGGAATCAGATCAGAAATGAACCTGAGTCTGAGACCCGATCCTCTAGTGATAACTAATGAGGAACGAATAATCTCAACCTCCTTTGTACAGTTAGTACTTAATGTCCTTTAATGACATTTATACCTTACGGAATGAAACGCTAACCCCACCGCTTGTCATGTTGGTTTTCCCCATGTGATGTAAAGTATAGGGTAGACAGTAGGGTGTTACTGTTAACATAGGTATATCTATTCAGTGAACCGTTTGGAGTTAGGGGCGCACCTGTTTGTCTCGTTAAAAGGGCGCCACTACCCAATATAAAGTGGAACTCGGTCTTCAAACCCCAGATTGAACATAGGGGGTGAACGCCGAGCTACCACCTGTAACTAACAAGGAAGGGAAGGACTTTGTCTTAATATAACCATTCAATGAGAACAAACTCTGGTTGAAGTTGCACTTCACAAAAATGAAGTCGGTTATGACTGAACAGCTATCACCCTTGGGGGGGTGTTAATTTGTTTACATATAAACCTTTGGAGTGTATTGGAAAATTATTCTAACACAATGTACATAAAGTGTGTTGTCAATAGTATTGACTCTTGGAAAACCAAAATAGATTCTTAAGTAAATCACCAAAGACCCAGTTCCTATCATTATTCTTATCTCCTCATGTGGTCTGTGAGAGAGTCCAAAACGTGTGAGTTTTGCATCACATTTCGGACACTCGTGAGATCCTGAAAATGCACATTTTCATGGCAACTGAGCCCAGAACGATGTGTGTAACCGTTCCCACATAACGCGCAGAGATATCACTGTTTGAGATGTTTGGTAATCTTTGCTGCGGATCTTGGTGCCTTTATAGTTTTTCTTTGACAAGAACACCATTCCTTTCTTGCCAACGACAAACATCGAGTCTCCGTCTGGGAGCTCATTCAGTGTCCTGGAGGTTTCATCACGGTCTCCTCGCAGTAATATTTTTTCCTCTTCTGGACGATTCTGCACAATATTACTTGCTATAAAATTTATTCTAACACTATGACACTGACGACGTCTTGTCGTTAGACTCAACATGGGAAGGGTATTGGTGGTTCTTACCACTCCCTCTCAAACTTACCTTGGAGTCGCCAACAATTCGTTGAACGGCTCCACCTGTGGTGTCGCCTCACGTGGCCGACACGTCAATCTTTTCAGTACCCTGTAAGGGGAACTACTCATCAAAGAATTCTGTCACAGCCAATCTAATGCTGGGCAGTCTGGACCAAAATACTTGGTCACCTACTGTCACTCTAAACTTACCAGGTGAACACCCTAGGAAGCGTTTGTTACCTAGGGCACCCCATGTGAATTGTTTCCAATGTAGACATTTACACTAATGTCCTGTACGAATAGCGACTAAACAAAGAATTCTGTTACAGCAAATCTAGTGTTGTACAACTCAGACCGGAATCTCTGGTCACCCATACCTGATTCCACATGTGCAGTGTCAGTCCCCAACAGTTAATAGTATCAAATAATATCGGAATACCAATACAATACAAATCACCCACACTCCAGGAAGCTTAACTTAAATCGGTAATGTCAACAAACCGCTAGTCAGAAAAACCCTCTATTATCGCCCAACCACGCGCGAGGTAAAATGCTTGATCATGTTCGCCTAAACAATCCTCCCACTAAAATTATATAGCCTGACGCTTTTCAGTGCCAACCGTGTCACATTGCTTCATTTACATCACCCTAACATACCGCAGGACCTGGAAAAGATAATAAGTTTAGTACGCCAGATCCTAGTTCTCAGCCCGCGTCCACCATCTTGAAACCAAAAGTAAACACTAGGTGGCCGCCCATACTACCCGTTACAAAAATCACCAGCGAAACAGTTTCTGGTTCCGGGAGTGACATCAGCTTCCGGAATACGACAACGTGAAGGCGGACTGAGAAAATTGGCGAAGAAATCCTGACCAACAATCTCCTTAAAATTCAACAGTTAGTAGCCTACCTAACATGCCAAGAACTGTAGAAAGAAGACCAAACTTACCCGGTCTCGGAGCGGTCCGGACGAGGGGCCGGCTCTACGAGGAGGGCGGTGTCCGACGACAAGCCAGCAGGGCGGTGAAAATGTCTGTGTCCTCCCATGTGAACAGTCTGGAGCTCCGTCAAAAGTGTGATCTGCTCCTCTTGGATATATGAACTTAAGTGTACCAATCACTGGCCGGGAATTGGATCGGCAGAATCACTTGGCGAAACCAACCCGGAAAATTAAGTGTTCTAGGCATAGGCCGGGAATTAAATCATAAAATCACTTGGGAAAATCAATGAAAATCAATATATACAAAAGAGTGCCGGTGGCCTACTGCTGAAGAGGCAGTCTGACAAAAACTCGGCCTAAAGCCCGGGCCCAACGACGAAGCAACCGGGTGGACGGCATGTAGCCATCTGTCAGCTCGCGGAAATCGTTGACCGTCATTACCCCGTCCGCGACTACCTTGGGCCGGTGGAGTGCGTGACCAGTGTCAACCGTCGGAACCGCATACCACTCGTTAGCTCTTCTGACCTCTCTGCTGACTCGCGGGATGATCCGGTTAATCCACTTTTGTAACGAGCCATCACTGTCAGTCAACTCCCACCTCCGGGCATCAAAACCGGAGGGAGTGGTCAAGATCAGGGTGGCTGGGATGGGATGGGCTCGCAGGTTCAGGAACGCCTGGTTAAATAGTTCCGCATAAAAGTTCACTACGCCATCCGGGTTAATGAATAGTGGCAGGTAAAGATCCAATTCTCTGTCCCAAGTCAAAATGTCGAGGAGGTTAGTCATAACTATTAGCACGTCTTCCGGGTAGAGCATGTGATGGGCGAAGGCGTGCCCCGCCAACTCCGCTGTCGTTGCGTCCTCGCTCGGAAAAGTTACAAAATAATGGTCGGTGCTGTTCCGGATTAGATCAGGGTAATCCTGGAGTCCGGCCTCCCGGTTTGAAGAGAAAATAGCCACTCGGACCATGGTGAACTTGTGGAAGATAGAGTAAAATGAACGAAGATATAAAAAACACGTCTTGACTCTGTAAAAGGACCGCCGGCACTGATTAAAATGACGTCAAAACGAGGCTAATTTGGGAAACCCCTTTTTGATCCAAAAGATCCAAATTTTGAAATCGGCTAGCATGATCAAACCATCGTATAATTTCTTACAAAATCTGTGCTAAACTAAAGCTTAGGTCCCCAACCAACGTAATCAAGCGCCAGAATTAATTCATATCGGCCCAAAATATCAGGTCGAACCATCAAACTTGCAAATTTGTTCGGAAGAGAAATTTGCCATCCGGGCGCTTCGCGCCTGGAGGAATCAAATCGAGGTCAAACCCTGGAGGGGAATTCTAGTCAAGCGTCCCACTAAGTACACCTGTACTAAGCATGACTGGTGGGCGCGCGACGCGGATGATAATATTTTCTAGACCCAACTGCATAATGCTACTAGATCCAATGCAGGGACCTTGTATTTATTGTAAATAATGTTGTTCTGGTTGAAGTTTGATTGAAATTTGACACACATTGTATAATGAAACTCGTTCATTCAAAATATCCGAATCCTCTGTATTAACTTTTATTGTGTTAACTCGTTCTGAAATTGGATTTATTGTGTGTTTGTTACTCTTAGAGGGTTAAGACAACTTCATACTGTATAAATGTTGAGTTTTGTTGACTTGTGTTTCAAATCGTATAAATCAAAAACTGTACAGGTATGTACTAAGTCAAAACTGAATTGGTCACCTTATGCACGGGTGTCGTTATCCCTAGGCCTTAATATGGGTTGACAATTCTTTGAACTCACCTTGTCACCTTATGCACGGGTGTCGCAATCTTTAAATCTTAATATAAGCTAACGATGCTGAGAACTTGAAAGGGTTCTAGCTCAGGCGCAATCCACTATGTCTCATGACATATGGGAAGGCCGAAGGAACCAAGTGACTTTAATGTACAAGGCACGTACTAAGTGAATACCTAAGATGACGAATACTTCATCCTCTAAAATTGACTTTGTCATTTTGTAACCATGATTATGTCATCATTTACGCTGTTATCCAAATAATCATGTTATCAATTTTTAACACTTACCTTGTCATGTTATGAACGGGTTCTGCTAACCTTGAGCTTCAAGATGTGGAAATCAACTCAATGAATAATTTCATTGTGAATTTGTGTTGAAACCGGATCTACAAATCTATTGACACTGTGTTGAATGTACCACGAGAGTCAAGGCCACCCCCACATTGGTTTCTTCATGTTAGGAAACAATAATAACAAATATATCCAATCATCCAATTTGGAAACGTTATCCCATTTGATTGAAAATTTCCATTTGGTTTGAGCTATGTCGTCCACCTCCTTAAACTCAAACACCTGACCGCCGTCGAATGTACTAATGGCTTAGTACTTTTAATATATTGTCATGTTATATAATCCAACAAGGATCAGGCTTAGCAAGTCTACTTCTAGTCTACTCTTAGAAAGAAATATTTTGCGCTCCTAGCGCCACCTGTTAACCGGTATAAAAGGTGTTGCAAAGTGGGGAGCAGTTAGTTTTAGTTTTAGTGAGAATGTCAGCTAAGTAAGTTTAGCCAAGGAGTTATACTTGGAGTAAGTACATCGGCTCCGTGTAACAGACTGGAGTTTACCAATACCCATTACCTCGGACATAGGATTGTGATAGAGCTGAGTACTAGAATGGTCTAGAAGGTGTTGGAGCAACTCGTGTTCTAAATGTGGTTGATTGCTGATAGGAGATGGGAGGTGGACTGATGAAGACTTATACATGGTGGCTTTGACTCGGGATGAGATGTTTATTGAATAAAAACCCTTTCATATTAAGAAGCTCCCTCATCGTTCATTTCTTTTGAACTATTGGGAAGTGAACGGACAACTTTAAAAACGCAGTCTGAATTACTCAGGCATTCTGGAAAAACAACTCATGAAGACTTGGATATACACGAACCTTACGCAGTCTTAAATCAAACATTAACAATAGTTCAATAAATCACTATCACGAATTGTCAAAAATAATGTCTGACCCTGTTATAATTAGTAACTTTGGGGTAATAGTTTGGATAAATCAATTCCATCTTACATGAGAACAAATCAGAGCCAAATTAACATGAAATGTGCACAGGTAAGGAAGAATGAAAAACTCAATTATATTTCGAATTATGATAAAATGATGTTTCCACTAACTAAAACATAATTTTATACTTAGAAACCTCGATGATGGTTTGAAAGGCTTCATAGAGAAGATTTCTGGATAAAATTGTTCATTTGCTCATTTTTACATAGGAATATTGATTATTGATGTGATAGGGTGCCGATAATACAAGACAGGTGCCGATAATAGACTCCAAAACATGAAAAAATGATCAAACAAACATTTTCCATATAAATACTTGAAAGTAGCATAGTGCCTTTTTAATGAATGTTATTATGGTTAGACCATTTTTTGGGACGCTGTATGATAAGACTTTAGGGCAAATAAGCATACAATAGTACATTTTGCCTTAAGGTGCCGATAATACCCTCCACTAGTCCTATTCTCCCAGTAGAGGTCCAGTATAAGGTGCCCGCTCTGCCCTCTCGTTCTCCCTTCCTCTTTGTTTCTCTCCTCTGAGATACTACCCAGCAGTGAGCCCACCCTTGTGTGCAAGGCACGACCTCGACGACCAAAAAATTGGCGTGGACAACCAGAAATTTATTTCTGGTAGTTCTCCTAACGTCCAGATCTATGGGGGAAAATACTGAAAATATTCCTTAGAAAACTCTAATTTTTGGCCTTTTCTTATATTGGTTTGAAAACGTGAAACGTATCCTAACAATTCGGACAACCTGTGGATGCTTGTGGACAACCAGGGCCCGACGTCTCGTAACTCCCCTAACCCACTGTAATCTACAGATCTATGGGATTGGATTAGAGTGGATTACACTGGATTAGGAAAAAAACGGGATTAGGGAGAACGGCTCGTAGCACCCACAAGTGACTTTGTAACAACAAATATGATTGGTCTAGCCTTAATCCGATCCCATGAAAACCTGATTATGTACTAGATATTTAATCTTACCCTAGGGTTAGATTAAATGGGGATTAGATCGGATTAAACAGGATTAGAAAATACGAGTTGTGTAATTTACGTGATTAAAGGTAGATTAGAGTTTTGTCTTGTTTAATCTAGATTATGCAGTTACGAGACGTTGGGGCCAGATCTATGGGATTGGATTAGAGTGGATTACACTGGATTAGGAAAAAAACGGGATTAGGGAGAACGGCTCGTAGCACCCACAAGTGACTTTGTAACAACAAATATGATTGGTCTAGCCTTAATCCGATCCCATGAAAACCTGATTATGTACTAGATATTTAATCTTACCCTAGGGTTAGATTAAATGGGGATTAGATCGGATTAAACAGGATTAGAAAATACGAGTTGTGTAATTTACGTGATTAAAGGTAGATTAGAGTTTTGTCTTGTTTAATCTAGATTATGCAGTTACGAGACGTTGGGGCCAGATCTTTAATATTGCCATTATTGGTTGTCCTTTGACGACCAGAAAATTAGAGAAATTTTCCTAGCCTGTGACAGGCCCTGTCTGGCTTCTGTTTGTTTGTATGCAGTCTATAATTATGAATTTATGTGTCTAAATATCTAGTATAAAAGTGTACCGTTTTTCTGCCAAAAGTACCATACTTGTTATAGTTTGTACCAGGGAGGGGTGGTCAAATGTTGACAGGCCTGCTTACAGGACTCAGCCTCAGCCTCAGCCTCAGGTCAGGAGCGTTGGTGCTGCTGCTCATCCCTGATTGTGTGATGTTTATCCTTTTTTCAGCTACATTTTCAGAAACTGTTTTGTAACCTAATTAAGCTTTACTTTCCTCACGTACTTACCCGACGTCGTGTCCTGTTCGTTGATGTTAAAAATTAAAAACACTTGTTTCATTGATAACTCGCTCTAGCAGTGTGTGTATCAAAACAAGACTGACCATCCCTCTCACCCTGTAGCGCATCGGCCCTAAAAGTCTACTCCTACTGTGTACATCGTAAATCGGGAGCTGCAGAGTAGTATGTTCGTCCCCTTTCTACCACTTCCTGTGGGCAGTACCCGTTGCAACTCAAGAAATGACGTCATTCTCTTTCGCCAATGTGCATGAGTTCGATTGCAGATCCGTAAGGGTTGCACTCGCCACTATTTCTCTCCACGTCCTGTAGGTGGATTATGGGTTTTCTACCGCCGTAGAAGGGCGTGGCGTTTCCTAGCAGGATCAATCGAATCAGATTTGGCTTCTTCAAGGGTGATACGACAACGAGCCAAACCAGACGTGTGCCTGGCTTGACATGAAAGCAGCCTGGGATGCTGCTTCGGAAAATGAGATACGTGCGATGGACAGACTGACAAATAACACGCCGGTGAGTAAATTTTGGGCAGTTTGGAGAACAATGAAAACCATGGAATTCCCCCCACCTTCAAATTATGGGGTTAGAAATGTGTTTATCTGGGAAGAAGCTGCCGGGTGCCGCATCAGTTGCGGGATGGAGAAGGGGTGGGACGGTGAGGACAACCGACAAACCAAGATGTTTTCGTCTGCGTGAGTCAGCGCTCATCAGGGCCAGGCTTCTTTATTGAGCATGACTGTGTGCTCTCTCATTTAGCATGTTGCAGTGTCCAGTTTGCAGTAATTTCTGGTAATGTTTTCGATGTTTCTGTTGAGAGCTGCTCAGCCTGCTGAGAATACTTTCTAAATTCTACGATCTCATTGTTGTTCGCAGCCATTGTCACGCTGTCAGAAAACAATAGGTGGCTGGCGCTGCGGTGTGTTAGTGAATAGGAATCCTATTTAGGCAGTTTACCAGGCCCTTTGCTAAGGTAGGCCTTAGGAAGTTGGACTTAGGGGACCGGAGCAGTAGGCTCGGACGAACCTTATTCAGAGACTCCAGGTTCACTAAGCCCTAAAGTAAAGTGGGAGATCTCCCTCTATAAGGCACTAAAAAGCGGGAGGTATATAAATCCATGTTAAACCTATTAATATATGTTTACCCCAACCCTAAATATAGCTCCATGGATACAAGTACCATATTTAGTTATTTATCACTTTGAGAACCCCCTGGCCCTATTTAATACTGATTTCAAACCCTCTCCTCTTTAAAATAGATAATACCAAAATTAAAATATCAAAAAATAGGCCTAGATCTAGGCCTAGTCCGCTGTAGTCTTGTTTTACTACTTATTTCTCACAATTATCTCTCAGCCAGCCTACGTTTCATAAAACATTGGTATGTTTTACCCAATTAGACTAAGCAAATTAACTTGTGATTTTCATTTAGCCTTCCAAGGGTTCTAGCACATAAGGCAAAAAAAGTATAAATGTGTTCAGGTATCATTGACCAAAAAAGAATAGGGTAGGTCAAATTATTTACCTGAACATACATGTAAATGATTTCTTTCATCTACCTTCAACAATAGGCCTACTTATTGTAAATTATAATCACATTTCTGAGATAATATGATATCATGGATTCATGCCATTTTCTGTCCATTAGGCCATATTTATTGAATTTTAGTAAAATTTTGGGGAAAAAAATCCTCAAAAACAGTTTGGTTAGAAAATTAGGGGCAGTCGGGATACCTGAACACAACTTTTTTTCCTTCTAGACCTAGTATTAGTATCTATGTATTTTGTTTCTTCATTGCACAATATTGCCCTGGGCGCATTAAAATTTTAAATGTCATTTATTTTGAGATCAATGTGCCAATGTAACATTAGGAATTTTAATTTAATCAAAATGCACCAGAAATGGCGCTAAGAGTGAAAATATGTCTCAGTAAATTTGAAAGTCATTGTCGCATACTAACATTTTCTAACATTATCACTGTAAATGTCTACACAAATCAGTCCTGGTAATTTCAAGTTTGCATTTATATAAATAATTTTTTCTGTTAACAATGAATCTGGTCCTTCAGTGCTCATGACTTTAATTTCTTTGCAAAATTCAGTATAAAACGGGCAAAAAGGTACTGGTATAAAATGCTGTTCTATTTCAGGTTGTAACTTATCTTTTACATAGATCTGTCTTTTTTCAGGGATAGTTTGAGTATCAAAACCCTCCTCAGCCATTAGCCTATTTGCTGGAAATCTGTGCTTTTGGGATATCATTTTATCTTTTAGATGGGGAATGTCCTCTTCAGTTAACCTGGTTGTGGAATTCCCCATCCTGCATGCCTAGGAAGATTCCTGCTTTTTTCTGGTGGTATACCTGGTTTATGATATCTCTCCTTTTCTATTTCTAAGGGAAAAAAATTGTTGAACTACTACAACTTTTGGCCCTTTACCCTACCTTTTTTTTTTAGGAAGTCTAAAAAAATATATATCCAAATTCCAAATTATTTGTAAACCTAAAAAGGCATGGAAAACCATAAAACAGCACGATCAGGTTACGTTTTTAGATGCTAAAAATCTTTTTAGATGATATTTGGAATACTAAGCCATTACAGCGGAGGAGGGCTACAGGGGCCGCAGGTGTATCAGGGAACCGTCAGGGGACTGAGGGGTACTACAGGGGTAGCAGAAGGTGATATACGGCTCATGATGCGCAGACACAGGAACACTTAGAGATAAGAGAGGGAGATAGGCACTGTCAAATTACTGAAAATGTCTAAAGCAGCTTAAACTTCATAAATTATAGGTTTTTGTAAAGCCTTAGTATTAGATGTTCAGTCTATTGTATGTAATTTGAGTGTGTAATTGATGATGCAATTTGTTTTGTATAGGCCCGTGTTCCTCATTTGTAGCAATAAGGCCTAAAAAATATTGTTGTGTTCAGGTAACCCGACCTACCCTAAAATATTTGCCCTACCCTAACCTTTTTTTCTTAAAAACATGAAAATGTAACAAAAAGTACAGGAAATGTTATATAAATGATCAAGAGATGTTTTTTAGATGCTAGAAATTGGTGTAGAGGGGGTCTGGAAATATTAAAGGTGATCATTTCTTGCACTCTAAAGTCTTAAACTTGGTGACGCATCTTGTGTAATTTATTATCTTCGGTTCAAACTCCTTGGCCTTTGGCAACAATAACGCTCGCCCCTTCATAACCTTAGGACACACTTTGATTAGTTGTGGGTAGAGGCATTGACCAGAAATCCCTTACGATCAATTCCAATATCATACAGCACGTAGCTGGAGGGTGTGCACGCAGGCCAGGCCGTAAATACCCATTCATAAGTTTGGGACGACAATATGCTAATGAAGCCTGTGCAGAGAGGCCATAATTAATTTATGGGTCATTTAGATTGTCATTTATTGAATGAGGTAAAAACGCTCGATATGTTTATATTTCGATACAGAAAAGTGCAATCAGATAGTGTACGCTGTCTTTGATTTTGAGCGGTGCATTAATTGAACCAATGGCAAAAAAACGCTTTAAAAAAAATGGAGTGCCCTACTTCAATAAAGAGTTAGCAATGTTTGTCCATGTCAAAGCAAGTATTAGTTTGGTTTGGCGGCAAACCAGAGCCCCATGAGACCCATGCCTAAATGAATTATCCGTGAGTGGCGAGGGATTGTGTGTAGGTCGTGTCACAAGCACGAAGGGACAACCCTCCCCCATTCACGTTGTGCGTCAGGGGGTCAGTCCCCGGCTTGGCACCCCCTGACTCACTCCTCGGGGCGGGAAGTAGAACCACCACGAGGGCAGGCCATCCCCCTAATGAGGCCACCTGCTCGTCCGTTTAGATTATCCACAGGTTGATACTGACAGGCCGAAATGGTCTTATTTCAAGGTTAATCATATCCCCAATATCTGAATGTCTCTAGAATTTATCGTGAAGTAAGAAATGAGTCATGAGATGTCGTGACATTCTGATTATGGATTATACACGAAATTCATGAGGAAAAAAGAAGAACTTACCGATTTTGATGCTGCCGATATTGCATTTGGTTGATTTTCTCTGAGAATAGGGCATAAATCCTTCTATATTAGTATATAACATTTGAAAGAGAATTGTAAGACCTTTCTAATGCTGTATAACATTTCTCTTTTTGATCTTCCCACTGCCGATTTTTAAAATCGGCAAGTGGAATACAGGCTTAAGATAGAATGTTAATTTTGTCCCAATTCACCCTTAGGTGATCAGAATAAAAAAGGCTAAAGATGATACAAATCTGTTTCCCAGGTGCGTCACTGCTTAATAGTATCGGTTATAACAATAACCCTTCAGGAAAGGGGTATTTATGATGGACAAAATGTCCAGCACTCTATGAAAGACATGCGGGGAACCCATGTCCAACGGTGTTTGGGGCACCTGCAGGCTGGCTCTGGATAGTAATAAATTGAACATTCGTATCTTTCAACATTGCAGCATAATCAACTCTGTATCCATTGGGGACTACGTGTGATGACTAGGCCTAAAAAAATTGTTGTGTCCAGATAAACCGACCTACCCTAAGATTTTGGTCCTACCCTGGCTCTTTTCTGAGGATTTTTTTCTTAACAAAATGATTTGAAGGACAGGGAATGACTTATATATGACCAAGAGATGTACTCCAGATGCTACAAATGGGATGTCTTCCCTTAGACCTCGGCTAATCCCCTCATGTTTACTTTTGGTTGCTCGACCGTCCTAATCACCCTGGCAATGTTTGTGTTTCTGAGGTCTACTTGCCCACCCTTACAAACTGGAAGAGGGACGAGTTAGCCTTTAGGAATGAATCCTAAAGATCTATCAGAAGAGAGGGATATACATTTAGTTTCCTCCCCTTACAAACTATGGTTTTGCCCAGGGAGTACTGGCCCCTTCCCCAGGAACCTATATTTCTCCAGTGCAAAGGCTGGGCAAGTAGACCCCAGCTAACCCCCTCCAAAAACATTGAACAAACAGTGCAGTGGATGAGGGGCTCCCGTCCTAATCAGATTAAAATTAGCCTTAGGTCTAGACGAGTGTAAGCCCTACAAATTTATGTGGAGGATATCTGGAGTAGTTTCTGAATGTTCAAGAATGGCTGAGTCAATTTGTGTTAGTACGACTTACCTACCTGATTTTTTCCGACCCATGTTATCTTAACACAACTTGTGTGTGTGTGTGTGGGGGGGCTTAAACAGTCCACAGGTGAGAGATCAGTGAACTTGACTAGAATGCCATCTAATATCTATAATAGTGCTTTTAGCGTTTCAGAACACAATCAATTATACCACTGTGACTTAATAGGTAACGTTGTATAAGCTGTTATAATTATATTTAATAAATATAATCCCCAAGGTAAAATTATCAAATTGCAATAATAGATAACCTGTGAAAATTCCAAAATGCAGGTGCACATACTACGCGAGCATGCGTTGTGCAGAAACTTGAACTGTATGATTTTGAAAGTTTTCACACTGAGCCCACACAATCCTTGTAGGGCGACTCCTGAGTGCAGTGGACCGTGACGACGAGCAGGATGAAGCTCCGGCTGCAGGAGGAGGACGCGGCGCGGCGCGAGCGGCTCGCCGACATCTACGAGCATGTCGGCGAGATTGCGCGCAAGATCACCACCATGGAGGGTGACCCACTGCCGCACCAGTTGGACCGCAGTATCCCCTGCTTCCTGCAGACGTTAGAGGCACACCTGGCCAGGCTGAGAAATGCACACTGCTCCGTCGTTCTAGCTGGTCAGTGTCGACAGTTATTGACAATTGTCTATTGATTTGTAAATTGTAAATATTTTGTAAAAAAAGAGGATAAGTTCTCAATTTGCACTCATTGCAACAGTGTAGTTTGTGAAATATTAACCAAACACAAATCCCGAAATAACAATATCGTTATTTTGAATAGCCTATGGATAGAATCCTGTATGGAATTGCATTTATGTGTAGCGAAAGCTCAATCAGCATGAACAAAAAAGCGCCCCTGCCTAATATTTCTAGGTTGAGGAAACAAAATAAACGGAATTAAAATATGATGTGGAATTGATTGATATGACTATATACGTACCGCGAAATGTTCAATATCATACAGATATGCAATGCCACTGTCAGTGTGTTAAGTCAAGACCTCAGTTCCCATGTCCTATTTCCAGGGGATTTGACATCCGACAAGAACTTTGTACTACGCACCCTGCTGGGAGAGGAGGTCTTCCCGCGCACCCAGCAGGGGGAGACACTGGCTGTGTGTGAGATGACGTACGGCGTGGAGCGGGCCGCCCAGGTCCACTTCTGGGACGACGTCATAGAAACTATTAAGGTCGCCGACACTGAAATATTTGGCAACAGCGTGGAGCGCTACTTGGTGGCCTCGGAACACGAATGGGCCGACTGGCCATATCAGAAGGCGGAGGTACAGATACCGGTGGAAACACTCGAGGTAGGAATGGAATAAGTCACCTGATTTTAGGGTATGCCCGCGGTCTTGTGTGAGGGAAGACAGAGAGTCAGGTTTTAGAAAATGTTATCCAAACTGAAAACTTACTATGTCCCATTTCTCTGTCCCATTTCTCTTGACTACCGTGTTTCATATTGTAATTGCTTCAAAAGCTAGCGTTGTGAATACATGCAATTCAATAAACTATACGTCGATTTGCGCATTGTGGAATGTACGGATTTAGAGTCCACGGCCTCTTAGCCACGTTGTTGAATTTCAAAATCCAGCGTTATAAATAACTGTCACGTACACCATTTTCAGGACGGGTTGACTTTGGTCACTATTCCGAGTGTCGGCTATCGTGAAGATGTGACTAGAATAGCTACAGAGTACGTCTTCAACTCGGCAGCTCTTATCTACGTTATCAACTGGCCGGCCGAAGGGGAACCGAACATGGACAAGGTAAAATCTGTGATACGAGAATCAATACATGATCTTGAAGAAGTAATTTAACTTTATTATTACTACACATTCTGTTTAGAAAAAAAAATGAATAAAAGTATGTATTTTCTGGTTGACTAAAAATGTAAGTATCCCCTTCGCCAAATGATTTTCCTGAGCTAATCATCATAGTATTTTAATGAGTGCCTTTATCCCGCTAGTTGAGCCACTTGCTGAACGTGACCCTGCGGAGCCCATCCACCGGATACCCCCTCTTCATGCCCAGTGCCATCATCTTCGTCTTCTGTTGCCCAGAACCGGTGATTATTTAGCTTATAATCGAGTTGTATTTTCGATTAATCTAGTATCTTAACCCTAACCGGAATAAGCCCATAGAATGGATTAGGATCTTCTTTACCCAAAGAATAACCGTTGTTTGAATTCGAGCAAAAATAAACGCTAGTAAATAGCAAACATAAAATAAAATAAATAAATAAAGGATTGAGACAAGAATATATGTCTTTCTCCCGTAGCTGGAAGATATAGTCCGGTTTAATTCATGATGAAAATTCTCTGTAGCGAACAATTATTAGAATTTCCGCCGGTACCGCCACCATAATTTTGGCTGTCCCGTATAAAATTCAGCTCATCCGGCATGTTAAATAACACCAATTGAAATGATTACGGTTAATATCATATTTTCGAATTTCAACTGTAAATAGTTAATTATTCAAATTCCCTACAGGACATGATAGATGACGAGTTCCGCGCTGCTGCTGTGCGCCGAGTAAAGCAGTGTTGGCCGACAGTGGACGAGTCACAAGTGTGTTACCTAGCAACCGCCGACTCTCCACACCCTATTGACATGGCCCTAGCCTCCTCACAGCAAGCCAAATTATATGGCTGCATCTCAAAACTTACCCACACATATCTCAAAAACAGAGTTCAACTAACTTATAGGTGAGTATTTGTTTGGATTGGTGGAATTCTATTATATGAGCTAGATAAATTTATATAGATATCCCATCTGTACAGTTTTTGAAAAAATTAAAATGTTTATTGCACATGTTTTTAAGAATTTGATGATTGTAAATTAATTATCCTGTACAAAGCTTGATTTGTACTCTTTCACCTGGACACATTACCTTGAGTTGTATCGGTAGAACAGATAACAATAAATTCCGTGTAAATAAATTGAGCGCCATATTGGTAATAGGGTTGCCATTTAAAAAATCGCGACTTTTGAATTGATTTACAGAAACCGTCAAACGATGTAGGATGGCGCCTCTTGACAGCTAAAGACCAAGTGGTCATAGTTACAACATGGTGCACACAACAGTACATAGTCCATAGATAGCCTGTTTGCTCTCTTTATCGTAACATGTAGTATCTGGGTACCTGATATACTTTATTTTCTTAACGAAACCAATATATAGTACGTTCAAGATGCTAGTTCAACACGTTATCGCCATGTATTTTGCAGTTGGTTACAATCGTTCGTGTCCCGCGTGTTGCACCATTTGAGAGCCTTCCTCAGCCAGTCAGAAAAGACCCAGGACGAGCGGATCGCCACTTTCAATGAGATCCATCTGCGGCTCAACCAGCTCACCTTCGAGGCCGACGCCTTCTTTGAGCGGCTCCGAAAGGAGGTTGACGGCAAAGTGAACCAAGTGTCGGTGCAGCTGCGGAGTCACCTGCTCAGTGAGGACGTCCTCCAGAAACTGGCTGTATGGACGGAGGAGGAGGCGCCAACCGAACAGATATGGCAGGAGGTGGACATGTCCATACGGGAGAAGATCTCACGGAAACTCTACCTGGAGTTGACGCGCTGGGAAGAGGAGAACACCTACTTCAAGAACCTCAGGCCGCATCTCATCCAGCACTTTCAGAAGCAGTTTGCCGGCATCGAGAAGCAGCTGACCATGGTGGAAACTATGATTGCACGCCATGACTCGAGGATCTGTTTGCTCGACATCTGTGAACCCCCGGACAAAGACCCCGAGGGAGACCAAGCCATCGGGTTCATTCCGTACAATCTGAACTTAAACCTCGGTCAGAAGATCGCGCTCGGTGTGGCAGCGCCCCTGCTCGTCCCCATTGCCTTAGCCATAGCCGTCTTTGGACTGCCCATCATTGGTGGGATAGCTGCCAAAGACTTGATCATCGAGAAGATCGCCGAGAACAGGCTCAAAGAGTACAACCAGGATAGAATCAAGTACCTTCAAAAACGTACCCCCGAGGAGATCAAGAAGTTTGTCAAGTCTAAAGCCCTGGAGAAATACATCCGCAGCCAGCTGCAGCCAGCCTACAGATGCATCGCCCAGCTGGAGGAGGTCGTACCAGGTCAGATTGACGCCGACAGGGTCCAAGTGGAAAGTCTAAGAGATGACGCCCGCGAGGCCAAAGACTACACCCGTTTCTACCAGCCGTTGGCCGAACTCTTTGAGTACGACAAGCAGATGCTGATGCTGTACAGGGTCATGTTTATGACCAGAGACAAAATCGATATCAGTTTCTCGCAGGTGACCCAACCACAGAGTCAGCGGTTGATTTGCTCGGGTCTCAGCTCCACTGTGATGGGCGACTTCTGGGTTGACGGCGAGCTGTTCCGTAGTAAATCCAAGTGTGCTGTGTCCCTACGTAAGCTCAACCAGAAGCTAGATTCTAAGAGCGTAGAGGATTACCTACAAGAGGAGGAAGCTTACAGGTAAGTCAGAGACATTTTGACATGCGGAGTTTTGTTTTAAAGAATCACAATTCATTTAAACTGTATTTCAGAATTAATAAATAGATAAGATTAGAGCCGACGCTATTAAGCATCATTATGAGAAACAAGTGTTAAAGGTGTTAATCATGGATTGAGGTGTGTAAAATTGAGATGCCTAAATCTTTCATTCGAAATTCATTTGTAGTTAATGACCATGAATCGCCAGTAAATTATGTAGCTGTGGTCATAACGCTAGGCACAGTATATAATATGTGGACGATTGTGATCAGCAAAATGAACGTTGAGCGTACAACCTACATAGCACCTTAGTACTGAACACATGAATCAAACTTAACTCTTTGTCTCTTTCTTCAGATGGCAGGCCTGTTCCCACATTGTCAAGTTCTATGGTGTAACAAAAGACGCTGGCTACGTCTACCACGTCATCGAACCGCTTAGCTGTAGCCTGAGACATTTCTGTAACAACGCTTCCGAGCTGGCCCCGGAAGTCTCTGATAAGAACCGCTTCATCTTCCTCAAAACCAAGATGATCGAGGTTGTCAAGGGCTTGGATTACCTACACTCCCGGGGATGGGTTCATTTTGACCTTTCCCTCGACACAGTGGCTGTAAGTGGCGGGCGCTGGTTTAATAACTATCAATATCCTAGTGATTTAATAGAACTGAGAACTTAATTTGTATAATAAGAAATTTGACGAGATTACCCTAGAACTTCCCGGATATTGTATCTTTCGAGGACAGCAAATTATAGTAATGTTTATGAAAGTAATATTTTAATGTCTACTATACAAAAATGAATTTTTTTGTTTCCTCAGTTACCGTGATACAACGTTCCAAATCATTACATCCCTGTAAAACACAGCTGCTGCAAACATTGGCAGAACTTGAAATGGGAATCATACCTAAAGCTCTGGGTCACAAGAAAACACTCAAAAAGCTAAACATTTTCAGTCACATCCTGTCAATTTAACCAACTGCAACTGAAAACGCACATGCAAAGTATAATAATGATATGTGTTCTGTTGATGTGCAACACTTCATATCAGATATCAGGCCCAAACCCAAACTTTTTCCACGACACAAGAAAACAACATAAATTGACCTGTTTCTTGCCGACCAGACCTTAAAATGATACTAATTCGATTCCTGATGCTTATCACACACACCTATTCCATTTTCAGGTTGACGCCAGTGCACATGTTAAGTTAACAAATATAAGTTCCCGGCGAATGGTCAAGGTGGACCGCTGCCTTCCAAAGGACGAGATTTTCCGCTACGCGCACCTGCCACACGAGGTGCTGGTCGACCCCCCGGCTGCCTACACGCCCGCCTCGGAGATGTACAGTGTGGGCATCATGATGTGGGAGATGTGGACCGGCAGCCGCTGCTACCTGGAGGAAATCCACGACGTCGACGAACCCCTGTCTACCCTAGAAAAGTTTGTCGGCTTCATTGAGTCGCACCGGCCACGACTAGACATGTTTTACGTGGCCGATGAAGACTGGCCAACGTCCTCTTACGCCGAGCACTGGCTGGGCCGCATGCAACAGTGCTGGGCCGAGGCCGAGAGGCTGACGAGCAAAGCCTGGCTGCAGATCATGGACGACGCCAAGGCGGGCGACGCCCTGGCCATCAAGGAGCATCACTTCTCTGATAAATGAGAGTTGGTTAGCCACCTTTAGGAGTTAAGTCAAAGGTAATATATAATACAATCAAAGCCCATTAGGGGAAGCTGTTATTGTATAATGGCTGTAAGAGAATATGGGGAAAAAATCACCGATGCATGAGTTATTAGCTAAAGCTTGTGTGCATTAGCCTACAATCAGACCGAGTTTTCGTTGAGTTAGGAGTACTTCGTTGGTGCCACAACTGGTTGTATGTCAAGCCTTGTCTACGATGTTCCTTATGTAAAAACTCATGAGCTTTAAGTTTTTATTAACCAGCTTTGTATAGACGAGAGGTCATCGCATGCGATGCCAACCGTCTCATTTAATCTGTTAACGTCGATACAGAGTGGGATGGGCTTTAAGAGGCCATGGTCTTTGCAGAGAGTCAACCCAAAGTGATAACAGGGCTGGATTCCCCTTGCGTGGGTTGCTGTTCTTTCAAAAGGCAAGATCCAAAATGGAATTGCCTTGGAAGGTTGGATACCAGAGAGTTACTGATGCTGTGTTGATGAACTGTTGATTAGATTAAACCAAAGCTATTAGCTTGCCAAAGCGGGAACATTAAGATTTTGATCGCGGGAGAAAAAAAAGACCCGTTTAAAGAAGGAAACATTTATCTACAAAATTGTCGCTGACAGGTGCTGCATGCAATACACATACTTCATACAGATTGAAAATGAACATAACTTTTATTATGATTCTGTGCAAAGCGCGGATCACTAGTCATTATCTTTTACTTTTTGCTTCCTTGTAGATTGTTATTCAAAAAAACAAGGGATAATGTTCAAATTACCCCAGTTCATGCATTTTGATCATAAATGTGTATATTTTGATGTGTAGAGGGCGAATATCCGTGTGTATATGTATATAAGAAACTTACTCCTGTGTCCAGATCTGACAACCCGCTGTTCCAACAGCTTTCCTGCCAAATGTTATGCAGATATTGCATAAATGTTTCGTTTGTTGCTGAGCAAACATAAGATTTGATAATGAAGTGTGACTCGTTCGATAGTCAAGTGCCATTGTATAATTTCAAATTATGTTGTATATTATTGTCTATCGTGGACGTTTCCCATGTACGAATAATTTAAGTCCCCGAACAAATAATTTGTTGATGGACATACGTTAACTTTTATTTGTACATGACGAAGTCATATGTGCACGTGAACAACCACGACAATGTATCTTCTAGGAAAATAACACTTAATATGTCTTGACCTTCACTTTGTTCGTGGCATTATTAGATGTGGCTTTGACGGTGATACCCCGCACCGGTTTGGCACGTAGACATTCGCACCAAATACCTGACAATCCTCCTTGTCTTGTGGCTTCAGTTTTCTGAGAGCTATCAGAACCAAGTGGTGATGTCAGTATGTAAATATTGTCGGAGTTTTGGTGTCCGTGTTCAGTGTCTCATGTTGCTAGTTACGCACGTAAATTCCCAATATCCCAGGCCAACTTCAAATACACGTTTAGTGTGAATAGAAGATATCATGATATCTAATGACTGGACTGTCTCACGTAATTATGTTTAGTTTGCAATGGTCGTCATGCACTAATATTTTTAATAGATATACTATCCAAAACGGTATAATAGATGCAAATCACATAGTATTTATATGGTGTTGCAGATTTATGATGTAACTGAAATACTTTTTCTGCTATTCTCAGTGATGATAATGTTTATCTCAAAGTGTTAGAAACAAAGATTTCAGCCGTAATGTCGTAACAAAGCCAGATAAAATGCACCGTATAGAAGTAGTTACTCCATAATAATTGTGCCCGTTATTGCGATGTAACATCTCATCCTAAAAATCGACCCTCTACTGGTATGCATTTAATGCAGCTATATAGAAGTATTACTTTACATTGATTATTAATTCTCCATAATTATGTTTATTATTACGCTTTCAGATTATTGTCAATGTTATGTTCTTTTAATGCATTTGTTGTTTCTACTCAGAAAAGCTTTTACGTGAATTATATTTAACTCAGTTTACTTACGACTTTTAATGTTTTTATGGATGCTTGTTTTCAAATTAATAAAGCCTAAGTCATTCACATGAAAACGTCTCCGGTAACTTAAGTAAACTCGTTATAACTACCAGTTTTGTACACGGTAGACTGCATGTTAATATATTTAACTACCGGTAGGTCTATCAATTAAAAGCATTAATCGTCATAGTATGCACCACTGGAAAGGTCGCATTCCACTTACGGCGAGTAAACTAAGATGGAGATTCAGCTATTAAGTGGGGTGGTGTTGGGACTTGTTTTGCGATTCACACCTCATTAGGTTGTAAGTCAGTGGTCAGATTATGAAGAGGAAGGGCAGCATCTCCAATTCTTAACTATAGTATCCCTTTTGATAAAAGATGTAGGGCAAACTATTAAGAATATTATTACATTTTAGAGATTGATCTAAAAACGTGCCATTTCATGTCACATCTAAATCAAGGTAAAATAATGATTAATTTTCTCATGCAAATCAGGTACTGCTCCTTTGGTTGGATCATATTTTATAATTGAGTTACCACAGAAAAGTTGGTAGTGCTATTTCATTCATTTACTCAGAGCAGCATTATATGGGATATTAATATAAGCTATTCATGAAAAATTAAATACTTTGCTTTGCACAATAGACTATAATACTCCTCTTAGAATGTATTGGAGATATAAGCAATCAAACTTGTTTATCTCAATCAAGATAACTAATGGAATCAATAGAGTCTGACATAAGTTCCTAATTAGTCATACTTTCTTTCAAAACGACCCCAGTTTATTGGTCCACAACCCGTACTGAATCTGTCAAGTAACCGACCTACAGAGCTGAATAACCATCTTATTTCACTGTCCGTGTTCCACTTTATGCTCTAAAGTGATAGTTTATGGTTTTCCATCTTTGTTTTCTACCACATAGTATTCCTGAAGCTTGCTGATTACCTGATTGGCTTACTCAACTTCCCCAGTAAAGTTTCAAAGCTGGGGATGTTTTGGGGGATGATAGAGAATGTATCTATAATTTGTTCATAATATTATTATACATTAGTACTAATCATAAATTCCTATGTCTAAGTGACGTCTTTGGCTAGAAATGATTGTATAAAAGGAACAAGTAATTAGTAAATATCCAGGTAGACAGTATTCCTGAAATAAGGGTTTTGGATCCCTTTCAGTAATTTTTAATGACTATTTCCTAAATGTAAATCTCTTATAAAAAATATATGAAACAAAAGAAATTAGTGTTTCCAATGGAGAGATCACATGACGGTGCCTTGTACATGGGAATTTACCGTATGTACTTTTCTACGCATGTTTTATTGACTATATTCAAGATACCGGTATCATGGATATTCGCTTCATTCCTCAGTATATTGTCCAAGGCTTGATATGATTGAGACGTGGCAAACTGTGTAAAAGATCGTTGCTACCGCTGTGAGTGCCTGGATCAGGGATCCAGCACTTGATTGGTGCCTTTCAGCCTTCTCCATAGTTACGGCCAGGGGCCTGTTAGTTTGGACTCACTGTCACCAGGGGGTGCTTGGGTGAGGTCCAGGGAGTCAGGGGCCTGTCAGTGGGACAGGGCAGGTTGACTCTAGGGGGTGGGGTTGGGAATGGGCCAACCCATCTGCATGCGGTTTCGACTAGTGTCTCTACGGGCAACATATGATCAACGGTACCTGAAAAAGTATTCAGGGCTTCTTCAATGAGAAAAAGCAAAAGACCTAGGGGATGGCTGGGGGGCCCCAGGAATCCAGGTCAGGGAGAAAAGAAAGGGGTAAGTGGTAAACCCTTTTGGCCAAGGCACAGGAATGGCTAAAAAGAATAGGCATTCTCCAAAGACCTAGTGTTATCTGATTCAAACAAAAAATTTTGTCCAAGGCTTGGTTGCTTCTCCTCCCTCTTACTTACATAACTCGAGACTACTTCGGACATTCGTGTGAAAATGTAACATGTATTTAACTTTTGGTTCTGTCAGGCTTTATATTTCAAGGGAATCCAGTATATCAAAATTGTTCTTCCTTTAAAGCAGGGATGTAAGTTTACCGATTTTTGTCGGATTTCCGATTTTTTCCCTCCAGCACCCCCAAAAATCAGTCTCAAAGTTTGATGTTAAGGACAACTTTCACAACATTTAAGGATACATCCAGATTTTCTCAATGCTGTTTCCGGTTTTTTTTTCACTGTCTGCAACTTAAATCTCGGTGAAAGAGAGATCTACTTTGACACAGGATTTCTAAGTGTTTTGAGTTCGATAAGAAAATTATTTATACAACACTGACAAATATTTTTCCTCGTTTCACTTGAAGTGTCTAAACTTACCGGTCTTATGTTTGACGACAGCACCTTTTGTAAAAGGTCTTATAAAAGTTTTATTTTTGTTTCTGAATAACCGTGGACAATATGTCACAGGAAACTATTGACATTCTCTTACTGTTGCTTCTCAAACTCTAACCATAAATCACTTATCTCTCCTAATTGTATTCTTCAAATAAATATAGCGGACTTCTGGTGTCGACTGGTCAAAAACATTTTTCGAACATCAAATTGAATATTCGTAATTGAGAAGGGTCGTGTCCCTCTAAGAGAGCGACAGCTCATTTATACTGCCGATGGGTCCTTAACTTATATTTATTTTTCTGTAAGAGGTTTATGTATAGAAATAAATTGATTATTGTAATCCGAATTTCCGCTCTTTGATTAAATGTTTGCGCGAGTGAGTGCAATCCTCTCATAAGCCTGTGAACATGAACGTATGTGACGACCAAAGAAGTTTCACGAATCTTATACCCACGATTCCAAAAATTTGGATTCGTGAAAAAACACAAAATTTTAGATTCGTGGCATTTTTTGTGTGCTAAAAACACTAATTAAATTGAAATTTGTTTTTAATAGATACAAGTATTTTACATAAATATTTATACTTTATGCATGTTTTTACATGGACATTTTCATTCACGAATCCTTTTTTACACTGTCACGCATCATTTTCTAGATGCGTGAGTGTTTTCTGGAAGAGGTTGGATGAAAAAAATATAGATTCTTAAAATTTCTTTGGTCGTCACTCCTGGTTGGAATTAGGAAGTTTCGTGTCAGCAAACGTTTTTTATTACGTTTATCAGAGCAAAGCAGGAGGTCGGTCTACTATTATGCTTTGTTTTGGGCAAAGTTGATGGGGGGGGGATGGCTTTGTTATCAAAGCAAAAATACGGACATCCTTATTTAGATAGGCTCTGCGGAACCTACGTAGGAGTGAACCAATTACATAGAGTTTACATACAACAGACTGAACATCTGATGGTAAGACTTTTTGCGCACACTTACCAATAACTACTATAGGATGCCACAAAACTGAACATATCCTGACTCAATATCTATAACCGGTAAATGTACTCAATCGTCCTTATGAGAGAACGCTTTTAGTAACTTAAATATCGAAAAGTTAAAAAGATTAAACTGT
Organism: Lepidonotus clava; assembly: GCA_936440205.1. Lineage (NCBI taxonomy): Eukaryota > Metazoa > Annelida > Polychaeta > Phyllodocida > Polynoidae > Lepidonotus > Lepidonotus clava. The sequence goes on from OW387134.1 coordinate 23,542,416, forward strand.
AAAAATTAAGAAACTTTATTTACATTATCATTGACAATCAACAATATTTTTTCTGAGAAATCATAACGTATTTTGTTGATACATTTGTTTCGTTATATATGTTTAACATGAATTCATTATCTAACATCAAACAGATGGAGAAATACCCTTGTATTTTCAATCTTTACATGAACACAAGATAATATATTGTAAGCGAAACAACTTATTTGGAAATATATAAAGCTAAAATATTTCCGAATACTAAAAATAGAACATAGTTTACCACTAGAGATTACGATCCCTGGATTGATTCAGATCTGTCTTCATAAAAGAAATATTTATGTGAAACATACTCGTTTAACCATTGATTTGATAATAGTTTTCTCTTGATTATCATGTATGAAAAACATCAATAATCTCCAATACATTCGCAAATGACCGATTACTTTGCATTAAGTTGGACACGCATGATCACATAAAATGTTTTATAACTATGCTATGGGTCCCAGTGTCACTACTATTTCGTGTTATTCATATCAAGTCAACTATGGTATGTACAAGGTATAATATTACATTTACAGTATCAAAATAGACAAGACAGTAAATGAGATTCCGTACCATGTCACCTAATGTGCAATGTAGGCCTAGATCAGTTAGTCGGACAAGCTTGAGGTTATTTTCTCTTTGAACCTGTGTAAATCGCTGATACCAAACCACTTATTAACTTTTGATATATACAAACTGGCTGAATTCTGTCTATATGTATCAATGGCACAGTTTTGTCTTTTTGCTTCTTTATCAAACATCTTTGCGCATGCATGATATATATTTTAAAATCATTTTTTAAAAAGTTTCTAACTATTCAAAGGCCCCAATCAGTTATCAGCATTACAAACAGGTGTGGACTTCTATTGCCTGGTGGTTGCCAGAGCTACACTCAGACAAACCACCAAACCGTAACAGCCAGGACATGGAAAACAGTCCAGTCCTATTTGTATGAACATATGATATACCAATCTATAGCATTTGTTAATGTTTTACCACATTTAAGCTTTTTGTACATTTAATTCACAAAGTATCTACAGTCCAATCTGACAACTTGAAGCGATAGGATAGATGGACGGGCAATGTATTCGATGAGAAGTTACCTGAAAACCTGTTCAAAATGGAGCAGATGCCCCCTCAAATGGTCCCTCTCTCCAAACCATGGCGAATGTAGAAGTAATATATATACACATTTAAACACTACATGACACTCTTCGCTTCCTACATACGTTTTTATATTTCATCCTTCACACCTGTCGCCTCTTTCAGTCTGTGCAGGTAACATGTGCAAAGAACAAAATTTCCTTTGCTGAAAGACCAGCTTTATAATATTTTTATATTTATAATCCGTAAGATTATTTAATTCTTCTGATACTAATTTCAGGAGTAGAAGAATCTTTCCATGATAAATCAAGTTTTATGTCCATAAAAAACTATTCTCATAATGAACCCGTCTAAAACCCTTGATGTTGTAAAGAAAGGTAGCAACAAACGGTTATTTTAAGAAGATGATTGTTAAACAAGACCTTTCTCACTGTAGTCTTACACAGATCATGAAAGTTTCCAGTAAAATACACTAAGTTAATCAATTCCTTGGGAGTATTTGATTACGCATAGATTCTATAGTCATCTATGCGCACATATTCAGCCGTTGCCAGAGACTTTAGTCTCTAAAGATTAAGGCCATATGTATGCAACTCAAATGTTGGTGATGAATGTTGACTCAAGTGTAGTATTTAGGCGGCTCATCGGGTTGACAGGAGGGACAGCAGAACCAGGACACTGAGGGTGACCACACTGGAGGAGACGGCGGCGGCGCCTCCTCCAAGGACGAAGACCTTCAACTCCGTGTCAAAGGGATTACTACCGTCATTGTAACGCTGGGGACAATCATCAACTGGAAATACGGAATTTCTATGTTAAACAAATCCGGGACGCAATATTGAAAATAATGTTTCATAATTTCTCTAGATGTCTTTATCTTTTAAATACCGCAAACATTTACTAAAATAAACAAAACTATCCAAAGTTATTGTATTTTCAACATTTTTCAACATAATTTTGTGTTTTAGTATGGTTCAGTTCAAGCTGCAATGCATTGAGATATTGAAGATATATAGATTAAAGGGTTTCTTAGCATAATATGAAGTATGTAGCTTCAAACAGTGATTCTCAGTTTCTAACAGGAATATCACAAAACAATTTACAGCTATTAAAAGCTGAGAACTTTTACTTTAAGAGACTTTTTCATCTGATTTCCTCAGGAAAGGAGGGTTGAAGGGGTTAACTGATCATACTGCAATATCACTTACATAATCGTTCACTCTCTTTCAGTTCCAAGGCGAGACTGGCGCCCTCCTCAGGCAGGAAGCTGCGTGCACGCTGCGACTTGCCACAAACGGCACGAGTGGCCCGTGACATAATAATGTCACGCCAATCTAGACGTTCATACACCTGCAAGTCAAAGGTAACTTTGTAGAAACCTTGGCATGTATCTCTATCGGTCAAAGTATAATGCTGTGAGCAAATTCATTTTCGTACAGACAATATTCGCGTGCACTCATTGCATCACTATAAGTAAAACTGTGATTATGAATCAGAGTGTTGCAATTAAAAAATATTAGAATTGTTTCTAGGAGGTGTATTCCAAACTAATTGATACCACTCAATACCACTATGTTGTTGTATATCTAAGTTCAATTAATGTAGTTTTTTTCAACTTTGAAATAGATATGATTTGTACAGCGAATTCTCGACGTTGAATCAGTATTGAGAAACAACGCTGTATCAACATGGAATGAATAATATAATAATTTTCATAATAGGTTCTAGTGGTTCTTACCCAACATCTGAACCGGGAAACGGCATCTTCTTCGTCATATGTAATCATATAGGACCTCATGTCCTCCATCCAGAACCCAACACAGCCCAGTGCACGATCCTCAATATCTGCAACCAAAGTTATTCTATGAGGAATGGGATATAGTGCCGAAAGATGGCCAAACACATATATTTACACAATGTATTCCTATTGATATCCGAAACGGTAGATATTCCTTCAAACCTTTTATGACACAGCAACAGACAGTATGGTCTTTTGTGATAATCAATGAACCACAGTATCCAGAGGATGAGACATGGATAAAATGCCTTTATTAGCGTTTAATATATTCTGAAAAGAAAATTACATCTATTCGACTACATATACGGCCTGTACAAGCTCCATCCCTCCATGAGCTAAGAATAAGAACATGTACGCAGAATATCAAGGCGCCTACAAACCATATTCTCCAATAGGCCTGCCAGTGTGGTCCACAGTGTCACAGTAATCCACGTCCACAAAGATCTTCTTGGCATTGTTAGCACAGCTCTTGATCTCCGAGGTCTTGATGCGGCAGTCGATCTGGTGGCGGGGGCGGACGGTGATACCACGAACACGGGTAATGTACTTCTCTGCCTCCGCACCGATCTGCTTAAACTTGTATCGGCCGGCGATTGGGCACTCAACGGGAGCAGGCGGGTTTACTGTGCGTATACAAAACGGAGTTAGATAAGATTACACAGATTGGATAATAAATGCTAGATTAAAACTATCAATTCATCAAAAGGGTTTCGAAGAAAATGTTGAACAAATATGTATTCTTCGGTTGTTATCCTTTTTATCAATACAAGAGACGATATCAATAATTCTACTAATATAAAAAACGACATGGGAGACCGAGGTTCCCCTATTACCTCGAATGTAACCAGTCTAAATAATCTGAAAAAAAAAATCAAAAAAAAAATCAATGATTCTACTAAGAACGAAAAGAAGGTGCAGGCCCCACAAGACGGAATCATTCGAATTTAGAAAGCGCAGCAGTTTAAAATAGGAAATGAACTCACGGATGTAAACGTTGTAGGTCCAGGCGGTGTCTCGCCGGTCCAATGTGAAAGAGTACCAAGAGCAGGCCTGTCGGAATTTCTTTTGCAGGAAGAGGGGGTCGTCCATTTCGTCGACACTGGCGCGGTACGGTTTGCCTAGAAAAAACAATGGTCTAGATTTTAGAGGTTATGAATTCATCCTTCTTTATGATTATTTTCACTTTTTCTAAAACATTTTAGGAGATCTAGTGAATGCACAAACGATTTCATATTCATTGGGAAATGATGTTGATAATGTAATTTTCTAATGGTAATCTTAAGAAACAGAAACAAGTCTTACCCATTCTCCAGCGAACAATGTTGTGGTGACGTGGAACGAAGTCAAAGCAGACATAATCCACTTCACTAGAATAAGAAACGTAAAAAAGAGATTAAGATCAAATAAGCAAAATATTGATTAAATAGCGCAATAAAGGACAGAATGCGTATTCAATGAGGATCATTATGTGAAATGTGGGTTGACCATTCATTTTAGGGAAATCTTGGAAAAATATTAAGCCTACAGCGTGCAACAAATTATTAGATGCGGTACCAATCAATTTAAGCCTTACCATTTCCCGACGGTGACGGCAGTCATGAGGAAGCGCGAGTCGCGGTTTTGCTGACAGGTGAAGTACGTTTCTCGGTAGGTGAACTGGTCGAGCTTGGTCTTGTAGTAAATGTGTGTTGCGTTAATGACGACATCTGTGTCGAATTCGCCGGCCGTGAACCATGAACCGGTGAAGTTCCGCGGCAGGTTACAGCTCGGCTCTACCAGCTGATTGCCATAGACCACTAACACAGACAATGAAAGGAAGAATTACTTGAATGTTGAGAAAGACATGTGGCAATATTTCCAAATGTTTGCATTCATAAAAAGAAACAATTACCAAATATATTCTTCGGATTAGCTAGAATAAACAAATATCTCTTCGTAGACAGCGAATTAAAACCTTCTCTTCCCGGCATCGTCAGGTTTAGGCCAACATTTTTAAAAAAGTTTCCTGGTTACCGCCCGACTATTTTAGGGTCGACTGGAATTTTTGGAAAAATTCTTTTTTTCAATGAAGTTTGTCAAAAGAAAATAAAGGGAAAACAGATTTTCCAACCTCCCGACTGAGTATTTTTCTGGCCACCCGCTGGACAGGGAATAATTTTTGTAAGGTTGGCCTTATTCGGCGACTTTCGGGACAGGAGACCCTTACCTGGCAGGAGGATGAGTCGGATGTCTCCGTCGTAAGGACTTTTCAGCGTGCTGCACTCTGCCCACCGGGACATGGTGTAACGCCGCTTGTTGTCAGACCGCTGCTGGTCGTTTCTCGTCAGCTACAAGGGCCACAGCATTATATAGTTAGTTCTTTGGTGGAAAAATGAACACTTTGTTCCAGGCGAAAAAGTTAGAAAACTTTCGGAATCATTAATCATACTGCATGTCTGCGAGTCAAAAGCGTATCTGTTCTTTATTTTTATTTATTTATTTTTTATATTTCTGAATCAATCTTCAGGGGTAACCCCCCTGGTCTTCCAGATCAAATTTACACCACTCAAATTTACATAATTCAAGTTTCTAAACACTAGGCCATATTTACGATGTAGGCCTCTACATTGCTGCATATCGTAAAATGCAATGCCCACTCCTCCTCAACTTACCATACACCTGAAGCGCTCCCTTAGCACGTCTCGGCCGGTGTCAGCCATCGCCGACCACACGTTGCCTTGTTCGTCCATCCACGTGCCCATGCACTCGAAGCGAATACCTGCAACAGGAACCAATAATGCCTACATCTCTTCACTGTAACTAACATTAATAACTAGTAGTCCTCGGTCCTTTAACTCTATATCTCAATATGCTACTTAGTTAAGAGGACACCCTTTTAAATTAGGAAAAGTCTTCAATGTTGCACATGCAGATAAATAAGCAAGATAATTACTTTTTGATAAACAAGGGCACTATTAGAATTTAGAAGTATGAGTGAGTGAGTAATGGTTGCTTTACGCCGTTCCGACAGCTATATCTATATTGATAGTCATGACAAGAAAAGTTAAAATATTAAATTGACTTTTAAGAAGGTAAATGATGGAGTCACGCATTGTGTATGACTAAATCATACTATTTTCATATTCACTGAATAATATCTAAAACCATATCCAATAAAAATTCTCTGGGAGACGACACATCACATTTATTTTCATAGACCTATTTAATTTTGCCTCTTTTAAATTCAGATAACAGTACACACCATACATGTTGAATCAATACGTACGATTGTTTACGGTGGTGTCCACGTCGGGGCACTTGCCGAAGTTCATCTGCATGACCTGGTTGTCGACGTAGGGAGACCCGGGCTCCTGGCAGGCGATCACGTGGCTGTTTGGGCTGTCGCAGATTCCGCCCCCACCGTAGTTCACCTCGTACGTGAAGTGGTACACGCCCTCAAAGGTCGTTTTACAGTTTACCGTCTCGGTGGTTTTTCCTTTAGATCAAAGGATGAGAAATGGGTCAATAATAGCCTATAATAAATAGGCCTACAATACCATGTTAAATCTAACTATTCCAAAAGTAGAGAGATTTGGATTGTCTACAAAGGCTAAATTCAGTAAAAATCATCATAGTTGGTTTTGATGAATACGCTAACTTCAGCAGTTGAAAGGCTACATTTTTTTTATGACAAATACAATGTTTTTTTGTTTTGTTTTCAATTGAGCAGAGCTCTTTTTATTTCAGTTAAATAGCGTACATAGTGATCAGGTTCTGCTACAATTTTTTTTCATCTGTACTTGAAACTCTTTTTCCATGATATTATTAAACACATACATACAGAGATTTTTTAGGGGTACACAAAGCATAATATAGTACAAATAAGCAATTGAATATCACCATATAATACAAATACAATGTTTTACTTACTGAACATGGTGAGAAGCTCTGTCTGAGGCAGGATGTCGGCACACACGGACTCCAAGTTCGGGTCCGGTCGGCCGCTTTGTTTTGTGTGGCATGATGCTGGTAAATGAGAATGTCAAATATTATTCCATAGTTGTTGAAAAGAATGCTGCCTTTTGCTTAGAAATAATTAATGAATAGACTAAAATTTCTGAGAATTAAGAGAAATACATGGGGAAATTAAGGATTTTTTTTTTATTAAAAAAAACATCCACTCACATGGCACCTTCGGGTGTGCAAAAGAGGTGGGAGCGGGGGGCATTATTACCATAATTTCATTATCATATATACATTTATGTCATAATGAAAATGTGTACGTGCATAAGTGAGTACCGGAATAATCAAGCTAGATACTTACATATACTATATTGTAGAACATTAGGAGTCCGGTAGAGCATCTTCCAACATTGGTAGCAACCGCTTTGACTTTAAAGAAACATCAGAAAGGCCTTCAGTTATAGACGAGAATAGTGCATGGAATACAGCTCACAATCATAGGTCGGGGTTATACAATATTTTATTTAGCTTGCAAAAATCTGACCAGGGATAGTACTGAAAACTGAGTGGGTGAAGTGTTAATATTCTATGCCACTTTCTGATCAACGTACGAAAATATCCGCCCCTATCCATATCAAAAGATTAATAGATTTTAGTTTATATTAGGTTTCCGTAGTGCTCTCAATACAATTCTTTATTTCTTACTTCAATATGTGGAAATCCCAATCTTATTTTGCCAGATATATGTAAATCTTAATATGGAAGTAGCTTACGCGCTGTAAAAGAGTATTTCGGAGTGGAATCTCCCCAGGGCGTCTATTGTCTGCTCCTCTTTTCTCATGTTTAGGCATGACCCTGTGAACACCTCGTTGATTATTTCGTCAGTTTTAATAAGCGTATTTAATTCCTTTCCTTGCTCTATGGAATACCAGTCACCCTGGTAAAATGCTGGTACTGTGCACTGGCCATCTGTAAACACAAAATGCAATTATTTGGTATCGCCTAGTGGCGCTGTTAATTTCACAAGAATAAAATTATTTGATGACACTGTCAGAATAACTAGTATCACAAAAATTGATAATTATTGGTACGAATGTGTGCACCAACAAAATTTAAAACAATTCCTTAAGTCTATGTGAAATAAAAGCCTGGGACGCTAAGGCAATCGACAATCGGAAATATAGTGGCTTAGGTAACATCGTTTAACGAATTAGGGTAGATACCTAGTATCTGAATATATTTCTGACCAAAATCGCTCAAATTTAATTTGAAGTTTTGACAAATTTCTTTTCCCTAAGTGCTCTAACAAAAGACTCAGATTGAAAGCTAGACCCTGCCACCAAAACACTAAAAAGAGCCGGTTAAACAAGTGTGCAGAGTTTATGCAAAGGTATTGCCTAAAAATATTAGAGCAAATAGTTGTATTGATGCCAGATAACAATTCAGTCAAGTCATCGTACACTTGCAATAGATTACTTGACTTCGCAATGAAATATTTTTGAATTATAAAATAAGAACTTTTTAGGTGAAGGCTTGACAAAAAGCTTTTTAGACGGTATTGCCTGTCCGCACCCCCGAAACACGTGTTTTGTAAAACCCCTGAGATAAGGATAGATCTTGGTGTGCTATGTACAAATATTTGATAGATAAGTTATATCTGTTTTTAAAAAAAGTTAGTTTTTACAAGAAATTACACAATAACTGACTTGGGTTGTAATAAATTAGAGATTTCTACTGTGCAGCTACTGCAACTACATCATTACATATGATTTTTAATGCGATGGATCTCGTATTATTTCCATTTAATTTATTGTTATAGTTGTTATTTTTTTCTAATGGTTCTCATGGAAATTTAGGCTATGGACATGTTTAGGACAGGTAGTGTCACCTGAAGACACTATCTTCTTTTACTGCTATGACACTGCTTTACTGCTATATATGAGCAGGATGAAATATCATGTCATTACACTATATTTTCCAGTGCGCGGATTGACTTGTCAATCATTGAAATAACTAGTTATGATATTTTTACCCCTAATCTTAAGGCTCAGATTTATGAATTATATGGACCGACTTCCCACTTTCTGGAGTAGACAGGATATATGAAATTTATACATATATTTGCCGTGGAGCACTGTTTCTGAGTGACGATGGTTGGGTTTCCCCACTAGTCATTCCGAAGCACACGCTAGTCCTTTCATGACCTACTTAACTCTTACATACTACTTTGATCACCTAGCGGAATTGGACGTAACTACAGTCTATAGCACACCTGTGGTGACCCAGTTACTGGACCGCTGACCTCATTACACAGGTGAGTGTCACCATCGCTAGCTGATAAGGACAAACTTATCATATCCCTATCAGTGTTCCCATAACTTGAGGTAGAGTGATATTGGCATTGTTCTTAGGATCCTAGAAATGGCTCAAATTAACAGTGACCGGTTTTACAAAACGAAAGTCCTGAATCTCTGAGTCGGGAACTTTTATGCCTCCGAGTGTCATCATTAATTAGTTTATTTAGGTATTATAGCCTGTCATATTGTAAATAACTTAAACGGATCTAACAAGGTAGATTTGGAACAGCTCCTAGCTCAAATATTTGAGATAAACTTACTTGAAACAACGAGGTAATTCATAAGATATCCTAGAACCAGTAGTGGGTAAACTCCTTGTCGCGCCATGTTGATTTCGAACTGCCGAGGTCCGTCCAGGTAGACAGGTAGCGACACCTGTAAGTAGGTCACGACCCGCACCGAGTCACTGAGGCGTGACGAACGCATTTCAAAGCCGCAACACCGACACGCGCCAGGTAATCCGCCCAGCTGTAATGAGGAAATTCTAAAATGTTAGAAGATAGCACTTACAACTTTATCGCTTGGGTATGAAGACTGAATTTAATGTATTCAGGACTTAGATCAAACGTAGTACAGGCAAGGAGGAAAGAATTTGGTCTTTGGTAGTTCTACAGGGTTCTCAAGCATTTTTGAAAATCACATTGAGACCTTTTAAAGACGAATTCAAGACCAAGATTTGTTAAAAAATTAAGAACTACCGATGATGTGCGAAGAAAATTTCAGAACACTTTGCATTCAGAATCTTCACTTGAAATAATAACTATCCACTTTTGAAAGCAAGATAAAGAATTTTCATTATTACTGCACTATTTTCTCAGAAAAATCAATGTAAGACCTTTTAGGATCTATTGCTACAAAACTGTCAAATTTAAGACATTATTGTTAAGGCCTTAATTTTGAGAAAATCCATTTAAGACCTTAAAGAACCTGCGTGGGAACCCTGGTGTACCGAGTGTTTTTTGAGTGGGAAGTTGCAAAAGCAGCACTAGGCTTCCTTTTCATGCATTTTCTATCAGATTGGAGATAGGTACAAGTATAACATTGCCCCTGAAATCACACAAAACCCACTGCTTTTAGAGACGTCACTCGGATTTTTCTATTAGTCATATACGGACTACATATTTTATTTTTTCCCCTCCATATCTAATTTTCCTTTAAAAAGTATATTATCAAAGTACGAAATATCCTTTATGTAATCCAAAATAAAATACACAATAGAAAACTTCTGAGGTTACTACTACGATTCGGGCGATACCGACGGGGAATCATTTTTCTACATAGGTGCCAACGTTTCAATCCTATTTCATATATTTCCTTTTTCTCCCCAGAAATGCAATGAATAGCGCATAGCAGCACTTTTTTTTTTTTTTTACTAAATACTCTATAAATATATAATATTCAGCATATGAATAAATTACTAAAGCCCCATAACCACTAAGCGACTTCACCGCGACCGGCAACGGGAAACTGACTAGAATCGGCCGATTCTTATAATCGCATGTTAGTATAGTATATTGGAATGTGCATGTTTGATATGAGTCGGCACTAATATCGGCCGATTTTAGCACCTTGAACCGGCCGACTCTGATCAAAATCGCCTGGTGAGTATGGGGCTTAACCCTGTACAAAATTACACGAAAATGGTACAAAGTGTATGTTAAGAGAAGACTCAATTCCCATTCATCAGATTCCCGAGTACATTGCATTTTTAACAACGCTTGTATTATAAACACATCACTTTATTTTCCTTTGAAAATACAAGAAGGAAAAACAAAACCTTGTGGCTAGCACCTCAGCATCATCTTGGTCTGTAAACTCAAGTTCTGACAAGAGTATCATACATTTTTGGCACATCTAGAGTCATCCCTCACTTTCTTTCCAGAAAGTTTCACACTCACAAATCTGGCAGAAGTCATACACACAACGCCTTGACACCATGGGACGGAGAGTTAAGGCAAGAGGCAGGACAGGTCTCACTGACCTCCCCTTTTTATCACAGCTCAATTTTGGTTCAAAATTTGTGCACTACATCGATACAGCTGATATGCCTTTCTACTCCACCTGACCCTTGGGAAGTCCGAAGGCAGTGCAGTAAACTTCTCATGTTGCGGTATCGGGTGGAAGCCATGTTCTTTTGTAGTTTCAGCCCTGACCATCGTCTAAGACCTAAACAATGAAGGATAGCAGACTGGTAACTACCGTAAATCTTTGGTACTTTGTGGAATGTTTCATATACTAAACTATATACACTTTTAGTCATGAAAGGATACATTCATTGACATCGGCCAGTGCATCTAAAACTTGGTTCTTACTGACACTGAACATCTATTTACAGGGATGTAAGTTAGGGACAGCGAAAAAGTCGGAAATGGCAAGAAGAAAATCTGAATGTATCTATAAATGTTGCGAAATGTGTTCTTTACATCAAATTCTGAAACTGATTTTTGTTGAGGAAAGTCTGAAAACTTACATCCCAGTATTTACAGCTGTTTGTTCTGTCATTAATATCAACCTGGTTCGAAAGAAATGTTCCAGAAATTGTCAAGCGACTACATCTGAAAGCCAGACAATTTGCTAACTGTCAGGGCCCATTTCTTTCATAACTTATTGGGCTATCAGAAAGATTTTGATCTGCTAATACTGAGACCCTAGTTGAAATTTTCCTGAACCTATCTGTTACGAAAATATGGACCCAGGTAATAAATGAGACTTGCATCGGCTCATTTACACATTAACATGCTTTGGTTAGTTACATGCTTTCAGATCTTTCTTCCATGGCATTAAGGTACCGTACGAGGCAGCCTTTCTATAGGTTAAGACAACCGGCGTGGTTTAGCCTAGTCGTTCAATTACATTGCCCTATCTGACAACCATTTGGCTTTCTCCATACCCTTTTTGGCAACCTCTTCCTAACCGCAACAGCCAGAGCAGACTCTGATTTAAGTACCAAACCTTGATGTTTCATCTGTACCGGTTGAAGGCAAACGGCAAGAGCAATGTCACATTGCAAATCAAAACTTGCCCGCACCAACACGGCACCCACAGACTATTTCCATACCACTTGCAAGGTGTAGTCTAACCAACGTCGTTCAAATAATATCTGTTTATTGGTGTAGCTAGATGTTGGGATGCAATGATTAGAATTAAGGAACGAATTCTGTCCCGCTACCTAGCATGGATACTTGGTTTCTTGCACACTATTAACCTTTCATGAACGTTAACACATTAATGGCAGACATGAACAGATTTCATCGTCAAACCTTCTCAATTTGCTTCTCACTTGATACTGTTTTAACGTAGATTACTACACTACGTGGTACCAATACTTGGTTAACTTGCATCATCGAGCAGGGGCGGATACAGGATTTCGGAAAGGGGGGGATCCCCATGTAGGTGAAGTACTAAAACGGCGTGCATTACCGTGTGTGGTCAATCCGTGACTGATTCATGTGTGAGCATTATGCAAAATGGTAGAATAATTGTCTTTAATACTGTACATCCCAACAAATAAGTGTTTCCATCTTAGCACAAATATTCTCATATCAGCATGAAAGCCGAGTCATTCGGTCATTAATTAGGTCAGTGCACGAAAACATGTAAACCGGAAGTGACGTCACGAAAGAGTAATTAAGACCATGTGACTAGATTAGCCAATGATCAAAGAGCATGTACCTATAAAAGCATGTGCAAGACCACAATTGAACAGACCCGATCTGGTACTCATGGTGTCAACGTCTTCTTCTTGGGTACAAACTCACTTAAAGCTTAAGGACCCCCTGCCCTGGATCTGCCCCCGTCGAAGTTATACATAAGGTCAAAGGCCTAAATACATTTCTCTTACTGTTAAGTAGTATTCAAGGCTACAAGTACAAGATCCAAAAAGAAAAACATCGAAATTGCATGTTCACTGATAACCTGGAATAAGAAGTATACGTCATGTGGAGACGAGTTACGTAAGTGTTATGGAATGCGCCTGAATTGAATCTCAGGCAATCCTTCAATTTGGTATGGGATGCGCCTGAGTTACTTAATCACCTCAGGCAATCCTTCGATTAACAGCTTTGTGACATCGACAGAAATAAATGAAACACTGAAACATGACCGCAAAAGGTGTGTGAATTAAACTGCAAGAGGAAGTAATGCCTCTTATATACCACAAAAATGTTTGGTTTCCCAGTTTCGACAGATCATAGCTTGAACGTTTCTTGGGATGTTTCAGTGAATGCATAGTTTTGGCCAAGGTATTTATATTCGACAAGATATGCAAGGTTCGAGACAAAAACGAATTTAGGGTTATCGTTTAAATGTGCGTGTACGCACTTCCGACTAGTTTACATCGGTAGTTTTAGTCAAGGAAAACGGTCCATTGCTCTCTGAACTTAACTCCAATTCATAAGTTCAATCTATACATAGATATCCAAGACATAAAACATAAGTAACAAAATAAACATGTCAAGTTTTCATGGAAAATAAACATCTCTAACTTAAAGAGTATGAGCACCACTTTCATTTCGCGCCAACTTTTTTTCTTAGCTGACTATCATAATGCTCGAGCACGGCAAGTCAATGGATTTATTAAAAATGCGCAGTACCTCTGGAGAGAAGCTAGCATTTTCCAATAGCATATGTAATGTCTGCTACTACACCCGACGACGTTGCATCTCAGTTTGACATGAGAAAATCGTGTAATATATGTCAAGTGCTAAAACCTACAACTAACACTACGTACATGTATAGCCTTATATGTTCTCTGCCAGCCCAGCTGGTGGACATCTATGCAACCCGCTGCCAACTTCATTACTGAGCTTTTCCCACAATACATTTGACATTAATAATAAATCCATATCAGTGATCTTAACGAAAAATTCTGATAACGTCCGTGAACTTAGTTCAAAACAGGAGCTGGACCACTTTGTTTTTTTTCTAATTGCTCTAGTCTGGAGCTCCGACTCTGTGTAACGAAGGTAATTCCAGTGTGCATACACGCTGATATAACTGTATACACTTTCGACACTAGTCACTGTTCGTGACATGCTGTGAAGTTTGGAATAGTTTCTAATCCCAGCTTTCTTCCTCTGCGTTAAGGCAGTTCCAGTTTGCATACACGCTGATATAACTGTATACACTTTCGACACGAGTCGCTGTTCGTGACATGCTGTGATGTTTGGAATATGGAATATTTTCTAATCCCAGCTTTCTTCCTCTGCGTTGGTTGTTGTACTGAATCCACCACCACCGAACCCGCCGCTGTCTCCTCCCCAGTCGTCGCTGCCTCCACCGCCACTGGAGCCTCCAAACTGTTTTTTGAAAAGAAAATAGGTCAACATTCAGACTTCAGTCAAGGGTATTTACTTTATAACCTAATGTGACGAAATTAATCATAGTGAAATTTTTATTACTAATCATAGTGAAATTATTATCTTTCCAAGCTGCCTGTAATAGATTATGGCATAGGATACTTGACATCTCTAAAAGGAAATCAAATTTTATAGAATACCATGTAAATGTAGTTTATCGGTCACACTGCTAAAACCAAAATTTGAATTTATCCACATTGAAATAATCTGCAGAGAATCTTGTAGAATGGGAATACTTACGTTGCCACGTCGCGTGTCTCGCCCTCCGAACTTTCCTCCAACTCCACTGAAGCCAGTGCCAGTACCTTGTTCGGCAGCAGATTCGAGGAAGGAAGGCACTTCTTGGGTTGCCTACGGAAAGATAAATGAAAGTTTATTAAGAATATATCTTTACCTCTCCCCCGTTTTTTTTGTTTTTTTTTAAGCAGTCCTCACCTTTTGAGTTTACTCGAAGCAAGTTAGTATAAGTTTTTCCTTCAGCATAAACAGTTTAGAGAAATTCTTTTGGGAGGAACAAAAATCTACTGATCTGTTAAAATTTACCACGTCCTCCTTCGCATCAAGGTGGTCGCTCAGTTAACATTTTCGTTTTGTTTTCTCTGACCCGCAGCAAATTATTCGCGTTACTTTTTTTTTTATAGTTTGATCAAAGTGCACACAAAAAAAGAATGGAAAATCAGAAGATAAAAGCTGAGATACTTCACTTTTGAGAAACAAGAATTCCAGACCTTAGTCAAACAAAATTTGTTTAGTTTTTTCCCGGCCGGGATTTTTCGGGGGGTTATTTCCTTGTTTTACCTCTACAGATCCGTGACCTGAGACACTTCACCCGGCAAATTTATCTTGACAAACCGTGCATCTTAATTGAAACTTAGCCCACTGCATCCAAATCACTTTCCCCTACTCATAATGTTCTGGAGCAGACTTACGTCTTCAAGCACTTTGACAAGAGAACGGGCTAATTCGTTGTTCTTGTCTGGGTCGTAGAAACTGGAGGCTTTGCCCAAGTTGCCGCATCTTCCTGTCCGCCCTATCCGGTGTACGTATTCGTCGATGGAAGACGGCAGGTCGAAGTTGATGACATGCTTCACGCCAGGAATGTCGAGGCCGCGGGCTGCTACGGAGGTGGCTACCAGGATCGGGGCCTTACCCGACTTGAAGTCAGCCAAGGCTTCTTCCCGTTCTCGTTGTAAACGATCTCTGATCAAATAAGCAGCACAATAATTTATTAGCACGTTACACTTTAAAACGACCACAAAGAAGCCTATAAAAAGGCTCAACATGTCGGTCTTACTCGATAAAAATTTTTTTTTTTTTTTTTAAGGATTTATTATGTAATAATCTTCAGTGTTTCCACTGGTTTTCAGATATATTACAGGAAGGATATATACAGATGTAAATGGTGGATGAAAAAATATTCATGGACATGTCCCAAACATGGGGAAGAATTGAACATTATAATGGTAGACCCATACAATACACTTTCATTTATCTGAGAATTAGATAACACACAATACAAGAATTACCCCAGTAAGTCTTCATATTTACCATACATCCTTTTGACAAATAACTTGAATTCAATTTTGCTAAGGTTTTGTACATCTTGGGTGAGCTCATTCCAAAGCAAAGTACCTAAATAAAATGGACTCCTCATATATTTGGTAGTCATCTTAGAAGGTACAATAAATTTCTTTTTTATCTGTGAGCGTGTATTACGCGCTGCGACAGCCAAGTTACCCGGCTTTAGACTATGTACATACATGATATTCAATAGTTGCAACAAACGTCTTTGCTCTAGACTAGCCAAACCAATTTTGGAATGTAAATATTCAATAGGAACATGGTCATCAAGTCTAACTCTTAGACAGGTTCGAATCGTGTTATTTTGCATAATTTGTAAGTCATGTTTATCCTCTAAATTACATGATGATAACATAAACCCACTATAATCAAAATGAGGAAGTATCGTTTGTTTATAAATAGAAAAAGCTGTCTGAGAGTCTATATATCTCCGTAACTTAGCAAGTTGAAAAACCTTTTTACCAACCAGCTTTTTCACAGTACTAACATTAACATTATTATTCAGTTCAGAGTCTATATTGATCCCCAAATATGAATAACTTTCGACAAAGTGAATTTGTGTATTACCTGCATAAAAGGGTCTTGGGTTGTTTACCGCTCTTAAATAGATTTACTCTAAGTTTTGGCGTTAATCTTCATATTTGAAAGAGAACAAAACTTTAAGAAACCTCAATAAAGTGTCTCGGGAATATACAAGGGCGTCAGACGTGCACAACCAACTTCTCCTATTTACTGTACCTGTTTATAAATGTCAAACTAGAAGGGAGGTTCAACTCCTCGGATAGGTTGGTACTCTACGGATCTTCCAAAACCCACTTGTGGTGGATTCAAAAATCAATACCAGCTAATTGCATTAAAAAAAAATCAGCATTCATAAAAAAAAATCAAGACCTGACAAAGTTCTCGTCTATTCAGTTGTTTCCTCCCTTAGTATTTTATTATTAGGGCGCAAGCCACACGTTAAATACACTGAGATGGCACATCATATTTTCCAATGTGGTATAGAGTAACAAATACCGATTGAATTCTGTTATCCCAAGATACAAGAATGGAATTTGTTTGGAAGAAGATTCAATATGACTGGTTTGTAGAATCAAGGGAAATTGGATCGAGGGACACAATATCGTTAACTGTTTTTGCTATGCAATGACAATTACGATAATCAAAATTCTGATGGAGGTACAGAGCCATGAAATTCATCTTTTTCAAAAGAACAACCCACAAGTCGACGTCGAGTTTGTTGCATTCTAGACTATTGTAATGATAATTGACCTTACCCATGTATGCTTGTGGTAGGAAACTGTGACTGTGACAGGTATGATGCGATGAAATCTGCTTGACGTTTTGTCTCTACGAAGACTAGGACACGATCTTGGCCTGAGGAAAATCGATCACAATTCAGCCATGAATGATTGACGGCAGAAACTGACAATCATCTATATATTCGGGCCACGTAGACTTGTTGTCACTTAACCATTTAGACCATACACTGGCTCTCCGCGCCAAATATGCGATTCGTATGTGTTGTACGTGTTTCAATGTTACTCATCTTGTATTATGTATTACATTCCAAACGTTAGTGTTTGTCTCTCTTAAACTTCACTTCCTTAAGCTTGCGGACGATACACACGTCACAATAGTTAAGAGGGTGACAGTCTTAAGCATAACTGCTTACCAAAGCAAATGGGTCTGCCTACCTGATTCATTGAGGATCTCGACCAGCTTCTCCCTCTTGTCATACTGAGACACAGAGTGCACGGTCTGTTTGATGTCTGTGTTGGCGCTACCCACACGGCCCACTGTCACAAACAAGTAGTCCTTGAGGAAGTCTTTAGCCAGGCGCTGGATTTCTTCGGGGAAGGTGGCTGAAAACATGAGTGTCTGACGCTCTTCTTTGCCTGGCATTCCGTTCTCATCCACTATCTTGCGTACCTCCGGCCCGAAGCCCATGTCCAACATGCGATCAGCCTCATCAAGTATCATGTACCTCACCTCACTAAGGCTTATCTGTAAAGGGAATTGTTATTTTTTTAATATCTAAGACGTATCACTTGTTTCCGCTTGTTAAGGGTTCCCACGCAATTTTTAAAATCAACTTAAGACCTTTGTAAGACCAATTTTAAACCAAGATTTACAAAGTTTAAGACCTCTCGAGTACGTGCTTAGACAAATTTAAGAATAAATCATATTTTTAAAATTTCAATCAAGTGGAACTCATTTCAAGTGGGATTTGGAATTTTCATGGTTAGTTCATTATAATTTCTCAAAATATTCACTTTAAGACGTTTTTAAGACCTAGCTACAAAACAGCCAAATTTAAGACCTTTCTTGGACCTTAAATTTGAGAAAACCAATTTTAGACCTGCGTGGGAACCCTGATGTTACCATGTCTCTTAGGTGACCACTTGTCTGATTATTTAAGGCCAAGCTCCAAGTGAGTTGCCCGTTCACGTGGTTGCTCTTATCCATTAATATATAGTCCTGCCTGCGAACCCTTCTTTTCTAACATTTTCTTTTCGTTAAATTGAGAAGATAACTTACGAGAAGATGAAGTATCTCTTAATCTATATTCTCAATTTAACAAAAAGAAAATACGGAAAAAAGGTTTCGACTTGTTGCTAAAAAATTAACCAATTTTGAAAATATTGTAGCTAGCTTAATTTAGGTCTAAGAGTAACCATATGCAGAAAACATATCTCAACTCACCCTTCCCCGTGTAATGAAGTCGGCCAGGCGACCGGGCGTACCAATAACCATGTTAGCACCGCGCTGCAGCATTGACAGTTGGTGTTGCACAGATGTACCACCATAAACGACGACGGGACGGATCATCGAGCCATGTGCGAACTTCCGTGCCTCATTGTAGATCTGGAGGACTAACTCACGCGTGGGGCCTATGATGATGGCCATCGGGGTCTGGGTCTCCTGCATACTACCACCTCCGCATCCCTTCTCCACCATGCCTGTCAGCACCGGCAGTAGGAAGGCAGCCTACGCGAAAAAGAGAAGTTGAATATATTTTACGATATAACTCAGCTCCTCCAACGAAACCAGTATGCATTGCTTTTTATCATTCTTAATATTACTTGTCTTAATAACTTTCCATTCATTTTATATATATCATAACCAGTATTAAAAAAAACATTGCGCCTAACGTCTGAGCACAGGCTATAACGTATAATTGCATAGAATGTATTACTTTGGGCATGATGTATGATTAACCTCAGCTCTCCAAATTAATCTACGTACTGTTTTGCCTGAGCCTGTCTGCGCACAGGCCATAAGGTCCCGGCCCTTCCTGATGATGGGAATGGCCCACTTCTGAACGGGAGTCGGCCGTTCGTAATGAGCCTTTCTGACATTCTCACGGAAGAGTGGCGAAAGATCTGCTTCTTCAAAACTGAAAATAAGAAAACGTGTTATCATTCTTATTCCAATGAATTGCTACAAAACATCAAGGGAGATGGAAACGTGGAACATAGTTCATGATTCTTTTGCGTGTTGTGATAAGGCGTTTTCTAAGACAATGCATACCAGCTACAAGTTTTACGTATACTCTGCCAGAACTTTCTCTGATACTGGTTCCAGCGAGGTTCTCGGATCATCTACGTATGTACCCATTGGCCAAGAGTAGAACTGATCCTTATATATATTTTAATAACGTGGGTTAAGCCCCAAATTCGGACGCGACCAATAACCTATTCGCATGATATCAAAAAGGTCAGTAAGTAATATTAATGTTCTACAAGCTGCGATGTTTGGACAAATGGTTAGTGGTTTTCTAATGCTCGAGAGAACAAACCGCCGCTTTGAATCAGTAGAATTTAAAAAAAAAAGAAATCCGTGAGGAAACGCTTAATTTGTTACACATATATATGTAGGACTATTGTATATTACCTATCCTTGAGAGGGAATCCGCCAATCTCAAACATACATCGTAAGGTTTGGCCATAAAACGACAAGAATTGCCCGGACCCCTGCAGTGGGGTCCGGTACCTGCGGTGGCAATCAGTAAAGTCCCGCCAATCAGTAGAGCCACCTTGCCCCCGGTAGTGGGTGGGGGTTAATAGGGCATGTGCGGCCAAATAGCGGTGCAAAAGGGCCTGACTGGCACCAGCCAGGTGAACACAGGTAACACACCTTGACCAGCGGCCACTGCTACCTGTGATCTGTGCACTCAGGTGTGTCACCAGTGAACACCACTGGTACCTGTAATTAGCACAATGGGCAGTCTGGTGGCCAGCTTGAGTCACTTCCAGCCGCTATTGCTGAACGCTCCCTATTGTTCAAATGGGCCTGGCCACCATACTAATCAGCCAGCCGTGCCTCACCTGTCAGTCATACCTCTTACCCCTCCTACTACTACTAACTACAGCCACCACCAGTGACCAATGAGCAGAGGTGATCACCTGAGGGGCAGAGGGGCAAAGAGGGAGGGGGGGGGGTCAGTCAAGTCCAACCAGCCGTGACGCCCAGCTGAAACCTATAATTGGTACAAATTGAGGAGGGGCCCTCACAATAGAGTGATTTCATGGCTCAGTGACTTTATACAATGAAAAACCTCCGACAGTAAGGCTTCGTTGGCGTTGCTCTTAATCTGATATCATTAGAAACGCCACCGCAGCAAAAACTATAAATTTGTAAGCTTGATAACTCTACATTTATCTAAAATTGTAATCCTGTCATATTGATATTTAATTCAATCATTTACGTGGATATTCCTCGTTGTGGGGCGTCATCTCCAGTGCATTCAACCGGGATCTCGTCATACTTGTCGAAGTTGATACCCCGCTGCATTGACAAGAAGATGGCTTCTTCGTCCTCTGGTGGAGCTGGGGGAATGTAGTTTGGCTCGCGCTTTTTTTCTAAAAATAAAAACATGTATATATTAAAACCGATGAAAATACGGTGTATAGATGCATATGAAAGCAAATAACTTGATGTTTTAGAAACTACTGTTCTATTGGGAAACTAAGAAAATAACCGTTAATTGTCAAAGAAAATGGTTGATAATGTAAACAGCAGAGCAGTTGGAAAGAGTCTATTATCTCCACGATAGTTTGACTGACTAACCCACAGGTTCTGAATAATACAAACAGGCTATAGCACGTGGTGGAGATTAGGGTCAGACGAGTTTCTAGAAGTTAACATTGCTTATACATCTCTACAAAGGAATTGTTTTACAGCAGAAATTTTAAAGTCCAACCACTACACTTGATGCAGAAGTCCCTGAATAACCATAAGAAGTGTACCTCTGAAAATTATAAATATAAGACGACACAACGAACCTTCTTCTCCTGCATTTGGGCAATCCCTGGCCATGTGTCCTTCCTCGTTACACTTGAAACAGGCTCCACTGCCACCTCCGCCTCCTCCACCGGACCTACTTCCGAACCCTCCGCCCCTGTCCCCAGAGGATTCCGCCTTCGGACACTCCCTGGCGAAGTGACCAGCCTCGCCACACTTGTAGCAATCTCCGCCGCCGCCACCTCCACCTCCTCGGCCGCCTGACGATTCAGAGTTTGGGCATTCTCGGGACATATGCCCCTCCTCCCCGCACTTGTAGCAGGCTCTCGACCGGCCGCCGCCGCCGCCGCCGAAGCCGCCGCCGCCACCACTACTAGAGTCACTGTTAGGGCATTCTCTGGACATGTGCCCTTCTTGGCCACACTTGAAGCAGGCCCTACTACGGCCACCACCGCGGTTTCCGCCACTTGAATCTGAGTTGGGACACTCGCGGGCGAAGTGTCCGTCTTCACCACACTTGTAACAGCCACCTCCACCGCTGCTACCACCCTCTGTTAAACAAGAACGATGTTAAACAGCTGGTTCAAGCTTTAATGTCAGGAGACTTGATAACATGCCCAGGACACTTGATAACATATCCTGGGTAATCAGGCATAGGCGTGTATACATATATACGGTTCTACTTCAAAGAAACATCCACTGAAGGCTTGGTGCCCAAAAGTGTCATGCGACTATGGTCTCCTGACAACAAGGAGCAACAGGGAGATTGGCATACGATTCTAGCAACTAGAATAGTAAGTTCAAATAATCATGAAATAATTTGATTCAAATAATGATGTAAATCCGCTTGTAAATATTTATCTATTTTCTAGATGAACGGCTTTTGAAATGAACCAATCGACGTGACAATAGCACTTGGATTAAAAACGTAAGTCGAATCACGAGAAAGGTTTAGACCCCTTTCATTATACCAAATGACTAAATTGCAGTAGGTTTTAGTAAGATCATGGTCATAGTAAATGATGGTCAGTGTTAATGTAACGCCACTGAATCTTTTTTCTATCTCTGCTTTCTAGCGGTCCGTCGCACTGGGATTTGATGTAAACTAGCTTTCAGTAGCTATTTAAATTTCCAGTTGAAATGAGCGATTTTTTTTAAAGAAAGAATAAATTCCTTTATAATACAGGCATTTTAACGTAGTCTATAGTAGTATCTTTAATTAGGCCTATTGTTGTCATACAGTGTAAAAAAGAAATCATGCAAGAGAACATAGTAATTGTAAGAACGAACATGCAGACGTCGACATAACCAACCCTAAAACAAGACAGGGAAATACTTGTGAAATTATAGCACCCCCCCCCCCCGGGCCTCACTTTTCTGACTGGAAGCTCCATAATTATTACATTTTCGGAACAGTGCACAGAATCATGCAATGCGTAACCAAACCAGGTCGGGCCCATAGCAATACGAAGGCCAGGAATGAAGACAAACTAAAAAGCGGGACAAAATGACTAAATGTTTAACAGTTTTGAACAACACTAATGTAAAGCCCAAATCCCATTCAAGATTTTCTGCCGGTTTATTTAAATTCTAATACAAATCCTTATTTCCCCTTGGTTAATTGAATCTGTGTGTGTGTTCGGGGGGCTGGGCTGGGCTAACAGCTGTCGGCGTAACATACAAAGAAATGATCACTAGTGGAGGAATAACCTACAGTTTGTGGGTATTTCACGTATTCTTCTCCGAAACTAATATTGAATGTATAGGCTAGTGACTGATTGACTGTTCATTGACACAATTACAAAAGGGTTAGAGAGGGCGGCCTGTGATCGTAAAGCGACCCGTTTCTGTAAGGAAGTAGGGTCATGGGGTTGGAGACTCGGACGGCAAGTAGGGCTCACGAGACACATAAGAAATAGTGATCCCCCCTATCTGCTGTGAGCGATGTTTGCCATTTTGAACAGAGTGACATAGCTTGTAAGACCCTGAAGACTTAACCGGTAGGTTTAACCTGAGAAAGGGTGTCCTGCCTTTAAATGTATTCAGAAAGTGCTGCCCAAAGAGTAAGAAGCAAAAGCTACAGGAATACATAGAGAGTTGAAGAGAATAATAATCGTCAATCCCAGTGCCAAAGCGTTACCTTTGGTATTACCATCTCTCAGCCGAGTGAATCCCATTTGAGATGACTTTGAAAACCGAGATTTCTGAGATTGTTTTTCGTTATTATACACTGCTTTCGGTTTCGTAAAATTTGATCTAAAATTATTGTTCACTTTTGACTTTTGGAAGCCATATGCATTCGAAGATGCAACATGGTTTCTGTCAGACTCTGACGTTTGCTTAAAGTAATCAAAGTCATCATCAAAGTTCTTTTTCCCTCCGAAGACCGCGCCGTCTTCCGTCCCAAATCCTTCTTTAGGTCACGTAAAGCAGCAGTAAGGTGGAAAAATACGAAAAATATATACCGCCTCAGAAAATTTGCCCAGTTAAGAAAAATAATATCCGTAGACTTGAGAAACCATTGGTTGGTTCTACATTGTAAGTAAATATTTGCCATGGGGACACAGAAGTGTAATGCAGTATTCGATGTTCTGGCAAGTCCGCTTGAATGAGCCTGACATTCTTAACTAAGGATGCCCTTACTTTGGAAAAAGAGCTGTTCTCCCTTACTTAATCCACGACCTTCTATTTACTGAGGACTTTGGTCTTACACGCACTGGCAAAGTTCAACTAACTTTGGTTAAAGACGAAATGTACATTTCGCCTTTTAAAAATGCGGGTCTTGACACGTTTTATTACTTATCAGCCCAGATGGATGAGGACGTGAAAACTAGTTTCTGACACTGAACAACTGAGTACGAGAAGGTGACCAACATACCTCGCCTGTCTCCACCAAATCCTCCACTCCTTGAAGAAAACCCGCCGCCTCTGTGAATAAGACATTGCATAAGATCAGGTTGTGATTGTCAAATTTGGAACTTTGTTAGGATTTATCCTAAAATTTGAAACAAATCAATTTCCAGAAAACAATCCATAAGTAGGGACGTGTAAAATGGTTCTTACCTAGGGGCCTCGGAATCTTCTGACCGACCAAAGCCTGTGAAAGTAATATATAAAATAATTCTTTAGAATATGTGTCAAAATTTCGAGACTATTTTGAAAATTGATGCACAAATTTTGTACCAACTACCAAAATATGTGGATCCGGCAAAATTTTGCCTCGCGAAAAAAGGTATTTGAATAGATAAGTATAGAGCTTGTTTGCACATTTCCAAAGTTCAGAAGGGGAAAAAAGCGCAAGTATGTGTTTTGTGTTTAATCCTTTAAGCCTTCAACTTCAAGGATAGGTAGTTTCCTGTGAACTGAGATCTTTATTCGAATACCTAAACACGGCTAACAAGTGGCACTTGTTATAATCCTAGAATCAAGGCAACTTTTAGTGCATTTTTCTGATCAACGCGAAGAACATACTTTACTAACTTTTCATCGCCGACGCTTTTTGGAAAAACTTACCGCTGCTGCTGCCAAATCCGGCACTTTTACTGCCAAATCCGCCGCCGCTGCTGCTGCCAAACCCGCCACTGCTGCCACCCTCTCCCCAATCATCACCATTTGTAGCACTTGAACTTCCGAAGCCACCACCTCCGTTAGAACTGCCGAAGCCACCGCCGAAACCACGACCCTTACTTCCTACTCCATTACTGTCGCCGAAGCCATTTGATGAGCCAAAGCCTCCACCTAAATGACTCAATAACTTTAGTCCATCTTGAAGTGTCAGGAATTTTTTGTTTCTTTTTTAATTATCATTATCTTACAACTTTTCACAAGTATACATGTTCTTCCAGATGGAGTTAAAGTATCTATTTGGACCACATCGAATTATTTTCACAGCTGTCTAGATCTGGTTTAGCAAGAGTTACGTTCGTATTGTATGGGTCCTTCCATCTCCAATACAAGAATACCGTGCGTTTTAACCATAATTCCTATTTGAATAATGATTTTACTATATATATCACTTTGACATAGTCTGGTTCTGACAAACGCATTTACATGTTAATGCAAGTGCATATTCTATCAAAGCCATAGGTTAACTAAAGTTAAACACTCAATTCAAATAAATGAAAGACAAGAAACGTGTTAGTAATCCACATGACTTACATTAATCAGAAGCCCCTATTCATAAAAGACACTGAAATCTGTTAAATAGGTATAAAGTTAGAAAACAAAAAAGATATCAAAATAGATACTGACTACACTATTTTTTATATTACAAAGTAATGAAAAGGAGGACACCAAAGAATTCCACCTCCACCTAAATTAAGATACCAAATCCTTTTACATTGGGCATGATTCTCACCCCTGGACCCAGATTCATTCCAGCTGCCTGGGCCAGACTCCCCGAAGCCATTTGAATTTCCAAACCCGTCAGTCTGAATCCTTTTACCCCGCGCACGACCAAGGCCGGTTCCAAAACCACCTGCTCAAAAGATCAACTCAGTTAATCTCGATCACCACAGGCTTTTAGATACACAATCCGTAAAGTTTAAAGGTGTACACTGTTAAGACGTCTCAAGTGAATTTTCAAGTAGTACACTGATGTCTCAAGTGAATTTTCAGGTAGACTTATTCAAATACAATAACATTATTTGTTAATTGAATATTTTGAGTCTTCTATTAAGATGCAAACTCTGCCTTTACCCTCTCTTCATGAAACACCATGTGACATGCTTTTATGTATCGTATGAAATAATGGTATATTTCATATCCTAAGATTATTACGGAATCTGGATGTAAATTAACTTTGTAACTTTGTATGTACCAACTGGATTTTCAACTTCTGAATCAACATTAAATTGAAATATGAATCACGAACTGAATTAATAAATTGAATAAGCTACTCACCTTCCGATTTTCCGAACCCTCCACGCCCTAATCCACCACGTCCAAACCCTCCCTGCATCAAAGGTATAATAGACAACATTACCAACTTTGCAAAACTGTGCAGTGTGGGTCATTTACATCTGTTTTGACAGTCAATAACTTGACATTCAAAACAGGATTTTATGGGCACAGAAGGCACAAGACAGCAGTTTTAACTGGAAATAACGGGAGACATAGGTGGCTAAAGTCATTGATTGCAGAGACTAGATTGACCAGAGACATATATAACCAAGGAGGACAATTTCCAGCAAGTTCTTCAAATATCAACGCCTCCGCATGCTATGGTGTAGAACAAATTTGGAAAACCCAACAAGAAGACAAATCCATAACATTTCAGTGTCCGAAATTAAGGTGCGCCCTGCGCGCACATTTCCGCGGACGGGTGCACGTTTTTTAAAGGTGTGCACCCGGAATGTGCACAATTTTTAGGCGTATTATTAATCCTACATACAAGGAGGGTGCACTCACCAAATTTCGGGCGCATAGCTTAAGGGATTGTGCACCCGGTGGGTGCACAAAATATATGCTTAATTTCGGACACTGCATTTTGTGCAGTGGGGACCCTGAGCAGAGTTGTGCCTGCACTGATAAATCTGGACGGAATATAAGCACATTGAATGAGATTATCCTAAATCGTGTCATGGCATGAAAATGCTAGGGCCGTGCTATGTGCCCTGGGCGCATTAACACATGACATGGCGCATTTGACATAAAAACAATGCGCCTATTTAGCCTTACAGACTTTTAAGACATTGGGATGTACAAAAATTGCGCATTTTTGTGAAAATGTCTCATTTATTTAAAGCAACCCACAACCAATCCAACTACATAAATTGTCAAAGTTCATGAAAATGTATTTACATTCCAACACACTCCTCGGTGATTCTAAAATGCCCTCCATGTTCATTCATGTGCCATTAGACACATCGTGATGGAGAAAAATGCTTTCAAAGTTTTGCATTTGGTTTGGTTTGCTCAATGACTAAAATATTTCTGGGAAATACCCCATGTGACACCAAGAAATGATGATGTCATTGACAAAGCACTTGCAGAAGATACTTATTTTAAGAGAAGGGGGTAGTGGGTTGAATTTTGTAAATATGGTTTACATAACTTCTACATTTGGAATACCTTCTCCACCCCACAAATACAGCATATTCCAGAAATAATCTATTAAGGTATAAAGAATTTTAATTATACATTACTAAAGAAAGAGTCACTCAAGTGCATTGATTCATGAGTACCCCCCTGCCATCAATAGGCTGGTCTTGAGTTAATTGCCATATGCACTCAGCCAGAACTGGGTCAAGTGAAATGTACATGCTTGACCACAGTGTCATGTACATTTCACTGGTGGAGCCTGAACTATGACTACACTCACACTAGATGAACTGCTGGCGTATTAGAGATGCATCTTATTCGAACAACATACCTTATCAGTGTTCGAAATTAAGCTTAAAACTTATGCACTCACCGGGTGCACAATTCCTGAAGATATGCACCCGAAATTTGGTATATGCACCCTCCAGATATGTAGTAATGACAATAAACATGAAAATTGTGCACATTACGGGTGCATACCTTCAAAAATCGAGCACCCGTTCATGAAAATATGCGCGCCCGGTGCAGGGCGCAGGTTAATTTCGGACACTGCTTATTAGAGAAATTTCTTTCACAACCTTATTGGTATTGTAGACAATTTAATTAGTAATCCAATGGTATCAATATACTAGAAAACTTGGGGAGAACCTTGTTTGAAATAAATACAAACTGTGCATGGTGTGAACTGGATTAAAGTGGTTGGTGTGGGGAAATCCTATCATAGTGATGTCATCACTTTTTTTTGTGAACAACTGAGAAGTTGTGTGGACCCACAATAATAGAAGGAAGACAATAACATTAGCTGTTTTAATGAAGTCTGAGCCAGATTTCACACTTTATACTTTTCCAAATACTTCAACTATACCCCTACAATGTATTTCAACAGTTAAGTGAACTTGAAATAATTTTTTACTAAGAGGAAATATTGGTTGTGGGTTGCTTTATGTGAGAAGTGTGCCATTGTCATACCCAGTGGTGGACGTAAGTTAAAAAATCCGGGGGTCAGTTGGGCCCCTAGCTTTCCAAATCTAGCAGGGGTGGACATAAGTCTAAAAATCCAGGGGCCCGTCAGGCCCCCAGTTTTCCAAATCTGGGGGCCCGCACCAAAATCTAGGGGCCCTCACATATATATAATCAGATTGTCTTTGAAAACATTATGTTTTATTGTAAAATATATAGAAATCTGTAATTGTTATCCAAGATTTTCTAGGGGCCAGTCGGGCCCCTTGGCCAGAAAATCTAGGGGCCCGACCTGTTTTAAAGGGCCTCGGGCCCCCGGGCCCGTGGTTCAGTCCACCCCTGTCTAGGTTTATTTTCTTGGGGCCAGTTGGGCCCGACCTGCTTTTTAAGGGCCTTGGGCCCCCGGTTATGTCTACCCCTGCATACCCAATTTTTTTCTGACATAAACACTGGTAATGGCTACTGTTATATCTATGGCATGGACTAAGATAATTTTCTTTCTATCTCTAACAGCAAGATAGAGTAAAGGCTGTATTCCATGTACCAAGTGTACTGTTAGCAATGGACTGCTAATATACTTTCACCATTGACGATATCTATCAGGGTACCAACCAAAATTCCATTTTCAAATTCCCTGTGTTTTCCCTGTCCCATGACAATTTTTCCCTGTCATAACCAGCAAGTTGTTCAAATTTGAAAGCCTCTGCATGCAGAAAAAATGTGGACAACATAACAATACATGCATGCCAGTCATTGAAGGTCATTTCCGCAGAAATTATTAAAGGAAATTGATCAAAGATGCCTTTAAACCCCTTTTTGAAAGAAGATGATTTAAACCATGGAAAGAGTTGGTTTCCATCAAAATACGAAAAAAATTGCCCCCCAAAAACAAGAAATGTTTGTAATATGGTTATTTAATTTATCAGGACCCCCTACCCCCTATACACAAAAATATTTTCTCCTTGGATCTGGACGAATCTAGAAAATGACCCAAAATATTTCAAACACTGCGGAAATCCGCGGAACTCTGGCATGCCTGCAATGAGAGTCAAAACCTTAATATATAGACTATCAGGAATGTCTGAACCTGGCCAGATGAAATTCCGTGTGTTTTGGCAAAATTTGCAAATTCCCTTTGTTTTCCCTGTCAGGGATTTTTTTTTTCATTTTCCCTGTGTGGTTGGTACCCTGAAAATATAGGGTAGGTAGCTAGGTCGATTTGTTGCTGTTGCTTATTTTTTGTTTTTACTTAAACAGAAAGGCCGGGTAGACTAACTGCTAAAAATTAAGATCTTATTCTAAATATCCTCTAAAACAATTTCCAGCTTCTAAAATAGATCTACATGCCCTTAGCAGCTTTATGTTTATCCAGGGTGTTTCATGTTTTTCTGGTCAATTTACCAATCATGGATTTTCGAAAAAGGGAATTTTTTTTAATTTCCCCCCAAAAAAATGTAGGCCTAGGGTTTACCTGAACACAACTTTTTTTTTTTTTTTTTTTTTTTTCCCCTTTAAGGCCTTGAGAAGTTAAAGCGAATCAACCTGTTTCCTCGAACCGTTTTCTCGGTTTCGTTTTCTCCTACAGTCTCCCCTGACTTGATTCCGAGGCGATGGACTCAAGACTTGACTAGACCTGAGTGGTAACTGGAGAACTCGGTCCGCAGGAGAACTCGGTCCTGGAGATCTCGGTCCTCTGGAGAACTCGGTCCCTAAGATATTTTGACATTTAGAAGAGAGGGATATATATCTAGCCTGTTTTTCATTATAAAGGCATAGCCATCCCTAGTGCTAGTAGTGGACCGAGTTCTCCAGCGGACCGAGATCTCCAGGACCGAGTTCTCCACTATTCGACCCGAGTCAATCGGATAACTCGTTATCCGGCTACCCCATTTTAGTCTTACTCTAATCCGGCTACCCCCTTCTAGTCTTACGCTTACTGAGGGGCAACACGGCTGGGAGAAGGCTATGTCAAGGCAATAAATTGAATAATGTTCGTAATTCCTAGGCTATTCCTCAGTCTAACTCTCATCTGTTATCATGCTAACTGAGGTCAGTGAGGGGCAACACGGCTACAACTCTACACGGCTCACAGAAGGATGTTTGTAATTTCTATTCCTTATTCAACTGAAAGAATTCTTCGCCAGTTTTCACTGCTAAGACAACTACTTCAAATGTTCGCTTCAACTCTTATTCACGACCACTGTTCAAAAGCCTACGCCAGACAAATTTCACATTTTACACGTGGTGGTTTAAAAATCTGGCAGAGGGTGGTTCCGAAATCGAGAGATTTCAGCGTTTGCGAAAGGGACGGACCATCAAGTTTAAAGTTCACAAATTATATACAAGTTGTCACCGTAAATCGAAGAAACAGTACTCACCCCAAAGCCAGAAGAAGCCTTGGACTGAAATCCTGAAGAATCGCCATCATCCCAATCAGTCATAATGACATAAATTTCACTTGTTTGCTTCTCGTGTCGATGTCTGGATCCTTGTGATGGTCTCGCAAAGTGAATCCCCGCGAAAATGGCAGTCAGAACCTCGTGGTCGCGTGAGTTGCGAGTTGCGTTTTTGTTTCTTTTTTAAAAGTAGGCTCAGAAACTTATTCTATCGGACGAAATGGTGACAATGCGATGGTAATATACATTAATTCATAACATTTTCAAAAAAAGAGTAGAAATTGTTTAATTCTCCAAACAGATGTTTTCTATCTGATCGGAAACTCCGCTTGAAGCTGCCACCTAGCGGATACGCTAGGCGGCGTGCCGGATAACATGTTGAAGTGAGTTCCACGGAATCCCCGCCACATGTTCACCAAATTCTCACAGGGACGGACTTAGATGGTACGACCACCAAGTAGCTCGATTTTATCGGGACAGTCCCGATTTTTAGACCCTGTCCCATTTTTAGTAAGAGTTTATGCTGTAGAAAATTGGACCCCCCCCCCTTTTCTTTTTTCTTTTTTCAATTGACCCGTCACTCTCTCCCCACCACGGATAGCTGATTCGGAGCATTTTAAGCAGATGCAGGCTAATTGGGATGGATTTTGTCATCAAAACCCCTACTTATAGAAAAAAATTGTTAGATCTATCCATCAATAGTGTAAATTAAATGTTCAAAGAACTAGAAAATAGGCTATTGAAACTATAAGACAAAGTTTATAGATACAGATTACAAAAATAATGACCACTATAGATCATTGCAGCAAATAGCGATCAAAAGGACATACTAAGCTTTTCCAAGGTTTTGAACTGTGATAGGAAAAAGTATCATCAATTTTTGGCATATATTATGAGAGATAACTGTACTGAGGACCTTTCCTCTGAGTTTCAGATATCCACGGCAAATTTTTGAACTCATACATTAGACAGGCTCGGCCGTGTCTGAATCCACTTGCTCCAAACATTGTCAAGGAGTGTATGTCCTACTCCACCACTAACCGTCCAACAGCAAACTATCATTATACTCTCGCCCGGTTTAAAACGACTATCCTAAACTTTTACAACGGGCGCGGAAGTTTTACCCCACCAATTTATTCTTTGATGTGCGTTCATGTTACAAGCCCTCCTGCAGGAATAGTATTATACACACCTTCCTAGCACAAAGTATAGTTTCACACTATTGCATTGCAGTAGGTGCGGCTTTAACAAAACAATCCCCCCTTTCCAGCTTCAACGTGTTAATTCCATTAATGCACCTACCTCTAATCTGACAACCTGTATCCAAAGGTATGCTACCCCGGTACCCAGGTACCCCAGATACCCCAACTAGCGATTTTTTTTTTTTTAAACGTGTTTATTTAGCTGGATGAGTTTCAGTTTAAGCCACTTGTTTCCGGCCCCGCCCAGCCTGTTGGTTTTTACATTGCGGCGGTATACAGGAAAACAATGGAGATATATACATAAATAACTGATACACTCAACAACATGGTATCGGTTCTGGTATATGGTACAAGGCAAGTATAATTAAACAATTCCAAACTCAGTCTGTAATGTCCCGTTTGTCAGCATTTGTCCTATGTGCGTTTTGAACAGATCTTTAGACTCAATTTGTCTAAGATTTAGGGGAAGTCCTCCACCCCAAACCTTATTTGTCAGAAAAGAGAAAGAACAAGACTGATTCATCTCCTTTCCTTCACTTAAGGCCAGTTCGAGAGGTATCCTGGTTAGCATAATCGGGTAATAAAAAACAAGTTGTCAAGATCAACACACAGCCCTATCAACGTCACAGGTGATGACAGCCCTTATGCGGGGGTGCTACATAATAACCGTAACCAATTCTCTTTAACACGCTGAGAAACTTATATCACATATAACAAGGCTGCTCTAGTATGATATAAATGGTTAAGAAGTAGCCCTATCAACGACACAAGTAACATCAATCCCTGTGCGGAGGTGCTATATGGAGCCATCTGCAGACAAAGAGTTTACCTTATCAGGCTGGGAATTTAAGTATCACGTGAAAAATGTTTAGAAATGATATCAGAGGTGTTGTACGGAACCATCCGCAGACAAAGAGCTCTCCTTATCAGGCTGAAAATTTAAAATTTCACGTAAAAGAAGAAATGCTTAGAAATGGTATCAATGACTAAAGCATAGCCCTGTGGCACCGGTAACATCAGTTTCTTATTTAACGATATCAAGCAACTTTTCCCTATGGGATATGCGATATATAGAATTATTCATTAAACCAAATTGATTCCTGTCAATTTCAATCTACACACAAATCTTGGCAGTTTTGGGACCCCCCCCCGGCCAGCGACACATGTAGGCTACATGATTACAGAAATGCCAACATTCTGTAAGTGTAATTAATGGAGGAAAGCGGGGGGGGGGGGGGGGGGGGGGGGGGGGAGAGGGTGGCAAAAACATGAATGTACGTGGGAGGGGGCCCACCGAACAAACATCATTTAATATTTGAGGGGGGGGGGGAATGCCTGTTTAAATACATCATGTAGGATTGGTAAAGTTAGAGTCAAGGCCTTGTTAATTATTTCATATCAAATATAATTTCCGGGTTTCAAATACTTGCAGGCCTAACCCAACCTTAAGCTTTATAAACTTATAAATTAAAAGTTATCCAAACCAGTCTAAATAAAAAGAGGCATTTTTTTCCAAGCTGTATATAGTTTACTACTCTAATTTACTATGACTGCTTCCAAATTCCTGTGCATTTTTTCCAAGGGCTCAAAAGTTTATCAAGAGTCACTTAATGCCAATGTGTTTAGCACGATTTATTTTAGTGTTTTCCTGTGGGCACAAAATTAATTATCAGAGGACTAAGATATTGACATGTTTTGAATCGTACAGATTTATGTCTCAAACTCTGGTTTCAATACATATTATAGTAAAAACTCACAAAAGTGGTGAGTGTCATGTTGACACTGGGGAAACGACAATCGTTTTGTTAGGCCGGGCCTAACGAATCTAGTGGGTTTCGAACCCACGAGGGGCTCGAATAATTCATTAGTGGCCCAGTGTCACGGCTCACCGGACGGGTCTCCCGATAGAGGCCTTTTATATCAGAACCACAGGACTGATGCAATACACGGCGTCCTACTTCTAGTATAGTGTAGACAATCTGCGGCGAATAACCCCTCCGCGCCAGAATCGACATCCATGATTCGCAGTTAGCGAGCGTCGAGGTGGCAGAGTGATAGTGTAGACTGATCTTTCCTCCAGCGACACCTGGTGGATTAAATTGAAACATGGACGACCATGAACGAAAAAAATGTACTCAAATGGGGATTCGAACACGGGCAGGCCACCATCCAAATACCAACCGGTCTCAATGTTGCTTAACTTACCCGGGCTAGGGACCATCCAAGCAGCAACCGGTATGAACGTGGCTTAACTATGCGGTTAAATATATATATGAAATGGGTCGAGTGATTCCCCCATCCTGATCAGATCATAACTTATAGATTAGTGTAATTGACTGTATGGATTTAAACATATCAACCACGAGCCATCAAGAGATAAAGTCTAGTATTGATAGACTTGGATACCTGCCAAACTGAATTAAACCTTCTGCATACCGAGGATGATTATATTAAGCAGTTTGGGGTATTTAGGCATATTTCCTGGTACTGACATGTACAGAACGGTCAACCAGTTTTTTTGGGGGCGGTTATGTGAGTCTTCCCTGACAAACAAGGGGTGCACGTGGTCAACTAGAATTCAGGAGGGATCGGTGAGAAAAAGAAGGGGCGGGTGGTGGTTTGGCAGTGGGTAGTAACCAGGGTGGGTATCGGGACCTACCCAGAATACACCGCGCGTCACCTATATTACCAATCCTCCAGTTGTGTGGCCCTCACTGCACACCCGGTCTTTGCTCTGTGCACATCCCCAGGAGCTCAATGTGATTGTCCCTGACCATTATGCCCAAAATGAATAGTTATTTTTTATGTCGACTTGCTCAGACAGCCTATATTATGTGTCCAAACGTACCTGAATCAATCAGAACACTGAATTTGGTTTATTTACCCCTTATCTAATGAAACGACCTGTACATATTTTGAATCCACCAGGACGGTTACAAATGTGTGTCACAGATGCACCCTCCCCCTCCCCTCCTCCTATCACCACCCTGAGACATACCACCCGTGGTTTATGGCTTATCAAAGGGCCGCCTGGAGGAGGGGTGTGTGTAACGGTCAGTGGAGGCCCTCAGACACCAGCCACACAGGGAAAATGAATGAAGATTTCCTCAGATACACGCTATTTTTGAATGGTTCTCCTGCTTTTATTTCTGGAGACCTATGGGGACCTTTGTAACAAGGGGTGCACGTGGTCAACTAGAATTCAGGAGGGATCGGTGAGAAAAAGAAGGGGCGGGCGGTAGTTTGGCAGTGGGTAGTAACCTTGAAAGAGCCCCCTTCCCAGTATAAAGTGGAAAAGGAGAAAGTGGAGGATCGGATTCATATGGGGAGTCCCATTGGTATTGCAAATATAAATTTATACAACATTTTGTTCACACTTTAATGTCAGAAACAAATTTCACATCACAATGTACTGAGCATTTGTAACACCAGCATTTCTTAACACAGAGCATTTCTTAACACCAAGGAAAATGTACTTATTATGTGTTTTTTCCATATGAAATATTTATAGTTTTACATTCTGAATTTGTAGTCTTATCCCCGTCATGGGTAGCGCTGTGGTCAGGGGTGTCTGGTGACCAGCTGCAGATGGTTATGTGATGTGGGGGAAGAACGGGGGTTGGGCGTGTGGTCTCTCTTCTTGTGGAGCATTAAATTATTCCGACAGTGATGATAGAAAAGTCTTGAAATGATAAATGAAAGTTGGATTTTTTCTACGGAAAACATTCTTTAACATAATTGTGAACAAATTGATATGTTAAAAGTCAAAAATGAGCAATAATTAAGATAAATACAAAATTCGGAGAATTAAACAAATAATAATATTTTAGTACTCGACCCTCCCTTTATGCATGCAATTCTTCGCGCATGAATTTACTGGGTTTTTTTCTCATGGACCACTTTCATCTCTGGAAATCCCCTTAGCTTATTACCGGGGTGCTAAACACTGGCTTTCCCTACCAAGACATATTCGTGAATTACATAATATTGATATAAAATAGTACTGACGATGACAATTAAAAATTATGAACAGAAAAAAGGCGCACGTGGCTTATTACCGTATGACGGACGATACGTCAAGTTTACCAAGGCATTTACAGGATTCGAACCCACGGAGAGAAAACACATCAGGTCGTCAATGAAATGACTTATCCATTTCACCGCCGACCTGATGCTGCAGGTGATTGATTTTCAGACGGGTAGGTTCCTCCACGGGCCTTACAATGGGGTCAAACATTGCCATTTCTCCACGTCTTCACAAATCAAGGCTCCTGCGCCGGTAAAACTAGTTATCTGTCAGGATAGACTGGGAGGGAGGGAGGGAGCGAGAGAGCCCTGCGTGATGGAGGATTAATCTCCAGGGCCCGACCCGGGGGCCCGACCCAGAGACCGCCGGATGGTGGAACCCTTACCGGGCCACGCCCCACCACGCCCCGTTGCACTGCGTAAGTAAACCCCGGTCTCAACCGATGATTGGGACGGAATCTGAGCTGTGTTGCAGTTTGCCCCATGAGTTTGCCCCAGTCTGAGAGGCGGTCTCTGTGGGTCGTTACAGGGGTGACAGGGCGGATCCAGAACTTCGTAGAGGGGGGGGGGGGGGGCCCACAAACATGAATGTACAGGGGGAGGTGGGCCCCCCTAAACATGATTTAACATGGGAGGGGGGGGGGGGGGGGCAAGGCCCGTCTGGACCCCCCCCTGGATCCGCGCATGGTCCGTGTGCACCTGGCATCCGGCTTAAAGCCTGCAGTCTGTAGCAGAATGTATTGAAGGGGGGGGGGGGGTGTCGACACTCAATCCGGCCTTTATTTGTTTATAGTTACCAATCTGTGGCGGATTCAAGGGGGGGGGGGCGGCCGGACCCCCCCCCCCCCTTGCCCTATTAAATCATGTTTGATGGGGGGCCCACCCCCCTGTACATTCATGTTTTGCTCCCCCCCCCCCCGCCTCTACAAATTCCTGGGTCCCCCCCTGTGTAATGCAACAAAACTTCTTATAAAATAACTGTATTTTTTTGGGTGAAATAAAGTAACAATAAGGCTAATTACCAAGTTATTGCCCCTATACTGTTCTCTGCATATTGTTCACCGCCCCCCCTATTTGCTGACCGCCCGCCAATTTTTACGTTCCCCGCCCCCGCTTGGTGGGTCCGTTTCAAACCCAAGTCGCCCCCCCCCCCCCCACCGGGCTCCCGCTCCTACACTACGTAGGTGACGGGAGCCGCACAGAGCCTGACCCGTGAAGATGGGTTAGGGTCTGGGTTAGGGTAGACTAAGGGGTAGACTAACCCCGTCCGTTTCTAGTCCCACACATGTCTTCCAGTGGGAGTTGGCGAGGGTGGTCCCTTCCAGCCATTATATAATTTAGGGTCATCCGCCCACAACAGGGCCCTCCCGGGGGGGGGGGGGGGGACTCTTTGAAGGTTACTCCCCACTGCCAACTTTTCATGACTTACCGCTCCTGAATTTTAGGCGACCGCCACCTATTTTTGGACACCAAAAATCACCGCCCTCCCAAATAAGAGTGTGTCAATGGAGGGGGGTAGACTGACCCCAGGGGCGGATCCAGGGGGGGGGGGGCCTTGCCCCCCCCCCCCTTGCCCTGTTAAATCATGTTTGATGGGGGGCCCACCCCCCTGTACATTCATGTTTTTGGGCCTCCCCCTCTACAAATTCCTGGGTCCGCCCCTCTCACCCCGTCCGTTTCTAACGGCTATCATAAAACATACCAGTCTGGTGATTCCCCGCCAATTATTTTGTAACATGAAGTCGATAAAATGGCAGTTTAAGTAGTTATGCCTTTTAACTTATCTCGAGCTCTTTGGTCTGTGAACAAAATCTTTGAACAAGAGATTATATAAAACCAGTGTATCTTTTTCATCAGCTGATTCCTTATTGTGTTTCGATAATATGTGTTTTAATTGCGCTATTTATAGCGTGTGAACGTAAGTGTGTGAGATAAAGAGTGTTGTTTTCCGCTAATTAACTAAGTTCTCACGCTCGCATCGCGCTAGCTTCTACCTGACGTCGTACGTCATGACGTCAGATATCAGAATACGTCGACGTCTTGGACAAACAGATAAGCGGAATTTCAACCGGGGCGCAGAAGGCTCCAGACCCAGGACACGGAAACACCTTGATTTGAGTGTCCTCCGATCGAGGATTACGGTTCAGGATCAATTACCACACAATGGCACATAGACCCGGGCATCAACAGTAAGTCTTTATTTGTTAGTTATGTTCCCTATTTTCCCAAGAACAAGGGTTTATAATATATAGAAACCTGTTGTGTTTTCGATGGTTTTTAGTTGGCCGTTTGGGCAAAGAGATGATCTGGCGGAGGCAGTGGCTGATTTAGAGGGGGTTGCGCGGGTGCCTTTTTGGGACCAATTTTACATTTTTTTAAATTTAAAACTCGTCCAAAAGGTAATTAAGAAGCAAACACTTCCAATAGCGCGCACCCCCCTCTTTTTGACACTTATTACAGACATGTCCACTCTAGATCCCGTGAGTCTCCTGACCTCCCCTAGCGCAAAATCGACCCCCCCCCCGCCCCCCCCCCCCCTCCTCCACTGGATCCGCCCCTGGACAATGCAAGGACGGGAAGGTGGGAGAATGCCCGGGGAGAATGTCTCAGGCTGAATGGCCGGCCTAGGTGGCCCTGCCCCTTATTTACCCCTCCTTGCATGGTTTAATGACCCTTAAAGTACCATTTTAAATAATTTACACGATAAAATTAATGTTTTGTCATTTAGCATCTCTTTGTAGTTTAGCATCATAAGAAGTCGCTAAGTGACAAAATTAATGTTTTGTCACTTACATTAGCAACAATTTTGCGGCTTAGCAGCTTGTACATGTGCAACCGCTATCCCATAAAATATGGTTCTAAGTGACAAAGTTTTGTTGGATAGTGTCTGTTTGTAGGATAGCGTCTTCTGCTGGAGCTGATTACTATTGATAGACATGAAATGACCTTAAGCTTCACTATTCAATTTTCAGAGGCCTGGTGTACACCCAGCAGGTGGGGCCGGGGATTGTGTTTCTTGTCCTCAGCGGGCCAGCCCCACGCATACAGTGAGTCTAATAATATATAGTTATAACACTCCATTATTTATCTAAATATAACTTCGAATTCCATAAATTAGTATTAGAATCAATTCTGATCCATTCATTTCATTTGTAACTTTTTTCCCTTGTAACAAGGTAATGCCATGCTACCTCACCCTTATTATACATACTCTGCATAATTAAAAGTCAGTGGACATGCATATGTAAATATCTTCGTCCAAATTTCCCATGAACAACTTTCACTTTACGAGCTTACATCCTTATTTAGAAGCGAAGCAAAGGCCGGGAGCAAAGGCAACAGGGTTAGGGTTAGGGTTAGGGTTAGGGTTAGGGTTATATCCTTATTTCAAAGGAAAGCAAAGGCAATATTTTTCAATTTTGTAAATTTGTATTTTTTCTCTTAGGGTGGTACGACCGCCCGCAGGGGCCGAGGTGGTCATGCTGATGCTACCCCCACTGCCACCGCCGCCCCAGCCCCAGGGACCGTCCCCGGTACCACCACCGTCGCCCCCGCCGCCGCCGCCACCGCCCCACCCCCAGCTGCCGCTGCCGCTCCACCCCCAGCTGCCGCCGCCGCCCCACCGGTACCCCCAGCTGCCACCGCCGCCCCAGCCCCATGGCCAGGCACCATCACCGTCTCCACCACCGTCACCACGTCCGTCACCACCACCACCACCACCGCCACCACCGCCGAGCCCTGCGTCTGTTTACTCTCTCTCGTCCGACTCAGGGTCCGACTCAAATAGCTAGACCAGAGAGTCGGACCAGAGAGAGTAAAGTTTTTTGTTTTTTTTGAACCACACTCTTTTAACAAAGTTCTCGGTGTAGGTAATATATATATGTACAATATTTGTAACTCAGCAAATATAACACTCATTTATCATCTACTGTTAATGAGTAAGGGATATTGTCTATGTTAAGAATTTATCCCGGTTTATATTATTATAATAATTAAATATATTATGTCACTTGAAAAAGTCAAGTAGTTATACAAAACGAGTAAGCAGGACTATGTTAAGCCTGCCTATCTCAGGTGTTAGAGTCACATTACATATTCCTCAATACATATCTTTACCATGGTTTGAATTGTTGTAGACTTTCAGCTTGATATATGTGCATGGCCAATTGGTTCCATGCCAACGCCCCTATATAATAGGGACTCTTACGATATAATTGTAAAACCACTTTATCTAAATGGAATTTCAGGGCAATAGTACCTCGTGTTACCCTCGTTGGTTTAACTTTCCATGCAATATTTGTTAATCCTCGTCTCCATGGCTAGACCTTACACGTGTGTGTGTGGGGGGGGGGGGGGCAAGGGGGACAGGGGTCAAGGGGGACAGGGGTCAAGGGGGACAGGGAATCGGGGGCAAGGGCAAGAGGGGGAGAGAAGGTGTTTTTTTTGTACATTTTGTAAATAGTTTAGTTTAGTTTAGCTTAGTTTCTTAATTTATAGTATTATACATAGTTTGTTGTTTTTTTGTTTGAGTTGTTGTTTTTTATGGGTTTTTTGGTCTGGGGATGGGGGCAAGCAGGACAGGGAAGGGGGAGGGGGCAAGAGGGGGAGAGAAGGGGATCGGGTGGAGGAGAGGGGAGGGGGGTGGGGTTATGGAACGGGTGGGGGGGATAGGGGGAGGGGGGCAATTAACCACATCCTCCTGTCCCCGTGATGGGATGGGAGGGTTGGGAGGGGACGGGGTTGAAGGGGTAAGGTGTGAGGTCAGGTGGTAAGTGGTGACAACGAGTATAGACAGAATAATACCAACACCTAGCTACCTCCTGGTCTTCAAGGTTTTGAGAGCGATGCTGAACCAGTCCTCGTACATTTACCGCCCCGACGACCGCAGACGCAATTAGGGCCGGTCTGTGGCATCGGATCGGTAGCTGTGCGGGGTCTACCAACGGCAGCTGGAAATGACCGCTCGAATTCCCCAGACCGAATGGGCCTATCCTAACAAGAAAAAATCAGGGCTGTCAGAAAGCTCTCAGGAGTGACAATACTTGGCATATAGTCGGCCCTGTTGGCCCACAGGCCAAAAAGTTAGTTGCCAACACTGTATACATAACATGTCGCAG
Source organism: Lepidonotus clava (assembly GCA_936440205.1). Classification (NCBI taxonomy): domain Eukaryota; kingdom Metazoa; phylum Annelida; class Polychaeta; order Phyllodocida; family Polynoidae; genus Lepidonotus; species Lepidonotus clava. Next base: position 23,583,569 of record OW387134.1, read on the forward strand.
GGAGAAATGCATCTATACCAACACCTACCTCCTGGTCTTCAAGGTATTGAGAGCGATGCTGAACCAGTCCTCGTACATTTACCGATGCGACGTCCGCAGACGCAATTAGGGCCGGTCTGTGGCGTCGGATCGGTAGCTGTGCGAGGTCTACCAACGGCAGCAGGAAATGACCGCTCGAATTCCCCAGACTGAATGGGCCTATCCTTCCTTATGTATTATTAGCTGTTGCATTTAGAGCTGATGTTTGTGTGCACGTGCACAGCACGAAGGTGTATGGTGTGCAGGCGACTGGGCTATATCTATTACAATTTACATATACAGGTTGTCGTGTGCAGGTTGCAATTGAATTGTTGAGACGTTTACTAGTACTCAGTCTCTGGTACAGCTGGTACCTTCTTGTCATGCTATTTTACCTTTATGTAGCGCTGCTGACAATATATCTAAAGACCGACAGATGATCCAATTGGAAGTTTATTCCTAAATCATGGTAGTCGGCTAGAGTGATGTGATATTTATATTTACAAATATAGTCATCTTTTGAGATAGAAGTTACTCTTTACTCGTAATTTAAAGTGTGCTCTATTCTATTTCATTATTATATACATTCTAGTCAAGGAAAAAATCTTGTCATCAAGCTAGTCCTATTAGTCTTGTTAATTGAGGTTTTACGATAATAATGGAGTGATGATGTGAAACATTTTAAATGCCTTTATATTGGTAACCTATAGAGTGTACCTAGATTGTACCGATATATTTTTAAAAAGTCAGTTTTACATTTAAACAACCCTGCTTAGCAGGCAGGGGTAAATAATAAGATCGAAGTGAAAACAAGAAGTGCCAAGTACTTTGGAGAACAGTTTTTATAACGAATTGAACAAATTATGGCAAAATGGCTGACTGGCGGGGATAATGTCTGGGCAGCTGGGGTGTTAGGCCTCGCCTCCCCCACACCGATACGCAGGCTTCACTGCCCAGACTGGGGTGCCGGGAGGAGGCTGTTGGCGTTCTGGTGCTGGGTCGCAGGTCGGCGAGCGCTCCACAGCTAATCGGACGGACTGCTGACGTGTGGTGGTGACAGAGTCCTCTTTGTTGTCTAGGTGCGCTTTAGAGGATCTGAGGGCGTCACTTTCCCACACCAGGGTTTTGATTAGGCGGTGGTATCGCGGGGAGTGTTCATCAAGGACGCGATCCTCATCACTTGTATAGTCTGGTGTGAGGACGGCCCTCATGGCCGACCTCCTATCCTCGTCCCACTCCTGATGAACAAGCTCGTCCAGTGCGACACGCCGTCTTTGTATCTTCTGCAAAGTTATTAAATATATAATATAGTTAAGACATACTTGGCCAACAACATCAAACACAAAGAAGTTGTTTAGCATTGGATCTTACTTGCTGGAATTTAAATAGTGCAACTCAGTATTAACAAGGGTTGCAATATTAATTGGTCACTCTAGATCTAATAATAAGTGTAAGTTCAATTGTGAGATGGCAACTATAAGAAAAGTACATGCTTAATAGGATCGGGGCTTCACGAAATAATGCCTGCACGAGCGCCCATTCTCTTTCGACCAAAATTGATTTACCTGGGTTATATGGTGACGGAGGTTGGCCTTTCTGTTTTTCTCCTCGATCTCCCCGGCCCGCTCTCGCCTCGCCCTGGTTTGCTGAGTGCGGAAATACGTCTGGGTAGCGACTATATAAATAATGATTTGAAATCAGCTTACAATTCAAGCCACTACTTGAGAAAGGATATAAGGGGTTCTTACATGTTAAATCAAAGCACGGGAAAGGACAAAAACGTTCTATAGGAATGGTAGAGGAAATATATATGAAATACTTTGACATTGTATGGAATTATTTTACCAGGTTTTTAATTAGTGTCAAAGCGTATTAGCCCTAAGCTTTCTTCTTTGTGATACACACTCAGAGGTGTCAAAACACTGTGATAGGACTTTTTATGAAGAGAGACTGCCACTGTCACATTTGTTGTGACCCTTTATATTTTGTAATACCTTATGTTGTCATACTTTATATTGTGACACTTTACATTTGCAACACTCAATGTATATGATATTAGTTCTACATTTCCTATTTGTAATAACAATATCTCCTCCGGGAGTGAGCCTTTATTAATAAATTATGGATTAAACCTGTATTAACTCTCCAAGTCATCTTTCATTTAATAGACAATTATGGACACGCATAAGCCAAGGGAGTAGTACAGTTACATCATAATTATAACATTTACATAGGTATATCAACACTTTTTCCGATAACCTGAATTTAGGTATTAAGTCAAGATGACTAGGAGGAGCGTGATCCATCCACTCATGTACCTGTACAGGTAATTAGTTAACAGGGAAACTTGCTACCGATCAGACTTACCTAATACCTCGGGTCTGGGGGCATCTTCGCCGGTGCTGACGTTATTAACCAAATCCTGGATAACCGCAGCGTTTTGAGGATGGTTCATCCACGCCCTGAATGTAGGAATATAATCATATGTATTATAGTCATGAACGGCATCGCTTGGGGTGCACGTGCTCTATCACTACAATTAGATTACAATATTAAGGGAAAACAATATTAAGGTCTCCACTGTTCACATCGATCGTTATCACCTTATATGATCTTCGAATTCATGAACCTACCCAGCAGTAAGCGTGAAGCCAGCGTTTTCCCTGCACCTGCCCTTGTAAGTGGAACGAACAGAATACTAGAAACAACAAAAGAAACCAAGCATTAAGCAGTGAATTGTAAATATATTTCAGATGGAATTCGATTACTTACTAAATGATATGTCGATAATTGATAAACCAAGACTATGTTTAATATGTACAGTTTTATAATATAAGGAGCCGTTGAAACATATTTCGCAACTTACAGCTATAGCATTACTCGGCTTCGGTTCGTATGCCAAGGATGTTTGGGCAGGCGCAGGCTTGGCTTGCTGGATAATGGCCAACTTTTCGGCCCTTGCTCTTACCGCAGACGCTTCACACTCGACCTTTCGGCACTTCGCCTCCAGGCGATCCATCTTAGCCAACACATCGGCCATGGTTGGTTTTGAAATGGCGGAGGTGCATGAAGAGCCAGACGCTTCCAGGTTCTCGTCAAAAATATTGGTCACGTGAAACACATCCATGGGGAACAGGGAATCATCCGAAGACAGATCAAGATCTGTTATTTGCGCGCCACCCAATTTTGGGCTGCTGGTGATCATCCTGCACGGGCTGATACTCGGGTCACCGTTGGACAGGACAGAGTCAGGACAGTCATTTGATGCGTTCATGGTGGCAGCAGGTTTTCCAGTGATCTATAGCCATATGCCACGCCGTATTTATACATCCCCGGCTGGCTCTCCTGTGGACACATGATCTGGCGAAAGCGATCTTTTATCGATGAGGCAAGACTTTTACCGTAAGTTACGTATGTCCCAGGGGTTTCAGCGACACCATAAGTTACCATAAGTTACGTCCTAGGAGTATGAGCGACACCATGACCGCCGCCCCGTTTGAGGCCTGTTACGTCACGTGTCAAGAAGTGGGCCGCGGTACTCCTATGAGGGACCTGACCAAAAGCTAGTTGACATGCGCCACCTAAGATGGCCAACAGCTGGACGCGGTCATCATAGACGCGTGTCCCGGTGTGAAACGCGACAGGTACTCCTATGAGGGACCTGACACAGAAGCTAGTTGAAATGCGCCGCCTCAGATGGCCAACAGCTGGACGCAGTCATCATAGAGGCGTGTCCCGGTGTCAAACCTGTCATGTCCTGTCCCATCAGTTTCATTACTTATTCAACTGCCAATCCCTTGCCAAAGAGATACCGATGTACATATCTCTTACTCACACATGCCTGTGACGTGAAAATGCCCTAACCATGGAAGCGCTCTTCTGAACTCAAAACCATGCAACATTATACAATTTGACAGAATTAATTTTGCAGCATTATGATGGCCAAATTCAGACAAGAACGTGGCCGAAAAGCTGGACCACAAAACAAAAAAAAACTAAATCCTCTAAAAACAAAAGCATGCGGCTCCATGCCAGAGAAGAGCGCAGGCCCGAAGCCTAAGGGAAAAGCATGAAATGCACTAGCCTGCGATGCATCCCCTCCCCTGCTCAACCACCTCCGCTGTATAGGAATGGCAATATCCAGGGACGAATACTTTGTCTACAACTATGGGTAGTGCGGCAAGGTACACCTCTCGGGGCGTAGAATCTCAGCTCTAAACAACTTAGTCGACATGTTAAAAGTATTTTAGTCTCAAGGTGCTACCTCAAAATAACTACGCTGCCCAAGCCATGTCACTATTCAATCCCCATCAAAGGGGATACTCTGGATAACCATTACACTTAATTATTTTATGGTGCGGGAGGAGATTTCCAAAATAGCACGCCCCCCCCCCCTTTTTGAAAATTGATCTGTTTCATAGTCTTTAGTGTTATCATCGAGTAGCTAGCTGACTCTAGATCTAGATCTTTCTATTCTTAATCTGGGATTCCAAGTAACTATATATCGGCTAAACGATCTCTTTCCTTTGCCTGAATTAGGGCTGTGAATAAATTATTGTATTGTATTGTTGTATTGTAAGTCGTTAACGTTTGGTAGGAACCCCCCATCTGCTTTGGGCTCGATGAAGTAATAGCATATAGGACTTGAATAATATTCGCCATCGCCATAGACAAGTCAGGAAAATGAACCCTGAATTCTAATATATTGAATACAATATCGTTCAGCCCGGCAGGTGCTTTGTCTTATAGAATGAGTCAAAATTCATGGCTAATCAATAATTGTGAAGAAATTTCAAGTTATCAACAGGCGGTGATTCTGTTAAGTATACGCTAGCTGGCATTTCATTTACTCACTAGATGGCTCAGACTTCAAGTACTTGAAAGATAACGCTAATTTGGGTCACGTAATTAAGGTTAACGCTATCGGCAAAGTTAACACAAGATGGCACTATTTACTGCAAATGGCAACGTTGATGAAGTCGAAAGGTATATATGGAATGGAATATGTATATTGTTCTTAAAACATTTAGTCTACAGTAATGCCTAAAGACTCTTATCGTTTAATAATATGATTTAATATGTCAGGATGTAAGCATAATATTCTGAATCTTTGTACTTGAAATTGAACTTTTATAAACACCTTTTCCATAAAGTTAGTGTTTCACTTGAATTCCTTGATGATAAGACAATTCCTTTAACAATCAATTACACTCGATTACCTCTCTTTAGCCAACCGAGGTTCATTTTTGTAGGCTTATCATGCTGGAAGTGTTGCAGGACTCCACTTGGTTGCCCTTTACACAACCCATGAGCCGATAATTAATCAGAGATAATTTAAAATAGCACTCTTATTACTAGGTAAACACTTCACAGTATTATGCACAAATCAATGCAGTGATTGATGAGAAAACAATGATAAAAGGCACTAAATCGCGAGAATACATTCTTTTATTACGATTAATTGTTTACACTAGTACTATGACATATGTTGAGAGAGTTGATGAGGTAAATGAATTGAAATGTACCACCCAGAACTGATGATAAAGGGCCGATGACGGGGGGGGGGGGGAGGGGAAGGGGGAACTTCACCCCCCCCCCCCCACCTGTACATATTCCGGGATCCGCCCTTGGCCCTGATCCACCAGGTAGCGACCAAAGGAAAAATTGCAAAGCAATGTCGACGAGGACCAGCCAGGTTCAGAAGAACTAGATATTCTGATCAATTTGGAAGCCCTGACCATGAAGAGCTATCTCAGAGGACGGGCGCCACTGAAATCATTAAATAGAAGGTGATTAGGACTAGACGGAGAAGGAAAGTAGATTCTGGCACAGACTGCTCGGTACCGGGAAAAGATGTAATTAGGATAAAAAGTTAGCACCCGATCAATAATTAGTAGGTTATTGAAAATGCAAGTATACCAGAAAAGGAAAGATGAAACGGTTTATTAGATAATTAACCGAAACATGTACACGCTTTACAGGGATGTTGCTGAAAAAAAAAAGAGTTTCTTTCTTACCTCACTTGGATGGAGGGGGTGATGGGTGGCCACTCTTTTGGGTATGGGCTCCCAGCTGACTTGATAATGCCCGCAGCACGAGCGGAGAGAGGGAAGCCCGGGCCAGGGGAACAGACTGCCGACGATCATACATGGTAGTGGTGCTCATTGCGCGACAGTATGGATGAACGGTTACGCGATTTCTTTTCAAAGGAGGCCTAGTGTCGACACAATCTTTAGTGATTGTCGCGGGAGGATTGACCTCCCGAGAGGGTCCCGGTGACTGTGGACTTTCGATGGTTTCCAGAGGAGGGGTCGACATGACTCAGATGTTTCTTCTCTAAGTTTTATGTGTGAATGGGCGCTAGTTCGAGTACATTCAAGTTGAAACTAACGCAATGTGCCTGCACCCTAGGCCTGTTGATAAGAAAATGCAACACATGCTCCGAAACTGAGGGTCACGTTGTCGGTTACGTGAAAAAATGTGCCCTGGTGGGTGGAGCAGGGTTGCGATCGATGTAACTCATGATCATAGAGATATACAGTGAGTTGGTAGCTAATCACAAACAGGATGAATAGCTCAAGGATAATTATTTTAATTTATTCTATACCAACTTCGTAGCGCCTATACGTTCGAATTCATCAGTGTCCTTCCCCGCTAGCAAATTTGGGCTAATGCATATGGTCAGCGTTATTTCCCTGCAAGGACATAATCCAAAAATTTTTCCCCCGCTTTAATCCCCTCTTCATGGGTTAATAGGATATTTTCCAGGGTTATTGTATACAATAAAACAAAAACAGACCTCGGGGATGACTCAGCCAAAGCCGAAGCCCTGAAGGCATAGAGTCGAGTAGACTGACGTCACAACACAACTTTTGAGGCAAAATAGTGGGGCCCTGACCAGCATCCATAGAAAAATATAGGGGCAGTAATTTAGTAATTAGCCTAATTACTACTTTATCTCACCCAAAAATGGCTATTGTAATATTATAAGAAGTTTTCTTTACCAATTTTGGTTATTTATGTATATTTTCTGGTATTGACACACTCGTATTTTGGAGGGCGGTGATCTGTGGTCCCCAAAATTAGGGGGACCTAATTCAGGAGCGGTAAGTTTGGCAGTGGGGACAACCTTCAAAGAGTCAGTGCCCCCCCCCCCCCCCCCCCCCCAGGAGCGGGAGGGACGGGCCCCGTTGTGGGAGGATGACCCTAGCTAACCCAGGGGGGGCTGGGGGATGAGGGCTAATCAGTTAGCCACTGACCACCGCCTATGACACACGAACTAGCTCCCGACTCATCAACATGTCTACAAACGCACCTTCAACCCCAAACCAAGGGGAAACTGAACCGCATAACGGCCTCTCTGCTCAAATCCCTAAGAGGAAGAGGAAGAGGAGCACAGTGGCAATCAACGCTGCCTCATTTGACTCAGTGAGGGAATCAACAACAGCTCAGTTCACATCACTGCACGACCGTTTCGACCGGCTAGAGGCCATGCTCGGGCAACTAGCCCCACCAACGACCATTGCTGCCGGGGGGCTTGCCCGCAACCAGCCGGCGCACTTCTTCGGGATGTGACACCTTTTCTGACCCCCTCCAGTCTGAAGAAGAGGAGGTGGAGGATGACCGGGACACCCAGTGGGCGCGCTTTCTCCTTATGAAACTTCAGGACATTGGTAATCACGACGTCAAGGAGAGGCTTAAGCGGCACTTTGACAACCTGACGGTTGAAGCGCTGCGGACTGGGCAGGCGCCGGCAGCTGTAATAGCTGAAGAAAAGGACTGCGAAATCCCCCAGGCGTGTGCACGTGGATTTTTCCAAGGCATTGACGCCGATGGATATCTGATAACGGGGGAAATTGACTATGAGTCAGAGTGACCAACGTGTACATGTAGTATTCATGACATGCTGTGTGTAGGTACTACGACAGCACCGGGTAAAGGATCTGGACAGTTTGGGCCCTGTATTCTGTCACCTGCCGAGATTTCAGCCTCAATTTTAGTGTCATTTTAACTTTTCAATATCTCGGGATCTACTGAAGGTAATTGGGCTTAATTGCAAATTGAGCCCGCTCCCAGGCTACTGCCCTCATCGTCTATGCCGTACCTCACTCCCCATACTGCCCAGTCTCAGCATGGAAGCTCGCCTGCGACCAGGTCCCTGCTCCACCAACAGCCCCGGCCTTCCTACTGCCGGGACCACGCCCCCTCACAGCTCCCCCACTAGTGGCAGTGATGAGGGAGGCCCTAACACGTGTGGGCAGCCCCCATGCTGCTCGTGTGACCATGCACTCCCTCCGCCGGGGGGCTGCGTGTGTCGCCGCACAGGCCGGGAGCACCTTGGAGGAGCTGTGCCATCACGGAACGTCGTGGGCGGGGCGCTCTGGCCTCTCAGCCTATGTACCACCTGAGCGCCTTACCTCTGTCCCAGCCCACCTCGCGGCGGCCCTTGGCCCCATAAATCGGGACAGAGACGGCACCACGGCCAGGACGGCCAATACCGCCTCATAGTGAACACTTAGACTTAGGACTCATATTTACTCGCATCTACTCACTTTTGCTCGCTCCTTCTCGCATATAACCATGTCTCTTAAGTAATAAAATGCCAAAACTTGTATACCATGTGTTGCTCTCAATTACTCAAACTTGGTAGCTCTAATAGCTGAAGAAAACGACTTCGAAATCCCCCAGTCGTGTGCACGTGGATTTTTCCAAGGCATTGACGCCGATGGATTTCTGGTAACGGGGGAAATGGACTATGAGTGACCAACGTGTTCCTTGGAAAATTCTGTATAAGAAAAAGTAGACTTTAAATATGTAAGATAATACGCAGCTCTTCATATAAAATGCACAAATTTATGCATCCCAATTGCCACAGAGCCTTTTTTTTGCATGTATGTTATTGTTTCACAGTATTTTTAAAAGCTTTTTTGGTTAATCTGACTATAAATTGCATATTGCAATGGTGTATTGAAGATATATATAAAAACCTATGACAATCGTTGGAGCAGGTATATTAATTTTCTAATCTCCATTTTCACTTTTTTAGTGACATTTTATAGCCTAATCTCTGACTTTGGCATAAAATTTTTGTCCAAAATGCAATTATTGAAAAACAGGATGTGGTTCCTCTATAGGCTATAGAAGAACCAGCTGTCAGACTCAATCATTTCCTTATCAAGTATTGCATTTATAAACGGAGCTACCTAAATATTGGGGATAACATATAGATAACCCTCATACCCTTGAAATTATGAAAAAAAAGGGTTGATAAGTGAAGTATGTCGATTGTTTACACCCCTCCAGTCTGATGTCGGGGGCCCCCCCCCAGGCCCGGCCGGTCAGAAGGCCCGGCAGGGGGGTCAGAGGACGGGCCTGTAATGAGAACCGCCCCCCAGTGTGGAACCACCCGCCACGCGCGGCGTCCTGTGTGACGTGAGCCTACTGGAGTCTTACACCACAGAAGTGATGCGTTATCGGGGGCCGGACACGCGTCGGGTGATTCAAATTAGCCCCCAGTCCCCCACCACTGGAGTGGTCACTCCCGGCACCCGGTGCCCTGAGTGCCGACAATAGACCAGGGCAAAAAACCCAAGCCGATTGTGTCTAAAATAAACATATTTATGAAATTTTGATATGACCATGCATGTTATGACATGCTTCTTTCTATTATGTTGTGAGTTTCATATGTAGGAAATGAATATATTTAGAGAAAAGCTAATGTTTACAACCGATTCCCTATGGTGCAAAGAGGGCCCACATGGCACCGTTTTGAACCATTGGGACCCTTGAATGACATTTTTAAATGACATTTTTACTACAGAAGGTGACTAAGAGACCCTTGAATAAGAAAAAGGATTAAGATAGAATAATAGGTTTCTGCACGAAGCCACTAAAACTGGAGGGCGTACGTGTACACGATACGACACGAAATTATGGTGACGGAACAACATATACGAATTTGTTTTGGGTAAATAACTTTTTTTATTACAGAATATGAGTTAGATGCGCTCGATAAAATAAAAGGAATATGATATAATAATTGTTTGGTCGTTCGATATGATTTACAAGATTAGGAATTATTAACAGATTTGAATTGTTGCTTGAATAAAAAATAACGCCGAAAATTTGTAGCGAAAAAATTGCCCTCCCCGGGGACAAGTCTTTCTGCTAAGGCTCCAATCTCAAGAATGGTACTCTCTGCCTCGTCCTCCGTCAAATTGCACGTCTTATACGGCCGCTTGCAATTGGTGGTTGGGGACGTCAACGGATTGCCAAGGTTGCAACTGAAGGTAAAAAAGACGAAGCGAAGGGGTAAAACAAGGAGAAGCATCCAGAGATTTTTAAAAAAACGAAGGGGGGGGGGGAGGTGCCTACTTAATTGTAAGAATTGAGGAGCACATTCAGGGATTAGAATTTTTACATTAAGAAACGTTAATAAATTAATTAATCAATGTTTATTAATTTTTGCATTTATAACGAATGTTATACAGCCGTAAACAGATATATACATATGGGACATTTGGCTCAAAGTTTAACTGATTTAGGGTAAAGGCAGACTCACCTTGGACTGGTTTCCGGGTTGCATTCGGCTTTCTTTTCATATTGAGCTCCCGCTCCCGCGGGGGGCTGAACATGGGTGGCAATTGGACGATTATCATCCGAGATGACCATCGGTTCGATGACCATTGGTTCCTGATCAGAGAACTGAACTTTGGGACATGTGGTTGCCTGGCTGGGACTTGTTTCCTGGTTGCAGTCCACGGCTTTCTTTTCTTCCCCCTTTTGACCGTCATCGTCCAAGATGACCACTGGTTCGCGATCAACTACTTTGGGACTTGTGGTTGGCTGAATATAGATCGGATATATATAGAGTGCGTGAGTGCGTGACAACTGTAAATTAAATGAAACTGAAAAACGCTACAAAACCCACCCAACGCTACGGGATGCGGTGGGTAGGCGGTAACAAAAACAGGCTATTACAAATTATCTTTTAAATATCTTTAGCAAAAGAGAATGAACTATTGAAGTGGTGTGATTTAAATGTAACTTACACGGAGCTTAAGCCTTAGGCTGCGCTTGCCCTTAGTCGGAGTAAGATTCCAAGAGCTCGAGGTCATCCTTGCTCGGCTGTTGATAGATGGATGAGCTACTCGCTTGGCTGAGTGCTACCAAGCGCCATTTGCATAAGTGCAGAGATTACACACAAACCAACCTTTGTTCTACTAGATTTAGGGGAAACCAATCTTTCAGGTCGCACCACACATGCATATGGCCAGAGTCAGGAGAACTGCGGAAAGACGCGCCCATTAAATTGGTGCTTACATGGAGTGTAGACACATTAAGACGCCGCCAAAGTTGAGGGTGTTAAAAGTATTATGAGCTACACGGACTTTGGTGGAACAATATAGTTAACACACTCTGATCAACACTTCTTGACACCCCAGAAGGCGTAGGGAAACTTAGAAAGTAGGAGTAAAATAGTAGCAATAGTACAATAAAAACTGCGTGTGCAATAAGTCAGATTATAATACTGTGCACTTTCGGTGTTAATGGTGGGGGAAAACTTACACTTATTGAGGCGGTATATAGCAAAGCTATTCAACCAGGCCCGAGATTGTCTAATGTATGAGATCAAATTCTTCCCGTGATCTTAAAGCATTTTCCAGCCTTTAAATTGACAAATTATCCTTGGAACATATACAAAACCTGGCCACGTATGCACATTATATGTGAAAAGTACCATATTTGAAAACTGATCAATATTTTCTTTTTCAAAGCCTGATTGATGGAGCTATAGACTTATATTGAAATATTTTTTATAGAATAAAGACAAATGTAGCATCAGACCTAAATATCAACCTTTTGATATCAATAAGTATGACAATTTAAGGCAAAAAAATGAGCACAGTTGACCGCTAAGAGCAACCCAAGTATGTCAATTATGCAGTATTCAGTAAGATACAAGCACACAGTTGGACATTACCATGATGTAAAAGTACATGGTACCCTCTCAAACTGTTAGGATTACAATATTTTTTTATACTTTTCCATCAGAAAACCTATTAAATAGTAATAATAGCTATTTGTATAAAACAATACAACAAATATAGGCAAGAAATAAGCAATCATTCTGTAATCAAATTCAAATTGCTTCTCAGGGTCCAGATGGCTTATTGGAAAAATCTGTGCAAAATGGTGATATTTCATTATTTCACCTCAGCCTTCCGACTGTGTTCATTTGCTGAATAATGCTTGCATATAGGTGAATAATGCATCATTAGATTCAAAATTTAATTCTCTAAACTCGCTATTGAGAGAATTGAGATAAAATGTAAATTGAAAATTCTATTTAGAATTAAGTTGATGGAAGTCAGGAAAAATACCAAATTTTGGCAAATTTTGGAGAACATTCCAAACATTCCAAATTATTTGGAATGTTCAGTTCAAACACATTCCATCCAGATTCATAAAACATAGGATTTCTTTAAAAAATGTTAGGGCAACTTAATGTTTTTGATCGCAATTTGCTGCAATGATAGTTTTTCATCATGTTGAACTACAGAATAATAATGATATGATTTATGAAAATGTACATGCTAAAGCATTGTAATTTGTCGACATATTAGTTCCCAGTATGCACCCCTCTACACTCTATGATCAACACTGTAAATCACTTTCCTCCCCTAAATCAAAGGTTGGAAGAACATGTGTATACGTGAGGCTTTGACGTAATAAAAAAAACATCTAAGGCTAAAATGCAGGTATTTAGAATTCAATAAGGGGAATGCGGGTTGTATCGCGCAGCTCCACTTGCAGGCCTATAAATGACCTTAGATTAATTTGATCATCATAGTTTAAAAAGGTGTACTTGTAGTATTGTATGCAGCAGCCCTGGAATACCGTAATTTATAATTTTGATTCTGATTATTAATGCTATATCCATTACCTAATTATTCCATATTCTTATCGTTCTGCCTTTATATTTTAATTATTTTCCTATTTTACATATCTCGTTTCACCAAAATGATAAATGCGATAAGGCAATATTGCTTTATTCATACAGAACACCCGTGAAATTCTGAAATATCTGATTTTCTCCCAACATTGAAATAAAAGATTCTTTTATTTATATTCAAAGGTGCAAATATAACTTTAGATTGTGTTGTATCGCGGATTAACTGTTGTTGTATTGCGCAGGTAATTCTTTGTAATCAATAATAGTTATAACTATTATATTTTCCTTAATTTCTGAAAAATTTTCACATTTTAACCCTTTCACTGCCAGAGGCCTCATGTGGGGCCCTATAGTAAAATCCCATAGGAACACCATTGAAAGAATGCAAATTATGCTTTCAGAATCTGAAAGAATTTTTCAGATATTCTAATTAGAACCAGAGATACAGGTATTTGAACATATGACTATCAAGCCACCCAAAAATGTTAGAATTGCGATTTGAGAAACCATAAACAATGTATTTACATTTGAATTTGCCATACTAATAAAAAATGATAAATAATGGGTGAATTTATGTAAATGGTAAGATTTTTAATTTGCTGTAACTTTTCTTTCATTTATGGTAATCACAAACTGTCTTTTGCACAAAAAAGACAATGTTTTCATATTATTTTTATCAAGAGTGTGATAGTTATTTTATGAATTATTGGTTACCAAATTATTGGCAAATTAGTATTTTTCCTTGTCGCAATTAAAAAAGTGCAAAGATTGACTATCTAAAAGGTTATGCCCTCCCCTATTGTGTGTTTAGCCATTCACCGTAATTGTAAAGCCCCATACCCACTAGGCCATTTTACCGGCAATGTTAACGGCCGATTCTTAAGATCTCCTGTAAGCAGGCAAGTATAGTATATTGGAAAGTGCATGTTTGATATGAATCGCCGCTAAAATCAGCCGATTTTACTCCTAGAATCACCCGATTTTATCGCCGATCAGTCGGCCGACTTGGTCGAAATTGCCTGGTGGGCTTTAGCTTTTTGAATTGCGACGATCTTTTCGACAGTGGTGCATTTTTGCGATAGCCGGTAGGTGCATATGTAATTATATTTTCGTGAGAAAAAGTTAATGCCACAAAATAGAAAATATGACGAGGGGATTGATGGATAATAGATATCGCAGTAAGTTTTTAAGTTAATGGTGAGATTTGGCTCTAAGAATTAAACAATAACCAGAAAATAATCAGAGGCACCAAGTTGTAAGCACAAATTTATTAAAATCAACATTTAAAATGTTGATATATCGGTAATGTTTTATACACTGAACAATCTGCAGATGAATACGACTGCTTCTTCAGGCACAAAAGAGCACTTGACTCAAGAAACAGATGCAAATATAACCATGTACTAATATATATATACTGCTTGTGTTTTCAACTTTCAGCGCAAGAAACTAGGGGATCGCCTATGACTTCCATGTGGAAATATTTCATACTCAGATGTGGCCGACAATTGTTATACGTATGCGGAAAACGTATCTTTCATTACGCTGTTTGGAACCACTGCTAAAATCGCGAATTCTAGTGCAGCACATATTTCTTGAACATAAGACATATACTATCAACATATATCAGGAACAATACATACACAACCTATTGGAAATGGCCATACCTATGCATTACGTAACGAAAATTGGAATGTCACATGCACAAATAACTGTAGACATTTCAAGAACATTTCTTAGGAAGTTCTTAAAATATTAAGGAAGTAATAATAGGTGTGTCCTGTATAAGCACAATTCTTCTGAAGCGTATCTAGTCTGCATAGTTGTGTACATGTATTTTGCATTCAGAAAAACAATTTATTCACATTGTGTTGTAGGGTTCCGATAGAGGTTAATGGTTATCAGAATTAGTCCGTGACACATCAACATTATCTGGATGTGACGGAGCTATTTCGTAGGGCGAACGATCTTTTTTCATTTCTCCTTCCTGCTGCTCAACAGAAGGGGGATCTGCTAACGTCTTGGGGGATAAGGCTGTTGGGGTTAAAGCTGTCAGTTGTAGGGGACTTTCTACAGTAGGAGTTAAGTTGGCCTCAAAGAGAGTTTCATCCAACTGAGTTCCAAAGATAACGCGTGGAACAAGTTCTAACCTGTCGCTATCTTCTATACTGTCATCAGTAAACGATGAGCCGGTATCACAAACATCTTCTCCTCCCCCTGCTAGGAGGAATATGTCATCGACGTCATTTAAAGAATCCTCGCTAATACTAGAACGGGATGAGTAAGGATACAAAACATGTTTGTATCTCATATCTATATCTTCAGTTGTCAGGTCCTCAAGAGAATCGGCCATTATTTTTACATTCTCCTGTGATGGGAGCTCCTCAAGTGCAGAAGCGTACGAAGTACTTGTTGTCGATTCTGTTGAAAATAGAGATGAATGTCCATAGACCTCTTCAAGCATGTCCTGAAATTCATCGTAGAGACTACAGTGTCTGCTCTGTCCTGTGCTGCGTTGTCTTTTTTGGCCATCAACCGTCGATTTACACCCTGGAGAAGGGGACCTGGGTCTAAAGGCACCACACTGGTTAGGGGGTTCTTCCAGGCTATCTTCTATACTTGACCAGTCATCAATATCGTCAATGAAGTCGTTATTCTGAGAATATTCAAACCGCCGTTTTATACTCGTGTATTCATCCTCACTCCACGTGCCCGATGGCGAGAAGTCCCTCTCTCTGTCCGATTCTAGGTCTCCCGTACTGTGGCTTTTCCTGTAGCTCAGCGCGTATTGTGGAGCAAGGTGCCCAACAAGACGATGGGCATTTTCTCTACGCGTCGATTCATTTGCATACGATGGCTGAGTTTTAATATACGTATCTGTGAGTGTTCCTTTGCAGACGTCAAGGGCTTTATCAAACGCTTTTTTGTCACAGTGACTGCTAACTAATTCTGCATTTCTGCTTCCTTGATCGGTCGCGGTTGTATCTAGATAGAAAGAGTCACTAACAAATCCAGATTGAACTTTTCCAGTTGGGATATCGATTATCTGACTAGCGATAAATATGTCGTCTCTGTTGCTGGTGCTATTTACAGTGAAACTTTCAGTTCCAGCCAATGCACCTGTATCCGCGATATCCTCTGAACTCGTTTCCAGACTGCAGGGGACATCGAAATCAATAGACTCTTCTCCTTTACATGCATTCAGAAGTTCTTTACTTTCACTGCTGCTTGATCCTTCGCTGCATACTGAAGAGGTGACGTCCGGCATTGCCGGGGAAGCCTGAACCCTAAGCCACTCCTTGACTGCATCGTGCTTTGATACGTCAATAACTGACCGATCTTTAGTTGGAAGACCACTGTCGACACTTTCTGTTTCGTCATTGTTTACTTTTTCTGTGATACAATCGGACTCTTTTAGATTATGATTAGCTCCGATGTCATGAGCTGCGTTTTCAATTGAATAATCGGAACTAGAAATTATAAAACCAGCTGGTGAAGAGCTTATCTCATTTCGGTCTTGCACTGGATCGTCTTCGACAAGCAAGTTTTCCGTTTCATTTATTATCTCCCGCTCTTTGCAGACATTGGTATCAGCGGTGACTACATGTTGCGCATCAGTTGGAGCAGCATTGTCATATCTATTACCATTCCTTGAATGAGCTTCAGACTCAACTTCTAGTTCTATACTTCCCTCGTTTGCACACATTTCATTTTGTAGTTCCTTCAAATTAGAACCTTCCAAATTATCTTCAGAAGCCAATGTTGAATCGCATTCCATTTGAGTCTGTATTATGTTTCCCTCAGTGACAATTTTTTCGAGTGCACATTTACTTCCACCAGGTAAAAAGGATAGGTCGGATAACTGAGTGGAAAGTGAATCTTCGCTGTTTTGATGTATGAGTTCTGATGCAATATGACACCCTGGTTTGCTTGGCTTGGTGCATTGAACAACAGTGGTTTTAATTAGCTCTTTTTTCTCTGGAGATGGGAACTGGGAACTCTGGCTTTCAAGACGAGTTTCTTGGTGCTCGACACAACATGTTTCCCCGTCTTCCGTCGAGTAACTCATATTAGTAATGAGCGTCTCCTCTGCGGGTACGTCGAGCTCACGTTCTTTTAGATCTGTATTCAAACCAGTTGCAATGGACGGAAAATGGGAGGCAGATTCATTAAAACTGACACCAGAACTAGATATATTTTCAATATTCGAAAACTTTTTACTCTCATCTTTGCGGTCTTCTGAAAAATCACTCTCGTCAAATACTTTTGCACACGACAGTTCACTTCCAAAGGATACTGACAGTACAGTGTTTTCGCTTACTGAGTCTTCTGATGCATCTTCATTATCACTTAGTATCATTTGGTCACCAACCCCCAACTGATCACCAACAGGTTCTGTTTTCAAATTGAAGTGTGCTTCAATCTCTTGGAGCTCTTCATTTTCATGCATAGGTTCTTTAGATATAGCTGTTAAGCACATTTTAGGAACTTCCTGTCTTTCACTCCTGTTAATAGAATCTACATCGTCAACGTTTCTTTCATAGTGTTCTAGCGAGACTGTTTCAGAAGTTTTTGACGTGCTGACCTCTGAAATATCCTCTCTTTTGGTTGGTGTAGGATCTGCTTCAAACAAATCTTTGTGTCGCTGAATGCAATTATCTTCACAACCACTTGCCGGTTCGTCCTGCTTCATCTGTGGGGAACCGGTCAACTGGTTTTGGCAATTAGCTCTGTCAACAGTTTTTACATCATCCATGGTCGTTTCTATTTCTGTACCTTTGGCAAAAGGTGCAGGTGAATTATCTAAATAAGTCTCTTCATCACCGTCCACTGGAATTCCACAAATTTCACAGAGTACCGTGTCATCACTTTCGGTTTGGAGAGAGAATTCTTCGTTTTCTTTCAGAGTTTCCAAAGAGGTTTCATCTGGAAAGCTTTGCACCGTTACAGGCACAATTTCTGATGGAGTTTGTACATCATCCGGCTGGGATTTTATTTGAGATGTTACAACTGTTGGGCGGGTGAATATACTGACATGATCATGTTTCTCCATTTTGTCATCCTCTGTTTGTAGTTCACATGTTGCTGCTGTGTCTGGAGTTGAATCCGGTGTTGGTAGTTTACAGGTTGCCGCTGTGTCTGGAGTTGAATCCGGAGTTGGTAGTTTACAGGTTGCCGCTGTGTCTGGAGTTGAATCCGGAGTTGGTAGTTTACAGGTTGCCGCTGTGTCTGGAGTTGAATCCGGAGTTGGTAGTTTACAGGTTGCCGCTGTGTCTGGAGTTGAATCCGGTGTTGGTAGTTTACAGGTTGCCGCTGTGTCTGGAGTTGAATCCGGAGTCGGTAGTTTACAGGTTGCCGCTGTGTCTGGAGTTGAATCCGGAGTCGGTAGTTTACAGGTTGCCGCTGTGTCCGGAGTTGAATCCGGAGTCGGTAGTTCACAGGTTGCCGCTGTGTCCGGAGTTGAATCCGGAGTCGGTAGTTCACAGGTTGCCGCTGTGTCCGGAGTTGAATCCGGAGTCGGTAGTTCACAGGTTGCCGCTGTGTCCGGAGTTGAATCCGGAGTCGGTAGTTCACAGGTTGCCGCTGTGTCCGGAGTTGAATCCGGAGTCGGTAGTTCACAGGTTGCCGCTGTGTCCGGAGTTGAATCCGGAGTCGGTAGTTCACAGGTTGCCGCTGTGTCCGGAGTTGAATCCGGTGTCGGTAGTTCACAGGTTGCCGCTGTGTCCGGAGTTGAATCCGGAGTCGGTAGTTCACAGGTTGCCGCTGTGTCCGGAGTTGAATCCGGAGTCGGTAGTTCACAGGTTGCCGCTGTGTCCGGAGTTGAATCCGGAGTCGGTAGTTCACAGGTTGCCGCTGTGTCCGGAGTTGAATCCGGAGTCGGTAGTTCACAGGTTGCCGCTGTGTCCGGAGTTGAATCCGGAGTCGGTAGTTCACAGGTTGCCGCTGTGTCCGGAGTTGAATCCGGAGTCGGTAGTTCACAGGTTGCCGCTGTGTCCGGAGGTGAATCCGGTGTCGGTAGTTCACAGGTTGCCGCTGTGTCCGGAGGTGAATCCGGAGTCGGTAGTTCACAGGTTGCCGCTGTGTCCGGAGGTGAATCCGGAGTCGGTAGTTCACAGGTTGCCGCTGTGTCCGGAGTTGAATCCGGAGTCGGTAGTTCACAGGTTGCCGCTGTGTCCGGAGTTGAATCCGGTGTCGGTAGTTCACAGGTTGCCGCTGTGTCTGGAGTTGAATCCGGAGTCGGTAGTTCACAGGTTGCCGCTGTGTCTGGAGTTGAATCCGGAGTCGGTAGTTCACAGGTTGCCGCTGTGTCTGGAGTTGAATCCGGAGTCGGTAGTTCACAGGTTGCCGCTGTGTCTGGAGTTGAATCCGGAGTCGGTAGTTCACAGGTTGCCGCTGTGTCTGGAGTTGAATCCGGAGTCGGTAGTTCACAGGTTGCCGCTGTGTCTGGAGTTGAATCCGGAGTCGGTAGTTCACAGGTTGCCGCTGTGTCTGGAGTTGAATCCGGAGTCGGTAGTTCACAGGTTGCCGCTGTGTCTGGAGTTGAATCCGGAGTCGGTAGTTCACAGGTTGCCGCTGTGTCTGGAGTTGAATCCGGAGTCGGTAGTTCACAGGTTGCCGCTGTGTCTGGAGTTGAATCCGGAGTCGGTAGTTCACAGGTTGCCGCTGTGTCTGGAGTTGAATCCGGAGTCGGTAGTTCACAGGTTGCCGCTGTGTCTGGAGTTGAATCCGGAGTCGGTAGTTCACAGGTTGCCGCTGTGTCTGGAGTTGAATCCGGAGTCGGTAGTTCACAGGTTGCCGCTGTGTCTGGAGTTGAATCCGGTGTCGGTAGTTCACAGGTTGCCGCTGTGTCTGGAGTTGAATCCGGTGTCGGTAGTTTACAGGTTGCCGCTGTGTCTGGAGTTGAATCCGGAGTCAGAACGAGACTCTCTGAATGTGAATAAAGCTCCTCAGTTTCGATTTCTAAAGAGGGATTTACAATATTCGCCCGTGTAGATTCCACCTTGGTACAGGTTGTAGGTCTCACCGCATGTGACTTGGATGCTGTGCAGGACGTACCCGCTGAAGCCTCCACCACGCTGGCACTATATGACGTCTTGCACAATCCTTCTGCACTAAGTGGCAATTGCAAAATTTGCATAATCTCTCCATTCTCTTTTTCGCCAGTTGAAGGAAGACACACATGGCCTGAAAGTCCTTCCAATGTTGTATAAAATTCGCCTGGATCATCGTTTGGAACCATTTCAGAACTGAGTGTTACTTGCTTATTCGAGAACAGGTTTTTTCCTGAAAAATCTGTTTCTGGTGAAGATCCGGAGTCAGTCAGAACTTCAGATGTTACTCCACGAGAATCTAATTCGCCTTCATTCCCAACGGACTTATTTGAGTCACCTTCATTGCTAACGGATTCGCGGATTTCTTGGGCAGATGAGGTTGGTGGTAAGGTCGTCGAAGAACAGGTATTGCACGGCAAGTCTTCCACAATAGAAACAGAATTAACCCCTGAGGTCAATGTTGACAACGTGTGGCTATACTCGTCTGATCGGTCAACATCATCTTTCACCATGCTGGTTTCATCCGATCCAGCTACACTAACAATATTGGTCTTGGTTCCATCTTGTTCTCTATTCATTTTCTTTCCAGGTTCGAATTTACCCGCTATTTCCATGAATCTACCGGAGTCTGGTGGGTCCATCGTGGTGCAGAGGTTGTTTTTACTTGGTTTTGTACTAGGAACGTTATCTACATTTACTTTGCAACTTTCTAGGTCAAATTCAGCAGCTGATGTTACTTGACTTTCCGGAACGCTAACTTCACTGGAAGCTAGATATTTCTGATCACACCCTTCCGATTTGGAACAAATCTCCTTAAAAGGAATTACTTGATCTGTTGATGGGCCAAGAGATGAAATATTTGATCTCATGGTATCAAAAGGTTTGGTTACCTTTTCTGATAACTTAATTTCATCACATTCCGCATGTTTCATCGTTTCTTTGGTCTGATTTACAATTTCATCTATTGGCTCATTGGCATTTTCCTTCTCATCAATCATATCACCATGTAGAGTATGCACATTTTGTCCTGTCCCCATCACCTCAGGGTAAAGCAGTGTTGGCGAGTCAGAGTACTGGGTTTCTGGTGAATGGGCGCGTTCTATTCCATCCTTTGTTTGAGTTTCTTCTTCTCCATGTAGGTGTTTATCTGTTAGGGTGTTTTCATCCGTATGTAAATCAACATCTATGTGTGGTCTATTAACCTCTTCCTTTGAAGTCTCTTTGAATAACTCCTCTTGAAGTTCATTTGAAGGACTGCCTCTTCTCAATTCATGTCTGGCCACTGCCTCTAACTCAGGTATTCCAAGACTCTCTTTAGCTGGCTTACACGTCATGTCTTCATTTCGCGGGAATGATTCAAAATTACTCTGTGAATCTATTACTTTCTTTGTGGTGAGTCTCTTCTCATACAATTCTTCACCTTCATCAACCTTTGTTGGACTTACAAACCTTTCGTCTGTATTTTCCGTTGTATCTACGTGGTCATTCAGTTCAGGTTTCTCTAAATTTACATTAGCACTTGACTGCAGAGGACCTAACCCCGCCTTGGAAAGAGTACACGATTCAACAGCTGATAATTGCTCTGGGAATTTACCTTCACAAGCCTCAGGCACGCTTCTTCCTCCAGTATTGGAGGCAACGCCTTTTGACTTGTAACACACAGAGTGTCCCTCAGATACAACTTGAGAACATTCATCTATTAACAAATCATTCTGTTTTTCTTCCCCATTTAAACCATCGCCTTCCCCGATATTCAAACACAGTGCTTCTTCTTTTGTTTGCAGTACCTCTCGTGGTACATTTGACGGAGCATGACTTATATCATTTTGGTCCCTAACTTCTATAAAATCATCGCATTCAGGAGACTGGTCTCTACAGATCAATTCTGGTTTGTCATCTGGCGAAAGAAACAGTGGTTTAGTGAGTATTTCTCTGAAACATTCAGATGACTCGTTGCTGTATTTAGCATCTTGTGCACCTACAAATGAAAAATCGGAGCCATCGACACCTGAGCTACAACTAGTTTCTTGTACAGCCTTGGGAGTTCTTTCAGTACCCTCAAGCAACAAGGCAGCATTTATCTCATCTTGTATAGATACTTCTTCTTTACTGAGTGATTGGCTTGAATAGACATGAGCCGACTCTGAAGTGATGAGTGGTTGTTCAGACGAAACATCTTCATAATTATCACATTCTAGAGGCAGAGTCTTTGGTCGTACCACCATCTGTTCCCTTGGTTCAGCTTTTTGAAAGTTTTCTTCTATTGGTAAATTCATTTGGCAAGCAGAATCAGCCTCTTTGTCGGGCGTGAGTTCGACCGTACTGCCTTCAAATCGATCTGTGCTTTCCATCTCATAATCTGTATCTAATATTCTATCTGGTGTCTTGCTAAGGGGAGAAGAATGAACATCATAGGAAGTAATAGAGTTTGAATATGCACTGGTCACGCATTCAGAAAAGCCTTTGTTCTGCTCCTCCTGAGCATCATAGAAAATGTCTGAGTCTGAGGTAAACTCGTCTTCAAGGAAAGTAGCTTGAAGTAGGCGAAGGTCGAATGGCTCCACGTGTAGATGAGGTGACGTTTCGTCGAAGCTATCTTTACTTTTCAGTGAAGGAGCATTGTCTGTTATTTTGACACACCCAGAAATAATGTCATCTTTTGTGTCGCTGAATCCAGGGCTTACATCAGATGGCAGCTCGTCATTGAGAACACATTTGTGGCTTTGTATGAAGTGATCGGACGAGCCAGAAGTATGTTGGTCATCACAGGGCGTTGATAAATGAGTTTTAAGTCGTTTAGACTCAAGGCTCCCCTTCCTTTCATCTGTTGCGAAATTGATTTTTGGTTTGTCTGAGGAATCATCAATCTGTAAGGTTGAATGTAAAATATTAGTAATTGCATAACATGTACATGTACTATTCAATATGATAGTCAAAACTGTATGGTGATAGATTTTAGAATTGATTTGTCGATCGACGTTAATGCGCATTAAAGATTTTCCAGTTATCAAAATGCATTGTTATACGTACATGATAAATACTTTCCAGGGTGTAAGATAGCTAGAACTGAACGATAATCAAGTTGAGTTAATAGAGCTTGCAAATATTAAGTATTTTCTGATTATAGGGTATAGCAAGATCATCATGGAGACATTCCAGCCTTCAGTAGCAACTTCAAGCCTTCAGTTAGATTCTAAGAGGATTTAATCATATTAGAAGCGCCTCTTTTCTTGCAATAATAATGAGAGTATGCATAGGACTTTATTATTTACCACATCCATGCTGTATCGACGCAAACAGGGAAGCGGCATTCCGGGGTCTCTACAAGAGACAAAATTGCACACCTGGTAAGGACCTAATATTACGATTGTCCAAAATTTTGGATCGATTCAAAGTTCTACCAGGTTCTGTAAAATAGGATAGGAAGCAGGTATTCATCGTGCACGCTAATGCCATAAACTGTTCTCATTTCGTACCTGTACTGCCGAGTTGGATGCTGTCCCTAAACTTGTTGTAACTGAGGTGTCGACCTTTTCTTGAACGTATATAGCATAGCCTTTAGATATTAATTCTTTCGCAATGTTTATATCCTGCAACCAAAATCACGGTAATTTTGATATGTGAATCTCATCAAAATACAGTCTTCAAATTACTTAAATTCATACAAAAAGTATACCGTTTTCACAATTAATCCTAAAATTCATACATAACGAATTCTCTTGATAGATTTTTAAGTTTTAACATAGTTATCCAAATTAATTGGATCATTTTTCAATACACCAGAAAATATAGTTATCAGATTAGCCTTTTCGTGATTTCAATGATGTATCTCAAAAATGCTTTAGATATACCGAACAATGACGTAATAAGCAAAAATAGTATAGCTTCACCTTTGTACTATCGTTGTTTTAGAAAAGGTGAGTGGGCAAAATTTACGGGTGCAAATAATAGAAGGTGATGGTTATACAACGGATTCATTAAAGCATATAAAATCTAGATGTGTACATGCCTTTTCACAATTTGTGTCGATTAGCTCCAGGCAAGGCCTCGACTCGCCATCTTCGGTTTGTACATAACTTACGGTGCGTGCCATCAACACCTTCCACTTAGCAGTATGTGAAAGCCCTTCAAAAAGGACTATAGCCTCCTCACTCCACTCAGAACCTGTGAACAGAGTCAGAAAAAATACATACATTACTACCTGACTTGGATTTCTGGTAGAAACACCTTAATCAAGATACCTTAATCAAGATATTTTCCTTTTGGGTTTTATATTATTTGATAAAACTTTTTTTCATGTTGATGTTTTTTTATTTCCTAAGATTACAAGGAATATCGAATTAAGAAATTAATACAAAATATGTACAGTAAATCGACTATTCAAGGATACAGGTGTTAAACGCATTTATCATTTTTATATGCTATTATACTTAATTTTATCATGTATTTCGTATCATCTTTTAGATAAAATAATAATGGTGTGTCAAATATCACATTAATTCCTACCTGTAGGTTTAACATTGGCTAGGCTGACTTCGATAGCTTGAAATGGCAAACTAAGAAAGTCGCCCCTACAAGAGAGAACATTTGTTTTTAAATACAAAATTTTAGCATATTTAAGCACATTAATAAATGTGGTACTTTCTCGGAAAGATAGCATCTTGGAAGCTTGAATGATAAAGAATAACATGCTGTGTCCATCTTTTTTTTTTCTTACGAGTACAGCAATTCCACTCTCGATACGTAGGTCGGGTTAGCAGTTCTGGAATAATGAACTACGTAAAGAATGGAAGGTTCCACCTTAAGAGAGACGACTGCCACAGGTTAGTTCATGTGGAAAATTCTGGATATGCCACAACTTGAGTTCATATTCCACTTCATCTTACGTGTCAATTTCCCATCTATTAGACCAAATGATAATGCTATTCGAAAGACTCAACAATAACGAATCCATTACACTTGTCTAAACAGTAGATTTGAACAGAATGATACAATATGGTGTAATCGGCAATTTAGAACACATGTAGTACAATGATCTTTTGAATTCTTGACTGCAAAAATGCTCGCAACAACAAATAAACTATGATGGATACGTTTGACCATGAATGGTCATTTTTCATTTTAAAAATGTCTTACAAACACTTACCTAAGAGCTCTTAATTGCGACTTATCCAAGTACTCACTGTCGCCGAAATCTACATAGTATACATCTACTTTGTCTCCTTCAAATCCAAGAACGCGGACCCGGTACCACATATCATCATAAGAGAAGGGAGCTGCAAGGAGGTCCCCTTTTTGAATCTCTCCAATGATAGTAGCCTGCAAAATTATAAATCAATTATGGATTCTGAGCAACACATTTTGATGTCTTTTATGAGGCAGGATACATCTATACTTTTAAGCTAGGAGCAGATAATTTATTGATGACTCAAGAATGTGCCATAAGATTAGAATTAGAATATATCGACAAAATATCTACACATGTGTAGTCAGTCATAATTATATTTAAAATGTATCAAATAGAACTGCACCTACTTAGTATTTGGTCAGATATTTACCTGTCCATCTTTAAGATTGCTATAATATCTGGTCATTTCTTGGAAGAGATCATCGAGCTGTGTAGCCTTGGAAGAAATGACTTGTACCCAGAAGTGGCCTGGGTGCTCCACGGCTGAGACGTAAACCTCTAAGTAGTCCCTGTGGTTGCTCCATTCTGCACGAGCGGGCATTGCCTCAGCTGACGACTGCTGACTAGACAGAGCGTTCCCTTCTAAAAAAAAAGAAAATGGTACAAACAAGAGGGTGGGTTATTTAGGACGAACAAAAAACACCACTGTTCCGCTTCTGGTTGATCAGGAATTACCCAAGATGATTTTATCGTTATCATCTTCAATATATATATATATATATATATATATATATATATATATATATATATATATATATATATATATATATAGAACAACGAAGCGGGTTGTAGTACTACAACAGTTGTGTTCAAAACGCCAGTTGACAGAAGTTAGTTGACAGAAGATACAGGTCTTGTCAAAGTGATGGTCATCTACTTTACAGTTTCAGGGAAAAACTTGGATATCATAAGTGAGGTAACAATGAGGAGGCATTGGCCAGTTATCTTTAAATCAAATCATTAAATCAAAGGGGGTTGATGGGTTTCTAATATTTGTCTTATACTTTACCAGTGTTACTCTGCCTACATAGAATAAGAACGGAAATTTGTCTCTGAATTATCAAATATATCATTTCATCATATGCAATTATATTGTTAGGATAGAGTTAAGCTTACCATCTGTGTCTGCTTCTCTACTCGCGTCATGCCCCTTTCCCCCCTCATCTCCCGTTTCTTTGGTTCCATGTGGTGGGGCCGATGCTACCTGTGGTTCTGTATCAGGGGCATCTAACTTCTTCCTGGGTCCCCTCTCCTGGCGGTTGGAGGCGTTCACCGCTATCCGTGCGCGGAGGGCCTCCTCCTCGTGTACCTTTTCTTCTATTAAGGCCTATAAAAATCATCGAGAACAATTATATCAGAGAAACACATGAGAGTTGTGTTGAGCACAGGTGGATGCAACTTTAGGGTCCGTTCCTCAATTGTCGGGACAGTAGTTATTATATTTCTGATCAAATTGGAAACGTATTTTCAAAATTCTTAGATAATGACTAATATGCCTAAATTGGGTTGCACTATAAGTACAATTTAAAGGGAATATACAACAACGGTCGTAGCCATTTTCTTTGATAAATATTGAACTCTGAGTGATCAAAATTATTGAGCTTTGGGGTGTAAGAATTGTTCCCATTATTAAAGGTAAGGACTCTGAACAAGTTCTTCTTTCTCCCCCGTTTCACCTTTTTAGGTAAAAGATCAGTGTTGATAAAAAAAAAAGTACATGTACATGACATTGGGTCTGCATGACCAAAGATATTTATTTGACGAAATCTGATGCACTAGAAAACCTACCTTGGCTGTTTCTATTGCAGTGGGTGTCCCCTGCAGCTGGACGACCTGAACCCCATTAGCTCTCTTCTCGGGCGGCACTTGAATCTTGGCCTTTGAAGTTCGACACAGCGACCGGATTGTTTCGCCGCCTCGCCCTTTCAATGGAAAACATTGCATCTATTCGTGATGTTATATTTGATAAACATCAATTAACAGAATAAATACGGATATAAATGATGGTTTTAGATAATCGGGTAATTTAACGGCATACTCTCAGTGTATCACCTAACAAATTGTAAGACCACTAAGGATCCCGAGGTTCCTAACTAGGATTATTATAGGATTACCTATGATCCTGCCAACGGCTTTGTCGGGCACGCTAATAGTTTCAGAGATGATGGGAGGAATCTCAGCGATCATACGTCGTATGATCATCTCTGCCCGCTGCGCGGCGTCAGGTTTGCCGCGGATGACCACTGTCCGTTCCTCCTCCTCACTGCTTTGATCATCTTTGAACTGAATACGAGCCCCTGTTCCTTCTTGTACCTGTAGCGAAGGTTATAATGTGCAGTATGAGTACAAATGTTCGTGCGTATGGTTCGTTGGAGGTTTTGCATTAGTCAAATGTATAAATTTTACTCCTTTTGATCTTGTTTTTGCTTTGCCTGTAAAAATTAGCAAACTTTATCTTTGCGCTGGAGGATTTTGCGTTTTCTTCCCTTTGAAGTTAAAAAGTAACAAAATATGTCTTTTGACTGTTCAGCCGTACATTTCGCGTGAAGATGCCTTCAAACTTAGTTCCTCAAGTGGGCAACCTCTGAGACTCTTCAACTTACCTCCTTGATCCGCGCTCCACGAGGACCTATGATGGCCCCAGCTATACTGCGAGGGACCTTTACCTCGACGATGGTCTGTCGGGAAGTCACGCACCTTCGGTCATTCTCTTCCTCCTCTGCTCGACGTTAAATACGGAATACATTAGACCATTTACTAATAAGCAATTCATAGCATGGTTAATCTTTTGGATTTCAATGTTGTCAACGCGTATTTTTAGAATAAGAGAAGCACGTGAGTCTATCTCTAGTATAAAATTGTGGTTGTACCTCGAACGTGCAGCTAGAAGTTAACATTCTCGTTTTGCATGAATCCTAGCAAACACAGCTGTCAGGTGTAAACAACTGTATAGTTTACTATTGATTTCGTTACAAGTGCTCATATCATAGATCCCCTCTGTACTTAAATTGAGTGCGTCTAGGGCCAATATATTTGAATAGGATAAACAAAAGCTACACGTAACGTATTATACACCTACTGATGTATTAATGAGCCTTGCAAACCAAACGTTTTATGGTCACCACTAAACGAAAATCTTGAAGTAGCGGGAGTTTGGGTAATTTTATGAAAAGTCACTCTCTGAAGAGATTCTTAATTCCAGTCAAAAACTTGGTATTATGAAAACAAATCAAATTATGGAAACAAATCAATAGAATTCCGTGACTTTTTTCTTCTTTTTTTTTAACAAACACGATGACTCTTTTTTCCTTTTCTTTTTTTTTAATTCCCTTACTTTTTTTTCTGACCTTTCATTTTCCCGGTTTTTCAGTATTCCAATTTCTGTGTGAATTCTGATAGTGTATAGACAAGCGCTATAATATATACAAACTCACCTTCATTTGATTTTTTTAGAAGGAAATAGAGGAGAAAGGACGCGACGGGTACCGCGACTACTATCGCCATCTTCTGGGCGATAGACAGATCAAAGCTTCCCATGTTGGAGAGGGGGTTGGCGAGCAGGGATTGGAGGGTAGCAAGCGTGGTCTGCAGCCCTGCAGGATCCAGGTCTGACGGTCTTCGGTTCTGATCACGGACCTCTTTCTAAGAAAGCATCACAGCTGTTGGGGCGGCAGCATTGTCTGAAAAATAAACAAGATAGATGTATTTCGCACTACTTTGGAATTAACAATCTCTACATTATCATATCACAAAATTGTTGAACTGACGAGCTCATTAGCTGTACCATATTTAAATGTTTTAAAATGAAATGCCACAAGACATGAAAAGCATCAAATTTTCATAATGATAAAAAACAGTACCCTGTTTTCCCAATTGATAGATTTTGATTGGCAATTCCTGTACGTATAGTGTAAATTGTTGTTGTACTGCATCAAAATGCCTAAACCAGATTAAGGTATTCCCCTCATCGCAATGCCTGTAGATTTAACCTTTTATTTGATCTTACTGAGGTAGGCAGGCAAGCTGCCTCCTGTTGGAAAACAGGTGGGGATGCTGACTATTTCCACACTAACTCGAGTCGGCAGACCGTGTGGGCGGCTACCTGGCCCTGCCTCCTTCTACGCACTCGCTTTCTGAGTGAAGATTACTGTTGTAACATGATTCTCACTTGTTGCAATGCATGACGGATAGAACAACAGCGGGGCGGTCTTGCCCTAATAAGAGTACAATATGCTCCTTACAAGTGGCGATCAAATAATATTTTTCTATTTAATTTGGTTGGGTGTACATTAAAGAGAAAACAGTTGCATTCCAATAAATATATATTTTTGCCGCTCTCTTTGAAAGCAAAGTGGGCTGGCATTTACAAGGAGAATCAAATAAAATTAAATCTGCCTTTTTTATATACAAACTTCTGGTATCTATCTTAAAAATTAATTAGGCATTTGGGCTTAAGTATCAGAGTAGAGGACAGTTATATTGGCATATAGTCCAACAAAATCCCCATTTTTACCCCATTGATTAAATTCAATCATTCCAGTATGCTAAACGGGGAAAGGTTGAGATGTTAAGCCTCATGGAAATACTTTTGAAATGTTCACAAAGTAAACTTTACCAGCGTAATTGTTCACAAAACATGGGGTAACATGGAGGTTTCAATTAGTATTTCAGTAGCTAATCTAAATATTTCGGACATACTGATTTAGGAAGTATCCACTTTCGTTTGGTCCGGGAATCCAGGGATGGATTTAGAGGGTGGGGCGCCTGACTGCTGAGGCGCCCATTCTCCCCCCCCCCCCCCCAATTTTTGCCAAATTTAGAATTTCTAATGTAAAATTCTAGACCATGGATGTGGCGCCTCAATTTTTTTTTTATATAAGGGCGCCCCCTTATTTGAAATCGCTGGATCCTTCCCTGCAATCTATATAGTGTACTGTAAGGCATGTAGACATACATGGATAATAAGAAACAGAATACTGACGAGACCTAATTAAATATGTCTAGATTAATGTTTCTGATATACATCAAAAGCTGGTGTAGTTCTTCCCAAAACCCAAACGAGGAGTGACTTTGTCAACAGTACAATGAATGTACTTCGATAAGAAAATAATGTACAAATTAAGGTAAGTGTATTAACGAAGTTGGAGATGCTGTCTAACAGAAGTTCTCAGCCATCCCCAGAACCTTCACAGGCTGACTGACTGTACCTAAGGCTCCCTGGTATTTAACAAGTGAACTTTGGGCCGCTAATATAAAGAAGGACAGACTAACCAGAGGAAGGTCAATGTAAAGGGCTGTGATGGAGCTTCCCCAATGTTTCTGGTTTCGTCTACCTTTACCCCTTAACAGGTTTAGTTGGATTGATTCATTTGTACTGGTAACCTGGTAATACTATTCTAGTAATATGATACTCTACTGACATTCACGAGCGCTTTCGTGAGAAAAGAATCAGAAGAGAAGGGGTACTCTGTAACTACCGGTAGTACATTCATAAGTTGGTAACGTAAATCTAAAACGGCTTGTATCATAAACCTAACACAATATTTCACTCTATTTTGTGTAATAAAACGGCTAACTTTTAAATGAAACACACAGTAATAATTAGAATATTAACTCGGTATGGGAGACTTCTTCAGGTAACACGTATAAGGTAATCATGAAAACTTTCTACAAAATCAAGAACATCTTAAGAATTTGACAGATTTCCAGCCTGACATCAGGTCACAGTGTAGGACCCAGTGAAGGTTGTATTAGTACAATGTGAACTAGTGGATGAAGGCATTGTGTCATTACTAATGGATTGGAAGTGGTGCCCAAGAGTAGGCGTCGGATGATCACCTCTTAACAACAATTGCAACTGATTTAGAATCCAAACAAAATAATATTTTTCTCATCTCACGTATGGACGATGCGTAAGTGGGTTGACTTATTAAGTAAAAGAAAAGAAGGGAAGTAATCAACACATTTGTGTTGTTTTTTCTGCTGGTCATCTTTATAACTCGGCTAGCTGCTGACGAAATCTTACAGGGGCAAATCGCACCCAATTCAACTAGATTTTTGGGTACTGCTGTACCGAAGGAGGCGGGCAGTGACAGCAAATTTCAATGATTGCGCAATCATTATAACAAGTTACCATTTTAGTACTAAACATGTGCCTGGAGAGTGTGAGGAATTTGACAATGAAACCGTCTTTGTCAATCTCCATGTATCTCTATGGGAAAAAGATTTGCTGTGCTTGGAGAGTGATGACCTACTTCCTTAACTATGGGAATTTCCTATTTCAATTTTGTGACAAAAAAATTATGGATTCTCTCTAAAATTACAACAAAACAACCAAATATTTCACAATTTTGGAACCAAACCACCATATACTAGAAACAGAACTACTAAAATAAATATAGTTTGAAGATTATAATGCTGGCATTACTGAGAAAAGTGGAACGAAAAATTGTTCACAAAATTGTACAACTTTTCAGATCCCCATTGAAATGCATTGAATCAACCTGGTGAAAAAAGAGTGTAGAGAAGGTCGGCGGCCTAAGGCCCGCCTCCCAATAACCATTTGGGAAAAACACGTGCACATGTGACTTTTTTTAATGTTAAGATGTGAAGAGATGCTCCTCACATCTTTAGGCTATTATGATGCTCGAGTTGTTAGGCGCCAGCATCATCGCGGCCCTATGGCACTCTGGACACCTCCGCAAGTCATTATTTCCCAAACAGACCTGCTCTACTCTCGGGTCTCAATCCATAACATGTATCCCCGAGCAGGGTTCTACCATCGCTGACGTACATCCCACATTGAGCGTGAACATGTCCTCCATTAATGACTCGGTGTGACATGGAAAGTGAAGTGTACTCTCCTTTTACATCATCGAAATGATTACATATACCCTAACGCAAGGAGAATCTTGGTCTACATAGCACCAAACTCACAATGATTCCAGTCTACAGAGTCTGTATATAACGAAAAGCAAGAATAGTTTTCTGGCACCTAAGCGGATTGTTGATAAAGAATAAAATCATTGTATTAGGTATGGTTTTTGAGATATTTCTGTCTACTCAAAAAAAGGCAGGGAGATGGGAGGAGAGGAAGGTTCAATGACGTTCCATTCCCCTTAAGTTTTCCTTTTAGGATTTCCATGAACCTATTTAATTAGGACCATACAGTCTGTAGGGGTGCACATCCCTTTTCAACGTCCTGGATCCGGCCTATGGTATGTCACACAAATTGTTGTCGGACACATGCCTACCTCACATTTCATCTTGTTTCCTAATAATTAGATAAACTTGGTCTTTTCATGATTGTCAAGTAGTGAATTTTTAAGATTATGTAAACGGTGATGCGCTTACACGTTATTGTAATTAGGATTCTCGTCCAAATTCCAAATTCTCAATCTATCTCATCCTTGTATTCAAAGAATCGATCTCATGCTTGTATTCAAAGACCAAGTGTTTATTACATAATTCTTAAACAATGAATCACATATGAAAGAAGAACGTCGTGATATCGTTCTGGTGGCCATTTCGGTAAAACGGTATAGCGTCTTGAAATCACTAAGGCACGGATCAATATTGCCAAAATTATAAATCGATGTCTGACACGAACCCCCCATTCACCATCACCACCAGTACGACCCATCATGAACGGAGACCTTGTTATCTGGGCCGGCAATGATCAGTCACCGCTGAGGGAGTGCAGCAGGCGGCCGGCCACACTGAGACCCTGTCCCGTGTGTATTTAGTGGCGTCTCGACCCACCACCCAGCTGTACGGTAACTCTCTCCGCTCTCACCCGGAGGACTGTACAGAAACATCTGCTGTGTGCGAATGGAACCGGCCTGCTGGGTAGCCTAGGTATTATTACTGGTTGGGAATGGGTTAGACCGTCTGAAGCGAACTAAAGTGACGCTATACAATAATACATACATGTATGTATGTTTTACTGTGCTGGCAACACACATAAGTTTGACATGTCATGCAGGGGCGTAGTCAGGAAAAGGGTGGCGGGGCTTTAAAATTATTACCAGTATAATGTAAAATCCGCCCCTGATAAAAACAGATATGGCAAAAGAAAAGGATGCTGACCTAGACATTCAAAGTCATAGAGGCCGACTGGGGCCCTGCAGTAAACACGAGCCACACATGTCTAGAGTTGGGCGATAGGTTTGTTCACTGGGAGCTGACTGAGTAAAGCATCCCAATATGTATGGCACATGATGACATGCAGTAAGTTATTCACTTACCGCTAACTACGGAAGGGAAAGTGTAGCTCCTGGTGACTCAATCTTAATTGAGTTATCCTTGAGTTATCCTTGATCCTCTGACATAAGTTCGCCCACAGATAATTTCTTATCTCTACAGTGGAACATATGACATGGACCCAAACTGAATATATAATCTTCTACTGTCATCTGCGAAGAAGAATAAATATCCGTCTCATCAACTACGTGTATTCTCCATGACAAGAACACTACTACAGCAGTGGTCCGATGACGCCCTTGTCAAATTAATGTTCTCTGACGGAGATGCCCGAAAGCTACCCTTTGCTGCTGATTCACCTTGACCCGGCCGACGGTGGGGTAGGCGGGAGGGGAGGGGGGTTCAAGGCCCAGAGGCATAGCGCACGGGATGGGCTGCACAGGGGATGCATGGGCGTATCTGCTACGTGATTACTTACTTATAACGCCGACAGCTCCACCCGGTCACTGTGAGCTGGCCCGCTTATACGCAGTCCCGCGGGAGGAGTGTGGAGCAGGGAGGAGTTGTAACCGACCGGAGAGAGGCTGAATGTTAGGCAGACATGTCTCAGTGGTAGGAGGAGTACGAGGGGAGACCTCCAGGGCCAGCAGCACGTCACTGGAGGAGAGCTGCTCGGGTAGAGCAGACCGAGCAGTAGCAGTGGTGGGGGTGGTTGGCCACCGACCGAATCCCACCCTTCGTTCCCGCCACTGGTATTTACTCATTCCCGCAAGGGCAGCCAAAAACACTGCCCCCTTTACGTCATCATGACGTAGGAATATGGCGTTTTTCGGCATAGCGGTGGCCCAGAAAAAAGGGTACTCCACCAAGTTTTACCCAATGCAGAAACTGCGAATGTCAATTAAATCTAGTGTGTGGACTGGTAGCCCTAATGGATGTAGACATGAGGCTCGTTGACGTGTTAACAACTATACATGGGCTATACGTTTATTTTATTGCGCGGTCCAAAAGAATTACATATATATATGTGTACGATTTCGATCGTTATATTCAGGGTGGGTGAAGGAGTAACTATATCCTGTCTTATTTTGTGTTAGTACATATCAATGTAAAGCTATGGTATAGGTGACCATACTGTATGCCTATTGATTTAAGCGTGGACACCTGTAGGCTGTAGTCCCTTGTAGTAAGAACTAGTGGTCGTCATCTCTGTAAAGTACTACATGCACATCTCAGATCACACGAAAAATCGCCTACAGCGAATGAAGCATCACACTAATAGAAAACGTACACCATTGTATAGAGGCATTGCAGTTTGTATCTCTAACTAGTTTACATGTAATCATCTAAATGCAATAGAGAGGGAGCCGGGTTGGCGATGAAATTCCTGAAAGAGGCCTTTTGGGCACAGGCTATTTAGTTCCCTGATTACTTCTAAGATTTAAGGTAATGTTATAAGTGTATCCTGAGACATTTTTCTTTTTCTTATGACGATGCTTTCGCTAGGGAAGAAGAAATAAAATTAATTTCATGGAAATAAAAATGCTCACGCAACGTATTGTAATGACTGACATAAAGGATATTTTTAGTCATACTTTAATTGTCTTTTCATCAACACATTTAATACCTAACTATTAGATCTGAATTATTGCGACCTAAATGTATAATCGATTTAATGTTTTCAGTTCAATCGGTTTAACTAATACATTGTACCTATAAGCAGCTGGTCTAATACAATGCTGCCTTGTCTCAGCCGCGGTTTGGGTTGGATTGGAAACATGCCTCAGTTCGGTAGGATAAGGGAGTGGCAGAGGTCAGCTAACCTGCTTCCCGTCAGACAAGATTAGTACACCTGAGTACGCTGAGGTGCACGCTCTAACATTAACGGCATTGTCATAGTATAGAACTGTACGTAGCTTTGCGTATAGTTCTATGGTCATAACAACAAGGAGGTGCAGCCACAAGTTTTGTACAAGTTGAGACAGTTGAGTAGTTTAAATGCTTAAATCATGTAGGAAGGATGGCAACTAAACTCCCAGTAGATTATACATGTAAGTGCTTAGGGCCGGAGGCCCTGGTCCTAATTTGGCTCATGAGGGATGGGTTCCTAAAATAATGGGACTAAACTAAATATATATCCCTCTCTTCTGATTGTTATTTGGGCTAACTCATCCCTATTCCTAGTCACTATTTTCCACAGTTTGTAATGGGGACTATACAAAATATGTATCCCCCTCTTCTGATAGTTCTTAAGGATTCATACCTAGTCACTGTTTTTAAATATACATATAACATACATTCTTAAATTCAACATGCAACTGTTGGACGTCACCCCTGTGGGCCCCCTCCCAGGGGAGAGCTGCTAGTCGAGTGTCCCAAGGGGAAAGTTGAGTTGAGAAGCGTAACACATGACGATCGACATTTGAAAAACAAATAAAACAAATATCTATACAATATATTGATCAGGAAGCCACGAAAGTTGTGATGCTAGATATCTAAACATTTTCGGCTGGAAACTGGCTGATGTTTCGTTTGGGACTTTTCAAATGGAAAATGATGATATGTTGGTTGAGACGAGGCAGTGTTGTTCTCCCAAGAATGATGATATGCCCTCATTGGACCCCTGCCTAGACCCCAAACCATATCTGAATAACCCCCCACCCTGCCTGGCCCACAACCACCGAACCCCTCTACAACCACCAACCTTCCCATGCAGGCACCAATAGAGGTAAACACAACCTACAGTCATCTAAGTGACCACTTATCAAATATACAGATTCCTTTAAGTTTTTCCTGTTAGGTTAGTAAAAATGATAAGAAAAGAAACCCAAATCGCTTTCTACCTTTCACATTTTTCCTTTAAAATTAAAGCTGTAAAGCTAAGTAAACACAATAATCAGAATGAGTTTTGGAAACTATCATCTAGATAATATATATTGTAACAACTGTTAACAGAAACAGTTGTTTAATCTCCCCTACCCAATTTAAAGGCATTTTGGTGTACTTTACGCATGGATTTCATGCACGGATTTCATGCCTGACTTTCATGCCTGATTATCACACCTGACCTTCACGATGTCTTAACTGATGCATTATGGGTAATCAATTTCTTATAAAAGGCTAAACAGCACTGTATACATTGTCTTTTGACCAATAAACCTGAAGCAGTTAACATCATGCCTGCCTCTGGTCTACTTTGTCAGCTACTTCATACCAGGCAATTCATGCATGTATTTCATGTGTGGATTTCACGCCTGACTTTCGGGCCTGGATTTCACACCTGACTTTCATGTCTGACTTTCATGCCTGGATATCACACCTGACAACAAGTAAGGAAGGCAATGATGGTAAAAATAGCAAAATTATCAATTATTTTCAATAATTGAGACCTGGGCCCATACAAATCTTAGAAATAAATCTTTGTTTGGATTTTAAGCATATGGAATCTTAAATCAAATTAAAATTGTACAAATTACTAAAAGAAAAAAGACCTTACAATATTCATAATATAAGAAATATATATATAAACCTCAGAAAAACCCCTCAACAGACAACAATGCCACTAACACCCCAACTATGCCCCCACCCGACTAACTGCAAATTATCTGAATGCAAATCCTGAATGCAAATCCTGAATGCGAACCTGTAATATGCCTTGAATGTTTATAATAAGTCTTACTCCCATATGAGTTAAACTGTAATATTATGTACTGATTAGTTTTGGAGGGAAGGGAATGAAAATAGTCAATGACGATCCCCAAACCCTAATAAAAATAAATAAATAATAATAAAAAAAATCCAGAATGCGAATCGGAATGCGAATCGGAATGCGAATCGGAATGCGAATCGGAATGCGAATCGGAATGCGAATCGGAATGCGAATCGGAATGCGAATCGGAATGCGAATCGGAATGCGAATCGGAATGCGAATCGGAATGCGAATCGGAATGCGAATCGGAATGCGAATCGGAATGCGAATCGGAATGCGAATCGGAATGCGAATCGGAATGCGAATCCAGAATGCGTATCCGGAAAGCACATCGGGAATGCTAATTGGGAATGCTAATTGGGAATGCAAATCCGGAATGCAAATCTGAAATGCAAATCTGAAATGTGAATCCGGAATGCGAAACCAGAATGTGAATACAGAGTGATTCGGGAAGCCTATCCTGACAGCATATCCGGAAAGCGAATCCTGAAAGTGAATCCTGAAAGCGAATCCTGAAAGCGAATCCTGGAAGCGCATCCAGAAAGCGCATCCAGAAAGCGCATCCAGAAAGCCTTATCCGGAAAACCTATCCTAATCTAAGCAAATCCGGAATGCGAATCCAGAAAGCCAATTTGGAAAGCGTATCCGGAAAGCATATCCAGAAAGCATATAACTCCAGGAACCTGTAACTCCAGTAACTCTAGGCAAATTCAGAATGTGAATCCAGAAATCCAATCCATAAAGAGTCACTGCAAAGCATATCCAGAAAGCATGTAACTCCAGGAACCTGCAACTCCGTTAACCCCGGGAACCTGTAACTCCAGGAACCCCTAACTTATACCTATAGACTACTCATACATACAAAGTGTCGTCTGCTTAGCATCACTGTCGAAACCAGAATGCAAATCCGGGATGTGAATCCAGAAAGCAAATCTGGAATGAGTATCCGGAAAGCGAATCCGGAAAGCGAATCCGGAAAGCGAATCCGGAAAGCGAATCCGGAAAGCGAATCCGGAAAGCGAATCCGGAAAGCGAATCCGGAAAGCGAATCCGGAAAGCGAATCCGGAAAGCGAATCCGGAAAGCGAATCCGGAAAGCGAATCCGGAAAGCGAATCCGGAAAGCGAATCCGGAAAGCGAATCCGGAAAGCGAATCCGGAAAGCGAATCCGGAAAGCGAATCCGGAAAGCGAATCCGGAAAGCGAATCCGGAAAGCGAATCCGGAAAGCGAATCCGGAAAGCGAATCCGGAAAGCGAATCCGGAAAGCGAATCCGGAAAGCGAATCCGGAATGCGAATCCGGAATGCGAATCCGGAATGCAAATCCGGAATGCGAATCTGGAATGCAAATCCGGAAAGCGCATCCGGAATGCAAATCTGGTAAGCGCATCTGGAAAGCGCATCCGGAATACAACTCCGGAATGCAAATCTGGAAAGCGCATCCAGAATGTGCATCCGGAAAACTCGGGGTAACTCTAGGTGAATCCGGAATGCAAATCGAGAAAGCCAATTTAGAAAGCCTATCCTTAAAGCATATCCACAAAGCATTTAACTCCAAGAACCTGAAACTCCAGTAACTGTAGGCAAATCCGGAATGCAAATCCAGAAACCAATCCAGAAAGCATATCTGTAAAGCATACCCAGAAAGCATATAACTCCAGAAACCTGTAACTCCAGGAACCTATAACTTATACCTGTACCTAAGTACATAACATTCATACATACAAAGTGTCGTCTGCTAAGCATCACTGTCTGCTTGTCAGACACAATGAACCTGAACCCCAGAATGCATTGCACAACTCTCAGAACTCCAAGATTTCCCAATTCTCCTAACCGCAGATAGCCAATTTCTTGAGTTTTACCTGCAGGTTAGCCCAAATCATTTAAATTAATTAGTGACAAATATATGACATCAGTGTTTTTAATCTTTCTAAATTCGCCATCGTGGGCCCTAGAGGTAGGAGAGGGACAGGGGGGGGGGGGATAGGTAGGTAGGGGACAGGAGGGATAGGAGAGGGGTGGGAGGGGTAGGAGGGTTGGGCTGGGTAGGGTAGGAGAGGGCCGGAAGGGATAGGAATAGCCCTAGACCTTTAAATTTGACACGGCGACATGACCATTTCTTAAAATCAACATGCGATTTGAGGCTTAGTGACATGAGTAGAAAAATAAACAACATGACAGGGGCAATTTCTTAAATTTGACATGCTACATTGCAGCATCTTAGAGGAGCTAAGTGACAGGCGACATTGTCATTTCTTAAGTTTGACATGCGACATACAGACCCCCCTTCAAGGGCCCCATAGGAGAGGGGCGGAGGGATAAGAAAGGAATAGGAGGTATAGGAATGGGTAGGAGGGTTAGGAGAGGGTCGGGAAGGGTAGGAGAGGGCCGGAAGGGTTAGGAGAGGGGCGGAGGGGTAGGAAAGGGACAGGATGGATAGGAGAGGGGCTGGAGGGGTAGGAGAGAGCCGGGAAAGGGTAGGAGAGGGCCGGGGGATATGACAGGGTTGGGAAGGGTAGGATATGGCTGGGAGGGATAGGAGAGGGGCGGGAGGGGTAGGAGAGGGAAGGGTAGGAGAGGGGTGGGAGGACTAGGAGAGGGCTGGGATAGGTACGAGATGGTCGGGAAGGGTAACCCCTCTCCCTTACGGTTTCTGGTTCCCCCTTCCCTCTGTACTGATGCAAGTGGTCAGTCCATGCTCAGTAGCTCAGCGTAGTGTTTACATCAGCGCACGCCTTAGCTATTACTCTTTGTCAAAGGTGAAGAGTAAGGAGGAGTCCAGGTAATGACGTATATTGTATCATCATACATAATTTAAAGGGCTATTGCAGCCAGAACTCAGTCAGAGTAAAGCTGAAAGTTGTTGTGAGTTAACCATCCTGGAAAGGTTGCAGGGCTGGGGTGCCCAGACGCCCGGGACAACCAGAAAAAGGTGCTGGGCAACCAGATCCTAGAGTCATAAGGAAAAGTACTAAATTTGTGCACATTTTTAGTCCATATTTCGACATCAAAATAGTAAAACAACACTGAATTGAGTTACATTTTTCAAATATTTCCCGGGCTTCTAAGTTTAGTGCTGGGCAACCAAACAATGATGATCAGTTGCCCGACAGGCAACCATATTTGTAGGTGATTTGTCGAGCCCTGGGTTGTGTTCTAGAAGCTTAATCCTGGAATTGGAATTGAAGCTGATAGACTGCTTAGATGGCGGGAGCGTTGACTGAGTGTGGTTAAGTGGATTCTATCCTTGAAACTGTTCATTGTCATTGAGATCTTATCATGGAAATGCAATAACACTGTGTCACAGAAATAAATAGAGAACATCCTTTCACGCGAGCGTTATGTCTTACATCATACCGAACCTATTATGTATTGGACGACAGCGGTTGCAGGCTAGGAAAATTCCTCCAATTTTCTGGTCGTCAGAAGACAACCAATAATAGAAATCTGGTTGTCCACATTATATTTCAGGTAGTCCACAATATTGGGACAAATCTATGATAGGAAAATGCTAGATTTCTTGGGGAAGACTTTAATTAATTGTTTTAAAAAACGTGGTCGTCAGGAGGATGACCAAAATTGGTTTTCTGGTCATCCACACCCATTTTCTGGTCGTTAAGGACACGCAGATTTTCCTAGCCTGGGTCGAATGAGGAGACTGAGACAGGAGCTCTAGCTAGCTATTATCCAAAGGCGAAACAACCTCTTAAAAGTAACCCTAACAATAATGGATAATTAACCTACAATAGTTCACCTCTTCCCCCCTCCTCAGTCTATGTGAAAATCATTTTGAAACGTCGGACATTAGATCTATGTCTGACGTTTTGCAGCTTCCTGTCAGACATTTAGTTTCACTGTCAGACATCATCATGAAGTTGTGTAGGTGAGGGTGTTGCTCGACGTGGCTTGGCTACTTGTACAACAAATGACCTCCATATGTGAGGGCGTCACAATTTTGGATGAAAAAAAAAATTCATCCAAAATTTGACACCCTCACATTTTTTTTTTTTTTTTTTTTTGATTTTTCAAGAATATTTATTAGTAAATAACGTCAAGGTTTCCCTTGTTTTTCAGTTATATTACATGACATATAATTGATATACATAATATACATTGGTAGCAATATATACCTTTCCACATGGCTGGTGAATCATATCAGTTATGTTACATGACATATACATAATATAACTCATATGCATGATATACATTGACAGCAATATAGTTTTACCTTATCACATTGCTGATGAAACACATCAAAGTAAGTTCTCATATACCTGATATTTTCTTTTAACATGATGACTAAATTCATTTATGCCAGCACTGCGTTGTACATCAACAGGTAAGGTATCCCACAGTTGGGATCCAATATAGAACGGGCTATTCTGAAATCTAGTATTTTTTTTTTTTTTTTTTTTTTTATTCACTTTATTTGAAAACTGTACAGTTCAAATAACTCGTATCTGATCTCCCTCTGTATCAGTTTGTAAGTTAGAATATCACATGTCATTAAATTCAAATTCTCTGGAGTAACATTACAACACATCATACAATAAATAGGCATGACATGCCAATGTTATGATACTATACATTTTGCCAGTGAAAACGCATTATGAGATGATATGGAATGTAATGAAATTAGTAATAACATATAAGATATTATTCTTTGAACTTTGAACATCATCTAATCACTTATAGCCGGAACATATTTAGATCTACATATCCATTTCAATTATCCATCACATTTACCCTTGACAATTATCTGACATTGAACAGGATAATGTTGCAGATACCTAATACTTAAATAATATTCAGGTACATCTTAATCTCCTTTTTAAAAATATCAAGGCTTTCACTATTTCTTATACGGCTAGGCAGAATATTCCATGTTTTCTGCCCAAAATAACCTACTGATTTTGCATACCAATTAGAATTAGGTATGGGTAACATAAGTACAGGTGCGTTATGCAATCTTGTCCGTCTCCGTGGTACCATTGGTAATAAGCTACCATTCTTAATATTTCTATAAATACAACATAGTGTAAAATATTGCATCCTTTTGTCAAAAGGTTGTACATTGAGTTGTTGGTGAAGATAGTAAACAGGTACATCTCTCTTATTTTTGATACGCAAACATACTCGTAAGGCATTATTCTGCATAACCTGTAAGTTCTGCAAATCAGTATATGGTCTGGATACAAAAAAGATATTTCCATAATCAAGATAAGACAACACCATACTTTTCAGCACAATTTTAGCAGCATGATCAGTTAATAACGATCTTATCCTTCTATACAGATATAATTTAAATGAGAATAATTTAACAGTTTCATTAAAATGAAGTTCAAAATTCAGATTGGAGTCCAAAAGGATTCCCAAGTACTTATACGAATTAACTGACAAAAGAGTTTCATTTGTCATTTTTATAGATTGTCCAAAATAATTTTTCTTGCCAAAATTAACTATTTTGGTTTTTTTAACATTTATAGTCAAACCATTTTTAAAACACCATTTCGAAACAGCCTTCAGATCTTGCTGTAACCCTTTATCGTTCACCTTCCTATCATGGTTAGATGAGTACAACACAGTGTCATCAGCATAATATAATACATGACATTTCTTAATGCAGTCAGACATATCATTGGTGTACATTATAAATAAGAGAGGTCCCATTGTACTACCTTGGGGGACTCCAGTTGTTACCTGCCCCCATTCAGACCACTGTCCATTACTCATTGTTCTTTGTTGTCTTTGAAAAAGGTAACTCTTAAACCAGAGTATAACAGATTTTGATAATTTAAATTGTAACAATTTATTTATCAATTGGACATGATCAATGGTATCGAATGCTTTAGCGAAGTCAATAAAAACCGCAGTTGAAAAACAACCTTCATTAACATTATATGTGAGTGAGTTTACCAGATTAAAAACTGTATCGATTGTATTATGTAATTTTCGAAATCCATTTTGTAAGTTACTTAGTAACCTATTATTTTCTAAGTAATTCGACATTTGTGTGTGTAACAATTTTTCCAACATCTTGCCCGGTATAGGCAATAAAGAAATTGGCCTATATTCACCTTCAGTACAAGCACTAGGTATTTTAGGGATAGGAACTACATTGGCCATTTTCCATAAATCAGGAAAAGTCATTGTTGTTATTGATTTATTGAAAATATAAAGTAATTGTTTTATTAGAATATTAAAAGAATCTTTAATAACCCTACTTGATAAGTTTTGGATACCAGAAGATTTAAAAATTTTTATTTGATTAATTGATTTTTGCAATTCCTCTAATGTGATTAACTTAAATTCAAACAAGTCATTGTTCTTGTCGTGTGGTATAATTTTTGGGATTGTGGGGGGGCGATTCATCTTGTGTAATAATTTCGGGCCTATGTTCAAAAAATATGTATTAATCTTATCCGCCACCAGTTCACTAGATATCAACTCACCATTTTCATTTTTTAATTTGATATCACTACTACCTGTTGCATCAGGAAGTACTTGTTTTATCTGCTGCCAAAACTTTTTAGGGTCATGGATATTATTATTCAACTCATCTTTAATGAATTCTGATTTCGCTTGCTTAACCATTGTATTGGTTCTATTTCTAACATCACGAGCTATACGAATATCCTCAAGTGATTTAGTTTTATGAGCTCTTTTTAACAATGTATCCTTGTCCCTAATAAGTTCCATTAATTCATCACTAAACCATGGAGGTTTATCTTTTTTGAACCGGAAGGTTTTAACTGGCGCAATTTCATTTATTGCATGTAGTATTTTTGCCTCCATAAAAGACCATAAATCATTCACATTTTCACAAATGTAAAATTGAGTCCAATCAACTTGATCTAAGTATTACCGAGTCACAGTGTTGATATATTTTCAGACATAAAGATCTGCAAACCAGAATACTTGTAGGTGAACCAGGTCACAAAGTTAATATATATTCAATAATGAACCAGGTCATTAAATATCTACTGAAAAGACATTGCTCTGTTATTATACTATTACTGGGCACCTTCTGCCGCCTCAGCAGCAGGCGCAATATATGCGCGGGCTTCTGGGTCAGCTCTCAACTGTTGGGGTTGTAATAGTAATAACCTCCTGACCTCGACTAACCCTTCACCGGTTAGGTTTACCCCATTCCACCTCCCTGAATCAATTTCTTTTGAAAGAAATGGGACTCCTATTGCCCACGTTTTGTCCCAGGTTGCCTCAAGTAGGGGTAGTTCTTTAGTTGCTAATAGTTTGTCCCGTAATTCACGGTTTTGCAGGAATTTCTGTAGCAATAATTCCCTTAGAATTTCTTTTCGCTCAGCTTTCCATTGTGGGGTGTCGGGTATTTGGGCCCCCAGCCTTTTCATTTTTACCGGGTCAGTCTCTTTCATTATCTGGCTTTCAATCTCAAATTTCCCTGCTCTATGTGCTTTAATTGCCTGTAAGGCTTGTTCAACGCAGTTATATTCAGTACCTTCAAATTTAAATCGTGCAGGACTAAAATTTGATAAAAAGTTATGTTTCGAGAAGAAGGCTAGGCCCCTAGGTGTCTCTTTCATAGTGGCGTTTTCCAAATTAATTGGAGCTGGCATTTTTTCAATTGTTGCATGGGTGTACGCTATTC
Organism: Lepidonotus clava; assembly: GCA_936440205.1. Classification (NCBI taxonomy): domain Eukaryota; kingdom Metazoa; phylum Annelida; class Polychaeta; order Phyllodocida; family Polynoidae; genus Lepidonotus; species Lepidonotus clava. The sequence continues at coordinate 23,628,318 of OW387134.1, forward strand.
CTTCAATAACCACAGTATTCCCACTTTGTCTGGCTCGTAATCCCTCTCTGCTACATTGAGCTACTATCAATCGAAGGTCAGCCCACCTTTCCCTCTGTTCTGGGGATACGTCCTCATTAACCCAGATATCTTTACACTCCTCAAATTTCTTAATTTTTTTCCGATTCAACATAATCATTTTCTTTGTTGAGGTACGTAGTAGGACTACTACAAGAGACCTAGGTCGCCTGTTTGTTTTAGGGCCAACTCTAAAAGCATCGTCTATATCCAGTGGATGGATTCTCAAACCAACTTTAGACAGGATGGCTGCGGCAATTCTAACCGGGTCCTCACCGTCACGCTCAATTGAGCCTTCAATTACTAGGCTTTTTGATCGATCTCGCTGCTTTGTTATTTTTGGCGGGTGGGTTTTTGAATGCTCATAGGCTTTGAGTAACTTCTCGTATTTCAATTTCAGTTCTATGTTTTCTTGTTTCACTTCCTTGATATCTCTCTGAATATCTTTAACGTCATCCTTTGCTGTGATAAACTCGTCATAATGATCTCTCACCTGACTTTGAAGGTCGTTGACATTGTTCTTGAGATCTAACAGTGTGTTAACATCTTTTCTCATTTCTGTCATATCTTTACATAGACCATCTAGTACCGATAATTTATTCAGTATTTTCGTTAGCATAGTAGGAGTTTGTTCTTGTTCGCCACTAAGCATATCATCAAATGTGAGTGGATAATCAGTAGTATTTGGCTTACCCTTGCTGCTCCGTGTAGTGACCGTGGTTGTTTTGGTTATGGCGTCCACCGGTTTGGAACTCATCGTCGGTTAGGGTGACAATTCAATCCTCTGATATCAAAATAATCCTTATGATTAAACCTTAATAAAGGCTTTCCGATGATTCCTTGATATATTTCCGATATGTCTTTGTTATAATTTATCCACTAGACAGCTTTTAAATATCACAAAAACGGATAATTGTTATTATCTTTTAATTTTACTTGGGAGGGTGAATTGAACCTTGTTACCAGCTCTTGTTTTTCTGCTAGGAATTTTAAGATTGTCATCGTTTGTACTATGTTTGTACATAATTCGTAATAGTTGGGCACGCCTTCTCTGTTCTAGACTTGATACACGTAGTCTTGAGTGCAAGAAAGGTATTGGAACGTGGTCATTTAGGGAGAGCCTAAGACATATTCGTGCTGCATTATTTTGCAATACCTGTAATTCACGCTTCTGCTCTAATGTACATGCACATAGAATAAAACCTGAGTATTCAAAATGAGGAAGAATCGTTTGTTTATAAATTGCAATAGCAGTACTGGTATCAATATATTTGCGCAGTTTGGACAACTGAAATATCTTATTCGTTATGATCTGTCTAATCATGTTAAAGGTCGGGGTCATGGTAAGTTCTGTGTTGATGGTTACACCTAGATAAGTATAACTGTTGACATACATTATCTGTCTGTTACCCGCATTAAAAAGGGGCGTGGCAGCAACTGTCTGCATTTGGGTTCGGTTGGCAATTGTCATGGCCTTAGTCTTATTAACATTCAGCAGTAATCCATTTTTCTTTCCCCATTTTACAAAGGCGTCGAGATCAGTTTGCAGATTTAGGTGAATTTGGTCATGATCCGTACCAGATAGGTAAAGAACGCAATCGTCTGCATACATACTTATTTTTACATGCCTTAAGTTTATCATTACATCATTCAAATAGAAAATAAAGAGTATTGGGCCGAGTATGCTCCCTTGGGCTATTCCAGATTTTACATTTAGGGGACCTGAAGATTTTCCGTTAAATCTTACTAACTGGGTTCTGTCTAAGTAGCTTATGAACCATTTGATAATTTTCCTATTTAAGCCTAAATTGATTAATTTCTCTATCAGGAGTGGATGGTTTAAAGAATCAAAAGCTTTCCTTACGTCTAGGTATATTAATTCTATTATTTTACTTGAGTTTTGGGCAAGGTAGATGTCTTTGTATAACTCAAATATTGCCTCCTGAGTCGATCTATTGGGCAAAAAGCCATATTGTCTCCTGCTTAATATATCATTCTGCAACATATATTTTAAGAGACGTTTGTGTACCAGTTTTTCAAGGAGCTTAGCAGGGGTAGGTGTTTGTGTAATTGGTCTCCAATTTCCAGGGTTCGATACATCGCCAGCTTTAGGTAACAAGTTGATCAATCCTATAGCCCACTTGCGTGGGAAGGTTGATGTCTCTAGGGAGGTTTTGAACAGATGAAATTTGCTGTGATACACTAAGCATTCCATCTTTTATCATTCTAGATGTAATATTCTCTATACAACTATCATAGACTATGGAGAAATCGTTTTTTAACTAAAAATCATTCATTAGAGGTGAAAACGAGGCTGGACGAGTGGAAAACGCATTTCCGAATTTCCGACTTTGAGAGCAATTTTCTCAGAGACTACTGAATATTCTTGCACCAAATTTGGGATATTTTGAGACAAGACCTTCAGGAACAGATATCCAGAATTATATGCGTGAGTTCTTCATACTTTTGGAGAAATTTGGTGAAGTAGCAAGGCCAGAATTTTGACAAAACCCGGGTGATAATAGAAGAAGTTGGCAATTCTTTCACTGAAGGAGTTTTGCAGCCTCACTTTGGTATTTCAAGTGAAGCACTCTGAAGCTTCTCTGGCATTATGCCACATCTCCTGGGTTAGCTGGGTTAGCTGGGTACCATGTAACAACCTGTGGGACCATGAACAGTAGATCCACTCAAATGACATCAATGTTTTAAGTAGTGTGAGACTTAGTGGAAATCTTGTTCTGAACCTTAAGGATGTAAAGACTATGCCTGATGAGCCTTACTAACTGTGACAGTTGATTCCTGCCTTTTTAACTGAGAACTCTTTTCGCAACCTGGTTGTGTGAGACCATGGAGGGCATGGACTGCTTAGAAGCTCAGGACAAAAGGAAGCATTCAGAATTAGGGTTAGATGATGAACATAGTGGTAAACGTGCAGCAGTGAATCCAGAACCTAAGGGCAGCATGGAAGAGCCAAGTCTTATTCATGTACTGCAGGAGATTAGGGCACTTAGAAATGACTTTCGAGATCTGAAGACCGAGTTCAAACGGGTCGAAGATAAATTGGATGACAAGGTTGTTAAAATAGAGAAAAGAACTGAAGCTTTGGAGGCAACTGTGACTGCACATGAAAAACGACTGACTGATCTTGAGCAGGACTCATTGACTTCAGCAGCTGGTTGGCCTGGTCAGAATGATGAAATTGAAAAACTGAAGGAAGAACTTCAGAAGCAACAAACGTACACTTGGCGCTTTAACCTTGTAATTAGAGGTCTCCCTAGGAAGCAAAATGAAACAAATGACGACATACAATCCCATTTCGAACAGTATTGCCTCTACAAGCTTGGTGTAAGCTCTCTGAATATTGACAAGGCGCACCGTTTGCCGGACCCTAACCTGGTTCTGGTGCGTTTTGTCAGCCTGAAGAACCGCGACAGGGTATGGAATGCTAGGAGAGCCTGCAAGGATATATGATTATACAAGAGGATCTTCCCAAGACAGCCAGAGAGACAGCAAATCTGCTCTTCAGATGTCGAACTGCAGCAGAAAAGTCCAATCTTTACAAGTCTGTGAAGATTGCAGGAGGAAAACTTGTTCTGGATGGGACAACCTACAAACCTGACGATTTTGAAACACTACCTCAGTCAATTCGACCTTCTACTCTGGCCACAAACAGGGACAGTTCTACTCTGGTGTTCTTCACAAGGTTCAGCCACTTTTCCAACCATAGGATCACCCCCTTCTCTTACAAAGGAGAATGGTACAACTGTATGGAAAAGTTCATTGTTGTGGCCAGGGCGAGGTTTGCAAACAACAAGCAGATGGAAGAGCGGGCCTGGAAAACTCACTATCCACCAGAGCTGAAAGGACTTCTTCATATCATGTCTACTGATGGCATGGAGTCTAAATGGGAGAGTGCTGTAGAAGGCATTATTCTGCCAGCTCTGATTGAAAAGTTCCGACAGCATCCAATGCTCCTCCAGGCCCTGCTAGATACTGGTGACAGGACACTGGGAGAAGCATCGCCATCAAAACTCTGGGGCACAGGGATTGCCCTCGGGAAGACAGATGCACTGAACATTCAAAAGTGGACTGGTAGCAACCTGATGGGTAAGATCCTGACAAAAGTTAGAGGCCATTTCAAAGAGGGAAACTGACTCTTATAAGCTGTTATCATGTTTGTGCAATTGTGTCCTATTGAGAGTTGTGTATGCGTTATTAGTATGATCTGTGCTCGTATGTATCTTTATGGTTGTTTTATAATGGTATGCTATTGATGTGGGGATTTTAGGAGTACTGAAAAGAGTACCGTAAAACCCCTAATTTAAGCCGCACCCTAATTTAAGCCGCACCCCAACTTTTGGATTTATGTTTGGGTAATATTTTAATAATATTTATCATGAATGCCATTGGATTCAAGGTTGTATAAACCCCTAATTTAAGCCGCACCCTTAAAGTGGAGGCCTTACAGTCTCTTAATTCAGAAAGTAACCCTTATTTAAGCCGCGGCTTAAATTAGGGGTTTTACGGTAGTACTTTTATAGGGCAACTTACTTTTGTGCTCTTTGGTGTTTTGAAGAGAGTAGTGTTTTTTTTGTTGGTTTTTTTTGTTGGTTTTTTTTGTAAGGCAACTTACTTTTGTGCTCTTTAGTCTGCCCTTTATTGTTGGTGTAACTTGATAATTTCCTTTTGGAAAAGTTTTAGGAGTTTTGAATGATGCACAGTTGTGTCATGGGGCAGGCTGGGATTTAATTTCATTGCAGGCATTTTTTTTTTTTTGGATCTAATAATTTAGCTTTAAAAATTAAGGTAAAGGTTTTCTCACCTTTTGAAAGAAAACAGTGGATCAAGTTTTTGATCATTACATGCTGACTCGGGACAATTTTATTACTTTACTCAAGAGGTTACTATGGTACAAGAAAGATAGAATTATTTATTTTTTGCTCTGTATTCTTCACTTGAAATTGAATTCTACATGCATTGCTAGATTTAAAAAGGAATATGTTGTCATTTCAATGCTTACTGTGAGCTTCTACTGCATCATCTGGGGATGGGGGAGACAGTTTTGTTTTGAAAATGAAAAATGATACACTGACTTTGTGTTCTTTGAATGTTAATGGTCTCCGTAATAGGGTTAAGAGAAAAGCCATTCTGGCTAAAATAACAGACAGAGGGGATGATATTATTCTTCTGCAAGAAACCCATTGTGATGCAAATGTTGCATCCTTGTGGAAGTCAGAATGGGGGGGTGGGGCCTATTTTGCTAATGGTGATTCTGCTTCTAGAGGTGTAGCTATATTCTTTAGGCGTGGTTTGAATGTGAAGGTGATAGAGACCTACATAGACTCAATGGGGAGATACCTGATAATACACATGTCTTTTGAAAGTGAATCTTATTTGATAGGGAATATCTATGCTCCAACACAACAGAATGAACCAGATCAGCTTTCAAACCTAGATAAAATTGAGGAACTATTATCACAGGAGGGAATAGAAAATATTTTACTGGGAGGGGATTTTAATATTCAATTAGACCCACAATTGGACCGCAAAAATACTTCGTACCCTATAAAAGCTGCAAAATATCGTTTGGCGTTGTTAGACATGATTGAGCGGTTGGAATTAGTGGATATATGGAGAGTGAAACACCCTAGCTTTAGGAGATACTCTTTTCATAGGAAAGATCAAGCTTCTAGAATAGACATGTGGTTAATAGCACAATGTATATCAGGAAGGACAAAGAAAACAGAAATAGCTCCAGGGATACTCTCTGATCATAGCTTTATTTCATTAGAGTTAGACTTGAACCATCTTGCTAGGGGTCCTGGATGGTGGCATTTTAATAACAGTTTATTACAGGACAAACAGTATGTAGAGCGAATAAGAGAGCTGCTGGTAAAGATACAGGATACTCCTGGTCTTAACCCATGTGACTTATGGGACTACACAAAGTTTAAAATTAAAGGTTTTTCTATTGAATTTAGCAAAAAAAGGAAAGCTGAGCAGAAAAAAGAAGAATGTGAAATTGAGAAAATGATTGAGAATTTAACATCATCCTTAGACGAAGGGGAAGACGTCTATGAGGAGCTCCAGTCTTACACACAAGAGCTACAAATGCGAAAAAAGCTTGAGGCCCAAGCTGCTATTTTGAGGTCCAAAGGTAATTGGGCTAGTAATAGTGAAAGACCCACAAAATATTTTTTGAATTTAGAAAAGAAGAGAGCCTTAGATAAGCAGATTACAGCCATTGAAAATTCTGACGGTATGATAGCTACAGAATTTAATGACATAATGAATACATTACAGGCATTTTAATTCAGGTTATATTCAGGGATTGAGAGGGAACCCTATGAGGATACTCTTTATGACATCCTGAACAGATGTAGTATTCCTCAGTTAACAGATAGACAAAAGCAAGCTGAGATATACAAGGCAGTGAGTTCAATGAACAATAATAAGAGTCCAGGGTCAGATGGTTTGACCGCTGAATTCTACAAGTTTTTCTGGGAAAATATCAAAGGTCTCTTAGTTCAAAGCTATGATTATTCTTATAATTCTGGTACACTTAGTAAAGAGCAGAGAAGGGGCATAATTCGTCTTATTCCAAAGAAGGCAGCAGACAAACATAAGCTTACTAACTGGAGGCATATTACCTTGCTAAATACAGACTATAAGATACTGACCAAATCTTTAGCATGCAGACTGAAAGAATATATCAAAGACATAATATATTCAGATCAAACTGGGTTTATGAAAGGGAGGTATATTGGAACTAATATCAGGATTGCAGAAGATGTAATAGAATATACTTCTGAAAATGAGGACCCTTCCTGGCTTCTGGCTTTGGATTTCAAAAAAGCCTTTGATTCCATATCTTGGGAGTGCATTATAGAAACCTTGGAGTTATTTGGATTTGGAAACAATTTTGTAAATTGGATCAGGGTTATTTATAATAAAGCAGAAACATGTGTTACTAATAATGGGTTCAATACATCATGGTTTCATCCTTCTCGCGGTACTCGACAGGGCTGTTGCCTTTCCCCCTTTCTTTTTGTTATTGTAGTTGAAATATTAGCAATTATAGGGAGTGAAAGGGAGACCATTAGGGGTATAAGTATGGGTGAACGGCAGATTAAAATTTCCCTGTTTGCAGATGATGTGGTGTGTTATTGTAGAAGCAAGGCTGATTTAATGCGTATCCTTGATTGCCTAGAGAGATTCCGGCGTTATTCTGGGTTGACAATCAATAAACACAAGGAAGCAATGCAATTTTTTACAAACTTAATTAAGTTATTTATAATAAAAAAAACGTGAGCCCAACAAAACTTTTTTACCTTGATAAAGGCATGTGAGAATTAGTTCATGTTATCATTATGCAAGTTAAAAAGAAGGCTATGAATACAATCATAGTAAATAGATTATTTATTATAATAAAAGCCTGGGCCCTGATGTAGTATAGAAATTTCAAACAAATTGGGAAAAGTCACTAAAAGTCACTATTAGTCATAAAAATGTACTAAAAGTTACTAACAGTCAGTAAAAGCCAGTGAAAGTCACTAAAAGTCATTAAAGGTCCTAAAAAGTCAGGAAAAGTCAGGAAAAGTCCTTAAAAGTCACAAAAGTCCTAAAAAGACAGGAAATGTCCCCAAAAGTCTGTAAAAGTCAGTAAAAGTCCTTAAAAGTCACAAAAGTCCAAAAAAGTCCTAAAAAGTCAGTAAAATGTCACAAAAGTCCTAAAAAGTCAGGAACAGTCCTAAAAAGTCAGGAAAAGTCCAAAAAAAGTCAGAAAAAGTCAGGAAAAGTCCTAAAAAGTCACAAAAGTCCTAAAAAGTCCTAAAAAGTCAGTAAAAAGTCACAAAAGTCCATAAAGTCAGGAAAAGTCCTAAAAAGTCAGGAAAAGTCCAAAAAAAGTCAGGAAAAGTCCTAAAAAGTGACAAAAGTCAGGAAAAGTCCTAAAAAGTCACGAAAGTCCTAAAAAGTCACGAAAGTCCTAAAAAGTCACGAAAGTCCTAAAAAGTCACGAAAGTCCTAAAAAGTCATGAAAGTCCTAAAATGACAGGAAAAGTCCTAAAATGTCACAAAAGTCCAAAAAAGTCAGGAAAAGTCCTAAAAAGTGACAAAAGTCAGGAAAAGTCCTAAAAAGTCACGAAAGTCAGGAAAAGTCACGAAAGTCCTAAAATGACAGGAAAAGTCCTAAAATGTCACAAAAGTCCAAAAAAGGTAGGAAAAGTCCTAAAATGTCACAAAAGTCCAAAAAAGTCAGGAAATGTCCCTAATAGTCAGGAAAAGTCCTAAAAAGTCAGTAAAAGTCCTAAAAAGTCCTAAAAAGTACTTAAAAGTCACAAAAGTCCCAAAAAGTCAGTAAAAGTCCGAAAATGTCACAAAAGTCCTAAAAAGTCAGGAAAAATCTTAAAAAGTCAGGAAATGTCCCTAATAGTCAGGAAAAGTCCTAAAAAGTCAGTAAAAGTCCTAAAAAGTCCTAAAAAGTCACAAATGTCCCAAAAAGTCAGTAAAAGTCCGAAAATGTCACAAAAGTCCTAAAAAGTCAGGAAATGTCTTCAAAAGTCAGTAAAAGTCCTTAAAAGTCACAAACGTCCGGAAAAGTCCTAAAATGTCAGTAAAAGTCCTACAATGTCACAAAAGTCAGGAAAAGTCAGGAAAAGTCCTAAAAAGTCAGTAAAAGTCCTAAAATGTGACAAATATCCTAAAAAGTCCTAAAAAGTCCTAAAAAGTCACAAAAGTCCTAAAAAGTACGGAAAATGTCCCTAAAAGTCCTTAAAAGTCACAAAAGTCAGGAAATGTCTTCAAAAGTCAGTAAAAGTCAGTAAAAGTCCTAAAATGTCCCAAAAGTCAGGAAAAGTCCTTAAAAGTCACAAAAGTCCTTAAAAGTCAGGAAATGTCCCCAAAAGTCAGTAAAAGTCCTTTAAAGTCACAAAATTCCTAAAAAGTCAGGAAAAGTCCTAAAAAGTCAGTAAAAGTCACAAAAGTCCTTAAATGTCCTAAAAAGTCCTAAAAGTCCTAAAAAGTCACAAGAGTCCTAAAAAGTCAGTAAAAGTCCCCAAAAGTCAGTAAAAGTCCTTTAAAGTCACAAAATTCCTAAAAAGTCAGGAAAAGTCCTAAAAAGTCAGTAAAAGTCACAAAAGTCCTTAAATGTCCTAAAAAGTCCTAAAAGTCCTAAAAAGTCACAAGAGTCCTAAAAAGTCATTAAGAGTCCTTAAAAGTCACAAAAGTCCTAAAAAGTCAGGAAATGTCCTCAATAGTCAGTAAAAGTCCCAAAAGTCCTTAAATGTCCTAAAAAGTCCTAAAAGTCCTAAAAAGTCACAAGAGTCCTAAAAAGTCAGTAAAAGTCCTACAAAGTCAGTAAAAGTCTTAAAATGTCCCAAAAGTCCTAAAAGTTCTAAAAAGTCAGGAAATGTCCCCAAAAGTCAGTAAAAGTCCTTAAAAGTCACAAAAGTCAGGAAAAGTCACAAAAGTCCTAAAAAGTCATGAAATGTCCCCAAAAGTCAGTAGAAGTCCTTAAAAGTCAGAAAAGTCAGGAAAAGTCAGGAAAAATCCTAAAAAGTCACAAAAGTCCTAAAAAGTCAGGAAATGTCCCAAAAAGTCAGTAAAAGTCCTTAAAAGTCAGAAAAGTCCTAATATGTCCCAAAAGTACCTAAAAGTCAGTTAAAGTCCTAAAAATTCAGCAAAAGTCCCAAAAAGTCAGTAAACGTTCTTAAAAGTCCTAAAAGTCCTAAAAAGTCGGTAAAAGTCCTAAAAAGTCACAAAAGTCCTAAGACTTTAGTAAAAGTCCTAAGAAGTCACAAAAGTCCTAAAACGTCCTTAAAAGTCAATAAAAGCCATGAAAAGTCTCAAAATCACAAAAGTCCTAAAAAGTCAGTTAAAGTCCTAAAAAGTCAGTAAAAGTCCTAACAAGTCAGTAAAAGTCCTACCAAGTCAGTAAAAGTTATTAAAGGTCACTAAAAGTCATCAAAAGCCACAAAACCGAAAAGTCATAAATAGTTAGTAAAAACATCAAAAGTCACAAAAATTCTGACATTTGTCACACCATAAAAAGATGGATGTCATCCCTTCATCCCTATCCCCATCAGTACCCACATCCTACAGCCACACCCTCTACCCATGCCCAACAGCCTAAAACTGCATCCATCTCAAACTGTACGAAGCACCCACAACCATCACCAATACCCATCTTCTCAACTTATGCTGTCTGCTACAGGACGCCGTCTGCTACAGGACGCCGTCTGCTACAGGACGCTGTCTGCTAGAGTACCCACAATCCAACATTCTCCCACAATGCCCTTTTCTTTTGTTCTAAAACAGGAAAAGGAACCGGAAATAGCAAAATCTTGGTCGCTGGTACCCCAACCTTCAGTAACTGCAATACCCTGACACAATTATAGGCTGAATACCAGGGGTAAAAATGATGACTCAAAAGTGAGCCTTCACAACCTTGACCTTCTACACAACTCTTACCCACCTTAGGCTCACAATAAAACAAAGCTTTTACAATTAGGAAAGAATATCTCACAGACCAACTATAATTTGCCCTTTGAGGTGGTTGAAACTATGTTACTGCTTGGCATAAAAATAGGTAAAAAGAATGATGCCGAAATTAGCTATAGATGGAATTTTGAGGAGAGATTAAACAAATAGTGGGGTTCCTTACGTCTGAAAAAGGGGTCAGGTGTTTTCGGAGGGGTAAAAGCAATTTGAAGACATCTTTGGAAAGCCCAAGGTCTCTAGTTTTAGAAATGCCATGTTTCCGAAAATTCTTTTTCCCGGAAACATGTTTTTTGACCCGTTTCCATGGCAACCATAGCATTTTATCAGGAAATCACAAAATCATCAATAAATCAAAAAGTATTTATGATGGAAGTGTCATATTTTCACCAAAGGTAGGTATCTATTTTGGGCAAATGACAAATATGTGAATTTGACCTTGACTCAAGGTCAAGGTCACATTTTGGAAGGTCAAATCTCAAAATTGCTTGAAAATTGGGAATCTTGCCTATCGGTTACCTTGACAACATACCTTTCTTGAATAAGGATCGAATTGAAACACTCCATAAACTTTGTACACATGAGCCCCTTTCACTTCATGGCAAAAATTTGAACTCAGTTATCATGGTTGCCATGGTAACCAAGGGATAAGCTTGTTTCAGGGAGGTACAATAACGTTTTTTCATAGACTCTCTTTACAGATATCACAAATCCAAATTATCAACAAGTCAAAAGGTATTCATGATAGGAGTGCCATATTTTAAGCAAAGGTAGATATCAATTTTGGGCAAATGTCAAATATGTTAATTTGACCTTGAGTCAAGGTCAAGTTCATGTTTTTCAAGGTCAAATATCAAAATTGGCTTCAAAAAGCAAGAATTTTGTCTATCAGTTACCTTGACAATGCATGTTTCTTAAATTAGGATCAAATTGAAACACTCCATAAACTTTGTACAAATGAGCACCTTTCATTTCATAGCAATACTTTGAACCAAGTTACCTTGGTTACCATGGTAACCAAGGGATAAACATGTGTTTCAGGGAGGTTAAATAATGTATTTTCATAGACTCTTTGTACAGAGTTCAAAAACCCAAATTACCAATAAGTCAAAAAGTGTTAATGATGGAAGTTTCATATCAGGGATAAACATGTGTTTCAGGGGGGTTGAATAAGATTTTTTCATAGACTCTTTTTACAGAGTTTACCAACCCAACTGTCCATGGGTATTATATAGCCAAGAATCATGATAGAAATTTGGGAGCTACCATGATGGCTATCTCTTGTGGTCCCACTCACCTCCCCCAAGGACATGGTAAAGCAATGAAGACATGGAAACAGTTATGGTCCATGAGACTTTAGAATTATGGAGAATTGACTCTTTTTCATTATTTCACATGTAGTTTCTCCTCATTGAACAAGATATCTAGTGTAGAAAATAGTTTTTGTTGATTTCATTCAACCAATCACTGTTTCATTTAGACTTAAAGGGAGCCAAAAGCAATGTTTGGTCAAAATTTGAAAGAATTTTAGAAACTCAATTAACTACCAAAAGATATTCTAAGAGTCTAACTTTAGCCATTGGTGCAGTATAAATCATGATATGTAACTGTAACTTAAATTGAATTCAATTATACTCATGCCATTTATGTCTCAAGGTAGCAATGTTTGTAAACAAAGCAACTTTGGTGGGTCACCAAAATTGACCAAGGGGAAGTTTTAATTCATTTCAATGTAATTCAAGTCTGCATTCACAGTCTATATTTTACTACAAGCCTGGGTTGTGGCAATAGAATACAAAGTAATTTCAATAGTTAACAGAATTTGCAAAATTTTGACCCTACATTGCTTTTGGCTCCCTTTAACATAACATATTCTTAAAATACTTGGATGGATTAATCATTATCATGTTATACCTATATCTCAGTGTCGTCTGAGCTATTTGGGCACTTGCATTCAATATGGTTATCACATACTGGGCTGTTTGTATGACAACTGAAAGTTTGTCACACAAAATCAGCATCATGACTATGGTGAACTTGAGTAAGACTCATCAAATTCATCAGAGTAGATGTTTCAGTTTGTTTTCAAACATTCTAATTTTAGCTTATTTCTGCCCGGCCAAGGTGCGATGTAACAGCCACGTTATGCAACCATATATTTTTGGTTTGTCTGTTACTTACTAAAATGTCACATAACTGATACATTATTTTTCTGTGAGGTTGAGACCTAACCAGGACAGAATGTTATAATGTTCTAGTGAGGTTAGGTCAAGATCAAATTAAAATAGAATGTCATGGTGACATTCTGATTAGGTGATCATGAGGTCTAGTCCTGACTTAAACAGAACATTGTTGTGACCTGCAACAGTTGGTTGCAGCAACATAATGGGGAATCAAAAGAATTTCACTGTAATCTAACAATGTGAAATAACAAGAATCAATCCAGAACGTTGCTATAACATTATTATAATGTCATGTCTTTGGCTGGGTGTAGTCTTAATGGTTCAAAGTAAAAGGATAATTAGCAGTGTTTGCAAACAGACTGATATCACTGTCCTAATCCTTATCAAGATTTCCTATGGTATACCCATACATGGAGGAGTGCTATATATACTTTGGTTTAACAAAAGAGCTGACATATATATGAAACATTCTGAATCTAGGAAATAACCTAAGCAGCAATACAATATGTCGACTATAAGAATATAAAAAGGCCTTTTATAAATTTTTTGGATGTATGAAATAATTGTATTGCCTTTTTAAGAGTAGGGCTTTATGCCCATTTGTTTGTGAAAGTAGGCTGAGTCCCCCCAGCTAAGAATGTGACATCATACTGATGTCATAGACACATCATCAGTTGCATCATAGTTACATTGCAGGTGGACATCTCTATGATGTGAAAAGTGAGGACTCCATTTGAAATCACAAAGACACCATGTGTGATGTCATATTGTGGTTATTCATAGCTTAGTCACCTTAAAAAATCATTTTCAATAATTCATCCTGCTAATCCCTCAAGGGCCCTGCCAACCTCATGTCCCATTAGAGTATGGTTTGGACTACAACTAAATTACAAATCTCTGAGATTTCCCAATAAAGTGTAGTTTATACTACACCTTATTGGTACTTATTATTATACCTTAATGGTGCATTTCTGCCATGTTCCATTTTGGTGTGGTTAGGACTAGCCCTTATTTGGACATCTCTGTGATGTCCCATGTAAGTAAGGTCATGACTGCACTTAATTCAGATGTTTCTGTAGTGTACTATTCAAGTGAGATAATGACTGCACTTAATTCAGATGTTTTTGTAACATCCCAGCAAACACATGACGTGAATACAACGTTGCGTTTTAGTTGTAGATTGGTCATGTTGTTAAAGTACGTACCAAAAACGTTGCTGCAACGTCAGGGTGCAACGTTGTATCACAACGTGCACACAACATCCAAGAATAACGTTGCAGGTACGTTTTGTATGCAACGTAATATTCTGTACGTTGTGAGCACGTTGTGAGCACGTTGTACATGACATTGTGTTCAAGTTGTGTAATTGTTTATGAAAGGAAATGATTACATAACATGCTGGCTGACTTGTGGGAAAGCCCACTGGCTTAGTTGATTTAAACTTCAGGAAGGAGTAGGACGTGTCTCTAGGCCAGCTCACTACCAAAGACAAAGGTAAGATCATCTGTTCTATTCCAACAGTACGTAGGTCTGTATTATTATATATTTTTCAACAGACCATACTAAAAAGTATGCTAATACTAAAAGACAATTCTTTATCTGATTTATTTTTGTGTTTCACATATCCATCTCCAGAGCTCCATGCTGTCTAGAGGGTACAGAGATAATTATCCAGTTACTTTTTTAGATCGAGATATATATGTGGGTAGTTCATAAACATTTGTCAGGTTGGAGCAAACATAGGAAAACCGGGACATTCCAAAATCTTGGGCTCTCCTGGTTATGAAGCTGTCATACTGAAGTTTAGGCACGGAATATCCTCACTAGTACTACAACCTGAAAAAGTCGGCATTCTTCCTTCCCGGTAACCCCCGCGAAAATGAAATACGCCTAGATAACCTTTCTCTAATTTCAAAATTACACAGGGCCGTATTTCACATCGTTGTGGTTAATAGATTACAAGTTCAGAAATAATCATCACGTAGCCCACAACCTCCTCTTATTTGTTTCAAAGTAAATAGCATATTTCTCTGTTCCAGGTCGAGATAAGCTTAGTACTATACCACAAAACTTACAGTACTTCAAAGCAAGGCTGTCCTAATAACATATGGGCTAATTGATATTTCCCGTTTATTTAGTGTTAATCTGACCCCTCCAGGCCAGCCTGGATGCCTGTCGCTTGGCAGGTGTATCTATAATTAGCCTGGTAGTTGTAGACTGGTTGCGCGTCCTCTATCAACAAGTGTATGTTAAAGGGTGTCGCAGGGCCGGGAAGGATTACATAAGTGAGCGGCGGCCTGTTACTGCCACCTTGGCCCAGTCAGAACAAAGAGGCGGAAGTTGAAATGAACACTTAGATAACCAATGAGAAAACCTAAATGTATAAATGGTTAACACAGTAGTATTATAACTTCATTTGATTGCTTTTGCTGTTAATCTGTTTTTTTCTGCTTTATTTCAGGTGATGCCCCCGACCAATCCTTGAACATACAAGGCTAAATCATCAATAATTGAGAGACTTAATAAAGTTGTGTTACATTTGTGTTGTTTAAAAGATGTATGAGGGTTGTGCAATGTTGATAACAACGTTGTAGCAACGTACCTGGGAGTCTACATTTTTACGTGGTGGCAACGTAGAATAATGACGTTGTAACAACAGGCCATTCACAACGTTGTGTATTGGTTGTGAGGAGGTTGTGTGCAACGAAATTTACAACGTTGTCACAACGTTTCTGGGAGTATACATTTTTACGTAGTGACAACGAAAAATTGCAACGTTGTCACAACAAAGATGCAACGTTGTCACAACGTTGTAGCAACGTGATTTTGTTTGCTGGGATACTATTCAATTGAGGTTCCAACTGAATTTAACTTGGATGTCTCGGTGCACCTTATCCACACATTCTCTTCTTCTCTAATAAGAAATCTCTGAGTGTTTTCTTCTTGAAGAGCAATTCCAGAGAATTCTCCTGTTCTCTGGTAGTTTAGAGAATGAGAATTCCTTTCTCTTAAAGAGGCTCAAACTCTCTATTCTCAGGAAAGAAAAAATTCTCAGTATTTCTTTACAGAGAATGATAATTTCTTTATGCTTCAGAAGAGAGGTTTAGAGAGTTTCTTGTTAGAGAAGAAGAGAACATGTGGATAAGGTGCACCGTGACATACTAGTCAAGTGAGATTGTGAGTGCATTTCGTTTGGACATTTCTGTGACATACTATTCCAGTGAGGATGTAACAACACTTCTTATGGACATCTCAGCAACAAACTGTTCAAATGAGAATGTAACATTACTTTATTTGGACATTTATGTGATGACTAGAACCTATCAATGGCGGCATTATGACACCCTGTTGGTGTTGGGTTCTGACTTTCCCATAAAATCCCCCGTGGGGGCCCGGGGTGGGGGATTCCATCGGGAGCCTCCTTGGAAGAATGTGTCCCCAGCAGTCCCTTGCTGTTTGTAGAAGGCGACAAATGGGGAGACCAGACTCGGTAGCTCAATTGGTAGAGTGCCCGCTTCAAGTCTGGGAGCTCTTGGGATTTATCCCTGGCCGAGTCGACTTTAACAATGGCAGTGGTCATTGCTTGCCTGGCACTTGATATAAAGTAAGAACCACGTAGCATGACTGGTTGGCCCAGTGTCAGTATAATAGGACTGGGTTGGGTATTGTGTGGGCCTATTAAGTGATATCTCAGTGTGGCAGCACTATAAAGAGGGCATTGGGTCCCACTGCTACAAATAGGCACCTCATTTCATAGATTTGGTCACTGCCCCTGTGGCGTAAAACAAGCTGAAAAGCTTTACCTTGTGTAGTCTGGTAAAATAACCCTAAACGGTTGGCTGGACATTGAACTAACCCCACAAACAAACAAATCCCCATAAAATGATGTTATTACAAGGTGATATTACGGGGAAGTGTCAACCAACCACAAAATGACCATCTTATGACTTCCCAAACTCTGAAAATATGTTAATCTGCTAAAATGTGAGGAAATTCCTCCACCTTAACCCCACACATCTTTACTGTTGCTGGCATCTGCCTCTCAGGGCCAATGGATGTGAGGTTGGACAGGGACTGGTCAACAGCAGTTTGATGAATGGTGAATCTACGAAATTCATCTGAATATCTCAATCTTTACAGCAAATCAATCCCCTTGTCATTGCACACTGCCTTCACTTGGGCATAGGAATGCACATTGGGCAGGGACGGGTAGTGTGTTAACCCTTTAGACCCCAATCTGGCCGTAGCCACCCGAGGGTGTACCCCCCAATCTGGCAGTGACCAGCCAGAAAAACAGCTGTATTTCCATAATTTTTCCATATTTTTCCAGGGAGAACACTTTGAAAAGCATAAATCATACGAAAGTGACCAATATATCGTTTGAAAGCTGATGAAATTTAATTTCCAATGCTTCAAACCACATTTCTATAATTCAATCTAATATTTGTTGGCGTTTCTTTGAACATCTTCCATTACAAAGAATTTAGGGAAATCCATAAGGGAATGCATGGAAATCTTGGGGAAATCCAGCAATGCATGAATGCAACCTGTGGGGTCTTTATAGGGTTAAGGGGTGTGGGAGCTGCTTTGCTTTCACTCGAGAAGGAGACCAGATGAGAATAGGACACATTTTCATCAACATTTTTCTAAAAGAACACCATGTCAAGCCCCCCAATGTGTCCTGCATGAGCTCTGCCCTCCTAAAATGGATAGGAATGGCAATAGTTTAGTATTCAGTATTTATTCAGATTTTTTATAATTACAGTATAATTAAGTACAGTATATTGTTTTCCAATAAGTAAACTGCTAGCTCTAAATTCTAAGTCTAAATTTAAGTTTTGAACCCAAACAGAAATCTGGAACCTTTCTGTCTCCATGTCAATGTAATGACAATATAGATTATGAGAAAATAGAATTGACATTCTAAATAAGGCCATTTTCAAGTAGACAAGTGCGCTACGCGCTGCCACTGGGAGGCGAACCCAGGACCCCCCACACTGGAGATGGACACCCTATCAGTTAGGCCACTACTGGAGGGGCTGTGGGAAGGGGCCAGAGTGGGGGTATACTGGGACATTTCGCTGGGTGCTGGTGTTCTGCCTTCTGTTTCATAGAGACATGTATGAGTTGAGAAACCAGCATTTATTTCAACTGGCACTCTGCCTCTGGTCCCCACTCACTCTGTGCCAATGGTAGCTAGCATTGAACAGGCAGGGCTCGGTGAAGATTGGAAGCAACGCCAATTTAATATAAGAAGGTAAATAGAATGTTTAGTTCAGGTGTAATGCATTGTACATTAAAAGACACTTTTACCATCTCCCTCTATATTAGTTCCTATAGCATACGTTACAGCCCCCTGGGAACCTTCTTCCCTTACGTTGAATCACAAATTACTAAGTACCTCATGAATCCTGAAGATCAGTAAATCCATCACATTTTGAGTGTTTCATGCATCATAACCACACATTTGTGCCTGCATCTTGCTCTTAGGGGCCCATAGATGGGATGAGGAAGGGTGGAGTTATGGAGGGTTGCTGGGGCTTATGATCTGCCTTACTATTATTGGGACCAGTGAATGGATGTGGATTTCACTGAAA
The DNA here is from genome assembly GCA_936440205.1 of Lepidonotus clava. NCBI lineage: Eukaryota > Metazoa > Annelida > Polychaeta > Phyllodocida > Polynoidae > Lepidonotus > Lepidonotus clava. Next base: position 23,646,652 of record OW387134.1, read on the forward strand.
TATCTAAAGAAATACAGCATTTACAAGCAAATGACTTGCCCTTGATGAGTTATTACATCCCTAGAACCATGATGAATACCTTTTAAATCCTGAAAATCAGTATACATACTGAACTTTTAGAAGTTTCATCACCACATACATTTTTACATTAGGATCTGTCTTTTGTGCCTATGGTTGAAGTGGGAAGGTGGGAGGTGGAGGTGAGCTGGGATAATGGAGAACTTTCACCATAGTCAGAAGACCAGGGATTTGAAAATCAGTCTTAAAATCATAAAAACTGTCTTTTATACCAAGAAGTTAGTAAATTCACTAACTTTTCACCAACTCTTGCCAACCAACTGGAAACTCATTAGGAGGGTGTGTGGGACAGGCACAGATGCTAGAACCTGTCCTTTCATAAATAGATGGTCCCTCAGAAGTATCTCAAGAATATCAATATTTGTAACACAGTATGCTTGTTGGGTACACATGTACTCCCAAGCATGCAGTCACATTCTGCGACTGCACTTTTTTGGTTAATCTGTAACCTGCCCAATTTTACCTTACAGTTATATTATTTCAGGTAAAGTTGAGACTTACTAAACAAAAATGGGCTTACTTTACTTTAGAGATTGGTTGGGGCCTCCTGTGTTGCACATCCAAACTGGGCTGTGTGTTTGCAGTATACACAACAAGAAACACTACTATGGAATAAACATCATTAAAGCAACTTAGACTATCTTATTTATATTATACAACAACTACATGGCACATTCCTTGACTCTTAAGCTTTCCTAAATAATCTCTGATACCCCTTACATCATAAAAACAGATTATGATACTCCCAAATGATGAAAAAATATGATAAGTAAGGAACACCTTTCCTATTTTTTCCTAGAAGCAATTATGAGAGAAGTAACCTAAAGTTATAGTAGTAGAGATCTGACATTTAATTCATTTTAAAATTACTTGAAGGTTACTCAAAAAAAACTCTGAAACTAATATTAAAGTGATATAGGAATGAATGGTTGCTAAATCCAAAATCACCCAAAAAAAGAAGGAAATCCTGCAAAAGTACACAAATTAGCTTATGGCCAAATGACAGTTTTTCTGTAATTGCTCTTGGACTTAATAAATGGCAATATCAAATGATATGCTAAATTGCCTTTCAGATAATATATGGAGTGTTATCGTATAAGAATTAATGGGCATTTAAATTTTGATGATTAAGGACAAATTGCATTATTAGACAGTTTTTGCATACCTAAATTCTTTGGAACCATCTTCATTAATAGTCCATAGGAGGCCATTAGTTTAAAAAGAAAAACAAAGTCCTAAATATCACCTTCCAAAACATGATATTCACCTTGATCATGAGTTAAGGTTAAATTTACATTATATCATCATTTGCCCAAAATCATATCTACCTTTGGTGAAAGTATGACACTCCCATCTTGAATACTTTTGACTTATTGAAAATTTGAAATTGTGAACTCTGTAAAGAGAGTTGTCAACCTCCCTGAAACACGGTATCCCTTGGTTACCATGTTGCCATGGTAACCAAGGGATACCGTGTTTCAGGGAGGTTGACAACTCTCTTTACAGAGTTCACAAAACACATGTTTTATGAACTATGGTAACCAAGGGATACCGTGTTTCAGGGAGGTTGACAACTCTCTTTACAGAGTTCACAATTTCAAATTAATTCATGGTTCTTAATAACCATGGCAACCATGGTAACCATGGAAACTTCCATCATTAACACTTTTTGACTTATTGGTAATCCATGGCAACCATGGTAACTGGTAAGTTTCATTTTGATCCTAGTTCATAAAACATGTGTTTTTAAGGTAACTGATAGTCTAAATTCCTGATTTTCATGCCAATTTTAAGATTTGACTTTGTACAACATGACCTTGACCTTGACCCAAGGTCAAATTTGTATATTTATCACTTGCCAAAAGTCGATATATACTGTTGGTGAAAATATGAAACTTACATCATTAATACTTTTTGATTCATAGATAATTTGGGTTTTTGAACTCTGTAAAAAGAGTCTATGAAAAAATCTTATTCAACCCCCCTGAAACACATGTATATCCCTTGGTTACCATGGCAACCATGATAACTGGGCTCAAATTATAGCTATGAAATGAAAGTGCTCATGTGCAAAGAATTTATGGAATGTCGCAATTTGATCCTAGTTCAAGAAAAATGTGTTTTCAGGGTAACTGATTGTCTAAATATCTGCTTTTCATGCCAATTTTGAGATTTGACCTTCTAAAACATGACCTGGACCTGGACCCAAGGTCAAATTTGTATATCTATCACTTGCCCAAAATTGATATCTACCTTTGGTGAAAATATGAAACTTCCATCATTAACACTTTTTGACTTATTGGTAATTTGGGTTTTTGAACTCTGTACAAAGAGTCTATGAAAATACATTATTTAACCTCCCTGAAACACATGTTTATCCCTTTGTTACCATGGTAACCAAGGTAACTTGGTTCAAAGTATTGCTATGAAATGAAAGGTGCTCATTTGTACAAAGTTTATGGAGAGTTTCAATTAGATCCTTATTTAAAAAACATGTGTTGTCAAAGTAACTGATAGTCAAAATTCCTGATTTTAATGCCAATTTTGATATTTGACCTTGAAAAACATGACCTTGACCTTGACTCAAGGTCAAATTAACATATTTGACATTTGCCCAAAATTGATATCTACCTTTGCTGAAAATATGGCACTCCTATCATGAATACCTTTTGGCTTGTTGATAATTTGGATTTGTGATATCTGTAAAGAGAGTCTATGAAAAAATGTTATTGCACCTCCCTGAAACAAGCTTATCCCTTGGTTACCATGGCAACCATGATAACTGAGTTCAAATTTTTGCCATGAAGTGAAAGGGGCTCATGTGTACAAAGTTTATGGAGTGTTTCAATTCGATCCTTATTCCAGAAAGGTATGTTGTCAAGGTAACCGATAGGCAAGATTCCCAATTTTCAAGCAATTTTGAGATTTGACCTTCCAAAATGTGACCTTGACCTTGAGTCAAGGTCAAATTCACATATTTGTCATTTGCCCAAAATAGATACCTACCTTTGGTGAAAATATGACACTTCCATCATAAATACTTTTTGATTTATTGATGATTTTGTGATTTCCTCATAAAATGCTATGGTTGCCATGGAAACGGGTCAAAAAACATGTTTCCGGGAAAAAGAATTTTCGGAAACGTGGCATTTCTAAAACTAAAGACCTTGGGCTTTCCAAAGATGTCTTCAAATTGCTTTTACCCCTCCGAAAACACCTTTCGACATAACAGACCCCACTAAAATGTATACAGATTTGCCATGATTGGACCAACAGAAACTTATCTATTAAGGGTAAAATAGTGATAATTAATAGCTTGCTTATACCTTTATTATTGTATCCAGCTTCTGTTTCATTCACTCCAAAGAGAGTATATGTGAAGTTTAAAAAGATTATTTGCTCTTTCATATGGTCATCCTCTGTTAATAGGATAGCTTATGATACTATGTGTAGGAAGATAAATGATGGAGGGATGGGATTGCTCGATCTTGAGACTATGATTTCTGTTTCTAATGTTAACTGGGTTAGAAGATTGTGTCTGAATGATTTTCATTCATGGACTTTATATGCTCAAAATATATTTGGAGTCAGGGATTCACTTTACGATATTTTTGCTACTAAAAATAAATCAATAGGAAAAAATGTCTTCACTCCCTTTTACAGAGAATTATGGATAACTTGGAATAAGTTCTACAATAAAGCCCCAGTTACTGATAAAGAAATGCAAAATGAGATCTTGTGGAATAATGAAAGGATATTGATCGGGAAGAGGGTGATCGAGTGGAGGGGGTGGAAGAGAGCTGGTATACTGAAAGTCAATGATTTAATTTCTGGGCAAGGGAAGTTTATGAACAATGATATGATAAATGAGGCCTATGGAATTCAATGCAATTTTCTAGAAGTAATGCAGATTAAAAATGCGATTCCATGGATAAGATGTAACTCCCCGGTTGTCTCAGACATATCCCCTAGAGATATTTTTATTAATCATGATCAAAAGTCCTTGAATATATTTGATTGTACGTCTAAAAAGTTGTATGATGTTTTACATGGTACTAATAGCCATCAATACAAGGTTCATGATAAATGGGGAAAAGATTTCCCTGCAGATAATTTCAGTTTAGAGATGTGGCAGAAATTGTACAAGATAGCCTTTGTCTCCACTAGGGAAACAAAAGTACAATCTCTTCAGTTTAAGATAATACATAGAATAATTCCATGCCAAGATTATCTTTTTAAGAGAGGGGCTGTTGAGAGTTCAGAATGTCCTGTTTGTGGTGAGACAGATACTATAATTCACTTTTTCCTCACTTGCCAAGTAGTTAGAGATTTTCTTATAAGGATAAAGGACTGGATGGAAAACACTTTACAGATTGACTTAGATAGAGATTACCTTCTTGGCATTGTAGGGGGAGGAGAAAGTATTAGAACTATTAATTTTATATTTCTGTGGGCCAAATTCTATATTTACAGACAGCGACTGTTTCATAATAGCTCCCTAGATGTTTATCAATGGATATATGAGCTGCGCTGTAAAATAGCTGTGGAGAGTTACATATGTCACCGAGAATATAAAAAGAAGGAAAAGATACCATGTAAGGAACTTCTTTCTAGAATACACGGCTTGTAATTGTATGTTTTGCTTCGTATGATTTAAATAACAAGTATTTGTGTTATGTTAACCCTTATAACTAGTAGATGCATAATATTTAAAAGGTAGAGATCTCAGTGAAGATGTGTATTTTTTATCACTTGTACCTTTTTTTCTTTCTTTTTTTTTCTTCCATAAAAACTCATAAAAGGAATGTTCATGATATATTATGATGTTGTTCGAGGAAATGTTTGTCAACAGAGCCCAAAAAGTGGAGCAGATGAATAAGGAATTGTATGTTTATTGTGAAATAAAATGAGCACTGCTCTTTACAAAAATCATTCATTAAGTTGACCTACTGGGTTTACTCACAAGAATAAGATAAAAACTAAGACCTGATTAAAGAATCTGAGTCATGCTTTCTAGCTACACCTCTAAAACTATCCCAATCAGTCCTGAAATTGTGCTGGACATAATGTCTGACTCAAACGTCGGAAATTCTCAAAGACAGGTGTGTGTCATAGGCCTATCTGGGTCAGGGAAGTCCTTAGATACGGTCATGCATGACTGACTGTAACTAAGGGCAGAGGGGGACAGATCAGGTTAGAGATAAGGACTGGCCAATCAGATAGGGCAAAAGTGTCCCCCTCTGGGTTGCTATGCGACCTAAGCTGGGAATCCCCCCATACCCTGTCATGGAGAATAGAGGGTAAAATGTCGGACATGTCTGGCATTTTAGGACTTTTCACAAAAACTGAGCCTCCTCCTTTTTTTTTTTTTTTTTTGGGGGGGGGGGGGGGGGGGGGGGGGGGGACGGAGCAAGGCAAGTCGCCCCCCCCCCCCCTCCCCCCCGGATCCGCGCATGCAGGTGTGTAGCCACGCGTGCTGCCGCTTCAGTGCACGTGGCCGTCGCGTCAGCGTGTATGGCTTTCCCTTGGGGGCATGGAGATGTGGAGGTTACCCCACGAGCGATGATTTCCGTCATTGCACTTGACACTTGGCCGTCGCGTCATCGTAAATAGTCTAGTCAGCCCGAATAGCCCCCCCCCCCCCCCCCCCCCCCCCCCTTTATTCCGCGCCTGCAGACAGCCACGACAGGTGCCCCCTCCACACATTGTTTTCATCAGCGCGCGAGGCACCCATGCCCATGGAGGGGTGGTGCAAATAGACGGTTCCTACCTTATCACCCTGGGCTACCCGTAGTTCTAAGGAGAGGATCGGAATAGCACGAAGAAACAGTGTGGGTACCTTTTCTACAGCCTAAATGACTTAGACCTTGTATTATCGCCCACATAAAAATCTAATAAAACTCTGGTGTGACATGACAGTGGCGGTGACAAGCTCACAAATTAAGCGTAAACAATGATTTCACTGAGATGTATTCCCACAGCAGTATGATTATCAAACTGAATTGTATTTAAAGTTAAAGTTACCGTTTTAAATGAAGTGCACCACACCAGCGTCAACTTGCTCCGGTGAAGTTCAGAGATTATTCGTTAGATGGCAGCACCTTCCTATGTTCTGATTTTGCCTGTTAACGGCGGTTCGTTAAAGATATGATGACAAAGAACTTTTCCTTCCTAGAACCAGCGTTCCGAGACTTCATACGAGAGTACACGCCATTTTGCTTTTGTACCGGCCGAAGAGGAGTTTCGCCAAGTCACTTCATAACAAATATCCAGTTCAAAGCTAATCAAAGAGTAAAGATGTCAAACAAACCAAAGGAAGTGGAAGAAGATTCGCAGTTTCAACCCGAACTGACCAGCGCGGGTGCCAAATTAGTTGTGGTTGATTTTTATGCAACTTGGTGAGTAGGCTGAAAACCCGCTGAAAACTAAATCTCTCTCTCAGTCTCACACTGACTGAGTCACAGTCACACTAACTTCTATTGCCAGTATTTATTGGTAGGTTACGTATGGCCTTAGCCGAACCTTCGACGCCACTACTAACGCAGTACCATATAGTATACAGGGAAGGCTCCACAGAGCTAGTATGGCATATGGTCTATGGTCGAATAGTAAGTAAGAAGTGGAATTTGCAAAACAATAACAATACAATAATATACAATACTTTTATTCACAACCCAGTTAAGGGCAAAGGAAGAGGTCGGATGTAGTCCGTCTACAAGTAGTCTGTAGTCTGTCTCCGGAACAAGTTCGTCTACGACGCGATCTAGATCTAGAGAGGCGTAGAAGTTAGATAACGTTAGAAAGTAGACTGAGCTTAACCCAGAGCCCGGATAATAGCATGGCCATGACTGGCATGAGGTTCCAAACATTGCCATTTTGCATTTTTATGAAAAAAAAGCACTAGCTGGCCCTAGCCTAGACATCTCTAACCTAATTTCACTATAAAGAACTTCAAGAAGGAATAAAGACGGGTTGAGCTTTTAGCCTAGGGAAATGCACCTAGAGGTCTACAGAGCTCTCACATGCCAGAGTTAAATCTATTCGTTGTCAGAGCCCAGGCTTTAATTATGATTAACCTATAAGTATTTACCATGATTGTATTTTTAGCCCTTTTTTACTTGTTATGTTATTCAGGGTCCTGGGTGCCCACGCAGGTCTTATAAGGCTTATTTTGGTCTTGCAGTTTATAAGGCTATTAGAAAGGTCTTATTGGGAGGCGGGCCTTAGGCCGCCGACCTTCTCTACAGTACTTTTTTGGACTCCTGTTTCCTGGTGTTTGTCTCTTTATTTTCACCAGCAGGATGGGTACCAGCGAAAATTGTTACAATTATGTGACAATTTTTGGTTCCTCCGTTCTCAGTAATGGAAGCATTATAATCATGAAGCTATATGTATTTTATTAGTTCTGTTTCTAGTATACGGTAGTTTGGTTCCAAAATTGTAAAATATGATGTTGGTTTTCTGTAATTTGAAGAAGAAACTACAATTATTTTGGCAAAAAATGGGAATCCCCAGTGTCCGAAATTAAGCTGCGCCCTGCACCCGGCGCGCACATTTTCATGGACGGGTGCGCGATTTTTTAAGGCATGCACCCGTAATGTGCACAATTCTCATGGTTTCTATCATTGCTACATATCTGGAGGGTGCATATACCAAATTTCGGGTGCATAACTTCAGGAATTGTGCGCCCGGCGGGTGCATAAGTTTTAAGCTTAATTTCGGACACTGTTTCCCATACTAAAGGAACCAGCATATCACTCTCCACGCACAGCAAATCTTTTTGTCATAGGAATGTATGTGGATTGACAAAGAAGGTTCCACTTTCTCACTTCTCACAATCTCCAGGCAGATGTTTAGTATTGAAATGATAACTTGTTATTATAAATGCGCAATCATTGAAAGTCATTGTATGAGTATGGAAGCGTTTACTCCACTGAGGTTGGACATGACCTCCATGACATTGAGTCTTTTTCTGGCTTTAGAACAGACGTGTTCAGAGTGGTGGACAAATGAAAGGCAACTTTTATCAGAACTAAAATGTGTAAAAAAAATCTAGAATCACTCATACTACCACTCAGATTTTTCATAAAGATGGTTTTCATACATAAATTTATGCCTGAAAAAGGAAAAGACACATGGGGTGGACTTGATGCTAACCACTACACCAAACCCACCTCATGGTCCCTAGTGTGATTTCAGAACCCCTATTTATGTCTGACACACATAGCCCACCTCCTTCAGTACGACAGTACCGAGAATCTAGTTTTAGGTCCTGAGGTATTATAAAGGTCTTATTTTAGGTCAGTCTGAGTTTATTACTAGAAAGAATTTTTCTACCTGTAATTTCTCATCATTATTGTTTTTGGTGAAACATGTAAATGTTGAAAAGGTTAAAAACTGTTTGGTAAAAAATGTCATGAAAAGCTCTTATTTTGGTACACAATAAGGTATTACAAAGGTCTTATTTAGGTCTTATTTTGATTTGTGAAAAAGCGTGGGCACCCTGTTATTGATTCAACAAATTTGTTAGAAACAAGTATACATATAAATATGAATGTTATTTTTTAACTCATCTAGTAACATAATAATGATAACATTCTAAAAATCAATCAAGCCGACTTTACCCTATTTGATGAATTGATTTATTGCCACAGTTCATTAAAAACAAGACCTTTCATTGTGAGCTTTTTTTTGGATCATAAGGTTATATTGAAATATTTACATTTTATAAACAGTATGATTATACTAAAAAAAAGTGCCTACCGGGGTATCATTGATTATAACCGGTTGCCATGTTTTTTAAGCCATCAGTAATGTTAATACATATATTTCCACGTTTCAGGTGTGGGCCTTGCAGAACAATAGCTCCAATTTTTGAAGAACTGGCGACGAAATATCCAAATGCAGTATTTCTGAAGGTGGACGTAGATAAATGCCCGGTATGCTAACTAACCATATTTTGCGTGAATTCTCTAGTAGGTGATGATATCACTTATTAACAGTAATGATACAAACGCATTTCTGTCCAGCGGTCGTATAGATCCGATCATAGTACTTTGTACAAGCCAAAAACTGTGAGCTAGTCCTGATAAAACTGAAATACTGCTGAATTGACCTTAAACTCCAACAATTACCATCATCATAGGAATTTAGGATTACGAGGGTCCCTCCATTCATAGGTCCTACATTTCTTTTTGAAACAGGATACGGCATCTTCCAACGGAGTGAGCGCAATGCCAACGTTTCTTTTCTTCCGAAACAAGACAAAGATTGACAGTCAAAGAGGGGCCGATGCTTCTGGTCTAGAAAACAAGATCAAGAACTGGTATGGCGGCGAGGAGGATGGTGGTGAGGAAGTTGGAGTGAAAGGACATGTAAGTGACTCTTTTTGTACATAAATACATGGGCTTTGATTAAACTTGTTTGTCAGACCTTATCTATTCAGAATCTTACTATCATTTTTTTTTTGTTTTTTTTTTGGGGGCCTCCTACCTCCTTTACCCCCCTCAGAGGAACTCCCATTCCCAGAGCGGGTCACCCCCCTTCTTTTAGGGGGTTTTCCTGGAATTCTTTTCCGGGTACCGTTTGAATCCTTATGTTGCCCGTAGGGACACTTGTCGAAACCGCAAACACCTAGGGGATAGACCCACACCTCTTCCCCACCCCAGTCACAGCCCCCTGTCAGCCTGACAGACCTGTGACCCACAGACTGCACTCTGCAGAGCCCCTCTGCAGATCCCAGTCAGACTCTTTTGGCCCCTGGCCGTTTCCATGGAGAGCTGACCAAAGCACCAATCAAAGCCTGATCCCTGCATCCAGGCACCAAAGCAGTAGCAACGATTCTGTTCGCACACTTAGCCATGTCTCCCATCAGAATCTTACTATCATATAGATGGAGTAGGTAATGTACTAGAAGCTAACCTCGATTCCAAATTAGTACGGACAGACGTCTGAGTAGTGGGTACATTGGTAGGGGGACTCAAAGAGGCATGTGAGTATCGGTCGTCTATATATAATTTGTAAACATTATAAAACTTGTGGTATGTGCTTGATTGTATTTTACGTCATAGTGTACCTATACCACACCGACAATCTGGACTTGTACTGATATTGTATAACACCATCATGAAATAAGGAGAAGGAATCATTACTCTAGAAAAAGCAAGTTGACTGTCCTGTACTGGGAATGAACAGATTAGGACGCATTAAACGAGGAGATATCAACCTCCTAACGCTGGTTTAAAAGTTGCTGTTCAGGGAGGTAAAATTAAAAATATTCTTAGCCTTGCTAATTTTAATTATTGTCTTCTTTTTCTTTTTGAGAAAGTGCAGATTAAATGTGCGACTTTATGTGTGAAACGTGTTATTTTCAGATGGACTTGGGCACATTTATCAACAAAAAGGAATGTGAATGCCTGAATGAGGCAGATGACCATCCATTCAGCCATGCACTCACAAGTAAAGGAGGATACCTGGAATCGGACTGTGATGAGCAGGTAAGTTGATAACTAGTGCTACTTTTGATGATACCATTCCTAGTCAAAAGTCTTGTTTATGTTTCCCAAGAGGTCTTAAAAGATGTCTTATTTGTTTCTGAAATGCGTGGGCACTCTGTTCGATCGATCAACGTATTGATCTATTTAATGAAGGTTTGCAAAATTTGTTACTTTTGAACTCTAGCCTTTAGTTCCCATAAAAGTTTATCCGTTAACCATCTATGATGATACATAACCTTATGTTTCTTGTTCATTATTTTATAGCTAATTCTTGCGATAACGTTTAACCAAGCAGTAAAACTACATTCCCTCAAAGTCCATGGTCCACCAGGTGAGTTCATATAATTTTGAGGCATTCTTACCTTTATAAGAATATTTATGGTAAAATCACACTTTATATCAATTATTTTGCGATACCTTTTATAACACATATCAGAAAAATAATTTCATATTTGCAGCACGCTTCACTTTACATATCAGAGATGTTATTTCCTACTTTTGTAGGATTTTCTACTTTTTGGTGATTTTGGATTGCACAACCAATCTTTCCTACATAGCCTTAACATCTGTTTCAGAGTATTTTTGTGTTAGTTTCAGGCTATTCAAATACAAATTCAATGTCTGGTCTCTATTCCTGAAGGTCATTTCCCTCCTAGTTCTTCTAGAAAAAATGTAGGAAAAGTGTTTTCTACTTTTTCATCAGTCTGGAGTGGCATCTCTGACATTACAATACTATATTAGAGTGGTTACAAAAGATGCTTTTGAAACAAGAAAATGTTTGATTAGCAGTTAGATTAGAAACACCAGATACACTTAACCCTTCCGAATCATGGCCAAATATTCGTTTGTATCTCTAAATTTGGATGGCTTCATCAATTGATGAGACTTTTTGAAATGTCAACAAACATTTGGATCCCATATAAAACACTTTGAAAGGAACCATTTAACCTCAGAGAATTGTCCATGGATGGCACACACATGGCAGTTTTATAAATACTTTAGGATCATCCCTTCTTTATAGGTATGATGAAACATTCAGAATCGCAGTTGCAGAATAGATAGAACTGGTATAACATATCATGTATTGAATTTATGAAATATGTATTCTCAGTTAACATCTACCGTAACCGTCTGTGTTGTTGCCATGTAAATGCCAAATTTTCTTATGGACGATTACAGACAATCATATGCATAATAATTTAAACGATTTCCTTTTCAGACAAGGGCCCCAAAACGTTGAAAGTTTTCATCAACCAGCCCCGGACACTAGATTTTGATGCTGCAGAGAGTCAGGGGGCAGTCCAAACGTTTGAGTGAGTTTTATTTTGATCGTATTGATATTTATATTAGAATATACATTATCAGTAAAAAGAGTTTATCAAATGCCAGCACTGTAAATATTAGATCTCTACATTTCAATGTATAGAGATCGACAGGAGCTAGTTTCCTTCTTTGAAGTGTCCAGTTAAATGTGTATGTATATTTATAAATTAATGCAGGTAACCCAGATAACTGCTACGGCCACATAGCTTATTAGGGTCCGAGTGGCACCAAAAGAAACACGAGACCATATTCTTTTGAATGATATAATAATTATATCAGGTTATCTTAGTAGTGATAGCTTTATACGGGTAAAATCGTGAAATATATCTAACGAGATAGTTATTATGAAGAGATTCCCGCATCTGATTACAATACCTGATGTAGCACCGAGCGGTTATGTGTAATATTCATTTGCCCTCTGCATACAGTTTTTAAACAAGTCGTACAGTTGTGCATTCTTCTTCAGAGAAACACATAATGATGCGCTCCAAATCGTTGTTGCCTGTTGACCACCACGTTTTCCTTTTCTCCAACAAATGTTTATATGTGACATATAGGCAGACTGGCACATAGCATAACCTGCTACAAAACTGGTTATTTCGCCAAATATTACGTGTGCCTTTTCTAGGGGGCCTTACATTGAGTCCGTACGAAGCAAGGGGGATGGGGTTGGATTTTTTTTTTTAATTTGCATGCTTAGTACAGACCCTGTCCACGTCCACCGTCGATGAAGTCACGAAAAACATTAGTGTTGGTCCGAGTTACATATCCGAGTGTAGCTTAAATATTTGTCTTACATCTCCAGGTTGAAGCCAGAAGACATAGAGCCTGGATCGATAATTCCTCTAAGATACGTCAAGTACCAGAATGTACAAAATCTTATGGTGAGTCTTCATGAATTGTCATATGAATACAACTCTAAGGTAATTGGAATATTAGTAGGCATGTGATGCACGTATTGTTTTTCATTGTTGAATCCGTTTGAGAATAGGATAGGTAGCGTTAGTTAGATTGTGATAGAAACTTTTAATACAAAGTAGGCTGCCTTAGATAACTGCAGTTTATGGTATAGGCGGACAGTGAGCCTAGACTATCGGCTGGCTTAAACGCTATCCATCAATGCTAGAAATGAAAATGCGCTGGTGCACACCATTCCATTGATTCATCACAGATGTTACTTCATCAAGTGGTAGTGACACTATCATTTGAGAACAATAGGCCCATATCAGGCCAATACCAGTTCGGCTATATGGGACTTAATTCTCCCTACCACGGATAGCTGATATACAGTATTTTAAGGACCTGCAGGCTAATTTGGACTGATTTTGTCGACAAAATACCTTGAAATACTATAGGAAATAAACAAATAATTGATATTTATCCATCTATAATGAATGAATTTTCAAACTACTCAGGAAATATAAATGTATATGGGTACTAATTTTTAAAAAAATAATGACTAGTTTTAATTTATTCAATGCTAATCTCCAAATAATGGTACAATTCAAGACAATTTCTATGTTAATTCCTGAGTTTTGTCGAGATATTACCCAGCATGCAACCTGTTTTAGGCGAACCTGCAGGTAGAATTTAAGAAATTGGCTATCCGTGGTTGGGAGAATTGTGTCTGCTAATTTAACAGATTTTCTGTTCCTATCTTTCCCACATTCATAGATCGAAGCACCTTGTGTATTTTAAGTGACAATTTATTTTATCTGCCACAGCTCTTCATCAAGGATAACCAACGCGGAGAGGAGACAACACAGATTGATTACCTGTCTATAATCGGATCGCCCCTCAGTGTTACAAACATGTCAGAATTCAAACGGGTAAGCTTTACAGAGTCGAACAATAACTCATTGTTCCACAGGGTATATTTCAAAACGTTAAAGAGTTAAATGTAGTATGATTTAGTGTTCGCTAAGAATTTGTAATGGAGCTTTGAAAATTTTATTTTAGTAGATGAATATATAGATATTATTCACATGATAATTATATATTATATTATATGGACATAATTATCTGCAGGTTACTTGGCGTTTTCACATTTCATAATTTTTGTCTTATTTTTACTACAGCGTAATGAATGTGTAGGTCAAAAATTGAGCACATAAATATTTCATTCGCTAATCTAACCAGGAGATATTTACTTGTAGGTGGCCGGAAAGAAAGGAGAAAGTGAATAGTACGATTTTAGGAAAATGGATGGTTGAAAACAAGAAAGAAAGGTATAAATAACTGCAGACGGGACATAATATGTTGTTTAAATTAAAACTATATTTTCTAACCGACGGAGCATATAGTATGACAATGCTCATTATTTAAGTTCACCACTCTATAAGATAACCATGCTATTTCATAAGTGATCAGTTAGATTATGTCTATTTGTTCAATAAATCGCAAGTGTTAAGTACACACACGGTTGTCGGTTGAAAGTTGGTAGACTTTCAACATTCTCCCATACCAAAAATGTGTAAAAATGAAATAAAAGCTGTTCATCTTTTAAAGAAAGTTACGAAATATATGATGATATTTTAAAACCTTTCTGTTTGTTATTTGTTTACATGTTTAAGGATAGTCATATGTCACAGGACCAACACCGAAGGCCCATGCGCACATTCTTAGATCCCCAGTCTGAAACCGTGATCTCAAATAGGGTGGGTCCATGTCAAGGCTGGCCCAAGATTATATACTGTTTTAAGCTGTAGACAGTGAAGAACGAATAGACTTTTGTCAGACAAGATGAGGTAACCAAATTGTAGTTTTCGCCTTTGATGTGGGAAAACAATGTTCGAGACTGCCTGATACAGGTTGGCCACTGCACAGGAACAACCGGCATAATAAGCCAAAAAGTATTGCTGTCAAAGAAACAGAATTATGAAATTTGACCAAACCATAGATTTTTTTACATGAGGTTATGGAATTCCCAATTCTTAAAATGTAATGCATTTGTCTAATTGTCGAAGGATTTTTCCCATTTTTCCACATTCAAATGGTTACAGATTATGGAAAATGTCAGGATAAATTTTCCACGGAACGGAAAAAAATGGGAAATTTAAAGGTGAAGCGCAAAGGAGAAAACGAAAATCTCAAATATAGTAAAAACTTCTTAATTGATGTATATTCTAAACAGCAGTTGACTTAAATTAGCACACAAACATAATACCAAAGGCCAAATAAGCTTTTGTTAAGATTGTGAATACACTCTCACAGCTTATCTCACTGGGCTGTGACATCATCTAGGCTCTCAGTCATAGGTGTCTGTGTGTGCAGTCACCCATAGCAGGAGCCTTCACACCTTGCCCTGCTTATCTAAAAGAGCCTAGATGACGTCTCCTGCACTCAGTAGAAGCCACAACACAATTTTATTTTGAAACAAACATTTCTTCTGCATTAATGATATATTTGCAGTGATTTTTGCAGATATATTTAAAGAAATACATTTTCAATGTGATATTAAAAATGAAATTGCCTTTGTGGTTCTCCTTTAAAGATAGACACCAGTGGTCAGCGGCCTATTCACAGAGACCTTGTATGTATATATAGGATATATTGAGACTGGAAAGTCCCTCTATGTTCTTATGTGCCCATTTCCCTGGTGGCTGGTAGAAACCATGTCACTCAACCGTGGCCAGGGTCTGACCACTATGAGTGTAATTTTGGAATAGTTGGTGGCACCACAGAAGCTTTTGTCCCCAGTGGTATAATGATCAACTCAGACCCAGTCCTACCAAGGGCCAGGTGGCAGGCCTGTAGTGCATAACAGGTTTACCCCTAGCTTTCCAGTCTCGATATATCCTATATATACATACAAGGTCTCTGCTATTCAGACACCACCAGTAGATTCCTAAATATTGCTCTGATCCCTACATACTATACATCATTAGAAAGCTCTTTTTTTTCTATTCACACCAATACAATTAGGAAAGAATTCGAAATACAAATTTTATGAATTTTAATTTGATTCTTTAACTTTTTGAACATCAATATCTAGGTTAATATTCAATCTACATAAATAAGCTTTCATACACCTTTGTAACAATCCTATGCAGGGAAGCATGTCTCGGATTATTGATTTAGGTCCTAGATTTCATTTTATGATCAAAAAGGGTAAACTTTTGCAGAATTTTGTGATTTTTGATATTCTACATGTCATAAAAACTTAGAATTTTGAGTGGCCAACTGCTGATAGCGATACCCTACCTTACCTCAAATGATTTCGATCCCGCTATAGATCCAATCATCAAACATTGGCCGATTTATGGACTCAAGCTTTGGTGGGAATATATTGTAAATAACCAGTGCGTTTGATTATACTGGAATACTGGTTTTAAGATTTTAGTGTATTGCAAAACCTCTAAGGATAAATTTGGATATTTATAGAGAAAAAGAATGATTACACAATCTAATATGAGACCTGATAGTTGACACTGCTGGGATGATATAGCGACTGTTGCTATTTAGTGCAGATGATTTACAGTTTGTGGGATGTCCGGGTCATACGTTATTGAAACTATTCGAGCCTGTGTGAAGGAATGGTATTCGGATGAAGGAGACCCCCCTCCCACAAGTACATTGTAGTAGCTAAGATAGACACCATGCGGGTTCTTTTGTAGTCATAAGGTTCACTCGAGAGTGCCTACGAAAAATAGGCACAGGAGCAAAATGTGTCCCATTCCCTTCCTATATTTCGGATTGGAACGACACTCAAAATAGCCTTAAGTGTTGGGTTCCAGAACTCGCATGTTTAGTAGTTATCACATTTAAATCAAACCTTAAATTTTAAGAGTCAAGGTTTTTAGCCCAATTTTATGAGTGCATTAATATCAAATAGAAACTTGTTTTAATTATCTCTTGCGACTTTCCATTTCTGGACACAAATGAACTCTGAACAACATAAAATGTACAGTTAATTCATTTATTTTTTCTACCTATGAGAAAGGCACATATAGGTAATATACATTATGTGGCGATACAACCATGTAGTAGGCCATTAATATTTGTTTAATTATTCTAACATATTGATTTATGAACTGAGCTCTTCACTTTGATAACTCTTAAAATTTAATCATAGAAACAGTTATATTTATAGAAGCAACGGGAGAAACTCATTCTGGTTTGGGTCTCTTATTTTTCTTTTGTGGTGTCATACTTGAAAGAGTGTTGCATGTGGTCCGGTCGGCCTTGGTTATAACAGCCATATCAAAGCATTGAAGTTGCTGTATTCGGGTCAGTATGTAGGGCTTATAGAACTGAAATGTGAAACAAATAATGTGGAAACAAGATACCAGTGAAGAACATAAAAATCGTGACATTATGAGGAAATATAGTAATATCAGGAAATACTAAGACAGTAAGAGGCTAATCAGCTGAAAATACTGTACCGTATCTTAAATTTTGCAGCTTAAACAGACATTTACATAAGTTCACTATGGAGTGCAGTATAGTTTATATTTATAAGAATAAACCTCGTGACTTAAGAAAAGGATCATCAGATTGATATTATAGCAAAATCAATATACTCTACCTTGTCAGAAGCTACCGGGTTCCCATGAAGAGATAGCTTCCTTAGATTTGGAATTCCTGCTAACTTGTCAACCTCAGTAAGTTTAGCAATGCCGTTCCCATGTAGATAGAGTATCTGGAGACTGGGAAGGTCACAGATGCACTGCAAATTATAACGTAGGTCGAAGGAATTAGGGTAGGGAGATTGTTTTCTTCCCCTTTTTTTTACCCCCCCCCCCCTTCATTTACACAAATTTATTAATTCAAAGCATTCTTGAAAACTCTGAATTTACAGATTTCTTGCATTAGAAATACATGTTTATGAAATATGTCATTCACTGTCTTATAATATTTCTATTTGCGTGTGTGTTTTAAAATTGTTATTTAGAAACA
Source organism: Lepidonotus clava (assembly GCA_936440205.1). Taxonomy (NCBI): domain Eukaryota; kingdom Metazoa; phylum Annelida; class Polychaeta; order Phyllodocida; family Polynoidae; genus Lepidonotus; species Lepidonotus clava. The sequence continues at coordinate 23,664,447 of OW387134.1, forward strand.
AAAAATGAGGGTAAGTCAGGTGACCGGGATACAGCAGTCCTTTTTTAGATCTAATTCCAGTTTAAAATCCTAGAGGTTAATTGTATGATGGTCAATCGTGGTAGTGATACGGGTGTATGATATCAGTTACCATCTTCACATTCATCTTTGAAGAAAGGATAAGAAGTAAGCACATTGCAAAACTGAATGGCATATCAAAAGACCTCTTACTCACCGCATCAATTGCTGTGAGGCAATTAAAAGAGAGATCAACCCAAGTGATGTCTGCAGGCTTCAAGACGATTAGCTCTATCGTGCTGACCAACTCTTTGATATCTTCGAGTTTGTTGTTGTTGATCCGGACTACTTTGGTGTCAAATTTACCGTCTTCATTTTTCTTAGGTTTCTCCTTCTTGAGACCCACTTCCCTTGGCTCAGGTGGGTTTCCCTCTTGAGATAATTCCGTAATGTCACTAATTTCTAAGAACGAAAAGTCTAAGTCTCTCTGGGCCCGCGCCTTGCTATCCACAGCCGCTGGGGGTGAAGTTTTCTGGCCTTGCATGGTTTTGTCTTTGTTGATCCAGCTACAAAGATACAAGATGAAGAAATAAAATATTTGTTCATGAAATAAGGTAGCCTATACACAAAGTTTTATGACAACTGAATTCAACTTTAAAATCTTGAGAAGGTATGCAAATGAGAGGTAAATGTAAATCAGGATAATTCTCCCCTTTCTCGTTTGTCTGAGGGTAGGTGTCACTCAGAGTGGTTTGTCACGGTCCAATGATTGTACGACCCCCAAGGCCCCATGAGTCGTACGGCCACCAAAGGACAACCCCAAATGTTCTTTAATATTTTATCGCCCAAACACAGTACTGTTGTAAAACATGTTTATCTTCATTTCTATAGATGTTATAAGTGAAGTTTCAATTTTATAGTAGCATGTTAAAGCACGAGATGTAGTTGTAATTGGATCAGCCTCAGGAATTCAACTTGTGAGTGTGGCCATAGGTTCAGACTCCACCAGTGAAATATACCCGATAGTGGGCCACCATGTACATTTCACTTGACCCAGTTCCAGTTCAGTGCACATTGCAATTAACTCAAGACCAGCCCACTGATGGCAGGGGAGCACTAATATCACTATCAATCCACTTGAGTGGCCCTGTTTCTTTAGTAATGTGTCATTAAAAAGGTTTATTCACTTTAATATTTTTCTTTTCTGGAACATGATGTATCTATGGGGTGAAAAATGTCTTCTAAAATATAGAAGTTATGTAAACTGTAACTTACTAAATGCAACCCACTAACTTACCCCCTTCTAATAAATTATAAAATGAGTAGAGTCTATGTTCTGCAGTTATTTTGTATGATGACATCATTATTTCTTGGGTAGACATATATAACTTGGTCACAAACCAAAACAAACCCAAAATGTTGAAAGCATTTTTATCCATCGCAATGTATGCAGCATCTTATGGCAGATGAACGAATATGCAGGGTACTTTTGAATCATCATGGAGTCAGAGTGTGTTAGACTAAGAAATATTTATGCATTTTTGTTACGTTGGTACATATAAGTATAGATCTTATAGGTATTAAGTGACCAACGCAACAAAGGTATAGGTCCGTTTTTGAAGTGGGTCCTTTGTTGTGGACCAGTGGACCGTGTAATTGTTTAATTGGTGTGCCCTCTCTGACCCCCAATGGTGGTCAGACTGTGGGGCCTCCACTCAGTGTCTTCTCATTGGTCACTGGTGGTAGAGGTAGGAGGGACAAGTATCAGTGATTGACAGCCAGTGTCCGTGGGTCCTATATATAGAGGTATGTCAAAGGCTGGCGAGGCCGCGTAGGGGGAGGAGGAGGAGAGGTGGGGGGGGGGGGGGGGGGGGGGGTGACTGGCCGGGGCGGTGTGCGAGGCCGGGTAGGGGGAGGAGGAGGAGAGGTGGGCTGGGGGGGCTGTGACCGGCCGGGGCCCTGGGCCGGGGCGGTGTGCGAGGCAGATGGAACCCACCATCCATAAACAGGGGGGGTGGGTACAACAACACAGCCGCACTGAGTACAACACCTGTGGGTGTGTGGGTAGAGGCAAGTTGGTTTTGATTAACCCCGGTAAGAATTGAACCATCGCACCTATAGTCAATGCCGCAGTGGCGGTGTGGGTTTTAACACCATTGATAAGGCCCAGGTCGCCTTTGGGTACCAAGCAGACATCCGTATCTCATGTTTTTTCGTCTAATATCCATTGTGTAGATACGGTACATGTGGATGATATAAATGCGGTAAAGGAGTTAAATTATGATACACAGTATATGCTTTCTCAACAATTATCAACAACTCTTACAACTTAAACTTTCTGGTCGGGGGCAACATTTTTTGGTTTACATGCCAAGTTGAATGACATACACTCGAAAATGGGGTATATTGTGCATTATATCTGTTACACTACAGTCAAACGTTAAAATGCAAAAATGACATTTTTAGAATATTGCACATAGACATTGATATCAAGCCTTTGGTCTCTTTGCGCTAAGGCTGATAGGGTGATGGAACATTGATGATATGATATCTAATATACGGTATTGTTACAGAAATATACATTTTATATAATTATTAATTTGTATGAAAATCACGCCACCCTACATGAGAAAATTATAACTTTGCTCCCCATCACCTCCCCCCCCCCCCCCCTCGCCCCCCTCGCAGTCTGAGCGAGCGGTGTCACCTGTTACATAATGGCTTAGCCCCGGCCGGTCACAGCTGATTGAGCGCACGGACGGTGGTATAGGAGGGAGTCGTTGACCAATGAGTGTCGCTGCATTCTCCCCACACCACCCCGGCTGGTCACCCCCCCCCCCCCCCCCCCCCCCATTTAAAAATCACCAACGCAACATCGGCCAGTTTCTGGCCGACAATCTTCAGATTTCTAGTCATTAATTTGTGACAATCTATGTAAGTTATTTGGAGTGGTTTTGGGTAACTCATTCTCTACTCTAGACTAGTACTCTACAGCCCAATATGGCCACACAACGTAGGTACAGTAAAATCATCTACCATTTTTCTATCACCTGACGAGATATGATTGAAAGAATACTGGGTATGTTGATCTCAAATCTGAGCATCACTTGCCAATTTTAGTTTAGGGAAAATCGCCATTGGCATGGTAGTTCGAATGCCTTTGATAGCCTCATTAGTCTTGAAGTGTGTTGTAATAAGTATGAACTTGAAGTTAACGTTGTAACGAATATCAAGCTATACTGGAAAGCAAACTAAATGATATTATATCCCTCTCATCTTTTATCTAAACTAGGATTCATACCCAAATTATGCAGTTGAAATGGCTAACTCGTCCCAACTTCACCTGTGCTGTGGAGGGGCACCTGTCAAGCCTAGGCTTTCCAGCTGCAACATGTGGCATGTGGTTATATACCCTAGTTCTATCGCCCTTAAAATAGATAAAGTATCAATAATAAACAAACCTTGAGTAGTTAATCACAATCACAATAAAGTGTCAGCGCGGGGATGTCAACAGTGAAGGCATCGTTGTTTATACCGCCATATTGGCCGTAACCAAGGAGAGGCCACTTCCGCCTATCGTTAGTTCAGGCTTTTACCACAAGGGGACGCAAAACCACGTTCCCGCGCGGCAATGCAGGCCAGGAGCCCCCGTAAAACCCAGTTCTGTAGCCAGCTTTTTATTGAGGGGGTACGGTTTTTTTAGTAATATTCTTGTGGATGGGTGGGAGGGGGGGGGTGCACATCATATGAAAATAACGTGTAGGCTAGAATAAAATAGAATATTACAATTACAGGAAGGTTGGATCCTGTTTTTATTTTTTACACAAAAGGTGACGCAATTTCAATTATTATTTATAGGTAGACTACTCCACCCATTCATTTCATCCGGGGGAGGGGGGGTGTTTCGGATAATTTAGAAGGGGGGTTGTCCTGAGAGGGTTTGTACCTACAAACCCCCTGCCCCCTGCCCCCACCCCTCTGGCTACAGGCCTGGTTAAAAGGAGTCTAGATCGCTAAGCTTAACACGGTGACAGGGGCATTTTCCAAATTTGACATGGCGACATGGCCGTTTTTTAAATTCGACAGGCGACATGTCATTTTAGTGACAAATGACATGGCCCTTTTCTTAAATTCGACATGCGAAATAGGCTCTAAAAAGATAGTGACATGGGACAGGGCTAAATTCTCTTAAATTCGACAAGGGGCATGGCTCTGAACTGAGATAGATCTATAATGACATGCGATAGGACCATTTTTAAAATTCGACAGATGACATGGGGACACCCCCCCCCCCCCCTATCTATACCCCTATTAAACCATAAGACTGTCTACACTGTCGATGTCACCTGTCAACTTGGTATGGGTCTTTTTAAAGCCCCTGTCGCATGTCGAATGAAAATGGCGATGTCATTTGTCCTTTAGTTGCCATGTCGCATGTCGAATTTAAAAACCGACAGTGTCGCGTTGTCGAATGATTTAAGAAATGGCCATGTCACCCTGTCGATTTTAAGGGTCTACACCATAACTTAGAACGATCAGGCTCACTCTCATCTTTGATTTGTATGAAATAACCTACTTGATGAAAAATAGTTAGGCTCTAGGCCTGTTCACGTACGTAGTCTAGCTAATTCAATCAAATCAAATCCATCCCAATTGTAAGAAAAGAAAATTTAAAAAAGGGTCTAGCAATACCACAACCACACAATGTCATATGAATAGACCTATATGTGGAAAGGCTACTCTCACTGTATGATTTACACTAACATCAATCTTTGGGTATATGGTATAGGGCGGTCCTACCTTCACGTACCCCCCTCTCCCATGCAAGCCCCACTCCTTTTGGTGGATATGCAAAGAGTGACCCAGCCAAGTTGCGACGTAACAGATATCAACCACCCTGTGACCAGGGGCGGATCCGAGGAGGGGTGACCTGGGGGTCCTGGGGGTCCTGACCTCCCCCCCCCCCCCTCTTTTGCCAGACCCCTAAACTACAAAAAGATGGGGAAACGTCGCACGCATATATGCACAAATACACGCCGTTTATTACTTAAACTTTATGCTGACCCCCACCCCTTTCAAATAACCTGTATCCGCCCCTGCTGTGACCATGCCTTTTTGGCATCACCTCAGTAGTCAACGTGTTGGCTGAGGACTGAGGATAATCTGATGCTGTTTGTGTTAGGTTGTTCATTTTTTATGGAGCCCTTTTTGAGAAAATAAAACAAAAATAAAAAAAAGTGAGGAAAGGGGGGGAGGACAGTCCCCGATTCACACAGTATATAAGTATATATAGGCTATGCACCGGATTGTTTGCAGACCTATAGGCCTACTGCGTTAATTCATGTGAATTTACCACTGATGCAATACCTATAGGTGTATCATCATGCGGCCAGGCGGCCAAAGGATCTCGTGTTTTCAGATGAATGGTAAAACTATCATGCAAGGCATACTATGTAGGCTATAGATATATTGAACTAAAGAGGTTTAATATCCATTAAAGTTTGGGTGCTATTTAGATGTTGTATTGTTTGTTCCCATAGATATTAGCTAGCTCCATCAGCAGTCTGTCTCTGACCAGATTACGAGCCTAATCCATAACATAGTTCCACATTATGAAGGACATAACACTTGTGTGAAAGGAAAAAGTTTATTAATATCAAATGTGTGAATACAAGTGGCAAGATCTCCCATTGACAATGAACAATCCAAAGGGTAACCTCCACTCAACCACACCCAGCCAAAGCTCCAGCCTGACTACCAGTCTATCAGCTTCAATTCCAATTCCATGCAGAACCTAACTTATGGTACCAGTCTTTCCAGGATGTTCCCTTTAAGGACGCCAGTATCTCCAAGGCATCACCAGCTATTGACACCTGTGTCTCTCGGGCATCACCAGGCCTAGACACCAGATGCCTCAGGGATATATTCATGGCATGTATGTCAGAATTGTGAATTTGATTTGGCGTCTTTTGGGGATATTCCTTGAGAAAATTGGTGTCCTTTTGTGTAGTACATGACAATTTTGTGGGGTCTTGAAAGAGTACCAACGATAGTTAGTAACGCTCTCCTGAATGTTGCACCTGCTGCTCTTTACGTATCTTTACCTATGCTTGCCTAACACTGCCCTTACACACTCTCCCCCAATATGCAGAGAGTTTCACTCTCAGCCCTGAGTCTTGGTTCCACACAGGAACAGCTAAGCTAAAGTCTGGACTGACCATCCACGTCAGTACAATATGTATATGATAAGTTACAAAAGGACTATCGCAACCGTCCCTCTAACGTTTTGCTCTGTTTGTCCTCGTATTTTTTTTCGGTCAAATACAAAGGTTGATGGTGATTAATGCATGGTTGATATTGTTCGAGACAATTGCAATGTCATCTCATGTGGTGCTGGATAAATATGAATAATCCAGACATGTCCTGCGTGACGACAGAATCTATTTCGTTACACTAAAATATACAAATCTATTTCGTTCCACTAAAATATAGGATGTTGACAAAGCATAGAAGGTAAAATTCATGCATTCAACAAATACGATACTGATGTGCAGAGCGCCATTGATGTATCATCTACGCATAGAGGCAAGAGGGCTATACCTTTAGTTATTCACATTCATATTTTGCGACCGACATATTCTGGCGGGATGAGATACTCCAGCTATGACCCTGAACCATGGCACAACACTCATGTTTATTAACAATGGTCATTTTTGGCCGGTGGTTGTGCGTGATGGGTCTGTGGTGGTGGTGGTCACTTCATGCCAGGCTGGCCCCATGTCGTCGGGGAGCATGCAGAATAACCTGTAGAGGAGGCACACCTGTATGTGAGGACGCAGGCAGATGTATGGTACGTTACCTAGGCCTACCTATCCATCGACTGGATACATGCTGTCACTCTCAGGTCTTTTCATGCAACATGGTCAGCCACTTTGACGAAAATCACGTGGAATTACATTCGACAGGACTCACGACGATGTGGACTTTGCAATTAATTTTGTTCGAGATAGATTGCGAATGATATTCAGTGGTTCGTCAGTTGTGAAAGGTGAGAATGAACATACGTTATAAGTTAGGCCTATTGCATTGATCTGGTTGAAATTGACACTCTGGATACATTATTTCCCGGTAAATAACACAATGGAAGATGCTTCGTTATCATTTACATTGTAAAACTGGTGTGGGTTATTATAATGGAAATCCCTTTCTATTGAAAGTTTGCAGGTGATAAACACACTCCAAGTATCATGGCAACATTCACTTTCCATACACAGATCATTGGCATCACATTATGTAAGTACAATTATTATATTCTTCTTCTTCCATGGCTCAGATATGTTTTGAAGCAAAATCGCTGATCGTGTACTGAGTGTTGTTTTAGAACTGACTATCCTGTGAATATTTTATATATTAACCATGAACTATTGTAGCAATACTTAGTTGCTCCAGATCGATCAAAATCATATCAATGGGTTTTAATTGTTTGTGTCATTGTTTCATTGTCAGACAACCTATTCATCACATTCCATACAAGCAGTATTTTATTGGGCCTTTATTGCCAACGTAATTATACCGAAGTAGTGACCTACCATCCAACTCCGCGTGTTGATAATGGCTACCTCCCTTAACACAATGTTCCCTGCCTGCTGAGGTGGTTGCCAAATTGTATTTTTACGATATACGGCCTAGGTCAGCTTAAGCCATGTGATTGTCATGCATCCAGTCATATTCTATTCATCCGTATTGTTTATTGGTACAATATTAGCTAGTAAAGTCACGAAATCGTAATTTCTTTAGCATTACAAATTATAGTCTAATGATAATATTGCAAAATAGTTTGAACTATCTTGATGTGTATTGGAAGATTCCTACATCACATTTCAACAAGACATTTTAGAAACGCGTCGTTCAGTGGTGTTATACATTAATACCTTTTTGGGAATAGCTTTAGAACGAGCAAATTTATAAATCACGTTGAGGATTTAAGTATAACATTGGTCATCTGTGGTGTGCTACCCTTGTGTCTATAGTGTCTGAACCCCCTCGATTCGTTTACAAAATATAGATAACAAGTAAAAGGAAGGTAATGATCATCTAGTTTCATCTTAAGGCCTCTCAGTTTTACTGGGGGTCTACTTGGTATCGTCCAAAGTATCGGAAATCCAAGATGTGATAATAGTTAAGCCATAAATTATATATTCTCAGTGTGTCAACGAATATAACCACTTATACAAATCATATTCAGAATCGACCCTGTTGATGCCACCACGATCGACTTCCGGTGATGATGCCATGCATGCCGCAGACAATGACTTATTCCATCGTCTTCTTTTTTTCTGCCAAAGACTCTTTCTATATTATTTGCAATTTAGAAAAATCTACAGGCCTATAGTACACGAATACGACGCACACATAGGTTTATAATGATCATTAAATCCCAGTTCAAAATATGTTCATTTATGGCATCAATCTGAATTTCTATAACTATGTTATAGACCAGATAAACACTTGTTGTAATAGCCAGTGCAGAAAAGGCCCGGGAACTCAGTTTCAATATAACAGCTAGAACAGGGGCGGATCCAGAAATTTCCTAGAAATGATAGTTAATTATACATGCATTTGCATATAATGGATAAGCCATGCATTGATCAGTCTTTTTGTAGCATTCATTTTGGTATTATTCTTCTGGAATGTCTGCCCCTTTGCCAACTTATTTCGTACCTGGACGTCTCAAAAAGAAATAAACCGTAGTGCTTTGCCAATACATCCGTGGTCTTCTATGATAGAGGTGAATGCCTCGCCTTAGGCCACGGTCGTGTGAAGTGATGAACACTGAACGCATGCCCCCAGCCGTGTCACGTGCACACAGCCTCCTAAGGCCTCTAGGGGTAGGAGCTATAAATGCATGAATGGGATCACATGGTGCGATGACTGGTGACCAATAAAATAAGAGTAAATCACTGAAGTGGCAATATACTGCTATGCCTCTCAGCTATTATGTCATTTATTTTTCTCTTTATATCACCAGGGGGAGTCAACAGTCTCTTGACTCCCTGATGTCACTAAGGTTGACGTTGCAGGATGACTTTCAGAAAATGCAGTGGTGCCCTGTCTATTTTAAGGGTCTTTGTCTTTAATGCAGTTCTTTAATGCAGCTCTAGTGCAGCAACAAAATGAACTGTCTATTAGGGAAACTTCTTTAGATAGCATGATTATACCTTTTATCTGGTTATTTCCTTGTCATCGCAAACATACAGAATAGACATTTCTAAGACTTGTTGAACTACATATGGTTCATTACATTTTAATGTTATAGCAGTTGTTAGTTCATATTATTAAAGTATGGTTTTGTCTAGTCAATCACTATGAACCATTCACATTAACTGTTTATTGTACGTAGTTTATCTTGCTGTTAGGTACAAGCTTTGGACCTAATATATCGTTTGCAGGCTATACTTGATTCAAGATTTGTTTATAAATATAGCAGTGTAAAAATGTCCTATCTTCTGTTAAGTACAACCTATAAATCTCTTACATTGCTTGTATGTTACATATCCATCCAGGAAGTTAGTTCATATACATAGAAAGGTAGAGTAGGCCTGTTTGGTACAACCTTTAAATCTCTTACATCATTTGCATGTTATGGATGATCCAGAATGTGAGATTGCAAATATAGGAAGGTATACAAATGTTAGGTGTGGGTCTAGCAACCACTGGAAGACCAGCTGCTCAATAATAGCCGAAGTGTTGTACAGTATGTGCTTAATTCTGAATTTAAAAAAAACATTTGTTCATTTATTCTAGCAGTTTGTCCAGAACAAATGACAGCATGCACTCATGAGAAGATTTGTGTCTATATGATCCAAAGCTCACCAGTCACAATTATCACTTGACTATGATGGCAAATACTCCCATCAATACATTGACATTGTTCTCCTCATCACCAATACAGATGTACCTTATCTACCACCATAACAGGTTACCCTTCCAATAAGATCCATTTACATGCGGGCCTAAACATAAAGACGGCAATAGGCCTATATGCTCTCTAGAGCTGGCGGTTACCATAACCAATGGCTATTAGAGTCACAAACAGACAAAGTACGGGAGAGCATGCATTACCTAATATTTATTTGGAACAGCTTTGATCACGTCACTTACTAGAAATAGACCTGGCCTCTTCCATTACACTACACACGATATGGCTGTTTCGCTGTACATAGTAATGTTAACATAAACTGGTATCAATGCTTTAACAAAATTTAATGTAATGTTATTTCAACTGTACTTTAGCCAAAATCCGGCTAGTCAGGTTACTAGCAGATTTATATATTCGAATTTAAAAAAACAATATAGAATCTACATCTAACGATTATGCCATTATGAAACTTAATTCTGCTATTTTAGCATTTAGACAGTGAAGGGGGTAGTCAAGCAGGAAAAACGCAATGGGGTCTGTGTTTATGACTTTTTTTGCCGAATTTTAGGTAAAGAAGTACATCTTTCCTTTAAAAAATATATGGTGCCGATGATTTAGACCATTAGAGGGGCCAATTATCCGGCATTGAAACGTAATAAGGTGGGTTGAACGTTAAGGTTAAGTAACGTGGGGGAGGATGTGCGGGGACGTGCAACAGGCAGAGGCAGATCTAGGATTTACAAAAGGAGGGGGTCAGCATATAGGCTAAGTACTAAAAATGCATGTATTTGCACACATGCATGCGACATTTTCCTCTCTTTCCCTAGTTTAGGGGTCCACCAAAAGGAGGGGGTCAGGACCCCCTGGACCCCCCTCTGGATCCGCCCCTGACAGGTCAGGATCAACTTCTAACCAAATGTCTTGAGCCGCAACCTTAATTGTTGTCACCAATTTCTGCGCATAACTGGATATATCCCCCCCGCTCCTTTTTTAAACATTCATACATTTATAGGCCTAACTCTATTTATATTCTGCCCATTTGGTCGATTATGATACCCTGTGCACTGCATCGTTTCGACTAATCTCTTTCCTTTATGCTGATGCCTTCTAAGTTATTGTGTGGGCGTCCATGCAAACTGATGGTATGACCACAGAAATCCCTGGTGGCGATACCTCAGGAGCAAGTGATGGAGCGGGGACTGACGTCATGCTGGACGACACCTGGGTGGCTGGAGGAAATGAAACAATGAACGATACAAAGACTGAAGGCAATACTACCGCCCCAGACTCCGAGGTAAGTTTGTGCATATTATTGCACACACAACATAAAGAACCTGACATAAAGTGATTATCCTAGCGATCCTTACGGTATTGTATGATTGATTAATCCCCTATTATTGTAATGTATAATAATTGCAAAATTGTCTAATCATCGATCTGCCCAATGCAGCCCTGTCATCTTACAGGGTCTATATGTGTTATTGTTATTATTGGTTATTGTGATTCCCCTGATGTGTTTTTATCAGGATATGGCAACTGATGTAAACGAAGTTGAAGGAGATAAAAACAGCAAGATCAACGCTGACAATGACGTCAGCGCAGGGCCTCGAGCTGACGGAGACGCCACCATACCGGGTTCTCATCCATCGGTTCCCAGCGTACACTTCGTTTCGACGGGTCCCCTGTGCATGACGAACGCCGACTGTAACGTCACCAACTCTGAGCGGTGTACGGAGGTCAGGGAGGAGGTGCATAGGTGTGAATGTCTAGCTGGTCACACCAGGGGCAGCGATGGACTCACCTGTGTCGGTAAGATTACTTCTTGAAGGCACTGCTTTTGAAAACTCGATTGTAAGCCACTATTGCGGTTTGAGCTCAAACATTACGTTATTGAATTAAACCGCTTAATATTAAAATACATTATTGGGCATATCTGTAATTGTCAGTTATATAATAAGACCTAAGTGACAAACAGTGGCAACATTCCTATACTGAAAATGTGGCTGGATTCTAATTATACAAGCAGGTATTTTGGGTATAACGAGCAACACATCCATATACATGTCATGCCAGTCAACTACCAAAGTAGCCTATATGATTGCCATGTTTTCGACATGCAGCTAGTACTGTGTACTACGTCGAGTTAGGGACGGAACAGCCCCTTACTGAGGACATGAAGGATCACTCCAGTAGTCCATTTAGGAAGTTTAAATATGAAGCCAAAGATGGCGTAAGTAGGAAAGTTCTTATATTTTATGAATTGCCGAAATGCTTTCCATGATTAAGGAAATTGCTTGCTATGAATGGAAACAATATGGTATGAGCTGTGTATTAATGGTTCACGCTGGTATATAGCTTGTTTTCTTGTCAATGCATGCACTCATTTTTTAAGATTACAAATATGAATATGAAGAAGTGCCTTCTTTACCTGTTGTTGTAATTGTAAAGAATCTTTCATAATTATAATAAATCGTATGCCTAGAATAGAACTTAAATAACCTACAGCCCGATTACTAACTAACAGCTGATTAAGCAATTATAGGCATTATCAAGATTTGCTCTAGTATTGATACAATGACTGCGTATTTATGTACTTTATATTGATTATATATGCTATGATGTCTTATGATGTCTACGCTCCCACTCTTAATTTGGTGATGTTATATCATTTTTTACTGTCTTGTCAATTCCACTTTTGTTCGTTTTTCATAATACATACTAATCAATGTAATAATCTGAAAACCAGGGGCAACCCTGATGGCTATTGCAATAAAACCTTTAAAAAATAAATGTTGCAGGCTATACGGGCGTTACAGTCCAGTAAGCTCAGTGCTATCGTCATCGACGTGGCCGTGTCGCAGCTCTCTAGCAGTACTTCGGGTCACGTCACCGTGCGTTATGACGTCTCCCTGCTGCGATCCTACGTCCCTGACAGTGTGGTGGTGACCACAGATATCAGAGAGGCCTTCAGAAACAAGTTGGTAGTCCAAGACGACGGGACGACCATCCTAGGGGATACATCTATACCTATATCATCTGCCCAGGTCCAGACAATGGAAGTGAGAGGTGTGTTTATACATTATCTTATTATTGCCAAGCATGCTTCCAGGGCGTAGGTAGTTGTGGTCACAGGGCTTGTCAATCCACTATATAATCGATATTTGCTTCAGCAATTCTAAGTAGAACCAATATTTCTATTGAGATTCCCAGCTGCAGCGGCAATTCCTCTGCGTAGATAATCTATTGCAACTATACTATAGTTGCAATAGTTTGACATGGTGACAAGACATGCCAGTATTAGTAGACACAATTATCTAAACATTATAGCTTTACGACCGATTTCCTTACATTGCTCTGCCAAAAAGACTTTTGGAAACGGAGATGAAAATTATTATAATTTTTGAAATGCGCAGAAAAAGAAAGGCTTTCTTGCATAGGTTCTCTTACCAAAATAACGCCTATCATTTTCTTTAACATTGGACAATTCTGCGCATTCTACACATAAACCTTTTCAATAGATTAAGAGAAATCCTCTTAAGTTATTAGGCCTTACACATGTGCACGTTTCACTTTTTCGCACAGACGCGAACCCCTGCGCCCACCCCCTCCTCCATTACTGCGCCCCGTCGGCGCTGTGCGTCCTGTCGGCGCGCTCCTTCACCTGCCGCTGTCGGCGCGGCTACCTGGACACCTCCCCGGACGTCCTGCACGCCCCCGGCGAGCACTGCACGCGTGAGGGACTCATTTCTTACCGTTTTATCCTATGTAGGAGAACATTGATTAGCTTTATGGTAGATACAATATAGACGTATAATATGCTAGAGCCTATACTTCGATGCATTCTTTCATATGAAGGCATTTTAAATCTAGAGCAATTGTTATTTGATAATGTTCGATAAGCATTACCATTATGTTTACAGTTTCATGTGGATGTAAAAACGGAGGCGAATGTCAACTGGACGACCAAGGGACACAAAAATGCAGGTAGAAATACTCATATAACTAAGGAGTTCTGCATAAACGCTGATTGGCATTGCCAGTAAACAGTGGGTGACTATATGATTGGCTATGTCATGCCCAAAATTTAAAAGAGGACAAATGGATTGAACATTCAATTCAATGTAGGGGGGGGGGGGTATAGGGCCTATAGTACGGCTATACTCACCTCACGAGTAGACCCTCCCATAGACGCCTTGTACCCAACAACTCAGGCCCAGTGTCATTGAAACCCACTGCCCAACTCATTGGTTCCGACATATCCGCAATACCAGGGCGCCACACTAATGATAATTTTTTTGGATAATAATAAAAAAACGCATTGCCCAACGATACATCAATGTGTACAGTGCTCCCACTACAATCCATGTATCCTTGTGCATGTCCAGCTGTCAGCGCTGGTACCTGGGTGCCCGGTGCGGGGTGGACGCCCGCCTCCTGCTCATCGTGCTGGCCGTCGTCCTCGTCGTCCTCCTCCTGCTCGCCGTCATCTGCTGCGCCTGCTGCCTCAGGTACTGGAGGAGGCGCTACAGGTGAGGGCAGCGCTTTGTCTTTGGGAATGTATGGCTCGACAGTAAGTCACGAGAGGAACAATGTAATTAGTATTCTGATATACATTTTTAATCACGAAAGGCATGCAGCATTTGCAAGGCCATACTATTCTTATCAAACTCTAAATGTTTGACAGTTCTATACAACTATATATGCAGACAGATAATTGAAATATATATTATGGTCTTTTCTAAAGGCCTTATTCCACTATGCGACACTTGCTTGCGTTACTATAGAAAGACGCTATCAGACAAATTCGTTTGCGGCGGCTATATTCCACTTGACTGCAGCCGCCAGACGCAAGCAAACAGCCGCAAATGAGTTTGCGGCGGCCGCAAACGAGTTTGTGGTAGGGTGCTGCAAAGTGGAATATAGGTGTTTGCGGCGGCTGCTTGGGGCGGCTGCTTGGGGCGGCTGTTTGCGTCACCTACTCAGGGATACCAACATGTTGGTATCTGAGCCGCAAACTGCTTGCGGTGCCCTTAAATAGCGGCCGCAAGTGTCCCATAACGCAAGGTGGAATACAGCCTTAATGGTCCTATAATGTAAGCAAATATCATTTGTTGTATTGTTTTAAAATCTTATCTAAAGGAATGTCATGCCATCAAATGGGATCTGTTATGCCTCGCCTGTATAGCGGTTTCATATAACTAATATTAAATCGCAAGAACTTGGATAATTGTGTTTTCTACCCTGATGTACGACCAACCTTTAGCTGGTACTTACTCGTTCTTTTACCCCTAGGAATAATCCTTCGCTATCAGTGTACATGTATTATCCTCTGACGGATTATCTTGCGAAATTCTGCGTCGTTTTATATAGGATTTTGACAAACGGTTGTAAAGGAAAAATGTTTAAAGTAAAACACCCTTTGCAAAAATCTTAGATCTGCACTGTTATCATAATTTTAGTTACTGTGATGTTGTTTCAACTAGAAGACTAATTTTCAAATTCAGCTGCATTCATCATGAATGTAATATAGTCCTATATTACGTAATACTTTGGAGTTCCTAAAGCCCCTCAGTGCAAACTTCAACCAAACTTTGGAATATACTGTATCCATTGACGATTTCAGCCGAACCGACGACATATCAAGTATCTACTCATTTCCCAGAGACCACGGCCCCCTGCCCAAGCTGCCCCCTGGCGGTCGGTCGTCATATGACACCTGGCGGTACTACAGCTTCGCCTCGCCCACCTACGTGAACGCCACGACAGGTGGGAAGTGGTCGACGGTGTCCCACAGACCCCAACACCCGCCATTCATGGCTTATAGACGACCAACGTCAGAACTTGTAAGTACCAAACAGAGGCGGAACCAGGGATTCTAGAAAGAGGTGGCGCCCATATTAAAAAAAAGTCCCTACGCTCATCCAGGCGGCGCCAATTTTACATTAGAAATTAACATTTGACAAATAAATATGGGGGGCAATTCTTGCATACTGTCTCAAGTCAACATGAACACAGTTGGATGTTTGGTCAATTTGTGGTCAATTTGCTACTCTGTCGCAAAAAGTGCAAGTAAAGATAGGCCTATATGCTAAATTTTCACAATTTTACAAAATGCTGTTGTAAAAATTTAATGTGCGAGTGCGTAGTTCTAGTTGCGCCTCTGAAGCCCGATTAGAGTCCGCAATGATTGGTACATAAGTGACAACTCCGTATACTACTAGGCGTACTGTCTGATGAGGTTGCGCAGTGGCAGTCCGATTCACGTGCAGATTCAGACTACATTTTGTACTCCCACTTAACCTCAGTAATACAATATCATATAAATTGTCCTTTATACTCCTCAAATTAGCAAAGGGGCCTTCCATTCCAGATTCCACATACTGAGGTACATTTTCTGCTATAAGGGTCGCACTTGTTGAAGTAATCTAAATAGAGGTGATATGTGGTCATTGGTGCTACTTTCACTTAGCATTTAGCCCCTTACCCTATAAATCACTAGTTTTCAAAATTGTACCAACATTAATTATACCGCGCCGTGGTGCATTACCCCTTATCAACAGTCCTCCAACCCTAAAACCCTTTTACATTCCTTCACTGTTGTGAATACATCCCATATTCCATGTAATTGTAATATTTTGGTTTATATTTTCAGTCTCACCCAATAGAATTGGTTCCACCAGGTTATGGTACTTACGGTCCAATTCCCCGCCCCCACGTTCTACCTTCGGTAAGTGAATTTACCTGGATCTCGACTCAACTTAATTCAATTGATTTGTTGTTGCATAAAATAAATGAAACTATAGGTTATGTATTTCTTTATTGAAATAATATTGTCGTCGTTACTATCGTCCAATACATTTTGTTTAATTTCATAATAATGATACAACCTGACGATAGTGTTTTGTTTGGGTTTGTTTCAGGCTTCTATGCCCAGACAAAATAGACCTAGTGGCGCAGAGTCCCAATGGGTCTGGTCGACAACGGACCAGGAATCGTCCTTTGCATAGATAGGCTTATTATAAGAAGTTAAGCTAGCTGAAGCTTTTGGACAGACACGTCAGATAGTTATACACACTCCACCAATCCAGATCATCTTTCTTTTGTACTCACTCAATTGTTTTGTTTTTTTCTGGTATGGCTCGCGTATAGAGAGAATAGATATCACAACGAAATGTTTTATTCATCTTACGATATAATGCATCCATCACTTATAATGTAATCAATATTTGGGAGCATATTTGGGAAAAGGTACCTAATGACATTTAATGAGGTCCAAAATTCACATGAATTATGGGGAAATGTGTCAGCATTATTCTTATTGTAGAGAACCTACTCTTTCAAATGCTGCAAACCATTTTGAAATATTCCTGATAGAACCTGAGATAAACATGCATGAACCTACCCACCTCTTGTACATTGAGAACCCCTTATTCCCAATTGCTGTTGTTACTTCCATGTTGTGGCGACTTAAAGTTTCTTATGTTTATCAAGAAATCAAGTTTTCTTATTTCTGAGAATATCAAAAGTGCCATAACTATTGACAGGAGTATTTGTTCCACTCACTGTTTTCAGTTTTGAGAAGGTAAAAACATTTTCTACATTACCTGTGAAAAAATGTTCTTTTCATTTTTTATATTCTTTTAACTGTAACCATGGTAACTCGCTAACCTAAATTATGCGCAGAAATTTGGCTAAAATCGTTCCATTTTGATTTTCCCATGATGCATTGCACATGAAAATTTTGATTTTTTAGTAAATGTCATGAGAATCTTTAGAAAATTTCAGGTAAGTCAAAATTTATCACAAAATAACTTTAAAAATAGTTTTTTCCCCATATATTTCATGATTAATGTAACAAAGAGTTAATTTCTGCCAGATTTGGCCCAAATTGAGCATATTGGCCTATATTGTACGTAAGATTGCGACAAAACTAAATATCGTAGAATGATAAAACAAAGAGTAGAAGAATCCCTGAGACTTCAGAAACATTATAAAACATAACTTTTAGCTACATGTTAAGTCATTATTTCATAATATGAACAAACCTCCAGAACTAGCAGCCACAGGATGGCCAAAAATGCCATTAGGTACCTTTTCCCAAACATGCTCCCATTTTACAAATTCAATCCATTTGATTTATAAATTTTCATTGGAGTTACGTATAATACCGGTGTTAGATTTTCACGTATCGTTGGTATTGCTTCCGAACAAAACAGAAAGTGTAGTTACTAAGGTTTTAGATGATGCAAGTGGCCTTTTCCTCTCCTCAAGAGGGAGAGGCCGGTCGGTATAATTATTAGTACCCACACGATTGTGTCCTTTATAAATGGTGCTAAATGTATCGCTCAATACTTGCATGGTAAATAACATGTGATTAACGTAAACTGCGCTATTCACAGGAACTGTATACAAAGTACTCTGTTTTCCATTTAGGTTACACACATTCCTACTAGGAAATTAGCTATATGGGTATAGTGTTGGGCTCAATTATATCAATTATAGAAGGTTAACAATATTTACATTTTGCTAATATGATACGAGTTATAAGACAGGTTTTATTCACCTGTCTACTCATGGTGTAAACTGTCAGTTTCATGAAATACAAAATGTCAAATGTTATGTTCTTTAAAATTGTTCTACACACAATCTCGATCTATATTCATATACATGCATGTATATAATAATCAATAATATAAAAGTTTACACCTTTGTCGTCGTATAAATAAGCACCAATATAACACAATAATACAAATGTCAAGTTGCAGGATGGGTATACTGAGTATTGTTGCTACAGTCCAATGAGTGAAACAGGAGGTCACCTAACCAATAATGGTGACATCATGGGGTGGCGTATGTCGGAGCTGCCATCTATAGGCTGGGTCCTGTATCTGTGAGAGAGGACGGCGCACTCATATTCCGTCATATAAACGTCATTGTCCCTCATGAATCGATAGATGGGCTCGAAGTGAGGCCTGTCAGGGCTCATGGTTACGGCTATTTTACCTCCGTGCAGGCCCAGTATGAGAACTCCGGGCACCCTAAAGAAAGATAGAACCAATGTGAGTGGCTTTAGTACATGACTGTATGATTATTGATGGGTTAAAGGGATTACTGACTAGTTGCTCAAAAATGAAAATCTATAAGAGAACTCTGAAACAAGTTTTGATAATTAGCTTAGGGCCATCAGAATATAATATAACACAAAAAAAAAGCATTATGTCACCATGCTAACTTTTCTTGTAAGTGGGGAGGAAGGAATGGGTTTTTCCTATAGAAACCTATGGAACTTCAAACTTTGCACTATTAAAATGATCTTAGAAGACTTGAAATCCATTACAGCCTTGCCAAAGCTTAGAATAGTTTCTCAAGATTTGTATGAACATTTTGAGAAAAAAAGTAGGGGAGACCAATGAAATAATGTTGCTGGAGCCAATTGTAACCGTTATAAGAGAAGTTTTCTTTCAATTCATTTATGAGTGTTTTCTTTCTGAGGAATTCAATTTTGTGTCTAGACCAATGAAAGTTAATGATCTGAATTGGAATTTAGTATAATATAAGTGCCCAAGAAGAAATTTTTGAATTTTGCGGGTTTTCATTTTTCACACCAGGTGGCACTACTGAGCAACTTTTCAAATCACTTAAAGGCTTGGTGGAAGGGATGGATTTTCTTTTATTTAACTTGATTTTAGAAATAATGTTTTACTGATACTCAATAACAAACTTTTAGATTTTGAAGTTCTGCATTTTTACTCACCAGGTGACACTATAGTCTAAAAAGTCAGTAATTCCATTTAACTTGTGCACACTTTACGGGTTAACGTTATTGGGTCCTATATAAGCGTAATTGGAATTTTAAACAGATATATATTCCTAGATGCACGTACGTGTATCAACATAATTTTATTGATATGTGGGCCTATAAAACATGACAAATTCTTCAGAATTGCATGCAACAATAGGGCCTATGACATTGCATACCTTATCAAATTTTGGCGGATTCTTGTTAGCTTATCATACGTAGTCTCTCTTCGATGTAGTCGTGTGTACAACGTTCCCATTGGTGGTGTTCCTAAAACAAAATCAGAAAAGGATGTTTCCTAGTATTCAATATTGAGCTCAATTCATATATAAATACAATTAAGAAATAAATACAATTTCATTTGCAATGACAGAAGTGGCTAAGAACACCATCAACAGTATTTATGACTGCCTTCGTACTTGTTGCTTTTAAAAGGATTTTGTGGGAATAGGATGGTATAAACCTATAGGACCTAGCAAAAAAATACCTGAAAAACTGTATTGGTACTAACAACTGTTTTAATTCTAACAACAAATGGTATGATCTGGAATAACTAAACGTAAGCATGTGTAGTGTGCTAAAACTAAAACAATAATTACATGTGCATGCATTGTTATGTCCCCTCAAACACACCTAAATCATGGGCCATACTCTGTTCTGGAACCGGGATACTGGCATATCGTCCGCTATTGTCGAGCCGATGGATTCCCCTGGCTTCCCTCTCAGCCGTTCCCCTATCGAGGGACACCCCGCGACGCCTTGCGCCGGAGACGTCGGCTTCCAGCTCCCGGCGGGCCCGGCGGAGTGCCCGGGACGCCCGCCGAGACTCTTCAATAGACAGCTCGACTTCCCTCAGCGTCCTCTCCGTCTCCATCAGCGTCCGGTCCGTCTCCAGAGTCAGGATGTCTGTGTCCACAGAGGTCGTCTCCCACTCCATGGAGGACGTCGACGACTGGGACGACAGGTTTTGGTGGCCGGCGTGTATCTCGGTGTCC
The DNA here is from genome assembly GCA_936440205.1 of Lepidonotus clava. Lineage (NCBI taxonomy): Eukaryota > Metazoa > Annelida > Polychaeta > Phyllodocida > Polynoidae > Lepidonotus > Lepidonotus clava. The sequence goes on from OW387134.1 coordinate 23,685,157, forward strand.
ACACTGGAGAAGCTCCAGTGTCTTTGCAGCCCCCAACTGCCGATCCGGAACTCTGGCATCTCTCCTTTTCGTCGCCGGAGGACAGGAGAGCAATTGTAATTTGGGGTCTACCTTGCAGATTTTCGTATAAACTACATCTGATGGGTTACAGAGTATGCCTCAATTATCAATAACGATTCATTTTTTTTGGATAGATATATAGCCTATGTAAAATGTGACAATCGTGCAGGGCCCATATCTTCGTAAGTGATTTTTTGCTAATCATGTGAATTTTGGTAAGGGTCTCATTCCTATTTATTCTGTCTGTCAGTCAACGTAACTATCCCTTTTCAATGATATTTTGGATATAATATCACTACTTTAGGCAACAGACAGCATCAGACATTATGAAACAGTATCAAATTTCAGCTGTTTAGCTTAATCACAAAAATCGGTTACGAAGCCATGGGCCCAGGTTATTTCTAAAACCCTATGCGTCTATATTCTAAGAAATCAATCCTACTTATATTGAAAAACGAATTATGGCAAGAACAAAATAAGTGTCTTTCTAGTGTGGTATACGTGTACACCTATATATGGTTACTTACTCGGTGTGGTCGGGCTGTGGGCAGACGCCGAACGGCGAACACTTGGGGCAACGCGTCCTACAGGTCTGGAGCGTCTTTCTGATCCCTGACACGGCTCTTTGTCCTTTGTGGCTGGAAAAAGAGATACAGGTCTGATATTTCTGAAGGCGGGTCCATTGAGCAATGCTACTGGAATTCTTGTCGAATTAAATATCGCTAGCAACCAATTTCTAACATTGCTAGATATATTCCTACCATTTTCTGATATATTTCCGATAGAATCGCTCAATGGAAACACATTTTCTGGTCGTTTTCGACCATTTCTGGTCACTAAAACGGCAAGAATTGTCTCTGAATTGCTATATGGGTACTCCTTGTAAAGTGAAATTTCCGGATGATTATTGTATGTTAAATAAGATGTAAAATAACTAATAGTAAGAGTGACATTAGAAATATTTGCAGTATTGACTCAAGAATAGATTGCGAAAAAACAATATTTAGTTTTTGACGCAATAAACTAAAACGACCCGACGATGTAGGCGTTTTTCCTTTTATGAAAATTAAACTTTCTATACTAGTTAACACAACCATTAACTTTTAAGCAACATTCCATCCTGATGATCTTTCCATCCACTGTAGATCATATCAAGTTAGTTAATTGATCTTTTTGTCTGGGCAAAGAATATTATGTAGGTGTACACTAATCACTATTCACGAAATAAGTGGGCAAGTTTGGTTTATAATTATTAAAAATCATCGTTTTCTATCACTTTTTCTCCTGCATGCCTATAAATGTATCGGTGTTCCTGACTGACTGAAATCTACATATCACTGCATTGAGGAACTGATGTAGAGAGACAAAGTGAAATAAACTGGCTGATATTACCTAATGAAGCCTCTTTGCTTGATAATTGCAAGAAAAGCAGACTAACACCCCGACACATATTGAAGCACATACAGTAAAATGACTTAAAATGTGACCAGCCAAGGGTAAAGGATATTCCAAGGTTTCTATATCTGATATCCTAACCCTGATGTTTTAGGAGGTATGAGTAGATTTCTAAGAAATAGTGATAATTTTGTCTTAAACCAACTTTGTGTGTAGAATTCATTTATCATACCCAAAACATTCCATCATAATGATTAAAATTGTGTTTTTGAATATTTACTCACAATTATCATAATTAATGATAATTTATGCAAAATCTCAAGAAATACAGGAAAATCAAGCTTTTCCTCATTTTCTGGTAACCTGATTATATTAAGTTTAAGGGCCCATAACTAGCTTAACAAGTGCACGTGTAT